>CM018582.1:13334129-16110379 GCA_009078335.1 Salix brachista
ATGCTAGAAGCTTATATTCTGCACATTTCAAATAATGAAGAAAACAGCAGTTATTCTTAATCCTGAATATGGATCCTTGCATGATTCATGAGCGATCAACCGCTTTAAACGGGACCAATAACCATCAAAGGTATCTTTGGAATAAGAAACTTGCGCTCACCACTTTGCTTGTCTGAATGCCAGCCCTCTCCTGGCATAATAGTTTTGCTTTGCCACCTCTGAAAGTCCATCATCCAAGCCCCGTGTTCGTGCTATGTTAGAACCCATGACTCTCTTGAACCAATACACGGTGCCGAATTCTGTCACTGCCTTCGCTGCCGAATCCAGCTGGCACTGCCTTCGCTGCCATCACGGGGAAATCGCAGCCATGATCAAAACTCGCAGCAAGTAAACCGTGCAAGCATCAACGTGTGCGCCGTGCACATCCCTCTCCCGAGATAGCTGTGTTTTGCCACCTCGAAAAGTCCATTGTCCAAGCCCCGCGCCCATGCCATGACCTGCATGAACCAAAAACGCGCTGCCGAATTCACCGGCATTGCCTTCGCTGCCGAAACAGCTGACACTGCCGAATCCGCTGCGACGTCCGTCCCACGGGCTGCCATCACCCACTGTCTTTGACCCGGCATTTCTCGCCAGCGCATTATTCGACCCTGTCACAGCAGGCCTCTACTCCCGCCGAGCTACCGCTCGTGCATCGCCCTCTCCTCGTGTGCCCGGCCCCGGGAACTCGCGTCCCAGTCTCCGTGAAGCCGTGCTCCTGGAGGGGCTCGGGGGGACGAATCGGAGCGACATGGGGCTGAATCTCAGTGGATCGTGGCAGCAAGGCCACTCTGCCACTTACAATACCCCGTCGCGTATTTAGAATTGCAAGATTTCGATACCAGAAGAACATGATATTCCTGTTTGAATGTCTAGTTTTGCTTGTTTTTAACAAACCAGGATGCGGCAGTTTCTGCTCTTCAAAACAGTTTTCTATCGTGTTGGTTCCTTCAGCAAAGTTGTCATCCTAAATTTATAGATGAGCCTGGATTTTTGAATCGCATGATTGCGATATGAGAAGAAAATGATATTCCTGTTTGAATGTCTACTTTTGTTTGTTTTTGATGAAACATATTGCGACAGATTCTGTTCTTCAAAATGGTTTTTTGTCATGTTGGGTCCCTCATCAAAGTTGGAGTCCTGGATGTATACATGAGTCTAGATATTTGAATGGCCTCATTTCGCATCAAGAAGCACATGATATTCCTGTTTGAGTGTATAGTTTTGCTTGTGTTCTAACAAACAAGGATGTAGCAAATTCTGCGATTCAAAAAAGTTTTCTATTGTGTTGGATCCTTCATCAAATTTGTAGTCCTAAATTTATAGATGAGCTTGGATTTCTGAATCGGCTGATTGCGATACCTGAAGAAAATGATATTCTTGTTTGAATGTCTACTTTTGTTTGTTTTTGACGAAACATATTGCGGCAGACTTTGTTCTTCAAAACGGTTTTTTTCATGTTGGGTCCCCATCAAAGTTGGAGTCCTGGATGTATACATGAGTCTGGATATTTGAATGGCCTCATTTCGCATCAAGAAGCACATGATATTCCTGTTTGAGTGTATAGTTTCGCTTGTTTTTTAAAAAAACAAGATGCGACAGTTTCTGCTTTCAAAACAGTTTTCTAACGTGTTGGATCCTTCATCAAACTTGTAGTCCTAAATGTATAGATGACTCTGGATTTCTGAATCGCAAGATTTTGATACCAGAAGAATATGATATTCCTGTTTGAATATCTAGTTTCGCTTGTTTTTAACGAACCAGGATGTGGCAGATTTTGTTCTTCAAAACGGTTTTCTATCATGTTGGGTCACTCATCAAAGTTTTAGTCCTGCATGTATACATGAGTCTGGATATTTGAATGGCCTCATTTCGCATCAAGAAGCACATGATATTCCTGTTTGAGTGTATAGTTTCGCTTGTTTTAAAAAAAAAACAGGATGCGACAGTTTCTGCTTTCAAAACAGTTTTCTAACGTGTTGGATCCTTCATCAAACTTGTAGTCCTAAATGTATAGATGACTCTGGATTTCTGAATCGCAAGATTTCGATACCAGAAGAACATGATATTCTTGTTTGAATGTCTAGTTTTGCTTGTTTTTAACGAACCAGGATGCGACAGTTTCTGCTCTTCAAAACAGTTTTCTAACGTGTTGGATCCTTCATCAAACTTGTAGTCTTAAATGTATAGATGACCCTGGATTTCTGAATCGCAAGATTTCGATACCAGAAGAACATGATATTCTTATTTGTATGTCTCGTTTCGCTTGTTTTTAATGACCTAGAATGCGACAGTTTCTGCTCTTCAAAACAGTTTTCTATCATGTTCCTTCATCAAATTTGTAGTCCTAAATGTATAGATGACCCTCGATTTCTGATTCGCATGATTGTGATACCAGAAGAACATGATATTCCTGTTTGAATATCTACTTTCGCTTGTTTTTAACGAATCAGGATGTCGTAGTTTCTACTCTTCAAAACAGTTTTCTAACGTGTTGGATCCTTAATCAAAATTGTAGTCCTAAATGTATAGATGACCCTGGATTTCTGAATCGCATGATTTCGATACCAGAGGAACATGATATTCCTGTTTGAATGTCTAGTTTCATTGTTTTTAACGAACCAGGATGCGACAGTTTCTGCTCTTCAAAACAGTTTTCTAACTTCTTGGATCCTTAATCAAAATTGTAGTCCTAAATTATAGATGACCCTGGATTTCTAAATCGCATGATTTCGATACCAGAAGAACATGATATTCTTGTTTGAATGTCTTGTTTCGTTGTTATTAACGAATCAAGATGTGGCAGTTTCTGCTCTTCAAAACAATTTTCTATTGTGTTGGATCCTTCATCAAATTTGTAGTCCTAAATATATACATGACCCTGGATTTCTGAATCGCATGGTTTCGATTCTAGAAGAACATGTTATTCCCGTTTGAATGTATAGTTTCGCTTGTTTTTAACGAACCACATGCGACTGTATCTGCTCTATAAACTAGTTTTCTATCATGTTGGATTTTCATCAAAGTTGTACTACTAAATATATAGAGTACCCTGGATTTCTGAATCGCATGATTGTGATACCAGAAGAACATGATATTCTTGTTTGAATATCTAGTTTTTCTTGTTTTTAACGAGCCAGTATGCGATAGTTTCCGCTCCTCAAAATATAGGTTGGGCAACAACTTGGCCAAATTGTTTCTCCTTCCAATCGAAAACCAATTAAGACGGGCCTTGGTACAGGGCCAAGCCCTGAATATAAGGGCACTAGACTTGCTTTCAAACCTGCCCAAAAAATACACCTCCCTTTCTTAAAAGACGAAAGATATCTATTCTTGTCTTAACAAACGTTACCCCCACTCAATTGCTTAGAAACTGAAGCGAAACACCATTCTGCTACACTAATTTGGGTGCCGACTATATATAACCATGAACTGCATCCAATCTCACTCTCCGGTCTTTCCCTTGCTATCAAACCCCAAATAAACCTCAATGGAAGGCAGAAAAAAAAAATGCTCTGGTACTCTTGCAAAGAGCCTACTAGGATTGCTAAACGTAGCCGAAAAATGAAAACAAGGACAAGGGCCGTCACGAAATTCCTCGTCTTGGGGCCACTTCTCGATCAGGACCTGGCGATGATCATTTCTCCTTCAAACAGGGTTAGTCAAATTCGCGCACACATTGCAAGTTTGATTCAAGAAAGTATAAATTATAGGATTACATTATAGCTTACTCAGCATGTCATATGTCTCGGATCATAGTGCCTTACTTCTCCTTGCATTACTATGGATTTAACAAGATAAACGAGGAAACAAAGCCTAATGACGATAATCCCTCAGATGAAGATTGAAGCACGGCCACCGGCAGCGTAAGCAAAAGGCAGAGAACCGGAGCACAGTAGACTAATAACTTTTGAGTGTCCAGTCCTCTATTTGTTTTGTCTATTACTAGCATCATTATTAGCAGACTTGAAAACAAAAATGTAGATTTTGGGTCAACAACTCACATTGAAATGAGACGATCATGATAGAGTTTTCAACCAACATTCAGCGTTAGACATCATCGACAATTACTTCAATTCCATTAAGATAGAAAAAAAAAAAAAAAAAAAAAAAAAAAACCTATTTCATTTCTTCTTTCTTTTGGAATCACAGGAGCGCTCTTTTTTCTTTATTTAAAAAAAAAATTAATTTACAATTTCTTCTTGAAATTTTAATACGGAAATAAGAGGGTTGGGTTCGATGGAAGGAGGCCGTTGATTAAACAATTGTCCAATCATTTTCGTTTTCATCTTGGCATGCAGCTTTGTCGCCAACGGACACGCTCTCAGGCCTTGGAGGTTTTTTCAAGAATAAAGAAGACTTGCCATCAAAGAAGCTAGAAAATGGTTGGCGTGAAGAATTTTCCTCTGAGTTCTTCACATCTTTTGATGGGTTTCTCAAGTTTTTTTCCTTGCTTCCAAAGCTGAGGCCAAGCATCTTCAACCTACGTTTTGGTTCACCCACAGTATTGCTTTCTTCCATCTGACTTGCTGCCTTAAGGACTTCTTCTGGGTTCAAAAACATTGACTCTACTGTTTCGTACACCTACTACATCAAAAAATGTCGCATTAAAGTAATTTAAAGAGAAACTAAAACATGAAAACTAGTGCAAGAAAGTTTCGAAATAGTTCTGCCTCTGAGAACTCAAAATAAACACCCTTTATAGTTGAAAGTCCAACCTCTCCATGAGGGGATGTTTTTGAATGGTAATGCCAGCCATGGTTTCTCATTACAATAGTGCTAGACAAAAACATGTTTCGAACTTGATTAAACAGACTGCTCTGAATAATGAAAGAGAGATGGAAAACTATGGGTCACGTAGCATAGGGTATTTTTGTGTACACGCAACAAATTTAGGGATTTCAAGTAACATTATAAATGCCATTTTGAAATGAAGGAATCGATAAATGCTACAAATGCTTATAATTATCTGATAAGGTCTTGGTATAACCTACCTGGCAGAGATCATCCATTTTATCACTCCAGATGTTTCCTTGACAAGTGACAGCAATATAGTCTTTGCATTCCAAATATATCTTTAACAAGTCATTGTTACAGGAGAGTTTAGCCTCGGCCATTACAAATCCCAAACCAAGCTGAAATTGTCAGAACATCTGTCATTATTAGCAGCATAAAAGATGTACGATTTGAAGTTAACAACTTGTAGTTAACAGGTTAACAACGCGGCAGACTACTAATGAAACAGAAGAATTGGATTTTTTTTCTTCTGTTTTTTGTTTTTCCTTTTAGTTGAAAGAGCAGTGTAAACTTTTTCATATGCAAACGTCAAATTGTAGGATCCAAAATTTTCTCATGATATAGCATGGTATCAAGAGGCAATTCAGGAAAGACAAACGCCAAGCACCACAGGAAAGCTAGTGAAAGCTTATAATGTTAATTATCAATAATATGTAGCTTGAAGAGAGCAAGTTAGCTTTCTTCTTTGGGCCAGACAGACCAAGCTATCAAAAGACATAAAAATCATGGGTTTTATATAGCAATGTACAAATGAACAATGCTGGATGGGAAGAACTTATTGATAAGCAACATGAGCTGTTCAAGATATCTTACCAAAGAAATAAACAGTTGTTCAAAAAGCTCAACAGGTGGGATTTCTTCTAAGTCATTCAGAATACCCTCCCTGAAGAATTAAAGCAACATGCTGCCTTGTGAAGTCAAGTGTATGCACTAATCAGAACTAACATCCATATAATAATTCCAACTTACACAGCCAAATCCACATCAAAGAGGGGAGCCTGTTTAACAGCTGGTACAGGTTTGGCTGTTTCCCACAGTTCACGCCACAAGTTACCTAGCATCGTTGCAAATTCATTTACAAGAGAGAATCAAATATAAGTTTAAATAAGTAGCAGCACACTCAACTTCAACCTGCTTAGTAAAGTATATGACATAGTCAAGTACCAAATTGATTTGATCACAGATGTTTAATGAAAAAGAAGAATGCAATAATTTGTGATTCAATAGACAGGAAAATTCAGATGAATACACATTTCAGGTAAGATGCATTTGACGAAGAAACATGCAATAGCTAGCAGTAATATCTTTAAGAATTAATCTGCTCATTACTTTGCTAAATGAACACGTTATACTGTAGTTGTGGTCACCAGGGTAAAGGATAAACCTTCCTTTTGCATTCGACTGCTTAGGTGACCTCTTGTAGAAGATGAATCAACTTGATCAACATACTCTTGAGCCTCATCACTTGGCTCACCTTCTGTCCAGTCAGGGGGGGAGTGCCATCTGACAAAATCTTCCAAGATACAACCAGGATTTGCAGCCTAGCACACATAGAGAGTGTCAATTACTTTCATAAACTTCCTGATAATCCATATGATAAACTTTGTATGAAGAATCTACCTTGAAGGCCTGCATGTCAGAGAGGAGTTGAGAACACCCAGCACCAACACTGACCATCAGAAATAACACAATTCATAAAAAAAAAAAAAAAAACACTTAATTGCTTTCCTAAAAATCACAAGTTTCAAATGCAGAATGCTAGAGGCGTGCATAGGCCTGAGTTCAGCATATCATGCTTTTGACAGAACCAATTTCGATAAAGATAAGTATTTTGTATAAACTATTTAATTTGTAGTAATTGCAGGCATCGTACTGCATACCCAAGCAGGCCTATAAATTTAAATGGTTAATATTTCATATGCTATTCGTGACACTTAGAGAATGCAAAAGAAGCCCAAATCCAACACAATGTTTAAGAGGTACATAGAGGAATCCTACAACAACAAAATCAAAGAGAACAATGGCTTAAAAATTATAACAATTGACTACCAGATCTATTTGACTTTGTTCAAGCTCATACAAGGAGACTCGTGTTCCTAACAGAATGTATTGGGTGACAGAGTGGCAATTTATTTGATTGCAGATCCAAGAACAACAATCTGCACTTCCTTACCTCAGTGTGGTCAGCACCCTTGTTTTGGATGGTTTTTACTGTTCTGCTTAGCACCTAACTTCTAAAACAGGAAATACTCAATACACTAACCTTCCAGTTCGCAGCACAAATTCTTCTGTTTCTTTGATAAGATCTTCAGTAAGCAAAGGCCCTTCCTGTATATATGGATGAAAATGGATTTAAACAAGAAAGTTAATAAGTACATGGTTAAGAACTACTGAGAATAACCACCCATACCTGGGTAATCGGTGAGTATACAGGTTCGCCAGTTTCCAGCAAGGATAAATTACCAGCAGGTCTATCAACTCCCAATCGAAGAACAAGTTCTCCGGTGCTTATTCTAGCATATAAGAGGTGTGAGGTGACTGTGCCCTGGAGATCAGCTGATTCTTCAGAGCACGAACTGGCATGCCTCATTACTGATTCTATTGATTGAGTGGCAAGAGTGCGCCACTTTTTTCTAGAAATACAAGAGTTCACAACCTGAAGTTGCTGGTACAAACGACAGGAATTTAAATCTGGAATCTCATCCATAGGGATGCCAGGTATATATAGCTCTTCAGACCAAAGTCTTCTTATCTGAAAATGGTGAACATACTTTGTCAGATAAAGAAAATAGTGAAGTGACACTAATGCTGAAAATTACAATGCATGAGAAAAATCATACAGATTTGCATGGTATGGACCAAAAGAAAAACTTCTCGTTATCGTATATTGCTTTGCAGTGAAGAGACCAATGGAAATCTTTTGTAGTGGTGCTAGATTTGAACAGTTTATGATATAAAGCATGATTATTTGAGGTTTGTAAGGCTTATGTAGTCTTTCCCTTGTGTTAGTTCATCAGATAGAATTTCTAGCAGTCCACTTACCTCAGTAACAATTTTGCACCAGAACAATGCCATTTTTCGCAGGGTTGTAAAACTTCCAATTACTTCAGATAGTTTAATAAGAAAGCTCTCAGGTGGAGCAGCATGAATATCTCTGGGCAATAATGGTGGTTCCAAAACCAGGCTCATGTTCCGGCTGAGAAAGTTTCCCTCTGCGAATATCTTGCAAATATTACAACGGAAGTGAAAGATCATCACAGGATAATGCAACAAACTAACACCTTTTCATATGTAAAACAATAATGAGATGTATCAAAGACTAAAGAAAAATGGTATGAAAAGCAGTCTAAAAGTCTTCTAATCATGAATCTACCTCCATCAAACAATGATTTTATCAAGGATACCAGCTTCTCATCATTACCAAACTCAGATGTAAGTTTGTCCTCCTTGTCTCGAAGCACTAATGACTTAACTGCAGCAAGGCTCAAGCTTGCCCTCTCCATAATAGGCGAGGAAGCTCCAGATGATGCCAAAATGTCTTTCACCGACTTAAACTTTTTTCCAGAACTGAAAAAGATTCACGGAAAACAATTAAGAACTGTGTGGATGGAGAGAAATCACACTCAATTAAAGAATAATCTCATCAGGACACAACCTCAAGATTTTCCAAGTTTAATAAAATGATTTGAGAACTAAAAGAAAAAGGAAATATTTTGATCAAAGAAAAAAAAATATCCAGCAGCTTACTCCACAGCTACAGCCAATTGCTTCAAGGCAGATACTGGAGGGATTGTATCTGGGTTGGTGGCATTTAGTCTTTCTACTATGGAAGAAACATGTGAACCCTACAAAATATCAATCCTGGAAATCAGAAAACAAGTAAAAACAAGAAATTCTACATTAGTGTGAGCCATGCAGCAGAACAAACAACAATCAAAGGTGTTCGATAACGGGACAGTAGGGGCCATGGCCCCTACAGCAAAAGCTTTTCCTATTAGCTTCATACTCCTCTTATATTTCATAGGAACAAATGCACTACTCTGTTATAAGAAAACAGAGGAGCTTAGTTTATTCAGCATGACCCTTTTAGGTAAAGAAAATAAAATAAAAGAAAAGGTCAATTGATGGGAAAACTATTACTTGGCTTAAGTATTAACTGGCTGCAGTAACAAATAAAAGCCTTGATAGAATGTCAGCACATGTTGAACACCTTGTGTATGAGTTGCTATCTTTCTAGTTCAGAAATTTGACTTACTTTCAGTTGGGACATTTACATCTATAGCAGTATAACAGTTATACTTCACAGAAACCTAATTATAACCTATAAAATTCTGTCTGGTGACATTTCCATCGTTTGATTTGGAAAAACTCCTTTCTTTATTTTTGTTCCTCAGATCACTGGCAACAACATCACTGCTAAACAGGTATTTCGAAAACACTAAAGCGTAACTCATTCACTCATCAGCAGCAAACAATATGGACACATCAAACATCATGGTTAGGATAAAAAAGCAAACAAGCATTCAGATAACTCATCTAACCACACACACACACAATATATATATATATATATATATATTGAACTTAAAACACAGCAAGCAAATAGATAATACAAACGGCAAATATAAAATGAGGAAGATGCTAGTTTGTTACCTTGGCCTCCTCGTCGTTTTTCATGTTGAGTAAGTAGAGATTTTCATCGTAAAATGGAATAGCCATGGTTGAATTTTCAGCTTTGTTGTTGTTGCTGCTATCAGGTACTCTTTTCCCTCCTAACCTTATAGTATTTTTGAATCTATCTTGCCAATCCAAACTGGTCCCTATATTTCCAGGTCTCCACCTCATATGCTGCTGCTTCCCTTCATTCTTATTCTGCACCATGGCATTGACCACAGTAATTTTTTCTTTTTTCAAAAATACTATTTTTTTTTATTCAAATCAAGTTCAGTTTCAATCGAATCAAAACACACCTAAGACAATAATTACCTTAGACTCGCTGTCATTGCGCGTAGACGACTTGTCTTCCGATTCCTTTATCGATCCTTTTGGCGATATCTTATCTGAGATTTCAACAAAAATCAAAACTCCATCGATGATACATATATATATATATATATATGAGCAAGAAAAGGAGAGGAGAATAAAAGGAAAGAAAGCAGTGGATAAAGATTGAAGAGAGATAGAGAAGGGGAACCTGGCCCTGCTCGATCGGATATAAAGTCTGATTTAATGTCAATGAAAACTCGCTCCGCTTTAGCAGCAGCAGAATGGAAGGCAGTCCTTGCTTTGGATACAAAAGAAGGCGACTCCATATCCTGCGCAGGTATGATTTAAACAGATTTGAGGTGGCTATAGGAACGAAAATGAAGGCAAAACATGTTTTCTTTTCACAAGGAAAGACTGAGATCAAAGACAAGTGTGTAGAAGCATCATAGTTGAAGTGAGTTCTGGCTCACATTCTAATTAATTTATTCAATTCTTTCTTTTCCCATTTTTTTCTCTAAGGCAATTATTTTTATTGATCATAATTATTAACAGACAATTAACCTATTGTTTTTATATCATCAATAAATTCAACTAAACCACTATAGTATAGTCAGTCCATTTACAAAAGCTAATTGTACATTGAAAGATATTGTAGACACATACCTTGCTGTAATGGTATCTTAGTTAAAACAAATTTTACACCGGGTATTTTAATCTTCATATTTGAATATTTTGCATCAATTAAATATTTTTTCATTTAAAAAGGGTTAATTATCTAAAAGCTATAATAGCTCACGGTCTTGTTACTGTTCATAGTGAGACAAATCACTATAAACGGTAATAGTAAAACTCATTTTTCGTTTTGGCTCATTCGGTTCATTCGGTTCACGGGTCTACTGCTTTTTATTTTTATTTTTTGCACTGTGAAATAATGATTTTGTCCCTCGAAAAAAATTAAAAAAAAAAAAAAACAAACAACACCTGGATGGATGGGTTTCAAGGTAATTGCATATTTTATGTCCTGTCTGGTTCGGGTAATCGATCTATTAATTTTTTAATATTTCTTTGCACAGTGAAATAACCAATTTGTCCCTTGAAAAAGACAAAATTCAGGTCTGGCTGGGAGGGGTTTCCCGATAATTTACCATTTTTTTATTTTTTTCTGCCGAATTACTATTGGAGCATCGACGGACACGCCATCCTTTTTCACACTCATGCAGGTTTCGGACGACGCGTGCGGCATATTCCGACGTCCTAAAAACACCCAACCGGTGTCTAGAATGATTTTCAGCTATGTTCTCTTCCTCTAGGTGCGGCACGTGTGATCACAAGGTGGTCGGAGACGTGTCAATGGTCGTTTGAAAATTTCCCCCCTTTTCTCTCTCCTGCCTGTGCAAGCACACATCAGCGCAGCTGTTTATTGTGATATTTTAGTTTAGTCCCTGAACTTTTGATTGTGTTGTATGGTCCTTATTGCTATTATATAGGTTTTAATTTGTTTCAATTTGGTCCTTTCATTGAAATTGATTATATATTGTAATTTCCTTTTGGTCCTTAGTCTTTTAATTTTCGAATTGGTTTGAAATCCTTAAATTTTTGATATCAAAGGTTTGATTTATTTCAATTTTATCCTTACATGCAAATTAATTATAGATTTCAGTTTCATTTCGGTCCTAATTCTTTTAATTTTTTGATTTTGTTTTAAATTATTTAATTTTATCGATATCAATGTTTAAATTTATTTCAAATTTGTCCTTCAAATTAAATTTATTATATATGTGTTTTTCATTTTGACCCTTATACTTTTAATCTTGGATTTTATTTTAATTCCTTTATTTTTTTATATATATTTCTTACATAGTCTCTATTTCTGTCCATGTTTATATATACATGCTCTTAATTTTTGTTTTTAATTTTTCTTTATTTCCAATGTTATTAAGGTTTTTTTATTTAATGTTCAAATTTTAATATATGTTGGTGATCATTTGAAAATTAATAATTATTATGATTTCTCTTTTTTATCCTTCAATTCAAATAATTTCTTAAAATCTAATAATATTTATTTTTATTTTTTCATTTATTTTGTTTTTTAATTGCTTTTTAGTTAATATTGTTAGGTCTTGAATTTTCTAATTATTATAGATAAGACATTCAAAATAATGATAATGATTATTTGTTAGTTTTGTTTTCTCTTAAATATGTCATACTAATTATATATTTTGATATTTATTTAATATTAGCGCCTTAGAATATATATATATATACACACACACACACACACACACACACCCACCTAGGTTTTTTTTTGAAAAAAAAATATCATTGTTCTGAAATACTTTTAATATAATAATTGAGTAATAAATCCTTAAAAAAAGTATGAATTTTTTTTCTAACAATAATTATGGTCTCACCAATTATGAAATATTGTTATTAAGGGTTTTTTTAATGTTTAGATTTTAATTTGTGTTGATGATCATTTTAAAATTGATATTTATTTTTTATTTTTTCTCTTTGTTGTTTTTTAAATTCTTTTTATTTATTCTTCAAGTCCAATAATTTTTTTAACTCTAATTATAGTTGTTTTTTTATGTCATTTATTTAGTTTTTTAATTGTTTTTTTGTTAATATTGTTAGGTGCTGAAATTTCTAATTATTATAGATAAGACATTCAAAATAATGATAATGATTATTTATAAGATTTTCTTTTCTTAAAGATATGTGAGACTAATTATATATTTTAATATTTATTTAATATTAGCACCTTGAAATATATATATATATATATATATATAATGACCTAATTATTTTTTTTTTTAAATAATAATTTACTGTCATTGTTCTAAAATATTTTTAATATAATAATATGAGAAATAAATATTTTAAAAAATTAATTTCTTTTTAAAACAATAATTACGATTACATCGATAGTATGACAAATAATGATTAGAATATTTATTATGAATAATAATATTTGTAATGACAACTATAATAATTCCAAAAAAAATTAATTGGTCAATGTTATGTTTTTGAAAAATAACTTCTGCGTCTTTTTTTATGTATGATATTTCAGATCTCATATCACGAAGAAAAAAAAAACCACAGTTGACAAGACAGGTAGAAAACTTGTGCCAAATTATCTACAATAACTAAATAAAAAATTGCCATGCATTTCACCACAACCGACACCAAAAATTTTAACATGTAACAAAATTGTTGATGGTAAAATCCAAGATTAAAAGTATAAGGGCCGAAATGGAAAACACATATATAATAAATTTCATTTAAAGGACAAAATTGAAACAAATCAAAACTTTAATACTGAAAAAATTAAAGAAATTAATACAAAACTAGAAATTAAAAGATTGGGGACCGGAATGAAACTAAAATATTTAATGAATTTGAATTGAAGGATACAATTGAAACAAATCAAAACTCTGATACCGAAAATATTAAGGATTCAAACCAATCGAGAAATTAAAAGATCGAGGACCGAAATGAAACTACAATATATAATCAATTGCAATTGATGGACCAAATTGAATGAACTCAAAATGTTTATAACAACAATAAGGACCATAAAATAAAATGGAAAGATCAGAGACGACAATGAAAAGTCAATAAATAGAGGGGGTTGACAGATATTTTCGGACGAAGGAGAGAGAAAAGGGGGGGAAAACTTCAACCAACCACCGCCACGTCTCTGACCATCGCAGAACCCCACACGCCACTCCATGAAGAAGAGAACATGGCGGAAAATAATTCTAGATGCTGGTAGGGTATTTTTGAATGTTGGATATCGTCTCACGCGCAGTTCAAAACCTGCATAGGCGCGAAAAAGGACGGCGCGTCCGGCGACACGCCAACAGTACCGCATCAGAATATATATTAAAAATTGGTAAATTATCATAACACCCCTGCAACCAACTCTTAAATAATAAATAACACAATTCGAGGTTGGGGAGGAATTTGTTAGATACTACCAGCAGCTGCTTGGTTCCTCCAAGCTAACAATTCCTTTGAGTATGGAAGTTATTAACAGTGGGCCTTGTTTGAACATAAGTCTTCATGAGTATCTTCTTGCTCCTATCTCTAATGAAGACATTAAGATCTCTAATGAAGACATTAAGAATGCCCTATTCAGCATTGGAAATGACAAGGCTCTAGGGCCCAATGGTTACTCTTCTCTCGTTTTCAAAAAATCATGGGATATAGTTGGTAGGGATTTTTGCTCTGCAGTTAAAAACTTCTTTTCTTCTAGTCAGCTTCTAAGGTAGATTAACCACTCAGTCATCTCCTTGATCCCCAAGTATGCTAATATGACATCAGCAAATGACTTTTGTCCGATCTCTTACTGTAATGTTATTTACAAGGTGATTTCCAAGCTTTTATCGGATAAGTTAGCCCATGCGCTAGCTACCATTATCAGTCCTATACATAATGCCTTTCTGGGTGGTAGAAGAATGGCAGATAATATTAACCTGGCCCAGGAGCTTCTTAGGCACTATTGTCAGAAAAGAGCTTCTCCTAGATGTCTTTTGAAGATTGATTTTAAAAAAAACCTTCAACTCGGTTCAGTGGGCTTTTATTAGAGAGCTTCTTTGAATGCTTGGCTTTCCTCTCAGATTCGTTCACCTTATTATGAATTGTGTGGAGACAACATCTTTCTATGTGGCTATTAATGGTAACCTTTATGGGTTCTTCCACGGGACGAGTGGAGCTAGACAGGGTGATCCTCTCTCTCCATATTTGTTCATTTGTTGTATGGAGTACTTCTCTAGAATGCTCAAGCTTGTCTCTACTCATTCCGACTTTCATTTCCACCCTAAGTGTAGTGACCTTGGTATTATGCACCTTAGTTTTATGGATGATGTTCTTCTACTCTCGAGGGGATAAGAGCTCAATTCAGATCTTACTTCAGCAAGTGTCGATCTTTAGGCAAACAACGGGTCTTGTCATCAACCTTTCCAAATCTTCTATCTACTTTGGAGGTGTTAGTGATATTCATAAGCACTCTATTCTGTAGATCTCTGGCTTCAGTGAAGGATCCTTTCCTTTTAAATATCTTGGGGTCCCCTTAAGTCCTCATAGACTTTTGGCCAGTCAATTTGCTTCGCTTATTTCAACAGCTGAAATTGGCGGTTCGAAGTTGGATGGGAAAGCATCTCACCTATGATAGGAGGCTTGAGTTATTAAGATCAGTTTTGCACGTAATGGTTCAATTCTGGTTGAGCATATTCCCCATCCCTTCTATTTTTATTAACCAAATTACAAGAATTTGCAGGAATTTCTTGTGGTCCTGTAGTTCTTCCACTTCTTAGGCTTTGGTGGCTTGGAATTTTGTCTATCTTCCAAAATTTGAGGGAGGTCTGGGGTTAATACATCAAAGCTAGGAGAGAGGGGATGATGCGAACCAGCCTAGAAACACCAGCAAGGACTTATGGACTACTTTTTCCTTTTGTTTCTAGGATTAAGGGGCTGATGGAAGGCTACAAATAAGACTTATGGGATTTATTTAATTTTATTAGCTAGAGCCCAAGGCTTGTTTGGGCTTAATTAAAACTTTGTTTTCAGCTACGATCCAAGGCTTGCTTGGATTAAGTCATGGGCTTTCCAACTTAAGGTTTTGGATCAATTTTGAGTGGATCTCATTAAAGCCCACATAAGAAGTCCATTAGGGTTAGTTTTTAAGGACTATTTAAACTCATGTTAGCTAAATTTCGGCAACGATTGATGAATTTTAATTCTGAACTTTCAGTTAATGTGTGAGAGTGATTCTTGCATTCTTTAGTTCTTGAACGAACTAAATCTGACTTATCGAAGATTAACTGGCTTCGTGGCGTCATTCTATTCATTCCAATAGTGTTGGTGCCTTGGGGCAGGTTTCCATTTTGTCACACTCCTATCAGACCTATTTCAGCTTTCCAGGATCAGATCTCATTCATGGTTGTGAGTTGCGTGATCACGAGGTTTGCATCAGGTGGTATCAGAGCTAGGCTCCGAAACAAGGTCATATCATTATGTTATTTTCGTGTTTTTTTTAGTGTTCCTTAAAGTTTTATAGTATTTTTGTTCATCTCCTTGTTTTTTGTGTCAACGTCATCTAATAAAAAAAAGGGTTATATTTCATCTTTTTCTGTTGTCATTTCAGTATATTAAGAAAAAAAAAAGAAAGAGAGATAGAGGCATTAGTTGAAATTTGAAGAATCATTGAAATTTTGCAATAGAAAACACTACTCTGGGAAAACATAAGGAAACCACATCGGAATCAATTGAAAATTCATATTCCTTTTATTGGGTTTAAGATAGAATCATATGTCAAATTGAGGCTTATTCTAATAATATTTATTTCTTGAGGTTTTATTTTGAAATTCATTTCTGCCGTAGAAACACTACCTTGATTTTTTTGTGTGATACATGAGAGTTGTGAGGATATATATTGTGCTACTAACCAAATTTTGCAGATTCAAAGGATGTTTGAAAACAACGAATCAGCGACACAAAATGCTGACGTTGCTTTCCAATTGCGAGCCTTATGTCAGCAACTCAATTTGTTGTCTAGGATGAACGTGGATCTGAAAGATGATTTGAAATGGATAAGGAAACAAAATATTGGGACAAATCGCAGAGGAAATACAGTCCGTAAGGCCGTACCGAATACCAGATCTGATTTTGACGAGTTTGTTGATGAATACGCAGATAGGGGTGAAGATGACTATGATGGTGATATGGAATCTGAAAGTGACAAGTATTACTGTGAAGGCATGCCACCATTGAAGGATAGTGATGGGGATGAACTAGCATTATCAGTTGCGGCGTCCTTGGTTATAAGGCCTACACTTCAGGTCCAGGTCAAGGAAGATGAATCTAATCAACAAAGAGGGAATATCTTCCAGACGCGCTGTTACGTACAAAGCTAGGTGTGTGGTTTAATTTTTGATAGTGGAAGTTGTGTTAATGTTTGTAGTACAACCCTTGTTAGTAAATTGAATTTGAGTACTGTTAAGCATGTTAAACCATATAGATTGCAATGGTTGAATGATAGTGGTGAAGTGAAAGTGACTAAACAAGTTGTGGTTCCATTTTCAATTGGGAAATATGTTGACGAAGTTCTATGCGACGTTGTACCAATGCAAGCAAGCCACATCTTGTTAGGGAGACCATGACAATATGATAGGAAAGCAATTCATGATGAGGTTAGAAATAGGTATACCATTATAAAAAGATGGTAAAACCATCACTCTTGTATCTCTTACACCCAAACAGGTGTATGATGATCAAATAAAGATAAAAACGTGAGCATGAGGCAATGGGGAGAGAAAATCAAGGTGATGATCAAGGGGAGAGAAGACAATTAGATTCAACCAGAACCCAAACCACTATAACCCATTCAGACAGTCATCCAAACGCAAACAAATCAGATCATTCAACCACAACTCAAAAATACCCAAACCTGGTCGAGAGTGGAGGTAAGACAAGAGGAGTGAAGAAAGTCAGGAAGAGTGATGAAAATTGTGTGGAAAAACTAAAGAAACAACAAAGTTTTTATGCTAGAGAGGGTGAGGTCAGATCTGCATATCTCACTAACAAGCCAATGATTTTACTTGTGTACAAAGAGGCTTACTTTAATACTAATGATCTTGATCATATGGTGCCTAGTGCTGCTATTTCTTTGTTGCAGGAGTTTGATGATTTGTTCCCCGACGATACTCTAATCGGATTACCACTATTATGGGGGAAAGAGCATTAGATTGATTTTGTACATGGAGCTTCAATTCCTAACCGACCATCCTATATAAGGAATCCAGAGGAGATGACTAGGCTTCAAAGGCAAGTTTATGAGCTTATAGATAAGGGATATATTTATGAGAGTATAAGCCCGTGTGCTGTACCCGTGCTACTCATGCCTAAGAAGGATGAAACTTAGAGGATGTGTGTTGATTGTCGAACCATCAACAACATAACGATTTTGATTCGAGGTCGAATCCTTTCGAGGAGAGAGGGGATGATGCGAACCAGCCCAGAAACACCAGCAAGGACTTATGGACTACCTTTTCCTTTTATTTCTAGGATTAAGGGGCTGGATGAATAGCTATAAATAAGACTTATGGGATTTATTTAATTTTGTTAGCTAGAGCCCAAGGCTTGTTTAGACTTAATTAAAACTTTGTTTTCAGCTAGGGTCCAAGGCTTGCTTGGATTAAGTCATGGGCTTTCCACCCTTAGGGTTTTGGGTCAGTTTTGAGTGGATCTCATTAAAGCCCACATAAGAGGTCCATTAGGGTTAGTTTTTAAGGACTATTTAAACTCATGTTAGCTAAATTTCGGCAACGATTGATGAATTTTAATTCTGAACTTTCAGTTAATGTGTGAGAGTGATTCTTGCATTCTTTAGTTCTTGAACGAACTAAATCCGACTTATCGAAGATTAACTGGCTTCGTGGCGTCATTCTACTCATTCCAATAGTACTGGTGCCTAGAGGCAGGTTTCCATTGTGTCACACTCCTATCAGACCTATTTTCGCTTTCCAGGATCAGATTTCATTCATGGTTGTGGGTTGCGTGATCACGAGGTTCGCATCAAGGTGTATCAGAGCTAGGCTCCGAAACAAGGTCATATCATTATGTTATTTTTGTGTTTTTTTAGTGTTGCTTAAAGTTTTTTAGTGTTTGTGTTCATCTCCTTGTTTTGCATGACCACGTGATCACAAGGTTGACATCAAAGAGTTTTTTAGCAAAGCACCTCTGGAATATTAATCTCAAAACAGATTCAGTTTGGATTCAATGGGTGCATCACTATTACTGACATAATCATCCTATTTGGAATGCTCAAGCTAGCAAAACATCATCTCCCTTCTGGAAAACTATAATGGCCTTGAAAGATAATTTGATTGAGACTTGTGGCAATCAATTAGAAGCTATAGCTCGGCTCCAAAAATGGGAGCATGGTGATGATAGTTTTTCAACTGCTGCTTATGATTTTGTTTCGAGCCTATGGTTCTAAGGTCAGCTGGGAGAAAGTTGTTTGTGAGTCATGGTCAATGACAAAGGTTAATTTCATCCTATGGTTAGTTGTTTTGGGTAAGCTAAAGAAAAGAGATCATCTTCAGTTTATCACAAACGACTCTCTATGTGTGCTTTGTACTCAGGAAGCGAAAAATCATAATCATTTGTTTTTCATTAATTGTGTTGTTGGGGGTCCCTAGCCTTTTGGCTGTGTTGATCTTCAAAATCTTCCTCTCAGCTTTCCTCGGGAGCCTCCCTCTTTTGGTTGTTCCCTCTGTTGACTTTTGTTTCTCCTCCTGGTCCATGAGCGTCAGTGTCAATCTGCCTCCTTTCCCTTTTGTGATGAGCCGACTCTCTTAATCTCTACTCTATCCTCCCCCTCCTTTCCCTTTATCAAGGTGGAAGTCATAATCAATTACAGCAGCTGCATGTTTTCCTTGCTTCTTTTGGGTATTTTGGGTTTGTGTGCTGTGCTGGCCGACTGCTACCCATTATGGATTTAGTTGTTCCATTTGTTTCTGCCTTTGTGGTCCCCTCTATTGTTGTTCTTCTTCGGGCAGGCCTTAGAGTGCAGCTCATCTTCAGGCAACCCTTGTGTTGAGCTGGCTCTCTTCTCCAGTGTCTTGCTTTCCCCTCCACTGCCTTGATAGGAGATTGAGGTAGGTTGATCGTGTGCTTCCCTTGTTCCTTGAGCCTTCCCCTTTGCGTGTGGAAGCTTCCTTCCCTCCAGCTGGCAAGCCACCTTTTTGGGCATGCTGGGCTGTAATGTGGGTCGACTTTTGGGTTTCTTAATTGGGTTTTAAGTTAGTTGCTGGCCTCTTCTTTTCTATGGCTTGGGCTTGGGGTTGGTTGTATTTTTCTTAGGCCCTTTGAGTTTTCGATTAGGGAGCATGTTCCCTCTTTCGATGGTTTTTCATTTTTGTTTTTTCTCCAAGATTCACTCGGTCTTGTATATTCTTTTATTTTGCTAGTTCTCTAGCCTTGTTCTCCTTTGATTTACATTTTATCAAAAATAAAATAAATAACCCAAGCTAAAACTAGCCCAAACTAAAAATAAACAAATCTAAATCCCAAACAAATTGTCTCCTCTTAAAATAATTAAAGTTTGATAGCCCAACTAATTAAATAAGACAAGTTCGTTGTTTCTGCATTCTGTTTGACAACAGCAAGGCCCAACTTTAAATGGATGGTTCTCTCTCATCGTAATGAATTAGAAGACATGCCATATACGTGGAAAGGTATGGAAGTCTAGTTTTTAGCTCAACCAGAATAATAGCAAAATTAGATCTATAGCTTCAGTTATGACTAAAAGAGTAACAAAAGGTCAAACTGTCTGAATTTAGTCTTCGTCTACCAATCCTTGTGTAATGGTCTTGGATCCACTAACAAGCCCCTCTTGAACATGAATCAGATTAATCAAGACTTGCTCTTTATTATTATAAATCCTCTTGAAATCCACCTTAGCCCATGTATCTTGATGAAGTCCATTGAAACCTTCTTTGAACTTCTTAGCCCTAAGCCTAGTAACTGGACCAAGCTGGAACCTCCAATGGATCTTTTGATGGTTGAATCACATCAAAGTCTCTGTAATCCGCACATACTCAGATCTTCCTGTCTTTTTTAGGGACAACAACCATATTGGCTACCCATTGAGGATAATGGACAATGTCTAAAATCCCTACTTCCCATTGTTTTTGTATATCTACTTTTCACTTTTAGGAGTATATCTAGGCATATTCTCTTGGTTTTTTGCTTAACTGGTTGACTTCCGTCTATCAAGGGGATCTTATGTATTATTATATCAGTATCTAGACGAGGCATTTCTGCATAAGTCTAGGCAAGAGATAAATTAATTCATCTTTTTCTTCATTCATAACAAGAGTACCAATGTTTAATTCTTCTTATCTTTCTTTGTTCCTAAATTGATGATTTCTAGCTCCTCGCTAAAAGGTTTCCAAGCTTTTTCAGAATTTTCCACCAACCTAGTAAATGTTTTTACACCTTTCTCTATCCATTCTTTGTCATCAAGTGTAGTGATATTATTGAAATATGGCCAATTATTCTTAGTGTAGTAGTTCTGTGAGTAGTTGGAACTTTCAAGATCCTTGAAAGTGTAAGATGTGTTTGTGTAAAAGTGTTATTTGCAAATAAACAAGGATAAGATGACATGTTGTAGATAAAATGCATGATCTTATTAAAAGAGTGCTCATTTCACTAGGCAAATCTTGTGGCATCATGAGTTGGATTACCATCAAGGTTAAAATAGATCAAAACATGGTCATGATCAAACAAAAGTAATTACTTTTTAAACACAATAGGAGTAAGCTCCATCTTCAAGTTCTGGTACTATTTTTCTTCAGCTAATTTCCACATGAGAGTTCTTGTGGGGGGACTCATCAATGTTATGGATGGAAAGCTGCGGGAAATTTGTCTCTTCTCTTAGTATTCAAGAGTGCTGATATGCAGATCTGTAAAGCCAAACTTGATTACCTCATCTGAACTACAAAAAGATACTTGGAGTGGTGGGATGACAAGTTCTTCTTCTTTTGACTCTCTTCCTTTAATTTTTGCAATCCTCACCTCTTTCCTAACTTGGGTAACTCATTGGTAATCCTCTTTTCTCAGCTTACACCCAAGCCCAATTCTTTGATCTACACATTTTAACTTTATTTTATTGATTTGTTCTGGCATTCCACTTATGAGATCATACTGAACGAGAATCTCATTCCTTAAAAAACATGTAACAACCATCTTTGCTGCTTTCAAAATTCTTGGTTTCCTCAGTGTTGCACCCTTAGGAACCCGTTCTGCATTTACTATTTCAAATGCGTGAATGTTCCTTTCTCTACAGTCCTCCGCTTCTACAAAGGCTAGAACCACATTTCTAATCATTGAAACTGTTTCTTTAGCTTTCACAATTATCAACATTCTGTTTATAATAGATTTCAAGCATTGGTGTAGTGGATAAGCCACCACTCCAGCTACATGAATCCATGAACATATGGTCCTACGTATAACTCCACTTCAAGAGTCCCCACTATTTATCTTGGTGATCTATGATATGCTATTTTCATTATGGTACTTGGCTTCATATGTGATTAATCAATAGGCATTTCTTTCAACATATGCCTTGGTAACACATTCAATGTAGAGCCATTATCAACTAATATTTTTCCAATCAAAACATCCTTACATCGTACTGTGATGCATAATGTTTTGTTATGCTTAGTACCATCAGGACCCAATTCATCTTCAGTAAAGTACACATAATTTGAAGCCTCAATTCTCCCCACTAAGTGTTCCATGGTATCTTGGTTGTTGTCGTGTGGAACATAGGCCTCATTCAACACTTTTTACAAAGCAATCCGATGACGTTCATCACTTAATATCAGGAAAAGCAATGATATCTTAGCAGGGGTCTCTTGAGTTGTTCCACAATATTGTATTCGTTGTGTTTCATTAACTTCAAGAGTTTATTGATTTCCTCTTATGTGATAGGTTTATTTATTTATTTGGTCACGTCTATCACTTCCTTGCTTTTTATTTTTTTAAAACTCCTCTAGGCTAAACATTTGTCACTTCGGGTCAAGCCTTCAATTTCTGGTAGAAAGACAAGTGGTTGTCTTGTGCTTTGAAATGAGTGCCCGTAGTTGTATGGTATGGCCTTATAGTCTTGTTTATGTATAGCTGTGGACTTAGACAAAACTGGTTTGGGTGGCCCTCCCAGGGGGAACTGAACCCTACATATTGATTTACCCGACATCTCTATCATATAAACCTCATCATCCATTATTGTTTCCACCCAAAGTAGTCCTTTATGGAGGCCTTTGCATTGACTAATAGAGTGACCTTTTTGGTTATGGTGCTTGCAACATCTCATGACATCATATTTTGCTCTTATTAGCATTTGATAATTCTTTCTCGTAGCACCTTTAAGCCTTTTGGATACTCGATATCCATCATATTCACTAATTCACTACCCGAAACATGAATAGGTAGTTGATTGGTGCTACAATTGGGGGTTCTTTGAATGTTATGCATCTAACGTTTATTAATATCAAGAGTTTCCTTTTCAAAGCATTGCATATATGTATACCACGTACTGCAATTCCTACTTGGTATTCACAAATATGATCAGGCTTATACCAATTAATATAAGGTGGTTGTAAGGGTGTTAGAGGTACATGAGCTACTTATCCAATACTTAATAGCTTCTAATACATTTCATTCAAAGGTAGTGGTAATGGGAGTAACTATTTCTGAATTTTTTTTAACTCTATTTTGGGAAACTTATGGTTTGGTGTTTTCATAAATTTTCAATTTTGCTCTCGAGCCTCTTGATAGAGAATGGAGAATTGAAGTTAATATGACAATTTGAGATGGTGGGGTGTTGTATTTTTGAAATCGAGTATTTTTTCTCTTATAACCACCTTCAATGTGATCAATCTCTTTTTCTTTCCACTAAGGCCCTTTTTTTCCATTGGTGCAAGGATTTTTCCACTTTTTATTCCCTTTTCTATGCGCTCTGTCACATACAAAACATCAATAAATTGTTATACTGAACTGCTCATAACATGTTCTTAGTATGATGCTGTAGGTGTGTTGGCAAGTAAAGTAACCACCTCCTTGTCTAAAAGGGGAGGGTGTACCTACGTGGCCAAGTCCTCCATCTTTAAGCATATTCTCTTATGCTTTCCTTTTCTCCTTTTTCTAGGTTGGATAGACTAGTTGAGGCGAACCTCATGATCACGTGGTCACGCAACCTATAATCAAAATTGAGATTTGATCCTGGAAAGTTGAAATAAGTCTGATAGGAATGTAACACAATGAAATCCTACACCAAGATACTAACATTATTGGAATGAGTGGAATGACACCACGAAGTCAATTAATCTCTGATAAGTCAGATTTAGTTCCTTCAAGAACTAAATAATGCAAGAATCACTCTCACACGTTAAAACTGAAAAATCGAGAAGTAATAATCATCAAAGACTATTGAAATTTTGGTTACATGAGTTTAAATAGTTCTTGAAAAATTAATCCTAATGGACCCCTTATATGGACTTATATGAAAAGCCCATAACTTAATCCAAACAAGCCTCGGATCCTAGCTAAATCCTAGCTTAAAACAAAGTATTAATTAAGCTCAAACAAACATTGGATGCAGCTAACAAAATATAATAAAGCCCATAATATTAAATCCATGTTCGCACATGAGAAGAAAAGAAGGAAGTAAAATATTACAGAGCTGATTCAAGGCTTATTTCTAGCTTTCCATGCAACTCCTTAATCCTAGAAACAAAAAGAAAAGGTAGTCACCCATGTTGTTTCCAAGTTGTAGTAGGATTCTTTTGTTTTCTTTGTTGTCCTCACTTTATGGCCCAAATGAAGTTGTATTAAAATCTGTGTCAAACAACGTAAGATCAACGACATTAAATGTAGCACTAACACTATACTCACCTGAAAGGTCAATTTTGTATGCGATGTCATTGATTCTCTCTAAAACCTGGAATGGACCATCATCACGTGTAATGCTGTTATGTCTCAAGTGCTCTTACCAATGCATAAAGTTCTTTGTCATAAGTGGGATAGTTCAAGGTCTGTCCACTTAACTTCTCACTTAAATAGGCAATAGGTCTCCCATCTTGCATCAAAACAGCACCTATTCCCATTCCATGCACATCACATTCTATTTCAAATGTTTTCGTAAAGTCAAGTAAAGCAAAAATAGGTGCAGGACATAATTTCTCTTTCAAAAGAACAAAAGTAATTTCTTATTCCTCCTCCCATTTAAACCCAACTGACTTTTTAACAACTTCATTCAAGGGTAAAACTAATGTACGAAAATCTTTTTTAAAACATCTGTAAAAACTAGCTAACCCATGAACTCATTACCTCACTTACCAATTGGTGACCTTAACTTTCTCCTCATTCATCTCGATACCTTGTGTTGTTACAACATAACCAAGAAACACAATTTTCTCAATGCAAAAGAGACTTTTTAAAATTAGCATATAATTTCTCACCACGCAACACACTAAGTACATTATGCAAATGATCAAGATGCTTAGTTAAGTTCTTGTTATAGATCAGATGTCATCAAAATACACAACCACAAACTTACCTATGAATGCATACGACACATGATTCATTAAACGCATATACATACTAGGTGCATTTGTAAGTCCAAAAAGCATTACTAACCATTTATACAAATCATGCTTTGTCTTAAATGTTGTTTTCCATTCATCAACTTCTTTCATCCTAATCTGATGGTATCCACTTTTCAAGTCAATTGTAGAGAAAATACAAGATCCATGTAACTCATCTAACATGTCATCAAGCCTATGAATGGGGTGTCTATACTTTACCATTATGTTCTTGATGGTACAATCAACACACATCCTCTATGTTCCACCATCCTTCTTAGGCACAAGTAGCATGGGTATAACACACGGGCTCATACTCTCATGAATGTTGTATTTTTCCATTAGCTCATCAACATGCCTTTGAAGCTCCTTTGTCTCCTCGAAATTGTTTTTATAGGTTGGTCAGTTAGAAATTGAAGCTCTAGGTATGAAATCAATATGATGCTCTATCCCCCTCAATGGTGGTAATCTGCTAGGAGTATTATCGAGAAACACGCCATCAAACTCCTGCAACAAAGAAATCACACAACGCTAGATATAATATGATCAAGATCATTAGTATTAAAGTAAGTCTATTTATACACAAGTAAAATCATTGGTTTGTTAGTGAAAAATGTAGATCTGACCTCACCCTCTCAAGTTTTTCCACACCATTCTCATCACCCTTCTTGAGTTTCTTCACTCTTCTTGTCTTACCTCCACTCTCAGTCAGATTTGGGTGTTTTTAAGTTATGGTTGGATGGTCTGATTTGTTTGGAGTGCTGGGAGAATATTTGTCTGTGTTTGAATGGGTGGTTGAATGGATTGTAATGGTTTGGGTTCTAGCCGAATATAATGGTCTTCTCTCCCCTTGTTCCTTACCCTAATTTTCTCTCCCCATCACCTCATGCTCACTTTTTAGCTTTATTTGATCACATACACCTGTTTAGGTGTAAGAGGTAGAATGAAGGTTTTATAATCTCTTACAATGGTATACCTATTTTTAACTCCATCATGAATTGCCTACCTACCATATTACCATGGTCTCCCCAACAAGATGTGATTTGTTTGCATTGGTATCACGTTGCACAAAACTTCAACATATTTCTCAATAAAAAATGGAACCACAACCTGTTTAGTTATTTTCACTTCATTAGTTTATTAACAAGGGCGGCACTACAAACATTAACACAACATCAACTATCTATAATAAAACTACATACCTTGCTTTGTACATAGCAACGCTTATGGAAGATATTCTCCCTTTGTTGATTAGTTTCATCTTCCTTGACCTAAACCTAAAGCGTGTGCCTTATAACCAAGAACTCCTCAATCGATAATGATAACTCATCCCCATCACTATCCTCCAATAGTGGCATGCCTTCACAATTAGAATTGTTACTTTCAAATTCCATATCACCATTATCCCAAATCATCATGATTCTCTTGTTTGGACACTCTAAAGTGTAATGTACATGTCCCTAACACCTGAAACATTTAACATCACGAATACGTTAGGTTGAGTTTCAGATTTACCTTTGGCACCATTAGAGACATCAACTTTAGCCTTTGGGGGTCTAGTTCTAGAAAGAACAAAGGATCTCGGTCGCACAATACCTTCTCTCTTTAAATTCGACTTCCAAGAAGATGAAGAGCCCAAATTAAACGATGGCTGAACATTTCTTTTCCTAAATTGTGTTCCATCTTCGTAGCCATGTGAACCATGTCCTCTAGCTCCACATAATATTGTAGGTCCACATTAGCACTGCCCCGATTCCATCCAATAATAAATGTAGCCATAGTGGCTTCTCTATCCTCAACAACATTAGCCAAATCATTGTTATCTCCATCTCTTTGTGATATTAATCTACTGTCTTATAACCTTGATTCAAACCTTGGAGTTTCTAGTATAAGTCTCTGTAATAATGGTTTGGCACAAATCATCTCCCCATTAAGATTTTCATCTTCCCCCAAGTTTGAACGGGTTGCTCCCATTTTCTCCTCCTTCTGATTACAATCTGATCCCACCAAATCAATGCATACTCTGTAAACTTAATCATCACCAATTTCACCTTTTTTTTTGTTCAGAATAGCTATGGCAATAAAAATACAAGCTACCTTTCTCCCACTCCAAATAAGCCTCGGGATTATTTTTACCTTGAAAGTTATGATTTTTCAGCTTAATGGTGTCCAAGCCCCCATGCATATCTTCATAATTCCCCATGCCATTCAAAATTCACATTCCTCCTAACCCTTTTTTGTCTAGACCTGATTCATTGGCCCGTAGCTGTAAAATCATAGTCATCTTCATATTTGCGTTTTTGTTAACAAACTCTTGAAAATCAGATTTGTCATTCTGTACGACCATACAAATCGTATTTCCTCGAAGATCAACCACACTATTTTGTTGCTTTATCAAATTCACCTTATCTTTCAAATCCTTGTACATCCTAGATAACAATTTAAGTTGCTGGCCTATGGCTTGCAATTGGAAAGCTACGTCAGCATTTTGTGTCACTGACTCGTTGTTTTCATACATCCGTTGAATCTACAAAATTTGGTAAGTAGCATAAATTATATCCTCACACCTCTCGTGTATCACTACGCCTTTTATGTTACAGTTTGCTTTCTTTTGGTTCTTTAGGAACTGAAATCAACAAATCAAAGTCAGTAGACTTCACAACGCACTCTAATTATAATTTTTAGACTCAAGAATAAAGAAATATACTGAAAACATAGAAAAACAAAACTACGATTACAATTTCATGAGTAGCAATGCAAATTCGTAGGAATTGTGGATGAAACAAAGACATGAAATAAAATAGAATCGAATATTATCGAAAAAAGTTACTTGACTCCTAGATAACCCAAATATAATAGAAAGAAAAAGATTTGGACAAAACTAAACAGTAAGGATAACATTGACACAAATCTAACTTGTTATGCAATTTTTACATAAAATAATTGAAACCCATACCAATATTTAGTATTATAATACTAAAAAACAATAAAAATCAATTTATAGGTCATTCTCTTAAGGTACCCAACCCCTTATATGATCAGTTTGTGGCAAAATTGAAGCTACAATTAAAACCTTTAGAAGACGATACCAAAATAAGCCCACATTTAATATATGGTGTCATCTCATCCCCAATACACAGCTATGGAGTTTATGGTGGTTTGTTTATGGTTCACCAATATTAGTGTTTATGCGGCTGAATGCGGCTAAATTGAACCTCGAATTAAAACCTCAAGTAAACAATATCAAAATAAGCCCAAATTTGAATATGATGCGATCTTACCCCCAATAGACTGAATATGAAATTTCAATTGATTCTGAGGTGGTTTTCTTATGGTTCACCAATAGTTGTGTTTCTACAACTAAAAATGAATGATTCTAAGGTGGTTTTCTTAGTGCTTGCTCAAGTAAACTGATAAGACAAGCTACACTATCTTTCACAACATACAACTCCTTTTGGAAGTGAGCATATTTATGTGCACATTCTTCGGCCTCCATATTTCTTTGACGGAGACGAGTGTTGTAAATTCTGTGGATTGAACCCTTTTAGGGACCTATATTTCAACATGTTGATGATATGCATGTTATTTACAATGAATGAATGTATCCATGATTATTTTTTAGAAACCAATCCATGACTTCCTTATCGGGTAGAATCCATAATCTGATAAATTTGAAGAAGTTTTACCCAAATATTCAGTTTAATGGAATTGCATACACCTACCAAAAAGGTGGATCTTGTGCATTTCATTAATCAAAATAAGTCATACGAATACATTTACTCAAATATTACTTCTCTATTAGCTACAATCCTGATGAAAGAGGAGAGTTAATTTTAGTATTCTTCATATTTTTTAATATTGTTGCCAATTCTAGAAGCTTTTTTTTCACAACTCATTTGCCTTCCAAGCTACCATGTCAATTAACTTATCTGTATCCTCAATCTTGTAATGGAATGCAATGTTGTCTTGATGTAGCCAATGATTCATTATCTCTTTCAAACATTTGAACCATCTTTTCTAACTCCTGGATCTGACTTTTATCCCTTTGTAATTCCTTTTTCTCTGTATCGAGCCCTGTATGTTTTGGTGTTTAGTTTAACTTTAATCTTGCTAGCTGTTGCGATGTCGTGGTCACACAAATTAATTACCCTAGCTTAAAACAAATCAAACAAGATTAGAGCAAGCAAGGGGTCATTCCCACAAGGACGATTTAGTTCAAATTTTCGTGCTATATGTTATGCAATTGGGGGGGGGGGGGGGGGTTGGAAGTTGTCAAGGCTAGGCTAAAGCGAACTAAGCAAAAATTAAATAAAACTGAAATTTATCAATAAAGAAAACCTTAGTTGCAAATCAACATCCACCTACAAAAATCAGAATTGATCATGAAACGACACATCAATTTATATTATGAATATTTATCTCTTCTTAAAATTGGTTCGTTAACGAATCCACCGTATAACTTACCCTAACCATCAAACAACCATAGTGTTCGCACTTGTAATTCGATTCAATGACAGCATTAAAATCTAGATAAATTGATCAATTAAGAAACACAATTGTCTACAATATATGTTTAGTTGGATTGAATGTTCTCCCTAAGATTAATAACATAGATCCGCTACAATTATTAACTTAGTTGCTTCATAAGTTCATATACCACAACTCCAGTTTTGATATCAAACTTAGCAATCGATTGTCTACAATAATAACTTCGAGTCCGCTCTTAGCAATTAAATAAACAAGCATAGGAGAACAAACATATTCATCATATAAACTAAAAAATTGAGGTAAAAATAGATCTCACAGCTCTTGAAATCTGAAGGTTTCCTTGTCCTTGCAACCAAGCAAAAGAGTCTAGCCTTGCATGTTTATTGAACAACTAAATAAAAAGATGGAATAAAACATGATTTAGGGTTTGGAGGAGGAAGATTTGTGTTTTTTTTGCTGTGGTCCAAACTTCCTAACTCCTCTCTTCTTTTATATATGCTTAGAAACCCTAGTATCTATTTTACAAAATAGTCATTCCTTAAGTTGATAGAATTTAGTTGTCCCTTGTAAACTTCATATCTCCTTAAAATCACATTGTTTTGAGTTTCAAATTGGAGCGTGTATAGGGTTTTGAGTCCTGAATCCATGGAAATTGAGTTTGTATCAATCGGACTTCTGTATCTCAAGATATGGAAGGTGGAATAGAGAAAGGTCAATATCGGCATATTGCAAGATTTGACTTTGAAGGCTGATATTTCTATGATCTTCCTTATCTTATACCTTTTTCCTTAGCTTTCCATAAATTTATGGATGTTAGCTTTTGAATGTCATTGGAATCACTTCATTTCGATCTTTAGAGCTTCCGCTCTGCACAAAACACCGACTGAAGGTCAAATCTATCAATCAGCTCCAATTACCTCCTTTTTGCATCTTTCATCCAAAAATGCCTTCAAAACATAAAACAAAGAATATCAAAGCATTTTATACACAAAACATATGCAAAACTTTTTTTTTTTTTTGGAACTGAACATATGCAAAACACTAGGTAAATATGGAAGAAACTATCAAATCATATGGTCGCATCAAATATTCCCACTCTTGGCTCTTGCTCGTCCTCGAGAAAGGATAGGTAAATTTTTTTAATTAAAAATAACCATGACCAATCTCTTAATCTCCCATCAATATCCAAGAATTCAAGCATTATAAATAAGAATACAATCGAGAAGGATAAAGAACATAAATCTTCATGAATTTGTTTACATGCAAACTTCAAAACTCAATTACTCTTCGGGATTTAAAAGAAATCTATGCCATGCCAAAGTGATAGGTTCTCTCATTGATATACACTCCAACACTCATGTGTTTAGGGCTTATGTGTTTAAATCTCTCAAATTCAATCAATGAATATGTTCTACCATAAGCTTGCTCTTCAATCCCATCTCCATTACTAAAATATTACAAACCATGCATGAATCAAAAGGTCTTATTTTCTGTTTGTAATGGGGCTAAGGTTAAGGTGAGGTAAAAGAGAGTAAAAGAAATGGTTCAAACCAAACAAAGTAGAGTATTTTGAAAAATGATATTTCAAACAAGATATTCCATTAAAGCACATCAAGTTTCAATCTTTAAGCATCAATGCTTAGCTACTTTCGATTTCAAGCTCGTTTCTATTTTTTTTCTTTTGTTTTCTTCTTCTTTATTTTTTTGTTCTTCACTTTTGGCAACTTTGCCCATCTTTTCATCAAACATCACTTCTTCTTTCTTTTCACATCATTTGCAACCATAATTTCATGAGATATCACAAGTATATGCTCTACTAATCCTTGGTCAGGGGAAAAGAGGAAAACATATAAAAAGTTTAAGGCTTATACATGGATAAAGCAAAGAAAAGATAAATCATCTCAAAAGGGGCTCACTAAAGATAATATGCTTTAGGTTGGCTTTTTGGCTCAAGCGGTTAAAATTCCTAATGCCTTTATCATCTTCATGCATCTATGTAATGCGAATGTAATCTCAACAAGATATGAAGCAAGTTCTACAGATAGTCATTGAAAGAACGAACAATCAAAGAATATAATGTTGAAGGCTCAAAAGCTTACATTGGTATAACACTATAAAGTCAACATGACATATTTTCAGAGTCAATCCCTAAACCAATTAAACATTAAAACTTGCATGCACACTCATTCATTCAATTTATATATTCATTTATCTCACTTAATTCTCACACATAATACTTATATTCTCATAAACCAATGGGAGTTCATAAAGATCAATCATAGATTTTTTTCTCCTTTTTTTTAGGAAGAATAAAGAAAAACAAAATAAGAAAACTAACATTTTCTCAATACCCCCACACTTAAAACACAACATTGTCCTCAATGTTGAAAATGAAAGAAAAGGGATATAAGAGAATGAAAAAAAAAGCAAAAAATAAAAAACATAAAAGATAGATAATGCAAATCTGATTTTTTTGTGTGCTGGGAAGCGCTTTTGTTTTGTGTCATTGGCTCGACATGTGGTATGCTCATTCTTCATAGATCGGTTTAGCTAACTCCACAGAAGCGGTGATTTTTGTTGTCCAACTTTCACAGAAAGGTTTCAAGCGATGCCCATTGACCTTCAGTACATTATTTGTTTCTAAACTTGTAATTTCAACTGCACCATAAGGAAAAACATTAGAAACAATAAAGGGCACAATCCAACGAGAATGCAACTTACCAGGAAAAAGTTTCAAACGCGAATGATAGAGAAGGACTTTGTCTCCAACATGAAACTCTTTTCTTGTAATCATTTGGTCATGAAGACTCTTAGTCTTATCTTTGTAAATCCTTTCATTCTCATAAGCGTCATTTCGAATCTCTTCCAACTCTTGCAATTGCAACTTTCTTGCAATTCCAGCAACATCATAATCCATGTTACATTTTTTTATGGCCCAAAAAGCCTTATGTTCAAGTTCCACTAGTAGATGACATGTTTTCCCATAAATCATCCTAAAAGGTGACATTCCTATTGGTGATTTATAAGCCGTTCGGTAAGCCCAAAGTGCATCACCAAGTCGCAGACTCCAGTCTCGCCGGTTGGGTTGCACTGTCTTCTCCAAAATGGACTTGATTTCTCGATTTGAAATCTCAGCTTGGCCATTTGTTTGAGGATGGTATGCCGTAGAAGTCCAATGAGTCACATGATATTTGCGTAACAATGCTTCCATTGAACCATTGCAAAAATGCGTGCCATGATCACTAATAATAGCTTTAGGGATTCCAAACCTATCAAATATGTGAGTCCTGACAAAATCTACAACTACTTTAGCATCATTAGTTCGTGTGGCTTTTGCCTCAATCTATTTGGACACATAATCAACTGCAAGAAGGATATAAAGATTGCTGAAAGAAGAAGGAAATGGACCCATAAAATCAATACCCTAAACATCAAAAATCTCGCTTACAAGAATATTCGTTAACGGCATTTGATTCTTATGAGTGATATTACCTGTTTTTTGACAGTTTTTACATGATTTGCAAAAATAAAATGCATCCTTAAAAATAGAAGGCCAATAAAAACCACTTTCAAGTACCTTATGGGTCGTTCTTTTTGCTCCAAAATGTCCACCACAAGAATGAGAATGACAAAAGTGAGAATGGAATGAAATTCTTCTTGTGGTACACATCTCCTAACTACTTGATCCACACAAAATTTCCACAAATGAGGAGTATCCCAGAAATAATATTTAGCATCAGCTCGTAGCTTATTTTTTTGAGATGTAGACAAACCTGGAGGGAATTCTTTGGTGACTAAATAGTTCACCAAATTAGCATACCATGGTCTTGTGGAGGAATGTAACACGTACAATTGCTCATCAGGAAATGTCTCTCGTATTGTTTCAACTTGTATATCCTTGGTCCTTAGTCGGCTTAAGTGATCGACCACATGATTTTCATCACCTTTTTTGTCTTTGATTTCAAGATCAAATTCTTGTAAAAGCAAGATCCACCTAATTAATCTTGGTTTGGACTCCTTTTTCTTCAAAAGATACCTCAGAGCTGCATGGTCAGTGAAAACAACTGCTTTTGTGCCAACTAAATATGACCTAAATTTCTCTAGAGCAAACACTACTGCAAAAAGTTCCTTTTCAGTTGTATGGTAATTGCATTGTTCTCCATCTAACATGCGAGAAGCATAGGCTATAACTTGCAAATTCTTACCAATTCTTTGCCCAATAACAGCCCCTACCGCATAGTCACTCGCATCACACATTATCTGAAAAGGTTCATCCCATTTTGGTGGTTGGATGATAGGGGTAGATGTGACAGACCTTTTAAGCTCATCATGGGCATCTTTACATGATTGATCAAACACAAAATCCACTTCTTTGGATAATAGTTTGCACAAGGGTGCTGTAATCTTCGAGAAGTCTTTGATAAAGCGCCGATAGAAACCTGCATGGCCAAGAAAAGAACAAATTTCCCTAATGCATGAGGGGTAAGGTAATGGTGAAATAACATCTATTTTAGCTTCATCAACCTCCAATTCACGTGAAGACACAACATGCCCAAGAATTATTCCTTGATCTACCATAAACTAACACTTTTCATAGTTCAAGACAAGGTTAGTTTCAATGCACTTTTTCAAGATCAAATATAAGTTTTCTAGACATCTATCAAAAGAATCACCATACACCGTGAAATCATCCATGAAAACCTCAATTATTCTTTCAACATAGTCAGAAAAAATACTCATCATGCATCTTTGAAAAGTTGTAGGTGCATTACAAAGACCGAAGGGCATTCTTCTATATGCATATGTACCCAATGGACATGTAAACATAGTCTTTTCTTGATCCTCAGGATTAATAACAATCTGATTGTATCCACTATATCCATCAAGAAAGCAATAAAAAGACTTACATGCTAGACGTTCAAGCATTTGGTCCATGGATGGTAACAGGAAATGATCTTTACGCGTAGAAAGATTAAACTTTCTATAATCAACACACATGCTCCTTCCAGTCTTTTTGGGCACCACATGGATTGACGCCGCCCATTTAATGTCTGTGATGGGGAAATGACTCTTGCATCTAATAGTTTCAAAATTTCAGCTTTCACGACCTCCATCATGGGTGGGTTCAACCTCCTTTGCATTTCCCCTGTTGGTTTCGTATCATCCTCCAATAATATATGATGCATACACATTGAGGGACTAATGCCCTTGATGTCGGCTAAAGTCTATCCAATGGTTGTTTTGTGATCACACAACAACTTCACAAGTTTTTCCTCTTGCGCACTTGTCAAACCTTTTGCTATGCTAACAGGAAGTGTATTGTTGTCGCCAATGAATACATACTTCAAATTATCAGGCAAAGGTTTCAATTCTAACTCGGGGGCCTGTAATGTAACACCCCCTACTCTCGGGGACGACCAAGTAATAAATTTTTTTTTCAATCACAAGCAAACAGTAACATGACCTTAAACAGTAACAGGTCTCAAAACAGTAACAGGTCCCGAGACAATAACACGTTCTCAAAACAGTAACATGTCCCCAAACAATAATAGGTCCAAAACAGTAACAGATCCCGAGACAGTAACATGTTCTCAAAACAGTAACATGTCCCGAAACAATAACATGTTCTCAAGATAGTAACATGTCTCGAAACAATAACAGATCTAAAACAGTAACAGATCCCGACATAATAACATGTTCTCAAGACAATAACATGTCTCGAAACAATAACAGATCCAAAACAGTAACATGTGAGCAATAACATAACCCTTAATTCAATCTTGACCCATTCATCCTGGGTCTACAAAACCTTAAACATCATCCTCATCGTAACCATTATTAATAAACCATACATTTAACATCATTCAACCATTTACACTAGAGTTGATATAAATCCAGTCACGTTTAATAAAATACGACAAACTAGTTAATTTTCTTACATTCCACTATTTTTCCAAAAAAGGTGAACATACATATCAGTTTGCCACATTTATTTTATACAAATTACTATTGGATACAAAAAAAAAACTAAGCAACGATAGCTTTACTCCTGACGTGAAGATGATGGACCTGAAATAGAAATACAAGATAATCTCATAAAGAAATTCTAGAAGAAATCATATTAAAGTTATCAAACCCACGATATGCCATCATATTTAATTGAAATAATCAACATAGCTATTCGAAAGTCAAACTATTTTCCCTTTATCCGGGATCCTAACATACACTAAATGTATGTTAGCCATTTATACCGATCCCTTTACCTGGGATCCTGGCATACACTGAATGTATGACTGTTATTCATGATGATCCTCTTATCCGCGATCCTAACATACACTAAATGTATGTTAGCCATTTATACCGATCCCTTTACCCGGGATCCTGGCATACACTGAATGTATGATAGTTATTTATGATGATCCCCTTATCTGGGATCCTAACATATACTAAATGTATGTTAGCCATTTATACCGATCCCTTTACCTGGGATCCTGGCATACACTGAATGTATGACAGTTATTCATGATGATCCCCTTATCCGGGATCCTAACATACACTAAATGTATATTAGCCATTTATACCGATCCCTTTACCCGGGATCCTGACATACACTGAATGTATGACAGTTATTCATGTTGATCCCTTTATCCGGGATCCTAGCATACACTAAATGTATACTAGCCACTGCCATGTTTTGTTCGTGACATTTCCAAACTTTCATGATACACAAGCCTTAAATACTCTTATTGATACATCATATCTTCTCAAACTTCCACCTAGACTTTAAGCATAAATCACACATTTCCACTATGAAAATTAAGTTAGAAACATAGACATGAATCACCTACCTGCTGTGGATGCTCTGTCGTGGCCCCTTGTTGCTGCTGTTGCACCACACTTTTGTTCCCTCCTGCAATTACAGGAAATTCTCGTAAATCATTTCCAACCATCGATACTCTTCGTAACAACCACATCGAAACAATTCAATATGCCTTTATATTTGTTATTTTTTATAACTTTTGTCAATAAACAAATATCATTATAAACACCCATTTTCAAACATAACTTGTTTCTTTTCCCTTAATGCATCTCACTTCATCGTTTCGCGACCTCCCACCTCTTTTCCCCCTTATTTTTTTCAAAGCTTCCAGCAGAGGTCAGATTTCGACCTCTGCCCAGAGTTTTCACTATAACAGGAGTTGTAGAGCTCTGTTTTGTACAAACTTTATCTTGTTAGAAATCTAACATATAGGTATACAACTCTTATGAAGGGGAGAAAACCCAGTTTTGTCCCCAAAATTCACCAAATGCATCACAAATGTGACAGACCTGCTATTCTGCAGAGCCTGCTCTACACAGTCACGTTAGGTGACCCTTAACTAGAGTTATAAAATTCCAAATTAAATGAAACAAGTTTCCTTGGTAGTAGACATCCAGAACTACAACCCCTACAAAGGAACCCAATCCTAATTCCCTTTTTTTCCCACTCAAATTCTCTCCGAAAATCAAGAGATGAATCTATCAAGTTATTCACTTCTGCAACACATGCATTTGGTCGAAAGTTGGCCTTGGGAAAACAAGACTTCCCTCATTCTTTTCATGCTCAATCATTCATTACACAACCATTCACATGCAACACAACATATACAATAAGTATTTTACAAAACACATAATCTTTCTCTCCTAATTTCTGTCCTCAATGGCCAACCATGGCCTTTCCTAGGGCTCCCCCTTTTTCCTTTCCATTTGCCTTGCCAATTAACTCTCATTTCATCCTATTTCATGCCACATTCATCAATTTAACACAATTCCACATTTCCTCCAAAATGTTTCAAGAACCCTAACCCAAAATTCATAAAGAAAAATAATACAATTTAACCATAAAGTCAAGAATCTTTTAGATGCATATAGAAACACTTTACCAAGAAGGATTCAAGATCCTAATAGCTTGTGAAATCACAATATCCTCCTCTCCTCTTTCTCTTCCTACTGCTGCCAGCCGAAACACTCATTTTCCTCCACTTTCTCCTTCCAATAATACTCCAAATCTTTGGGTTTTTTTGATGTTTGAATGTTTTGGTAACCCTTAATCTCACTTTCACTTCGAAATTCTTCTTTAATTTGGGTAAGACAATATCAAAATCTCCCTTCCTTCCTTTCCCTCCTTCTCCTGGAAATGAGAGAAAAGAGGGGTATTTATACTCAATTTCTCTTATTGCACTAAGGCCCCCCCATTTCCTTTAAATGTTTCTTTTTACCCCACATGTTCTTTTGTTATAATTTAAATCATAATCTTTATATTTATTTCAATTTCACCCTCCCCTCAACTTATTTTATTTCTCTTTTAATTTATTTCTTTAATTTAACGCTTACATTTATTTCCCGGGGTTTACATGTAAAATGGATGGCAAAAGCTTTTTATGTGAAAGTAGTAAATCAACAAAAACATTACCATGGGGAACGGTTTGCAAAGCTTCCAACGCCAATGCTGCTTCATGCACATTTTGGGGAGCACATGTGTGCCTCTCCATCTCCTCTAATTGGGTAAAATAATAGCCATAGCTCAAAGCTATGCTTAATCCATCCACACAATCAAAATCACAAACTTGCTGCACACAGTTATCAACTTTGTCACAACATATGATAGAATAAACATTGCTATAAGGATATTTCATTGCATCATGAAAATTAAATTCAATCTTTTCATCTCAGACCTCCATAGACAAAGTATCCTTACCACAATCAATCTTTGTATTGGCAATTTTCAAGAATGGTCTCCCAAACATATAGGAGTACTAGAATCACAAGAATTATGCTCCATATCAAGAATATAAAAGTCACATGGAATTAGCAAGTTATCAATCTTGACTAGGACATCTTCTATCACACCAAGTGGGTAAACAAAACTACGATCCGCAAGTTGTATTACAATGTTGGTTCTATTCAAAGGCTCTTACTAAGAGAATCATAAACATGTATAGGCATAACACTAATGGATGCACCTAAATCGCATAGAGCTCTTTTAAAACTAGCATTGCCAATAACACATGGGATATTAAATGCACCTGGGTCTCTCTGCTTCAAAGGCATATTCTTTTGAACAACAGCAGATACGACTTCTCCCATACGTACCATTTCATGACCTTTCAGTTTAAAAGCACTTTTGGTATTGCACAACTCCTTCAAAAATTTAGCATACTTGGGAATTTGCTTGATAGCATCAATCAAAGGAATGCTGAGTTCCACTTTCTTGAAAACCTCTAAGATCATTTTTTCTTTGTCTTCTTTCTTAGACCTAGAAGAACTCACAGGAAAGGGTGGAAATGTTTAAAATTGGAATTCATTGAGTGAGGAGTTACCTTCGGAGTGGTCGTTGTTGTCTCATTTTGTGAAGGAGGAGAAGGTTTCTTCTTGCTACTCAATTTAATTTCTATCTCTTTTTCTTCCTCCATCTCAACTTGTTTTGACTTGTTTTCTCCAAGTTCTTTCCCACTTCATAGCATGATTGCATTAACATTCTCTTTTGGATTTAATGCTTGGGAGGGTAATTTTCCATTTATTTGTGTTTCCAGTTTGCCCACATTTGAAGCTATTTGCCCCATTTGCTTCTCAAAGTTGTGAATACTTGATCTTGTTTCCTATTGAAAAGACATGGCATTTTGCTGCAAGGTCACAGTGTTAGAAGCCAAAGTTTTCATCATCTCACGAAGATTATCACTTGATGATGTCCCCATAAAATTGGAGTTGGTGAACGGAGGTGGCTGTCTCGCATGATAATTTTGCTGGGGCTGTGGTTGAAATCCATGGGAATGGAACTGTCTCCATTGATTGCCTTGTTGAGGTGGGTTCCCATAGCAGAAGTTGGGATGATCTCTCCATCCAAGATTGTACGTGTTAGAAAAGGGATCATACTTATGATGGGGTTGTCCATTGAATGTTCCATCAACCGCATCCGCTTGCTCAATGTAATCTTCTTGCATTGTTGGACACATATTCGTAGCATGTCCTTGTAGTGAGCATATGCTACAAAGTTTTACCTGCTGTACATTTCCACAAGCCAAAGAACGCACAAGAGAAGTAAGATCATTAACTTTATTCTCAATGTTAGAAATACTTACCTCATTCACTCGTTTGTTTGAGAAGTCTACACTGGTGCCAAACTGTTTCGAGTTGGCTGCCATGTTTGAGATTAATTGACGTGCACTACTGTGTGTCTTATCTACCAATGCCCCTCCACTTGCAGCATCAATGATATTACGGTCGGTTGGCATCAATACTTCATAGAAGTATTGAATGAGCAGGTGATCAGGTATTTGATGATGAGGGCATTGAATGCACAATAGCTCAAATCTTTCCCAATACTCAGTGAGTGTTTCTCCATGAGATTGTCGAATCCCACATATTTTTTTTCTTATGTTGGCAACTCGAGATGCTGGGAAATATTTTTCAAGGAAGATCTTCTTCATGTCATTCCAAGTGTCAATGGAACCTGGGATAATAGAAAAAAGCCATGCCTTCGCTGCCTCTTTTAAAGAGAAAGGAAAATCTTTCACCTTAACTTGCTCCTCTTCAACTCCATTGTGTTTCATGCCAACACAAACCATGTGGAACTCCTTGAGATAAGTGTGAGGATTTTCTCCTGCAAGACCATTGAATGTTGGCAGCAAATGTATAAAACCAGATTTGAGTTCAAAGTTCACATTACTATCTATGTTCATGCACAATGGTTGGTTTTCCACGTAAGGAGTGTTGCTACCCAATTTTTGACCCACTTATTTTTAGGTTTCAGAAGAAAAAGAAAAAATATTAAAAAAAAGAAAAAAAAAGAAAAAAATCCAAAAGATCTTGGTACAAGGGAAAAATTGAACAAATTGAGAATTTAACAGTCAATGCAGGGTCAAATCGCATTGAAAATCAAGGACCAAATTGAAAGAGGCGCCAAGCTGAGGGCTGTTTTTTAATTTTGCCTTTGAAAACTCTATAAATAGAGTTGTTGAGCCACAAAGAAAAGGAACTAAAAAAAATATACCCTCACTCACACCCAAAACCCTAAAATCACAAAAACCCTAAATATATTTTTCTCCCAAAGGGGATGCAGCTGCCACCCCCATCTTGGCAGCTGCAACCCCCCATTTTCCCCCACTCATTTCCCATTTTTCACCTTCCGTTCCCTCTCCACTAGACCAGCCACTGCTCCAAGCCCCCTTACTTTTTCCTTTCACTCTCCACAGCAGCCCTTTTCCCTTTCTTTTCACTCTCTTCTCCGAAACAGCCCCCACGATCTGCCTCCCTTTCCTCACTATTCTCCTTCCTCAGCCACCATCAGCTTCGATCGGCGTAGCCTCGTCTACGGCAGCAACCTCTCCGACCATCTCTCTCCCCTCAACCTAACCCATGGTAGTCCTGCCATCTGAAGGAGAACGATTTTGCGTTTGCGTTTGTTGTGTATTTTGTTTGATCTAATAGGTCACCATTGAAGACACCTTTGCCAGCAAGAAGAAGAGGAAGAACGGACATAGAGGAAAAGAACAACACAGCTGCTTTGTTTGTTATTTGTTTGTGTTTTTCTGTTTTGCAGGTCGCCGTGGAGGCCACCACCGGCGAGAGAAGGAAGGGAAGAGGCTAATCCACGCACCCCCGTTCAGCACCTTCACCGGCGGCGCGTGGAATCACGTGCCACCAGTGACGGTGGCGCGTGGGCAGACGCGCCACCAGTCCTCTCCGGCAGCCACTATTCCAGAACTGCCTCCTAAGGCCTTTTATTTTTGTGTTTATTTGAGTTTTTTTTATTGTATTTGAATTTTTATTTGTGAAATGTAATGAGAAAAATGAAAAAAGTAATGTGTGTAAGCTTTTTTTTTATTTGTAAAAATATAATGAAAAGGAAAGAAAAAAGAGAATGTGTGTGTGTTGCGTTGTGTTGTGTTTACTCAATTTTATGTTTGTTTTGATAAGAAAAAAAATGATATAAAGTGAAATAAAAAAAATGTGTTTTTATTTGCAACGGCCAAAGTGTTTTTCCGAAATTTTATTTTAGATTTAATAACAAGTTTATTAAATCTTGAGAAATTGGCCTAATATTAAAACAAATCATGAAATTAATTCTTGAGAATTAACGGTTGATTTTAGGTAGTAATTGTCGGATTTACACTTAGGCTAACATTTACATATTCGAGAGTAACCACCAAAATTGTCAGGATTATTCTGAGCGGTGGTCGATTTCTTTTATGGATCGATCAACCGTGAAATTAATTCATGAGGATTAATGGTTAATTTCAGGTGGTGAATGAAGAAACCACAAGTAGGCTAACATTTGCATATCTAGAAATAATCAATAAAATTCACAGGATTATTCTGAGCGGTGACCGATTTCTTTTTCAATCGGAACATTTTTCATGTGAATAAATACGACCTGTTGAAGCATTCAAAATCACATCAAAATAGACAATGCAGCTTACTCGGGTAAGGCGTACTAGGGGTGCTAATACCTTCCCTTTACGCAACCAGTCCCCTACCCTTGAATCTCTAAGCAGACCGGTGCAAATCGGGTGTTCCTAGCTACCATCAACAGTCAGGTGGCGACTCCTTCTCAACTCCATTGTGAGAGTTAGGATCCCTCCCTGGACGTCGCGCAGCGACGTCCGACAAGGAGCAACAAGCTCCTTGAGTGTTTGTTGTCGTGCAACAACCATGATGTTGACGCGAGCTTCCTTTCGTAACCTGCGTAAAGTGTTTTCTATTTCGAGATCAACCTGCAATTGATGAATTTGATTAGCAGAATGGGATACAGGCATAAATAGCAAAGAAAACTCAAAAAAAAAATGAAGCACACAAGAAATTGAAAACAACGCAATAGGCAATAGGATCCTATGCTAGAAAACTAAACATGTCCAGAAACATTAGAAAACGATAGAATTTGGCCTCGATAAGGAGGGGCTGTGACAAAAAGGCACTAGTTCTTCTCGGAACGTTGTTTTCCTTCAGCCAACAAAATATCAATACCTAATTCCACCAAAAAGTATCTTTTGAACAGTATCGCCGCAAACACAAATATGTTTTCTCTTTTTCTTTTTTTTCTTTTTTTTTCTTTTTTTAGAATGAGTAAAAATCACAGCAAGTAGAATAAATCACAGCACACCACAAGAACACAAGAATCAACTAAAATAACTTCCCCGGCAACGACACCAAAATTTATTATGATATCGTGATCGCACAAATTAATTACCCTAGCTTAAAACAAATCAAACAAGATAGTATCATGGGTCGATCCCATGAGGATGATTTAGTTTAGATTTTAATGCTATATGTTATACAATTGGGGGGGTTGGAAGTTGTCTAGGATAGGCTAAAGCAAACTAAGCAAAAATTATATAAAACTGAAATTGATCAATAAAGCAAATCTTCATCGCAAATCAACATCCACCTACAAAAATTAGAACTAATCATGAAAACGACACATCAATTTATATTCTGAATATTTGTCTCTTCTTAAAATTGGTTCGTTAATAGATCCGCCATATAACTTCCCCTAACCATCAAACAACCACAATGGTGTCTGCACTAGTAATTTGATTCAATGGCAACTTTAAAATCTAGATAAATTGATCAATAAAGAAACACAATTGTCTGCAATATATGTTTAGTTGGATTGAATGTTCTCCCTAAGATTAATAACATAGATCTGCTACAATTATTAACTTAGTTGCTTCATAAGTTCATATACCACAACTCCGGTTTTGATATCAAAATTGTCTACAATAATAACTTTGAGTCCGCTCTTAGCAATTAAATAAACAATCATAGGAAAATAAGCATAGGAGAATAAACATATTCATCATATAAACTAAAAAATTGAGGTAAAAATAGATCTCACAGTTCTTGAAATCTGAAGGTTTCTGTGTCCTTGCAACCAAGCAAAAGAGTCTAGCCTTGCATGTTTATTGAACAACTAAATAAAAAGATGGAAGTAAACATGATTTAGGGTCTGGAGGAGGAAGATTTGTGTTTTCTTTGCTGGCCCAAACTTCCTTACTCCTCTATTCTTTTATATATGCTTAGAAACCCTAGTATCTATTTTACAAAATAGTCATTCCTTAAGTTGACAAAATTTAGTTGTCCCTTGTAAAATTCATATCTCCTTCATATCACATCGTTTTGAGCTGCAATTTGGAGAGTTTGTATCAATCGGACTTCTATAGATTGAGATAGTGAAGTTGGAATGGACAAAGGTCAATATCAGCAGATTGCAAGATTTGACTTTGAAGGCTGCGATTTCCATGATCTTGCTTATTTTATTTCTTTTTCCTTATCTGTCCATACATTTATGGATGTTAGCTTTTGAATTCACTGGAATCACTTCATTTCAATCTCTAGAGCTTCCGCTCTAGACAAAACATAAGACAAAAAATATCAAGACATTTTATACACAAAACATATGCAAAACACTAGGTAAATATGGATAAAACTATCAAATAATATGGTCACATCACTAGCATATTCTTGCCATTTTTTGACCTCCTTTCGCACCTTTTTTAATTCTTCTTCCTAAATTTCAAGTTCAACTTGCATAAAAGAAGCTTGTTTTTTCAAGGCATTTATTTTGTCTAAGTACCCTTTCATATTTGATTCAGCTAACTTTCTTGCCTCCCCTTTATTTTTAGACTGAACTTGGTATCAGGCTCTCAAATATTTTTCCTCTTCAATGGCAAGACTAGCCACCCTTCTTTTTACTTTCTCAACTTCCCGTTTTAGCTTATAATGACCCCTTTCTCTTTTAGTTGAGGTCATTAATTGTTAGTCAGCATGTTCCATAATTTAAAATGACCAATTCCTTTTTCATTATTATATGCTTATTCACCAGGTTATCGCATCGGGAACTTCTTTCTTCCACTTGGCATTTTCCATGCAACCCCTTAATCTACTCATCTTTTCCTTGAAATTGTTGATTTAAAAAATTCCTCACCTGTTCTTCTTTAAGGAGTTGTTATTCGAGGAATCTTTGATGACTTTTGTTGCTGTGGAGCTCAATTCTTAATTTATCCAATTCCTCTTGCAAGTCTCATTCACCAACTCTCTTTCTTTTAGCCCAGTGATAACATATGATTTATTGTATTGGAACTCCTTTCTTCTAGTTGGTTCTTTCCCTAGATGAACCCATTAATATGCTCATATTCTCCTTGCAATTGTTGATTTAAAGAATCCCTCATCTATTCTTCTTTCAGGAGTTGTTCTTCTAGGAGAATTTGATGAATTTTGTTGTTACTAAAACCAATCCTTAATTTCTCCAATTCCTCTTGCAGGTCTCCTTTACCAACTCTCTTTCTTTTAGGCCCGGTGATAACTAGTAATTCATCTTACACCTGTTTTTGCTTTATTGCATTTTGGAATGTTTCACAACTCCTCCATATTGAATAATGAGGACTAACCAAGAACTTTATTTGGTGTATTTCCTTGCCATTTAGAACAGGTTGTTCCCAATCACTCCTGACAACTTCAAGCCTAGCCAATAAATTAACTTCTCTGAATGAATCGATGTACTCGAACATCCCCCTAGTTCTTGGTACATATTGTGTCCCTCAAATTGCTTTGTTACTAATAAGGGTGAACAACTGATATAATCGGTTAAGCCAACCAGCATGACCCATGCTTTATTACCACAATTCATGAGTTATGTTGAACCACTTAAGGGGCTTTCAATCTAAAATTAATTTTAGGGAGTGCCTGGTATTTCTTTACCCATGCCGTTTCATCAAGGTCCCTCCATTCTTCATTTAGGACCATCCCGAGAGCCTCATGTTAAACCACCATAAGTGATTGAAAATTTCTCTTGGCGAATCCAAAAATGATTGATAATCCATATGAATAATAAGGGAATGCAACACAACATTGCTCCTTTCCCATGTAATCTACAATGGTTTAGAGACAGGAAGGTTTCAGCTAATATAGTTGAAATGAGATTATTCTTCACTTGCTCATATTTGACAAAGGCACTTATAACTTTCATATTAATAATTATGGTGGCTTAAAGCAAAGATGGCAAAGGCCATTGATCGATATATCTCTTTTGATGAGAGAGTCTCTATTTTAATGGGAGTTGAAAACCTAACAGAAAAAATTTACATTGCATTTTGAAAACCCTGTTTTTAACTATATGCGAGCGTACTTTATAATGTAATTTTATACCACGATAGCTAAAACAAAATAATAGTTAAATTATTTTGCTATTTTGGCCAAATTCCAATGGATAATCGTAAACCGATTATGAAATCCAATTTTCATTTCAAAACATGAGAAAGATGCTACATATATTTTTTACGAAAAATATGCTTGGAAAAACCTTGGAATTTGGCTGTATACCTAAAAACAACATATTTTTTTAAGAAAAATATTTTTTTAATGTATATGTTGATTTTTTTTATTTTTTTTTTATCTTTTTCTATGTGGGTTGGCTGCCCATCCCTGATAGGCCAAGAGGCCCATCATTTGGGGCTGGAAAGTCAGCTTGGGTGGGCCGAACAACCCACCCATTCTAGGTGGCTGGGTTGGGCCTTGTCCTCGGCCCGACCAGCCCATTGTTCTGCATGTGAACATTGGGCGTAAGTCCAACTGTTCACATGCAGAATAGTGGAACGAGGGAGTGAATTAATTCACTCCCCCCACTATTCACCACAATGGTGAATAGTAAAATGGTGATTTGTGGAGAGTGATGACCGGAGTACTTGTCACTACTGCCGTGTAGAGGAGGTCGAGTTGGTTCTTCTTGTGGTAGTGGAGTCGAAAGTGGTGGCCAGGAGAGCTGCCGGAAGAGGACTGGTTTTGTGTAGGGGTTGTTGTTGCTTGACGCCAACGCTGGAGAAGAAGAGTTAAGCCTATTGGGGAGCTGCTGGCATGGAGGAGAAGCTGCCGGTGCTGAGGGAGAAGTTGGTGCTTGCCGGATGGGGGTGTTGTTGGTGGAGAGACAGATGAAGTTGTCACCGACTATAGAGGGATAGAGACCATTGTTGGCTAAGATAGAGAGAGAGAGCTGACATTCAGAGGTAAGCTTTGTTGTTGCTGTCAGCTGCCGTTGTGGGTGTCGTGGGACGCCACTGTTGCTTGGTGGTCGAGGTTGCTGAAGCTGCCGAGGGAGACGAGAGAGAGTATCAATTGAGAAGGGGGTTGCCCGTTTTTACTGCTGGTGCCGAGGAAGAAGGAGAGTTGTTGTTGTGTAATTTTTTACGTGTTCGTGTTTGTTTTTTAGTGTTTCTGCATAATTTTCTTCCCTATAATTGTAAAATTTTATCCTTTCACCTGTACATATTTTCTCCCTCTACTCTGCAAATTCCCCCCCTCCGTTCTTCGTTGCCTATTGCATGCAGCGATGGGTTGCCTCCCTCCTGAACCTTCAGTGGCGTGCAGGCACTGTTCTGGTGACTGAACAGTGCGATCATCTCTACAGGTTTTATATGATTTTGGGGAAGGTGAAAATCCGATTTGGTCTCTCAATTTGTAATTGTTTTAATTGCACCCCTAATTGACTATGAACTTTTAATTTTGTGCAATTGTATCCCTATCAGAATTTCAACAGCAACCTTAGCTTTGGGTGCATTTTTATTTCGGTCCTTGGTTTCAGATTTATGCGATTTAACCCTCAATTGACCATTAAACTCTCAATTGTGTTCAATTTGACCCTTGACTTCGCACAATTGGCTTGGAAAAATTCAATTCAGTTTCCAAAAACTCCAATCTTCTCAATTGAACCCGAATTAAGCTCAAAAACTTGATTTTTCATTGATTAAGCCCTTAATAAAATTAATTTGACCATTTAAAGTATAATTAAGTCCTTGCACTTAATTAAATTCTTCAATTGGACCCTCAAACTAAATTAATTTCTAAACATAATGATACTCTCAATTGGCCCATGATTAAATCAAATTGACCTATAAAAAATATAATTATGCTCTTCAACTTAATTTTTACACGGATTTGTCTAGTAATAAATTATTTTAGCTTTTAATTTGCATTTTCCTTCATTTTTGGGCATGAAATAGGTGCGTTTGGGCTCTTGAAAATGTATAAATTTTCCATGATTTTTTAACCGAAACTACTCCTGTTTATTTTATTTTTGTTATTTTTATTTTATTTTGGGTAGATTTGGGGTGAATAACCTATTTTTGGGTTATGACACCATGATTGCTCAAATATTGTGTCATGATATCAGACATATATTTGGTGTCATTATCAGACCTTAACATTTGAATTTTAGATGAGAAATGGTTTGTAACAAGCTTATGAAAATCCATAAACACTTCCATAAATGACAAGACATCTTAAGGAGGCATTTATGTTTACGAGGATGAAATGAGTATTTAGATTTTTTTCCTTAAAAATTAAAGAAAATCATAATTTTTTAGGATATAAATCATGATTTCTAAGGTTATTCGTTGTGAATCGGTAAAATTCAGCTTGAGAGTTCACATTTTGACGTGTATTGTATGACATTGTTTTAAAGCTTGGACAGACAGGGCGAGCGGATTGGTTCCTTTACCTTGATCCTGCCACTTTCAGTTCAGTTTTTTATTGTTGCTTCTCTCTAAACTCACTCTTTTGTTTTATGACATGTGTTCTTTTCTATTTATAATTTGCTTTATGAATTTTTTTCTTTATATTAATAAATAAAAAAGTTTTTCCACCATACACTTCTTGCTTGTTTTTTTCCTCTTCCTATGTTCTTTGATATATGTTTTTCGTGATACATGTTCTCATTTTTCTTTCTTTTCCCCATCCCGATATTCTTTTTATGTGTAGTTATGATGCGTTAAACATTGGCTACTATGGTTTGCTGGTTTAGATGAGGCTTTTGAGCTTAGATTTATGTTTACAAGGATGGAATGAGTATTCAGATTTTATTTCTTAAAAAGTAAAGAAAATTGTAATTTTTGAGGATATAAAATCATGACCTGTGGCGAATCAGTAGAATTTAGCTTGAGAGTTCACATTTTGTCGAGTATTTTATGGTATTGTTTTCAAGCGTGGACTAACGTTGCAAGATGGTCCATTCCTTGATCTGCCACTTTTAGTTCAATTTTTATTGTTGCTTCTCTCTAAACTCGCTCTGTATTTTTCTTTTCTTTTCATTTGCCTTTCTCGACAATTTCTTAGGGATTGGTTTAATTTATTCTCTGCTAATAGCCGTATTTTTGTAACCTTATAGGTAAAGTTGCCTGCATGAATTTTATTTTTCTACTTTCACCATTATTGCCTTCTTTTGCATTGATGCATCCTTACTTCCCATTTATTATCTTGGTCCCTTGGTCCTTGGTTCATTATGTTTTAAATGGAATGTGCTAAGTTGTCTTGTTATTATTTGAGTTTTCTTTTTCCTCATTACTTATTTTGTCCATCTCTTTTCATCATGAAGCTTGCTCTGAGCTTTTCAGCTGTCGTTGGTCAACTCTCTTGTGTTGTTCTCTGTTTTTGTTTTTGTAGCTTATGAAAGGTTTTGATAAACCTTGAATTGTATTGATTCTGCCACACTGTGTAGTGGCTCTTACAGTTTCTTTATATAGAGAAATACAATGGAAACGTAAAGCAATGTTTAAGGACTGTAAAAGGAAATTATAATACAGTATCTATACATTCTATAATTGGTCTGCATAATTAGCTGAGATTGCATGATTTATTTCCTTAATGCAATTGATTCTCTCCTTGATTGTGTTCGGCTGTGTGTCTGTCAACAGCTGGATTGTGATCTTCAGTGTGTCTGTCAACACCCTCCCGCAAGCTAAGCGTGGTTGGGAGCACGCGAAGCTTGGATCGAAAAAGCTGGAATAAGGCAATTGAAGAGCTCTTGGTGAAAAGATCAGCCAGTTGCAAGGTGGATGGCACATGTTGGATGTGTAAGGAGCCATTGCTGACCAATTCTCTAACAAAGTGGATGTCAATGTTGATATGCCGAGAGCGTTTCTGTGCTACGGGATTACGAGCCATAAATATGGCACTGGTATTGTCACACAGAAGAGTGGGTTTGATTGGGGATGGAATATGTAAATCTTGAAGAAGATTTAACATCCATTGGACTTCTGCTGCAGTGAGAGCTAAAGCTCTGTATTCAGATTCAGCTGAGGATCGTGACACAGTGGGTTGCTTTTTGGATGTCCATGAGACGAGATTATTGCCCAGAAAAATGGCATAACCAGAGGTAGATCGGCTAGTGTCTGGGCAGCCAGCCCAGGCGGCATCTGAAAATGCAGTGATTAAGAGATTTTCTGATGGACTGATGCTTAGACCGAAGTGCAGTGTGCCTTTAACATATCGCAAAATACGTTTTACAGCTTGGAAGTGATGATCTTTGGGAGCATGCATGAACTGGCAAACTGAATTGACTGCATGCGTGATGTCTGGCCGTGTAATTGTTAGATATTGAAGGGCCCCAACTAATGAACGATAGGTAGTAATAGCAGAGAAGGCATTTCCATCAGCTTGTAGGTGTTGAGAAACAATCATGGGAGTGCTCACTGGCTTTGAATCAACAAGATCAGCACGAATGAGAAGATCCTTGGCATACTTATATTGGCTGAGGAAAATACCAGTTGCAGAGTATGTAACTTCAAGACCCAAGAAGTAGTGTAAAGGGCCAAGGTCTTTCATGGAAAATTCTCGACTGAGCTGCTGAATGAGAGTGTTGATGAGTGATTCATTGCTACCTGTGATGATAATATCATCAACGTAAAGGAGCAAATAGATGAGCTCAGGATCTGTGGAATAAACAAACAAACTGGGGTCAGTTGTGCTACATTTAAATCCAACAGTCAACAAGAAGTTGCTGAATCGGTGAAACCATGCTCTTGGGGCTTGCTTTAAGCCATAAATTGCCTTTTGAAGACCACACATGATGTGGCTGAGAAGGATTGATGTATCCTGGTGGTTGTTCTATATAAACTGTTTCCTGTAAAATCCCATGCAAGAAGGCGTTTTTCACGTCAAGTTGCCGTATGTTCCATCTTCGAGAGACGGCAATGGAGAGCACAATGCGAACTGTAGAAGCACGGACAACTGGACTGAAAGTGTCATTAAAATCAAGACCATGATGTTGGGAATAGCCTTTAGCAACAAGGCGTGCTTTGAGCCGAGCAATAGATCCATCCAGATTGTATTTAGTGCGAAAAACCCATTTCGAACCAACCACATTAGTGTCAGGTGGTCGTGGAACAAGATCCCAAGTGTTGTTGAGTTTCAAAGCTTGAAGCTCATCATCCATGGCAGCAAGCCATTCTGGTGATTTGGCAGCACTTTTGAATCCTTTTGGGGTCTTGGTGACCAGCAGAGATGATAGGAGTGGTGAAGGTGGAAGTTGGCAAATGTAATTGTAGTGCTTGGTTTTGGAGATGCCTGCTTTGCCACGGGTGATCATGGGATGTGAATTTTGTGGAGGTGCTGAAGAGGATGTGACTATGGGTGTGCTCTCAGGGCAGATAGGAGCAGCAACAGGTGGTGGTGATAGTGGAATTTGAGGAGATGGTGGCAGCTCCAAGGCGCAAGACTTACACGGCAAAGATGGAGTGATTGGTGATGGAATTGGATCTCCTGCAGATGGGTTAGTGCTAGGCAAAACAGAACAACTTGGACTGGGATCACAGAAAGCAATACAATCTGAAACGAAATTGGATGGTTGCATGGTAGAAGAAGAAAATGGGAAAATTTGTTCATCAAACCTTGAAGAGCTGGTAATAAACACACGGTTAGAGACAGGATCAAGACAGCGAAAGCCTTTATAGGAAGAGTGATAGCCCAGAAAAACACAAGGAAGGCTACGGGGTTCAAATTTGTGTTTGGTATAATCACGCAAGGTTGGAAAGCATAAACAACCAAAGATGTGAAAAACTGAGTAAATGGGAGACTTACCATATAGAATTTGAAAGGGAGATGTCTTACGCAAGACTAATGTTGGCAAGCGATTGATGATGAAGACAGCCGTACTGAATGCTTCAACCCAGAAATGAAGAGGGACATTGGCATGAAAGAGCATTGTGAGTCCAGTTTCTGTGATATGTCTGTGCTTGCGTTCTGCTCGACCATTCTGAGATGGTGTATAGGGACAGGATAGTTGATGGTGAATACCACATTTAGAGAAATGGGATTGTAATTGTTTGCTAATGAACTCTCCTCCTCCATCACTTTGAAATCTTTTTATTTTGGCTGAGAACTGGTTTTCCACTAGGGATTGAAATGCGATGAATGTTTGGTAGAAATCACTTTTGTTTTTCAATGGATAGAACCAGGTGAAGCGTGAGTGATCATCAATGAATATTACGTAATACCGAAATCCTGAGATGGAGGTGATGGGTGCAGGACCCCATAGATCACAATGAATGAGGTCAAGAATTGTCTTAGAGTGGCTGTCACTGGATGGAAGTGTATTTTTATGACTTTTAGCCTTTTGACAACTAATACACAGAGAAGGATTGGGTAACAAAGAGGTAAGAGACAAGCTCTGTTGTTTATTAAGAAATGAAATAATTGAAAAAGATGCATGGCCTAAGCATGCATGCCATATAGAGAAAGAGCTACAAAGGCTGGATTTTGTAGTTATTGCAGCAAAGATTTGGTGTCCACTCTTCAGGATGTAAAGGCCATCAACACATCTACCGCTTGCCACCACTTGTCACGTGTGACGATTCTGTATGATAAATTGATCATCAGTGAAGTTAACAGATAAGGGATAATCATGAGTAAGTTTACTGACAGAAAGCAAGTTTTTCTTTAGATCAGGAACAACAAGAACATCATTTAATTTGACAGAAGGAGTGGGAGAGCAAGAACCAGTATGAGTTATGGGAAGGCAGGATCCATCACCAACAATCACTTGTTCCTTACCAGTGTAAGGTTCAACCTTATCAAGATGGGACACATCAGTGGTCATGTGAGCAGATGCTCCTGTGTCTGTGCACCAATCTGCAGTTTCATTTCGCAGAGTGCAGTTGTGAAAAGCTTCAACAAGGTTGGCATGATTTGCAGCAGATTTGAGATATCTCTGTTTGCAATCAGTGGCATAATGCCCTTCTTCTCGGCAGATTTGGCAGCGAGGGGGTCTTCGGTATTGTTGTCTATTAGGATTGCTGCCTTTCGAAGGTCCTCCTTTGTATCTCTGTGAGTAGTTTGGAAATTTGTTGTGACCATAAGAGGGGGTGGTGGGGAAATTTGTAGCATATGCAGGCACTGTTGCATGATGGTCAATTGATTTTGTAAAGAGAGCAAAGCTTTCTGCTTTGGGGACAATGTCTTCAAAGCTTGGAATGGGAGATAAAGAGAGTTGAGTGAGTGAGAAAGTTGAGAAATCATGGCCTAAGCCACGCAAATACCAGTGCACTTTATCAGTGTCTTCAACTGGTCGTCCCATTGCTGCCAACTGATCACAGTGTGCTTTGAAGATTCGAGAGTATTCAGAGATACTCTTGGAGCCACGTTTCATAAGATGAAGTTCATCTTTTATTTGAAGTTCACGAGCCTTGGATTTTTGGCTGAAGGTGATTTCAAGAGAGTTCCAGACATCTCTTGATGTTGTCATTCCAATTGTAACAGCAAGTGCTTCTTCTGTGAGAGAAGAAAGAAGAAGATTCATTACAAGTTGATCAAATTGTTTCCACTGGTTATGATCTGTAGCATTGGTGGTAGCAGATGGCATTGGTGTTGATCCATCAATGTATCCATACAACTTTTGGCTTTTCAGTAGTGGTATAATTTGGCTACGCCAAAGAAGAAAGTTTGTGGAAGACAATTTGACAGTGACCATGTGAACCATGGTGTTGAAGGAGAGAGTAGTATGAGTAGAGGAGGAAGAGTTTTCTGAGGCCATAAGATCGAGTGAGGTTAATCGTATGGGCTCTGATACCATGAAAGGTTTTTATAAACCTTGAATTGTATTGAGTGTCTGTCAACAGCTTAGATTGTTACTTCAGATCTTGGATGGATATCTGCTTCAGTGTGCTCTAATTGTTTTTTCTTTTTATTTATAAATAAAAAAGTTTTTCTACCGTAGGCTTCTTGCTCATTTTCTTCATTTTTTATGTGTTCTTTGATATATGTTTTTCTTTGATATGTGCTCTCGTTGTATTTCTTCACCTTATCCCTATATTCTTTTTATGGGTAGTTAAGTTGCGTTAAACTTTGGCTACTATGGTTTGTTGGTTTACAAGAGGCTTTTAAGCTTAGATTTCTGTTTACGAGGATGAAATGAGTATTTAGATTTTTTTTCTTTCTTAAAAAGTAAGGAAAATCATGATTTCCGAGGATATAAAATCATGATTTCTTAAGTCATCCGTGGCGAATCAGTAGAATTTAGCTTGAGAGTTCACCTTTTGTCGAGTATTTTATGGCATTGTTTTAAAGCTTGGACTGGCGTGGCGAGCGGGTCCATTCCTTGATCCTGCCTCATTTAGTTCAGTTTTTTATTGTTGCTTCTCTCTAAAATCACTCTTTTGTTCTTGACATGTGTTTTTTTCTGTTTATAATCTTGTCACTTAGCAACATTTTTTTTCAATCTCTAGGATGTCGAAAGGTCTTGCATGAACTTCTTGGTGTGAGGTGCCCCCATTTATTGTCTTCTTGCTTGATTGGTTTAATTGATTCACAGTAAGTCTAACAGCATACCTTTTCTTTTCTTTTGCCTTTTATCGACATTTTTTTAGGCATTGGCTTAATGTATTTCGTGCTAATAGCCGCATTTTTTTGGCTTCGTATGTAAAGTTGTTTGCACCAATTTTATTTTTCCACTTTCATCATTATTGCCTTCTATTCTCTTTCATTGATGCAGCTTTACTTCCCATCTATTAATCTTGGAGCCTTGGTCTTTAGGTATGTTTTAAGTGGAAAGTGCCGAGTTATCTCGTTATTATTTGAGTGTTTTTGTTGGTTTTTTTTATTACTCATATCTTATTTTGTTCATCTTTGTTATTCATGAAGGTTGCTCCAAGCCTTTCAGTTGTCATTGGTCAACTCTTCTGTGTTGCTATCTGTTTTTGTTTTTGTAGTTTAGATTGTTTCTCTAGATCTTGAACATATATCTTATACTTGATGACATATGAAAATGACTCCATAAACTTTACCCTCTTAGTGTTTCTTCATTTCAGCTTGTTTTGACCCTTAACATACATCAAAGATTCATGGTCAGTATGCATAACAAACTCCTTTGATAATAAGTAGTGTTGCCTTAACTCTAAAGCTCAAATTAAAGCATTGAACTCTTTGTCATAAATTGAATAGTTCAATCGTGCACAATTTATCTTTTCATTAAAGTATGCAATAGGCATCCTTTCTTGTAATAACATAACCTCGATTCCAACCCTGAAAGCATCACACTCTACCTCAAATGTCTTAGTAAAATCTGGAAGTGCTAAAACAAGACCAGTAAATAACTTCTCTTTAATCAATTCAAAAGACTTTTGTGCATTTGCAGTCCACCGAAAAATCATTCCCTTTCTTCAAACATTTAGTCATAGGTGCGACTGTAGAGTTGAAGTTCCTCACACATCACCTATAAAATGAAGCTAGGGCATGGAAACTCCTCTCATCAACAATACTAGTAGGGTTCAACCAATCTTGAATTGCTTTTATCTTTTCTTCATCATCCTTAACCCTACTATTGGAAATGATATAACCAAGAAAAATAACACTTTCTTGAGAGAAATAACACTTGTTTAGTTTCCCATATAATTTACCTTCTCACAAAGTTTCAAACACAGCCCTAAGATGCTTTACATGATCATCAAACTTTTTGTTGTAAGCCAAAATTTCATCAAAATATACTACAAAAAACACCCTAATATGTTTCCTCAAAACATGATTCATAAGTTGCATAAATGTACTAGATTAGACAACCCAAATGGCAATACCAACCATTCATACAACTCATGTTTAGTTTTAAACGTTGTTTTCCACTCATCTCCCTCTTTCATCCTAATGTAGTGATAACCACTCATCAAATTAATCTTAGAAAACAATGCAACACCATTCAACTAATCAAACAAATTATCAAGTCTAGGTATAGGGAATCAATACTTATCTATTATTTTGTTAATTGCACAACTGTCCACACACATTCGCATGGTGTCATCCTTCTTTTGCACAAGCAAAGTAGGCACGAAATATGGACTAAGTGACTCCCGCAAGTAGCCCTTCTATAAGAGCTCACCAACCTTACTTTAAATTTCCTTGGCCTCCTTTGAGTTACACCTATATGCTAGTCGGTTAGGAAGTGAAGCTCCTTGCACCAAATCAATTTGATGCTCAACTCCACAAATAGGTGGTAAACCTTTAGGTAACTCTTTTGGAAAAAAAAATCAAAAAACTCCTCAAGCAACTTCATAATTTCCCTTGGGATGTCCACATTCTCTACTTACAATAAAGGTTTCACCCATACCATGAAAATAACCCTAATCAAAGCTAGTGTTTGCTCAATGTCTCCCTTCTTGGCTAACATCAGCCCTTTACCCAGTTTTCCTCCATTTTTTTACTTCGTAATTGATCCTGTCTAACTTGCTGAGAACTTAATGGCACCAAGTTCACCTTCTTCCCATTCAGCATAAACAAGTATTCTTTCTTCCCTTGTAGATTACATCATCCTTATCAAATTGCCATGGGCGCCCCAATAAGACATGGCTAGTTAACATCGGAGTCACATCACACAAGTCCTCATCATGATATGTTTTGATGGAAGATGACACATAAACTTGTTTTGTAACTCGAATCTCCCCATTCTCATTAAGCCACCATAAACTATATGGTTTGCGAGCAATTTCTCCACCAAAGTAGTGGATGCAATGTTAGTGCAACTATCATTGCCAATAATCATTCCACACACTTTATCTCGAATTTGACATCGTGTATAAAAGATGATCTCACGTTGCTCTTCACTAACATCAACTTATGTATTCAGAACCCGCTGCACTACTAACAAATCTCATTTCACTGGCTCAAGTCTTCTCCTTGCTCATGCTCTACTATCTCAACTTCAACTTCAGTTTCAACCTCATTGCTACTAACCAACTCCCCATGTTTCCCATGCACCGCCATAACTCTCTTATTCAGACGTTCATATACCAAGCACTTGAAATATTTGATGTCCCGAGACCTCTTAGAAAGTTCATGTTCGACCACCTTTTATTTACCCTTCATAGAGTCTGAACTTGTACTCCTTTTACTAAACCCCACTTTCTAATCCTTTTTAGGTGCATTACATGTTCATGAAGATGTGGAAATAGACTTTGAAGCATTTGATGTTGTTACCCCAGATCGAACACTCCCTATCTTTTATTGTCTCTTTACCCTCTTTGCAAGTTTTATCACATCCTCAAGGAAGACATAAGGTTGCAACTCAACAACATTAGCAATATCCCTTCTCAACCACTAAGAAGTTTAGCAATGGTCTTTTGAAGATTTTTTTGAATTAAGATAAATTAGGCATGAATTGATTTTATTTATAACATCAGTTAGGTAGAAACCAATTACGGTTTGCCTTGAATTGTAGTATTAGTTTGCATAATTGGAGATTTTGTTGAATTAAGATAAATTAGGTATGTATTAATGCAATTAGGCATAGTTTCATGCAATTGATCATTCATAACATTAATTGTGAGAAATTTGATAAAAATAGGTTTTGGGAAGAACTTAGTGATTAATTAACATAGTTAAAAATGTTTCATGAATTGATATAAGCTATATATAAATTGATGTAATTGATTTACTAGGATTTGTTTTCCAATTAATCAAAATAGGTTTTCCTATTTTCATAAAATATCTAATAACATGTTTATGTTGTTGTGGCGTTATAAGGGTACTGTTGTTCTAGATATACACAATAGAATCACATATAATGGTAGGTAGAAGTAATGTGTTATTGAATGCTACTTTAGGCATGTTACTAATGGATATTAAACAAGTTATGTATTAGATATTACTTGGAAGTGTCATATAAGGAAATATTGGTATTTCCAATTCTAATTTCATATGATGTGAGTGTTAGGAATATGATTAAATCATTCATTTGAAATGGATCAAACATGATGAAGTTTTATGTGGGTGATCGACCCAAACAAATAAGCTCCTCTACTATATAACATGATCATACTATGCTTGAATGGTTAGAGAAACATCACAATTTGCTTGCCTAACTAGGATAGTTACGAGTAATTTAAGCTTGTCATTGATACATGATATTTTGCAAAGTAGTGGTCAAAGTATGTTTGAGAATTCTTACTGTGATTAACATAATTAGGACTCCTCTTAGCCCAATGATAATGAATATGATGATATGTTGGGTTTTGAAGGGATATAAGATAATGATAATGAGACCACTTCTGCCTAGATTTAAGAATGAAATTGAAGTCCATTATTATTTGCAATGATTGGGCTCTTAAGCATAGAAATTCAGTCGAAACTAGTGAACATGCAACGTCGTGTGTGTGTGTGTGATGGGGTCGCTACCTAGTTATTTGTTTTAGGGGCACTAGGAAAACCTATGTGCACTAGTCTTTATATGTAATTCCACATATAACATCACCAAGAACGCTTACAGTGCCATATGTAATTCCATGTCTAGATTCTTAATTATCTGGCTTGGAGAGCATTCATATGCTCTTAACATCATAGTACTAGGCTTTATATGTGATTCTTGATGTAGGCATGGTCAAACAAAGATAAATATTGTATTTGATCTTTGTATCCCTAAACTTTTTATTTAATTGGTTAATGTTTGTGTTTTGCAAGTTCTTCATCTTTTATCATTGTTTAACTTTTGTTTTGTTTTTTGGTTTTAGTTTATATAAGTGTTATTTGAAAAAATTTAAAGTCATATTCACAATCCTTTTACACTTTATCCTAGGTCTCACAACGCTAAGTTGTAAATAAACTATAGTTGGTTCGAGCAAAGTCAACTCCAATAAAATAATAAATTTCTTTATGGTGTTTGAGTGAGAAATGAAAGTTCAACAGCTTAAGAAAACTACAGATAAACTATGAGTTATTGTAAGTGAATATAAGATTATAAACATAGACAAGAAAAAAGATAGGACACTAGAACTCTTATCAATTAACAAATACATGGGGAAAAAAGAAGATAAAACAACAAAGATCTTGACTTTAAGCATAAGTATCTTTCTTCGACAAGTTATATGTTTTCCTAATCAAAAACTTGAGGAAGTTGTTTAAATCAACAAATTCTTGATGTTACTTGACATCAACCTCTTAGTCAAAATTGCATTAATTAAAAACATTTTTGAGATAAATTTATGAATACAATAGTTGTGCAATAAGATAATGATAGGTATAGCTTTGAATTGGGATAGTCGTTATGACAAAACTAAAGGCCTTAGTATAGTGAAATCAAAAGTTGGTTGTTTGCTGGAATAAAAAATGTTATTATCATGGAACAATGGTTCTTGATCAATTTGTTTAAATTGGCATGACACTAACTTTGAGGGCTTCAAATTAGAGTAAAATAATGATTAAAAGATGGGTAATTATATTTTTATTAGCATAAGATAAGGAGATGAAAAGGTAATAGGATATGATGAAACCATATTCCAAGGTTTTTTCCATCATATTTTCCATAAAAAAAAATATTTTACATCTTTTGCATGTTTTAAAAATGAAAATTGGATATCATAAGCGGTTTATGATTATCCGTTGGAGTTTGGCCAAAATATCAAAAATAATGATAACTATTTTTGTTTTATCCATTAGGGTGTAAATTTACATTGTAAAATACATCCTTGGATAAAAAAAGAAAACAAAAGGGGGAGTTTAACTACGGTGTAAATTTACATTGTAAAGTACATCCGTAGATAACAAAAAAGGTTTTCTAATTGCGGTGTAAAATTACATTGAAAAGTACACTCGCGGACAAAAAATGGTGTTCAAATGTAGTGTAAAAATTTTAACTTAGAAAAACAATCAAACAACAATGCAGCTTATCTTAGGTTGGGTGCATTGGAGGTGATGGTTCTTCCCCTTGCACAACAATTCCCCTTATCCAAACTCTCGCAGACCAATAGGTTCCTAGTGACGGTAATACTAGGTGGCGACTCCTGATATTTATAGTCGTAAATTTTACAGCTATAAAACATACCTCTATTTTCACCGCACGCCGTTGTCCCCCCAAACCACGGGGATGGCGAGGCGCGAATTGCGAAAAAACATCATCGCGACAAGACATGATCAGACTAGGGGATGAATAAAAAAACATAATAGGATTGGCTTCATTCCTTTTCTAAAAAGACAGAAAATTCTAAACAACATGGAAGGTTTCAAAATAGAGGAGCATATGGATACAATTTAAAGGTGTGGCATCCCTAGAAGTTAAGATCAGAAGTTACGGCTTGAGTAAGAAAAACAAGAAGCCATTATAGCTAGTTATAGAGATCCAAACTTCAAAAAATAAGGACCGTGAAGAAAAAAATGACCTATATTTCTAAGGTAAATATATATGCTTCATCATGAATTGCATCTAAACCCCTATTGAGGATCTATGAAAAGTCTTTTAATAGGATTGTAGTTTACAACCCCTCTCTCATCCATTTTAGGTGTGTTCGAGCCATTACCTTTCTCATTCCTTGAGTGCATCAATGAGCCTTCATCTTTTAGATGGTATGTTTTCCAAGCCTATCTTCTTCCTATGTGAGTGTATTTTTCAATCTTCAACCATCAAATCAAATAGTGCGTTCTCTGACCCTATCTTTATCTTTCTCATTTTAGTATATTTTTCATCCCTCAACTATCAACTGAAATAGTGTGTTTTCCAATCCTATCTTCTTATTTGAGTGTGTTTTTCCATCTCTCAACTAGTAACTTTGATAGTGCTCTCTCCGACCATATCTTTATCTTTCTCATTTGAGTGCATTATCCAACCAACAATCATCAATCTAGATAATATATTTTCCAACCTTATTTTTCTCCTCTTTTGAGTATGCTTTCTAGACCTCAATCATTCAAATAGTGTGCTTTTTGAACCTATCTCTTTTTTATTTGAGTGTGTTTTTCATCCCTTAACCATCAATCCAGATAATGCATTTTTCAGCCCTATCTTCCTCCTCTATTGAGAACACTTTCCAACCCTCAATTATTAACCTAGATAATGTTTTTTTCTTGTTTTATCTCCCTCTTTCTCATTTGAGTGTGTTTTCCATCCATTAACCATCAACTTACATAATGCATTTTCTAGCCTTATCTCTTTTCCACTTTTAAAAATATTCATGTTTTTATTTGGTTAGGTCACCTATTACAATGAGAGCACCTTTGGATTTTTCACCATCTTCATATTTTCACCTAAGTAGGTCACCTATTACAATAATATCACTTCCATGTTTTCCATTTGGGAAGGTCACCTATTACAATGCGATCATTTTTCTATGTCTTTTAGCTCTTCGCAAGCATCATCTTTCCCTTTATAAATCTATCTTTTTATCCTTAAAGTATGTTATTTAACCCTCAATTTTTAGATAGTGCGCTTTTTAGCTGTATCTTATTTTTCCTTTTAGATTGCACTTTAGAGTCTTCATTTCTAATACTTTAAAATGAACAAACCATTTCTTGATCTAGTAAGTCCATTCTCCCATTGTTTTTGCTTCTTTATAATGCTTATTATCTAGAGACTCTCACGATACTTTAATTGTAAGCATTGTAAAGAGAGGGGGAAGTTTCATAACTTATTTATGGTATATTCTTAAATTCACCCAATAAAAATGAGAGGGCTGGTGTAGTGAGAAATCAAGCCAAGAAGTTTTGACAAATTTAAAAGCTCAATTGTACCCCTGTTAACAAACTGAAGAAAAATGTAGATTCAAGGTCAAAATAAATTATTATCGTACAAATCTGCATAAACATTAAGTCCAAGAGCATAATTAGATTTTTAATAGGCTAATTTGATATAATCATGGGTCAAATTAAAGTTTAATTATGTTTAGGAATTAATTTGAGATCCAATTGGAAGATTCAATTAGGTGTAAGGACTTAATTGTAATTTAAATGGGTCAAATTAATTTTAATAGGTTTTCAATTGATAAAAAATAAGTTTGAAAACCTAATTTGGGTTTGATAAAGAAAATTGGAAATTTAGGATACCAATTTAATTTTTACCAAGTCAAATGGATGAAATCATGGGTGAAATTAAAAAAAAAGTTTAATGGTCAATTGAGCATCAAATTACATAATCTTAGACCAAGGGCCAAAATGAGAGGGAGCATAAATTTGGGGCTACTATTGAAGTTCGGTGGGGATAAAATTGCTTATAATTAAAGATTTAAAGTCATTTAAGAGCATGATTAGAGCAGTATTAAATTAAAGGATGAAATTAGACTTTGTCAAATTGCACCATTCTTGATAATATGAAGCCAATTAATATTGGTTTCTGTATCTTGATCTGAAATAGTGTAGCGTGTCATCGCCTGGACTGCACAAGTTATCACCTCTGCACGCAACAATCAGTTGTAAAGCCTCCCTCTCGCTATAAATACCCATTCACATGAAGGAGGAGAAGGAAATACAAAGAGAAAGAGGAGAGAGTAGGGGAGAAAAAAGAGATAGTAGGGGACGAAGTGATAGGAGTTAGTAGTTTGAGGGGAAAAACAGTTGGTTAGTTTGTTAGCCACGTGTCAAGTTAGTTGAGAATTTGTTATAATTTCTATTGTAAACTCTATGAGGGCTTTATTACCAAGAGGAGAAGCCATTATACAAATACATTGAAAATATACAAAAATATTCAGTGGATTCTCTCTGTTCTTGGTTAAACAATCTAAGGTCAAAAGATACAGTCCTATCATTGGTATCAGAGCCATTGATCCACCAAGTTATTCCTTTAGTGTATGACCTGTGCTCATGTTCGTACTCATTCAATAGCAATGGACGCTCATGTAGATGCGCTTGAAGCCTCTAATTCCAAGAACCAACTCATTTTGGAAGCAATTCAGCGTCTTTTCGAAGATAAGTTTGCATCCATAGACAAATGCCTCGATTCAATTGATTCTCATCAAGTGGGTCCTAATCAGTCATTCACACCTCCATCTGATGACGATGTGGGTGCGGCATTTGGAAGCAAGGCAAGAGGGGTCATCGAGAGAGGGAAAGAGGACTTCCCTCTGAGAATCACATGCCCTTTGTTATTATGGATTTTCCCAGATTCAACAATAAGGATGATCGAATTGAATGGATTTACAAGGCGGGGCAATATTTTGACTACTTTTTGGTGCCACCTGAGAAAAAGGTCAAGATGGTGTCCTTCCATCTGGATCGTGAGGCTTTGCAATGGTATCAATGGGAAGAATGTTCTTCTTCCTTCTCCAAATGGGAAGATTTTACCAAAGCATTTTGCAGGGAATTTGGTTCTCATGGGTTTGAAGATTTTGCTAAGTCACTCTTTAAGCTTCGTCAAACAAGTCCTTTGGAGGATTAAATAGCTGAATTTAGATGCCTAGCAACCCGAATCCATGATCTTAGTCCAACCTTTCAATTGAGCTGTTTCATTGGGGGATTACAAGAGGCACTCAAGCATGATGTCAAGTTTCTTCGTCCTGTTACAGTTCATGAGGCCATAAAATTTGCTCATAAAGTGGATGCTAAAGTGCAAAAGTTGAGGTTTTCTCATTCTTCTAGAATTTCTAGGTCAAGATTACCTCTTTTACTAGTACATAATGATTTAGTTCTTGCTAGAACTGAAATTGTTCCTAGAAAAGATATGCATATCAAGAAATTAACCCCTGAAGAAACTCAATACAAAAGGCAGAATAGTCTTTGTTTTTATTGTGATGAAAAATTTGTGAGGGGTCATAAGTGTGCTAAGAAGAAAATCTTGCTATTAGATATAGGTTACAATAGTGTCGAGGAGGAGGAAATAGTGCATGAATTACAACAAATTGAACAAGTAGCTGAGGTGAATGCTTGTTGTATCACAACTTGTGCTTTATATGGTATTCCTACCCCTACTGCCATTAAAACCATGAAACTCACTGCTATAATAAAGAATTGTCATGCTTAGTATTGTTAGTCTCTGGAAGCTCTCATAACTTCATTCATATTGGAATGGTTAAGAAGCTATGTTGGAAGGTAGATCAGTCTCTCATTTGTGATGTCATGATTGTTGATGGTGGACAAATTCAATGTAAAGGTTGTTTTGTTGTTGTTCCCTTAGCCATAGGGAATTATGGGTATACTTATGATATGTTTGCTTTGCCATTGGGTGGCTGTGACATTGTGTTAGAGTTCAATGGTTGCAAACCCTGGGTCCAATTCTGTGGGACTTTGAAAAATTAACTATAAAGTTTTGGTATGAAAAGCAACAGATTTGTTTGTCCAGTTCCAGGCCTCAACCTCCATAGACTATTTCTTGTTATTAGATGGACAAATTATTGCTTTCAAGATGTTATGGGGTGATTCTTTGTGTTGTGGAATGTGAAAGTATGACCACACTTGTTGATGATTTATTCTCACCAAAACAGCAGAAATTGCAAGCCATGTTGGGTTCTTTTTTTGCAATTTTTGGCACACCACCAACTCTCCCTCCTATGAGAGACCATGACCATCGGATACCTTTGGTTGGGGGTTATAAACCACCAAGCATTAGACCATATGCTTATGGACCACTTCAAAAATAAGAAAATGAGAAATGTGTCAAAGAACTGATGGATTTTGGTTTTATAAGGAACAATCACAACCCTTTTTCTTCTCCAGTTTTGTTGGTCAAGAAAAAGGATAGCACATGAAGAATGTGCATGGATTACAAACAACTAAATTAGTTGACTATAAAGGACAAATATCCAATTCCACTTATTGACGATCTATTGGATGAATTGCATGGGGCGAGGTATTTTTACAAATTGGACTTGAGGAACGGCTATCATCATATTAGAGTTCATTATGAGGATATTGAAAAGACAGCTTTTCGGACTCATGAGGGACATTATGAATTCCTTGTTATGCCCTTTGGATTGACAAATGCTCTAGCCACATTTCAAGGTTTGATGAATGAGGTTTTCTGACGTTGTTTGAGGAAGTTTGTCTTTGTATTTTTTTACGATATTCTAGTTTACAGTACTTCATGGGCAAATCATTTGACGCACATACATACTATTTTGGAAATTCTAAAGCATCATGAACTTTTTGTCAAGATGTCCAAATGTGCTTTTGGAGTCTCTACCATTGAATATTTGGGTCACATAGTATCTGGACAAGGAGTTGCAATTGATCCTTCCAAGTTATAAGCAGTGGCAGAATGGCCTGTCCCTACTTTCGTGAAGAGTCTGAGAGGGTTTTTTGGGTCTCACAGGCTATTATCAAAAAATTATTCCTCACTATGGTTGGGAAAGTTTCCCTTTGACTCAGTTAACCAAGAAGGATGGTTTTGTTTGGTCTCCAGAGGCTACTTCTGCCTCTCACAAACTCAAAGAACACATGTTATCTCCCAGGGTTCTTGCATTGCCAGATTTTACCAAACCCTTTATCATAGAGGGTGATGCTTCGAGTTATGATATAGGGGTTGTGTTGCAACAAGAGGGATGACCTATTGCTTTTACCAGCAAGACTCTTAGCCCTAGAAACCAGGCCCTTTCTGCTTATGAGAGGGAAATGATGGCAATTGTGCATACTATTAAGAAGTGGCATCATTGTTTGCAAGGTTGACACTTTATCATTAAAACAGATCACCATAGTCTTAAATATTTTCTCAACCATAAGGCTCACACTCCTTTTCATCAAAAATAGGTCACTAAGCTTTTGGGTTATGATTATGAAATACAATATGATGTTTTTCCTTTCAGTCAGGCCCTTGCCATGGATATTGTTGCCACTAGAAATGATGTTGCTGGGCATTTTTGTGAGAACTTGGCAATTACATATCCCTATCATAGCTAGATGGATGATTTATGAAGGTACAATGAGGGGGATCCTTGGATTCCAGCAAAAAACAGCAAATTTGAGTTGTTGTTGGATCTACACATTTACCTCTTTCACATTCTCTTTCAATAGCAAATCAATTGCTCAAATTTCATATTGACAATGGTCTCCTCAAGTATATTTTCAGAATAGTCCTCAGTCCTGATTCAGTTTGGAAGGCCAAAGTTTTTGTTGCCCATCACTTAGTCCCTACAGTTGGTCATGCTGGTTTCTTAAAAACTTATCAGAGATTATCTTGTAGTTTTATTGGCCAGGTATGAAACATGATGTGCAAACAATGGTGGTTGAATGTCACACCTATCAGCAACACAAGTATGAAACTATGACTCTTGCAGGACTATTGCAAGTCAAGAAATGCTGGACTCTTGCAGGACTACTCATCTGCGTGAAATGTGAGTGACACGTGCATATTTCTTGGTAATCAAGTTTACTGTCAGACGATTAAGATTAACTTCTCTCTGGGTTTGATCTTTTCTTGCATTTCTTGATACACCATGTGATTAGTTTACTTATGATCTAATGTGGTTTATGGAGGACTACCGTTCTTCTTACTCTATAAGAATTTGAATTAAAACGACTGAGATGAATTATCATCTCCCATTGTACAGTGATCTCACTCGCAATTATTTAAATGGATCGATCCCTGCAAGTCTTGCTGAGCTCCCCAACCTTCAGACTTTGTAAGTTTGTTTGTGCATTTGAATATCTGAGGGAGTTTTCAATTGCAATATGGCCATTCATGAATAAAAACCTGTTTGCAATACTTGTTCTATACCTTAGGTCTCTTATTGCAAACCGTCTCACTGGCTCGATTCCTCGGGAATTTGGCAGCATCGCAACACTGGAGTCACTGTAAGTCACCAAACAAAGCTCTTTCAAGTACTTGTCAAGTAAATGAAATTCTGAGTTACAAATAAACATGAATCGCATCTTGCAGAACCCTGGAAGATAATCTGCTAGGAGGGTCTCTTCATCCAGACCTTGGAAATTTGAGAAGCTTGAAGAGGCTGTAAGACACATGCCTCCATCTTCTATCTGATTTTATTTTATGGTGTAGCATTTGCCATTTTCCCACATACTGTACTTATACCAGAACAATTGTCTAGTAAATGTGTGTGTATCTACTGCATGATATCGCTCTTTTTATGAGTGGCACCGCAACTCGATGCTCACTTGGAGAAATATATATGTAGCTTAGTATTGTGTTTACCTCTGCAGCCTTCTTTCCGCGAACAATTTTACAGGAACGATACCAGATACGTTTGGAAATTTAAAGAATTTAACTGATTTGTAAGTGATGAAGTGGGACACAATTTTCTCTTAATATCAATCAGTTTTTTTTAGCTTAAGTATTCATTAGTATCTTACGCTGCTGCAGTAGGATCGATGGAAGTGAACTGTCAGGGAAGATACCTAGCTTTATTGGGAACTGGACCAACATTGAGAGATTGTGAGTATTTTCTTCGTTCCATTTATCTACTCCTGTTGACCTACAAATGGAATTCCTTTTTCCTTTACCTTCTGTATTCCTAAAAAGTGTATATTTGTTTTGCAGGGATTTTCAAGGAACATCCATGGAGGGCCCTATTCCCCCTAACATTTCACTTTTAAAAAAATTAGAAGAATTGTGAGCAGAAGTTCCCTATCTTGTAGCTTCACGTTCAGTTTTAAATTTTTTGCCTAGTTGCTTTTGGTTAAGCCTATATATGATGAGAAAACTGATTTTTTTTCTTCCCATTGTCTTGTTTTTTCAGGAGAATATCTGATTTGAATGGATCGGGTTCAACTTTCCCTAATCTGCAGGATATGAACAATTTGACAGTACTGTGAGTTGAATGAGACTGATCAAATATATTGTTTAAGCCTTTCTAATCGTTTCTGTGTTCCCTCCGACAATAACAAGTTAGAAATTGACAATATCTTTCTTTCTCAGGATTCTGAGGAATTGCTCAATGACTGGTACAATCCCAGGGTCCATTGGAGATATAGCATCGCTGAATACTCTGTAAGTTTCTCTATCAGATACCTTGATGGCAAAGCTTAATTTCATCATGAATTTTATTTGCTTCATATAATGTTATTTTTTATTCAAAAGAACAAGAGGTGGCAGGTGAATGACATCACTTCTTCATCCTATGTTTGGCTTCGTTTGAAGTAAGAAAAAACAAGGATTAAGTTGAGTGAGAAAAGCTGGAGGAATTAAGTTCATCCTTATTTATTCTGGTTGAACAGGGATTCTTTCCCAATCGTTTAGTAACTAACCATGAAGCTCCAGCCTTTTCTTCTGGCAAAACTGGGGAGATTTAGCATCTCATTTTCCCATACAAATCCTTCGTATCTGGTTTGTGAGAATGAACTATACCTGTAATGTAATCATGATGGTGGGGTCTCATTTTGTTGAAAGAAGCCATGTTGCAGAGGATGTGGTAGTAACCTGAATACTATTAGTGAGATCGCGTTATTCCGACTTCGACGACCCGGATGCCGAAATTCAGTTGCCTTTGAATTTCGGGTGATCCCTCTTCAGCATGTATGATTCCGCAACCTGTTCTACATCAAACCTAAATTGCTTGTGGGTTGTAAGATCCATCTTATATTTCATGTGTCTTATCTAAAGAAACATTTGGGAGCTCAAGTGTCTCCTTTCTTAACATTACCTCGAATTACCGACAATGGTATTGTGCAAGATGAGCCACTAGCTATTTTAGAGAGGAAGATCATCAAGCATGACAGTACAGTAGGGGTGGATGTCTTGGTACATTGGAAGAGTCACACACTCGAGGATGCCATGTGGGAGGACTACAATGATCTCAAGGCCTGATTTCCTGATTTCATTGCTAAGGTTGAAGTTGCTTTCAATTCTAGATGACTCAAATTGTGTATCCTTTAGCACCTCTGTTGTCATTGTAATAAGTTTTCTATACTTGAAAACTTAGTTTCAAAGGGAGGTGTAATGATAGGAGTTAGTAATGGGAGAGAAAAACAGTTGGTTAGTTAGTTAGCCACGTGTCAAGTTAGTTAAGAATTTGTTATAATTTCTATTGTAAACTCTATGAGAGCTTTATTATCAAGAATAGAAGCTATTATACAGATATGTTGAAAAATATACAGAAATATGCAGTAGATTATCTTTGTTCATGGTTAAATAATCAAAGGTCAAAAGATAGAGTCCTATCACAAAGAAGGAAGAAAGATAGAAAAAAAACCATATAAAAGGGAGACGAAACCACCCACCTTATTGTCGGCCAATCTTTTGGCCGAAACCTGCTGTCATCTCTCTCCCCGTTGCTACTTGTTTTCTTCCCTCCACTGTGAGCAAACTTTGGCAACGACAACATTACTTTATAAACCGTCGAAAGCAATAAGAACATTGTTTCTTTTCCACCATCCATAACAGCAGTATTAATCGGCTAGCCGGCCCATTTAATTGGGTGATGCTCGGTCCATATATTATTATAATAACATTTTTTAAGGAAAAAAATCAAAAAAAAAATTATAATGGACATTTCAAAATATTTATGATTTTCTTGTATATTTTTCTAATGACTTTGCATAATATCGGACTATAAATTTACACTATAAGCTACAAACCCGGTATTAAAAATACTCGTTTTTCTTCACATGTTTGTGATTTCATCCCATGTGTTTCCCTCCAATTTTGCTCAATATCAATCCGTATACTTATACTATAATATACAGACTTGATACAAAATATATGATCTTATCCGGAAAAAAATAAAAATCCTCATTTCAAAAAAAAATATATTTTTTGTTTTCGTTCATGTGTTCGAATCTTAAAAATTATCTAAGCATATTTTTCAAGAAAAACAAATAGATTGCACCTTTTCTCGTGTTTTAAAATACAAGATGGAATATCGTAATCAGTTTATGATCATTTGTTAGCGTTCAATTTAAATATAAAAAATCCTTCACCAATCATTTTGTTCATATTATCTATTAGGATCTAGTTGTAGATTGTAATATTTGAGGGTGTCAAGTTACATTGTAGAGTACGCTCTTAAGTATTAAAAATAAAAAAAATAAAATGTGATGTTAAAATTCAGATCTTATAATGATTATGTTTTTTACCCAATGAGGTAGAGACTGCATCACGAAGAGATCTATTTTGAATCTTAGAAAAGACCAATAAATAGAAATTTAACTTAAGAAAACAATCAAACAACAATACAATGTACTTTAGATAGGGTGCACTGGAATGATGTGTTTTTTTTCTTGCATAACAAGTCCACTTACTCAGACTCTCATGGATATTAGGTTTTCTAATAACCTTATTACTAGATGATGATCTGTAAAAACAATAAATATAATATTATAATTATACAAAACTCTTTTTTCACACATTCCTGTCTCGGTGAAGTCATGAAAAATATCATTGTGACATGTGATATTGATATAAATTAATAATGGATATAGAAATAAGATTTTTATTAATAAAACTTGTCGTTTTAATATTATTAGTGTTTTATTTTAAAAAGTGAGAAAAAACCTTAGATAATAACATAAATCAACTTGGTATGATTAACTAATGATTCAATATAATAATTTGATTAGTTTTGAATTATTTTAATTTTTTATCATCTTTGATTTTTATTATTATTTAAAAAACACAATTGATGGCATACTGAGCATGGTTGTCAAAATCGCGATTTTGACACGACACGGAAAGGGATTCGGAGTGACTTGTCATCTTTAAATTCCCAATCCCTTCTTATTCTTCTTCTTCTTTCCCTCCACCACCTCCGCTCTCTTTCCTCTCTCGACAAAAAGACCACAGGCACTGTTTACTGGTTTTCATTTTGTTGCTCTTTGATCATTACTTCCATCAGTTTTGTTTTATATATTAAATTACCACACGAAGAGAGAGAGTGACTGTGTTCCGCATGCTTCAAACATGGCGTTTGTTCAATCACTGTCAACGAATGTCTTCGTTTTGGTTTTCGGTCTTGTGTTATTGAATTGCTTTTCTGTGGATAAACTTGGATCTCATGCTCAAGTCACTCAACTCTTGCCAGAAGATGAAGGTAACTGCCTGCATGTAATTCTATAATCTTCACTTTTTTTGGTCACCAATTCACAAAGTTGGGCAAAATAAATGATTTTTGCGCTTTCTGGGTTTTTTTTCGTGCAGTGGATAAGTGTTTTGTTGTTGTTGTTGTTATTGAATATTTGTTGAGATACGTGCGTCCTCTACGTTGAAAAGTAGGGAAGCAACTGCTGTTTTGAATTTCATAGTTTTTTGTTTTTCTTTGTAAACCTTTCTTTATCACCTCGTCTCAAGTTATAAGTGCTGTTTTTTTAGTTTTTTTTCATATTAACGTTGAGCAACTAAAGTCCCAAGATATGGCATGGTGTCAAATGAGTTAAGATCCGCGTGTCTGTATAATCGATTTTGAATTTGAATCGAGGATGTGTAATTTTTATAAGAATCTGAAACAATATATTTTTAAAGAAATTAGTTTTTCCTCGAGTAACTAAAGAAAAAGGAAAGGGGCTCTGGGCAGTTAATTTTATTTTCCATATGTTTTGAGCAACTTCTGAGTATAAATCTTCTGTGGGGTTAGTTAAGATTAGGATATATTTTAAATTTTGGATTTTTCAGAGCTTTTGTCGAAGGCTTTGATTTATTATAATTTTTAGAGAAAGCATGAAATTTGAAACTTTTAGATTATAGCAATCTAATTTTCTGGTTTTCTTGAGAATAATATTGTGTTCCGCAATCAATGTATTACATTAGGGTTCCATTGTAATTCCCATCGACAGAGAAAAACAAATGAAAATAAATATTTTCAGGTTATTCCTTTGTATTTTTATTGTGCATCTGTAGAAGAAAAGAAAATAGTAATGATTCATTAAGGATGGCTGTATTAGCTGACATTTTGCTAGCAACCAAGAAGAACATGCCAGGTCCATTGGTCTTGATCTTTTTAATTATTTGTAGATATTTCAAATATTTAATTTCCAAAACTTATATATTGCTATTTGATGGATCATCTAAAATAGTGCTCGATCGAACAAGTCAGAAGGTGGTATCTAAAATAGTGATCGATGTGACATTTTTGTCATGCATGCTCATCTTATCTAGTAGCTAGGAGCTCTCTATAAAATGCTTGACGTGGCATCTCTTCAACACGACTGTAATTTATGTTAGGAAGGTTCCTGCCTCCCCGACATCATTTACTGCCGGTTGCAGAAGGTGATGCTCTCGTTGAAAATTATTACGTACGTGTCTGATTTGCTCATCTATGTCTTGGAATATCAACAATGTACACCATTGTACACCATTTTTTCATGGTCAAAGTTGGAAGAGTTTAATTTGACATTGTCGTCCGTGTGATGTATATTTTCAAGACGGGTTCGTCAAGTATGCAAAGGTCAAACATGGAAGCCATATGTTTGCTGACAGTTTTTTTTTTTTTTTGTTTTGTTTTTTTAAACTGTTCTAATATATTGATGTTGAAAGTAAATATTAAAAAATAAAATATATTGATGCTCAAAATATATATTAATACTACCTAACCCACGGACGGAAGAGTAATGTTAATAGATTTGGTAGTAAATGGTGGTGACGTAATTAGATAAAGCATTTTCTGATGTTGCTTAACATGTATTTTATGCTAACTGATGCAACAGTGCAAATCCTCAAGACAGTATCCAGCAAATTGCACAACAACAACTGGACCATCGATCGAACTTCTTGTGGGAGCGCACAGTGGAACCGGACCCTCCTCGGCATTCAAAGCAACGTCACATGTGACTGTACATTTGTTAGTGGCACCGTCTGTCATGTCATTAGCTTGTACGTGCCTCCTTCCATGTGGCTTTTATCTTGAAGTTCGTGCTGGTCAATCTTCTATGAACATTGTATTGATTGTCAGACCTGAGCTAGCGAATGGCCAATGCTGCATGCAGAGTCGTGGTTATATATATCACCTCTTACCTCTTCTTTTCCTTATAATCGACTTTCTTTTCTCTTTCAGCAAGCTGAAGGGTTTTAATTTGACTGGAGTCTTACCATCGGAATTTCGAAACCTTACTCATCTGCGTGAAATGTGAGTGACACGTGCATATTTCTTGGTAATCAAGTTTACTGTCAGACGATTAAGATTAACTTCTCTCTGGGTTTGATCTTTTCTTGCATTTCTTGATACACCATGTGATTAGTTTACTTATGATCTAATGTGGTTTATGGAGGACTACCGTTCTTCTTACTCTATAAGAATTTGAATTAAAACGACTGAGATGAATTATCATCTCCCATTGTACAGTGATCTCACTCGCAATTATTTAAATGGATCGATCCCTGCAAGTCTTGCTGAGCTCCCCAACCTTCAGACTTTGTAAGTTTGTTTGTGCATTTGAATATCTGAGGGAGTTTTCAATTGCAATATGGCCATTCATGAATAAAAACCTGTTTGCAATACTTGTTCTATACCTTAGGTCTCTTATTGCAAACCGTCTCACTGGCTCGATTCCTCGGGAATTTGGCAGCATCGCAACACTGGAGTCACTGTAAGTCACCAAACAAAGCTCTTTCAAGTACTTGTCAAGTAAATGAAATTCTGAGTTACAAATAAACATGAATCGCATCTTGCAGAACCCTGGAAGATAATCTGCTAGGAGGGTCTCTTCATCCAGACCTTGGAAATTTGAGAAGCTTGAAGAAGCTGTAAGACACATGCCTCCATCTTCTATCTGATTTTATTTTATGGTGTAGCATTTGCCATTTTCCCACATACTGTACTTATACCAGAACAATTGTCTAGTAAATGTGTGTGTATCTACTGCATGATATCGCTCTTTTTATGAGTGGCACCGCAACTCGATGCTCACTTGGAGAAATATATATGTAGCTTAGTATTGTGTTTACCTCTGCAGCCTTCTTTCCGCGAACAATTTTACAGGAACGATACCAGATACGTTTGGAAATTTAAAGAATATAACTGATTTGTAAGTGATGAAGTGGGACACAAATTTCTTTTAATATCAATCAGTTTTTTTTAGCTTAAGTATTCATTAGTATCTTACGCTGCTGCAGTAGGATCGATGGAAGTGAACTGTCAGGGAAGATACCTAGCTTTATTGGGAACTGGACCAACATTGAGAGATTGTGAGTATTTTCTTCGTTCCATTTATCTACTCCGGTTGACCTACAAATGGAATTCCTTTTTCCTTTACCTTCTGTATTCCTAAAAAGTGTATATTTGTTTTGCAGGGATTTTCAAGGAACATCCATGGAGGGCCCTATTCCCCCTAACATTTCACTTTTAAAAAAATTAGAAGAATTGTGAGCAGAAGTTCCCTATCTTGTAGCTTCACGTTCAGTTTTAAATTTTTTGCCTAGTTGCTTTTGGTGAAGCCTATATATGATGAGAAAACTGATTTTTTTTTTCCCGTTGTCTTGTTTTTTCAGGAGAATATCTGATTTGAATGGATCGGGTTCAACTTTCCCTGATCTGCAGGATATGAACAATTTGACAGTACTGTGAGTTGAATGAGACTGATCAAATATATTGTTTAAGCCTTTCTAATCGTTTCTGTGTTCCCTCCGACAATAACGAGTTAGAAATTGACAATATCTTTCTTTCTCAGGATTCTGAGGAATTGCTCAATGACTGGTACAATCCCAGGGTCCATTGGAGATATAGCATCGCTGAATACTCTGTAAGTTTCTCTATCAGATACCTTGATGGCAAAGCTTAATTTCATCATGAATTTTATTTGCTTCATATAATGTTATTTTTTATTCAAAAGAACAAGAGGTGGCAGGTGAATGACATCACTTCTTCATCCTATGTTTGGCTTCGTTTGAAGTAAGAAAAAACAAGGATTAAGTTGAGTGAGAAAAGCTGGAGGAATTAAGTTCATCCTTATTTATTCTGGTTGAACAGGGATTCTTTCCCAATCGTTTAGTAACTAACCATGAAGCTCCAGCCTTTTCTTCTGGCAAAACTGGGGAGATTTAGCATCTCATTTTCCCATACAAATCCTTCGTATCTGGTCTGTGAGAATGAACTATACCTGTAATGTAATCATGATGGTGGGGTGTCATTTTGTTGAAAGAAGCCATGTTGCAGAGGATGTGGTAGTAACCTGAATACTATTAGTGAGATCGCGTTATTCCGACTTCGACGACCCGGATGCCGAAATTCAGTTGCCTTTGAATTTCGGGTGATCCCTCTTCAGCATGTATGATTCCGCAACCTGTTCTACATCAAACCTAAATTGCTTGTGGGTTGTAAGATCCATCTTATATTTCATGTGTCTTATCTAAAGAAACATTTGGGAGCTCAAGTGTCTCCTTTCTTAACATTACCTCGAATTACCGACAATGGTATTGTGCAAGATGAGCCACTAGCTATTTTAGAGAGGAAGATCATCAAGCATGACAGTACAGTAGGGGTGGATGTCTTGGTACATTGGAAGAGTCACACACTCGAGGATGCCATGTGGGAGGACTACAATGATCTCAAGGCCTGATTTCCTGATTTCATTGCTAAGGTTGAAGTTGCTTTCAATTCTAGATGACTCAAATTGTGTATCCTTTAGCACCTCTGTTGTCATTGTAATAAGTTTTCTATACTTGAAAACTTAGTTTCAAAGGGAGGTGTAATGATAGGAGTTAGTAATGGGAGAGAAAAACAGTTGGTTAGTTAGTTAGCCACGTGTCAAGTTAGTTAAGAATTTGTTATAATTTCTATTGTAAACTCTATGAGAGCTTTATTATCAAGAATAGAAGCTATTATACAGATATGTTGAAAAATATACAGAAATATGCAGTAGATTATCTTTGTTCATGGTTAAATAATCAAAGGTCAAAAGATAGAGTCCTATCACAAAGAAGGAAGAAAGATAGAAAAAAAACCATATAAAAGGGAGACGAAACCACCCACCTTATTGTCGGCCAATCTTTTGGCCGAAACCTGCTGTCATCTCTCTCCCCGTTGCTACTTGTTTTCTTCCCTCCACTGTGAGCAAACTTTGGCAACGACAACATTACTTTATAAACCGTCGAAAGCAATAAGAACATTGTTTCTTTTCCACCATCCATAACAGCAGTATTAATCGGCTAGCCGGCCCATTTAATTGGGTGATGCTCGGTCCATATATTATTATAATAACATTTTTTAAGGAAAAAAATCAAAAAAAAAATTATAATGGACATTTCAAAATATTTATGATTTTCTTGTATATTTTTCTAATGACTTTGCATAATATCGGACTATAAATTTACACTATAAGCTACAAACCCGGTATTAAAAATACTCGTTTTTCTTCACATGTTTGTGATTTCATCCCATGTGTTTCCCTCCAATTTTGCTCAATATCAATCCGTATACTTATACTATAATATACAGACTTGATACAAAATATATGATCTTATCCGGAAAAAAATAAAAATCCTCATTTCAAAAAAAAATATATTTTTTGTTTTCGTTCATGTGTTCGAATCTTAAAAATTATCTAAGCATATTTTTCAAGAAAAACAAATAGATTGCACCTTTTCTCGTGTTTTAAAATACAAGATGGAATATCGTAATCAGTTTATGATCATTTGTTAGCGTTCAATTTAAATATAAAAAATCCTTCACCAATCATTTTGTTCATATTATTTATTAGGATCTAGTTGTAGATTGTAATATTTGAGGGTGTCAAGTTACATTGTAGAGTACGCTCTTAAGTATTAAAAATAAAAAAAATAAAATGTGATGTTAAAATTCAGATCTTATAATGATTATGTTTTTTACCCAATGAGGTAGAGACTGCATCACGAAGAGATCTATTTTGAATCTTAGAAAAGACCAATAAATAGAAATTTAACTTAAGAAAACAATCAAACAACAATACAATGTACTTTAGATAGGGTGCACTGGAATGATGTGTGTTTTTTTCTTGCATAACAAGTCCACTTACTCAGACTCTCATGGATATTAGGTTTTCTAATAACCTTATTACTAGATGATGATCTGTAAAAACAATAAATATAATATTATAATTATACAAAACTCTTTTTTCACACATTCCTGTCTCGGTGAAGTCATGAAAAATATCATTGTGACATGTGATATTGATATAAATTAATAATGGATATAGAAATAAGATTTTTATTAATAAAACTTGTCGTTTTAATATTATTAGTGTTTTATTTTAAAAAGTGAGAAAAAACCTTAGATAATAACATAAATCAACTTGGTATGATTAACTAATGATTCAATATAATAATTTGATTAGTTTTGAATTATTTTAATTTTTTATCTTGTTTTTTATTATTATTTAAAAAAAACAATTGATGGCATACTGAGCATGGTTGTCAAAATCGCGATTTTGACACGACACAGAAAGGGATTCGGAAACTCGGATCGTAAGATCGGATCATAAAATCATACCTGAATTTTTCCGTACAAAAATCGTAAAATCACAGCTAAAATCGTGTAGGTAGAAAAATCGTAAAATCGTAAGTAAAATATTTCTGAATACAATACAACATAATTATGGCTATAAAACTTCATTAGTTAAGGTTCATATATAATTCATAATAATTTAAAAATACATTACAAAATAATTATGTCCATAGAATTTCATTAGGTAAAAACTAACAAATTTAAAATAAATATTTTGATGATATGCTATATAAATTAAAATCAGTCTCATGTCCGTCATTTTCCTCGTTATTTTTAATACATTTATCAAAAGTATTATTATTGAAAGGATTATCAGTACTAATACTGGTATCAACAGTCAACATCGATATTACTAGTACTAGCTCCAACTCCAACAAATTATTTCGACATTAGGATATGAAAATGATTGAAAAACATCAATTTTTTTTAATTTAAAGTAAAAAATAAAAAAATTTAAGTATAAATTTTAAAGTTAATATTACTGATTTTTAAGAGTGATTCCATGATATATATATAATTTGTCCAGCAGAATGCTGGACAAATACTAATTTTCCTCAATTCTTCGCCACTTAAATACTCTCCACTCTCCACTCTTCAGCTGAGGCAGCAGAGTTTACAAATTTCCTTCAATTATCCCACATCGGATAAGTAATGAGAAGGTAAATTTTTTTGTGTATAAATATAAGAGGTGAATCAGTGAATCATTTGGCTTTAAAATTATGAATTGCCGGATCGTAAAATCAGACCGATTCGGTCCGATTTTACGATTTTGACCGATTTTAGTTGAGTTTGACCGATTTTGGTTGAGTTTGACCGAGTTTGACTAAAATTGATTTTTCTACCCGAGTTAACAAGGTTTGATGAGTTAGCTCGTAAAATCGGACGATTTTACGAGACAACTCGCGATTTTAACAACCATGATACTGAGAGAAACGAGAATTTCTCAAGTTTATAATAAGTAAAAAGTAATGAATATAAAAAGGATTAATTTATATATCACATCAATCAAAGCTAATTAAATGATGAGATCACCAAGTTTTCAATTGGACCTACTAGTAAAAAGTTGCAGTATGTTTTTAAAAGTTTTTGGGACTTTTTATTAATAAATTATTTTATTATTGGACACATAAGTTTTTTTAAAATATAAAAAATAACTGCTGGCATGTAAAGGTTGACTAACTTTTTCTATGTTATTTTTCAATGACAAGTAGTAAATGATGCCTGGGGAGGCACCCCCAGTTTGTAAAGACTGACACGTCGATGTATCCACCACCATAATAAGCCCATACATGTGCGGGCACCACCCTGTGGGAAGCAAAATCAACCCTCCGCTGCCAGGAAAAATCAACCGGCTGACGGCTGACGGCTGACGGCTGATAGAGCGATGATGATATAAAAGAACACAAAATCGTGCCTTCCCTTTAGTTTTTATCTTCTTTTTTTTTGGTAATAAACGTACGTTCTCTTTATTTCACTCTCTCTCTTTTTTCTTGTGGTTCTTTGACTTTCTGCAGTTGCCACTCTAGACTCCCCTCCTGTCAGGCATCACATTCAATGTTTTTTTTTTTTTTTACCACCTCGAGTAACACAATTTAACTATTTGGCTGTCAATTTGAAAAATACCTTTTCACAGTGACCATTATCTTATAAATTAAAATAGATCGCGGTGCACTTCTCACTGTTCACCAAGACTCATAACCACTGTGAACTTGAATAGTAAGATTACAAAATAATATAAGTATGATTTATATACTACAATAGCACAACCAAATCCTTCGGCCGAGTGGTTAACACGCGAGCGCCATTTCCCAGCAGACGAGGGTTCGAATCGCTAATATTGCTTTTAAAATATTTAATCATATAAGTATTGATTTTATCCTACAATAGCACAACCAAGTCGCTTGGCCGAGCGGTAAGATCGCGCCCCCGCGAAGCGGGGCGCGGGAGTTCAAATCTTCATGCCAACAAAAATTTTATGGCTACTTAATGTTTATACTCATTAATGGAAATTCCAGGGATTTACTTGTCTATGTCTTCTTCCATTCGATCTTTTAGGTCCCGAACTCGACTTGACCTCGACGGTTATGCTATGATGCTATTAAAGCCTATATGCGATGTATAGACTCTTGCAACCATGACATATTTACTTACTTGAGTATAAACATAATTTTTTTCTAAAATAAAAAGAAAGGAAATGATTAATTCCACAAAAGAAAAAAAAAAAGAAAGAAGTCTGTTTTCACGAGGTACAACTAGAAATTCCTATTTATTTGTTACTGAATCGACCATAGACCAATTCCACTTTTATTGGGGAGTATTTAATACATCCATAATTCTGAGCTTCATGTTACTCCTCCCAAGAGCCATGTCAGACCAAAGGCATCCCAATTCCATTAAATGAGATGACAGTTTCTCATTCCAAAACTGTAAAATCAGAATTTCGATCAAATCACACATCGCAGTATACTAAGCCTTCTAATTGTTTAAGAGGTTTATCTAAAAGATTGGCGATATAACTAGGAAGACGTTTCAAATACCACACATGAGTTACTGGGCATGCCAGTTTGATGTAGCCCATTTGATATCTTCGTATCCGAGAATCAACAAATTCGACCCCGCATTGTTCACAAAATTTTGGTTCCTCTTTTTCATCTCCAATTACTCGATAATTTCCACAAGCACAAATTCCACTTTTTATAGGCCCAAAAATTCTTTCACAAAATAATCCTTTATTAGTTTTGTAATGAAAAGTATAGGGTTTTGTAACCTCTCCAACAATCTCTCCATCAGGTAGGATTTTATTAGTCCAAGCACTTATTTGTTGAGGCGAAACTGATCCAATTCGGAGTTGTTGATGTTTATACCGATCGATCATAGAAGAAAAATTCTGATTCATTCCGATTAAACTTCCTTCCTATTAATCTGGAAGTTCTTCTCAGATATAAGGAAATGTTTCAGTTCCAGAGCCAAAGATCGTAGTTCTCGAACGAGCAATCGAAAAGATTCTGGAGCATCCTCAGGTTTAGGTATTGTTCGTCCACTGATCGTAGTACCAAGCACTTCTTGGCGAGCTCTAATATGATCCGATTTATAAGTAAGCATCTCTTGTAAAATATGAGAAACACCAAATCCCTCTAGAGCCCAAACCTCCATTTCTCCTACCCGTTGTCCCCCTTGTTTGGCTCTTCCTCTAAGGGGTTGTTGTGTAACAAGTGCATAATGACCACTGGAACGTCCATGTATTTTATCAGCAACTTGATGAATTAATTTCAAGATATAAGGCTTTCCTATTATAACAGGCTGCTCAAAAGGATCTCCCGTTCTTCCATCAAATATTCTACTTTTTCCCGGGCATTCGGGTTCAAATACCCACGGATTTGCTGTTTGCTTACCGGCTTCATATAATTCAGAAAATACTAGTTTTCTAGAAGCCTCTCGTTCATATCTCTCATCAAAAGGTGCTACTCGATAATGTTTATCTAGCAGACTTCCCGCTAACCCGAGTGAGCATTCAAATATCTGTCCTACATTCATTCGTGAAGGTACTCCTAATGGGTTGAAGACCATATCAACAGGTCCTCCATCTTGCAAATAAGGCATATCTTGTCTAGGCAAAATTTTGGAAATGATGCCTTTATTTCCATGTCTTCCAGCGACTTTATCCCCCACTTTGATTTCACGTTTCTGTAAAATATATACGCGAATTGTTTCTGGATTATAACTGGAACCCCCTTTTTTCTGGATCCATCTCACATCAATAACTCGACCCCTACCACCTGTAGGTAGTTTTAGACAAGTTTCCTTTGAAGTAGATACCTGAATGCCAAGTATAGCTCGTAATAATCTATCTTCAGGGGCATACGATGATTCTTTCGCCAATTGAGGCGTTAATTTACCTATTAAAATATCGCCTGTCTCTACCCAAGATCCCAGCATCACAATTCCGTTTTTATCTAAATTTCGGAGTAAATGGGCTTCCAGATGCGGTATTTCGTTAGTGATCCTTTCAGGGCCTTGGCTTGTCACATGAGTCTGAATTTCGTATTTCCGTATGTGAAAAGAAGTATAAACATCTTCATATACCAGACGTTCGCTAATGAGTACCGCATCTTCAAAATTGTAGCCTTCCCATGGCATATAAGCTACTAATATGTTTTTGCCCAAGGCGAGTTCGCCACCAACTGTAGCGGCACCGTCCGCCAAAACTTTTCCCCTTTTAATGCATTTTCCTCGCTGAACTTGAGTTTTTTGATGCATACAGGTATTTTTGTTGGAACGTTGATACATAACTAATGGAATGCTTACAGTATAACCATTCCCCGATAAAATAATCTTGTCAATGTCGGTATAAATTATCTTTCCCTCGTGTTCGGCTATAGCAGGAACCCCCGAAATCAAGAGCAACTTGGCGTTCCAATCCAGTTCCAACAATGCACTTCTCGGAACGAGCAAGCGGCACTGCTTGACGTTGCATATTCGAACTCATTAAAGCCCGATTCGCATCTTCATGCTTTTTTTTTGTCATTTTTTTTATGGCTTTTTTCTTAATATTTGTAGGTGTTAAAAATTCTAATTATTATAGATAAGACATTCAAAATAATGATAATGATTATTTGTAAGTTTTTTCTTATAAATATGTTAGACTAATTATGTATTTTGATATTTATTTAATATTAGCATCTTAAAATATATATAATATATATAAATAAATAAATTCCCTAGGTTTTTTTAAAAACAATATATAATTAATATCAATATTCTGAAATTCATGTCATCGATAGTATGAACAATAATAGTCATAATATGAATTATTTATAATAATATTTATAATGACAACTACAATAATTGTGACAATTTAACAATCATGATAATAATAATGACAATTATAATCGAAATAATTCATCAGTTGATATTATTTTTCTTTAAGGTTGACTTCTGCGGTTTTCTTATGTATAATATTTCATATCTAATATCACATAAACAAAAAAATATACGAAGTGATGCGTAGACGAAACGGGTAGAAAATTAGGGCAATTTATCTACAGTGAAAAAATTTACAAGCCACTTGCCATCCACTTCACCGTACCTATAAACAATTTTTTTAACATGCAAAAATATATTAATAGTCTTAGATTTTTTTATAATGCTATATATCTAAGCAAAACAATCAGCCTACTAATACAAATAAAAATTCTAATAAAAATTAAAATTCAGAACTAAGAGTATAAATATATAAATACAAATTAATTATTTAAAATTATACAAAAATTACTGAAAAAATAAAGGCATCAAAACTAAATCAAGAAATAAAATAATTATTTATTTTTTCGTTATCGCACTTTTAATTTTTTCAATTTAATCCTTCCATTTAAATTATTAACATATTTTGTTTTTATTTCGGCCCATATACTTTTAATTCTTTATTTTAATTCTTTCATTTTTTAAATCTATTTCTAAATAGTCTCTATTTTTATCCATGTTCACCGTGACACAAATCACTATGGACGGCAACAGTAATGCTCAATTTTTGGGTCGGTTCGAGTCGATTCGATTCATTCGGTTTACCGGTCACGTCAGTACAGCTCTTTATTGTGATATTTCTGTTTAGTGCCTGAGCTTTCAACTGTTTTTTCTGGTCCTTAATGTCATTATATAGGTTTTGATTTATTTTAATTGGGTCATTCAACTTAAATTGATTATATATTGTAGTTTCATTTAGGTCCCCATTCTTTGAATTTTTGAACTGGTTTGAAATGCTTAATATATTTGGTATCAAAGTTTTGAATTATTTCAAATTTATCTATCCATTCAAATTTAATACAAATCCTTAATATTTTCGGTATTAAAGTTTATTAATTTAATTTAAAATATTAAAATAACCAGTTAAAACATGTATAAAATCATTCAATTTCTTACATCGAAAAAAGTCTAGATAAAACATTCAAAATAATGATAATGATTATTTTTAGGTTTTTTTTCTTATAAATACGTGAAACTAATTATATGTTTTAATATTTATTTAATATTAGTGCCTGAGAATATATATAGAGAGAAAAAATCATTTCTAACATATTTTATATATTATAATTTTACCAATTGAATATTAAAATAACTACTTATAGCACACAAAAATTTTAAGTTTATTTCTTCAAAAAAAAATTTATTTCTAATATTTCAGATCTAATATTACTAGGGAAAAAAGACAACTCATAAAAAAATATACGAACCACTTCCCATTTCGATTTTCTATATAGAAAAAAGCTCAGCGCAAGGCGCGGGCAAGTCAGCTCGTGCTGTCTAAATTTGGGGGGGGGGGGGGGGGGTGCATGAAATATTGTTTTCTCAATTTCATAAAAACGACAAACACTTTCCAAAAAAACACCAAAGCAAAATATAGCAAACCGAGTGACTTGTCATCTTTAAATTCCCAACCCCTTCTTATTATTCTTCTTCTTTCCCTCCACCACCTCCGCTCTCTTTCCTCTCTCGACAAAAAGACCACAGGCACTGTTTACTGGTTTTCATTTTGTTGCTCTTTGATCATTACTTCCATCAGTTTTGTTTTATATATTAAATTACCACACGAAGAGAGAGAGTGACTGTGTTCCGCATGCTTCAAACATGGCGTTTGTTCAATCACTGTCAACGAATGTCTTCGTTTTGGTTTTCGGTCTTGTGTTATTGAATTGCTTTTCTGTGGATAAACTTGGATCTCATGCTCAAGTCACTCAACTCTTGCCAGAAGATGAAGGTAACTGCCTGCATGTAATTCTATAATCTTCACTTTTTTTGGTCACCAATTCACAAAGTTGGGCAAAATAAATGATTTTTGCGCTTTCTGGGTTTTTTTTCGTGCAGTGGATAAGTGTTTTGTTGTTGTTGTTGTTATTGAATATTTGTTGAGATACGTGCGTCCTCTACGTTGAAAAGTAGGGAAGCAACTGCTGTTTTGAATTTCATAGTTTTTTGTTTTTCTTTGTAAACCTTTCTTTATCACCTCGTCTCATGTTATAAGTGCTGTTTTTTAGTTTTTTTCATATTAACGTTGAGCAACTAAAGTCCCAAGATATGGCATGGTGTCAAATGAGTTAAGATCCGCGTGTCTGTATAATCGATTTTGAATTTGAATCGAGGATGTGTAATTTTTATAAGAATCTGAAACAATATATTTTTAAAGAAATTAGTTTTTCCTCGAGTAACTAAAGAAAAAGGAAAGGGGCTCTGGGCAGTTAATTTTATTTTCCATATGTTTTGAGCAACTTCTGAGTATAAATCTTCTGTGGGGTTAGTTAAGATTAGGATATATTTTAAATTTTGGATTTTTCAGAGCTTTTGTCGAAGGCTTTGATTTATTATAATTTTTAGAGAAAGCATGAAATTTGAAACTTTTAGATTATAGCAATCTAATTTTCTGGTTTTCTTGAGAATAATATTGTGTTCCGCAATCAATGTATTACATTAGGGTTCCATTGTAATTCCCATCGACAGAGAAAAACAAATGAAAATAAATATTTTCAGGTTATTCCTTTGTATTTTTATTGTGCATCTGTAGAAGAAAAGAAAATAGTAATGATTCATTAAGGATGGCTGTATTAGCTGACATTTTGCTAGCAACCAAGAAGAACATGCCAGGTCCATTGGTCTTGATCTTTTTAATTATTTGTAGATATTTCAAATATTTAATTTCCAAAACTTATATATTGCTATTTGATGGATCATCTAAAATAGTGCTCGATCGAACAAGTCAGAAGGTGGTATCTAAAATAGTGATCGATGTGACATTTTTGTCATGCATGCTCATCTTATCTAGTAGCTAGGAGCTCTCTATAAAATGCTTGACGTGGCATCTCTTCAACACGACTGTAATTTATGTTAGGAAGGTTCCTGCCTCCCCGACATCATTTACTGCCGGTTGCAGAAGGTGATGCTCTCGTTGAAAATTATTACGTACGTGTCTGATTTGCTCATCTATGTCTTGGAATATCAACAATGTACACCATTGTACACCATTTTTTCATGGTCAAAGTTGGAAGAGTTTAATTTGACATTGTCGTCCGTGTGATGTATATTTTCAAGACGGGTTCGTCAAGTATGCAAAGGTCAAACATGGAAGCCATATGTTTGCTGACAGTTTTTTTTTTTTTTTGTTTTGTTTTTTTAAACTGTTCTAATATATTGATGTTGAAAGTAAATATTAAAAAATAAAATATATTGATGCTCAAAATATATATTAATACTACCTAACCCACGGACGGAAGAGTAATGTTAATAGATTTGGTAGTAAATGGTGGTGACGTAATTAGATAAAGCATTTTCTGATGTTGCTTAACATGTATTTTATGCTAACTGATGCAACAGTGCAAATCCTCAAGACAGTATCCAGCAAATTGCACAACAACAACTGGACCATCGATCGAACTTCTTGTGGGAGCGCACAGTGGAACCGGACCCTCCTCGGCATTCAAAGCAACGTCACATGTGACTGTACATTTGTTAGTGGCACCGTCTGTCATGTCATTAGCTTGTACGTGCCTCCTTCCATGTGGCTTTTATCTTGAAGTTCGTGCTGGTCAATCTTCTATGAACATTGTATTGATTGTCAGACCTGAGCTAGCGAATGGCCAATGCTGCATGCAGAGTCGTGGTTATATATATCACCTCTTACCTCTTCTTTTCCTTATAATCGACTTTCTTTTCTCTTTCAGCAAGCTGAAGGGTTTTAATTTGACTGGAGTCTTACCATCGGAATTTCGAAACCTTACTCATCTGCGTGAAATGTGAGTGACACGTGCATATTTCTTGGTAATCAAGTTTACTGTCAGACGATTAAGATTAACTTCTCTCTGGGTTTGATCTTTTCTTGCATTTCTTGATACACCATGTGATTAGTTTACTTATGATCTAATGTGGTTTATGGAGGACTACCGTTCTTCTTACTCTATAAGAATTTGAATTAAAACGACTGAGATGAATTATCATCTCCCATTGTACAGTGATCTCACTCGCAATTATTTAAATGGATCGATCCCTGCAAGTCTTGCTGAGCTCCCCAACCTTCAGACTTTGTAAGTTTGTTTGTGCATTTGAATATCTGAGGGAGTTTTCAATTGCAATATGGCCATTCATGAATAAAAACCTGTTTGCAATACTTGTTCTATACCTTAGGTCTCTTATTGCAAACCGTCTCACTGGCTCGATTCCTCGGGAATTTGGCAGCATCGCAACACTGGAGTCACTGTAAGTCACCAAACAAAGCTCTTTCAAGTACTTGTCAAGTAAATGAAATTCTGAGTTACAAATAAACATGAATCGCATCTTGCAGAACCCTGGAAGATAATCTGCTAGGAGGGTCTCTTCATCCAGACCTTGGAAATTTGAGAAGCTTGAAGAAGCTGTAAGACACATGCCTCCATCTTCTATCTGATTTTATTTTATGGTGTAGCATTTGCCATTTTCCCACATACTGTACTTATACCAGAACAATTGTCTAGTAAATGTGTGTGTATCTACTGCATGATATCGCTCTTTTTATGAGTGGCACCGCAACTCGATGCTCACTTGGAGAAATATATATGTAGCTTAGTATTGTGTTTACCTCTGCAGCCTTCTTTCCGCGAACAATTTTACAGGAACGATACCAGATACGTTTGGAAATTTAAAGAATATAACTGATTTGTAAGTGATGAAGTGGGACACAAATTTCTTTTAATATCAATCAGTTTTTTTTAGCTTAAGTATTCATTAGTATCTTACGCTGCTGCAGTAGGATCGATGGAAGTGAACTGTCAGGGAAGATACCTAGCTTTATTGGGAACTGGACCAACATTGAGAGATTGTGAGTATTTTCTTCGTTCCATTTATCTACTCCGGTTGACCTACAAATGGAATTCCTTTTTCCTTTACCTTCTGTATTCCTAAAAAGTGTATATTTGTTTTGCAGGGATTTTCAAGGAACATCCATGGAGGGCCCTATTCCCCCTAACATTTCACTTTTAAAAAAATTAGAAGAATTGTGAGCAGAAGTTCCCTATCTTGTAGCTTCACGTTCAGTTTTAAATTTTTTGCCTAGTTGCTTTTGGTGAAGCCTATATATGATGAGAAAACTGATTTTTTTTTTCCCGTTGTCTTGTTTTTTCAGGAGAATATCTGATTTGAATGGATCGGGTTCAACTTTCCCTGATCTGCAGGATATGAACAATTTGACAGTACTGTGAGTTGAATGAGACTGATCAAATATATTGTTTAAGCCTTTCTAATCGTTTCTGTGTTCCCTCCGACAATAACGAGTTAGAAATTGACAATATCTTTCTTTCTCAGGATTCTGAGGAATTGCTCAATGACTGGTACAATCCCAGGGTCCATTGGAGATATAGCATCGCTGAATACTCTGTAAGTTTCTCTATCAGATACCTTGATGGCAAAGCTTAATTTCATCATGAATTTTATTTGCTTCATATAATGTTATTTTTTATTCAAAAGAACAAGAGGTGGCAGGTGAATGACATCACTTCTTCATCCTATGTTTGGCTTCGTTTGAAGTAAGAAAAAACAAGGATTAAGTTGAGTGAGAAAAGCTGGAGGAATTAAGTTCATCCTTATTTATTCTGGTTGAACAGGGATTCTTTCCCAATCGTTTAGTAACTAACCATGAAGCTCCAGCCTTTTCTTCTGGCAAAACTGGGGAGATTTAGCATCTCATTTTCCCATACAAATCCTTCGTATCTGGTCTGTGAGAATGAACTATACCTGTAATGTAATCATGATGGTGGGGTGTCATTTTGTTGAAAGAAGCCATGTTGCAGAGGATGTGGTAGTAACCTGAATACTATTAGTGAGATCGCGTTATTCCGACTTCGACGACCCGGATGCCGAAATTCAGTTGCCTTTGAATTTCGGGTGATCCCTCTTCAGCATGTATGATTCCGCAACCTGTTCTACATCAAACCTAAATTGCTTGTGGGTTGTAAGATCCATCTTATATTTCATGTGTCTTATCTAAAGAAACATTTGGGAGCTCAAGTGTCTCCTTTCTTAACATTACCTCGAATTACCGACAATGGTATTGTGCAAGATGAGCCACTAGCTATTTTAGAGAGGAAGATCATCAAGCATGACAGTACAGTAGGGGTGGATGTCTTGGTACATTGGAAGAGTCACACACTCGAGGATGCCATGTGGGAGGACTACAATGATCTCAAGGCCTGATTTCCTGATTTCATTGCTAAGGTTGAAGTTGCTTTCAATTCTAGATGACTCAAATTGTGTATCCTTTAGCACCTCTGTTGTCATTGTAATAAGTTTTCTATACTTGAAAACTTAGTTTCAAAGGGAGGTGTAATGATAGGAGTTAGTAATGGGAGAGAAAAACAGTTGGTTAGTTAGTTAGCCACGTGTCAAGTTAGTTAAGAATTTGTTATAATTTCTATTGTAAACTCTATGAGAGCTTTATTATCAAGAATAGAAGCTATTATACAGATATGTTGAAAAATATACAGAAATATGCAGTAGATTATCTTTGTTCATGGTTAAATAATCAAAGGTCAAAAGATAGAGTCCTATCACAAAGAAGGAAGAAAGATAGAAAAAAAACCATATAAAAGGGAGACGAAACCACCCACCTTATTGTCGGCCAATCTTTTGGCCGAAACCTGCTGTCATCTCTCTCCCCGTTGCTACTTGTTTTCTTCCCTCCACTGTGAGCAAACTTTGGCAACGACAACATTACTTTATAAACCGTCGAAAGCAATAAGAACATTGTTTCTTTTCCACCATCCATAACAGCAGTATTAATCGGCTAGCCGGCCCATTTAATTGGGTGATGCTCGGTCCATATATTATTATAATAACATTTTTTAAGGAAAAAAATCAAAAAAAAAATTATAATGGACATTTCAAAATATTTATGATTTTCTTGTATATTTTTCTAATGACTTTGCATAATATCGGACTATAAATTTACACTATAAGCTACAAACCCGGTATTAAAAATACTCGTTTTTCTTCACATGTTTGTGATTTCATCCCATGTGTTTCCCTCCAATTTTGCTCAATATCAATCCGTATACTTATACTATAATATACAGACTTGATACAAAATATATGATCTTATCCGGAAAAAAATAAAAATCCTCATTTCAAAAAAAAATATATTTTTTGTTTTCGTTCATGTGTTCGAATCTTAAAAATTATCTAAGCATATTTTTCAAGAAAAACAAATAGATTGCACCTTTTCTCGTGTTTTAAAATACAAGATGGAATATCGTAATCAGTTTATGATCATTTGTTAGCGTTCAATTTAAATATAAAAAATCCTTCACCAATCATTTTGTTCATATTATTTATTAGGATCTAGTTGTAGATTGTAATATTTGAGGGTGTCAAGTTACATTGTAGAGTACGCTCTTAAGTATTAAAAATAAAAAAAATAAAATGTGATGTTAAAATTCAGATCTTATAATGATTATGTTTTTTACCCAATGAGGTAGAGACTGCATCACGAAGAGATCTATTTTGAATCTTAGAAAAGACCAATAAATAGAAATTTAACTTAAGAAAACAATCAAACAACAATACAATGTACTTTAGATAGGGTGCACTGGAATGATGTGTGTTTTTTTCTTGCATAACAAGTCCACTTACTCAGACTCTCATGGATATTAGGTTTTCTAATAACCTTATTACTAGATGATGATCTGTAAAAACAATAAATATAATATTATAATTATACAAAACTCTTTTTTCACACATTCCTGTCTCGGTGAAGTCATGAAAAATATCATTGTGACATGTGATATTGATATAAATTAATAATGGATATAGAAATAAGATTTTTATTAATAAAACTTGTCGTTTTAATATTATTAGTGTTTTATTTTAAAAAGTGAGAAAAAACCTTAGATAATAACATAAATCAACTTGGTATGATTAACTAATGATTCAATATAATAATTTGATTAGTTTTGAATTATTTTAATTTTTTATCTTGTTTTTTATTATTATTTAAAAAAAACAATTGATGGCATACTGAGCATGGTTGTCAAAATCGCGATTTTGACACGACACAGAAAGGGATTCGGAAACTCGGATCGTAAGATCGGATCATAAAATCATACCTGAATTTTTCCGTACAAAAATCGTAAAATCACAGCTAAAATCGTGTAGGTAGAAAAATCGTAAAATCGTAAGTAAAATATTTCTGAATACAATACAACATAATTATGGCTATAAAACTTCATTAGTTAAGGTTCATATATAATTCATAATAATTTAAAAATACATTACAAAATAATTATGTCCATAGAATTTCATTAGGTAAAAACTAACAAATTTAAAATAAATATTTTGATGATATGCTATATAAATTAAAATCAGTCTCATGTCCGTCATTTTCCTCGTTATTTTTAATACATTTATCAAAAGTATTATTATTGAAAGGATTATCAGTACTAATACTGGTATCAACAGTCAACATCGATATTACTAGTACTAGCTCCAACTCCAACAAATTATTTCGACATTAGGATATGAAAATGATTGAAAAACATCAATTTTTTTTAATTTAAAGTAAAAAATAAAAAATTTAAGTATAAATTTTAAAGTTAATATTACTGATTTTTAAGAGTGATTCCATGATATATATATAATTTGTCCAGCAGAATGCTGGACAAATACTAATTTTCCTCAATTCTTCGCCACTTAAATACTCTCCACTCTCCACTCTTCAGCTGAGGCAGCAGAGTTTACAAATTTCCTTCAATTATCCCACATCGGATAAGTAATGAGAAGGTAAATTTTTTTGTGTATAAATATAAGAGGTGAATCAGTGAATCATTTGGCTTTAAAATTATGAATTGCCGGATCGTAAAATCAGACCGATTCGGTCCGATTTTACGATTTTGACCGATTTTAGTTGAGTTTGACCGATTTTGGTTGAGTTTGACCGAGTTTGACTAAAATTGATTTTTCTACCCGAGTTAACAAGGTTTGATGAGTTAGCTCGTAAAATCGGACGATTTTACGAGACAACTCGCGATTTTAACAACCATGATACTGAGAGAAACGAGAATTTCTCAAGTTTATAATAAGTAAAAAGTAATGAATATAAAAAGGATTAATTTATATATCACATCAATCAAAGCTAATTAAATGATGAGATCACCAAGTTTTCAATTGGACCTACTAGTAAAAAGTTGCAGTATGTTTTTAAAAGTTTTTGGGACTTTTTATTAATAAATTATTTTATTATTGGACACATAAGTTTTTTTAAAATATAAAAAATAACTGCTGGCATGTAAAGGTTGACTAACTTTTTCTATGTTATTTTTCAATGACAAGTAGTAAATGATGCCTGGGGAGGCACCCCCAGTTTGTAAAGACTGACACGTCGATGTATCCACCACCATAATAAGCCCATACATGTGCGGGCACCACCCTGTGGGAAGCAAAATCAACCCTCCGCTGCCAGGAAAAATCAACCGGCTGACGGCTGACGGCTGACGGCTGATAGAGCGATGATGATATAAAAGAACACAAAATCGTGCCTTCCCTTTAGTTTTTATCTTCTTTTTTTTTGGTAATAAACGTACGTTCTCTTTATTTCACTCTCTCTCTTTTTTCTTGTGGTTCTTTGACTTTCTGCAGTTGCCACTCTAGACTCCCCTCCTGTCAGGCATCACATTCAATGTTTTTTTTTTTTTTTACCACCTCGAGTAACACAATTTAACTATTTGGCTGTCAATTTGAAAAATACCTTTTCACAGTGACCATTATCTTATAAATTAAAATAGATCGCGGTGCACTTCTCACTGTTCACCAAGACTCATAACCACTGTGAACTTGAATAGTAAGATTACAAAATAATATAAGTATGATTTATATACTACAATAGCACAACCAAATCCTTCGGCCGAGTGGTTAACACGCGAGCGCCATTTCCCAGCAGACGAGGGTTCGAATCGCTAATATTGCTTTTAAAATATTTAATCATATAAGTATTGATTTTATCCTACAATAGCACAACCAAGTCGCTTGGCCGAGCGGTAAGATCGCGCCCCCGCGAAGCGGGGCGCGGGAGTTCAAATCTTCATGCCAACAAAAATTTTATGGCTACTTAATGTTTATACTCATTAATGGAAATTCCAGGGATTTACTTGTCTATGTCTTCTTCCATTCGATCTTTTAGGTCCCGAACTCGACTTGACCTCGACGGTTATGCTATGATGCTATTAAAGCCTATATGCGATGTATAGACTCTTGCAACCATGACATATTTACTTACTTGAGTATAAACATAATTTTTTTCTAAAATAAAAAGAAAGGAAATGATTAATTCCACAAAAGAAAAAAAAAAAAGAAAGAAGTCTGTTTTCACGAGGTACAACTAGAAATTCCTATTTATTTGTTACTGAATCGACCATAGACCAATTCCACTTTTATTGGGGAGTATTTAATACATCCATAATTCTGAGCTTCATGTTACTCCTCCCAAGAGCCATGTCAGACCAAAGGCATCCCAATTCCATTAAATGAGATGACAGTTTCTCATTCCAAAACTGTAAAATCAGAATTTCGATCAAATCACACATCGCAGTATACTAAGCCTTCTAATTGTTTAAGAGGTTTATCTAAAAGATTGGCGATATAACTAGGAAGACGTTTCAAATACCACACATGAGTTACTGGGCATGCCAGTTTGATGTAGCCCATTTGATATCTTCGTATCCGAGAATCAACAAATTCGACCCCGCATTGTTCACAAAATTTTGGTTCCTCTTTTTCATCTCCAATTACTCGATAATTTCCACAAGCACAAATTCCACTTTTTATAGGCCCAAAAATTCTTTCACAAAATAATCCTTTATTAGTTTTGTAATGAAAAGTATAGGGTTTTGTAACCTCTCCAACAATCTCTCCATCAGGTAGGATTTTATTAGTCCAAGCACTTATTTGTTGAGGCGAAACTGATCCAATTCGGAGTTGTTGATGTTTATACCGATCGATCATAGAAGAAAAATTCTGATTCATTCCGATTAAACTTCCTTCCTATTAATCTGGAAGTTCTTCTCAGATATAAGGAAATGTTTCAGTTCCAGAGCCAAAGATCGTAGTTCTCGAACGAGCAATCGAAAAGATTCTGGAGCATCCTCAGGTTTAGGTATTGTTCGTCCACTGATCGTAGTACCAAGCACTTCTTGGCGAGCTCTAATATGATCCGATTTATAAGTAAGCATCTCTTGTAAAATATGAGAAACACCAAATCCCTCTAGAGCCCAAACCTCCATTTCTCCTACCCGTTGTCCCCCTTGTTTGGCTCTTCCTCTAAGGGGTTGTTGTGTAACAAGTGCATAATGACCACTGGAACGTCCATGTATTTTATCAGCAACTTGATGAATTAATTTCAAGATATAAGGCTTTCCTATTATAACAGGCTGCTCAAAAGGATCTCCCGTTCTTCCATCAAATATTCTACTTTTTCCCGGGCATTCGGGTTCAAATACCCACGGATTTGCTGTTTGCTTACCGGCTTCATATAATTCAGAAAATACTAGTTTTCTAGAAGCCTCTCGTTCATATCTCTCATCAAAAGGTGCTACTCGATAATGTTTATCTAGCAGACTTCCCGCTAACCCGAGTGAGCATTCAAATATCTGTCCTACATTCATTCGTGAAGGTACTCCTAATGGGTTGAAGACCATATCAACAGGTCCTCCATCTTGCAAATAAGGCATATCTTGTCTAGGCAAAATTTTGGAAATGATGCCTTTATTTCCATGTCTTCCAGCGACTTTATCCCCCACTTTGATTTCACGTTTCTGTAAAATATATACGCGAATTGTTTCTGGATTATAACTGGAACCCCCTTTTTTCTGGATCCATCTCACATCAATAACTCGACCCCTACCACCTGTAGGTAGTTTTAGACAAGTTTCCTTTGAAGTAGATACCTGAATGCCAAGTATAGCTCGTAATAATCTATCTTCAGGGGCATACGATGATTCTTTCGCCAATTGAGGCGTTAATTTACCTATTAAAATATCGCCTGTCTCTACCCAAGATCCCAGCATCACAATTCCGTTTTTATCTAAATTTCGGAGTAAATGGGCTTCCAGATGCGGTATTTCGTTAGTGATCCTTTCAGGGCCTTGGCTTGTCACATGAGTCTGAATTTCGTATTTCCGTATGTGAAAAGAAGTATAAACATCTTCATATACCAGACGTTCGCTAATGAGTACCGCATCTTCAAAATTGTAGCCTTCCCATGGCATATAAGCTACTAATATGTTTTTGCCCAAGGCGAGTTCGCCACCAACTGTAGCGGCACCGTCCGCCAAAACTTGTCCCCTTTTAATGCATTTTCCTCGCTGAACCTGAGTTTTTTGATGCATACAGGTATTTTTGTTGGAACGTTGATACATAACTAATGGAATGCTTACAGTATAACCATTCCCCGATAAAATAATCTTGTCAATGTCGGTATAAATTATCTTTCCCTCGTGTTCGGCTATAGCAGGAACCCCCGAAATCAAGAGCAACTTGGCGTTCCAATCCAGTTCCAACAATGCACTTCTCGGAACGAGCAAGCGGCACTGCTTGACGTTGCATATTCGAACTCATTAAAGCCCGATTCGCATCTTCATGCTTTTTTTTTGTCATTTTTTTTATGGCTTTTTTCTTAATATTTGTAGGTGTTAAAAATTCTAATTATTATAGATAAGACATTCAAAATAATGATAATGATTATTTGTAAGTTTTTTCTTATAAATATGTTAGACTAATTATGTATTTTGATATTTATTTAATATTAGCATCTTAAAATATATATAATATATATAAATAAATAAATTCCCTAGGTTTTTTTAAAAACAATATATAATTAATATCAATATTCTGAAATTCATGTCATCGATAGTATGAACAATAATAGTCATAATATGAATTATTTATAATAATATTTATAATGACAGCTACAATAATTGTGACAATTTAACAATCATGATAATAATAATGACAATTATAATCGAAATAATTCATCAGTTGATATTATTTTTCTTTAAGGTTGACTTCTGCGGTTTTCTTATGTATAATATTTCATATCTAATATCACATAAACAAAAAAATATACGAAGTGATGCGTAGACGAAACGGGTAGAAAATTAGGGCAATTTATCTACAGTGAAAAAATTTACAAGCCACTTGCCATCCACTTCACCGTACCTATAAACAATTTTTTTAACATGCAAAAATATATTAATAGTCTTAGATTTTTTTATAATGCTATATATCTAAGCAAAACAATCAGCCTACTAATACAAATAAAAATTCTAATAAAAATTAAAATTCAGAACTAAGAGTATAAATATATAAATACAAATTAATTATTTAAAATTATACAAAAATTACTGAAAAAATAAAGGCATCAAAACTAAATCAAGAAATAAAATAATTATTTATTTTTTCGTTATCGCACTTTTAATTTTTTCAATTTAATCCTTCCATTTAAATTATTAACATATTTTGTTTTTATTTCGGCCCATATACTTTTAATTCTTTATTTTAATTCTTTCATTTTTTAAATCTATTTCTAAATAGTCTCTATTTTTATCCATGTTCACCGTGACACAAATCACTATGGACGGCAACAGTAATGCTCAATTTTTGGGTCGGTTCGAGTCGATTCGATTCATTCGGTTTATCGGTCACGTCAGTACACCTCTTTATTGTGATATTTCTGTTTAGTGCCTGAGCTTTCAACTGTTTTTTCTGGTCCTTAATGTCATTATATAGGTTTTGATTTATTTTAATTGGGTCATTCAACTTAAATTGATTATATATTGTAGTTTCATTTAGGTCCCCATTCTTTGAATTTTTGAACTGGTTTGAAATGCTTAATATATTTGGTATCAAAGTTTTGAATTATTTCAAATTTATCTATCCATTCAAATTTAATACAAATCCTTAATATTTTCGGTATTAAAGTTTATTAATTTAATTTAAAATATTAAAATAACCAGTTAAAACATGTATAAAATCATTCAATTTCTTACATCGAAAAAAGTCTAGATAAAACATTCAAAATAATGATAATGATTATTTTTAGGTTTTTTTTCTTATAAATACGTGAAACTAATTATATGTTTTAATATTTATTTAATATTAGTGCCTGAGAATATATATAGAGAGAAAAAATCATTTCTAACATATTTTATATATTATAATTTTACCAATTGAATATTAAAATAACTACTTATAGCACACAAAAATTTTAAGTTTATTTCTTCAAAAAAAAATTTATTTCTAATATTTCAGATCTAATATTACTAGGGAAAAAAGACAACTCATAAAAAAATATACGAACCACTTCCCATTTCGATTTTCTATATAGAAAAAAGCTCAGCGCAAGGCGCGGGCAAGTCAGCTCGTGCTGTCTAAATTTGGGGGGGGGGGGGGGGGGTGCATGAAATATTGTTTTCTCAATTTCATAAAAACGACAAACACTTTCCAAAAAAACACCAAAGCAAAATATAGCAAACCGAGTGACTTGTCATCTTTAAATTCCCAACCCCTTCTTATTATTCTTCTTCTTTCCCTCCACCACCTCCGCTCTCTTTCCTCTCTCGACAAAAAGACCACAGGCACTGTTTACTGGTTTTCATTTTGTTGCTCTTTGATCATTACTTCCATCAGTTTTGTTTTATATATTAAATTACCACACGAAGAGAGAGAGTGACTGTGTTCCGCATGCTTCAAACATGGCGTTTGTTCAATCACTGTCAACGAATGTCTTCGTTTTGGTTTTCGGTCTTGTGTTATTGAATTGCTTTTCTGTGGATAAACTTGGATCTCATGCTCAAGTCACTCAACTCTTGCCAGAAGATGAAGGTAACTGCCTGCATGTAATTCTATAATCTTCACTTTTTTTGGTCACCAATTCACAAAGTTGGGCAAAATAAATGATTTTTGCGCTTTCTGGGTTTTTTTTCGTGCAGTGGATAAGTGTTTTGTTGTTGTTGTTGTTATTGAATATTTGTTGAGATACGTGCGTCCTCTACGTTGAAAAGTAGGGAAGCAACTGCTGTTTTGAATTTCATAGTTTTTTGTTTTTCTTTGTAAACCTTTCTTTATCACCTCGTCTCAAGTTATAAGTGCTGTTTTTTAGTTTTTTTCATATTAACGTTGAGCAACTAAAGTCCCAAGATATGGCATGGTGTCAAATGAGTTAAGATCCGCGTGTCTGTATAATCGATTTTGAATTTGAATCGAGGATGTGTAATTTTTATAAGAATCTGAAACAATATATTTTTAAAGAAATTAGTTTTTCCTCGAGTAACTAAAGAAAAAGGAAAGGGGCTCTGGGCAGTTAATTTTATTTTCCATATGTTTTGAGCAACTTCTGAGTATAAATCTTCTGTGGGGTTAGTTAAGATTAGGATATATTTTAAATTTTGGATTTTTCAGAGCTTTTGTCGAAGGCTTTGATTTATTATAATTTTTAGAGAAAGCATGAAATTTGAAACTTTTAGATTATAGCAATCTAATTTTCTGGTTTTCTTGAGAATAATATTGTGTTCCGCAATCAATGTATTACATTAGGGTTCCATTGTAATTCCCATCGACAGAGAAAAACAAATGAAAATAAATATTTTCAGAATATTCCTTTGTATTTTTATTGTGCATCTGTAGAAGAAAAGAAAATAGTAATGATTCATTAAGGATGGCTGTATTAGCTGACATTTTGCTAGCAACCAAGAAGAACATGCCAGGTCCATTGGTCTTGATCTTTTTAATTATTTGTAGATATTTCAAATATTTAATTTCCAAAACTTATATATTGCTATTTGATGGATCATCTAAAATAGTGCTCGATCGAACAAGTCAGAAGGTGGTATCTAAAATAGTGATCGATGTGACATTTTTGTCATGCATGCTCATCTTATCTAGTAGCTAGGAGCTCTCTATAAAATGCTTGACGTGGCATCTCTTCAACACGACTGTAATTTATGTTAGGAAGGTTCCTGCCTCCCCGACATCATTTACTGCCGGTTGCAGAAGGTGATGCTCTCGTTGAAAATTATTACGTACGTGTCTGATTTGCTCATCTATGTCTTGGAATATCAACAATGTACACCATTGTACACCATTTTTTCATGGTCAAAGTTGGAAGAGTTTAATTTGACATTGTCGTCCGTGTGATGTATATTTTCAAGACGGGTTCGTCAAGTATGCAAAGGTCAAACATGGAAGCCATATGTTTGCTGACAATTTTTTTTTTTTTTTTTTTTTTTTAAACTGTTCTAGAGGAAAGGAGAAATAAGTGTTTAATGTAATGTTTATGTTTTATGTACAGCGTGGGTTCAGGTGTTAAGCTAGGTAGTACAAAACCTCTCTAAAAAACCCTTTTCCGTACTAAAGTATGTCTCTCCCACAGCATGCCGCCGCCGGCACGAAACCACCATAGACAAGCACAACCCCCAACCTTCACTACACCCATACACCTGTAAGATAAGCCAAAGATCCACTCACCCCGTTGCAAACTACAAGACAGACCGGTCACCTCAATCCCCATCTCTAGCCAAACCTTGTTTTTTTAAATTCAGCCATCACAAAATACTCATAAAATAATCACCTACCACCTCTCACCTTTAACCGGTTACCATCGTAACCGTAACCTACGGTTCTTGGGATTTCACCAGGAATCTTGTCATCCTGCACCTGCGCCACCCCCAAAACTAATCCCTCAAAAAACCTAGCTCCACTCGCAACCTTCAGTCATGAACAACAAAAAACCAGCAAAGCCTAACCAAAAGATGAACCAGGCCTCGGGATCCTCTTGGGCAGATAGAGTTAAAGTGACAGATGCAAGCACACGCTTCACGCTAGACCCCATACCGCCGCCAGCCAGGGGACAGCAGATGGAGATAACGGAGGACATGCTAACCGAGCATGCCGAACAATGGAACAGGAGCATGGTGGGATTTTTCCCCGGATACAAAATGAATTATCACGCGGTAAACTCCATTGCAAGCCGTGTGTGGAAGTCGTGTGGCCTTGAGGCAGTCACGACTACAGCCACAGGCTTCATTATTTTTCGTTTCCAAAAAGAAGAGCAGATGTTAGAAATTCTGGAAAAGCAATTATTTTGCAGCAATGGCACCCTCATTTTGTGTTTGACAAGAACAAAATTTCAAAGCTGCCAGTTTGGATTAGAATACACGGGCTGCCGTTCCCTTTATGGTCAAGAAAAGGATTGAGTTGGTGGCAAGCAAGGTTGGTAAGCCACTGTCTTGTGATGAATCTACTTTCACTTGCTCACGGTTGGATTTTGCTAGAGTCTGTGTTGAGCTGGACGCAGGGACGCCCTTCGTGCACAATTTTGACATTATCACACCCCTCTCAACGGAACCACAGCATATAGAGGTGGAGTACGAGTGGAAACCAACTCGATGTGCCTCGTGCAATCTCTTTGGCCACTCGTGCAAGATGGTGGAGAAGGTGGAACCAGTTAAGGTTCCCATAGATGGAGGGGCTCTAGAGGGAACCCTTCTCGGGGAAGGATGCCAGCGGGACATCAATGAGAAGGAGAAGATTGTGGACCTTAGCAACATGTGTGAAAACAAGCAGAACCCAACAGACACAGAGTCTAGCTCAGCCTACACTCAACGGGGGAAAGCTAAGAAAGGCACCAATTCTCAGCACAATGCAGGCCCCACTACGGTTCAACCAGTAAAGGAGAACCGTGCAAAGGGTAAAGAAGTGATCGTGGACACTGGGCATGACCTAGAGCTTGTTGAATTGGATGATGTTGCTCTAAAGGATGTGGTTCGCCCACATGGGCATGAGACTCAGCGTTGCACTGGCAACAAGGTGGCTTTTTTCCAAAGTCAGAATATTACTGGAGAAGGAGATACGTCGAGTGGGGATTCCCCAGTGGTGGATACCAATGAGACCAGCGAGAATTCTTCTCTAGCTTACACAAAAGTTAAGAAGAAAAAGGGAGGGAAGAAGAAGGGGAAGGAGGTTCACTGCCTCTAATCCCGGGTTTGCTCTTCATTTTCCATGAATAATTTTATGTTAGGTTCTTGGAATATTAGGGGTCTCAATGGCCCAAATAAACAGAAAGTAGTCCATGATTGGATTTTGCGGAATAATCTGAAAATTGTTGGTATGCTAGAAACTAAGGTCTTGCATGAGAATGTTGAGAAAGTTCACAGGGGGTTGAACTTGACTGGGTGGAATTTCTTTTCAAATGGGACTTCGGGTAACACCACTAGAATTATTATTGGGTGGGATTCTACAGAATGCAATGTCCATTGCATCCATTCGGCCCAGCAATGGATGACTTGTGAAGTGAGGATTTTGAATAGCAACATGAGATTAACGGTCACTTTTGTGTATGGTATGAATACCCCAGCAGATAGGCAAGACCTTTGGGCTTATTTGTGCAGGCACAGTTTTGGGCAAGGGCAAAGAAGTTGGCTGCTCATGGGGGACTTTAATGCCACGCTTAAGGCTTCTGATAGTAAAGGGGGAGATGTTAGATGGGCAGGTCATAAAAATGATTTTGGGTATTGTCTTCTTGCTGCGCAATTGCACTCTATTTCCTATAGTGGGCTAAGATATACTTGGCATAATGGGCAGGATCATCAAAACATGATTCTTAAGAAGTTGGACTGGGTTCTCGGTAATTTGGGCTTTAACTTGGCTTGGCCGAATGCCCAAGCTATCTTCCAGCCTAGAAACATGTCAGATCATAGTGCCATGGTTGTGCATTTGCACCCTAAGCAGGCCATCCCGCCCTTGCAGTTCAAATTCCTGAACTTATGGACCCAGCAGGAGGATTTCTTTCCCATTGTCTCTAATGTCTGGCAGGATCGGGTAGTGGGCAATGCCTTGTTTCAGTTGACCACAATGCTAAACAAAGTTAAAGCCCACTTGAGGAATTGGCACAAGCATCACAGGCAGGATATCTCGGGTAAAGTAATGCAAGCTAGGGAAGATTGGGAGCAGGCTCAGACTCACCTGGACAGGGATCCTTTGAATGATAGGGTCCAATCAGAAGAGAGACAAGCAGCCCATAAATACCACAAGCTAATACAAGATGAGGAATCCTTCTATAAGCAGAAGTCTAGAATTCAATGGCTAATGCTGGGGGATAAAAATACAGCTTTTTTTCACAAAAGTGTGAAGCACCGCCAGTCTAGAAATCGGATTCACAGTCTGAAGGATAATGATGGTCGAGTTGTGCATGATCAGAAGGGTTTGGGGGATTTGGCAGTAGCGTACTACAAGGGCATTATGGCTCCCACAGCCTTTCATCCCCATGAAATGGGTACTGGCAGGTTCCCTCCTCCCATCTCCACTGCTGTTCAGCAAGAGCTTGCAGCTCCAGTTATGGAGGAGGAGATAAAGAGAGCCCTCTTCTCGATTCCTGATGGCAAATCTCCAGGGCCGGATGGTTTCTCTGCTCTTTTCTTTAAGCATTGTTGGAACATTGTGGGTATTGATTTTACGAAGGCAATCCAGAGCTTCTTCAGTAATGGAAACATGCCAAGGTGTATTAACGCAGCCACGATAGTGCTCATCCCGAAGGTGGAGAACCCAAGTGGTATAGAAGATTACAGGCCTATCTCATGTTGTAACGTGGTGTATAAGACTATTTCTAAAGTCATTGCCGAGAGGTTGAAAAAAGCCCTTGAAGTGATTGTGGGTCCTGCTCAGACAGCGTTCATCCCAGGAAGACAAATTTCTGATGCCATTTTGCTCTCCCAGGAGCTCATGCACGGGTATCACTTGCCTAATGGTCAACCGAGATGTGCTATGAAAATTGATTTGAAGAAAGCCTTCGATACAGTGAGATGGGATTTTATTTTCGATGGCTTGTCTCAAGTTGGGATTCCTGCCGACATGATCAACTGGATTAGGGCGTGTATCTGCAAACCCTACTTCTCGGTGAGCATCAATGGGACCCTTCAGGGTTGGTTTCATTCCACACAGGGGTTGCGGCAAGGTGACCCTTTGTCCCCTTATCTATTTGTCTTAGCCATGGAAGGGCTAAATGGGTTGGTCAAGGAGGCAACTATTAACCCGGGCTTTCAATACCACTGGAGATGTGCGAAATCGAAAATCACCCACCTTTGTTTTGCTGATGATTTGCTTATGTTCAGCCATGCAGATGTTGCTTTGGTTTCTATCATCAAAGAAGTGCTGGAAACTTTCACGACTCAATCAGGGCTTAGCATAAATAATGCTAAAAGTTCTCTTTTTCTGTCCAGGGTTAATGAGGCTACGAAGGAGGATATAAAGAGTATGCTAGGTTTCAACCTAATGGCTCCCCCAGTGACATACTTGGGAGTTCCCTTGTTGACAAAGAGGCTAACGAAAAGTGATTGTGTCCTATTGTTGGATAAAATTACTGCTCGTATTAAATTGTGGACGACGGCATCTCTAAGCTACGCGGGGAGATTGCAGCTCATCAAATCCACCCTCTTCTCCATGCAGGTTTATTGGTCTTCAATGTTTGTGCTTCCTGTTTCGATCATAAAGAGCATTGAAAGCACCCTTATAGCCTTCCTTTGGCGTGGGGCAACGCTGTCTAGAGGAGGAGCAAAGGTTAGCTGGGATCAGCTTTGTCTTCCTTTGCAGGAGGGAGGGCTTGGGATTAAAAGGCTTCGGGATTGGAATCAAGCAGCGGTTAGCAAGCATTTATGGAGGATTCTTGCAGAGAAATCATCCATTTGGTCAGCTTGGGTCCATCGAGAGATCATCAAGGGAAGATGTTTATGGGAGATTCAGCCAACGGGGAAATCCTCTTGGGCTTGGAAGACAATCTTGGCTAGTCGAGACAGATATAGAGGTATGTTTACTTCGCAGATTGGCAATGGTGAAAACACCTCTCTTTGGTTTGATTATTGGCTTCCAGATAGTAGCCGTATTTATGGGTCCAAGCCGGCGAGAATGTTAGCTTCAACTGGCCTTCCTTGGACGGCAACTGTTGCAAGTATTATCAGAAATGGGGACTGGAATTTCCCCTCAGGGCCCCCTGAGATGCATGAAATTTGGGATAAAATTAAGTGCAAGCCCCAGATGGACAGGGCAGATACTACTAAATGGAAAGGTCACTCTAAGGGAAGATTCAGCATTGCCTCCGCGTGGAACCACATCAGAAAGAAAAAGCCTTTGAATATTATTGCTAGTCTTGCATGGTTCCCTGACCACGTGCCGAGAATCTCCTTTATATTCTGGCTAGCAACGAGAGGGCGTTTGGCCACGATGGACAAGCCCCATGTGTCCAACATGATCAGCTCAAATCTATGTGTGCTATGTGGAGAAAGACCTGAAACTCATGCTCATTTGTTTTTCCAGTGTAGCTATTCGAGTAGGGTCTGGACTGCCATAATTTCAAAGGTGGGAATTGCTATTCCCCCAATGCGATGGGACTGTCTCTTGCAATGGGCTGCATCTCATTTTCATCACAAGGGGAAGTTTGATCACATGATGGTGAGACATGCTATCACCAGCTCAGTTTATTTCCTTTGGCAGGAACGAAATGCGCGAGTGTTCAACAACAAGCACAAGGAAGCTGCCACTATAGCTAAGGAAGCCATGATGCAATTGAGGATTTTGCTGCTTCATTTCAAGAAGGCAATCCCCGTAAGAGTGAAGGAATGCTGGAATTTATAGCCCATCTCCTATGGAGGCCGTGTCTTGTTGGGCTGTGTTGGATTTTGTGGGCCTTGGCTCCTCCTTGGCCTAGTCTGTTGGGGGAAAGTCAGGGGGCCTTTTCCTTTTCCTTGTGGGCTTCTTCTCCGAGATCTTCATCTGGGGCCGTGGGATTGCGGAAGATTACTTGCTGGGCTGGGGGGTTTCTTCGGCTAGGTTTGGGCGGTTCTTGGCAGGACCGAGTGGCTTGTCGCTGGGTCCTGAGCCAAGGCTATCCTTTGTTTTGGTTTTCGTTATTTGGTCTTTGTCTCGTAGAGGGGCTCGTAGGTATCAGCCTTTGTATTTTTATTTTTTTTCTTTTCCTTTGCTGCCTTCTAGGCTTAGCTGTTTCCTGCTGCTCGGGGCCCCTTAGTGGCTGAGTTTTGCAGGCCCTCTTGTACAGTTCCCTTCTTTAATCCATCTTTTTTTCCAAAAAAAAGTGAAATGTGAGTGACACGTGCATATTTCTTGGTAATCAAGTTTACTGTCAGACGATTAAGATTAACTTCTCTCTGGGTTTGATCTTTTCTTGCATTTCTTGATACACCATGTGATTAGTTTACTTATGATCTAATGTGGTTTATGGAGGACTACCGTTCTTCTTACTCTATAAGAATTTGAATTAAAACGACTGAGATGAATTATCATCTCCCATTGTACAGTGATCTCACTCGCAATTATTTAAATGGATCGATCCCTGCAAGTCTTGCTGAGCTCCCCAACCTTCAGACTTTGTAAGTTTGTTTGTGCATTTGAATATCTGAGGGAGTTTTCAATTGCAATATGGCCATTCATGAATAAAAACCTGTTTGCAATACTTGTTCTATACCTTAGGTCTCTTATTGCAAACCGTCTCACTGGCTCGATTCCTCGGGAATTTGGCAGCATCGCAACACTGGAGTCACTGTAAGTCACCAAACAAAGCTCTTTCAAGTACTTGTCAAGTAAATGAAATTCTGAGTTACAAATAAACATGAATCGCATCTTGCAGAACCCTGGAAGATAATCTGCTAGGAGGGTCTCTTCATCCAGACCTTGGAAATTTGAGAAGCTTGAAGAGGCTGTAAGACACATGCCTCCATCTTCTATCTGATTTTATTTTATGGTGTAGCATTTGCCATTTTCCCACATACTGTACTTATACCAGAACAATTGTCTAGTAAATGTGTGTGTATCTACTGCATGATATCGCTCTTTTTATGAGTGGCACCGCAACTCGATGCTCACTTGGAGAAATATATATGTAGCTTAGTATTGTGTTTACCTCTGCAGCCTTCTTTCCGCGAACAATTTTACAGGAACGATACCAGATACGTTTGGAAATTTAAAGAATTTAACTGATTTGTAAGTGATGAAGTGGGACACAATTTTCTTTTAATATCAATCAGTTTTTTTTAGCTTAAGTATTCATTAGTATCTTACGCTGCTGCAGTAGGATCGATGGAAGTGAACTGTCAGGGAAGATACCTAGCTTTATTGGGAACTGGACCAACATTGAGAGATTGTGAGTATTTTCTTCGTTCCATTTATCTACTCCTGTTGACCTACAAATGGAATTCCTTTTTCCTTTACCTTCTGTATTCCTAAAAAGTGTATATTTGTTTTGCAGGGATTTTCAAGGAACATCCATGGAGGGCCCTATTCCCCCTAACATTTCACTTTTAAAAAAATTAGAAGAATTGTGAGCAGAAGTTCCCTATCTTGTAGCTTCACGTTCAGTTTTAAATTTTTTGCCTAGTTGCTTTTGGTTAAGCCTATATATGATGAGAAAACTGATTTTTTTTTTTCCCGTTGTCTTGTTTTTTCAGGAGAATATCTGATTTGAATGGATCGGGTTCAACTTTCCCTGATCTGCAGGATATGAACAATTTGACAGTACTGTGAGTTGAATGAGACTGATCAAATATATTGTTTAAGCCTTTCTAATCGTTTCTGTGTTCCCTCCGACAATAACGAGTTAGAAATTGACAATATCTTTCTTTCTCAGGATTCTGAGGAATTGCTCAATGACTGGTACAATCCCAGGGTCCATTGGAGATATAGCATCGCTGAATACTCTGTAAGTTTCTCTATCAGATACCTTGATGGCAAAGCTTAATTTCATCATGAATTTTATTTGCTTCATATAATGTTATTTTTTATTCAAAAGAACAAGAGGTGGCAGGTGAATGACATCACTTCTTCATCCTATGTTTGGCTTCGTTTGAAGTAAGAAAAAACAAGGATTAAGTTGAGTGAGAAAAGCTGGAGGAATTAAGTTCATCCTTATTTATTCTGGTTGAACAGGGATTCTTTCCCAATCGTTTAGTAACTAACCATGAAGCTCCAGCCTTTTCTTCTGGCAAAACTGGGGAGATTTAGCATCTCATTTTCCCATACAAATCCTTCGTATCTGGTCTGTGAGAATGAACTATACCTGTAATGTAATCATGATGGTGGGGTGTCATTTTGTTGAAAGAAGCCATGTTGCAGAGGATGTGGTAGTAACCTGAATACTATTAGTGAGATCGCGTTATTCCGACTTCGACGACCCGGATGCCGAAATTCAGTTGCCTTTGAATTTCGGGTGATCCCTCTTCAGCATGTATGATTCCGCAACCTGTTCTACATCAAACCTAAATTGCTTGTGGGTTGTAAGATCCATCTTATATTTCATGTGTCTTATCTAAAGAAACATTTGGGAGCTCAAGTGTCTCCTTTCTTAACATTACCTCGAATTACCGACAATGGTATTGTGCAAGATGAGCCACTAGCTATTTTAGAGAGGAAGATCATCAAGCATGACAGTACAGTAGGGGTGGATGTCTTGGTACATTGGAAGAGTCACACACTCGAGGATGCCATGTGGGAGGACTACAATGATCTCAAGGCCTGATTTCCTGATTTCATTGCTAAGGTTGAAGTTGCTTTCAATTCTAGATGACTCAAATTGTGTATCCTTTAGCACCTCTGTTGTCATTGTAATAAGTTTTCTATACTTGAAAACTTAGTTTCAAAGGGAGGTGTAATGATAGGAGTTAGTAATGGGAGAGAAAAACAGTTGGTTAGTTAGTTAGCCACGTGTCAAGTTAGTTAAGAATTTGTTATAATTTCTATTGTAAACTCTATGAGAGCTTTATTATCAAGAATAGAAGCTATTATACAGATATGTTGAAAAATATACAGAAATATGCAGTAGATTATCTTTGTTCATGGTTAAATAATCAAAGGTCAAAAGATAGAGTCCTATCACAAAGAAGGAAGAAAGATAGAAAAAAAACCATATAAAAGGGAGACGAAACCACCCACCTTATTGTCGGCCAATCTTTTGGCCGAAACCTGCTGTCATCTCTCTCCCCGTTGCTACTTGTTTTCTTCCCTCCACTGTGAGCAAACTTTGGCAACGACAACATTACTTTATAAACCGTCGAAAGCAATAAGAACATTGTTTCTTTTCCACCATCCATAACAGCAGTATTAATCGGCTAGCCGGCCCATTTAATTGGGTGATGCTCGGTCCATATATTATTATAATAACATTTTTTAAGGAAAAAAATCAAAAAAAAAATTATAATGGACATTTCAAAATATTTATGATTTTCTTGTATATTTTTCTAATGACTTTGCATAATATCGGACTATAAATTTACACTATAAGCTACAAACCCGGTATTAAAAATACTCGTTTTTCTTCACATGTTTGTGATTTCATCCCATGTGTTTCCCTCCAATTTTGCTCAATATCAATCCGTATACTTATACTATAATATACAGACTTGATACAAAATATATGATCTTATCCGGAAAAAAATAAAAATCCTCATTTCAAAAAAAAATATATTTTTTGTTTTCGTTCATGTGTTCGAATCTTAAAAATTATCTAAGCATATTTTTCAAGAAAAACAAATAGATTGCACCTTTTCTCGTGTTTTAAAATACAAGATGGAATATCGTAATCAGTTTATGATCATTTGTTAGCGTTCAATTTAAATATAAAAAATCCTTCACCAATCATTTTGTTCATATTATTTATTAGGATCTAGTTGTAGATTGTAATATTTGAGGGTGTCAAGTTACATTGTAGAGTACGCTCTTAAGTATTAAAAATAAAAAAAATAAAATGTGATGTTAAAATTCAGATCTTATAATGATTATGTTTTTTACCCAATGAGGTAGAGACTGCATCACGAAGAGATCTATTTTGAATCTTAGAAAAGACCAATAAATAGAAATTTAACTTAAGAAAACAATCAAACAACAATACAATGTACTTTAGATAGGGTGCACTGGAATGATGTGTGTTTTTTTCTTGCATAACAAGTCCACTTACTCAGACTCTCATGGATATTAGGTTTTCTAATAACCTTATTACTAGATGATGATCTGTAAAAACAATAAATATAATATTATAATTATAAAAAACTCTTTTTTCACACATTCCTGTCTCGGTGAAGTCATGAAAAATATCATTGTGACATGTGATATTGATATAAATTAATAATGGATATAGAAATAAGATTTTTATTAATAAAACTTGTCGTTTTAATATTATTAGTGTTTTATTTTAAAAAGTGAGAAAAAACCTTAGATAATAACATAAATCAACTTGGTATGATTAACTAATGATTCAATATAATAATTTGATTAGTTTTGAATTATTTTAATTTTTTATCTTGTTTTTTATTATTATTTAAAAAAAACAATTGATGGCATACTGAGCATGGTTGTCAAAATCGCGATTTTGACACGACACAGAAAGGGATTCGGAAACTCGGATCGTAAGATCGGATCATAAAATCATACCTGAATTTTTCCGTACAAAAATCGTAAAATCACAGCTAAAATCGTGTAGGTAGAAAAATCGTAAAATCGTAAGTAAAATATTTCTGAATACAATACAACATAATTATGGCTATAAAACTTCATTAGTTAAGGTTCATATATAATTCATAATAATTTAAAAATACATTACAAAATAATTATGTCCATAGAATTTCATTAGGTAAAAACTAACAAATTTAAAATAAATATTTTGATGATATGCTATATAAATTAAAATCAGTCTCATGTCCGTCATTTTCCTCGTTATTTTTAATACATTTATCAAAAGTATTATTATTGAAAGGATTATCAGTACTAATACTGGTATCAACAGTCAACATCGATATTACTAGTACTAGCTCCAACTCCAACAAATTATTTCGACATTAGGATATGAAAATGATTGAAAAACATCAATTTTTTTTAATTTAAAGTAAAAAATAAAAAAATTTAAGTATAAATTTTAAAGTTAATATTACTGATTTTTAAGAGTGATTCCATGATATATATATAATTTGTCCAGCAGAATGCTGGACAAATACTAATTTTCCTCAATTCTTCGCCACTTAAATACTCTCCACTCTCCACTCTTCAGCTGAGGCAGCAGAGTTTACAAATTTCCTTCAATTATCCCACATCGGATAAGTAATGAGAAGGTAAATTTTTTTGTGTATAAATATAAGAGGTGAATCAGTGAATCATTTGGCTTTAAAATTATGAATTGCCGGATCGTAAAATCAGACCGATTCGGTCCGATTTTACGATTTTGACCGATTTTGGTTGAGTTTGACCGATTTTGGTTGAGTTTGACCGAGATTGACTAAAATTGATTTTTCTACCCGAGTTAACAAGGTTTGATGAGTTAGCTCGTAAAATCGGACGATTTTACGAGACAACTCGCGATTTTAACAACCATGATACTGAGAGAAACGAGAATTTCTCAAGTTTATAATAAGTAAAAAGTAATGAATATAAAAAGGATTAATTTATATATCACATCAATCAAAGCTAATTAAATGATGAGATCACCAAGTTTTCAATTGGACCTACTAGTAAAAAGTTGCAGTATGTTTTTAAAAGTTTTTGGGACTTTTTATTAATAAATTATTTTATTATTGGACACATAAGTTTTTTTAAAATATAAAAAATAACTGCTGGCATGTAAAGGTTGACTAACTTTTTCTATGTTATTTTTCAATGACAAGTAGTAAATGATGCCTGGGGAGGCACCCCCAGTTTGTAAAGACTGACACGTCGATGTATCCACCACCATAATAAGCCCATACATGTGCGGGCACCACCCTGTGGGAAGCAAAATCAACCCTCCGCTGCCAGGAAAAATCAACCGGCTGACGGCTGACGGCTGACGGCTGATAGAGCGATGATGATATAAAAGAACACAAAATCGTGCCTTCCCTTTAGTTTTTATCTTCTTTTTTTTTGGTAATAAACGTACGTTCTCTTTATTTCACTCTCTCTCTTTTTTCTTGTGGTTCTTTGACTTTCTGCAGTTGCCACTCTAGACTCCCCTCCTGTCAGGCATCACATTCAATGTTTTTTTTTTTTTTACCACCTCGAGTAACACAATTTAACTATTTGGCTGTCAATTTGAAAAATACCTTTTCACAGTGACCATTATCTTATAAATTAAAATAGATCGCGGTGCACTTCTCACTGTTCACCAAGACTCATAACCACTGTGAACTTGAATAGTAAGATTACAAAATAATATAAGTATGATTTATATACTACAATAGCACAACCAAATCCTTCGGCCGAGTGGTTAACACGCGAGCGCCATTTCCCAGCAGACGAGGGTTCGAATCGCTAATATTGCTTTTAAAATATTTAATCATATAAGTATTGATTTTATCCTACAATAGCACAACCAAGTCGCTTGGCCGAGCGGTAAGATCGCGCCCCCGCGAAGCGGGGCGCGGGAGTTCAAATCTTCATGCCAACAAAAATTTTATGGCTACTTAATGTTTATACTCATTAATGGAAATTCCAGGGATTTACTTGTCTATGTCTTCTTCCATTCGATCTTTTAGGTCCCGAACTCGACTTGACCTCGACGGTTATGCTATGATGCTATTAAAGCCTATATGCGATGTATAGACTCTTGCAACCATGACATATTTACTTACTTGAGTATAAACATAATTTTTTTCTAAAATAAAAAGAAAGGAAATGATTAATTCCACAAAAGAAAAAAAAAAGAAAGAAGTCTGTTTTCACGAGGTACAACTAGAAATTCCTATTTATTTGTTACTGAATCGACCATAGACCAATTCCACTTTTATTGGGGAGTATTTAATACATCCATAATTCTGAGCTTCATGTTACTCCTCCCAAGAGCCATGTCAGACCAAAGGCATCCCAATTCCATTAAATGAGATGACAGTTTCTCATTCCAAAACTGTAAAATCAGAATTTCGATCAAATCACACATCGCAGTATACTAAGCCTTCTAATTGTTTAAGAGGTTTATCTAAAAGATTGGCGATATAACTAGGAAGACGTTTCAAATACCACACATGAGTTACTGGGCATGCCAGTTTGATGTAGCCCATTTGATATCTTCGTATCCGAGAATCAACAAATTCGACCCCGCATTGTTCACAAAATTTTGGTTCCTCTTTTTCATCTCCAATTACTCGATAATTTCCACAAGCACAAATTCCACTTTTTATAGGCCCAAAAATTCTTTCACAAAATAATCCTTTATTAGTTTTGTAATGAAAAGTATAGGGTTTTGTAACCTCTCCAACAATCTCTCCATCAGGTAGGATTTTATTAGTCCAAGCACTTATTTGTTGAGGCGAAACTGATCCAATTCGGAGTTGTTGATGTTTATACCGATCGATCATAGAAGAAAAATTCTGATTCATTCCGATTAAACTTCCTTCCTATTAATCTGGAAGTTCTTCTCAGATATAAGGAAATGTTTCAGTTCCAGAGCCAAAGATCGTAGTTCTCGAACGAGCAATCGAAAAGATTCTGGAGCATCCTCAGGTTTAGGTATTGTTCGTCCACTGATCGTAGTACCAAGCACTTCTTGGCGAGCTCTAATATGATCCGATTTATAAGTAAGCATCTCTTGTAAAATATGAGAAACACCAAATCCCTCTAGAGCCCAAACCTCCATTTCTCCTACCCGTTGTCCCCCTTGTTTGGCTCTTCCTCTAAGGGGTTGTTGTGTAACAAGTGCATAATGACCACTGGAACGTCCATGTATTTTATCAGCAACTTGATGAATTAATTTCAAGATATAAGGCTTTCCTATTATAACAGGCTGCTCAAAAGGATCTCCCGTTCTTCCATCAAATATTCTACTTTTTCCCGGGCATTCGGGTTCAAATACCCACGGATTTGCTGTTTGCTTACCGGCTTCATATAATTCAGAAAATACTAGTTTTCTAGAAGCCTCTCGTTCATATCTCTCATCAAAAGGTGCTACTCGATAATGTTTATCTAGCAGACTTCCCGCTAACCCGAGTGAGCATTCAAATATCTGTCCTACATTCATTCGTGAAGGTACTCCTAATGGGTTGAAGACCATATCAACAGGTCCTCCATCTTGCAAATAAGGCATATCTTGTCTAGGCAAAATTTTGGAAATGATGCCTTTATTTCCATGTCTTCCAGCGACTTTATCCCCCACTTTGATTTCACGTTTCTGTAAAATATATACGCGAATTGTTTCTGGATTATAACTGGAACCCCCTTTTTTCTGGATCCATCTCACATCAATAACTCGACCCCTACCACCTGTAGGTAGTTTTAGACAAGTTTCCTTTGAAGTAGATACCTGAATGCCAAGTATAGCTCGTAATAATCTATCTTCAGGGGCATACGATGATTCTTTCGCCAATTGAGGCGTTAATTTACCTATTAAAATATCGCCTGTCTCTACCCAAGATCCCAGCATCACAATTCCGTTTTTATCTAAATTTCGGAGTAAATGGGCTTCCAGATGCGGTATTTCGTTAGTGATCCTTTCAGGGCCTTGGCTTGTCACATGAGTCTGAATTTCGTATTTCCGTATGTGAAAAGAAGTATAAACATCTTCATATACCAGACGTTCGCTAATGAGTACCGCATCTTCAAAATTGTAGCCTTCCCATGGCATATAAGCTACTAATATGTTTTTGCCCAAGGCGAGTTCGCCACCAACTGTAGCGGCACCGTCCGCCAAAACTTGTCCCCTTTTAATGCATTTTCCTCGCTGAACCTGAGTTTTTTGATGCATACAGGTATTTTTGTTGGAACGTTGATACATAACTAATGGAATGCTTACAGTATAACCATTCCCCGATAAAATAATCTTGTCAATGTCGGTATAAATTATCTTTCCCTCGTGTTCGGCTATAGCAGGAACCCCCGAAATCAAGAGCAACTTGGCGTTCCAATCCAGTTCCAACAATGCACTTCTCGGAACGAGCAAGCGGCACTGCTTGACGTTGCATATTCGAACTCATTAAAGCCCGATTCGCATCTTCATGCTTTTTTTTTGTCATTTTTTTTATGGCTTTTTTCTTAATATTTGTAGGTGTTAAAAATTCTAATTATTATAGATAAGACATTCAAAATAATGATAATGATTATTTGTAAGTTTTTTCTTATAAATATGTTAGACTAATTATGTATTTTGATATTTATTTAATATTAGCATCTTAAAATATATATAATATATATAAATAAATAAATTCCCTAGGTTTTTTTAAAAACAATATATAATTAATATCAATATTCTGAAATTCATGTCATCGATAGTATGAACAATAATAGTCATAATATGAATTATTTATAATAATATTTATAATGACAACTACAATAATTGTGACAATTTAACAATCATGATAATAATAATGACAATTATAATCGAAATAATTCATCAGTTGATATTATTTTTCTTTAAGGTTGACTTCTGCGGTTTTCTTATGTATAATATTTCATATCTAATATCACATAAACAAAAAAATATACGAAGTGATGCGTAGACGAAACGGGTAGAAAATTAGGGCAATTTATCTACAGTGAAAAAATTTACAAGCCACTTGCCATCCACTTCACCGTACCTATAAACAATTTTTTTAACATGCAAAAATATATTAATAGTCTTAGATTTTTTTATAATGCTATATATCTAAGCAAAACAATCAGCCTACTAATACAAATAAAAATTCTAATAAAAATTAAAATTCAGAACTAAGAGTATAAATATATAAATACAAATTAATTATTTAAAATTATACAAAAATTACTGAAAAAATAAAGGCATCAAAACTAAATCAAGAAATAAAATAATTATTTATTTTTTCGTTATCGCACTTTTAATTTTTTCAATTTAATCCTTCCATTTAAATTATTAACATATTTTGTTTTTATTTCGGCCCATATACTTTTAATTCTTTATTTTAATTCTTTCATTTTTTAAATCTATTTCTAAATAGTCTCTATTTTTATCCATGTTCACCGTGACACAAATCACTATGGACGGCAACAGTAATGCTCAATTTTTGGGTCGGTTCGAGTCGATTCGATTCATTCGGTTTATCGGTCACGTCAGTACACCTCTTTATTGTGATATTTCTGTTTAGTGCCTGAGCTTTCAACTGTTTTTTCTGGTCCTTAATGTCATTATATAGGTTTTGATTTATTTTAATTGGGTCATTCAACTTAAATTGATTATATATTGTAGTTTCATTTAGGTCCCCATTCTTTGAATTTTTGAACTGGTTTGAAATGCTTAATATATTTGGTATCAAAGTTTTGAATTATTTCAAATTTATCTATCCATTCAAATTTAATACAAATCCTTAATATTTTCGGTATTAAAGTTTATTAATTTAATTTAAAATATTAAAATAACCAGTTAAAACATGTATAAAATCATTCAATTTCTTACATCGAAAAAAGTCTAGATAAAACATTCAAAATAATGATAATGATTATTTTTAGGTTTTTTTTCTTATAAATACGTGAAACTAATTATATGTTTTAATATTTATTTAATATTAGTGCCTAAAAATATATATAGAGAGAAAAAATCATTTCTAACATATTTTATATATTATAATTTTACCAATTGAATATTAAAATAACTACTTATAGCACACAAAAATTTTAAGTTTATTTCTTCAAAAAAAATTTATTTCTAATATTTCAGATCTAATATTACTAGGGAAAAAAGACAACTCATAAAAAAATATACGAACCACTTCCCATTTCGATTTTCTATATAGAAAAAAGCTCAGCGCAAGGCGCGGGCAAGTCAGCTCGTGCTGTCTAAATTGGGGGGGGGGGGGGGGGGGTGCATGAAATATTGTTTTCTCAATTTCATAAAAACGACAAACACTTTCCAAAAAAACACCAAAGCAAAATATAGCAAACCGAGTGACTTGTCATCTTTAAATTCCCAACCCCTTCTTATTATTCTTCTTCTTTCCCTCCACCACCTCCGCTCTCTTTCCTCTCTCGACAAAAAGACCACAGGCACTGTTTACTGGTTTTCATTTTGTTGCTCTTTGATCATTACTTCCATCAGTTTTGTTTTATATATTAAATTACCACACGAAGAGAGAGAGTGACTGTGTTCCGCATGCTTCAAACATGGCGTTTGTTCAATCACTGTCAACGAATGTCTTCGTTTTGGTTTTCGGTCTTGTGTTATTGAATTGCTTTTCTGTGGATAAACTTGGATCTCATGCTCAAGTCACTCAACTCTTGCCAGAAGATGAAGGTAACTGCCTGCATGTAATTCTATAATCTTCACTTTTTTTGGTCACCAATTCACAAAGTTGGGCAAAATAAATGATTTTTGCGCTTTCTGGGTTTTTTTTCGTGCAGTGGATAAGTGTTTTGTTGTTGTTGTTGTTATTGAATATTTGTTGAGATACGTGCGTCCTCTACGTTGAAAAGTAGGGAAGCAACTGCTGTTTTGAATTTCATAGTTTTTTGTTTTTCTTTGTAAACCTTTCTTTATCACCTCGTCTCAAGTTATAAGTGCTGTTTTTTAGTTTTTTTCATATTAACGTTGAGCAACTAAAGTCCCAAGATATGGCATGGTGTCAAATGAGTTAAGATCCGCGTGTCTGTATAATCGATTTTGAATTTGAATCGAGGATGTGTAATTTTTATAAGAATCTGAAACAATATATTTTTAAAGAAATTAGTTTTTCCTCGAGTAACTAAAGAAAAAGGAAAGGGGCTCTGGGCAGTTAATTTTATTTTCCATATGTTTTGAGCAACTTCTGAGTATAAATCTTCTGTGGGGTTAGTTAAGATTAGGATATATTTTAAATTTTGGATTTTTCAGAGCTTTTGTCGAAGGCTTTGATTTATTATAATTTTTAGAGAAAGCATGAAATTTGAAACTTTTAGATTATAGCAATCTAATTTTCTGGTTTTCTTGAGAATAATATTGTGTTCCGCAATCAATGTATTACATTAGGGTTCCATTGTAATTCCCATCGACAGAGAAAAACAAATGAAAATAAATATTTTCAGAATATTCCTTTGTATTTTTATTGTGCATCTGTAGAAGAAAAGAAAATAGTAATGATTCATTAAGGATGGCTGTATTAGCTGACATTTTGCTAGCAACCAAGAAGAACATGCCAGGTCCATTGGTCTTGATCTTTTTAATTATTTGTAGATATTTCAAATATTTAATTTCCAAAACTTATATATTGCTATTTGATGGATCATCTAAAATAGTGCTCGATCGAACAAGTCAGAAGGTGGTATCTAAAATAGTGATCGATGTGACATTTTTGTCATGCATGCTCATCTTATCTAGTAGCTAGGAGCTCTCTATAAAATGCTTGACGTGGCATCTCTTCAACACGACTGTAATTTATGTTAGGAAGGTTCCTGCCTCCCCGACATCATTTACTGCCGGTTGCAGAAGGTGATGCTTTCGTTGAAAATTATTACGTACGTGTCTGATTTGCTCATCTATGTCTTGGAATATCAACAATGTACACCATTGTACACCATTTTTTCATGGTCAAAGTTGGAAGAGTTTAATTTGACATTGTCGTCCGTGTGATGTATATTTTCAAGACGGGTTCGTCAAGTATGCAAAGGTCAAACATGGAAGCCATATGTTTGCTGACAATTTTTTTTTTTTTTTTTTTTTTTTAAACTGTTCTAGAGGAAAGGAGAAATAAGTGTTTAATGTAATGTTTATGTTTTATGTACAGCGTGGGTTCAGGTGTTAAGCTAGGTAGTACAAAACCTCTCTAAAAAACCCTTTTCCGTACTAAAGTATGTCTCTCCCACAGCATGCCGCCGCCGGCACGAAACCACCATAGACAAGCACAACCCCCAACCTTCACTACACCCATACACCTGTAAGATAAGCCAAAGATCCACTCACCCCGTTGCAAACTACAAGACAGACCGGTCACCTCAATCCCCATCTCTAGCCAAACCTTGTTTTTTTAAATTCAGCCATCACAAAATACTCATAAAATAATCACCTACCACCTCTCACCTTTAACCGGTTACCATCGTAACCGTAACCTACGGTTCTTGGGATTTCACCAGGAATCTTGTCATCCTGCACCTGCGCCACCCCCAAAACTAATCCCTCAAAAAACCTAGCTCCACTCGCAACCTTCAGTCATGAACAACAAAAAACCAGCAAAGCCTAACCAAAAGATGAACCAGGCCTCGGGATCCTCTTGGGCAGATAGAGTTAAAGTGACAGATGCAAGCACACGCTTCACGCTAGACCCCATACCGCCGCCAGTCAGGGGACAGCAGATGGAGATAACGGAGGACATGCTAACCGAGCATGCCGAACAATGGAACAGGAGCATGGTGGGATTTTTCCCCGGATACAAAATGAATTATCACGCGGTAAACTCCATTGCAAGCCGTGTGTGGAAGTCGTGTGGCCTTGAGGCAGTCACGACTACAGCCACAGGCTTCATTATTTTTCGTTTCCAAAAAGAAGAGCAGATGTTAGAAATTCTGGAAAAGCAATTATTTTGCAGCAATGGCACCCTCATTTTGTGTTTGACAAGAACAAAATTTCAAAGCTGCCAGTTTGGATTAGAATACACGGGCTGCCGTTCCCTTTATGGTCAAGAAAGGGATTGAGTTGGTGGCAAGCAAGGTTGGTAAGCCACTGTCTTGTGATGAATCTACTTTCACTTGCTCACGGTTGGATTTTGCTAGAGTCTGTGTTGAGCTGGACGCAGGGACGCCCTTCGTGCACAATTTTGACATTATCACACCCCTCTCAACGGAACCACAGCATATAGAGGTGGAGTACGAGTGGAAACCAACTCGATGTGCCTCGTGCAATCTCTTTGGCCACTCGTGCAAGATGGTGGAGAAGGTGGAACCAGTTAAGGTTCCCATAGATGGAGGGGCTCTAGAGGGAACCCTTCTCGGGGAAGGATGCCAGCGGGACATCAATGAGAAGGAGAAGATTGTGGACCTTAGCAACATGTGTGAAAACAAGCAGAACCCAACAGACACAGAGTCTAGCTCAGCCTACACTCAACGGGGGAAAGCTAAGAAAGGCACCAATTCTCAGCACAATGCAGGCCCCACTACGGTTCAACCAGTAAAGGAGAACCGTGCAAAGGGTAAAGAAGTGATCGTGGACACTGGGCATGACCTAGAGCTTGTTGAATTGGATGATGTTGCTCTAAAGGATGTGGTTCGCCCACATGGGCATGAGACTCAGCGTTGCACTGGCAACAAGGTGGCTTTTTTCCAAAGTCAGAATATTACTGGAGAAGGAGATACGTCGAGTGGGGATTCCCCAGTGGTGGATACCAATGAGACCAGCGAGAATTCTTCTCTAGCTTACACAAAAGTTAAGAAGAAAAAGGGAGGGAAGAAGAAGGGGAAGGAGGTTCACTGCCTCTAATCCCGGGTTTGCTCTTCATTTTCCATGAATAATTTTATGTTAGGTTCTTGGAATATTAGGGGTCTCAATGGCCCAAATAAACAGAAAGTAGTCCATGATTGGATTTTGCGGAATAATCTGAAAATTGTTGGTATGCTAGAAACTAAGGTCTTGCATGAGAATGTTGAGAAAGTTCACAGGGGGTTGAACTTGACTGGGTGGAATTTCTTTTCAAATGGGACTTCGGGTAACACCACTAGAATTATTATTGGGTGGGATTCTACAGAATGCAATGTCCATTGCATCCATTCGGCCCAGCAATGGATGACTTGTGAAGTGAGGATTTTGAATAGCAACATGAGATTAACGGTCACTTTTGTGTATGGTATGAATACCCCAGCAGATAGGCAAGACCTTTGGGCTTATTTGTGCAGGCACAGTTTTGGGCAAGGGCAAAGAAGTTGGCTGCTCATGGGGGACTTTAATGCCACGCTTAAGGCTTCTGATAGTAAAGGGGGAGATGTTAGATGGGCAGGTCATAAAAATGATTTTGGGTATTGTCTTCTTGCTGCGCAATTGCACTCTATTTCCTATAGTGGGCTAAGATATACTTGGCATAATGGGCAGGATCATCAAAACATGATTCTTAAGAAGTTGGACTGGGTTCTCGGTAATTTGGGCTTTAACTTGGCTTGGCCGAATGCCCAAGCTATCTTCCAGCCTAGAAACATGTCAGATCATAGTGCCATGGTTGTGCATTTGCACCCTAAGCAGGCCATCCCGCCCTTGCAGTTCAAATTCCTGAACTTATGGACCCAGCAGGAGGATTTCTTTCCCATTGTCTCTAATGTCTGGCAGGATCGGGTAGTGGGCAATGCCTTGTTTCAGTTGACCACAATGCTAAACAAAGTTAAAGCCCACTTGAGGAATTGGCACAAGCATCACAGGCAGGATATCTCGGGTAAAGTAATGCAAGCTAGGGAAGATTGGGAGCAGGCTCAGACTCACCTGGACAGGGATCCTTTGAATGATAGGGTCCAATCAGAAGAGAGACAAGCAGCCCATAAATACCACAAGCTAATACAAGATGAGGAATCCTTCTATAAGCAGAAGTCTAGAATTCAATGGCTAATGCTGGGGGATAAAAATACAGCTTTTTTTCACAAAAGTGTGAAGCACCGCCAGTCTAGAAATCGGATTCACAGTCTGAAGGATAATGATGGTCGAGTTGTGCATGATCAGAAGGGTTTGGGGGATTTGGCAGTAGCGTACTACAAGGGCATTATGGCTCCCACAGCCTTTCATCCCCATGAAATGGGTACTGGCAGGTTCCCTCCTCCCATCTCCACTGCTGTTCAGCAAGAGCTTGCAGCTCCAGTTATGGAGGAGGAGATAAAGAGAGCCCTCTTCTCGATTCCTGATGGCAAATCTCCAGGGCCGGATGGTTTCTCTGCTCTTTTCTTTAAGCATTGTTGGAACATTGTGGGTATTGATTTTACGAAGGCAATCCAGAGCTTCTTCAGTAATGGAAACATGCCAAGGTGTATTAACGCAGCCACGATAGTGCTCATCCCGAAGGTGGAGAACCCAAGTGGTATAGAAGATTACAGGCCTATCTCATGTTGTAACGTGGTGTATAAGACTATTTCTAAAGTCATTGCCGAGAGGTTGAAAAAAGCCCTTGAAGTGATTGTGGGTCCTGCTCAGACAGCGTTCATCCCAGGAAGACAAATTTCTGATGCCATTTTGCTCTCCCAGGAGCTCATGCACGGGTATCACTTGCCTAATGGTCAACCGAGATGTGTTATGAAAATTGATTTGAAGAAAGCCTTCGATACAGTGAGATGGGATTTTATTTTCGATGGCTTGTCTCAAGTTGGGATTCCTGCCGACATGATCAACTGGATTAGGGCGTGTATCTGCAAACCCTACTTCTCGGTGAGCATCAATGGGACCCTTCAGGGTTGGTTTCATTCCACACAGGGGTTGCGGCAAGGTGACCCTTTGTCCCCTTATCTATTTGTCTTAGCCATGGAAGGGCTAAATGGGTTGGTCAAGGAGGCAACTATTAACCCGGGCTTTCAATACCACTGGAGATGTGCGAAATCGAAAATCACCCACCTTTGTTTTGCTGACGATTTGCTTATGTTCAGCCATGCAGATGTTGCTTTGGTTTCTATCATCAAAGAAGTGCTGGAAACTTTCACGACTCAATCAGGGCTTAGCATAAATAATGCTAAAAGTTCTCTTTTTCTGTCCAGGGTTAATGAGGCTACGAAGGAGGATATAAAGAGTATGCTAGGTTTCAACCTAATGGCTCCCCCAGTGACATACTTGGGAGTTCCCTTGTTGACAAAGAGGCTAACGAAAAGTGATTGTGTCCTATTGTTGGATAAAATTACTGCTCGTATTAAATTGTGGACGACGGCATCTCTAAGCTACGCGGGGAGATTGCAGCTCATCAAATCCACCCTCTTCTCCATGCAGGTTTATTGGTCTTCAATGTTTGTGCTTCCTGTTTCGATCATAAAGAGCATTGAAAGCACCCTTATAGCCTTCCTTTGGCGTGGGGCAACGCTGTCTAGAGGAGGAGCAAAGGTTAGCTGGGATCAGCTTTGTCTTCCTTTGCAGGAGGGAGGGCTTGGGATTAAAAGGCTTCGGGATTGGAATCAAGCAGCGGTTAGCAAGCATTTATGGAGGATTCTTGCAGAGAAATCATCCATTTGGTCAGCTTGGGTCCATCGAGAGATCATCAAGGGAAGATGTTTATGGGAGATTCAGCCAACGGGGAAATCCTCTTGGGCTTGGAAGACAATCTTGGCTAGTCGAGACAGATATAGAGGTATGTTTACTTCGCAGATTGGCAATGGTGAAAACACCTCTCTTTGGTTTGATTATTGGCTTCCAGATAGTAGCCGTATTTATGGGTCCAAGCCGGCGAGAATGTTAGCTTCAACTGGCCTTCCTTGGACGGCAACTGTTGCAAGTATTATCAGAAATGGGGACTGGAATTTCCCCTCAGGGCCCCCTGAGATGCATGAAATTTGGGATAAAATTAAGTGCAAGCCCCAGATGGACAGGGCAGATACTACTAAATGGAAAGGTCACTCTAAGGGAAGATTCAGCATTGCCTCCGCGTGGAACCACATCAGAAAGAAAAAGCCTTTGAATATTATTGCTAGTCTTGCATGGTTCCCTGACCACGTGCCGAGAATCTCCTTTATATTCTGGCTAGCAACGAGAGGGCGTTTGGCCACGATGGACAAGCCCCATGTGTCCAACATGATCAGCTCAAATCTATGTGTGCTATGTGGAGAAAGACCTGAAACTCATGCTCATTTGTTTTTCCAGTGTAGCTATTCGAGTAGGGTCTGGACTGCCATAATTTCAAAGGTGGGAATTGCTATTCCCCCAATGCGATGGGACTGTCTCTTGCAATGGGCTGCATCTCATTTTCATCACAAGGGGAAGTTTGATCACATGATGGTGAGACATGCTATCACCAGCTCAGTTTATTTCCTTTGGCAGGAACGAAATGCGCGAGTGTTCAACAACAAGCACAAGGAAGCTGCCACTATAGCTAAGGAAGCCATGATGCAATTGAGGATTTTGCTGCTTCATTTCAAGAAGGCAATCCCCGTAAGAGTGAAGGAATGCTGGAATTTATAGCCCATCTCCTATGGAGGCCGTGTCTTGTTGGGCTGTGTTGGATTTTGTGGGCCTTGGCTCCTCCTTGGCCTAGTCTGTTGGGGGAAAGTCAGGGGGCCTTTTCCTTTTCCTTGTGGGCTTCTTCTCCGAGATCTTCATCTGGGGCCGTGGGATTGCGGAAGATTACTTGCTGGGCTGGGGGGTTTCTTCGGCTAGGTTTGGGCGGTTCTTGGCAGGACCGAGTGGCTTGTCGCTGGGTCCTGAGCCAAGGCTATCCTTTGTTTTGGTTTTCGTTATTTGGTCTTTGTCTCGTAGAGGGGCTCGTAGGTATCAGCCTTTGTATTTTTATTTTTTTTCTTTTCCTTTGCTGCCTTCTAGGCTTAGCTGTTTCCTGCTGCTCGGGGCCCCTTAGTGGCTGAGTTTTGCAGGCCCTCTTGTACAGTTCCCTTCTTTAATCCATCTTTTTTTCCAAAAAAAAGTGAAATGTGAGTGACACGTGCATATTTCTTGGTAATCAAGTTTACTATCAGACGATTAAGATTAACTTCTCTCTGGGTTTGATCTTTTCTTGCATTTCTTGATACACCATGTGATTAGTTTACTTATGATCTAATGTGGTTTATGGAGGACTACCGTTCTTCTTACTCTATAAGAATTTGAATTAAAACGACTGAGATGAATTATCATCTCCCATTGTACAGTGATCTCACTCGCAATTATTTAAATGGATCGATCCCTGCAAGTCTTGCTGAGCTCCCCAACCTTCAGACTTTGTAAGTTTGTTTGTGCATTTGAATATCTGAGGGAGTTTTCAATTGCAATATGGCCATTCATGAATAAAAACCTGTTTGCAATACTTGTTCTATACCTTAGGTCTCTTATTGCAAACCGTCTCACTGGCTCGATTCCTCGGGAATTTGGCAGCATCGCAACACTGGAGTCACTGTAAGTCACCAAACAAAGCTCTTTCAAGTACTTGTCAAGTAAATGAAATTCTGAGTTACAAATAAACATGAATCGCATCTTGCAGAACCCTGGAAGATAATCTGCTAGGAGGGTCTCTTCATCCAGACCTTGGAAATTTGAGAAGCTTGAAGAGGCTGTAAGACACATGCCTCCATCTTCTATCTGATTTTATTTTATGGTGTAGCATTTGCCATTTTCCCACATACTGTACTTATACCAGAACAATTGTCTAGTAAATGTGTGTGTATCTACTGCATGATATCGCTCTTTTTATGAGTGGCACCGCAACTCGATGCTCACTTGGAGAAATATATATGTAGCTTAGTATTGTGTTTACCTCTGCAGCCTTCTTTCCGCGAACAATTTTACAGGAACGATACCAGATACGTTTGGAAATTTAAAGAATTTAACTGATTTGTAAGTGATGAAGTGGGACACAATTTTCTTTTAATATCAATCAGTTTTTTTTAGCTTAAGTATTCATTAGTATCTTACGCTGCTGCAGTAGGATCGATGGAAGTGAACTGTCAGGGAAGATACCTAGCTTTATTGGGAACTGGACCAACATTGAGAGATTGTGAGTATTTTCTTCGTTCCATTTATCTACTCCTGTTGACCTACAAATGGAATTCCTTTTTCCTTTACCTTCTGTATTCCTAAAAAGTGTATATTTGTTTTGCAGGGATTTTCAAGGAACATCCATGGAGGGCCCTATTCCCCCTAACATTTCACTTTTAAAAAAATTAGAAGAATTGTGAGCAGAAGTTCCCTATCTTGTAGCTTCACGTTCAGTTTTAAATTTTTTGCCTAGTTGCTTTTGGTTAAGCCTATATATGATGAGAAAACTGATTTTTTTTTTTCCCGTTGTCTTGTTTTTTCAGGAGAATATCTGATTTGAATGGATCGGGTTCAACTTTCCCTGATCTGCAGGATATGAACAATTTGACAGTACTGTGAGTTGAATGAGACTGATCAAATATATTGTTTAAGCCTTTCTAATCGTTTCTGTGTTCCCTCCGACAATAACGAGTTAGAAATTGACAATATCTTTCTTTCTCAGGATTCTGAGGAATTGCTCAATGACTGGTACAATCCCAGGGTCCATTGGAGATATAGCATCGCTGAATACTCTGTAAGTTTCTCTATCAGATACCTTGATGGCAAAGCTTAATTTCATCATGAATTTTATTTGCTTCATATAATGTTATTTTTTATTCAAAAGAACAAGAGGTGGCAGGTGAATGACATCACTTCTTCATCCTATGTTTGGCTTCGTTTGAAGTAAGAAAAAACAAGGATTAAGTTGAGTGAGAAAAGCTGGAGGAATTAAGTTCATCCTTATTTATTCTGGTTGAACAGGGATTCTTTCCCAATCGTTTAGTAACTAACCATGAAGCTCCAGCCTTTTCTTCTGGCAAAACTGGGGAGATTTAGCATCTCATTTTCCCATACAAATCCTTCGTATCTGGTCTGTGAGAATGAACTATACCTGTAATGTAATCATGATGGTGGGGTCTCATTTTGTTGAAAGAAGCCATGTTGCAGAGGATGTGGTAGTAACCTGAATACTATTAGTGAGATCGCGTTGTGTCTTTATTACCCAGAGCTAATTGTATCTTTTTGATGTGATTTCATTAATTTTGTATATATTTCATGGCAGAGATTTGAGCTTCAACAAGTTCACAGGCCAAATTAATGGTTCATTAGAGAGCTTGGCAAAACTACGATTCATGTAAGTCAATAAATGCATCGAATAAAACCTGCTGAAGTGCACGGTATCTAAATTGTTAATTTATACCTCATATTGACTGTTTCCTGGTTCATTCATTGCCTGTTGAATTTGGGTAGGTTTCTGAATAACAACTTGCTAACTGGAGAAGTGCCTGGTTGGATATTGAACAGCAAGAACAAATTGTGAGTCTATATATCATGAAGCTATACATATTTATTTATTTTGATTGCAATGTTTTTTATAATTTGGTTGGAGCTACATGAATTTTTATTTGTTTTCTATGTTTCTCCGCACAAGAAATACACCATTCTTTACTCTCAACGATCAACAACTACATTACTTATGCCATGGAAATTTATTTCAGGGATTTATCTTACAACAATTTCACTGGGTCAACTCAGCTAGGTTGTCAACAGCTATCAGTGTAGGCATTATTTTGTAACTTTACTTGTTCTCTCCTCATTTGTCTTCTTTTGATTTCTAATTCTTAATTTCAAAATTCAACAGGAACTTAGTTTCTAGTCATGTAACAACCGGGAATAACAGGTTAGCTCCTGATTCACTAAGATGCCGTGTGAAAACTCAGGAAATTTGAACGACTGACTACTGTAATTCTTGTGCGCAGTATTTCTTGGTGCTTAAACAAGGACCTTGTTTGCTCAAGAAAACCAGAATGTAAGTATGAAAAACTGTACACTGATGTTTGATGATAAAGTAATTACTTAAATACAAAATAGTTGTTGTTGTCTTACGGAAAACTCCTTGTGATTTGCTCCTCTGTTCTGCAGACCATTCCTTGTTCATAAACTGTGGAGGGAACAGTATGACTGTTGATGGTAATGAATATGAAGACGACACAACTTCAGGGGGGGCAGCTGAATTTGTTTCTTTATCAGAGAGATGGGGTTATAGCAGTACCGGGACTTATATGAACAATGATAAAGCTAATTACAAAGCAGAAAATTCTTTTGGTCTGAAAGTTACCGGTGAAGGGATTTACCAAACTGCCCGCCTTGCTCCTCAATCACTCAAGTACTATGCCCTGTGTATGAGGGCGGGGAGTTACAGAGTGAAGCTCCACTTTGCTGAAATCATGTATTCTAATGACTCTACATTTAGCAGCCTTGGGAGGCGCATTTTCGATATATCAATTCAAGTGAGTAGAATGATTTCCAGATTAGCACATTCATTTAGGATTTCCCATTTTTTTTAAAGCAATGGTAGTTTCTAAATTCCTTCATTAGGCCTGCCGTCTGTGTGGTTTGGACCTTTTCAAGTTTAACAACATCCATATAAAAGGGTGGTAGCCCTGTTTAAAACCTGTACTCGGAACTACTTCTTGCAGGGAAATGTAGTTCAGAAGGATTTCAATATAATGGAGGAAGCCGGAGGAGTTGGCAGAGGCATCACAAAGGAATTTGATAGTATAAGTGTTACTGGTAGCACACTGGAGATAGACTTATACTGGTCAGGAAAAGGTACTACTGCCGTTCCTGACAGAGGTGTCTATGGACCTCTTATATCCGCCATTACTGTGACTCCAAGTAAGTCATGACAAAATCAAGGGTTTTTTGCTGCCCGTCAATGGAGGTTTCCTCTAAGTTTATTCTCTCATTGTCATTCAATTTATTTCTCCTTGTAGACTTTAAGGTGGATACTAGTGACGGATTATCTGTGGGAGCTATTATCGGCATTGTAGCTGCTTCATGTGTTCTTGCTGCGTTGGTTGTGCTGGCTCTCTGGAGGAAAGGTTACTTGGGAGGGAAGGACCATGAAGACAAAGGTAAGATTAGCCGCACAAGAAGTATTTATCTCGTTTGATAGTGTGCATGCTGTACAACTTTTCACTGGCTTTGTCATGCTGATTTCGAGATTCTGCTTATCACAGATCTTCGTGCTCTAGATCTCCAAACCGGTTATTTCAGCTTAAGGCAAATTAAGAACGCTACCAATAATTTTGACCCTGCCAATAAGGTAGGTGAAGGAGGATTTGGTCCAGTTTACAAGGTATTTAAATTCATTATTTACTTGGGTTATGTGCTGACAACGTGTTCCACAGTTGATGCAGAAACGGGAGTACTTTCCTCTAAAATATGCTGAAATTTCAGTACGTTTTTATTTCAGGGTGTTTTGTCCGACGGCTCTGCAATTGCTGTCAAGCAGCTATCATCCAAATCGAAACAAGGAAATCGAGAGTTTGTGAACGAGATAGGCATGATATCTGCCTTGCAGCATCCTCATCTCGTGCGGCTGTATGGCTGCTGTATTGAAGGAAACCAGTTGCTGTTAGTTTATGAATACTTGGAAAACAACAGTCTTGCTCGGGCACTTTTCGGTAAGTGCTTGACCGACCAGCTCCTTAATGTGTCAGTTCATAAATCAAGAATGAGATTGAATTGTTTTCTGTATCCTCTCCAGCAGGTCGTGATGAACACCAGATTGAATTGGACTGGAAAACAAGAAAGAAGATATTGTTGGGTATTGCAAAGGGATTAGCTTATCTCCATGAAGAGTCAAGGCTGAAAATTGTACACAGAGACATTAAGGCAACTAATGTCCTGCTTGACAAGGATCTAAATGCCAAGATATCTGACTTTGGTTTGGCTAAGCTTGATGAAGAAGAAAACACTCATATTAGCACGCGAATTGCTGGAACAATGTGACTTCTCTCTCCCTTCTTCTTCTTCTTCTTTTGCAATGATGCATGCTTTAAAACAAGAAATATTGTAAAATGCATGTAATGATTGTCGATGATGATTTCCTTGGTTATACATTGAATAGACAGTACATGCAAATTTGTGCCACTTCATGGCGAACACTTACTGGTTCACTCTAATTCTCTTCAGAGGTTACATGGCTCCAGAATATGCCATGAGGGGTTACCTGACAGACAAAGCAGATGTTTACAGCTTTGGAGTTGTTGCCTTGGAAATTGTCAGCGGGAAGAGCAACACAAATTACAGGCCAAAGGAGGAGTTTGTTTATCTTCTTGATTGGGTAACATTTATCTTTTCCTTTCAGAATGTTGTCTCCTCAGTTTACATCGACTTCCAACGAGCGTTCCTGTCGGCTGATGGAAAATCTTTATTTTGTTTGCCTTCATTGATATCTCCAGTGATGATCTATCGTATCAAAGTTGTTTAGAAAGGAAATAAATATGCATATTACCCTCGAAATAACTCACTGGGTTTGAAAATTGTGTCATGTCTGAAATTGCAGAAATGATTTTTAATGTAATCCTACAGAAGGGCATCCCTTCCCATGAAATTGCTCAGCTTCCCGGAAGTCTTAGGCTGGGAATCCTTCCTCAATCATTTCTTTCTATACTTGTTCCCGTCTAACTATCTTTTGGATCCATATAATGCTGTAGGAAAACACGGTGAACTGTTCTTGATTACAGAGCGTGGAAATGCTAACTGCTTTCTTTCATGCTGTAGGCCTATGTCCTGCAAGAGCAAGGCAACCTGCTTGAGCTTGTGGATCCACGCCTTGGCTCGAACTACTCGGAAGAGGAGGCAATGAGGATGCTGAACTTGGCTCTCTTGTGCACCAACCCGTCCCCCAGTTTGAGACCATCGATGTCTTCGGCAGTGAAAATGATGGAAGGTCAAATTCCAGTCCAAGCTCCGATAGTCAAGCGTGGTACCATGAACGAGGAGGCAAGGTTCAAAGCCTTCGAGCTTCTCTCGCAAGATAGCCAAACACGCGTCTCAAATATCTCTCAAACCAGCAGTCAGGTACAGAAAAGCATATCAATGGATGGACCGTGGATGGATTCGGAGATTTCTACCCAGAGTATGGACGAGGAGGGGAAATTGATGAAATCAAGAACTAGGGATTGCTGAGAAATTCCCTCCTCTTTCGGGCTAATAATCCTCTGGTTTTGTAAATGGGATTGCTGGGAAATCAAGAACTAGGTTGATTCTTTTGTAAAAATATACGTTTGAGAGCTTGGTCTTACGATTGTAAACATACGCCCTGTCTTTCAATTTTTAGTAGTCGATGTTGTTGAAGAACTCAATGTTTGATTTCTGAATTTAATGTCTGCGCTTCCTGTATCTTCAGGAGATTTTCTTTTTCATTCAATTGTACTCGGATTAATGGAGATTAAAAAAAAATCAAAACAATTAGAAAATAAATATCTAAAAATTTAAATTTATCATTTAATGACTGCACACAATATGGATCAAATTACAAAATTAAAATTTCAATTATAATTATTAAAAAAAAAAACTTTAAAACAAATACAATTCATTTTCCTATCGTGCATAAGGTGGAGCCATTCCACTATTCATTCGCCACGGTTCATGAACAGTTATCAGTAGTAGCAGGGGTGTAAAGAATGAGTTAAACATTATTTTTACAAATAAGAGCTAAGAGTAGGCCATTGATAGTTATGCCTTTGGCTTAGAGAAAAACTCTCAAGACAAATTTGCAATAAAAAATAGAGATTCTAATGTATTTATTTTTATTCAGGGATTCATAAAATCTTTTAAATTTCAGGACTCTTTTCCTTTTGTATAAATGAGAGGTTTAAGTGTCATTTTACACAAAGTATTAATGAGAAAATATTTATTACACGTGCATTAAAAAGTGATAAATATCTCTTACAGATCTTAAAATAGGGATAAGTGGTTGATTCTTTTGAAGACTCTTATACACCTAAGAGTAGAGAGATAAGTATCCTTTAACTTAACATTTTATGTTAACAAACAGAGTCTTGTGGCTCAACATGAGACCTATAAAGATCATTATTTTTATATCTATTTGAGCTTGACGAGATGCTGAACCTAGGGATGTTAGGTCATCCCCTTGTCTTTTGATCCTTTTAAACATGGATTGTAGGAAAAGTTGATATGTATAAAATACATTGATCCATCTGTGACCCATAAAGTTTTTGCATATTTAATATTCAAAGATTTTATAAGGTTATCAACTTTAATAAAAGTCTTTTTAACTAAGAGTTGTATGTCTCATTAATAAAAGACTTTTATCTTTCTCATAAGATTTGTCTTATAGAAGTATTGAGATTCTCCTTGGCCATATGTCTCATTCTTGTTTGAAAAAAGATGATTAGATGACTTATCTTCATTAAAAAGAGGTGTCCTATAGGAAACAAAATGATGGTGTGCATTAATGCAATAAGTATTGGACTTTTAGATATTTGAGATGACATGAAACATCATTCATCTAACTATAAGGGTGAAAATTTATTTCTTTTAAAACCCTAGTCATTCTTGCTTCTATCTTTTCCTTACTTTCACCCTCTGTTATTTCTGAAAAATAGCTTAGTTAAAAAATCCTTGAGTCGGTTTTGCTCTAATTCAAAAAGAAACCATCATTTTTGGTATGTCCCACCAAAAGCTTTTTTATTTACTTTTTAACAAAAAAAAATGAAACAAAAATAAGTTAGTTTTATCCTTAGAAATAATTATGTTTTTATTATTGCCTTTGGTGAGGAGATCATATTTCAACTTGAAACTAGGGATAGTGGTCTATCAAACTAAGCCCTAGAACTAAACGGGGTGGAATCTCAGCATCCACCTCTGTTAAGAGGGAGAGTAAATTAGTATTAGCCTCAATCGAGTATGATGAAAATAGGATGGTTAGATGGTCTTACCAAACCATGCCATAAGTATGCAGCTTATTTAATTCTTTTTAATTTACATTTAAACTCATTGCTTAGTTTTCTTTTGTGTAGGACTAGCAGTTAAAGGAGAAAGAAAAACATCAACAAGGTTTGTAAGGGAAAGTTCAGGAAGAGGGTTTTTGTCTCTTAACTTCAATGAAGGCAAGACTAGAGAACAAATGGAGGGAGACCCCATCATTATAGATGAGCTCCTTGTCCTTAAAGATACAATAACAGGAACCAGGACTCCCACAAAAACAAGAGTTAGGGGTAGTCATATTCCCTTACCTAGGAGTCAAACAAATATAACTCCTCTTAAAGTAATTATACATATTGTTACTCATTTTAAAATAAAGAGATATTCAACCCTGTGGAGATTAATGATGTATCCTCGACTATAGAAGGTTTTTATTATGGCATTCTCTTTGCCTCTACTTTTAACATTTTTTACACAAACTATAGTTGTTAGGCCCCTCTACTTGGGTTGTTCCTAAAGAAGAAGTTGAATAAAGGTTTAAGGATTCTTTTTTAACCTTGCTCTCAATCAAGCTCCTTTAAGTTTCCCCTACACTAACATAGGAGGAGAGAAAGCTTATTAAGGTTATTGTTGGTGTAAGGTCAGGTTTTCGGGAGACTGACCATAAGGTAAAGAGGTAAGTGGAAAGGATTCTCACCATTCATTGAGATATCTAAATGATGTTTAATAAGGGTTATAATTATCATTTTTCCTTAACTCGATAAATATCCTTTTATATAAACAACTTTCTTATTTAACCTTTTAGTTTGTTTTTATAATCGTTGTTCCTAGCAATCTTTGTTTTTGATAGACTTTCATAATGTACAATCACTGCAAGAAGAAATGGATGACCGAGAGGAACCAATTAAGGGAGGACATTGTCAAACATAGGGCGGACCGGGTTGTCAGGTTGAGAGGATAAAACTAATACAAAGTTCGAACAAAAAAGCCTCAAGATGGCTTATACATCATTAAAGTAACAAATGCAAGATGTTCTTTAGTTAGGCTTCATTGAAAAATAGTCTTAGATTGTTTATAACCAGGTGGATAGTCTAAAATAGAGGATCCTTGAACCGAAGTCCATCTAAGACGATCTGAAGGCTAAGTTTTTCACTGTCATAAAAGAAGTTTAAAGCTCTTAAGTATAGATGGAGGCATTAAAGTAATCTCTTGGGAATTCATGAATGTTTTAGAGGGTCTAAAGCTTTGTTTAAGACAATTAGGGACAAGATCTTTCTTGTGATGTTCAACATGTATTTCTTCAATCAATTAAAGGAGAATACAAATTAGTCTTAGTGTCTAATTTTATTGATATGTTCCCTATTAAGGTTGTAGTTGTCCAACATTGGGAATATCTAGCTTAGAAGCCCAAGCTAGATATCTAATTATTTGCCTTTCATCTCTCTTGAGGTACGGAAACAATCTTGATCTTATAAAGTTCATCTATGTAATTCTATTCATTTCTAAATTTGATTTTTTTCAATTCTATGTTAACTTGTGCAGTTTGTATATATTTAACAACTATAGTAAAAACTCTTTGCAGGGTCCAAGTCCTTGAAGAAGATTTAAAAAATAATAATAGGACCATGGTCTAAACTTCAAAATATATTTAGAAGTGAATTCTCTACACAATTTGTATGGGTTCAGCACTCATAGTAAAAATTAAATGTAGGTTCCAAAGCCTTTGAGAAAATATTGAAATTTTATATGGGTCTAAAGCTTATACTTGGAAAAATATTTATTAGATTTTAGTAGGAATCGAGCTTTAATTTTTTCCTAACCTTAGTAGGGTTTGCCTCTTTCTTATAGTCAATAGGAAATATGGGTTATAAGTATATCCTTATATTTATAGCAGATCAATGAGATGCCCGTAGGATCATATAGAGATTGGTCTTATTTCATTATAGAGATGAAGTTGATTCTTTTATAGAGTTGTGAAGTTGTTGTCTTATAAAAATTTCATTAAACCCTTATAGATTAGGTCTTGTAAATCATACCCTTGAAAAGTGTGCAATCACATTAGAAAGACCATATTAATCTCTTTTAAGTTAAATTATGTAACTGCACTATAAAGACAAAGTTGACGTCTTCTAAGGTGAATTTTGTAATCACACTAGAAAGATTGAGTCTATCTATCCTTGGAGAGTTTTGAGTTATTTATCTGGAAAAAATATGTCAATCCCTATCAAGATGAGTTGTGAAATCACAATAGAAAGACTAGGTTAACCCCATCCTTGATTAATTGTGTGGTTTCACTAGGATACTGAGTTTAGTCTCTGTCAAGGTGGGTTGTGCAATCATATAAGGAAGATTAAATAAATTCTATTCTTTGTGAGTTTGAGGTTGTTTCCAAATGATGATTGTGTTAATCCTCATTGTTGAGGTCTTGTCAATTCCTTCCAAAATAAATTGTGCAAACGTATTAGGGAGACGAAGGTAATCCCTTCCAATATAGCTTATACAGTCGCATTAAAGGAATCAAATTCATTTCATCCTTGAATGTTTATAAGGGTTTTTCCCTAGGGAGATCATGTCAATCCCTATTTCTAAAGTCTTTTCAATCTCATCCTTGAAGTGTATCAAAGAAAGGTGTCACAAAAAAAGTAGCACAAGAATAAATCCAAACTGAACATGGAAGGTTTATATTCAAATAAAAATAAATATATAAAATAATATTTACATTTAAAAAAAAACATTGTGATTTTATAAATATTTATATTTATAATCTTAAAGTAAGATTGTCAACATAGGTGACTTCACTTCTTAAAGGTGATTGATTGGATGATTGGAATAGTAGTTTGGAAGGATATTGTCAAGGGCACTCCTCAAGCCCACGGATCCAGATTCATAAGAAAATAAAACTTTTATTTATTTTATAAACACATGCTCATATGTGCACACATATTTCTTATGAAATAAAGAGACATGTATGAATGGCTTTTATTACATGCTAGGCAATTTATTACGATAACATCAAGTGATAGTTCATTCATCCTGGATTTTTTTTTTCACATATAAATATAATTAATACACAATAAAACTATAATGAGAGAACAAAATAAGTTAAAAAAATATAAGAATAATGCTTAGTGATAGTTCCTTTATCCTAAGTTGATTTTTGGATGTTAAATTTTATTAATAAGCAACAAAAAATTGCAAGGAAAAACTAAATTGAATAAGGCTTAAAAAAAATTTACATGTAATAAAGTCATGAATTAATAAATCTCATTATCTTTTCAATCAACTTTTTAGGATAACACCCAGTGACATTTCTTTTATCATATGTTGATCCATGAATAATAAAACCCCTAATACACAATCAAAATTTCATGAAAAATAAAATAATTATAAAAAGTTTATCTTTTAGAAAAGTTGATTTGAGAATATGTTTTATGCACACAATAAAGTATAATGCACCAAGCAATTTAAATATCTCTTTAATCAACTTTTTAGGATAAAGTCTATTGATAGTTTATTTATCCTAAATTAATACACTATAATAAAACCCATGATACATATAAAAGTGATGTATTAAAATATTGAACATGCAATATGAGAATTTAAAACAAAAACAATTCATCAAATAAAAAATTATTTACAACTTAAAAGCAACATCGTCACAATAAATCAAAGACAATATAACAATTCAATAAAAAAACACCATTCATCACAACAAATTAAAAATAACATCCTCACGCAATATAATAATTCAAAAACACATACACATACATCAAATTTCATACTGAGTGATATGAACTCTATGATCACATGGCAATGTAACTTACATGCAAGAATAACAAATCCTAGAAAGCTAAAGAATCATGTTTGATAGGAATGTGACGCAGAGATTACCTGAACCAAAACACTAACACTATTGGAATGAACTTTCATTCAACGATTAGCAAATTATGAATAGGAAGTATAAGAAATGTGTCACATGGTCAAATATATCTTGATAAGTCAAATTTATTTTTTATTCCAGAAAATAGAAAAGTGTTGTGTCACGCAAAACACAAGTTTATTCAAAACATCATGGGTGCAAAACTAAAACCTAATTACAAACGAAATAAATATATTTATACTAGGTCAAAAAAATATTTTAAACAACTATGGGAAAAAAATAAAAATAAACTAGAAAACTAATAAAAATCTTGAATGGTAGCTTAAGACCTTATTGCATGGCCTTCTCGATGTTTGATTGATCTAAAGTTTTAAGACAAGAATTTAGTAAGTTACAATAATTATTCTATGAATTGCAAGCTTTAGGGAGAGAGAACCATTGACACCAAAAGGATGAAAGATAAAAGAGAAGGATTGTTATTTTCATACAAAATTGTTAAAGGCTGAGTGTTGGCAAGAAAATAGCTCTAAAGGCTTAAACCAAAGGATTATAACACATCTATTGTATTTATTGGTGATTTAAGTATTAGTTATTTTCAAGAGAGAGAGAGAGAGAGAGAAAATGATACAATCCAAGAAAAGGGTGAACAAGAAAATTTGGTTTCCAGCATAATTCTATTTATTGTGTAGTTTTACGCTATCAAGCATAACTCTCAATTTGACTGTAAGATTGATATGAAATTTACTGTAAGTTTCTATACATATTTTTTGACATTAAGTTATAATTTCAGGTCAATATAAGTAATGGAATGAGCTATAATTGCAAGTCAATATGAGTTCTGGAAGGCATCACGATACAGGTAAATGCAATACAGATTTTACTATTTGTTGTCTTTTAACTCACTAGACTTTCTATTTGAAGATGATTTTTTTATGAATAATGCAAGGATATTCAATGGTTAATTTTAGGAGTTTTTTAGTTCTATAAGAAAAATAAAGGGCAACAACTATAAGAGAAAGCATAATTAATCATAAAAATCTTTCTAATAGTTGTTACCCCCTAGTTTCCTTGTAGAACTAAAGAACTCACAAAATTAGCTACTAAATATCCTTGCATTATTAGTAAAAGAAACAAGTTCAAATAGAAATTTCAAAAGTCAAAAGTCAACAGATAACAAAAATTATATTGCATTTGCTTACGTATATTATGATGCCTTTTAGAATTCAATTGATTTCAAATCATAACCCAATATGGAAAAATAAGCCTCAAAATGCTTAGTAGAATTTTCAGCTCAATCCAATGGTTAGGTTGAGAGTTGTGTTTTATAGCGTAAAACTAGACAATAAACACAACTACGTTGGAATCCGACTTTTCTTGTTAAAAAAAATTTGGATCGTGTTAAAAAAAATTCGGATCACCAAGATAAAATCATTATAACTCGGATAAACATGTTGCAATACAATCCTCTAACCCTATTGTATGGTATTGATTTCAACCTTATTCCACCTTAAGAAAATAAATTCCTTGGCAATACCATACCCCCAAGGTTATCACACATCGGTGAAAACCCCATCATTTAAAATATCATAATTATCCACAACAATACTCACTCAATCTCAAAATCATCAAATATAATTAATATTTTATATCCACTAAAATTATCAGAAATCATTTAGGTATCAAAATAACCTTCTAGAATTATCGGGTTCACCCGAGAAAGGTTAGAAAATGGTTGGAATAGTGGTAGCCTATGGGAGGCATAGATAATGAAGGTGGTCATTGTAGCATGTCATTGCACGAGCTAATGAAGGATGAAGGCGTGTGGGTGGCCGGGCCTGCTACGTCTCTTCCTTGTCTCCCTATTTAAAGCAGTTTAGTTTTGTCATTTCGTATTTTGTCACTTCCTAAACATTACAAACACAAATATGCGAAATATTGGCAAAGAGGTGTGTTTCCTGTCGTGTCTTCCTGCTGATAAAACCACAAACAACTTCTTATGTGCATGACTAGGCATTTATTTTCCTTAATTTAAGTTTCTAATCACAGCAGGTGACTCCCAATAAAGCCATTGAATTACATTTCTTCTTCCAAGATACCACCGAACGCTCACACAATGCCGGTGAGCACAAAATCAATGGATCAGACTGATAAATCTAATAGAAGACAGCCTAAGAGTAAGAGACCATACGGAGCGTATCAGACTTGCGGGCTACAGATATTTTAATACGGGGAATTTGATTTCCTTTTCTTTTTCGTCTGGCTTACCATCTCATCTGAAAACAAAACGAGTGGATGGGACTGCCGAAAAATCTTCTTATTAGAGCCAAATAATGGCCGCCACTCATATACGGGAGTTATGGTCAGTCCACCTCAACAGTACAAATTTCTGACCAATACACGATAGCTTTGTATTATTGTAATCCACGTCAAATACTTTTTCTTAATTCAACTTTCAATCACCCGTCATGGTGATTTCAACAAGGAAATCATATCCACAAGGGAAACCGTGTCCATGATCTTGATCATTTCTAACTAGTTTGAAGGAACTTGGACATTATCTGCAGCTGAAACGGTCAAAATTTATAGCAGAATCGAATCAAAATATATATAATGTCACCCTCCTTTCTATTTCAGAGAACAAAACTACATGCCAGTACGTACGACAGGGGAGAAGGGGAAACTATGGTTGATGCAAAAACAGTCAGGTATACACAAGCATGGTGACTATTCACAATTTAACTAGCATGATATGCGGGGGAAATCAATCAAAACTCAACGCCACTATTTATCTGAATAGTAAAGGAAGGTTGGCCAACATTAGAGAGAGGGGTATCGAGTCTCGCAACCAGTCCTGAGTTCCCCACATTACCATTCCATTTAGACCTGCCAATCTGCAACAGGAAACGAAAAGGGAAGGGATGTTAGACAATGATGAATAAATAACACCCGCAGTACCAAATTTACCTGCAGTCATCAATGTCTAAATGTCAGGATCAACGATCCATTAAACATTACCATGACAAAAAGATATTGTAGAAAAGATTAATTGAAAATTGAAGTAAAAGTTCATTGTTTGTCTGGTTTCACAACCATATTAGTTGCAGAGCATCCGTTGTTAGAACCTACTCGCTAGAATATAGCCCTTCGTAGTGCAGCTAATATGTGCTGTTGATACGCCAGTTATATCTATGCACTCGGCATCTATTAAAAAAGTTTTAATGTTGTCACAAAAGAGATTCATATTTTCATCTCCAACTGTTGCTTTCATACAAGGAATTTTATGAGGTAGAAGAAAACTACTGATATTAATGGCCTCCTCCTGATGGTATCAAATCTGAGTTTGACTTGTGGAATTTTATAGATATTTCCTGAACTTTCACTCTCATGTCAACCTGTGCCCAAATTTTTCAAAATATTACATGTATGTCAACCTGAAAGTTCCACTTAGGAGATGACTTCAGATTGATTGCCTTCTGAAGGTACGAAGTTTTAAATAGCTTCAGGGGAAAACTGCAAGTATCAACCTGAACTTTAATTACAGGAAAAGAGAAATTCATTTTAAGGACCAAGAAGCATCTGAGGAAAGGTAGCATCTAATTGCTCCATTACAATGATGACGGTGATGATGATGATGATGTAATTAAAAAAAATATCAAAGATCATAGTTGATTCCACCATGCAAGAGGCCAAAGCCATGCATAGCAAGACTGAAGGCAATGAATAGAATCCCAGAATGAGGAACATATAGCATAGATGTGAATGACAATATAGCATAGATGTGAATGATAATGAGACATGCAATCCATAAAACTCAGCGTGTCTACAACTATTTTGCCCAACAAATGCATGCATCTAACAACACAACATAGCTCCACAGGGAAACCTGGTGAATGATGATAGAACAAAAATCAGAACATTTGTGGACATTTTTCTTGAATTCTGTTGGTGGACATTTGTGATCTCTTTCTATTATGTTCCAGAGTTGTTTCTCAGATGCAATGGCAACCAAAAGATTTGGGGCAATTAGATCCAGAGAGTTTAATACTCAAATATTGCTATTTGAAATCAGAGAAAGCTTTGGGGTGTTCTGGATTGCAAAAGAGATTGAATAGTTGATAATCTAGAAGATTCTATACTTTCAAAATAAACAGGAAAATAAGAGGATAATTTAGGTTTGGGAAAACCTGTAGGAAATTATGCAAGCAAGAGCATTCAAAGAAAAGGAGGTGATTTGTTTCTGATAAAAATGGTTTTGCATTTTTGCACACAAGTTTTTGTTTCCTGTTTGTGCACGAGTTCTCTCCAGAGGATTCTGACAAAGGAGTGCCAAAAATGGGAAGATTAATATTTTTCACAATCAGGTGTTCCAGATACAACCAGCAAACAGGAATGTGAATTGATGGTTTGTCTCAGTTCATGGCTCTTACAGGGAGTTCTAACGTTTTAACTTGTCAACTCTTTGAAAACAGTTGGACTAGCAAACTGTAACCCTTCATTTTAATGTGGATTATTGGGTTGGAAGGGAACAACATATTCCCAATGGCATGAAGGGTGCCAGGTGCATTAACCTGCGTTTGTTTAGTATCTGTCAGTCTCAATGAAGATAATTCCCTGTACTTTATCCATTGTTTTCTATATTTTGGGATTCATTATCCAACCAATCATTTGATTTTCATTAACAGGACTAGGTGCAAAATTCCCATGTACCCGGGTATCATTCTGTCAACTAAAAGAGAAAAGGATGGACCAAGAAACCAAAGATTCTACCAAGCAGAGATGTATAATCCAGATAAAAATATATGGATCAACAGCAGATAATGGAACATCACAGCTTACCGATAGTGATGCAAATGCAGAAGGGTGCATCGTTGCAGCACAGCCGCATATCAGATTCAGATGATCATTCACTGAGTGAATCAGTTCTGCATGCAAACCAGGATTGCTTCCACCAAAAGTGGGGCACAAACTGACAAGATATCATTGAGAGCAGAAAAAAATAATTATGTTTACTTACATTATAAAGTTTGCTTAGTTAAAGATACACAACAAGTGAGAAGTGAAAGTACAAAAGTGAAGCAAGGGAAGACAGGTTCTGCAAACAAAGGACCATGTATTTGAATGATAACTGGCAAGTATATTTTGCCCTCAACAAGACCTACTTTGTTTCACCAGTATTCATGCTTTTGCCTAAAGTCAAACCATTTGCAATTGCAAGCATGAGATGATTGATATCAGGGTACCATCAACAATTAACTCAATCCAGCGGTCATGAGCCAATAAAACAATCATGTCTTCTCATGGACCCTTAACTGTTTATGGTGGAGAAATGCTGATTAAAACAACTAAGATCAATCATAAGAAATACCAGGTCCAACCTTTGTTCAGCACCATCAAGAAATGCAGACTGGCCCTGGTTTGTGATTGTTTAACCAAGTAGACATGTAATGCGTAACTTTTTCCTGTTGACCAAACTCTTCTGATGCCACTTTATAAGAAGCACAAAAATAATAGTTGCACTGTCAGTGTCTAAAGCAGCATGTTAAATGAATGTTATAGAACAAGCAACTGGGATTAGTTCTGAAGAAACGTTTTCAACTTCTTTCAGCTTCAGTTTACTTTTTTTGGATGACAAGAGTGTTCAGTTATCTCTGTTATCTTCATTCTCTCAATGAAATTATTTATTAGTTTTAGGGGGGGAATGGTGTGCAGTTTAAATGTAACATAGCATCCAAATTACCAAAATGCACCAGATATGCTATCATTCAGGACTTCAGGAATAGTTAGGGCTTAAATTGATAGTCTTAAACACAGAGGACTCTTTTTTTAGGTTCAACACTGTTGCTTCAGCAAGTCACCAATGCAGGTCATTCAGGGTTTATTATTTATGCTTTCCTTTTCTTGAATTTCTCCTTTTAAACCTTATTGTGATTAGTTCATCGAGTTCACTGGTTTCTGTAGGTCGGTCCAGAATCACATATAAACCACACCAAGCTATGAAAGGAACTGCAGGATAACCTACAAAGCACAAGCTAACAATATAAATAGCACAAACAGCCTCAGAAACCATGTTCATTTTTACAGTTACTGAAGAAGCATTTCAAAATTCAAAGACCAGAGTCAATAATAAGGCAGCTACTCTGCTTGTATCTTCCACGTGTATGGCAAAACAAAGAGTGATCATAATTTCATTAAACGAATATGAGCATTAAAAGTTACCTGAACTGAACAGTTGGCCTCACCATAAGACCAGATCGCTGCCATGCTAAAGATTGTGCAACACTCAAAGTAAACGATTTGTCAGGCCATTGTACCATTGGTGTGATGCATGCTCCCCACTTATTCTGATAAATTATTCAAAAACAATAGGCTTTAGTCCCCACCAAAATTAATGCAGACAAATCCACTGGTATACTCTGAAATCATCAAGTACTCACTGACAAGTTCAAGACCTGACCTTACGAGAGAAGCTGAGTTTCATTTCCCCAGGATATTGCCCCTGAGCTTGGAGAAGACCCCCACAAAGAGGTGTGAAAGCACTGGCAGACAGTCCTTCACCAGATACATAGGTGAATTGTCCATTTGGAAACTGTAAATCTACAAAAGACTGCAAGACAAAAGAGACAAGAAAAAAGGTCAATGAGAAATCAGCTCTGCAAATTTTAAAAATTTAATGCAGCAAAAAGACAGATTGACTGCATCCAAATCTTCATGCTTTCATTACAGAGGCTATTGCTTCTGCAGTCAACAGGGTAACCAGGCAATCGCAAAGCCATGTATACCACTTTTGGGAAAGGCTTCTGCATGAGGACAGGAGGGAGGATTGCAAGGCTTCTCGGATATTCTTAGTTTTCCCTTTTGAGAATAATTTACACAAGCTATCCTACCCCCCACCAAAAACTAAAATCTGAATTCGGGATTCAGCCTAATTAAATAGAGAGATTTCAATTTGCATCCCTGCTTTGCTCCACATCCCCTTCCTATGGAATTTTTACTTCGTATGAGGAAGGGGAAATGGCATGATGCTAGTTGAATCTCAAGACAATGAAAAAGCAACAATTGTTTTACCAACTATGTAACTTAGTTAGAACAGGAAGAATTTGTAGAAGAGAAAAACAAGATAATTTATAATGCTGTTTAATACCAGCAAATCACTTCTAAAATTCCTTAAGTCTTGTAGTATTAAGAAAAGAGGAACACTATCCTATCCCAGAAAAGTTGCAAGATGCCTCAGAGCCAAAGAATCATGCTTACTGTTTCCCCTTCTTCATTGAATCCACAATATGTAGAATAAAGCCTATTGCTTTTGGCTGCCCACACCTTTGACTCCGATACAATTAGATACAAATATGAAACAAAGACTGATTCCGATGCCTTTCATAGCTTAGAAGGAGTTACGACTTACACAAGCTAAAGGATTGAGACAGAGCATTGACATTAACAACCACCTTCTATGCTTTGACCACACAGCTGGACATAGTGAATGCATTCCTGTCTGAAAAGATACAAGAAAAAGAGTGCCTTAGAAGAACAGATTAATAAAGCAATTATAAAGAGATATCCAAAAGCAATTATAAAGAGATATCCAAAAGCAAGTTCTAATATAATACAAGACAAAACCAATTCTCAATGAGCTGTTCTTTACCAAAACAAAAACAAAAAAATTACATGTCAAATAAAGGCAGGAAACCATGATCAAGAACAGAAGATCTGACATCAAAAATAAGGACTAGGAAGATGGGATATCAGCATGTGCACAAAAAATCAACCAATGTGACATCAAAAATAAATATTGAAAAAAGGTTACCATAAAGCTAACAAAATTACACAAGGAACAAAATGCAATTAATAGGAATAGGTGGAAATCAGTATAACAACTGGGATTGAGAAACAAGAAACATTTAGTGAATACAAGAGCTCACATGTTTACAGCCCATACCCATTTCTTGTCAACACTCGGGTAAAATCTAAAGCTTATTAAGAGCACATAAGCTTGCTGTATAGATGAGGTTTACCAAAGAATATCCAAAAGCTTGAGAGAATATGGCAACACTTCTATGACGTTTATTTCACACTTCAATTAAATAAACAGAAAATCAGGCATACCTTCCTATCATACCCATACCAAAGCAAGTGTTGCTTTGAAAGATGCACAGGCAGAAGAAAGGTTGAACCACGCACAATCAACACAGGTCCAAGCTGGACAAGGAACAAGGATGAATTATCATTTCCTGATGTGGAGCTTCCATGTGACGCCTCTACTCTCCATAAGTCTCCCCTTGCAACCAAAGAACTCTCAATGTTGTGAGTTCTGCTGTCATAAGTTGAGGTAATGTTTATGGTCCCCTGCATCCAGTGTGCACAAACAGAATACAATTAAAGTCATACTGGCATCCTTGAATTATGTTCACAAAGTGTCAAAAAAAAATTTAAACAGTGAGACTTAATTTCTTCACTAAGGCTTTCTTGATGTTGTTCATCACGCAAAATTTCAATACCAAGGCAAATTCTGTTTTGGCATATTCTGCAGCAATCTACAGGTTACACCATAGAATCTCTCCTTCAATTGCCTACAATTTGCCTAGATCCCATCAAATAAAAGTAATTGTGACCTTGCTACAGAACCATGCCCAAATGGTAATTCAATATGTATGATCAACCACACATCTAAAGACAACTATTATGAAGATCCAATGAAAACCACAAGGATATTATATTCCACTCTAAACTTTTCAAGTCACACAAAACATTAACTTAAATATTCAGCACAAAGCAAAATTACATCATTAATGAGATCACAAAAAATTGAAGGCCCCTAAAATGAAAGCAAACCAACATTTGTAGGACAAAGCTAGCAAGGAAGTAAAAACAAAACTGCAAGAAAACACAAAGATCAGCATAAAGCAACTGTGATGCAAGATTTTTTTTGGGAAAATAGATATTTTCATTAGTTAACTTTATAACAAACCTAGTTATCAATTTATATCAAAACCCAACAATTCTTGGTGATTTTGGTTGGAGGTCATAGAGAACATGTATCGGAGCTTATAAATTTCCAGTGGTTAGTTGTCGTATTGTTATTGAATAACCATGACTAGAAGAGATTGTAGAACATGACAAGCTAGAATAGGAGGGAATGAGAAGAATCCCCTCATAACAAATCCAGGAACTGGTCGTTGTTTTAGTTGTTATTGCTGAAAATCCTAGTAGTGAGAATCACGAAGGGGTGGCTTGTCAAAGGTGTTGTATTAAGGACCTATGGTGGGAAGGCCAGCACAGATATGTTAAGGAGCCACAATGGAGTGGCCCACACAAAAAAAAAAATGCTTGTGCTAGAGAATAGTTTTTTACAAAGGTCTAAACTTAAGACGAATTCCTTCCAACCCAAAGAGACTAAAACTAGAGTTGTTTTGGGAAAATGAATATTTTCCTAACTTAATTTTATGTTTTTCAATCTTTATTTTCCTATTTCTTTTTAACATGTTTTTCTAGTTTTAAATATCTATTTGAAGAGAATAATTTTGCTATTTTACTTTTCTATTCAATCGTATCGGGGTTTTCTAGTGTGTGTTTTTGTATTAGCTTTTTAGCAAGTGCAACATGGATGAATAACAATTTAACATTTTGAGGGTCTCCCATAGTTGTTCTTGGTCTAAAACTTCCTTCTCTCCCATAGGATTTCGACTTGTAACAAACTCCCTTATCCTTTGCTACCGGCTACATCAAATTCCTTCTAAACAAAGCACTCTTGCCAAAGAAGAGAGAAGGAAGTTGTAATCTAATCATCTTTCTTTTAGAACACAGCCCTTGCCAAACGAAATGGCACATTGCTTCAAATGCTCCCCTATTAACTAGACTGGACATTGTACTTTTTACTTTGCATCAGCTAAGACTTCTAAACAGCAGAGGCTTTCTCAAACAGAGTCCAATTACTTCAATCGCATCATCGTTTCCAGATAGTCACTGCTATCAAGACTTGATAACGTACTATATCTGTGAACTTTCTATCAAGACTACAGAAAGTTGAAAATCATTCAAAACATCTCCATATATCTGAAGAACCAAGACTAATTCCTAGTTGAGTTCCAAAAGATAATATCACTTCCACGCAAACAGTTAAATAGACAGTTTAGGCTAAAAATCTATTAGGTGGTCTATTCCTTCAATAGCATTAGAAATTATACAATAATTCAATTATTGGATGAAATAACACACACAACTAAATTCTTAGAGCACAATAGCATATAAAAATCATTACCAGTGGTTTGCCAAGAAATCCCACACCCTTCAAATCAAACCCACCAATCTCCTCTTCCAACAACTCATCCATTCCACGGCTGCCACCGCCACCATTATCCTTCACAAACCCTAAACCCCTCAACCTCTCACTAACCAAACCCAACTCTCCCTCCAAACCTAGCCCCACCTCACTCCTCTTACCATCCATTCTCACCCCAACACTCTCCTCCTGCTTAAACGGAACTGGCAATCTCCTAAAAAACTGGTGCACCAATCCATTCAAAGCCGCGCCAAAATCAGCCCCAGCTTGTCCAATCCTATTTCCAATATCCAAAATGGCCGAAACCCCGTTTATCCCTGAATTATCAGTTAAAACCCCAAAATGCCTTTTACTAAAGTCATGTACCGGAAACTCCAAATCAAAAGGCTTCGATTTTGGAGGGGTTGGCCAAGAAAACGTAGGTGGGTATGTCATATGTGACTGTATAAGGCCTGAAAACCCTTGAGCTAGCCGGTCTGCTAGGTCCTGGCCATGCCTCTGGACCTCTTCCCATGCTTCAAATGATCTTTCTACTGACATTTGGTTTCGAAATTCAAGTATTCATGCGATTTTCACAAATGGGTATTCGACAAATTTACTAAAAACACAAAAAAATGAAGGTTCTGGAGATTTATTGACAGAAAAAGGTTGAGTTTTTATGTGTTAGGTGACAGTTGTAGTTGCAGAAATGTTCACAGGAAATATAAATAAACTAAAAATAGCTTCGATATTGAAAGACTTTTATACCGAAAAGGGGGAGAGACATTTTCAGCTTCAACGGATATCAAAAAGACAAGTATAAAAAGGAAACTTTGAAGCAGAAACTGGGGGGGGGGGGGGGCGTCCAGAGCTAATAATTCAAGAGCTACAAAATTTGAAGCTTTGACATGCAATAAAAAAGAATATAGATTTGAGATCAAGATTTTGTTTATGGAGCTTTAAAAGAGATGAATTTTGGTGTTTGATTTTTAAGGTTTGCTTTGCTCAACCAGAAGGAATCAAAGTGTGAAGCTTTGAACGACAATTGGGGATTTTGTGTTATTTTTAAACACACACACACACACACAGAGAGAGAGAGAGAGAGAGAGAGAGAGGAGAGGAGATTTAAGCTTTAGCAAGGAAATGATGGGAGGGATTTATATCAGGAGAAATTATATTTAGCAACCCTTGTTTTATATTAAATTAAGAGCATCTCCAGCGGGAGTGCTATTTTGGAGAGGCAAATCTCTAAAATGGCACTTTAAATAGTATAAAAATGATATTTTTGTTGATGTGTACTCCAGTGGTAAAAGCCATTTTGAAGAACCATTTATTTTTATATTATTTTAAATATAGTATAAATATTTTGTATGTAGTTTAATTATGCAATTAATTATATAATTAATAAGAGTAAGGTATTTTTAAATAAAAATAAATATTTTTGATATAATCACATTATTTTCTAATATATATATATATATATATACACATTATTTATATATATATATAAATATATTACATTGAATATATATATATATATATATATATATATATATATATTACATTGATTATACAATTAATAGGAGTAAGTTATATAATTAAATAATTGTTTTTAAAAAACCCTCCAACAATATAATTATTAATTTTATATATAAATTTTTACTCTCTTGTTAAGGTATTTGTAAATAAAAATAAATATTTTTAATATAATTATATTATTTTCTAATATATATATTACATTTTATATATATATATATATTATAATATATAAAAAAGGTGGCCCCAAGGTGGGGCCACCTTTTTTAGCTCTATGTCCCGAGCTGCTACAAATAGCAGCTTGGGAAGGGGATGCTATTTTTACATGTGCAAATGGCATCCCCATTGGAGCATCAAAATGAAGAAAAAATAGGCAAAAAATTATTATTTTATTTTTGCATGCGGGGATAGCATCCCCGCTGCAGATGCTCTAAATATTAAATCTAAGAAACTACCGTGTAGTGATTCTATTACTGAAGTTGCACAGTTTATAGTTAAGCTTTAAAAAACTATCTTGAACGTTTTTAAATAATTAAGTTTTTATAGGCTCAAATTAATAATTAGTTATATTCATTTTTTTAAGAGATAGTGAAATCAAAATATAAATAATTAAAATGAAAAACATGGAGAAATTTTATTTTGATATCAATTTTTTTATATATAAAAAAATAGAGTCATTCAACAAAATATGGTGTGTGTATAAAAAAAAGTCATTATAACATTTTTTTTATCACCAAAATAATTAAAATTGAAGTTAATGAGATTGTTTTAAGACTCGATGTTGCTTAAAAAGCCACTTTTATATCAAGAATAAAAAGTCTTATTCAGATTGATTTTGTTATTTGGATTGTTTTCTTGATTTATTAGGTTGATATACTGGTTTGTTGTGTGTTTAAAATAAATACTACAATTTCTAGACATATTAGCATATCTAAATTCTTTAAAGGCAACATAAGTCTTCAAACATGATAAAATAATTAAAATTATTCATATATTTATATTACATTTTTACCATCAAATTAAAATTAGACATCAAACAAAGGTGACAATCCAGCCAATCCTGCTCGACCTCACACCATAGATTCCATAGAAGGTTCTGATGATCCTAATTTCCTCCCCCTGCAAATACCGCTCCCATCCCTAAAACTACCCTATCAGGAGACTATAATTACATGTTTACCCTTTGAAGGATGAAGAAACCGTTAAATCGATCACAGAAGGAGAATCGACGTCTTATTCGCGAGGCTCGATGATTGTAAAGGGGCAATGATTTGATGCCCTACCGGCAATTGCAGCCTTTGAGGTCAACTTCTGCTATTTTGGGCAAGAAATGCACTATTGACTGCTCATTTGGAAGGGATACAAAACGACAATCTTAACCATGAGAGATTAGCAATACGGATAGATTTGGTAATTATTATTTTATTAAAAATAAATAAAGTTTTTTCAAAAAAATCAACATAAATTATATGATTATTTTTAAAACTATTATTATTTATTTAATTACTAAAAAATATCTATATTAATAATTACCAGTCTAAAATCAAATTAAAAAAAAAAAAACTTGACCACCTTTAAATTAAAAACAATTAGTTATGTAAAAAAATCTACAAAGAAATCACAAAATAAAGCTTTTAAAAGAAACCTGATTGTTTTAATATTTGTTCAATTATTTTACACGTCATTTGAGAACGCGGCCTAAACAGTGTTTTATATATAAAAAAAATATGTAAACCATAAAATGTATTTTTTTCTAACTATAACGAATAATCACAATATAAACTAAACTACAAGATTTTAAATGTAATTTTTGTTTTTTTTTCTCGATCACATTTACAACCATCTACTAAGAGGTATTTATAGATATACTAGTGATATCTTGGTAACTTGGTGCATAAACTTCAATCAATACCTCATACATGAATATACTGGCTACATGAACTACCATGTTCAAAGTAGACACATTAAACATACAAAGAAGACACATGAACATCATCGTTTAAAAACATCAAGTTATTTATTTCAACATGTTTTCTTAGTTTGAAAATTTCTTCTTTACTCCAAAGCCTTGCACGCATTTCTTCATAAATCTTTAAATTTTGTAAAGATATTTGTCGTTTGATCTTAAGTCTTTACAAGCTTGAGATACTCATTAAGATGGCTATTTAAGAAAGTGGACTTCATATCAAGTTGATAAATGTTTCATTTGTTTTGAACTACCAGGTGTTAGGTTCTCGAATATCATACATACTATGAAAAGCAATAAATAAAAACCATTCAAGAGGTCTTAGGATCTTGTTAGACAAATCTAGAATTTTTTAGAATTTATTATCTAAAGATCTGATTTTTTTTACTTTAAATAATTCTTTATTGTTTAAGATATCACAAGTCGTCTAATATTCATCTGTCAATAATAATTCACACGAAACACTAGTGAAAAATATTTTAAATCCTTAATTAAGAGAGAGAATTAATATGTCTAGAATGTTAGCTCTTTATTATATGACTTACATAGTTTTTCTTTTTAGCAGATAACTACACAAAAATAAAAAGGTGTAATTTACTATTTATAGAAATATCTAAAAAAACTCTATAAATATGCAAAGTATCAATTTTCTCCTTGAATAATATTCATATATTAATTCAGGAAAATTTTAGAAATTAACTCATACAAGTCCGTATTTTATTTTTATAGGTCTAAAAATATATTCTTTATATTAATTATATCATACTCCTTGATTTTTATAATATATTTTAATCAAGTCATACTTAATTAAATCATATCAATTTAATTTATGACTAATGATTTTTAATGTTTGTGACCCATTTAGGCTTAAGATATATTAGTCCAAATATAAACTATAATTCTAATTAAATATAATTGATTTATTATCAATTATATAATTGAATAATAGACACATCATTTAACAAAGTGTCATGATCCCCTAAATATTAGGAAAATCATTAGTAGTTAACTTAATCTTTCAATGATCATTTTCTTAGTGAAATTAATATTATTTTACTAACAATATTCTTATTTAACATCAAAGCATGAGTTATGTTAAATCATGTTTGTTTCCTACATAAGAATCATTGATCGTTTTAAATAAGATTTGAAACTCATTTCAAATAATATTCCACCTTGACCAAGGATTCTTAATCAATGATATTTCAGAGCAAATAAAATATTTTTTCTAATTCATCCAAAGTGATGAATCATTTGTTGATCACTCAAGTACTTTTATATAATACATGTTATACTCAATTTCTTACCATTTGTTACAATGATTAAGATAACATATAACATGGTCAAAACATACTATTTTCTATATGAGATAATTTAGTGATTTCAAGTCCAAGGATTACATAGATAACCATCACATGAGTCTTTGCATAGACAAATATGATCTCTCTGTATGAAATCCTCACATGGGTCAATTCAATGTACATGTCTTATGACAAGTACTTACATATTATTTCTAGATATTCTCGATACCTCGACTTTTAAGAATAATTGTTTCCTTTTATAAGAGAAAAATATATAATATGTGTCAGTCTTGAAGGCTCCGATAAATATCTAGTATTTAAGAAAACATCGACCATGATTTGATATAATAAAAATCTTGTAACTATAACAACCTTATATTGTATGCATTTTATCTTTACTCTAAATTTATAAATGAAATATTTCATTAATTGATCTAATATTATATTAATGTTAAAAAAAAATTAAGTTCTTAATGATAATAAATATATGTTTATATGAATATAATAATATCATGTATAACTAACCAATTGACTATAGAGCATATTAAACTAACATCAAGGATATGAATAAACAAATAGTCTCTATGCCGGTAATGAATGTAAGAACTTTTTCATAGTCAACCTCATGCTTTTGTTTGCAACTATGGCTTTGTGTTTTTTTTAACTTTTTCTTTAGCATTTTTTTCCTGTCTTGAACGCCTATTTGACTCTATAGCTTCATACCTCTTGGAATATTTGATAACTCCTAAATATAGTTCTTTTCAATGAATTTGATTTTTCACTCACTATCTACAAATTATATATATATATATATATATATATATATATATATATATATATATATGTATGTATATATATATATATATATATGTATTTATGTATGTATATACATTGTAAATACCTTTTGTCTTTGATGGCCTCCCACTTGAACTTTCTTAGAAAAGGATGATGCTTCATAAACTAGAGTTGCTGAAGAATGCAGGGTTATGTATTGCATAGGTAATATGATCTCTTGCACTTCATTTTTCAAAACATGAAAATAAATCATATTTTTTCTTCTTCCAGCACTTTTCAATTCCAAGATGATTCTTCATCAAATCTAACAACTTGACTTGCAATAATTTTGTCATTGCTTAGATTGGACTTGCAACCATTGAAATTTGAATCATGGTCAATAAAACACATGCTTTGTACTTCGATCATTAAATTTTATACTCTCTTGGACATATAAACATATGTGATACTCTATTTACTTAATTTCATTTACATTTTATCTCCTATCTTTTTCATATTTGGCCATTATAGTTCAGGTATGTTAGCACTTTGGTCCCTTTTTTATATTTGATTCTCATAGTTTTAGGATTGTTCGTTTCAATACTTGAATTTTATTTTTTTCAAATTTTAATTCCTAAAAACTAAGAAAGGAGAGAGGAAATCATTTGAAAAGATAGAGAAGAAGAAAAAATGTTAGCTACAAAAATGTGATGATTGTGTCATGGGGTTCATTTTATAAAAAAGAGTTCAATAAAGGTGATTTTGTCCTCTAACTATTCTTTAGATGACCCTGTAAAAGTTTTTTAAAATTTGAATTGATTTTCATATTTTCAAATGATTAAAGCTTTTAAGGTTGAAAATAGGGTTTGCTACACACGATATAGAAATAGAAACTCTTAAAATTAAAAGGAATATAAAAAATAGATTCATCATCTAGTTTTAAGGACACTAAAAATCCTAAAACACATATCAATTTCAAATTTGTTTTTTATATACATGGAATGAAATATTGTGAAAATAAATAAAAAAATATTGAAGTGGAACTGATAATTAATAACAAGAAGTTATTTTGAGGTTTTAAAAATAAAAAGATATCAACATATTTTGTTTAATTTTTTTAACAAGGTTATATATCTATAATAATATATTTAAGATATTTATATTATATATAAAATAAGCTATATATAAATATATGATATAATAATAAAAAAACTTACCATTACACTCTATATATCTGTCAAATACTTGTATATTTAATCTTCTATATATGTTATAAAAACTTGAAAAAAAAATTGTAACATCTATAAATGATTTTTTATGATATAGTCAAATGTTAAAAAAATATCTTCTAATTTATTTTCTGTGATACAGTTTAATATTAAAAAATAATTTACTTTTTTAAATTTTATTTTTTTTATAAGAATTGCTCTAAAAAAAACTATTTTCAGTAAATATTATTTTTTATTCTCTAATTGGGTTTTGTTGAGAGGAAGATCGGGTTGCTGACTCTGATACCGGAAGGAGTTGAGAGAACAAACGGGCCCTAACTCGGAAGGGCTCAAAACGGTTCGGTTTTGTGACGCTATCCTCTGTGAAACTTTATCATCTATAGTAAGAACTTTTGTTCTCTTATTAAGTTTTTTTACATGAAAAAAAATAAAAATAAAAATGGAGGGACATGTACAATACCCTAAAATCCAATTAGAAGATTACCAGCCTCAGTTTCTCTCTCACTCGGTAAATCTAACGCTCTCTGTCATTTGTTTAATTTTTTCTCTTTTTGTTTGCTAAGAAACCACAAGAAACTTGAGATTTTTGTTTATAATATTTTATTTTGTATATTAAATATTGTACTTGTGGTCCTCCATGTCTGGGTGACAAATCTGAAAATTCATTGAATTTTGTTGATTGAATTTTAGTATATTAAGCAAAGGTTTAAGCTTTACCCTTCGCTGTTAGTGAATTTGCTTTCTATAAAGCTCTACTTTTGGAGTGATGCAAACCAATCTAATCAAGGCAACTAAGATGTGATTGATGGTAAAGCATTTTAATTCAAAAGGGATTGTTGTGATTGTAGTTAACTGGTATGCGTGTATTTTTGTCTTAGAAAAACAAATAGAGGAAAGGGTGCTCTGTGGCCTTCTTAGGGAGGTTTTAATGCTTTAAAAAACTCAGTGTTAGAATGCGAAGATGATTTGTTTTGATGACGAGGCCATCTGTTTTGCTGTTTCTACATGCAATTCGATGCTTCAATTGGTTCAAGGGCTATGTGATTTGCAGGATGAAGCAAAACAGATTCTGAAGAGTGTGATTCATTAAACTCTAATTTGTTCTTGTTCATGTTTTTCTTTATTCTTTTTCCTATAATGTATTAATTCGTGTCCTTCAGACATTGCGATTTAAGGATGATGAATTTCTATCTAACATTTTTTTTTTCAAATCATTTTCTTGATGATGTTGGCATGGGAATAATGTGCTTAAAATATTCTTTGAATGGTTATGAAGGAAGTGTTAACCTATATTCCTTCAGGGTGCAGTGATCTGGATTACTTTAGTAATGTGTAAGTTTGAGCAAGATAAATCAATGGTTAACAATTTTCTTTACCTTATATTTTAAAATATCATTTCTAGATGGTTTTTCATCATCAGGACGAGATGTGTTTCTAGGATACTGTATCTGACTTTGGGCCATTGTTTACACTTTGATAATAAATGTTGATTTGTGCAAAATAAAACAATGTGAAAACTTTTTTTCTCTTACTGTTTCCCCTTGCTTCTCATTTCTTGTGTACCTAGGTGATTAAAAAAATAATTTGAGGTCTTTGTTCTGTCGTTAGATTTATGAAGAGATGGAGGAGCATAGATGTAAAAGCAAAATGATACCAAAAAGTTCTGTTGCACAAGAAGATAGGACACTGCTCAGAAAATGTGAAAGTGAAGCATCTCAACCTGACACGGCTAACAATGGTGTGGAAAATGCTTTAAAGACTTGCCATTCAAACCAGGTTAAAGTTTTTTTTTATGATACTCCACACTCTGAAGAAACTGGAGTTTGGATACCCGTCTCTGTTCCACCAATGTCAGAAAGTGAACATCAAGAATGGATTAGAGGTGTCCCTCTTAGTGGGGGATGCTTCCCTGATGAAGATTTAGATTGGAATCAGCTCCTTGAGAAAAATAAGGAGTTGACAATGTGGGATGTGGTTGCTGAGATGCTGGTAGCCGCTCGAGGAAAAGTGAGTGCCATTGCTTCTGGAGATGTCCACAGATGTGGAATTTCCTGGATATCAGATCATCTTCTTGAGCACGCTTGGAGTGAGATGGCCCAAACTCTTACAGAGGCTAATTTTGGCAACAGCTGGGAGATTCTTGAAGCAGAGCCTCCAAAGTGGTTGGCTGATAGTTCTGCTTCTGCTTGCATGTTGTGTAATCTAAGATTCCATCCTATCATGTGCTCCAGGCATCACTGCCGTTTTTGTGGAGGAATATTTTGTAATGAATGTTCAAAGGGGAGAAGCTTGTTGCCCAAAAATTTCCTCACCAGAAACCCGCAACGTGTTTGTGATGTGTGCTGTGTGCGGCTTGAGTCAGTGCAATCATACTTGAAGGACCATGAAAGCCGTGCTGCTCAGTTGCCAACACAAGATCTAACCGACCTCAGTACTTTGAGATCATGGCTCAATTTCCCATGGGGCCAGTCCATGGAGCACGAGATTTACAAGGCCACGAACAGCATTCAGGGTTATGCTAAGGTAACAGTGACATCTTTAGCTATCATCTGAATTCAGTTTAAATGATTTATGATGCTGTTTGAGTCATCACATCATTGTTGAGAGGTTAAAAGGTAAATAAATAAATAGAAATAAGAGTCTAGAAAAAAAGGCACTTACAGCTTTGTCAAGTGTGAACCTCTTGTTGGAGCAGTCTTGTTGCTTTTATGTATAGAGCTGCTTTAAATCATACTGATTGTTATGATTAAATTTTTGCCTATTGAAACTTCTACTGAGTTCAATGGTGATGGCTCCTCTGTGGAGCCTTTCCTGTCATCAAGTTTTTTTCTTGTATCATTAATCAGTGAGTGTGTGACATTAATGTGATAAGTCATGTTGATGATTAATTTTATACCTTCAGCTCTCACATTGCTCAGGTTGGTTCTCTATCGTCTGAGAAGTCCATACCGGATGCCATTTTGAAACAAGCAAAAGGCCTTGCAATCCTTACAATTGCAAAGGTTGGTGTAATTGTGACCTACAACATTGGGACGGGACTAGTTGTTTCCCGTAGGGAGGATGGATCCTGGTCTCCACCATCAGCCATTTCTTCCTTTGGCATGGGCTGGGGAGCTCAGGTAAAGATAGCAATTATCTGTTACAACTATAATTATCTATCTCCTTAAATATTGCATGAAAATTGTATCTCTCCCTCCAAGTTCCATATGTACCCAAAACATGATCCATAGTTAAGCTAATCTATGAACAATAATGAAAATTGGATTCATTGATTTAGTTTTTGTTCAAGAAAATCACAGATTTTGTGGTTGCATTGTTTGTCATCATAGACTTAGGATTTTGGACTTTTGGCACCCCTTTCAACATTACAGGATACATGTACATGTCTGAACTTTTGCTGACTTTTAGATGTAATGCTTGCTCAACTGCTTTGACTCAGATTGAGGGGTTTGGGGATTGATTGCATCTAAAATCCAGCATAATTCAAGACTTTATTTTATGAATTATGATTCTGAGTTCTGTCTGAATTTTAGATTAAATGTTGCTCTACTACTTTGCATTAAATCAAGGGATTTTGTGGTCGATTGCACTTCAGAGCATGTAGCCATTGAAGCAGTTGCAGCAATGGAAATTGGAATTGTTCCATTCTTGTTCATGTGGTCTTCAACTTCTTGAATTGATGACCACATGTGACATATGAGCTAGCTGACAGTTGCATGTTATTTTGTATAGATAGAGAGGTTATACACCAGTGGAGCAGTGTTGCTTAAGCACCAAGCTATGGTGAAGTCCTAACTAGGTTGAATGTTTGTGGAAGGATGAAAAATAGAGATGGAAAGAGTAATTGGGAATGTTGGAGAGGAGGAAGGATTAAGCAATCCTTCTCTCTAGTTGTTTGGTCGGGGCAGGAGAGAGCACATCAAAACAATGAAAGAAAGGTGAAATAGAAGAAATTGTTTCCTTTCCCTTACAATCCCTGCTTAGAATTGGAATTGTGAGCCTAGAAGAAAGGGATGCATCCTTGTTTCCCGCTGAGTATATGTCTGCCCACCCAAAAAAGGCGAGTACCTTGTCCATCACTTCTTTGCATTTCTTACTTCACCATCCTTCCTCCATCCAGATTAAAAAAAAAACTGTAGCTATATTCCATGATTAAGAGTTTTAACTGCAAAAGAAGTACCTTGTCCATAAAGTGGGAAATAGCTGAGATGAGATTGTAATGATGCGCATGTCAGCAGGAAAAAAAGATTAGATAAAGAATGAGTGCATTTGTAATGAGGGTAAAAGAATATAGCTTAGCCATGTTAATGTCAAGGAAACGGGGCATCCATTGAGGACAAGTTAATGAATTAGTGTCAAGGTGGCCATGTTCTATGTGAGGCTATGGATGCGCCATTGCAAAGTAGTAGTTATATCAAATAAATTAAATGAGGCAAATAGAATGTTGTATGAGTTGAATTAGTTAGAATGATTTTACCATAGAATTTCCACCTGAATATTGGTCCAAAAAACAAATGGAGAAAAAAGATTTATGCAACAAACCCCAACTAGTATAGTAGAAAATCCTTATAATATAGAACTTTGTTTTTGAAGCAGTAGCTGATCCAGTCTCTCCAGTTTGTCTTCTTCCTCTCCTTTTTTTTGGGGGATAGTGTACTGGTGAACCAGACCATTGCCTTTCTCGATTCCATTTTTTTTTTATAATAATTGATTATTGAGAGTTCATTTGAATCCTTTCACAAATTAAATGGCACACATCACAATAACACCTTTTATTTTCTTTTTGCTTTTATAATATTGATTCATGCTGTTTTCTTTTGCAATTTTTAACAGGTTGGAGGGGAATTTACTGATTTCATAATTGTGCTGAGAACTATGGGTGCTGTTAAAACATTCAGTGGAAATCTTCACTTCTCAGTTGGAGCTGGTTTGAGTGCAGCTGTTGGCATTGTTGGACGGGCTGCTGAAGCTGATTTAAGGGCTGGTGATGGTGGTTTGGCTACCTGTTACACTTATAGCTGCAGTAAAGGTAACGTGACTTCTTTCATGCTGATGGTGGTTTGGCTATGTTTTTCTTTTTAGGGATAAACCTCATACAACTATTATACTAACAGTGTTGCTACTTTCATATAATAGTTGCTGTCAATTTTGACCGAAAAATATGAATTCTTTCATGGCCATGCATATCCTCTTGATTGTTTCAAGGAAATTATCTATGATACTGAAATTGCTGTTGTACTGTTCGATAAGGTTTGGTGCTGTGGTTCAAGTGATTTCGAAATGTTTTGGGGTTGAAATGGCACCAAATTGGTGCTTTTATTTGGTGCCTTTTTGGGATGTTTTTCCATCGGTTTTGAAAGATGTCAAAAATCTGGCAAGAAATAATCTAAAAAGGCATCAATTTGATGTTTTTTTTTTCAGATGAAAATCACTTTCATCTAACATCCACTTAATCCAGTTTGAATGATATACTAGCTTTCCTTTAGTTTTCTTAAATATGTCAAGAATTTGTAGCCTGTCATATTATTATTATTATTTTCAATTTACTCCTTAAGCAACACTAACACTCCAACACATGTTCTTCCCTTCTCATAAATGCTTATCTCTTGCTTGTTCTTCTCGTGTTGATATTCATGTTTAAGGCTCCATATGGTTTTTGATTTTTCAAATGACAAATCATATTGATTTTAATTGTTCGATTTATTTTAATTATTTAATATGGTAGAATCTGCATAATCCTTAATTGCGATTCTTTTTCTTTTTTTGAGGAGGAAATCAATTTTAATGTTCTAATTAGACTCTAATCAACAATGCAGGTGCGTTTGTTGGATGCTCACTTGAAGGAAGTATACTTGCAACTCGAACACGGGAAAATGCAAGATTTTATGGTGCATCCATGAATGCATCAGATATTCTTCTTGGGTCATTGCCCGGGCCTCCTGCTGCTTCTATGCTTTATGATTCTCTCTCCAATCTTTTTGGAAAGCTTGAGAGGTAATCAAATAAATTTAGTGTCCGAAAAGTATATAAATTTAGTGCTCGAGAGGTGGCCTGAATAATTTGAAGTTTCTATCCATATGTTTTCCCCATTTGTAAAATCATCCACGTTTATTCTTTGTTCCCCATGAAGCAATGGTTTGAGAGTGATTTTACAGTTCACAAAATACTGGGAAATAAAAACTTGTTTAGTAACTCGTGAGGCACAAATACATTGTGCTGAAGGTGGATGCTATAATTTATATGGCCATTACAATTCTGCACTATAATTCATTGCTGATGAACACAGCAGTTTTAACGACTATGCAAGAGGGATCTCCCCCACAAACACTACTTTTGTAAATTCCCAAGTCTTTGCAGACAAGAACTGATGGGGTCTAACCATCGAGATAAGGAATGTACCCTGGCTGGCTGGCTGGCAAAGAATGGACCAAGTTTGTGAAAGACTTGATTGAAACAGACTTGAAGAAACGAGATGGTTAATCGAAGGGGCCTAGCTCATACTGGAGGCTTGCTGCACAATCATTATCTAATAAAAACTCCTGGTCAGATCTCAGAGGTTTTGGTCAAAAGATACCTGATATAACCTTTAGCCATTCTAATTTCTTGAATTCAGGTGACAAGGAGGGAGGAGCGATCTGGTCCACGCCAATTATCATCTTCCATAAAAGTGGTCCCTTTATGATATGTCATCCACCTCCTGCAATAACAGGTTTGATTTTACCCTTCCGTCATCTTTTATTTTTTCCCCTTCGAAAGAGCAAAAAAGGTAATAAAAGAAGAGAGCTAAAAAGGAAGGAATGCAAATGATGAACAATACATATTAATGTCAGAGAATGCACGAAAGGCACAGTGTAATGTCCGCTGTATTCTAATTTTCCCTTGAACGACAATTCCATTCGCTTGAGACACTGAGCGTTACTTTTCAAAGGCAAACCAGACACTGAAGGCAGACAACCTGTAGTAGGAGTTCTTCCATGGAATCTGGAGGGGAACTAACCAAGTGAAAGGGTTCTGAAACCAAGTCTCACCTCGAAGCCCTATCTACATGTTATCAAAAAACAAGTACAAGGAAACAGGGAACATAAAATAAATAAGAAGAGAGCAAGAGTTTATACCCACCAAGATCCCATCTATAACTCTATTTCAGTAGTACAACCATGAAATGAAAGTTCATGAAAGGAGATCCCTACTGGATTTTTTTCATTTCTGCTAATGATGATCTGAATCCCAACATGGGTCCAGTAAAACGACAGTAGAGTTAATCTATTTGATCAAATATCATCCCAGCTCCCCTGGTTCTTGAGTTCCCAAGTGTAAGCTCTAGATCATCTGATCCACTCTCTTCATGGATCCTCTCTCCTTCCCATGGCTTCACTAGCCCAATTGCATTACATCGGAAAGCAAACTCGTATGGAATCACTTCAGCCATGCGAATATCAGCTGTATGATCAGAGCCAGCTGCAATGGCAGGTGAACATGTACCACTTTGATCAGGAGTCCACATGCGGGATCCACCACCAGCTAAAGCCTCTTCCTTGAAGCCAAATGGGCTGGAGGCCACAAGGCTGAATGTGGGAGAAGATGGACCACCTTGTGGCATTCGAATCCCAGCAAACCATTCTGGATCAGGAACAATTTGACGGCCAGGACTTGGTGGAGTTGAAGATGGCAAGTAGAGCTGCCCACACCAGCCTGGGTGGATAGGTTGGTCTTCCCAGCCAGCATTTATTCGGGGGGTTCTAGCAGTTGGAGAGCTCAGAGGAGGGGTAACAGGAGCACTTATGGAGCCACCATTGATGTATAGATGGGGAAGCTTAGAAGAGGAAGCCGATGAGAGGTTTTTGAGCCACGGTATGAGGGAATTGCCATCCACATTGGCATTAGCAGCATAGGAGGATGAGGCTGGACTGGGGAAGGAAGAGGATCCAGGACTTGGGTTGTAGGAAGCACAGGGGCTAGGGAGGTAGGAGGAGCATGGGCTTGCTGTAGCAGAACCATCAATAATGTCCATGTGCTCCACAGGTTTCCATCCCTGAAGAAAATGATGAAGATAACAGATCACTTGATGAAGTGGTATACGCTATGGCAAAGTTATGCCAAGCAACAACAAAAATGAGAAAAATATTTTGATTGAAAGTCATTTCCCAGCCTCACAAGCATATCCTCAGTGCATGCCGGTACCTAGTTTAAGAACAGAACCTCAAGTATTCAATCATGCCAGTAACAGGGACAGGCCAGTCTGTAATGCCATTGAGCATAGCAGTATCAGGATAGAAACATGTCCGTAACTGAAGAAAGCGTAAAAAGACCAGGCAGCTGAAAAACATGGTCTGGAATTGAAAGCGTATTGTGGTTGCAGCAGGCTTTAGAGAAATAACCCAGCAAGTTCACATGGAAACAGATGAACCAAAACCTGAAAGGGGAGGAAGGTACAACATCCTCATTTTTGAAGAAGATCTACCAAAATTATCTACTTCCTGAAATGTATAGCAATGGGATGACGTGGTTGATCTAGTATGATGACCCGTAGTCCATAAATTCGATATATTTCTGTGGAACGTGCAACTCACTGTTATAATCAACTACAGCATCCTTCCGAATGCTTCATTCCTCTATATTCTATCACACACAGGGATTGATCTTGCCGTCTTGAGCTGTCCTTGGTAGCTCGATCCACACCATCGTTTACCCAAATTCAACCTGATCTATCCATGGCGCCTTTCATATCTTTTTTCCCTCAACTTCACACACCCACATCTGGATGGATAAATTCTTAGCTCAGAGCTAGCCTCATTCTCAAACTTTCGCGCGTGAGGTGTAGTTCATTGTGTTCTGACAATTTTAAAAGCATTAAACCACCAACACAACCTTTTAACTTCTGATCTCCATCAGTGGTTTGGTCACTGGTGACTTTAAACAACACACATGCCCCAATAAGACAAAGTGTTTTAGCAATCTCCAAGCTCAATAGAAGTTATTTTTAACTTCATGAACAGAATTGAACTCCATTGCAACTCCAGAAAAGAAGCTGAAACGCTATCACGAACACAACTAAATCAAATACACCTCCCCCTCCCTAAGAGGAAACTGAACAGAACTGAAAAAAGGGTCTGTATTATTGCTGGCAATTAGCTAGCAGCAACTCTACCAAATCCATGAAAGAGAGTCCAAAATTACTAATAACCCTTTACCACCATTGACATGCTGCAGTCAGTCTCATGTTGTTTTCGAGGTCAATTTGGTCTTTTTAAAGACCTCTGTGTTGCTGTTCATGTTCTCTCTTAGTGAGTCCAAAGTTAACAACATGGAACAGCAACACAGAGGTCCTAAAAAGACCAAGCTAACTTAGGCAAAATCATGCAAAGATCATGAGTTGCGGGATCTGGGTTCTCAAACTTCTGTGATTTCTAATGCTTATCGTCATATACAGAGGAGTCATGAATGATGCTAGGTATACACAAGAGAGGCACCTGACAAATGCAACTAAGCAAACAGAACTAATCAAAGTAGAAGTAACCCAAAATTCATATTCAAAAAATTAACAAATTAATCACCTTTTGTTTTGCTTTACTAAACGAAACTAAACTGCAATTTTTTTTTCTTTCAAGTTTTGCTTCCTAAAGCGTAAAACCAAGGGTAAGCAGAAATAAAATACAGACGGTGAGTGAGTGAATGGTAAAGAACCTTGCGGTAAGTGGTGCCATCGGGCTCGACGGTCCAACCAGCCTCATTGCAGAGGGCTTTAAGGACTTCATTATTGTCACAGTGCTTCGGAAGCTTGTAGTTGCCATACATTCTTAGCCCAGAAAAGATCTTCGCTGCAATGGCTCTTCTTCTTCTTTCTCTTCTCTTGTTATTCTCTCTTTCTTTCCATGTTGGTAGTCTCGTACCTGGATTCATACTTCTAGTCTCTAACAAAGTGACTGCATCGGTAGGAAGTGATCAATGGTTGTTTCTAGGATAACTAGGCAAGATATAGTAAAGCTGAAAGTTTTCTGGTAGAAGTCTAATCTTTCATCAAAAGAAAGCGTGTTGAATCAGTAGCTTTCAGAAATCAACGAAAGCTACAGTTGTTTGGGATTGAAAAAGACAGAAACTTGAACAAGTTGAGTTGAAATTGGTCTGGCCAGATCTATACAGAGGTTGAAGGTGGAGATGAGCAGTGAGACTGGAGGTGGTCCTTTATAGTTTGCTTGAACCCGGGAAGATGAAAAACCTGAGAAATCGTCAGGAAGAACGGTCTCCTAAATATGTTGGAGGGTGCTCTTTGCCTCCTTTTAACTAATTTACGAATATGCCACTCGCATCGGATGGAATAAATAAATAAATAAATAAAAAGTTATGATTATAAATAAATAGTAGATAAGGCTCGCCATATCCATGTATTGTACCAAAAACAGAAACAGGTTGTCTCTACAAAATCTCATATACGGTAATATTTATGTTAGGAAATCTGATATAGGATGATCGATTCGGGATAAAATTTAGGCTAGTTTTATTATTAGTTTTTGATCTTGTTAAATTGAATTTATTTATTTTTATTTAGACCAGTATAAATTGTTACTTCTATATTGTTGAATTAGCACTTTTCAGGCATAATTTAAATCATCAATACCGTATTTCTCTAATAATATTATTGATTAGGTATTTATTATTTAAGGATCTTAAAAGAAAAAAAACCTACACAATTTAGTGTAACCTTGCTTAAGAAACTCTTATATTTGACTTTGGTAATGATAAAATACATTTATAATCATAATAAGTATGGCTTCATTTTTATTTTCTTGCTAGGTTTAGATAAATAAAAAAACCCTTTGGTCATAAATTATTATTATTATTAATAATAATAATAATAATAAAGAATCTAACTAACAAAATAGTGCCATAAATAGGAATACAAATCATTATAGAGAAAAAAATTATAAATCTAAATAATTAAAGAGACAATGGATCATACTCTAAGCCTCATTGACTTCAAATTTAAAATAATTATGCGAACCTAATTTAAAATTTCTGAAACCTATCATAAAAAAATATAAAATTTATATTAAAAAAATAAGTTATACACTCTAAAAATTAAAAAAAAAAACAAGAATGGGTCATTTATCTGAGATTTAAAATTATTCTTAGCATGATTTGAACCAACAATAGTAATGATATATTGATATTAAATTTATTATTTTCGAGTCATAAAAAAACTTCACACAAAAATAAATTAATGTCAGCATAATATGATTGTGGTTGCAATTGCTTTTAAAAGTTCTTTTTATTCAGAAATGCATCAAAATGATGTTTTATTTTTATTTTTTTAAAATCATTTTTGACATCAGCACATGAAAATAATTTAAAAACATCATTTTTTTTTAATTTGAAGTAAAAAATAAAAAAAATTATTTTTTTTCAAAAGCGCTTTTGAAACGCACTGCCAAACATGGTACTAGTCAACTCAGACTAACCAACAAATTTTAACATATACTAAAAGAGATAAGGAGTGTTACTGTTCACTATGAGTGTTTTTACTGTGGATTACAATAGTGTTTTATGTTCGGTTTGGTTCCGGGTGTCCGGGTCACCATTTTTTTTTTAATTTTTGCACAGTAAAATAACTATTATACCCTCCAATAAGATAAAAACCAAGATTTGCCGGAAGAGGTGTCATGGTAATTTCTCATTTTTGGGTCATAGGTTATTTTGTTTTCTATATATTTTTTGCACAATCAAATAACCATTCTACCCTCCAATAAAATAAAAATCAAGAGTTGCCAGAGAGGATGTCATGGGAATTTCACATTCCATTGCACAGTAAAATAACTCATTTACCCTCCAATAGGACAAAAACCAATGGTTGTCTACAAGAGTGTTTCAGATATTTCACATTTTTTTGAAAATATTTAAATACTTATCTGCCCCTAATAAGACAAAATAAAAGAGTTGATTGTAGGAGTGTTTAAGTAATTTAACATTATTACTATTATTTTCCTACGAACACTGTTGGCGAGTTTGACACACGCCCTGATGGTTTTCTTCATGACACTCCATTCGAGCAGTGTGTTCCGGTGGAAGAAAATGTCCATCCGACATCTTAGTGGATTTGTCGCGGTATCCTCCTTATGGTGTGGCGCGTGGCGGAACACGATGGCTAGAGACGTGACGATGGTCGGTTGATATTTTTTCCCCCTTTTCTCTCTCCTGTGCGCTAAATTACATGGCAACCCCTCAGTTTTATGGTTGTTTCATTTCATTCCCTAATCGTTTAATTGTGTTGTATGGTTCTTATTTATATTATGTAAGTTTTGATTTATTTCAATTGTGTTCTTCGATTGAAATTAATTATAAACATGATACGAATCGGCCCAGAAACACCAACAAGGACTTATTACATGTTCATGGGCTTGATTCGTGGTTTTGAAGGTGTCAACCAAGTCAGAATTGTAAGGACCATTGAAGTATCAAGAGGAGACCCTAGTATATCTTATCTATGTGCAGGAGTGGTCCAGCCCAACTTTATCTGGGCCATGAAGTGAGGATAGAAAGGACCAAGGCATAAAGTTCTTTATCGTAAGTGGGATAATTCAAGGTCGCTCCACTTAACTTCTCACTGAAATACACAATAGGTCTCCGATCCTGCATCAAAACAACACCTATTCCCATTCCAGACGCATCACACTCTATTTCAAATGTTTTTGTAAAGTTAGGTAAAGCCAAAACAGGTGCAGAACATTATTTGTCTTTCAAAAGAACAAAAACCAATTCTTGTTCCTCCTCCCATTTAAACCCAACTGACTTTTTAACAACTTCATTCAAGGGTGTAGCTATTGTACTGAAATCTTTCACAAAATGCCTGTAAAAAATAGCTAACCCATGAAAACTCCTTACCTCACTTACCGATTTGGGTGTAGGGCACTACCGGATGGCCTTAACTTTCTCCTCGTCCATCTCGATACTTTGTGCAGTTACAACATAGCCAAGAAACACAATTTTTTCCATGCAGAAGGCACACTTTTTAAGATTAACATACAATTTCTCACTACGCAACACACTAAGTACATTACGCAAATGATCAAAATGCTCAGTTAAGTTCTTGCTATAGATCAAAATGTCATCAAAATACACAACCACAAACTTACCTATGAATGCACGCAACACATGATTCATTAAACGCATAAACGTACTTGGTGCATTTGTAAGTCCAAACGGCATTACTAACCATTCATATAGACCATACTTAGTTTTAAATGCAGTTTTCCACTCATCAACCTTTTTCATCCTAATCTGATGGTACCCACTTTTCAAGTCAATTTTAGAGAAAATACAAGATCCATGTTGTCGCACGTCGCCGCGCGGCGACGTGCGACAGAGTATATTGATGTATTTTATTATATCAAATCTTATATATATAGATGTTATATTTTATTTTTGAACTAACACAACATAGGAATTATTTAAATCCCAATAACTATAAAAGTTATTTACTCAGCCAGGATTTCGCGGTAAATTTTACTATTGATTTGTTATTGCTGAGTAACTGTCTCTGTCCAAAACCATCCACGGAGAGGCAAAGCTGCTCGCTCGTGTCGGAATTCGGCGCACGTGTCAAGGTCGAACCCCTCATGCCCATAGTTATTGATCCCGTCCCGGTCCCGGTTCCGGATTTGTGTTTGGAACGGGACGTCCCGGTTTCGGTACCGTTCCGGGTACCGTTCCGGTTTTGTACTGTTCATTTTTATTTAATTATATATATGAAAAAATAAAATATTAATTTAACAAGTATAATTTAAATTCAAGATAAATGAAATTTAAATTATACAATACAAACATAATCTCAAAATTAGAAACATCTTTGAAATTCCAAAATATTATGAAAGTAAAATGTTCTAAAATAAAAGAAAAATACATCAAACATCCTCTACTACATCATTAATATAAAAGTAAGGATCTTGATCTGGCTGTGGAACATAAGGAAAGTCGTCAACAAGACATTCCAATAGCTGGTCATCTCCACCAAGCTCATTCTCCTCATTTACACATGTCTCTTCATCATCTAAATTTAAAGTAGCGAAAGGTGCTTCGATACTCTCCCAACTTATGTCATCTCCATCAAGAAGACCGGGTTCTTCACAAATCCATTCATTCAATAGATCAATGTTGTCAAGGCTAATGGGATCTAAAGCATCTCTTGTTCTGCTCATATTCCTACAAAGAATAAACACGAAAGAAATTAAAAAATTAATAGCAATGTAATAGAAAATAATTACTAATATAATAATATTGATATTTTACTTACCTCTGTTTAATCTTTAGATTATAGCGAACAAATACTAAATCGTTTAATCTCTTGTGCTCAAGCCTATTTCGCTTTTTTGAATGAATGAATTCAAATACACTCCAATTTCTTTCGCACCCAGTTGCACTACAGCATTGACTAAGAACTCGAACTGCAAACTTTTGAAGTTCTGGAGTATCAATGCCGAATTGCTCCCACCATGAAACTAGATAACAAATTTTGAATAAATCAAATATTATAGATAAAAAAAAAGACATTGTATTGTAAAAAATAAAAGTTATTACCTGGATTTAACTTTTCTCTATTACGAATAGCCATGGTTACACCAAAAAGACCAGTTGCTCTCTTATACTCCTCAATTTGGGCAATGATGTTATCTTGAGTATCACAATCAGGAACCAATCTCATAATTGTGGTAAGCAAACCTCGAGTTACCTCCCTTTGTTTTGAAAAAGAAGGCCTAAAATATATTCCAGGATTAAGAAAACATCCTGCTGCATGTAATGGACTATGAAGTTGCTTATCCCATCTAGCATCAATTACCCGAATATATGGTCCATATTGAGACATTCTATTTTTCAACCTTATTTTGATGGCTTCTTTTGCTTTATCCATTGCCTCATATAAATAGCCCATTGATGGTTTTTCTTCACTGTCTGCTAACCTTAGAACTCGTACTAAAGGCTCGCTGACGTTGACAATATGTGCACATCTCGGCCAAAAGTCGTTATCTTGTAAAATTATAGCAGCAATTTCGTTTCCAACCCGACTTTTGCCATGACTTGATTCAACCCATTTTGTGCAAGTAAACATCTGTCGAAGCTCCTTCTTAAACTTCAGTAAACATTGGAGGCTTAAGAAATGGGTTGCAAACCTTGTTATGCCAGGACGACATAAATCATGTCCATTTGTGAATTCTTTCCTCATCAAAGCTAGAACCCATGCATGATTATATATAAACTTCGTTATATTTCTTGCCTTTTTAATGGTTTCATCAATCATTGGAAAATATCTCGGATCACATATATTTTCTAGCATTAAATCAATGCAATGGGCAGCACAAGGAGACCAAAAAAAGGTGCCATACCTTTGCTGCAAAGCTTTCCCAGCAGCCTTAAATGAAGCCTCATTATCACTAACAAATTGGACAATATTCTCTTGTCCAACTTCTTTGACAACTTCATCAAACATCTCCAGCAATGTCTCTTTATCTTTTCGAAGTCCTGAAGTGTCAACAGACTTCAAGAATACGGTGCCTCTCGGAGAATAGGCAAGGAAATTCACAATTGGTGCATTCTTCCTATTTGTCCACCCGTCAGCCATAATTGAACATCCATAAACTCTCCAATCAGCCTTGATACTTAAAATGTATTCATGGACATTATGAACTACATCCTTCAAAAGTGGTCCTCTTAAATCATGAAATGATGGGCCTTTAAACCCAGGTCCTATGGATGCTACGGCATCTAGCATTGGCTGATAATAATACGAATTAGCACTGTTAAACGGTATATTAGCATCATACCACCATGTTGCTACGGCTATTCTTGCATTGTGTTCCATCTCTTTAGTAGCCATTGCACTTCTAATACTAGGCTGGGAACCCGGGGTAGTTCGTGGAGCAAATAAAGGAATCCTTCTTCCAGATGTACTTGTTCCTTGCACTGTCGTTCTTCTACTTGTTTGTGAACGTATATCACCCTCTGCTATTTCTTCATCATTGGAAGCTGATTGAGAATTTCCAATATCGGTTCTAATTCTTTTTCTTCTCTCTTTCTCCGTTGTCATCTCATCTACCATTTGTTTCATTTGCCACTTAACCTCCGGAGGGACCTTTTTACAAGCTTCAACTTCACCTTTAATACCAGCAAGGTGGTACTTCAACCGAGTAACACCACCACCATTGATCCGTTTATTACAATAAATGCATATACTTGCGGCCTTTACACCAGGAACCACCTGTCCATGAGCCCATGCTGGATCATCTGATCTTGTTGGAGCTGAATACATGGAAGTCCCACCACTAGATGAGTTTTCAGCCATGTAATTTAATCTGTTGTAAAAAGATAACACAAGTTAGGCATGTAAAAAGATAACACCATGCACGAAAACGAAAAGCATTTCCATTATCAAGCATCAACAACATCAAGCATTCATTATAATTTTTCATGAATTTGTTCATGAACTTTATCTAATCATCCTGAACATTTAATATTTGTAATCCTATATTCCAACACTTCCATTATTTCATGAATTTGTTCATCCATTTGGGATTTGTTATCTCATTTCACTCTTATCATCACATAACGGGAAGTCCTCAATGAATAAAAATACAAGGAACAAGCACCATAAAAGAAGTAATTACAAGAAATCTCTAACTTGAAAAAAGTTTCATCTGCATACTGCTGCAATGACCATCAATATAAGATGAAACACATTAGCTCAAATTATCAAGCTCAAAGGAAGAGATTTCTCAATATTACCACAAACATTTCTCAGGCAACCGAAGTTAACGAATCTAGCCAAGAAACACTATCAATATCAATATATATATGATCACATAATTCATGACAGCTCCTTAAATTCTACAAATTCCAATTCTATGATGTGCATTAATCCAACTTCTACGAATCAACCACCTAATCTATAAAATTCAACAGCCTGAACATAAATTCCTCATAGATCATCAAGATTCCACATAAATTCCTCATAGATCATCAAGAAAGGTAGATTGAAACTTCACCAAAACAAGAAGCAACAATTTAGTTCTTAAATTATAACAACTCTTAAATAAAATAAACGTTAGTCAATCTTTGTTATCCACTTAAATCAGCAAGGAATTTCGGCCTTCCATCCAGTCGAAAAAATAAAAATTAAAACTAGAAGAATAAATCTCCCCTTGATCCTAATAAAGGGATTGTTCAACAATTAGCTCATCTAAAGTTCTAAACTGTCGAAAATTTATTTCTCCATTCAGCTCATCTAAAGTTGTAAACTGTCGAAAATTTTTCAATAAATTAAAGGATTTGGTTCCTCAAATGTGTACCTTTAACTGGAGATTTGGGGAAGAAGAACTACTGAAGATTTTGTGCCGCCGTGTAGAAGAAATTGCGCCGCCGTGTGGAAGAAATTGTGCCGCCGAGATTTTGATTTTTGATTTAGGGTTTCAGAAATTGAGCTGATTTTGGGGTTGAGGATTACAAATTGAGCTTTTCAAGTGAGGGATTTCTGGTTTATGAATCGAAAACAAGGGATTTCTGGATTAATTTGAGATTGGGAGAAATCGGGAATAGATTGGGGGAAAAAATCGTGAGTCTGGGACTGGGAGCGGGAAGAAGAAAGGGTGATTTGTTTGCCCGTGTATTGGCTAAACGACGTCGTTTGTTGCTTATCAAAACGACGTCGTTTTAGTCCGTACCGGAACGGAACGCCCGGTACGGAACCGGGACGTTCCGGCCGGGATTCGCCCGGATTTTCCGGGACAGGCCGGGATTCTACCCGGGACAAAAACGTCGCCGTTTTGTCCCGGGTTTTGCAACGGGACGGGGCGTCCCGCCCGTTCCGGCCGGAACGGGACGGGATCAATAACATTGCTCATGCCTTCTTAGAAGTTAATCTTGCTGTGCATGCGCCTGCAGTTGAAGATGGTGCGGACGCGGTCCTCTCTTTTCACGTGACCACATGGCTTTTGGCGTGATCATCTAAGTGGGCCCACTGTTTAAAGATTGTTGAACAACGCGGTGAAAAGTCACTCGGTATCAGAGAGGTTTATAAAATTAAGATACCAAGTAGAATCGAAGTTGAAAACACTGCAATTTGCAATGAATTGAAGTGTATTCTATTCAGCAATGTGTGAAATAATAAATCAATTAATAATTGACTCGGTGTATAATTAATAATTCAAGGGCTTAGAACTGTTTCAAGAGGAGTTATTCTAAGATTAATAAAGTTATGCCTTGTGTCCTGGGAACAATATAATTATTAAAGAAGTTGTTTTTCTAAATATTTGGGTTGGCTTTTAGACATCTACTCAATAGCCTTTACAATCATCATTAAGTCAATGCTCGTTGCTAAATATGTTTTAGGGTCTATATAATAATATAATAATGCGATTAAAGTTGTTTTTTAAAATATTTTGTGTTCAACATTAAAATTATTTTTGACTCAACACATCAAAATGATCTAAAAACACCATTTTTTTTTAATTTTAAACAAAAAACAAAAATAAAATATTCAATTTTTTCAAAAATATTTTTTGAAATGTAATGTCTAACAAATACTTGGAGAATACACCACATCCTCGTGTAGGTTGTAGAATCAAAAATTATATTAGCTATCAGAATATGTTAGAAGTTAAGGGAGACATTAAGATACACTACTAGAATTATCAGTTACCAAAAAAAATATTTGTCGGTATTTGAACTCATTGTTTATCAATAATTATCTTACCAACATCCTTATGGGTAAAAATCCTTTGTTAGCAAAACTCTCATCGATAATTCTTGTTATGTCGATGATTTTGTTATTAAATGTAGGTTGAAAAATCAGAGTTTATGGTGTCTTGATTAAAAAAATCTTTTTTTTATTCAAAACACTCAAAACACCTTAATAAACCTATATATGACCTCAAACAACCCAAAAACAAATCAACCAGAAATTAAAAAAACAAAAACAAAAATCAACTTTTTAAGCTCAAATCTACCATTTTAAGCAAGTTTACAAGCAAAAAATACATAGGCTTTACTCTCATCATTGAATGAAACTTTCTAACACAAATTGTTTTTTATTTCATGACCATAATTATGATCAACCGAGACTTTCTCTCTTTGTACCCCTAAAATCCGACCACTTTTTTTTTTTTTTTTTTCTATCTTGAACCATGGGGACTAAAACATAAGAAAAATAAAATTTGAAGCAATATTTAATTCACAAAAAAATAAGGACCTAAAGTGCATAATTTGAAAAGTAGACTGAAGGACAAAAATGAAAAACAAATTACAAAATCGTCATCTGGCTATAGTGAGAGAGAGTTCTAATCTTTGTTTAATATAATACTAATACTAATAAAATGCAATTTTACAACTCCCAACGACAAAATTGGCAGAACTTTTGACTCTTAAACGTAAAGAGCTCCAAAGTAAGGGTTACCTACAGGAAGAGAGGATGATTGGAACCTTACCACAGGCACAGAAGACCTTATCCCAAGACTGATACTACCCCCAACGAGCAAGGTCGATGAGCTCACTTGCTATACTATGAAGCGAGTACTATATAAGACTAGGCTTGCTGGTGCTCTGGCTAACTAAATTTCAAATTGACAATTGTCCATCAAATACGACCCTTGTTAAAACCAGTATATATATATATATATATATGTAAACACAAGGAAAAAGGTAAATTTGATACCCTTTGTCCATCAAATAGGAGAAATTGGTGGGCAGGGTTTTGTTGAATTTGAATTGAAGCTCCCACCCCTCTTGATTCTCCAGAGAAACCCATTTACAGGGAATACTGCAAATCCCTCCAGATCTTGTCAAAACAAAGCATTTTTAGGCAATGTTACTCATCATTACAATAGAACTCCTGAGTTCCGAGTTTAGTCGTGATAACAATTGTTCCTATACAACAGCAAAATGCAGAAGCTCAGAAGCTCAGCTGGCTTCTATTGTAATGACGCAAAAGGCTTGCATGTTAATTTCCCAATGACCAGATAAGTTAGCCTCTAAAAGATGCAACTGCTGTACCGTGTGATGTATCACCATCATTGCAAAACCAAATGGATTCCACAATCACAGTATCAAGAACCAAAGTGATGGCTGGAAAAAGAAATGGATTACCCTCACTTTCCCAAGTGAGTTAATATCCTGCTGATCAAAACTTCCTTCTTCCCTGTAACAGGAAGATTGTTCGCTGTCAAGTAATACTTCAGCTCTGTTACTGTCAAGTCCTTCAACTGCAAAACATAGATCCATGACAAACGGGATTGTTGCAGTAAGATATTATAAATAATTTCAAAAAACTATAAGCAAATAATTTCCACCAGCCATTTTCTGTAGGGATTGCTGTTCATTGAACAAACAAAGCCTGGAGTGTTTTTATTGATCTAGAGAAATGTTTAAGAGAGGGTTTTGCTTAATCAAGCGGATTGTACAATAATGTCAGTTAAACCAACTTTTTGCACCTAATTAAGACCAACATCATCATGTTTGAACACAAGAAAGCACACCTGTCTGCTGTCAGCAAGATCAGGCCTGTTGTGGTTTGGAGAAAAAGTCAGGCCACCAGGATGTTGTGATCCAAGGGGTAAAAAACTACACTTGTTTGGATAAATAAAATAATTTTTGAGCCCCCATACATAAAACAGAGACTATGACATGGATTGTGATTTTTTCTAGGAAAACTTTTTCTGTAGGGATTTCTGTCCATTGAACAAATGAAGCCTATAGTTTTTTATTGATCTGGAGAAATGTTGAAGAGAGGGCTTTGTTTACTCAAACCAATTGTCTATAAAGTTGGTTAAGCCAACTTTGGGCGCTTGATTAAGACAAACACCATCACACTTGAAAGACAAGAATGCACACCTGTCCGTTGTCAGCAAGATCAGGCCAGTTGTAGTTTGCAGACTCCTTAACTGCATTTTCAGCAGCTGTTTTCCGTTTTTTGGATGCGTCGCTTGCTTTTCCATTGCCCATGTCACTTTCCTCATCATAATTGTCTCCATAGACAGAAAGCTTGAACTCTTCAACTGCTTTAACAACTCCTGGTCTGTGGTGCCATAAATGTGAACATTTGTCAGGTTAATAAAAATAATTGTGAAGATCCACATGAAGGGCAGGGAATGAAAGAATGGTGGATGCAGCAAAGGATAGGAAGCTACAAGTCGATCTTACCTAGCCATGCCTTCTTCATCAGGAAGTGTTTCATCATTGATTTCTGGTATGTCATCTTCATCCAGAGCTAGGGCCTGCAGAATTGCATAGTGTCTCTGCAAACCTGTAAGAAAAAGTTTTGGAAATTGATGAGGAGGAGAATCCAGCTAAGATTTAAGGAAAAGGAATAATTATATAATTTCCTCAAAGTTCACACAAATCAATGTCCTCCAATAATAGCATATATTACAGAAAACTAATATTATGGAATGTGCTATATCCATGATGCACGAAAATTGTGGATGCCACACAAAGTGGCACCCACATGAATTGAGATTTTACAACTTTATATGTTCAATCTACTCAAACATTGATATTATTTTTATTTTCTTGCACTATAATTCAGGATCTCTCTTTATAGAAGCACTAACTTCAATCAGGGCATTGCTTAGGCAGAGTCGACACTTCATAAATGCATGTTATATATAATTTAACTGGAGATAACTGAGATGCAAATCAACTAGTAAGAAAATTTTACTAAACCTAAATACGCATGCGCTATATTTCATCATTTGGAGAGTAGATTTTACAAATATAAGAGTAAAAGTTCTTCCTAGTTCAAACCCAGAATCCATGGGTGCGCGCGCGCTTCCAAACCTTTTAAAAAGTTGATTGACTATTACACTCTTAGTAAATTAAACAGTACTATTTCTAATTCTAGCAGAAATCCACCTTTTACTCCCAGTACAAGTAAAAGTTAAAACCAATTATCTTTTCTCATTGCCATCAGTTTCCAATTCATAATAGGAATCCAAATTAAAATCACTTTTTTTCCTCAACAATAGCCATCAATCCACACTGTCCATGAATTCATATAAACATCTGGAGAGGTTTGACAACAGCCATGTGAAGAGGTTTTCAGAATTTTGCCCAATCATCTTAAATTGCTTTTGATTTGGGATGAGAAATCATAAGAAATGTTAAGGAGAAAACATCTTAAATTTAAGGCTTACCAGAACCATACAGGAAAACATGCAAAAATTGTAAGTACAAGGGCAACAATGACCAAACTGGAACAAAGGGTCAAATATGACCAAAAATCCTAAACACAAAGACCAACCAAGTATCTCATCCCGTGAGGTTAACATTAAAATCCATTTTGGGGTTAAATTAAACCTCCATGAAAACTTCCTTCTCCCCCTAATTTGCACCAAACATAAGTAAAATGGGTGAAAAGATACAAAACATAACTTTTCACCCGCTACTCCCACACCAAATATATCCTTAGCATTTATAGGCACTCTTTAAGGTACACAGTCTGAATAATCAAAGCCAGCTTACCAGGGTTAGCAAATTGGAATACAGAAAAATCTTTCAAGTCAATACGTTTTATTAAAGAAGCAGCCCTAAAAATTTGGTCATCAGTAGCTCGAGGTGCCCCAGCATTTGTGTTTGAATGAATCTGCAGCCAGTCACCCATACCCTTGTTACTAAGATTACTATATAATCCATTTTGAATCAACTTAAAATTGTACTTGCCTCTTCAACATGCCTGACATCATCAGAATAGGGAAGATATATCATGTGCATTCCAGGTGGCTCAACCTGACCACCAGCACTAATAATCTCATCCTGTGTTTTCAAGGACATCAATTAGAAACGTTAATGACAGCGTAATTTCAAAATCAGACATAAAAACAGCAGCTATTATGTTTGCTTAATAATTAGTTCAAGAAAACAATTTGTATCACATAAATCATAATGTTTAAGGAACTTAGAAATCTAGTTCAACAGCATAGGTTAAGCACCAGAAATTACTCTCTTTCATTACTCAACAAATGCACAACAAGGCATGACATTCAGTTTGAAAAGATGGATTCCAATCCAGGAAGAGATATGTAAAGATATTAAAAAGAGATACAAAAGCACAGGGTAGTATTCAATTGCAAAAGTAGGAAAATGGCACAATTGCATACAAAGATAGCATGAGGTTATTCAAATGCCTAATTTTAATTGACCAGAGTGGGACAACCAAATTAGAATATTATCATTTTCTGAAATGAAATTAGAAAGAAAAAAAAAAAGCAAAATGATAAATGCGTTAGACAAGTATTGGGAACCTAATCTACTCTCTTCAAAACAATTGCTTTACATTACAAGTTTATTTGATTATTCTTTACATTTGAGCAGAATTTAGTTGCAGGGTCTCCCACTTATTTAATGGAATAGGTTAGAAATTCAAAGGATGGACAAAAAATAGTAATAATGACAAATAATATAAGGATGAAGATGGCATATTGATGCCAAAATCATACTTGTTCACCAATTATAAATTCAAGCATGCAACAATACAATGGTACTTTAAAAATGCAGTATTTTACTTGTGCAACAAGGGCGACCAATTGAGGACGAGATGAGCTTCCATAAAATGCAACTGCAAAACTGCAAAATTTTCAATGAAGAAAGAAAATAGAATTAAGAGTAAATAAATGCTAATAAATAAAAAGCACGACTAATTCAAGAGATAAGATTAAAAAAAAATAATCAACTTTTGCAATTGATGAATGTGTCTTGGGTTCCATAATTTATATTTCTTCTTTTCCATAACAAAAAAGAAAGCGGAGCTTCTAAAGTTAGGAATCTTGATGCTCCTAGCCACATAAAGATGTAGGATACTAGCACCACAAAAATTAAAGCCATCACCTAGTTATGCTCCAACAGAATTTGGGTCCTGGAAGAAGAATTTGGAGATAGCTGTGCCCTTTGAAATCTTTATAAAAGGTGGATGCACTGAAGTTTCAAATCCAGACACAGAGACATGGTTACAAAACCAAGAGTCTGTCCATTGCATCATAGAACAATCCCTATATTATGATTAAGGGTATGGATAATAAATATGAATTTCTACAATCCCAGGCTTAAACAAGAATTGTCCAGGTACAAGGGTAAATGCCATTTGTTGATACTACAATAAGAAGTATAAATAATAAATCTAAATAAAATACAGACAGCATCTATCATTAGTAGAAATTTATTTCATTACTAAATAATATAACATAGCAATAGAAATTAGAGATATTATTTGATTATATCTTATAAATATTTGGGTTCAGGTTGAAGGAATAATACTATAGTTCACAAAATAAACACTGCTCACCGTTTAAGGCGTACCATGGATCTAAGCAGGGCAATGAAAATGCAAGTGCTACCAATTACTTCCTGCAACCAATAACCAGAAAATAAAAAAGAGAGCTATTACATGCCATGGAAGATATGATTTTTGGATATATGTGAAGCAAGATGAGACTGCTGATTGCCTGGAAACAAACTCAGAAAAAATCTTGAAAAATAATCTTACAATTACCAAATATCTGAAGTGCATATATTTTTTGTTTATTAAGATAACTACTACTAGTTAAACATCCATCATAGCCACAAGAGAGGAAGTATAGAGATTTAATGGAGAGTGAAAAGGACACAATTGAGTGGCTTGAATGTATTAGTTTTACTTCTCATTAAGAAATGTGAAGTCAAAATTCAATAGATATTCTACCATTTCACTACCAGACTCTCAATTAACATGCTTTCATGTTATGTGCGAGGCACATGCAAATCTAGACAGAATCACAAGAGACCCATCAAAGCTCCCTGACCTTCGAAGGACCAAATAATAATAACATAAAATAACGTACACCAATATATTGTAGCATAGCTACCCACAAGCACATGCATACAATTAAGACTTTGAAGAGCATTCTAGCATGATTCTTAAAAATTATTCTTCATGCTTATAGAAATGACATTCTCAAAGACAAACTGTGGAGATGAGTAAATTCAAGCTATCAAGTTTAATCCACTTACCAAGATTTATATATCCTAAAGTAGAAACAATCAACAGAGCAAGTCATATTATGTCCTTTAGATGCAATTTTGTAGGTGAAGTGGATCAAAATATCATTCACTGCACACCCATCAAACCAACATATTGCCAAATTGCCCAAATGTACTCTCTTTCAGTATGAGATAATGTGAAACTAAAAACAATCCTCAATTTTCCCTTGGCTGCCAGGTTTTTTTTTTTTTTTGCCATATTTCAAACACAGGAGCAATTAGTAAGCTTTGATGATTATCTAATGCATTCTTATACAATTTTGTTTCCATGAATGCACCATCTTCTATATAGAATTCTATAAACTTTCATTGCAATATCATCCTAGGGGATCCATTTCCCTCCACTAACTGCATTTCCTAAAGGGAGGTAGAGTTGTAACCCAATTAACATAACCAGTCAAGGGGACATTTTCATTTAGCTGTGGCATTACAGTCATTTATAGGCTTGAAGAACCATGCTAAGTCATAAAAAAAAGTAGTGATCTATAAACCAGAGCAGAACAGGCAGCATGAACTGTAGGAAAATACCCAAATTCTGTTCAAGGAAAAGAATTAAGGAACCTTGTCACTGGGAAAAATAAATGTCGAAGGCCTCATGTTGTGATAATCTTTCAAGCAACTTAGGGGCTTGAATCCAAGAAGATGAAGATGCCCAGTTGAAACTCTTTTGATCTCGGACAGCTCCTCGACAGACAACATGATATTGTCGCTGAACCATTGATTAATTAGGCAACAAATGCAGGTGGACAGCCACCATAATTTATCAAATAAAAAAAAAAGAATATTAAAGTTTGGCATAAACCAAAATAAGCATGCCAAAAAGGAGAAAAATGTAAGGGTATTACAACTTTTTAAGCTACAATATTAAATGATAAAAACTAATGGGAAACTTATTTACATCATATACTCCTGAGAAAAATTTACAAGAAAATGAAAAGGGCAAAGCAAAAAATACAAGAAATATGTGTGTGTGGGGGGGGGGGGGGACATTGATACCAAAACAAGCAGAAGCCAAAATTAAGGGGGGAATAAAAAAAAGAAAAAGAGGTTATGGAATCAACCAAGAAAGAAAAAATAAAAAAGCATTACTAATAACATAATCGACAGAAGTGAAACATGCTTACTTTTTGTAAGGCTGGTATCGTTTTGCAGGTTCTTGCATCAATGCACCAGTATCAGCACAGATAAAAGATCTCTCAGTCTGCAAAATGTCAAAATACATGACCTGGTAAGATTTAATACTCACAAGGTGAATCCAAAATCTAAAACAAAAAGGAAATGATGGGAATAAATTAAAAGTCAATTACATATTATAGGAGCAAGTAAAGAAACTCCCCAGTTTGTATCTAATTAACTTGAAACTAATTCCTTTTAAAGAAATTTTATGATACGGATTAGAAAGCAACAAGTGAAATTCCAGTAAGTTCAATAATATAGCACCATATTCCTTTTTATAGTATCACTGAACAGAACATATCACCTCATGTGAAAGCTAATGCATTATCTCCTTAACCTCCTTCAGTGCCAAACTATGGAGAAAGTTCATGAAATCCCAAAAGATGGAGCCACAAGGAGGGAAAAAGAATACTACATGAAATGCATCATGCCATAAGAAACAATCCAGATGCTGGAAATTGCAGCACAAAATGATCAAGACTAATGATCTCAAATAGGCATAATTCACTTACATTGCACAAAATATGTGAAATGTAAATAAATGTAAGCATTAAACCAATAAACAAAATGTTAAATAACAATCTGTTATTACCTTCAAAGGACGATTGGTGACGGAATCAAGCCACGTAATTGCCCCTAGGAAACAAAAGCACACAAAAAAATAAATCATAAACTGCCTTATGTGATGCAATCAATATTATGCGGAAGCCTTCATAACATATGCAGCATAGAAGTTCAGAGTAACTGTACCTGGCATAGTTGGACGAATCAAAGCATATGTATTCAGCTCGATTGACAATCCGTTTGCAATTGATAATGTGATTCTTCTTACTATTCTCTTTGTAAACATACGTTTTCTAAGTTGATCTTTCATATCTTGCAATCTGAGATTAGAACACAATGTGAGAGGAATTTATGAAATGAACATTGTGCAAATACACATGAAATGCATGCAAATATAGGTATTCAAGCATCATTGTGAATAGAGGAGTGTAAAATAGCAGGATATACAGGCCAATGAGAATTATCATCTTAGCAAAAATCTTTGCTTTTGGGGTTCTCATGACTCCTTTATAGATGTTTGTTTTTGGGTTTACAGTGAGCAACACAGGTCCCCGCATATAGAGAATAGCCATGCCAAATGTGGAAGATAACATAACTAGCAACTCTTAATCACAAGATGTACTGCTGTCTCCAACACAAAAAATAAAGAGAGCTCATTTACATGCAGCTAGGTAGGCAAATCCTAACCCTAAATTTTTTATGCCCATCAGTTTAGAACAGATCACACATGCATTATATATCTTTATTTTTGTGTTTTTTATTCAATAATGTGTTTCATAGTCAGTTTATCCATTAATCAAAACTAAATTTATTTTTGAATGATTTAAAAAATATATCTTTCACACAACTCTAATGAATTATAAAGAAAAATCAAAACTAATTTCAAAATTTGATTAACAGACAGAATATATATCTCTCATCAAGCTAACCCTCCGTGATTTCATCTTCTTTTTGGAACCTTTAATATATGGCAGAGTAAGATTTATAATTCTCTATTATCTAAGGTTCCAAAATTAAAGCTTTACCATCTACTTGTACTAGTCTAGCTAGAACCTTTAATATATGGCAGAGCTAGATTTATAATTCTCTATAATCTAAGGTTCCATAATTAAAGCTTTACCATTTACTTGTACTAGTCTAGCTAAGAGCACCACAAAAAAGAAAATGCATACTTTTGCCCTGCAGAAGGCATAAATTGAGCAAGTTCATCACCTTCCAACCCAATCAAATCCTGAAATATAGTGAATTCTCTATCAAATGTAAATCAACTTACCACCTGAAGAAGTTAGCAAAGAAATCAACTGGAGTAGATATAGAACATGAAAAATCAAATCAAATGGTGTAGGCAAGGACATACAGAATAGAAAAGTGAAACATTGAATTCCTCATCAGGTTGACTCAAGGGGAGAAGTTCAATTGAGATGCCAAGATCTTGTGCATCCTGAAAGGTAGCAACGACATTCTTTAACAACAAAATTTGAAGTGAAAAATTGCATTCTCACAAAGACGGTTGAATTTTGAAGATGTGCAAGTTATGTTAATGGCAATCTATACTTTAGCTCGCTGCAATGTTGTCCTGGTCATATCTGCTTTGGCTACACCCTTGATGCTCCCAAAAGGATCATCTTCGTTGGTAAATAAAAGAATCCGTTTATCAGCTGTTTTTGCAGATCTGAGATGGTTTCATCCCTTACATTAGGAAACAATGCATGGAAAAACTTAAACAAGAAGATGAAAATCTCACTTCAGCTTAGAATACAATCAAACTATAACATCAAAGACAAAGAAATATGTGTATTACCCTTTACGCAACAATGCTTGTGCTATCCAGAGAGCATTGTAAAGGGAATTCTCCCGAGACCCAGACACAATACCATACTGACTGCCAATGTCTTTCATGAATGATTCTGCAAACAAATTATATCTGTTATTTTAATTATTTTTTTAAAAAAGGCTTTGCAAAACATGAAGTAAGAAACTGCTCTAATTATTTCCATATCATAAACAAAGATCCTCAAATTATTTTCTCAAAAGTTAAAAATCTATGAAGATGACAAGTCAGGGATAATTATGACCATTCAAATTCAACCATCAGCTTCAACAAGCTATTAAGAATTAGAAAACTGAGCTCTCACAACTCTTGAAAAAGGAAGATTCAAAGACCATGTAAAGAAAAACAAGATACCAGATTAAATGAAAGAAAGATGAAATCCTAAGAATGCTACTGGCTACTGCTTCATTTAGCTTTGACAGGGACAGTGGCCATACATTCTTCCAAGGGGAAAAAAATTATTATTCGATTCAATAATCATTAGTACCAAGCCATCTGACAATTAACATTGGAAAGTAAACTAGGACTTAGTTAGGGGTTGAATGGAATGCCACAAGTTTAGACAACAGAAAGCAGATTTGACAAAGTCTTGCTCTGAAAGATAGACAGTATGCTAGCAACGATTATATGATGAAAGATTGGTGCACTGAACACAATTAATGTGATACAATTTGAGCACATAAAAAATTAACTGTCATATTCGAGCAAAATATCAACATTTTTTTTATTTTTGAAACAACAAAGGTCCAAAAACAATTTAAGGTTAGATAAAGTTGAGTAACTTTATTAAAATGTATTAAAAAAACATAAAGAGTTTAGACCAGAAATCAATAAATTTTTACCAAAGATTGTAAAATATGCTGTCGAGACTTACCCTCTATGCAATCAAAATCTTTTATAAGTCTTGCAGTTGGCCTGTCTAGATACTCTCTTTCCGCAACATTGAATACAAAAGCAGCATTTAAATCCTGCAAATTCTTCTTTTCCCTCTGCAATTATTATCAAATAACAATGAGCTAATCAACTTCCATCACAGCTAGCATGTGATCCTAAAAGAAGACAAGTATACAACCAAGTAACTCTGTCAGATCACATGCCACCATAAATACCAGACTAACCCCAAGAAAAGGATAAACTACAACTATGTCTCCTTTTGCAGATTAGTTTAAGAAGATATGGAATTGCAAAATGTATTGTTTCTTACACCCTTTTTCGTGATGGCTATTAAAGCCAAAAACAAATAAAAAGACTCACAGTGTTAAAGAAGCAGATCGCAACTTCATCATACGACCTATTAATTATCTGGGTCTTCAATGACTGCGCGATACAGCTGATAGCTATGTGGAAATGAGTTTCTTCCTTTCCGTCCTCCTGCCAATACCACCAAAATCAAGATTAAAAAAAAATAAAAAAAAATTCACAGCCACAAAACAGCAGCATTTCTCATGCACAGTCAGTTACTAATTACGACAAAATCATTTGGATGAAGTGAATGGAAAAGAAATTAACGAAAGCTGCTATGATGAAACGCTCTATAATTAATACAAAAGAAACAGGAGAGAAGATACTGACAGAAGGGCAAGTAGATGAGAACATTTTGGGGGAAGCATCGACGAGGTAGACGACGAATTCTTTCGACGATTCTCTTTGCTGCAAAATTGTAATTTAGCAAGATTAGTGTTTCATTTTTTGGGGAGAAATAAATAATAAATCAAATAAAAGAGACAAGAAATAAGGAGCTGACCTGATAGAATTCACTATCGGGATCGTCTTCGTCGTCTTTAAAGATGTCATCAGGGTCCAACTCCATTTTTTTATGGTTAGGAAAAGAAGAGAAAAAACAGAGCGAAGTGAAAGGTTTCGCCGTGCACTCACCCTCCCTCCTAATTTCTTTAATATTCAAAATTCGAAGAGGTCAGTGGCTGGAGAGTACTCGGTACTCTTTGTGCTCAGCATTTCTGCGTCTAGCAAACACTGCGCCTACACCGGTGGGCCTGAGGGAGTAGGCCCAAACGCGGATCGGCCGGGTGTGTGTTTGAATATGTGTCTCAGTCCCCTGCAACTGGGCCTAGCTCACGCTATAGAATTTTTATATTTAAAATAAAATATTTTTCCTTATCAACTCTGAATCTTCTTTTTAGTATTCTCTCTTGGGTTAAATTGTTGTATACTTGTGTATATTTTTTAGTATTTACAAAAAGTTTTTTTCTGGAATAAACCTCAATTTCAAATGAGCTTTGCAAAAGTTTTTTTCTGGAATAAACCTCAATTTCAAATGAGCGATAAAAAATAAACACGTTAAAACAATTATGATTAACAATTATATAAAAATTGAATTATTCATATTTTCAACAAAGAATTCCATTCCTCCACTATAATCTTAAATGTTTTAGAAGTATAATTCCATCTGATTGTACTTCTACATCTAATTTTTTTTTGCTAAGATAATTTGATCAAGAGTCTTAAAATGAAAATTGTATTTTGAGTTAAGAAGTTAGTTTATTGAGTTTATAAAAGTGTTTATTAGTACTTCTTTTTTGTAAAAATAGATTGAAAATGGTATTTTGGGTTATAAAACCCGAGATTGATTTTTTGACAACCTCTTTAATGATCAAAAATTAAGCTTGCATGTGACACATGGTACAAAAATTAAAAAGCAGTTGACATGTCATTAACCCCCCAAAAAAATGTTATGAGCGTAGGACGCTAAGCTCCTCGTGCCTTCATTTGTATTCTGTTTATCCCTATGTAAGCTTTTATTTAAGCATAAAAAATTACATACTTGAGAAGTAGTTTAGAAATTATATATGAGACAAAAAAAATTAAATGTTCGAGGAACATTTAATAAGGCACAAGTTGTTATTAATACATTACAAAGTGGTGTAGACATAAATAAAATAAAAGGGAGAAAGACAAGGTAATTATGAATAAGTAGGGGACCAAATATGATAGACATGTAAACATAAAGGGTCTTTTATATATATATAAAAAAAGGCTAGCTCCCTTTTTTTTTTTTTTTTTTTTTTTTTCTCTCTAGAGGGCGGCAACTAGAGAAAGGAAGAATTCCCTTATTTTATCCAAACCTCTCACCTTTTTTAAAATCTAAAAACAAAAGGGTGATATGAGTGAAAAACCAAAGATAACGATGGAGAAAAAAATTATAAAGACAAGCTAGGGTAGTAATCTTGAAAAGAAAAGAGAGGGATGGCATGAGGGATAAGAAAAGGAAGAAAATTTTCATCTTCATTTTAGGTAAGTAAATGCTTAAAGTCCTATTTTTTTTTTCTTGGTTAGGTTTTTTAATGGAAAATTAAGGAAGTGAATTTTTTTTTTTTTTTTTGGATTCGAGGAAACCCCACTATCCGGAAAGCGTACTTTGTAGGCCCAGGTAGTGAGTAAAACCCCGGCTGTCCCAGGCTCTTACGAAGAGAGTTGAATATGTGGGGCTCGAACCTGGGTGTTGCCTTTGGCAAACCCAGGCCTTACCGCCACACCCCACCCTCGGGGACAAGGAAGTGAAAATTGTGGATAGGAATGAGAATTATAGGTAAATTAGGGTTGTAATTTTTTTTTGTTCGTAACCAATCAAAAAAATTGACATCTCTCTTTACTTCCTCTAGCTAGCCCTCCCCCCCTGCTCTTTCTAGAGAATCTCTTCACTTGTTTTCTTATTTACACTCTTATCTATTGTTATTCTTTCTTTTTATTAATCCAATACCTTTGTGAATTAGACTAATTTTGGGTGTTTTCTCTCAACTTTTTGTTGAAATTCCAGCTTTCCCTTCTCTATTTTCTTTGTAGTAGCTGCCGGCCAAGGAAGGAAGAAATGGGGGTATGTCATTGTATTTTTATTATTTATAAAATTGACCTCATTTACCTATATTTTTCACTTTTGACCCCATTTTTTCTTTTTTCTTTTTTTTTCTTCTGTTTTTGTCCCTCCACCGTGAAACTCAATTATTTGTTATTATTCTTCTCCGTGTTTTTGAAAATAGTTTATTGAATTTTTTCTTAGAAAAATGACACAGCGACAAGGAAAAAAATAAAAATTTATATTTTTTTCTCATAAATTTCATATTAGAAAAAATATCACAAACTTTAATAAATTGAAAAAACCCTAATAATATTTAACAGAAAGTGAAATAAAACAATATAAAGTCCTAAGACATTTCTAATTTTCTAATTAAGGAAAAATGAAAGATCCTAGAAAATCAGACAATTAAATAAAGAGTTTTTAAGCAAAAAAATAATCTGTGAGTCTTATCCAGAAGAGTAGTTTTTTATTTAGAAGATTTGCTGCTGTGGTTACTATCATAACCTGTAAACGCATAAGGCTTGAATCTCCTTTTAAAAAGCGAAACATTCTCATTAGCTAGCTGGTGGATAATATCTTTCCTTCACTTAGCATCCCATCTCTACACTACTTTCTAAGCGTCAACCAGAGGCTGCTTACTGTAGTGCCGTCATCTACTTTTTCCTTGATGTGGTTCTTAGTTTCTTTTCCACTGTCGAAGCTGCCAGCAGTACTGAGCTTCTCATCTGCCATACGAGCCGCATCCATGGATTTGCGTGCTTGATTGATTTGCCCCCCGCCCCCGTGACTGACCTCAGTTCCACGTCTAGCTCTTCTGATCATACACACACAAGGAGAGAAAGGATTATAATATGGACGTTATTTCATATCTAAATCAAGTGAGAAGATGAAGAGGAAGAATTGAAGAAGAGGAAGAATTGAAGAATTGAAGAAACTGAAGAAGATGAAGAATTGAAGAATTGAAGAATTGAAGAAATTGAAGAAGATGAAGAATTGAAGAAGAAGAAGAAGAAGCGAGATGCATGCTCTCCAGTTATTCAGAAGATGATAAACCAAATTAAATAATGACAAGAACATTTCCGAAGAAGCTTGACAGAATGCATGAGAAGTTACGTGATCAAAGTCTTGCGCTGGAAGCAGAGCCTGGTACTTGGCATGCGGAGGAGCACGGCCGACTTCGGCATAAAGCCACCCACCAGAAGCATGCAGGCCATATAGAATGGACAACTTTTATCTCTCTCAAACTCTCTCACTCCAACTCTATTTACTACCTTAGCTCATGACTTGATAACGAGAACGGAGGCATTATTTTATAGTGGATCATGGATGCGTGTTGTTTTTGGTTCTGCGGTGTATGATACTTTTGTTTTGAAAACGCAATAGAATTTTCTTTATTTATTTTTAATATAGCATACTAAAATTGTAACAAAATACTATTAATTTGATTTTTAAAAAATAAATATACTCTTAAAAAACATCTAAAGAGGAAAATAACTGAAATTTACCAAATTGTTTTCTTTTTTTTTTCTTTTCATTTTGATCCTTTCAAATTGATTTGATTAGTGATTTGCTTTGATAAACTTGGTCGAGGGTTATGACAAGTAACAAAAAAAACATCTCCATATTTAACTAGTATTTTATTGTGCAGAACATTACTTGATTTTTTTTATTTTCATGAATTAAAAATAAAGAGATTGAAATTCAATTTGACGAAAAGACGCAGACCTTTTCTTTTTCATCATGGTTTAGTCAATGTTTTTTTGAAGAGAAATGCCTTCATTTTTTTGTAATTTCCTTTTTGATCTCTTTAGTTGGATAGTAATATGTTTTGATCAAAAACTTTATTTTGTCCTTGTTTGTATCACTAATTTGAAAGAGTAGAGAGAATATTACCAAAACAATAGGATAAGAGATAGAAATTCATTCACTCGATTATTATATAAAAAAGAAAAGAAATTCACCCAATTATTATAAAAAAATTAAGAAAGATAGTGTCCACATTCATGCCAATAACAAAAAAAAAAACTCGTTCTTAATGTTTATGGGTTCAATTTTCGTAACTGTTTGGGAGTGTTGTTGAAGTTACTTTTAAATATATTTTTCGTTAAGAAATACATCAAAATAATATGTTTTATTTTTATTTTTTAAAAATTATTTTTGACATCAGCATATTAAAATGATCTAAAATGTAAAAAAAAATTAATTTTTCAAAAAAAATACATTTAAAATACAGTGTAAAACATACATGGTAGAACTTTTATTACGGATGTTCTTAACCATTATTCTACCACCTTTAAAAATGATTGTTATCTGGAATGATCGAATTCTGGAAAGCCATTATCCTCCCACCTTTAGCATTAAAAAAAACGCAGTGGGTCAATTATTCTTCCACCATTAACAGCAAGGTAGTCAAAATCGCGAGCCAACTCGCAAAATCGTACGATTTTGCGAGTTGGCTCCGAAAACCTGGTTGAACCGGTAGAAAAACCGAACCCGGTCAAACTCGTAGAAAAATCGTTCAAAATCGTAGAAAAATCGTAGAAAAATCGTTCAAAATCGTAGAATAATAATAATAATTAGCATAAAAAATAGTTAGCATAAAAAATATTTTTTAAAAAATCCTATTAATTTAAGATAATAAATAACATTAATTAATTTATATTTCACATCAACAAAATATTTATTTTTAGTTTGTTAATTTTTACCTAATGAAATTCTATGGACATAATTGTTTTGTAATGTATTTTTCAATTATTTTGAATCATGCATGAACCTTAACTAATGAAGTTTTATGGCCATAATTATATTATATTATATTCATTAGGTACTTTATACGGGGGAGGAGGGGTTATAATAATAATAATAATAATAATTAATAATTAATAATAATAATAATAATAATTAGCATAAAAAATAATTTTAAAAAAATCCTATTAATTTAAGATAATAAATAACATTAATTAATTTCAAATACAACAACCATAAAAAAAATATATAATTACTTGAAAAACATAAAATAAATAGTTTAAATTTCAAATCTCAAATACTGTGGGTCTTTTAATTATATTTAAATTCATTTTTTAAATTTAAATATAATTAAAAATAATAATTTTTGTACGGACATTTTACGATCTTTCTACGATTTTACGATCCGATCTTACGATCCGATTTTTCGGAGCCCTTTCCGATCCGTGTCAAAATCTCGATTTTGACTACCTTGATTAACAGTGATGGTTGATTTTCCCAAAAGAGAATATAAATTAAATAAGATAGATCAATTAAAGATATTCTTGTGATCCCCGCGTCGGCTAAAAATTCATTAAGAGATATTAATTACAAATGTATTTATAATATTATTTAAGTAAATATTTTTCAATTTTTACATGTCAGATCTAAAAAAATTAAGTTTACTACATTTTAAGGTCTTATGTCTGGTTTGGACAAACTTCTATGATATAAGTATTCAAGACATCATAAACTGTTATATTTCTACATGTAGAATAATTGTTCATATTAATATGATAATTTTTTTTATATATTTATAGGTGTATACAACATCTCTTAAGAGTTCTATTATACTTGTTGTCTGAATAATAAAATATAATAAATATTTGTTTTCCATTAATGTCATTAAAAGTATAGGACTTTCAAACTTTTATTTTCTCCATAAATGATAAAACTTATGAGTTATAAATATTTTTGAAAATTATATAAAAAGAAAACAAATAAAGAATTAGTTTAGAGGCGTAAAAACATTGTTTTTAAGGTGTTTATTTATCCTACACAAAAATAACATCTTCAAAATACAATTAAACCCTTTAGTCCTCTGAAAAGAAGAATAATAAAAAAAATATGTTTATTATATATATATATATATATATATATATATATATATATATATATATAACAAACATATTAATTATGAAAATCAAAAGAAACTAATTCAAAATAAATAATTAATTTCACTCATATATTTAGTATCCATATAATGATATTAAGGAGCTCACTTTAAAAGGCAATTCATCATGATTTTCACTTAATGCACTACACAAGGTAAAACTCACACTTATAAACATATTAATTATAAAAATCATTTTCTTTTTTATTTATTTATTTACAAACTACACTAACAACAAATATATCATGAGATCTTTATAAAAAAACTTCATAATTTTTATTCTCTACTGTATATATATTTTCATAGCATTTTTTTTAAATTATTAGTCTATTTTCTCTTTCTAAAACGTATTTATTTAAGTATTGAAAATCTTCATCTTAAGCATTTTACATATATTAGCCATAAACAAGATATTTTACAGGTATATGAGATTGACACAATGAACTAATAGTCTAATTTTAAAACCTGCTACAGATAATCATCACCATTCTTTTTCGTAGGGTCACATTTAATCAGAATTTTTGTTATTGTCGAAATGAGTGTTTGTTATTGTCTTTCAAGAGAATTTTTGAAAAAAAAATAAAAAAACTTATTTTTATTTATTATTTTAAATTTAAAAAATAGTATTTTTAGATTATTTTTGTGTGCTAATATCAAAAATTATTTTTAAAAAATAAATTAATATTATTTTAATATATTTCCAAATAAAAAACACTTTTAAATACAACCTCCCCCATCAACTTAAAAAAAAAACACTAATAAGAATTAGACAGGCACTGGTGGCGGAAAGAACAAAATCTCCAATTTGCGCTGCAAATTCCATTCAAAGCCAAAAAGAGAGCGACCGTTTGGATATTAAAAACATGGTGATCATTGAACATTAACTTTCAACGTCAATAATATACAGGAAAGTATATTGCAAGAATAAATATAAATCACAGGGGCCACTTTGTTTTTGCACCACCAAACAGTTTATCCTTCTGCATAAAATATGCTGCTCCATGACCCGTAGCATATATTTATAAACTTTAAATATTTGATCACTGGCATTCAGATATCGAAAAGATGTAAATTCTCTTGAGGATATGAATTATTTTTTTTATATAGGCCTTGTTTGTTTCAAGGAAACTGAATTCCAGGAATTCAGTTTCCTCACTTTCCAGTGTTTGGCAACACTTTGGAAAAGTAGTCAAAGGGAAGTGATTTCCATCACTTTCCCGGTCAACTTAAAATTACACTTTCACACGCGGAAAGTGTTTTCCGCTCCTGCACAAAAGGAAAACACTTTCCGCGTGACCCATCTCTTTGCCTCATCTCTCTGCACGTCTCTTTCCCTCATCTCTCACTCATCTCTGCACCGCCTCTCGCCTCCTCTCGCCTCCCTCTCCAGTCCCTCATCTCTTTCCCTCATCTCTCTGCACCCTTTTCTATAGCAAAACTAGACCCTCTCGCCTCCTCTCTTCTCCTCACGCCTCCCTCTCAGTCCCTCATCTCTGCTTAAAAAAACCCTAAGCACCCTCTCGCCTCCCTCTCGGTCCCTCATCTCTGCTCTCGACACCCTCTCAGTAACCCAGCACCCTCTTCCCCACATTTTTTCTTCAAACCCAGCACAGCACCCTCTCGCCTCCTCTCGCCTCCCTCTCAGTCCCTGACCCTCTGCTTACAAAACCCTCTCGCCTCTCGCCTCCCTCAGTCCCTCAGTCCCTCTGCTGCTCTGCATCTCGCCTCCCTCTGCAACTCACAGCAAGAGAAACCAGGTACTCCCTCTGCATCTCAATCTTTTTGCAGTAGAGAATAGTTTAAGGTTATTGGTTTTGTGGGTTTTTTTTATGAAGTTTGTGAGTTTTTGATGATATGAGAAATGGGGTTTGTGGGATTTGGGTTACAATTGAAATTGCTGAGTATGGTAATGGGTGTGATTGCAAAGAACCCATGTTTTGATTTCTGTTGTTCTTGTTTCTGTTGATTTCTTGAATTTCTGTGCACCTGAGCTATGAGGAAATGGATCGGTAATTTGCGCCTAATTTACAGCTAGAAGATTATCTGGAATCTAAATACATATAATTTATTAGCGTGGAGTTAGGGCTAATGTTTATCTGCAACATCTTTGACTTGGTTTTGTAGCCATCCCGGATTCCTCTTGTCTCCTGTGATTAGTTGACGGTTCATAGCTGTAATTGTCCACGTATTTGCATATCCATTTTATAGTTGTAATTATTATCAAAAATTAAGAGAATTTTTGCATATCCATTTTATAGTTTTAGACAACGTAGCGATTGTGATGATATAATTATATCAGAACACTTCAATTCCTATACAAAATACATGAATTTGATTCAACTTATAATGTTTTGATTCATTGAGAGATCAACAAGTCTAAGAACATAATATTACTGCTCTCAATGCTTTAGGTTTCACACTCTCTCCTAAGATTTTATCTCGGAATTTTCAACCTCTCTGAAATGTTTCGTTGAATAAATTGCTACTTGCATGAATTAAATAAGTAAGGAAAACCATCTCCAATCTAATTTTTAATGTATAGATGTGTAATGGATACGATGTGAATGGTTGTGGGTACCCATCTGAATAAAAGAAAAAAAAATCAATATCCGAGACCAGGACACCAAATTCTTCAATTTGGGGGATATAATAAAAAGTTAAATAAATACTACTTTCATCAAAAGCCGTCATTTAAAAGCATGATTATTGATCATTATGAACTTATGAATTGTATGTTGTCAGCTTCTTTGAACATAATTCATTGTATTGATTGTGTAAATATTTGATATGCTTTTCTTAATATTGATTTCCCTATATTTTTAGGTATTGTTATCAGAAAACTACACTTTCATGTTATGGATAGTAAAATAATTAATGTAGTATGCATGGGAGCAGCTGTTGCTGTGATAGTTGTAGGGGAATCTATAATTGAAGAAGAAATAAATAGAATTTATATACCAAGAGAACCACGTATAAATGCAATTGCTCAACGAGAATTCTATATTTACAGCATTTTGAATCGAGGTGATCGACATTGCGTTGAACAAATTCGTATGAAACCTATTGTATTATATAGATTGTGTGATCTTCTCACAAGTCGTAACCTATTACGATCAACTCAAAATGTGTCTATTAGGGAGCAAGTAATTGTGTTCTTACAAATTGTAGGCCATAACCAAAGATTTAGGGTTGTTAGTGGTAGATATTATAGGTCTGTTGAAACTATCCATCGTTACTTTAGAATTGTCTTAAAAGCAATTCTAAAGTTGTATAAACACCTTATTAAAGATCCAGAGGATACAGTTCCAGCAGAGATAATGAATAATAGAAGATTCTATCCTTATTTTAAGGTATGAACACAATACCAATATTTTAATGAATTAATTAATTACATTAAGAAGAAAAGGTTATAATTTATGTTGTCATGTTTATATAGGATTGTGTGGGAGCAATTGATGGTACCCATGTTCCTGCAAATGTTCCTGTTGAGATTCAAGGAAAGTTTCGAGGACGAAAAGAAGGAACAACACAAAATGTTTTAGCAGCTATAACTTTTGATTTGAAGTTTATATATGTTATAGCTGGCTGGGAAGGAAGTGCCCATGATTCACGGGTTTTAGCTGATGCATTATCAAGATCTAATGGTTTTAAAATTCCAGAAGGTATATAATAAAGTATGTATTATATGCATAAACATATAAAATGTCTTACTACATAAAGATAGTAATAGTTTTTTTTTTAATTTGTAGGGAAATATTATCTTGGTGATGCTGGTTACGGTATTCGAAAATGAATCATTTCTCCTTTTCGTGGAGTTCGATATCACTTGAATGAGTTTACAGACCGTGCACCAGAAAATGAAAATGAGCTATTTAATCTTCGACACTCTTCATTGAGAACCGTGATTGAGCGAGGGTTTGGTATTTTGAAGAGTCGTTTTAGATCAATTGATGGAAAATCTTTTTGGTCTTATGAAACACAAGTAGATGTTGTGCTTGCATGTTGTATTATTCATAATCACATAATGGGGGTTGATCCTTATGACTTTCTTATGGAAGAAATATGTCCGGATAGTGAACCAATTAGACGAACAATCTACTTCAGTCAACGGGAGGAAAGGGAAGAGAAGAGGGAGTGGATATCAAAAAGAGAAATGTTTGCCTCAACCATGTGGAATGATTATATCACTCAAAGAAACTTGTAATTGAGTGTTAATTATATGTGTTTGTTTTTCTTATGTCTTGCTTCAGTGTTTATATGAAATGTATTAAATCGAAATATTGTATGATTTTGTATAAATTTGTAATTTCTTTTTTGTAGAAATGAGTTTAACACAGGATGAAAAATGCAAAGGCAAGGGCAAGCATTTCAAATGGACTAAGCCCATGTCTAACATGCTGCTTGAGTTATTAGCTGAGGAGGCACTTAAAGGAAACAAACCTTCTTCCACCTTTAAAGCAGAATCTTTTGTTAAGGTGGCTATAGAAATCAGTGAAACGTTCAATGTGCAATGCGAGCCTAAACATGTGGAAAATCATCTCAAGACTGTGAAAAAAGAATGGGGAATAATAACCAATCTTAAAAATAAAAGTGGTTTTGGCTGGGATGATTGTTTGAAGATGATTACAGTTTCGAAAGATGTATATGATGAAGAAGTGAAGGTATGATAAATATTATACTCTTTGTAATTTTTATATTTACTTTTGTTTCTACAATGTTATACAATGAACTAAAAAAATTGCATATTCTATACGTTATGAACAGGCACATCCTAATCATGACAAGTATCTGAACAAAAAACTTGATTTGTATGAGGTAATGACAATTGTGGTTGGAAAAGACATGGCAACCGGAAATTATGCCAAATCATATGCTGATGTCAACTTGGAAGAGAACACTGAAGTTCAATCAATTTCCATTGAAAATGAAGGTGAATATGAAGAAACTTCAAAGGGAAAAGGGACATCTTCCTCTAGTACACAAAAGAGGCAACATAGAAAGAGAAGCCGCATGTATGAAAATGATAGTGTTGAGAAGTTGTCTAAACAGATTGGAGATGTATCATTTGCAATTCAAAGTCTCAGCAAAAATCAACTTGATGTTAGTGCGTTGTATGCGGCAGTGATGAAAGTTGAAGGCTTTGATGAGATAACTCTTGTGGATGCATTTAATTATTTGGTCCAAAATGAAATGTTGGCAAAAGCATTTATGGTAAAAAAATGCTAATTTGAGGAAAATTTGGGTTCAAAACTTTGTCACCCAACACTACAACAGGCCTGCTTGCTAAGATGGTTTGAAAATGTTCAAAGTTTGGTTTCAGACTATGTTTTTTATTTGACAAGTATGTTTACTTGTTTAATTCGGAGAATTCTATATTTATGTTTGTAATTTGAACTAATATGTATGTCAATGACATCGAAACTTAATATTTATGCATGACTATTTATTTCTTGATGTTAGGTATAAATATTTATTTCTTGATGTTTATTTTATAGATATTAAAGGGATAATTGCCTTTACCCAATTTTTTTTTTATCTAAAATACCCATCAAAATATTGTTGTATCTATTTATCTTTTCAAAAATACTTCATACCAAAAACAAAAACCCAAACATATAACTCTCAATATAAACTAAATTGGCTTTCTTAATATGAAAAAACAAATTATTTAAAGCTTTTAAAATTGAATAATTTTTACTTACAAAATATTTAACAAACTTATTTCTCTATAATATGATATGACATATATTGTAATATTTTATAAAATAAGCTATGTATGAATATAGGATATAATAAAAAAAATTCATCATTATACTTATTTGATTTCATTTTTTTATTTAAAGTGATTAAATATTTTATATTAAATATTTAATATACATAGGATAAACTTGAAAAAAATAATAATTTATTAATAAATTATTTTCCAGTTCATTTTCCATAACACAAACAAACACTGGAAAGTGTTTTCCAGTTCATTTTCCATAAACTGCCAAACATCGGAATTCACTTTCCAGGAATTCACTTTCCTCGGAATTCACTTTCCCCGGAATTCACTTTCCAAAAAGAAACCACTTTCTAGCAAACAAACGGGGTCATAGTTTTATTAGCTGAAGCATGGCAAAATATTCCCCATTACCAAGGGGGGTGTTTGGGAAACCACTTGAAAAGTCTTTTTGAAAATAAAATTGTTATTTTAAATTATTAATTTTTTATGTTTATAGATTGTGTTTGATGTAATGATATTAAAAATATTTTTTAAAAAACAAAAATATATATTATTTTAATATATTTATAAACAAAAAAATAATTTTAACCGTAATCCCCCAACAAGCATCTAAATCCTATTTGACAATGTGTTTTAAAAATATTTTTGAGAAAATTTAAATTTTTTAATTTATTTTTACTTTAATTTTTTTAGTATTTTTAGATCATTTTGATGTGCTGATATCAAAAATATATATTTTAAAAAAATATATATTATTTTGATATATTTTTAAACTAATAATACTTAAAAAAACAACTTAAACCATAATCTCAAATATATCCTTATTCCAAGTAACCATCAAGCTATTCACTCTCCCATATATATATATACCAGCCACTTATCAGCACCTCATCGTAGTCGGAACCATATTTTTTTCAATGTAAAACTTTCAATTAATTGTGTGAGTTTTTTTTATTATAATATAAATTTGGGCAAAATAATGAATATGTGAAGAATTTCTGTGAAATGCAAGTTTCCCTATAAAATATATGAATTTTAAATAGATATAATTTTATCTGTGTAGTAAGTTTCAACGAAATCACCAGCATAAATTATCATTATCATAAAAAAAAGATTCGGATACCTGAATTATCGGATTCACTGTATTAAAATTAGTTCATTCTATAATCCAATGTAAATTAAACACAATAAACAAAATATAAATTATGAAAACACCTGCAATAAAAAAAAATAAGTAGTTAATTTTCTATCTACAAAAAGAAGAAAAACATCATTGAAAATCTATCTTTACGTTACCGTCATTATCATGACTATAGCAGTTAAAATTATTTTCAACATTATTGTTCAAACAGTTAAAATCATTAAATTGCCCCAAAGAATAAAAAAACATTTTCACAACAAAAAAATAAAAAAAATAATCACTAAAATTATCATTGAACAAACAATGAAACCATAAAATCACCTGATCTTAAAAACAGATAAAAATAAGAGGAAACACGAAAAAAAAAAGAACAAAGGGAAAAAGGGAGAAATATTAATTTTAAAATGATCACCAACATAAGTTAAAATTTTAGAACTGAAACCGAGTAAAAAATAAACAACAAAAAATAAAAACAAAAAACATAGATGCGTAAATACGAGTAAAACAAACATTGTCCAAGAAGGACAAAAAAAACAAAAGAATTAATATCAAATAATAAATTCAAAGAATAAGAGCTGAAATGAAAAATAAAATATATAATTTATTATTTTAAATTAAAAAATTAGTATTTTTATATTATTTTCATGGACGAATATCAAAAATAATTTTTAAAAATTAAAATATCATTATTTTAATATATTTTTAAATAAAAAATATTTTTAAATAAAAAATATTTTTAAATAGAACCTCAATCACAGTACAAAGATACAAGAATAAGAATTAGACAGGCGCTTGTGGCGGAAAGAACAAAATCTCCAATTTGTGCTGCAAATTCCATTCAAAGCCAAAAAGAGAGCGACCGTTTGGATATTAAAAACATGGTGATCATAGAACATTAACTTTCAACGTGAATAATATACAGGAAAGTATATTGCAAGAATAAAATATGCTGCTCTATGACCCGTAGCATATATTTATAAACTCAAAATATTTGATCAATGGCATTCAGATATCGAAAAGTTGTAAATTCACTTGAAGATATGAAATTAAAAAAAAAAAATAGTTTTATAATAAGCTGAAGCATGGCAAAATATTCCCCATTACCGAGGGGGTATTTGGGAAACCACTTGAAAGTCTTTTTGAAAAAGAAAAAAAAATACTTTAAATTAAATTTTTTATATGTTTTTAGATTCTTTTGATGTAATAATATTAAAAATAATTTTTAAAAAACAAAAACAAAAAATATTTTTTATACATTTATTAACAAAAAAACATTTTAAAAAGTAATTTTAACCATACTTCCCCAACAAGCAACTAAATCTTGTTTCACAATACGTTTCAAAAATACTTTAGATAAAATTTAAATTTTTTATTTTATTTTTACTTTAAGTTTTTTGGTATTTTTAGATCATTTTGATGTACTGATATCAAAAACTTTTTGTTTTTTTAAAATAAAAATATATTATTTTGATATATTTTTAAATTAAAAATACTTTAAAAAACAACTTGAACCATAATCTCAAATATATCCTTATTCCAAGTAACCATGAAGCTATTCACTCTCCCATATATATATATATATATACTAGCCACTTACCAGCATCTCATCGCAGCCGGAACCATTTTTTTTCAAAGTAGAAAAATATTAATTGTGTGAGTTGTTTTTTACTATAATATAAATTTGGGCAAAATAACAAATTTGTGAAGAATTGATGAGACCATATTATTTGATTATTTCATCCATATTTACCTAGTGTTTTGCATATGTTTTGTGTATAAAATGCCTTGATATTCTTTGTTTTATGTTTTGAAGGTATTTTTGGATGAAAGATGCAAAAAGGAGGTAATTGGAGCTGATTGACAGATTTGACATTCAGTCGGTGTTTTGTGCAGAGCGAAAGCTCTAGAGATTGAAATGAAGTGATTCCAGTGGCATTCAAAAGCTAACATCCATAAATTTATGTAAAGCTAAGGAAAAAGAAATAAAATAAGGAAGATCATGGAAATCACAGCCTTTAAAGTCAAATCTTGCAATCTGTCGATATCGACCTTTGTCCATTCAAACTTCAATATCTCGATCTACAAAAGTCCGATTGATGCAAACTCAACTTTCGTGGATTCAGTACTCAAAGGAATATAAACTCTCCAAATTGCAGCTCAAAAAGATGTGATATGAAGGAGATATGAATTTTACAAGGGACAACTAAATTTTGTCAACTTAAGGAAAGACTATTTGTAAAATAGATACTAGGGTTTCTAAACATATATAAAAGAAGAGAGGAGCAAGGAAGTTTCGGCTAGCAGCAAAAAAAAAACACAAATCTTCCTCCTCCAAACCCTAAATCATGTTTTCTTCCATCTTTTTATTTAGTTGTTCAATAAACATGCAAGGCTAGACTCTTTTGCTTGGTTGCAAGGACACGAAAACCTTCAGATTTCAAAAACTGTTAGATCTATTTTTACCTCATTATTCAGTTTATATGATGAATATGTTTGTTCTCCTATGCTTATTTTCCTATGATTTTTTTATTGAATTGCTAAGAGCGGACTCGAAGTTATTATTGTAGACAATCGATTGCTAAGTTTGATATCAAAACCGGAGTTGTGGTATATGAACTTATGAAGCAACTAAGTTAATAATTGTAGTGGATCTATGTTATTAATATTAGGGAGAACATTCAATCGAACTAAACATATATTGCGGACAATTATGTTTCTTAATTGATCAATTTATCTAGATTTTAATGCTGCCATTGAATCAAATTACTAGTGCGGACACTGTGGTTGTTTGATGGTTAGAGTAAGTTATACGGCGGATCCGTTAACGAACTAATTTTAAGAAGAGATAAATATTCAGAATATAAATTGATGTGTCCTTTCCATGATCAGTTCTGATTTCTGTAGGTGGATGTTGATTTGTGACCAAGGTTTGCTTTATTGATAAATTTCAGTTTTATATAATTTTCGCTTAGTTTGCTTTAGCCTAGCCTAGCCTAGACAACTTCCAACCCCCCCAATTGCATAACATATAGCACGAAAATCTGAACTAAATCGTCCTCGTGGGATCGACCCCTTGCTTGCTCTATACTATCTTGTTTGATTTGTTTTAAGCTAGGGTAATTAATTTATGCGACCGCGACATCGCAACAAATTTTGGCGTCGTTGCTGGGGATGTGATTTTAGTCGATTCTTGTGTTCTTGTGTTATGCTGTGATTTATTCTACTTGCTGTGATTTTTACTCATTCTAAAGAAAAAGAAAAAAAAAAGAAGAAAAAGAGAAAACATATTTGTGTTTACGGCGGTACTGTTCAAAACAGACTTTTTGGTGGAATTAGGTATTAGTCTTTTGTTTCCTGAAGGAAAACGACGTTCTGAGAAGAACTAGTGACAATTAGTCACTAGCCCCACCTTATCGAGGCCAAATTCTATTGTTTTCTAAGGTTTCTGGACAAGTTTAGTTTTCTAGTGTAGGATCCTATTGCCTATTGCGTTGTTTTTAATTTCTTGTGTGCTTGGTTTCTTTTGAGTTTTCTTTGCGATTTATACCTGTAACCCTTTCTGCTAATCAAAGTCATCAAGTGCAGGTTGATCTCGAAATAGAAAACACTTTACGCAGGTTACGAAAGGAAGCTCGCGTCAACATCATGGCTGTTGCACAACAACAAACACTCAAGGAGCTTGCTGCTCCTAACATGGAAAACCAACCATGTAAGAAATAATTAGATAATGCTAAATTACCTATACATCCCTGAACTAAGCGAGAACCATGAAAAAACTGGAGATGAAATGCCACAACACCCCCAACTCCAGCCTTCGTTTTGTCTGTTGAGGGGGGGTATTTGCGTGGTTTTACTAGGCACGAATATGTGGGGAAAAAACCCCAGCGTCTTTCTATCAGCTCCCAGGGGTAAAATAGTAGTTTCACTGTGTAAGGAATTTGGAAATACCATACATGTCTCTTGAAAATGTCCAAAATGCCTCTAGTTCTATGGGTTTATTTTTTCAGCTCTAAAGGTAAAATAGTAGTTTTATTGTGCAATCCACATTAATCTATGTCTATGTACACAATGAAACGACCACGACTTTTATATTTTAGTTAATATAGAGTGTGTTAGCTTGGAATCGTTGCTTTCACTAATCACAGTTTTAGTTCTGAAAGCACTTATATTTTTTTGAGTGCCATAATATATTATTTCTAGGATTTAGGTATTGTATATTATTTTAGAAGGATAAAAAACTTGGAAATGAAGTTAATTCTATTTAAATTGGAGATTTTAATCTTAGAGGGACCCTAAAACAATTAGGGAAATATGATAGATGAGATTATCATGAGTTTCGTAATTATATTTCATGTGGATCATGATAAAAGCTAGAGTTTTATTGAATGATAAATTTGAATGAAATGAGGGGATGCCATAAAAATGAGTATATAAGTAACAAAAGGTTGATAAATTGTATATATGATTAATTAAATGCATTACTAAGTTAAAAAATAAAAATAAATATTGATTTGGATGTTATTGGGTTATAGGTGGAGTGTCAATAGCAGGACTCACTGTTTTAACTACAGGAGCTTTAGGTAAGGGTTCGCCCCTTACCTCCTCATTATATTAGCTCGTCTTTATAGATGTTAAATTACAAATGTTTGTGTATGTATAATGTTAAGGAACTATCTCACCTAAAAACTTAAACTGTTAGATAATGCCCCAGAATATGATTTATATTATTCTCTAACACACACCCTCAAGTGAAAGTCCTTTGGACTTGAAACTTGCACAAAACCATACTATATTGTGCTTGATTTTTATCAAATAGAAAGGGATAGATGAGATTCAAACTTGTGACCATTGGGTCAACAAGGCTCTAATATCATATTAAAGGACCATCTCAATAGAAAGAGGGCGATGAGATTCAAACTCGTGGAATTGCTATATAAAAGGTTTTGAGTTTTTGCTGAGTTACATGTGTGTTATTAAGCAAGATAAAATTTGAGATATTATTACAAAGAAAATATTGCTGAAATATTGACAAAAGAGTTAATTATGCAATAAAAAGTATTTTCATTATGTTTGATATGCATATTTAAGTGTTTTAAAAATAAATAAAATTCAAGGGTATTTAAATGGTCTCGAAAAAAAAAAAAAGAACCTGTTTGACACAGCATTTCAAAAATATATATTTTTTAAAAATTTATTTTTATTTTAAATTAATTTATTATGTTTTTAGATTATTTTGATGTATTGATATCAAAAATAGTTTTTTTTAAAGTCCTATTTGACATAATGCTTAATTTTTTTTTTTTTTATTTAAACTAATTTATTGTTTTTGTAGATTATCTTGATGTGTTGATGTCCAAAAATAAGAAAATATATTATTTTAATATATTTCAAAACAAAAAATATTTTAAAAATCAACCTCAACTATACTCCGAAACAAGTCAAAACAAGTCCACCTATCACTATTTTTTTTACTGATCATTAAATTATACGGTAGATATGACATACCAAGTTAAATATGTTCCTAAGACTTTGATCCTATTTGACATTGCATTTTAAAAGTGTTTTTGAAAAAAAATGAATTTTTATTTATTTATTTTTTGTGTTTTTAAAAGTGTTTTAGATCATTTTCATGTGCTCATATAAAAAATAATTTAAAATAAAATAAAAATAACACCATTTTAATGCATTTCTAAACAAAAATCACTTAAAAAAACAACCTCTACTACATTTAACATCAATGGATAAAGCATACCAAGAGAACTTTAAGAATTAATTTACCTTTCATAAGCAGGCAAAATTGATGCACATGATCATCTCTACCGGGAAATATGGGCTTTCAATCCACAAGGCCCATGAATACACATCCCATTTACCATACATAAGTTTTGGGGTCTATACAATTCGAGGACATATTTCGGTGCTTGTAGCATATTATTATACTATATACTAAAAGAGATCATGGTTCAGTTACTGTAGCATTTGAGTGAGATCACTGTGGATTACAATAGTATTGCTCGATCGATTCGGTTTTCGGTTCGGTTGGATCACCGATTTATTGATTTTTTAACATTTCTTTGCACAGTAAAATAATCATTCTATCCCTCAAAAATGATAAAAAAGAAGCTGTCGGGAGGGGTGCCATGGTAATTGCACATTTTAAGTTCGGTTTGGTCGGGTCATTGGTTTATTGATTTTTTTAATATTTCTTTGTATATTAAAATAACCATTTTATCCCTAAAAAAAGACAAAAAACAGCAGCTGCCGGGAGGGGTGCCATGATAATTGCAAATATTTTTTGTAAATGTCCTCAATAAGACAAAATTGAAGAGTTGGCTGTAGGAGTGTTACGGTAATTTACCATTTTTTAATGATTATTTTTCTTCGAATATTATGTGCACGTGTAACACACACGTCGACAATATTTAGCCTCACACACGATTTGAACGGTGCATGCAGCGTCATCTAGAAAAGGAAAAGGTCCATCCAGCATCTCTGTGGATGTATCGTCATGTCCTCTTTCTTATGGTGTGGCGTATGGTCTCACAAGGTGGTCGGAGACGTGACTGTGGGCGGTTGAATTTTGTTTTCCCATTTTCTCTCTCCTTCACCCTAAACTACACGGCAACCCCCCGGTTTTATGGTTATTTCATTTTAGTCCCTGCTCTTTAATTGTGTTGTATGGTCCATATTCCTTTTATGTAACTTTTGATTTGTTTCAATTATGTCCTTCAATTGAAATTGATTATATATTATGTTTTCATTCTAGTCCTTATTCTTTTAATTTGAGTTTGGTTTTAAATCCCTTAATATTTTTGATATAGAAGATTTGATTTTTTCAAATTTGTCATTTGATTGAAATTGATTATATATTTGGTTTTTATTTCGGCCCTTATACTTTTAATTTTTTATTTTAATTCCTTTATGTTTTTATATTTCTTAAATAGTCCATATTTTTTTCCATGTTTATATATATGTGCTCTCAGTTTTGATTTTTAATTTTTATTATTTTCTCTTTGGTTGAGGTAATATTTTTTTGAAAAATTTTGTTTTTAAATTTTAGTTTGTGTTTGTGATTATTTGAAAATTAATATTTATGTTTTTTTTTTTGCTGTTGTTCTTTCTTTTTGTTGTTTTTTATTAGTTTTTTATTTTGTTTTTTACGTCAAATGATTTTTTTAGCTAATAAGTTTTATTTTTATTTTTTTATTTGCTCTTTTGTTAAAGTTATTGGGCTTTTTTTTATTCTTTGATTAAATTTTTTTTCCCATTATGAACACAATAATAATAATAATAATAATTTTAGTTTTTTTCTTGCCTCCTATTTTGTTAATGTTTTCAAATTTTTTTCCCTTCAAATAATTTAATCATTTTTATTGTTTTAGCAGTAATAATATTGTTATTTTTAGATGTTAAACTTTCAATATTGTTGTTGTTATAATAGGGTGTGTTGATGTGTTTCATTATATCAAACCTTGCATGTATATATATTATATTTTATTTTTTAACTAGCAAAATTTATTAATTATTTCAATCCCAACAATTATAATTTTTTTTACTCAACCTTCAACGTAGTGAGGACAATTTAACTAGTGAAAACTAAACTCTACCATTCCAATAAGATCATGATGATGATAAGCCTTATATTTAAAAATAAAAAAATATAAAATAAAATCAATTTACAAATTAGTTTGTTTGGCTAATCTAAAAAAAACACACTAACACAAAAACTCATTTCCTAAAAATAAATAAATAAAATTAATATTTGAAGAAAGAGATGGAGAATATTATTGAAAGGTAAATCAGTAATAGGATTCCATGAATAATAACTCATGAAAATAATATTAATAGTAAGATTACTACTTTACCTAAGACAAAAAATTTTAACCTCTAGAACCAATGTGAGTTTCAATATTTTCAAGGGATATGAATGATATTTCTGATTTCTTTACAAAGTCAAACTACTATTGTACCCCTGAGTACTGAAAAAGGACGCGGAACAATAGGGGTGATTTCGTTTTTTCACAAATATGTGCAAAAAAGATAAAATAAGCCCTAGAGCTGGGGGTATTGCATTACTTTCACCCCGGTTATTTCATGATTATCTCTGGGTAGTGGGTGTATAGGTAGTTTATCCTTTTTTTATTATTCTTTTTTCTAAAATACTGCAGACGCGTCGTACGAATGCATCAATAGTGTTTCATGCGCACGTGCTGTTAAGGCGGCACGTGTGATGTATTTGGGCGGTGAAAACTGTCATTCCGCCATGTCACCAAGTGCGCCTCCCTATCATCTACCTCTCGGTGCAGTGTGTGTCCTGATAAGATGGTCATGGAATCGCCGGTGAACGGTTTTTCTTTCCCTCCTTTTTTTCTCTCCCATTGCCAGAAAGTACAATACGGTCCTTCATATTGTTGGCTTGTTCATTTCAGTACCTTTTCTTTTGATTTCGTTGCTCTTACTAATTTCTTCAATGAAACTTTTGATTGTTTTCAATTATGCTTTTTAATTGAAATTGATCATATATGGTACGTTTCATTTCAATCCTTAATCTTTTGTTTTTTGGCTTGTTTTTGGTTCCTTTAATATTTTTGGTCTGCAATTTTTAATTTGTTCTAATTTTGTCCTCCAATTAAAATTAGTCATATATGCTACTTTTCATTTCGGTCCTTATTCTTTTAATTTTTTAAACAATTACACTGTTTTTTTAGACCCCTTTATTGTTTTTCAAAAACAAAAAGAACAAGAACAAGAACAATATTTTTTGTAAAAAGAAAAATTGCATTTCAAAAATAAAAAGAACAAAAAATATGTTGTTTTTGTGCATACAGCCATATTCCAAGGTTTTTCTCACCATATTTTTCATAAAAAATGTATCTTTTCCATGTTTTAAAGCGAAAATTGGGTATTGTAACCGATTTACAATTATCCGTTGGAAGACGGCCAAAATGTCAAAAATATTTTAATAATTATTTTGTTTTATATATCGTGGTGTAAAATTACACTGTAAAGTACACTCGTGAATAGTTAAAAATGAGATTTTCAAAATGCAGTGCAAAATTTATTTTGGTTAGTCTTTCAACCCGCAATGAGGTAGAGATTCTCTCACAGAGAGAAATCTACGTCGAACCTTGGTAAAGACCAATAAAAATGACTTAGGAAAAACAATCAAACAACAATGCAACTTGCCTTAGGTAGGGTGCACTGGGGGTGACGCGTCTTCCCCTTGCACAACAAGTCCCCTTACCCAAGACTCTCGCAAACCAATAGGTTTCCTAGTGACTGTAATACTAGGTGATGACTCCTTATAATTATAGTCATAATTTTTACGGCTATAAAACAACCACTTTTTCACCGCGCGCCGTTGTCCCCCCATCCCGGGGATGGCGGGGCGCGAAGCACGAAAAAATCGCCGTCGCGACAGATGGTGACTCCACTGGGGACATTGCTGGACTGAGCTTTGTTTGGTTGATTCTTTATTCTTTAGTTTGTTTATGCACGTATTTTTATTGCTTTAAACATGTATTTTTACTGCTTTCGCATGCATTTTACTTTCAATTCATGCATAACATTGGGTTTAAATTAATGTCATGCATTTTAATTTCCTGAATAAACCCAATTCTAAGTTAGGTGGGGATTAGCGGTCTGCCTCATGACTTTCAATCGGGGTTCAAATTCGTGAAACGTCCAACTATGAACTGAGTGTTTACTTGATAATGACGGTCATACTGTGCCCCAACCATTTCTTGTAAACCCCTACACCACCTTCACGTAAGGTAGTCACTGGGCAGTTCATAGACCTTTTGAGACCAGATAGAAAGCTTACCCCTCATGTAATGGCCTAGAACTTGCTTTTGGGTACATACTTCCTGATAATTTACCTGTTATGTATGTATATACATTTGCATTCACATGCATTCATCACTGCATAACATATCATCGACAAACAGAAACATAGGTCCCCGAAGAGCTTTTTGTCCATAACACTCAACTATGTAAAAGAACTATAGACAAAGAAGAATGTGCTCATCGCCATGTCCACTTCCGAGAAAACTAGTTTGTCTGAAAGCTAGCATGACTTATCTTGCCGGCGTACTCGAGCAAGCACCAGAAATGATCTCTGCAAGAGTCTTTGAGAAAGAAATGCACCAGAGTTGGAAAATGAAGCCTGCTTCCATAATTGCTCTTTGTTTGGTCATGTCCACATGTCATGTCTCGGTTTCAACCTGTTTTGACTTGTTGGCAATTTTGCATGCAAACACCACAAATACCTTTTTGTTGTTAAGCAAACCTTCCTTTTCAATGATTATGTATTTTCTTGTGTTTATGATGTGTTCTTGCTTTTTTGTCTAAATAACACAAGCACTCCATATACCCTTTCATCCAAAGTATACATGATACCATGATTTCATAAAGATTTTTGGCAAATCAAAGTCTAGTACGAAAAGGAATGCCAATTTGATGTTTGTTTAACAAATATGTTTTGGAAATTCAAAGGATTTCATTGAAAGATGATCTCATACCACCAAAACTCACATAATAAAGTTAAGCTCTTAGCTAAACAAATAATCCAAAAAAATCAATAAATCATTTCGCATGGAAAAGCAAAGTCTACTGATCCCGAATGCATGTTTTTGAAATGAGGAGAGACCATTTTTGATATGCCTTCACAAAGTCTCAAATATCCATTGCAGTTCTTATTTGAGCCTAATAATTATTTCTTGATAATTAACCCTGACTAGGATCACACTCTACACTGGGGAGAAAGTGCAAAAAAATAGAAAAAAAACTTTTTCAATCTACAAAATAGTCCTCAATGACAAGTGACGTCCGAACAAAGCTGGGGGGCATAAACATAAAAAGGGTTTTAGTACACTATAGCAAATCAATTCAACATTTTGATAGTACTAAAAACCCAATATAGAAAGCCCAAACAAAATACTGGGGGGCATGTCACGATAAAGGCCCAAACAAAATACTTTGGGGGACATGTCAAGTCAACATGATGTTAGTGTCAAAAACCTATGACAAAAAGCCCAAACCAAATACTGGGGGCATGTTAAGTCAACATGATGATATTGTTAAAAAACTTATGATCAAAAGCCCAAGTGAATACTAGGGGGCATGTCAAGATGAAAGCCCAAACAAATACTGGGGGGCATACTAGGTCACTATGAAAATCAATCTTGAGGGCTAAATGGAGTTCTAAGAGTAAGCACTAAGTGATCCTTAGTTTAGAAAACCCTTAAACACTTTTGAGCCTACAAATATTTTTTTTTTCATAGCCAGTAACCTAAGCCTACGTTACAAGCCTGATAAAGTCCTTTCTGATCAAATATAGGCAATTTGGATCGGTAGACAATGCTTTTCCATTCTAAACAATCCTTACAAATGCTCCACACGACTTGATCGAAGCCTTCCTGACATACAAGACATGCAAATATCATTTTACATTCTTGTCCAATCATCATAAAACCTGACAATGAGATCACTTGAATTCTTTCGAGAACAAGTTTGTTAAACAAACATCAAAATGGTTTTTGTGCTTGGAATGACTTTGAAATTCCAAAAGTTTTACATGAAAATAATTTTTGCAAATAACCATCCCTTTCCTACAAACACTCGAAGCCTAAAACACTGGTGTGACATGATCCGATTAGGCAATCAAAATGGTTTTTGTTCTTAGAATGACTTTGAAATTCCAAAAATCCCACATGAAAACACAATCTTTGCAAATAACCAACCCTTTCTTGAAAACATTTAAAGTTTAAAACACTTGTGGGGCATGACCAGGCTAGGGGCCAATCTACAAATGCAATTGAAACTGACTCCATCATTCTTTTTCAAAGAATCTGGATCAAACTCAGGGGGACATGTTGACATGGAAGATCTGTCATCTCCAGTGGTCAAAATCATAAGTTACGGCTTGAGTAAGTAGAAGTGAAAAGTCATTAAAGCTAGAGATCCAAATCCCAAAAAGAAGGTCAGGAAGAAGAAAGGGGACCTATATCTCTCAGGCAAGTATACATGCATCATCATGCATTGCATCCCCATTGAGAATCTAGGAAATGTTTTGGAGGGATCGTAATTTACGAACCTTCATTCATCATTTTGTGTGCACGCTTTCAAGCTCTTACCTCTTTCATTTCCTTGAGCATGCTTTTCAGTTTTATTCCTTTCTTAATTTTGGGTGTCATCATGTACTGCATCTCCATTGAGAATCTAGGAAATGTTTTGAAGGGATTGTAATTTACAAACCTTCATTCATAATTTTGTGCACGCCTTCGAGCTCTCATCTCTTTCATATCCTATAATGTGTTGCGTGCCTCTTCCTAAATTTGAATGTCATCATGCATTGCATTCTCCACTAGGAATTTAAGAAATGTTTTGGAGGAATTGTAATTTACAAACCTTCATCATCTCTGTGTGCGCCTTTGAGCCCTCACCATTTTCACTTCCCTAAGTGTTTGCAAGCCTTTCATCAGCACAAATAGAGTATTTTTCAACCCTATCTCCTTTCTTATTTAAGTGTGTTTTCTAGCCATCAACCAACTAAAATAGTGCGCTTCTTAGACATTCATTTCCTCTCATTTGAGTGCTTTTTCCAACCCTCAACCATCAATTAGGATCGTGCGCTTCTTAGTCATTCCTTTCCTCTCATTTAAGTGAGTTTTTCAACCCCCCACCATCAATTAGGATAGTGCGCTTCTTAGCCATCGCTTTCCTCTCATTTGAATGCGTTTTCCAACCCTCAAACATCAATTAGGATAGTGCGCTTCTTAGCCATTTCCCCCCCTCTTTGTTTGAGTGCGTTTTCCAACCCTTAACCATAAGCTAAAATAGTGTGTTTTCCAACCCTATTTTTCTTTTTTTCGAGTGCGTTTTCCAACCATCGATTAAGATAGTGCATTTTCCATCCCTATCTTCCTTGTTTGAGTGTGTTTTCCAACCCTTAACCATAAACTAAAATAGTGTGTCTTCCAACCCTATTTTTCTTCCCTTTCGAGTGCGTTTTCCAACCACCAATTAAGATAGTGCATTTTCCATCCCTATCCTCCTTGTTTAAGTGTGTTTTCCAACCCTTAACCATAAGCTAAAATAGTGTGTTTTCTAACCCTATTTTTCTTCCTTTTCGTGTGTTTTCCAACCACCAATTAAGATAGTGTGTTTTCCATCTCTATCCTCCTTGTTTAAGTGTGTTTTCCAACCCTTAACCATGAACAAAAATAGTGGATTTTTCAACGCTATTTTTCTTCCTCTTTTGAGTGAGTTTTCTAACCCTCAACCATAGATCCTAGATAGTGAGCTTTTTCTAGCCCTATCTTCCATCCCATGAAATCTTCATCACCACCTTTTGCTTCCATCTGGGCAGGTCACCCATTACAACAAGACCATCTCTTTGTTTTTACCATCTTCAGTCAGGGAGGTCGCCCATTAAACAAAAACCATCTTTGTGTTTTTCACCATCTTCATCATCTTCAGTTGGGCAAGTCGCCCATTATAACAAGACCATTTCTGTGTTTTTACCATCTTCACCATTCTCATTTCGGCAGGTCACCCATTACAACAAGACCATCTTTGTGTTTCTTACCTTCTTCGTCATCTTCACTTAGGTAGGTCACCCATTATAATGAGACCATTTTCCTGTGTCATTCACAAACATCATCATCTTTCATCCTTTAAGTGTCCACCTTAGGCCTCAATTCTTAGGTAGTGCGCTTTTTAGCTTCATCCTACCATTCCCTTCTGAGTGCGTTTTATAACCCTTATTCTCATTTATGGATAGATCAACCATTTTTTGGTCTGGTAAATCCACGTTTTCTTTTTCTTTACAACGCTTACTATCTAAAGTCTTTTACAAGACTTTAGTCGTAAGCATTGTAAAGAGGGGGGCAACTGTCATCACCCAATTTCTGGGTTACTCCCCAAAATCCACCCAAAAATAAAATAAAAGGGGCCAACATGGGTAGAAAAATCAATGTGGAATTTTTGGTTGTTTTTGAGAGTCTAATTGTATCTCTTTTGTCCTTAAAAATAAAAGAAAATACAGATTTAAGGCAAAAATAATTTATCATTGGATAAATCTGTGTAAAAATTAAGTCGAGTGACATAATTACAAGTAGTTTGATGGGAGAATAAAAACAAGTGTCTAATTTACTTGAATTATTAATTATATTTGATTATTATAATTATAAAATATTTAAAAACAACACACACACACACACTTTAAAGTAATTTTACAAGTTGACAATAATATAAAAAACACGTTAACCAAACACACGAAACTGCTTTTTATCAACCTCAAACTCAACCACAGTTTTAACCAAACACTTCAAAACTTATTTTGAACTGCAGCTAAAGTGCTTTTTATGAAATTGATTTTTTAAAACCTCAACTACAAAAGCAAAAACAATACCAAACATACCCAAAGAATATGCTGTAGAGTGCATCATCATAAGGGTGTTGGCACGTGGAGACGTCGTGTTCATTGTGCTCCTTGAAAATTATTACCTTGAAACAAGAAAAAAATGGCAGCAAAAAGGCAAACTCAAGGAGCATTCATCGTCTTCTGGTTCATCTTCAAATGGTAGGATTTCTTCCTGCCTCACATTTCCTTAAGCTAGAGTGCTTAGTGACTGTAAGATTGATTGAGTTGTTCTTAAAAGTTTATTTTTATTTTAAAATATATTAAAAAAATATTATTTAAAAAAAAATATTTTTAATATAGTAATTTAAAAATATTTAATTTAAAATAGAAAATAAAAATATTTGTTTTTGTTTTTAAATTTCAAGAGTAGTTTTATGACAATTTTAAATTTAGTGTGCTAATTTAAAAACCTAATAAAATTTGTAATTGGTTAAAGACAGTTATCGTACACATACACGTGGAAAAAGATAACTGGTTTCCGATTGTCCATCACACATGTCATCCTCACGTAGCCACTGCTAGATCTTTCCCTTTTATCCAATTTGTCATGCTCAGCTCACCACTCTCAGTCTCCTCGCATTCCCAACAGTACAGCAATCGACCAGCCGGTCTCTCTCTCTCTTTTCAATGTCAAATACCCTCTCTCACATGCCATCTGCTCCGCCTCCTCTCACAAACCCTGACTTATTTTACTTCCTGATTTGCCAAAATGCCTTCACACTTCCTCTCTAATTCACTTTCTACCCCTACCACCAAAACCTTTGACCTCCAAACCTGATGCAAACCAATGAGCTAGACATGTTGATCATACACTCGGGGATGCGACTGAATTTGCACAAGATCCTTTGTCACTTCCAAGTGGCCCAATTACAAGACTTAGAGCCAAACGCTTCAAGGAAGCACTGAATGGGCTAATCTAAGAGATTTGGGCTGATTCTAAAAGGACCAAGATGGGCTCAAATAATAATCAAGGCTTAGTCCACATCATCAAAGCAATTGAAGAGGCTAATAATTATGCAAAAACGTTTCAGCATGGTTTGACCATCAAAGGGCATGAATTTGATGAGTTCCAAGGATATTAAATAGAGGAATGAATTTGGTCTTGAATGGTTATGTTAAATACATTGAATTTAGTCATTTAGCTATTTATGGTAGCCTCTAGAAGTCCAAGAGACCTAAAAACACGGGGACTTGTTTATGTTACTGTTTGAGCTCTTTTAAAGCTTTAGTTATGACTTTTTCTATTCTTGGAGGGTTGTTCGAAGTCTATAAATGAGTATTTTAAAATGAATAAACAGATTATATTTTCAGAAAATTATCATATTTGTGAGGTCTTGTGTTCCTCTTTGTTCTTAAAAGAACTCCTAGAACTTATCAAGTTAGTTTTGTGGCGTTCAAACAACCAAACTTATCACCTTGATTGTTGAAAAAATCTCAAATTTTCTAGGTGTGGCGATTCAATCTTTCATAGTCTTGGTTTTCATCTTGTTAGGTGTCGGGTCAAGGCTCAACCAATCTTGTTTACACGATCTTGGGGTTATAAACCATTATTCTTATTGGGTTTCATCACAATTATTGATGAAGTTCATATCATTTGGTATCAGAGTTTTGGTTCTAAGATAAGTTTGACTATCTTTCATTTTTGGTTTTCTTTTATATACTGTTACCTCTTGTAGAAGAAAAAAATGATAAAAAAAGGTACACGATTCCAGTAAGAAAACTTCTTGTTTTCAATCTTATTTCTCACCATATTCAAGTTCAGAAAAAAATCATAAAAAAAAAGTGAAAAAAAAGTACACGATTGCAGTAGGAAAACTTCGTTTCAATCTTGTTTCTCACCTTATTCAAGTTCAGAAAAAAATCATCAAAAACAAAAGAAGAAGAAAAAAAGTACACGATTCCATTAAAAAAAAAACTTCCTCTTTTCAATCTTGTATATCACCTTGTTCAAGTTCTTGGCCTTTTGGTTAGTTTTGGTTGTTTCTCATTTTTGAATTGCTGTGGGATTATTTTGAATTAGTTTTTGGAAGTTCGATTAAGAACTAAAGAAGACACAAAAGAGTGGAAAAAAAAGGCAAAAGTGTTAGACTATAAGAGGGTAAAAGCCGTTTAATGTGAAAACACGAGCGCAAGTGTATCAATTTTTGAGTGAAACACGTGAGGGAGTGCTTATGAGATTCTAACCTTTTTTTGCAGGTTTTAAATATATCCAATAATCAAGAAGATACAACCGAAGAAGTTCGACAACCTGCAGTTCTGAACCTCCAAATGCAAGCCTTGTTAGGGGAGATGAGGCGTATGTTGAGGGCTGAATTAGAACCTATTCATGATAGGTTGGACAGGGTAGAAGTAGAGGCTCCTAGGGGACATCAACAAGATATCCCTAATAGGCAGCAAGGTGGGCGTGTTCCATGGTGGAATGTTGAGGAAGAGACGGAGTCGGAGGAGTTTGATGAGCCATATTTGAACTGGGACAGGTTTCAGCGTGGGAATGAGAATCGAGAAGCTAGGATGGGTAGGCCTAGGAGGGATAATGATTTGGGAAACATAAAGATTAAAATCCCATCTGTTCAAGGTAAAAGTGATCCTGAAGTTTAATTGGAGTGGGAAACTAAAATGGAGATGGTGTTTGATTGTCACAACTACTCGGAGATAAAGAAGGTTAAGTTGGCTGCAATTGAATTCACTGATTATGCCATTGTTTGGTGGGATCAATTACTAATTAATAGGAGAAGGAATAGAGAGCCACCCGTGGACTCTTGGGAGGATATGAAAATGCTTATGAGAAAGCGTTTTGTACCCAGCCACTATTATAAGGGATTGTATCAAAAGTTGCAGAGGTTAAATCAAGGTTCCAAGAGTGTATAAGAATATTACAAGGAGATGGAGGTAGCTATGATCCGGGCTAATGTGGAAGAGACCGGGAAGCCACTATGGCTAGGTTCTTGCATGGTTTAAATCATGAGATTACAGATATAGTTGAGATACAACACTATGTTGAGTTGACAGATATGGTGCATCAAGCCATAAAGGTGGAGAAACAACTCAAAAGAAAAAGGATTGGTTAGGAGGGGACAACCTATGGCTAACACTAGCCCGTGGAAGACAACTCCAAAAAGGGATGAACAACTACAACATAAGCCAAAATTTGAATCCTCTAAGAATTCCAAACTAACAATTGATGCTACTTTAGGTAACACCGAAACTTCAAGTTCTAAAACACGTGATATTAAGTGTTTTAAATGCCAGGGGCGGGGACACATAGCCAGCCAGTGTGTAAACAAAAGGGTGATAGTGATAAACGCCCAAGGAGAGCTTGAGTCGGAGAATGAGGAAGAAGTAGATGATAATGACATGCCACCTCTGGAGGATGCTGATGATGAGCAAAGTGCTGTGGTTGGAGATTTATTGGTAGCAAGGCGAGTTCTCAATATGCAAGTTAAGGAGGAAAGTAACCAAAGGGAGAACTTGTTTCATACTCGGTGCTTTGTGAAAAACAAAGTTTACAGTGTCATTATCGATGGAAGGAGTTGCACAAATGTAGCCAGCACGTATTTGGTGGAGAAATTGGCCTTAACTACCTTGAAACATCCTCACCCTTATTGACTTCACTGGCTGAATGAATGTGGTGAAATCAAGATGACAAGGCAAGTATTGGTGGCATTATCCATTGGTAAATATGAGGATAAGGTGCTTTGTGATGTGGTTAGCATGCATGCATGCCATTTACTATTGGGAAGACCATGGCAGTATGATCAGAGGGTTACGCATGATGGATTCACAAATAGGTATTCTTTCACTCATAGAAAGCAACCTATTATTCTTTTGCCATTGAATCCAGAACAGGTCAGGGAGGACCAATTAAAGTTACAAAGATCAAGTGAACAAATGAAAGAAAAAGAAATGAAGGCCAAAATTGAAAAATAAGATTTTCAAAAAAAAGAAAGACAGAAAAACATTGATCAAAGAGAAAAAGAAAGAGAAGGGATTTCAGCCATAGTGAGAGCAAGAGAGGAAAAATTCAATTACATTGCAAAAAAAAAAAGTGAGATCAAGAGAGCATTATTTTCACACCAGCCCCTTATTGTACTCATGTACAAGGAGGCTCTTTTATGTACTATTGATCTCGTTGGTGCTTTGCCAAGCGATATTGTTTCTCTTTTGCAGGAGCTTGAAGATGTCCTTCCCGATGAGGTAACTTATGAATTACCTCCAATCCAAGGGATTGAACATCAGATTGATTTCATACCAGGTGCGTCAATTCCAAGCCGACCTGCTTATAAGAGTAATCCTGAGGATACGAAGGAACTTCAGAGGCAAGTAGGTGAATTATTAGAGAAGGGGTATGTTCATGAAAGCATGAGTCCTTGTGTAGTTCCGGTGCTATTAGTTCCTATGAAGGATGGAACATGGAGGATGTGTGTTGACTGTCTAGCCATCAATAACATAACGGTAAAGTATCGTCATTTCATTCCTAGATTAAATGATATGCTGGATGAATTGCATGGTTCTTGTGTCTTTACAAAAGTGGATCTTAAGAGTGAATATCATCAGATTAGGATGAAGGAAGGTGATGAATGAAAAACTGCTTTTAAGACTAAATACGGTTTGTATGAGTGGTTAGTGATGCCTTTCGGTTTAATTAATGCTCCAAGCACATTTATGCGTTTGATGAACCATGTTTTGTGTGCATTTATTGGTAGATTTGTCGTTGTGCATTTGATGATATCCTAATTTATAGCAAAAACTTGAAAGAACATGTAATACATTTGAAATCTATCTTGGAAATTCTAAGGAAAGAAAAGTTGTTTGCTAATCTCAAGAAGTGCACCTTTTGCATGGATAAACTTGTGTTTCTTGGTTTTGTTGTTAGTAAGAAAGGAATTGAGGTGGACGAGGAAAATGTTAAGGCAATCCAAGAGTGGTCAATGCCTACAACAATCAACCAAGTGAGGAGTTTCCATGGCTTAGCTAGCTTTTATAGAGGGTTTGTGCGTGATTTTAGTAGCTTAGCCACACCTCTTACTGAAGTCATCAAGAAAAATGTGTCGTTTAAGTGGGGGGAAGAACGTTTTCTGGAAAAACGACGTTCAAAACTCTTACCTCGGGGTGACGGACCATTTCAAGTAGTGGAACGCATCAATGATAATGCCTACAAACTTGACTTACCAGGTGAGTATAGTGTTAGTTCAAGCTTTAACGTTTCAGATTTATCTCCATTTGATGTAGGTGATGATTTGAGGACAAATCCTTCTCAAGAGGGGGAGAATGATGCAAACCAAGGAGCTGGACATGTTCATCATACACTCAGAAATGCGACTGAATTTACACAAGACCCTTTGTCACTTCCAAGTGGCCCAATTACAAGACTTAGAGCCAAACGCTTCAAGGAAGCACTGAATGGGCTAATCCAAGAGATTTGGGCTGATTCTAAAAAAGACCAAGATGGGCTCAAATAATAATCAAGGCTTAGTCTACATCATCAAAGCAATTGAAGAGGCTAATAATTATGCAAAAACGTTTCAGCATGGTCTGACCATCAAAGGGCATGAATTTGATGAGTTCCAAGGATATTAAATAGAGGAATGAATTTGGTCTTGAATGGTTATGTTAAATACATTGAATTTAGTCATTTAGCTATTTATGGTAGCCTCTAGAAGTCCAAGAGATCTAAAAACATGGGGACTTGTTTATGTTACTGTTTGAGCTCTTTTAAAACTTTAGTTATGACTTTTCCTATTCTTTGAGGATTGTTCCAAGTATATAAATGAGTATTTTGAAATGAATAAACAGATTATATTTTCAGAAAATTATCATATTTGTGAGGTCTTATGTTCCTCTTCATTTTTAAAAGAACTCCAAGAACTTATCAAGTTCGTCTTGTGGCGTTCAAATAACCAAACTTATCACCTTGATTGTTGAAAAATTCTCAGGTTTTCTAGGTGTGGCGATTCAATCTTTCGTAGTCTTGGTTTTCATCTTGTTAGGTGTCAGGTCAAGGCTCAACCAATCTTGTCTACATGATCTTGGGGTTTTAAACCATCATTCTTATTGGGTTTTATCACAATTGTTGATTAAGTTCATATCAAAAACGACACCGCCGTTTCCCTCACGTCAACCTCCTCCTCCTCTGCTGCTCCAGACATGTGGACTTACCTTTGGATCCCTTTCTTAATGTCACTCTCGAAAGAGTCAACCCTAGCTCGAACAGCAACAGCCACTACTTCTTCTCCTTCGATTCCTAGCTGTTCGGCCCCAGACGTCAAGTTGAATTACCGTCCGGTGATTGGAATTTTGAGTCATCCGGGAGACGGTGCCTCCGGGAGGCTGAACAATGCGACGAACGCTTCTTATATTGCAGCGTCGTACGTTAAGTTTGTTGAATCGGCTGGTGCCAGGGTTATTCCCTTGATTTATAACGAGCCACGAGAGATTCTTTTTGAGGTATCGAGATTTTTAAAGGAGAAGTGCATATATTGATTTTATAGCGAGTAGAGGGAGATGGATCGTCAGATATATTAAATTGGAAAATGGAATGAGAAATTTATGAGCTTTTTCATTTGGTTGCGATTGAGAGAAATGATATATTTTTGTTTAGCAGCTCAGAAATTAAGTATGCTTAGTTGAGTTAATGATTTGGAGTAAAAACTTTGCTGATGGAAAAAAAAATAAAAAACAAAATTCTGAATTTTATAAAATTTTGCGCATGATCATTAAAAGGGATAGCATTGCTTTTCGTTATATTCATTAGGTGATAAATTATGGTCAAGCTTACTCTATGTTGTTGCATTGCAGAAACGCAACCTGGTTAATGGAGTGCTCTTTACTGGAGGTTGGGCTAAAACTGGTTTCTACTACGACACTGTGAAGGCAATTTTCAAGGTTGGTAATTTTGTAAAATAATAAAAGTTTGTTTTGGATCTCCACGTTTGAAATGTGTTGGGAGTTTACCACAAATAAATAAATAAATAAAAGAAAACATAGGAAATAGTACTGTTAGTTTTGAAGGAATTGTGTCCTTTAAATTAATGTGCAATGACTAAACTTGGATAGGACAATTAACGGAGATAATTTAATCTGATTATTTTAGGAGTCGTAGTGCTTTGCTAGAAGCCAACTACGATTAATAGGGTTAAACCTATAGCTATTATAATTGGGTCCTATGAGGTCACACACTTAGAGATTACGGAATAGATCAACGAAAGAAAAATGGTTAATTATTAATACATATTAGATATTATTAATAATAAAGAATATTATTTATTTCTGAAATAAAATAAATATTATTTATTCATATTAGATATGATTAATTATGGAGTTATTCATACAGCCTTTTATTTGATAAAAAGACAAAGTCTTCATTTCTATTTATTGCTCTTAAAACCATACGTTGGAAAAGGAAATGACACTTTCTATATATTGGTGTGCCATAAAAGGAAAAATGTCTCCATCATTGAAGATGGAATATATAAATGATTTTTTGAAAATCATGTTATGAAAGAAAATCTTTCCATGTAACGTATAAGGAAAGGCTAATAAAAGAAATGAAAGAAGTTATGAATATGAGAGGTTTTTTTTATTTGCTCGGCTGCTCCAAGAGAAAAAGATTTGCACGGCTGCTCTCAAAATTCAGCAGTGGTGCAAGAAGAGACCACAAATTTTCTTTTTCCAACCAAGGCAATTTTGATTGCTCCCTTTTGTCCATTCGTCCTAGCAGTCGAAGGCAAGAGATCTATTCGGGCTCGTGTGGACTAAATAGAGGAGCAACACGTGAGGCTCTCATCCTTTTAGATACCACCATATCTGACTTGGTTCACGCATCAACAGGTATTTTCCATGGACAATACTTTGATCTATCAATTATGCTTGTAGATTCTACGATTAGATGTTTAGATATGATCTGAAATTCCGCTTAATGCATCTAATTTTGCAACAATGGTATCAGAGCTATCTTGCATAAATTGATAGGATCAATGAATTAATTGTTAATTTGATGCGGATCTTGATTTAAATTGGTGGTGAATTTTATATGGATAAAATGTAAAATTAAAATGAAGATTTTGATTGGCCCATGGAATTTTATGAATATAATATGGAATTTTAGGAGGGAGATACACAAAACATATAGTACGTGACTTTTGCTTTTGATCTCCTCTCCTTAATAATAAAATGCCTTTACGATTTTAATTAAAAAAAGAAAGCAAAATTGTTTTGTTTCCTCCAATTTTAAAATGTGCAGACAAACCCCAAGGGAGTCAATATTATATGGTTTATTTTATTGTTTCCTAAAAGTTAGGAAATCCCATTTATATATTTTTCATAAAATTTTATCTAATAATTGCATTTTATGATTAATAATGATTAATTCCATGTAAGGATTTAATTTTAAATTAAGAATATTTTTTTTTATGCTTGTTTTATATTATGATATATTGCATGCATAAGGTGACTAGTATGGCCCAGAAATACGATCTGCGTATCGTTATATTTTTGTAATTTATTTTAATAATTAGATTATTGTAAATAATTTTGTAATACAAAGAAGAGAAAGTCCATGAAGTTCAAGGATGGAGATCCATGAAGGGTACAAGGATTGACAAAAGAAGATTAGATCTTTAATTTTTTTTATTTATTTTTTTGGAAGAGGATGTGTATATAACACAACCTGAAGGTTTGAAGATCCAAATGAAGCTGGGAAGGTATGCAAGCTTAAGAAGTCCATTTATGGACTTAAGCAAGCATCCAGGAGTTGGAACTTTCGATTTGATGAAAAGATCAAAGAATTTGATTTCATTAGATGTGAAGAGGATCCTTGTGTTTACAAGAAGTTTAGTGGGAGTAAGGTAGCCTTCTTAGTCTTGTATGTAGATGACATACTACTTATTGGGAATGACATTCCGATGCTAGAGTCCGTAAAAGAATGGCTGAAGAAATGTTTCTCTATGAAAGACTTAGGAAAGGCTGAATACATACTTGGAATTAAGATCTATAGAGATAGATCTAAGAGGCTTCTTGGATTAAGTCAAGGAACTTACATTAATAAGATTCTTAATAGATTCAAGATGCAGGATTCCAAGAAGGGATTTTTACCCATACAACATGGTATATATCTCAGCAAGAAACAGTGTCCTAAAACACCTGTTGAGCTTGAGAAGATGAAACAGGTCCCATATGCTTCTGCTATAGGATCTATCATGTATGCCATGGTATGTACCCGTCCGGATGTTGCATATGCTTTGAGCATGTGTAGCAGATACCAATCAAATCCTGGAGAAGCACACTGGAGTGCAGCTAAGAATATCCTGAAGTACTTAAGAAGGACTAAGGATGATTTCTTAGTATATGGGGGAGATGAAAAATTGATTATACAAGGCTATACTGATGCAAGCTTTCAGACTGATCGAGATGGCTTTGAGTCTCAATCTGGTTATGTCTTCATCCTTAACGGAGGAGCTGTGAGCTGGAAGAGCTCCAAGCAGGATACAATAGTAGATTCTACAACAGAGGCTGAGTACATTGCTGCTAGTGAAGCAGCAAAGGAGGCCGTTTGGATAAGGAAGTTCCTAGATGAACTCGGTGTTGTTCCTAGCATATTAGTGCCTATCGACATCTATTGTGACAACAATGGTGCCATAGCCCAGGCAAAGGAACCGAGTTCGAGCTCCAAATCCAGACACGTTATGAGGAAGTATCACCTTATTCGTCGCATCATCACTATGGGTGACATTAGGATGTGTAAGGTGCATACTGATGACAACATTGCAGATTCATTGACCAAACCTATGCCTAGGCCCAAGCATGAGAGTCACACTAGGGCTAAGGGTCTTAAGCACATTGGAGAATGGCTTTGAGTGTTGATTTTATATTACATTATATTTTATGAGTGTTGGACACTAGTTTTATGTTTGACTTGATGATTTTATGATATATGATATTTCATCCTTATTTATATATTGTTTTGATCGATATTGAATAATATGTCCAAATAATTCATTATTAACAAATGGGATCACCTTAAGTGTTCTGGTGAATGAAACCCCATTAAGTGAAATGAAGTTTTGAATTATTAAATATCTATAGTTTGAAATCATCAAATGGACATAGATGATTTTATAAGCTACTATATTGTAAGCTGACTGATAGCACCACGTTTCATGGGCTATAGGGACATGGAGATGTCTAGTCAATTACATATATGTGTATGGATGATACATGTAGGACTGACCCACCTTAAGACTCTCCAAAAGAGATTGTAGAGTCTTAAATTAAACCATGATTAGTAGATTCCTCAGACATGAGTATGTTGTGGTCTCACTTGATGATTGGTATCTCTTTGACACTGTTAAACGCTTTCCGTAAAAGGGAGTTATAAAGGCAGTAGTTGGGATTGCCAAAAGTTGAGTGGGAGCCATAGTCATACAAGACTGGAGAAGTCCTCCTGCTTCGTGCATACTGTGATGCATTGAACAGGAATGGTGTAGGCCATTTGAAGAGCGAGAACTGAAAATGCATGGCCATGCTCGGATGGATTATTTGAAATCATCCGTTTAATTGACAGTTCATACTTAGAGTTCAAGAAACATATTTGATAATAGATATGAATGTCACCATATCATCAAATAAGACATTAAGAGACAAAGGTATCTTATATTGCACACTTGTTTAAGGACAAGTGGGAGATTGAAGGAATTGTGTCCTTTAAATTAATGTGCAATGACTAAACTTGGATAGGACAATTAACGGAGATAATTTAATCTGATTATTTTAGGAGTCGTAGTGCTTTGCTAAAAGCCAACTACGATTAATAGGGTTAAACCTATAGCTATTATAATTGGGTCCTATGAGGTCACACACTTAGAGATTACAGAATAGATCAACGAAAGAAAAATGGTTAATTATTAATACATATTAGATATTATTAATAATAAAGAATATTATTTATTTCTGAAATAAAATAAATATTATTTATTCATATTAGATATGATTAATTATGGAGTTATTCATACAGCCTTTTATTTGATAAAAGGACAAAGTCTTCATTTCTATTTATTGCTCTTAAAACCATACGTTGGAAAAGGAAATGACACTTTCTATATATTGATGTGCCATAAAAGGAAAAATGTCTCCATCATTGAAGATGGAATATATAAATGATTTTTTGAAAATCATGTTATGAAAGAAAATCTTTCCATGTAACGTATAAGGAAAGGCTAATAAAAGAAATGAAAGAAGTTATGAATATGAGAGGTTTTTTTTATTTGCTCGGCTGCTCCAAGAGAAAAAGATTTGCACGGCTGCTCTCAAAATTCGGCAGTGGTGCAAGAAGAGACCACGAATTTTCTTTTTCCAACCAAGGCAATTTTGATTGCTCCCTTTTGTCCATTCGTCCTAGCAGTCGAAGGCAAGAGATCTATTCGGGCTCGTGTGGACTAAATAGAGGAGCAACACGTGAGGCTCTCATCCTTTTAGATACCACCATATCTGACTTGGTTCACGCATCAACAGGTATTTTCCATGGACAATACTTTGATCTATCAATTATGCTTGTAGATTCTACGATTAGATGTTTAGATATGATCTGAAATTCCGCTTAATGCATCTAATTTTGCAACAAGTTTACCCTCCTGGCTGTTATCAATTCAATCGTATTTCACTTGTAGGAAGCTTTAGCAAAGAATGATGCAGGCTTCCATTTCCCAGTGTATGCCATCTGTTTAGGCTTTGAAATCCTGACAATGATCATTAGTGAGGTAATGAGCAGCCCATAATACGTAAAATGTATGGATATATATGGATCGTAATGATCTAACATTTCCATTCCAATCATTCCCATATCTTCCATCATGTCCGACTGGTTTAGTGCAAGAAGGTTTATCAATTTATTTGCTTCTTAGGATATTTGGTATTAATTAGGATTTTATCGCCATTAGCATCTCGTAAAGGTGTTTTTGTTTTATCATAAGTAGCTGATAGTGATTAGGACTCTTCTATTTTGCAACTATAATCGACTTCATGCGGCATATTCTATTTTGTTCGTTTGATCATCCATCAATGTCAAAATGACCAGGTAGTTATTTCAAATCGTAATGCACTTCTAGTGGAAATGTCTATAACTAAGATACTTTCACTTGAGAAATGTCCGAGAACAACAATTTTTCATTTCCCTTTGTTTTCAATTACGAGCATGACTGTTTTTTCTTGATAATAGGACAATCAAATTCTGGAAACATTTAATGCATCAGATCAAGCTTCTACTCTTCATTTTATGAATAACATAAATATCGAAGGAACTGTGTTTCGGAGGTATATGCGCTGTAATTTTGTCCCTTTTTTTTTTTTTTTTTGATAACCGGGGTGTCCGGGCCAGCTTACGCGCACCACAACTAATCCCCGGACTCACTGAACATCCTGCAAACCCAGTGAGCATGTAAGGCACCGCGGGGGTGACAGGCGTGCATGGTGAGACTTGAACCCTGGTGCAGAGGAAGAAACAAGTCCCTTCAACCGCTAGGCCAAGACCCCACTTGCTTAATTTTTTTTTTTGGCGTAATTTTGTCCCTTCTTGTTAGCTTTGGTAAAAGCTCAAGCATTTAATGAGGTTCTTAGTTTCTTTATAGAGCCAGAAAAGGATCCTTGTGAATTCAACAGTGTAAATAAGAATGAATGAGTGCTGATCCTGCAAAGCAGGGATTTATCTCAATGACCAGCGTACCTGAATCTGTCTTGAAACCAATAATCACTTAACTTTGTTAAATCAAGAATACCTTAAGTTCTTAGATGATCTAAAAGGAGTTTTTTTTTTAATTTTTTAGTTATTGTAATTCTCTTATATGCAAGGAAACAATCATATAAGCCTATCAATGCGAAAAGCTTAACGACCTCCTTAGCCATCAATTTAACTTCTTAATTTGTAGTATGTTGTTATCTCAATGTTATGTTCAAAATGCCATATGCTAACATTTGATTTTGGTCCGACTCTATTGCTGGCATGGAGAAGTTTTCCTGGTTGATCACGTCATGAACACAGTTTCTCCTAGCTTCTTTGACATTTATTGTGAATTTTGTTATCCTTATAGAAGTTGTGCTGTGTTTCAACAGCAGCAAAATTATACTCTTAACTGTACCAAGCATGCTTAGTCATGCAAAATCATCATGTGAGTTCAGAAAACTGGTAGTGCCTTTGGACTTCGGTTGCATGGTAAAATATAGTGACACATGAGATAGCATGTTACTTGTTTGTTTGTTTAAGATTCTCTACTAAAAGGCATTCTAAACTTAAAAAAGGAGCATTTATTTTTATATATATAATTTAATTTTGGTGCAGTGTTCTGTTTTATAACCAGCATTACCTGCCCATTTCCTCTTGATTGTAGATCTATGAATATCTGGATATGCATTAATTCAAATCAAGGAGAAAGTAAATTAGATTTCCTCCTAACCCAAGCATATTTTTATACTTGTATACTGAAAAATAGTCCCCCAAAAGTCAACTAAAATACATTGTCTGATGAATATCACTCAAGTAGAAGACAAAAGATGCTGTAGTTGGGAGCACCTATGGGATCTAGAGTTTTTTGTTTGTGTTTCCTTTCTTAAATATTTCCCATTTCCAGAATTTAGACTAGATTAGGGAGATGGATGATACATGCTTGTTTACTTCCCTCAATTCAAAGCTTTTCTACTTGCTATTGAACCATGATTGTCGTTTTAATGATGTCTTTGATCTTTAAAAACTCGACTGTTATTCTGAAATTATAATCCCAATCTTTAGCCAGAAAGGCTCTGTTATGCTGTTTTATTTAACTTGTATGATTTTCCATTGCAACAGTATGGCATCTCACCACAAAGGTTTCAGGAGAATGAATATCTATCTAGTTTCTTCGAGATCTTGACTACTAGTACAGCTGACGATAACCAGGTAATGAATGCATTAATTTTGCAATGTAGTTTTCTATATATTGGAAGAGCTCTAATTCTCTTCCCAACATCTATTTTAGGTCTATGTCTCCACTGTACAAGGTTGCAGCTATCCTGTAACTGCCTTCCAATGGCATCCGGAGGTATTGCTATATGTGCTTTGCATTAGAGATATTGTGATCTTTTTGCAGATGCATGTTTTGGTTGGTCAATATGTACGTGCATGAAATATGGAGTCATGATGCGAACCTCGTGATCACGCAACCCATAACCAAGAATGAGATCTGATCTTGGAAAACCGAAATAGGTCTGATAAGAGTGTGACACAATGGAAACATGCCCCAAGGCACCAGCACTATTGGAATGAGTAGAATGACGCCACGAAGCCAGTTAATCTTCGATAAGTCGGATTCAGTTCGTTCAAGAACTAAAGAATGCAAGAATCGCTCTCACACATAAACTGAAAAGTTCAGAATTAAAATTAATCAATGGCCGAAATTTAGCTAACATGAGTTTAAATAGTCTTTTAAAAATTAACTCTAATGGACCTCTTATGTGGATTTAAAAGAGGTCCACTAAACACTGACCCAAAATCCAAAATTGAAAAATCCATGATTTAATCCAAGCAAGCCTTGGATCCTAGCTGAAAACAAAGTCTTAATTAAGCTCAAACAAGCCTTGGGCTGTAGCTAACTAACTTAAATAAAGCCCATAAGGTTTATTTATTCTCTTCCATCCAGCCCATCAATCCAATGTTTCCAAGTTGTAGTAGGATTCTTTTGGCTCCTTTATTGTCCTCACTTCATGGCGCAAATAAGGTTGTATTGGACCCCTCCTGCACATGGATAAGATGTGCCTGTTTGGGAGTGTGGTTGCGGTTGCTTTTGAAAGTGCTTTTCGTTCAAAAATACATTAAAATTATATTTTTTTATTTTTTAAAAATCATTTTTGACATCAGCACATCAAAATGATCTAAAAACACCAAATTTTATTAATTTAAACTTAAAAATAAAAATAAAAAATTTCAATTTTTTTCAAAAGCGCTTTTGAAAAGCCCTCCCAAACACCCCCGTACTAGGGTCTCCTCTTGATACTCCAATGATCCTTGCAATTCTGACTTGGTTGAAACCTTTAAAACCAATGTATTTATTGCCTCTTTCAATGCCTTTGTCCTAGACTGTGTCATTGGGCCATTTGAAATATGTAATGGGTCATTGCTAGTGTTTTTGGGCTGGTCCGCATCAAGTCAGATACTCAGGAAATTTGGGAAGGATGACGAGTCCCATATACCCTTAAAAAAAGTTGTTTTGGAAAAAAGGGTGGCAGCTGTATGTGTTTTGTAGTTGCAAGAGAAACTCTTGAGTCAATTTTCACTCTCTGTATTACATTCCTACTCAACTAATATCCTGCTCTCCCTTGAACAGGTTTTCTTTTTATTATATATCATAAGATAGCCTCAGGCTTACCTCTTTTATCAACATATAGTAAATATACTAGTTAATTGCCTGCACTACGTTGCGGGTCGAGCAAATAATTTTTATAATTATTGATATTAAAATACAATATTTATATATGTAAAATTTGATATAATAAAACAGATCAACATGTCCTATTATAACAATAGTAACATCGAAGTCTTAACATCTAAAATTACAAACACTGTTACTGACGAAACAATAAAAATTATTAAATTATCCCTAGAAAAAGAAAAAAAAATTAACAAAAAATAAGTAAGAACAAAAACTAAAATTATTATTATTATTATTATTATTATTATTATTATTATTATTATTATTATTGTGTTAATAATGAAAAAAACCAAATTAAATCAAAGCCTAAAAAAGCCTAAAAACTTTAACAAAAATAAATAAATAAATGATAAAACAAAAATAAAAATTATTAGGTGAAAAAATCATTTAACTTGAAAATAATAATAAAAAACTAATAAAAAACAAAATGAAATAACAAAGAGAAAAAAAAATTAAGAACTAAATTTTTCAAAAAAATACTACTACCTCAACAAAAGAGAAAATAATAAAAATTATTTGATTATCATGTGAAAAAAAAAATCAACAACATTAAGAAAAGAGTAAGCAAGAAAAGAAACTAAAATTATTGTTGTTGTTGTTGTTGTTGCTGTTATTGTGTTAATAATAAAAAAAGAACAAAAATAAATGAAAGACTAAAAAAATCCTAAAAACTTTAACAAAAGATCAAACAAAAAAATAAATAAATGATAAAATAAAAATAAAAATTATTAGGTGAAAAAAAATTCATTTGACTTGAAAATAAAAATAAAAATAAAAAAAGAATAAAAAAACTAAAAGAAAGAACAAAGAGAGAGAGAAAAACAGAAATATCAATTTTTAAATGATCATAGATACAAAATAAAATTTAAGAGCTATTTTTTTTTTATAAAAAATACCACCTCAACAGATAAGAAAATAATAAAAATTAAAAATCAAAGCTAAGAGCACACTTATATATACATGGACAAAAATAGGGACTATTTGAGAAATATAACAAAAATAAAGGGATTAAAATCAAAAATTAAAAGTATAAGGGCCGAAATAAAAATCAAATATATTATCAATTTCAATCAAAGGACAAAAGTGAAAAAATCAAAACTTTTGTATCGAATATATTAAAGTACCCAATCCGGAAATTAAAAGAAGGAAGACCAAAGTGAAACCTTAATATATAATTAATTTTAATCAAATGACCCAATTGAAATAAATCAAAACTTATATAACAAAAATCAGGATAATACAAAAAATTAAAAGTACATGGACGGAAGTGAACAAACCATAAAACCGGGTGTACTTTAGCGTGCAGGAGAGAGAAAATAGAAAAAAAAATTAACTGTCCACCGTCAGGATGACGACCACCCTTTGCCAAAATGCGACACACCATGAGGAAGACCACACGGCGGCGTATCTTTGGAGACGCTAGAAGCTCATTTTCCCCCACCGAAGGACGCCACATGCGACACTCGAAGTAGGCATAAGGCCAAACACTATCGGATATCATTTTCAAAAATTGGTCAATTATCATAACACTCCTACAACTAATTCTTCAATTTTTGTCTTAATGAGGGGCACATTAGTATTTAATTATTTAAAAAAAAAAAAAATCCTCATGGTACCCCTCCTTGCCAGATACGGTTTTTGTCTTATATAGGAGCAAATTAGTATTTAGTCGTTTTCAAAAATTGTGAAATCCTCATGAAGCCCCTCCCGGAAACAATGTTTTTTTTATCTCTTTTGAGGGCTAAAACAATTATTTTACTGTGCAAATAGTAATAAAAAATCAATAAACTGGTAAACCGACCAAACCGATCGACAAAAAAAATGACCCAACTCAAAAACATACTATTATTATCCACAATATTTTATCTCACAATCTACTATGAATTCTTGATCTTTTTAGTTTATTTTATAATACTAATTATCCATGGAGAAGAATCTCTGACAAACAGCCCTTGAAAAAACGTTTGAGGTCAGTGTATCATATTTTAGCAGAGGAAATAAAAAAAGTAAAATAAAAAAGACCGAAAATCTTTGAATAAGATTCTTATTGTGTTATTTGGACTTTTTGGTGCAGGCGTCGCCACCACGACATCGGCGCAGTACTCCCATCATTTAATGTTGTTTGTGTCATAATGACGGAATCTCGTGAAGCACGAACGATACGTATGATTTAAGACACTTTCAATTTAGGGCCTGAATATCGAGATCTTGTCCATTCTTTTTTTTCTTTCAAAAACATTTATTAGGAGGCTTGCAATAGTTATCGTAAACTTAAATTCTCCATTCTATTTCTCATAAGTAAACTTGAATTCTCCATTCTATTTCTCATAAAAAAATACTTACTGAAAACATTTCACAAATATACTTACTAAATTTTATATTTTATTATCATTTAAGCTAAAATAATATAAGTTATCGTAAACTTGAATTCTCCATTCTATTTCACAATAAAAATAATGGTTTTTTTTTTACAATAATGTATAAAACCTTAATAATATAATTATAACTAACACACAATTAGTTAATAAATAACACTTTTATTCATTTAACAAACAAAACTCAATTATAACTGTGATATTATAAGTACGTGACTAATAGCAACTCTGTATAACTATACAGATAAAAACACCTTAAATTTTGATTACTTATAAATATTATAAGTTTTTCTAAACAATTATGAGTATTTTTGACAAATATTACTAACTAATAGTTTAAGATGATATACACATAAATAATAACAACAATAATATCAACTATAAATAAGAATTTAGGTAGTTTTTAATATTATAACAATAATTATTTCTCATTTAAAATATATATATATATTTAACATTAACATTAACATTAACATTAACATAGTTGAACAATATAAAAATACTAAAATAATTTGTATTTAAAATAAAAAAATATTTATTTTTTAAAATAACACAACGGTACCAAAATATCAAAAGCAGCTATGTATTCAAAACATAAAGCTTATATTTATTCAAAACGTGGAGATAGATCCTAAAATCACACTATCCATCTCTCTCTCTCTCTCAATTTCCCCTCTAAATAAAATCAAAGCCGTTAAGTAACGTCGTTAAAACGGGAAAAAAAACTACTATCTATGTATAAAATCCAACATTTCAACATTAAAAAAAAAACTATCACAACAAAGAAACCTTCCGTAGCAGTTAAAAAAGAAAAATCACAGAAAATATCCTGGCTTTGTCTATATTTTTAGAGAGGGAGGGAGAGGGAGAGAGGAGGGGGAGCTCAAGATCTTCTCGTATCGGACCTGAGTTGTAAGAAATCTTATTACATTCTAGTTGTTTAATCTGGGTTTGTGTCTGATGTATCTGTTTTTGTTTTTGTAAACAAAAAAACAATGTAGCTTGATCTAAAAAGGTTGTTTCTTTGATATTTTCGTTCATTTTTTCTTTATGTTTTTTCTCTCATAAAAAGGTTTCCTCTTGGATTTCTGCTATCTGGGGTTGGAAAAATGATGGTCTTTTTCAATTTTAGTGGATTTTAGGGGGGGTTATTGGCTATTTAGAATGGACAGATTTTAGCAGTTTTTTTTGTCTTCACATTTCTATGGGTTTTTTTTTTAAGTTATCAGATTCTCTCTGTTTTGGTTTTGATATTAAAAAGCTGGGTTTTGTTGGTGTTTCTGTTGTTCTTCTTGTTTCTCTTTTCTTCCAAATAATGATAAAAAATTCAATGAACCGGCCGACCAACCCAAAAACTGACCTGATCCAAAAATACACTATTACAATCCACAGTGTTTTATCTCACAATTTACAGTAAATTCCTGATCTCTTTTAGTTTATTTTATAATACCATATTAAATACAAGACAATAAATTAATGACATCTTTTGAATACATAATTTTCATGACAAGGTATTCTTGCTTCCTTTTTACACTGTATATATCATTATTGACTTAATAAACATACACTAATCTATTCTATACTACTAACTAATTTTACAAAATACAGAATAATCTTTTTCGAAGATCTAAACATATCGCCAGACCATCTCTCTCTCTCTCTCTATATATATATATATATATATATATACACACTAGCCATGGTACCCGTGCCTCGTCGCGAGCGGAACCATATTTTTTCAACGTTAAAAAATATTAAGTATGTGTGTTTTTTTATTATAACATAAATTTAGACAAAATAAATCTGTGTAGAAATTTTGTTAAGTGAAAGTTTTCTATAAAATATATGAATTTTCAGTGGATATAAATTTTCCTGTGTGGTTGGTTTCAATGAAATAACCAGTATAAAAATATCATTATCATTAAAAAAGTAAGAAGATATTTGAATTATTGAATACATTGTATTAAGATTAGTTCATTTTATAATTAAATTTAACTTAAACAAAACAAACGAAATATAAATTGTGAAAGAACCTGCATTAATAACAAAAAAATACTTAATTTTTTATCTCCAAAAAGAAGAAAATATATATTAAAAATTCATCTCCACGTTACTGTCATTATCATTACTATAACAATTAAAATTATTATTAACATTATTGCCCAAATAGTGGAAAGCATTAAATTGACCCGAATAATAAAAAAAAGTGAAATATCTTGTAAGAAAAAAATAATCACTAAAATTATCATTATTATTGCACAAACAATAAAAATCATAAAACCATCTGATCCGAAAATCATATAAAAATAATAGAGAAAAAGAAAAGAGAAAAATTAAGCAATATTAATTTTAAAATAATTATTAACATAAATTAAAATGTTAGAATTGAACAGAATAAAAATAAAACTCCAATAAAAAATAAAATAAAAGAAATTGACAACAAAAACCAAAAGTTTAAATGAATGAATACGGACAAAAAATAAACATTGTCCAAAAAAAAAAATCAATACCAAATAAAAAATTAAAAGAATAAGTGCCAAAATGAAAAAAAATATATATATAATTAATTCCAATTGAATGATAAAACTGTAGCAAATCAAAACTTATGCAAGAAGATATTAATTGTAGCAAATCAACATAAATTAAAATTTTAAAAATATTAATTGTGTGTATTTTTTTTTTGTAATATAAATTTAGTCAAAATAATAAATTTATGCAGAATTCTTGTAAGGTGTAGGTTTTTTTTATAAAATATATGAATTTTAAATCGTTATAAATTATGGTTTTCAATGAAAATAATCAGCATAAATTTATCATCATCATTAAAAAAGCAAGAAGATTTGGATATTTGAATTATTGAATTCATTGCATTAAGATTAATTCATTTTATAATTCAATTTAAATAATAAAAAATATAAATTGTGAAAAGACCTGTAATAATCAAATAACAAAAATAAGTAGTTAATTTTTTATCGACAAAAAGACAAAAACATAAATTGAAAATCCATCCTGATGTTATTTTTATTATCATCGCTATAACATCTAAAATTATTATCAACATTACTATTAAAATAATTAAAATAATTAAATTGCCCTGAAAAATCATAAAAAAAGCAAAAGAGTTTTCATAAAAAAAAACAATAAAAAATCAATCACCAAAATTATCATTATTATTGCATAAATACTGAAATCATAAAAATCATCTAATCTAAAGAACAAATAAAAAAACAGAAAACAAAAAAAAAATGAACAAAGGGAAAAAGGGAGCAATATTAATTCTAAAATGATAACAAATATAAATTAAAATTTCAGGATTGAACCGATTAGAAAAAAAATCGAAATACAAAAAACTAAAAAAAGAGAGCATAGATGCATAAATACAAATAAAAAATAAACATTGTCTAAGAACTAAAAAAAGACACTAAATGAATTAATATAAAAAAAACCTCCAATAATTAAATAACAAAAATAAGTAATTAATTCTCTATCCACAAAAAGACGAAAACATAAATTGAAAATCTATCCTTATGTTATTTGTCATTATCATTACTATAACAGTTAAAATTATTATTCACATTACTGTCAAAACAATTAAAACAATTAAATTGCCCTGAGAAATCATTAAAAAAAAGCAAAAAATTTTTATAAAAAAAAAATTAAAAAATAATCACTAAAATTATCATTATTATTGTGTAAATAGTAAAATCATAAAAATCATCTAATCCAAATAACAAATAAAAAAAGGAATAAAGGGAAAAAATATGCAATATTAATTTTCAAATGAATATCAACATAAATTGAAATTTCAGGATTGAACCGATTCAAAATAAAACCAAAATAAATAAATAAAAGACAAAAACTAAGAGCATAGATGGATTAAAAAGACAAAATAATATGAATTAAAAATAAACATTATCTAAGAATTTTTTAGAAAAAAAAAACCAAATGAATTAATATAAAATAAAAAATTCAAAGAATAAGGACCGAAATGAAAAATAACATATATAATTAATTCCAATTAAAGGATAAATTAAAAAACAAAAAAAATTGGGACCAAAATAAATAATGAAATAATAATGATAATTGCTGTAATTTTATCAAAAAAATAGAAGAAGTGGGACTGAAATGAAAAGTTGTATATACGATCAATTTCAATTGGAGGACCAAATTAAAAAAATCAAAACATCGGTACCGAAAAAATTAAAGGCACCAAAAAGAAATCAAAACATCCGTACCAAAAAAATTAAAGGCACCAAAAAGAAATCAAAAATCAAAAGTATAAGGACTGAAATTTAAAATACTTTATATAATTAGTTTTAATTGAAGGGCACAATTGAAAACAATCAAACTTTCAATTAAATAAATCAGTAATAAAAACGAAATCCAAACCCCAGGTACCGAAATGAACTTCCTATATACATCAGGGACCAGAACTGAATTTGGGCCCTCAGGAAAGAGAAAACGGACAACCGCCACAAAACCGTCCCCCGCCGTTTAACATAACATTTATGACCGAAACGCGCCGCGACGACAGACAGATGACCTGGAGGTGCACCGTCTTCAACAGCAGAAGTGAATTTTTGACCGCCGTACGGATCCACACGCGCCGCATCAATGGCGCGTTCACGTTGAACGCCGCTGTCGCGTATGTACGACGCGCCAGCCGTCCATCCGAAAAAATAATGAAATATGGGCTAATTACCAAGACGCTCCTGACGCTACTGATATTCACGAAAAAACCGTTGGGAAAAATACGTCAGTGCCCCCGTTTACTGTGCGGTACTTTGTCGTTTTCGAGGGTTGTTTCCGTCAGTGCACTGTGCAATGAATTTTTGAAAAGCCGACCGAGCCCTTGGTCCCTGTGCACAATTTTGTCTTTTTCGAGGGGCAGATTCGTTAATACACTGATCATAGACGGGGAAGAAAAAAGAGAGGCAAAAGCCAAAAAGGCTCCCTGAAAGGAATTAAAACAAGCGGGCTCATTAAGGGCACAATGGTGCCGACACTGCCACAATCCACAGTTAATATACTTAGTGCCTACAGGACATGAAACAGTGAAAACTCCACGCCTTTTATTTGTTAGGTAATAAATACACACACACACACACACAATCACACACACACTAGCCAATGCCCCGCGCCTTGTCGCGGGTGGCATTATATTTTTTTCAACGCAAAAAACTTTAATTGTGTTTTTTTTCTTATAATATAAATTTAGTCAAAATAATAAATTTGTGCAAAATTCTTGTGAAGTGCAAGTTTTCTATAAAATAGATAACTTTTAAATCAATATAAATTTATTTTTTTATTAGGTTTCAACGAAATAACCAGTATAAAATTATTATCATCATTAAAAAAACAAGAAGATTTGGATATTTGAATTATTGAATTCATTGTCTTAAGATTAGTTCATTTTATAATTCAATTTCAATCACATTTAAAAACAAAATATAAAGTCAATGCCCCCGCGCCTTATAGCGGGCGACACCATATTTTTTTCAAGGAAAAAAAATATTAATTGTTTGTTTTTTTGTTATAATATAAATTTAGTCAAAATAATAAAATTGTGCAGAATTCCTGTGAAGTGCATGTTTTCTATAAAATATATGAATTTTAAATCGATATAAATTTATTTGTTTTGTAGGTTTCAACTAAATAACCAGTATAAAATTATCATCATCATTAAAAAAGCAAAAAGATTTGGATATTTGAATTATTGAATTTATTGTATTAAGATTAATTCATTTTATAATTCAATTTAAATCATATTTAAAAACAAAATATAAATTGTGAAAAAACCTGCAATAATCAAATAATAACAATAACTAGTTAATTTTCTATTCAGAAAAAAAAAATATAAAATGAAAATCCATCCATACGTTACTGTCATTTTCATTACTATAAGAGTTAGAATTATTTTCCATATTACTGCCTAAACAATTAAAATCATTAAATTGCCCCAAAAAACAAAATCAAAACATTTTAACAAAAAAAAATCATTAAAATTATCATTATTATTGCGCAAACAATAAAATAATAAAATTATCTAGTACAAAAAACATATAAAATAATAGAAAACACAAAAAGGGAAAAAAAGAGCAATATTAATTTTAAAATTATCACCAACATAAATTAAAATTTCATAACAGAACCTAATAAAAATAAAATCCCAAAAAAAATGAACCGAAAAAAAATAATCTAAAAGCATAAATACCAAACAAACACTGTCCAAACATTGTATTTTTTATAAAATATTTTGATCATTTTTATGTACTGATGTTAAAAATAATTTTTTAAAAAAAGCCATTATCATTTTAATATATTTCTAAAAAAATTAGATATTTTTAAACAAAAAAAAAATATTTTTTAAAATCAATCACCAATCATAAAAAAAAAATCAATTACCAAGCAAAACACAAATATTGCCGAGAGTGGGATTCAAACCCACGCCCTCCAGGACATGATTTTAAATTCGCGCCTCTTAGACCAACTCAACCACCTCGGCATCTGGTTCTTCTTTCACGACAATATGTATTAATAGTAATTGCTATTGTGGATTCACACAATAAAATCGGGACGCGTTTTATATTTTAGTTAATACTAGTTAGATTGCCCGCACTACGTTGCGGGCACAATATAATTTTTATAACTGTTGGATTTGAAGCAATTTATAAATTTTACTAATTTAAAAATAAAATATAATATCTACACATGCAAAGTTTGATATGATACAACATATCAATGCACATTACCACAATAACAACATCGAAACCTCAACATCAAAAAGATGAAAATAGATAATTGCCTCGAAAGATTTTCAACACAAAAATGTGGGAAAACACAGTTTTTTTCCAACATTTACATCTACCTTCATGATGTTGTTAGTTTGCACTACGCTGCGGGTTGAGCAAACAATTTTTATAACTGTTGAGATTAAAATAAAATATTTATACATATAAAGTTTGATATAATGAAACAGATCAACATATCTTATTATAACAATAGTAACATCGAAGTCTTAACATCTAAAATTATCATCACTATCACTGCCAAAATAATAAAAATTATTAAATTACCTCGAGAAAAAAATAAAAAATAACAAAAAAGCAAATAAAAACAGAAACTAAAATTATTATTATTATTATTAATAATAATAGTATTATTGCGCCAATAATGAAAAAAGGAAAAGTAAATCAAAGACTAAAAAAAGCATAAAAACTTTAATAAAAGAGCAAATAAAAAAATATAATAGATGATAAAACAAAAACAAAAATTATTATTTTCAGCTAAAATTATTAGCTGGAAAAAAAAGCATAAAAACTTTAATAAAAGAGCAAATAAAAAATATAATAGATGATAAAAAAAAAAAAAAAATTATTAGCTGAAAAAAATCATTTAATTTAAAAATTAAAAAAATTGTTCGTCCTATGTTGCGGGCTGACAAACAATTTTTATAGGATTTGCTGGTTCAAAATTAAAATATAATATTTATATATGCAAAATATAATATAATAAAAGAAATCAATTCACCCTATTATAGCAATAGCAATATCGAAGTCTTAACATCTAAAATTATCATTGCTATTACTATCAAAACAATAATAATTATCAAATTATCCTGAGAAAAAAAAAACTAAAAAACATTAACAAAAGACTAAGCAAGAAAAACAATTAAATTATTATTATTATTATTATTATTATTATTATTATTATTATTATTATTATTATTATTATTATTATTGTGTTAATAATGAAAGAAACAAAACTAAATGAAAGACTAAAAAAATTCTAAAAACTTTAACAAAAGATCAAACAAAAAAATAAAAAATTATCATTGCTATTACTGTCAAAAAAATAAAAATTATCAAATTATCCCGAGAAAAAAACTAAAAAACATTAACAAAAGAGTAAGGAAGAAAAAAATTAAATTATTATTATTATTATTATTATTATTATTGTGTTAATAATGAGAGAAACAAAAATAAATGAAAGACTAAAAAAATCTTAAAAACTTTAACAAAAGACCAAATAAAAAAATAAAATAAAAATAAAATTATCATTGTTATTACTATCAAAACAATAAAAATTATCAAATTATTAAAAAATATTAACAACAGAGTAAGTAAGAAAAACAATTAAATTATTATTATTATTATTGTAGTTGTTGTTGTGTTAATAATGAAAGAAACAAAAATAAATGAAAGAATAAAAAAATCCTAAAAACTTTAACAAAAGATCAAACAAAAAAATAAAATAAAAATAAAAATTATTAGGTGAAAAAAATTCAAGAGCAATGGGAGGAAAAAAAACAGAAATATCAATTTTTAGATGATTATAGACAAAATAAAATTTAAGAGATATTTTTAAAAAATTACCACCTCAACAAATAAGAAAATAATAAAAATTAAAAATCAAAGCAAAGGGCACACTTATATATACATGGACAAAAATAGAGACTATTCTAGAAAAATAAAAACAATATAGGGATTAAAATCAAAAATTAAAAGTATAAGGGCCAAAATAAAAATCAAATATGTTATCAATTTAAATCAAATGACAAAATTGAAAAAATCACAACTTCCGTACCGAATATATTAAGGTATTTAAACCCAATCCGGAAATTAAAAGAAGAAGGACCAAAGTGAAACCTAAATATATAATTAATTTCAATCGAAGTACTCAATTGAACTAAATCAAAACTTATATATAACTGAAATCTAAAAGGCATAAACCCAGGGGCCTCTCCTGCACTTTAGCGTGGAGGAGAGAGAAAACAGAAATCAAACCTTTAACCAATCACCGTCCCTCCCACGGCAACGATGTGTCAGCACGCGTCATGCTGGGAGGAAGACCACACGGAGGCGTATCATCTGAAACGCCAGGAGAGCATTTTCCACAGCCATAACACGCGGCACGCGCCTCCGAAAGAGGGTGTGAGGCGACAAACCGCCAGGCGGGCGCACGGGCGCTGAAATTTCGTTAGTAAATAATTAAAAAATATGGTCAATTACCGTAACATCCCTACATACAATTCTTCAGTTTTGTCTTATTGAGGGGTATAGTAGTATTTAGCCATTTTGAAAAATGGAAATTCCCGAGGTACCCCTCCCCTACCAGGCATGTTTTTTGTCTTATATGGAGGTAAAATAGTATTTAGCCATTTTCAAAAATTGTGAAATACCGGTGAAGCCCATCCCGGAAACAATATTTTTTGCCTTTTTCGATGGCTAAAAACATGAATTTACTGTGCAACTAATGATAAAAAAAATCAATGAACTGGCAAACCAACCGAACTAAACAAACCATAAACCAAACCGACTCAAAAATACACCTTTACAATCCACAATATTTTCACTCACAATGCACAGTTTTTTCCTGATCTCTTTTAGTGTGTGCATGTGTGTTTGTGTATAATCCTCGTCTAAACAACCAACTATGATACCAACCAATGATATTAAATTTTTTTTCTAAATGGTCAACTAATCAACATATCTATATCCAAACAATCGACTATGATACCACGACAGTCTTTATAGAGGATATTTAATATTGCGTTTCAAAATCATTTTCAAAAAATAATTAAAAAAATATTTTTTATTTATTTTAAAATTAATTTTTTTTAGTATTTTTAGATTATTTCATTGCTGAAGTCAAAAATAATTTTCAGATTATTTAAAGTCCTCCCTAATTTTTAGGTATATTTCTTTTTGCGGATTTCTTTTTGCTTATTTTGACATCGGGGTGGAGGACGAGGGAATCGAGGCAATATTTGTGCTAAACCTGTTGTGTTGTAGGGAATCAATTTATTTTTATCATTACAAATTGCTCACGTAAAATCTATTCTGCAAAATATTTCAAACCTTCAGTTATAATGGAAGCTCGAAGGGCAATTAGATCTGTATGCAAAAGGAACTGTAAACAACACTTGGCATATAAGCCAGTGACCCGGTGCAAAGAAAGATTGACCAGAGATACCTGTATTCATTAAGGAAAGACCGGCGCCCCCTAGCAAGCAAGCAGCCAACCTCTGGCTATGAAGGTTATTTGAAGAAAAAAACACATCTTTTCACTAAATTTAAACAATTGTTATGCTGTTGTCAGTAAACCAGAAGGGCTACATCAGAGCAGGAAAGTCTAATTGAAAATGTAAATGCAATAAAATGACCCAACTTTTTGAAAAGCATTAGAGGAGATAATATACATGATTTACATTCATTCCTGCGCGCGCATAGTGCTGATTGATCTCTGTTCTCTGTTTTCATGTTTCTCTTATCAAATTTGTTGGCTCACTCAAAACGTACTTGGGTAGTTCATATTTTGCACCTGTGGGAACATTTCAAAGACAGCACGAAAATAAGAAATATAACAAAATCTATCACGTACATAGAAAAACCAACATATAATAAACTCTATCAGTATAAGAAACCTTTAGCATGCTCTTAGCAAAAGGTTCCAGAACTATTACAAAACTATAGCGGAAATGCAAAGAATCAGTACATCCTGGTTTTGCAAACAGAAAAATTTCCACTTTCTTAGAGATTTGATGTTGAGCACAAAAGTTTATGCAACAAGTAACCGAAGGACCAAATACCTCTTTCATCATAGCATATTGTCAAATCAGCATTTTGAACAATAACACCAGCACTGTCCACAATTGCTTGCGCAAGGGATAGTTCACCATCGGCGGCAGCTCGAAGTGCATCCCAAATCTCTGGCATCCAAAAAATTGGAATACACATATCACAGAATTAGATGTAATAAATTATTTGAAAGCACATTTTAGACTTCTTTGTATAAATGCAAGTCAATCGGATATTATTTTTTTGTCCTAGAAGATCCAAAACCTTTTCACCTTCACACATAAGAACTTTTAGCAAGACAAGACAGATGGCGAGACAGCATTATGAATATTTGATCTTCAGATGTGACAATTTCTCCTCTGTCCCTTCTTTTATCAACTCAAAAAAGAAAACCGCATCTACTAACCACTGAAGTGCTAAATTAAACTTCAATTGTGGTAACCTCTCCTGTGCATCCCTATCTTTTTAGAGCAGGGACAAAAAAATTTACTAACCACTGAAATGATAAAAATGCTGATTCAGTTGGCAGTTACTGATGCTATGATGAAGCCTTGAAATGTAACAGGCTAGGTTGACATGTGTTTGCTACTGTCACATGTACAGTATTGGTATGACTTGTGTATGATATAGAGACACAAGTCTGCAGAAGCTCCTGTCATTGATTCCTGCAGTAATATATATGGTGTAACCTATGCAGGTATTCAGGTCCATTTACAGCTTTTACTTGATCCTCAAGGCATTCATGAAGTACCTATAACGACAATATATGATCTACTATAGCAGAAATTGGGCAGGCTGGCACTGAATAAAAATCCTAATAATTGTCATATCAAATTCTTCACTAGCACCATACGTCACATTCATTATTCCAAAACTATTGTATCCCTTGCTTCCTTTTTTTGCCATTGCCAGATATAATTTTCTACTCTTTTTTGGCTTTGGCTTTGGCAATTGAAGGTGCCCTAACTATTGACTAAATAATATAAGCATATGTGGTAGGGCTGCAAACAACAGTAAGATTCTTAAGTTAAAGTAAAAATATTACGAGTAGAAATAGATCTCTCACAATTGCAATGGCAAGTTATCATTAAAGAGAGTGGAGGAAGCCTAATTTACAATGCACATCTCCAGCAATGCCAATGGCCAAACTGTCATCAAGGAGAGTGGAACCTTAAAATTACAAAGCGCATCTCCAGTCTGAGCATTTATACATTCTAAAATTTCCCCACAATTCCTTGTATATCCACAAAAAGGAGGCCTTTAATTGTAAATCTTTAAAATGAACTGCCAGGAATAGTCTAATGAAAATCTTCATGGATGCTTTCTCATTACGGGTCAAAACATAAAAGTTCAGCTCAGCAGAGTAATGGTTTATTATAATAACGTGTTTCAATTATGCACACTTATTAGAGTCATGAAAAAAATAATTGTAACTGATGGGGGGCATCCAGCCCCCCCCCCCTTCAGTATAGTTTGTAATTTTTTTGAAATTTTTCATAGAACAACAATTAAGAAAGTTTGTAATTTTTTTCATTATGTTCATCCCTAAACTTTCAGTGACAGTTATGCATGAACACATATGAATCACACTCCAATCAAAGTAATATGGTGGCAAGTTCTCAGGTTCTTCCCAATCCCCCCTCTATAAGGTTTCCAATATTTTGGACCTGCACCTCTCCATGTAATTGCTCTCGAGAATTCTACTTGCTGTTATTCTGTATTTCAATGTCACTCTTAATGTTTCCATTATTTTGGATCTTCACCACTCCATGTAATTGCTCTCGAGAATTCTTGCTTATTGTTATTCTGTATTTCAATGTCACTCTGGGATTATTATTATTTTTACAGTAACAAAAGAACAGAGGTTTCCATATTCATCAAAAGATCATTTATCACCTTCTCATTCATAAAGTAATTATTACTCAACCCAGGAGAGGTGTAGTATCCAGAGGTTTATGTTTATGAAAATTTGTAGTGAAGAGCCATAGGTGATATAACATTCCAAGGAAACACTACCTTTCCTTCCACCATAGTGAGGTGCAGTATCCCAAAATTCATCACGCATCTGCATAAGCTGAGACTTTGTAATAGGCTGAGGATGCTTCCAAGGTTTTGGCTTCCTGATTTTCTTCACACTCCCTGTCATAATCACAAGTATAACATTAGTCTCTGTTAATCAGCATAATTATATAAAGAATGATTGTCACTTATCATACCACAAAGTGTGCATGTGTGTAAAGAAAAGAAAGGAGGCTGTCCTTAAAATTCAAGGTTAAATTTGAATGCTCTACTTTTATTATTTTACATGAAGCGGCAATGCAAGAAAGCAGATGGCATGGAAATGCGCTAGAAATAAAATTCATTGCTCCTCCTCTCCTTAATAGTCTATCTACTAACTGAGTTCCCTCCAGAAGAAAAACACACACACACACAGAGAGTAGAGAGAGGATTGTCAAAAACATAGAAAATATAAGCAAACAGAAGAGTAAACAGAGAACCAAATAGATGGACACATAAGATCTCTGTCTCACAGACATGTGCACATGTGAAGAGATGTCAAGTACAAAAGCTTTACGGATTACAAACTTTAAAAGCCAGCATAGAAGATGCTTTTACATATGGGTTACATAAATATGGTAACCAAACAGAAGTCCATAAAACAGCGGTGAACAAAAACTCGGTAATTGAAGATTTCACTATTCCAGCAATGAAATGTGCCAACAGAACATACTTACCAAACTTGCTAATTAGATCTAAAAAACAAGCACACTTCTAACCAAAAAAAAGAAGAAGGTAATTACGTTGTTCCATGCTAGCATAAATGGAGGCTATGCTGGAATTGAGTCAGCGATCACTTTCTGTAGATATACAACTACTACATCGATAGTAATTCCATCATCTTAAATCTAAAAGAAAACACACACCTATAACTGTAATTTGAAGCCAGTTAAAATGCCGCTTAAAACAATGCCTAGACTCAAGTCTCTCGATGATGACAGACTTAAGAAAATACCCAACCACTCATCTACAGTCCTTCAAAATTGCACCAAGCTCTCACACCGATAACAAATGACACTCATTTCCTCTACTCATTTGATTTTATCAGTCACAAATCTATATAAAGAAAAAGAATGAAACCACAGCATTCAGTCAAGCATGTAGAAGTTCTTGAATAATTTTCTTCTTATGTGCTTACTAATATCCGATACAGAACCATTTTAACCTAATTTAAATCCTAATATTGAGAAATCTATCATTTAATCACTCACTAAAAATTAAAATCTCAGCATCAAAAATAAATAAATCACTATCATAAAAAAACTCAACAGAATGAGAAATCACAGCATGCATTGTAATAACAATACAGAAAACAGAACGCTAACAATCTTATTATTTGCAAAACATAAATTCCGAAATCAGTTACGATTAGATTCTGCCTTTTTCTTTTCTTTTTCACAGCAACAACAACAACAACAACAACAACAACAACAACAATAAAAGAACAGAAATCCAAAGCAAACATCGGGTAATTATAATTGTTTTCTTAAGGTGTCTCGGCAACCAAACAAACAAAGAGAAAAGGAAGCAAGATAATTAGAGAGAGGTTACCGTCTGCATTAGCTTGTGAGGATCCAGCACATCCCATTCCGAATTTGCTTTTAAACACTAAAGAATCACTTCAAAAGAGAGAGAGAGCGAGAGCTCTTAGAGAAGCTTCACTGAAACGCAAGTCAAAACGAAGTTCTCTTTGGTCTCTGCTGGTTCCTAGAGAGAGCAGAAGAGTGGTTTAAAGTTTCATTTATATTTATTTATTTAGAGTGGGAGTGGGGTTTGGTAGTTTAGTTTCTGGTGAGAGTTGTATGCGGTTACTCCAGTGAGGTTTGTGACGACGACGACGACGACGACGACGACGATATATAAAAACTTAAAAAAAAGTTAATTATTGATGATGATTGCTTGATTATAAGATAATTTTAGAGAGAGAAGGGGGGTTAATTCCAAACACTATTTTTAATTATTGTAAATAAGTTAATCTGTAGGGGTCAAATAAAACGTTGTATAATTTTATGATTTATTACTGGGTGGTTTATGTGCATTTTTTAGATTGGAATGATTAGTGAGAGGGAAATAATTAAAAGAATTAAAGAGTTCTTTTAAAAAATAAATAAATAATTTTTTATTATTTTTAATGAGAATAAGATGCTTATATATATATATTTTTAAAAGAAATCTTATAAAATAACTTACACTTAAAGTAATATAAAAATCCTCTTCAGATACTGTGAAGGAATATCCGTTACTTTTCTCTGTTTCTTCTTGTTCAAGTCGCTGTTAGATAACAAAATCAGCTGTTAAAGATCTTCCAAGTTGAATCCTCAGGAGACAAATCTCACCCTTCAATCCATGATAACCACTGCAGCCCTATTTCCTTTTTACCATAATCATCTTTCGTTTGAATTTTACCACCAGTCTACCACTACCACTACCATCTTTTTAAGCCGCGAGACATGAAATACTTGGTTGTTCTTCGGAGCAACAATTTATACATACCATATAACTCAGGTTAAATTTGGATTTTGATATATAAAAAAAATAATGTTCAGTTTCACGCTATTAAGAGTGTGTTTGGCATTGCTTTTGCTTTTGCAATTGAGGTTGAAAAAAAGCAGTTTCAAAAAAAGCGCTTTTACTGTGGTTCAAAATAAGCAGTGAAGTGTTTGGTTAAAACTGTGGTTGAGTTGGAGGTTAAAAAAAAAACAGTTTTAGGTGTTTGGTTACCAAGTTTTTCATGTTGCTTTTAACCTGTGAAATTACTTTAAAGGACATATATATATATATATATATATATATATATATATATATAATTTTTTTAAATATTGTAGATTTAATAATTATAATAATATAATGTAATTAATAATTCAAGTAAATTAATTTTTTTTTTATTCTCTCACCAAATTATTTTTATCAAAACAATTTTAAAACATAAAAAAACAAATTAAAAAAAAAACATTTTTTCTGAAAAACAATTTTAAACAAGAAAACAAACCTTTATAAGTTAACATCTAGACTTTCTTCTATTATAAATTATAAATTAATATCCCTATTTTTTTAAGCTAACTATTATTATAAGAATTAATAATAATAATAATAATATAATTAGCATACAACCCGAGACCCACACCCTTTTTAAGAAAAAACCCTACTTTTCTTCTCCCTCTCTTGTTGCTTTGCCCCCTCCAGCCGCACGCCTGGTTGAGGGTTCTGGAAGTTCCACTCTCTTAGATGAAACCAACCTTGAACCCCTCAAGCACCCATTCTGATTCTGAAGCAAACTTCTGCCAGAGAAAACTCCTGAAGGTGTACGCATGACTACAGCATAATCTGGGTTTGGCTTCCTACAACAGAACCAAGGTAAGATAGCACAGCATCCAAATTAGACAAAGATGGACAAGAATCTTTCTTCTAATTAGGAGAAAAAACAGTATGATAAAATGAAGTTGCAAATGATAGATGGGGGCAAAAGCTTTAACCTGTGAACAGCGCAATATATTAGCTTTTCTGTGACTTGCACACCATTCTTTCCCTTTCTCTTTACAACCAGTCAACACTTGATCATGGGCATCTCTTATATTTGTAACCAGAGTGTAAAAGCTATTGATCTTCTCTTCTTCTTCATCGGCCACCCTATCTCTCTCTTCCCCCTCTCCTTCCACGCCGTGTTTTCTCTTCATCTGGGGTTCTTGCTTCAGTTGCCCGTGCTTCTCAACTGCAAAAGAAAAATTGAATCCAATGTTGAGCTTGAAGGCGAAACTGTGATGTTGAGGGACGAGGGTTGATTTGGAATTAAAATTTCAACGGTAATTTTCGATTGCATTGCACCAGTAACCATTGAATCGCAGCAAGAAAAGCAGCAAATCTCTGCTTTTCTTGCACCGGCGTTTCAATGCAAAAATCATGTGGGACCCATACCACAAACCACCGTTTGTTATGTAACCAAACACTTAATTACAATCTGCTTATGCCAAACGCCGGTGGCATCACAATGCCAAACGGCCACTAAGTACTGTTGATTGGTGGTACGGTTCAGCGTATGGTTCAACTTGAGTCTTTATCCAAAGATGCATTCGGTCAAATTAAGGTTCTTATGCATGATAGGTTTAACCCATTTCTTTTGGTGGGTAATTTGGCCAAATCAGGTCAATCTATGAATGAAAAATGTTTAGGCAACAAAGAAAGCTATTTGGAGTGTATTTTGAGTCTAATTTGGTTCGTATTAATAAATATGAGTTTGGGTCACATGTGGCTCAAAGTTAACTTAAGTTAACTAAGATGTTAGGATGATATTAGATTTTATAGTCTATTTTGGATTCCTTAGAGATGACAAATTTGATTCTAACATATCTAAGATATTATTTTTGTATTTTTATTATTTTCTTCTTAGTTTTTAAGTTATTATTATGTATTTGGGTTAGTTTTATAAGTGAGCTCAATCAACTCATATATAGATATCCATTAGGGTTATTTAAAACATGGTATAAGTGTTTTATATGTTGCAGCTAGCGACCATGAATTTATGAAATGAACTTGTGTTTTGCGTTATATAACATGTTTTCTTTGCCTAAACAAATATCAAACCTGACTTATCAAGGTATAATTTATCTTGTTATATCATTTGATTTCATTCCAATATTGTTGATATCTTGAGACAAATTTTTATTATATCATACTTCTTAAAACTATTTTTTGGCCTTTTTAGGGAAGTGTCATCTTCGTTAGAGGTTATTTGATCATGTAATCAAGAGGTTCACATTAGTTGGTATCAAGCTAGGCTCCGAAATCAGGTTATACCCTTCTTGTTTTTGATATCTTATTTGTTTCACGCTAGTATTTGTCATCATTATGGAAAAGAAGGAAATTGGAGACGGAATTGCAAAGAATATATTGCAACCATGAAGGTAAAGAAGTTTAATGAAGCTTTCACTTCATGTATGTTTATAATAATAAAAAAAAAACTATATTACTATTTTGTATTGTATTTCTTGGGTATTGATTATCGAATATGATTTTCATATTTGCAATAGCATGTAGAAACTAAAGAAAAGTACAAGATTAGTTGAAGGCAAAATGGACCCATAACTCATTGATGCAATAATGGTTGTTGCATTTGTTATGGGAACTTGTTATTTTCTTTTGTCTAATAGGTTAATACTATTAATTTATAATTGTTATTTTATTCTAGTATTTTAAGACACTATTTCTATCTTATTTTGTATTAAATGGATTTAAATTTATTATTGAGGACAAATACTATTCTTTTATAATAATGACAGTTTTATAAATCCTATAATTATTTGAATGTTTTGTATATACTTGAATTTAATATGCTCAGGTTCAATATAAACCGAATAAAATTGAAATATGTATTGGAATAAGTACTAAGAATCTTTGATCATATATTTCAAGGATTATATAAGAGAGAATGAAATATTGTACACCTCTTAGAACACTACATTTAGATAAAATATATTCTCAAGGTTAAAACATTGAATATTTAGCCTTAACACATAAAATCTCTATATTTGATAGGACATGTCATGCACCAATGAGATAAAGTCCTTTCATAGAAGTTATGAATGACATGTTGCTCATAATTGATGAGTCTATCAATTACTTGGAAGTAATATATAATATTTATTCCAATAAATGACTTGGAGCTATGAACTTTATGTATGAACTGAGTTTGGAACTTGGTTGATCCACCTTAAGGGATAAAACCCAATAAATATAAGTAGGTTTTTAAGAGTAAGACTAACATGAAAGACAATGTACAAATAATGCAATCTTTAAAAAGTAGGAATATCCAATTTTAGTGGTATAATAAATAAATTTAATTTCATAAAAAACATGGATAAACCTTATGTTTGCCAAAGGTTATTGAGTGTGGTTTTTTTTTTCTAATATTATATGTAGATGACATGTTATTGTTAAGAAATAACATATCTTTATTTAAATTAGTAAAGTTTTGGTCGTCTAAGAATTTCTCCACAAAGAATTTGGGAGAGCAACCCATACATTGCATAAGCAAATGAATCATGGTCTTATCAATGATGCAAAGAAGTACTTAAAAAATTCCATTTGATTTGATAAATCAATTAATGAAAGAGGTAAAAATATAGCAAGTACCCAATAAAAAGAATCTAAAACATCCTTTTACTAAGTAACTATCCATGTAGAAGCATTAATACTATATAAAGCAACATGGTATTAGATAGATGAGTGGTTGACTTTAGTGCATATGGGGGATTATTAGTTTAATGTTCTGTAGCAAGACGATTGGTTATACATGATATTAATATATTTGTGTAATTACATTTTTATTATTAATAAAGGCTTAAATTATCTTTAATATTCATATACTATTAGATTTATGAATATGATATTTAATTTATAAATCTAAACTATATAAAGTATATAGGACAACAATGTTTTACAAAGAAAATTATAAACTGATATAATTATAGGATTCCTATTGCATCAAATTATTATTCCTAAAATATTATTGGTCGATGCTCTCTCAAATATTGCATATTTATTATAGTTGTAGAGATTAATACATATTATATTCTTTCTTTTATGAAAAGAAGCAATTGATCTCATAAATTGTGGTATAGAGGATATCTAGAACTAATATATAGATGATTGAGACATATACACTAAACTGACCCACACGAGAATTTCATATGAAGAAATAACTTATATCTATGCAAAAGCTCATGTGATTATTATGCAAGTGATCCTTAAACTTGAGATCACTAAGTTATATTAAATAGAGAATAATATACTTTGATCTTGTTATATGTTATCTTAATTGAGATCAAGAAAGGAATATTAGGTATAGCATGAACTATATAAATATACTTGAGTGATTAAGAGAGGATTTATCATTCTAGGTGAATTAGGAAAAATATTTTATCTATTTTCAAATAGTATTAACTAAGAAATTCTCGACCAAGATGGGATGAGATTTGAAAAGAGTTTTAAATTTTATTCAATTTATCAATGACTATTATGTAGAGAATAAACTTGATTTAACATGATAGACATACTCCATTCTTTAATGTTAAATTAAAATATTATTAATGAAAGAATATTAATTACATCGAGCAATCAGTCAATAAAAGTTTAAATCAAACCATTAATAACTTTTCTAATATTTGGATGATCGTAACACATTGATTTAAAATGCACTTGATCTTCAAATATAAATTAATTAATTGTTGAATTCATAATAAGTTAAATTATTTAATTTATTTAGTGTTATTTAATAATAATTATAATTTATATTTGGACCAACATATTAGAAACCTAATAGGTCACACACATTAGGAACTTTTAGTAAAAAATTAAACTATGATGATCTAATTAAGTATGACTTGATTAAAATATATTTTAGAAATTATAGACAAAAATATAGCTAATACATGGATTATATTTCTAGACCTAGAAAAATCAAGAACTTGATCGAGTAAATTTCTAAAATTGTCTTCAATTAATATATATAAATTGATATTTTGATAATTTATAGGGTTTTTAAAATTTCCTCATAAATAGTAAGTTATATCTCTTATTTTAAGTCATTATTTGTTAGACAGAAAAACTATGTAAGTTATCGATAGAGAGCTACTACTCTAGGCATAACAACACCTCTCTCCTAAATTGGAATTAAGAAATTTCTCACTGATGATTCATGTGGATTATCCTTAGAGGTTGAATAATTAAATAGATTGTTGTTTTAATAACCTAGCTCTTAAAGAATTATTCAAAGTCAAATAAGATCATATCTTTAAGTAATAAATCCATATATAACTTTATATCCTTATGATAGGATCCTAAACACTCATGAATAAAAAAAAATTATTACCCCCCCACGTGCATATGTTTTGAAAAACCCAATTAATATAAATATCATGTATCTTTCAGTCATAATAGTCACTAGTAATCCATTAAACTTTAAAAAATGGTTCAAGAATATCTCATAAACCATCTTTATTGTAAAAGGATGTGATAAGGAAATGAAATGAATTTATTTGGTAAATATATACAAAATCATCTCTATATATTGTGTTTACCTTTAGATTTTGGAAGTCATTCCACAAACTCCATTGTAATGTCTTTATTAACTCCATTACGTTTGGAAATGGTTATAAGAGTCTAGGATAAACCACCCTATTTATTTATTTTTGCTTATTGTTTCACTATTTTCTTTATAAAAAACCAATAAAACATAGTTTTAAGCCTCGTATAAGAGTTTATAATTCCAACATGGCCTTTAGTACAAGAATTATAAGCTATTTTGACTATGTTTTTTTCCTCAAATAACCTTCTCTTACAATCACAATTCTTCTTATACACTTAAGTGTTCAATTAGTAAAATTATACTCAGGTCAATTGTTAACACCAATTAATTTCCTTATGATGATCTCTTACAGTTGAGAATTATATTTATAGGTTTTCATGATTCTCTTATACCATGCTGGTACCACCATTAAAATATAATTATAATTATCTTATCCTTTTATAACTTCTTCAACAATAATTCTCAATCTTTTCATCAATCATTATCTTCTTTGACAAATTATCATCAATGTTATTCTCATTTTGTTTCGATATAAAAGTAAATACCTCATCCCTAACTATTTTGTTAAACATTTATTTTGCATAGAAGAATGATTTTTTTTGTATCCAACAAGTATTTCAAACTCTCAAGATTATTTTTTATAACAAACCGATCATTCTCTAAATAATGTCTCCATTTGTCCATTGGCATTAGAATTCTAGATATTTCTTCTCATGTATAAACAGATGTCATAACCTATTTTTGGGTTATTCCCAAAATTTACTCAACATAAATAAAAATAAAAATGAATGGTGCGGTGTGGTGGGAAAATCAGGTTGAAAATTTTAGACGGATTCGAGAGCTCGATAGTACCCTTATTGTGGTCAAGAATGAAGAAAAATACAGATTCAATGCAAAAATAAATAATTATTAGAAAAATCTTCATAAAAATAAGTCCAATAGCATAACTAGATTTTTAATAAACCAATTTATTTCAATTAGGGTCAAATTACATATTAATATATTTAGAAATTAATTTATGGTTTAATTGAAGGATTTAATTACATGCAAGGACTGAATTATACTTTAAAATGACCAAATTAATTTTATTATGATTTAATTGGTGAAAATTAACTTTGGGAACCTAATTTCAGCCTAATTGAGAAGATCAAAATTTTGAAGGCCAAATTTATTTTTACCAAGGTTGAAATTAAGGGGAAAATGTAAGAAAATCAATGTTTTATGATCAATTATGGGGGAAATTGAAGAAATATATAGTTAGTGACCATTTTGTAAGAGGTGCCAAACTATATGAATTTAGTTTGTTGAAATCAGGGATAAAATTGAAAGAAAATCAAAGCTTAAGGGCCAATTGATGGTCAAATTATATAAATCTGAAACCAATGACCAAAATGAAAAAAGGTGCGCAATTTTAGGGTTGCCATTGAAGTTTGATAAGCATGAAATTGCATAAAATTAAAAGTTTTGGGGGTCAATATGGGGGTGTAATTAAAGCAATTAAACATTACAGGTTGAAGTACAAGTCCAAAACGATGTCGTTTTGGAGACAAAAAAAGAAGAAGAAGGACCGGACGATGAATCGTCTCGTCCACTTAGGTAACCAAATGACATGTCGTCTAATTACTATTCATTGTCGTCTTTGTTACTCGTCTCAAAAGACAACTTATGGGCGTGCATTTGATGCCTCTATCTTTCACCAATTGTGGACATTTTTCTATATTATGGTATGGTTAGTGTTGGCTGATTGACACCACAGCCCCCAACCACCACCCTAAAGATGACGACCGACACAATCTTAAGTTATCAAAACCAACAACCCAGGGTACCTACTTTGAGTCAACATTTGAGATACTTTAGAATTGAATCAAGGTTTGGGATCTTATTTCATTAAATATCATGTTGCCCTCTTCCACCACCTATAAATAGGGGTTCATCCCATACTCAGAATATTAAAAAATATGAAGCCAAAGTTAGGGGGGAATTTAAAACCCATATTCCCCCCCCTCCAATTTAGGTACTCACTCCAACCCCTTTTCTGCATCACCTTCGACGACATCATCAACTCCATTAACAATCCAAATTCTTCCCTGCAATATCAAAAATAATTTCAGTCATCACTTGCCTTAAGCAAGGTAAGGTAACCCCTTTTTTTCCACCCAAAATCATCATCTCAAGGTAGTCAATACATACAAACTTGCATGTAATGGTCACCCTTTTTTGTTTATTTTACTTGATGGGAAAAATATTTTACTTGAAGATTGCCCGCCCAAATATTTTGGGTCGAACCTGACCCAACCTAATTTAATATTATATTATATTATATAATAATTAATAGTATTAAAATAGTATTTAGTAAAAACGAAACAATAAAAAAAATATTTCAAAAAACAAATTGTGATTTCTCTCATATTTTCCCAATAAATTTGCATAATATCGGGCCTTGGACTTATTCTGTAAGTTTTAATCCTAGTATTAAAAATACCTGATTTTCTTCAAAATCTCAATAAAAAAATTCCAAAATAAAATTTCAAGGGTTATAAGACTATATACTTATTGTTATTATTTTTATACACTTGTTTAGTTTTCAATACTATGACACAATCAATTGCTTTTGAATATTAATTGGACTAATAAATGGTTTGAATCATAAGAATGAGAAAGATTATTATAAATTATATTCTTCATGGTATTATTATTTATTTATTTTTGAATCCTATGAAATACTAAAAAATGAACTTTTCATGAACATACATAGGATATGTTTCTAACTTAATGAAGAAGGATTTAGAGGATGTTGAGAAGTGTGATATGGTTGAGTGTTGTATTTTTTTTTTTTTTATGTACAACTCATTTAATGCACAAAAAGCACCACTGTTTTACATGTTGTTTTTAATAAATAATCTACATGAAAAGGACTATCCTTAAAAAATAAACAAACAAACAGTTAATTCATATTGTGGGATAGCTAATGCACATTATACTAGTCTTATCTTCTTAAGAGATTGAGCATCTTGGAAGCCCCAATTAAGAAGGTCGAGGGAGCAAATTAAGGACGTTTAGCCAATCTTTCATGTTACATAGTTTGCGAGCCCTTCTGGCATAGCCTGCATTTTCACTGGATACTGCAACTTCAAAAAGGGAGCTATCGTAACTTGTGTAATTATTATTTTACTCTCATTGATCAATTGGAAAAATGGAAGAATGCATACATGGGGAATGCAGATCGTTTTCTCATGATCATGATATTCCCAACGTAATTTCTACTATTTTTTATTATAACTCTTAAAACTGAGCATTTCTGAACAAGGAGTTGCATATCATATTATCCATAAATAATCGTGCTATTAATCTAGTCAATATTTCACTAATTATCTGCCTTTTTCTAGCAAAAAAAAAAAACACTCGAATTTTTAAAATGTTCCTTTTTTGTTTTTCAAAGAGCAGTTGCATTAAGAAAACGCAATGTTACAAGATCTTAAATATTAAAATTGCGAAAGCTAATTAAATAATCTGCTACTGCAGTCGTAATCCAGTAATACAATATTAACAAGGATTTGCAGACAGATTTTTCTTATATATATATATATATATATATATATATTATACAAAAAGCTAAATAAGATCCTACTTTTACTGTTCAAATACTATTGAAATTACTATTTTTCCTCTCGGTACACAATGACTTTAGCCTTGGGTCCAAGGATATATTCGATTTTTTATGTTTCTGTATACAGTAAAATAACTATAATACCCATATATAAAACAAAAATACACAATTATCGCCTACAGTATTAAGGATATTGCACATTTTTTTACGATGTATAAATACACATTTACCCTCAAAACATATCAATTACCACTTGGGTATGAAGGACATTGAACTTTTTTTTAAATGTCGAAATACGTTTGTACCCTCATATAAGACAAAATCTAAGAGTTGGATGTAGGGGTGTATTAGTAAATTACTATTTTTATTAATATTTTTGGCCACGATATGTGGGCACGTCTTCGGACGCGCTGTCAATTACCAAACTTACACATATTACAGACGGTGTATGACGTTGAAAAATGTGCATTTTGCATCTAGAATGATTCTCCACCATGTTATATCTCCCTCATGGTGCGGCGTATGGAGTGAACCGGTAGCCAGAGATGTGATAGTGATCGGTTGAATTTTGTTTTCCCCTTTTCTCTCTCTTGCATGCTAAATTAAACGTTAGACCCCTTTGTTCATTGCTTTTTCATTGTATTCCCTGATCTTTTAATTGTTTTGTGTGGTCCTTATTTATGTTTTAGATGTTTTTGATTTTTTCAATTATGTTCTTCAATTGAATCAATTATATATTTAGGTTTCATTTCGGTCCTCAGTCTTTTAATTTTTGGATTGGTTTTAAATCCTTTAATTTTTTCGGTATCCAAGTTTGGATTTGTTTCATTTTTTTCCTTTAAATGTAAGTTTCATTTTGGTCTTCGGACTTTTAATTTCTGGATTGGTTTTAAATCCTTTAATATTTTTGGTATTCGGGTTTGGATTTGTTTCAATTTTGTCCTTTAAATGCAGATTTCATTTCGGTTCAGACTTTTAATTTATGAATTGGTTTTAAATCCTTTAATATTTTCGGTATCCAAGTTTGGATTTGTTTCAATTTCATCCTTTAAATGAAATTTATTATTATTTTATTTCATTTCGGTCCTTATACTTTTAATCTTTGATATTATTTTAATTCCTTTATTTTTTTTATATATATTTCTAAAATGGTTCCTATATTTGTCCATGTTTGTATATATATGCTCTTAGTTTTTGCTTTTAATTTTTATGATTTACTTTTTTGTTAAAGTTTCGTTTTTTTTTAATTTTGTTATTAAATTTTAATTTGTGTTGATGATCATTTGAAAATAAATATTTAGTATTTTTTTCCCTTTGTTATTTTTTTATTTATTTTTATTTTTATTTTTATTTATTCTTCCATTCAAATAATTTTATTTAGCTAATAATATTTATTTTTGTTCTGTCAATTTTTTAATTACTTTTTTGTTAATATATTTAGGTGTTAAAATTTCTAATTATTATAGATAAGACATTCAAAATAAAGATAATGATTATTTGTAAGTTTTTTTTCTTATAAATATACGAGGCTAATTATATATTTTGATATTTGTTAAATATTAACGCCTTAAAATATATAAAATAAATTACCTAAATATTGTTTTAAAAACAAAACTCAAATTAATTTAATATCAGTGTTCTGATATACTTTTAATGTAATAATATGAAGAATAAATCTTATAAAATTCAAAAATAATTGAATTTCCTTTTCTAACAATAATGATGGTGTCAGCGATAGTATGACCACTAATAATTAGAATATTATTTATTTATAATAATGATTACAATGAAAACTATAATAATTGCGACAATTTTACAATCATGATAATAACAATGAGAATAATAATAAAAATAATTCATCATTTGATCAATTGATGTTATATTTCTTAAAAGTTGATTTTTGTAGTTTTTTTATGTATGATATTTTGAGATCTAATATCACATCAAAAATATATACAAAGTCACATGTAGAAAAAACACGTGGAAAAATTAGGTCAAATTATCTACAATGAAAAAATATATGAGTCACTTGGCCTACAATTTGCATGGCCAAAAACAAAAATTTTAGCAAGCAAAAAATTGTTATTGGTCTTAGATTTTTTATTATTATGCTATATATCTGAGCGAATGAATCAGCCTACAAAACTTTCAATTATTTACACTAATAATAATAATAATAATAATAATAATAATAATTGTATATTATTTTTTTATATATTCATTTTATTATGTAAAATGCATTTAAAATAATCATAACGATTATTTTTAAAGTTTTTTTCTCTTAAAAACAATTATATATTTTGATATTTTTTAATTTTAACACCTTTAAATATATAGATAAAAAATGAACTAAGTTTTTTTTTTAAATCTCAAATTAATTTAATCTTAGTATTCTGAAATATTTCAAATATAATAATACGAAGAATAAATCTTAAAAATTAAAAAAAAAATGATTTTTTTTCTTATAACGATAATGATAGTGTCAACGATAGTAATGTGAGTAATAATTAAGATATTAATTATTTACAATAATGGTTATAATAGAAGTTATAATAATTGTAACAATTTAACAATCATAATAATAACAATGAGAATAAAAATCAAGATAATTCATTAAATGATGTTGTTTTGCTAAAAATTGACTTATGCAGCGTTTTTATATATGATATTTGAAATTTAATATCACGCAAACAAAAAAATATATGAAGCTACACGTAGACAAAATAGGCGAAAAAATTGGATCAATTGATCTACAATTAAAAAATATACGAGTTACTTGCCCTGTGTTTCGCAGCAGGCAAAACCAAATTTTTTAACATGTAAAAAAATGGTAATGGCTCTTGATTTTTTTTAATACTGCTATACATCTAAGCGAAATAATCAGTCTACAAGACTTTTGATTATTTAGTTTATTAATATATTCATTTTATTATAAATAATGCGTTTAAAATAATGAAAATGATTATTATAAAGTTTTTTCTCTTAAAATAATTATATGTTTTGATATTTGTTTAATATTAACGCCTTAAAATATATATATATATATATATATATATATATATATATATATATATTAATTGTTAAAAAAAATTCTCAAATTACTTTAATCTCTGTGTTCTAAAATATTTTTACTATAATAATATGAAGAATAAATCTTTAAAAAAATTCATTTCTTTTTTACTAAAAATCATTTTATACTAAAAAAATACAAGCTACACATAGACAAAACAAATACAAAGAAACACAAATTTAACAAATAACTAATGATAGAAGATTCACTATACATACATAAGATAAGGTTTCACTTTCATTTCACACCATCAAAGGTGAACTTACAATGTGTTTTAACCCAAGCTGCATTTAATATAAAGATAAATTACAATGAAAATTAAAAGTCAAAACTAAGAGTATAGATACATAAATCCAAACTAAAATAATTGTCTACAGTTAAAACACACTCAACCATCAACCAGTTGGATAGAAAAAAAAAACAAATAATTAATCTTTAAATAATTTATTTGAATGCAATTATTACACAAACAGTTAAAACATAACCAACAATCAAATTATTTGTTGCAAAAAACAAATCGCTCATTTGTGCTAAACTTAATCAATTGCAATTTTACTATTTGCTAGTAAAATAATTCACCAAATAGATAAAACATACAAAATAATCAATCAATTTCTGATAGAGCGCAAATAACTCATCTTTTAATGGATTTAATCAATTATAATTTTACGGTCTGCCAATTAAATAATTTCCTAGACAATTATAACACGCCTAACAATTAATCAATTTGTTGCAAAGAGCAAATAACTCATTTTTAATAGATTTTATCAACCATAATTTTGCTATCTATCGATTAAATAATTATCATAATAGTTAAAACACGCCCAATAATAAATCAGTTTGTTAAAAAAACCAAATGACTAATCTTCAATAAGTTTTAGCAACTGTAGTTTTGCTCTTTGCCAATTAAATAGATCAACAACGAATTAAAACAAGTTCAACTATTAATCAATTGGCTACAAAATACAATTAACTCATCTTCAATAAAAGTCATTTAATGATGATAGTAATAATAATAAATAAATATTATGGGTTAGTTTTTTAAAATTTGGTTAATTGGACTGAACTTATATTATTTGTGTCTAATTTACTTGAATTATTAATTACATTTGATTATTATTATTATTAAATTTACAATATTTAAAAAACAATATATATATATATATATATATATATATATATATGTGTGTGTGTGTGTGTGTGTGTGTGTGTGTGTGTGTGTGTGTGTGTGTGATTTAAAGTAATTTCACAAGTTGACAGCAATATTAAAAGCATGGTAACCAAACACATGAAACTGTTATTTATTAAACCTCAAACTCAACCATAATTTTAACCAAACACTTCAATTTCAGTTATGAGCCGCAACTAAAAGTGATTTTCATGAAACTGCTTTTTTTTAACCTCAACCACAACAACAAACAGACCATTAATATTGTTAAGGATATGTCAAGATTGTTTTGTTATGATTGCTTGTTGTTTATAGTGTTTGTTTGTGTTATTACTATTATTGTTAAGGATGTGTTAAGGCTTTTTTATTGCTGTTTGATTGTGACTTTATTTGCATTGTTATTGCTATGTTAGGGTTACATTACAACTGTTTTTATGGTTGCTTGTTTTTTTATTATTTGTGTCTGCTCATTATCGTTGTTGCTGCTAAGGTTGCTAGGGTTGTTGTTGTTACGGTTGTGTTATGGTAGTTTTTTTTTATAGTTTTACTACCAAGATTGCAGTTTTTATGTTTGTTTTCTCTTTGTCTATTGCATGCATGCTTAAATGCCTTAATTGATGCTTTAGCAAAAACATTGTGTTGCTTCTACCTTAGCTTTTGCATTCTCAGCTTCCCTTGTTGTTGCTTCAACCTTTGTAGTTGTAGTTTCTGCATTTGCAGCAGCTACAACAGCCTTCAACGCATTCATGCCCAGTATTTCTTCTACAAGCTATGGGCCATCAACAACTAAAGTATTTTGGTGACAAATGAGCAATCTATTTATATTTGTTTGCATGTGTTAACCACCCACCTATTGGGTATGCTTAACTTGACATGGTTATTCATAGTTGAAAAAAAGAGATTTGGAGACAAACACAAACTATTGGATATGATTAGATTTAGTTTTATTGTCTTGGTTTTGTATTTTTCCTCTATCAATAGCTAGTTGTATAGGCAGGATGTGCTTGGGTATATTTATTGTTAGATTTGTTGATTTATTTTACAGTTTTTAAAAATATGGCACAATATGTGATCTATTTTTATGCATTTCTGTTTATAACATTTAGTTGGTGCTTTATTGTTTGTTTTTAAAATATATGGTCTAATAATTGGTATTTTTTGTGTATGTGTTTTTTACTATAACATTGAGTTTGTTCTCTGCTATTTTTCATGTTGTTATATTGTCTTGGTTTAGCATTCTCTATTAATAGCTGCTGTTTGGGCTGGGTGTGACTGAATTTTTTTAGTTGTTTGAGTTGTTGATGTTTTTTGCTGTTTTTTTTAAAATAATACAGTGTTTGGTCTTTTTGGTTTTACTTTTTGTTTAAAACATTGTGTAGGTTCTTTGTTGTTTTTCATGCTATTTTGTCGTCTTTGTGTTGCGTTTTCTTTGTCAATTACTGGCTTTTATGCTAGATGTGCTTGAGTTTTTTTTATCGTTATAGCCTTTGATTTTTTTAGAAATTGTTTTAAAATAGGGTACAATATTTATTTCTCAAGCGAAATTGTTGACGAAAGGTTGTTTCCAAAGTTTAAAAATCATACAATGTGACCAAGAAGGGAAACAACTTGATCATGCCAAAAATATTGTTTACAAAGATGTCCTTAATACATTACCAAAAGGTCCTTTTCCATGAAAATTAATTATTTTGTCTTTAATTGTAGGCTTATTTTAAATGTTCAGAAACAGAACAACAAAAATTCTCCCTCATCAAAGGTTGTTTTGCCCACCAATCCTTTTTTGAATATTTGCAGCAATTTTTGGTTGAATATCATCAACTTTTTTCCATTTAATTTAATAGCGTTCAATTTTTTTTAACAGGAAAATTAGCAAGGGAATGAAATGTGTCATTTTGAGGAGGGGTTTTGGCTTCGTTCTTCACCTCAACGTCCCTCTTTTTTGCAATGATCCACAAGTAGTATCGTTTGAGATCTTTTGTGATGTTCGTAACACATGGGCTAGATTCCCAAAGAAATGATTTGCTTACACAACAAACTTCAACCAAAAATTTACTCCTATTTGTTTCCTAGTCTACAACTTTTTGTTGATCATATAATATAAGTTTATCGTTGCAGATTTAATTATGTAAAATTATATACAAAAGTTGTCGAGAGCAATATGGCTAGATAGATAGAGAGAGAGGAAAGAACAACACTCTCTTCTTCGTCTTTCCATGAAGCCACTTTATAAATGGTTTCTGGTGGGACATTGAAAATCCTTTGCGAGTGCTCTACGATTAGGGTAGCTCAAAAAAATCTAAGACATATATTTTGAACGAGGGAGGGAGTTCAAGCACTAATCCTGCTACTACTGTATTACTATAGTCATCTACGTATTTATACCTAGACCTCAAAAATACTCATGATAATTTTACATCATTGAATTTATGAGATACATTAGATGGTAAAAAAATTATTCACTTTCTTTTATTTTTAAGTTGAAATAGCATTGCCAAATTTATGCATGTTTCATTGGAAAGAAGTAAAAGGATAAGGTGAAAACATGAGAACAACAATATCAAATGATAATCTTGAAGGGATTGGTAAATAAAGGGTCCCCCCCCCCCCCTCCTCTTTCCTATGTTTTTCTTACATTGCAAAAAACTTGAGACTGGGATAATTAGCTTGACTTGGTTTAATGAGCTCGACTAATTTCATAATACAAATGAAAAAATAAAGCGATAATAAATAAACAGATAAAATAATGACAATGATCAACTAATAAAATGAATGTTTACCAATACTACCACGAAAAGACATCTTCCAATTCTTTTTAAAAGGTATCCATGATTTTATTTGATAATAAATAAAAAAAATTAAACTCGTGACTCGGGATATATGATTGGGATAACCTCATAAAAAGAAAAGCAAAAAAAAACGAACCACGAAGACCGATTTCCAATTAATCAAATTATTATTGGATAAAAAATCAATTTTAAAAAAGGATCTAAATAAATAACTAAAAGTCAATCTAAACTAATCTTTGAAACTCATGATCCTAGTTATGAGCCTATGATTAACCCTATAAAAGAAAAACCATAAAAAACATGATGAAATTAATCAAATCTTGAGGGATGAAATTGAAGAAGAAAATCAATCAAAAAATTATCCAAAACAAAACAGTAAATAATTAAAAGAATAAAGACCAAATTTAAATAAAAACAATCTGAAATCAATGTTGAGGGATAAAGTTGAAAACAAAATTCAATTAAAAAAATAACAATCAAAAGAATGAGATCCAAATTTGTTATAAAAATTAAATAAAATCAAATGACAAGAGATTAAATTGGGGGGAGTAGAAAAACAAAAAAAAAGACATAAAAAAATTACTAAAAGTCAATTCAAACTAATCATCGAAACTCGAGACCCTAATTATAAACCTATGATTAACCTTATAAAAAAACCATATAAATTCATGAAGCAAATTTTGCAACTAATCAAATCATGAGGGATAAAATTAAAAAAAAAAATCAAAAAAATATCCAAAACAAAACGGATAATAATTAAAAGAATAAAGACCAAATTTTAAATAAAAATAATATGAAACAAAAGGTAGAGAGATGAAGTTGAAAACAAAATCCAATTAAGAAAAAAAACAAATATCAATAAAAATAAGAGCCAAATTTGTTATAAAAAATAAATGAAATAAAAGGACGAGATGAAATTGGGGGAGAAAAAAATAAATAATAATTAAAACAACGATGATCAAATTTGATAAAAACAAATAAAAAAACCTTTAAACTCTAGCAAATCAGCACAAGACTCGTGAGAAAAAGAGAAAAAATGGAGAGAGAAAAATTCATCAAAGCATAATTATCACCACTTTTATGTACATGCATCTGACCACTAGAAAGATCATATTGAGACGCTTCCAATTTTATCGTGGAAGGCAACATTTAACCATCATATGACGCTTCATTGGCATCTGAAAACAACATCAGTTTTCCACATGTTAGCGTGTATAACTATTCATCTTGCTCATTTACCCAGTCTCTATATTTGTTTTAGTTTTGATTTTCACCCCTCAACGTTTAATTGTTTTAAATTAGTTGAATTTTGTTTTGTTTTTCAAAACCAAGCACTAAAATTTCCCTATATATACAAAATCCTTTTATCAAGATAATTAAAACAAACTATTTTTTCAATCCCAAATAAAATCAATTTAAAAGGATCAAATTAAATGAAAAAAGTCAAGGGATCAAAAATTAAAAAAAAAATTACTTTTACAGTGCAAATCAGTCCCTGATGTTAGCAAACAAAAGGGACTCAATATTTATTCAAACTTGGAATTCAGTCCCCAAAGTTGTAATTCTTATAATTCAACAAAAATATAATTTTATTTTACCAAACCAAATATCAACTAAGCACTGAAATATTCCCACAAACACTACAAAGTCCCTGCACGCAAATATAAAAACAAATCAATATGATTTGTCCCATAGAAAAGCAACAATAAAATATCAAATTAAAAGAAAAAAACCGAGGGATCAAAGTGGTGAAAAATATTGGAATAATAAAATAGAGAAACACGTTGCGAATTCACAATGTTTTCTTTCACCGAGCACAATGAAACACCTTTAAAAAAGAGAAACACATTACAAGATTGTTGGTATCTGTTTTTTTAATATGTTTGAGGTTGCAATGAGAGAGTTTAATCTCATTTTGTGAGGCGATGTGCTACATTTAGTTTTATTTATGAACAATTTCTAAAGTTGAGTATTTTTGTTTCAGGTTTAATTTTAAATTTCTAAAGATCTTGGGTCTCTAACAAGTTCAAGAATATACTAGGTAAGAGGGAAAATAGAAATTTATTAGAAAATAAGCTTTGTTACCATTAACTAGAGAGTTTTCTTATTTCATAACAACAAGAATCTTACCTAAACCGAAACTCTTTGCAAATAGAGTTGTCTTTATGACTACCATTTATTTTATTCTATTGTCAGTACAGGCCTTTTTAATCTCTCTTTCAGTTAATGAAAACACAAAAACTGGTTGGATTCCAAGCACAAGTTCTGCAGTCCAGCAATAGCTATTGGATATACTTAACTTGACATGGTTATTGATAGTTGAAAAAAAAAAGATTTGGAGACAAACACAAACTATTGAATATGCTTAGATTTACTTTTATTGTCTTGATTTTGTATTTTTCCTATGCCAATAGCTAGTTGTATAGGCAGGATGTGCTTGGGTATTTTTGTTGTTAGATCCATTGATTTTTTCAACAGTTTTTAAAAATGTGGTACAATATGTGATCTTTTTTTATGCATTTTTGTTTATAACATTTAGTTGGTGCTTTGTTGTTTGTTTTTTAAATATATGGTCTAATAATTGGTATTTTTTGTTTTGGGTTTTTGGCTATAACATTGAGTTTTTTCTCTGTTGTTTTTCATGTTGTTCTATTGTCTTGGTTTAGCGTTCTCTATTAATAGTTGGCTTTTGGGCTAGGTGTGGTTGAATTTTTTTAGTTGTTTGAGCTGTTGATTTCTGTGGCTATTTTTTAAAAATAATACATTGTTTGGTCTTTTTGGTTTTACTTTTTGTTTAAAACATTGTGTAGGTTCTTTGTTGTTTTTCATGCTATTTTGTTGTCTTTGTGTTGTATTTTCTTTGTCAATTACTAGCTTTTATGCTAGATGTGCTTGAGTTTTTTGTTGTTAAAGCCTTTGATTTTTTTAGCACTTTTTTTTTAAAATATGATACAATATTTATTTTTCAAGTGAAATTGTTGATGTAAGGTTGTTTCCAAGGTTTAAAAATCATGAAATGTGACTAAGAAAGGAAACAACTTGATCATGCCAAAAATATAGTTTACATAGATGTCCTAAAAACATTACCAAAAGGTCTTTTTCCATGAAAAATAATTATTTTGTCTTTGATTGTAGGCTTATTTTAAATGTTCAGAAATAGAAGAACAAAAATTCTCCCTCGTCAAAGGTTGCTTTGCCCACCAATCCTTTTTTGAATATTTGCAACATTTTTTGGTTGATTAACATCAACTTTTTTCCATTTAATTTAATAGCTTTCAGTGTTTTTTTTCACAAGAAAATTAGCAAGGGAATGAAATGTCTCATTTTGAGGAGGGGTTTTGGCTTCGTTCTTTACCTCGACATCCTTCTTTTTTCAATCATCCACAAGTAATATTGTTTGAGATTTTTTGTGATGTTCGTAACAGATGAGCTAGATTCCCAAAGAAATGATTTGCTTGCACAACAAATTTCAACTTAAAATTTACTCCCGTTTGTTTCCTAGTCTATAACTTTTTATTGATCATATAATATAAATTTATCATTACGGATTTAATTATGTTAAATTATATACACAAACATGCCCGTGGCAACGCGCTGATAATATGGCTTGTGTGTGTGTGTAGAGAGAGAGAGAGGAAAGAACAACACTCCCTTCTTCTTCTTTCCATAAAGACACTTTATAAATGGTTTATGGTGGGATGTTGAAAATCCACTACGAGTGCTCTACAAGTAAGATAACTCAAAAAAATATAAGACATATTTTGTACGAGGGAGGGAGTTCAAGCACTAATCCTGCTACTACTGTATTACTACAGTCATGTACGTATTTATACCTAGACCTCAAAAATACACATGATAATTTTACATCATTGAATTTATGAGATACATTAGATGGTAAAAAAATTATTCACTTTCTTTTATTTTTAAGTTGAAATAGCATTGCCAAATTTATGCATGTTTCATTGGAAAGAAGTAAAAAGGATAAGGTGAAAGCATGAAAACAATAATATCAAATGATAATCTCGAAGGGATTGGTAAGTAAAGGGTTTTCCACCCCTCTTTCATATGTTTTTCTTACGTTGCAAAAAACTTGAGACCGAGATAATTAGATTGACATGGTGTAATGAGCTCAACTAATTTCATAATACAAATGAAAAAAATACAACGATAATAAATAAACAGATAAAATAATGACAATGATCAACTCATAAAATGAATGTTTACCAATAATACCACGGAAAGATACTCCAATTATTTTTATAAGGTATCCATGATTTTATTTTATAATAAAGCAAAAATTAAATAAGAATATGATAACCTCTTTGAAAGAAAAATAAAAAAAAATGAAACTCAATTTCTAGCAAATCAAAATATTAAAGGAAAACTTTGAAGGAAAAAAATATAATTTAGAAAAGGTAAAAAAACCCGACTCGAGCTCATATGAGTTAGTATGTCAAATTCATGACCTTATCATGATACCGCAGTAACCTTATCACAAACAAATTAAGCAAAATTATGAAGTTCAATTATCAAATAACTCAATGTTGAAGGGTAATACAAAAAAATATAATTTTAAAAAAGCAACAAAAAAACCCGAGTTAACTCCTTAAACTCATGACTCGGGATATATGATTAGGATAACCCCAAAAAAAGAAAAGCAATAAAACAAAGCATGAAGACCTATTTCCAATTAATCAAATATTAAAGGATAAAATTGGATAAAAAAATTCAATTTTAAAAAGGGACCTAAAAAATAACTAAAAAAGTCAATCCAAACTAATCATTGAAACTCATGATCCTAGTTTTGAGCCTATGATTAACCCTATAGAAGAAAAAACCCTAAAAATTCATGATGAAATTAATCAAATCTTGAGGCATGAAATTGAAGAAAATCAATCAAAAAATTATGCAAAAAAAAAAAAGTAAATAATTAAAAGAATAAAGACCAAATTTTAAATAAAAACAATCTGAAATCAAATGTTGAGGGATGAAGTTGAAAACAAAATTCAATTAAAAAAAATAGCCATCAAAAGAATGAGAACCAAATTTGTTATAAAAATTAAATGAAATCAAATGACAAGAGATGAAATTGGAGGGAGTAGAAAAACCAAAAAAATACCTAAAAATAATTAAAAGTCAATCCAAACTAATCATTGAAACTCGTGACCCTAATTAAAAACCTATGATTAACCCCATAAAAACAAAAAAAAAACATATAAATTCATGAAGTAAATTTTGCAATTAATCAAATCATGAGGGATAAAATTAAAAAAGAAAACCAATAAAAAATTATCCAAAACAAAATTGATAATAATTAAAAGAATAAAGGCCAAATTTTAAATAAAAACAATCTGAAACAAAATGTAAAGAGATGAAGTTGAAAACAAAATCCAATTCAGAAAAAAAAACAAATAGCAATAAAAATAAGAGCCAAATTTGTTATAAAAATTAAATGAAATAAAATGACGAGATGAAATATGGGGGAGAAAAAAAAAAGAATTAGTAATTAAAATAACGAGGATCAAATTTGATTAAAAAAAAACACATTTAAATTCTGGCAGATCAGCACAAGACCCGTGAGAAAAGAAAGAAAAATATTCATCAGAGCATAATTATTGTCACATTTATGTATATGCATCTGACCACTAGGAAGATCATGTTGAGATGCTTCCAATTATGTCGTGGAAGGCAGCGTTTAACTATTATATGACGCTTCACTGGCATCTGAAAACAACATCAGCTTCCCACATTTTAGTGTGTCTAACTATTTATTTTGCTCATTTACCGAGTCTCTATATTTGTTTTGGTTTTGATTTTCACCCCTCAATATTCAATTGTTTTAAATAAGTTGAATTTTGTTTTGTTTTTCAAAACCAATCACCAAAATTTCCCTAAATATTGCAAAATCCTTATATCAAGATAATTAAAACAAACTATTTTGTCAAATCCCAAATAAAATCAATTTAAAAGGATCAAATTAGAAGAAAAAAAGTCAAGGGAGCAAAATAAAAAATATTACTTTGACCATGCAAATCAGTCCCTTATGTTAGCAAACAAAAAGGACCCGATATTTGTTCAAACTTGGAATTCAGTCCCCAAAACTGTAATTCTTATAATTCAATAAAAAATAATTTTATTTTACCAAACCAAATATCAACTAAGCAATGAAATATTCCCACGAACACTGCAAAGTCCCTCCACGCAAATATAAAAACAAATCAATATGATTTGTCTCATAGAAAAGCAACAATAAAAGATCAAATTAAAAGAAAAACAAACTGAGGGATCAAAGTGGTGAAAAATATTGGAATAATAAAATAGAGAAAAACGTTTTGAATTCACAATGTTTTCTTTCACGGGCACAATGAAACACCTACCCCCTTTAATTTTCTTTTTTTAATTTTAATTTAGTTTCAGTTATAAAGAATACTTCACACTGCTGGGGGGAAAAACATCAAATCATTGAGCAAAAAAATGTGGTGGTGTCTGTTTGCATGTCACCTCACCTTAGCAGCCGGGAAGGAGTTTGACTGGTCGTGTCTTTTCAATGCGAAAACCTATCAGCACGTGAAAAGTATATGCCCACGTTGCCACGTGTGGTAGAAATGACCAACCCTGCAAAAGAGTTGTTCTAGCCTGGTAGATTTTCCTTCATCACATGCATGCCGTGAGCTCCACTAAAATCTCCGGGAAAAAAGTTTAGATGCACATCAGCACTTTCGATCTTGCTGTTTTATGTTACCGTCCACTCATCAATCCCGCTTTCCAATCTTTAATGATTCTGCTTTCAGTTCGGCAAGATGAGTTGATCCCTTATACTTCAGAGTAACTTCATCCAAATCAGTATTTATTTTATTTTCAATCTCTTTCAGTTAATGAAAACACAAAAACTGGTTGGATTCCAAACACAAGTTCTGCAGTCCAGCAATAGATACGGGCTCACTGCTGCGTCTACTTCCACATTTGCCTGGAGCCTTTCTTTATATGATGATGAACTGTCACGTGATGCATTTTACCTGTAAATTCTGTCATCCGGCATGCATCAATGTCAAGCTAATGCACTCTGTAAACATGATTCATCAAGGTTGGGTCCCGGGATTAGTTGTGATACACGTAATCTGATCCGGACATCCCGATTATAAAAAAAAAAAGATACATCAAGGTTATCCAGATTCCAGAGTATATAGCACGTAAGTTTAGTTGATTTAGAAGGCTGGCTACATAAAAGAAAGCAAAATGCGTCTGCTAAAGATGCTCAACCCTCGCACGGTTTCTTTCTCAGCAAATATATGCTTCCAGAAGGAGAAAAGCGTGATCACTTCCCTTCTGGACTGCCAGCAGCTCAACTTTCCTATCAGCAACAGATCGATTATGTTGCTGCAGCAAGTTTAAGAAATATCCTGAGCTATTTTATGCATGTCTAACATAAAAATACTTTCTTACAATTTCTCATTTGAATTAGATTTTTAGCTCAATGACACACAAGGGTACAAAAATGTTGGAGCGAAAAAACAAGGAATGCGGAGGCAGGAGGTACAGGGGTTGGCTACTGAGAGCACTACACTATCAAAATCGGTATGAACTGTCAGATCCATACTTGCTTCTGTTATTGTAAAGGTCGATTTTTTTACTACTGTAATCCACAGGATTCATCTCAGCAGGTTTTGGCTCAACCCCCGCAGCTCCAAAAACTACCTCTCCACTCTTATCTCTTTGGCGATGTCTTGATTTTTCTTTGTGGCTCTTTGACCTGCCATGAGAAGGAACCTCACCTGATCCATAGAATTCTGCGTATTCTTGTTGTTTTGAAGTCCGGTGCTTGCTCAACGGAGAAGGATCCTTAAAACTGGCAGACTTTATCTTCGGTGGCTTCATTTCTGAGTACTTATCACTTGTAGTTGGAGTATGGACCTGGCGATTTTCAGATGCAGGAGCAGGAGTAGTCTGCCTTTGGACTGATGGAGGCTCAACTTCATCGTCAGGCATAATTAGAGAATCTTTCAATGGGGTGAGGCCTTTTCTGGCTCCACCTGGTCTGTACCAAGAAGGAACAAAACAGAGGAGTATACCGACCAATGCTTCAAGGGCAAGCTTAGACAGATCAATGAAAAGCTGTCCAAAAGATGGCCACTTGGGCTCCTCTTTCATGTTGTCCATGATAAGAATGGGTTTCTCCTTGTTTGCTTTCTCTTTATATTCACTCTCTGAAGATTGTTGCTGCATTATAACATTTCATTTAGCTAACAGGGCAAGAAGAGTTGAAATGGAAGAACACTATGAAGCAACAGAAAACACGCATCTTCTTTGGAGTACCAGTTATCTAGTATACGTTATAATCTTGCGTGACCAAACAAAATCAACTTCTAAGACTATACTAATGTTAACAAAGCAAAATTTACCGTCAATCTACAGCTCAACAACAGATAAAATCAGAGAACCACAGTCAAAAAGATGCTGATAAATTCTCAAACAGCACACAAGCTTTACTCAAGATTGCAGCCACGTCAGAATTCCAGTTAAAATTAAATTTGCTACCAATGTAACAGCTAAACAGATAGTAAAAAGAAGGAAAGAAAATGATATTTTGGGTAGACTAGGGAGGATGAAATAAGTACACACTTAAATTTTCCAGTTTAACCATTTCGAGGAAATCAGACAAATCATGAGAAATCCAACAGAAGTAGGACTCATACCATTCTTGAGGATGAAGAAGACCCAAACCCCAGCTGAAGCATGCACGTAGCATATCCAATCAGGACAGCACCAATGACCATAAGCGCATCTTCCAAAAGATTCATGAAGTACATCAGTCAGTAAGGGATAGTCCCAAATGGATTCAAAATCCAAGTGATGTAAAATGTTGTTCAATTCCATTGATCTCACAAAGTCATATTACAACAAAGAAAAATGTCTGCTATAAGAAAATAAAAATAAGTTGGGTAGGGTGAGGGACAGATGCTTGGGGCCTTGAGCGGTGAGCATGAGACTTGGAAATTTAATGCTGAAACACAAATGCAATCATTTTCTTGGTTTCTGAACCAAATCATTCTTAACATTTCTAGGATCCGTAGCACATGCATGGGAGATAACTTGTATCCAAAAACGACCAAGGGACATTAATTGAAAAATAACCATGCATTGCACAATCTTTCTACTGGAGTTAATGACAATGGGATCATTGACTGTATAACTAAAAAGGTTAAACAGCATGAACCAACCAAATCCTACACCAGGGCAGGTATTTTGTTTCCATAGCTCATTACCTTTTACTAGCCTCCTGTTTCCTATGTGGTGTTGCACTAGGGAGTTGTAAATAATGAGAAAACTGAGCAAATCTTGACACTAAAGCTAAAGATTATCATGCAAAGAAAAATTCATAGAGCAGCAATGGCATAGACAATCAAAGAAAACATTCCAACACCTTGTTTTGTTAGCTAGTTTATTGCTGTCTCCCTTGTGCACTCTATTGGTTGGATGTGTATAAACTGTTCACTACAATAAACAGAACACCTACCTTGCAATCAACTACCATATTACACGTTTGTTATCAATGATTAATCCATGCCAAGGTCGAACTAGAGGCTAGTCTCGTAAAGTTGAAATCCAAAACTTAAATCGTGTTCTATACATAGTTTTTGGCTTGATTAAAATGGACTGTTCGAGACAAAGTTCAAGCAAGCTAGTACTATAAACCAAAAACATGACTTGATCACTGCTCCATCTTTAAAAAAGAAAAGGTAGTAACAAATGATATGGAATCAAACCTGTCATAGTAAATGAACTGGACTGATAATCACAATCCTCTTGGTTGAGAGAGATTTGCCGAAGTGCAGCATTTCCTCTATCAACAACTAACAAGGAACAGGTAGAGTGAACATACACCACATCAAAATCATTTGAGAATTTGGCATCTTCACTGGGTCCATCTCTAAAACCTGGAACGTTTGATTTCCCCCCAGCAATGGTTGTGACACCTGCAAGTAATTTCCAAAGTTGATTTCTTTATTCCACCATATGCACTCAAGCATTCCACTTTTGATGATCAAGATTTAAATTTTAGTGCACTGAACTGTACCAACATAACTAGTCACAAATTGTCAAAACTGATCACGTGTCTACAACTCTGTATGGAAGTTTACCGCTTATGAGTAAATATGGCATTGAGTTGAGCTACGATAGAAGCCTTTTCACCCAAAACCATGACTTAAAGTACAGAACTCTAAGCTGTGACAAATAAAGCTAAGTGAAGAGCAGATAGAAACCCAAAATTGTCTGGTTATAACTTATAAATGCAGTGTGATCGGTAGGAAAACCAAAGACATCCAAAACTATGGTTTGGGAGAAGCTACTTCTCAAAATTTGTTCACAAAGGCAATGCCAAACACAAAATATATGTAGTTGAATTGCATCATTTTTACATGCACCAAAGAAAGGAAGAACGCTAATATGTACATCTTCGCATCTAGTGAAAATTCTTGATACCTGCATCTCCAATCTTTCTGATGGCATGATTCAAAGTATCAGCAACATATACGTTTCCTTTATCATCCATGGTTAGACCTTTGGGGTGATTAAAACGAGCTTCATTTGGTTTTCCATCAATATGTCCTGTATAACCCTGAAATGAGCCGGCCACCAATCTTGCTCTACTATCTGCAAAAATAAGAAATAAAATTAGAAATCAAAACAGAAAAATCCATTGAACTCTATAACTCAATCCAAGGCCCCGTTTGTTTGCTGGAAAGTGGTTTCCTTTTGGAAAGTGAATTCCGGGGAAAGTGAATTCCAGTGTTTGGCAGTGTTATGGAAAATGAACTGGAAAACACTTTCCAGTGTTTGTTTGTGTTATGGAAAATGAACTGAAAAATAATTTAATAATAAATTATTATTTTTTTCAAGTTTATCCTATGTATATTAAATATTTAATATAAAATATTTAATCACTTTAAATAAAAAAATGAAATCAAATAAGTATAATGATGAATTTTTTTTATTATATCCTATATTCATACATAGCTTATTTTATAAAATATTACAATATATGTCATATCATATTATAGAGAAATAAGTTTATTAAATATTTTACAAGTAAAAATTATTCAATTTTAAAAGCTTTAAATAATTTGTTTTTTCATATTAAGAAAGCCAAATTAGTTTATGTTGAGAGTTATATGTTTGGGTTTTTGTTTTTGGTATGAAGTATTTTTGAAAAGATAAATAGATACAACAATATTTTGATGGGTATTTTAGATAAAAAAAAAATTGGGTAAAGGCAATTATCCCTTTAATATCTATAAAATAAACATCAAGAAATAAATATTTATACATAACATCAAGAAATAAATAGTCATGCATAAATATTAAGTTTCGATGTCATTGACATACATATTAGTTCAAATTACAAACATAAATATAGAATTCTCCGAATTAAACAAGTAAACATACTTGTCAAATAAAAAACATAGTCTGAAACCAAACATTGAACATTTTCAAACCATCTTAGCAAGCAGGCCTGTTGTAGTGTTGGGTGACAGTTTTGAACCCAAAGTTTCCTATAAATGTTTTTACCATAAATGTTTTTCCCAACATTTCATTTTGGACCAAATAATCAAATGCTTCCACAAGAGTTGTCTCATCAAAGCCTTCAACTTTCATCACTGCCTCATACAACGCACTAACATCAAGTTGATTTTTGCCGAGATTTTGAATTGCAAATGCTACATCTCCAAAATGCTGTCAATATAGAATTCTCGTTGAGCAATTGCATTTATACGTGGTTCTCTTGGTATATAAATTCTATTTATTTCTTCTTCAATTATACATTCCACTGCAGCTATCACAGCAACAGCTGCTCCCATGCATACTGTATTAATTATTTTACTATCCATAACATGAAAGTGTAGTTTTCTGATAACAATACCTAAAAATATAGGGAAATCAATATTAAGAAAAGCATATCAAATATTTACACAATCAATACAATGAATTATGTTCAAAGAAGCTGACAACATACAATTCATAAGTTCACAATGATCAATAATCATGCTTTTAAATGACGGCTTTTGATGAAAGTGACGGCTTTTGAAATCATGCTTTGCCTTAATATTGGCCCCGTTTCCTTTATTTGGAAGTGGCTTTGTCTTCTCTATCCTATTTGTGTTCTTGATGAGATGGTTTGTTGTAGGAGCTAAGGGCTGATGAACAACATGGGAATGAGGAGATGAGTCCTTTGATTCTTAATGCATTCGACTTAATAACTCTATCTCAAGGCTTGAATCTTTCAACCCTATTTGACCGTGGGCAGGTACAGATCATCAAATGTGCTACTTACATTTTCTTCATTGTCTCTTGAAGAGTGCTATGTTTGAACAACATGATTTATCACTTCCAGGCACATTATGAGAGCCAATTATTTTCTCAAAAATATTACCCTATAAATCTTCGCTTCCCATCCAGCATATCAGTATCATAGATTATCACCTGCCTAGTTGCTAATCACAAGAGGTTTAATTCCTACTGTTCAACATAACACTTCTAGAATATTGAACACTAAAGATCTAAATGGTACTTCTATGGGCAGTTTCTTTTGTTTCTAAATGGTACCTAATTGATCTCAAACATCTGATGCAAATTTATTTAAAGTTCTTTTCGTAGTAACATACCATTAATAAATCACCCGAATCCACAAACAGATCAAAAGATCATACAAACAATGGTACTTTTTACATACCAAGGAATTTGCTTCAATGATTTGGCTACATTCCAGCCTAAACATAGAATTTAATTGGCAACCTGGGCTTTGGCTACATTCCAGCCTAAACAGCTACTGTAATTGGCATCCCAGCACATGTATTTGTCTATCTAAGGCTCAAAATTATATCACAATTTTCAGTCTCAATCCTATAATTCATCAATCCTATACAAGTACTCAGTCAAATATCAAAACCCAAATTTCAGTCTCAATAACATACTTCAACCTTATAATTACCAAACCCGACTTCTATCAAGAACAACACAAACCTTACAATGCACATGTATCAGTGACTAGTTAAAAGGCAGCTGGATTCAAACGGGAAGAACAGTCAAGCCAAGTGGAGGGTGTTCCTTGATCACTAAAGGCACATTATCTTCCAACAGGATCTATAAAGGCACATTCAGAATCTTGACAGAAAATCACAATCATATTAACAGAGCTATGTTGATTAGGTTTTTCACATCATCAAAACCCACAATCCATTTTCAATAACAATGTAATACAAACATCACGAACACAACCTTCTATCAACCACAAAATCACCGCAGGCATAGAATACAAAAAAATCATTAACATCCCATTTTTCTCCCAAACCAAATGCAGGCATAAAGCTCAAAAATTAATTTTAATTAATTACAATTAATAAAGCTGAAATTACTTACCTTTTCCGAGAGGGAAGACGCGACCTTTGCTGGGTGAAAGGGACTGAGGGAGGCGAGAGACGAGAGGACACAGAGGGACAGATGCGAGAGACGAGCTGGGTTTCAAGGACAACGGTGAGAGATGAGATGGGTTTCAGGACTGAGGGAGGCGAGAGTTTACAGGCGAGGACGAAACAGAGGGACAGAGGCGAGAAACAAGATGGGTTGCAGGGATAGAGGCGAGAGCTGAGATGGGTTACAGGCGAGAGATGAGATGGGTACCGAGAGAGGTGAGAGACGACACAGAGGGACAGAGGAGGCGAGGGACGACGTGGGCGAGAGGTGAGGTTAGGCGACAGAGAGGGAAAGAGACGAGACGGTCTGGTGGTGAAGATAAATGACGGGGAAGGAAAAGTGAAAGGGAAAGGAAAGTGTTTTCCTTTACTTATGTAAAGGAAAACACTTTCCTCAGATAAGGCCATTTTAATGCATTGACCGGAGAGGTGGGGAAAAGTAATTCCTTTGACTTAACTTTCCAAAGTGTTTCCAAACACTGGAAAGTGAGGAAACTGAATTCCTGGAATTCAGTTTCCTTGAAACAAACAAGGCACAAGTCTTCATTTGTTTATTGCATGTAGAATTCCTGTTTTACACTCAGTAGCAAGCGGGCATCATATTGATCTCGCAGAGTTAGAATGAAGACTAAGTTGCTCTTAAAGGAGCAAATGTAAGAATTCTTTAATCTCATTTTACTTTTTGAGAAAGCCAACAACAGCATCTGTTTTATGTTTGTTTGCAGCAAAGTAGAATTATGCTTAATTGAGTGAATTATCTGCTATTTTCTGGCCCCGGAATATTAAACGATTAAGAACCATAACTTCAGCAATATGCTGGTTGTCTTGAGAGATTTTCACAGCATTCAAACACAGCTTAAAATCAATAAACTAAAACAAAAGAAAGGAAAGCATCAAGCATACATACATTGGGACAAAGGTGGAGTGATCTTAACAACGTTGCTATTAACTTCATCGACAGCATATAGTTCACCATCTTCAGATAAGCGGATATTGTAAGGAACCACTCCCATTGCATTTCCTTCCACAACAGTCTCAACTAAGTATCCATCCTCAAATTGAAGAACATTCTCATCTGTAGCAAAATAAAAGGCCAAAAAATTATCACGAAGCTTGATCATGAAAAAACAAGAACACAAAAAAAAAAAAAATATGCGATTCAAGTGAACCTGATTGGGGTGTTTTTAAGGATGCCACGGTGGTGGTCCATTTGAGAAGAGAAGACAAGTGCTTAACCAATGGCGCTAGTACCCAAATACAGAAAATAAATTAATAAACCACCAGATGAGTGAAGAATCAAAGAAAATAAGCAAACCCCATAAAATAAAACAGATCAAAAGTAGCCAAAAGAACAAGAAAAAAAAAAACCTGGAGGAGCAGCTTGAGCTTGGAACTGAAATGTACAAGCTAAAGACAGTACTGCTAGTACTAAAGCATAGTAGAAATGGGATCTTCTCATAGCTCTCTCTCCAAACAAAGCCAACTCAAGATACAATCATATAGAACTAGAGAGAGAGAGGTCAGTATTACTATTGGTAGTACTCTCACCACTACTAAAGATTATTGGTTAGATTATCAACATAAACGGAACTGACACTGTTTTTGGCAACACCTTGCGTTCTAGCTGTTACTTAGCTAGCTCACCGAGCAGTGAGTAGTAAAGCAGCTTTACTTACCTTTCTTTTTTCTGCCATTTCTCTTTGCATGTGCTTTTTTTTTTTAGAATTTTCTTTAAGAGGTCATAAAAAGATAAATAGAAAGTAAAGAGATGGTTGAGATCTTCTACGATGGGCTCCACCATTAATGTAGTCTGATTGTAGATGCTGCCATCTCTTCAGTGGTGATCTATTTACCTTTGTGTGTTTTTTTCATTTTCTTCAACAAAATATGTCATTAATGTAATAAAAACAATTAATGTAATATAATAAGATGATTCACTATATTATTTTATTTATTTGGTTGCAAAATTTAGAGGTATTTCACTGTGTGGTGATGATTAAAAATATATTAAAAAAACAACATCAACATATCAAAACAATATAAAAAATATAATTTAAAACAAAAACTTAGGTTTTTAAAATAAACATGATTTCAACCATGTTTATTAACCAAATTGATTGTTATTGTATGTTTATAAGAACCACAATTTATTTGTATGACGAGCTTTTTTATAATTAACATGATTACTATTAATCATGTTATGATTTATTATATAGATTCTTTATGTAATGTTTGTAATGTAACAAGTAATTATAATTGTAATCCTTTGTTACATTAAAGTTTTGAGAATTACACGACCAAATATATAAATTTAATGGACTATTATATCATATGACCTATAATGCTAAAATTAAAAGAACATGAACTTATTTTTAAAAAATGAATAAATGGATAATAAAAATAATAATTGAAGTTGTTTTTATATTTCTATCAACCTCTATTTTGTTCTTACAAGTCTAATAATTTATCCATAAATATAAAATCGATTTTCATCTATCCTTTTGTTACCTATAAAAAAAAAAGGAATATATTCGTATGTAATGAGATCGAATCACACCCTATTTATTTTAAAAAATAATAATAAATATGAAAATAAATCAATTTTAATCATATAATTAATTCATTTTTTTTCAAATTCTTTTATAGTAAACTATGTCAGGTTTAACTTTCTTTTTTATGTGATAATATTTTCTTTAATTTGAACGATAATATCTACAAAAAATAATATATAATTTGAAAAAATAACTTATAATACAATGATAAATTGGAAATAATCAGCCATATAAGTCACAAGTATTAATAGAAAAGCTAAAGGGTGCGGTAAAATTACTATTCATCCATATCCAATGCATTGTAGATTACAATAAAATCTACGGTGTATTGCTTCTTCTTTTTTCATGAATTTTTGTTATTTGCTTTTGAAAAACAAAATTGTCAATTTCATCTTTCAATATTAAAATGAATGATAATTAAGTTTTCTAATTTATTTCTTTTCATATTGCCTTTTTATGTGGTTAAAATAGTTTGTAGATTTACTAAGGTAAGTCAAGTTATCTTGGTTTACAAGTTTAATGGGTATCTTTTTTTTCTTTTTAATTAAACTTGATTTTGTTCTAGTCTATTTTTTTATATACTTAAAAAATATGCTTAGAAAAGATACATGCTATCAATTCTTATAAAGTTTATGGACTTGTTTACAAGTTTAGTTGTTTAACATGGTTCGCGAGTTTATCGAGTTTAACTTTGTTTTCAATTTTGTTTATAGATATTCAACTTTCATAATTGGTTTTATTTCACTTTTTATAAGATTATTGTGATCTTAAAAAAAATTCTCAGTATTTTCTTAGTGTTTGATTTTGCACTTGTTTATTTTTGTTATCATATATTAAATAAAAAATATTTTTTAAAATAAATTATAATCACAACCAAGTTCATAACTCAGTTAATGGTTTTGATGTGCTAAACCAAGTTACCTAATTCACAAGCTTGATGGGTTTACCCACCAACCAAATATGTTTTTTTCCTCTTTTTTTTTGTCTTTCAATATTGAATTGGTTAGAAAATAGACTACATGAAATCTTTTTATTTTCTATAGGGTTATCATAGTCTTACATAAATGTATGTTTTATGACCGATGCTTAATTTTGCGAGCATCTATTTTTATTCTATAATTAAATATGAAAAATATAAAAAGGTTATTAAACTTAATAGACTTGAATAGCGGGTTCATCCAATTTATCATTGTCTTGGTATTTTTTTTTTTAAAAAGTTATCATATTTAAGTTTTGTTAAAATTTAATCCATGCTTTTACAATTATTTGGGTTAGCTTCATATTTATAAAATAAATGATATATGTCAGGACAATTTTCACATGATTTAATTACAAACTTGAGTTAAGCAAAGAGCTAAGACGAGATATTTTAAAGCTAACACTACCATAAAACTTTATGTACTTTTAACATTATTTTTTACTTTTTAAAAAATTGATTTGACTGTAACGTAGTGTGTGCCAATGCATTACTAAAACAACTAAAAGATATAGATTAGTTTAACTATTTATATGAACAAGTTAGCAAAACTATAGACATGGATTTTAGTTCTAGTTAGAATGAATTGCTGGATTGATATTTTAGTTTAACTAAGATGTAGGCAAAGATCAAAGTTATGGTTAAAAAGAATAGTTAGATTGAGATTTCAGGTTAACCCAGGTTGTAGGCAAAGATTTTGGTTTTGGTTGAATGCAATTACTAGATTGAGATTTCAAGTTAATCGAGTTGTAGACAGAAATTTTGGTTATGGTTAAAAGAAATCATCAAATTGAGATTTTAGGTTGACTGAGTTGTAGGTAAAGAACAATATTTTAGTTAAAAGAAACCACTAAATTGAGATTTTAGATTAACTAAGTTTTAAACAAAAAATTTAGTTTTGTTTAAAGGGAATCATCATATTAGGATTTTAGTTTAGACGAGCTACAAACAAAATGTTTTATTCTAGATTGAAGAGAATCACTAAGACAGAGGTTTTAATGTCAACCAAGTCAAGAAAGCAATGAAGATGATAAAATTCATTTTCTGATAGAAAAGTTAGATCATAGTTCTAGTTAAATGGGACAACTATAAGTATATAATGTTTCCAAGACTTATATAGTGATATACCACTCAAAGAAATGAGTTCCCATCCAGAAAGATCTTTGAAATTGCAAAAACATTTTTTTATGTAACAATTAAAAGATGTATTTTTTTATCCTATTATATGTTTCTAAAAGTCTATTGTTTAAAGCAACCTCAAAAGGTTTATAATTCGTTTCCAATGAACTCGATTGGCTATGTTTTTAAAAAAGTAATAATATGTTAGAAAATAATGACATCTTGTGCTTTAATATTACACTCAAATGAATATAATCTAAACCCATTATGAATTTTGTGTTTATTATATGAAAAGAAGCGTTAATATGATGTAATATTGTGTAAATGGTAATAAAAACTGATAAACAAACATTATGTTTTTAAAATGATCAACCCCTTATCATATTAAAAAAAACTCTTTGCATTTAATGTTTCCATTTTTGATAGTTGGATATGGAAATTGAATTAATTTTGAAGTATTTTGGGTGTGCTTTTTTTCATTTTATTTGTTTATGTTAGGTGACATGAATAATCAATACATTGAAATTATTAATAACAAGAGGAAATAATGACTTGAACTCCTTATTGTTAGTTTAGACATAACCTATCAAGAAATAAAGATTGTTGGTATCTGTTTTTTTAATACGTTGGAGGTTGCAATGAGAGATTTTAATCTCATTGTGTGAGGTAATGTGCTACATTTAGTTTTATTTATGAACAATTTCTAAAGTTGAGTATTTTTGTTTCAGGTTTAATTTTAAACTTTCTAAAGATCTTAGGTCTCTAACAAGTTCAAGAATATACTAGGTAAGAGGGAAAATAGAAATTTATTAGCAAATAAGCTTTGTTACCATTAACTAGAGAGTTTTCTTATTTCATAACAACAAGAATCTTACTTGAACTGAAACTATTTGCAAATAGAGCTTCCTTTACGACTACCATTTATTATATAGTATTAAAGAGCAATTTTTTTTAACTTGGTGCCCCCATTGATTTAAAACCTGACCCAATGTGTGTTTCCTGTGAACTAAATGACTGGAAAATCAAGGCTAATTTTTTTTTAACACAAAAAACTTTTTTAAACCTAGAATCACCATTAGAATATCAATAAACCAATTTTCAATAAAAAAAAACACTCATAAAATGGACCTAAAATAAAATAATTAACTTGAAGTTTTTTTATCAACCTCAATTTACTTTTCCTACAAAATAAAAGGTAATGAATTTCTAAATAAAACTTGTCTAGTTGAATGAAACTCATTGACACCAAAAATGAGTTTTTTTCTTCTAGAATATAGATATCCATTGACTTTCTCTGTTCTCTTATATTTTATGATTATTTTTTCTCCTCTCTCTCTATCTAACATAAGGACTTATGCATGAATAAAATAAAGTCTTGGATCAAATGTACAATTTTCAAACTAAAAGGATCAAAATAAAAAATAAAAAAAATCTTTAATTTCTAGAAAGACACTTTATGGACTATGTTGGGTAAAAAAAAGGGTTGTATTTTCCCATCACATTTAAAATTTTGTAAACAAAAAACAGTATCTTTTTTCTTTTTTGTAAAATTGAGAATCGACCCCATATAAAAATTATTTTTTTGATGTTGTGATGACATGGTAAAAGAACATACAAACAAAATTTTAAAGCGCAATCCCTAATTAAAGAAACATGTAAGTATCAAATTAAAAAAAAAGGAAGGTAAATGACTCAAGTGTAAAAAAACAAAAAACAAAGTACAGTTACAATTCATAATATTTTGATGGACGTGTTAGAGTGTAGGTATAGGTAAAATGCTACACATTTTACTTTTTTGTAAATAAAACCTAGCTCGATGTAATGCTCGGGTCATAGGTTGAGTGAGCAAATTCAAGTTGATTCAAATCAATCCAAACGATATCGTTTTAAGAGAAAAAATTAAAAACAATATTACTTTATTTATATAAATAAGCAATGAAATAAATAAATTCTATGTGTTGTCTTATTCCTTTTTTAAAAAAAAAACAAAAATACTCATCCATTTTTTTGGGCTAGTAAATATTTTTTAGAAAAATCACGTATGTGGGTCTGAATTTATTTTTTTCTCACCTTTTCTCTCTCTTCAATTTAAATTTAAATTAATTGGAATAGTTTAATTAAAAATATGTTAGGGATGCGTGCAGCGATAGACGGGTCATCAATTTTAATTGAAATTTATTAAAATAAATAGCTATAAAGATATTATTTAATAAAATATCATTCTATTTTTACTTGGTTTTCAAACAAGATTATTTTTTAAAATAAATTTTCACCTTAATGTGTTTTTCCTACTTTTCTAAAAAAATTGAGTGTGTTAATTAAACAAAGAAGTTTTAATTCGAGAGATGTATGCATATGTTGAATTTTTTTTTTTAATGTATTGTGATTGCTTTTGATTTATATTAAATGAATGGTTTAAAATAAAAAATAATATTGTTTTTTTAAATTAAATATATGAATAAGAGATTATACTAGAAAATTAGAAATTAGTTTTTTTGATGAAATTTAAATGATTAATCGTTTTATAAAAGAGATTAATTTCATATAATTAAATAATAAATATAAAGGTTCGCTCAAAATATAAAATCATATATCTTTAACCTATATATGTTTCTGAGCTTCTTGACTTTTAGCCTTTAGTTAGCTAACAATTAGTTTTAAAAATTACGGGCACAAATGATCCTTAATCTATCTTATAAGATTCTGACTTTGTAATTAAATTTTTTTTTATTGAAAAACACATTAGTAATACTTGTATTTTTTATAGTGGGAACCAATTATCTTGTAATTATGAATGATAATATTTGGTAGGGGTAAAATCATGAGAACATTTTTACTAGTTTGGTGACATAATTGAGTGGAGAGTATGTTAAGGAATGATAATATTTAATAATTATTTTCTCATTTTCAATTGACAATGTACCATTCCATAAATTAGCTAATTAAACATCTTTAAAAACTAATATTTGCACCCTTAATAATATTTTTCATAAGAATTACACTTATAAAACTTCCCTTTAATTTGTTTTTCAATTTGATATCACACAATGCTTCTCGATCCTAGATCTATAACAACTCTAAAATCAAATTTAAAACTTGTTATATACAAATTCAACCAACGAATGTAATATTTAGTTTGAGAAATTATTAAACGAATCTAGTTAACTTTTCTAAATTATGGACCGACCAATAAAAGTTTTACATATTATTTTTTTTCAATTTAATTAAGTCATATTTAGAATGGAAATCTTTTTATGTTTCAATTTCAATTATAATTATGGAATAAAATAACATAAAAAATATGAAAAAAATTTAGAAGGTGTTTAATAATGTGGTAGTGATTGATTTTCAAAATGTTTTCACTTGAAATTACATTAAAATAATATTTTTTTCATCAACACATAAAAATAATCTAAAAATACTAAAAATAATTTAACTTAAAGTTAATTTTTAAATGTTTTCAAAAATATCCCTAAAATACAAAAACAAACATTAATAATATATAACAATCTTACTGAAGTGGTTAATAATATTAAATGATCAACTAATTCCATATAATCATTTTTTTCTTTTGAACCATGCAATCCTATGTACGAATCTTCAAATATCACCATTCCTTTCTAATCCAAAAATTCTTGAAATTGGACCAACTTGGCAATCCAATGTTCTATTTTTACCAGATAAACCAGGTCAGTCAAACACGCCGGCTCATCACTTTCTATTAACACGTGGCATTCATGTATTCGCGTGGCCTCGTGGCCTCTACGCCACGTGATCACTCTCTATCAAAACCCTAACGTTAAAACCAATAAAAACACCTCACTCTTCGCAATTCGCCTTCTTCTCTCTACCTGAATATTTTCCTTCTCTACGGTTACGATCCCGTACGGTTAGTCTCTCCAATCTCATGATCTACTCTTATAATTTTCTCTTTCGATTAGATCTTATTGAATCTGTGTGACATAATTTGATCCGAAACACTTTTGTTATTTTCTTGTCATAAGATATCTGAACATGTAATTTTGTCTTGCTTTCTCGGCAACCAAACAGAAAGTTACCAAATTATTTGATGGGTGCATGTGCAGATCTGTTGGTTTGGGCTGTTTGAAATTGAATTGAATCTTCATATTAAGCTTGATTTTTGAAATTTTTATTCAATTTACTAAATATTGTTTTATTTTTTAATGTTGATTATGTGATAATATTTATCATCCTGATCTAATTAATTATTTGGTTACTTAAATATATCTGTTGTTGTTGCTGTTATGTGGTAATAGGCTGAATAGCTAGGGGAAAGAAAGAAAGAAAGAAAGAAAGAAAGATGGGAGGTGGATTTAGGGTGCTTCATCTTGTCAGACCATTTCTGTCATTTCTTCCTGAAGTTCAGAGTGCTGACAGAAAAATTCCGTTTCGTGAGAAGGTCATATACACTGTGATTGCTCTTTTCATTTTCCTTGTGTGTAGTCAACTCCCATTGTATGGTATTCACTCGACAACTGGTGCGGATCCTTTCTATTGGATGCGTGTTATTCTTGCATCCAACCGTGGTACTGTCATGGAGCTTGGTATCACTCCAATTGTGACATCTGGGCTAGTGATGCAACTGCTTGCTGGTTCAAAGATCATCGAAGTGGACAACAATGTTCGTGAAGATCGTGCACTATTGTAAGTATCTTTGTGTGGCTAAATTCATGTGGATTGCTACTTCAGTAGTAGTTGCTTTGCCTTCCATGTACATTCTGTGATAGGGGGCCTTGTAGGATGTCTTCTGCTATGTATTATCTTATTATGCATATCTCCATCCTCATGGCATTGCTGGTATTTCGTTGCTTATTACCAGTGGGTTCCCAATCCCAGATTACGGTGATGGTTTTTCTGTGAACAATGAACTAGGAAAACACTAGAAGATATCTACAATTCACTTTAAGTTATCAGCTACTTGATATTATATTTTAAAATGTATAAATAATGGTAGTTTATTAATTTTTGCATTTAACCAAACTGCATTTTCACTCAATTTCTAAGATGATTATGTTCCATTCATACGAATACTTGTGCTACTTGGGGCTCTCCCATGTCAACAAACACCGAGAGGGTGTTATCTTTTATGTTATCTGGAAAAAGCAACTCCCTCTGCGCTTTACATTGTCATGATGAATGCTTTCTTCTCTCAGAAATGGTGCACAGAAGTTGCTAGGTATCCTGATAGCTGTTGGTGAAGCAGTGGCATATGTTCTCTCAGGGATGTATGGCAGTGTTGGACAACTTGGGGTAGGAAATGCCATTCTTATCATCATTCAGCTTTGTTTTGCTGGGATCATTGTGATATGTTTGGACGAGCTTCTTCAGAAAGGATATGGTTTAGGCTCTGGAATTTCCCTTTTCATAGCAACCAATATCTGGTGAGTTCCATTCTTTAGTTTATGGATCCACTTGTGAAATTTCCTTCTCTATATTGATTATTGTGAGATTGGAGTTCTTTGGGGAGTTTATCTTTAACATCTCTACCAAAAATTTGGATGCTTACAGAGTCATTCATTTTTCAGTGAAAACATTATCTGGAAAGCATTTAGTCCAACCACCATCAATAGTGGGCGTGGTGCTGAATTTGAAGGAGCTGTCATTGCTTTATTCCATCTGCTGATTACCCGAACAGACAAAGTTCGTGCTCTCCGGGAGGCATTTTACAGGCAGAATCTTCCAAATGTGACAAATCTTCTCGCCACAGTCTTGATCTTTCTCATTGTCATCTACTTCCAAGGGTTCCGTGTGGTTTTACCTGTGAGGTCAAAGAATGCTCGTGGTCAGCAGGGTTCATATCCGATCAAGCTCTTCTACACCTCTAATATGCCCATTATTTTGCAGTCTGCTCTTGTATCAAACCTGTACTTCATCTCCCAGGTACTGAGGGTTATATGGTTTTATGTTCTGCTTGAGATTTGGTTTTTCCAGCTCTTCTGTTAACTTGCTTGTTTGCAGTTGCTGTACAGGAGATACAGTGGTAACTTCCTTGTGAATCTTTTGGGAAAATGGAAGGAATCTGAATATTCAGGTGGCCAGTTTGTTCCTGTTGGTGGCCTTGCGTATTATATCACTGCACCCTCAAGGTGATTAAGATGATTTTTATATTTGTTTGTCTTTTTACGTCAACAACAAATTGCTGGTAACTTGAAAATTGTCTCGAGCCTCCAATCACTTGCATTTTAGCAATTATCTTTTTCTCTAGTTCAGCCTCTCCAGTCTTTAATTTAAGGTCATTACTAATAATAACAATAAATAAGGTGGGAGTGAGGGACCATTTTGTATATTTGTATCATCATCATGAATGACATTGCAATATGTTCTAAAAACAAATAAAAATTAATTGATAGGCACCTTTGCCTTCCCTCAATTTTAGAAAATTTCACCCACCAAGTTGATGATGATGATATCTGCACTTATATTGGTTCATGAATGATTTTTCGGCCCTTGCTGTTGGCAATGCTATCGCTAGCTAACATGTCCTTACTAATCTTTTACAGCTTAGCTGATATGGCGGCAAATCCTTTCCATGCACTTTTCTATCTTGTGTTTATGTTGTCAGCATGTGCTCTCTTCTCAAAAACTTGGATTGAAGTATCTGGATCATCTGCTAAAGATGTAGCCAAGCAACTCAAGGTATGTGGACCTTTTTATTTCTTATGTTCAATGGTGAACATAATTTTTACTATGCTCTTAGCGCAGCACTTACTTTTGGCTTTGGTGGTGCACAATCTTTCTGTTTTACCCTTTATTCAGGCTGCTTTCTTATCATTAGGTTTTCAGTTCATTGTTTGGGTCAAATCTCTTAAAGTCTGTGAATTTGGCTGTCATCCTCAGGTAGTCAAGGAAGTGGATATTGTGGCATTATAGTGGATTTATTTTGAAAGTCTTCTGTTTAACTATCTGCATGCTACATGTCACACAACCAAACTCATTTGTATATTTGGTGTGTGGAGCATACGCAGGTGATCTAATATCTGAACATTCTCAAACTAATTTCCAGTCCTATTTAGAACGGGAGAGTAGTAGGATCCACTTAAATAACTACTATTCATCAAGTTTGATTGTTTAATACACGACAAGGATGTACATTTTTTAGAATCCAATCCTGTTCTTGGACTTTCCAGAATTTTAGGACTAGGTTTATCAACCACCACACTGGCTTAAATATATAGTCAGACACAGTGGGTGGTTAGAGCTATACTGGAAGCTACCTTCAGTGGAGAGCTCCTGCTGAAGGTACTTAGCACTGTTATCTTTGGTAGCTTATAAGCCACCATAATACCAATCTCAACTGTAATCATGGTTTTGTTGTTGGCTTAAGTCATGGATGTGGTGGATTTTTTGTTTACAAACAATGACTCAACCTGCCAGCATATTTATGTTAAAAGTATTGGGGTGACCATGTCTTTAGGTTTCAAAATGCACATAAAAAAAACTTGAAATAACGTTAACATCTATTGATTTCATTGGAATTTGAATCTGAACAGGAGCACCTTGATTATAAATTTTGAAGTATTTCCTATTATCTAAAGACAGCAGGTCCTATTGTTTGTATAATGTATGTTATATAAATGATTAGCTGGTGGGCTATGAGTTTGAGTAGTTGCTTGGCTGTTATTAACTTATATTCTAGTTGTCTCATTGATGTATGCAAGTAAAATTGATCCGCTAGATGTAAAGTCATGATATTCAGTTGATAGAATAAAAATGTGATCAAGAAAAGTTCTTGACTTTTGGTGAATCCATCTCTTGCAATTTTAGGAAATCTCCTTTTCTGACACGGTTATCAAAATTGGAGGCTCCTCCTTTTATGTCTGTTCATTGTATATTCTATGTTTCAGACTTTGTAAGGATAGGCAGTCTGACAAGGTCATGCAGGATTTTTTTCTTTTCTGAATAATGTAGAGAAATTGACATGTGCTTAATGTTTCTGTGTTGGATATTCCAAGGATTATTTTTATTTGTTGCCTACCCTACACGCAAGCACCTTTAAACTGATACCAAGCTCTTATCTCATGAAACATGAGCCCAAACAAATTCCTGCAAGGGTTGTCTCACCTTATACTGTGATAGAGGCGGGGATTGAGATTGAATTGCCATCATTGTTAAATTAACAACTTCAATTTCTCCACTTTTAGGAAGCGTAGAGCTCAAGCAAGTTTTGAATGGGACAGATGGTTTAGACTGGGAAGGATATTAACCCATAATAAAGGGTAGAAATTGACCCTTTTTTTGGCAGCCTAGTATCGTTGCAGTGTTAACTTTACCTGGCTTGAGATGTCTACCTTAATAGTCTTGTTTTTTCTCTAGTAATCTGTTAGCTCCTGCTCTCAATTGCTACCTGAATTTCATCATGTTTTTGTTTTCTCGTAAATTATGAAAGTTTAATTAACAGGGAGTCACGGGTATTGGATTGGTCTGGAAAATCTGCTTGTTTTATCAGCTCCACATGTTCATTAACATAGTTTGGTCATGCAGGAACAACAAATGGTGATGCCCGGGCATCGGGAGTCCAACTTACAGAAAGAGTTGAACCGTTACATACCCACAGCTGCAGCTTTTGGAGGCATTTGCATTGGTGCACTGACAGTGGTGGCAGACTTCATGGGAGCCATCGGATCAGGAACAGGAATACTACTGGCAGTTACAATAATTTACCAGTACTTTGAGACCTTTGAGAAGGAAAAGGCGAGTGAACTTGGCTTCTTTGGTTTCTAAAGTAAGTATCTTCTTGAATGGCGGAGGCAACGAGCAGCTCCCCTGCAATTTTGGTGCGCGGAGAATGTATATAAGGCCCCTTTTGACACCAAAAGTTTCTCAAGTTAGAAGAGAGTTCGTCCAGGTTAAATAGTACTGACTTCCGTAAAGCTGAATTTTTGCTCTTTCCTGTTCCACTACTGAGCTTCTCATGTATCGTTGGATTCCCCTCCTGTTTCTTGTGAACCTTGGAATTTTTTTCGTACTAGTTAACATTTTTCTAATGACCATTGAAAAAGTAATGATCAGGGGTTTGTGGACTTTATGAAAAAAGCGTTACTTTATGCTGACGCTGCTGCAAGTTTTTGATCTACAGGCAGTTTGTTTTTCATTAGTGTTTCTGAAAAAATATATACTTTTTTAGTTTAAATAATAAGGGCTTCTATATCGTTTCCTCGAATTATTCGAGCCTTGGAGGGTTAGGGGCTTTTTAATTTCTTAGACATTTGAGTATGGATCCGGAGGAAAGCTTTTTCAATCTGATAAAAACGTTCCTATTGTCTGTACGATAGGGTCTGCCGTCTCCTCATCCGCTCGTAACCTAACTGGGCTCTCTTCAGGCATCGAAAAAGGCACCGGCATCCTAAGTAGGGCGGGCAAATCACCGGAGGTATATAAACTCCCGGTTAAACTGCTGGATTCTTTGTTTATTTTCAAATGACTGGTGGTACTGAAGTTAGCTGCAGCGGTCCATTTTTTGAATCTTAGGCACGTATCCCAGGAATTTTTTTCCAAAATCCATAGGATACCATGCTTTTGATGGGACGTCCAGACCTGCAATCGAAAGCTGAGACTGTATCTTCTTCAGCTAAAGTCTGTCTTGTCAAATCAAATGATGTTTATTTTTATTTTTTATTTTAGATTGAAGTTTTTTGATTTTCAAGATTATTTTTATAAAACTGATATATAAAAAATAAAAAAATATATTTTATATATTTTTAAATAAAAAATACTTTAAAAAACCACAAAAACAATTATCAACCAGCCCCTGACTCTTTTTATGAGCATGTGAAAAACTGGCCCTGAAGCCCTGAAAAGAAGTGTAGGAGGAGCAATTGGCCTACTAAGAGGCACCACTTGGTAATTATTCCTCTATCATAACTCTAATTTTGCTTTTGAAAATACTACACATACATGGCCTTTCAGAAAGAGCAGAACGAGATTTAGGCGGAAGGTAAGTCAGCAAAAGTATGTCAAAAAATCTCAAGAGTATATTCTGTAATAATACCACCATTCTTGCCCACCACTTGGTCCTTACACTATGATGAAGCTTTCGGTGTGCATGATGTTTCAAAAATATCTCAAACAACTATTATTAAAGAACTGTTATTCATCCAAATTAACTAAACAATAAACAGCGTGGTTGTTTTACTGTGGATTTCTTTACTGTTCATTTAGACACAGTTTACTATTCATTGTTACGGTAAAATTATCATTTTATTCCAGGGCTGAAAATTTTTAACCCCCGGGACAGGGGGCATTTTCGAATTTTTCAGGGGACATGGATGACATTTTCAGATTTGTTACACAATGAAATAACGATTTTAGCCCCCCTAAACGACCAAACACGCCACCCGGGACCGGGGGTATTCCAGTACTTGCACCCCTGGTTTTTTCGTAGATATCGCTGGGTCTAGGGGTGTATGCATAATTATCCAATTTTTTATTATTACTTTTCTTGGGACACTGCATAATTTAAATTGAATTATAAAATAAAATAATCTTAATACATTAAATTCAATAATTCAAATATCCAAATCATATTGCTTTTTTAATAATAATAATACTTTCATACTGGTTATTTTATGGAAACCTACTAAGCAGATACATTTATATCCATTTAAAATTCATATATTTTATAGAAAACTTGCACTTCACAGGATTTATTATTTTGCCAAATTGATATTATAATAAAAAAAATTCACACAATTAATATTTTTTTACATTAAAAAAAATGGTGTCATCTGCGACGAGGTGCGGGGGCATTGACTAGTTATAAAAGAAAACTAGTGAATGGTTTGCGGACTAAATATCCAAGTAATTTAAGCATAAAATCTGTGTTGATAGTTAATTTTTTAATTCTATCAATTTAATCCAACCGTTGGTGTTTAACACTTGTATTTTTTTTATACACACACACACATTTGAGTAGTATCTAATACTTAAATAAATATTTTTTTTATAATGATATTATAAACAAAGATAGGAAATAAATATGTTGCTAAGAATAAAGATTAACAACCTTTTCTTTTAAGGATCTAATGAGTTTTTATGACCTATCTTTGTTACTATTTGATGGAGTAGGACTAAAAGGTCTTTATTTTCTTATAGCAGTTAAAACTTTTATTTGTAAAAAAGATAAACATCTCTAATTTATCAAAGGAAAAATATATATGAATTTTATGTGAAGAAAATATTTATAACTTTATCAGATGAAATATATCTTATTGGATATATATTTATATATATATGAAGTGGATTTTAAAATACCTTATTGATGAGACGCCCAAATTCAAACAAGCCACGAAACCTTTTTCTGGGATTTGGGTTTATATAGTAAATTCTCTTAAATACCCTATAAGTTGTGTTCAATTTAACCTTTCAACTATTTTTGTTAGGATAGAAATAAGGGCACATCTAATTAATGCTGTCAATGAGTAATGTTTAATCATTGATGCATTTAAAAATAAAGAGCGCTAATTTTATCATCTATTAAATACCTCTTACTTAAAATTAAAATTATTAAAATGACATTCCTAATAGAATTATAATAATAATAATAATAATAATAATAATAATAATAATAATAATAATAATAATAATAATAAAAGTACTCCACACAAGCTTTTTATTTTTACTTTATTTTTATCATTTTTTTGTTGAGTTTCCATTCTTAATATAGTCATTATTTAAGTTGGAGTGTAACTCTATTTATTTTTTATTTAAAAAAAAAAAAAACTTGGAGACTATTTCTTATTAATTCATATAAGTGACTGGAGAGTTGTGAGTTATAATGGTTTAAGATATGTTATGCTATTTCTTGATACTTTGTTTTAATAGTAATGCATACTCAATTGATGTGACAAACAATGCCAAATTCAAAAAAAGAACATTATAAATATTTTTTTATTTTTATCTACTTTTTAATTATAATTCATTAATTTGTTTGTTAAGAGAAGGGTGTTTGATTATATGTTAGTAAGGAGTATAAAGCATTGAAATAACTAATTATATTTGTTTAGTTAAATGTGAAATGCAATCATTAAATAAACTAATTGTATAGAAAGGTATGAAAATGAGAATGAGTAATTTTAATGCTCCTCACAAAACCCTAAAAGTAGTGATGGGAGATTGAAAATATTTACAAATTTTAAGGGATCTTACAAAAGTTACAGAAATCATTTTTGAAAATTCTCAATGAAACATGTTATGTTAGTGAAATACAAAAATATAAGAGAATTTAAATAAAATGCATTTTAAAAATGATTTAGATAAATATTATACCTAAATAGGTGATATAATGCAAGATAATTTTAATATATCAATCATATAAATATAGTGAAAAATTAATAAGATACATACCTTATGTCATGATTAATTGATTGTTTAAGCACTTATCTAGAAAATTTTTAATGCCAAGAATGAAAGTCTTATAACCTATGTCAAACTCTAGAGTTACTTTGCATGGAAGAAAAACACATTACTTTTCATTAATCTTTTTTTTTTTTTTGCTAGACTAGGAACCTTTTATATATCTTAATTCTTATACCCTTACTAAAAGATGTATTTGGTCCACTACTAAATCCCAATAAAAAGGGTTATTTTTTAACCAAATGATTAGATTTGAGTGCATATATACCAGGAGAGGTTTCTTGAATGTAGGAGATCTAAGTTGATGCCAATAAGAGATGAATCATTCCAAATCCTTGAAAGAATTAATAATAATGTCTATAAAGTAAATCTACCTGGTAAATATGGTGTTAATGCTACTTTTAATATTTTTCACCTCTCTTTATTTGATAAAGGTGACAATTCAAGGTTGATGCAACTCAAACTCCACCAAATGATCAATTATAAGTTCTAATTGGACAACTTACAAGATTAAGGGCAAATAAGCTTAAAGATGTATTCAATGAGTTTATTCAAAGTATCTTGGCCAATATGAATTTCAAGAAGGCTATGTATTCAACAACTAATGATTAGACCTCAGTAAATTTAATCTATATATAATAGGGGCATGATTTATGTATTTCATAGGCTAATTATTATTTTTATTTATTAAAGGTGGTTTGTGACTTATTTCTTCTAATGTATAATTTCACACTAACAAATATAATTTATGAACCAACCATTGAATCAAGCTGATATTTACTAGAAATTTTTGGATATTTTTTTTATATTTATTTAAAATCCAGGTTAATCGATTATCACGAAGGCCTTTCTAGAAGATCTAAAAGCTAGTATGCAAAAATTATATTAGTTTCCTAGTTGAATATTTTTTTCTATTTTATTATTTTTCTAGACGTGTTTGAGATGTTTTTACCTGACATAAATGAGGTTATTGAACTAGTCTTTAGGTGTTTTTCATAGACTTTAATTTTATAATAATAATCTTATTGTGAGAGAGGATTATCTTCTTTTGTTTTTTCTTTAAACAACTTTGACTTATCAAATAATTTAAAAAGCTTTATGGTTCTTTCATGCTTCTTGTTCATGTCTTTTCATAGGTGTTAGGTGAGGGTTTATTTACTTATAATCTTGGTACCTCAATACAAGTTATCATTTTATCAAACTTAATCAATAAAATTATATATTGTAGTCATTAACACATAATATAACAAGTAAAGAACAACATGAACAAACATAAAACTTCAAACAATCATACCTTGAATAAATGTGTTGCAACTCATCCTTCTAACTGTATTCTGGGATATTGATTCCAACCTTATTCTACCTCTAAAAACAAATCCTCAATGACTTTATTCTCCGGAGTTGCTACACAATAGTTTGGACCTTAACACTTCAAATATTTCACAATAATACGTATAAAAATTAATAATACATTGATAATTATTCAAATTTGCATTTTGGAATTAAAGACTAAACTTCGAGAGTAGTCAAAGTCAACCGAAAGCTATTGGAATTGGGCAAGAAACAATGATGACAATAAAGGTAGTGTTAGCATATGGATCTATACACCACCACTTCTATTAGCGCATGAGGTCATGCGTCGATGTTGTGGAGGCATGTGTTATGGAAAACTAGAAGTGTTATCCTTACCTTTTCCTTTTTATATGATAATGGATTGCAATGTCACTTGAGGAGAGAGAGAGAGAGATGAGAAGTTTAGCCATTTTTTCTCCCTCTACTGGTCATTGACCTTCTTTCTTTTCTCGTGGGTTTGGTTGCTACTAGATTTGTTTTAAAAAGCTATTGCATATGAGTTTTTCTTCTATTAGTGGATGTTATGGTGATCGATAAGAGAAGGGTTACTCTCGGTGCTATTGGTTTGGTTCTAGTTTAGAGAAAAAGAATGATTTTCAAGTAAAGAGATGACAAGGATTGAACTTATAGGGAGCATGATGGTCAAATTGGTTCCCATTAGTATGAAGGATGGAAAAGACTATGCTAGGTGAAGATGGTGGTGGGTGGATGACAAGAAAAAGGTTGGGCAACCCTTTCTTCTCTTTTATGATGATCTATTTTGACTTATTTCGTTCTTCTTCTTTATGTTTATACCAATTTTATCTCTCTTTGAGAATTAATTCTTTTGTTCTTTTTTTTCTCTCCATTTTTCTTTCTCTCATTTTTTACCCTAATTGCTATCTCTCATTTTCAATTTTCACCCCCCTTTCCATGATGTGGGTAAAGCTTTATTCCTACCCTTATTCATTTTGTATTCCTTCTCTTTTATTTTACCATCTTCCATTTTTTCTCTCTCTTTATTTATTAGTTTCTTTATTCTCTTATCTCTTAGTTGTTTGGAGAGGGAAGAATTTATGTTTATTTTGACCCTTCTTGTTTTCCATGATTATTGCCATGCTCACTAATCTTTTTTTTTAATTATTTATTTTTCTTTGAAGTTATTTTCTTTCCTATTTTTTTTTTCATTTTTAGGAATTTGATTATATGAATATGACAAGTAAAATGGTGAAACATTATGAAATAGCCATAAATTAGCCAAATTTCATCAAGAATACATGTTTTGGAATTATTTTTTTAATTGTTTTTTAAAATATATTAAAAAAGTGGAGGTAAAAAACAAGTTCTGACATTAATGTTTCATATTAAAGAAATCTTGTTGAAAAATAATTTTCAATAAAGTCTTAACCCTATGAATATGTGAAACAACACTTTTAATTTGGTATCAAATGTAAATTAACCATAGTCTTTAAACATATTCCTAACATTATCACCTTCTCTTTCATGCATAGTATAGCTAAGAAAGAAGTCACCATTTAATATTTATGATTAAATCACTCAATATTATTTATTTTAAAAGTTTTTTAAATAAATAAAATATTTCTAAAATTGAGGCTGTATAATTTTTTTTTACCTTGTATTCTTTTGTCAGACAAATAATTTTATAAACAATAAATATTTTATTATTATTTTTTATTTAAAAAAAAACAAAAAATGAAAACAAGCAGAATCTTAATTTTTATATAAGAAAAAAGTGAAGTTGCAAATCTCTTAAAGTCATCTTCATATATATATATATACTAGTCATGGCACCCGCTCCTCGTCGCGGCCAGAACCATATTTTTTTTAACGTAAAAAAATATTAATTATGTGTGATTTTTTTTATTATAATATAAATTTGGATAAAATAATAAATCTGTGTAGAAATCTTGTGAAGTGCAGGTTTTTTTAAAAAATATATGAATTTTAAATGAATATAAATTTATTTGTTTGGGAGGTTTCAATGAAATAACCAATATAAAATTATCATTATCAATAAAAAAGCAAGAAAAATCGGATATCTGAATTATTGAATACATTGTGTTAAGATTAATTTATTTTATAATTCAATTTAAATTAAACACAAAAAACAAAATATAAATTGTGAAAGAACATGCATTAATCAAAAAACAAAAATAAGTAGTTAATTTTCTATCTCCAAAAAGAAGAAAATATAAATTGAAAATTCATCCCCACGTTACTGTCATTGTCATCACTATAACAGTTCAAATTATTATCAATATTACTGTCCAAATAGTGAAAATCATTAAATTGACCCGAATAATTAAAAAAAAAGTAGAATATTTTGTCAAAAAACAATAAAAAAGTAATCACTATAATTATCATTATTATTGTGTAAACAATAAAATTATAAAATCATCTGATCCAAAAATCAGATAGAAATAATAGAAAAAAAAAAAAGAACAAAGAGAAAAATAGAGCAAGATTAATTTTAGAATGATCATCAATATAAATTAAAATTTTAGAATTGAACTGAATAAAAATAAAACGTCAATAAAAAATATAATGACAAAATTTCAAAACAAAATTCAAAAGTTTAAATGAATGCATATGGACAAAAAATAAACACTCTTTAAGAAAAATAGAAAAAAAGAAAGGAATCAATACTAAATAAAAAATTAAAAGAATAAGTGCCAAATAAAAATCAATATATATATATAATTAATTCCAATTAAATGACAAAACTGTAACAAATCAAAACCTTGGGACCAAAAAATAATAAAGAAATTTTTAAAAATAAAATACAGTGTGACCGACATAAATTAAAATTTTAGAACAGCACGTATAAAAAATAAAATGACAAAATAAACACAAAATCTAAAAGCACAGATACATTAAATAAAGACAATTTTTGTCCAAAAAAACAAAAACACCAATATATATATATATATATATATATATATATATATATATATATATAAGCACAGATACATTAAATAAAGACAATTTTTGTCCAAAAAAACAAAAACACCAATATATATATATATATATATCAACCCATTTCCTTTTGTTATGGCGCAGAAAAAACACTGGAAAAACAAATAATATATATAAGTGGAAAAGGAAAAAAAATATAACCAGCAAAAAAAAACAATTCATGGAAAAATTGAAAAAAATAATTAGAAAAAAAAACATAATAAAAAAAAGCAAGAGAGAAAAGAAAGAAACGGAAAAAAAAGGAGAAAAAATAATTAGAAAAAAAACAAAAGAAAACGTAATTAGAAAGAAAAAAAGCAAAAAAAAAAAAAAAAAACGAAAACCCATTTCCTTAAGTCATGGCGCGGGAAAAACACTGTGGATTGCTACAGTGTTTTTCCCACGCCTTTTATATTATAGGTAATACTAGTTGAATGCCCGCACTACGTTGCGGGTGTAGTGCGGGCGACAAAAATAATTTTTACAGCTGTTGAGATTAAAATATAATATTTTAATATATAAAATTTGGTATACTCAAAGGTATCAACATCGTCTATTATAATAACAATAATATCGAAGTCTCAACTTCTAAAATTATTATTATTATTATTGTCAAAATATTAAACACTATTGAACAAATCTAAGAGGGAAACAAAAAAAACATATTAATAGAAAAGCACGTCGGAACAAATACTAAAACTATTATTATTATTATTAATATTAATATTATTATTGCTTTAATAACAGGAAGAAAATTAAATTAAATCAAAGGCTAAAAAAAAGCTTAAAACATTAACAAAAGAGCAAATAAAAAAATAAAATAAATGATAAAAAATAGAATAAAAGATAAAAAAAATAATTTTATTTGAAAATTTAAAAGATTAAATCATCATCATCATCATCATCATCATCATCATTATTATTATTATTATTATTATTATTATTATTATTATTATTATTGTTATTATTATATTTTTTTTTATAATGAAAGAAAAAAAATGAAAGAGCAAAAAAATCCTAAAAACCTCAACAGAAGATCAAACAATTTTTTTTTTATCATTGTTATCACTGTTAAAACAATAAAAATTATCAAATTATCCAGAGAGAAAAAAACCTAAACACATTAACAAAAGAGTAAGGAAAAAAAAATATTATTATTATTATTATTATTATTATTATTATTATTATTATTATTATTATTATTATTATTATTATCATCATCATCATCATCATCATCATCATCATCATCATCATTATTATTATTATTATTATTATTATTATTATTATTATTATTATTATGTCAATAATGGAAAATAAAACACAAATATCAATTTATCAAGGGATTAAAATCAAAAATTAAAACTATAAGGGCCAAAATGAAAATTCAATATATTATCAATTTCAATAAAAGGATCCAATTGAAGAAATCAAAACTTCTGTACTGTATTTATTGAATAATTTAAACCGAATCCGAAAATTAAAAGAAGGAGGACCGAACTGAAGTAAAAAGTAGCACAAAATGGGGGACTCTCCTGCACTTTTACGTGCAGGAGAGAGAGAGAAACGTGGCCGGCGGCTTTAACCGGTCCCCGGCGCGTCCATGGACATTGTTAGGGGACACGCGCCAGCGCGGGAGGAAGAACACGCCCAGACGCATCGCTCTAGACGTCGTTAGATCGTCTCCGGCCACCGTATGACGCCGCACGCGCCACCTAAATAGGGTGTGGGGCGTGAAACAGGTAGGCGCGTGTGACACACGCACTGACATTAACCGAAAAAATAAAAAAAAAATATGGTCAATTACCGGACAGCCCCTGGACCAAAATCAATGTTTTTGTCTTATTCGGGGCTAGAACCGTAATTAGCCATTTTAAATATATTAAAAAAAAAAACTGCGGCGGACCGGACCGGACTGGTCTGGTCCGTACGCGTGCAATTACATGAATGACCCTCACCCTCAACCCTTTTTACCGTCAACCCGAGCCCTATTTTGTCTTATTACTGGGGCTAAAAGCGTCGAAACACTGTTCATCGAAGAAAAAAAAAAAAAGGTAGACAAACTCGCGCGACGAACGGACGAAATATGTCCAGTCCACAGTGCAATTGTCTCTATGGCTACAGTAAAAGACTGAGCTCTTTTATATAGTTTTATAATATATATATATATATATATATATATATATTAATGAGAGGTTGAATGAAATGAATTTTTGGCTAAGGCCACACTTCCGTACCAACCTTGTCATTGACCGTCAGCCGCGATATTTTAATTTTTTGAGCTTTTTTATTGTTGAAGTAGGAATATTTTGGTAGCAGATGCAAGTTATAGATGACCATTTCATAAATAAAAGTAAATCAAGGGAGTTAGCTGCCGGGCTTAGTTCTTCACGTAAATAAATTATAGATAGTTGAGGCGTCTCTCTCTCTCTGTCGTGTCTCTCTCTCTCCCCCTCTCCCCTCTCCCCTCTCTCCGAGTCACAACAGCGACGGCTTTCTTGTCAATCTCCGAGTCACAACAGCGACGGTTTGACTTCTCATTTTCAGTTCTCCGGCTTTGCCATTGCTAATTCATCGTAGCAGTGTGAACATAAATGAGAGGAAATGAGCCACCAACTCACCTCTAAAAAAACAACTCACCTCATTTTCTCTCGTTTTTTTAACCCATTTATGTTTTAGGATAAATTATTGAAATGTTTTTTTATTATTTGCAGTTTGGTTGTTGTATATTTTAGAGTTTTACAACTTTTTTTAATACAAATTTTATTGTATTAATATATGATTTATGTTAGGGTTTGTTTAGGATTGAGAGAAAATTAATTTTATTTTTCATTTGACGATAATAGACTTGATTTAGTAACTTAGGTGTGTTATAATTGAAGAAATGATAGGTTATTTAATGGATATTAATTATATTTTATCAATTTTATTGATAAGTAGGAGTTTTGAGAAAATTTGGCGAAATGATTTTTTACGGAATCAATAATAATTAAAACATATTAATTTATGTTGAATAAGTCCGAGTTGAACAAACAATGAATAATTAGTTGTTATCAATTATTGTTTTTGTTATTTTTATTGTTTAGTTCATATTTTGATGCAAAATTGGATTTGTGTAAAACTATTAATTAGTTATTGAATTGTGAATTCATTTTGAATAAAAAGTTTAATTTTGATTAAATATTAGTAAATATTTTCATCAATATCATATATTGATTGTATAATTAATGAATGATTTTGTTCTTAGATGTATCAAGATTATTCCAAAGCGTTATATATGTAAGATTATTGGAAAGGGGTTATGGTTTTATTAATTTTTTATTTTTTTAATTCAAATAATATTAGTGAGGTGAAATTATTTTATTAGTTTTGTTACCAGAATATTTACATGACAATTGACTAGTCTTCAAGCGAGACTAGGCCAATATTATTTTATTTTTCATTTTTCAATGATGATGACATATAAAGTACTTGTACTTTATAATTTTTTCTATTTGAGTATCTATATTGAGTGTTTTTTTCTTTGAGTATCTATGTTCCTAAATTATAATTAATCAGATACTTTCAAATATTTTGTTATAAAATAACTGGGATATCTATCTTCAATACCAAGTATTTGAAATAATCATTATTTTATTGTTTTTCAACATTTTTGATTTCCTATTAGGAATTTAGAAAAATATAATAATAACAATAAAACTAATTAATTAGGTGAGTTTATTTGATAGTGTTTAATGTTAGGTAACAATTAATAGAATATTAAGAAATATAAAAACAAATCAAAATTAATGAACCATTAAGATTTTAAAATATAAACATATTGTGCAGATCAAGGGGGTTTCTTGAATTAAGAAAATATAATTATATCAATTTTGAAAGAAAAACTAAAGATAATGACATGTTAGGGAATTGAATATTTTATACGAAAATATCTCAAACACAATTACAAATGTATGTATATATTACATATTTTTCGAATTATTAATAATATGTTGATCCATTTATCAAGAAAAAGCGTGAAATAAAGGTACTTTGAAATGTCATTTATGTCTATTAATTTCTAACAACTTAGAATCATTTGACATAGAGATAATCAATATATTTATAACAAAAATTAAGGTGCTTGATTGATAAAATTCTACGAGTAAAAAAACAAATTAGTATATGTACACAAATTAAAAAAATAAATTTAAAAACTAGTACTTCATATTTCATTATCCCTAAAATAAATAAAGAAATATTAAAATAATATCAACTAGGGCCTACTTGATAAAGAGTTAACTACCATGTGAACATTTCTTATTTAAATAAAGTAATTTTTATTAATTATCTCACTTCTAATTTAATTTCTTTTTATCATAAGTTATTATTTATGAGAAATAATGTTTAAATTGTAATACAGATACAAGAACTAGTTTTCTATAAATCATGTCAACATGTTGCTCCCATAAGTATTTTGGATCAAAATACCAATTTGAGGCGTCTAACTTAAAAACTTGTTTGTGTTTAATTTTTGATTGAAAAAACGTAAAACCAATGATAACTTTTGTAAGGGTAAATTAAGTATAATGATCTCCTAAAATTACAAAGATTATCCAAAAGTTTAAAGATTTGATGGAAACCTTCTTTATACCAAAATGTTCGTATCAAAGAAAATAATTAAATTAAAAAATTACTAAAATTGAAAAAAAAAAATAAGCTCAAAGAAAAATTACTTGAAATTAAACAATGAAACTAATATTATTCATCTTCATTTTGTTCAAACCTTCAAACTTTTTGATTGTTCTCTTAATTCTATGTTATCTCAAAGATTTTTGTAATTTACTCATTTTGATTTTGCAAAAATTGACAATTGTTTTATTTTTTCTTTAAGATATTTTTTTTTGTTTTAAAAATTTTAAGAATAAAAATACAAAACAAAAAACAGAAATGATACAAAACTATAATTAAGTATATAACATCCTATTGATTCATTGTGTCAATACACAATTTGTTGGTTTATGCTGGAGCTTTATGCTTCTGTGTTTTGTTTTTAAAAATAAAAGGAATATGCTCAAGTTGCCTCAAAAGTAACAACTCCACAAAGATCATGAGATATTCATGGCGATGGAGCTTTATGCTTTTGTGTGCACTTCTGTTCTTTTTTTTTTCTTTAGTGCATACTTAAACTTTGATATATGTATATTCAGAAAAAAAAATTACTTTTGAGATTTTGTTTTTTTTATTCTTGGATCAATCACTTTAGTGCCACTTCAATTACTAGAATCAAAGTGATATTCCACAATACAAATATTATTGTACATCTTGTCAAGTTAATGCAGATAATTGAGATGTAAAGAAAGAAAGAGAACTATGTTCTTTTAATTATGAAAATATATTCCTTTTCATAGTAGGTTATGTCCCTACTAATATAAGTAGAGAAGTGGTTACCTTAGCGGTTACCTTTTAGTAACTTCTATAGATATATGGATCAGGTTCATCCTTTATGGGTAAACCAAACCAAACCCAACCCACTAACCAACATCTCCCACTCGCCCATGAAGGACTAGATCTATCAAATACATTATATTTCAAATTTTGCACAAAAATTTCATACTTGACAAACGGACCGCACGACTTGAAGCACATAGAGAAAGGAGCTCCAATATATATCAACCTAATACAGGCCATATATGAGACATCAACCTCATAATTAATTATTCCTTAGAGTGTACTAATATACCCCAAGAATTTTTAGTTACACATGAATGAATATAATTGAATCCCTCAAGAATTTCATATTCAATCCATGATGATAATTACATATATTCTAAATCATATCAAATTTATTCAAGTGATATGATCCCGGCCGATAAATACAAGTAACAAGTGTAAGACTAAAATTATATTTTCTTTCACTCTCATATCACTTAGATTTGAATTAACTCGTTTTTCTAAGAGTATTCCTTTAAGTTGAATCATTCCATGACCGTAGGATATACTCCTAAAGTAGCGATCATTTATTCATCACCTCATGATATAGTCAAAAGTCACAAAGGGTAAGATTTTGAGATCTTAGATATGATCTTCATGACTCATATAATAAAGAAGCAGAGATCAATTCTCATTTGCTTATTGTCATTAGTGGCAAATAAATAATTTCATATTTTGCTTCAATCATAATAGACACATGAATGGTGGGAATTCATTCATGTTGATTCTTTAATTTAATAATCTCATCTTGATTCCAACCAAGGTGACTTTTAATAATTATTTTGAGTTAAAATTGCTCCCACTACACCCAAGTCGCTTTTTGAGCATTAAACTCAATTAGTCTCATCTCTACATACCCCTTACAAATGCTAGAGGCGATTGCTCATGTGAGTGAGTCAATCTAAGTCTATCGACATACTTTAACAAATTGTACTATACAATACTCAATATATTCATAAACAAATAATGTATAAAATGATATTCAAATGACATTTATCCATTACTTAATCATTGTAAGCCTGTGTATGATCCTTAAAACTAGTTATATTCCTAATGACATTCTACGTAAACCAAGGGATTTCATATGTCTAATAAATGAATGCCTTGTTATTAGTTTTATGAGTGGATCTGCAACCAAACAGTTTGTAGAAATGTGTTTTAGGATCACATCATGGTCAATAATCGCTTCTCTAATATAGTGATATCTCATCTTGATGTGTTTGTCTTTCCATTGTATTTCGGATCTTTGGCCACAAATATTTCAGCAATGTTATCACAATAAATTGTCGATAGATTTGATGCTGATTTGATAATTTTTTATGTGGACTAACCCAGAAACACCAGCAAGGACCCATTACATGTTTCAATGGTCCAATGACCCGGTCTAAGACAAAGACATTGAAAGAGCCATTAAATGCATTGATTTTGAAGGTTTCAACTAAGTCAAAATTGCAAGGATCATTGGAGTATCAAGAGGGAACCCTAGTACATCTTATCCATATGCAGGAGGGGTCCAATACAACCTTATTTGGGACATGAAGCGAGGACAACAAAAGAAATAGAAGAATCCTACTACAATTAGAAGCAATATGGGTGGCTATCTTTTCTTTTTGTTTCTATGATTAAGGGGCTGAATGGAAGGCTATAAATAAGCCTTGAATCAGCTCTATAATATTTTAGTTCTCTTCTTCTCATGGTAGTTAATGGATTTAATATTATTGGCTTTATTTAATTTTGTTATCTATAGTCCAAGTCTTGTTTGGGCTTAATTAATACTTTGTTTTTAGCTAGGATCCAAGCCTTATTTGGATTAAGTCATGGGCTTTCCAATTTAGGGTTTTGGGTTAGTTTTAAGTGAACCTCATTTAAGTCCACATAAGGGGTCCATTAGGGTTAGTTTTTCAAGAACTATATAAACTCATGTAAGCTAAATTTCAACAGCCTTTGATGAATATTACTTCTGAATTTTTCAGTTTTAAAGTGTGAGAGTGATTCTTGTATTCTTCAGTTCTTGAACGAACTGGATCTAACTTATAGAAGATTAGCTGGCTTCGTAGCGTCATTCTACTCATTCCAATAGTGTTGGTGCCTTGGGGCAGGTTTCCATTGTGTCACACTCCTATCAGACCTCTTTCAGCTTTCTGGGATTAGATCTCAGTCTTGATTATGGGTTGCGTGACCACGTGATCGTGAGGTTCGCATCAATTTTCAAATGATACATAATTTTTTTTTAACCATACATTATCTTGTTTGCTACGGAACAAGCTACATACTCAACTTCCATGGTAGATAAGGCTATACAGGATTGTTTCTTGCTCCTCAATTGTATTCCACTATCATTAAGCATGAAAGCACATTCTAAAATTGATTTAGATTGGTCAACATCTACTCCCCAATCAACATCAGAGTAACCAATCAATCATAAATCTTTGTTTCCTTGGTAACATAACATGTAATTTGAAGTTCCTTTCAGATATCATAGATCCTTTTGACTGTCATCTAGTATTTCTGACCAGGATTTGATTGATATCAGCTAACCAATCCAACAACATAACATATATTAGGATGTGTGCACATCATTGCATACATCAAACTACCTTCACTGACATAAGGTACTCTGGAAATTTTCTTCTTTTCTTCTAGACTCTTAGGACACATATCACTATTTAGGCTTAAAATTTTATCAACAGGGATGTCCATTGGTTTGCTATCTTGCATGTGATAGCTCTAACATCGTTTTGATATAAATCTCTTGAGTTAAACCCAAAAGCCTTTTAGCGCAATCTCTAATCATTTTCACACCAAGAAAAAAGTTGACCTCACCCATGTCTTTCATTTCAAAGTTTGATGATAATCATCTTTTGATAGTATCAATAATCTCTTTGTTGTTGTCATTTATTAAGATGTTGTCAACATATAAAGACAATATTACAAAACTATTGTTAAAACATTTTAAATACACACAATAATCTTCGTCCATCATTATAAAACCATCCTTAAGGATAGCTTGATGAAACATGATGTTCCATTGTCTAGAGTCTTACTTAAAACCATATATGGATCTATTAAGTTTGCAAACTTTGTGCTCTTGTCCTTTAGTCTTGAATCCTAAAGGTTGATCCATATAGATCTCCTCATCTAGTTCTCCATTAAGAAACACAATTCTAGCATCCATTTGGTATAACTCTAGGTTTATTTATACGACTATAGCTAAAAGAAGAAGAACTGAAGTAATTCTCATAACTGGTGAGAATGTATCTTCAAAATCAATTCCCTCTTTGTGAGTGTAGCCTTTTGCTACTAGTCTAGCCTTATAACATTCTATTGACCCATTTAACTTATATTTAATTTTAAAAACCCATTTATTTCTAATGAATCTTCATGCTGATAGTAAATCAACCAAGTTCCAAACTTGATTAGTTTTCATCGACTCCATTTTATCTTCCATAACTTGAATCCATTCTTTGGCTTTAGGACCAAATAAAGCATGACTGGATGTTTTTGGATTTTTATCATCTTGTGGAGCAATCATGAACGTTTCCCCTTCAATATCAAATTGACAACGAGGAATTGGTTCACGAATGCTTCTACGAGGTTGAGATTGCTCCATGAGAGTAGGAATAAACAAAACATCACTCCCAATATTTCTAGGAGGATTAAAAGTTTCATTTAAATCATTTACTAAATGGCTTGTTGTGCTATAATCTAGAATTTCTATTTCATATAATAAAAATTCATGTTTAACCTCACTTGTTTATGGATAACCTCTTATAAGAATACAACATCACGCGATTCATTCTTTGTTACTCTTCCATCAGTTTCTTCACCAATAAATACAAATTCTTTGGAATGTTCAGAATATTGTATAAAAATACACTTCTTCCCTTTAGGACCAAGTTTCCCATATTCATGAGAAGTATTGTGAATATAAGCTAGACACCCCCTTGGATAGAAATAACCTAGATTAGGTTTAATGTCATCCACAATTCATATAGGGTGGATGAGACACACGATTAAGTATGTAAGCAGTAGTTAACAATGTATCTCCCCAAAAAGAAATTGGCAAGTTTGCTTGCGCCATCATTGACCTAACCATGTCAAATAGGGTTTTATTCCTCCTTTCTGCCATATCATTTTGTTGTGGAGTATAAGGAATAAGTAGTTGTCTAGTTATACCTGAACTGTTCAGACAAATATGCATATCCTCAATCTGTTCTTAAGGTTTTGATTTTAGTGCTTAGTTTATTCTCCACCATCTTTGTGTATTGAAGTAATTCAATACTTCAGACTTATGTGAGATCAAATAAACATGACAAAAGCGTGTGAAATCATCTATAAATATGATTAAATAATTTCCTCTATGTCTTGCCCTCACATTCACTGGACCACAAATGTCCGAATGAATAAGTTGTGATGGACTACTAGCACTTTTAGATTTGTCATATGGTAATCTAGTTACTTTTCCAGCAAGACAATGCTCACAAACAGACAATTTCTCTTTGGTAAGTGATCCTAAAAACCAGGTCTTGCTAATCTATGTAATCGATCTTGCCCAATATGTCCTAATCTAGCATGCCAAGTTATGATATTATTATCTTTAATAATGTTGAAATTTTGAACAACATAAATTGAAGCATCATTATTAATAGATATATTAATGGTGTCTAACACCATAAAACCATTTGATACAAAGTCAGAACCATAAAAATATTATCCAAATATATTTTTACACAACAACCAGCAAATGAAATATTAAATCCCAATAGGAGTAAAGCAAGAACAAATACAAGATTTCATCGAACTTCTAGAGCATAGAGTACATCATGAAGATAAAATGTGCTACCACCCTATAAATCTAGTTTGCAGGTACCGATCCCAAGCATTGTAGCATTATTCCCCATGTATATGCATTTACTTCCCTTTGGGATTCGATGAAATTCCACAAAAATAGCTTGATCCCTTGCTATGTGGTTGGTTGTTCCAAAGTCTACAGTCCAGAAAGGAACAGGTTCAACAAGCATTAAATAGCTGCTAACATACAAGTTAGAGGGATGTTGTGGTTAAGCAATACCTTTGAAACAATTCATTTTCTTATCTTTCTTACCTTCTTTTCCACGCCTGTGTTTATGTCCACTATTACTTGCTTTTATTCATCTCTTGCCATATTTGGGGCCCTTAGCCTTAGCCTTACCCTTATTATACTCAGAGCCACATGTTCCACGCATTTTAGTCTTAGACATAAAAACCTTGTTTATAGGTTTCTCAACATTAAGTTGATCTTCTTCAAGCTCAACATGACAAGCAACATCATCGAGTGTTTTGATGTTGTCATTGTGGGTAATGTTAACATGCATGTGTTTTCAATTGCTTGGCAAAGAGCGGATAACTACTTAGACTTGTTGTTCATCAACCATCTTATGTCCAACACCTTGTAATTCACGAATCATGTTAGACTAGACTATTTTAACTAGGGTAGGTCATCCAGAACGATGAGCCCCCCTAACTCTTCTAACGCGGGTAAGTCACTCGTCATAATAAGACCATCTCCACCATTCTATTTTTCTTTACAACACTTACTATTTAAAGTCTTTTTCAAGAATTTAGTCGTAAGCATTGTAAAGAGGGGGCATCTGTTGCTACCCAATTTTTGACTCATTATTCTTATGTTTCGAAAAAATATATCCAAAATATATATATCTTGGTACAAAGGCAAAATTGAACAAATTGAGAGTTTAATGGCCAATAGAGAGTTAAATCGCGAAAATCAGAAACCAAGGACCAAAATAAAAAGGTCGCGCAAAGCTAAGGTTGAGATTGAATTTTTGAGGGGATACAATTGTGCAAAATTAAAAGCTCAGATCCAATTGAGGTACAATTAGAGAAATTATAAATTGAGGCACCAAACCATACTTTTACCTTCTTAAATATTCTTGAAAATTGCACTGCATGCATGTTCTGGCGTGCCCGGCCTTAAATGTTCAAGAGCGTCTGCATTAAAATTTCAACGGCGGCACCTACATTCAAATTTTAGCAGCCGAAGGGTTGTTTTTATCTGCTATAAATAGCTGTGAGAGTGAAGATTGAAGAGGGGGAAAGAAAGAAAAAAAAGCAGAAACCGAGAAGGATTTTGGGACGCAGAAAGAAGAAAAAAACAGAGGAGACCAAGAGAGAAAATTTACGTATAAAAACTCAAGCAATTTTCTTCAACCAGCCCCAGCATCACCAATTTTTTTCCTTTTCTTTCTTTTCTTTCCTCTCTCGGTCGGTCGACCGTTTCTCTCACTAAAACCAGAGGAGTCCCTCTCTCTTTCTCTCCCTCTCGGTTCAGCAACTCCGGCCACCAGCTTCAGCCACCAAGAGCCGCCTTGTCATCACCGGCAGCCTCCCCTCAACTCCAGCAACTCAGTCATCTTCCTAGGCAACGGTAATAGAAGCAACAACAGGGGCTACGACATAGCCACGTCAACTTCCGACGTCCACTCCGGCCACCACAGGAATCATCACCTCGACCTCCTCTACTCAATGGTACTAACAGTTTCTCCTTTTGTCATACTCAAAAAATCACTATTCATCACCATCTTCATCTCGCCTGCATGCAGCGGGACGTAATGCACGTCCCACTGTTCATGCAGGCCAGGCCAGGGTGAAGCGGGCCGGGCTTTGTGCCCGGCCCAAAAGACTGGGAGGTGGGCTGGACTGGAGAGCCAGTTCAAGCTTGAGAATAGTGGATCGAGAGTCTGGTCCCGATAATAAATGGGCCTGAAGCCCAGTAGGAGATAAATCTGGAAGCCCAACCTGGTGAGTGGGCCGGCAAGCCCAGCCTAGTGAGTGGGGGCAGCCGGCCCAGCCCAGCGAGTGGGCTGGCAGCCAGCCCACCATTAAATAAATAAATAAAAATGAAAAAAATATAAAATAAATAAAATAAAATAAAAATTTGCATAAAAAAAATTTGATTAAAAATAAAAATGTGTTGTTTTATGCATACGGCCAATACACTAGCATATTTTTGAAATTCCTTTTTCTTTCAAATATATATATATATATATATATATATATATATATATATACATATATTATCTCAGAGTTAAAAAAAAAAAAGTGTTTTAGCATGGATTTTGCAAAGAAAAATCATTTCTCGCATTTTGAGATTTTACAAAAATCCAAAGGGTATTGGCCAATATTTCAAAAATATCAAAATCTTATTTTTGGGAATTTATTATTCACTGTCGGTGTTTGGATAAATAAATCCTAAGGGGTTAATATCCAAAATATTCGACAGGGATAATATGCTGTTATTCACTGTCGGTGTTTGGATAAATAAATCCTAAGGGGTTAATATCCAAAATATTCGACAGGGATAATATGCTGTTATTCATTGTCGATGTTTGAATAAATAAATCCTAAGGGGTTAATATCCAAAATATTCGGCGGGGATAATATGCTATTATTCACTGTCGGTGTTTGGATAAATAAATCTTAAGGGGTTAATATCCAAAATATTCGGTGGGGATGACATGTTATTATTCACTGTCGGTGTTTGGATAAATAAATCCTAAGGGGTTAATATCCAAAATATTCGGTGGGGTAATACACCATCATCATTTAACCAACATATTCTTTGAAAGATCAAAACCATAACAAATCATAAGCAAATCAAAATGTCAAACAACTTACCTTAGGTAGGGCGTATTAGGGGTGATAAAACCTTCCCTTTACGCAACCAGTCCCTTGTCTTAGAATCTCTTAAAGACCAGTTTTAGGTTTCCTAGTAACCATAAATACTAGGTGGCGACTCCCTTTTCCACAAAAATAAAGATAAGCCCCCGACATTACATCCCCCGCACACGGGAAGGGTCGTCGCGCTCTCGCGATGGGGTGTGACACTTGTAATCACCGAACTTCAGGGTTAACTGACGAAGTCTAGTAGTGGAGGTTCCTCCATATTGGATCTTTACTGTGTCCCAAATAGATTGAGCTGAACGATGTCTTTCAAAACACAACATTATATCATTTCGCATGCTGCTCGACATCAAAATGCGAGCTACATAATCCTTGCATATATAGGTTTGATATGCTTCCATATCAAGCCTATGCTGAGCAATGTTTCTTTTTTCATGTTCAGTCATTGGTTGTGTGATTGTTTCCAGCATTTCTTGTTCTTCTAGGCGATATTCAATCTTACGATGTCAATCATCACAGTTCTTTTCATTTAGTTTGTCTTTATAGTTCTAATCAACAATAATACTCTTAGATGCATTCATATTAAACACTATTGACACCAATAACAAATATTAGTGTATAGTACAATTTAAATGATATATATTGTCACTCCATTCTAAATGAAACAAATAATAATTTAACACATACAACAAAAATAAAAAAAAGAGTTAAACACTTAATCAATTCCCATTTTCCCATTATTATCAAAAATTTAAATGAGTGCAACATTATAATTATTAGTTTCAACTAACAACTCCCATTGATCAGGTTGTAGATATTATCAATTAATTAATATTAATTCATTGTTAATATAATATTATCAAATACATTCATATAATGTAATTAAAACTTGAATTACATAATATATGCAGTTCAAAATAAACAACCAATTATCCTTTATTTAAAAAAAAAAATATTAAGAATAATAAACTTTTTAGAATTATCTTATATTGTAGGAACATAAGTGGGATCTCCAATTACGCCATCTATTTCATCAAAGTCATCTTCTCCAAGTTTAGTCTGCTCAAACCATGGAATGAATTTAGTAGCAACATCCAAATGACTTGCGCTTCTTCTAGTGTGTTGTATACTTTTTTTGGTATACTTACGTTCCCTCTCAAGCAACATTTCATTAGTGAGATTGTTGAAATCTAAGGATTTCAACCTACATTCCAATGATATTCGCATTGGCATCCATTCCTCAGGCAGAGAATTGAGAATGATTAACATTTGATGTTCCATGTAGAATTCATAAACACCGCTGATGGTTAGTCTACTTATCCAATGATATATATAATCAATATGCTCTCAATTTTTATGAGTAAGATTAATCACATAACTCAATAAATGATCAATTTGTTGTTGCTTATCCACTAAAAAATATATTCTAAGAACACATAAATATAATAATCAATATGTAATTAAGGCATGTATCATAATTTAAAAAAAAAAATTGCCAATTAAATTAAGCAATTTATTTTAACAATGAATAAAAAATATCATAATTTAAATAATTTATACTAATAGCATTTCATGTGTTTTTTAATAAACTGTCATTTAATAGTTGAATAAATGTCAAATGGCACTATCCATTATCAACCCACACGTTCCCCTGAAAGTGTGTTTTTTTTAAAAAATTAACTTCCATTTGGCGGTTGAATAACTGTCAAATGACACTGTTTATTATAAAATTACACGTTCTCCTAAATGTTTTTTTTTTAAAAAAAAATTAACTGCCATTTGACATTTGGCTTTTACCATTCGGTATGTATATGCAGGCCACATTTCATTTTCCCAAATGCCAAATGCCAAATACAATTAATTCAATATGAATTCATTTGGCATATAAAAATGTTATGCTCACTACACATTTGGCTTTTGGCAGTTAATTAATTTACACATGACATATACATCACGCGAGAATTAAAGCTATTAATTATTGTTTTTGTTCTTGCTTTACACAATTATAATATCATGTATTTTTTTAAAATTATTTTGTAATAATTGAACAAGCACAATAATAATTCATAGAAAAGAATTTTTAAATACATAGCCGATAGTATTCAAATAATATTCATGTGTATGCATGCATTTATTACATGACAATAGTTTTTATGAATGGATCATTTAATTATAAATATATATGATCTAGGTTCTGATACCAATGTATATTCAAAAAGAAAAACTTGCTTGTGAGATTTTATTTTTATATTCATAGATCAATCACTGCAGTGACACTTCAATTACTAAAATCAAAGTGATATTCCACAATACGAATATTTTTGTAGATATTGTCAAGTTAATACAGAGAATTGAGATGAAAGGAAGAAGAGAGAACTATGTTCTTTCAATTATGAAAACATATTTTGTTTCATAGTGGGTTGTGTCTCTATTTATATAAGTAGAGAAGTAGTTATTTTAACAGTTACTTTTTAGTAATTTCTCTAAATATATAGACCAAATTCATCCCTCATGACGGACCAGACTCAACCCAATAACAAACCATATATGTATTTTTGTTCACCAAAGCTTTTTATCAAATGTTCATTTTCATATAAAAAACGAAGTTAATCCTAGTCAGCGAACAAAACCTACCCTCGGTTATTAACTACAGTAGAGTAAATTTGATGGATTATAGTACAATAGGATCCCACCGCAGATCATGTGCATTCCTCACGGAGCAGAGAGTACATTTTTATACTTATGTACCTTTTATATTCGTAAAGAAACAACCTTTGTAGCAATGCTGGACAATAAAAAATTAAAAAAAAAAACAACGAAACAAGAAGCAACGACAGCAGAGATCTTCTCCATTCCTAATTGGCTCGGGAGTCATTTTCACTGAATTCTTACGTTGATTAATTAAGGTTGCTTTCTGAGATCTTGACCCAAATCTATACTTCATGATCCAAACAACAGGCCAGAAGGACTTATTCGTCTTTTTGATGTATAGATGGCTTTATGTAGTTGCCAGGCTCATAAATTCTCGGGCCCTGGTTTATACGAAAGCTTTCGCTTTCTTTTTTTTTCTGAGGCGACCACAGCCACATTCCACGCGTGTTTCCTGGTCACTGCTGAATCATGTGGGGTCCTGTTTCGTTATCACTGTTTAATATTTTACTTTCAAAGCTCGCAAGTCGGGAGCCGACCACGCGACGTGGCAAGCTATGTGTGCTACTTGTTTCTTCTAATTTTATTCTGCACTTTAAAAAAACTGATATTTTTCATTTTGTATTATTTTTTTTTGGTAAAGTCATTTTGTATTATTTGATGGAACCGCATATCTGTTCAGAAGAAAAGAGGTTGAGGGTCCAATTGGCAGAGCTGTTTTGCCATGTCACGACATCGGATAAAAAGCTTGCAATTTATCGTGCAGATTTTGTTTTTGAATAAACAAAGGAACTGTTTAAATTCCACTTATTCAATTGTCAGGGTGATTTTTTAAATCGTTTGAAGATTTTAGGGTTGTTGCTGAAAAGTGGAAACCATAAGGATGGAAATGGAATACATCTTAAATTTGTAGTGATTGAAACCTAACCTTTTTGGATGACACTATTGTGTTGTTTTGTGTTTTCTTTACCTCAACTAGATGAAGTGTTTGTTTCGAAGTCTGATTGGAATTGCTTTTGAAAATATTTTCGTTTACAAATTCATTAAAATAATTTTTTTTTTATTTTTTAAAAATTATTTTTGATATCACCATATAAAAATGATCTAAAAATACCAAAAAAATTTAATTTAATATAAAAAATAAAAATAAAAAATAATTTTTTTTCAAAAACACTTTTACAATACAATACCAAACACGACATAAGCCATGAGTAGACTTGCTTGACTATTGCTAAGCTTATAAACCTATACTTTTCATACATCAATCGCTCTTCGTAATTTTATTTCAAACATTGTTGTTGTTGTTATTTATTTGTATATAGAGCAAGAGTATGGCAACATATAACATAGAGTTTTTTTTTTATATATATACATATATATATACATATATTGCACATATCTAAAGAGATCCTCCATAATATCTATATTAGAAGTATTTTTATACCTCTATGATACATATATGGAGAATCTAACGAGGATACAATTTTTCAAAACAAACAAGTTTTTACGTTAGAGATAAGTGACTAATCATTCGTTAGAAAAATGATTGAGATATGGTTGTAAACTTGTAAAACAAGTCTTTTATATGGATTATAAAAACCTTTCAATGATTAAATCAGTTCGGAAACAAGATTTTTGGAATCAAGAAAAGCTTTATGTGCATGTGTTTACAAAGAATGTAAAAGAAAAGAGATGATTAGAAGTTGCAAAGAAAAGAGATGATTAGAAGTTGCAAAGAAAATAAGATAAACTAAGAGATTAAAACCATTTTACCTGATGACTCATGAGCATTATATAATCATGAGTCATGCTAACTTGAATAAAGACAATGGTAAAGAGGGGAGAACATTATGGTATGAACTATAAAAGTCATATTTGGAATAATAGCCCATACCAATTAAAGGTTAACTATTAAGTAAAAAATATGATGTTAGGGGTCTTAACCATTTGGTATCGGTATACTTTAATGCTTGGTAAAATTGTACTTGAGAGAGGTGGGATTTCTTAGATGCTGCTTAAAGGGTATTTCTTCAAACCCTATTAACTCAATTATATGTTATTTGCTTAGGTTTATGGTGTCCAACTAGGCTAGATGGGTTGCTTTAGCTACATGATTCCTTTATCATTTATGGTGTTGATATGGACTTCTTGATTATGTGGTCAAGAAACCCCAATAAAGTCGTTAACAACCTAGAAAGTCAACAATCAAGTTTGATAGATCTCTGATCTATAGGTAACCCTATATTTAAAAATCGATATTATTGGAAGAAAAAAACTTGAATCCAAAGATAACATCATATCTAAGAACCCTAAGTACACTAATAATGACGCAAAGCTAGTTAATTTTTAGCCACAAACAAATAAAAAGAAGACTCGTATTTACTTCAACTTGTTGCCTACATTTGCAACTAAAAAAACATAAAATAGTCTTCTCGAATTAACCCTAATGGATTTTATTGGGTTGCAAGTTAATGGGTTTAAACTAGTAAATCATCTAACATAAGTCATATAATGAAATAAAGTCCTAAAACAAACCCAAATTAAAAACAATTATTTAACATCAAGTAATCAAGTAAAATAGGATAATAAAAACAAATTCTTCATGATGAAATTCCTCCATGTAGACTAAATCTCTATTTTTTGCACATTCTAGCAAGATTATAGTCATGAATTTCATTCTCTCTCGTCTAAATAAATTATTGGGCCTGCCATATATGAAAAAAAAATCTTGAGATGTCTAGTTGTCATCTCAACTTTAATCTTAGAAAAGTTCTACATATAGCCACACATATATCCTAAACAATACATGAAGGTCTAATATAACATATTTGACAAGATTCATCTAGTAGCTTTGACCATTTGTCTAATATAACATATTTGACAAGATTCATCTAGTAGCTTTGACCATTATAAAAATATGTTTTAAAACTTTATTTGACCTAAAAATCAACTAGAATATAGTTCCATTTCTATAGTATATTCATGTAAAATGTTAATTTAGTCCGATATACAGTTTAAGACATATATCTAATCTCACAAAACTAGTTAGCAAACATAGCAAACATTTTAAGGCTAAATCTGGATCTAATTTGGTTTATATCATCATTCTATTTAAGAAAATATTTGACCTTGAATTTGTATCATGGAAAACATAAATAAATAAATAAACTTGAACAATGCAAAGTGAATTAATTCACTCTGCACTGTTCACATATTATGTGAACAATCAACGCCTGCTATGAAAGAGACAACGGTAGGAAGTCACTTGGTGGAGGCTGTTGGTGACAGGGAAGGTCTGGTTGGTGTCTAGCTGAGAGCCGAAGATGGAGTGGAGGTCGATGCTGGCTGGAAGAAAAAGAAACAATTATTGTTGGTGGTTGTTATCACTGCGTGGAGAGAATGGTGCAAGTGTCGACGACAAGGAAGACTTATTAATGGTCGCTTACAGTGAGTTGCATGCTGTTACTAATTGGTGCCCAAAGGAGCAGAATGGGTTGTTGGTGATGTCGAGAGGTGACTGTTGGTCGGCTACTAGGGAGGAGAAAACATGATGAAGCTGCCAGTTGGGAAGAAAAAGAAGATAGAGTCGTAATAGGAAACTATTGTCAGTCACTAAAGGAGCTTCCGTCGCTGAAGAAGATGAAGGGGCTATTGATGGTGAAGAACGTGACTACCCATTGGAGTGTTAAGATTGTGGTTGACGGTGTAGAAGAGAAGGAATTGAAGTTGCCGAACAGAAAAGGATTGAGGTTGTTGGTGTTGAGGAAGGAGGAGTCGATGTTCTGCCGGTGATGGTAAACATATATTGTCACTATTTTTTTGTTAGTTTCTCCCCTTTTTATGTTTGTTTTTCTCTGTATTCCCTTTCCCTACCGAAATAAATGTAACATTGAGATTTGACATTTAGAGCCAATTTGATATTATGGTAGTGATTGCTTTTCAAAGTATATTTTGGTTAGAATACATTACAATAATACAGATTTTATTCATTTTTTAAAATATATTTTTAATATCAGCACATCAAAACGATATGAAAACACAAAATAATTTTCAACAAGGAAAAGAATAAAAAGATTTTTTTTTCAAAAAATGCTTTTGAAACAAATATGCTCTTACGATATATCCATGAAGGTGAATGATTAGATGCATGCATTCTATTTTTCAAAAAAATTATCAACATAATTTAAATACAAAATATGAATTGAATGAGTTTTATTTCCTAATAAAATCTTTAGCTTATTTAAAATACTGTAAATAGACTTTATTTGTTTATTATATATTTAACGTTTTAGTTGATTAATATACTCTATACTTTTAACCCCAGGGGGTTGGCCTGGCGGTGGAGGCCTGAGGCTCGTGGGTGTGCTCCCCATGAGGTCTCAGGTTCGAATCCGCTCAGGTGCAAACAATTCCTTGGGGCCATCGAACTTGGGCGAAGCCCTTGACTTAACCGTGGTGCACTTGTGGGAAACATGCTTGCCGAGGCCTTGTGCACCCCCGGGATTAGTCAGGCCCAGCGGCCTGGATACCCGTGGTTAGCTTCGGCTTATCCAAAAAATACTCTATACTTTTACATGGATTCCACTGGAATCTCTCTTAAAATTTTAATTAAGAAAAAACTATGATTTATAGTTTTTTATAAACTATTTTTTTAAATTTCAATTATAAAAATTATCAGAATATCAAACATACACTTATGTTACTTTAATAAGTTATTGATATTATGGTTAAATTTCAAGAGAAGGAACACTCGTAATTATCCACAAAGTTAGTTTGATTTTCTATATCTTGCTAACTGAACTTATAAAAAAAATATTGGAAAAAAGCTTGAATTAATTTCATAATCCCTTGATAAGTTTTGACAACTGTTTTATATTTTATATTTTATATCAACTGGAAATATTTTAGAAAACATTTTGTATAATTCTAAAGTTTAGTTTAATCATATTCCTTACTATATGTTTGATATAAGGATATACAGTGAAAAATCATCCTTATAATATTCTTTCTCCATGTATGATAAACAATTTAAATAAAATGGAAGTTTTAAAATGGTTAACATTTAATTTAAAAAAGAAAGTTAAATGTTAGTATGAGAAATGATGAATAAAATAAGGAGTAAAGGATTTTTTAGGGAAAATGTTGGATTTTGTGCATTTTCCTTTTTTCATAAAAATTTACTTTCATTTATGTTCTTTTTTAAGGACATTGCTAGCAATGTTAGGATATCTGGAAAAGGGAATAATATTTTTCCTTCATATAACACGAAAAGGGTATATTTGTCCATTAACTATCATTAACTTCTCAAATGAAATATCTTTTCAATTAGGTTCTCATTTATTAATTAATTTTCAGTTATCTCTCTCAAATTTGATGTGTTATCAACCCGTAACATTAAATGTTTAAATAATAAAACAATGTAATTTTGGTACAAGTTTCAATTTTTTAATCACCCCACTGGATATTTCACCTATTACATCATACTTAAATTTAATTTACCACCTCATCTTCATAAAAAAAAGAGAAGAAGAAGCAAGCCATATTTTATTTTTAATTTTTTTTATTAATATATATATATATATATATATATATATAATATTGATATTATTTGACTTTAACAAATTAAATAATATCACGTAATACAAAAATTATAAATCAGCCCCTCTTTTTTTAACACCCTTGTGAAAATCAAAACCCAACAAGACCAATAAATTCTCAAAAAATCAGTCAAGTATGGGCCCACCAAAAGTATAATTCTCTGCCGCTTGTTCAACATGGAAATCACTTGCACATCTGTATACACTCCGGATATTCACACACAAGAAATCTCCAAAGCCTCATTCCGACCTTTCGTTTCTTTAATGTCCATTTGCTGCAAGATCCATGTCCCTCTCTTCCAAATACCCAAACTGTCCCCATGCTCCTCCACATCTTTCCTATACAAAAAGGGCAAAATGTGGAACTAGATAAACCATAAAAAGCGACCCCACCCAGTGTCTCTTTTTATTTCCAACGCATTTCGCTGTCGGACATTTTCCAATATGTGTCCTCCCTCGTCTTTTCACAACATTACCCCCCCATCTTCAAGCTCAGATTTCTCTCCCCCGGAGTTTTTTTCTTCTCTTCTCCTGCTCCTGCTTTTATTTTCCTAATCCTCTGTCTTAAACGAGATCTCAGCTTCTTGAATGATTGTTAGCCAGAATATTGCAATTTTTATATTTCAAGGCGTTGAAGAGTTCCTTCCTCCTCATAAGGTAAGCTTTTCAAGGATGAAATCGGTTTTCGATCAAGTTTCCTTTGTTTGGTTTTATTTCCTGCCTCCTCATATCTGATATGGTAGGTTCACAGTCAGTATTTAGTTGCTGCTGTTTTGGAAAGAAAGGGCTGGTGCTTTTTATAGTTTCCGTTGGTTTGATCGTGGGATCACCGGAAGTGTCTGAACTTGTTTTGTGTTTGTTTCAAGCTTGTCTATCTTTCATTTTTTGTTGATTTCCTTTTCTTTTTTCCTATTTAAAATCATCCTTTGATGCATCTCTCCCTCTCTCTCTGTTTTTTCTTTCTTCGAGCTCTGTTTTATCATTCTTTCTAGCTCAAGGTATTGCTGCTGTCTAAACTCTTTTGTTTTTCTTTTTTGGTTTCTCTGATGACTTCAAGCACAGGGACGGCCGTATGTATTTATTTATTGTCAATTTTGAGGCATTTTTTGCCCCCCTCTTCCTAATAACGTGTCTTTATATTTTTTTTTATATATATCTGGGGTTTAATTGCAGGGTTTAGTCTCTTTTAGACGTTGAAGGGGTCGGTGTCCCTTGTGTTTTCTTGAGGCATACGTCCCTATGAAGAGAATTTGACAAAGTCTCGCACGATTCTTAAGGTATATGGTAATTTCTCGTGATACTTTCACCAGGGCTTTGTAGCTACGTAGTATTTATTCCGTTATGATTGACCCAAACAGGCTTTAACTTTGAGTTATGATATGATGATTGTTTTCCTTGCTAAGCTAATGCAAGCGCACGTGCTTTGTGATTTCTGGTGTTCGTGTACACGTGCTTGCCACGTTGATAGCATCACTGATCATGCACGTGCCTCGCATATCCGTTTGTTTATTATGCACTCGTCTCTTGTGTGAAGGGGGAAATAATTAGATACAACGGTGTCGTATTTGTCTCTCTTACAAGAACATAAATCCTACACCAAAAATAATTTGTGTCCCACCCTTTTTATGTCAGAGGGAGGAGTACATCTCGGACATTCTGAATAATCATAGGTTTCAATGCATTCATGGAACTTTGAAATGGCAGTAGCTGGAGATGCTCCGAGTGAGCTACCATGCTAAAACAATCGTATGTTGTCCGAATTCATTTGTATATATGTTGCAGAAAATTATAGTTTGTAGTTGGTTATTTAAGTGATTGATCATTATTCCCAAAACACACAAATATCAATTCTGATTTTTTGAAAAATCAAATAAATCCAAAGATACATGCTGTAAAAGCTGGTTATATTTACGAAATCCGAGGGGAAAATGAGAGCATTAGAGGATGTTGCCACAAATGTTGTGGGGTAAAAAAGCATCTAGTTTTTCATATGAAAAAAGGAGCTCCAAGATCCACTGTAACTTTTCTTAGATTAATAGAAAAGTGGATGAACAATGATCCATTGTTTGTCCTCTATTTATTATCTCTTTTTGTGGATTTAAGATTTAGTTCCTTCTGGTTTAGGGGCTCCCCAGAACCAGAAATTACTCGAGACATTTGGGGCCTGGAATGCAAGTGTTAGGACTTGAGAAACCCTCAGCATAGCTAATATTTGAGATACCTCGTATTGAACAACACTTGCCTGTCTTACCTTATCATAGCTATTAATTTCAAGAAATTGGAAAAATAAATGACCCAAAATTCTGGATTTTGGATCAGAAATGTAGTACCTTATACTGTCAAACAATAACGATCCTCATATCACATAAGCCAAACGAAACGGATGTGTATTTCGTGTAAGATCTTAAGGACTATGACTACTATGTAATGGATTGCACACCCACTTTGTCATAAACTTGATCATTGGCGACTCTAACTTCACTGTTATGGAGCCAATCGATGGTAATTTGTTGGATTATATCCACTGATGCAATGGTTCTATGTGATGTAAAGGTGTGCTTCATTGGCAAAATTAATACTCATATCATTTACAAATTAGCTTTATTGATAGGTAAATATTTGTGGTGTATTATGGTTGTCAATGAGTTGGTAATTGATCCATTTATTGACAATACTTGCTTGTCTTCTTGCCATTGAGAAGGAAATTCATTCATTTTTTTTTCCAATTCTTACAAAACAAAATATTGCTTGTTCTGTTTAAATTATCAAGGCTTTCTAGTTAAGCCAAAAGTATCTCATGCTGTGGTTCTTAATTCATCAATTTCATTTTTAGGGAATTTTGCTTGCGCATCTGCACTTAATTTGCATGCTGAAAAAAGACTGATGGACCTTTACTGGGTAAATGAAATTGTACAAAGTCATTATCTATGCAAAATAAATTATTTTGCGGTGATTTCATGAACATGGAGTTCAATGGATGAAATCTGAAAGTAGTTTGGTGTGTACATGAAATAACTCCCAAAGCTCGTAAATTTACCATTTGCTAGCATTTCTGTGATTGTGAATTTCAATGTTGTGCTGCTATTACTTGGAAGAACAGCTCCGTCCGTTCTTCTTAGACATGGCAGTTGCTTTTTATCAGTCTGATATCTTTTTGTTTCGAATGAAGACATGATTGTTCCAAGTGTAGCCTAAACAAATGCTGTGTGATACGATCCAAAGGGTCTAGTGCCAATTGGAGGAGGATAGGATTCCAAGATATTTTGAAAGGATTAATTGTATTATAATAGTTTAAGAAAATGGTCATCCCGCCCATGTTGAATTGAATAGTAGGTGTCACCTGACCTGAATAAGAAAAGAAATGGAATAACCACAAAATTACGAAGAACATGGGAAAGTGCCATCAATTTGTTAATTCCCCATGTGCTCTCTCAACCAGATTCCTTCTGCATAAATTATCCTTTCCTGCCGAGATGTCTGGTTTACAAATTGAAAGGATTAATTGTATTGTAAAGCTTTCAACTTGTCTTTTTGAGCGAGTCCTTGAATTGGCTGCTGCTTCTGCTCTTTTCTCCACCAGCTTTTTTTTTCCCGCGTTAAAAGTCTGACTCCTTTATTCTTTCAATAGGAAAGCAGAGTGGAAACTCTTAAAGGTAAAAGAAGAAACAAAATGAAATTCTATCCTCTCCATTAATGGCCTCGATATAGGTGCCGAAGTATTTGCTTCAACCTACTTCAACACACTTCTCTTCACCTTCATCATCCCATATCTTTTTTGCACTCAAACATTTTTTCCCGTTTGATCTGTAATCGCTTAATTTCCATTATTTGATCTTCTTACCATCACTGCAATTGTCCTTATTTTCGATAATTTCTGCAGATGGATTCAGTGAAACCATCCGCCGTGACTCCAAAGAAGAGTAAATTTGCACGCACTGTAGCCAAAGTTCTTCATCTTCGAACAGCAAGTGGGATTGCTCCTGTTGACGGGGTTCAGAAAGTTGTGGCCCAGGATAAGGTCAAGGATGATAAGCATCGCCGTAAAAGCGCAGCTAGCCGGCCTCAACCATACGACATTAATGATAAAGATGAAGATAAAAAAAGCTTGGCCTTGGAAGTACACGTTGCCAAACTGTTTGCTAGCTTATCATCTGTAAAAGCTGCATATGCCCAGTTACAGCATGCCCAGTCTCCTTATGATGCTGATGGGATTCAAGGAGCTGACCAGTTGGTGGTTTCTGAGTTGAAGAATCTGTCTGATTTGAAGCAGTGCTACATAAAAAAACAGTTTGATCCTTCTCCTGATACCGCTCTTGTTTTGGCTGACATTCAGGAGCAGAAGAGTCTTTCGAAGATCTATGAGATAATGGGGAAAAAATTGGAGTCTCAGTTGAGGCTCAAGGAGTCGGAGATCATGTATCTGAGAGAAAAAATGGAAGAATCTAATAGGCAAAACCGTTTACTCGAGAAGAGGTTAAATCAAAGTGGACATTTATCCATGCCTGACAATCTACGGCAATCAGGCTTAAATCCCACCCATTTCATTACAGTTCTACGACATACAGACAAGTCCATTCGAAGCTTTGTCAGGTTGATGATCGATGAGATGAAAGCTGCTGGTTGGGATCTAGATGCCGCTGCCAAATCTATTGTATCCGATGTGGCCTACTGGAGACCAGATGACAAATGTTTTGCCTTCGAAAGCTTTGTTAGCAGAGAGATGTTCGATGGTTTCCATTTGCCGAATTTCTCCCTCCTGGAAGAATCTCTACCAGAGAAAAAGAATCAGCAACAGGTGTTTTTCAGGAGATTCACTGAAATGAAATCAGCGAAAGCAACTGAATACATTACCCACAGGCCCAAATCACCATTTGCAAACTTTTGTCGTGCCAAGTATTTGCAACTCGTTCGTCCCCAGATGGAAACGTCCTTTCTAGGCAATCTGAGCCACAGAAGCCTCGTGAATTCTGGTGAATTTCCTGACACTAGTTTTTTTGCCACATTTGTTGAAATGGCTAGGCGGGTCTGGCTTCTACACTGCCTGGCCTTTTCTTTCGAACCAGAAGCCTCAATCTTTCAAGTCCGTAAAGGGTGTCGTTTCTCTGAAGTTTACATGGAATGTGTTGCCGAAGATGCGCTTCTTTCCTCAGAAAATGTACCGGAAGCTGATCCACCAGTGGCATTCACTGTAGTTCCTGGGTTTAGGATTGGTAAAACTGTTATACAGTGCCAGGTCTACCTCTCCCAGCTCCAAACCAAGGTGAACCGTTGATTGAAACTTAAGCACGGGCCCACAACATCGAAGAATGAACTGGGGCAGGCCACTATCATGATTATTTTGAGTAAAAATCTGAAGATTCCCTCCTCGCCGAGGGTTTGTCGTGGTGGGGTCTTGGAATGGATGCATAGTCTCTCATGGCCGTTTTTGAATGGAGAAAGCGCGTGGACCGTAGTTAGGAAAGAACCTTTGGATCTCTTTTTTCAATCCTCGAAACAATTTTGTTAATATTAGGCCATTGACAGAAGGATTGCTTAGCTGTGTTTCTCCCTATGCTCTTGATGCTTTCAATGTACATGGTAATATTTAAGAATAATATAAATGTGGATTTTATATTGCTTGCAAGTCATTTCTGGTTCTTCACTGGAAAATTGGCAATTCCAACAACGAAAAAAAGAGTTAGGGTAGAGGAGGAAATTCGTTGATTATACTCGGATCTCTTGATCTATTATCTTGCTCAAATCTATAACCAAATTGTCAAAGACTTGTCTCGAAAGCAACTCGACCTCCATGTAAAACATTTGACGAGTTTTCTTTTTTTATATAAAAAGATAATATTTTTTTTAAAATTAAAATAACAATATATTCAATCGATTTTGGTTTTGTGTTTAACCGGTTAGTTTTATGATCCGAGTCATGAATTTTATCAGGTTTACTATTCTTTTTTTAGAAGCAGCATGTTTTTTTACTTAACTATATAATAACAAAAATATATGCTTGCAAAATTGAATGCCAACTAAAAATTGAGATGTTTTTTGAAACTATGATAAACCTGAAAAAAGAAAAAGAAACAAATTATGAAACCCAATTGTAATGTAGGTAGATGAAATAAAAAAAATATAAATATAAAAAATCAACAAAAAAAACTATTGTTGAAGGATGAAATTAAAACAAAATAAACCAAAAAAAAAAAAAAAAAAAACCAAGCCACACATATGCCCATAATAAAAAAAACACAAGCATGTCTTGGACTTGAATCCTAAGCCCATGACTTTTGTTATTCCTTAGGAGCGGAGACGGGTCATACGCTCCTATTTTGTTATTTTCAAAGAACTTTCTCTTTCTCTTGTGAAGTACTTAAACGTAAAGAAAATGAATTTTTAGATTGATATATAAATTGCGAAAAACAAAGGGATTGAGAGCAAGAAAACAGGAAGTAGGTGGACTCAAAAAAACATTTTTCATCGAATTTGAGATGAGTCATAAAATTTCTTTTTATTTTATACTTTTTTCCTCTATTGCTGAATATTTTATTTTTTATTTTCTGTGAAATAAATGGATTCTGAAATTAAATATAAAATGCTATAAATGAAAAAAGAAATTGAGAATGAAATGAAAAAAAAAAAATAGTGAGTGGATACAATGATTTTCCTAGCTTTTTTAGGAATGCTTGAGAGAGCGATAAAAATTGCTTTTCAAAATAATTTTTATTTGAAAATTTATATAAATAATATATTTTTATTTTTTATAAATTATTTTTAAAATCAACACATTAAAATAATCTAAAAAAATTAAAAAAATAATTTAAAGCAAAGAAAAAAACAAATATTTTTTCAAAAGTGATGTTCAGATAGAAAATAAAAAGAAGTTAGTATATTAATTACTATATTGTATAGTTACTTGCTTAAAGCTCTGGATGCCTTGGATAAAGTAGCTTTTTGTCAGCTTCTTCTCGTAGTGACCTTTTCCTCTAGAAGTGACTCTGTTTGCCTCGATTGCAAATTCTCCATTCTCCCAAGATTACCTTGAATCTTTCAAGGTTGTCGTTCCCTTTTTTCCCCTGGTGGATGCATGCAAAATGAAAATTGAAACTCTCCTCTGGAGAAGGGCAATAAAGTAATCTCAAATGCATACTTCGACGTGCACAACCTTAATCGGATAGTGTATCATCGACAGGACGGTTTGTCTGTCGAGAAATTGCTTGGGTCCCCAACAACAAATATCTGTTAAAGATGTGGCCCGTTCATCTTCTCACACAATCCACAGGTGGAAAAGGATGGAAGAAATCGGCATTGATGTTAGGCAGTGCCAACAATCCACAGAAACCGCTGAGGGTCCATGTTTTTGTCTCCACAGTACTGTACCACGTGAATTTGTTGAATAAATCTGTTGGCAGGCTTGGAGTTAGGGTTAGATTCATATATGGAAATGGAATTGTTTGGTGTGCAAATTCATCATTGATATTACTCATTACAGTTTGGTGCTGCTCCTTCCAAAGCAAAACAGAAGAGGTGTCAAGTTCAAGCCTTATCTTTCTCAACTCGTTGCTGATGATCTCAAAATTTCCAGCACTGAAAAGCACCATCAATTCACATGCATCAAATGAGAGCTTCTTCCTTTTTAAAGCTGCCTGTAAATATTTGTGAAAAAAAAAATCACCCGCAAAATGGAACTCAGTTTAGAGATATTTTGAGGATAATTTTCACACATTTTTCTTTTATTCTAGATAAAGACAAAATCACCCGCAAGCTCATTCTCAATAAGAGAAGGACTGCATCCTTGCTGTTCCTATAATTCTATTAACGAATTGTTCTTACAATGCTTTTATAATATACATATGAGATCCATGTTTTGTTAGTAAGGAAAATCAGTGCAGAGCAAGTTGAACTCGTTACAGGAATAGTGTCTGGAATTGAATTCTCTAAACGTACATTAGAGGAACAAGTTTATAGGAGTCTTCGAGCTCCTCCTGATGCGAACCTCGTGATCACGTGGTCATGCAATCCACAATCAAGAATGAGATCTGATCCCGGAAAGACGAAATAGGTCAGATAGGAGTGTGATACAATGGAAACCTGCCCCAAGACACCAGCACTATTGGAATGAGTATAATGACCCCACGAAACCAGTTAATCTTCGATAAGTCGGATTCAGTTCGTTCAAGAACTAAAGAATGCAAGAATCACTCTCACACATAAACTGAAAAGTTCAGAATTAAAATTAATCAATGGCTGCCGAAATTTAGCTAACATGAGTTTAAATTGTCTTTTAAAAACTAACCCTAATGGACCTCTTATGTGGACTTAAAAGAGATCCACTCAAAACTGGCCCAAAATCCTAAATTAAAAAGCCCATGCCTTAATCCAAGCAAGCTTTGGATCGTAGCTGAAATCAAAGCCTTAATTAAGCTCAAACAAGCCTTGGGCTGTAGCTAACAAAATTAAGTAAAACCCATAAAACTTCTTTTTATAGTCTTCCATCAAATTCATTAATCCCATGTTTTCAAGTTGTAGGAGGATTCTTTTGGCTCCTTTGTTGTCCTCACTTCATGGCCCAAATAAAGTTGGGTTGTACCACTCCTGCACATAGATAAGATGTACTAGGGTCTCCTCATGATACTTCAATGGTCCTTGCAATTCTGACTTGGTTGACACCTTCAAAACCACGAATCAAGCCTCTAAATATGTATTAATACTTGTTGGTGTTTCTAGGCTGTTCACATCACCCCCACAACTTGCTTCTTTTGCCTTTTCTTTGCCATGCAAAGCTTGTCTGTAACTTATATCCGCACGCAGCATACTCACATCAGACATCTGAAACTATTTTCTCAGATGCTTTTTTTCTTGAGTTCTGCTCCCATTAATATCTTCATCCTCATTTGATTTTATGTTGAGTGGACATTCTTTTGCCGTGCACTTCGTCCTTGTATAATTAGCTTCCTTTTTTTACTAACTTGAATAAAAACGATGAGCAAAGGTTGTGCAATGCAACTCGGCGCAGTGCGCTGTTTGACATTGTATTTCAGAATTAGTTTAAAAATAATTTGAAAATTTTTTATTTTTATTTTTTATATTAATTTAATTTTTTGTTTTGTTTTTAGATTATTTACTGGTGTCAAAAATATTTTTTTAAAAAATAAAAAAATATTATTTTGATGTATTTTTAAATAAAAAATACTTTAAAAAACAATCTAAACAACAAACCTAAACCAAAAATTTGTTCCTCGGATTCCATCATAGATCGATTTCAATAAAGTGGAGACAAGTGGCATGGAAGGAGTAGAATTGCTTTAGCCAGCCAAGGTACTGTTTAGGTTGGTTTCCATTAAGCTTTCCATCAGGGGGTGATCATATTTGATTCCTTTTAGTTTTTACTTCTAGAAACAACCAAATCAAAATTATAACTAATAAATAAATAAAATCGAAACCGAACCGATTCCAGTTCTTTTTATGCTGCTGTTGTATCTATACATGTTAGAAGATATTGCTGTAATTGACTAATTGTTTTTATATGTCGATGAATTAGGCAAAGGAATGTCAAATAAGAGTCAAGAGTAGTGTATGCATGGCATTGAAGCTATCTAGACAGTATATATTTGCATTTGTACATAATTATTAGATGAAGCGTGGTTTTATGGTGATGGTCCAACGACCCAAAGCCCCAAAAACTAAGCCGGAGTTGGGCTACGGCCCTTTTCTGTGCAGTCAATACTGTGGGCTGGAGGCCCCAAAACTAGCCCGGGCAGCTTGTTTTCCAGTCGAAAGATTGGACCAAAAGACCCAACCAACGAAATGAAAAAAATAAAAAGAGACGGGGAGAGAAAAAAAAAAAGAGTGGAAGAATAGAACATTTGACTCTAATCAGACCACACGCCGAGACAAATTCAATGCTAGTAGTAATAAGAATTATACTATTTTTGGTTTTTTTATATGTTTTTATGGGTTTTTTACAGGCTTTTAATGGTCTTATAATTAATGTTATTATTGTTTGATTTTCTTATAAGATTACAACGTATTTTTAATTTTTTTGCCACTGAATACTTGTTTATATTAAATTGTTAGTATTAATCTTGTATTTTTTTTGTCTTCCTAATAGTATTATTTTGTTTTGTTTGAGTGAGCAAGAGTTACAAGAGTTTAATTACAACATATCAATGAGTTAAAATTTAAACTACAAAGCATTGCCTTCAAAAGGCTTAAAAAGAAACAAGTGACATTGTCATAAAAAACTCCAAGCCAAAAAAATAAATCTTCATTGTGCATATCATCTCAATCAAAAAGAACATCAAGAACATTGTACTTTTATTCCTTAATACTATTGTTATCAAAACCTGAAATTCAATGTATAGAATTATAACATTATAAATTAAATTAGGTGTAAATATAAAAAAATATTATTTTTACCATTTATTTTCAATAAATACCTTGAATTTTGAATTAATTATAATCCATTACTAGATGTAACTTGCCATCAAATTCTACAGAATAAAATATTAGACATGTTAGATTGAAAATACATTAATTAATAAATTATAAAATAAAAGGTGTAAGTTTATAAGAAAAATTAGCCGATTCAAGGTTTTTGTAGGTTTCATAATCATTAATGAAGGTTCTAATTTTGGGTGGAATTGATCCATGATGTAACCAATCTTGACAATAAATAAGTGCTTAAACTGTTGCTGGAGATTAAAAAAAACTTCAAAATTGGTCTAGTATACGACTGTCTGTGCTAAAGGCTGATTCAGAAGCCACTGTAGATATAAGAATAACTAGAACCTGTTGTTCAACCTTTGAAAGTATGTTATATTTTAAAGCATTACTCTTCCACTAATCTAAAATATCTAATTTATCATCATTAGGATCCTCATAACCATCAAACAAATACCTCTCAACCTCATTTCTATTTTACATACTATTTTCCTCTTGTAAATGCTTCTGAATTGAGTTGGAGTATTAATATCTACCTCCATGTCATCAATAATATTAACATTATGTTTATACCTATTATCACCCACCACTTCATCAACTTTCAAAATAAAAACATATAAAAGCTTACCAATTTCTCTTTCACCTTATTTGTTAGAAATTGTGGTTTTTCATTATCATATAACTCACCAAAACAAAATTTCACATATTTTAACTTGAGACGTGGATCTAAAACATTAGCAACATATAAAAATAACTCTGATTTACTTCACAACCCCAATACTTCTCAAACTTTAACATCATGTTCATCGTCATGCCACTTTAATGATTATCTCTACTTTTACACAATTACAACAAGTTTGTATGCATGCAAATGAATTCATTTAAGAAAGAATTTGATGTCACATGCAATGAGTTATAAAATCTCAATGTAATCATATAAAAGATATTTAAGATTTTTATTACAGCTCTATCATTTTTCCAATCCTCCAAACTCGGTGGCCCTATATTTTTTTTATTTCCTTTTGAATCAGCCTCCAAAAAGTAACTTACATACCTAGGCTAACTTTCACCCAACTTCACAATCATCTTTTCAAACTTTTCAACACCTTTAACATAAGATTAGTTGAATTCCATAGAGTTGCAACATCCAATCATAATGATTTCTTACATTCTACATGCAACTTTTCTGCACACTTCTTAAATGCAAGTTATTTAGAAGGTGAAACTTGCAAACCAAATTGCATTTTGAATCTTAACAAACGAAACAATAACCTATTTAAAGCCATCACACATAATGAGATTTATAATTGTGCACAACATATAACATGTAAATGCTCATTTAACAATATATTAGTTGGCCAATCTAACATCATATTTTTCTAATATGAAATATTCACATTATTAGAGCTTGCATTATCTACTGTAACAGTCAAAAGTTTATTAATCCCCCAGTCCAACAAATAATTTTCAATAACTTGACTAATTATCCCACCCATATGATTGAAAACTTGACAAAAAAATGAGAATTCTTTTATGCAAATTCCACTCACTATCAATCCAATGAGCAATTAAGGACATGTAATTAATATTTTGGATTAATGTCCATGTATCTCTTGCAAGTATAAAGGTTGACCCCTAAGAGTTGTCTTTAATCTTTCTTTCTCTTCAACATACAATTTTAAACAATCTCTCATAACAGTGAAACAACATGGAATGTCAAATCTAGGTTGCAAGGTCCTAAAAAATAATTTAAATCCCTTACCCTATACAAAATTAAAAGGCAACTCATTAATTATATATTTTTTTGCTAGTGTTTCTGTATATTTATTATAATTATAACCTCTTGCTTTAAGAGCGCATATTTTGTGGTCTCCCAATTCATCCTCCTCTTTTTTACATTCTAATACCATAAATTTTACTTTTTATCAACTATAAAAGGAATTTTTTTGCATAATCTTAAATGACTCACATATTACTTGTTCTATTAAGAACGACATGACATACATAATTCTTTTCACAATAACTACATTAGCTCTAAGGGTTTTTCGATCACCATCAAGTTTTGTAAAATGATCCTATATTTATGACTTTTTTCTATCATCAGTATTTTTTTTCTTAATGTAAGGATTTAAGGTTGTTTACCTTTGTCATTTGTGGCAGATCCTGTAGTTAATAATGGGTTAGTGTTTGAAGTTGGGACAATAGTTGATGTTGGGGTATTGCTAGTTGATGAATCATTTTTTTATTTGTAAGGTATTCCATTTGTAATTACCAAATAAAAATATGTTAATAATAATAATAATAATAATTTATATGAGATTTAAATAAAAAAAGAAGAAAAACCACATTCTTCACTGTGCATTGCATTTTCATCCCTCCTTTTCCATTCATCCTTTTAATATGAAAAGTATAATTACAAAATCACTTAATTTCAAATCACTTATAGAAATGAAATCAAATAATCTAAGGTAGAAATAAATGATTGGGTTAGAAACAATCTATTAAAGTGAAAACCCTAAATGCATTTTAGAATCAATCACTTGTTCCAACATATTATATATATATAATAAATGATAATGTGTTGGATGGAACATAACTCTTAAAGTTAATATTCCAAAACATTACATTTAAGTGATCAAGAAATTAGCAAAAATAGACATGAAAATGAAATGGGGGAAATGAGTTAGTAAGAGAATATTGAACATGCTAGAGCTAACTTATATGTTACAGAACATACAACATTTATCTTACCAATGATGTTTTAGTACCTTGATAAAATCTCTACTACTAGCCTCATGAAGGCAACTTGATTAAATTATTATGAAAAATCTATATCTAGGTGTTAGAGATACAACTTTGTTGGCTAGCATGTAGGGGCTAGGAGATGTATAGAAACGTTACCATCCAAATCCATGGGCTTATGATCTAAAACAATAACTTTTATATAAAAACAAATTAAAAATGTTGCAAGAACAAAAGGCTATATAGCACCACAATACCACCAAATGCTCAAATTTATAGACAAATATGACATATATAGTTTTGGAAATAGTTTTGGAAAGGTGCTTAGGGTATTGATGATGGGAAAGCTTCCATCTGATGAGTTTTTTCAACACTCGTGAAATGAGTTTAGTCAAGTGGATGAGAAATATAACTACATTAAAGAATCCAAGTCAAGCTATTGATCCAAAGATGATAGGTAATGAGCTAGAGGAGCAAACGTTGTTGGTTCTTAAAATTGCTTGTTTCAGTACTATTGATGACCCAAAACAGAGGCCAAATAGGAGGATGTTAAGTATATGCTGTTGTAAAAGTTATAAAAAGTATTTCAAAAGTCTATCCCACATTGGTAAAACACAATTAACCTTTTGTGTGCAAAGAGTATATATAGGAATTATTATCACATTAGAAAAATAAAACTTTCATCAAGTGTTTATATAATAAAACTTGAGATGAGATAGTAACCAACAAAGAAAGTAGAGTGAGCTCGCGCACATAAGGATGAGTCCAGTAAAAGGAAAACCTCTAATTTGCCCCTTGCACATGAGGCAACGCCTATACTCTCTAAATTTTTTGCTTTATTAAAATATTTTTTGATGATCCTTAAACTAAAAACATTAAATTTGTAACCATTGAAAATTTATTTTTAACAGTTACAAATTTTAAAACATTTTCCATTTATTTTTTCCAGCTATAATTGTCACCATAATTTAATTTTATAACAAATATATTTTAAATTATTATAACAACCATTTTAATTTCATAATAAAATTAAATATGACTGTTACATCATGGTTTTCTAAAAGTACCATTTAGTTTTTTCAAAGAAGTGAACCCGAAATACTTTTCTCTTCTACTCATTTGTTGGTGTTTATTTTCTTTCCAGATTGTTTTTGTATTGCCCTTTTCTATTGAGAAAGAACTTGTTGAATCCTAGATGGTACTCTGCTGTTAGGAAAATATCCTTAAAGATAGTGCACAAGCACGCCTCAAGTTTTCTGTTTCCGTTCCTTACATTCATATATTTCACAAAACATGCTATCACAAATCAAACACTAGTTGAGCATGGAAGGCAAGGATGGGTGAGAAATAAAAAATAATGATGTTTAATAATATCTTTCAAATTTGTATTAAGAATTATCAACAAGATTATATCCAAGGAGGCTTGTAAAATATTTTTCAATCTCATTGTTTGTCTGCACATAAATTAAGTCTAAATTGCATATAATATATATGAAACATTATGGCTAGTTCATTCTTATATCAAAGTCCGCCACAAATCCTCTGACCTATCCCAAACAAGAGACCGCCACAATCATTTCTCTTTAGTATACTTAGAGAAGGTGTTCATTATACATGGATATGACTTATACACACAAAGCAGAACACTAAGGATAGAAGCGGTAAGCCCTTGTTATAGATCATCAAGAAACACACAAAAATTGGATGGGAATTCAACCGAGAATTAAAGGATAAGGAATTTTAAACACATTAATAAAAAAAACAGTGATTAAAACTTAGAGTTTGAAGACATCAAAAGATTGAACTGAACAAAAAAGAACAATGCTATTCAAATTAGAATCAATAGAATAACTAGGGATGTGAAAGCTAAAATGACCGTACAAAATATACTCAATTTTGTTGTTTGTATGTTTAGTGTTAAAGGAAAGGGACGACTGTTATCTATTGCTAGTGGTAGGGGTTAGAAATTGAGATATAAACTATAAACTATAAAGTATTTTTATGTAGACTTCAGGATGCAGGTTGTTTTTTAATTTCAACCGGTTCAATTCAGTTATACTTTTTCAATTTTAGTCTAATGAATCTGAGACCGAAAGTTTATTAAAATATTTTAATCAGTTTTTTTAATAGTATGTTTTTTTCAATTGTTTTTTTTCTCTCGGTTTTCAGTTTTTTTGCTGACCCCTACTCTCCAATGAACACTTGAAAAAAAACTTATTTATGCAAATATAAAAAAATCACACTATTTATTGTTAATGCACATTTTTTTGGAACAAACTGATCAAAAGTCATGTGTTTATCACTGAAAAAGCCATCCATTTGACCACCTTCATATGTCATATATTTATCATAACCAAACTTTAACCACACCTCCGATATAAGCATTAACAAAACAAAATCTTTCCATAATGAAACACCTAAAAGTATGTTTGTAAATATGTGAATTCTTTTTTTATATATCATTATTCACGTGTGGATTTTTAATAAATCCATCGAATCTATATGTTCAATTATGTTTATCAAACATAAGTCCTATTTTAATATTATAATTAAAATTTAGAGCTTCAAATCTACTAATCTATTTCCTCTCTTTTATTTGTAAGTTTATGTCTAGTTCACGAATTTAGTGAATTTACTTACACACAACAAAATAATAATTAGTGAACAATAAAAGTTTAATTTTAGAGTTTTCCTTTTCCTGTTTGTGTGTGTATTATCAATTATGATTTTTTGTTGTTGTTTACCTCTTGCTAAGGAAATACTTAAGTTTATTTTAAAACATTGCAATTGATATAAATAAAAACCGTACCAATTCCGCTGCTTTTCACTCGATATCCCCCTTGTTGCTAAAGTGTCCCATATTTAGTAATAAAATAATATCTCATGTTAACAATGTTTAGTGAACCAGAAGATTTTATTGGTGTAAAATAAATGAATAAATAAACATAATTCCTTGTCCTTGAATGTCGTGCATGTGTTGACGAAAGTGATAAAAAATATTATAATCAACCATATCAACATAATGTTTCCACCACTATTTTATTTCATGTTTTCCATCAACATAAGAATTAATGACTCCATTATGTAATTTAGAAACCCAAAATATACAAACAATGAATTAACCTTGAAAACCCTAAAATTGATAGTATTTCAAAGAGATACAATGACATCTTTATACTTGCAACACTCTAAACACAACTGACATAAACTACAACACTAGATAAATTAGTTTTCTTACCTCTTTCACTGTTCATATAAATAATAATATAGATAATGTTGTTTTTAAAAAAATTAATTTTATATCTATTATTTTTTTATACATGTTTTTCTCTTTTCATTCAATGCTTTTTAGCTTTTATCCTTCAATTTTGTCTTTTAACATTTTGTTAATTTTGATCTGCTTATCATAATTTATTTAGGTTTGTTATCTATAAATTTATCACAATAAAAAACAAATATTCTGATATTTGGTTAATACTTATTTTTTACAAGCATTTATTGCTGTTATTATATCATTAAATAAACTTTTTTTTAATAAGGTTACAAGTTTTTTAAGCCAAGTCACAAAACCAATGTCATTACAGTAAGTTATCATCTTAATATTAAAAAAATATCATATTGAGATATTTTTGTAGTCAAACTATACTTTTACCTGTCATCGAGCTTAGCTTTGAATCCACTAAGTTATTGGATCACACATGAGCAACTTTTATGTTTGTTAATTTTAAAATAGAGCTAGACAAGGAGTCGAGTCCGGAAGTTTCATTATTGACTCATTGGATAAGTTTAATAATAAAGCCAAATAGTGCACCTTTTTTTTAATTCCATCTTTAATTTTTCTTTTAATTTCATCTTTCAATATTTGACTGATTTTTTGACTGATTTTTGATAAAGTTCATATATATATATGTACTCTTTATACTTAGTATTTTAAGGAAAATTGGATTTAAAAGGACTTATGACTTTGTGTTTTCCAGTTGCAGATTTTCGAAGCAGCTTCTTGGTTTTGTACAAAAATACAACTTTTCGAAGGAGTTTTTTTTTTGTGCAAGCCAATTGGAGATTGAAGCTAAGACCCTAACAAAAATTGTGTATCTTTTCTAGAATTTTTGGAACAACCAATGAGAACAACATTTCAAGTTAAAGTCAGCAAAAACTGTAATCCCGTCATATTTGAGTCACTGTGCAAAAAAAGAGAATTTGAAGGACTTCTCGATTTTTTCTCAAGACTTGCGATATATGGATGGAAAGATAAGATAAGATATAAAAGTCTCATATTGTTTCTGAATTTTATTGAAAGAGAAAGAACCCCAAACAAATCTGCAAAAAGCTGACATATTATCCAGTCAAAGGAGGAAAAAAGAGCAATTATTCACACACTACAAAGTTATGTTTTATTAAGGCTTTTCAGTATTGCTTGGTGGCTATAGGAGTCTAATGGGGATAGGAATAGGGGTTTGGTGCATTATTTAAGGATGAGAAAATAAACTAAGAGGGGACAAAGAGGAGGAGAATAATTAAAGATAGAGGAAGACTAAAGAAATTTGGCAAAAGTTGTATCATGTCTTCTTGATGTCTTTGCTCATGCTAAATGCTATGACTATCCGTGACTAAGTTTCCTTTACTAGGTCATGATACAACCCTAATATGATAATTTAGTTCTCTTATTTTTCATATCTATTGATTTTCGCTTGTTGTTGGATTTTTAATCACTATGCTACTGAACTTGATTGATATTCTTGATGTTTGATCATCATCTAGACTTTAATTAAGTTAATTTGATTAAAATTAGAGTAAATATCATACTTATTGAGGATTGCTTCTTTTGATTAAGATTTGTAATTTGTCTTGGGTAAATACCATACTCTTAGGTTTTACATACTTATTTGAGGTTTTCATGAATTTTAATGAGTTTCTATGTGTTGATATATGACTTAAATACCATAAGCAAATTGCATATATGATTATACAAGTTGACCCAAATAGAGAGTTCATGTAAAAGGAAACTTAAGCAGTGACACCAATTGGATAATTAATAGGTAGGTTAATAAGAGGCTAGATCGGATTACTAGTGGTGAATTCACTGTCGTAGTGCTTTTATCAATTTGAATTTCTCACCTTGGTGTTATGTGATCTTCTACTTATTTGTCATTTAATTTTGTTGAGTTAGCTCATTAAAACTTTCTCTTAAGAACCCCTTTTGTGTTTACGTGAGTATGCTACATGTTTAATTTCTTATTTATATAAGTAGTGTTGTGAAAATATATTTTGAAGTAAATTGGGTTAGGCTAATTGGAAGTTGAATTTTGTTTTCGTGGGAATGACCTCATATTTCTCATACTTAATTACAATTGACCTTATGCACTTACGAGTATAATTTGTGTTTAGACTAATCGTTATAATATCCATTTTGCAAGTAGTCTAAATTAAACATGTTTTTGGCGTCGTTGCCGGGGACTGTCATTGTCAACTCTGATATAGTCCAAGCTTAATTTTAGTTTTTTCTATTTCATTTTTTTATTTTTTTATTTTTTATTTAATTTTATTTTACCGAAAGATTGGCTGATTATTGAATGGTTTTGTGTTTCTGGTTTATTAGATTCAGTTCACTAAATGACTGGTAGACAATCTCAAGATCCAGATCTCATACCGTTTGATCCAGAGACTAAGAAACAATTAGGAAATAGAAAGAAAAATACCTTGTGCACTTACGAGTATAACATCCATTTTGCAAGTAGTCTAAATTAAACATGTTTTTGGCGTCCTTGCTAGGGACTGTCATTGTCAACTCCGATTTAGTTCAAGCTTAATTTAGTTTTTTTTTTTCATTTTTTTGTCAAAAAATAATATTCAAAGAATTTTTCATTCTTCGATTATGTTGGGAATTCCCAAACTTTTTGTAACTTTTCGATGAAATGGTTGTGAAATCACCAACAAAAATGCTAATGGAATGGACCTCTCTATTAATTATTTTGTTAGTGCTTTTATTATTATTTTTTGGTTAGTTATTGTTATCCCTTACCCATTATAAACATAAACACCACCACCACCACTACCAAACATCTTTCAACCAGCAATTGCTTACATTAAACCCACAACCATAAAAAAAACACTTGGAGAATTATTGAAATACCGACCACATCTCCAAAAAAACAGAAGAACATTATCCAAAAATATAGATATAATGCATTATAACTCATTATCTTAGACAATTTTGATTTTATTATACAATGAAACATCACATCTAAATTAATTCAGCACTTATTAATTATAATCTCTCTTTATTTTCTTTATTGTTATGTTCAACATCATCTTTTTAGTTGAATTCATGGCTGTCTTCGTTATCTTTATTTATTTCTGTACATCCACTAATACTCAATATTAAATTTAATGCATATATTATTAGTGACATGAAAATTTGGATTTTTTAACTCGATAGATGGAGAAACTCAATATGGATCTAAGTCACTCACCCGTTTGAATGACATCATCTCCCTCAATTACTTTATAGTCACTATCTTCAACAACTTGGATATGACTTATAGGTTTGGTTCTTACAACCAATCAACTCTATTATGATTCTTTATAAAAGAAGGAATGTTATGTATAATACACTTATTGACGTTGTTTTGAATAAAAATAAAAATATAGTTGATTTTGCAAAGTCTACCTCTTTTATTTAGTTAAAGCAAACCATGATGAGAATCTATTCTAACTCTTCTATTGATATCACACCAATAACATTTAAATAAAATACATTGTATCTTACAACCTATTATATCGTAATTCCATAACCTTTTATAACTTGTCATAATAATAAAATTTGAACTCATTGAAATTAGAATATTTTACATAACTCACATTTTTATCGGTCTTTGTACCCCTACAATTCCTATTATAACACCAAACCTTCCTTTCAAGACTCAAAGATAGGGATTTGAATCTACTAATGATCAAAAGAAAATGACAACATAAATTAGCCATGATTTCTTCAATTATAATATATTTAAGTACCCATTGAATAAAATTGACAAGACATAATTGGCACCCATTGAATTACCTTTTATTTCTTCAATTTTAATGTAACTAAGTCACAAAATCAAACTTGATTTCATCAAATAAAAAATAAAATTAATTTCTCATAAATCCCAAATAAACCCTAGCATACAATCATGCATTAATGCAATAAAATTATTGAGGTAAAAGTTGTAAATCACTTAAATATAATTGTGTTATAAGAAAATGGATGGGTTTACTAACTTGCTACGGTGGCACTAAAAAAAAATGGAACAATAAGAAGAATGTTGATGCTGGATTTGCAAAAAGATTACCAAAATTTAAAGAGATTTGAAGAGGGGATGATTGTGTTTTTTAGGAAATAAAAAAAAGAAGAGAGGAATAGAGAATTGTCGGGCTATAAAATATTAAAAAAAATCAATCAGTGGTTTTGTTGGCATTACTAATGTGTTAAATTACCAATAATATTGTCGACAAAATCTTAATTGATTTTTTATTTTATTTTTTCTATCCCATCGCTATTTCCATAAACCAATGCTAAATATTTCATCATTATTTTCGTTGAAATATTCCATTATTATTTCTATGGAGATTTCTTTTTATTGGTGTTTTGATTTGTATTTGTTAATTTCTAGAAATGTATATAATTATCTTTATTATTAAATAATGAATCCATTACTAATTAAATTTACTCTTAACTGAATTTCTAATACACACAAAACATCAAACTATTTACAAGTTGTTTTTATTTCCATGTCAAAAAATTAAAAACAACATATTTTACTAGAAAATATTAATTAACCTATTTACAAATATACAGTGATGTTTTATTGTTTATGGTGTAATGTCCACTTGTACACAATTCACTATATATTTACCATCTATATAAAGTGGTCTTTTAACACTACTTATTATTTATAATGTAATGTTAGCATAAATAATTCATATTCATGTAGAGGAATTTTATGGACATCACAGTAAATATAGTTTTTTTATGTTTCATTTCAATTCCCTTTTTGTTTTGTTTTCGATCAGGTAAGATTTAGTCAAGAAATGTGGGAGAAAATGAGGAGAGATAAAGGAAGGAGAGAGAAAATGATCAAGACAATGATTTTAGTTAAAAATAGAATAAATAGGATCTTCATGATTACTAGATTGGAAAATTGAGATTAAAGTTTTGTTTCAATACTTTGATTTATTTTCACATAACTTAAAATGGATCAACCATCAAACTCATTTATGGGCTTAAGTTTTTTGAAAATGGACTTTGGACATTCTGGGCTTTAGTTTTATGCAAATCATGAAATATATAAATTTTAATGCAATGGATTTCAAAACTTGGTTCTGCATTTTATTCTCTATTTTTTATTCAAACCCTAAACCACTACCAACAAATGCAGTCACACCCTTTCCTCTCTGCTTCTTCTTTACAAAATCTCATATATTATACTATATATTAAAAAAATAAATACATTGTTCACTATAAGTGTTTTAACTATGGATAACAATAGTAGTTTTGAGTCGGTTTACTATATACTAAAAGAGATCAGGAATACACTGTTCACTATGAGTGTTTTCACTATGGATTACAATAGTAGCTTTGGGTCGGTTTGATTCCGGGTGTCTGGGTCACAGGTTTTATTGATTTTTTTTTATCATTTTTGCACAGTAAAGTAACCATTATACCCTCTAATAAGATAAAAGCCAAGAGTTATTGGGGGGGGGGGGTGTCACGGTAATTTCACATTTCTGGGTCACGGTTCATTCCATTTTTTTATATTTTCTGTATAGTGAAATAACCATTCTACCTCCTAATAAGACAAAAACTGAGGGTTGCAAGAGGGGGTACCATGATAATTGCACATTACATTGAACAGTAAAATAACCCTTTTAGCCTCAAATAGGACAAAAACCAAGGGTTGCCTACGGGGGCGTTTCATATATTTAACATTTTTTGAAAATATCTAAATACTTATCTGCCCCCCAATAAGACAAAATATAAGAGTTTGGTTTAGGAATGTTTAGGTAATTTACCATTTTTTTAAATTATTTTCCTGCGGACACTATGGGCACGTCACTCACACGCGCAGTTGAACGACAAGTGCAGTTTGAACGACACGTGCAGTGTTTCCAATGGTAGAAAATATCCATCCGGCGTCTTAGTGGATTTGCCGCCATGTCCTCTTCCTCATGGTGTGTCATGTGGCGTCAAACGGTGGCCGGAGACGTGACGGGGCTCAGTTGAACTTTTTTCCCCTTTTCTCTCTCCTAAAGCTAAACTATACGGCAACCCTCCAGTTTTATGGTTGTTTCATTTCAGTCCCTGATCTTTAATTGCGTTGGATGGTTTTTATTTCTATTATGTAAGTTTTGATTTATTTCAATTGTGTCCTTCGATTGAAATTGATTATATATTACGTTTTCATTTCATTCCTTATTCTTTTAATTTTGAGTTTGGTTTTAAATCCCTTAATATTTTCGGTACATAAGATTTGATTTTTTTAATTTTTTCCTTTGATTGAAATTGATAATATATTAGTTTTCATTTCGGCCCCTATACTTTGAATTTTTTTTTTAATTTCCTTTATTTTTTTTTTATAAATTTATGAAATAGTCTCTAATTTTTTCCATGTTTATATATATGTGCTCTTAGCTTTGGTTTTTAATTTTTATTATTTTCAGTTTTTTTGGGTAGTGTTTTTTTGAAAAAAAAATGTTCTTAAATTTTAGTATGTGTTTATTATCATTTGAAAATTGATATTTGTTATTTTTTTCCTTTATTCTTTCTTTTGGTGTTTTTTATTAGTTTTTTTTCACATCAAATGATTTTTTTTAGATAATATGTTTTTTTATCATATTTTTGTTTGCTCTTTTGTTAAAGTTTTTAGGCTCTTTTTATTCTTTGATTTAAATTTCCCCCTATTACTAACGCAATAATAATAATAATAATAATAATAATAATAATAATAATAATAATATTTATTTTTTTGCTTCCTCTTTTGTTAATGTTTTTGAGTTTTTTTTCCTCGGGGTTATTTAATAATTTTTATTGTTTTAACAATAATAGTAATAATATTTTTAGATGTTAAAACTTCGATGTTGGTGCTGTTATAATATGATGTGTTGATGTATTTTATTTTATCAAACCTTTCACGTATAAATGTTATATTTTATTTTTGAACTGCCAAAACCTATTAATTGTTTTTATCCCAACAATTATAAAAATTATTTACTCAGCTTGTAGCGTAGTACGGGCAATTTAACTAGTTCCAAACCTATATCTCATGTTATGATAAGTTGCCACCCTTCATTCTTGCTCTCTACCTATTTTCATCTCTTAAAAACCTTAAATGAAACCACCTAAACCTTAAACAAGATTTCTCCTATCCGTTCTCCTCCTATTAGATATTAAACACTTCATCACTTGTAAGTGCAAGCTTTCACTTTTTGGTATGTTAATATATTTTAGTTTTAATTATTGATTTTAACTTTTGTTTATTTATTTTATAGACTTCTTAGTAGGTTACCTTGATGATGAGAGCACAACATTAAGAAACTAGAAAATGGATTAACAATAGAGAAATTTAGATTACTTCATGTAAACAAAATTTATTGCTTTAGAAAAAAAATTATTAAAGAGTTTGGTAGTCTTTATATGAATATGAAGATTTCGTAAAGACTTAATATATGTAATTTAAATAAATTAAATGAAGGACTTATAATAAATGAATTTACTGTAAAATCTTTTTTTTTTGGTTATGTACATTATGGGTTTTTGTATGAGGTTTTCTACAAATTTTTAAAAAGTACAAGTAAATAATTTAGACTTTAGTTATATACCAATAGATATAATAATTTTTTACCTTATATATATATATATATATATATATATATATATAGATAGATGCTTTAATCCTTACATATTATTGGATTATAAATTTAGATTGCTATTGTTTTTTATTTCAAATGAATAATTAGGAGAATGCTACAAAGAAACCAAACCATTCACTAATTCAACTTTTAGTTTTGTCTCTAGTGCACATACTATAGGTAATAATCATTCACCCTTTAGATCTAATAAAAGAAAAACATTATAAAATTAGGTTCACTTTGAAAAACTTGAAGCTAATTCTGAAACACATAAGAGTAGATGTAAGTATTATGGAAAAGACTATTGTCATACTATATTTAATGGATGAGACAAGTAACATGTGGAGTTATCTAAGTCTATAAAAAAAAGTTATTTGCTGTTATAGATTGGAAGCAAAAAAAATTCTAGTTTTAGAATCCAAGCCTAGAATACAGAAGGATTAGATGATAGAGGGAAATTTTATCACTGTTAATTTAATAGATTATAATTATAATGGGTGCAGGAAAGGAAAAGGAAAAATAGTTATACTTGATGAGTTTCCTGTTAACTCTATGGAAAATCAAAGATTTAAATCATTTTTTCTTGATTAATACAACCTATATTTGATATACATTCTTGTTTGAATATTTGGAAAGACTGTTTGGAATAAAAAAAGAAAACAACAATGAACACTTGAACATCTATCCAAAATATTAACTATATATGACTAACTAGTTATTTAATTGATAATGGTTGGAATTGTATAAAATAATTTTAAACTTTTGTCAATTTTCTAATCACAAAGGTGAAACAATTGGTAAAGGGATTGAAAGTTGTTGTTATAATAGATAACAAAAGCTCTAATAATTTGTCTATTACATATTTGAAAAGAATGACAATAGGAAACTAATATCTTGGAAAATTAAAACATGCATATTAGAAGTTGTGCATATATTATTAATATTATTGTATGTGAGGGCTTGAAAGATATGAGTGACTCAATGATTAAGATTCAATATGTAGTTAGATTTGTAAGTATTATCCTCCTAGGCGATTTACATTTAACAAGTGTATGAAGAAAGTGAAAATAAAGAGTACAACATTAGTGTATTGGATGTTTTAACTTAATGAAATTCAATATATATGATGTTAGAAGTTGCTAAGAATTTTGATATAGTCTTTGTGATGTTATAATAAACCAATCGTAGATATTTGAGTTACTTTATAGAGGTTGATTAAAAAAACTCTAGCCTTTTGAGGTTGATTAAAAAGTATTGAGGTTTTACACAATTTTAGGACTCATACCACTATTTAAATGAGCAACATGTTAATGTTAATGAGATGGTTATATATATATATATATATATATATATCATATTTGTGATATGCTGGTTTCACAATTCAAATCATAATAAAAGAAATGACGTGGAAATAAAAAGGAGATTAGAAGGAATTTATCTGATGGTTAAGAGAATTTTAATAATTCTAAGTGATGTGATCCAACCATCAAAGGATCCATTAGAGGTCCAGTTACTAGGCTTAAGGCTAAGAAGTTCAATGGATTTCTTCAAGATACATGGGTTAAGGTGGACTTCAAGAGGATTTGTAATAATAAAAAGCAAGCCTTGATTAATCTGATTCATGTTCAAGAGGGGCTTGTTAGTGGATCCAAGACCATTACACAAGGATTGGTAGAAGAAGACTAAATTCGGACAATTTGACCTTTCGTTACACTTTTAGTCATAAATAGATCTACAAATCTAATTTTGATGTGATTCTAATTGGGATGAAAAATATACTTCCATACCTTTCCAATGGTATATGACATGCCTTCTAATTCATTAAGACAAGAGAGAACCCTCTATTTTAAGTTGGGCCTTATTGCTGCCAAACAGAATGCAGAAATAATAAATTTGTTTTATTTAATTAATTGGGCTATCAAAATTTAATTATTTTGAGAGGAGACAATTTGTTTGGGTTTTAGATTTGTTTATTTTAATTACTTTAGGCTAGTTTTAGCTTGGGTTAATTATTATTTAAAATTGATTTATGTGAGGCCCATTAGGGAAACTAGAGTTTTGGCTTGGAGTATAAATACTCTTTAGAAATAATGTTAGGGAAACTTTTTGGACAATATTTTCCAACATTGTAGACGAATTTGGTTGCTCCTTCTTAGTTCTTGATTTAAATTTCAACTCTTCAAAAAATAGATCATTTTTTTGTTGTTAATTTATACTTCCTTTGCTCGTCTCTAGGTGTAGGCGTTGTGATCGAGTTGGTTTATAGTCTTGTTGCCTTGGAGCAAGTCTTGCATTGTGATAAGCTCATTCAAATCTCAACAAACTTGGGTTAGATTGATCTTGGAATTGTGAATACCCTTAAATTTCGCTAGGGTTCACATTAGTTGGTATCAAAGCCGATCTAATCATAGGTTATATCCTTCAATTTGAGTCTTTATTGTTTGTTGATAGATTAGGCCACCTATATATAAAAAAATAGGGATCTTACTTTTATTGCTTTGATGAACACTTAATAATAAGTTAGTGCTCTTTTTTTATGCTTCCTTATCAAAATTGGCACGCACATCTAAGTTTATTTTTGTTTTGTTCTTGCCGAAATACACACACACACACACACACACACACACACATATATATACACACACACACACATACATATATATAAAAAAGGAGGCTTGATCTTGAAATCTTGATTGCTCCCCCACAAAAAAATAGAAAAGAAAAGAAAAGAAATCAATTTTCTTGTTTTGGACGAATACATGCTTGAGAAAACCTTGAACATTGGGAAATTGGTTAGTCTTGATTCATGAATTGTTTAGAAGTCTTGTTTGTGGTTCTTGAAAATTTTGGTAGTTTAGTTGGTTTTCTTGAGTCCCTGGAATTTTCTTGAATTAAATCCTTAGTTCTTGATAATTTGCAATTGTTTAGCTCTTTTTCTGATTTTTTTTTCATGTCTTCAAATCATCATATTATTCGTACAAATTTGTATTGCTATTCGTGAATTTATCATCAAGTTTTATTTTGTTAGTTTCATAATTTCTTACTTCTAGAGTTTATATCAAATTTATAAATTCATTGCATAGTTGGTTGCTTTTTTTAGTGGAACAAGGCATAGGGAGCATATTCGAGTGAAAAGCCTATAACTTTGAGTGAAACATGAGTGTGAGGTGTTATTTTTATTGCTAACTATTTTCGTGCAGATTTAAAAAAAAAAATGTCTTCTAATAGTGTGCCACCGAAGAACGGTAAAATCCAAGAACATGGGCTTTCAAGAATACAATAACAGATGGAATTAATGTTTGGTGAGCTGATGACTGGGATTGAAAAATTAGAGACTATGTCTGATGGAGGACGTAGTAAGAGGGGTAAAGAAGCTAGGAAGGAGGAGAGTGTTACTGGAAACTCTGCAGATGAAGTCGAGGATGATCTTAACTGTGGTGGTGGATTCCGTACACATAAGGGAGAGAGGTATGAGAATCAGCCAAGGAGGGGACATATTCCGCCACATAGGGATTTTGAGCATAGAGGGGATTTTGATGATTTGGGAGGTATAGACCAAAATTTGGGTAGTATTAAGTTAAAAATCCCAGTCTTTAATGGCACAAAGCCATTTAAAAGTTCCTTCTACTGCCAACTTTAAACTTAAGAAATGGTTTTTCCAATCCTATTTAACAAGTTGATAACAACCCACAGAGTTTTACACAGTACATATAAAGCAACATGGACTAAAACTAAAACACCTCATACCTGTGTGAACAATAATTTAAGACAATAAATAGCCTGCAAGCAAAATATAGCCTCTAATCCAAGATATACACCACATCTCCAAAAAGGCACTTTTGATGCCCATTTCCAAGTTCCACAAAGGCCAACAATTTCTGAATTAGCAAATAAGAATTGTTATGTGGATCTAACAACCACTAAGAGGTTTTGGAATTCACTGTGTTCTCACCTAAGAGGAGCTTATTCTTCGCAGACAATAGCATGATAAGAATTTACTACAAGGGAAAAGAGAAGCAACAAGGCCAGTATGGTTGTATCCTGGCACATTAATCATGAAGAGCTGTACTTGCTTCTACTTGGCAAGTTGAGAAGAGAATGTCATCTCATGATAATTAAGGTTTTATTTATTTATAATTTTTTTGTTAAGTTTGGCTGAGGAATAATTAGGAATTAATAGGTCACATTAAGTAATTTAGGACTTCACGAGCATGCATAAAAGCAAGCAAAGGGAAATTCACGAGCATGCATAAAAGCAAGCAAAGGGAAATGAGAAGCTGGTTTCTGATAATTGGGAAAAAAAAGGTGGAGATGATTTTTTACATCCATAATAAGTACTCTGAAGAAAAGAAGGTTAAGATATATGTAGTGGAGTTTACTGACTATGCCATGGTTTGGTGGGAGAGATTGGTGGTAGAAAGAAGAAGGAATAGAGAAAGACCAGTTAGCACATGGGAGGAGTTGAAAACAATAATGAAGAAGAGGTATGTTTCTAAACATTATTATCTTGTTTAATCGCTTACAAATGATTACACAGGGTAATAAGAGTGTGGAGGAGTATCAGAAAGAATTAGAGTTGGCTATGATTAGAGCTAATGTTAATGAAGATGAGGAAGTTATGATGTCTAGGTTTTTGAATGGCTTGAATAGAGACATAGCTAATGTTGTGGAATTGCAATCATATGTTGATTTGGAGGAGTTAGTACACTTAGCCATTAAGGTTGTAGGACAAATGAAAAGGAAGGGTAATACATGATCTAGAGCTTATAAGGGGTCTTTTTTGAGTTGGAAGATGAATTATAAGAGAGAGGGTAGCGCGTCATCGAAGCCTTTGGTGACTTCAAAACTTGCCGAACCTAACTCCATGAAGAAGCAGGTTTTGGCCAATGATCAAAAACTTAAAGGAGAAGTTCAACCGAAGCGTAATCGTGATATAGAGTGTTTCAACTGTCAAGAATTGGGACACTATGCATCAGAATGTGCAAATCATCAAGTTATGATTCTAAGTGATGATGGAGAGATTGTGTCCACTAGTGAGGAGTCTGAGTGTAATGACATGCCCTCACATGAGGATGCTAGTGATTTAGAGTATGCTGTTGGTGATAAAGTTTTGGTGGTTAGAAGGTCACTTAGTATTCAAACTAAGGAGGAGTATGTGGAGCAACAAAGGGAGAACATCTTCCATACTAGATGCCTAATCAACGATAAGGTATGTAGTATGATCATTGATAGTGGTAGTTGTACTAATGTTGCTAGTGTTACTTTGGTTAGAAAGTTGGGATTGAATACCATAAAGCATGAGAGGCCTTATCAACTTCAATGGTTGAATGAATATGGTGTTGTTAAGGTGAATTGACAGGTGATGATTTCTTTTTTAGTAGGAAAATATAAGGATGAAGTTTTATGTGATTGTGCCTATGCATGCTACTCATCTGTTACTAGAGGCCTTGACAATTTGATAGAAAAGCCAAGCATGATGGGTTTAAGAACAGGTATTCATTAGAAAAGGATGAAAGGATTTATACACTTGCCCCACTTTCACCAAAGCAAGTGTATGAAGATCAAATTCAATTGAAAAAGGGTTATGAGGAAGAGTAACATGTTTCAGCCAAAATAGAGGAACACAAAGAGTTGGCCAAAATGGAAAAACAAGTTGAACAACATGGTGAGGATGTGAGGAAGAGAGAAAACAAAGTGAGCCATGAGCTAAAAACAAAAGGGAACAAAGTTTTGGCCCTTAGGACATTAGGGGAGGGTCATAGCCAAGAACAAAAAAATGAAAAAAAGGTTGAGAGTGGAGAGAAGAAAGAAAGGGTGAGAAAACAAGAGTGTGTAGAAAAAGTGGGGAAATAAACATGCCTATCTTTCTGACTTGCCTATGATTTTACTTTTATATAAGGAGGCATTCTTTAACTCAGTTGATTTAGATTCTTGTGCTCCTACTGTTGTTAAAGTTCTTTTGCATGAATTTGAGGATGTCTTTTTGGATGACATTCCTAGTGGTTTGCCGCCAATTGGAGGTATTGAGTATCAAATTGACTTTGTTCCATGCGCATCTATACCAAATAGACCGGCTTATAGGAGCAATCCTAAAGAGACTAAGGAACTTCAAAGGCAAGTGGGGGAGTTGATGTCGAAAGGGTACATTCGAGAGAGCATAAGTCTTTGTGCAGTTCCCATGCTTTTTGTTCCAAAAAAGGACAAAACTTTGCGTGTGTGGATTGTCGAGCCATCAATAACATCATTGTAAAGTATCGACATCCCATTTCTAGATTAGATGATATGCTGGATGAATTACATGGTTCTAAATTGTTTTTGAAAATTGATTTGAAAAATGGTTATCATGAAATTAGGAAGAAAGAAGAGGATGAATGGAAAACTTCTTTTAAAACTAAATATGGTTTGTATGAGTAGTTGGTTATGCCTTTTGGACTTACTAATGCACCTAGTACTTTTATGAGATTGATGAATCATGTGTTGTGTGCTTTTATTGGTAAGTTTGTAGTCGTTTACTTTGATGATATCTTGATTTATAGTAAGGAAATTGATGAGCATATAAGTCATTTAAGACAAGTTCTTGATGTACTTAGAAAAGAGTCTTTATATGCTAATTTGAAAAAGTGTGACTTTTGCATGGATAGGATTGTTATTCTTGGATATATGGTTAGTGCAAAAGATATAGAAATGGATGAGGCTAAGGTAAAGGTTATTCAAGAATGGCCTACACCAAAATCCATAACAAAAGTTAGGAGTTTTCATGGTTCGGCTAGTTTTTATAGGAGATTTGTCAAAGACTTCAGTAAGATAGCCTCTCCATTGACTGAAATTGTTAAGAAAATTGTGGGTTTCAAGTGGGGAGAAGAACAAGAAGATGCTTTTAGCTTGTTAAAATCAAAGTTGATTTCGACATCTTTACTATCTTTACTTGATTTTAATAAAGCTTTTGAGATTGAATGTGATACTTCAGGAATAGGTATTGGAGCCGTTTTAAAGCAAGAAAAATGGCCCATCGCTTATTTTAGTGAGAAACTCAATGGTACAACTCTTAACTATCCCACTTATGATAAAGAATTGTATGCAGTCATACGAGCTTTGGAGACTTGGCAATATTATGTGTGGCCCTGAGAGTTTGTCATACATACTGATCACCAATCGTTGAAACATTTGAAGGGTCAAGGTAAGTTAAGTAGGAGACATGCTAAGTGGGTTGAGTTTATTGAAACTTTTCCATATGTGATTAAATACAAGCAAGGTCAGGAAAATGTGGTCATCGATGCCTTGTCGCGAAGGTATGCTCCTCTTAATACTCTTAATATTAAATTGCTAGGTCTTTGAGTATATTAAGGAATTGTATCTTGATGATCATGATTTCGGTGCTATATATGACACATGCAAGGTTTCAACCAAAGATATATATTTTAGGCATGATGGATTTTTGTTTAAGAAAAATAAGTTTTGTGTGCCTAATTGTTCTTTACGTGAATTGCTTGTGGGGGAAGCACATGGAGGAAGTTTAATAGGGCATTTTAGAATTACTAAAAGTTTGGAGGTTCTACATGAGCACTTTTATTGGTCTAATATGAAAAGAGATGTGCAAAGAATGTATAGGTGCATAACATGTAGACAAGCTAAGTCTAAGGTAATGCCTCATGGATTATACACATCTTTGCCTGTTCCTAAGGAACCTTGGGTTGATATTTCTATGGATTCAATCTTGGGTCTACCTAGGTCTAAGAAAGGGAGAGATTCTATATTTATTTTTATGGATAGATTTTCTAAGATGACACATTTCATTGCTTTCCATAAAACAAATGATGCAATAAATACAGCTGACCTATTCTTTAAAAAGGTCATTCGGCTACATAGTCTCCCTAGGAGCATTGTATCCGATCGAGACATTAAGTTTTTGAGTTACTTTTGGAAGATTTTTGTGGGGTAAGTTAGGAGCTAAACTTTTATATTTTACAAATTGTCATCCACAAATAGATGGCCAAACTGAAGTTGTTAACCGGACTTTGATTCAAAGGGCTATCATTAAAAAGAATCTTAAAAATTTGAAGATTGTTTGTCATTCATTGAGTTTGCATATAATTGTAGTGTGCATTCTACTACTGATCATTCCCCATTTGAGATTGTTTATGGTTTTAACCCTTTAACACCATTAGATTTGATTCCTTTGCTTGTTGATGAAAGGGTTAGTCTTGATGGTAATCAAAAAGCACAGGTGATAAAAGACCTCCATGCAAAGATTCGACAACAAATAAAAAAAGAATGAACAATATGCAAACAAAGCAAATAGGGGATGAAAATTAGTGAGATTTGAACCAGGTGATTGGGTTTGGGTGCATATGAGGAAAGAAAGGTTTCTTGAACAAAGAAGATCAAAGTTGATGCTTCAAGGAGATGGTTCTTATCAGATCATATAAAGGATTAATGATAATGCCTCCAAAGTGGATCTACTAGGTAAGTATGGTATTAGTGCTACATTTAATGTTTCTGATCTTTCTTCATTTGATGTAGGTAATTATTTGAGGTCGAATACTTTTGAGGAGCAAGGGGTTGATGCAATCTAACCATCAAAGGATCCATTGGAGGTTCCAGTTGGTCCAGTGACTAGGCTTAGGGCTAAGAAGTTCAAAGAAGCTTTCAATGGACCTCTTCAAGATACATGGCCTAAGGTGGACTTCAAGAGGATTTGTAATAATAAAAAGCAAGCCTTGATTAATCTGATTCATGTTCAATAAGGGCTTGTTGGTGGATCCAAAACCATTACACAAGGATTGGTAGAAGAAGACTAAATTCGGATAGTTTGACCTTTAGTTACTCTTTTAGTCATAACTAGATCTATAGATCAAATTTTGATGTGATTCTAATTGGGATGAAAACTATACTTCCATATCTTTTCAACGGTATATGGCATGCCTTCTAATTCATTAAGAAAAGAGAGAACCATCCATTTTAAGTTGGGTCTTATTGCTGCCAGACAGAATGCAGAAACAACAAACTTGTTTTATTTAATTAGTTGGGCTATCCAACTTTAATTATTTTGAGAGGAGACAATTTGTTTGGTTTTTAGATTTGTTTAGTTTAATTACTTTGGGCTAGTTTTAGCTTGGGTTAATTATTATTTAAAATGGGTTTATGTGAGGTCCATTAGGGAAACTAGGGTTTTGGCTTGGAGTATAAATACTATTTAGGAATAATGTTAGGGCAACTTTTTGGACAATATTTTCCAGCATTGTAGCCGACTTTGGTTGCTCCTTCTTGGTTCTTGATTGAAATTTCAACTCTTCAAAGAATTGACTATTCTTTGTTGTGAATTTATACTTCCTTTACTCGTCTTCAAGTGTAGGCGTTGTGATCGAGTTGGTTTATAGTCTTGTTGCCTTGGAGCAAGTCTTTCATTGTGATAAGATCATTCAAATCTCAACAAACTTGGGTTAGACTGATCTTGGGGTTGCGATTACCCTTAAATTCCACTAGGGTTCGCATCACTAAGTTAGATATTTTAGGTAGGTGGAGGTGTATTGATATGAAATATAATATTATTTCCGGAGTGTCGCAACATGTATTAGCTATCTTGGTGTTTGTAATTGTTTATAAATCTACCTTTAGCACTAAAAACCATATACTAAACCTATTTGAAAGCTTTTTATGTCTATCAACAATTCCAGCACTTGTTTGTTGTCAAAACTTGTTGCATTTAACACCAATACCAATTGGCATTAAAGCCTTTATAAATTGTATTGAAAATCATACTATGATTGAGTTAGATAATTTGTATTATAAACTTAATATTACTTATTTTATATTATGATTTCCTAAAACATGTCAAATTCACGAGTTTGTAAAATTTGGTGAAAGTTTACAAATTGAAAATAATTGTAGTTAGTATCATTGATATTCATGTAATGTCAAAATATAATTGTTTTGGCCAACTAACTACCTTACCTTGATTTCAAATTGTTTATTTTTTTTATTGTTGAACAATATTTTCTATATGAAGTTTTTTTCTAGAATTGTCAAATCTTTTGATGGTAAATCACTAATATGTTGCTATTGTTTTTTATAGCCTTGATCTTGAGGGTTGCATAAATATTTTAGAATGTTGATTAGTGTCTTATTGTATATTTTCAATGTTGTTGTTGCTTGAATTTTTTTGCTTCATTTTAGTATTTTTTTTATATTGGTATTTATTCATAATACTTCATCTACCATTAATGTGGTTGCATTTTTTGTTGTTGCTATTGTGAACTTGTTTGACCCTTTATTGTTGTTGAAATTTTTATTGCTAACTTGTTTTATTTCTGAACTTGTTGTTTTTGGTGTTCTTGTTATCGTAGAATGATTATAAACTATAGATTTCTTGAACTTGTTGGTGTCTTTGTTTTCTTAGAAAAACAAGTTCATACTCTCTAATATATCGAATGACAAGTTCAAATAATCATTTGCTCTTATATTTTCCGTGTACGTAATGAATAGACAAGGTTTAAATAATACTAATACAAAATTCTGATAAAAAAAATATTAAAACAAAGAATTAAATGACCTGGTTTTGATGGAACTCATCAATGTTATGTATATAGTGATTTTTTATAGCTTAAATTTAAATTTGTATTAGAAATTTAAATATACAAATTCTATCCAATCCTGACATAATCTTTAGTGATTACGAGATATCTTTACATGGTCTTTATAATTGTAAGATATAGGATAATTTATAATCATCATGATATTCAAGACTATGATTGTGAGACATGATATTTGTGATATGTCATCACTCAATTTAGAGGAATGTTGGATATCTTATCGTGATCTTGATGATTTTTAGGATTGTGGGATATCTTATCGTGATCATGGTATTTATGATTGACTTGCATAACATCTTTCTTCAAGATAGTGGTGAGCTATAAGCTTGACATGTAGAATAAAAACTTGAAAGAAAGTAAGGGTCTTGGTTAAAAAACAAGTCAATCATGTTCTTATTAAAACAAAATTTGTTTTAATAAAATGATAATCCACTTTAATTTGTTTTACCTTACATGAAAAACTAGGTTGGATAGTAAGACAAAAGTGATAATATGATCAATCCAAATTCAAAGTGTTATATTAAGGGTGATACAAAGTTCTCTTTAAAGAGCATACAAACACAATAAAGCTATACAGTCATGACAACACGTTTCTTAGTTGCCCAAGAAACTAAATACGGACCAAGGTATACATCATTATAGTGGTTAAATTATGATTATTTAGGCTCTCTGTATAATTAGAATCCATTTTGGTATAATGTAAAAAAATCTATTTTAAATATTGAAAAACTCATTTAGCAATAACAAGACAATCAATAGTAGGTGAATGGAGAAATTAACACAACCTATATACAATGTCTGGTCAAGTTAAGATACAGTATTGAAGGGCAATTCCATGGACATGATTCTCGTCTACACATTTATATGGAGGGAAAAGAATATGCGATTGGGAAAAAGATAATGTTGGTCTTGTATGAACTTAAATGATATGAACTGAATCATTTTGAATTTATGTCGTGGTGGACAAATTGACTACCTAATAAGGTATTTTTTTTTTGTATTAATGTTACTCAATTTGTTTTTAATTTCAGGGATTATCCTATTTCACTTTTATGCATTTTGCTTATTTTCTTTCTCATTATAAACCCTGTTTTTCTATTCACTTACTTGCCATATAAAATATTCTATCGAGTAAAACTCTTTGAAAACACAATAATTTTAGAAATTTCCTCGGTTTTGCATCTGACTTCACTAATCCTTATAAGCACCATCTTTATTGAAAACAAATTGTCTTTCGGGCCTTGTATCTATATAATTTTCTTTTCAACACTATTACACGCAACCTCATAAATGTTTTAGCATATGTTAATTTAAGATTATGCATTCTCTCACTTGAATTTCGAAAGAAGAGAGCCACGCATGTGGTTAATAAATTATACTATTAAAAAAAAGCCATGTGGGATAAACATTGTAGTAGAAGATAGATTACTATGAATTGTAATAGTATAATTATTATTTTCTCCTTCAGTGCATAAAATTTAACTCTTGAATTCAGGAGTATTTTCACATTTTCCCCCTCCCGGTTTGCATTATCTCATTGTTTTAGGGTGTTTTCATCTTCACATTATTTTTTAAACAACAAATATACTAATTTACCCCTAGAAATAGGCAAAAAAAACAAAAAATATCAAGGGTGTTTTAAGTTTTTCAAACATTGCATAGTGAATTAACAGCTTATGCTCAGATATGACAAAAATAATAGGATGACGATGAGGGTATTTTTGGTGTTGGGTGAATATTGCAACTACTGAATTACCCTCACAAACAATAAGAGTAGACCACTAGAGCAGGGGGTATAATGATATTTTGATTCCAGGTTTTTTGCACTATTATTGCCTGACCGGGGGGTGATTAGGTAATTCAAAATTTCTCTATTATTATTTTTTCTGGGATACTGCAGGCATGTCGGCTTGATGTGCCGACTGTTTTGACCCATACACGCCTTTCAGGCGGCGCGTTCTATGTCTTGCAGCTAGAGAAAATGCCTGACCAATGTGTCTCTGGATGCGCCGCCATGTCCTTATCCACAAGGTGATGCAAGTATTGACGAACGGTGATCAGGTTGTTTTCGGTGATCACTTTTGTTCTAAGATTAAAATTGATTATTTCAGTCCTTAGTCTTTTAATTTTTAATTTGGTTTTAGTTCCTTTGATTTTTTTGCAATCCTTCTTGGACAATCTTTATTTTTTGTTTGTGCTTGTGTGTCTATGCTTTTAATTTTGGTTTTTGTTGTCATTTGATTTTGTTCAGTTTGTCTTGAAACTTTAATTTATGTTAGTAGTCATTTTAAATTTGATATTTCTTATTCTTTCCCTTTGATATTTTTTGTTTGTTTTATTTGTTCTTCAAATCAAATGATTTATTTATATTCATAATAAATATTTATTTATTTATTTGCTCTTTTGCTATTTTTTATTTGTTCAGTGATTGTTTTTTTAATTGTTGTCTTCTTGCTATTTTGTAAAAGTGTTTTGCTTTTTTTTTTTTTATTCTTAAGGCCAATTTAATAATTTTTATTATTTGGACAGTAATGATGATGATAATCTTCACTGTTATAGACATAATAATAATAGTGATGTCATAATGGATTTTCAATAATGTTTTTCTCTTTTTATAAGTAAAAATCAACAACTTATTTTTATTGTTTAGTATATGGAAGTGTTTGCATAATTTATATTTTACTGTTTTGTTTGATTTACATTAAATTATCACATAATTTAATCCTTACACAATGAATTCAATGATTCAGGTATTGAAAACTTCTTATGTTTTTAATGACAATAATAATTTTATGTTGGTGATTTCATTGAAACCTGTTAAATAAATAATTTCATATCAATTTAAAATTCATATATTTTATTAGAAACTCGTGCTTTACAAAAATTCTGAATAAATTTATTATTTTGCCTAAATAGCATTATAAAAAAAATCTTATACTCTTAATTTTTTTGTTGAAAAAAATATGGTACTGGCTACATTTATTTTGATTCTTTTTATTTTGTGTTTTGTTAAAGTTTTTAGATTTTTTGTTTTATTCTTCAAGGTAATTTTGTGATTTTCATTGTTTACACAATAATAATAATAATAATAATAATAATAATAATAATAATAATAATAATAATAATAATAATAATAATAATAATAATAATTTTAGTGATTGTTGTTTTATGATTGTTTTCTTCATGGCTCTTTTGTTACAGTTTTTATTCTTTAGGACAATTTAATAATTTTTCTAATCATTTTAAAATTGATATTTTTTCCCTTCGTTTCTTTTTTATTATTATTTTATTTATTCTTCAAATCAAATGTTTTTTATGCTAATAATATTTAGTTTGGTTTTGTTATTTATTTTGGTTCTTTATTTGATTTTTTGTTAAAACAATTTGGTCTTTTATTTTAAACTTCAAGATTATTTTATGGTTTTCATTCTTAACACAATAATACTAATAATAATCATTGTGATTGTTTTTTTATAAAATTGTTTCTTGCTTGCTCATTTGCTACAATGTTTTTATTCTTCAAGACAATTTAATAATTTTATTATAATCTAAATGATTGTAATAATTATATTCATAATGATGATAATACTAATTTTGTTTTTGTTCTTTTAATTTTGTGTTTTAATTATTTTTATTTATTCTTCCAATCAAATAATTTTTTTTATGTTGCGATTATTTTTTTGTGTTTTGTCTTCAATCATAATAATAACAATGAGAATAATAATTCAAATAATTTATCATTCAATGTTCTATTTATTAAGAATTAAGTTTTGTAGCATCTTTATATATAATATTTCAAATCTAATATCCCAACTTAATGATATCTTATTTCTTTAAAATAGTATTGCTTAACATTAGTATTAAACACAAAAAGTTGTCTTGTAATTAATGTTTTTAACATTACTTAACAAAAAGTATGAAAATGTTAATTATCTTGACCACATATAGCATTATAAAAAAACTCATATTATTAACATTTTTTATTTCATTTCAAAAAATTAGTTATGACTGAGATGAAACACAGTACAAGTGACTCGTTATCTATAAAGCTAAAAGAGGTCACGGTTTCAAGCAGCGTTTTACACTGTTCATCTAGACTTAGAGAATTATGGATTGGAATAGTGAAATTATATATTATTATTATTATTATTTGTATACTAGGACTGAATAAAGAGGTCGCGAGAGTTTGAATATCTCAAGCAACAAAAATGATTTTGGATCCCATGGTTTAAACTGTTCATTACTATTTGAAAAAGTGTTTTCCTCTTTTTTTAATCCGGCTTCTTTTTTTATTGTTTTTTGAAAAGGTGCTTTTCCTTTCTTTTCTTTTTAATTCAGCTTCCTTTTTTTTGTTTATAACCAGATGTCCAAAACAGCTTATGCGCACCACGATTAATTTCCGGACCCACTTTTTTTTTTAAAATTTTTTTTCTATTTTTTTCCCACTTATATATTTTTTTATAATGGGGTATCTGAATCAGCTTACGCGTACCACGACTATTATTATTTTATTAAAAAAAAAGCTAGATCAACTAGGTGTTTTACTTGATTTTCATTGTTCATTACTGTTTAAAACGGTGTTTTCTCCTTTTTTTTTGTTTATAACCGAGGTGTCCGTAGCAGCTTACACGCACCACGACAAATATTCGTACCCACTTTTTTTAACATGTTTTTCCTATTTTTTTCCACGTATACATTTTTTCAATATCAAAGTTTTCATTTATTTCAATTTTGTCCTTTAAATGAAATTTATTATACATGTATTTTTCATTTTTGGCCCTTATACTTTTAATCTTGGATTTTATTTTAATTCCTTTATTTTTTATAGATATTTTTTAAATGATTCCTATTTTTGTCTATGTTTATAGTTACATACTTTTAGTTTTTGTTTTTAATTTTTATTAAAGTTTTTTTATGTGATGTTTAAATTTTAATTTGTTTTGGTGATCATTTGAAATTTGTTATTTATTATTTTTTCTCTTTGTTTTTTTTATTTTTTATTTTTATTTATTCTTCAATTCAAATAATTGTTTAAAATCCAATAATATTTATTTTTATTTTGTGATTTATTTATTTTTTAATTGATTTTTTGTTAATATTATTAGGTGTTGAAATTTCTAATTATTGTAGATAAGGCATTCAAAATAATGATAATGAATATTTGTAAGTTTTTTTTTCTTATAAATATGTTAGGCTAATGATATATTTTGATATTTATTTAATATTAGCGTCTTAATATATATATATATATACACACACACATAATAAAAATGACCAAGGTTTTTTTGAAAAGCAAATATTAATATCATTATTCTGAAATACTTTTAATATAATAAATGAGGAATAAATCTATTAAATAAAAAAATAATTTAATTTCTTTTTCTAACAATAATTATGGTGTCATCGATAGTATGAGGAAGAATAATTAGAATATGAATTATTTATAATAATATTTATAATGACAACTACAATAATTGTGACAATTTAACAATCATGATAATAACAATAAGAATAATAATCAAGATAATTCATTAATCGATATTGTTTTTGTTAAAAATTAACTTGCACCGTTTTTTTAATGTATGATATTTCATATCTAATATTACATGAATAAAAAAATATACAAAACTATACATAGACAAAATAGGTGAAAAATAATCATCAAATTATGTACAAATTAAAAATATATGAGTCTGCTACCCTGCTCTTCGTCGTAGACAAGATCAAATTTTATAACATGTCAAAAAATATTAATGGTTCTTGATTTTTTTAATAATACTATACATTAGAGCGAAATAATCAATCTACAAGACTTTCAATTATTTAGTTTTTTAATATATTTATTTTTATTATAGATAATGCATTGAAAATAATTAGAAAGATTATTTTAAAGGTTTTTTCTCTTAAAAATAATTATTTATTATGTTATTTGTTCAATATTAACGCATTAAAAAATATAACAAATAACTAACAACTGAAGATTAACTATATATGCATAAGAGAAGGTTTTACTTTCATTTCACACCACCAAAGGTTAACTTACTCTATTTTTTAACCAAAATATAATATAAAGATAAATTTTACTAAAAATTAAAAGTCAAAACTAAGAGTATAAACACATAAATACAAACAAATTATTTAGACTTATACCAAAATTACTAAAAAAATAAATGGATCAAAACTAAATCAAGAAATAAAAGAATAAATTATTTTTTCATTGCAACACTTTCAATTGGTTTAATTTAATCCTTTGGTTAAAATTATTTACATATTTTGTTTTTATTTTGGCCCATATAGTTTTAATTCTTTATTTTAATTTTTTAATTTGTTAGATATATTTCTAAATAGTCTCTATTTTTGTCCATGTTTATATATATATATATATATATATATATATATATATATATATATATATATATATATATATGCTCTTAATTTTGGTTTTAATTCTAATTATTTTCTTTTTTGTTTAGGTTTTATTTTTTAGAAAAATTTAATTCTTGGATTTGAAGTTATTTTTGTTAAGAAATTAATTTTACAATATTTTTATATATAATAATTCAGATCTAATGTTATGTAAAAAAAAAGCAACACATAAATAAAATGGATAGACAAATTTGTCCAAGTTATCTATAATTAAAAAATATATGAATCATTTTTCTTTGTTTCGATTACAATATTTTTTTAGGAGAAAAAAACCCTATTTCTAATAAATTTTATCCATTATAATTTTATTAATTAAATAATTACAGCACATAAAAAATTAATTAGTTTTTTATATAGAAAAAAACACAGTGCAGCGCGTTAAAGCTACCTCGTATTATCTAATCTTGCACGTTGAACTTTCGCCATGGAGGGCAGGTCGATCTGTCGCAGTCGTTGGTTTATGTTTTTCCCAACATACGGAATCAGCTTTACAGCTAGATTCAGCGGTCCAGTTACCTCGTTATACATACAGCTAAATCAGCTCCGTTGCTCACTGTTCATCTAGACTCATAAGCGTTGTGGATTTGAATAATGAATCTAAATAATAATATAAGTATTATTTGTATACTTGCGTATAACAACGAGGTTGCCTGGCCAAGTGGTTAAGGCTCGCGGGTGTCTAACGAGGGTGAGAGTTCGAATCTCACAATCAACGAAATAATTTTGAACATTACCGTTACAGAAGGGGTTTTGTTTTTTTTTTTTTTTGAAATCACATCGTGTCCGACAATCTCAAGACGCCAAGTGGAGTACCTGAGCGTCGTGTACCCCACGCGCGAGGTGGTCGAGGAGAGGCAGCGTTTCTACGTGGACATGGAAAGTCTATTTTAGAGCGAGAAAACAAATTAATAATAAAAACAATGATTATCGTAGACAGAGAAAGAAACAAAAACGGGAAAGAAAAATGCAGAGCGAGAGACAAGGCGCAGAGTGGCCGTCCAAAAACTGCAGTCGAGTAAAGAGAGAGAATTTTTCTTTATTAATTCATAATAATAATAATCATAATTTTATTATTGTTATTATTTTCTCCCTGGTTTGCTTCCTCATAATCATAACCGAGGTCGCGTTTCCGCCCAAAAATATCACATTTCCCCCATTTTTTTCAAAATAAAGTAAAAATAGCGAGAGACATAACACGAACGGAGAAATTAAATCCCCTCTTGCTGCCCATAATTCCCGACTCCGATCATTCCTCTCCCATTCTAGCTCAATCGATTCAATTTCTTCGTTTTATTTATTTTCTGTTGTTAATAATTTAAATTCCGAGCTAGGGAAAGAGAGATATAGAGATCTTTGTCCTAAAGCTAAAGCAGGTCATGAAAACATTGTAATTACTCTTATAAAATATTATGGATTGCTACAATATTTTCTTCACAATTAATTATATTGGTGACAGGTTACGCGTCTTTCGATCAAAAAAGAAGTATGCCCTCTCCTCTTTCATGTCCGAAGAATTCACTACTTGACTGACTTTGGGTTATAAACCTGATTTTATTGCCCAGGCATAACAACCTTCTTCAACCAATTGCAAAAGGACAATAAATGCAATTTCAGTCCCGCATGAGACATGTCAATATATATATATATATACTAGCAACTTGCCCGCGCGTTGCCGCGAGTATTTTTTTGTATATAATTTAACATAATTAAATCAACAATGATAAATTTATATGATATCAGTAAATAAAAATTATAGATTCAAAGATAAAATATTGTAAATTTTGAGTTGAGTTTGTCACATAAGCATAGATTATATCTTTTAGAATATAGGTATTGCGTCATAAACGATCACAAAAGAGCGCGCACTAACATTAGAAAAAAGAGCAACATATTTGAATAAGAAAAAAAAACTAACTGAAATCATTATTGTGCAGATAATAAAATTATAAAAATCAATTAATAGAAAGAGAAAAAAAAAAAGGGAAAAGGAAGCAATATTAATTTAAAATATTATAACAATAGCAACATCGGAGTCTTAACATTTAAAATTATTATTGCCGCTAGAATAAAAACAACAAAAATTATTAAATTATACCGAGGGAAAAAAATAAAAAGCATGAAAAAAACAGCAAGCAAGAAAAACCAATTAAAAAATTATTATTATTATTATTATTATTATTATTATTATTATTATTATTATTATTATTATTATTATTATTATTATTAGTATGAAAGAATAAATAATCACTATTATTATAATAATAGAATACATAATCACTATTATTATAATATTAATAATAATCACTATTATTATTATTATTATTATTATTATTATTATGTTAATAATGAAATAAACAAAAATAAATGAAAGACTAAAAACATCCTATAAACTTTAACAAAAGATAAAAAAAAAAAAAAACTATTATTGCTATTACTGTAAAAAAAAAATTATGAAATTATCCGGAGGGAAAAAGAACATTAAAGAAAGAGCAAGTATGCAAAACAATTTAATTATTATTATTATTATTATAATGTTAATAATGAAAGGAAAAAAACAATGAAAGACTAAAAACATGCAAGAAATTTTAACAAAAGATAAAAAAAACAAAAACAATTATTATTGCTATAACCGAAAAAAAAAATATTATCAAATTATCGGGAGAAAGAAAAAAAACACAGCAGAGTAAGAACAAAAAATAATTAAGTCATTATTATTATTATTATTATTATTATTATTAGTATTATTATTATTACTATCACTATTATTATTACTATTATTATTACTATTATTATTATTATTACTATTATTATTATTATTATTATTATTATTATTATTACTACTATTATGATTATTATTATTATTATTATTATTATTGTGTTAAATACACTTTTATATATACATGGACAAAAGTAGAGATTATTTTAGAAATATAAAGAACTAAAAGTATAAGGACTTAAATGAAAATCAAATCTAAAGGGCTGAAATTAAAAAATTCAAAGTCAAAGGGCTGAAATGCAAATTACATTTATTCTCAATTGAAATCAGAGGACAAAATTGCAAAAATCGGAACTTTTGTACCAAATTGATTGAGTTGTATACAGCCAATCCGGAAATTGAAAGTAGAAGGACCGAAGTGAAACTTTGGCATTCAATCAATTCAAATCGGAGGACCCAATCGACCAAAATCAAAACTTATATAACAGAAATGAGGACCAAAAACGAAATTAAAAGTCGAGGGACCGAAGTGCAAAGTCAAAATACATGGGGGACTCTCCTGCACATTGACGTGCAGGAGAGAGAGAAACGTGGCCGGCGGCTTCAACCGGCCTCCGCCGCGTCCACGGACATCTGGTGGTGACACGCACCACCGCGGGAGGAAGAGCACGCGGCGGCGCTTCGTTCTGGCCTCCGGTAGAGAATTTCCGGACACAGGAGGAGGCCGCACGCGCCACCTGAACAGGGCATGAGGCGCAAAACCGCTTGGCGCGTGCGACTCACGTCCTGACAGGCAACGATTTAAAAATTCGAAAAATAGGGTAAATTACCTTCCCGTCCCTGCACCCAATTCAGTGTTTTTGTCTTATTAGGGGCTAAAATCGTCTTTAGCCATTTACGAAAATAATAAAAAATTCCACAGTTGCGGCGGACCGGACCGGTCCGGCCGCGCGCAATTACTCCGGTGCCCCTGCGCCGGAGGCGTTATTTTGTCCTATTATAAGGGATGAAATCGTCACTACACTGTTCACAACTGATTATTTAAAAAAGAAAAAAGAAAAAACCGAAAATGGCCTCATGAACGCAGCTGATTTTGCCGCGCGAGTGAAGGAGATTTTCGGGCGAGCACTGCCGCAATCCACAGTGCATTTAGAGAGAAGGCACAGTGGATTGCACAGTGTTTTGCCCACGAGATTTAGATTTTTGGTAATATATATATATATTTCAAATGATTTCTATTTTTGTCCATGTTTATATATACATGCTCTTAGTTTTTGTTTTTAATTTTTATTATTTCCTCTGTTGATAAGGGTTTTTTTTTTAATTTAATGCTTAAATGTGAATTTGTATTGGTAATCATTTGAAAATTGATATTTATTATTTTTCCCTCTTTTTTTGTATATTTTTATTTATTGTTCAAGTCAAATAATTTTTTTAAATCTAATAATATTTATTTTTGTTTCATTATTTTTTTAATTGCTTTTTTGTTAATATTTTTATGAGTTTCAATTTATATATTGATCATGACATTCAATATATATATATATATATATATATATATATATATATATATATATATATATATATATAATGACCTAAGTATTTTTGAAAAACAAATCAAATTAATTTAATGTTAGTGTTCTAAAATACTTTTAATATAATAATATGAGAAATGATACTTATAAAATAAAAAAATAATTTAATCTTTTTTTCTAACAATAATGATGGTGTCAACAATAGTATGACCAATAGTAATTAAAATATTAATTATTTATAATAATAGTTATAATGACAACTATAATAATTTTGACAATTTAACAATCATGATAATAACAATTAGAATAATAATCAAAATAATTCAACAATTGATGTTATTTTTCTTAAATGTTGACTTTTATGGATTTTTTATGTAATATATTGCAGATCTAATATCACATAAATAAAAAATATACGATGTCACACGTAGACGAAACGAGTGGAAAAATTGACCCAATTTATCTACAATAAAAAAAACTATACGAGTCACTTGCCGTAGCCATAAACAAATTTTATAACATGCAAAAAAATATTGATGGTTTTAGATTATTTTATGATGCTGTATATCTAGGGGAATAATCAACCTACAAAACTTTTAATTATTACTATAGCAAAATTATTTACTATAATAATAATAATAATAATAATAATAATTGTATATTAGTTTTTATATATTTATTTTATTATGGAAAATGCGTTTAAAATAATGATAACGATTATTTTTAAGGTTTTTACTCTTAAAAATAATTATTTTTTATATTTGTTAAATATTAACACCTTAAAATATATATGTATAAAAATGAACTAAGGTTTTTTTTTTTTAAAAAAAAACTCAAATTAATTTAATCTTACTGCTCTCAAACACTTCAAATATAATAATATGAAGAATAAATCTTAAAAAAAAATATTGAATTTCTTTTTATAATGATAATGATAGTAGCAGCGATAATATTATCAGTAATGATTAAAATAATAATTATTTACAATAATTGTTATAATAACAACTATAATAATTGTGATAATTTAACAATCATAATAATAACAATGAGAATAATAATCAATATAATTCATTAATCAATGTTGATTTTGTTAAAAATTAACTGCTGCAGCTTTTTATGTATGATATTTCAGATCTAATATCACGTGAATAAAAAATATATGAAGTTACACATAGATAAAACATGTGGAAAAATTGAGTCAAATTATCTACAAATAAAAAATATATGAGCGGTACAAAAATTGATTTTTTTCTCATTACTGTTTGAAAAAGGTGCTTTCCCCTTGCATTTTGTTTTTATAATCGGGCTTTCTATTTTTATTTGTTTTATTATAACCGGGGTGTCTGAGCCAGCTTACGCGCGCAACGACTAATCTCCGGATCTACTTTTTTTAAAATATTTTTTTCCTGTTTGTTTTTGGCACTTATACATTTTTTTTTCTTATAACCAGGGTATCCAGGTCAGCTTACGCGCACCATGATTTTTTTCCCCACGTATACATTTTTTTTTTATAACGGGGGTGTTCGGGCTAGCTTACACGCGCCACTAATAATCCCAGGACCCATTTTTTTTTTTTTTTACATTTTCTCCTATTTTTTTCCACTTATATTTTTTTCTATAATCGGAGTATCCTGGCCAGCTTACCCGCACCACGACTATTATTTTAAGAAAAAAGCTAAAACAGCTCGCTCAAACACTGTGCACACACTCACAAAACACTGTGGATTACAACAATGTATTAACGATTTCGCCCCTCAGTACACCTCAGCCCTTGACTTGGGATCAAGGGTATTTTTGAATTTTCTATGGGATCGGTTGGCATTACTAGATTGTTTGGGTGTAGTTTTGTATTTTACCTGTATTTTTGCACAGTAAAATAACCATAAAACCCATGAATAGGACAAAAATGAACAGGAACCGCCGAGGGCATTAAGGTTATTGCACATATTTTTTTAAATAGCTAAATACAAATTTACCCCCATATAAAAATAAATGACCTATTTATTATTTTCAACAAATGATAATTTACTATCATTATTCTAAAATATTTTTAATATAATAATACGAGGAATAAATCTTAACAAATAAAAAAAAACTTTTTTAAACAACAATGATCGTGTCATCTATAGTTTGACCAATAATAATTAGAATATTAATTATGTATAATAATATTTATAATGACAACTATAATAATTGTAACAAAAATTCATTGGTCAATAATAAATGAAAAAATTGCCCTACATTTCGCCACAGTCGGCACCAAATTTTTTAACAGTAACAAAACTGTTAATGGTCCTAAATTTTTATATATATTATTTTTTGGACCTTTTCTTAAAAAATAGGAGAGGGTAATTATATATTATGATATTTTTTCATATTAACGTCTTAAAATATATATAAAAATTTGAACTGACTTTTCTATAAAAATCTCACATTAATTTAATCTTAGAGTTCTAGAAATTTTTAATATAATAATATGAAGAAAAAATCTGAAAAAATCATCTTTGATAAATTTTAGCAATTGTATTTTTGCTATCTGTCAAATAAATTATTCGGCAAGTAGTTAAAACATGCCCAACAAATAATTAATATATTGCAGGCAACAAATAATATATCTTTGGTCAATTTGATCAATTGTGATTTTACTATCTACCAATTAAATTATTACCAAAGTAATTAAAACAAAACATCAATCAAATTGTTTGTTGCATAAAACAAATCACTCATCTGTGCAGCAATTCAACGATTATAATTTTACTATTTGCTAATAAAAAAATTCATGAAACAAATAAAAACATACACAATAATCACAGAATTTTTTCAATTTCAATTGTACAATCTACCGATTAAATAATTATCAAAACAGTTTAACAGTAGCAACATTCAATCACTTTTAGGAGGAAAAAAACCTGTTTATAACAAATTCTATTGATTATAATTTTACTAATTAAATATTAAAATAACTAATTATAACACACCAAAAATCAATTAATTTCTTATATAAAAAAAAACCCAGCGCAACACGCGGGCAAATCACCTCGTATTATCTAATCTTGCACGTTGAACTTTCGCCATGGAGGGCAGGCCGATCTGTCGCAGTCCTTAGTTTATTTTTTCCCAATATCTGTCGCGGTCCAGTTTATTTTTTGGGATTTTCTCATGACTTCTGCTGAAGGACACAGAAAAGTAAGGGCCTAGGAGTTCAGTTGTGGGCAGTAAAAGAATGATAATGAATAATAAGAGGTAATTCCCTTTGGTATTTGGAAAGAAACTTAATTTTATATATTGATGTGATATATAATCTTAAGGTATGATGGGTGAAAAAAAGAGATTAGGATGTTATATTTTTTAATTTAAGTAGAAACAAACTTGTGATTGATTAATGAGTACCTCTCAAGGCTTCATGATTATGATTATAAAGGCTATGGTTAGATAATAATGAGACATATAGCTATTCATTTTGAAGTAAAAGATTGAGTTGTTTTATGTTTCTAATTAATTAACTTTTTTATTTTAATTAATTATAAAATAAAATTTTCTATGTCATGTCTTGGAAAAGAAAGATGAGACATCCAATATATTTTGTTTATGATAAACAAAGATTTTTCAAGAATTATCACATTGACTTTATGGCTCTTTAGCTTATTGGTTTTATAAAGCCTCACTTCCAACATATATAACATTGAAAGTTGAAATTAAGAAAAAAAAACTAAGATTGACATGTAACAGACAAAAGAAAACGTATTATACAATTATTAAAACAACTTAATATTTAAAGACTAAATTAAAATTAAAAAAAAAAAGACAAAGCACTATTATAATTAATAGTGTTTTTTGGGTATGTTTAAAGTGATTTAGCTACATCTTTTAATAATTTATAAATAATAATATACAATTCTCATAAGAAAAATAAAATAAAATCTTCCAAAGTTGGATGTACATGACAAAATAAAATCTACCATGCATAGAATTTGGCAACGTACTTAAAGGTTATTTGGATAACTTTCATATACCAATTGCCAACTCTTCTCCTTTATGAGGCTGTTAGGCACGGCGTGCCATAGAAATTCAAAAGTTTTTTTTTTTTTTTCATTTTAAATAAATATGTTTTGGTGTTTTTAGATCATTTTGATGTGTTGATGTCAAAAATGATTTTTAAAATATAAAAAAAAACATCATTTTGATATATTTCGGCACGAAAAGCACTTTGAAAAGCTACCACAACAGCCCTCCCAAACAGGCTCTATATGGTGTATTTAATCTACAACGTGAATAAAACATTCTATGTTGCATAGTCTATTATAACCCATTTCTGGATTATTCCCAAAATTTAATCGAAATAAAAATAAAAATAAGAAAAATAAAATAAAGAAATTGGCGTGGTGGAAAAATGAAGTTGGAAAATTTTAACAGATTTGAGAGCCTGATCGTACCTCTATTATGCTCAGAAATGAAGGAAAATGCAGATTCAATAATAAAATAAATGATTATCGGATAAATCTACATCGAAATTAAGTCGAAAGATATAATTATATTTTTAATAGGGTAATTTGATTTAATCATGGGCCAAATTAAAGTTAATTATGTTTAGGAATTAATTTAGGGTCTAATTAAAGGATTTAATAAAGTGCAATGACTTCATTATACTTTAAATTGGTCAAATTAATTTTATTAAGGTTTTAATTGGTGAAAACTTAAGTTTGAGAGCCTAATTCGGGTTAAATTGAGAAGATTAGAATTTTAATAGACCAAATATAATTTTTAACAAGTCAATTGGTTGAAATTGGAGGTGAAATACAAGAAAAATAAAGTTTTTGGGTCAATTAAAAATAGAATTGAAGAAATTTGAGATTTAGGGGATCTATTGAAGTTTGACTAGGGATAAAGTAGAACAATCATAAGGTAAAGAACCTAATTGAACTTTCTCTAGTCACTATTAATTCTCTTCCCCAAAATTCTGCCTAAAATCTTGTTTTAGTACGAACTTTATAGGTGCATTTAATGCATTTATCCTTCATTAAATTTGACAAAACATGCACGAAAGTATTCATGTGATTCTCTATACACTAGGGTATAGACCGTTATGGATGATTAACACCATACATGCGGTGATTCATCCCCAAAGTTGACAACTTAGATAGCCTGCTGCAGTTGTCAAATCTACCTATTTATAACATCTTTGAGCCAATGGTTGGGATGGTTCTAATTTGAACCAATGACTTAAATTTAACCCATGTATGGAAAATATTACCTCTTCCACCGGTTATAAATAGAAGTGAAATCCAAGGCATGAGGAGGGGAGAAATTGGAAGCCAAAATTCAGGAAAAAAAAACCAGCCCTTTGCTTTTTCTGACCACCATTGCCACCATTTCCGTCACCAACACATCCCATAGCCACCAAAAAAGTATCCTATACATTGTGGAGCAACCTAAAATTGGTCTTCTCCCTTTTCTCCCTTCTCTTCCTCCCCCGTGACTACAATTGTCATAATTTCTTGAATTTTTTCTGGTCAACTCAAGCCACCAGCGGAGGTTCCTTTTCACATTAGACTACTCCACGACAAGTAACAACCACCTTCATTTTCTTCACCTTCATCCCTATTCATGTAATACGTGAACACTAGAGAGTGAATGAATTCACTCTGCATTGTTTACTTGATTACTGTTTTTTTTTTGTTTTTCCCAAGAAAAAGAATTATATTTCAAGCTTTTTGTGACTTTACTAGATGTTTTTCTATCACATTTTGCTCAATATTAGTTTGTAGATCTACATTTAAGTATACAGACTTGGTATAAAAATATGATTTTTCTCTGAAATTTTCAAAAAAATCTTATTTGATAATTATAGAAATATGTTTTCTTTTCTTGCATACGACCGAATCCTAAAAACTTTCTATGCATATTTTCACAAAAAAACTAAAATGCATTTTTTTTCTCATATTTTAAAATGGAAATGGATATCCTAACCGATTTATGATTATCCGTTAAAGTTCGACTAAAATATTAAAAATCTTTCATCAAGAATTTTGTTTATTTTTTTTAGTTGTAGACTTTAATATTTGTGGTGAAAAACTATATTGTAAAGTAGACCATTAGATATCAAAGTACAATAAGTACAATGCTAAAATTTAAACTTAAGAGCAATTAGGTTTTCAACCCAATGGTGTCTAGATTGCTTTGAGTTTGACTGATTGCTAAACTCAAATGTTTTGAGCTTCACATGTGCACTAAACCTAGATTGCTTTGGATTTGGTTGATTGTCAAACTCAAGTAACCTATATTTTTTTAAGTTTGAATGATTTTCAAACCCAAGTGTTTTAGGCCTAAAACATTCACCAAACCTATATTCCCTTTACAAGGACGTGTTTTGTGATGGAACGTGTCAACCTAACATGCCCAGAAATGCAGAGAAATTGTACCAATATATTTTCGTAAACATATATAAAGATATACTAATAAAATTTTAGTTAATTAGTAGCCCCCTAATCTTTGCAATACACTAATATGCAAAGACATTATTTAATTTCCCAATTCGAGTAGAGTGGTGAGTTTGTCATATAAAAAAGGGGTGTAAGCTGGAAAAAATGCAAAATAAATAAAAATATGCTTATTGACCAAAAGAAGCTCATTAAAAAAAATATCAAAGAATCTATACTTAGATTATAAGTGATTTAGAATACCATGCCATAATTTATAAAAAAAATCCTGACTTTGTGAAATCCAAGAAAAGTGAATCTATTTTTAGAATTTGTAAAGTGGTTATAAGTTATTTGGAAAGTGGGAGCTTGAGGCTTTCCCATCGTTATCTGTTATCATGGGATAAAAATAACCATTACCATAGGGCTTAAAAGCCCTCTAATGAAGAGTGGTTCTCATGATTTTTTTAAGGGGCATGAGAAGCATTCACTAAAGAGTGATGGTTGAATGATACTGCTATATGGCCTTGTGTTTGGCTAACATGTCATAATATAGGTTTGGTAAACATGTTAGACCCAAAACCATTAGACTTGACAATTAGCCAAACCTAAGGTGATTTGTGTCTAACGAACGAGCCAGATCTATGACATTTGGGTTTGACAATCAATAAAACCAAAGCGATATACGTCTAAAAAATATGTTAAACTCAAAACACTTTGGTTCTACCATTGTGTCAGATCCTAGATCACCTAGATTAAAAGTACTGTAGACATGATAAACTGTTACATTAGAGATACTGATTTCCCTACATTCATAGATGTGTAGAATATGTCTTAAACGACCCACCATACTTATCATCTTATTAGTGATATGTAAAAAATGTTTGTCCCTTATTAATATAATCAAGAACAAAGAACTTTTAATCATCTAGTAGGTGGCCTAGTGGTAAGGGTTTACAACTAAGGGGTTTGCTCCCCCTGTGGTTTCATGTTCGAGTCCTATAGTTGCTAATATGATGGTCATTGGAGGCTTACAAGGTCGTTAGCTTCAGGGATCGTGAGATTAGTCGATATACACGCAAACTGACCCGGATATCAATGTTAATAAGAAAAAAAAAAACTTTCCAGTCATTTATTTTCCTAAAAACAATGTTTAAGGGTTATAAATACTCCTTGAACTACTAAAGTTAAAAATTCAGAATTTCTTCTATAATAAATAATTTGCATATATTTCATAGATTTAAAATCTTAATTTTTTGTAAAAATATTTTTGTTCATTGAATTTAAAGTTTTTTAAGTTGTTTACTGTTTTTCCTATGAAAATATTAGCTTTATCGTTAAAATTTTTCAATTAGAACTATTTTTTTTTTAGGTATTAAAGCTTGTGTAACCATGGCTATTAAAAATTTATCTGAAACTGGAAAAGCATGCTTCAATAACTAGTAAGAATCTAAAAAACTATATAGATATTGAATGCCATCTAATCCGAACCACAGCCTTTCTTTTCTCTCCTACTTCCAGCCTCACTGTAATGTCTACGTTATCTTTCGGTCTCTTCTTTCCAAAACCACAGCAAGTTACCAAACTCAAAAGGCTGAATCCGCCATACGTCGCTAGGGTTTCATGCAAAACAACAGATGATGCACAGAACCCTGCCACGAGAAGAGACGTCCTCATTGGTATAGGAGGCCTGTATAGTGCAACCAATCTTCCTGACCGAACTGCCAATGCTAAGCCAATCTCCCCTCCAGACTTGACCAATTGTGAGTTCGTGGATTTTCCAAGCCTCGAAAACCCAACAAACTGTTGCCCTCCACTATCCAAAAAGATCATAGACTTCAGACCCCCTTCTCCATTCTCCCCGCTACGCACTAGGCGTGCGGCCCATTTAGTTGATGAAGACTTCGTAGCTAAATATGCTGAAGCCATTTCCTTGATGAAAAGTCTCCCCGAAGATGATCCACGTAGCTTCTATCAACAAGCCAATGTACATTGTGCCTACTGCGATGATGCCTACGAACAAGTGGGTTTTCCAAAATTAGAACTTGATGTTCATTTCTGTTGGCTCTTCTTTCCTTGGCACAGATACTATCTTTACTTCTATGAAAGAATCTTGGGAAAACTGATTAATGACCCAACTTTTGCTCTGCCTTTCTGGAACTGGGATTCCCCTAGTGGTATGCAAATGCCTTACATCTTCACCGACCCTAAATCTCCACTCTATGACCAGTTCCGCGACCAGAATCACCAACCTCCTGCATTGCTTGATCTTGATTATGCAGCGGGAGACCCGAACCCCACAAACGCAAATCAATTATACTCTAGTAATCTTAGAGTGATGTACAGGCAAATGGTGTCCGGGGCAGCAAAACCAACACTCTTTTTTGGAAAACCATACCGTGCTGGTGACGATTCTCGTCCTGGAGCTGGGACGATTGAGAGCTCCCCTCACAATAATATTCACAGATGGACCGGTGATCCAACTCAAGAAAATACCGAAGACATGGGCAATTTTTACTCAGCTGCGAGAGATCCAATATTTTTCTGTCATCACTCAAATGTTGACCGGATGTGGACGATATGGAAGACTATACCTGGAGGAATTAGGAGGGATATCAGCGATCGTGATTGGCTTAATTCAGAGTTTCTATTCTACAATGAGAATGCAGAGCTTGTTCGTTGTAAGGTTAGAGATTGTCTTGACAATAGAAGGCTGAGGTATACTTATCAAAATGTTGAAATTCCTTGGCTAAAATCAAGACCAGTTCCAAGAAGGTTGGGAAAGAAAGTAGCTGAAACAAAAACTGCAATAACACCGATCACTGCATTCCCTTTAGTCTTAGACAAAACCATAGTTACTGTAGTTTCAAGGCCAAAGAAATCAAGAAGCAAGAAAGAGAAAGAAGAGGAAGATGAAGTTTTAGTGATAGAAGGGATAGAATACGACAGAGGACAATTCGTGAAGTTTGACGTGTTCATAAATGATGATGACCTTGAGATACCTTCTAAACCAGAAAATACAGAGTTTGCTGGGAGCTTTGTTAATGTATCTCATAAGCGTGCGAAGAAGTCCAAGACAAGATTGATATTGGGGATTACAGAATTGTTGGAAGACTTAGAAACTGATGGAGATGATAGCATTGTGGTGGCTTTGGTGCCCAGGTCTAATAGTGTTAGTGATCCTGTTGTCATCGCTGACGTTAAGATTGAGTTTGTCAAGGAATAATGAATTATCAGGGACATCTTTTTTTGCTTTTCCTTCAGGAGATCGATGTATGTCCTTCAGTGCTTGTCTAGTTGACTTGCTGCTTAATATCATGCGCTTTTAAGTCAACTCAGTACTTTTTTGTTTAACAATCTACAATTTAAGTCATTGATTTTTTTATTTTTAAATATTCATCTCTAGATCATCAATGTTGTTGTTTATCAAAAAAATGTTATTTATGAAATCATAAAAAATTCAAATTGGAATCGTGTGTCCCCCTAAGTCTTCTGATGAGGTGTCTAGGTTTTACCGGTTCATGGTCTCCAACAAAAACAAGTCCCCTGTCATTATAGCATCCCTCCTATATTTAAGTCAATAAATTAAAGGAGAGAAGAAAAATATTATCCAATATACTAAAAGAGGTCAGGGTCAGTTACTGTAACACCCTCAAATTATAATATCATGAAATCTCCCAGCATTTCTTTACTAATGTCAAGTATTGGGTAATATGTCTAAAATTATGGGATTTTTTTTTTGAAATTTCGGCAGAGTTTCCTCTATTTTTGTTGATACCAAGTTATCGACAACACTTCTATTATATGTCGTTACAACTTCCATCTTGATCCAATCAACCTGGATCACTTTACATTCATCAAACAATAACTCAATATTCATACTTATCAATACATGCAAGTCTCATAATATCAATTAGTAAATCAACATAAATGTACTACCAGAACAACTCAAAAGATAAACAATTTCATCATTAAACGTAATAAATGCTAATTAACTACATATAAGCCTTTAAACTACATAAACACAACATTAAGATTAAGAGCCATATCATATTTATAATAAATCTTATCTTATCATTTTGAAAATGATTTGGTCATACTATCAACTATTCATATATATAATACATCCACTACATATTACACCTTCTATTTAATTTTTACAACACAAAAGGATTTACACCCAAAGTAAAGACATGAATATTACATTCCAAAATAGTAATTCATAAACGGGAGTATTCTAACGATCTGCATCACCTCGCGGTGTACCTGTTTCAACAATAACAATATTAAGTAACTTACTCACTATGTTATTCTAATATTAATTAATTACTCTTAACCTTTGAAATTTAATACTTCTACTTCAATCTAACTTAATCCCTTAATTTACATAATCTTTTCAAAATTTACAAATCCAGCTAATTCATCATAATTACCAAATAAATCAAACACTTCCATATAATTACTCAGAAATTTGGTTTCCTTCCTCAGTCACCAATAGATCCAGTACTTCCATTCGAATTACCCATCATCCGGCTAACCTCTTTTGTTAGCCAATCAATCCGGTAATTCCATTTGAATTACCCAGCATCCGGCTAACCTCTTTTATTAGCCAATCAATCCGGTAATTCCATTTGAACTACCCAGCATCCGGCTAACCTCTTTTATTAGCCAAACAATCCGGTACTTCCATACGAATTACCCCATATCCGGTAAACCTCTTTGTTAACCAACAAAACTGGTAATTTCACATAATTTACCGGTAATTCACATAATCACAACTCAATTTATTCATTTGCTCCATTCGTTTAATATCAATTAAATAAGAAACATAGATTATTAGGGAAACTAAAAATTATAAAATAAGGTGACGAATCACTTACCTTCTGCCCGGGATGACCCAGCTCCTCCTGTCTGATAATCAGCTCCAGACACAACTCCTGAATCAATCAAGTGTCATTGTATCATTAGTCCATCAATATTTTTCTTATGTGTCGAAACACAAAGCACGTAATATTTTATTTGTAATTTGTTCTAATAAAAATTCATTCTCAAATATAACATCATTATTTTACATACAACCTCTTATTTAACTCAAGTTACCTCTTTGCTTACTCTATGTTCATAATTCCTCCATCAAATAATTCTTCTATTCTTTATATCCTCACATCATATTATTCATTTTATCTAAATACTATATTCAAACACAATCTAGACATTTTGTCTTCATATTTTCTTTTAACTAGTTTATTTCTCTTTTAATTTGAATTTACTTATTATTATTATTATTTTCTCAATTTAAATGCTATCTCTTCATTTAGTCTTTCTTACATTTTCAATTATCATGATTAAACACGGTTTGTTTCTAAACATTAACATCAAAACTCATTCTCCCACTTTTTCCTTCATTTGGCTGAATGTGGTGTTTCTTTTTTTTATTTATTTTTTCCCCAAATTTTTCTTCATTTACTTGTTATTTCAACTTATTTTCATTCTATTCCACTTCAATTTCATCATTTTTCCTTCCCCTCCTATTTCCCCCAAATTCACATAAGAACCCTAAGTTCAAAAATCTAGGATTTAAGGGAAACTAAAGTAAAATTCCATGAAATTACTTCCCAACTTAATCAAATAAGCTTAAGAACACATCTAAATCAAACATGAAATCCAAACTTCTCATGCTTACCTATTGCTTTTCTTCCAATTTCTCTTCTCTTCCAAAGTTAGCTGAACTCCCCTTCTCAAATCCTCCTTCCTTCACTTGCTTTAGTGTTTTATAGGTTGAAATTTTTTTTTTGAAAAAACTTTCGTTATATTCAAAGAAAAGGAAAACACAAAGAACCAGGGGCATACCCCCAGGGACTCTTAGCTTTTTCCATATGCAAAGCTAAGACCAAAACTAACAAACAAAACTAAGTTGTAGTTCTTAAATCAAGGGAGGGATCACGATGGATGTTCCATCGCTCTCGAATCCTATCAGTTACATGATTGGCTATCTCGTTGCACATTAGGTGCCCTCTTATCAACTGAATTATTTCCTTGCTCAGCTCCTGAGGGGCACGGTGAATGTTGTTGAAGGTTCTGTTATTCCTTTCATACCACAGGTAATAGACTGCCACTGATAGGGTTGTTTTAGCTATATGGCTCTTGATGTCTGTTTTTGCTGAAAGGGTCAATGTGGCCCATTGAAGAAGGTGGTCCCACTGCATAGATGGCCATTGAATCTGCCCATGATCTGAAACTCTATCCCACACTTCCTTCGAATAATTGCAATGGAAGAACAAGTGGTTGTGGGTCTCTCCTTCTCTCTTGCATAACTGGCAAATCATGTTCTCTGTGATGCCTGCACGAGATAGCCTATCAAGGGTTTTAAGGCGATTTTGGGAAGCTAACCAGAGAGTGAAAAGACTGCCGAGGGAGGTGCCCTTTGTACCATAGCAACCCGTGGTGAGGGTTATTAGCTTTCCTGTTTCGAAGCTTTTCCCAAGTCGAGGCTATACTGAAAGTCCCTTTATCATGGTGCTTCCATATGACCTGGTCGGCTTCAGTAGTGCTGGGGGGAGGGGGAATAGTGTTCCAAATAGCTTGAAGCCTTTCACCACTTGAAGGGAACATCCAGTCACCGTTATGGATGACATCTGCAACCGTAGCTTGCCACCTGAGACCTGTGTGGGAGAGAAGCCGAGGAGAGACGAGATCATTGATTCTTTGCCCTCCCGGCAGCCAGTAATCATGCCACAGGGAGGTGTGTCTACCATTTCCTATCTTAGCTGTGAAGTCCCCCCTACACCACTCCCTGCTTTGAAGGATTTTCCTCCATACCCAAGTAGGTTTTGAAGGAATTTGAATTTGCCAAATTGACTGACCCTTTAGCAAAAAAGTGTGAATCCACATGCCCCACACCGATTGCCTTCTAGATAGTAGATTCCACAAATGCTTTAACGTGGCAGCTTTGTTCCACTCTTTAATGTGCTTAATTCCCAACCCACCCTCTTCTTTTGGGTAGCAGACGTCGGCCCAAGCAACGTTGGCCCCGGAGCGATCAAGCCTCCCTTTCCACAAGAAACCTGCCATCATGCTCTCAATTTTCCTTATTGTTGCGCACGGAAGGATGAAGATGGTGGACCAGAATACCTGGTAGGAGAAGAGAACCGACTTTATTAGCTGTAATCTTCCTGCATACGAAAGGGTTGCACTAGTCCAGAGTTGAATCTTCCTCATGAGTTTGGCAACCAGCGGAGCACGGTCCATATGAGTAAGCCTGGACGTTATGAGGGGCACACCCAAATACTTGATTGGAAGAGTGTTGAGCTGCATTCCACAATCTCTCTCAATGTCCTCTTTCTCCCAGTCTTCTATTCCTGTGAGGTAAAGGGCTGACTTGGAGTGGTTGATCGTGAGACCCGAATGCTCAGTGAACTCGTCCAAGGCTTCCCTGGCTACTCCTGATTGTCTCCCTATTGGCATGGCAGAACACTAAGAGGTCGTCCGCAAAACACACATGAGTGATGTTATTCCTTGCACATCTCCAATGGTATTTATACTGAGGCCGCTGAACTGTCCTCTGCATGATGCCATGTAACCCCTCCATAGCAAGCACAAATAAGTACGGGCTAAGAGGGTCTCCTTGACGAAGGCCTCCAGAAGAATTGAAATACCCATGAAGCTCGCCGTTCATATTAACCGAGAAGCTAGCTGTTGAGATGCACTTATGGATCCAGCTTAGCATGATGGTTGGAATACCTATTGCCATTAGACCATTGATGATGTAGGACCAGCTGACTGTATCAAACGCCTTCTTAATATCAATTTTAATGGCGCACTTGGCAGGACCCTTGTCTGTATGGTAGTTATGCAAAAGCTCTTGGGAGAGCAGAATTGCATCCGAGATGTGCCTTCCTGGGATGAAAGTTGATTGCTCCTTACCAATGACTGAGGCTAAAGCTGGCTTGATCCTGGAAACTATTATCTTGGCAATACATTTATAAGTAATATTGCAACAGGAAATAGGTCTGAAATCACTCATGCTTTCAGGGTTTTCAACTTTTGGAACAAGCGCTATGACATTTGAGTTTACACTCCTCGGGAGACAAAGAGTATTGAAGAAGAACCTGATGGCTGCTATGAAATCTGATTGGATGATATTCCAGCATGTTTTAAAGAACTTGGCTGTGAACCCATCTGGCCCCGGGGCCTTATCATCAGCAATGGAGAAAAGGGCTGTTTTTATCTCTTCGGCTGTAACGTCCCTTGTCATCTCCAAGTCCTTGGACTCGGTGGTTGCAAGAGGAAAGTGGTGTTGACTTGGCTTGTTGTTGTTGTGGCGCTTGTTTAGGAGGTTTTGAAAATAGTCTGCTGCCATTTTGCCTAGCTGGTGGGGCTCTGTGATGGTGGTACCTTCATCATTAATTAACTTGTGAATAGTATTCCTGCTCCTCCTGTGGAGAACTGAACGGTGGAAAAATTTGGTGTTTCGGTCCCCTTGGCTTAACCATTGGATACGGGACTTCTGTCTAAAGTAGCTCTCCTCATCACTAAGAAGCTGGTTGTATTGGTGAGCTAGCCTTCTCTCCTGCATTCCGAGACATGCATTTGTAGGGTTAGCATCTAGATCAATTTGGCACTTGCCCCATTCTTTTCTTGCTTCTTCAACTCTCCTCGTGATATGAGAGGAGTGAAGCAGATGAAATTCCTTAAGCTTCTTTTTAATCCTTCGAAGTTTGGTGGTGAGCTGGAGCATAGGGTGGCCATCAGCTTCTTCCATCCAAGTAGCATGAACCATAGGGAGGAAGTCCTCTTTCTCTGCCCAGAGATTGAGGAACTTGAAGGGCGGACGGGGCTTAATCTTTGCTTTGGTAAGCATTGTGATTTTTGCACTATGGTCAGAGATGCTCCTCAAAAGGAAGTTAGAGTTTGCCATCCTCCATTTGTGAAGAATGCTGCATTACTATAGGTTGAAATTGCAAGCTTATAAAGGTATTTTCTCAATTTCCTTATTGTTTTTTCCTTACTTTTCTCTCTTTCTCTCACGTTATGCTCTGTTTCATTTTCACTTTTTGTTTCTACCCATTCGGCAGTTAATAGAAGAGAAGGAGAGCTTATATGTTTTGTTTTCAATGGCAAATTTCTATTATACCCTTAATGAATTTTTTTTTTGCTAGTACTACCGATCTCCATTCATCTTAAAATTTTAACCATATTTTATTCAATATATTTTAAGGTTCCTCAGAAAATTTCAGCTCAATCCGATGGTCGGATTGAAAATTTCATCCAATAACGGAAAACTAGTCGAATTGTGATTTCTCATCAATTTTTCGAATTTCTCTAAAAATTCTGAAATTTTAACCCAAGCTAAGGTATCATATTATAAGGCTTCACGTAAAATTTCAGAATTTTTTGATAACCCAATCAAGAGTTACGAATTTTTTTGTTTTACATAAAATTAGTCAATTTATGATTTTTCGCCCGGAGGTTTTACAGTTACTGTAGCATGTGAGGAGAATTACTGTGGATTATAATAGTATTGCTCAGTTTTGGGGTCGGTTTGGTTCGTTCGGTTTGCCGGTTCACTGATTTTTTTTGTTTTTACACAGTAAAATAACGATTTTGTCCCTCGAAAAAGACAAAAACAGGTGTTGGCTGGAGGGGTGCCACAGTAATTGCACATTTCGGTCCGGTTGGTCCAATTTGTGTAACCAGTTTATTGAATTTTTTATATTTCTTTGCACAGTAAAATAACCTTTCTGTCCCTCGAAAAAGACAAATCAGCTATGTCCGGGAGAGGTGCCACGGGGATTTCACATTTATTTGAAATGGCTAAATATGGCTATGTCCCCCAATAAGACAAAATTGAAGAGATGGTTGCAGGAGTGTTGAGGTAATTAACCATATTTGTTTATTATTTTTCTCGGATTACTGTTGGTGCGTGTAGATCACGCGGCCGACAGCATCCGGCCTCAGGCCCTCTTCGGGAGGCGTGTGCGGCGTCATCCGGTGTCCAAAATTGGCCATCCGGTGTCTTCGTGGATGTGACGCTGTGTTCTCTTCCTGATGGTGTGCCGCATGTCATACAAAGATGGCCGGCGACGAGCCAGTGAGCAGTTGAACGTGTTTCCGTCTTTTCTCTCTCCTTCAGCCTAAACTACACGTCAGCCCCCCGATTTTATTGTCGTTTCATTTCAGTCCTTTCTCTTTGAATTGTGTTGTATGGTCCTTAATTCTGTTATGTATGTTTTGATTTGTTTCAATGGTGTCCTTCGATTGAAATTGATTATATATTAAATGTGCATTTTAGTCCTTATTCTTTTAATTTCTGGATTGCTTTTAAATCCCTTAATATTTTCAGTACATAAGATTTTATTTTTTCAATTTTGTCCTTCAATTGAAATTGATAATATATTTGGTTTTTATTTCAGCCCTTATACTTTTAATTTTTTATTTTAATTCCTTTATTTTTTAATATTTCTTAAATAGTTCCTATTTTTGTCCATGTCTATATATATGTTCTTTTAGCTTTGGTTTTTAATTTCTCTTATTTTCTCTTTTGTTGAGGTAACATTTTTTTGAAAAAAATTGTTCTTAAATTTTAGTTTGTGTTTATGATCATTTAAAAATTGATATTTTAGTTTTTTTCCGTTGTTCTTTCTTTTGGTTTTTTTTATTAGTTTTTATTTATTTATTTTCATGTCAAATGATTTTTTTAGCTAATATTTTTATTTTATTTCATTTCATTTTTTGTTTGCTCTTTTGTTAAAGTTATTGGCTTTTTTTTTTCTTTGATTGAATTTTTTCCCCATTATTAACGCAATAAAAATAATAATTTTAGTTTTTTTTTCTTGCTTCCTCTTTTTTTAATGTTTTTGATTTTTTTTCTCGGGGTAATTTAATAATTTTTATTTTTTTTAGCAGTAATAGTAATGATATTTTTAGATGCTAAGCCTTCAATGTTGTTGTTGTTATAATATGGTGTGTTAATCTGTTTCATTATATCAAACCCTGCATGTATAGATATTATATTTTATTTTTGAACTAGCAAAATCTATTAATTGTTTCAATCCCAATAATTATAAAAATTATTTACTCAGCCTGCAAAGTTGTGCGGGCAATTAACTAGTAATAACTAGAAGAACATTGGAGAGTATGGTCATGTGTGTGTTGTTTTATGATATTGTATGACCTTGTTTTGCCTTTTATAGACATGTGTCTTGGTAACTTGGTGACCTGAGCTATTTATACACCTTGAACATGTAAAATCACCTCATAGAACATGGAGTTGTAGACATATATAGGAAGGTTAGGCGTCATAACTATTAAAGAAGAATGTTGGCACCTTTAAATGATCAACAAGGAAGGTTGGCGTCGTACTCATAAGATATTTATCATACTAACAAGGCATGCACCATACTTAGTTATTATCAAGAAAAATAGATCCAAACTTATGACATGTTGCAATATTTTATTATGGTGTGTGCCAATGTTGGGCTCATAAGGAATTTACGCAAGATCGGGACTCGACCTAAGGTTTATTATTGAGTCAATGCCATTAATTAAGTAGATAGGAAGTCCACTAGGGAGAAGGACCATTAATGGATAGGGCACTCAACTTGGGTGAATGAGCATTAGTAGATAGGGATTCCAACTAAGTGAAGGCCTTTTAACGGACAAGACAATGTGTAATGTAAAAAAGTTGTTTAAATGAATAGGTTTATCCTTTTTTTGTTGGCATTATAATTTGTCATCCCCACCCCAATAATAATAATAATAATAATAATAATAATACTATGATGATGATGTTTTAAGCTTTTATGTATGAATGATTAACCAATAGGTTGTTTAGGGAAAGAAAACACTTATTGTATTATGCATGTTATGTTGCTTCTCGTGGCTTTTATTTCCCTGTCTACATATCCCCACTCTTTTTATTAATGAGTTATGCATGAGAGACGAGAGTTATAACATGCTAGGGAGGTTGAGTTATTTGTTCCTATTAGGGTAAAAATCATTTTTAGTTGAGGTGAAGATGCTTTATGATCATGAAAACACTATTATAAAGGAAAAATTATGCCAATGGAATGGAGGATTAATGCAGAAATTACCACGATGAATGTTTAAAGAGTTTTTATTTGGATAATTTGTTGGGAATATTTAGATTTTGCATGAAGATTTCATTGGAGACATGAATATTTTTGTTTTAAAATTTTTATTTTAGAGATACAGAGATACAAAATACCATGGAAAAGAACATATTGAGACTACTTTGATAGATAATATACATTAAAAGTTAAAGAAGTCTCTTAGATAAGTAGAGATACAATCCTTGGAAACTATATTATCCTAGACAATGTAATGAGGGATGTGTTGATTTTGTTCTCTTTTTGTTCAAGTTACATTGTTTTCCTTACAAACTATTTGATATAACTCCTGACAATCAATCTTTATATCTTATATTTTAGAGTATAATTTTCTTTGATGTCATGCTCGTTAACATGTTCAAAGAAACAAGATTTATTGGTTTTTTTTATGTTCGTATTGCTCTCTATAAGTGAGGGATATTGCATGAATTCTTTTTCCTTAATTCTTTATGGATCCCTTATTTTCTTTTTAGACATGCTAGAATGCTAGAAGATCAATGGTGTTTGAGAGATTTTACTTTTTGTTTCTAGAACAAGGGTGTTTTTGCTTGGTCATACTCACTTCTCTTACTTGAATGTGGGTTTTCATCACTTATTTCACTATGAGGAGTATAAGCGAGGAGAGTATACAATCATTTCCACATAGAATAGTTATAGAGTCCACTAATCAAGTTTTTAGTAGAAATAGGTTCAAATACTTTCCACATCAAAGTTTTTCTATTCAATCCTTCGGTGTTATGCTTTAGTGATTTTACTTTCTTAGTGTTTGATTCCTAAAAGCTCAATTATATTTTTGTTAGCTAGTATACTTAGATAAAGCAAGAGATAATTTTGGAACAAAGAGTACAAACTTTAAGGTTGAAGTCAATAACCAAACTATATCTAAGCATATTTGTATGTGATACAAGCTCCAAATTGCTTTGTAAGTTTAGTATGAGCTCTCTTGGGTCTAAAGCAATCAGTATACCTATGGTGGGGAGGTTAGTTACCCTCTCATGTCTTGTGTTTATAAGTAGTTAGGAAAAAAAAACTCTTAAATGATGTGTGAAGCGGGAATGAACTAGATGTTTATTTGGTATTCCATAAACAACATTATTAGAGTAATAAGAACTTCCAATTGGATTTGAACTTAACATAAACACGTATTAGGATAAGGTATCTAAGTTTGGTTATTCCATATTCCACTATATAAAACAAGTCCTTATCATGATAAGGGACCCTATAATGCTTAAATTAGTAGGCTCTAAGAGGGAAAGAAAATATAATAACAAGAATAAGAATGTACAAGAGTCTATATAATTAATATATGTTGTGTTGTTTCATGGTCTTGTTTGTCTTTTTCTACCTTGTCTAGATATGTGTTAATTATCTAATGACCTAAGGTATTTATAGACCTCTATCATATGAAATCACCACATAAAGTGTAATGTTGTAAATATACATAAAAGTTTGGCACTATGACTTTTGGTGGGAAATGTTAGTTACCCTACCATGTCCTAGTGTTTCTATATTATTAGAATAAAAAGAACTTTTTGGTGATATATAAAAAAAACAATGAGTTATACTTTTATTTTATTTTCCATAAATAGTGTCATTAAAGTCATAAGAACTTTTATGTTGGATTTGAGCTTTCCATGGATGCATCTTAGACTGAGGTATTTAGGTTAAGCCATTCTATATTCCCTTAAGAAAAACAAGTCCCTGTCAAAATAAAGTAGCATCTAATCTGTAAGTTAGTAAATTATAAGAGAGAAAGAAAGTATAATAACAAAAATGAGAATGTAAAAGAGTGTATGTGATTGTCATGTGTTGTGTTGTTTTGTGGTCTTAGATGACATTTTTTGTTTTACCTTGTGTTGACATGTGTTTTGTTATCTAATGATTTCAAGTTCGTATACACCTTAATATGAAATCACGTCATGGAGCATAGAGTTGTAGATATATAATAAGGTTCATCACCATAACCATTGGTGCAAAAGGTTTGTTACCCTCCCATATCCTAGTGTTTCTAAGATTTTAGCATAAAAATAACTTTTGGATGATGTTTGAAATAAGAATGAACTAGATTTTTGTTTGATTTCTCCCAAACAAAATTATTCAAGTTGTAAAATTTAGGCCTTCCATGAATTCATCTTAAACTAAAGTATTTAGGCTTGGCAATTCCACTTTCCAATATAGAAATAAGCCCATATTAGTATAAGAGACCCTCCAATATTGAAGTTAGTAAATGTTAGGAAGGAAGAAAAGTATAATAAAAAGAATGAGAATGTAAAAAGGAGTATGTGATTGTTATGTGTTGTTTTATTTTGTGGTCTTTCATGGTCATTTTTTCTGTATATAGAGATGTGTTATGCTATTTGATGACTCAAGGTATTTATACATCTCGATTGCATAAAATCTCTTCATAGAGCATGGGGTTGTAGTTATACAATAAGGTTTGGCATCATAACCATTGGTGGAAGAAGGTGGTGCACGCAAGTGATTGACGAGAAAGCTTAGCATTTGACTAATAAGATGTACAACATACTTATATAGATATTGGCTAGAAAGCTAGCTACCACAACAAACTCTAGGATGTTGTAATACTACATTATGATATGGGCCAACGATTTGCATTAGAAATTTGTGTCAAATTGAAACTCAATTTGTGGTTTATTATTTGGCTAAGGCCAATAACTTAGTGGACAAATGGTTGGTTTAGGTGAAGACTTGTTAGTAGATAAAGTGATATGTAGAAGAGGCCATTTAAAGAAAAGTGTGATCTGTTTAGGTGAAGGACTATTGGCAAATCATATTGTCGTTAACAAACATGGGCTATAAAATAAAAAAACCAACCTTTTTTCTTGGTCTTGGCACAATTAGACAACTTCATCCTTTTTTTGATTGGCACTACTAGTTTCAATCCAAAATTGTTATTTCACTAGGATGATTTTTCTACATTGGATAATAAAAATTTAGCTTGATTTTGCAGCATATATTTTATATATCACTCACCTTTCATTGGGAAATCAAACGGTAATAAGGATAATATCAAATATTGCTCCAAAAAGCTTTTTTTGGTAAAATAATTAATATCATGTAATTTTATTTGTTTTCCTATTTTTTATTATTATAATGAATTAATTATTTTCTAGTTTTTTTTTCAATTTGAAGGGAATGCTTATTTTCTTTTTCCTATTCAATATTTCTAGGGTTTTCTTGTTCTTTCTATATAAAAGGTTGTAAAGAATTTTGGCAAGTGTGACATGAATGAATAAAATTAAATATTTCAATCGTAGTTGTTTTGTGCTATTCAATAACCATGATTAGAAGAGGTGATTGTAGAATAGAACATGTTTAGCTAGGAAGAGATGAAAAGGTTCTTATAAGAAAAATAATATGTAAGAACCAATTTGTTGTTTCCATCTACTTTAGTTACTGTTAGTGGAAATTATAGTGGTGGGACCCATGATGTAGCAACTTGCATAATGGTATTTTGTTGAGGACCTTTGATAGGGTGATACACATGAAAAAAATATTCATTATAGAAGGTAGTTTATGATTGAGGTCTAAACTTAGAGACAAACTCCTACCAATACAAGGGAGACTACAAGAGTTTTTTTTAAAAATAAATATTTTTTTAATTAATTTTTATTTTCCTATTTTTATTTTTCTATTCTATATTATTTGAATGACGATATGAAGATCCAGAAACTCATAGTCAAATCAACTATTTTCAAGAAACCTAAATTCAAGATTATAATTGAGCTTGACACAATGCTTACTTATACCAAGACTATAAAAACCAAACATCCACACAACACCTATGAAGTGATATTAATTAGTATGTAAGATGCAATAAAGCTTGATTCATTATTTGATAAGTCAAAGTAGTTTAATGAAGAGCCAAAACAAGGGAATATCCTCTCACACACAATGAATATGCAACAACAATATATTCAACTTTTTTCTTAAATAATGTCTTACAATGTTATATTTACACTTGAAAAAAACTAACCCTAGTTTACCTAATTGGATAGCATTAAGATAAATTAAAATAAAGTCCAAAGTATTTGAAATAAGGCCTAAAATATGAATAATAATAATAATTCTTAAAATTAATTCCAAGTTTTTGCATATGATAAAATAAGAAGAAACAAATGTTGAATGAAATCCTTAAAAAGGATTCTTGGTCGAATAGGCCATGGTGCTCTAAAACAAATAAAATAATAATTATTCCTTAGCCTTATATGTTTCCGCACATGAGAAGGAATCCTCTTATAGCTTGGAGTTTGTAAAATATATGGAAAGAATTAAGTCTTTTATTAATAAAATTATTAGCCCATGAAATAGATTGATCAGGATGTTCTTATACATATATTAAATTCACTAAGGTGTTATCATCACTTGTTAAAGTGTAGCCTTCTCAAAACTCAACTTGGCCAAAAACTCTAAATAAACCTAATGAAAACATCTTTAAGCTTCGTTTCTGTTGATCTTGTAATTGGCCCAACTGGAACTTCTAATGAATGTTTTGGTATAGTTTGGATAACATCTTCCCTTGTCGTATAAAAATATTCGACTTCGAATCATCATTTACATTAGACATAAAGAGATCTTAAGTATTAAAAGTAGCACTAACATTATACTCTCTTAGTAGATCTACTTTGTAGGTTTGTCATTACTTCTTTCAAGAATTTGGACGGATCATCACCTATCAGCACCATCTTATATCTTCTACCTTTAAGAAACATCTCATTGCATATATGCACCTAAACTCAATCACTTAATTCAAAGAAAATTGTTTTTCTTTCCTTGTTAGCTTTGTATGCATGTTAATTAAATTCCAAATTCTCATATGCTTTGGAAACTTGGTTGAAATCAATTCAATATGATACAAGTTTTTCACATACTCAAATTATAAAAACTTATTATTCAGAGTTTTAAAAAATACATTTCATGGTAGTGCATCAACCACTATTTCTTCCTTATATTGCTTATATTTTATCATACATGACAATGTTTTTATGAACTTGACCCATTTGGCAGGCGAATGATTCCAAAACTATAGCTTTTCAGATGTTTCAATTATTTATGATTTAAATGAATCATGAATTTTTTAGACCAAAAAATATTGTCACGTCTTTAATACCCTCACTAAAGTGTAAAGATCCTTATCATAAGTTCAATAATTCATTGTTACATCACTATGCTTTTTGTTAAAATAAGCAATGAGTCAATTTTTTTCTACATTGAAGCAACTCCAGTATATATCCTTAAGACATCACTTTTGATCTCAAGTGTTTTTGTAAAGTAAAGTAATGATAATAATAATACAGTTGAAACCAACTTTTCCTTTCATAAATTAAATGTATAATCTTGTTTTTTACCCCATTTAAATCATAGACTTCTTAATAATTTAAGTTGAACATAGAGTGTTGAAATCTTTAATAAATCTCCTATAAGGACATTGAAACCTTTTTCAGGTAGAATTTAAAATTTTGGTAATTTATTAACTTGCCTATTTAAATTCTTGTTATAGATCATAATATCATCAAAATAAACCATAAAAAATCTACCTATAAAATTGCATAAATATGGTTCATTAATCTCATAAGAATGTTAGGTGTCTTAGTAAGCTAAAAAAATAATTTGATGTTTAGTTCCCCTAATAAGTGACCCACTAGGAATTTCATCAAGGAAAAATCTTTATAATCTTGCAATAAAGAAACACAATATTTAAATATCCCTCCTTTTACACAAGTAAATTCATAGGAATGTTGGAAAAATAATTATTCTTAATGTTATTTCTTTTTGTATAAAATTAGTTTCTTTATTTTTATTTTCCAACTTTTTTTCTATCCTTTATTTTTTTCTCTCATCTTCTCTTCTTACTTCTCAATTGAAACCTTTTTTTTCTCCATCTAGACCAAATATTTATCTCAATGTTCCTATTATCTTTATTATTCCTCACATAGTTATTCTAAACTTTCAACTTTACATTTCTTTTTAGCCTCAATTGATCATTATAAATTTGTGTAAAAGTCTTTTTTATCCTATTTGGGAAACTATAAGTGCTTAAATCCATCATGTTTGTCCTTCCTATCAATTTTTTATACTTTCCTACTAAAAAAGAAATAAAACCTATTTAGTAAATATTACTTCATCAATTAAATTTATAAGGTCTTTCATTCTTAATGGTGTTTCAATTAAAGCCTCTAATAACTATAGCAATAGCATAATTAGTTAACCTTCGACTATTAATAATCATATTAAATACCTTATATTATCATCAATTTGAACATTAAGTAATACTCAAATCACAAAAGTCTCAACATCAACTAGACAATTAACATTACTATAATATTTAAGTGGTAGAATATCTTCCTTTTTTAATATGTCACTTTCAAATACAATCTCCCCATGTTCTCTTATAACCATAACCATTTTGTCTGGACATTGTGAAGTTATATCCCCATTAAACAAACACTTAAAACACTTAATATCATAGTTAAAATTAGTAGAGTGTTGGTTTTACCTTGGACAACAATGGTCGAATGCTTCTTTGTAGCTTTAGGTGGTTTAGCTTTATTTTTGCACTGTATTTGGCTTTGATAAAGCATCCCCTTGTATTCTATAATTTGGCCTCTAAACTAAAAAAAAATAACTTGAATTAACTTATTGGTGTGTGCATTCATTTCTTTTAAATTGCCTGTGTACTTTGATAATCAAGTGAACCATCTTTTTTAACTCAACATAATATAGTAATCCTACCATATTAGTTATCTCTACGTTTAAATCATTTAAAAATCTTGTCATTGTAGTCTCTCTATCCTCCATAATGTTAGCTCTAATTATGAAAATCTCCATCTTGCTATGTTAGTCCTTTATACTCTTAGAATCTTGAGTCAAACTCTACAATCTCTGAAATAATTCATTATAATAATACCCAGGAACAAATCTCTTTCTCATTATTGTTTTTATCTCATCTTAAGTCTCTTTAGGTCTTTCTCCATTCCTTCTCTCACCTAAAATAATTTGATCCCACAAAATAATAGCATAATTATTAAACTCAATAATAAGTTTTACCTTTTTTTCTTAAAGAAATGGTGATAATAAAAAATCAACTCTATTTTTTTCTCTCATTCCAAATATGTTTAAGATCATTTTAGCCATGAAACCTGAATCTTCATCTTAATACTCCATAAATTTATGTCCAAACCATCACGAAAATCATCCTTCCTCTTTGTATTTTTATTGCTAAAATAGTTATGTGGCTAAACTCCTCTATGTTTGCGGGTCTTATATTGTTAAAGTTGGACATAATGTTCATGATTGAAATCCTTAGACTTCTCATTTGTATTTTAAGATATAGAGTTTTATGGAAATGGAATAAGTCATCTTCCATGTCTTCTACCTCCTAGGAACCCTACAAACTGACCCATCTTGAAGGTTAGCTACTTTGAATTTTAATCTAAGCATCTTATTTATAACATCTTTAACCCTTAAGTTTATCATCATCAATTGTTTGCATAGCCAAATTAACTATATTCTTGATTATTCCTAATTTTTGGCAGTGATGACCCACTTTTGGTTGACATCATCAAGATTTAAAAATTATATTAGTAACAAGAGAAATATATCCTCGCACACTCCCTCATGTTTTCATATTTAATAGATATCACTCCTCTTATAGTTCATATATTTTTTTGGCTTTTCACTATAATACTTATTTTTCACCGTTTATAACTCAATCTAGAAATTAAGTTACTTAAAGAACTCATTCATAAAGAATAAAAAGAGATTTACTTAGTAGCGTGATCCAATAAAATATATATATTTAAAGAAGCAATACAAAAACAAAAAAAAAACTATCAGATACAAAAACACCAATAAAAGTGAATTCATGCAAAATTTGAATGATATAAAGACAAAAATAATGAAATTAATCAAACTAATTAATAAGACTCAATAACACAAATTAGGCAAAAAAAAAAAAACTTTAATTTTTTTACTTAAGCTAAAAATTAAGAAGGAAATAAAGCATTAATACAAAACTACTTATTATAAATGTTTTTTTGTAATTTTCATAAATAACCCAATAAATTATGTCTAAATAATCCCAAAATCAAGAAACATCACAAAGATATCCCAAGAATCAATAATTGTTTCTTTTAATTGATTTGTTGAATTAAAAAATTGATGAAACCCTATTTTATGGGTAAACCCTTTTTTTTTTCCCTTTTTGATCTCTTTGCTTTTTTATATAGTTGAAATCAACAAGATCACAAATAATCTTTATTTTTTTACTTTTACATCGGTTTTAAATTATGAAAATGGTGAAATAATATAGAAACTAATAGATAAAGGGATATAACCTGATTTTAGAGTTTTGTTATGATACCAACCAAAGCAAACCTTGTCTAGGATTAAATGGTGAACAAGGTGTTCTATTAATAATAAGAAATATTTCAATTAACTTATTTAAACACAATAAATACGATTAACCAACAATATAATTAAAGTGTTTAAAGTAAAAAGTATATGGATATAAATTGCAAACTTGGTTTTTAATGTGGTTCGTGAAGTCTACATTCACATCTCAAACACCAAACATGTCTTGAGTATAGTATTCTTTACTAATCTAAGCCAAATATTATAATGTCCTTCTTCAATCCTTACCAAGCCTCTTTTCACAACTTGAAGAAATATCAACTTCAAGATTGTTCACCTTAGTGATGTACCTCACCAAAGACCAAGAACTTTTCACTTAAACTCTTGAAAAAATTTAATTTTTTGAAATATAAAAACACTCTCAAAGAGTAGATAAATACAATTCAAGCTTATACCTTTATAGTTTACTCAATAACATTTAGAATGTATAAAACATTTTAAGTGTAATGAGTGTGAGAATTTATATTTTTGTGCAAGAATATAAAGGTTTTAATGCACAAATGAGTATGATTTAAGATTGATGATTTGTTGTTTTTACTCTTGAAATAACTTGTATGTACAACACATACACACATTCAAAATTTTTACCTAATTCTTCAATTAGACAAGTATATACATATTTATAACAAAAATAATAGATGATTATAGCTATAATTATTTCTCTAACAGCAAAAGTGATCAACCAAACAGATTTATAAAGTTAATCAATCGACCGGTTCCTGCAAATTTCTAAGTATTCATCACGTATGAACAAGCAATTGAATGGTTTATTTGGTATAACCAAACAATTAACCAAATAATAAAGAATTCTAGATTTATAATTTTTAATCTTGGTAAATCCTTAAAATTAATTTATCGACCCTTTTTAAATAAATCCAAATTGGAGTGTATGCATTCATTTTAATTTTTTCTATCAAGTTGATCTAAATATTTACATTTAAGCACTAAAATAAACACTTAAAAATAAGTCTTCACTTGCTTTGTATCTTGGACTTGTTGATTTATTTCTTTATTCAATACCTAATGCTTGTTGATGAGATCTTCATATAATTTAACTTCATCCATGCATATCATTAATCCATTATTATTTAATTTTTATTATCAAAATACATAAAATATTAATATATGACCCAAAGATCAACATATAAAGATCCAAAAATTCAATTAAATTGACCTTTTTCCAAGAAAGCTTAATTCAAGATTGTTATTGAGTTTGACACAACGATAACTTATACCAAGCACCAAGACTATAAAAAATAAACTTTTGCCCAACACTTTTGAAGAGAATTGAATAAATAGTATAAAGGGTGTCATAAAGCTTGGTTAAATCTTTGATAAATAAAATGTAATTCAATGAATAACCAAAACAAGAGAATCTTCTCTCACACATATAATGGTTATACACAATTAATGTATTTAACTTATTTTTAAAATAATGTATTATAAAATATATTCATGTTTGAAATAAAATAAACCTTAGTTGATCTAATGGGATAACATCAACCCAAATTAAAACAAGATCTAAAGTATCTCAAATAAGTCCCAAAACATGAAAGATAATATAAATAATAATTATTAAATTTAATACCAAGTTAAAACAAATGATAGAATAAAAAGAAATAATTATTGAATGAAATCCTTACTAAAAAAAAATATGTGGTTGAATAGCCTATGGTGTCACCCGTTGGGATCCAAAACAAATAAGGAAATAATTATTTCTTAGCCTCATATGTTTCCATATATGATAAGGAATCTTGTTATAGTTTGGGATCAATAAAATATATAGAAAAATTAAGCCTTTAACTAGCAAATTTAATAGCCCAAGATATAGATGGATCAAGACCCTCTTATATATATATTGACTAAGGTTTTATCATAACCTGTTAAAATTATAGCCTTTATGAAATTTATTTTGGCCTATATACTCTAAATAATCTCATTGAATATATCATTGAGCTTCTTATCCTTGATCTTATAATTGGTCCAACTGGAACTTCTAAGACATCTTTTGGTGTAATTTTGGTCGTATCACAGAATTTTACAAGTTACGAGTTTTTAAGATTTAACCGTGTTTAGAAGGTTTGCTTAGTTTTTTTCTATTTTTAAGATGAGTTTTTTTACCCTTTTTTAGACTTTTTCTTTGTTATTTGTTCAGTTTGACTTTTATAGTGTTAATCTCATATTTATAGCAAAACACATCAATTTCGAAGGTTAACTCGGGTTAACTTTTTCTATAAAAAAATATTACTTATTTTAATTTTATTGTATAACATTTATGTGTTCAAAATTGATCTTGGTGCTTTTTTGTTTTTCTTTCAGGTGGCTTTGTTTTATTAATTTTTTATATGAGGTTATCTCAATCTTATATCTATCGTTACTGAGTTTGTAAGGTGACCTAGTTTAACTAGGTCTTTTCTTCTTTCTTTTTTTTTTGTTTTGAACTTAAAACATTTGTTTTTTCAAACCTCGAATGGGCACATTTTGGGTTTTTTTTATCTTTTTGTTATTTTTTTGTAACATGTTTTTATTAATATTATTTCAATTATTAATTTAGCTAATGACCTTGATCTTAATTTTTTAAAATATTTATTTATACTAAACAAAAGTTTACCAACCCGAAATGACTCGCAGAGATAAATCTATGTATACCAATATAAAGAAGAAGAATTGATTACCTTAAACAAAGAAATAGTTTTTCAACCCTAGTCACTAGGATGATCTAAAAGAGAGAGTAAAGTATGATTTTTTATGTGTAAAATAAGAGAATTGTTATAAGAAAAAGAAATAATTAACATATAAAAGCATAAACATTCAAAATATAATTAAAATAGACAAGAGGGAATTACTTTTCTTATTATGAATTCTTCTATTTTTCCAAGTTCTTAGAATACAAGACAAATGGATTTATTTATAGGAGAAGGAAATGAACTCAAGGGTGGAAATCCAAGAGACTAAACTTAAGGGTCATAAACATTCAATACATATAATTATGGATTTATAACACTTCCTCTTAAATGATCATGTACATTAAAATTCAATAGAGGGCTTTATATAGATACTTCAAGATCCATATATGAATACTTCAGGATTCATCAAAACAATGTCAAATTGCCTCATTAAAACCTTGCAAAGGAAAACCCAGTGGAAAAAAACCTAAGCGAAGGAAAAGGAGTACAATTGCATTGACTTCCCTCAAAAGTACATGCCTTATGATAAATCTTTAAAATGATACATTCCAATATTATGGACAAGTTTCTTGAAAGTTGAGGTTGGTAAAGACTTTGTAAATAAGTCTGCTAAATTATCACTTGACCTTATTTATTTGATATCAATTTCTCCTTTTTATTGGAGCTCATGAGTATAAAAGAACTTTGGTGAGATATGTTTTGTTTTGTCTTCTTTAATAAAACCTCATCTGATTTGAGTGATGCAAGCAACATTATCTTCAAATAATATTGTGAGACTATTTTAAATGGTTGACAATCCATATTTTTTCTTTATATGCTGGATAACTGGCATTCTCGACTTGCTTCATGTATCGTGATAATTTCTGAATGATTTGATAAAGTAGTTACCAATGTTTGTTTGACAAATCTCTAAGAAATTGCAGTACCGCCATAGGTAAATAGATAACTTGTTTGAGATCTCCCTTTGTGGGGATCAGAGAGATAACTTGCATCTGCGTATCCAATCAATTATGAATTTTGATCCACAATAAAATAATCTTATTTTTGTTGTTCAGTAGAGATAGCAAAATATATGTTTAACTTCATTCTAGTGTCTTTTTGTTAGAGTGGAGCTATATCTTGTCAATAAATTTACTACAAAAACTATATTTGGTCTTGTATAATTTGCAAGATACATAAGTGATCTAATAGTACTAAGATATGGTATTTCAGACCAAAAAATTCTTCATCTTTTTTCTAGAAAGTCAAAGGGGGGGGGGGGGGGGGGTTGCATCAAGTGATCAAACAACCATAGGTGTACTCAAAGGATGAGCATTGTCCATATAAAAATGTTTTAGGACTTTTTCTATATACATTGATTGATGTACAAATATTCTATTTGAAAGATGTTTGATCTGTAATTCAAGACAAAATTTTGTCTTTCCAAGATCTTTCATTTCAAATTCATTTTGCAAATAGGTTATAGTTTTTATGAGCTCTTCAGGAGTACCAATAATATTTAAATTATCAATATATACTACAATAATAGCAAATCCAAATATTGTTTTCTTAATAAAAATACACGAAGAAATCTCATCATTCTTAAGCCCCCCATTTCTAAGAGGTATTTATTAAGACGATAATACCACATCCAACCAGATTGTTTCAACACATATAATTTTTTTTTAGATTAATGGAATAAATATTTATGGGTTCATTATAAAAGGTTTCAAACATTGTAAATCCTTCAGGGATTTTCATGTGGATGTCTTTATCTAATAATAAATATGTTCCAACTACATCCATTAAACGCATATCTAGAATTTCTTACACTGCTAAACCAATAAAAAATATAAAAGTGATTTTATCCATAACTGGAGAATAAGTTTTCTCATAATCAAAGTCAACTTTTTGTGAGAAACCTTGTGCAACAAGTCTTGCCTTATATCGCATAATTTCATTGTTCTCATATTTTTTTCTAAGAAAAAACCACTTATATTCAATGGGTATTACACCTTTATGTGTATGAACTGCATGTCCAAATACTTTCATGTTTTACAAGTGAGTTTACTCTATTTGGATTGCTTCTTTCCATATTGGTCAATCATTTCTATGTTGACATTCTTCAATAGTTTGTGGTTCCAATTCATCATCACTTCTAGTGATGCCAAAAGCAACGTTAAATGCAAATATATTATTTATGATAATTTTATCTTGTTCTAAAATCTCTCTTTTATGAACATAGTTTATGGAGATTTCATTATTTCCAAGTATCTGGTTCTCTTTAGGAGGTCTCTCTTCAGGGCGATCAATATTAGAAGATGATTTGGGCGCATGATTTGATGTTTGTTTTGTGGGTGAGGACTCTCTAACAGTATCATCATCTATTCATTGGAGTTTTTATTTTTCTAGAATTTTTTATCTTTAGCATCAATAGGTCTTTTGCGCTTCAGGCGGTTATAGAATCATTTGCTTCTTTGTTGACTTTTTTCCTTTAGGGATTTCAATTCTAGATGGAGCATTTGTAGTAGGAATATGAGATTTAACTATCTTTTCACTACTAGTGAAAACATCTGGTAATTGAGTGACTCAATATTGAAAGAAAAAAAAAACTGGAGTGAAAAACATCTGAAATTTTACACAAAAAAAAACACTGAAGATGAGTAGTTCACCCGATATTGAGATCATCTTTAAAAAAAAAGTGGAGTGAAAAACTGAAGATAAGCAAGTCACCCGATCTTGAGCCCATTTTTTTAATAAGCGTTGAGTTTTTCTATTAAAAAATCTTAAGATTGGCTGCTCACCAAATATTGAGACAATTTCTAAAAAAAACATGGAGTTTTTCTAAAAACAATACTGAAGATAAGCAAGTCTCCCGATCATGAGACCAATTTTTGAAAAAATCATGGAGCTTTTCTAATAAAACCTTAAAATAAGCACGTTACCCGATAGCAAGATCATTTTTATGAAAAACCTGGTGTTTTAAAAAAAAAACAATGAAGATGAGAATTTCACCTGATATCGAGATCATCTTTAGAAAAAAAAAAAAAAGTGGAGTTTTTTCTAAAAACAATACTGAAGATAAGCAAGTCACCCGATATTGAGACCATTTTTTATAAAAAGCATGGAGTTTTTGTAATATAAAAATTAAGATCGGCTGGTCACCCGATATTGAGACCATTTTTTGAAAAAGCGTGGAGTTTTTCTAAAAAATACATTAAAATGAGCAGGTCACTCGATATTGAAATCATTTTTAGAAAAAACGTTGAATTTTCAAAGAAAAAACACTTCTGGTGTATCACAATGTTTGATTCAATAGATTTCATGATCATATAATAAATTCCAGAGGTTCTCAAGAACAAGCTTCTAACCTGAAATACGTGCAGTAATATAAATATATTATTTTCTATCTTCATCTGTTGTTTCAATATGATAACCATTAACATTTATATTTTTAAAACTGAGTAAATTTCTTCTAGACTCAGGTGAATATAATGCATCATGCATATTTGATGCTCAATCTTGTGTTATTTGGTAACACAATATTAGCTTTTCTATAGCCTTTAATCAAGTCTGTTAGACCTGATATTGTAGTAACATTAGCTTTGGTTAATATCAAATACTCAAAGTATTTATTTTTCTTAAGAATTGTGTGCATTGTTGTACTATCTGCTAGACATAAATCTCTATCATGAAAAGTCATGTCACTATTCAAAATATAACCAAAGTTTATTATTTAACTTGAGCCCAATTAATAATGTTTATTGAAAATATAATAACATAAATATTTTAATACAAGTAAAAACTATTAATCATCTTTAATGATTCTGCCACTAAGCATGTTTTCTGTCTTATCTGAGTTTCCAAAGAAATCAGAAACATCAAGATAAGTATTAACATCAACATAAGCATTATGATTTTCAGAATCATCTTTATGAATAAAATTAGTCTCAACTGTATTTTATTTAAAGAGATTTGATATAAATCTGTAAGATGTTATGGTGTATGAGAGGATAGCGACCAATGACCATGTATACCATACCTATGACACTTATCTTCCGGTTTATACAATTTTTTGGCCTTTTCTTGTATGAGTTCATTGTGTTTCCACTCCTGGTGGTACAGTGTGTTGCTTTTAGAAGGATTATCTCTTCTCCTTTTTCCATTTATTTTTTCCATACTTATATCCTTGGTTCTTTCTTGTCTTTTAGAAAAAAGGTTTCATTCACTTCAGGGAATGACTTAGAACCTGTGGGATGAGATTGATGATTTTTCATCAAAAGTTCATTATTTTGTTCAACCACAAGAAGACATTAGATTAGTTTTGAGTATATTTTGAAATTACACTCTCTATATTGTTGTTGTAGGACAATGTTTGAGGCATGAAAAGTAGATAATGTTTTTTTCTAACATAAAGATATGAAATTAGTCCCGAGTACCTTTTGAAATTACACTCTTTATATTGTTATCGTAGAACAATGTTTGAGGCATGAAAAGTAGAGAATATTTTCTCTAACATTTGGTCTTCTGTGATATCTTCACCACACAATTTCAATTGTGATCTGATTTTAAAAAGAATATAATTATATTCACTAATCGATTTAAAATCTTGCAACCTTAGTTGCAACCAATCATAACAAGTTTGAGGAAGTATGGTAAATTTTTGGTGGGCATATCTTTCATTTATATTTTACAATGTATTATTTTCTTCTTTAATGGTATCTCCAAGATTCATAGCTTCTAGATGAATCTCAGTGTCACTGATCCATTATGTCTAAAGATATCAACAACAATAAATTTAAATTTCATCAGATTTAACATTATTTTTATTTATAAAAAACAAGAAATAACTTATTAAATAAAACCATGAATATAAAAGAAGAAAAATCAATCCTTTAAGATTTTTATTTATTTAACATTTAACTTTAGAAATACTAGTTCTGCAGGAACTGTATTTAATTTATTTAATTCTTCAAGAATTTATAATACTCATTCTTCAAGAACTTGTAATACTCATTCTTCAAGAACTATAAATCTCTTTCTATGAAGAAAATTGAAAGAAAAATTGTCAAAAATTACAATAATAAAAAGAAAAAATATTAAAAATGATATAAGCCACATAATAATTGTGTTGATAACGTGTTATAAAAAGAAAAAATAATTAATATATAAAAGTATAGACATTCAAAATATAATTAAAAAAACAAGAGATAAATATCTTTTCTATTATAAAAAATTTTATGTTTCCAAATTCTTAGAATACAAGTAAAGTGGATCTATTTATAAGATAAGGAAATGATCAACAAAATTAAAAAAACTAAACTAAAAAATTATAAACATTTAATACGCATAATTATAAAATTATAACCTGAATCAAGACCGTCAAAGCTTATCGACTCTTACTGGACAACCTTCATTAATTCCATTCACAGAAATCATTAATTTCAAGCACAAATTTAAGTGGGTATCGAAGATTTGCAGATTTTTATGCAAAAGTCACTGTCAAACCTCTGTGTGTGTGTGTGTTTTTTTTGTTTATTTATGCAAGAGTCACTGTCAAACCTGTGTGTGTGAGAGAGTTTTTTGTTTATTTATGCCTTGTCTTGTTTGTACTGTCCACTTGAAAAAACACTGAAGAACGAATATATATAGTAACGTCAAATTTTGTTGATTGATATTTTGGAAAGAAAAAAACAAACTCATTATTTTATTCCTTGTTCTCATGCGTGCACAATACTTGCACGTGGATCTTTTTTCGTAAAAAAAACCAATGTGTCCAAGTCTTGAAGATTTTGCTTTGCAGTTCTGTGATACGAAAACAAAGATTTTTATTAATAAAATAGGAAAATAAAATATTTAAAAATATTTCAAAGATGGGTGGTATTGGGATATACTAGTACATTATACAGTGCTCTGACCTAGGCTAGATCATTTTTAAAAAAAACTTTATAAATAAAACTAAGACCTTGTAGATTTGTTTGACAATGTTATTAAATCTATGTAGGCAAATATGAGTTTTCAACCAAACAATACAAGAGTTAACACCATGTAATGAATTAAAAAAAACTGGATAACCAGCAAAAACATAGATTGACTTATAAGAAAAAAGAAATTTTTAAGTTAATATTGAGACGGTGATATATTGAATGAATCTAAATTATATGATAGAAATTAATAGGGTTTAATATTTTTTTTTAAAAAAAACAAGTTTTACTTAATTATACGATAGAAATTAGAAGCTCACAAAATTAAGTATTGGTAATAAAATATATGTTTGTTTAAGACCAAGATAATGATTATGTCTTCATGTTTAGCAACAATTCAAAATTAATAAATACATAAATAAAAAGTTGTCAACCCATTGCACAATAAGAAGTCAACAAACACAAACATGGATGCTTCCAACAATTTATGAAGGGAGAAGTGGAAAGGGATCAGTTTAGCTCAAAGATATTCTTAAAATTATAGAAGGTGCAAGAATAAAAAATAGCTAAAGGAGAAACATAACATATACCTTTCCATCAAGCTCATTTGTAGTTAACTGGCAAAGAGCTTGTGCTTCTGATTCCAAGCATAATATAAATTATATTACGATGTCTTATCTAATATCTTAAGTTTTTAGGTGAGATGATTCTTTAACATGGTATCAGAGCCTTGTTGACCCAGCGGTCACGAGTTCAAATCTCACCACCCCTATTCTATTTGATAAAAATCAAGCATAAGGTAATATGGATCTGTGCAAGTTTCAAGTTTAAAAGGCTTTTCACTTGAGGGGGGTGTTAGAGAATAATATAAATAATATTCTGAGGTCTCACCTACCAGCTTAAAGTTTTAGGTAAGATGATTTCTTAACAATTGTCAATACTATCAAAAAGAGAGGGCGTGGGGGGAGCCAGCAGAAAAAAGATCTTAGATACAATTAGGTGTCAAAAGTATTCCACACTATGCAATAATCCATGACGATAAACAAGGGATCCAGATGTCCTACTCCAAGCATGATTTTTAGTAACAAATAATCACATTTGATCAGGATAAACATAAACAGTATCCAACTTAAGGCAGTATGGATTATCCAATGAAGGAACTAGTGAATAACATGTTGTTCTTAAAATTCAAATTGATAGCTATCACGGGAGAAAAAAACATTTTCATAAAAGTGGGCACTAGTCAGACCAGAAGAGGCACAATCAGAAGCATTTGAAAAGGAGGAGAGTGCAACTTTCAAATGATGTGGGAGAAACACAGTTGAAATGTTTTTTTGTCAAAAAAAAGATCAAATTGAGGTTAAAAAGCATAATTCTTCATTAAAACTTTGTAGAATATATACAAGAAAATCATATCTCAGCATTTAAGTGTGTGAGATATTATAGGCTATTGTTTAGGAATTAATACAGCTTAAATATTTTAAATATGGTATTTGCTAATTTACAGCTTCTGTTAACACTCCCCTCAAGTTGGTGAGTAGATATCATCAACTCCCAACTTGTCAAGTGAGTTGTGGAATGTCCTACTTGACACTGCTTTTGTCAAAATATCTGCTAGTTGGTCTTCGATCTTCACAAATGGAATCTGAATCATTTTGGCCTCTAGTTTTTCCTTGATGAAGTGATGATCTACTTCCACATGTTTTGTTCGATCATGTTGTACTGGGTTGTGTGCTAGTGTTATAGCCATTTTATTGTCACAGAAGAGTCTTATTGCGTCAATTGGAGGATAGCCAATTTCAATGAGCAATTCTCTTAGCCATAGCATTTCACATATTCCTTTGGTCATGCCTCGAAATTCAGCCTCTGCACTGGATAATGCTACCACCTTCTGTTTTTTGCTCCTCCATGAAACCAGATTTCCCCCAACAAATGTAAAGTAGCCCGAAGTAGATCGTCTGTCAGTAATGTTTCCTACCCAATCAGCATCCGTATACCCTTAAATGTTCAGATGTTGATTTTTTGACAATATAAGGCCTTTTCCTGGAGATGATTTCAGATACCTAAGGATTCGGATTACTGCATTCATATGATCTTCACTCGGATTAAGCATAAACTGACTTACCACACTTACTGCATAAGTTATATTTGGTCGTGTATGAGACAGGTATATTAGTTTCCCAACTAATCGTTGAGTAATGCCTTTTGCAGCTTGCACACTGTCTTTTCTGCAGAGTTCATGTTGTATCCAGGTGGAATGTCCATGTAAACTTCTTCCTCGAGATCTCCATGAAGAAATGCATTCTTCACCAATTATGCTATATGGTCTCAGATCATGGAGATGTATATCTCCGGGAGAGATAAATTGGGGTATATCAATGGGGATTTATCTCAACCCATACCCACAGATCCAACTTTCAAACAATGGAGAACTGAAAACTCCATTGTCAAAGGTTGGTTAATCAATTCCATGGAACCCCATTTGATTGGCAACTTCATTAGATTCCCTACTGCCCAATCAGTGTGGGAGTCTATTGTTACTACCTATTTTAATGGGTCTGACACTTCTCAAATATATGAATTGAAGAAGAAAATCACCCAATTGAATCAACATGGAGGAACCCTAGAAAACTACTATAACAGTCACCAAGGACTGTGGAGAGAAATCAATTTTCGGAGACCCAACCTAATGAAATGTGCACAAGACATAGAACAATTCAACCGAATAGAACAAGAAGACAGGGTGTATACCTTTTTAGACGGGTTGGATGATCGGGTGGACAATGTGAGAGCCGATGTCCTCCAGTTACAGTCACTACCCACGATGGATCAAGCATATGCTCTTGTCCAAAAGGAAGACTACAGACAGTCGGTGATGCTTGGATACGCTGGAGTGGGTCTCATCGCACGACGAGGAGGAGGGCGTCGTCCTGACGTCCCAACCAGAGCTTGGGACGAAGGCAGTAAAGGAAGAAGACACGCTGAATGTTTTGGGGAAGGGCTGACGGGAGATGATGGACCGAATAAGGTGGGCTGGGGGCTGAAAATGGGAGAGATGGGCTGAATAGAAGTGGGTCGGGGGCTGAGAATGCATATGGGCTGGTAATGGAACCGGGCCAATATAAGCTGAATGGAGATGGGTTGCGACTGGATGGGCTGCGGCTGGACCAATCTGGCCCAGGTAAAAAAATTCCACGGGATTATAGTCAATCCAAGACCCAAATTGGATGCACTCATTGTAATAATTCTAAGCATACATACTCATGATACATGCTTTAAATTACATGGGTATCCGGATTGGTGAGAGAATTTTAAAATTAAAAAATAGAATGATAGAAGTAACAAAACAGGTTGAGCAACCTTGGTGAACACTGAACCTGCACTTACTACTCAACCAATGGTAGATTCTCCAAACCTTCTATTTGAGGGTCCCTCTACTCTCAGTGATTCAGGTAACTGTGCTATAGCTCTTCTAAGTACAGATCACAATGACTGCAACGATTGGATCATTGACTCCGGCGCCACAGATCATATGACTTATGATGAGAAAGACCTAATTATCACTTCCATACCTAAACGTTCTTGTATTGCTAATGCTAATGGGGTGACATACCCAGTTACTGGAGCAGGAACAGTTGATATCTCTCCATCTATTTCGCTATCCAACACATTACTTGTCTCATCATTGTCCAATAGACTATTGTCAGTTGGACAAGTCACTAAGGAGTTAAACTGTTGTGTACTAATGTATCCAACTTTTTGTGTTTTTCAAGATATTCTCACCAAGGAGATAATTGGTCGTGGTACTAAAAGTGGGGGGCTCTACTATGTTGATGATATGAGCGTCAGTAAAGCAAACAGTATGCAAGGAGCGTCAGATACCCGACAACAACAGATTTGGCTATAGCATGTTCGGTTAGGGCATCCGTCATTCAGTTATCTAAAGTATTTATTTTTGAATTTATTTCAAGATGTGGATTATTTGGATTTTAAGTGTGCTACATGCATTTTTGCTAAAAAACATCGTGTTTCATATCCCCTTAGTTCTCCTCGGAGTACTACACATTTGCTATTATACATTTTGATGTTTGGGGACCCTCGCCAATTTCTACCCCATATGGGATTCGTTGGTTTGTCATTTTCATTGATGATTGTACTCGAATGACTTGACTTTATTTGCTGAAAAATAAAAATGAGGTATTTAATATATTTGAGGTGTTTCATGCCATGGTTCAAACTCAATTTGCATGTAAGATTCAGATTCTCCACACAGATAATGGTAGGGAATATGATAATAATCTCTTCCACCAGTACTTGCAAATACATGGTCTACTTCATGAAACCTCTTGTGTCCAAACACCTCAACAAAATGGCATTGTTGAACGAAAAAATCGGCACATTCTGGAAACTGCTCGGGCATTTCTTATTGGTGCAAATATACCTCGTTACCCTTGGAATGAAGTTGTTGTTACTACAGTATATCTTATAAATAGAGTGCCTTCAAGAGTATTAAACTTATGAACACCACTACAAGCTTTGTCCACATACCGACCCCTTCCATCTATATTGATGCTCGCCCCACGGGTATTTAGGAGTGTTGCATTTGTCCATATTCATAAAAATCAGCGCACCAAGCTGGACCCATGTGTCATCCCATGTGTGTTCTTGGGATATGGAACACATCAAAAAGGTTATCGGTGTTATCATCCACCCACTCGGCGCATGTATATTACCATGGATGTCACTTTTTTAGAGTCGGAGGACTATTTTTCCGAACAATTATCCACTTCCTCCCAGGGGGAGCCATCTCTAGAAAGTGAGAAATGGATAAATCTAGAATTTGAAACGATAAAAGCATCTGTGTAGCCACCAGTTCAGTCAGCGCAGCCACCAGTTCAGTCAGTAATACACACTCAAGACCCTCCCTCTTTGACAGTACCTGAAGACCAAACTCCTTCAAAGAATATATCTGAGGTAATACAATCAATCCTATCTTCTAATGAAATAAATACTTATGTTGGATATAAACTCCCTTTCAAGCATAATCGAGGGAAACCTCCAAAACGGTACTCCCCCATAGTATACGGCAGAAAATCAAAAATACCCTATTGTTAATCATGTTTCATCCCACAAGTTATCGCAACCTTTGCAAGCTTTTGCCCGCCAACTCTCTTCAACACATATTCCTGGAGATATACGGGAAGCATTATCCTCACCAGAATAGTCTCAAGCGATAATGACAAAAATGAAGGCATTAAACAAAAATTACACATGGAAATTGGTTCCATTGCCGAAAGGAAAACGAATTGTGGGATGCAGATGGAACTATTGAAAGATACAAGGCACAATTGGTGGCGAAAGGATTTACTCAAACATATGGTATAGACTACCAAGAGACTTTCTCTCCAGTAGCCAAATTGACCACGGTTCGAGTTCTACTATCCCTAGCAGTTAATCAGGATTGGCCGCTACACCAACTTGATGTGAAGAATGCATTTCTTCATGGAGATCTCGAGGAAGAATTTTACATGGACATTCCACCTGGATACAACACGAACTTTGCAGAAAAGACAGTGTGCAAGCTGCAAAAGGCATTATATGGACTAAAACAGTCACCAAGAGCATGGTTTGGGCGATTTACTTCAGCAATGAAGAAATATGGATTCAAACAGTGCAACTCGGATCACACCTTGTTCCTGAAACATAGACAAGGGTATGTAACTGCACTAATAATTTATGTGGATGATATGATAATTACAGGAGATGATACAGAAGAGATTTCTCGGCTCCAAAAGAATTTGGCATCTGAATTTGAAATGAAGGATCTTGGGGACCTGAAATATTTTATGGGGTGGAATTTGTGGAATCTGGGGTGGAATCTGGGGTGGACTTTGGGGAAGAATGGATGTTATCGGGTTTGTAGTCTCCATTGTACAGGAGAAGAAGAAAGAAAAAAAAAAGGGTTTACAACAGGATCTTCTGCTCTGATACCATGTCAAAAATAGATCAAATTGAGGCTAAAAAGCATAATTCTTCATTGAAACTTTGTAGAATATATACAAGAAAATCATATCTCAGCATTTAAGTGTGAGATATTATAGGCTACTGTTTAGGAATTAATACAACTTAAATATTCTAAATATGGTATTTGCTAATTTACAGCTTCTGTTAACATTTTGGTCAGCCATGTTAGTGAAGGATACAGAGAAGTGATACAATGTATACTAACTACACAGCATGAATAGGTAACAAAAAGGATTTGAATTGACATCAACAATAGACATGGTTATATAAGCATCAATGACTGAGAAGTAATGGGAAAGTTAAACACACACCCTAGGTAGGTCACAGTTACAAAGAATCAATTTAGAGACAATAGTTGGAAAAAAAAATGATTAGCATCACTGATAACGATTATGCAGAAAATCAAGATTATTAAGAAGAACATATAGGAATATTTGTATGCTTGGTTCAATGAATTTGTGGTCACAGTTTCATGTGCATCTTAACTGATATGGTTGAAACATAAATCTTAAGGAACTAAATTTCAAGCGACAAGAGCTTATGGTAATTTTTTGTGATAATAATTCAAAAATTAGACTCTTTAAAAATCTATTTTTGTATGAAAAGCAGGCATATTGACAAAAAGCCACACTTCTTAATAGATCTCACAAAGACTGAAATGATTCAAATAAATCATTTAAGAGGGTGTTGATTTATTTATCAAGTCTCTTAAATTGAAGCTCAGGAGATTATTTTGTGCCTCAAGAAGCCTTGTTTAAAGTTGAGTTCCCCGTCGTAAAACTAAGTGTTTAAGAATACAAGTTCAAGAGAGTGGTTGTTGAAATTGAAAAAGGATTTGCTTAATTGAGTTAGGAAAAGATTCTGAGGTGTAAAAGGATTTTTCTTACAGTGTTTTCATCATAGGTTTGGCAAACTGTATGAAGTGGTCTTAAATAAAAAGGCATCACTTATTTTTATTATGACGTGTGCTAAACACAAAATCGATTAACAAACTTTGACATCTATGAATTTGTTATGTTTTGCTTATTTTTTATTCTAAAGTGGTCAAATATTGATAGTTGTAAAATGCTATAATTTTATCTACTTAAAGAGAGCGGCAAATAGGAGTGGAAGTACACAAACTACCATCAATCAGCTACTAAAAATGGATCTTAAAGAATAAGAACATTGATAAATTTCAAGGCACTTGAATTAGTATTGGTCCTAAAGGGACAATTTTTAAGCCTCCATCTTAAATTTCAAGGCACTTAAAATTTCACTAGCGCGATTCCATTTAATTGTATGAAAAAAAAACCCGAGTTTGCTAAGTCACTAGAATTGGTTGCAAAGCATGAGGAGGTTTAATTCTCTATATTACCATGATATTAGAGAGAAGTATTTGAAGCAAGAAGTAGATCATTCAATGAACTTGCTTGAGGACTAAAACCTAGAACAGGAAAAAAAACAATTTGATCAATAATGTCTTATGGATGGACTAATAAAAAAAGATGTTTTACTTGCAACTTTTTGGTATTAGTCCTAAAAGGACAAAAAAAAATTATCATCGGTAGATACCTGTAATATATTCAAGACTACTGGTACAGTATTTGAGATGATTGATGCTATTATTGAAAGGATTGTTGAGGAAAATATGGTGCAACTAATCATTGATAATGCTACAAATTATAAGACAGTAGGGCAATTGTTGATAGGAAAAAGAAAATGATTGTTTTGGACACCATGTGTTACCCATTGTATTTGACTTGATATCGGAAGATTTTGAGAAGAAACTAGAGGTCCATCAAATAACTATTTCTAAGGAGAGGAAAATCACCACGTACTATATTCAATAACTATTTTTATTTTCATGTTAAGACATTTTACAAAAGGAAAGGATTTTATTAGGTTTATTGCTATTTGATTTGCTACTGCATACTTACTCTTTATTTTACTTATAATTTTACAATTTGATATATTATATTTTGTGTCAAGTCAGAAATACATTTTTAACAACCTTGGTTAGCTGGCTTGATTACTAATTAGGGTTGAGTAAAGCTTCTATTTATACTTTTATTTTAGGCAATACAAATCTAGTAAAATTCAGTCGGTTTAACTTTCTCAAAGCGAAATACATTTTTAACAACCTTGGTTAGCTGGCTTGATTACTAATTAGGGTTGAGTAAAGCTTCTATTTATACTTTTATTTTAGGCAATACAAATCTAGTAAAATTCAGTCGGTTTAACTTTCTCAAAGCGAAACCAAACCAGCCCAAGCGATTTTTATAGTTTTTAAATCGATTTAATCGGTTTTTCTAAAAAGTATCTTCTGCTCTCAGAACCTGGTGGAACAAGTGGGCTGGTAATGCACTAACACTTGTTCCCTCTAAAAGGCTGGCTAAAAAGTAACTAAACCCAGCATTTTTATACCAGTCTTGTTCATGCGGTAAAAGCCTGCCTAGAAGTATCGTAGTCAGTAGAACTAGCACTATGAACAAGACAGTGCCCAGCAACAATATCACAGCTAAGAAAAGTTGAAATTGATAAATCCAGGTTACAAGCTTCAAACGATACAGGTAATAAATATTGCCTAGCTCTAAAATGAATCAATCCATTCCAGGACTCGTAGTTCATACTCCACATACATTACAACAAGAACAAGAGGAATATAAACGGTATCATTTCAGCGAAATTCAATTTTGGGGTCGATGCCTCGACGACCTTCATCTACGAGTGCCAGACTCAGCATTTCAGTGCAAAATTGATCATCCGGTTTCAGCCATAAAGCCTGATTGACAAGTAATATGATTAAGACCAGATCTTTGGGAATTTTTATGACAAAGAAGATAGAAGGTGGGGGAAGCAGTAAAATTGTCTTTGAAATTATACATTACTCCAGATTACTTACCTTGTGGTAGTACGTAATTGCAGCAGTGAAGTTATCCTGCAGAAAAAGGGGTCGAAGAAGAGGCAACACTAAGATGGCTTTAAAATCATGACAGTATCAAATTGTAACATTTCCCAAATTTAGAAAGTGGTCAAAATATCAAGCAATCTAAAGACTACTCATTATATCAAGCATTAAAGATTAGTTCATTCTTCCAAGTCCGAGTCAGACAAAAGGTGATTTGCAACCAGTCACTTTGGGAAACACTCTATCATTTGAAAATAAAGGAAAATATGATTTTAATACAGGATGTTGTTGGATTACTTGAATAATAGCAAAAGGTTGTCAAACAATCAACATGAGAAACTGAACTGGGGTCCCATGCTAGTTTGTGTTTGTGTTCATTCATTTGATGTGAATATTGTTTGAGTTATCGAACCCTTGCACAAAAGTAAACAGAAACTTAAATTGGCAAAGATATCATAATGTGATAGCTTTCCATGACATTTTCAACTTTCATAACCACTTTCATTATTTGCACTAGCACGCTTCAATATCTCTCCCACTTCTAGTACTCCTTATTCTCTCTGGATAATATTTACCTTTCTCAAACTATTGCTTTCAACTACAACAGCCAAATGATGTCATTTTAACATACTTAAATTAAAATGAAAAGAACTCAATTTACCTGCAAATGATAAGTGTATGCAAGACCAGCATAAGTACTCAAGCTTCTAGTTGATAATGCAAGTGCTCTCTCATAGCATGAAATTGCTTCATGGTAAATCCTGAAATAATAGTTTGACGTTATTAAGCTGAACAGTGATATGCCATATCATTCATTTATACATTTAATAAGAGAACAATCTATTTCTACAATAATGACTGCAAGAAATGGAAGAGAACAAAAACTCCTCAAATATGTAAGAAAGTCAAACCATGAGTTCTAATGCCATACTTGCTCACGATATCAATCATGCAATAAATGAATAGTTGACCACACAAGCATTAACGGATTCATGAAAATTCTCTCCATATTATTTTTGAATTTTGAGGGTTACGAAGGGCCAAGCTTATCCTCCTTTCATCCTATCAATGGATTTTGAAAAGTATTTTCTATTGCATGATATTATCTGTTGTATTTCACGAAGTGCACCAAAAAAGCTCCCAACTTGATCCTTAAAAACACTCTCACAAAAAGCTATAGGAAAAGAGAGAAACTAACATGTCTATAGGAAAATGCTAACAACTAAAAAGATGACCAAAGCTTTCCATATATAAAAACTGTATCAAAAAAGTACTCATCAATATAGGTTTGCTCAGTTACCTAATTGAAATTAATGGTTATGCAATTCATCAGAACAAAAAAAAAATAGTGTGAATGGAGGGTTAAACTACTTCTTTCTTTCTGGTTGTCAAAGACCTCAGCAAGTGTGTCAATAACAAATGCAGAACATATACTAATCATCCCTACAACGATGTGAAAATAAAAAGACACTAAACAGAAAAACAATTATCAAATTGAGAATGTGAGATAATTCATTTCAAGTATGAGAAAAATTCTAGAAAAAAAAACAGACCAATCATAAAAAAAAGTGAGTATAACAGCTGATTCAATTATATTTTAGAACGTACTTTAACTTTCTGTAGGCATGAGCAAGATTAACGACAGTTGGTTCCCACAATTGACTCAACGAAGGAATGTGCTTCAAAGTCTTCTCAAACCATAACACTGCCTTATTGTACCTGAAAGTGTTTGAGAAACAAAATTATGAAGGTCAAATAGCTTGACTGGCATCAAAAAACTGACAGCCAATGGCTTTTAGGAAAGAATGAATGCTGTTTGCAGAATTGATTATTTGATTCTTCAAAGAAATGCCATAAACATTAACAATGCAAAAGAGCCCTGCAAGTAAACTTTCAGGTCAATCTTCAACAAAATTATGAGAGCAATGAAATATTCTTACTCCTTCATATTATAAGCAACAACACCAAGTTCATTGTATACAAGTGGATCTGAAGGGCAAATTGTCTTTGCCTGCATGAAAAACTGAAAAAAAAGATGACAAATCAGAATGTTGACAAACCATTACAAGAAATACAATGAAGAGTCAAAAAGGAAAGAGGATTTCATATGACAAACAAGTAAAGTGCAATATTATGATACAACTGTCCATTCGATTTATGTTCAGTTTGCAAAAAAGCTACAAATAATACCCCAAAAGGAGAAAGGAAATCATATTTTTAGATTACAACTATGAAATTGAAGTCAACTAAAAATGTGGGTTCGAAGCTAGCATTCTTGAACGGAAACATGACAAAACAAAAGCCCTTCATTTTTCATTTTTATTGAAAACTAAGGCAGGGTTTTCTCAAGTATCAGGGAAGAATGATGCTGCTCCATTTAAAACACCAGGGCTAATTGTGTTATTAAAACACAATTTATCAAATAACCAAACATAATAGCAATTGGCCAATATTCAGAAGATAAAACATCACCTGCTCAGCAAGCTTATAGCTGTGAGTTCGCATGTATTCCATCCCAATATACAAAGTTGGTAAATGGCACCTGGAATAACAGAATATCAACATTCAACCTGTAAAAAGACAATTGATAAGTAATAAGAGGACTTCAACAATTCATAGCCCTGGGACCAAAAAAACAGACTAATTTCAAATCATTATATTAGGAGCTTCGGGTCAACTTAAACTACCTTATGGAGATTTTGAGACGGAGGAAAATCAACCACCACTTTTCTGGTTTAAGCTAACAAATCAAAACCTAAAAGAGCCTTTAGCCAGCTAGCCAGCCACAAGCTAGCTCATCACCCGAAAAAAAATAATTACAGCAAAGCAATCAAGACAAACTACCTAGCAACACTATAACATTCTCATATAAAAATCTCCACCTCAACTTATTATAAAGGAAGTACTAGTAATTACACTCAGAAAACCAAAGGGAACAACAGCAACGAGAAAACACATTACACAATGGAAGGCGCAGGTTAACAACAAAAACACTAGGATTTCTTCTAAACAGTACATAGTTAAAATGATAGCCCATAATAGTTAAGATCAGGCAAACTATAAGCAGAAGTGGGACATGTACAATATTTTATATATTCAATATTTTCATAAATCTGAAGTTTTGAATCAATGTAGGCAAGGAAAAGAGAATAAAAAAATATGGTGAGGAAAGAAAAACTTTTTTTCGTTCTTAATAGGGCTAAAAACTTATAAAATAGGAAAGAAAGATGAATGCCACATACAGATTATGGTGAGCTTTTTCAATTCTTACAAGCAGCAGGAAATACTAAAAGACAGTAATACTTTGAAAAGGTGGCGATGGCAATACAGGTCTGCATGTACCCACACAAGTAGAGGCTGGCATGGAGGAAACCCATTTGGCTCCAAACCCACACATATTTATTTAAATAAGTTTTATCTTAAGGACTTTGCCATATATTTCTCTTAATATTTTTTTAGAGGACATGGAATACTTTTTGTATACTGCTTGTGACCAATTCAATGCACATTTCCTTTTTTATATTTTAAATTTTAATTTTGGCTTCTTATTGATTATAAATAATAATATATGGTCCTCCCTTCAAATCTGTCAAGGAGTCCTCAAATCAGTTCCTAAAGTTATGGATGCAGAGGAATTCAAGTGTGCAGGAAAATGCTAAAACATTTTCTTAGAACAAAGGCAGCCTAACAAAAGCACATAATGCTCCAAAAACATGTACCTTTCAATTCAATTAGTGTAAAAATATTAAATTATTTTCAACTTGAAGAGGTTAATGAGGTTCCAGTCCAAATTACCCTGGGAATAAACGAGCAGCAGTGCGATATGCTGACATTGCTTGATCACCCTCTTCCTGAGCAGCATAAGCATTCCCAAAGCCAATCCAAGCAGGTGCAAAGGTTCCATCTAGACTCGTAGCCTTGCTGTATTGTAGAACAAAGAGAAGGAGAATCAGATTTGCTCCAAAAAGAGCACAGTAGGTACATGTTATATTGAGCTTCAGGAAACAGTTACCTGAAATAACGTCGTGATTGATCATACTTCTTGATACAGTAGTAGTAGCAGCCAACAGCAAACCATGAGAGAGTCCTAAATGATGAGAAGACCTAATAAGTAAACATGATGTTTAATTACATATTATTTAATGGGAATGTTCAGTTACATAATATCTAATGGAAACTTGTATTCATGCTTAAGCTGACGTGAAGTCTATGAGAAAGAAAAAAAATCTCTCTTCTCCTCATTTTTTTCCTTTTTCTCTTCAAATTTTTATAATTACTAATTCAAAAGCATTTGAGAATGAAATTTAGATGAGAGTCCACAAGATATCATTCAAGCACAATTTCAAGCAAGACATGACAAAACATCAAGATAAATGAAAGAAAGCCAATGGAAGAAAGCACTCATTTTTTCTATGTTTTTTAACAGCCCTGAAACCATTTTAACTTCCAACTTACCATTTTTCCATTTTTTTTATCAATTTAAAATCTTCTGCACCAGTAGATATCACTTTCCATGATTTTAGTGTTGACGATTTGAGGAACTGAAAAATAGGCCACTTTCAAATACCAGGTGGGAAAGTCTTTTCACATAGTCAGAGGATTCTAATAGGTCCACCATTACATTACTTCATACAATTTACAATCTTTCCATGCATGATGGTAGACATGTATGAATGCAAAACTGCTGCAGCCAATTATAAATCAGGGGAATCTTAGCTTTGTTGAAGAGAAAGTGACAGCCCTGATGGATGAGAAGTCCAATAACCACAAAAAAATGAATACTACTCTTTAGCACCTTTTATTAGACTATACAAATAATCACAGCCAAACTATGCACATATTTCCCATGTTACTCATGAATGGTATTTCGGGTGTAGTAGATACATGTTTTCCAAGAGTTCTTACTTCCTTCTCTTTAACTTCTTATTTGTGTTAATAAGTCAAGCTGTTACTGGGAAAACAAATCATTTGGATAACTGCCATGCTCCAATTGATCAATGATGACAAGCAAATTATTCAGTGCCTTGACCACACCTAGAGAGCAAACAATGGAAGCAAAAAAGGGAAAATAGATAACTCAATCTACGCATAATCCTTCACAGTGAAAGGGAATTAAGGAAGCTGTTCCTGAGAGTAATCCTTCAACTCCAAAGAACACAAGTCATATGAGCATATCATAAAAGTAGAGGCAGGTATATAAACTCACTTTTGAGGATAATCCTTCACCAAGTTAGATGCCATGAGATAGAGCTCATTTGAATTTCCAAGCTCCACAGCAGCTGCTAAATGTACCAATGTACATTTCAAATGAAAAGGGTCCTTCTCAAGCAGACTGCAAAAGAAAAGATAAAGCTCAGGTCAACTCCCGCTCCTGAGGTGTGTTGTTATCTGTATTCTGTTTGAACCAAGTTAGGAACTCACTCTGAAGTTAGTTCAAAGCATTTCTGATATTCACCACACTGATTGAAGTACTCTGCTTTACAGGCCAAAAGATCGGTGTTGTTTTTTAGTGTATGCATGAAAGATGGGCTAGAAGGATTACTATTGGTGCTTTCTTTTTCAACTTCTCTGAATTTGGCTTCTATGACACACTCTTTGTCGTACTGTGACAAGGGACTGAGATTAGTTTAGGAGAAGCACACAGATTTATTAAAGCAAATAGAATATCTGGAAATAGTTGTTTGGATCATATTGACTAGTGTACAATTTAGTTGTGCGTGCTCACCTTTTTTATCAAGCAAGAGTAGAATGAAGAGAGCCACCTATCTTCAGGACCAAATTGCAAGGAGGACAGTAGACTTGTTTCTGCAATGCAGTAGCAAATATAAGTCATTTGAGTAGTAAATGACATTTTTATTTCGAGCAATGTGGAGCAGTTAAAATTCTTTCAGTTATTGAAGTGAATGCTAGAATGGACTGAATAGAGAAATTCTCGACAATCACCACTTAAGCAGTAGATACTACAAAATCAGATAACAATATTCTTCACATGACGCAAAATGAGGTTTGGAGAATTGTTACCTTCTTCAAATGTAAGCATGTGATTTTCAGTAAGGCATTCCAAAGCCTGGGAAACAATGCAGATACAACCATCATTCATACTTCCAACCAAAATAAATAAGAGACATGAGCAAAACTAGAAAGAAATCAAGATTATTTCCAGAAAACAAAGGGAAAAAATTTAAGTTGGATCTATCAAGAAAACTCTTTAATCTTTATCAACATCTTTATATGGATCTTTGAAGCTTTGCACGGAAAGCTATGTTAATTCCTTTTGCATGCACAAATACAAATAATGCAAAGAAACTCTCTTATGCAACCTACAAAGTAAACCAGAAAGCAAAGGTAAAACAAGTGCAATAGCTACCTCATAACATAAAGGATCAGCCTTGATAGCAGCTTTGTACCTTAAATCATCACAAAAGAGTAAATTATTCATTATAGACCAAAAGACACGATAAACTTTCTAGAAAATGAGATGGCTAAGAAAAGCTAACCAATGTCGAGCTAGAGCACGATTTTCCAATGCTTCATAAGCCCTGCCTCTTAGAAAACATATTGCTGAGGAAATCTATCCCAAAACAGGAAAATAGCATTTCACTAACCAAAATCCAAAGTCATTAATACAAGCATAATCTATGTATACTTTTTTTTTTTTTTGAATGGGTAATCCAGACCCGCTGGGGCCTGACTAATCCCATGGCCCAACTGCACCGCGGCAAGCCAGAGGAACCATTTAATTCATGGGCTTCGCCCAAGTCCGCTGGCCCAAAGAAATTGTTTGCACCTGGTGGGATTCGAACCTGAGACGTGGAAGGAGCACACTCCCCCGTCCCAGGCCTCCTACCGCCAGGCCAACCCCCTTGGGTTATAATCTATGTATACTCAAATACATAATCCACATCTTTATCACAATCAACTAATATAAAGCACCAAGAATAAATCTTAAAAAATTCATAAGCGAATTGTGAATAACAGAGAACAAGAGTAGAAATATTCAAAAGAAAATCTCAATCGCCAATTAAAAATAGCATAAAAAAACTCACATTGATCTCGCGATCTTCACTATCCTTATCTAAGTACATAACATTACAGTCTTTAGTATCATATACATTTCCATGTTCATCAACTTTTGCATCACCAAGCATTAACAAACACTGGTCCCACTCTCTCAATTCCTCCTGGTCACAATTTTAAAAGAAAGAATTAAAAGTTGACCAAAAAAACCCTAAAGTTAAAAAGTGTAGTTTTCAAGATTAAAGATCCAAAATCGAAGATTTACGAGGCATTTGGCGGCGAGGTAGCGGAAACGGAGGTCGCGAAGGACTATTTTGGAGGCGTTGAGGAGGTGGTAGGCGCGGCGGTAGTGGCGGCCGAGGAAGAGAGCCTGAGCTTGCATGTAGATGTCAGCGGGATCGTCGGTGAAGGCAGCGACTTTGTCGGCGAAGAAAATGGCGGAGGAGTACAAGTGCTTGCTCACACAGTCACGCACTACCCCTCGAAGCTTCTCTATCTGCTCTTCTCTCATTATTAATTTTTTTATAAAAAAAAAGGGAAAATGAGAGAGAGGTCTTGGAGTGAGAGGGAGATTGTAGGTTTTTTATTTGTGTGTTGCCAAAAATATAATACGTATGTGGAAGCAGGAGCAAATGAGCGGGAGGTTTTTGTTTCGGTTTCTTTAATGGGTTGATGGGCTGGGCTGGGCTGGGCTGGTCTGGGATGGGCTGGGATGGGCTGGGATGGGCTGGGATGGGCTGGAAGATACTGGATTTGAATTTGGCCCACATACCCATTTTTTCATAGATTATAATGTTTTTTAAAAAAAAAAACCTCGAATAAGAGATTATCAGTGTATTATTTTTTACTCGCCCATAAAAGTTATTATGAATTCCATGGAAGGATCATGCTTCTTTTTTTCTGATTCCTACTTTGTTTAGGTCTGATCATTGTTTGCTAACAGAATAGGCTACGAATATTGTCATTAAAAACAAATTTAGCATGGTTTTTTATTCTGTCAAAAATTCTATCGGCTTTGAATATTTCATTGGTATTTTTAATTTTTATTTAAAAAGAGACATGCATTTAAATTCAATATTCTCTTCAACTTATGAGAGAAATCAAGAGAGATGCAAAAATAGAAAGATAGAAAATGAGACATGCACATTTCAAAAGAGCATGAACACATTGTCGTTGAGTGAATTAGGATCAAAGAACATGAAAACATTGATGCTATCCATTGCCATATAAATGTTCAAGAAATAAAAAATAATTGCAAAGAAATTGGGATATATAAAACAATAACCTCATTCAATAAACTATCTTGAAGGTCATAGTACAATAATTATGTCAAGATCCAATTTTAAACATACAAATAAATTTTAAATTAGTATAGCCACACGATTTCTAAGCTTAATATTAAATCAACCAAAAAAAATCAAGATAAAAATTTATTACATGACCTGAATTTTCATCTATTTTATCCAAGTAGCATGCATTATCAAGAAAGTATGTGTGCTAATAAAGAAATAACTAAACTCTTCATTATTTTTAAACTAACACTTCCTAAAACAATTAAAATATCATCCACTCATAAATCTCTAACCAAGAGCCAACAAACTACCAAGAACATTAGTAAGATTCCAAAAACAAGAAAGAAAGTAATTGTAACAGGCAAATTAAGCAAAGTTTAACATTCTTGAACAAAAAGAGATGCATAGAACATACTTAAATAGTCTTATAATTCCTTTGGTTCAGCCTTTTTGATCGAATCAAATTGCATATTTTGCTTCCTAGCATATTTTGACTCCTTCATTCATGTCATTACACAAATTTAAATAAACCTTTCAAAACTCAAAATAAACTAAAACAAATAATATTTAGTACAAAACAAACGCTTCATATATACCAATGTTAAAGGGTATCTCAATTAATTTTCATATCATACTATCATCAATAAATAAAACCTAATTCCACACAAAATCAAATTGCCTCAAATTTTTCACTTGACAATAAAATTGAGAAAAAATAATCGGTACATTTCATAACCCAATCTCCATTTATCTATTTTAAAAAATCCAAATATTTAGAATTTAGAAGTGTTTATAGGTTAAATAGACAAGTGTGTAATTCACAATTAGTAAGAACACCATGTGGATAAATAATTTGAGGTCTAGTTAAAAAAATGAACCAAAACTAGTCAAAATCTTATAAATTGGAAAAATGAGGACCACAATGGACATTGTGGCAAAGTTTAGAAGTCCAATTTTGTTAGATGAGGGCATAATTGAATAGGGAAATTGAAGATTATGGAAAAATTGAAAGAATTGGAAAGTTAATGAATCAATTGAAACTTGAAAGGGTATAAGTGACTCAATGAAGGGCTAAATAAAAAAAATCAAGTTCGATAAAATTAGTTGTCTGATAGTGAAAATGTAAAAGGCGTCAAATATTAAGGAGAGAAATTGAGTTCATCATGGATAAAATCAAAAAAAAACTCAAAGTTAAAGGCTTGATTAAAGACATAATTTAATATTGTTTTATATCAACCCTATGAATGTCCATTGCGTGCAGTGATCGGTTGCCTCCAGGTCACCTCTAGCAGCGTGCCTGCACTATTTAGGTGGCTGAACAGTGTAGTCACGTCTGTAGGATTTGGAGGATTTGGGAGAAGGTCAAAATGTGATTTGGTCCCTCCATTTGTAATTGTCCTAATTGCACCGCCAATTGGCTTTAAGTTTTTAATTTGTGAAATTCTACCTTGTCAGAATTTCAACAACCTTAGCTTTGCGCGTCTTTTTTAGTTTGGTCCTTGATTTTAGATTTAAGCGATTTAACCCTCAATTAACCATTAAACTCTCAGTTGTCTTCAATTTGACCCCTGATTTCGCATAATTGGCTTGGAAAAATTCAATTTAGTCTCCAAAAATTCCAATCTTCTCAATTGAACCCGAATTAAGCTCAAGAACTTGATTTTCCACCAATTAAGCCCTTAATAAAATTAATTTGGCCAATTTAAAGTATAATTAAGTCATTGCACTTAATTAAATCCTTCAATTGGACCCTAAATTAAATCTTAAACATAATTAATTATACTTTAAATTGACCGACGATTAAATCATATTGGCCTATATAAAAAATATACTTATGCCTTTTGATTTAATTTTTATGCAGATTTATCCAGTAATAAATTATTTTAGCCTTAAATTTGCATTTTCCTTCATTTTTTGGCACAAAAAAGGTATGATCGGGCTCTCGAAAACATCAAAATTTTCCACCTTGATTTTTCTATCGATGCCAACCCCTTTTATTTTTTTTTTATTTTTTTTTATTATTTTTGATAGATTTTGGGAATAACCCAGAAATGGATTATGACAATTATGATTAACACAGATGACTTTTCAAATCAGAAAGAGTTACATTTACCACCCAAAAAAGTAAGGAAAACAAAATAACAACAACTTTAAGCCCCTGGAAAAACAAACAAATCCAACATCAACACCACAAACAATGAATCAGTAGACAAAATAACATTGTAGTGAAAAAATTTAACACAACAATTAGTAAAATGGCGATGCAACAAAAATAAACCATCAAAACCAACAAACAAACAACAAAAGCATCAACCAACATAATAACAATCATTATTCAACCTAACAATTCAAAAAATAACTCATTTAACAAGAAACCAAAAAATATACACCTATACCTTGAGAATAAACAAAGAAAACAAAATGCCAAGATCACAACACTATATCAACTACAAAAAAAAACAGAAAAGTAAATGAAAAACAGAAACCAAAAATTAGCTTAACAAATGAAGCCAAAGACAAAACAATGCCAAATAGGGAAAAAAAACAATGAAAGAGCAAGCAAGTTGTGAACAAAAAACATGAGTATATTAACCGGAGGTGAAGTGCCATATGTTATTCTATATATCAGCATAAAACTCATCAATTCAACCTTAACAGGCAAGGAGAAAGTTTCCAAAGTTGCACGCAGCTCATAGGCCGAAGCACACCTAAAATAATATACACATTCATTGAACAAAAATCCTTAACAGCAACAAAACTCTAACACAACAAAGAAGAAAACAATTTAATATTCACTAACCATGCATAAAATCAGGAAAAAACAGTAAACAAAATCAATCACATACCAAACTCATAACTTCCCAGGACACAAACACTAAGAGTACCAAAAATCAATTGTGCTAAGACACAACAGGTAATTTGTGCATTGCATGCAAATTGTTGTCCACAAACAAATGCTATGAAAAAAAAAAAGCAAAGCATTGAAACAACAAATAAAGACTTCTACCATGTGAAAGAAACATAAATAAAACCTGCAAAAAAAATCAACCGCAAACCAAACCCACAGGACACTGGTAACAACCTACACATACACCCATCTCAACAATGGTGTCAGAACACAAATCAACCGCTCCATTCAAAACAACCTCCACTTCCAACACACTCAAACAACACATCTATCTGAGATTAACAACCACATAAAAATCAATAACCCATGTCTTAGTGATGCCGAGCAAAACCCACATAAAAATTAATAATAAACCAGCATAAAAATCAATAACCCATGCCTCAGTGATGTCAATAATGTATACATGGAAAGATATCACAGCAATTATAAACATGGAAAGTAAATCATAACCGCAAATATTACATTAATTGTATACTTAATTTCTTATTGTAACAGCAAATATTACATTGATTGTAGATTGTAAATTAGGGTTTTTGGACATGTATTTGGAGGCATGAGATCCTCCTGCAATAGACAAGAAAATACACAGAAATTCAGTATTTGTGACATGGTATTAGAGCTTCAATTCTGAACCGAATTGTCAATTTTTTTCTTCGATTTTTTTGAGATTTTTAAGATGTCTGGAGAGACTTTTTTTACTCGATTCAATGGCAAAAATTATGCCAGTTGGGAGTTTCAATTTCGGATGTTTGTGAAAGGGAAGGAATTATGGGGGCATCTTGATGGAACTACAAAGGCTCCAACCGATGCACAGGAGCTGGTTGCTTGGACTACCAAGGATGCCAAAATTGTTTCATGGATTCTGGGGTCTGTTGAACCCCATATGATTAACAATCTCAGGGCATTTGGCACAGGGAAGGGGATTTGGGACTACCTCAGACGTATTTATGCTCATAATAATTCGGCTCAAAAATTCCAACTAGAATTGAGTATTGCTAACTACAAACAAGGTAATCTATCAATTGAACAATTTTATGCTGGATTCATGAATTTATGGAGTGAATACACTGGTATAATCTATTCTAAAGTACCAAAGGAAAGCTTAGAGGCACTACACCTTGTTCATGCTGATAGCCAGAGAGACCAATTCTTGATGAAGCTCCGGCCAGAGTTTGAGGCTGTGAGAGCTAGCTTAATTAATCGAAACTCAGTACCTTCATTGGATGATTGTTTGGGAGAGATATTATGGGAAGAACAACGACTCGCCACTCAGCACGAGTTGACTCAGCCGATTGCTACAGAGATGGTGAACATGGCATACATGGCTCAGGGAAAGGGACGACAGAGAGGAGTGGGTTTGCAGTGTTTTAATTGCAAAGAAAATGGGCATATTGCCCGAAATTGCAGCAAGAAATTCTGCAATTATTGCAAGAAAGAGGCCCATGTTATCAGGGACTGTCGTGTGCGACCACAACACCGACAAGGGGTAGGGATGCCGATGACCACTGCTTCCATGGCCGCCGCAGCTGTCTCATCGTCGACACCAGAACCGTCGTCAACGATGAGCTCTTCATCGACAACCCTCACGCCGGAGATGGTGGAGCAGATACAGCAGATGATCGTCTCTACTCTCTCGGCATGTGGATTCCAATGTATGAAGAATGAATTTAAGTCTAGGGTTTCGGAAAATGTTAGAAATCATCTTGATTTGGCAGATGGGTTTAAAGGAAAGCAATCGAAATTGGCAGATGGGTTTAAACGAAATAAATCTGATTTTCAGTCAGATGGGGTTATTTCGGCAAATGATAAAACTTGGCTAATGGATTCGACGGCATCAAATCATATGACAAACAATGAAAATGAGTTGCGTAATGTGCAAAAGTATATGGGTAATCAGCATATACAGGTAGCAAATGGCGATAATTTGCCGATTTCGTCAATTGGTGATTTGGGTTTGAATTTTAAAGATATTTTTGTGTCACCGAAATTATCTGCAAATTTACTCTGTTGGGCAAATGGTAGAAAATAATTGTGAAATTCGATTTAATCATAATGGTTGTTGTGTGCAGGATCAAGTGTCGGGGAAGGTGATCGCGAAGGGGCCTAAAGTGGGACGTTTATTTCCAATACAATTTTCTAGTATTAATTCCTGTGCTTATTCTACTTTCATTAATAATCATCAATTTTGGCATAAGAAATTGGGGCATCCCAATTCTATTGTATTGACTCATCTTATGAGACATGGATATTTGGGGAATAAAAATTCTTGTTCAGCAGAATTTTTGGATTGTAGTTCCTGCAAATTGGGAAAAAGTAAATCATTATCATTTCCTTCACATGGCAGTCGAGCTTCTAAATGCTTTGATATTATTCATACTGAAGTATGGGGAGTAAGTCTCGTTCTCTCTCATGCCCAGTATAAATATTTTGTCACGTTCATTGATGATTTTAGTCGTTTCACTTGGATATATTTTCTCCGATCTAAATCTGTGTTCTCAACATTTCAGGCTTTTGTTGTGTTTATTGAAAATCAATTTTCTACTCATATTAAAATTCTACGTTCTGACTCTGGGGGGGAATATATGTCTAAAGAATTTCAGGAGTTTCTCAAAAACAAAGGAATTCTTTCTCAAAGATCTTGTCCTTACACTCCTCAACAAAATAGAGTTGCCGAGCGTAAGAATCGTCATCTGTTAGATATTGTTTGTACCTTATTAATTGATTCTTTAGTGCCTACTCGTTTTTGGGTAGAAGCACTGTCAACAGCTGTTCATCTAATTAATCGTTTGCCTGCCCAAGTTCTAAAATTTGAATCTCCATACTCTATTTTATTTGGTGTTATTCCTGAGTATGATTCTATCCATGTCTTTGGGTGTGTTTGTTTTGTTCACTTACCATTTACTGAACGTAATAAACTTACAGCCCAAGCTGCTCGCTGTGCTTTTCTAGGATACAGTAATTCTCATAAAGGGTTTGTGTGTTATGATGAAAATGCTCATAGAATTCGTATATCTCGAAATGTTATTTTCTTTGAGAATCAAAATTTCTTCCCTTCTTGTTCATCTACACAATCCAACTCTATCCAACTTCCCACATTTGATGATGATTGTCCATCTTCTCACTTTGAACGTTTTAAGCTAGGAATTGTATATCACAGACGTTCCGCTTTGCCCCTTCCGAACACAGAACTGACATCTGATCTTCACCATCAACCAAGACGATCATCTCAGATTTCACGAGCCCCAGACAGGTATGGATACTCAGCTACTGCTATTGATAGTATTGTTATACCCAAGACTTATGTGCAGGCTTCTACCCAAGACTATTGGGCACAAGCCATGAAAGAAGAACTTCAGGCTCTTCAGGATAATCACACATGGGATATTGTCTCTTGTCCTCGTGGAACCAAACCTATTGGATGCAAATGGGTATACAATGTCAAATTAAAGCCTGATGGGTCTGTGGAATGGTATAAAGCACGGTTATTTGCTCTCGAAAATTGTCAAGCATATGGTATTAATTATGAGGAGACATTTGCACCTGTCGCTAAAATGACCACCATACGCACTATTTTGGCCATTGATGCTTCCAAAAGATGGTCAATTCGTCAAATGGATGTAAAAAATGCATTTTTACATGGTGATCTGAAAGAAGAGATCTATATGAATCCTCCCCCTGGTATGTTTACTCAACCATCCGATAAAGTTTGTTTGTTGAAACGTTCCCTGTATGGTCTAAAACAGGCACCCCGCGCATGGTTTGAAAAGTTTCGCACTACTCTGTTGGACCTTAAATTTATTCAGAGTCAATATGATTCCTCTCTGTTTCTCCAGCGAACTGCTAATGGTATTGTTGCTCTCCTGGTATATGTGGATGATATTATTATTACAGGATCTAATATGCCACTCATTGAGAATTTACAACGTTCTCTTAACACTGCATTCCATATGAAGGATCTTGGAGAACTTCATTATTTTCTTGGTCTACAGGTGCACTCTATGTCTGACGGAATATTTTTACATCAGCACAAATATACCCAAGAAATACTACTTTTGGCCGGTCTGGAATCAGGACACAGTGTTCTTACACCTCTTAAGATTAATTTAAAACTTAGTCAGAATGATGGAGATTTATTGCCTAATCCTTCAATATACAGGCAATTGGTGGGCAGTTTGATTTATTTAACTATTACTCGGCCGGACATTTCTTTTGCAGTACAACAAGTCAGTCAATTTTTACAGACTCCTCAGCAACCTCATCTAGCTGTGGTCAAAAGAATTATTCGTTATCTTAAGGGTACATCTGGGAGAGGGATATTTTTTCCTGCCGACACCTCATTACAATTAACTGGTTATAGTGATGCAGATTGGGCAGGATGTATGGATACCCGTCGATCTGTTACGGGATGGTGTATGTTTCTTGGAAATGCTTTAATTTCATGGAAAAGCAAAAAGCAAGATCGTATTTCAAAATCTTCTACGGAATCTGAGTATCGCGCTATGTCAGCCGCATGTTCTGAAATTGTATGGCTCCGGGGTTTGTTACACGAACTTGGTTTTACTCAGCACCATCCTACACCGCTTCATGCCGATAACACAAGTGCTATTCAGATTGCTTCTAATCCTGTGTTTCATGAACGCACCAAACATATTGAAGTTGATTGTCACTATATTCGTGAGGCTCTTGATCATAATGTTCTTATGCTACCCCATATTTCCACTGAACATCAGATTGCTGATGTCTTCACGAAGGCGTTACCGCGGCCACGACACCAACTGATGATTGACAAATTGATGCTTCTTGATTGACCAGCATCAATTTGAGGGGGGATGTCAATAATGTATACATGGAAAGATATCACAGCAATTATAAACATGGAAAGTAAATCGTAACCGCAAATATTACATTAATTGTATACTTAATTTCTTATTGTAACAGCAAATATTACATTGATTGTAGATTGTAAATTAGGGTTTTTGGACATGTATTTAGAGGCATGAGATCCTCCTGCAATAGACAAGAAAATACACAGAAATTCAGTATTTGCGACAAGTGATGCCGAGCAAAACCCACATAAAAATTAATAATAAATCAGCACAAAAATCAGCAATATACCATACTTATAGGATAGTGGCAACAACATATACACATAAAAATCAATAATAAACTTGCATAATAAAAATAAAAATGAACAATAAACCAAATCCATAGGACAATGGTAGCAACCTGCACATACACCCAACCCAACGATTGTGTCAAACCACAAATCAACTCCTCCACTTGGAGCAACCCAGCACTGCCAACACACCCAAGTGCCATGCCCATTAAACTGAGAGCAACAACCACATAATCAATGCCTCAATAATGTTGAGAGAAACCCCCACAGCCAAAACACCCAAAGAACAAACCACACTCCTCTTCAACAATCAATCAAGCTGAAAAAGAAAAATATCAATTGACACAGTAATGCCGGAAAAAAAAACCCCACCACCAAGAGACCCAAGAAACAAATCAAGCTCCTCTCCAGCAATCAAGCCAACACCTTCCTTCGGTATAACAAAAGGCTCAAGAAAGCAAAAGATGCAAGAAACGCAAGGTTCAGAAAAGCAAAAGATGGAGAAAACAAAGAAAAAGAAAAGGCAAGCCCTAAGACGAAAAAACAACACCTAAATTAATTATTAAAGCAACCAAAGCACATGGCAACCAAGCCACAAGAAAAAGAAAATAGAAAAATTGAAACCACTGAGACACGTGGCAACTAAGCCACAGTAAAAAAATATAAAAACATAAAAGGAAAATGCCACAACCGAAAAAAAGACAAATAACTAATTAATGAGTTGAACCTAATAAATATTTACATATAAAAATTTTGCGATAGCAGACAACACTAGAACCAAAACACACAAAAAAAGAGGCAAAGTTGACCAACACAAAGAATAGCAAACCCTAGCAAACACAAAAAACAGCCAAAAGAACTACTGAAATCTACAGTATAAGCTCTTAGACTACACAGTGATAATCTGATCTCTTTTAGTATATAGTATAATACTAGCTAAATGCCCGCACTACGTTGCGGGCGGGCGGGTGGAACAAATAATTTTTACAGCTGTTAAGAATAAAATTTAATATTTTAACATGTAATGTTTGATATACTGAAAGGGATCAATATCTTTTATTAAACTAACAGTAATATCGAAGTCTTAACTTCTAAAATTATCATCACTATTACTGTCAAAACAATAAACATTATTCAACAAAGATGAGAGAGAAACGAAAAAAATATTAATAAAAAAGCACGTTGGAAGAAAAACTAAAATGATTATTATTATTATTATTGCTTTAATAACGGGAAGAAAATGAAATTAAATTAAAGGCTAAAAAAAAGCTTAAAAATATTAACAAAAGAGCAAATAAAAAAATAAAATAAATGAAAAAAAATAAAAATTATTGACTAGAAAAAAAATTATTTGACTTGAAAATTAAAAAAAAATTATCACACTACGTTGCGGGCTGAGTAAGAAGTTTTTATAATTGTTGGGATGAAAGAAATTAATAGGATATGCTAGTCCAAAATTAAAATATAATATTTATATATGCAAAATTCAATATAATAAAATACATCACCACACCCTATTATAAAAATAGTAACATTGAAGTCTTAACATCTAAAACTATAATTGCAGTTGCTGTCAAAACAATAAAAAATATCAAATTATCCTGAGAGAAAAAATTGAAAAACATTAACAAAAGAGCAAGTAAGAAAAATAACTAAATTTTTTCTTTTTCTTCTTCTTCTTCTTATTATTATTGTTATTCATAAACAAAATAGTAAGCAAGAAAAAGAATTAAATTATTATTATTATTATTATTATTATTATTATTATTATTATTATTATTATGAAAGAATAAATAAATGAAAGACTAAAGAAATCGTAAAAACTTCAACAAAAGATCAAACAAAAAAAATAAAATAAAAATACAAATCATCATTATTATTATTGTCAAAACAATAAAAATTATCAAATTATCTTGAGAAAAAAAACACCTCAAAAACATTAACAAAAGAGCAAGTAAGAAAAAAAATTAAATTATTATTATTATTATTATTATTTTTATTATTATTATTATTATATTTTTTATTTTTGTTTTAATAATGAAAGGAAGAAAATGAAAGACTAAAAAAACCCTAAAAACCTCAACAAAAGATCAAACAAAAACAAAAATTATCATTGTTATTACTGTCAAAAGAATAAAAATTATAAAATTATCCCGAGAGAAAAAAACCTAAAAATATTAACAAAAGAGTAAGCAAGAAAAAAAAATTAAATTATTATTATTATGTTAATAATGGAAAAAATAAAATAAATGAAAGATTAAAAATATCTTAAAAACTTTAACAAAAGATCAAACAAAAAAATAAAATAAAAATTATCAAGTAAAAAAAAGTCATCTGATATAAAAATAAAAATAAAAAAACGAATAAAAAACTAAAAGAAAGAACAAATGGAGAAGAAAAAAACACAAATATCAATTTTCAAATGATCATAGATACAAAACAAAATTTAAGAGCTAATTTTTTTGGAAAAAATATCACGTCAACAAATAAGAAAATAACAAAAATTAAAAATCAAAGCTAAGAGAACGTTTATATATACATGGACAAAAGTAGAGATTATTCTAGAAATAAAAAGAAATAAAGGGATTAAAATAAAAAATTAAAAGTATAAGGGCAGAAATGAAAATCAAATATAAAGGGATTAAAATCCAAAATTAAAAGTATAAGGGCCGAAATAAAAATTAAATATATTATCAATTTTAATAAAAGGATCAAATTGAAGAAATTGAAACTTATGTATCGAATTTATTGAGTTATTTAAGCCCAATCAGAAAATTAAAAGAAGGAGGACCGAAGTGAAAAATTGACATTCAATCAATTCCAATCGGAGGACCCAATTGCACTAAATCAAAACTTATATAATAAAAATCAGAACCAAAAAACAAAATTGAAAGTCAAGGGACCGAAGTGAAAAGTAACAAAACACGGGGGACTCTCCTGCACTTTTACGTGCAGGATAAAAAGAAACGTGCCCAGCGGCGTTAACTGGCCTCCACCGCGTCCACGGATATTTTCAGGTGAAACCCGCCGCCGCGGGAAGAAGAACACGCAGAGGCGCATCTAGATAGACTCCGGAATCCCATCTCCGGCCACCGTATGACGCTGCACGCGCCACCTAAACAGAGCGTGGGGCGGGAAACCGTGGGGCGCGTGCCCATCACGCTCTGTCAATAACCGGAAAAAAAAAGAGGTCAATTATTGTCCTGCTCCTGAGACCAAAGTCACCATTTTTGTCTTATTATGGGCTAAAACCGTATTCAAATGTATGTTTTTTTTACGTGATGATGTTTTTTTATGGTGGGTTAGATGCCTAGGCTTATTTTTTAATATTTTTAATTTTAATTAACTATAGAAAAATATTTTACATTATATTTTTTAATCATTCAACTTTGACATGACTTTTAGATAATAAGAAAGGCAGCAGTGCAATTTGTGAATGTAATTCGCGCAGGCTTGGCTCTCTATTTATTTTTTAAATCGGGCAGTGAAGCTGGCGGTGTATAAGTTTTGTTTCAGATTTTTTATCCCCGTGCACAAAAGGCAGCCTTGCAGTGCAACTTTGCTTTGACTTTTTGATTTGGGTAGCCGTGCGTGTCGCCCAGTGTGAAGTTTTGAATTTTTTAAAAGTGAGCCACGCAGCTTTTGTTGGAATTGTAAGCCACGCAGCAGCGTGAACCATTTTTTCTTTGCATTCACAATCACAATTAAATGCATGCCGAAGCAGAAACAAAAAAGGTGGATGAACGCTTGCGAAGCACGGATAAAAAATGGCCAGTGAATAGTGTATTCACTCAGAAGCTTTTAAAAGTGAGCCACGCAGCTTTTGTTGGAATTGTAAGCCACGCAGCAGCGTGAACCATTTTTTCTTTGCATTCACAATCACAATTAAATGCATGCCGAAGCAAAAACAAAAAAGGTGGATGAACGCTTGCGAAGCACGGATAAAAAATGGCCAGTGAACAGTGAATTCACTCAGAAGCTACAGGAACGGGCTGATGTCTTTTAGTATATAGGATAATATTTTTTATTTTTCTTATAAATAGGTACTTAATTGAAGTCCTGTTTTGTCCTCACATTTTATAATAAATGTGATTTTGTTCTTTTTTTTAATTAAATCCCTATTGTAAAAAATATGATAATACATATATGATATTGTTGGACACAAAAGTTTTATTTTTTTTAATGAATATATATATATATATATATATATATATATATATATATATAATTAAATTCACTTAATTATTACCTTTTCCACCAACCCATTTAAAATAAAGGAAAAAATAATTTTTAAAATATAATACATTTATGATGATATGAGAGAGAGAAACATAATATAAAAAGTAAAAACACTTCAAGAATATAAAAATAATAATTTATTTTTAAAAGAAATTTGTGTTTCCATAACATCACATAACTATTAAGAAATAAAAAAGGTCATTAATATTATAATAACACTATTCAGTAATAAAATAATATATTCACGTTATTTTGATATTGGGATGCATAGTGCTTTCCCAGATGCCATTTTTTGCTTTCGCACCTATACAGTAGCTATTATGGGCCTGTTTGGCACAGCTGTTGCTGTTGTGGTTGAGGTTGAAAAAAACAGTTTAATGAAAAGCGCTTTTAACTACGGTTTGTAACTGAAATTGAAGTGTTTGGTTAAAATTGTGGTTGAGGTTGAGTTTAATGAAAAACAGTTTTGTGTGTTTGGTTAACATGTTTTTTATATTGCTGTTAAATTGTGAAATTAATTAAAAATATAATTTTATTACATGAATTATTTTTTTATAATGTGAAATTAATTTTTTATTTTCATTTTTATTTTTTACAAAATAAAAATTTGTGTAAACTAAAGAAAATCATAAAAATTATTACAAAAGAAAACAAAATAAAATCAACTTGAGGTTGTCTCTTACATTAATTAAAAATGTTGACATGGGACAACATTGCAATTAGAAACACTACGGGGTGAGTTTTGAATTTAATCGCTCTAAATGCAAATATCTGGGCTAACAATAGAAAATTGAGCTAGCTTGAACATTCAAGAAAGCAAAAGCAAGCTATTCTCTGCGCAAACCCAGATTCCACAACACAGAGCAGTAACTGCGGATATCCTTTTTTCGACAGACAAGAGACTACTCTTTCCTCTTCTCCGACGATAATAATCTGACGCTACCAGTTTCTAGTGCCATCCCTAGACAGTCACCTCTGGCATGTAATTCATTGAAGACTCTCACAAACAAGTTGGTAATGGAGAAAATCCCATCCCGTATGTCCTTGCAAAGAAAGCCTATCATCAAAGCAGTTCATCATTCAGCACAGCAGCTCGTGAGACCCAATGATGCAACATCAAATCCCAAACGGCCGGTGAAGCCACATGAGACCCAATGATTGTGAAGGTGAAAAGGCTCTTCTCATAATCAGAAAAATGTTTAACACCAAAAGGTTTGTTGGTCGTGACGATGGAGATAGAAAAATGGAGGCAAGCTTTGGAGACATATAACGAGGGAAGAGAAAAGAAGTGAAAGGCAGGGGTGGCCAGGGAAGACAAGGATGGCGTGAGGGAGGTGAGGGTGAGGGAGGGAGAAGACAGAGGTGAGGGTGAGGAGGGAGACGTCCTGTTGGTCCCGTGACAGAGGTGAGGAGCAGAGATGGAAATTGTGTGGTTAATTTTGTGCCGCAGCTACAAAAGCAGCTTTCAGGCAGCTTTCAGGTGCTTTTCCAATCGCGACGTGAATTAATTTTTTCCCATGAGTGATGAGACTCATAATAAAAAAAAAAAAATATTCGCAGGTTGAACCGCGGCGCTAAACACCCGTTATGTTTAAAAAATGTGCACGCAGCGCCCACTGGACTTCAGTTCAAAAGGCGCCATCTCTCTTTTTACTAACAGCACAACTACGTGTTGGCACTCAATTAGTCGAGCTGGCACATCACTCGGCTCCTCGACGTGCTTCGGTTGTGGTGAGAGTGGGATATTGACACTGGGAATACAGCAACGAAAGCTGCTTCAGCCTTCAAGAGAAGAAGGATAATATCTAGAGAATTGTGGAAGGAGACTTCTAGCCAGGTTATATATATTATTATTTTTATTAAAATAATATAAAATGTAAAAATAAAAAATCTTAAAAACTCAATTCAACAACCACATATATATTTTTAGGATTCAAAATGTTTGAAAAAAAATTAAATAATCTATATATATCATTAAAAAATTAATTTTAAAAAATCAAAATTGGATGGATTATTTATTAATTAATGGTCGACCGAAGTGGTTGTGTGTATTATGCAAGTTGTCTTATCAGTAGAGACCACTGTTTTATATTTTTGGGTTGATGCTGGGCAAAGTCAGTAAGAGCATCTCCAATGGGAGTAGGCATTTTGGAGAGCCAAATCTTTAAAATGGATGTTCGAATAGTGTATATATGGTTTTTTTGTTGATGTGTGCTCCAATTGTAAAAGCCATTTTGGAGAGCCATTTTTTTTTATATATATTATTTTAAATATAGTGCAATTATTTTGTATGGAGTTTAATTATACAATTAATTATACAATTAATATGAATAGGTTATATAATTAGATAATTATTTTTAAAAAACCTTCCAACAATATAATTATTAATTTGTATATAATTTTTTATTATTGTTGAGGTATTTTTAAATAAAAACAAAAATAAAAATAAATATTTTCGATATATTTACATTATTTTCTAATATATATATATCACGTCAACCTTCTCCCTTGTCCCTTTCCCTTTCCCTTTCCCTTTCCACAGCCCCCAGCTCCAGCCCAGCCCCAAGCTTTACACACACACAGAGCACTCCCTTCTCCCACCGCACCCCCCGATCCTCCCCCAAACCAAGGTACCAAGATATGCCCCAAGCTTCACACACACACACAGCACCCACCGATCCTTCTCCAGACCAAGGTTACCAAGGTATGAGTTTTTAATGTTTTTTAATTTTTGCCTTTTCTCTCAACACATAAAAAAAGCCATTTTGGCAACCCGGATGCCTCTCCCATTGGAGACATCAATAGGAACGAAAATAGCCAAAAGCTAAAAATTTTGGCTTTGGCTGCTGGGATAGCTCTCCCGTTGGAGATGCCCTAATAACAGAGAAAAATCACATGTAGACAAAGTTTACGCTCTTGCTTCCGGACCCACCCATTTCAATCAGCTCAATCACTCCACGCGATTCACTGGCACACACCGCTACGGTTCGGTTTTGACTTCTTGCAAATAATAAAGCTTTTAAATTTGACATCGAAAACAGTCTGACATGACATGAATTACCGAGACAAGAAGATGACGGAATGCTTCGAGTAAATCATTGCTTTATTTATCCATCAAAAACTACCATTTTAGATTATGAATTCTCATTGTAATAAATCACCCCTCTAAATTTTGATTTTATTTCTAAAACTCGACGAGGGCTTTTCGAATTATTTTTTAAAATGTATAAAAATATTAAGATTGTGAGATTTTTTTATAATACTAAAATTTTTGGGAATATAAAAAGGGCATTTTTTTTTTATAAAACGCGAGTTTCAAATAAAATATATGAATTTTAAATTGATATAAATTTATTTATATAATAAGTTTTAACGAAATCATCAGCATAAAATTGATAAATTTATTTATTAAACAGGTTTCAACGAAATCATTAGCATAAAATTATCATTGTCATTGAAAAAACAAGAAGATTTGGAAACCTTAATCATTGAATTCATTGTATTAGAATCAATTCATTTCATAATTTAATTTAAATTAAACACAATAATAAAATATAAACTGTGTAAACACCTACAATAAATAAACAACAAGAATAAGCCATTGATTTTCTACCTATATAAAAAAAACAGAATTGAAAATCCATTGTATGTCACTATTATTATCATGATTATAACAATTAAAATTACCATTACTATTACTATTACTTCCCAAATAATAAAAAATTATTAAATTTCCCTGAAAAATAAAAAAATAACAAAAGTGCAAGCAATAAAACAATTAAAAACAAATCATTGAAATTATCATTATTATTGCTTAAACAATGAAAACCATAAAATTATCTAGAAAAAAAAACCCAAAAGATTTAACAAAAGAACAAAACAAAAACAATAACAAAAAAGGAAAAAACCAAAATAAATATTATGATCAAAGAAAAAATCATTTGATCTAAACAATAAATAAAAATAAAAGAAAAATACTAAAAAAAAAGAGCAAAAGAAAAAAGAAGAAATATCAATTTTAAAATTATTATCAACATGAATTAAAATTTCAAGACTAGACTGAATAAAAATAAAACCTTAAAGAAAATGACAAAAATCAAAAATCAAAACTAAAAGCATAGATATGGACAAAAAATAAAGACTTCCCAGAAAGGATCGAAAAAATCAAATGAGTTAAAACCAAATAAAAATAAAAGAATAGAGGTCAAAATAAAAAAATAAAATATATAATTACTTATAATCAGGCGACAAATTCAGCCTTGATTACTGCTTCTAAGGAAAATTTATAGTTTTAATGTTCAAATGAAAATGAAGAAGACACAAACACCCCAACACAATCTGCTAATGATACACAGGTGCAGTGAAAAAATCTAAATAGTCCCGCGACCGAGAATTAACTTTTATGGACTAAAGGGCAAAATAATAATTACACCATTAAAATCAACAATAATCTATGTCTAGGGACACAGTAAAACATCAACGTGTTTTATTTGTTTTTTCAATATATATATATATAGTGTGATGAAACCATTATTAACTTACAAGCTAAATCATTTGGGAAAATCACTGTAACTATTCTTCCAAAATACGATGGATAGCTACAGTATTTTCCCACTTATATATATACTAGATTAAACTTGTGTATTGCCACATAACATTTAAACTGATTTTAGCATATAAAAAAATTTATTAAAAAAATTAGAAGATTCAGATAATTGAATCACTAAATTCACTGTATTGGGATCAATTCATTTCATAATATATTTAAATAATAAATAAATAAAAATTGTGCAGACATCTAAAATAATTAAACAACAAAAATAAATTGTTAATTTTATACCTATTTATAGAAAGCATTATTGAAAATCATTGTTACGTCACTATTATTACAATAACTATAACAACTAAAATTACCATTATTATTACTACACAAATAATAAAAATTATTAAATTATCTCGAAGATAAAAAATAATAATAAAAGTTAAATTATGCAAACACCTAAAATAATTAAAAAAATGAATTAATCATTGATTTTATACTTATATATAAAAAAGAAAACATTATAGTAACATTACTAATGATAATGATAATAGCAATAATAATTGATTATAATGGTTACAATGCTTATGGTATTAATAACTATGGTAATGATAATAATAATAAAAATAGATCATAAATTAATATTAAAGATATCGATAATAATAAAAATTATTATAGTGATGATATTAATAATGAATAATAATACTAATGATAAGTTTAATGATATTATAACAATAGTAGAGATAGTTAATATATATATATATATATAAAATGAACTAAGTTTTTTTTTTTGTAAAAAAAAACCTCAAATTAATTAATCTTATTGTTCTGAAATACTTCAAATATAATAACATGAAGAATAAATCTTAAAAAAATAAATTTCTTTTTATAACAATAATGATAGTAGCAGCGATAATATTGTCAATAATAATTAGAATATTAAGTATCTATAATAATTGTTATAATAACAGTTATAATAATTTTGATAATTTAACAATCCTCATAATGACAATGAGAATAATAATAAAGATAATTCACTAATTGATGTTGTTTTTGTAAAAAAATTGACTTCAACAGTTTTTTTATGTGTGATATTTCAGATCTAATATCACGTTAATAAAATATATATGAATTACACATAGACAAAACATATAGAAAATTTGGGTCAAATTATCTTTAAATAAAAAATATATGAGCCACTTGCCCTACATTTCGTCGCAGATAAAACCAAATTTTTTAACATGTCAAAAAATATTAATGGTTCTTGATTTTTTTAACAATGTTACACATCTGAATGAAATAAACAATCTACAAGACTTTCAATTATTAAGTTTTTTAATATATTTATTTTATTATAAATAATGCGTTTAAAATAATGAAAAGATTATTTTTAAGGTTTTTTCTCTTAAAAATAATTATATATTCTGATATTTATTTAATATTAATGGTTTAAAAAATATAACAAATAACTGACAACAAAAGATTCATTATACACGAATAAGAGAGGGTTTCAGTTTCATTTCACATTACCAAAGTTGAACTTACTCTGTTTTTTAACTAAAGCTGCATTTAATACAAAGATAAATTACAATCAAAATTAAAAGTCAAAACTAAGAGTATAAACACATAAATAAAAAAAAATTATTTAGAATTATACAAATATTACTGAAAAAATAAAGGAATCAAAACTAAATTAAGAAATAAAAGAATTATAACCGAAATACAAAATAAAAAATTACATGTGTTGAAATGAGGCAAAAAACAAATTTCTCGTTGTCGTGGAGCGCAGGCCAAATGGCTCATATTTTTTCCTTAAAATATATAAAAATTAATGTTTCTTTTTTTTTTTGGTTTTTTTTCTTCAAGTCAAATGTTGTTTTAAGGCTAATAATTTTTTTTTGTCATTTTTTTTGCTTACTATTTTGTTATTATTTTTAGTATTTTTATTCTTCTAGGTAATTTTTTTATTATTATTTATGCAATAATAGTAATAATAATTTTATTTTTTTTTTCAATTTTTTTTATGGCTAATAATATTTGTTTTTGTTTTGTCATTTATTATATTTTTTTGCTTACTCTTTTATTATATTTTTTATTTCTTTTATTCTTCTAGATAATTTTGTTTTTTTTTTATTATTTATGCAATAATAATAATAATCATTTGAGATTTTTTTTCAAATGATTTTGTTAAGGCTAATAATATTTTTTTTGTCATTTATTTTATTTTTTTGTTTACTCTTTTGTTATAATTTTTTGTATTTTTTATTCTTCAAGATAATTTTTTTCATTATATATGCAAAATAATAATAATTTGAGTTGTGTTTTTTCTTGCTTACTCTTTTGTTAAAAAAAAAAATTGACTTTTTTTTATTCCTCAAGGTATGTTAATAAATTTTATTATTTTAACAGTACTAATAATAATAATAATTTAAGGTGTTATGATCTTGATGATAATAGTGACATTATAAATTATCATGATAATAACGATTATAATTTATTGTAATAGTTATAGTGTTTATGATGTAACTAATTATGACTTTGATGGTAATAATACTAATAACTCATAAAATAATATAAAAATATCAATAATGACAATAACAATTATAATAATGATAATAATACTAATTATAATTGAAATAATATTAATAAAAACAACGATGTTGGTTATCGTGATGATTATTGTCGTAATAATGACAACAATTATAACAATACTGCCAGTAATAATCAGAATATTAATTATTTACAATAATAATTATAATAGCAGTTGTAATGATTATGACAATTTAAGAATCATAATTATTGAAATGTAATAATAATCAAAATAATTTACTAGTTGATTTTTTTTCTTTTCAAAATGGACTTTCACGGTATTTTCATGTATGATATTTCAGATTTAATATCATATAAACAAAAAATATATGAAGTCACACATAGATAAAATGGGTGGGAAAATTGGGTCAGGTTATTTACAATGAAAAAATATACAAGTCACTTGCCTTACATTTCGATGCACTTAGACAATCTACCGATTAAATAATTATCCAAACATTTCGAATAATATCAACATTCAATCACTTCGATGGACAAAACAAAAAACCCATTTAAAATGGATTTTATCGTTGATAGTTTAACTGATTAAATTTTTAGTTAATCAATGAAAACATGCACAACAATCAATCAGTTTGCTATATCAAAAAAGTCCAGCGTAGCGCGCGGGCAAGGAAACTCGTAAGACCTAAAAGAATTTATTTGTAAGAAATAAAATACATGGAACAAAAGAAAATTCTTTAAGAGATTTTAGTGATAAAAAAATTTCAAAATGTACACCAATAAAATACTGTATATTTTCAGCATGTACATGTCATAGCTTACCAGTGTTAATGACAGTAAATGATAGATGATGTAATGATAACAACTATGTGACTTTGAGAGTTATGTTGAGTTTGTTTTTTTTAAAGTGTTTTTTTTCTTTCAAAATACATTAAATGATATATTATATATATTTTTAAAATATATTTTTGATATCAGCATATGAAATGATTTAAAAATATCAAAATTTTAATTTCAAATAAAAAATAAAAATATTTTCTTTTTAATTTTTTTCAAAACAGAATATGGACTATAATATACAAAAATGCTATCAATATAAAACATAGCACAATAACCCTTTATATATAAATAAAAACATAGTCAACATTAATCCATTAGGGCAAGTCCAACGGAGGAGCCATCAGAGGAGGCAAAGCCAAAATTTGGCTCTTTTTGTTAAAATTGTCACTCCAACGGGGAGAGGCAAATGAAGAGGCAAAATGCCTCTTCCAATTTCGGGAGCCATTCCCACAGGTTTTGGCCGGGGAGCCAAAACCCAAAATGTTACCGTTGGGGGAGTTTGTGACCGTTGGTATTTTGCCAATAAAAAGTGCTCAGAACACAACCAATCAAATTCAACACAACCAAGCAAAATCAACACAGCAAACCAATATACCCACAGCAATTGAATTGATTGAAAAATTGCAAAAACAATTACTGTACAGCAAACTCAAACAAGGAAAATCAAAACAAATACCACAAATCCAACGAGCTGCATCTTCACTTCGTGTCAAATCTTCTGCCCACTGCATCTCATCGGTTTGTTTTCTAACTTAATCTATTTGTTTTTGTTCAAGTAGGTTTTATTTGAGAGGGAGCCGAGGGAGAGGGGGGAAAAGAGTAGAGGGAGAGGAACAGAGGCCAGATGGCCGAGAGGGAGAGGGACGGAGGCCAGATGGCCATGGGAGAGGGACATGGCCGAGAGGGAGAGGGACGAGGGACGATGGCCGAGAGGGAGAGGGACGATGGCCGAGGGACGAGGGGGAGAGGGACGAGGGACGAGAGGGAGAGGGACGATGGCTTTTTGTATTTGATAGTGAGCGGCGCATGAAATGAAATGGGTGATAGTGAGCGGCACTTGGAAATGAAATGCCGAGAGGGAGAGGAACGAGTGACAGGGATGATAGTGAGCGGCGCATGAAATGAAATGGGTAGAAATAGGTAGGGTTTCGTGTGTGTGTGTGGGGGGGGTATATTAGGGAAAAGATGGGTAATAATATTTAGTAAGAAAAAAAATAATTTTGATTAATTATGAAATTAATAAATTATGAATTTTTTGATCAATTAGATTAATTACATGTTTTAAATGTATTGTTAGATTTAAATATTGTGTAAATTTTGTATTTAGAATTGTTGTGGAGGTAATTAATAATAATATTTAAGAAAATAAAAGGAGGTCATTAATAATAATATAACTGACTTATATTAATTGTATAATGAATTGTATAATTACACTATATATAAAATAATTAAATTTTATTTAAAATAAATTTCAAAAAATGGCTCTTAAAAATGACTCTTACCATTGGAGACCACATTACCTCAAGAGCCATTTATACACTATTCAAAGAGCCATTTCTATCATTTGCCTCTTAAAAATACCTCCTACCATTGGACTTGCTCTTACAAAAGGTTTTAACGAGAACATCTACTAGCACGGAAACTTTAATGACGTGACATTTTAGGTACTCTTAAAAGCCTTCATGGTAGTGTCTTTCCTATAGGTGATTGATCGAACATCAGTACATGAGATCGATCTCAAAAAAATGTGTGATATCAAGGCCTTTTTCTTAAATATAGTAATTAATCCATCACTGCAGGACGTTGAAAAGTTATTTTTGATGAATTTATGGACTAAGTCAACAATTGTTTTTGAAAAAAATACAATTTTGATTTTATAAAGAGATATTGTAGAATTAAATATAGAATATAGAAGGAAGATTTTTAAGTTTTTTATTTAAAGAATTCATCATATATTTTTACCTATCATACTTCAGCCACCTTCTTTTATTACACCACACACATTCGTAAATGGATGGATGATATTTAAATACAATAGTCACTATTTTATTTTTCATATGTTTAAATGACTTTAGGATCTTAATCCTTGACCAAGCCTTGACTGTCTTCCAAACAATACCAAAACTTCCTCTGAAGTAATCACTTCTTTCGCACAACAGACAAGCAAATCTAATTACAGCCCGCTTTCCGTTATTACTATTCTTTTTTCACGTTCGCATCTCTCTCTCTCTCTCGATGGAAAATGGTTTCGACGCATCGTCATCAGTGGCCTCATCATCAACAGCAAGTTCTTCAATATTAGCAAGTCCAAGTATTCAAATCGTTTCGAAATCAGACTCAGAGAGGCTTCTTGGAAAGTTCTTTGATGCGTCCCAATATGATTTTGATTATGAGCAAAGTAGTCTGTGGTCTCCACCAATACCAGCTCGAAGGGTTTTCTTGGCTTCACCAGCAGGCCATTCAAAGCTTAAGAAAGCGAAGAGGGCGTGTAGAAGGCGCGTGGCTTGTTTCAATGTACGTGTACTAATTATCCGATTCTCCTTTCAATAATGTCATATGATCTGTTTGTTTCAGTTCACAGGGTAATTTCTTCATCATGTTTTATACTACTCTATTTTTCAGTTAAATATATGTGAGCGATTTCATATGACACTACGCTTGTTCCTCATTATTCAGTGTAGTTCATTGAATTTTCTGGAAAAAAAAACTATCGAGTAGTGGTTTTGGATCATTAACTACGCGAATGAGAACCATATTACACGTGTGTGTGCAGATATATCATTTGTAAATTTAATACATATGAAGAGAGAAATGTTTTGCAATATTCCCTCTTTGCCTTTGCCAAGATCATGTAATGATATATTTTTATGAAAATAATTGTCATCTGGGTAAATTGTGTGATTAATTAGTCTTATCCAGAAAATGAAGTTGGCTCCTTTTCGTAATATATTTGCAGTACAGCTTTTGGCGCACTTCAAGACGACAACCTTAACTGGTGCCATCCCCGCCTTAATTTCTTTTCCAAAGGCATGTTTTTATCTCAAATCCCCACTCCCAAGCTGCATCGGGAAGCTTTTGTCAAATTTACACAGGTCTGTACATGTACGTATTCGTGTTGGCTACGATACATGTACAAACCTGTGTATTTTTCTGATACGTACGTATGGCTACATGTAATCTACTTTCTCATTCTAAAATTGCAGCATATATATGATACAGTTCTTACCAACGGAGTCGAAAGGGGAACCCTACAAGTATATGGTCCTGCACTTTAAACCCAGTAGAACAGTGTATGCCATTTTGTTTTACCTATATGATATACATACCCTGCTTTACAGTTGTGTCCCACTATAAATTCTTGCTTAAACACAAGTTTAATTTGTGTTATAGATATAGATATATATTCTGATTCCAAAACAAAGTATACCCACGAGGTAGAATATATTTGAATGGGGACAATGACGCATCATGGGACAGGGTCTGCAAACTAAACACCGCGCAAAAGGGATTTTCAGACTGTGTTTCCTGCTAAAAAGCCACATATTTGCCTGCTTTTGAATAAGAGGAGACTGGGTAACGGTTCAATTACTAACCAAAGGTGGGATGAGCTTTCTTTCAAGACTCTTCTTTTGTCTGCTGATAGCTTGAATAAGATTCCCTCTCCTTTACTGTTTCGGTATAAAAATGAAAAGTATGGGTCGGTTCTAAAGTGCGGCTATGGTCGATGCTTTCATTTCATGTAATTGATGCTAGAAAATTTAAAAAACACAATTAATGAGTATATTTAGGATCCAAGATCTTTTTTTTTTTTTGAGTTAAAGCTTTAATGGAAATTACTCTCCAATATTTTTTTAATATGAATCTTAATATAATAAAACAAATTATAAATGAATAAAAAAATTAATTTTAAAAAAACTTTGGTTGATATATTTTTATAAAACCCAAAATCTTGTATTTTACATTCATAAAAAAACCAGATTTTCTTATAATAGTTTATGTGGTGAAAAGTTGAATATTAAAAAATAAGATCAACTAAATTGGGCTTTGGGCTTAAGCTACATGCTTGATCATGGCTTGGAATTCGAGTTAGAGATAGTTTTTTAGATTGTAAATAATTAATTTTTAATAAATTGTTTTAGACTTGAATTTGAATTTATTATAAAATAATAGTTTATACTATATTTTCTTTACTCGTATATTTAGTTCAACTAGCCTATTCATGTAGATTAATTAAAGCAAACTTCTTCCTTCTAATATTTTTATTTTCTAAGTAAAAATATATATGGTCTTAAAGCAAAAACAATTACATATGTGTTTACCTATTCATGGAAATTAATTAAAGCAAACCAACATGAATTAAATTTTATAATTACCATAATTAATTTTGCGCCGGTCTCTATTTCTAAAATTAGTATTAAAAGGGGTTGAAAGGGACATGTTCTAGCACCAAACAATAACTCATTTGCCTTATTCTCTACTATTTCTCAACTTCCTTCGGCCTTGAATTTTGCATAATTTTCACCTCGTTTTCTGTGTGTTCTTGATATTGGTTTCTTCTCATTTGTAGAAAGATTTTTAATTTTATTCCTTTGGGTTCTTAGACCTTGTTAAAAAGTAAAATTAAAAAATGTGATGTTATTGAAATCTTGGTAGTTTTATTTAAATTATTTTGTTTGCACCAGGAAATGATTAATATAGCTTTTAAGAATAAATAATTTATCTTTGACAATAACAAATTTTCATGTGATCATATTACAAGTGATTTTAAAAGTAAATATGTTTGTTAAGTTTTAAGGTTTGAATTTGATTATAGTTTTTAGACTTTATTTTTAAACTTTGTATCTTTATATACATATGTCCTAATGCAACCTAAACATTTTTTTCACAAAATTAAAAAAATTATTTGTTGATGCTTATCTTTTGGTTTTTGCAATTCATGCTACTTTAAAAGTTTCTTTTTTCCTACGTTTTCTACTTTTTGTATACCTCAGGTTTGGTGCAAAATGCTTTTGTAAATGTTTTTTTAAAATAATATTTTTTAGATTTTATTTTTATTTTTGATATCGACATATCAAAATGATAAAAAAACATCTAAATATCAATTTAAACCTTTTCAGACAATTTAAAATGCATATTAAACAACAGAGAATCAAATCATTGATTTTCATAGTAATTAATAGGTCCCTATCTTTGTCAATAGATAAGGTTTTAATTATGAATTATTAAATAAAATAAATATTTTATGAATTTCTAATTCTTTAGTAAATTTCAAATTCAAAAGGTGATTAAAAGTGCTAAAAGTACATAGGACAATGGTATAACAAATGAATAAAATTTCCAAATATATCAATATAATTTTTAATTTTTAGTCCTATAGTTTTTGTTTTTAGAAAAGGTATTATTTAATAAATAAAATAAGATTTGTTTAGTTTTGTGTAGAAAAGCTCTGTGTTATCTCTATGTTGTTGAAATGAAAATGAATTCTTTTTTTTTTCTTGCTAAACCTCATAATACATAATTTACTTTGGAAGATATCTCAAAAATATCTGAAGTAACTCATTATGAAAGGTAATGTTTTTCATTGTGGTAGTTATAGCTGAAGTCATAACTTGTATATCTTGATGTGGTGGTAGCTTATAAGAAAATAAAATACATCACATAAGTAATAATAATAAAAGGGAAAAAGAAAAGAGAGAAAATATGAAGAGCTAGGAATAATACTATTCATAACAAACTTCATGAATGAGCTAAAATAGTATTATTTATGGAAGAATTTTACAAATAAGTTTAAAATAGTACTATTCACTAAAATAGTAAATAGATAAGCCTCAGATAGGTTGATGCCTAGCAACAACCTAAACTAAGGCTCTACGAATTGGCCCAACTAAGCTACAAGGTAGCTTTGTTGGGCCAAGTTTTTTTTTTTTGTGTGTTATCATTATTTGTCTTTTAATTCTTGTATATATATATATATATATATATATATATATATATATATATAAGATTTTATAAGCTAATAGGGAAAAAAATACTTACAATGTAAAAGTTTACCATTGTCCATGCCTGTATAAAACATTGTCTTTATAGTCATGCCCATGAATATTAACCATTTTTTGATAGTTTGGATAAAAATGGTCAAAAAACTTGGAGACAACGATTATAGTACCTAGAGATAATTGATCATAGGAACCGAGAGACATAAAGAAGATTAATGGAAACTTTTCCCTTTGAATATTATGGAAACCTTTTGTACTTAGATATATGAAAATGCACTATTTAATTTTGAAAATAAAAAAAAATGGTGGAGATATAAATTTTAAGATTTATCTTATCTAAAGTAGCACATAACGAGCATTTTTTTTCTATTTGTTTATATTGTATATTCTCCTTCATAAGTTATTGAAGTTACCATTTGGAGATCAATATTTTTTTTTTCATGAATGTATGACACGTTTCTATGTTGTGTATGTGATCATGGTTAAAAAAACATAACTTGTTAGGATTTTTTATGTTTAAAACATTTTTCATTGAAGATGGGTATTGCATGAAGTCTTTTTTCTTTATGGAAGTCAACACCTCAACACATGTCATTGTGAAAGTTGTGGTAATAAGCTTAGGGAATGTCAAACAATCATGGATATGCCTCTTAATGTTTCTTTTGAACTCTCTTGTTGGACAATAATGGTATGATGAAAACTCTTTTTATATGTTGCAGTGTGGGTGAATTTGTTTAGTCACACTAACTTCTTCCTCTCAATGTAATTTTTCATAGTATATTTGAAGCTAAAAGATATTTGTTACGAAATGTGTATAACATTTTCTATAAAAGATAATTGTAGACTCCATTAATAAGGTATTTGATGGTGATGAGTTTAAGCGAATTCTTAACACTTCACATTCCTCATTGCATCTTTAGGCTTTATTATCTTATTATATGATGACAAAAAGCTTTTTTTATGCTTGTTTTGGTAGGAATGTCGATATTAAGATGAGAGATAAGCTTCACATAAAGACTATAAAAGACTTCTGATGAAGTCCGAGTTTAAGGCTATAATATCATATCATAGAACACTCATGAAAAATTGTAACACCCTAAACTTTCTCGTGTATTTATATTTATGTTCATTTATTGTGTATGGGAAAAATTCAAGAAATTATTTTGATAATAATAATGGTAGTCTCAACTCACCATCCAACAATTTTGTCAGTCACTACAATGATACAAAATTTATTTCCACACATTTGTAATTACAACACTTATTAAATTACATAGATATAAATTCTTCTTAAGGTAATCATTTGAAAACATAAGAATACCTTTAGCATGGAAGTCTAGTTAGCTTAGTGACACTTTAAAAGTAATTAAAGTCTTTATGGAAAAATACATGCAACATATAATTAATATAAGTTATCACTTAATAGTATCCATAAACTTCATCACTTGAACTTTTATTAACTTAAACTCGACAAATCAATTTATACATATGCATATCCATTGCCTCAATATTTAAATCAACTATATAAATAACCATTCTCTCATGACACTTTCTCAATTACATTTATTCCATACAACTTCACAGTTTTTTCCAATAATTATTTAAAACGTTATGTTTTTCTTTCTTCATCCCCCATGATATACCATCATAGTCCTTGTTTTTCTAATTTGAATTCATTCAAGTATAAGTCTTAAAGTTTTTATTTATCATATTGGTAAATGGATATTTAATTCCAATAACAAATTCATTAGTAATTGAACATATCAATAATTTTTTATTTTGAAATCTTTTAAAAAAGTTGATTTTTGGGAATTATCACAATTTCTTTGTCCAATAACCATATTTAGGTTCCAAATAATCAATATATATATTTCTAACTTGACAGTTAAAGACACATTTATAGTTCTACATCAACCCTTGATTCACCCTTAATATTATTGGCTTAATATTTTTTATATGCATTGTTTTGCAATTCATTTTATGCTCATCTAGTGTTGTTGATTGAATTATTGATGTAATAATCCAATAATACCTATAAATCATAAAGTGATCTAATTATGAATTATTCAATTTATTTAATCCTCTCAGTATCCATGAATAATTCGTTAAATTCAGTAACTATGTTCATTCTTTTGAAAAAAATCTCTATATCAATTTCAACCTTATACGACAAATTTATAATCTTTTAAGATCATCAACATCCCAATTGAAATTTCAATAAGGTTTTCCCTTAAATGTATTATTTCTTAACTTTCTATATGATGTATATCTAATCCAATCATCCAAGATCTTATTTCTAACGTTGCTCCATAGCAATCCCACGACCACCTCATTAACACCTAGCCATAGTTAATCTTTCAACATTCCATGCAATTCCATATTAAATGATAAAACTAACATACAAGATTATTAAAATTATAATTGTAAATGACATCTAAGTACTACAATTAAAGTTTGTATACACCTCTAAATAACATTATTTGATATATGTGCCATAACATACTAAAGTCATTTATATACTATCTCATCATATAATTATATATATTTGGACATTACTTTCCTCTATAAAAGACTATCTCTTAATGATCTCATGTTTGTATCTAGATAAACCTAAAATCAAGTAATAATATCATGAATATTAGAATATCATTACAATAATTAAAGCATGTACAATATATTAACCGAACTTTCTTTGTTCTTATTCTTGTGCTTATATTGTCTATCTTTTTTTATTCAACAATTTAATCACTCCAACCTACATCATTGAAGTCCACTTAACTTTATTCAATGCACATAGATGCTTATAACTCCAGTCAACCTATTTGATTGTCAATCAATCTGCTTATCCTGTATGGATGCCATAACTTTGACTAACCCACTTGGTTGTCAATCAATATATTTATCAAACTCGCATTGTTATTTCTTCCTTTACTTTTTTTTACATCACATCCATAATACATAAATTTTAAAATAAAATACTTGATGATATTTAATATCAAATGAGGTATGAAGCACCTACATATTGTTTGAGTTTTAATCATAAGTTTGTAATGCCTTTATCTTCATATCCATTAATTTGATTAATCAATAATCCCCATATAATTTCATTAAATTAAAATAATAAAATTGCTCAATATTTCTCACAAAATTTATCTATGCCAAAATCACAACACATCATCCATATTCATTATACATTTAACAAATAAAACATAACCATAATTTATTTATCGCATCCATTCATTATAAAATTGTAATTCAAAATATAATAAAGATAAAACTATTACTATATGAAATACTTAAATGTATTTGCTCATCATCAATGCATCAACATATTGCTTAACACATATGAATATGTAAACATTTGACTTAACTCCACAACTTCACATTTTCATCCCAATATGGTCGACCCTTGACTCGATAAAATACTAAGTTTTTTATTTATAATTTGGCTTAATTTCCTTTAGTTTATTGTTGATTGCATATCTCATAAATCACAGCCATTCATATTAAAATTTAACATTATAACTATAATATCACAACACTCCTTGTACATGCATCATTCAATTTTAATATTCCATTTCATTTCAATAATCATATGAATTATGCTACAATGCATAATTATACAAAATTAAAAACATTAAACCAATTTAAATTTATCCTTCAATTTTTTCTTATTTGGTCGACCTCTTTGGCCATTACTTGACCAAGTTTCCTACCTTAATAACAAGTGATTCCATATAATTCTTAAGTTATTCTATCCTATTTACATGATTTCATAAGTAATTTTTAGTTCTCCTAAAATCATGCAAGAACCCTAATTAAGTAAAAATCTGAAATTCAACACTAACATGTTAACTACTTAAATTAATGAGAGTATTAAAGTTTAAGATGCATTACCAACCAAGATGGATGCTTAAGTCTTTTCTTTGCAAAACAATATTTCTAATTTCTCATTTCTTCTCCAAGCTTCTCTCTTTTTCTCTAGCTATCTCTCCCTCTTTTTCTCCCCCACCCCCCTCTCTCTCTACATCTTTTCTTTCTTTTTAATTTTTCAACCTCAATATGTGTCTTTTCTCCATGTCTTTATTTTTACTCTCTCATACATTCTCTTAAGAAAGAAAAGGTAGAGATTAAGAAGAACAGAAAGAACATAAAAACTTTTGGCCTATTTCCCTTCATTCATTGTTGCATGCCAATCTTTTAAAGGAAAGGGAGGAGTTTTTAGCTCAATTCTAATTTTAATTTTTCAACCTCAATATGTGTCTTTTCTCCGGGTCTTTATTTTTACTCTTTCATACCATCTCTTAAGAAAGAAAAGGTAGAGATTAAGGGCCTGTTTGGCACAGCTGTTGTTGTTGTGGTTGAGGTTGAAAAAAAGCTGGTTTCTGAAAAGCGCTTTTAGCTGCGGTTCATAACTGAAATTTGTGTTTGGTTAAAACTGTGGTTGATGTTGAGTTTAATGAAAAGCAGTTTTGTGTGTTTGGTTACCATGCTTTTTATATTGCTGTCAACTTGTTAAATTAATAAAAAATACACATGTATAGACATACACACACATACATTTATATAAATATTTTGTTGGAATAATATTTTATATTTATTCATAAATATAGTAACAAAATGTTTCAATAATTGACGTAAATTAAACACTTACAACTAATTATTCTCTCATTAAACTACTTACAATTCCATCACGAACCAAATCCATACGTGAACGTGTCTGTGACCCCTGACTATTTGATCGAGGAACAACATCTGGTAAAATATCTTCAGGAACAAAATTAGGATTGCGATCATATTCGGCAAAAGTAATATCACCTTATGATCTTCTTCTAATATAGTTATGTAATGCCATTGATGCAACCACAATCTTCACTTTGTTTTCTATCTTTTAAATTTTATTTTTAATTTTAGCATATTAAAATAATGATTTTAAATAAAAAATATAATTTTATTACAAATCTTTATATTTGACCACAGACAACAAAAGATTATCGGCAAATCCTCTACAAAACATGTAGCCAAAGAAGCTTCCTCCTAAATTTATGGCTCATTACGTGGGGTCCATTTGTCAAACATTAGCCATGATCTGACTCAAAAACATTACTGTGACTGCCATGTTTATTGATTTTCAGCAGTAGAGAGAAAAAAGAGGAAGAAAAAAAGAAGAAGAGGGAGAGGCGGATATGGGTGTTTCTTTCTTCATGGACTAAACCCCTGTAATTCCTTTAATTTCCCGTTCTCTCTTCTTATTAACAATTTTTCTCTCTCTAAAACAAGTTTCCCTTGATTTCTCTCTTCCCTTTTGTTTCTTGATCTGCAACGATTTAGCTTCAGGTTTGCTTATGCATCTGCTCAAATGGGTCATTGCCATTCTTGCTGAAGAAGGGCCTGCCTCCTAATTTCAGGTAGCCTTTTTCTCTTTTGGGTTCTTGATTTTCTTGTTTCTTGGTTGATGGCTTTGGTCTTGCTGTAACTTTCTTGCAAATCATTGACTTTTTTATTCTTGTGGAGTTTTAAGGTTCTGGCAATGTGAAAGTTTTTTTTCTATTGTTTTGGCAGGACAAATTTGTAAGAAAAAAAAATCTCTTTTTGGGTGATTGTGGTCAATTTTCAGGATCTTTTGTAAATTTTGTAGATTTAAATGAATGTAGATTTGTTCTTATGTGCATCCCTCTGTCTGTTTAAATATTTTTTCATTCTCTTTGAGGGAGGAGTTGCAGAGAGAATGAGGGAGGAGTTGCGGAGTTGCAGAGAGAACGAGATGAGGGAGGAGATGCAGATGAGGGTCTGGATTCTCGACCGTTGCGTTGGATTTCACAGAAATCACATGGCACTGTGTTGTAAATTTTATGCCGCGGCTGCAAAAGCAGGTCTCAGCTGCTTCTGCGATCGCGGTAGAAATTCATTTTTTGTAGTGGGACCCACAGTAAAATACTGGGGTCCCGTTTGGTAAGGGTTGAGGTTGGTACTGCGGTTCAACGCACCACACGTTGAACCGCTGTCCCAAACACCCACTAAGAAGAACTAGAAAGAACATAAAAACTTTTGGCCTATTTCCCTTCATTCATTGTTGCATGCCAATCTTTTAAAGGAAAGGGAGGAGTTTTTAGCTCAATTCTAATTTTACCCTTACTTATTGTCTATATGTTATTTTACCTGAACTTTATCACCATCATAAGGCCTTCTAAAGCTTTTATTAAACTAAACTTTTAACATAAAGTATAATGATATGTTAGGAGGTTACTCATAAAATTTCAACCCTATCCAACAATTAAATTAGGGATGTATATGCATATTTATTATAAATTTACTCCTCAAATTTCATCTATTTCTAGGTTTAAATTATGCAATCGTTTGTAGGCTTATACCAACAGTTAGAGTTGTTCATGCATAAAACTATACATTAGTTTGTTTAAAAATTAAAATTGATTATCTTAATATTTTAACCTCATATTTATAAAATTCTCTATATTAATCACAAGTTTATTGACTTTTCAGTCTACAGGAACGTACGCTTTATGTTCTTCACATCATGTTTCCTAGATTCATATGCTTTTTTATTACCGAGTTTAAGCTAATCACATCGAATTTCATAACACCTTATCCTAGAACATTACTTCCCCCTTTTATCTCTTCTATTTGATTTTTTTTTAGTTTCCCACTATTTTTATACTTTTATTTTCTAAACCAACACATGAGCATTTTATTTTGGATTTTCAAAATCCAAAATCACCTTTTTAGTATAATAATTTCCTTATTAATTTCATGGATTTTATCCAGAGGCTTACAAATGTTGTAAGGAAAATCTTTCATATAGAGCCACTCTTTAGTTTCACTAGCTTAAGGATTTTTTTAATATTTTATACATGTTTTTTAGGGTTTATAAGGCCATCGTAGTTGTTTAAGTTAACTTTAGTAGTGTCATATTTCTTTTGTGAGGTGAGTGCATAATACTTTATAAAAAAGTAAAGACTATTATTTGATAGGAACGGTGTGCATGAGTTAGGGTTGGAGCAATCTCATGCACATTGTGTTTAGTTTTTTCATGACGGGGACTATACAAAGAGAAAACTAAGACTTATAAAAAGATTGATAGAGATAACCATGTTTATGAATGGAAATTTCTAGGGATTGTTGGCTCATTTAGAGTTGAAGTATGGTGCCTACATAATATCTTATGTTGTCCAATTTCTTCTTGAAACTATTGCTGTCTTCGTACTCTAAGTTGATTTTTTGTTGGATGTAATAAAAAACTGATTAAACTATCATAGAATCAAATAATTTTTCCAAATATTAATTAGTGCATTTAGCACAAGCTTGTCATTTTTTTATTTGTGCTCGTTGGACTCCATTTCTAACAATCCTTGTGAATGAGTTATTTGGTTCAGGCAAGATAGCTCATTAACTATAATTAATAAATAAATATTCAAAATTTATTTTCTAATCCAATCCAATTTGATGGGGCTGATTTGGATACCTAGTATCTAATTTTAATAAGATTTGTATTTAGATAAATTAAAATGATTTTATCCAAATATATGTATCTTGTAGAATTCAAACAATTTTTATCTCTTAATTCAAGAAACTCATTACTTCTTCACTATGGACACAATTATGTGTTCAAATTGTATTTATCATGGTAATTGATTTACTAAATTAGATTTGATAACTATACCTAAATATAATATACTTAGAAGTCTAAAATTTAGATTGCTTTATAGTTTTTTCCATTTTAATATGAAGAGAAATCTATCAAAAAACTTGTTTTAAAATAATAGCTAATTGATCAATATGTTTTTATGAAACTCAAAACTATTTATCTCACATTAGATAAATACAAGATTTTCTTATATTTTATATAATAAAAATTCAGAAAGTCCTAAATAAGCATAAATAAAGTGGTGTTGTGCTTAAGTCATGTGCGCGCGCGCACTTGACTCGACTTAGTGGATGTTTGGTATTGTAATTGTGGACGAGGTTGAAAAATAATTGCTGTGTTCTGTGCTTGGTTATCTTTTAACCATAACAACAATTTATATGAGCCTCACAATTTGATGTCTTCAAATCACGGTTTATGAAAATAAAAAATAAGCCGCTTTTCATGGCTAAACGAAGTAGTCACTGACAAGCACAATTTAAAAAATTACTTTTAGAAAATTTATTCCAAATTAAACCCTCGTCTGCACCCTCAACAATTGTATCAACAAAAATCACTGCTCCCCTTCTCTTTCGTTCATCTACAAAACCAACTCAGCAGATCCTCATTGCTCCTGTTTCTTTTCCCTCACACATGCAGCCCTCAGCAACTATATCAACCAGCAAAAATCACTGCTTCCCTCCTCTTTCGTTCTTCTGCAAAACCAACTCAATAGATCTACACTGCTCCCCATTTACGTGACGTGACTCTGACTGGACAACCAATAAAAAATTGAAGTTGTAGAGCAAAGATGAAGGGGTTTTCCAAAATTCTGTTTGTACTGATAACAACTCTGAAAAAGATGCACGGTCTGCCTGTTTGTATTGGATGATGGTGCCCTCTTGAGGCCCAGAAGGGCGTCAGTCTTATTTTGATTGCTCATTTGTATTCCTTTTACCAAGTTATATTCACAATCTTGTCCACTCACCTTCTGTTAATTGTTTTGTCTTTTAAAATTACAGAAAAATACAATATCGACAATGTGATTTTGAGTACCTACACTCATCTAGTTCTTACAATTAAGGACTAATCTTTAATTTTATCAAGTATTTATTTGGTTTTTTTCTTCCTGCACAATAAAGTATTTGTATGCTGGTTATAATGTGCATGTTAAGCAATGACATGAACATTCACACATTATATAACAATTATTAAATGCCAAGATTGCATTTTTTTTTGTATTTAAAATAATATTTAATTAAACAAATCATGTAATAGATAAAATATAAAAATATAATGAACAAGTGTAACTATAATTGTTTGTTTTTTCTTTTAATTTTTTTTTAAATACTTGCTTCAAATTATTATTTTTGTTTTCATATTATTTTGATGTGTTGGTATCAAAACTATTTTTAAAAAATAGAAAGAATATTATTTGGTTGTAGTTTAAAATAGAAAATATTTTAAAAAATAACTATTATTACACCGGTCAAACATGTTATAAAATTTTTAAAATTAGATGAGGCTACCCTACACCTAAGCTTTGTTCTTTTCTAAAATATAAAGATTGTTCTTTGCTTTGCTAATATTTTTTTTTTCCTATGGACGATGAACTGCATTCTCAACCTATATATTTTTAAAATTGTCCTTGTAACAATTTGATGTGTTGAAGAATGATGTATTTTTTATGTTAATTTTGTAATTTTTTTAATATTAGTTTGATGCGCGTAGGAGTTTTATTACTAAGATACAAACACGAAAAATAAAAATAAAACACAAATCTATTTTTAGTTTGATAGGCCTTCCCATATGGATTTTGTTCGTGATGAGATTGTAAGTAGTTTGATAGGAAAATAAAAACAAGTATCTAATTTACTTGAATTATTAATTATATTATGTATCATGATTATTAAATCTATAATATTTAGAAAACAATATATATATATATATATATATATATATATATATATATATGTGTGTGTGTGTGTGTGTGTGTGTGTGTGTGTGTCATTTAAAGTAATTTCATAAGTTGACAGCAATATGAAAAATATAATAACCAAACACAAAACTGATTTTCATTAAACCTCAAAAATCAACAACAGTTTTAACCAAACACTTCAATTTCAGTCATGAACTTCAATTAAAAATGTTTTTTATAAAACTATTATTTTTTAACTTCAACTACAACAACAACCGCAATACCAAACATGCCTTTAGGTTCATGCTCGAGCCTCAAGTCTTAGGTCCCAGACCTAATACATGGGATTGAAATATGAATGTAAGTTTGTATTATATTTTTATAAATAAAAAATATAATTATATCAATTTAAAATGAAAAATCTATGAATGTAAGTTTGTTTTATATTTTAACGATTTTATAAATAAAAAATATAATTATATCAATTTAAAATGAAAATCTTATGAAAAACATCTTGAATAGTTGGATATTACATAAGATATATTATACATAATTAAAGACAAAGAAATATATTTGAGATTTGGAATTCTAAATTTTTTTACAAGGAAAATAATATTTAAGGAAGAATTACAAAAGGAATTTATTTCAGCTTCTTAAGAATCTCCACAACATTTTTTACGAAAATAAAAATAAATAAATACCTCCACCATTATGTGTGATTTCAGAAAAACAAAGGAAGAAATTTAAGGGCCATCAAATAACCCAGGAAAAAAAGAGTGAAAGAAAGCCATCTAATGAAATGCGAGTGAAAAAATGATTGGCTGTCGGTCTTGTATTTATATATCCACCTTCAAGTGATAAGGCTACATGTCGCCTATCGATCTTCACCTCCCTTCTGAATCTTTTTGGCGGGAATATAGAAATCAGGTAAAGGTCATCTATCAAACAAATACATAGGATAGAGGAGAGCCCCAGCAAATATGAACCCAGCAAGACCCATCACCACTTTCAGGTTAGGCTCTCTTCTCCGTCTCCAAAAAGACCCTAAACTCGCTCTTCAACTCTTTAAAAATCCGAACCCAGAACCCCCTTTGAAACCCTTTCGGTACTCTCTTCTGTCTTATGACCTCATCATTACCAAGCTTGGCCGTGCTAAAATGTTTAATGAAATGCAAGAAATCCTTTCCCAACTCAAAGATGAAACCCTTTTCACCCCAAAAGAGGCTCTCTTTTGCGACATAATCAATTTCTATGGTCGTGCTCACCTCCCTGAAAATGCACTCAAACTGTTCGATGAAATGCCTTCGTTCCGTGTACAAAGGACTGTAAAATCGTATAATTCATTGCTAAATGCATTCTTGATGTGCAAGGATTTTGATAAAATGAGGGAACTTTTTGTGGGCATCGAGAAATTGGGGAAAACAGATGCTTGTACCTATAATTTAATGATTCGTGGGTTTTGTGCGAGTGGGAGATTAGATGACGCGTTCAAGGTGATTGGTGAAATGACTAATAGAGGTGTTAGTCCTAATGTGATTACATTTGGTAATTTGATATATGGGTTTTGTTTGCATTTGAGGTTGAAGGAGGCTTTTAAGCTGAAGACGGATATGGTTAAGATCTATAGGGTTTATCCTAATGCTTATATTTATGCGTCATTGATTAAGGGGGTTTGTAAGAATGGTGATTTAAGTTTAGCTTTTAGGCTCAAGGAGGAGATGATTAGAAATAAAATTGAGTTGGATTCAGCAATTTATTCTACTTTGATTAGTGGGCTTTCTAAGGTTGGGAGAAAGGAAGAGGCTTTAGGTGTTTGGGAAGACATGAAAGTACGTGGATGCAAACCCGACACTGTAACTTACAATGTGATTATTAATTTGTTTTGTAAGGATAAGGATTTTGAAGCAGCTTATAGATTGTTGGATGAGATGGTGGAGAAAGGGTGTGAGCCTGATGTTATCAGCTACAATGTGACACTTCGAGAACTGTTTAAAGAAGGGAAAAGAGATGAAGCAAATGATTTATTTGAAGATATGCCAAGACGTGGCTGTGCTCCTGATGTTGTTTCCTATAGGATTGTTTTTGACGGGTTTTGTAATGGGATGCAGTTTAAGGAAGCGGCATTTATTTTGGATGAAATGATTTTCAAGGGTTTTGCTCCTTGTTCTGCCAGTATATGCAAGTTTGTTAATAGTTTGTGTGAGGGAAAGAATGCAGATTTGTTAAGGTCAGCTTTTAATACTCTTGAAAAGGGAAAACTTGTCAATGTAGATTTATGGACGATGGCTGTTGCCATGGTATACAAGGATGATAAACTCTCTAGTTCATTTAACCTCGTTGATAGTTTGATGGATGATATGAACTGACACCTGGACAATAATATTCTACTCAGTTATGTTCTGTTGCTGCTCGTAATTGATTTAGTTCCTTCTTATGTGAGTGAACAGCAGTAAGAGATTTATCACATTCATGATTGTGTGTTTTCCCACTCCTTGAATTCCTACATGCTCGCAAATACTTAGTGTACAGACCGTGTACACTTTCTGGCTGGAAAGTTATTTGTCGGACTGGTTCATAAATTAAAAAATGACCTCAGGCTTCGCAAGATTATAACTCAGTGAAGGTTACTAAATCTGGTTGATATGAAAATATGGATGTTTTCTCTGAGGATTGGGCTGTGCTATTTGATGAATATTTCAGTTCCCTTTCTGATTCCAAGACTAATGTCTCCTTTTAAGAAGCCTTTGGATCTTTGAGCTTTCAGAATGTCATTGGAGACCTGTGTCCAGGTATTGTCCAAATCATTGCCGCACACATAGATTCTCTCTTTGGTGAAAGCTGCCTTTGAGTTAGCTCTTTCTTGGGATTGCGTTTTCAGTTAAATTCCTATTATAGACAATTATTATATTGATCCTCTGAAAATATACCTCTTCATTTTGATTAAGATTTGGCCCAGTCATTTTTGCTTTCAGCAGCATCTGGCTGTTGGGACGGGAAAGGTAACATATTCCAGGTTCCCTGTCCTTGCAGTTATTTGAATCTTATGTGGGATATATCAAGGAACTACAGTGAGTATCAGTAGACAACTTTTGCAGTCTACAATTGACGAAGCATCTCTTCTTGGTTTATCTGTTCTTTGTGCAATTCAAGTTATGTTTCCTGCAAACATGATGAGTTGGTGAATGACCTTCAACTATATTTTTCACTCTCTTTCCTTTCACTTGAGTAGGTTTAGGTGCATCCAAAGATATGATTGACACATGGCTGTGCCTCAGTATTCCGAAATGATCTAATCTGATATTTCTCTTACATCACACCCTCGAGGTTGTCTACTGATAATTTAACCATCATTGTTTTTCATCTCTTTCCTGGTATTTGTAGTTCTCTCTTTCAATGTGTGTTTCATATAAAGAGGTTTCTCTTACTTGACTGAAGGACACCTTACACACGTTCATTTGTCTAAATTACAATTTTTTTTTGATAATGTTATAGCCCTTGGCTTTGCATAATTCAATCAATCTGTGATTTTTTGAATTCTAGTTCTATGCGATGCTTTCAGGAATCATGGGATTCCTCCATTTATTTATTAGCCACTTTTTCTTGAGTATTTTATAATTTTGGAAATTGGGTTCTGCATGTCTTGCATTAAGCATGGAATAAAAATGGGTGCATTGGGCTGTATTCTGTTAGAAGAGTTAGAAGGTATACCGTACATGCTACAAAGTCAAATGAATTTATACGGGTAAGTTTATAGGTGCTAGAAATGTGTGCATACGCAAATACTTAATTAAACACAGACTTGATTCTTGAGTTTGGATAACTCTGACTTAACCTTACAATATAATTGGATATATTCATTTATTTTCTGCAAGGAACAGTATGATAAATAGATGTTGAAAGTTCAGTTCCTTGGAACTGAGTAGTCGAATTATCCTTTTGTGTATTAATTTTTTGTGTAAGAATTCGAAATTCAAATCATTTCAGTATATTCGATTATTATTTGCTATTACAGTAGAGTTTTATAGAGGAAATAATTACAATACAATTTTAGCTAAAATACAATACACTTTACCTAACTACTAGAATTAGTTTCCCTGTTACAGTAGAATACAAATAAACAGCTATTTAAACACTCCCCCTCAAGTTGGAGCATAGGTATTTATCATGCTCAACTTGCTAATTGCGTCATGAAACGCTTTTCCTGAGACTACCTTTGTGAGTATATCGGCTAGCTAATCCTCCGACTGAACAAACAGAAATTCAATAATTTTTCAATCATTATTTTCCTTAATGAAATGTCGGTCGACTTCAAAGTGCTTGGTATGATCATGTTGTACCGGGTTGTGTGCAATCTTGATAGATATCTTATTATCATAGTATAGATGTATGGATGTCTCATACTCAATCCCCAAATCCTGTAATACATGTTTTATCCATAATAATTCACATACACCATGAGCTATACTCTATATTCTATTTCTGCACTTGATCTAACAACCACTTTCTACTTTTTGCTTCTCTAAGTAACGAGGTTTCCTTCTACAAAAATAAAGTAACCTGACGTCGATCTCCTATCGGTCTGATTTCCTGCCCAGTTTGAGTCTGTATATCCTTCAATTTTATGAACTTCATTTTTAGAGAATAGTAGTCCCCTTCCTGGTGCACTTTTTAAGTATCTCAAGATTCGATATATCGCTTCTGTATGTTCTTCTCCTGGTGAGTGCATGAACTGACACACTACATTCACTGTATAGGCTATGTCTGGCCTTGTATATGATAAATATATCAATTTTCCAACTAAATGTTGATAACATCCTTTGTCTGTTGGCGTTTGATTTTCCGATTCTCCAAGCTTGTGATTCATTTCCATAGGTGTGTCAACAGGTTTGCATGTCAGCATTTTAGTTTTTGTTAATAAATCTAACACATTTTTGTTGTGATAGACATATCCTAGTTGTTGATCTTGAGACCTCGATTACTAAGAAATTCTTCAGTTGTCCGAGATCTTTCATTTCAAATTTGGACGCTAAAAACTGCTGTAGTGCTTTTCTTTCTTCTAGATCATCTCCTGTTAAGACCATATCATCCACATACACAATTAATGTCGTAATCTTTCCTTCTCTATGCTTTATAAACAAGGTGCGATCCGAGTTACTTTGCTTATAGCCAAATTCCTTCATCATGGAGGAAAATATTCCGAAGACTATTTCAGACCATATAATGTTTTTTTTTTAATTTGCAAACTTCAGTTTTACACAAAGATTTGCGTCTAGCTCCAGGTGGTAACTCCATGTAAACTTCTTCCTCAAGGTCTCCATTGAGGAAAGCATTCTTGATGTCAAATTGTTGCAATACCCAATCTCGATTCGCTGCTAGAGATATGAGGATACGAATGGTATTCATTTTTGCTACTGGAGCAAAAATCTCTTAATAATCCACTTCATACTTCTGTGTATACCCCTTCGCAACTAACCTTGCTTTGTACCTATCAATATTGTCATCTGCTTTCAACTTTATTGTTAACACCCATCTACACCCAATGGTCTTTTTACCTTTGGGTAGTGAACATAGTTCCCAGGTGTTATTCCTCTAAAGTGCCTCCATTTTTTCATTCATTGCCTTAGTCCATTTTGGATCCGCTAATACATCCTATACATTACTAGAAATAGACACATTGAATAATTAATTAAAATAAAATGCATATGATTTCGATAATCTATGAGAGGAGACATAACTATTGATGAGATATTTAGTCTTGTTTTTGGGGTCAAGTTCGTATTGTTTCTTCGGGACTCCTCTATTTGACCTTTGTGGATATCTATTGGATATATTTTCTATAAGGATAGGAATCTCACTAGTTTCATCAGAAAGATGATTCAAACATACCCGAGGAGGAACATTCTGGGTTGATTCTTTGGTTAATGATGTAGATGTAGGCACCTCTGTAGTCAAAGGGGGGTCGTTACTGAGAATATTCTGATTTATGCAGAATTCCAAATCAGCATCCTGGTTTTGGATATTGGGAGCAACAGAAATTTCCCCAATATTTCTTTCAATAAGTCCATTTTTTTCCACCACAAATACCCTTTCATTCTCTTCATTGGTAGTTCCCCTGAAGAGAAGGTTCATAAGCTCCCCTAAAATAGTAGAGTTCCGATTCTCGAAATGATGTATCTAGGGTCATGTATCTTCTGACATTGGGGATCATAACACATCATTTTGCATATGGATCAAGTTTACCTCGTAATACTTAGATATGTGAACATACACCGTACATCCAAATATATGTGGCTCTAGATTTGGTAGATGAGAGACAGAAAGAAGAGATTCAATCTTCTGTTAGGGGGTTGGGAATCCGATCACACTAGATGGTGTTCGATTAATTAAATAGACAGTGGACTTTACTACCTCATCTCAATAGAACCTTGGTCTATTCATACCAAAAAGAGAAGCTCGAACGATTTCCAGAATTTGCCTATTTTTTCGTTTTGCTAGTCCATTCTGTTATGGAGTATATGTGCATGAGGTTTGGTGTCTAATTCCATGATGACTTAAGAAATCCCCTAAAAATTGATCCACAAATTCTTTATCATTGTCAGATTGAAGTGTACAAATCTGGTTTTGGTACTGGGTCATCTTCATTTTATGAAATTCTTGAAAAATTGTACCTACATCACTTTTATTTCGGAGAAGAGATATTCAGGTCATTCGAGTACATTCATCAATAAATATAACAAAATAACGAGCATTAGAAAATGATAGAAATTTTGCAGGGCCATAAACATTCGAGTGGATGACTGTGAAAAGTTCTAAACTTTTATCTAAACTTGGTAAATAGAGAGTACGGTGGCTTATGGTCAGTTCACAAATTTCACAATTAAAAAAAAATTGCTTAAACCTGAAAATAACTGTGGTTGGAGCTTCTTAAGATACCCAAAAGAGATGTCCTAACCTTCGATGTCACAACCATACAAGAGTTTGTTTTCTATCTTGATTTTCTGTCTGATGTGTTTGACCCAATTTTGATCTTTTTTTTCCTATTAACTCCAAGTAATACAGATTTTTTTGTTTAACACCATAATCACGAATCTTTCAAGTTAGAATGTTTTGAAAAACACAAAAGAGGCCAAAAAATTACAGTGGACGCAAGGGTAAAAGTAATTTGGCTGACTGACAAGAGATTGTATTCAAGAGATGGAACAATAAGAACAATATCTAGAGTTAGAGAATTGGTCAAGGTTATAGACCCTGCCCCCGTAATAGTGGAGGAACTACCATTAGTTGTGTAAATAACTAACTAAGAGGAGGGTTTCATGAGCTTTAAATTACCGGAATCCCTGGTCATATGATCGGATGTACCTGTATCATAATCCAAGTACTATTTTTAGTGATGACAGAGTTTGCAGAAGTTTTACTAATTGTGTCTGGATGAACAACATTAGCTATAGGTTGTACCTATTCAATTTTCATAAAATTTACCATACTTTTTTTGATATTTTTCTAGTTTTTTTTTTAAAAAAAATCCCACTAGTCAGGGTAATCAATAATTTCATAGCATTTTTGTTTTGAGTGACCCGATTCACTGCAATGAGTACATAACCACCCACCTTTTTTCTTGTAAGCCCTTACAGCACCATGATCTCTACAAAGCTTTGCATAGGCTCTTAGGAACTCAACCCCCTATCAATCTCCATATCGTCCTCCTTGAATGCATAATCAGCAGCCATTGTTGTCTTCTTGGTTTCTCTTCTAGCTTTTAGAGAGGTTTTGTGAAAGGTGTATGAATTGCTAGAATTTCTTGGTTTCTGGGTTCGTCGCCGGAGCTAGAGTATTCTGGGAACGAGTTTCTAGGTTCTTCGTCGTAGTTGGAGTTTCTAGGTTTGTTGGAGTACATGTTGATTTTTGTTTGGGTTTCTAATAAGTAACTGAGAGGAGATGGGTTTCACTAGTTCGAGATGGGTTTCGCCGGAGATGACGAAGAAGCACGATGAACAAGACTCGCCGCAGATGATGAAGAAGTACGATGAATAGGAAAATTTGATTTTTTTTTCTTGGGAAAATCTGGGTTTTTTTTCTAGGTATGAACAGTAACTTTGAACAAACAAGTACTGTAGCAATCAAATTTTGGGGATGAACAGTAGATGTTTGATGAACAGGTACTGTAGAGATCAATTTCTGGGTTTTGAACTAGAAAGAAGGAGAAAAAAATACAAATCAAGAAAAAAAATTTGAGATTCACTCTAATACCATGTAAAAATTCGAAATTCAAATAATTTCAATATATTTGATTATTATTTGCTGTTACAGTAGGGTTTATTTAGGAAATAATACAATTTTAGCTAAAATACAATACATTTTACCTAACTATTAGAATTAGTTTCCCTGTTACAGTAGAATACAAATATACGACTATTTCAACATTTTGTAAGACCTAAGTTACTAATGTGACCTTTTGATGATATGGAACTTTATGGGTTAAGTTGTAACGTGTTTGATCTCCCTTCATGGAAATTTCAATGATGTCTGCTCACATGTAGTGAAAATTATCATGTCTGGGAACCCATTAACAAAACTTTTATAGAGTAGAGAACTTGGAGCAATCTTAGTTCTAACATTGATGATATTGTAAAGAATAGTTTTGTAGCATAAAAATTCTTGGTTTGTGAGTCCTTGCGAGTTTGATTAGAACTATTTAAGTTAGTAAAAATACAATAAATTTCAATCCTATGGATGGCTTGATTACAATTAACTTCAAAATGAATCGTCAGATAGGCTTACACAACTTCTAAGTCCTATAATCATTAGGCCATAAAACATCCCTTCTATTGAAATATAGTCGTTTATTTCAACATAGTCGTTTATTACTATAATAGAGAAAATATTTCTAAGTGTTTAAAATGTATTGTATTTTAGCTAAAATTGTAATGTAATTATTTCCTATATAAACCCCCTTACCGTAACAACAAAGTAACTGAATATATCAAAATTAAATCGAAGTTCAAATTCTTACATGGTATTAGAGCAAATCTTGAATTTTTTACTTTGAATAGTATTGCTTGGAAAAAAATTATTGTTCATCAAACCCAGAAATCAACTCATGCCTAGAGAAAAAAAACAGAAACGATAACTACAATGTTTTTTTTCTCCCCAAAAACCCAGATTTTCCAGGAAAACCTTGTTCATCAAACAAAAACCCAGCTGTTGTTACTATTCATCCACCCAAAAGCGAACACTAATTTTTCATCCACCAGAAACCCACTTCAATTCCCAAAGAAACACAGAAGAAAACCAAAAAAAAAAACACTGAAAACATCGGTGCCTGCAACAATGGAGATTAACCCAACAACCGTACTCACTTCCACTCCAATGACCTAGATTGTAGTCCTTCAAGACAACTCCGCACTACCAACTAGAATTGTACTAGATGAAACAAAATATTCTATTTGGTCCCAACTCATGGAGATGAGAATCGGTGCCCGCAACACGGTTGGGTACCTCACTGGAGCAGTGAGAAAACCCGACCCGACTGACCCAAAACTGGAAACATTGATAACTAACAATCATTGAGTCAAAAGCTGGTTGATTAACTTGATGAGACAGTCGTTGATGCAATGATTCATACGGCTTCCCACAACGAAGGAAATTTGAGAGGTAGTGTCAATAACATTCTATGACAGGTCAGACGAAACTTGTATTTTTGAATTAAATAAAAAAATCCTTCTACACCAAACAGAATAGTTGGCCACTACCCATTTTTTACAATGAACTAATTGCTATTTTTCAGGAAATTGACCATCGAACAGTGTCGCAAGCCGGGACAGTTGACGATGTGCTCCGGCTCCACTCAACCATGGAAAGGCTGAGAGTTCACATCTTCCTCAGTGGCTTGGATTCTATTTTTGAACAGGTACGGGGAGAAATTTTGAGGAAGGACCCAAAGCTGGACTTAGAAAGTGCCTACGAATATGTACATCGGGAACACCGACAGCAGCAGACGATGGGAGGAGGAATGGAGGGTGGACGATGAGCTCATCACATCTCGAAGGGTTCAGTTATGGTGGTGGCTCCCCAGCTGCATCCCTCAGGTGGGTATCCCTCAGGTGGGTGGCAACCGACGACCCGAGGGGGTAACGAGTATATATAAGGGAAAAAGTGGTGGGTTGACTTGTACCCATTGCAGCGAATCAGGTCATTCGAAACAAAGATGTTATGAAATTATTGGTTATCCTGACTGATGGGATTTTTAAGAAAAAAACACGGAAAAATATCAGAAAAATGGTAAATCTTGCGGAAGTAGAACAGGTGCAACCTACGACGAATGTTGTTCATCTAGGTACAATTGGTAAAACTTTTGCACACTCTGTCATTGCTAAGAATAGTACTTGGATTATTGATACAAGTGCATCCGATTATATGACTAAGTAATTTATAATTTTCTAAACCCTCTCCATAGTCAGTTATTTACAAAACTAATGGTAGTCCCTCCCCTCTTACTGGGGAAGGATCTATAACCTTGACTGACTCTCTGACCTTAGATACTGTTCTTATTGTTCCATTTCTAGAATACAACCTTCTTTGGTAAGTCAAATTACTATTACTCTTTCATTTAGTGTAATTTTTTGGTCTCTTTTTTGCATTTTTCAGAACATTCTAACTCAGAATATTCTTGGTTATAGTGTTAGACGCGACAACCTTTATTTTTTGGAGTTAACAGAAAAGGGGGGGGTCAAAGCTGAGTCAAGCACACCAGACAAAAAGTAATGACCAAGCTCAAGCACTCATATGGTTGTGGCACCGACGACTAGGACATCTATCTTTTGGGTACCTTAAGAAGATACAACCACAATTGTTTTCAGGTTTAAGTAATTTGGATTTTCATTGTGAAATTTGTGAATTGACCAAAAGTCACTGTATTCCCTATTTACCAAGTTTGAAAAAAAAATTAGAATATTTCGCAGTCAATCATTCAGATGTTTGAGGTTTTACAAAAATACCTTCAATTTCTAATGCTTGTTACTTTGTTATATTTATTAATGAATGCACTCGGATGACCTGGATATATCTTCTTCAAAATAAAAGTGATATAGGTACAGCTTTTTAGGAATTTCATAAAATAGTGATGACCCAATACTAAAGGCAAATTTGAACACTTCAATCTAACAATGGTAAAGAGTTTGTGGATCAACTTTTAGGTGCCTTCTTGAGTCGTCATTGAATTCAACATCAAACCTCATGCACCTATACTTCACAACAAAATGGACTAGCAGAATGAAAAAATAGGCAATTCCTGGAAATTGTTCGCGCATCTCTTTTTGGTATGAATATGCTGAAATTCTACTGGGGAGAAGCCGTGAAATCTGTTGCTTATTTAATTAATCAAATACCATCTAATGTGATCAAATTTTAGACTCCGAAACAGAAGATGGAATCTCTCCTCTCTGCTTCGCGTCTACCAATCTTGAACCGCGAGTATTTGGGTGTACGGTATATGTTCACATACCGAAAGTCCTACAGAGTAAACTTGATTTATGTGCAAAACGATGTGTCTTTGTCGGATACTCAGAATTTCAGAAAGGGTATCAGTGTTATGATCCCTAACATCAAAAGTTGTATGTGACCTTGGATACGTCATTTTGAGAATTGGAACCCTACTATTCTGGGGGAGCATTTGGGCCTTCTCTTCAGGGAGAGAATAACAATAAAGAGAACGAAAGTATATTTGAGATGGAGGAAAATGGAGGGTCTGTTGAAAGAAATTTTGAGGGAGCAGAACCAAGTTTTGTCCCAAGCCATAGTATTGACTGGAATTATGTACAGACCAGAGATTACTCAGCTATAAACCCCCTTTTGTCTCTTGAGTTGTCCACATTTGCACCATTAACCAAAGAATCAAACCAGAAAGTTCCTCCTCTAGTAAATTCAAATCCTATTCTTGATGAAACTAACAAAAATCCTCTTATTGTAGAAAATGTATCTGATAAATATCCACATAGGTCAAATAGGAGAGTCCCAAAAAATAATATGAACCTGATCCAAAAAATAAGATTAAATACCCAATTAGTAATTATGTTTCTCACAATAGGTTGTTGGAATCGTATGCATATTCTGTTAATCAATTATTCACTTTGCCTATTCTTAGTAATGTACAGGATACATGAGCATACCCAAAGTGGACTAAAGCAATGAATGAGGAAATGGAGGCGCTTTAGAGGAAAAACACCTGGGAATTATGTCCCTTCCCGAAAGAAATAAGACAGTTTGATCCAGGTAGGTGTTCATAGTAAAACTAAAAGCGGATGAAAGTATTGATAGGTATGAAGCAAGGTTGGTTGCGAAGGGATATACACAGAAATATAGAGTGGATTATCAAGAGACTTTTGCTCAATTTGCAAAAATAAACACAATACGCATCTTCACATCTCTAGCAGTAAATTGAGATTCGGTTCTGCAGCAATTTGACGTTAAGAATGTTTTTCTCAATGAAGATCTTGAGGAAGAAGTCTATATGGAACTATTAGCTGGATCTAAACCTCAATCCCCGTGCAAAATAGAAGTGTGCAAATTAAAAAAGGCGTTATATGGTCTGAAGTAGTCCCCTCGGGCTTGGTTCAAAAGATTCTCCTTCACAATGAAAGAATTTGGATATAAGCAAAGTAATTCATATCACACTTTGTTTATAAAGCATAGAGAAGGGGAAATAATAGCATTGATTGTGTATGTGGATGATATGGTCTTGACAGGTGATGATCTAGAGGAGAGAAAAGCACTACAATGGTTTTTAGCATCAAAATTTGAAATGATAGACCTCGGACAACTGAAGTATTTTTTAGGAATCACAGTCTCAAGGTCAAAAACCGGAATATGTGTATCACAACGGAAATATGTGTTGATGTCTTAGCTGAAACCAGGATGTTGGCTTGCAAGCCTGTTCAAACACCTATAGAGATAAATCATAAGCTTGGAGAGTCTGCAAATCAGAATCTGATCAACAAAGGGAGTTATCAACGGTTAGTTGGGAAGTTAATATATCTATCACATACTAGGCCAGATATAGCTTATGCAGTAAGTGTGGTAAGTCAGTTCATGCACTCGCCAGATGAAGAACATATGTCAACAGTATATCAAATATTTATCTTATGAAAGTAAGTAATTGCTCTCATAAATTGAGGGAAGGGAGATAATTTGAATTAATATGTTAGTATTTGTCATATGACATGTACAATAAGTTGAACCGCAAAAGAATTCCATATGGAGAGTTGATCTTTATTTATATTAAAAACTCTCATGATAGTTGATTTTTAGACTTGAGATCATTGATGTATCTTATACAAAGATTGTCATGCTTTGATTTTGACTTAAATGTTATAGTTAAGGGTAACAAATGGGTAAATATTAAATACAACATAAATTATATGAAGTTATTTGAGTAATCAAGAGAAGATTCATTATCTAGATGAATTAGAAAATAATATTTCATATGTTCCTATTAATTGTGAAATCCTTAGTTAAGGTGAAATGTGTTTTGAAAAGAATTTTAAAATCTTATTAAAAGAATCAATGATCATACTCTTGAGAACTAAAATGATTTAACAAAGTGGATATACTCCATGCTACATTGTTTAAATCAAAGTATTCATGAAGGGATAATAATAATAATATCGAGAAACTAATCACTGAAAGGTTAAGTCAAACCACTTATGATTTTTCTAATATTTTAGGGATTGTGACAAATTGCTAGTTATTGTATTTGATCTTCAAATATAAATTAATCAATTATTGAATTGATAATAAATTAAATTATTTATTTTATCTTATTTAGGATTATGATTTAAATTTAAGTCAACTTATTAGAGAACATAATTGGTCACACACGTAAAAATCATTTGTCAAAAATTAAAATGAGATGATTAATTAAGTGTGATTTGATTGTAAATAAATTTTAGAAATAAGAACTATTATATAATTAATAAAAGAGATTACAATTATAGATCTAGAAAAATTAATTATAGACTTGATTGAATAAATTTATCCTAGATAATATATGTGATATTATTTAATGGACACATTGATATTTGCTATTTATAAAAGGTTTAGGCTTTCTCATGAAGAGAATGCCATGCCTTTTACTTATTAAGAGAAAGGTGAGAAAAGTACAATATATAAACACTTAAAACACAAAAAAAATCTATTACTCTAAGATATAACAATCTCTCTATCCTAAAAGAGCTTAAGAGATTTCTACTTGGATGACTTATGATTTACGAAAACGTATATTTGAAGCAAATATTTAGCGATGAAAAAAACATATGATCTTCATTAATATTTATATAAACTCAAAATAACTAGATTTGTTTAGTAAGATTTTTGGATCTCCTAATAAAAATTAAATTTATTGTTTCCTCTGCTCACGTGTCTACCCCTAAGATATATTGTATGGTTTATTGTTATTATTTGAATATTGAACTCTTCATTACTTATATGGCAAGTGCTTTAGATAACAAGTCTGATAGAAACTCTGCTGATAAGAATATGGACAGGCGTACAACAGCAGATAAAATGGTAATAAAATCAAGCGAGTAGTTTGATTCAAGGCACAAACAGAAGCGACAAAACACAAGCACAACAAGAACACATGCCCAGTTACATCTATTTGGAAAACGGACAGCCATGTGCTGCCGCTGCGACGTTGACAGTGTTATCCTCTGATTCTGACCGGGATGGCGAGATCAGCGGTTCTTTCAGTAGCCCTCCAAATAACTCTGCTGGATCATAGTAAATCTCTACTTCTTCTGCCCTAAGAGATTCATCTACCTGGGAACCCATAAAAAAGTCACAAGCCACTTTACTTATAAGAATGTCTTTTTTTTAATCAGTGAAGATGTTCCACTTCGTAATTTCATTTTATGTAATGGGTTGTCCATTTTTTTTTTCTTTTTCTTGTTAGTGGAAATTCAGAGTTTTCAAGTTTATAGTATCTTGTGGTTTTGCGAAATGGTTGCTAACTTATAAAATGCGAAGCCATTGAATTTTTTTTTTGAAACAAATAAAGTAAGAATAATGGGTTCTGGGCCCAGGATTTAATGATGAAAGCACTACAGTTCATCCCATTGATTTCTTGACAAAAAGGCTTTATGGAATCATTTCAAGCAGGGAAGTAGGAATGGTAGTGGATAAAATCCAGAATTGTGTGATTAACACGAGATCCACATTTGAAAGCCACTGTGGTGCATAGTAATGCTAATTTTGGATTGATAACTTCAGGCTAAACTTGAAAGAGGCTACGTGGACAATCTGGAGTCTATCCTTTTTGCAAAGAAAACACTGAATAAGAACCATTAAATGCGAGAATGGATGCATTTTCCAGATTTTGTTTCTTGAAAAAAGTGAATTATTGATATTTTTAGCATGCTAAGGAGTTGTGTTTCTTCTTCTCTTTACAGATGAAAAGAATAGCTCTGCGCCTTCTACAAATTCTCTTAAAAGCATACCTGGAGGACTCCTAGGCCAAGGAACTCAACCTTCTCTCCGGTAGGAGCGTGGCCTTTGAAAGGTCCTTCAAAGAAACCCCAATGCCTGAATTTGAAAGAAATCACGGGCGGGCCTGAATACACACTCAGCACTTCCCATGCGAATCCTCGAGGGAAGGCAGATCGAAAGGCATCATGGGATGATTCAAAGGTTTCTTCATCTGCTTTGTAGCACTGAAATTCCTTCGGTAGAGAACTTTTCAGCAAAGCATTGTAGCTCCCAAGCCCCAGTGTTTCTTCTCCTGATAAACCCTTTCTTCCTGTCATACAACCAGATATTACTTACAGGTAATTGATAATCCTGCCCACTGAACAATTGTGCAAATTTTGTCGAAGAATACCAGGTAAAGAATATCTGGTTGACTAATCTCTGTAGCACTAACCTAGTTCAAATAAAAAAAAAAAGAAAAATGGGTTTCAGATTTGGCACAGTACCATTGACAATGAGCTTGAATTTGTCAGGGTTAATGGTCTTGAAGTCCTGTAAACGAATCTTGTGAGAGAGTTCCATTTCCCAAGACTTGATAGCATTTTGCACTACTTCTTCTAGAGACCCTTTTGGCCATTCCTGCAAACCATGTTGTAATACGCAAATCAAGAATTTGAAAGAGAAAAAGAAATCCTGACGCATAATATATATAAGCATAACTTAAGGGTCGAGAACCTTGGTCCGGCCTTCTTCGAAGAGCTGGTTTACGGAATCATATGTGGGAGGAGCTCCATGCCTCCACTTCGTGGTATTATCAGCTCCATCATGCAAGATAGATCTGTATATATCTCCTGATTGCTTGATCAAAGCTTCTTCTGCAGTCGCCATATCAGAGGCTTACTACAAGGGCTTTACACTGGAGATGGATGGGCTATATAATGCTTGATAGAAACCAGAAAATCACTTGATTTTACTGCATGTGGTTAGTGTATGAGGTAACCGCACGGCATTTGTTTAATTTATTAGTTATATTATCACATAATACCACGAATTCTAGTGGTGTGAATGGCCACAACTATGTAGTAAAATTGTGTTTTGATGTATAGATATTTTTATATGAAAAATAATAACCCAGGAAGCAGTCATCTACACACTTAACACCACAAATCCAAAATCTACAAGTCAAGATTCATAGTCTTAAATAGAAATATTTAATTTCCGACCACAAATCACCTCATTGTCACCCAATTAAACAAATGGGTGTTTTTATTCATCAAGCAATGCCGAAAGAGTATTCAAATAAATGGGATGCTCGCAAAACTTAAGCATCACTTTCACTAGAATAACATTATCACGTTGCCTCAACATGTGTTGGCTTAAAGTTTCAAATATTTTTATTTTAATGAAACAAATTATGAAACGATTCACGACCAGTCAATTCACCTCGTATTGCAAACCCTGGCTAGCCCACGTGGTTAAAACTAAATCTAATTAAATTATGACAGCTTGATTTATTCGCGGATCCAGTTCCCCATTGTCCTGAACCCCCTCGTGCACCTTAGTTAGTTGTCCACCAGTTCCCCATTTATCTCATTTATCTTTGACCATAGACCTCCGTGGATTGGTTGTAGTTAGGCATAGTGGCAAGCAAAATAGTTTACACTCAATTGGTAGCATTCGTTATGTGATATAATTGAAAAATAAGCAGCAATGATAAATCAACCAAACTAAACAAAAAAATAATAATCACAATGATTCCTGCACAAAATTAACACTTGTCAATATTATTAAAAAATATCTTATCAATATTAAAAAAAAAGCTTTATAATCTTACTTGATAACCAAGACAATATTAAACAAAATCTAGTAAAATAACATCTAAAACACATGTTATATCATCAAAGATTAAAAAAGGAGCCAATCAACAAAAAGTTATACAGCGAAGTGAGAAAAAAATATTTGATTTAAAAAAAGATAAAGAAATAATATAAATCAACCCGAGTTAAACTGTTAAACACGTAACGTATATCATGAGAATTGAATATCCCTATAGAAATAAATAAAATATAAAACTCAATTTTCAATAAACCTAATATTGAAAGGGAAAAAATCAGTCTTAAAAAGAAAGAAAAAAAAAACAACATGCGTCAACTTGACTTGTGAGACTGGAGACCCTAGTACAAGAGGGGTCAAATACAACCTTATTTGGGCCATGAAGTGAGGACAACAAAGGAGCCAAAAGAATTCTACTACAACATGGAAACATGGGATTAATGGGCTTGATGGAAGACTATAAAAAAAATGCCTTTTGGGCTTTATTTAATTTTGAAAGTTACAGCCTAAGGCTTGTTTGGGCTTAATTAAGACTTTGTTTTCAGCTAAGATCCAATGCTTGTTTGGATTAAGTCATGGGCTTTCCAACTTTGGTTTTTGGGTCAGTTTTGAGTGGACCTCATTTAAGTCCACATAGGGGGTCCATTAAGGTTAGTTTTAAAAAACTATTTAAACTCATGTTAGCTAAATTTCGATAGCCATTGATTAATTTTAATTCTGAACTTTTTAGTTTATGTGTGAGAGTGATTATTGCATTTTTTAGTTCTTGAACGAACTGAATCCAACTTATCGAAGATTAACTGGCTTCGTGGCGTCATTCTACTCATTCCAAAGTAGTGGTGCCTTGGGGCAGGTTTCCATTGTGTCACACTCCTATCAGACTTATTTCGGCTTTCCAGGATCAGATCTCATTCTTGGTTGTGGGTTACGTGATCACGAGATTCACATCAGGTGGTATCAGAGCTAGGTCTGAAACAAGGTCATATCATTCTGTTATTTTTGTGTTTTTTTTAGTGTTCCTTAAAGTTTTTCAGTGTTTGTGTCCATCTCCTTGTTTTCGTGTCTGCATCATCTAATAAAAAAAATGTTATATTTCATCTTTTTCTGTCTCTTCATTTCAGTATATTAAAAAAAAAAAAAAAGAAAAGAAAAGAAAAGAAAGAGAAATAGAGACATTAGTTGAAATTTGAAGAATCATTGAATTTTTGTCGCAGAAAACGCAACTTTGGAGAAACATAAGAAAATCACATCAAAATCAATTTCAGTTCCCTTTCTGATTCCAAGACTAATGTCTCCTTTTAAGAAGCCTTTGGATCTTTGAGCTTTCAGAATGTCATTGGAGACCTTTGTCCAGGTATTGTCCAAATCATTGCCGCACACATAGATTCTCTCTTTTGTGAAAGCTGCCTTCGAGTTAGCTCTTTCTTGGGATTGCGTTTTCAGTTAAATTCCTATTATAGACAATTATTATATTGATCCTCTGAAAATATACCTCTTCATTTTGATTAAGATTTGGCCCAGTCATTTTCGCTTTCAGCAGCATCTGGCTGCTGGGACGGGAAAGGTAACATATTCCAGGTTCCCTGTCCTTGCAGTTATTTGAATCTTATGTGGGATATATCAAGGAACTACAGTGAGTATCAGTAGACACCTTTCGCAGTCTACAACTGACTAAGCATCTCTTCTTGGTTTATCTGTTCTTTGTGCAATTCAAGTTATGTTCCTGCAAACATGATGAGTTGATGAATGACCTTCAACTATATTTTTCACTCTGTTTCCTTTCATACTTGAGCAGGTTTAGGTGCATCGAAAGATATGATTGACACATGGCTGTGCCTCAGTATTCCGAAATGATGTAATCTGATAAAAAAAACTCTCATGATAGTTGATCTTTATCATTGAGGTATCTTATACAAAGAATGTTATGCTTTTATTTTGACTTAAATATTCCAATTAAGGGTAACAAATGGGCAAATATTAAATACAGCATCAATTATATGAAGTCATTTGAGTAATCAAGAGAAGATTCATTATTCTAAATGAATTATAAAAACAATAATTCATATGTTCCTATTAATTGTGAAATCCTTGGTCAAGATGAAATGTGTTTTGAAAACAATTTTAAAATCTTATTAAAAGAATCAATAATTAGACTATTGAGAACTAAAATGATTTAACATTGTAGATATACTCCATGCTACATTATTTAAATCAAAATATCGAGAAACTAATTACTACAAAGTTAAGTCAAACCATTCTTGATTTTTCTAATATTTTAGGGATTATGACAAGTTGCTCGATATTGTATTTGATCTTCAAATATAAATTAATCAATTATTGAATTGATAATAAATTAAATTATTTATTTTATCTTATTTAGAATTATGATTTATATTTAAGTCAACTTATTAGAGAATATAATTGGTCACACAAATAAAAATTATTTGTCAAAAATTAAAATGAGATGATTAATTAAGTGTGATTTGATTATAAATAAATTTTAGAAATAAGAATTATAAGGTAATTAATACCAGAGATTACAATTATAGATCTAAGAAAATTAATTATAGACTTGATTTAATAAATTTATTTAGATTATATATGTTATATTATTTAATGGGCAAATTGATATTTTGCTATTTATAAAAGTTTTAGGTTTTCTTATAAAGAGAATGTCATGCCTTTTACTTATTAAGAGAAAATTTCGGTGAGAAAAATACAATACGTAAACACTTTAAAAAAAAAAAAAAAAAAAACCTTTTAAGATATAACAATCTCTCTATCGTAAAAGAGTTCAAGAGATTTCTACTTTCGATGACTTATGATTTACAAAAACATATCTTTGAAGCAAATATTTAAAGATAAAAAGAATATTTAATCTTCTGTAATATTTATATAAACTCTAAATAATTCTAGATTTGTTTAATAGTATTTTTCTTTGGATCTCCTAATAAAAATTAAATTTATTGTGTCCTCTGCACACATGTGTCTACCCCTCAGATATATTTGAATGATATATTGCTGTAATTTGAATATTGAACTCTTTATTTATTTATTTTTTTATCAAAAATAAGTATATTACACATCAAAGTAACCGATTCGGAAAACCAGAACGAACAAAGCTACAGAGAGCTAAAAGCTCAAACAAAACCACAAGCCTACGAGATATTAAGGAGCTACAAACTAATCCTATAACAAGTCTGATAGAAACTCTGCTGATAAGAATTTGGACAAACAGAAGTTTGATTCAAGGCACAAACAGAAGCGACAAAACACAAGCACAACAAGAACACATGCCCAGTTACATTTATTTGGAAAACGGACAGCCATGTGCTGCTGCTGCGACGTCGACAGTGTTATCCTCTGATTCTGACCGGGATGGAGAGATCAGCGGTTCTTTCAGCAGCCCTCCAAATAACTCAGCTGGATCGTAGTAAATCTCTACTTCTTCTGCCCTTAGAGATTCATCTACCTGGGAACCCATAAAAAAGTCACAAACCACTTTACTTACAAGAAATGTCATTTTTTTTTCAGTGAAGATGTTCCACTTCGTAATATCATTTTATGTATTGGGTTTTCATTTTTTTTCCTTTTCTTTTTCTTGTTAGTGGAAATTCAGAGTTCTTACAATTAAACTCAATCAAACTGAAATTTTTTTCTGAAACAAATAAAATGCGAGAATGGATGCATTTTCCAGATTTTGTTTCTTGAAAAAAGTGAATTATTGATATTTTTTGCATGCTAAGGAGTTGTGTTTCTTCTTCTCTTTACAGATGAAAAAGAATAGCTCTGCGCCTTCTACAAATTCTCTTAAAAGCATACCTGGAGGACTCCTAGGCCAAGGAACTCAACCTTCTCTCCGGTAGGAGCGTGGCCTTTGAAAGGTCCTTCAAAGAAACCCCAATGCCTGAATTTGAAAGAAATCACGGGCGGGCCTGAATACACACTCAGCACTTCCCATGCGAATCCTCGAGGGAAGGCAGATAGAAAGGCATCATGGGATGATTCAAAGGTTTCTTCATCTGCTTTGTAGCACTGAAATTCCTTCGGTAGAGAACTTTTCAGTAAAGCATTGTAGCTCCCAAGCCCCAGTATTTCTTCTCCTGATAAACCCTTTCTTCCTGTCATACAACCAAATATTACTCACAGGTAATTGATAATCCTGCCCACTGAACAATTGTGCAAATTTTGTCAAAGAATATCTGGTTGAATAATCTTTGTAGCACTAACCTAGTTCAAATCAAAAAAGAAAAGAAAACTGGGTTTCAGATTTGGCACAGTACCATTGACAATAAGCTTGAATTTGTCAGGATTAATGGTCTTGAAGTCCTGTAAACGAATCTTGTGAGAGATTTCCATATCCCAAGACTTGATAGCATTTTGCACTACTTCTTCTAGAGACCCCTTTGGCCATTCCTGCAAACCATGTTGGAGTACGCAAATGAAGAATTTGACAGAGAGAAAGAAATCCTGACACATAATATATATAAGCATAGCTTAAGGGTGGAGAACCTTGGTCCGGCCTTCTTCGAAGAGCTGGTTTACGGAATCAAATGTGGGAGGAGCTCCATGCCTCCACTGCGTGGTATTATCAGTTCCATCATGCAAGATAGATCTGTATATATCTCCTGATTGCTTGATCAAAGCTTCTTCTGCAGTCGCCATATCAGAGGCTTACTACAAGGGCTTTACACTGGAGATGGATGGGCTATATAATGCTTGATAGAAACCAGAAAATCACTTGATTTTACTGTGGTTAGTGTATGAGGTAACCGCACAGCATTTGTTTAATTTATTAGTTATATTATCACATAATACCACGAATTCTAGTGGTGTGAATGGCCACAACTATGTAGTAAAATTGTGTTTTGATGTATAGATATTTTTATATGAAAAATAATAACCCAGGAAGCAGTCATCTACACACTTAAAACACCACAAATCCAAAATCTACAAGTCAATATTCATAGTCTTAAATAGAAATATTTAATTTCCGACCACAAATCACCTCATTGCCACCCAATTAAACAAATGGGTGTTTTTATTCATCACGCAATGCCGAAAGAGTATTCAAATAAATGGGATGTTCGCAAAACTTACGCATCATCACTTTCACTAGAATAACATTATCACGTTGCCTCGACATGTGTTGGCCTAAAGTTTCAAATATTCTTATTTTAATGAAACAAATTATGAAACAAATTATGAAACGATTCACCTAGCTACTAATTATTCACAAGTGCTGTCGCGACAATATTTTTTCACTCTTCGTGCCCCATCCTCCTCCTAAGGGGGAGACAGCGCACGGTGAAAAGTGTTAGAGTATAGAAGATGTATTCTAGAATATTGTATTTATAGTCTAGAATATAAAAGATGGTATGCGATATGTGTATAAATAGAAAGGTGGACACATAACAAATGTATGTAGAAACATAATATCAATACAGCACAATTTGAAATTTCATTCTCCCTCTCTTTTCTCTCTTCTCTCTCTTCCCTTTTCTAAACTAATTCTTCTTTCTCTTTCAATTATCTTCAAACTCTCTCAATCAGAGGAGAAATAAAAGAGAAAAAGGGCCATTATATGTCTCCACTAATTATATGTATCGCAGTGCCTAAAAATCCACGTTGAGATGTTTACAACGCTATTAAGAAAAGTAGTTTTTTTAATCAAATGTAAGTATATTAGAGATCAAAATAACCGATCTAGAGGACCAGAACGAACAAAGCTATACAGAGCAGAGAGCTAAAAGCTCAAACAAAACCACAAGGCTAGCTAAGGCTTTAAAGCCATTTACAAGACATTAAGCATCTACAAACTGATCCTATCCAACATTAAGAAGAGAGGGATCCTGCACGTGGAAATGGTAAATGGTGTAGAGCAAGATTTGAAATTTCTGAAAGATGACATCCACGGAGCTTCGGTTCTTTTCAAACACTCGACTATTCCGTTCATGCCAGATGCCGTAAACAGTTATAGCCATAGCCACATTCCACATTCTCGAGTCAAGGCCCTTGTTAGCAATACTTAGGTCACAGATAGCACTAGACAAAGAGGACATACGTCTATTAGAAAAGTAGTGTTTTTATATTAGAGGTAGTTGCACACACTGTTAAAGTGTAACCAATCATGTGTTGGCCGATGTAATGCAGGCATTAGCTATCTTGCCATTGCCTATTAGATTGAGTCCATATATTTTCTTACTTTCAAATTTAGTCCCTCAAGATTTAATTATTTTAGATTGATAAAATTGAATTTTATTTTTCAATACTAAGCATCATCTACTCATCGAAATGTTTATTCAACATTGCATGATACCCATATCTAAGCACCAAAAAAAAAATAGTTAAGTCAAATCCTAAATAAAATCAATGTAAAATAATAATTAAAAAAAAAAAATGAGTACCAAAAAATTATTGGTTGAACCTATCCCTTACTAAAGCAATTTAGTCCTCTATTATAGAAAAAAGGGTTGCATATTCATTTATTATTCATACTTAATCTTTGTTGCTTTAATTGTTTCATATCAATAAAAATTCATTTAATTTTGCCAAACTAGACATCCCCTGAGTGATGAATTTTTTTCTTAACATTACAGGATCACCTAGCCTAGGTAATCAAACCAAGCTACCTAGCATAATTCCAAATAAATGCAACATCAAAGAAACAAATTGAGGAACCAAAATGAAAAAACAAAAAACAGCACAAAGATTAAAAACACTATTACAATCCATATTATTTTCATTCTACCTCTATAATGGTTGGATCACAGGTCAGCTAGGTTGACTTCGTCAACTCATGTAAAACTAAAACTTTTGGCCTTATTAGAAAACCAACCCAAATCATAATCCATGTTGTAATGTCATCTCACCAACCACTCAAAATAAAACTATAAAAGAAAGATCATGCCATTAACACTCAAAAGTGCATGATCGATATAATCCATTGTTTTCTCACCTCTAGATGCAAGTTATAGACATGAAATTAGCTTTTGGTCTAGGTTATGCATGTTATCTCAATGAAATGAGGTCCTTTAGGCCAAGCCATGATATCACCCCTCTTTCCCACTCTAACCTAACTTGTTTCCTATAATCATATAAATAACTTTCAAGTACCAAAAATGCATTTTCTTCTCCTTTTGTCTCATTCCTTAACCTTTTCGAGTATATCTTCTTGCGACCCATAGAAAAATCTTACTTTCACTTCTTTTTTCACTCTCTACTCTTAATTTCATTCTTGCTTTTCTAATTCGCTCCACTAAGTGAGCCATATCCACCAATGATGATGATGACTCCGCCGTTAGATGTAATATCTTCTAATCTCATTATCTTTTGCATATCATTCAAATATTATATTTTGCATTTATTTTTGTGTTTAGTTTCCAGATATTTAATTGTTTTTTATTATTGTTAATTTGAAAGTTTCTGAATTATAATTGAAATTATTTTATTTTTGTATGTTTTGATTTAAATTTAGGTCTCACCTGGGTTTCCCCAAGTCAACTAGATTTTATCGGGCTAATTATTTGGCTAGTTTTTGTGTTAACCCTGATCAGTCTAAGTTTTTGTGTTAACCCTGATCGGTCTAAGTTTAAGCATCATCCTCATCACAACCATAATAAATAAAATATATATTTAACAACAATTGTTAATTAGAACAAGAATTAAGATAAATCCAGTCATATTTAATAGGATATTATGAAATTTAGGGTTTACCAACACTTAAATGACACAAAATACTAAAATTAACCTCCTAGATTTAGATACAAAAAGATAACAAATAATAAAATATACTTCCGACATGCAGATGATGGATTTGAAAAGGAAATTCAAGATAATTCCATATAAAAATCGAATAAATATAGGAGTAAAGTTATTTAACCAACTGCACACAAATCATACATAATTATAAAAATAAGTATAGTTATTTGAAACATAAACTAACTTTCTCGCCTACATATTATCAGTATCCATATCACAAGCGATATGATGCGAGCCCTAGCGAAATTTAATGGTATTCGCGACCCCAAGATCAATCTACCCCAAATTTGTTGAGAATTAAATGAGTTTATCACAATGGAAGAATTGTTCCAAGGCAACAAGACTATAAACTAACTCGATCACAATGCCTACACCTGGAGATGAGCAAAGAAAGTATAAATTCACAACAAAGAATGGTCAATTCTTTGAAGAGTTGACTACAATGCTGGAAAATATTGTCCAAAAAGTTGGCTACAATGCTGGAAAATATTGTCCAAAAAGTTGCCCTAACATTATTCTTAAAGAGTATTTATACTACAAGCTAAAACCCTAGTTTTCTTAATGGGCCTCACATAAACCCATTTTAAATAATAATTAACCCAAGCTAAAACTAGCCCAAACTAATTAAAATAAACAAAATAAACAAATATAAAACCCAAAAAAATTGTCTCCTCTCAAAATAATTAAAGTTTGATAGCCCAAATAATTAAATAAGACAAGTTCGTTTTTCCGCATTCTGTCTGGCAGAAACAAGTCCCAACTTATAACAGATAGTTCTCTCTTGTCTTAATGAATTAGAAGTCGTTCTATATACCATAGGAAAGGTATGGAAGTCTAGTTTCCAGACTAACTAGAATCACATCAAAATTCAATCTGTAGATCCAGTTATGACTAAAAGAGTAATGAAATCTCAAACTATATAAATCTAGTCTTCTTCTACCAATCCTTGAGTAATGGTCTTGGATCCACCAACAAGCCCCTCTTGAACATGAATCAGATTAATCAAGGCTTGTTCTTTATTATTACAAATCCTCTTTAAGTCCACCTTAGCCCATGTACCTTGAAGAAGTCCATTGAAAGCTTCTTTGAACTTCTTAGCCCTAAGCCTAATAACTGGACCAACTAGAACCTCCAATGGATCCTTTGATGGTTGTATCGCATGACGATATCATCAAAAAAGACCCCTTCTCGAGTCCTCAACATACCTCCTCGTTTTTATTGGTAGATGTATGATGATTCCATTTCTAGAATCCTAATATACACTAATGTATGTTATACAATACACCATGGTCCTCTTATCTAGGATTCTAACATACAATAAATATATATTAGCCTATGCATAGTGATCCTCATACTCGGTATCTTGACATACATTGAGTGTATGTTAGTATTTTATAACGATCCCTTTAATCGAGATTTTAACAAACACTAAATATATGCTAGTTATGTTTGGTGATCCCCTTATCTAAGATCCTATCATACATTAAATATATGTTAGTCATCATCATGTTTCATTCATCTAATAGTGTCTATATTGACGATACTGTCACAACCTGACAAATTTACACAGCAAACTAACTTCCTTAACACATATGCCTTAAATATTTGTACTGAAAAATCATATCTTTTCAAACTTTCACTAAAAGCGTTAAGAATAATTCACATATTAAATTATGAAAATTAAATTAGAAGACTTAGGCACAGATCACCTGCCTTTTGTGGATTCTCTACTTGTGGTTTCTTATTGTTGTTATTGTATCATACTTGTGGTCACCTCTGCAATTACAAGCAACTCTCATAAATTATCCTTATTCAAGAATACAATTCATTATAACTACACCAAAAACAATCAAAATAAATATTTTAAATAGTTATTCTTTTCTTTTTATTTTCTAACCATATTTGTATTGTTTATCCAATAAAAACATTATTATAAATGCCCATTTTAAATATAACTTGTTTTTTTTCCTTTAACATTTCTAATTTAGTTGCTTCACGACCTCCCTTTTTTTCTCAAATCTGCCAACAGAGTTCGCATTTCAACCTTTTGCCAAGATATTTTACAATAATATAAGTTGTAGAACTTTGTTTTGAGAGAGGTTGATCTTGTTTAAACGATAAAATATAAGGGTACAATTCTTATGAAAGGATGAAAACCCAGTTCTGCCCCAACCTTCATGAAATATATCATAAATATGATAGACCTTTTGCTCTGCATAATCATGTTTGGTGACCCATAACTAGAGTTCTAAAATTCCAAATTAAATTAAATAAGTTTTCTTGGATGGTAAACAATCATAACTAAACTCCTAATAAAGAAAACAATAATAATCCCAAATTTTCCCACTCTTATTCTCTCTGAAAGTCAGGAGATGAGTCTGCCTAATTTGTTAACTTATGCATAATATACTTCCCCCCCCCCCCCCCCCCCAATTCTATTTCCTCTAATTTATCTTAACATTTTAGCCACATCTTATACCTAATAACCTCATCAAAACATCTTTTAAAATTAAGCTACCCTATTTGCATCAAATTCCTTTCAAAAGATCAATGAGAGCATAATTATAAGTTTTATTAAATTTTAAAAAACATCCTTCTAACTCATCCTTTTCTATTTCTACATGCATTTTTCATCACTTCAAGATATATAAACACACATTAATCAGCTAAGTAAAAGTTTCATTATTCCTTCTTTTTATACGCTTATGGATGAACACTTGGCCTTTATACACTTATAGATGAACACTTGGCCTTGGGGAATTAAGAACTGCCTTATTAGTTTTATGCTTAATCCATTAAATACACGAACATTCACATCCAAAACAATATCTACAATAAATGTCTTGCAAATATACATAATCTCTCCCTCCTAATTATCCCCCTCAATGGTCGACCATGGCCTTTCCCAGGGAACTTCCCTATCCGTTCTATTTGTCTTGCCAATTCATATCTCATTTCATGTCATATTCATCAATTACACATAATTCCAAATTTCCCTAAAATATTTTTCAAGAATCATAACCTTAATCTCATAAAGAAATATCATGCAATTTTACAATTAAGTTAAGAATTTCTATATGAATATAAGAAACACCATACCAAGGAAATTTTAGATCCTAATTGCTTGTGAAATCAAAATCTTCTCCTTTTTTTTTCTTGTTGTTGTCGGCAACTCTCTCCTCTTTTCCCCCCAATTTCTACTTCTAATAACACTCTTAACCCCTTGTATTTTTTTTATGTATGGATATTTTGGTAACACTTAATCTCTCTTTTTCTTTGAAATTCTTCTTAATTTGGCAAGAATAATTTCAAAATCTCCCTCCCTTTTCTTCCACCATTTTTTTCAAAATCAAAAGCCAAAAAGAGGGTATTTATACCCCTCAATTTCTATCATTTGCACTTAGGCCCCATTTCCTTTAAATGTTTTATTTTTACCCCCACATGTTTTCCTCTTATAATTAAGTCCTAACTATTTACATTTATTTCAATTCCACCCTTTAACTTATTATATATCTATTATTATTTTTCTTTCAATTCATTTTTTTAATTTAAACATAATCCCAATTAATTCTGAGTTAAAAACTACAATATCTTGAATATTTCATCCGGTTGTTATATCCAAAATTCTTGAATTCTCATTTTCTTTATATCCGTATGTGAATTCCTCCACTTTTATTTTCTTTATTTGTTAGGTTATAATTTATGTTTACATTTATTTCTCGGTATTTACAGTGAAGATCAAAGAGTTGCCAAAATAAAGAAGTAATAATATGTCTAAATGTTCATTAGAGCTTAGAACTTATTTCTGTGTTTGCCTTTATCTAGAGTTATAAAAGTAAAAACAATTGTAAATCTTATTGTCATAACCCATTTCTGATTTTTTTCCCAAAATTTACTTGAAATGAAAATAAAAATGAAAAAGGTTGAAGTGGTGAAAAAATTAAGTTGGAGATTTTGGATGGATTTGAGAGCCTGATCGTACCTCTATCGTGCCCAAAACTAGAAGAAAATGTAAATTCAAGGCTAAAATAAATTATTATTGGATAGATCTGCATAAAAATAAAGTTAAAAGGCATAATTATATTTTTAATAAACCAATTTGATTTAATCATAGGCCAAATTAAAATTTAATTATGTTTAGAAATTAATTTAGGATCAAATTGAAGGATTTAATTAAGTGCAAAGACTTAATTGAACTTTACTTAGGTCAAATTAATTTTATAAGGGAAAGGTAGAAATTAAGTTTGGGAGCCTAATTTGAGTTAAATTGAGAATAATAGAATTTTCGGAGATGAAATTTAATTTTTTGTCAAGTCAATTGGTTGAAATTGGGAGTAAAATTACAATAAAATCAGAGCCAAAATAGAGGTGGCTCTCTAATTAGACTAGATTACCCTTTTTCCTCAAGTTATAAATAGAGTTGAAATCTATGACCTACTAGGAGAGAAATGAGAAGCTAAAATTGAAGAAAAAATAGTTTTCTTTTCGGTTTTCCAGCCAAAACACTCCTTATTGTCATAACTTGATTTTTGACTCTCTAATTTTTAATATTTTTGTATCATTTTTTGTATTTTTAATGTAATCCAAAATTTTGATAAAAAAAAAAACTATGCTCTGTTGAGAAAATTGCCTTTGAAATTATTTATTCATTATTTATGTAACACCTTGTAATTTCTAATGTGTCTTTATTCATTTATCTATAATATTATACATGCAAATTAAGTAATTTAATCCTTAAAAATATCAAATTTTAAACTTATCACATCATAATTCTCATAATTTATTATTAATCTACTTCCCACCTCCAAGTTTATTTAAAAGTCAATTTCATATTTTCCACGATCTATAAAGCATATTTTTATACCAAAAATCATAAAAAGAATTACAACTTCTAAAATTTCCATATTAATAAAAACATTAAAAAATGTCTTAATCTTTCTTATTTTCTAATTTAAGTCCTAATAGATTAATTTCAACCCTAATACACTAATGGCTTGGCTTAACACAGTCACTTAAACTTGACATGCAATTTGTTTCCAAACTTGTACACTTGTAATCAACATGCCAAGCATCAAAATGATATAAATTAACCAAACAATCAAGATCATCTTCTCAAAATTCTCTAAACTAACTATTCAACCAATGCTAACAAAACTCACAATTAGTCATAACATCCTCAATTTATTTCTTAAGCATGTTAATCTTAATATCAAAAATATAAAAGACAAGTGTACAAGTAGTTTGAATATTTCTTAACTTTTATATGTAGCTGGTCATTCATGGAATTTTTCATAATTGTAACTAGACTTTTAAAAATTAACTGAAATCACATTTCCTCAATTAACACTCTAAATTAATCAAACCAATTCTCCTAAATATTTGAACTTAGATTAGTCACTTGAAAAATAAGGAACTCATATGATGTAAACCTTATAGGTATAAAGATCTTGTAACTCAAAATCGAGATTGACACCATCCTAAAAAGCTAAAAAATAAGTTTGATAGCGTGACAAAAAGATTACCAAGCCAAAACACAAATAGTATTGAAATAAAGCCTCACCTAATAATCAATGAATCACAAATGAAAACTATAAGAAAGACACCACAAAGACATTTTCTCTTTAATAAGTCAAATTTAGTTCTTTTGATAGCCACAAAATACGAGAATATCTCACATACAACAAAATATTGTAAAATCAATGTATTATTCAAGCAATCTGCAATGGCTTACATATAGAATATTTATATTGAAAACTTAATGTCTAAACCCTATTAGTCCTAAAACATGTTGGTTGAATCAAACCCATTTGCAAAAACAACCCAAATATATTAATTAAACCTAAGAACCCAAAAATAATTAATTATAAATAAAGTCTAATGTGAATTATTACTGCAACAAAATATGAATAAAATATAATACGAAATAACCTAATTCCCTAGTTAAATTAAGCATAAGGCCGAATATATGCCCCTAATAAACTAGGATTAAATTGTTAGACTTTATATGTCTTTTTCATTCTAAAAAAGTCAGAACTCACTATAGTAATAATTTTCACATCATATAGTCTCGTTCTTAAGAGAGGATATTATATTTGTAAGCTTAAATAATCATCTTCTAATTTAGAATGTTGATGCTGCCCATACATTTCCCTGTAGAACTAATTCCCTTCAAAACATGGAAAATAATTAAAGTGAACTATTCTTTTATGTAGTTGCCCCTTTACTTTCCTTTATAGTTAGGATTTAATCAATCAATCCATCACACTAGAGAAAACCTTTATTGTTATATAATTAATAATCCTCGTAGAATATGGAAACTCTTAATCATTATCAAAATTTTGAGGATTGGGTCCCAAATTGGAGGTTTGTTGCTCCAAATTGCTCAATCTAATATTTTATTTGGATCGGTATATAGATTCAATCTTACTCAATTTTGAGGCTTTGTTGAAGTAATTAAGACATCATCATATCTAAAACCACCAGAAATTTTTTATAAAAGATGCACACTTTTTATTTGGATCCGATCTTGTTCAATCTGAATTTCTATAACTCCAAATTCATGTGTTTAAAGTTGTGAACTCGATCAGTCAAAATTGCCAAAAACAGAGACCAAACAACGTGTCAATTATCCTCTCATCTTTAAGTATAAATGAAGCGTCATCTAGGTGAATTTAAGGTTTTAACTTGAGATTGGGAAATTTTCAATTAAGTCTCTATTCTTTTAATCTATTCAAATTATAACCCTAATTGCCTCTAAACCTTTATTTGTTTTCAATTTCACCTCTTCCAAACTCAATTGTTAGTCCTTAAGTTGGTTTCCCCTTTTCATTTTGGTAATTGGTTATGAATTTGTGCATTTTGACCCTTAATTTACCAACAAACTTTCAATTCTTTCAATTTGGCTCTTGATTTAGTCAATTTCAACCTCTATACTAACACGCCATTTTTTATTGGTTCTTGGTTTTGGATTTATTTAATTAAGTCCTTAATTACCCATCAATATTCAATATTTAAATAATTAAACTCCTGATTTGATCAAATTAACTCTTAAAAATCACAATTTGACCCTTAGATTCTTTCGATTAAAATCTAAATGGACTTGAAAGATCAATTTTTATTTCAATTAAGCCCTTAGTAAATTAAAAAAAAAAACCTTGAAAAGTTCTAATTAAGTCTTCAAACATCCAACATGAATTGTCCTTAAATTGATATTTTCTTGCTAATAAAACCTTATCAGTAAAAATACACTATTAAATTTTCCAATCCTGTATATTTGATCTTCTTCAACCTGTCTTCAGCAATTTCCAAGACATTCTGGTATACTCTTCTCACTATTTTTTTTCTCCCAACATTTTTTTATTTTCACTTTTCCATTTTTATATATTTTTTAATGTTTACTTGAGGCTCTAAAAATGGGTAACAATATTTATATTAGCTCCCATCTTCCAATATTTTTTCATCAGACACATGTTTCACCATCATTTGAAATCACTTGTTATTTCAATAAAGGATTGGTGATTATATGATAAATACCATTATTATTCACAAACACAACATGACCTTCATTTACCAACTTTTAAACTTGATATCTAAGGTTCCAGAAATTTTTAGTTAAATGACCCATAATCATATCATGATATTCTTATTTAGTATTCAGGTCATGCCACCTTATACATGGTGATGCGAGCCCACTTCTGAGCCTGACGCCCCAAAACCCGTATGACAAGTTGGCAACCAGCACTCTTAATAAGGCCAGCTACCACTCCCTCACCCGCCGATGTGGAATATTACAATCCACCCCCCTTAAGGAGCCTGACGACCCTATCGGCACAACCGGACAGCCAGTGAGGTCGGCTCTGATACCAAATGTAACAGCCCAGCCCAACCTGTCATATATTGTCCGCTTTGGGCCTTACCGCCCTCACGGTTTTGTTCCTGGTGACACGAGCCCCCTTCTGAGCCTAACGCCCCAAAACACGTATGACAAGTTGGCAACCAGCACTCTTAATAAGGCCAGCTACCACTCCCTCACCCGCCGATGTGGGATATTACATTGTATATGGTTTGTTTTAGGATAAGGATAATGTATCCCATTTTCATAAGATGTTGGTGAACAATTATGAATGAAAAAGGTATATCAATCTTGGATAATAACACTTATGAAATTGACATTGCTACAAAACTAAATGATGCTTGAGTTTCAAAGTTGAGATATTAAAAGGATAAATTCGATGTTCTTTTTTTGATATGTCATTCAACTTGATGCCAATATTTATTGATAAGTTTTTAATTCGTTTTAGTTTAAGGCTTTGCTCAATCCTTTTTATTGCAATCACCATATTCATGATATAGAATGATGAATTACCAATCAAGTATTCAAAGTATAGAAAAGATTATTTAAATTGAATATGAGATATTTCTCTAACTAATCAGGATGAATTCTCACTACCATTCCAAAACACCTAGGAGTTCATTTGTTGTCTGACTTATTATTTCTTTTTTTAAAACTTTGAAAGTCAAACTTGTTTTGAGCCACTAATAAGTTAAACTTATATTGGTTAGATTTGTCAATTTCATGATCTTGTTTTTATCTAAGCTTATATATCAAGTCAAGGCATTACCACTCAAACTTTCATATGTCATATGATATGTTTGGAGTTTCAATAGTCATAGGGATGTGTTCTGAAGTGTATATTTTTGCATCATCATTTTTATAAGAGGGCCCTTTGTAAGATAGCCTAGTTTGAATGGTTTGATCAAGCAAGCTAGTGAGTTTAACTACCTAATTTTTCCTTTGTTTTGTATTCTTCTAGTAATTTAGCTTTAAGAGAGATTTCTCTTAATTTTCTATGACTGTATGATGATTGAGATTTCAAAATATTATTTCTATTTTTTTAATCTAAAAAACAACCTTTATAAAATAAATATTCAATGGAAGAAAAAATCTAATTGAATATGACAATATAGGGAGAAACTCTAAAAGAAGTTTCTAGCCATTATATATGGGTAGGTTAACTAGATAATTTTGTTTATTAAAAGGTTCATTTGTTGCTTGTTAATAGACTTTAATAGGCTGAATCGAGGGCCTACAAGGTGAAAGAGTATTGATAAATACCAAGCCATTTTGGTTTAGTGATCGCGTTCAAACAAACTATCCAAAAGAATTTGATGATTTCACGTGTACTTCCTGAGTCATTGACTTATCAGGACACCTTTATTTTCCTAGTCTAACATAAAGTAATGTGTGTGCAAAAGAAAAGTGCTATGGTGATAGACATAACTCATATCTAATCCAAACAAAATAATAAAAGGATAGGGTTCATGAAGTGCAAGTACACAAAAGCATTTATATAAAATCAAACAATAAAAATATATTGATTATTATAGATAGATAATTGTAACAAAGAATTCACATTATAAATCAAAGCATGGAAACATATATTATCATAAAATCAAGCAAACAAATCTTGGCCCTAAAAACAACTCCCAATAGAGTTACCATTATATCATATGAGGCATCTCTATAAACTATATTTAAAAAAGGTAAAAATAGAAACAATCAATTTAGTTTTATGGCAACTACGAACTCTAACTAATCTTCAAAGTTTTCCTGGTAAAAGACTAATTATGTTAAAAGAAAGATTAAAATCATCCTAAAATATCATATTTAAGGTAAGTTACTTCATGTTTGTTTTTATTGGTAAAAAGTATCTGTTGTGCATACATGCTATGCTGATATTTGCTTAAATTGGTATACATGTTTTGGTTATTGAAAGTATGAGACTAATAAAGTTGAGGGTGCTGATTTGAAGCTCAAATAATTAATAAGGCTCAATCCTCACTTTTTGAACACGAACTTTAGACATAAAAGGATGTTTATGGTTTATTTGACTTTGTCCTATCTTCTTGTGTCATGGTTCAAAATGGGCTTAAAGGTCACCATTTGGCCTCAATTGGCCTATATGAGATCATGCAAATCCCATCCAAAATTACTTGACATATCAAATGAGAGAAATGCAAAATGATAATTAGACACATCATGTCAATCCATTTACCATGCAAAATTCGAGGAAAAAACCTAATTAGAACTTACGAGCTGACTTGCCCGCGCGATGCGCTATGTTTTTTTTCTATGTACGAAATTGATTGATTTTGTGCGTGTTGTATTTGGTTAATTTAATATTTAATTAGTAAAATTATAATTGATAAAATCTGTTAGAAACAAGTTTTTTTCCGCCTAAAAGTGATTGAATGTTGCTACTGCTAAAACATTTTTGATAAAATCTGTTAGATATGGTAATTTTTTTCTATATAGAAAACTAATTATTTTTATGCGTGTTGTAATTGGTTATTTCAGATTTTTAAGTTGATTATTTAACTCAGATGTATAGCATTTAAAAAAAAAATTAGGACCATTAACAATTTTATTACATGTTACAAAAATTTGGTGCTGGCTATGGCGAAACGCAGGACATTTTTTATTTTATTATTGTAGATAATTTGGTATATTTTTTCTACATGTCTTATCAACATGCAGTTTCATAGATTTTTTTTAACATAATATGAGAGTTGAAATATCATACATAAAAAAAAAACGCATAAGTTTTTTTTTTTTAAACACACATTGACCAATGAATTTTTGTCACAATTCTTATAGCTGTCATTATAAATATTATATACATAATTAATATTTTAATTATTATTGGTCATATTATCGATGACACCATATTTTTTTGTTAAATTTTTATTTTATTTCATAAGATTTATGTGTTATATTATTATATTAAAAGTATTTTAGAACACTGATAGTAAATGATTTTTTATTTTAAGAAAACAAATAGGTCATTTATATATATATACACTTAGCCTCATATATATATATAAAACAAAACCTTACAAATAATCATTATCATTATTTTTAATGCCTTACCTATAATAATTAGAAATTTTCACAACTACAAATATTAACAAAAAAGAAATAAAAAAAATGAGAAAAAATTGATTACATTTTAAAATATTATTTTTCTTTAAGAATAAATAATAAAAAAAATTAAAAGGGAAAAAAATCATAAATATTATTTTTCAAATGATCACCAAAACAAATTAAAATTTAAACATTAAATTTTCTTAAAATATAATAACAGAGGAAATCATATAAATTAAGAGCAAAAACCAAGAGCATGTACTGAATATATATATATATATATATATATATATATATATATATATATATATATATATATAAATGAATTAAGATAAAATCAAAGATTAAAAGTATAAGGGCCGAAATAAAAAACAAATGTATATGAACTTTAATTTAAAGTACACAATTGAAACAAATCTAAATTTTGATACCGAAAAAATTAAAAAAAATTGAAACCAAATTGGAAATTAAAAGCCTGAGGACCTAAATGAAACTTAAATTTATAATCAATTGCTATTGAAGGGTAAAATTGAAACAAATCAGAACTTTGATACTGAATATATTAGGGATTTCAATCCACTCCGAAAATTAAAAGACTAAGGACTGAAATGAAAATACAATATATAATCAATTTCAATTGAAGGGTAAATTTGAAACAAATCAAAACTTCTATACCAGAAATAGGAACATAAAAAAACAATCAAAAGATAAGGGACTGAAATGAATACTTCAATAACACCGGGGATTGCCGAGCTCTTTCACCGATAGAAGAGAGAAAAGAGGGAACAAACGTTCAACGGCCACTGGAACTTTTCCGGCCACCGTTACATGCAACGCGCTCCACCATACAGTGGAGGACATGGAGGCGCATCCAGTGACACGTCGGATGGTAATTTTTCATTGCCGTAGTATACGTCACACGGGGGCGTGAGCTCGAAAACTGGCAGCGTGTCCTCTGGACGCGCCTGCTGCAGTTAGTCAGAATTTATATATTAAACGTGGTTAATTACCTAATCACCCATATAGACAATTCATGGATTTTGTCTTATATAGGGTTATATAAGTATTAGCACACTGAAGGTATTGTTAACTCCGAAATAAAATATAATTAGAAATAGTGGAAATTACGGCTTCACCCCTGATGCTAAATCAACATTTTTTGTCGTTTATGGGGGCAGAACGATAGTTACCCAACTCGTGAACTGTTCATGGAAAATATGTAACAACTGTGATACCCCTGCAGGTAAAACCATTTTTTATCTTTTTTGAGGGATAAAACCGTTATTTTACTGTTAAAAAAAATTAATAAACTGGTGAACCGAACGAACCGAACCAACCCGAAAACTGAGCAATACTATTGTTGTCCATAATGATTTATCTCACTATGAACAACAAGTGAACCACGACCTGTTTTAGCTTTTAGAATAATAACAACAACAACAATAATAATAACAACAATTTACGCTATGCTAAGCAGTGTTGTTAAATTCATTTTTCAAATGATTTTTAAATAATCTTAATGTATTAATGAAATAAATATTATATTTCATTTGAATTATCTACATAAATTACGCGTCCAAAGGTGCTTAACTTGGTGGGAAAGAAGGCCAAGGTAATAAATTTTCTGTTTAAATGACGTAGGATTTACGCACATAACATGTCCATCCATTGATTTATCACATAAATGACCATGCTCGCTTTATCACCTCTCTCTTTTCATTTTTTGTGTCATGGAAGCTGTTTTTGTCTTTTTTTCCCTGAACTCTTATTTTCAAAAAAATGGTTTTATCTTTGAACATAGGCTTATGGTGACCTGTCAGCGTTTTGGGCAGCGTAACTATTACCATCCACTGTGAATCCTTCTCTAAAACTACAGTAAAATCGTGAGCTGATTTAGCTTTATAAATAAATAAATAATAATTCTTAGATTGATTTTGATTTATGAGAAAAAAATACAAATAAAAAAAGAAAAAGAAAAACATTGATATTGATATTGATATTTACATGTATAGAGTCATTTATTGTTAATGCTATATCCAAAGAACAAACTAATTAGAGTTTACAATTACCAAATCGGTTTACAAAAACAAATGACAAAAAAATAAACATACAAAAATGTATATGTTCAATATTTACAAAATGAAAATATTCTTCTTTAAGTATGATATTCAAGGAGAAACACGATTTTTAGGTTAACTTTGAGTTACAAAAGAAATTAAATTAGTCAACATACCTAAAAAGAAAAAAATAAACAGATTCACACATCAAATAAACCAAACCCAAATTCAAATAATTAGGAAACTTATCAAAAATCAATTGAAATAAATTATTCAACACATTAAAAGTCGGGAAAGACCGACAAAAACAAGTAAAGTCGATTGGAAGATCTAGAAGTTGTATCGTTGATGATGATGATGTATGAGTTTAATGCTAGGATAAGTGACCTATGGAGAGTGGGGATAAACACAGGCATGATAAGGGATATTGTACATTGTTATACCACTCATCTAACATGGTGGTTGGCAAGATAATTGGGTTTTTCTCAATTCTCCTATTTTCAAGATTTGAAATCTTGTGACACCCATTTTTCTTTGGATGTTATGAGGTTGCTATCTATCTTTACTCAATTATTGAAAAAACAATTGGGAGGGTGTCCATCACATCCTCCTCTACGAACATGGAGACTTGCTTGCTTGTGCCGTTGAAATTGCAACCCTCAAATTGTCCTGCAGTGCGATGGCGGGGATTCTCAAATAACGTATTTAATATTTGGTTGATTATTCTCAATGCACACATTACGGGTTTGACAAATTAACCTGATTAACTCTAGTTTTTTAATTGATTTTTTATTCAATTTTATCACTCAACATCTTTAATATTTGGTTGATTATGAATTAAGTTTCGTCATCTGTTTCAATTTGTTTTTTATAAAACTATTCTAGTTTCATGATTCAAGTCATAGGTTTTATGAGTTAACCCAAGTTGACTTAGATCATTTTATTGTAGTATTTTAGATTGATGTTTTCTACATTACATCATTTAACAATGAGTTTATTGAAAATTGAGCTTCATATTTTATTTTGATTTGTTTTATTTAAGGTTATCATGATCTAATCATCCAAGTCGCAGATTTAAAGAATTTAGTCTCGGTTGACAAATCATATTTTCAACTCTGATGGAGTTGGTGATGTGCTTTATTTAGGGTTATTTTTTGAAAAAAAAAATCAATTTTTTTGGTCAAATCATATTTTCACAAATCATTCAAGTTATGTTTTTACTCTTTGAATCGATCAGGTCATATCAGTTCCACTCTGACTCTTTTACTTGTGTTTGAAACTTAAGTTGCATAATTTAAATTAATTTATCTTTGAATTTAAATCTAAATTATATTTGTTGAATTAACATTTTAAATTATATATAAATACAACTCCAAAATAATGCACCAAAACATTTTAAAACCAAAAAATATCATTTCAATTACAAACACAACACCATCTAAAACAGAATTTGCAACGTCGTATGTGTTGCATGTCGAAATTTTAGTCCAAGACCTAGGCCGAAGTTGACTCTAGTCCTGTAGCCCATCAGACCATGGTCATGTATAAAGAGCCCATTTTCTGAGTAGTCCAGTAGTTATGCCATCTCTTTTAAAGGTAATGGTTTAGTATCTGATTTTGAGCATACGGGAGCAAGATTTAACTGCAACCAATTGGGAGCGAGCAAACAAATTCACCAACAAAGCTACTCAATTTTGATTATCAAAATAATCCCTCTTTCTAACCACTAATCAAGTGGCAACTGTAAAGTCTGACAAACTATCTCGTATTAGGTCAATATAAAGATTCCAGCTACCTTGGCTATTTTCAATCTTCTTTACTGCTAGTAATGCTTATGAGATATTGATTCAAATGCTGGCCAAAGATTTTTGTTGAGAATGACTCAGCGACATGCTTCCTGGCCTCTCCACCCATTCTGCTTGCCATCTGAGGATCCTGAATGACTTTAGCCATCGCCAATGAGAAATCTTCAGGGTTAGGGTCACAAAGAAATCCGGTTTCTGCATCCTTGACAGTCTCCACAGGCCCCCCACTATTGCATGCAATCACAGGCTTGTGGGCTGCCATTGCCTCCAATGGGACGATGCCAAAGTGCTCATCCTACATTTATTGAACAATTAATTTAAAACCCTTTTTTCATCTCAAATTATGATCAATGTTATAGACAAGTGAAAAGGGTCGGACCTTTGGAGTATAAATGACACACAGGCACTGTGAAAGAAGTTTATTTCTCTCAGCTGTTGAGCAGGATGTAATGAAGCTAATCTGAGATGAGACTCCTTCCCTGGCAGCCAGGTGTTTAAGTTCATCCAGGTATTCAACATTCTCTCGCAGTCGACTATCATATCCACCTGAAAGAAAAATTACAAGCAAGCACTTAATGAGCAAAGTTGTGGTTTTACCATTTAAACACGTCTTATTTGTCTTCCCTACAAATCAGGCTAATATTCCAGTAGCCTCATCTCATTAAATTCTCTTGTCATCTCATAAAAAATTTGCCCCGTCTCAAAATAATTTTCTCTTGTTATTTCTGTTGCAAGAATATCTGCATTTTGCATAACATATTTCCCACCCATTCCACCCATTCAAAAAATGCAATAGAAAATTGCATACTAATTATGTAAAGTGTGATTTCAATCTTAAAAGTCTTGAGTGAAGGTGCATGTACTCCCTAGTCCCTCCCTTCCTTGTTTTTTCAAGAGAGGAAGGCACATGGCCCTTTCTGCAACAAGCATAAAAGGGATAAAGGAAACACTGCATCCCAAGTACAAAAACCATTTTCCAAACTCATCAATAAAAGAAATGTTTTAGTAACGTAACCAGGAAAGAAGCAAATCAAGACTTGCCTGCAATGGTCAAAGTAGCTTCATTTAGTTTTTGACTTTGAAGGCCATGTTCCTCAAGGGTGTGAAGTCTGGCAAAGGCAGAAACTGCCAATTCTATGTTCTTTTTCCTTTCAAAGCGATTTATTGAGAGAAAATTCAACCTATGCCACATGAAACAGATAAGAATAAGATTCTGAGCTACTGGTGGGAAAAATGCAACAAAAGAAGTTCTTCTATGACATTTCAAGAGCATGCCTAGAGTTACAAGATGCAAGAGATATACAATAATTTTCATTACTTATAAGAATGAGGTTCGTGGAATTGGTCCACATTAACAGCAGGATAAAGAACAGCAGGTTGGATTCCCCGTGCATGAAGACGCTTGAATGTACTCGCAAAGGTAGATGCAGTGAATTTGCTGTTAACAAGTATAATATCAGCCATGCCTGCAGTCCCCAGGAGCAGTAAATGAGAATCATTAGGTTCAACTGGAACAAAGTTAACTCTAAAGAAATAATAATAATAAAAAGAAAAACAGAGAATTTGGAAACAGACCCGTTGTAATTTCTTCTATAAAGTCAATGGGTTTCCTATACAACCTTCGGAGAACAGTTGTATGGTGAGCCAGTAACAAATCCGGGAAATGACAATAAAAAACCACCTGGATATAGAGGACTAGAGTGTAAGAAACCTGAGGCTAAAACCTTTTGAACAGCAGTTCAGTTCATATCAAAGGCATAGAATATAATACCTTCATTGATTTTTTAAGTTTCAAAAGCGGGATGACAACAGAGACCTGATCTGCCAATACAACATCAAAAGATGGCCACAGGAATAACACGCAAAGGGCAACGAAAATGCACCTCAAATACGCGCACAAGGCATGAAGACGGTAGAATACATGCCGAGGCAGGAAAGAACCGTATACAGTAACCGGAAAGGCCCCTGTACAGCCAGCCAACATGCATGAATCAGGTGCATCATAGAATTTATCCAAATCAAATACAGAAAACAGACCTTATCGGAGAAGAAAATGAAAACAAACGCAAGTTACCGGAAACAGTTTCTTCAAAGCATCGGTTTTTATCATGATGAGCAGTAAAAATATGAACATCGTGGCCATGGGAGACAAGTTCAACAGCTGCATCGACTATTAATCTTTCGGCTCCACCTATGAATCATTGTAATATACATTAAAAGAAAAACAAGAAGAAGAATAAGCTTCTTCCTGGTTACTTAATTCCCTCTAGCAAACAAGCATTGAGTTCTTTTACCCATCACACGATTGAATTGGCTTCATAAAATAAATAAATAAACAAACAAATTGTTTTTCTGAAAATGGAGAGAAGGGATGCGAAAATTTACCTATACCAAGATCTGGATGAATGATGGCAATCTTTAATTTTCTCTCCATTTCTTTGCTCCCTCTTGATCCAATTCCAGCGATCAATCGTTTAGGGGGTGAGTAAGGCAGAGACGTCGTTTTAAGCTTGATAAACGACTTGTCGTTTGACTATGAGTAGTAAAATAATAAAAAGAAAAGGAAAGAAAGACGCCGCTTCCGCCCTCCCCCATATAAAAATGAATACCGAAAGAAACAATCGATAGGAGGACTTGAAATCACAATACAAGCGAATTGCTTGGGGACGATTGCAGAAAATGACAATAGAAGAGGTGGCAGCAGGTCCTCCCGGCCCGAAGGTTCTCCGTCTGCTCTACTTTGTCGGCGCTGGATGTAAGTGCTACTTAATTTATGCAATCTGCCTATCTATCTGTCTATCATCCAATTCAAATTTACTTTCGGGGGGTATATTTGGCAGTTATTTGCACAGTAGGAATCAACAAGTGGAGAGAAATCGAGCGAAAATCAATCCTCGAACAACAGCAGCAAGAGAAGAAGATGAAGAATGATTTTCTGCCTCAAAGCTCAACAAGCTCCGTGCAGAAGGCCATCAGATGATCATGTCTCTCCCTCAGGTGGTCCTTTTCTTTTCTTTTCTTTTTGAGTTGCAGAATTTGTAGTAATTCAATCATTTTGTACTTATGACAAAATTACTCTTCAACACTTAGGCAACGTTCACTACTTTTTTATTTGTGATTTAGTTTCTTGATAAAACATATAGCTTTGGCTAATTTATTGCTGGAAACAAATGTCACGGACTGTTTGGTTACTGATTGTTGGTTGTTCATTGTGAGAATTGACAACCTTCAATCTTGAAAATTTTGTGTTTTGATCCATTTTCCTTTCGAGCTCAATAACTTTTGATGCCTGTATGCTCGTATCAATTTAGATTTATTTATTACTAAACAGCTTGATCTAGTTAAATTTTGGATTTCACCTGCTGTAGTAGAAAGTCGTAACTGAGAGAGAGAGGAGTGTTTTTGAGGGTTGAACCAGGTGAATCTTTCTTTCCCAAACTTTTTCCTAATGGATTGTCAAAAGCTTCATTAAATAGCAGCAACTTCATTTAAGCTCATAATCCCTACTAAATACGCCTTATTCATCCACCAGAGTTTGTTTGACTGTTTTACATTATAGTAATAAATATAGCATTTTATTATGTTTAGCATTGTCCCAGTAATATTGCGTTTTGAGAACCCTTTTGATTTTTTAAGGGGCAGAAAAATTAGCATCAAAGAACTCCATTGGCTTTACAAACAAAGTGTGTTTGCCAGGAAGGATGGGGAGAGGACAGGTGATGAGTGAAAGATACTGTGTTTTCTCTGTTTTACACGATGGATCAAGACTTGCTTTCTATCCTTTTTCAGTTGTAATTTACAATTCTCCCAATCTAGCAGATTAGCTTTCAGAATTAAGCCAAACACTTTGATGGATGAGTTAACATCCATCTTTTTTCATCTACATTTTACCCTATTCATCTTTCTCCTTACTCATCCCTCATGACAAATAGACTAAGACCGGCATAGATGTTCCATTTCGATAATGTTCAGTCATTTAATATTGTGGAAAGAGCTTGTTTGTAAAAGACTGTCTCGCCTTAGGCAAACAAGAATTTATCTCCTCAAAATCAAAATAAATCATAAAGTCTAATAAATGCTCAAGTCACTTGAGCTTGAGAAGAAGGTAATACTTGAGTATAGAAACTTCTGGAGTAGGTTATCTTTTATGTTACCAAGAAAAGATTTGAACTCAAAGGAGGAAGAATATTATTGTAAGTGAAGCTACAACTTCTTAGCTGGCCTGGATAAATTAACACTCCCCTCCTTGGTCATAGGTTTTATAATTTCATTGATAACAAACTATAACTCTAAGGGCTTTATGTAAACTATACTTCTGCTTTGAAAAATTCTGCACATATATAGGAAGAAATATAAACTTTGTGGTAGCGAACAATGGTAGCAGTGGTGAGAGGAGAAATGGGAGTGTTATTTTTAGTATTTAGTTTTGTCAATTCATGTCTAAGTAGCTGTTTGGAAGTGTGGTAGAAGTTGTGATAGAAGTTATGATTCTTGCGAACTGACCCTGTCTATGTGAGTTTGGTGAGCTCCCCATAGTAGTCATCCAAGAGTGTGGGTCCATGGCTTTCAGTTAGCGCCTGCTGGAATTCTTCCCAGGTAACCCATGGTCGTGCTCTCTGAAAGATTAGAACCAAAGATGCACTCCTTCTAGGTGGTAGGCGACTACTAATGGAACTTTCTCAATTGCGGGAGTGGTGGAACGCAAAGAATTGTTTCACCCGGTCAATCCAAGTGATAGGATCATGAGGAATTAGATTGTTGCTGTGATGTCCCTACCCCTGTTCTTCTTACACTTAACTCTTCCATTTGAGTTTGTAATTGAAAGAACATGTCATGCATCTCCCGTTGCATTTGCAACATTTGTTGTTAAGTAGGACTCCTCCATTGGTTGTCATGTTGGGTGGCTCCATTGTCGGATCCCTACTCTGATACCATGCTGTTAGGTTCCGAATAATGGCGAGCTCTTGCTCGGCCTCTGCCCCGTCTCGGAATGGAATCCACAGTAAGACTGAAGTCAGTGATTGTAGAATAAGGTATCTTTGTTGGTGGGAAAAATTCTATCCGCTTCTCATTAATCTTCCTCTTTTTATACATTTTTTGGAAAGCTGGAAACAACTACTACTCCTTACGAAAATGGAAAGTGGATGCTGAAAATGGAAAAACGTGGGCACAAGAGCAGGAACATGTCCATAATCCTAACAGAATTTGAAAGAGTCAAGAGCAAAATAAATGTGCTGCATTCCTCAGGGGCTACTACGCACGTAAAAGATGTCATTCAAAAAGCCTATCTTGTGACCGATAAAAATAATGTTTAGAGTATGGTATAAATATTTTTTTTATTTAGAAATGTATTAAAATTTTATGTTTTTGTATTTTTTAAAAATTATTTTTGATATCATTTAAATATTTTAAAAAAAATAATTTTCAAGAAAAAATCTATTTTTTTTTTCAAAAAGCCATTAAACAATTTTTATTTAAAAAACAAACAGCTCCAAAGTCCTTGATGTTAGGTGGCCTCACGGTGCATTGTAAATTAGTTTCAATAGACTAAATTGTTCCTCTAAAAAATAACGACTTGATCATCTATTCAAAAGACATTACAATTTTCATAATAAAAAATTCGACTTCACTTTTTATTATTGCTGAAGCTACTGGACAGGGGAAGGTAGACGACAAGAGGACCATCAGCAATCCTCTCTTTGCTTAATTCTCTGCCTCCAAGCGACACAAAAAATTATTAATTTATTTTTTTATTATTAATTTGTTAGATCCTCATATTCGTCTTGGTAATCATAATAATCCTCCTTACCATAAAAAATATTATGGAAACACCCTCTTAACACCAGAGGTATTTACAATTCATTATGCTTTTGATAAAAAAATATAATATTAATTTTGAACTAGAAAATGTTATGTAAAATTTCACATATAATCCAATTTGTTTTTTCCGTCGTTGTCTTAAAGATAACTCTTAAGGGTGTGTTTGGTATTGTTTTTGCTTTTTATGGTTGAGGTTTTAAAAAAACAGTTTCATGAAAAGCATTTTAGCTGCGATTTGAAATAATTTTTAATGTTTTTGGTTAAAACTTTGATTGAGTTTGAGGTTAATGAAAAGCAGTTTCAAGTGTTTGTTTACCAAGCTTTTTCATATTGCTTTCAACTTGTGAAATTACTTTAAAGTGTGTGTGTATTGTTTTTTAAATATTTAATAATTATAATAATAAAATGTAATTAATAATTCAAATAAATTAAACACTTTTTGTATTCTCCTATCAAACTACTTGTAATTTCATCACGAACTATAAATCCATACGTGATGGCCTCTGCGATCTCGTTACAACATATAGTAAAATATCATTTTAAACAAAATTAGGATTGCGAGGAAAAAATTATATTGTGATTTCCTTCTAATATATTTATTTATTTTAATTAATTTTTAGATTACTTTAATATTAAAAATATATTTTATATAAGAAAATATAATAAATAATAAATTAAGAAAAGAGCTAAAAGAGCTCGGGTTTTGTACTGTTCCTTCAGACTCAGTGGCACTGTGGAGTGGTCTTTTATCCGGCGTGCGTCGCGCGAGTTCGTCCACCCTATTTTTTTTGTTTTATCCGGCTGTGAACAGTGTAATGGCGAAACAACCCCCGATAATAAGACAAAAACACGTTTTCGGGCGAGGGCTACGGTTGTCATTGCACAGGTCCGGTCCGGTCCGGTCGGTCCGGTCCGCCGGAACCTTTTTTTTTTTTAATATTTTTTAAAATGTGTTATTACGTCTGTAGCCCCCGATAAGACAAAATACATTAATTAGCCTCAGGGGTCGTTTCGTAATTGACGCATACGTTACTGTGCGCTTGCGTCAGCAACGGCAGGCGTCCGTACAGGCGCGTCGGAACCGTTTCGCCCCTCCATCGATTCAGGCGGCGCGTGCGGCGTCATAAGGCGGTGAAAAATTTTCCTCCGCCGGTCAGAACGATTCGCAACCCTTCCCTGAATCTCCTGGAGTGGCGCGTGTGATGATATGATCTACGTAGAGACTCATATAGTCGGTTGAACGTTTACTTGCTCTTTTCTCTCTCCTCAGCGCCGGATTCAACATCAGTCCTCCGATTTATTGTTCATGCATTTCAGTCCCTTGGCTTTTGTTTGATTTCTGTAATAGAAGTTTTGAATTCTGTCAATTTCGTCCTTGAATTCAAATTGATATATATGTAGTTTGCATGTCAGTCCCTATTCTTTGAATTTTTCGGTTTTCTATTAGATCCTTTAATGGATTTAGTGCAGCAGCTTATATTGTTTTCAATTTTGTCCTTCATGTCAAATGCATTATATATTACACTCTAATTTCAGTCCCTCTTCTTTTAATTTTTTTTCCTCTTAAAGCTTTTAATATTTTTGGTGCAAAAGTATAAATGGTTGTCAAATTAATCCTTCACTTTAAATCAATCATATATTTTATTTTTATTTAGGGCCTTATGTTTTTAATTGTTCTATTGAAATTGATTTCCTTTATTATTATGTGTATATTTATGCATTATTCCCTATTATTGTACAAGTTTATGTATATATTTTTCTTTAATTCGGTTTTTAATATTTTTTTTATCTTTTCTTTTGTTGGGGTTTCTTTTTATTTAGTCTTCAAATTTTATTCCTGGTAGTAATCATGTTAACATTCATTTATTTTTTATAAAATCACAAATATTTTTTAAATGCTAACAATGATAATAATAATAATAATAATAATAATAATAATAATAATAATAATGAGAATAATAATAATAATAATAATGAGAATAATAATAATAATTAACAAAAAATTAATAATAATAATTTAATTGTTCAAATATTTATTGGATATTGTCGCCTAATAATAATCACAAAATTTTTATTGAAAGTGTGTTAAATTAATTATATATTTTCATTTTAGCCCTTATAGTTTTAATTTTTGATTTTCATGCCTTGATAAATTGATATTTGTGTTTTATTTTCCATTATTAACATAATAATTATAATAATAATAATAATAATAATAATAATAATAATCATAATAATAATACTAATAATAAGAATAATCATAATAATCATAATAATAACAATAATAATAATAATAATATTCATAATAATCATAATAATCATAATCATAATAATAAGAAGAATAATCCGAATAATAATCATAATAATAATAATAATAATAATAATAATAATAATTATATATTCTTTTTCTTGCTTACTTTTTTTGTTAATGTTTATGAGTGTTTTTTTTTTCGGGATAATTTTATAATTTTAATTGTTTTTGCAATAATAGCAATAGTCATTTTATATCTAATATTACTAGAGATAAAAGACAACTCAAGAACAACAAATAAGCAAATTTACCTAGGTTATCTACAATTAAAAAACGATACAAGTAACTTCTGTCTCGATTACACTGTTCCTTTTAAACGACAAACAAGTCATTATTATATGTTTTAATATTTATTTCATATTATCGTCTAAAAGTATATAAAGAGATAAAAAAAATGACCTCGGATTTTTTTGATTAACAAAATTAATATCAGCATTCTTAAATAAATTTAATATAATAATATGATGAATAAATCTTATAAAATAAAATAAAAAATTGGCTTTGAATTTTAATTTTGTGCTCTTTTGTTAAAGTTTATTTCTTAAAAAAATCAAAAAATTGAATTTTTAATATTTAAGATCTAATATTACCCGGGAAAAAATACAACTCAATAAAAGAGCAGGTAAACAAATTTGCCTACATTATCTACAATTGAAAAATACATGAGGCACTTTCCGTTTCATCTACACTGTTCTTTTTTGACGGCAAATAAGTAATTATAGCACGCAAAAAATTTATATTTATTTTTTAAAAATTAACATAATAATAATAATAATAATACTAATAATAATAATAATCATTATAATAATAATATATTCTTTTTCTTGCTTACTCTTTTGTTAATGTTTATGAGTTTGTTTTTCTTTCGGGATAATTTGATAATTTCTATTGTTTTTTCAATAATAGCAATAGTCATTTTATATCTAATATTACTGGGGATAAAAGACAACTAAATAACAAAAAAAAAACAAATTTACCTAGGTTATCTACAATTAAAAAACTATACAAGTCACTTTTGTCTCAATGACACTGTTCCTTTTAAACGGCAAACAAGTCATTATTATATGTTTTAATATTTATTGCATATTATCAGCATTCTTAAATACATTTAATATAATAATATGAAGAATAAATCTTATAAAATATCCCTGTTTAAATTTTTAATGCTTATCAAATAATTGTTACGTTTTTCCTAATAACTTTATTTTCCATCAATTTTTTTTTCTTTGATTTATTTCTGCCACTTTCATTAATTAGAATAATAATAATAATAATAATAATAATAATAATAATAATAATAATAATAATAATAATAATAATAATAATATAATAATAATAATAATAATAATAATAATATTTTTTTCTTGCTTACTCTTTTGTTAATGTTTTTAAGTGTTTTTTCTTCCGTTGAAATTTTATAATTTTAATTTTTTTTGCAATAATAGCAATAGTCATTTTATATCTAATATTAGTGGGGATAAAAGACAACTCAAGAACAAAAAATAGACAAATTTACCTAGGTTACCTACAATTAAAAAACGATACAAGTCACTTTTGTCTTTTATTTGTTTCTTTTAAGAAACGGTAACCTTTTTTTCACATGTATTTTTGATTTTTTACTGTCCAACTCAGTTGTTCTTTTTTAACCGAGTTTCTTTTTTTGTTTTGTTTTTTAAACCAGAGTATCCGTGACAACAAATTTCTTATAAATCATTTCACCTTCTTAGCAAATTTTCAAGCAAATTTTATCAAAAGTTTTTTAGTAATAACAATATTCAATCACATTTTGGTTGAAAAAAACCCTTTTTAGCATATTTTATCAATTACAATTATACTAATTAAATATTAAAATAACAAAATACAACATTTATAAAATCAATTAATTTTCTACATAGATAAAAATGCCCAACGAAGCGGGCCCGCTCAACTCGTAATAAACTAAAAAAACTCCGCCACCCCTCCCTGACGAAACACACGCCACCTAGCTCCTATCCTCACAAAATGCATGGAAAACAGCAATTTACTATTTTCCGTGAAACACAAGCTTTACAATTTTTAACATGGAACCTATATGATTTTTCAACTTATCTATATTAATCAAATACTTAAACACAACTGTTTTTTATACTACCGGTCACACCTCACTTCAAGACGCCCTATTAGCCAAAACTTGGAGGACAGTTTTGGACAAGACAGATTATCATCTCATCAAGTTGCAAACTTTATCGAAATAGATAGAGAATATTTTATATGCTTACGTGGCTCTTTGTCCAAATTTAATCCGAATCTCGACAAGCAAATCAGCAATGATCTCATGGTTATATAAAAAATTAAAAAATTAAAAAATTATAATCATTGCAAGCTTTTATAAAAATCAAGGAAAGCGAGATATATTACATATTTTTCACTTAGTTAAATTCATAATAAATGACAAACTATAATTAAATAATAACTTTGTTCCAAAAAATAGTTTTTAATAAAATAGAAGTGGTTAAGTTTAACTATATTTTAAAAAATTTATGTACCCGTATTTTTAAAAATATGATTTGATAAAAATACTATTTAATAGAGTTTTTAAAAATTCTTATTTTTTTAATATAACTAAATCATTTTAATTTAAGATAATAAAAATAAGATTTTAAAATAAAAAAAATATTATTTTAATATATTTTTAAATAAAAAACACTTTTAAAATTAATTTAAACGATTAGCACCAGTACAAACACCGTTAAAACACACAGATTTCCGCTTTCGTAGTTCCTTTCTGTTTAATTTTCAAAAAATTCCTACCTCTAGTACCATCGCTTGACCTTTCACTTTCTAATCACACAAGTCTCATGTCACCATCTCCCCTCAACCAATAAAGCCGCGCCACCTTGCCAAATCTAACACATGTCATTCGTCTGTCGAGGTGAAAATCACACAGCCACATCACTTTATAAGCCGTTTTTGTTTCCTCTGTTTTCCTTTTTATTTTTATTTTTAAAGTTTGAAGACAAAAACACTCAGAAAAACGGAAAAAAGAGGCAGTCTGCCCTCTCTCTTTCTGCCTTAATATGTCGCTGAGAAGATCGATTTTATCGCGAAGGTTCTCGAGATCCTTTAATAACCAGAACAGAAACGAACGAAATGCAGTGCAATCGGGGCGAGTAGGTGGTGAGTTATGGGCCGAGTCGGATGGGTGGGGGGGTATGTTACCTGAGTTATTAGGAGAAATAATAAAACGTGTTGAGGAGAGTGAGGATCGGTGGCCTCAGAGACAAAGCGTCGTCGCTTGTGCTTGTGTTTGTAAGAAATGGAGAGATGTTACCAAAGACATCGTCAAGTCTCTTCCTAATAATAATAATGATGCAAGTCCTGGCCAAATAACTTTCCCTTCTTGCCTAAAACAGGTCAGATTTTGTATTTATTTATTTTGGTGAATTTTTATTTTTTTGTCAAGGAATATTCTGTCATTGGGGTTGGATTTGGTGATGAAGGTTTTGGTTTAAGATAAATGGAGTTTTTAATTTTATTGGTTGAAGTAATTGAGGATGTAGGGATTGAAATTTTGTGCATTTGTTTTAATTGTACTCCATCATCTACCCTGATTTTTCTTTCAATTCTATTATGTTATGCATTATTTATTTTTATTTTTATTGTGGAAAACGAAAGACCCGAGAATTTTAAAATTTTGGATGCAACTGTAGAAAGCAAATAACTTTGATTTTTGAGCAGTGATAATATAAAGGTTTGAATTATTATTATTTTTTGGGTTCCAACAATTGGTATCTTCTATGGTTTCACAATATGATAATAGTCTTTTGTGTTTAAGGAATTCAATTTATTGAATTTTTTAATATCCATCTATGTTTAGAGAATTTTGATATATTAGGGGGGCCCATTGATTATTGTAATGGTGAAAGTTTTCGGTTTACGAGATGCTTTTCGGTTTGAATCTCGGAAAGCTGAGAACAACCATTTCTCTAGAAAATGCTGGAGGACATTGTCATCGATAACTACTTCCCAGATGCCACTTTGGCTGGGTCTCCATCTGGGAAATTGTGTTCTTTTTATATATCGAAGGGATCATTCTTTTGCCTAAGATTTTGGAGATATTCTTATCACATTTTAACGCAAGATATCCATTAGTAGATATGGTATTTAGACAAGGCAGGGATTACTGACGTGTAAATTTGGAATCAAGCTGAGATGAAATGTGACTTGGTTTTTAGGAAATGATTCCTGCAGAATAATTGACGCTCTGTTTCAAATTATGTTTGTGTGTTTTAGGCTATCATTTTCTTGCCATTTTTCATTTCTGTGCAAGATGAATATCTGGTAATCTTGTCACTTTTGGATTCTCTATTCAGCTTCCTGATCTGTACCGTGTGGCTTGCTGCAATTGCTGATCAATTATGTTTGCATGTTTTGAAATTGACGGGTTCCTTTTCTTTTCATTTGTTAATGCAGCCAGGTCCACGAGACTTGCCCCATCAGTGTCTTATTAAACGAAATAAGAAGACTTCAACATTTTACCTATATCTTGCTCTTACTCCATGTAAGTATATATTGGTAGACATATTTTTGCAAATTATGAAGACGCGGAGAGGATCTTTCTACACGCTTCTTTTCCAGCTAATTAGTTTGATTGAGTAAATTGTTGACATGTGACTTGCTTGTCGCAAAGATGAAAGAGACATGATTCAATCATGTCTTTATATGTATTTGATTGTGACCCTATGCTTCTTCAAATCAACTTGACTCAGTCCTTATTTGATATCAAGTATTCTTGTCAATAAAATAAACGTGACTGATTCCGGTGTCTCACCTATATATTGACTAGCATGTAATGTTAAATCAATTTTTAAAAATAAAAATAAAAAGTAGATGAAAAGAAAGGAAAATGATTTTTTTTTAATTTGGAGCTGTATGGTAAACTATGAATGATAAAATGTTCTTTGTTTCATCAATCGTGTAAGGTTATATGAGGTGCCTCATGATGGTCAATGGGTCTACACAAATTTGTAACTGTGCCTGGAAACTTGGATCAAATGTTTCTCATGTAAACATGAAATCTTGTGTTAGAATCATATGTTTCTTTAAAAATCTATTAGTAAATAGCTCTGGCATTGCTTTGTGATATGTTTTTCCAAATTTTGTCAAATAGACAAATTATTCATGCTCTTCATCTGTTAATTCACGTTTTATACCCAGGATGATGCAGGACAGCCTAGGGGGCTGTTCAGAATCTGACTTTCAGAGGCTATGAAAAGTGATGTCAGTAGTAATTTTATGGTTTGAGCTGATCTCTTCGTTTTTAATGAATGTAAGATTGAATGTGATTGAATGCGTGGATGTTTAGAAACTCAATAGAGGTTAGAATCACTATAGAAAATAGAACCTTTGATGCCTTCAATCCAATTTAAAGAAATACTAGGTAGATAAAAATGTGTAAATTTTGACTGATCTGGTTTTGTTGGTTCAAATATAGGATTTAACTTACGTGCTGCCAGAATGCTGGAATGCTTTTGGTAATTATTGAAATAATCATTTGAGGGATGTTGTAAGCCATGTTTGGACAGGTACAAAACTTGAGGTGCAATTAAGCAATACTGAACAATAAAAAAGCAATACTGATTGATAGAAGTTAATAATGAATGGCTTGATGTGGTATGCAGTGCTCACTGAAGTTTGTAAATTTTGAGTTGCAAACTGTGTTCTAGTCTTACTTGCTGGTTTTCCATTGCTAGATTTCGAGTTGTCATAAAAAAATATTGGCTTCATCATTTGAGTGGCATAATGTTACACAAATGAGCTTAGGCTAATTATTCTCTTCTGTTTTTCTCACTAGCATTTACAGATAAGGGGAAGTTTCTTCTGGCAGCACGGAGGTATAGGCATGGTGCTCACACAGAGTATATCATCTCACTAGATGCTGATGAATTATCCCAAGGAAGTAATGCTTATGTTGGAAAGTTAAGGTAATGTATTTTTGTATCAAATCAAGTTCTGGTATGTTGTTTCCAAAATAATGCCCTTCTTGGATATAGTTGCCACTTCCCAGCAATTTGTGCCTGGGTGTTTAGGAACCATTTACTCACGTTTTGCTAAGAATTTACATAGCATTTTACTTTTTCTGTTTTAAGTATGATATTGTTATTTCTCAAGTCATGTTTGCATTCACATAAATTACAGTGCTGGGACAATCTAGTTTTCAAGTTTTTTCCCCTCAAATTGTTGAGATCATTTATTCTTGATTCATAATACTAGGCATTTCATTGTAGAATCAATATCCATCTGATTTGGAACAATAACTAGTTTAGAGTCGTACAAAAATAATATAAAAAGTTGGGGGCTTTGGGATAATTAGTGATGTAACAAGTCATGAAAATAATTCCATTTTCAACTTTAAATATTGCAGTTCGGACTTTCTAGGTACCAACTTTACAATCTATGACAGCCAGCCACCACACAGTGGTGCAAAGCCCTCAAGTAGCAGAGCTAGCCGGCGATTTGCATGCAAGCAAATAAGCCCTCAAGTTCCAGCAGGCAATTTTGAGGTTGGGCAGGTCTCTTATAAATTTAACCTCTTGAAATCAAGAGGTCCAAGGAGGATGGTTTGCTCACTCAAGTGCCCAGTGCTGCAAGAAACAATCAATGACAAAAATCTTGACAATTCAAAGATGAATGGACTGGAGTCTGCCTCTTCTGGCTGTACGGTTTTGCGGAACAAAGCCCCAAGGTGGCATGAGCATTTGCAATGTTGGTGCTTGAATTTCCATGGCCGGGTAACAGTAGCGTCAGTGAAGAACTTTCAACTAGTTGCAACTATGGACCAAAGCCAGCCGGGAGGGAAAGGAGATGAGGATACTGTCCTCCTCCAGTTTGGGAAGGTAGGCCAGGATACTTTCACCATGGATTATAGGCTGCCACTTTCAGCTTTTCAAGCATTTGCCATATGCCTTACTAGCTTTGGTACCAAACTGGCCTGTGAGTAATTTAATATTGAAATTATGTATTCCTGTGCATGTTTTGCTGTTAGTCGTGCTCAGATAATTTCTCCAAATGCCGTTTGGCTGGAAGAAGCCAGTGATGTAAATGCTGTTATGTATTCATGAGAGGAGTTCCAAAATTCTCCATTCCCAACAATTTCACCTTCTCATCTCTGTCTGGTCTCTGCTTTCTCCACTAGAGCATACGAGAGCAATTGATGTTAGATATGGTTTGATACATGTTGTTGACAAGTCAAATCTCTGTCATTGGGGTACTGCTATCTTGTCCTAGGGGTAGGTATTTTTGTTCGTCGCCAGGCATCTGATGGACACGTTTCAATTTGAATTAACTGGGGTTGAAGTTGCAACCAACCCATGGTTAATTTACCCCCCTCCTTGTTTCAGGCCCTTTCTCCGGTGAGTATTTTTAAAAATAAGTTTTCTTTGTCCAAGGATATTAATGTTTAATTATTATTTAAATTATGATATTATTATAAACATGGCCTAAAGATTAAATATAAATAGTAAAAAAAAACTATGGTTTAATTAAAAATAGTATTAGAACCTTGTTTTAATCACCAACTATAGTTAGATATATTTATCAATATTTTGAATTAAAATTTAGAATATTTTAAAATAATAAACAATAAAAGATTTAAGATAAATTTATAAAATAAATCAGAGTGAGTAAAACTTGTAGAATGATTAGAGGTCTTAAACAAAATATGAGCTTAAACGAAAATAGAAGAATAAATACATTTTCTCTCTCTTTTGCATAGCAACCATAGACACAAGGATTCATCCTTCCATGTATTTTCTTGATGACAAGGAACCTGGAATTCTGCCGATCGAGGGCACCAAGAGATGAGGTTATCAAAAACTTTATGCATATGAAGTTGGTCCCTAAAAACTACTTGTAGGAATACTCTCATGCACAGGCACACCAGCAGTGCTGCAGAGTGAAATTGCAGAGATGAAATATAGACAAAAAAAACTCATCTTTTCCACCATTGAAGTCGCTAAAAGTCTTAGTTACCGTCAAGGATATTACCTATTACCTAAAAGAGATCGGATTTCTACTGTATATACACTCACAATTCACTGTGGACTCGCAATTTGCACCGGTGCGCCGCGCGAGTACGTCCGTCTTATTTTTTTTTGTTTTTAGCGATTGTGAACAGTGTTTTACCGTTCTTAGCCCCGCACAAACGACAAAAAACGGCTCCGGGGTGAGGGTTATCGGGCCGGCCCGGTTCGGTCCGGTTCGCCGCAACTTTTTCCGTTTAATATTTTTTATTTTATTTTTAATATTTTTTAAAAATGGCTAACTACAGATATAACCCCTAATAAGACAAAATTGATGAGTTAATAACAGGGGTAGAATGGTAATTGACCAGTATTTATTATTATTTATTTCTTTATACCGTCGGCGCGTGTTCGTCACGCGACCGACGGTATTACGCCTCACGCCCTCTTCAGGAGGCGCGTGAGATCTCATATGGTGGCCGGAATTAGGCTTGCGGAGTCTATTTAGATGCGCCTCCACCTGTTCTTCCTCCCGGTGCGGCGCGTTTTCGATCCTCATGGCTGTGTACGCGGCGGTGGCCGGCCAAAGCCGGTTCACCCGTTTCTCTCTCTCCTATTGTTTGGCTTATACAGTTCGGTCCCTGGAGTTCTAATTTCATTGATGGTATTGATTTCTGGTATATAAGGTTTTTATTTAGTGCGATTGGGTCCTTCGATTGAAATCAATTGAATGTTAATGTTTCACTTCAGTCCTCCATTTTTTTTTTAATTTCCAGATTGAGTTTAGAAAGATGAATTAATTTGGTACTGAAGTTTCAATTGTTTTAATTTTATCCTTTGATTGCAATTGATAATATAGTTGATTTTCATTTCAACCCTTATACTTTTAATTTTTAATTTTAATCCTTTTATTTCTTAATATCAATTATTATTAATTCATATTATTAATTATTATTATTATTATTATTATTATTATTATTATTATTATTATTATTATTATTATTATTATTATTAGTTAATCCTTTTATTTCTTAATATCGATTATTATTAATTCATATTATTAATTATTATTATTATTATTATTATTAGTTAATCCTTTTATTTCTTAATATCAATTATTATTAATTCATATTATTAATTATTATTATTATTATTATTAGTTAACTATTTTTCCCACTTACTCTTTTGTTAATGTTTTTTAGAGTTTTTTTCTCGGGATAATTTGATAATTTTTATTGTTTTGACTGTAATAATAATGATAATTTTTATTTTTATTTGATTTTTTTGTTTGAGCTTTTGTTAAAAGTTTTTCACATTTTTTTAGCCTTTCATTATTTTTTTTTATTAATACGCTAATAATAATAATAATAATAATAATAATAATAATAATAATAATAATAATAATATAATTATTTTTCTTCCTTACTCTTTTGTTAATGTTTTTTAGGTTTTCTTTCTCGGGATAATTTGATAATTTTTATTGCTTTGACAGTAATAACAATGATAATTTTTATTTTTATTTTATATTTTTTTTACGATGTTTTGTTAAAATTTATAATATTTGTTTAATCTTTTTTTTTCTTTCATAATAATAATAATAATGATAATAATAAGAAGAAGAATAGTAATAGTAGTGGTAATAGTAATAGTAATAGTAATAGTAATAGTAATAGTAATAATAATAGTAATAATGATAATAATAAGAAGAAGAATAGTAATAGTAGTGGTAATGATAATAGTAATAGTAATAGTAATAGTAATAGTAATAGTAATAATAATAGTAATAATAATACTAATAATAATAATTTAATTGTTTCTCTTGCTTATTCTTTTGTTAATGTTTATAAGGGGTTTTTTAAAGGTAATTTCATAATTTTAATTGTTTTTATAATAAGAGCAATAATAATTTTAGATTTTAAAACTTGAATTTTGCTATTTTTATAATAGGATGTGTTGAGCTATTTTATTATATAAAAATTCACATATATAAATATTATATTTTAATTTTCATCCAACATATCCTATAACAATTGTTTGCTCAACTTGCAACATAAAACATATATTTTTTAAAAAATTCAAGTTAAATAAATTTTTTCAGCTAATAATTTTTATTTTGGTTTTAGCATCTATTATATTTTAAAATCAATTTTGTTTTCTTGCCCTTAATGCTATCATATAGGTTTTGATTTGATTCAATTTCGTCCTTCAATTCAAGTTGATTATATATTGGACTTTCAATTCGGTCCTCATTCTTTTAATTTATCAGATTGGGCTGGAATTTTTAATATTTTTGGTATCAAAGTTTTGATGAATTTCAATTTCATCCTTCCATCCAAATTTATTATAAATCCTTTATATTTTCGGTCCCAAAGTTTGATTTCTTTCAATATTATCTTTCTATGCAAGTTAATTATGAATTTTAGTTTTATTTTGGTCCCATTTCTTTTAATTTCAGGTTATGTTTTCAATTATTTAATTTGAAAGTTTAGATTTGCTTCAATTTTGTTCTTAAAATTACATGTATTATTTAAAGTATGTCAGATTCATTATATATTTGTATATTTATATCAAATTAAAGTATGTTAAACTAATTATATGTTTTAATATTTATTGAATATTATCGCCTAGGAATGTATATATAGAGAAAAAAATTATCTTGGATTTTTTTTAAGAAATAAATTTAATATCAGTATTTTTAAATACATTTAATATAATAATACAAGGAATAAATCTTATAAAAAATTTGAAAAAAAAATTGTCTTTGAAATTTTAATTTTGTGCTCTGTTTTTTAAAGTTTATTTCTTAAAAAATATTTATAATATTTTGGTTTTTAATATTTCATGTCTAATATTACTGGGCAAAAAATACAACTAAAAAAAAATAACAAATTTAGCTAGATTATCTACAATTAAAAAATATTCGAGTCACTTCCCGTTTCAATTACACTATTGTTTTTTAGACAGCAGATAAGTAATTATAGCACGTAAAAAATTTAGATTTTTTTCTAAAAATAATTTACAATATTTTTATTTATAATGTGTCAGATCTAATATTACAAAAGGAAAAAAGCAACTCACAAAATTTTTTTGACAACTTTACCTGGATTATCTACAATTAAAAAATGTACGACCCACTTCCCATTTCGATTGCACTATAAAATATGTGAGACTAATTATATGTTTTTATATTTATTGAATATTATCGACTAAAAATATATAGAAAGAGAAAAAAAATGACCTATGGTTTCTTGCGAAAAAAAATTAATATCGGTATTCTTAAAAATATTTAATATAATAATATAATTAATAAATCTTATAAATATAACTTTGACTTTGAATTTAAATTTCTATTTTATACTCTTTTTTTTGTTCTTTTAATAAATAGTAACCTTTTTTTAACATTTTTTTTTTCAATAACTGTCGTGTCCAGGTCTTCTTTTTTTTCACCAAGTTTCATTTTTTTTGTTTTTTTAACCAGAGTATCCATGACAACAAATTTCTAACAAATCATTTCACCTTCTTAGAAAATTTTCTAACAAATTTTATCAAAGTTTTTTATCAATAACAATTTTCAATAACTTTTTGGTTCAAAAAAATCATTTTAAACAGATTTTATCAATTACATTTTTACTAATTAAATATTAAAATAACAAAATACAACATTTGTAAATTCAATCAATTTTCTACATAGATAAAAAAGCCCAGCGGAGCGGGCAAATTCGCTCGTGTTACTTAAAATATAAAAGTCGTGGACTTTGATGGTGTCCGTTTCACTGTATACATAAACATCAATTATTGTTGATTCAAATAGTAAAATTATCATTTTCCCCTAGAAATTGACAAAACAACACGGAACAGTAGGGGTGTTTTCTGTTTCACATACTCGTGCATAGTGAAACAACGCAAATACCCCGAGAAAAGACAAAAAACGAAGACCTAGAGCTGGGGACATTGTAGTACTTTCCTCCTCGGTTTTTCCGTGGTTATCGCTAGTTATAGGGGTGTATAGATAATTTGGTATTTTTATTATTTCTTTTCGGTAGCATTGCAGGCGCGTCGTATGGAAGCATCAGAAGTGTTTCCTACGCACGCGCCTTTCAGGAGACGGATGCAACTTCTATTGGCGATGAAAATTGTCCGTCAGCAGTGTCACCTGATACGCCGTCATGGCCTCTGCCGCCTGGTGTGGCACATGTTGTGTTACAATGGTAGGTGAATAACTGGTGAACAATTTTAATTTTTTTCTCCTTTTCTCTCTCCTGCCACCGGAAAATACATGTAAGTCCTTAATGTTTATGATTGTTTTATGTTAGTCCTGTTCTTTTGATTTCAGTTTTATTCATGATTTCTTCAATAGAAGTTTTGATTTGTTTCAATTGTGCCCTTCATTTGAAACTGATTATATATGTTGGTTTTCATTTCAGTCCTTATTCTTTTGATTTTTGGTTTGTTTTTTGTTCCTTTAATTTTTTCTGTATGAAGGTTTTAATTTGTTTTAATTTTGTCTTACAATTGAAATTGGTCATATATTCTACTTTTCATTTTGTTCCCTATTCTTTTAATTTCTTAACCAAATTACACTGCAATTCTTTTTTTTTTAAATACTTTTATTTTTTTCAGTCTCAAGGTTTTTATTTGTTTCAATTTTGTTATAAAATTGGAATTAATTATTTATTTTAATTTTATTTCGGTCCTTATTATTTGAATTTTTTATTTGGTATTAATTCCTTTGATTTTTTGGTCATTCTTGGACAATGTTTATTTTTTACCCGTATTTATGCATCTATGTTTTTAGTTTTTGTTTTTAATTTTTGTTGTTTTATTTTTTATTAGGGTTTTATTTTATTCGGTTCGGTCCTGAAATTTTAATTTATGTTGGTGATCATTTTAAAATTAATATTTCTTCTTTTTTCCTTTTGTTCTTTTTTTTGTGTGTTTTCTGTTATTTTTATTTGTTCTTTGGATCAAATGATTTTATGATTCCATTGTTTGTACAATAATAATAATAATTTTAGTAATTGTTTTTTTATTGTTTTTTTTTTATAAAAATGTTTTGATTTTATTTTTATTTTTTGGGGAAATTTAATGATTTTAATTGTTTGGAAAATAATTTTAACTATTATAGTCATTATAATGATGATACTGTTGGGATGGATTTTCAATTATGTTTTCTTCTTTTTGTATATAGAAAATTAACTATTTTTTATTTGATTATTGCAGGTGTTTTCACAATTTATATTTTGTTTGTTGTGTTTAATTTAAATTAAATTATAAAATGAACTAATCTTAATACAGTGAATTCAATCATTTTAGATAACTGAATCTTCTTGCTTTTTTAATAATTTAATATTATTTTGTTGAAACTTTTTAAATAGATTTATATCGATTTAAAATTCATATATTTTATAAGAAACTTGTTTTACACATTAATTTTGCATAATTTTTTTTCATATTTATATTATAGTAAAAAACATCTAATATAATTAATATTTTTTTATATTGAAAAAATATAATTTCAGCAGCGACAATAAACGGGTAAGCGAAGCAGGTTATTGTATTAGAATAATTTAATGCTACGTATTTTTCTTTTATTGTGGAGCTACTCTCCAACTTAACACAAGGACAGAAACACCATGGATAATAGAGGGGAGAACCAGACAATTAAGGCGTCTTTTGACTGTTTTTTCTCTCTCCAAGGTGGACGACAAAAACATTAAAAACAAATTAGCCCAAGCACTGGCTTTTCCTGGATGGGTGCACAATAGCGCATAGTCTCTTTGTTTTTCTTTTTTAAAACATATATATATATATATATATATATTGAGAATATTTTTTCTATTTTTTTCTATTTTTTTAAATAATAGTTGTTTTTTTAATTATTTTATTTGTACTTAGTTTCTTTTAAAAAAAAAATAATTAATCTATAATTTTTGTGTTTGAATGGTATTTCTAATAGCTAATGTTTTTTTTTTAAAAATTATTTTATTTGTATTTAGTTTTTTTTAAAGTAGTTTCATTAATGTACAATTTTTTTTTGAATTTTATTTCTAATAAGTAGAAACTTTCAATATTTTTTTATTTTATTTCATAAATTTTAAATATGTGCCTATTTTCTTTATTTGTTAATTAAATAAATAAAATAATTTTAATAAATAAAATCATTAAACACAATTAGATAAATGGTAAATAAACAGTGTTGCAAGATCAAATATCTTAATTTAAATCTAAATTTATCTTAACTTTTCAGATATATATTTAGTTATTGATAACAATTTTTTGACATTAAAGATACGATGCATCTTTTGATTGCTTGTTTTCAAAAAATAACATTAAACTTTTTAGGCCCAAGCATTGACCCTTCCTAGACAGAAGAATAACACTTGGTCTCTTTTTTTCTCTCTTAAATATATTTGTATTCCTTAAAATAACTTTTTTATTATATTTATTTTTTAAAATATATTTTTTGTATTTTTTTTAATTAATAGTTGTTCTTTTTAATCATTTTATTTGCATTTAGTTTGGATGGGCGTGTGAGGGAGAGGGGCCTGTGCAAGTTGAGCCAGGGTAAGTTTCTGGTCCATTCTAGCCTGCACAATTGCTTTCGTCAGTTCACCCAGAATGTTCTGGAAAGATTTCTTCCAGTGGGAAAGAAAATAAGCAACTTGGGAAAGAAGAAAAACCATGTAAAGTGGTATAGAATATGTGGGGCTTATTTAGAGATAGACGAGATGATCGGGCCCGCTTCGCTGGACATTTTTATCTATGTAGAAAATTAATTGATTTTATAAATGTTGTATTTTGTTATTTTAATATTTACTTAGTATAATTGTAATTGATAAAATATGCTCAAAATAATTTTTTTAAATCAAAATGTGATTGAATATTGTGATTGCTAAAAATTTTTTGATAAAATTTGTTCAAAAATTTGCTAAGAAGGTGAAATGATTTATAAGAAATTTGTTGTCACGGATACTCTGGTTAAAAAAACAAAACAACAAAAGAAACCCGGTTAAAAAAGAACAACTGAGTTGGATAGTGAAAAATCAAAAATACATGTGAAAAAAAAGTCACCGTTTCTTAAAAGAAACAAACAAAGGGTCTAAAATATAAATTTAAATTCAAAGCCAAATTTTTTTTTATAAGATTTCTTCATCATATTATTACATTAAATATCTTTAAGACTGTTGATATTATTATTTTTTTTCAAGAAATCGTAGGTCATTTTTTTTCTCTTCTTATATATTTTTAGGCGATAATATTAAATAAATATTAAACACATATACTTAGTCTCACATATTATATAGTGTGATCGAAATGAGAAGTGATTTTTATATTTTTTAATTATAGGCAACCTAGGTAAATTTGTTCAAAAAAACAATATGAGTTGCCTTTTTTCCCCAGTAATATTAGATCTGACACATTATAAATAAAAACATTTCAATATTTTTCAAGAAAGGAATATATATTTTTTGCGTGTTATAATTATTTATTTGCTGTCTAAAAAGAACAGTGTAGTCGAAACAGAAAGTGCCTCATATATTTTTTAATTGTATATAATCTAGGCAAATTTGTTTACCTTTTGTTTTTCAGAGTTGTATTTTTTCCCGGGTAATATTAGATTTTAAATAATAAAAATCAATTTTTTTCCCAGAAATATACTTGAAGAAAAGAGCACAAAATTAAAATTTGAAACCAATTTTTTATTTTATTTTATAAGATTTATTCTTCATATTATTATATTAAATGTATTTAAGCATGCTTATATTAATTTTTTTCTTGCAAAAAATCTGAGGTCAATTTTTGTTTTCTTTTTATATATTTTTAGGCGATAATATACAATAAATTATAAAACATATAATAATGACTTGTTTGCCGTTTAAAAGGAACAGTGTAATCGAGACAAAGGTGACTTGTATCGTTTCTTAATTGTAGATAACCTAGGTAAATTTGTCTATTTTTTTTTCTTGAGTTGTCTTTTATCCCAAGTAATATTAGATATAAAATGACTATTGCTATTATTGCAAAAATCATTAAAATTACGAAATTTTAACGGAAGAAAAAACACCCATAAACATTAACAAAAGAGTAAGCAAGAAAAAATTATTATTATTATTATTATTATTATTATTATTATTATTATTATTATTATCCTAATGCATGAAAGTGGCAAAAATAAATCAAAGAAAAACAAAATCGATGGAAAATAAAATTATTAGGAACAATGTAGCAATTATTTGATAAGCATTAAACATTTAAATTAAACATTTAAACAGGGATTTAAATAATAAATCAAAAGTTGAAGGGCTGAAATGAAAATCACATTTATTATCAATTTTAATCCAAGGACAAAATTGCAAAAATTCAAACCTGTGTACCGAATTTATTGACCAATTTGGACCCAATCCGGAAATACAACGTTTGAGGACCGAAGTGAAAGGTGACCATTTAATTAATTGCAACCGGAAGGACGAAATCGAGGCAAATTAAAACTACTGTAACAGAAATGCAAGGTGCAGGGCAGCAAATTGCAAGTTGAGGGACCGAATTGAATAATTCACAAACACGGGGGCCTCCCCTGCACTTTTACGTGCAGGGGAGAGAGAGAAACGCTGCCGCCGTCTTCAACCGACCTCCGCCGCATACACGGACACCGTGTGGGACAACGCTCCGCACCGGGAGGAAGACCAAGCGGAGGCGCACCGGATTAGACGCCGGTATCCCATTTCCGGCCACCTTAGCATACCTCACGCGCCGCTTGAATGGGGCGTCAGGGGGGGCAACGTCGGCCGCGTGCAACGCACGCTCCTGACAGATTCCGAAAAATATATAAATAATAATGGTCAGTTACCGTTATGTCCCTGACCGTAAATAAGCTATTTTGTCTTATCTGGGGTATAACAGTCTTTAGCCATTTCAAAAATATATTAAAAAAAAAAGGGTTGCGGCGGACCGGACCGGTCCGTACGCGTGCAATGACGTCCGCACCCCTGAGCCTAACCGGTATTTACCCCTCACCCATCAGCTTTTTTGTCCTATTACCAGGGCTAATTTCGTCTCTACACTGTTCATAACAGAAAAAAAAAAAAAAAAAAAGGTGGACGAACTCGCGCGACGCACGGATGACAAAAATCCAGTCCACAGTGCAAATGGGTCACAATGTACAGTGCCGACCCCGAGCTCTTTTAGCTCTTTTATTAATACACGGTCATCATTTCATGCAACAGTGCTCATGAAGGTGGTGTTCAAAGAAATGATTGCATCGAATTCGAGTGGGCGAGTTAAATCTGGAGTTTATGTGTAGCTTATTTAGCACATAGAATCATAAAAAAGATATATTAATTTGCTTATTATATTCATAATGGAAAATAATAATAATAATTAAAAAAAAAAAGGTAGAAAACTATCAGAGAAACCCTAATTCCTAAAAATAAAATCTAAATCGCTCATTGTCACAATAGATTCCAAAATAACAAACCTAACCTCATTATCATCATAAAATAACAGAAGAGATAAAAAGAAAAAAAGATTGTTTGAATAACCTAATTGATTCTTTTTAATTTATTGTTTTATTTATTTCCTTATTTATTATTACTACGATGGTGGTGGTGGTGGTGGTGGTGGTGGTGGTGTGCATAAAATGGATTCGACACTCCTTGGTTTTACTTCCAAATTCCAATTATATTTATTTATATAGAGGGGGGAAAGGGCAATCCCCCGGGAACAATCGAATAACGTGGCAAGCAAGGCTGATCGCTAGGCTTAGGCCCATGCGTTGGGCCCCACTCATTGTAACCCAAGGGCTTGAGCCCTGCTTTTCTTGTTAGCTAATGGGCTCGATGGAGCCTTCAGAATAAAAACCATCAATATTACATTTACACACACACACTAACTTATGCGGGGTGTCTTTTATAAACAAAAAAATTAAATTAAAATAATATTTTTTTAATTAATGCATCAAAACTTTATAAAAAATATTAATTTAATATTATTTTTCTGCAATAATTTCAACAGTACTTGGGGAAAAAAAGAAGAAAAAGAAAATTGTAATGAGAGACAGAACTTGGAGCATTGTCATTTTTGAATCCCAATTGCCAATTCCAATTACTAACAAATGGCAATGGTCAAAAAATACATTGAGGGCAAAGGGGGGTTACCCGGCAGAAGAAAATGCCACCTCATCTTGCGAGGTTTTCCTGCCAAACCACAACCCCTTGTCTCAGAACAATGTTGGGCCTTCAGCTTCTTGTTTTTTATTCTTCCTTTTTCTATAATACTTTATGGGTAGTGAGGAGACTTGATTCTTTGAACAGAAAACCATTAAAGCTATATCTAAGATAATTCTTCCTGGCTGCTCTTGCAAGAGCCACCACAGGCTGATCCCGTCATTCGCTGAAACGCCTGCTTCATCTCTTCCATCTGTATTATGTTCCAGCAGGAAGTAGGATCCCGCACAAAAAACTTGCTTTCAATTTGATACTGGATCCTCCTGAAAGGCATCATAGATGGGAATTAGAAAAACCATGATTGGACACGGTGTAGGATGCTGAACTAAACAAGAATGTCAACCATCAGGGACTGGTAATAACTGGAAAAGAATAAATGATCATCCCACCGTCAAAACACTTTCTTCATGAATCTTCACTCTCACATCCTTCTTCTAATGAATTTGCTGTCCTCATTGATTGAGACTGTTTAGTTTCAGGCCAACAACAATTGTTTACCCAGAAAGCTATGTTTTGCTTTTTATAGTTTCCAACCCTTTCCTTCATGTTTGCCTGCAATAAATGTGTTATACTGCTAATAAAGAAACATTGCAGCCTGAAATGGTTGTGGAATCAATGCATTTAAAAGTTAACTTCAACTTTGAAACACGCACACCTGACAGATGCAAAATTGCTTGGGAATGTTATTGTTAACTAAATGGTAGGCAGAAATTAAGACGCCCCCATCATTTTGATGTTCATGAAATGAAGGATGCAGTTGAAGCATCGATGGTTGGATTTTCTGAGTCAGGGAAGAATTTCATTGTCCTAGGCATAAGTGAGCTCCCACTACTCATATATTTGCCATTAATTATTAAAGCATCCAGGGCATGCAGTCATGATTATGAGATGGAGGATGCGGATGCAGAATCAATGGTGGATTGTGTTGAGTTTGGAGAGAGAATTTTCATAGTCATTGGTGATGTGAGTTCACTGCTTTTATCATTCTCCATTAGCAATACCTCATGACAAAACACTCCAATCAGGTGACCATTAAATAAAGCAATCACATCACCTGCTAAGATTGCCACCTTTGTTATGATTTACTTGACCTCTCTACCTTTCCTCAATTTTATGCACAAAATCCTTCACTTGTAGTGCCGTGATATTTTAGTGACATTGAAACAAAAAATCATATGCATGCCATCAGTAGAAAACATCACATAAAGAACCACAAAGAACAGTCATCTCACCTTGGAATCCACCAAACTCAATTTACCAGCTTTGATGCATTTTTTTTCAAGATCATTGACATGTTCATTAATAATTCCTCCATTCGATGTGTTCTGCATTTAAAAACTCGTTCCTGTTATGAAATAATGGAAAATAAAGATGGAAATTTCTCAAGTTCACAGTTTGCTAACCTTGCAACTCACCTGCACACAATTTTTCTGATGAATACCAGAATACTCTCTTGAAGCTGATACACTAACATTACCATGAAAAGTTTCATTCTGAAGAAAACTTGAGTCCTTATCACCACAACCAGCATTTATCGCAGGCTCACCCTGCAATATATGACTCAAGGATCATTTCTATTTGTAAATTCAAGAATAACAACCAACAAATATAATAGACATTAAACACAACTTTTTCATCTTGTTTCTAAATCAAACCTAAGACACCTGCCTATCCCCCAAACCACTTAAACAACAGCCAGGAGAAGAAATGAGCCTACATTATCACAGACAGAGATACCTTCAAGATGCCGGACTTTGCCACAGAATGCCCTAAAGGTTCTCCTTTTAATACAATTCTCGGAAGCTGATCACCATCCCAACCAAGAACCTTACAGATAACCTGTGCATACGCCCTATGCGCTTTCTTCTTCTTTGTCCTTGATATTGCAATTGTATGCTGAAGAAGTCCAAGACACCCCTTGAACTTCTTCCAACCCTTCTTCTTTAAAGCACAACAAACCAAACAGCAAAATTCCCCTCCTTCATAATGATTCTCATAATAATTCCGCAGTTCATTATTATCTGTGAACAATCTCAAAAAGAACTTGAATTCTTCACATTCATCAGATCCATCTTCATCCATCCAATCATCCTGATCCCCATCTTCCTCACCTTCATCACAAATTGAACCAGATGGGTTTGCTAAGAAATTTTGGCATTCATTCAAAACTTTCTGCTGCAACTGCACCATGGCAAATCTCTCTAGCTGTTCAGCAGAAGCTTCTGAAGAGCGATGGGTCTTCAAGGTGGGCCACCCCACAGTTGTTGATGGAAATTCATCAACATGCTTTTGGGAAAGCCATTGGACATCAGAGACCAATGGTGGCTCACATCCCTGTATGGCTTTTTATTTAGTAATGGAGTATATCAATAGCTAGCACAGAGAATACCCATAAAGCCTGCTCATTCATGACCATATCTCAAAAGCAAAAAAATTATTAAATTTGTTTAAGAAAACATTTTAATTGGAGATAAGCCAACAAACTCAGAGATTGGCAGAAAACCACTTTATGGTCTATCTCAAGTTGTATACGAGTTTCCCCATCACTTGGCATTGAGTGAAACTCCTTGCAGACTATCAGGAAGCATTAGGTGCCCTTGCAGGGATAAGATAAAAACAATGGCATTTGAGGTTTTGCCAATATAGCAAAAGGATGGATTTTACATAATAAAGATGTTGGTTCTTTCTTTTAAGGTAGATTCCCATGAACTTTTTCCAGCTTAAATGGTAGATCCTAATAATGCTAGGATTAATTGTGCAGTAAGTTTTCTCAATACAATCTTCTATAGTTTGCTTTAAACGTCATGTAGTTATCTGTTCATGTTAGAGGACTAGAATGAAAAACACTATTCTTGGCAACTCCATATAAAGTAGCAGGACAGTTTATGGAAGAAAAAAAAGGAATCACAGCAGCATGATGTATCGTACTAAAAATGCTGAAACAATAAATTGTAGTTACACATCAAAGTTGCAGAACAGCCATCTTACCAGGCACTCCGTGGCTCCCTCTTTACATGCTTTTGGCACATCATTACTAAGATTTTCATGCAGTGTTTTACCATCACCTTCATCCGAAAAATTCTACAAAGCAGCAAATCAGACAAGAAAAAGAAATAGATGCCATATTTAAAAGCGAAAACACCTAATCCTCAACACCTCAAAAAACAAGCCACCTAAAATGATATGCATAATTACAATTGTAGGTCTTTGCATAGAAGAAATCATAATCCCATTTGTTTATCAGTGTTGGGGAAAAATCATTATACAAAGGTTCTTTGAGAAATTAAAGGGAATGCTACTTAAGCATTGTCTTAATAATATGAGGCAAAGTTGTAACTTACAGAAAGCATTTCCAAATAACAATTTGCTCTTGTTCTCTAGAGATGTTCGTTGCCATGACTAAGCTTTTTCAGGCACACAACTCAAAAGTATATAACATCGATGGCATGCAATTAATAGATGCAAACAAGTTGTTCTTTTAACCGGCACTGTGATTTTCTTTCTTTATGTATAGTTTCCATTTAATTCAAAAACATAATCCTAGTATCATCATTTTCATACCAAATTAACAGAGTTAATATTTTGAGAAAATCTAGTTTGTTATAAACATGATCTAAAGCCATGATCATATGAAAGAACACACAAAAGGTAAAGTGCATTCGTAGTAGCATTTTTCATCTCCGTTCAAATAATAATCTACATTTCCTCTTTACGTGCTATCATACTGGAAAGTCCATTATAAGAATCCATCAATTTGTTACCATTAGCTTGCTTCAAACACAGCAGTTAAAGAACAACAATATCCTCATGTAAAACCCTTACAATCCAGAAAATTCCATAAAACTCTACAAAACAAATAGCACATACAAATAGGAGTAATTAATTTTGCAAACCACCATTTCACCAGAAACCTAATACTCGAATGTCCCGTTAAAATTTCTGCAAATAGCATCACCAATATTATTCTTCACAGCAACAATTACATTCCATCCAGAATGCAACACTTAAGAAAGCCCATGTCAATGAAAAACATATGTTATTCACACAAGCACACAATTTCTGTTTGTATACCTCAGTTTCGCCTGAATTAGCAAATGTGCGACTGAGAGGTTCACCTTTCAACACAATCACAGGAAGCCTACTAATATCCCAACCAAGAACCTTGCAAATAAGGTGACTAAAAGCCCTATGAGCCCATTTTCCTTTTGTTTTCGAAATCGCTCTTGCATGCTGAACAAGGCCTGTACAACCCCTATATACTTTCCCTACTTCCTCTCCTATCCCCCCACAAATCAAGCAGTAAAAATCCCCATTTTCGTTGTTCTTCTCATAAAAATCTCTGATTTCTTGATTTTCCACAAACAAACTCAAAAGGAACTTAAATTCTTCACTCTCTTCAACATCATTATCATAATAATAACTGTGTTCATCCCCATCAACCTCATCCAATCTGTTATCTTCGTTGCCATCTAAATCAAACCTTTTAACGAAAAACTGATGGCAACACTTTACAACCTTTTGCTGCATGTGCATTGCAGCAACCTTGCCCAGGTCCGCCTCGGAAACAGGTCGAGCTGAGGGGATCGGGTTGGACTTGAATTCTGGCCACCCAGAACCTGGTTGAGGAGGAGATGGCCGTGGCAGGCTGACAGGCCATTCTAGGCCCGGGTCGGGTTGTGGGTCGGATACTGGCCTTGATGGGGCGACATTGCTGTCCTTGACCTTTTGGTATTTGGTTTTGTGTCTGTTGGTCTTTTTGAAGGATGCAGGGTTCGAGACATGGAGATTTCTTGATGAATAATTTACATAAGGGTTAGGGTTTAGGGTAGGAGGGCCTTGGTGCCAGAGAGAGTGGAGATAGATAACCTCATCTCTCAGTGTCTGCTCATGTAGGGTCAAGGGTCTCTCGTAAGGATTCATGGGAGGCAAAGATTGATCACTTCGGCAGTGGCAAAGTTTCGGTTCTGATGAAGAAGAAAATTAGCTTCTTTTCCGAGAGAGAAAAAAAAAAAACGAGTTGTAATTGTTTTCACCTCCATCGACAACGACATTTTTTATTTACTAGATAATTGCCCGCGCGTTGCCGCGGGTATTTTTTTGTATATAATTTAACATAATTAAATGTACAACGATAAATTTATATGATATAAGTAAATAAAAATTACAGATTAAAAGATAAAATGTTTCAAATTTCGGCGTAATTGCGCGCGGCCGGACCGGCCCCGCTCGCCAGCCCTCTCTCGCCGCGCGCCCGAGGGCCATTCTCGCCCGTGCACTGCTCGAGTCCACAGTGCACTGTGAGGGGCGCTACAGTGTTTCGTCCACGCCTTTTATTTTGTTTGTAATTTTTACTTCGCTATACATGCATTAAGTATATCACATCTAATAATATATAATAGCCACTGCTCCCGCGCCTTGTCGCGGGCGGCACCATATCTTTTTAATGTAAAAAATATTAATTATATGTTTTTTTTTATTATAATATAAATTTAGTCAAAATAATAAATTTGTGCAGAATTCTTATGAAGTGCAAGTTTTCTATAAAATATATGAATTTTAAATCGATATAAATTTATCTGTTTAGTAGGTTTTAATGAAATAATCAGCATAAAATTATCATCGTCATTAAAAAAGCAAGAATATTCGGATATTTGAATTATTGAATTCATTGTATTAAGATTAGTTCATTTTATAATTCAATTTAAATCACATTTAAAAAAAATATAAATTGTGAAAAGACCTGCGATAATTAAATAACAAATAAGTAGTTAATTTTCTATTCACAAATGACGAAAACATAAATTGAAAATTCATCCCTACATTATCATCATTTTCATTACTATAACAGTTCAAATTATTATCAACATTATTGCCCAAACAATTAAAATCATTAAATTACCCCAAAAAATCAAAATCAAAATCAAAATCAAAACATTTTAACAATAAAACAATAAAATCATAAAATTATCTGATCCGAAAAATAGATAAAATAACAGAAAATACAAAAAAATAACAAAGGGAAAAAAGGAGCAATATTAACTTTAAAATTATCACCAACATAAATTAAAATTTCATAAAGGAACCAAATAAAAATAAAACTCCGATAAAAAATGAATTGAAAAAATAATAATCTAAAAGCATAAATGAATAAATACGGACAGAAAACAAACACTGTCCAAACATTGTATTTTTTAACGGGATTTTAATGTTTTTAGATTATTTTCATTTCATGTGCTGATGTTAATAATAATTTAATTTTGTTTTATAATTTTAATATATTTCTAAACAAAAAGTATTTTTTTTAAAATCAATCACATTTCCAAGCAAAATAAAAATTATATTAAAGCTTGGAATCAAAAACTGCAGAGATTGGGATTCGAACACGCGACCTTTTCAATAATCTCGTGCACATTTGCCAACTCGGCTAACTGAACTTTTCGTTAATCATTAACGACAATATATATTCATAGTAATTACTATTTGTGGATGAAAATCAGAAACTGCTGGGGTGGGATTAGAACCCACGCCCTTTCTAATAATCTCGCGCGCCTTAGCCAACTCGGCTACCTGATCATCTCGTTTATTATTAACGACAATATATATTAATAGTATTGTTTACTGTGGATAAACACAGTAAAACCGGGACGTATTGTATATTTTAGTTAATGGTCAAAAAACATAAAATATAATAATATGAAATAGCGAAATTAGAAAAGAAAAGAAAAGGGGGTTATCATATAGTTTATAACTAGTTTGATGGCACACACTTCGTTGCAGACGGAGCAAACAATTTTTATAACTGCTCAGATTAAAATATAATATTTCTACATATAAAGTTTGATATAATGAAACAAATCAAAATACCCTGTCATAACAACAGTAACATCGAAGTGTTAACTTCTAAAATTATCATCATTATTACTGTCAAAACAATAACAATTATTAAAATACCTCGAGAGAAAAAAAAAAGCAAGTAAGAACAAAAACTCAAATTATTATTATTATTCTTAATATTAATATTATTATTGCGTAATAACCAAAAAAACAAAAGTAGATCAAAGACTAAAAGAAGTCTAAAAACATTATCAAAAGAACAAATAAAAAATAAAATAAATGATAAAACAAAAATAAAAATTATTACCTAAAAAGAAATCATTTCACTTGAAAATTAAAAAAATTGACCGCACTACGTTGCGGACTGAGCAAATAATTTTTATGATTGTGGGATTAATGAAATTAATAGGATTTTTTGGTCTAAAATTAAAATATAATAACTATATATACGAAATATAATATAATAAAACAGATTACCACGTCCTATTATAAAAATAGCAAAATCGAAGTTTTAACATCTAAAATTATCATTGCTATTACTGCCAAAACAATTAAAATTATCAAATTATTCTGAGAGAAAAAACACTCAAAAACATTCACAAAAGAGTAAGCAAGAAAAATAATTAAATTTATTATTATCATTATTATTATTATCATTATTATTATTATTATTATTATTATTATTATTGTGTTAATAATGAATAAAAAACAGAAATAAACGAAAGACAAAAAAATCCTAATAACTTTAACAAAAGATGAAACAAAAAAATAAAATCAAAATTATCAGGCAAAAAAAATTAATCTAACTTGAAAATATAAAAAATAACAATTTCAAACTAAAAGACAGAGCAAATAAAAAATATAATAGATGATAAAAAAAATAAAAATTATTATGTGAAAAAATCATTTAATTTGAAAATTTTAATAAATATATGTTCTACGTTGCGGGTTGAGCAAACAATTTTTATAGGATTTGCTGGATCAAAATTAAAATATAATATTTATATATGTGAAATTTAATATAATAAAATAACTCAACACACCCTATTATAGCAATAGCAAAATCAAAATTTTAAAATCTAAAATTATCATTGCTCTTACTATTAAAACAATAAAAATTATTAAATTATCCTGAAAAAAAACACTCAAAATCATTAACAAAAGAGTAAGCAAGAGAAACAATTAAATTATTATTATTATTATTATTATTATTATTATTATTATTATTATTATTATGATGATGATGATGATGATGATGATGAAAGAAACAAAAATAAATGAAAGACTAAAACACATGCTAGTAACTTTAACAAAAGATAAAACAAAAAAATAAAATAAAAATAAAAATTATCATTGCTATTACTATCAAAACAATAAAAATTATTAAATCATCCGGAGAAAAAAACACAAAAAAACATTAACAAAAGAGTAAGTAAGAAAAACAATTAAATTATTATTATTATTATTGTTGTTGTTGTTGTTGTTGTTGTTGTTGTTGTTGTTGTGTTAAACACACTTATATATACATGGATAAAAGTAGGGATTATTCTAGAAATATTAAAAAATAAAAGTATAAGGGCTGAAATGAAAATCAAATATAAAGGGATTAAAATCACAAATTAAAAGTTTAAGGGCTGAAATGAAAATAACATTTATTAACATTTTCAATTAAAGGACAAGGTTGCAAAAATTGAACTTCTGTGATATATTAAGTTTTTTCAACCCAATCCGGAAATTAAAAGAAGGAGGACCGAAGTGAAATATTAACATTGAATTAATTGCAATCGAAGGACCCAATCGAACTAAATCAAAACTTATATAACAGAAATTAGGACCATAGACAAAATTAAAAGTCAAGGGACCAAAGTGAAAAGACACCAAAACCGGGGGCCTTTTCTGCACTTTTACGTGCAAGAGAGAGAGAAACGGTGAAACCGGCTTTAACCGGCAACCGCCGCGTCCACGTCCACCTTGTGACAAAATGCGTCGTACCGGGAGGAAGACCAAGAGGAGGCGCACCGCCAAAGATGCCGGTAGCCCATTTCCGGCCACCCTTTCAGCCTTCACGCGCCACCTGAAATGGGTGTGAGGCGGAATACTGTCGGTCGCGTGTCCCGCACGCGCCGACAGTATTTCGAAAAAAACAATTAATAATGGTCAATTACCGGTCTACCCTTGTTCCTAAGTCTCCAATTTTCTCTTATTAGGGGTTATATCCATATTTAGCCATTTTAAAAAATATTAAAAAAAAAGTTGTGGCGGACCGGACCGGTCTGTACGCGCGCAATTACATCCGTGATTCATTGATTGCAAGTGTCATTGAGATTATTTTTAAAAATATTTTTATTTAAATATATATTAAAATGATATTTTTTTATTATTTTTTAAAAATTATCTTTGATATCAACACATTAAAATAATCTAAAAACACTAATTTTTTTAATTTAAAATAAAATAAAAATTCAATTTTTTCCAGTTTTCCAAAAACATTCCCAAACACTCCTTGTAATAAAGGATATCTAGTTTTTTTTTTTTATTATTATTATTATTTTAGTTAATCAAAAGATCTAAATGCCCTAAAAAAACCCATTTCTCTAAGCTACATATATATATATTTTTATTATAAAAGTACCTTAATAATTATATTGTGCTAAAAAAGAAAATAAGAAAATGCCCGTAACCTAACAATTATGTAAATTAAACTTTTAGTAATAGCAAATGACTGTGAAAAAAAAAGACGATTCTATCTCTGTGAGTAAGTTACTAGTTTGATTGCTCGCACTTCGTTGCGGGCAGAGCGGCAGAGCAAATAATTTTTACAACTGTTTAAATTAAAATATTATATTTCTACATGTAAAGTTTAATATAATGAAATAGACTAAAATATCCTATCATAACAACAGTAACATCGAAGTGTTAACGTCTAAAATAATCATCACTATTACTGTAAAAAAAATAAAAATTATTAAACTACCTCGAGAAAAAAAAAAGCAAGTACGAACAAAAACTAAAATTATTATTATTATTCTTAATATTAATATTATTATTGCGTTAATAACAAAAAATCAAAAATTAAATCAAAGACTAAAAGAAGTCTAAAAACAATAACAAAAGAGTAAATAAAAAAATAAAATAAATGATAAAACAAAAATAAAAATTATTACCTGACAAAAATTATTTGATTTGAAAATTAAAAAAATTGACTGCACTACGTTGCGGGCTGAGCAAACAATTTTTATGATTGTTGGGATTAAAGAAATTAATAGGATTTGTTGGTCCAAAATTAAAATATAATATCTATATATGCGAAATTTAATATAATAAAACAGATTACTACACCCTATTATAAAAATAGCAACATCAAAATTTTAACATCTAAAATTATCATTGCTATTAGTGCCAAAATAATTAAAATTATCAAATTATTCTGAGAGAAAAAACACTCAAAAACATTAACAAAAGAGTAAGCAAGAAAAATAATTTAATTTTTTTTTATTATTTTAATAATGAATAAAAAACAAAAATAAATGAAAGACTAAGAAAATCCTAATAACTTTAACAAAAGATCAAATAAAAAAATAAAATCAAAATAATCAGGCAAAAAAAATTCATCTAACTTGAAAATAATAAAAAAAAAACCAATAAAAAACTAAAAGAAAGAGCAAATAAAAAAATATAATAGATGATAAAACAAAAATAAAAATTATTAACTGAAAAAAAATCATTTAATTTGAAAATTATAAAAATATATGTTCTACGTTGCGGGTTGATCAAATAATTTTTATAGGATTTGCTGGATCAAAATTAAAATATAATATTTATATATGCAAAATTAAATATAATAAAATAGATCAACACACCCTATTATAACAATAGCAACATCAAAGTCTTAAAATCTAAAATTATCATTGCTATTACTATTAAAACAATAAAAATTATCAAATTATCCTAGAAAAAAAAACACTAAAAAACATTAACAAAAGAGTAAGCAAGAAAAAAAATTAAATTATTATTATTATTATTATTATTATTATTATTATTATTATTATTTTGTTAAGCACACTTATATATACATGGACAAAAGTAGTGATTATTCTAGAAATATAAAAAATCAAAGGATTAAAAACAAAAATTAAAAGTATATGGGCTGAAGTGAAAATCAAATATAAAGGGATTAAAATAAAAAATTAAAAGTTTAAGGGCTGAAATGAAAATCATATTTATTATCAATTTCAATTACAGGACGAAGTTGCAAAAATTGAAACTTCTGTACCGAATATATTAAACTATTTAAACCCAATCTAGAAATTAAAAGAAGAAGGACCGAAGTGAAACATTAATATTTAATTAATTGCAATCGAAGGAGCCAATCGAACTAAATCAAAACTTATATAACAAAATTCATGACCACACGCAAAATTCAAAGTAAAGAGACCGAAGTGAAAAGGAACCAAAACCAGGAGCCTCTCCTGCACTTTTACATGCAGGAGAGAGAGAAATGGTGAAACCGGCTTTACCAGGCCACCGCCGCATCTACATCCACAGTGTGACAAAACACGCCGCTCCAGGAGGAAGACCAAGAGGAGGCGCATCGCCAGAGACGCCGGTAGCCCATTTCAGGAGACTGTAGCAGCCCTCACGCGCCACCTAAACAAGCCGTGAGGCGGAATACTATTGGCCGTGTGTCCCACATGCGCGGACAATATTTCGAAAAAAGAATAAAAAATGATGGTCAATTACCGTTCTACCCCTGTGCGTAATTCATCAATTTTGTCTTATTAGGGGCTATATCCGTATTTAGCTATTTTCAAAAAATATTAAAAAAAAGGTGCGGCGGATCGGACCGGTCCGTACGCGTGCAATTACCTCCGTGACCCTCAACCCAGAAGCCGGTTTTTGTCCTATTATAAGGGCAAAAACGTTAATACATTGTTCTTAAAAGAAAAAAAAGACAAACATACGCGCGCGAAGCACAAATCGCAAATGTCCAGTCCACGGTAAAAACACTTACAATGCACAGTGTTTTCCTGATGTGTTTTAGTATATTGTATAATATGGTTTTTATTACGATGAGCAAAATAATTATTTTATTGCGTAAATTCACAGTAAATTTGAGTGTATAAAGAGTGATTTCTCAATCTCTTTTAGCTTTTGTTTTAATAAATAAATAATATTAAAACAAACTTATAATAATAATCTAGCAGTAAGTAAAATAATAATCTAGCAATCCAAAGCTACTAGATTGGGATTCACCCAACACCATCGAGTTTGTCATCGATCCTAAACACATTTGCCATTGCCAACAAGATTTCCCTTCTATTTCCTTAAATTAGAACGAGCTTGGTAATATGTTTAAAATTATCTTTTTAAAATGATTTTTATCTAAGAAAATTATTAATTTTTATTTCAATGCAAAAACTCCGGAATCGCAATAACAATAGCAACCAAGAAGAATTTCGCCTACCTGACCCCGGCTGGCAATCCCTTGACTCGGATTGGAGGATTTCCTGGACCATAGTGAAATCTCACACCTAATTCCAGCTCTTATTGTTTTCATCTTGAGTATTGTAATTCACTCCAACAACATCATCATTTCTTGTCCAATCATTGTAGTGATGCTCCTCCTTCATAGAAAAAAACACTAGAAAAAGGTTCTTTCTTTTCATCTCAGGGGAAAAAAAAAGGTTAACAACAACCATCAATGGCCGCTTCTCTCTTCCCTCTCCCCTTCCTCTTCGTCTTCCTCCTCCACCCTCTTTCCTCCACAGCTAACATCCACAAAACCAACAACCTCCTCAAATCACATCTCTTTACAGAACCCACTTCCATAAACACAACACACACGACCCATAAGCCCCTCAACGACACCCCACCAACTGTTTTCTTTGAGGTCACCAAACCCATAAATGTCCCCAAGACTAAACCTTGCAAGCACCTTATTCTCCAACATGACTTTGCCTCTACTTATGGCAAACCTCCTGTTCTTTTAAACTATACCCCTCCCTCTCATTGCCCATCTCAAGATTTCTCCAAGATTGTCCTTGAATGGAAGGCAACTTGCAAAGGCAGACAATTTGATCGTATATTTGGGGTTTGGTTAGGTGGGGTGGAGCTTCTTAGGAGTTGCACTGCGGAGCCTAGAGCAACTGGGATTGCTTGGACTGTTCGGAAGGATATAACAAGGTATTATTCATTGCTCGTTAAGAATGAGACTCAAGAATTTGCTGTTTATATGGGTAATATCGTTGATACTACTTATACTGGTATATACCATGTGACTGTAAGTATTTACTTTTATCCTGCTGAAAAGAAATTGAGACATAGTGATCATGGTTTTAATAATTTGGTATCCGGGAGGGATTCTAAGGCTGATTTGATCTTGCCCATTTCGCGAAATTCGCCGTTGAATGATGGGCTGTGGTTTGAAATTCAGAATTCTACTGATTCTGAGGCGAAGGAATTCAAGATACCTCAAAATGTGTACAGGGCTGTGCTGGAGGTTTATGTTTCTTTTCATGAGAATGATGAATTTTGGTATGGAAATTATCCTAATGAGTATATTATTGCAAATAATCTTACTGGTTATCCGGGTAATGGACCTTTTAGAGAGGTTGTGATTAGCCTTGATGGAGAGATTGTTGGCGCAGTTTGGCCTTTCACTGTGGTTTTTACCGGTGGGATTAATCCTCTCTTGTGGAGACCCATTAGTGGCATTGGTTCATTTGATCTCCCCTCTTATGATATTGAAATCACACCCTTCTTAGGGAATATATTGGATGGAAAGACTCACAAGTTAGGATTTACCGTCACGAATGCTTTGAATGTGTGGTATATAGATGCCAATTTGCATCTTTGGCTGGACCATAGGAGCACAAACACAGAAGGGAAGCTTTTGAAACATGAAAGCAAGCCACTTGCTTTTGCTTTGGTATCAGATTTTAAAGGTTTGAATGGAAAATTCTTGACAAGTGCACGCAGGTTAATATCCTCAAATGGATGGGTAAAGTCCTCTCATGGGAATATCACTACACGTTTCAATCAACACATAGGTTACAGCAATTTGATGGAGATGGGCAAGGATGGTGATTTGCAGATCGTGAATCAGACGATTAATTTTACTGATACTGTTTCTTTCAGGAAGCCATCTTCTAATACTAAATCATTCAAATCGTTAAAAAAGTTCAAGTTTTACATGTACTCTGACTACATGGATCAAGGAAATGACACTTCCTTGTCGGTGGCAAATGTTACTTTGGGATTCAATGAGAAGAATGTTAAACATGCTGGTTTGGGATTTGTATCAAACATTCTCAGAAATCTGCAGAATGGGCAGGGTGTTATGGTTGTGAAGAAAACTTGGTTCAAAGTGGTGAGGGGAGCACACAACAGGAATACACATACAATGGCAGTGGCCTCTGCTATTTCAGGAACATAAGCAGCTCAAACTACAGTATTCTGCATGACAAAGTTGTAAATGCATGCAGTGATAGGGATTATTCTCATCTAGGTTTCGGCCTCAGCAGATATTTTCATTTTCCAGCTTCAAGGTCTTCTCTAGCATCTGAATTACTGAATAAGTATCATGATGGAGTTTGACCGTTTTATGGAGCGTGTTTGGGATGCTCCAGAGGGTTCCTCTCTGTGGGAAAACTGTGAGCCAATAAAATTTTATGTAACTTATTTTTTTCTCTTAATGTTTCAAATCAAACATAATTTGTGTTACAGATTTAGAAGAATGTCCAGTGAGATAAGCATTGGTTAAACAAAGCACGATGCTGGTATGCTGTGAAACCTTGTCTTGTGGAGGTCTTCTGAAGCAATCACTACTCGTAGTGTTCTAGGTTAGAAGCTAAGACAGTTAACTCGGTAGGATTTCATGATGAAGATCGAACTTTGACACCTCACCATGGCAATGACAATTGCTGTTTGTCAAGACATGTTCCTTGTTCTCGTGTTAATTCTGGCAAAGTTAGAGAGGCTCTTGAAAATAATAGGGTTGTTTTGCCATTCATATAAAACCATCATTGCATTTAAACCCCATAAGCATAATGTGGTAGTAATTCCTTGTAAATAGCTTTGCAATCCACAGATTTTTCATCGCCATAGCAGTCTGGAGATTAAAATTTAAAGTCTGGTTATGATCTTGAGTCTGAACGTGGATCTTCAGTGTGATGTATACTTCATTCTCGCAATGCAGACACTCGGCAGAAACATTTGTTGCAGCTGATGCCTGATGTTAAATAAGCTAAATTGAAGTGCTGGATCCTTTCTTTGATGAGATTTGTTCCTGCTTCTCCTCGTGCTGTCCTTTCCTGATAGCAGGATTGAGATTTTCAAGTGGTTTTTGCTACATAGAAAAGGAGAGATGGGGTCATGTCAAGTTGAGCCGGCGATTTCCTTTAAAATTTCACTTGCTTCTGTTATTTATTCTTAAAAAAATTGGAAAATTTAAAAATGAAACCAAGAATTAGCATTGGAAAAATAAAATAAAAAACAGGACACCTTGGAAAATAACTTGATTCCCACACGGTATTTAAAAAAACCATAGTTGAGAAGTGGGGTGTTTTAAAAAATACATACAAATAGACTTGCACCATAACCAAAAGCATGAAAAAAAGAAGTTATGTTTAAGCTCTTATTATTGTGTGATAGGAGACACGAGTTGATATGCAGTGTGTTGCGCTGAGTTTTTATGACATAGTAAATTGATTGATTGTTATGTGTGTTTTAATTAATTAAATAAAATTTTAAGTAGTTAAATTATCATCAATAAAATCCATTTCAAATTAGTTATTTGTTTTGTGTAACGAAGTTATTGAATGTTGTTATTGTTCGAATGTTTGGATAATTATTTAATCGGTAGATTGTCTATGTGCATCGAAGCACTTGTAAATAATTTGACTCAATTGATTAAATCTAAAATATTATACATAAAAAAGTCGTGCAAGTCAATTTTGAACAAAAGCAACATCGACTAATGAATTATTTTCATTATTATTATATTTGAATTATCATGATTTTTAAATTGTCATAATTATTATAGTTGCTATTATAATAATTGTTGTAAATAATTAATACTATAATTATTACTGACATTATTGTATAATCATTGTAATTATTATGACAATAATCATAACGATAACCAACCTCATTGTTTTTCTGGATATTAATTCAATTATAATTAGTATTATTATCATTAGTATAATTATTTTTGTCATTATTGATATTTTTATATTATTTTATGAGCTATTGTTATTACTACCATCAAAATCATCATTAGTTATATCATAAACACCATAACTATTAGAATATATTATAATCATTATTATCATGATAATTTATAATGTCACTATTATCATCAAGATTACAACACCTTAAATTATTATTATTAGTATCGTTAAAAAAATAAAATTTATTAACTTATCCTGAAGAATAAAAAAACTTAAAAAGTTTAACAAAAGAGTAAGCAAGAAAAAACACATCTCTAATTATTATTATTATTGCATATATAATAAAACAATAAAATGTCCTCGAAGAATAAAAAAATACTAAAAATTATTAAAAAAATAAAAATAAAATAATTGACAATAAATAAATAAATATTATTAGCTTTAACAAAACCATTTGAAAAAAAAACATTTCAAATGATTACTACTATTATTGCATAAAAAAAAAAAAATTACGAATCAAGAAAATAAAAAATATAACAAAAGAGTATGCAAAAAAAATATTAATGACAAAACAGAAAAAATATTAGCCTTAAAAAAATATTTTGAAAAAAACATGTAAAATAATTCTTACTATTATTGCTTTAATGGGGAAGAATAATAGTAACAAAAAAGGAAGTAAAAAAATCAAATAAAAGATAGAGGGTTGATCATGATTTCTATTGGTGAAATTATAACCACCACGATTGACACGCCCCCTGTCACGAAAGCCACCACGCCTTGGAAAGGTGTATTGTTGCCGTGCAATATTTGTAGAAGGTTGCTGGATGGAAGGAGTGAGTTGATGTCAAGAAAGGCAAGCTTTTGAAGTCAATAAGAGGGAATAGATTTCCTCAAGAGTGATACTATCAGTGTGTGCTGATATTGAGGCCATAAAGCTGTCATATTCATGGTTGAGACCTGCAAAAATATATGTTATGATATCATCATGACTTAGTGGTTGTCCAACAACAACTAATTCGTCGATGAGCCATTTGATGAAATGAAAATAGTCAGTGGTTGACTTGTTGCCTTTTATTGCAGTTGTGAGTTGTGTGTGAATTTACAGAATGCGCGCAAGATATCATGAGGAGAAGGTATCATCCAACGCATTCCAAACAGCCTTGGAAGTTGTATATGTCGCGACGACGATTTTTCTAACAACGCCAAACCCTTTTTATTTTATTTTTATCATTTTTATTTTATTTTGGGGAGTAACCCAAAAATTGGGTTACGACAGTTGCCCCCCTCTTTACAATGCTTACGACTAAAGTCTTGTAAAAGACTTGAGATAGTAAGCGTTGTAAGGAAAAAGAAAAGTGGATTTATCAGACCAAGAAATGGTTAATCCATCCAGAAATGAGAATGGAGACTATAAAGTGCACTCAGAAAGGAATGATAAGATAGGGCTAGAAAGCGCACTACCTAAGAATTGGGGCCTAAGGAGGACACTCAAAAGGATGGAAGATGGTGATGTTTGTGAATGACACAGGAAAATGGTCTCATTGTAATGGGTGACCTACCCAGGTGAAAAATGATGAAGATGGTCTCATTGTAATGGGTGACCTACCAGGATGACAATAGTGAAGATGGTCTCGTTGTAATGGGTGACCTACCCAGATGAAAGATGATGAAGATGGTCTCATTGTGATGGGTGACCTACCCAGGTTAAAGATGGTGAGGAAGAATTCATGGGATGGAAAATAGGGCTAGAAAACGCACTATCTTAATTGATGGTCTAGGGTTGGAAACGCACTCGAGGATGAAGGGAAAAATAGGGCTGAAAAGCGCACTATTTAAATCGGTGGTCGAGGGTTGATAATGCACTTGAAGATAGTGAGGAAAATAGGGCTGGAAAGCGCACTATTTAATTGATGGATCGAGGGTTGGAAAACGCACTCGAAGATGGAAAATAGGGCTGGAAAGCGCACTATTTTTGTTGATGGTCGAGGGTTAGAAAACGCACTCAACGATGAAGATTGATGGTGGCTAGCAAGCTCACCAAGTTCTGGAAATAGATAGGACTTAAAAGTGCACTATCTAAGTTGGTTGATGGCTAGAAAGCGCACTCAAATAAAAGAAGAGATATGGTTGAAAAACGCTTTATCTGCTGATGAAAGGCTCGCAAGCGCACTCAGGGAAATGAAAGTAGTCAGGGCTCGAAGGCGCACACAAAAATGATGAAGGTTTGTAAGTTACAATCCCTTCAAAACATTCCTTAGATTCCTAGGGAGATGCAATGCATGATGACACCTAAATTTAGGAAAGAGATGAAGCTGGAAAGCATCCTTAAGGAAGTGAAAGGGGTGAGAGCTCGAAAGCGTACACAAAAATAATGAATGAAGGTTCATAAATTATGATCCCTCCAAAATATTTCCTAGATTCTCAATGGAGATGCAATGCATGATGATGCATGTATACTTACCTGAGAAATATAGGCCCCCCTTTCTTCTTCCTGGCCTTCCTTTCCTTTTGGATGTCCGACTTTGACGGCTTCTCGCTTCTGCTTACTCGAGCCGCAACTTATGATTTTGACCACTGGAGATGATTGATCTTCCATATCAACATGCCCCCCTGAGTTTGATCCAAATCTTTGAAAAGGAATGATGGAGCCAACTTCAATTGTATTTTAGATTGCCCCCAGTTTGGTCATGCTCCACAAGTGTTTTAGGCTTTAAGTGTTTGCAGGAAAAGGATGGTTATTTGCAGAGATTTTTCATGTAAGATTTTTAGAATTTCAAAGTCATTCCAAGCACAAAAACCATTTTGATGTTTGTTTAAACAAACTTGTTCTCAAAAAAATTCAAGTGATCTCATTGTCAAGTTTTATGTTGATTTAGACAAGAATGTGAAATGATGCGTGTTTGCATGTCTTGTATTTCAAAAAGGCTTTGATCAAGTTTGGTGAAGCATTTGTATGGCTTGTTTCGAATGGAAAAGCATTGCCCATCGATCCAGATTACTCGTATTTGATCAAAAAGGGCTTTATCAGGCTTGTAACGTAGGCTTAGGTTGCTAGCTACGAAAAAAGATATTTGTAGGCTCAAAAGGTGTTTAAGGGTTTTCTAGACTAAGAATCACGAGTGCTTACTCTTAAAACTCCCTTTAGTCCTCATGATTGATTTTCTTAATGACCTAGCATGCCCCCCATATTTGTTTGGGTTTTCATCTTGACATGCCCCCCAGTATTTGCTTGGGCTTTCTATTATGGGCTTTTAGCACTAACATCACGTTGACTTGACATGCCCCTGATATTTTGTTTGGGCTTTTATCGTGACATGCCCCAGTATTTTGTTGGACTTTCTATCATGGGCTTTTAGCACTAACATCACGTTGACTTGACATGCCCCTAGTATTTTGTTTGGGCTTTTATCATGATATGCCCCCCCAGTATTTTGTTTGGGCTTTCTATGTTGGGTTTTGAGTACTGCCAAAATGCTGAATTGATTTGCTATAGTATACTAAAACCATTTTATGTTTATGCCTCTCAGCTTTGTTTGGGCATCTTTTGTCATTGAGGACTACTTTGTAGATTGAAAGAGTTTTTTTTTTTTTTTTTTTTTTTTTGCACTTGCCCCCCAGTGTAGGGTGTGATCCTTGTCAGGGTTAATTATCAAAAAATAATTATGAGGCCCAAATAGGGATTGCGATGGATATTTGAGACTTTGTGAAGGCATATCAAAGATGGTCTTTCCTCATTTCAAAAACATGCATCCAGGATCAGTAGACTTTGCTTTTCCATGCGAAATGATTTATTGATTTTTGGATTATTTGTTTAGCTAAGAGCTTAACTTTATGATGTGGGTTTTGATGGTATGAGATCACCTTTCAATGAAATCCTTTGAATTCCCAGAACACATTTGTTAAACAAACATTAATTTGGCATTTCTTTTCGTACTAGACTTTGATTTGCCAAAAATCTTAATGAAAATATAAGATCATGCGGAAAAATAGAAAAAGAATACACTAAAAATTCATGGCCAAATTTCAATTTCATTAGATGTCATGAGTAATACATTAAGCATAATATTTCTTCACAGCATCAGAGTTTACAGGTCTAGGTAGATTTTCTCCATCCATGTTAGTTAGAATTAAAGCCCCTCCTAAAAAAGCCTTCTTCACTACATATGGTCCCTCATAGTTTGGCGACCATTTACTCTGGTCTTCCGCTATTGATATCTTCTTCAATACCAAATCTCCCTCTTTGAACACCTTTGGCTTGACCCTCTTGTTGTAAGCTTTTGCTATCCTGCCCTTGTATAACTGGTGATGACAAACAACTGCTAGTCTTTTTTCATCGACTAAGTTTAACTGTTCAAACCTCACCCTTGCCCATTCTGATTCATCTAAATCTGCCTCTTTCAAGATCCTTAGTGATGCAATCTCCATTTCTAAAGGTGTGACTGCCTCCATCCCATACACTAAAGCATATGGGGTTGCCCCTATGGAAGTTCGAACAATAGTGCGATATCCGTGCAAGGCGCATGGGAGCATTTCATGCCAATCTTTGTAAGTAACGACCATTTTTTGGATGATTTTCTTAAGATTCTTATTAGCTGCTTCAACGGCTCCATTCATCTTTGGTCTATAAGGAGAGGAGTTGAGATGCTTAATTTTCCACTTGGTGCAAAGTTCGGCAATCAATTTTCCATTAAAGTTTTGAGCATTATCAGTTACCATCCTTGCAGGTAGACCATAGCGATAGATCAAGTCCCTTTCAATGAACTTCTTGACAACCTTTTGCGTTACATGGGCGTAGGAATTAGCTTTCACCCATTTAGTAAAGTAATTGATTGCCACCAGAATGAATCTATGTCCATTACATGCCTTCGGGTTAATTGGTCCTATGACATCTAATCCCCACATGTCAAATGGTCACGGTGAGGTCATGTTGAATAGAGGTTTTGGAGGTGCATTTATTTTATCACCATAAACCTGACACTTATGACATTTTCTAACATATATCGCGCAGTCTCTTTCCATGGTCAGCCAAAAATACCCAGATCTTTGCATTTGCCTTGCCATTGTATGACCATTGGCATGGGTGGCACAAATTCCTTCGTGAACTTCTTTCAAAGCCTACTCAATTTCTTTTTCATCTAGACATCTGAGTAAGGTCCCATCGAATGACCTCTTGTATAAGATTTCGCCATCCAAGTAGAAATTTGCGGCCATCCTCCTTAAGGTCTCTTTATCTGCCTTAGAAGCTTCATGGGGATATTCTTGGTGTTGGATGAATCTTTTGATATCACTATACCAGGGTTCTCCATCTGGTGACTCTTCAAGTGTGCAACAATGGGCTTGATGATTTCGAATCTTGATGTCAATTGGGTGGATCTTTTCTCTAGCGACAATTTGTACCATTTAAGCCAAAGTTGCCAAAGCATCGGCAAACTGATTTTTATCCCTACTCATATGAGTGAATTTGACCTCCTCGAACTCCCTGGCTAATTCTACAAGGTAGTTTTGGTAAAGTTTCAACTTTTCATCTTTTGTTTGCCATTCTCCTTTTACTTGGCAAATAATCAACATGGAATCCCCAAAGACTTCAAGTTTCTTAACCTTGAGCTCTAAAGCAGCCTCTAAACCAATGATACATGCTTCATATTCGGCCGTGTTATTAGTGCACTCGAATTGCAACCTTACTAAGAAAGGATATTGCTTTCCATCTGGGGAAATTATTACAGCTCCAACCCCATTTCCTGATACATTTACCGCTCCATCAAAATAGAGTGTCCACCACTCACTTGCCCCAATATCATCTCTGATCACTAATACGTCTTCATTAGGGAGATCGAAATCTAGAGGCTCATAATCTTCCATGGCATGATCCGCAAGATGGTCGGCAATTATACTGCCTTTTATGGCTTTCCTCGTCATAAAAACAATGTCATATTCTGCTAACAGCACTTGCCACCTCGCTATCCTACTCGATAAATAGGGATTTTCACAGATGTACTTAAGTGGATCTAGCTTGGAAATTAGCCACGTGGTGTAGTATAACATATACTGCCTGAGTCTTCTCGCACTCCAAACCAAAGCACAACATAGCTTCTCAATCATGGTGTACCTAGACTCACAATCGTTAAATTTTTTACTCAAGTAGTATATAGCTTGCTCCTTTCTTCCAGATTCATCCTGTTGTCCTAACACACAACCCATGGCCGTTTCTGTGACCGTTAAGTACAAGATCAATGGCTTCCCTGGCATTGGAGGTACTAACAATGGAGGGTTTTGTAAGTACCTCTTTATCTTGTTGAAGGCCTCCTAACAATCAGTATCCCACACTCCAGGATTTTTCTTTCTGAGTAAGCGAAAAATCGGTTCACACGTTACTGTTAGCTGGGATATAAAATGGGCTATGTAATTCAAACGCCCGAGAAAACTCCTTACTTCCTTTTCAGTTTTAGGCACCGGCATTTCTTGTATGACCTTGGCTTTATCCGGATCAACCTCTATTCCTCGGCTGCTCACAATAAAACCCAGCAATTTTCCTGTCTTTACTCCAAAGGAGCATTTGGCAGGGTTCAACTTTAACTGGTACTTTCGTAATTTCTCAAATAGTTTCCTCAATATTTGCACATGGTCTTCATCGATCTTGGATTTAGCTAGTATGTCGTCCACATAGACCTCAACTTCTCGGTGCATCATATCATGGAACAAAGCAACCATCGCTCGCTGATATGTAGCCCCAGCATTCTTCAAACCGAATGACATCACTTTATAACAGAAAGTCCCCCAAGGTGTGACAAAGGTGGTTTTCTCCTTGTCCTCTTCTGCCATCCTAATTTGGTTATAACAAAGAAAACCCATCCATGAATGAATATGTGGCATTTTTAGCAGCATTATCTACCAAGATATCTATGTGAGGCAATGGAAAATCATCTTTCGGGCTTGCTTTGTTCAAATCTCTATAATCCACACACACCTGACTCTTTCCTTCTTTCTTAGGGACCACAACCATATTGGCTACCCATTGAGGGTAGTGAACGACCTCTAGGAACCCTGCATCCCATTGCTTTTGTATCTCTGCTTTAACTTTTAGGAGCATATCTGGCCGCATTCTTTTGTTTTTTTGTTTTACTGGCATGCTTCCTTCTATTAAAGGGATTTTATGCACGACTATATCAGTATCTAAACCGGGTATTTCTGCATAAGTCCAGGCAAAAATATCTGCATATTCATGCAAAAGAGAGATCAATTTTCCTCTTTCTTCAGTCGTAATAAGGGTACCGATTTTTAACTCCTTTTCCTCTTGCTTGGTTCCTAAATTGATGGTTTCAAGTTCCTCACTAAAAGGTTTCCAAGTTTTTTCAGACTTTTCCACCAATTTAGCAAACTCTTTTAAAACTTCTTATGCCCATTCCTCGTCATCAAATACAGTGACATCATTGTAATTTGGCCAATTATTCTTAGTGTGATAGTTTTGTGAGTGATTGGATCTTTCAACACTCTTTTTAAACACAATAGGAGCAGGCTCCATCTTCCAATTCTGGTGCGTCTTCTCTCTAGCTAATTTTTGAACAAAAGTTCTTACGGGAGGCTCATCGGCATCGTGGATATATATCTGTGGAAAATCTATCTCTTCTCCTTGGCATTCAAGAGTGCCAATATGCAGATCAGTTATATCTGACTCGATCTCCTCAACTGAACTACGAAAAGATACTTGGAGTGGTGGGAGGATAAGCTCTTCTTCTTTTGACTCTCTTCCCTCAATTTTTGCCATCCTTGCTTCTTTCCTAGCTTGGGCAACCCGCTTGTAATCCTCTTTTTTTGGCTTATATCCCAGTCCAAACCTCTGATCCGCACACTTCAATTTTATTATATTGATTCGCTCTGGCATTCCGCTTATGGGATCATACTGAAAGGGAATCCCGTTCCTTAAAAAAACACTTAGTAGCCATCTTCGCTGCTTCCGGGATTCTAGGTTTCTTTACTATCGCGCCCTCAGGAACCCAGTCTGCATTCACTATTTCAAAAGCATGAATATTCCCCTCCCTACAGTCCTTCGCTTCTACAAAAGGTACGGCCACATTCCTGGTCATTGAAATTGTTTCCTCAGCTTTGACAGTAATCAACATTCCATTTATAATGTATTTCAAGCAATGGTGTAGTGGAGAGGCCACTGCTTCAGCTGCATGTATCCATGGCCTTCCTAGTAATATACTGTAAAATAGATGTATATCCATTACTTGCAACGTCACTAGAAACATTTGTGGTCCCACATACAATTCTATTTCCAAAGTCCCCACTATCGGTCTTGGCAATCCGTCAAATGCCTTCGCCATCATTGTACTTGGCTTCATGTGCGAAGCATCAATAGACATTTCTTTTAACATGTGCCTTGGTAACACATTTAGTGCAGAGCCATTATCAACTAATACTTTCCCAATTAAAACATCTTTACATCGTATTGTGATGTATAATGGCTTATTATGTCCTGTACCATCAGGATCCACTTCATCTTCAGTAAAATACACATAATTTGAAGCCTGTATTCTCCCTACTAAATGCTCTATGGCCTCTAGGTTGATGTCCTGGGGTACATAGGCCTCATTCAACACTTTTTGCAAAGCTTTCCGATGAGATTCAGAACTTAATATCAATGAAAATAATGATATCTTAGCAGGGGTCTTCTTGAGTTGTTCCACCACACTATACTCACTATGCTTCATCAATTTTAGGAATTCATTGGTCTCCTCTTCTGTTACGGGTTTATTTATTTCTTCGGACACGTCGACCACTTCTTTCCCCTTAGTCCTTTTCAACTCCTCCGGGGTAAAACATCTACCACTTCGAGTCAAGCCTTCAATTTTGGGTAGAAAGACGAGTGATTGTCTTGCACCCTGAGATACATGCCCATAATTGTATGGTATGGCATTATAGTCTTTTCTAGGTGTAGCGGTGGGCTTGGTCAAAACTAATTTGGGTGGCCCTCCTGGAGTGAACTGGACTCGACATACTTCCTTATTTGACACCTCTGTCACAGACACGTTATCATCTATAATTGTCTCTATCCGAAGCAGACCTCTATTTATCATTTGCATCACATTTTCATAGAAGCCTCGACACTGACTAATAGAATGACCTTTCTGGTTATGATATTGGCAACATCTCATATCATCATATTTTGCTTTTGTCAGCATTTGATAGATTCTTTCTATCGGCACCTTTAAGCTTCTTGGAGGGTCAATGTCCAACATATTCACTGATCCACTACCCGAAGCATGACTAGGTAGCGGATTGGTGCTTACATTTGGGGGCTCTTCGAATGTTACCCATCCAGCTTTAATTAATTGGAGGAGCTTCCTTTTAAAAGCAATGCATGTATGGATGCTGTGTCCTGCGATTCCTGCATGGTATTCGCAAGTGAGATCCGGTTTATACCAATTGGGATAAGGCGGTTGCAAGGGTGTCAAGGGTACGGGAGCTACATGCCCAATACGTAATAACTTCTGGTATATCTCATTCAAAGGCATTGACAATAGGGGTAACTGTTCCTGAAGTTCTTGGTAACTCTTTTTGGGGAAACTTCTGATTTGGTTTTTTGGTAAATTTCCAATTTGGTTCTCGGGTCTTTTGGTAGAGAATGGAGAGTTGAAGCTAATGTTTGCGACTTGAGATGATGAGGGGTTGTATTTTGGGAACTGGGTGTTCTTGCCCTTATAACCTCCTTCAATATGATCAACCTCTTTTCTCTTTCCACTGAAACCCTTCTTTTCCATAGGTGTAGAGATTCTCCCATTTTTTATCCCTTGCTCTATACGCTCTGCCACGGCCACGACATCCGTAAATTATTGTGCCGAACTTCCCATCACATGCTCGTAGTATGGTGCTCTCAGTGTATTGGCGAATAGAGTAACCATTTCTCTATCTAAAAGGGGAGGGTGTACTTGTGCAACCAGGTCTCTTCATCTTTGAGCATATTCTCTTATGCTCTATTTTTCTCCTTTTTCCAGGTTGGACAGACTAGTTCTATCAGGGGCAATATCCATATTATACTTGTATTGCTTAACAAAAGCATCTACCAAGTCTTTCCAATTACGAACTCTAGTGTTATCAAGCCTCATGTACCAACTTAAAGCTGCCCCACTCAAACTATCCTGAAAGAAATGCATTAATAATTTCTCATCATGCACCACTTCCGCCATCTTGTTACAATATGACTTCAGGTGTGTGACAGGGCATTGTGTTCCAGTATACTTGATGAACTCAGGAACACAGAACGTTTTTGGTACCACCACATTTGGGACCAAACACATTTCTGCAGCCCTCACCGGATCATACAACTCTACTCCTTCAATGGCCCTTATCCTAGCTTCCAATGCTGCCATTTTGTCTTGATCAACACCATCAGATGACTGTGTTTTATGGGACTCATTTATAGATATTCCAACAATTGGTGTTGGTAAGGTTGCCGGTGCGGTTGCATGCCTAAAAGCGGGATTTTGTTGAGGATCTTGAACCCCGTCTCCGATTACCTCATCAGGGTGGTTTACCGCTTGTGTTTGAGTAGTTGTCGGAGGTCTAGTTGAAGGACCCTCACCGGAGGCATTTCTCAGTGTCTGCTCAAGTAAGCTAGCGATGCGAGCTACACTATCTTTTAAAGCATTCAACTCTTCTTGAAAGTGAGCATCTTGATGTGCGCGTTCTTCGTCCTCCATATTTCTTTGACGAAGACTAGTGTTGTAAATTCTAGGAGGTGAAGCTCTTCGGGGACCTATATTTCAACCTGTTGATGATATGTGTTATTTATGATGAATGAATATATGCATGATGGTTTTTATTTTTGAAAAACCAATCCATGACTTCTGTGCCGGGTAAGATCCGTAGACATCTTGTAGAAGTTTTGCCTGAATGCTCGAATCAATTGAATTATACACACTTGACAAAAAGCAAAAGGTGGACCTTGTCCATTTCATTCATCAAAATAGAGACATACAAAATATTTACTCAAATGCTACTCCTCTATTAGCTACAAACTTAACAAAAAAGGAGAGTTCATCCAAGTACATTTCATATTTGCGGGCACTGCCACCGATTCTAGTAGCTTTTACACATAGTTCATCTGCCTTCCTAGCCACTATATTGATCAGTTTATCAGTTTGCTCTATCTTGTGATGGAACACAAAATTATCCTGTCGTATCGCTTAATTACTGGCAGCCAATGATTCATTATTTTTCTCTAATATGCGAACCATTTTCTCAAGTTGTTGGTTTTGATCCTTAGCCTTTTGTAACCCTGCATCGAGCCCTGTTATCTCGAAGTTTAACTGGGCTTTGATTTCAGCGGTGCATTATTTCCATTCACTACGCTGCTCTTGCACTATTTTTAGTTCCTCTTCTTGAGTTTCTAATTCAGCTTGTAGAGTGGAAATACGGTCTCTCAGCTTGTTGGTTTGGGCTAAGTACCTTTTCATATTAGACTCTGCTACCCTCCTGGCCTCAAACTCACTTTCCGCTTGCACTCTGTACTGGGCTTTCAAATCTTTTTCCTCTTCAAGGACAAGACTGGCCACCCTTCCTTTCTCCTTCTCAGCTTCCCATTTCACCTTGTAATGGTCTCTTTCCTTTACTACCGAGGCTACCAATTCTTGGTCTGCATGCTCTCTATTTTCAGATGCTTTCTTCAAAGTGACCAATTCCTTTTCCAACATTTCATATTTACTCATCCGGTCATCATATCGAGAACTCGTTTCTTCTAGCTGACTTTTTTCTTGGATCAACCTATTAATCTGCTCTTCTTTTCCTTGCAGTTGACGATCCAAAGAAACCCTCATCTGTTCTTTTTCTAGTAGTTGCTTGCTTCTCTAGGAATTTCTGATTGCTTTTGCTGTTGCTGAGCTCAATCCTTAGCTTATCCAACTCTTTTTGCAGGTCCCTTTCGTCAACCCTCTTTCTTTTAGTTTCAACAAAGACGGGTGCTTTATCTCGTACCAGGCTTTGTCTTACGGCGTTTTGAGGTATTTCATAGCTCCTCCATACCAGGTAACCAGGGCTAACAAAAGGCTTCTTTGGGTGGGGCTCTCTGCAAACTAAAACAGGTTGCCCCCAGTCTCTTTTGATCACTTCGAGCTCAGCCAATGAGTTAACTTCTTTGAAAGAACCAGTGTATCCGGTCAGCCCTTTAGTTCTTGGTACATATTGTGTTCCCCCAAACTGTCTGGTTACTAGAGAGGGAGAACAACTGACATAACCGGTTAAGCCAATTAGTGGGACCCATGCCTTATTACCACAACTCATTAGATAAGTTGAATTATTTACCCAAGGGGCTTTCCATCTGAAATTACTTTTAGGAAGCTCCCGGTATTTCTCCACCCAAGACTTATTGTCTAAGTCTTTCCAATCTTCACTTAGAACCAAAACGAGAGGCCTCATGTTAAACCACAAAAAAATATTAAAGACTTCCCTCGGGGTTTTTAGGTGACTAACGATCCACATGAAAAGTAAAGGGATGCAACACCGCATTGCACCTTTCCCATGTAACCTGCAATGGTTCAAGGATAGGAATGTTTCAACCAATATAGCTGAAGCGGGGTTATTCTTTCCCTGCTCATATTCAACAAAAGCACTGGCCGCTTCCATGCTAATTATCCCAGCAGCTTCTGAAGGGAACAAAACTAAACCAAAGATTGCAAAAGCCACCGACCGATGCACTTCTTCTCTGAGCCTTCCTTTATCTTTACTTGCTTTCAAATTATTCTCAATCGCCTTCCACTTGAAACCTCCAAAAGATGTCATGTATTGGCCTACTTGATCCAGGCATAGTAACTTAGCAACCTCTTGGACTGTATTCTCAATCTTTTGTCTGAAATAAACTTTGTGAGGGTTGTGGGGGAAACTCAGGATTTGAGCATACTCTTCTATGGTAGGGGTCATGTCAACATCCCCAAAGGTAAAGCAACGGTAGCTGGGATCCCAAAAGTGCATAAGGGCTTTGACTGCTGATATCTGAACTAGAATTTTCATCAGGTGAGCGATTCTTCCATATCTTACTTCAAACAACGCCTCATCTACATACCCCATGATGGGCATAAGCCTCTTCATATTTTCTGTGGAGTAATGGATTTTGGTCATGTGTGGCAATCCATTGATTTTAGCTCTTGGGCAATCTCCCTCAGTTATCTGCGTCATCTCAGATCTTTCCCCGTATTCCAAAAAGGTCATGGAAGTCATGGTCTTGGTCTGATAATTTCTGCAATTTATTTTAAAAAGGAATGAATTATTAAAGAGATTGTATCCTAGCTTCTATATGCAGGGTAAGTTTTCTATCTGGTCACAACAGGTCCATGAATTGCCCAGTGATCACCTTACGTGAAGGTGGTATGGGGGTTTACAAGAAATGGTTGGGGCACAGTGTGACCGCCGTTATCAGGTAAACACTCAGTTCATAGTTGGATGTTTCACGAATCTGAACCCCGACTGAAAGTCATGAGGCAAACCACTAATCCCCACCTAACTTAGAATTTTTTTTTCGGAAATAAAATGCATAATGACATTTATCAAACACAATGTTATGCATGGTCATAAATTAAAAGTGCATGTTAAAGCAGTAAAAATGCATGTAAAAATAAATGAACTGGAGAATAAACAATCAAACAAACAAAGCTTAGTCCACCAAGTTCCCCAGCCGAGTCGCCATCTGTCGCGACGACGATTTTTCTAACAACGCCAACCCTTTTTATAAAGAGAAAAAACGGGCAAAAAGGCTGAGAGAAAACTAGTGAAAAACGGGGGGGGGGGGGGGGAAGTTCTGGAAATTCACAGAGATTTTCAGCAAATAAAAACAAGAGAAACGAGGGAAAATCACACGAACTACCACCACCATCTTCATCTCCCTCAGCGTTGAGCTCTCTCTCTCCTTCTCAGTCTGCAACTTCTCTCTCTCTCTAAAATCTAGCTCCGTTGAGCTCTCTCTCTCCTACTGTTAGAGGCCATTAAACTACCAAATATCACCCAAAATACCACCGTGAACATCCCCTACACACTAGCAACCTAAACACACTCTCAGGCGAAGCAACGACCACAGTTGCAGCGACTGTGACGTGAATCCCGCGACTTCAGAAGCTTCCTCCGGCCACCACAGGCCACCGTTGACAACGCCACCACGATAGGGATCATCACCTCGACCTCCTCTACCCAACGGTACTAACAGGTACGCATTTCATCACACTTGAAAAAACACTATTCATTCATCTTCTTCGTCGATTTGGCCATCTGCATGCAGTGGGACGCAATTTGCGTCCCACTGTTGATGCGGGCCAAGGTCGGGGAAACAGGCAGGGTTTTGTGCCCGACCCATGTGTCTAGGAAATTCTGGGCTTCCAGCCCATAAAGCTTGGAAGCCCGGCCCATGAGAAAGGCGGGCTGTCAGCCCATTGGACTGACAACCCAGCCCAAACCCATCTGGGCTTCCAGCCCACAAGGACTGGAAGCCTAGCCCAAGATAAAGGCGGGCTGTCAGCCCAGCCCAAAATTGACTGGGCTGCAAGCCCATCCGGGTTGCAAGCCCAGTCCAAATAAGGCAGGCTGTCAGCCCACCAAGCTGACAACCCAGCCCAAGTAAAAAATAATAAAAATAAAAAATAAAAAATAACAAAATATAATAAAAATAAATAAAAAACAAAAAATAAAATATTTTTATTGTTCTTGTTATTATTATTATTATTATTATTTTAAGAAAAACAAAAAAATTATAAACAAAAATGTATTTGTTTTCGTGCATACGGCCGAATTCCAAGATTTTTCAATGTTTATTTTTCATAAAAAAAATATATGTTGCATCTTTCTCATATTTTAAAACAAAAATTGAATATCGTAACTGGTTTATGATTATCCTTTGGAATTTGGCCAAAATATAAAAAAAAATAAAAAATATTTTTGTTTTAGCTATCTCGGTGTAAAATTACATTGTAAAGTACACTTGGAGATACTAAAAAAGGATTTTCTTTTATTGCGGTGTAAAATTACATTGTAAAGTACACCCGCAAACAAAAAATGTTTTTAATGCAGTGTAAAATTCTTTTGGTTTGTCTTTCAAATTCCTAACGAGGTAGAGATTCTCTCACGAAGAGAAATCTACATCGAACTTTAGAAAAGACAACAAAAAATCAAACTTAGGAAAAACAATCAAACAACAATGCAGCTTACCTTAGGTAGGGTGCACTGGGGGTGATACGTCTTCCCCTTGCAAAACAAGTCCCCTTACCCAAGACTCTCGCAGACCACTAGGTTCCTAGTAACCTTAATACTAGGTGGCGACTCCTGATATTTATAGTCGTAATTTTATGACTATTAAACACCCTATTCTCACCGCGCGCCGTTGTCTCTCCAGAGAGGGATACCGGGGCGCGAAGCGCGTAGAAAAATCGTCATCACGACAGTATAATTGACAACTTGAGCATGAACCGGTTCAAATAAGGAAGTCATAAGGGTGTTTAGAATGAGATTGTCTTGATGAGCCCAATGAGAGTAAAGGTGGGTTGGTGTTGCAGGGGAATTTGAGGAAAACATTCTTAGACGTTGGTCTTTTATGGCTCCGATACCATATAACAATATTCAAAACACTAGTTTTTGAGAGAAACATATGTTTTTGCATTACATTAAGTTCCATGTACATGCAACTTATATAGCATTACATTGACAAAGGAATTCTAACGTGAATATTATTCAAGTTGGTAACAGCTGTGCAATTTTAAATCACAGGATCATATCTTCCTCAATTTAGGATCCAATCATGTTATTGTGATTTGGTAAGTATTCTTCTGTTGCTGCATTCATGGAGGACTGCTTGTTGTGATCCATTGAAATTTCAGTTGCTGCATTCACGGGTTGATTAGGTTCCTGATCTTCATTCTTGATTCAAGTAACCATAACTTAATTCTCTACATAGAGCATTCCTGGCCATGCTCTACGTTCAACCACTTGTTCACCATGATTTGGATGTCCATAACTGCCACAGCTAACCCACAATCTATATAGATAATTGCTTGCCCTGACTGTTAGTTTTTGATGTGTTTTTTGTAGTTTAGAAGACCCATAATCATTGCTCTATCTTCATACCAAGTCCGAATCCAATGACTCCCATAAACCATTGCATGATGCTTTTTAAAGTCTTTGTTGCTTATGCAACAACTATCACTATCCATCAGAACAGAACTACACCACCACCTGCATTTGGTGTCCCGTTTGACATTGAAGAGGTGAGGGATCCTGTTACTCAATCTCCGATTCCTCAACTCTAAATTGGACAACATGGCTTTTCAACTTGATAAAAGATAGTGCAGAAGTCTCAAAATTATTTTCAGAACTGCCTTGTCCTTTTCTTTTTGACAGAAAAATCACCATAAATGTTGTATGCTTTATGTATAAATAAAGTTACTGGAAATGCTTTAGGGATATCTCCCGAATTGATCTGAGTCTTTTGATTATGTAGCCTTTCTGAAATTTAGGTAGTCAGTACCGTGAGGAATAAATGCCCTAAGACACCACTGGCTCTTTACATTAATGGAAATGGTGAGCGTATGATGAGAACTGGTGTTGACGTGATTGGGCTTGACTGGACTGTGGATATGGAAGATGGAAGGAAGCGTATGGGGAGTGAGATCAGTGTACAGGGAAACGTGGACCCTGCTTACTTATTTTCACCTCTTCTTGCAATCACTGATGAAATCCAAAGGTTTTCCATACGAGTTTTAAAAAAATCTGATCTCTCCAATTTAATCTTTACCTTTGCTGCCCATGCTTGTGGTTTCAGTTCAGAGCCAAGGCTTACTCGTTTGTTATCTGTGGCCTAAAGTCATTCTGGTTGAACCTCCACTACTCAATTACTTTAGATTGAGTCTTCGTGTACAGTTCATGGAAAGTTGTCCTGAGTGAATTTATTGAAAGATTTCCTCCTTTTGATATACTTCTTGACATTTACATTTACTTCTACTTGTAATTATTGATTTCTTGAATTAGCTTCTTTACAAATGGTTGCATACTAGAGTGTCAACAACAATCAATGCAATTGATGATTGCTAACTCGAGAGCAAGGTGTTCTACTACTTCCAGACCATTTTTCAGACGTCTGTTTCAAGGCACTGTAATCATAAAACTTCGATTGGTATACGATGTGAGAGAAAACATTGGCTAAAACATTATTACCATTTTATGGTCATAAATTTCTTCGGTTCATGCATCATGCGTTTCGTTGTGCTTAACTGAGACTTGGGTTTCCAATTTATTAATTGGATTCATTTTATTTGTTTACCCTTACAGGGTTGTGAGATGTGCTGGGACGAGGGGACATATTCTTGTGAGAAGCAGGAATTGAGATAGAAATTTTAAGATTGTATTTCAGAATTGTATTTGCTGTTACACACATGACAGCATATAAATATGCTTGAATACAGTAGCAGATCTTAATGATCTCTTTTAATTACATGCAATCAATTTCTTGATTTAATCCCTGATTTATCTCTATGTATAAAACACAATAAAACACAATCAATCAGTCTGGTCTAATTCCAGATTTCCTTAATTGGTCGTGATCTTCATCCTGATTTGCAGCCTTTGTATCTGATGCAATATTATCTTCTACACGCCCCCTCAATCTGGAGGGGAGTGCACGGACATTCAGATTGGCAGCAGCTGTTTGAAATCTTTGTGAGGAAATTGGCTTGGTGAGAGGATCGGCTAGTTGGTCCTTTGTAGAAATAAACTGTACTGTGAGCTTCTTTTGTTGAACCTGGTCTCGCACATAATGAAAATCAAGTTCAATGTGTTTTGTACGAGCATGGAAGAGAGGATTTGCTGTTAAATATGTTGCCCCTATGTTGTCACACCATAAAACTGGTGGAGTATGGGAAGAGAGACCAATTTCAGAAAACAGGGACTGTAACCATGTAATCTCTGATGCAGTATCAGCAAGGGATTTATACTCAGCCTCTGTGCTGCTTCTTGCGACAGTAGCCTGTTGTTTACACCTCCATGAAACAAGGTTGTGGCCAATGAAGATGCAATATGCACTGATGGATCTTCGATCATCACGATCCCCTCCCCAATCAGAATCTGAAAAGGCCTGAATTGCAACATTGGGAGACTGACGAATGAAGAGACCAGTAGAAATTGTGTGTTTAAGATATCGCAAGATTCGTTTCACTGCCTGCCAGTGAGGTTCCAATGGGGAATGCATGAATTTGCTGACCCTGTGAACCGAGAATGCGAGATCAGGTCGAGTGAATGATAAATATTGTAAACTGCCAACCACTTGTCTATACAAAGTGGGATCAGAAAAACTTGTGCCTTCGGTAGAGGACAGGTTACAGGAAGTGGACATTGGACTTGCACAGGGCTTGGCTTCTGACATGTGTGTTCGCTTTAGAAGATCAGCAATATATTTTCGTTGAGTAAGAAACATCCCTGCCGTAGACCTTAAGACTTCAACCCCAAGAAAATAGCTTAGGGTTCCAAGATCTTTCACAGCAAATTCTGATTGTAATTGTTGTAGAACATGTTGAATAGCCGTGTTTGACTTACTTGTGATGATGATATCATCAACATAAATGAGGATTAGAACCTGTACATCTTGATTGTTCCAAATAAACAAGGAAGGATCTGCTTTGCTAGCTTTAAATCCAAGTAGCTGAAGGGCATCTGTGAGCCGAGAAAACCAGGCTCTTGGAGCCTGTTTTAAGCCATATATTGACTTATGAAGTTTGCACAGGTGATTGGGATATTGAGGATGAATGTATCCTTGGGGTTGAGCCATGTATACTTCTTCTTCCAATGTACCATGAAGGAATGCATTCTGAATATCAATTTGTTGAATGCACCATTGTCGAGAGACAGCTAGAGACAATACAGTTCGAATGGTAGCATGCTTGACTACTGGACTGAATGTCTCTGTGAAATCAATGCCTTCTTGTTGATGGAACCCTTTGGCAACCAACCTAGCCTTAAACCTTTCAATTGAACCATCAGCCTTCTTTTTGACCTTGTAGATCCATCGACAGCCCACTATATTGGCAGTGGGGGGAGGTGGAACCAGTGACCATGTGTTGTTGCGTAGAAGGGCATCAAACTCAGCATTCATGGCAGATCGCCACTGTGATGATTTTATTGCTTCACTATAGCAGGTAGGTTCAATATCAGTGGAAGCAACAGAGGTGAGCAAGGCCTTAGGCAGGGGGTACCTCACGAAATCATTAGATTGATGTTTCGGTTTAAATATGTTGTTGCGCGACCTGGTTGTCATGCCGTGAGTTCTGCCTGTATTTTGTTGTGCTGGTGGATTCATATCAGGTGAAATGGACAATGGTGGCTGATTAGTGACCTCAAGAGTTGGTGACATGGTACTGTCATTTGGAATTTCTGGAAATGCAGGAGCATCAGAAGGAGCAGCAGCTGTTGGAGAGGATTGAGTAACTTGATTACCTGCAGATGAAGACACTATAGGAACAGATGTATCAGTAGAGGTAGAGGGACTTATAGTTAACTCATTTCTAATACTGGCATGTTGGGATATAGCAGGAGAGGTGGGGAGATTGATATGTGTGGTAGAGACAGTGTTTGAAGGTAGAGATGAAGAATTTTTGTTATGGAATGGAAACAGATTTTCATCGAAAATCACATGACGGGAAATGTAAATTCGGCCAGTTGATAAATCTAAGCATTTGTATCCATGATGATTGTTACTGTAGCCAATAAAAATGCATGATTTACTTCTAAAGTCCAATTTATGTTTGTTGTAAGGTCTAAGGTTAGGCCAGCATGCACAACCGAAGGTTCTTAAGAATGAAAAATCAGGGGCTCGGTTGTAAAGTTTTTCATAAGGTGAAATATTGTTGAGTGTGGGAGTAGGAAGTCTGTTAATTAAGAAAGTTGCAGTGTTAAAAGCATCTTCCCAGTAAGTTTGGGGTAGATGAGAGTGAGATAGAAGGCTCAAGCCTACTTCAACAATATGCCGGTGTTTGCGCTCTACAGTCCCAATTTGTTGGTGGGTATGCGGACAAGCAATACGATGAGCGATGCCAACGTTTTGAAAGTAGTTGTGAAGGCGACGATATTCGCCACCCCAATCAGACTGTATAGCTTTTATTTTATGGCTGAATTGTTTTTCCACATAAGCTTGAAACTGAAGAAAAATGTTTTCAACATCAGATTTTAGTTTCATGGGAAATAACCATAGGAATTTGGAGAAATTGTCAATAAAACTAACATAATACCGAGCACCTGTAGTAGAATTAACAGACGCAGGACCCCAAACATCAGTAAATATAAGGTCCAGTGGAGTTTGTGAAACATAATTTGAAGTTTTAAAAGGTAAAGCATGACACTTTGCTAGTTGGCAATCAGAACATACATGATGCATATTTGTTTTATCAACTGACAGTTTATTTGTCTTTAAGATTTGAAGAATAACAGGTGATGAGGCATGACCAAGACGTCGGTGCCATTGATCGAAGGATAAACGAACACTGGAGAATGCTTGAGGGGGATGATTTTGAGATGTGAATTGATACAGCCCGTTACTGACATGGCCACGATGAAGGATTGTTCCCGAGTATGCCTTCACAAGGAAATAATGACCATGAAATTCAAAGAACACATGATTGTCAATACAGAATTTTTGCACAAAGAGTAAGTTCTTGTAAATTTGGGGAACAAGTAGAATATCATTTAAGGCAAAGGAATGTGATGAAGTATGAAGAAGAGAATTGCCAGTTTTAGAAATGAGCAAACCTTGGCCATTTCCAACCTGCACTTGATCGGAACCTGTGTAGTCCTCATTCTGGATATTCAAGTTGTTAAAATCATGCGTGATGTGATGAGTGGCCCCAGTATCAGCATGCCAGTTTTTGTCCCCGTTATGTGTTGCAATAAGTGCATGTTTTTGTGGTGGTGAAGATGATTGCTGGTATGTAACATCAAATCGGTGGTAGCACTTTTTAGCAGAGTGGCCTTGCTTGCCGCAGACCTGACATATAAGGGTTGATGAACTGTTCATATCAGATTTATTGTATGAGAAATTACCTCCACCACGATAAGTGTTCATACGACTACGACCCCTAGTGTTGTATCTGTTCTTAGGGTGAAAGGTTGATCGTTGGTGCTGGGCAATGTTGGCTTCAGCAAGAGATGCAGGGGCAGATAGTTGCAACCTATCATAACGAGATTCTGTCACCATGAGGAGTGAATATATTTCTTCAATTGAGATGGGATCATTCCTAGTGTAGATTGATGAGACCAGGCCATCATATTCATGTCCTAATCCAGCAAGGATATAGGATATGATTTCATCATTTCTGAGGGGTTGTCCAGCCATTGCAAGTTCATCAGTTAATTTTTTGATGAACAAAAAATATTCATTTGCAGATTGGTTGGTCTTCTTGGCTGTGGCAAGTTGTGCTCGAATTTGTATGGTGCGTGCCCGAGATTTGGAAGAGAAGTTTGTTTCCAATGCTTGCCAGACTTGATGGGAGGTATCATAGGCAACAATTTGTGCCAACACAGATTCAGTCATAGATGACATGAGGGTACTGAGTATTAGGCTATCTTGCCTCAACCAGAGAGAATGTGCTGGATTTGCAGCCTGTGTGATTGCACCTGTATCAGGGTTTTGGGTGGTGATTATTTTTGGTGGAAGGGTTAGTGTTCCATCTAAGTAGCCATACAAGTCTTGGCCACGAAAGTAATGAAGAAGTTGGGTTTTCCAAAGAGGATAATTGTCTTGTGTTAGTTTCAGTGAAACAATGTTTGAAATTGGGATGACGGTGGGTATTTGAGAAGAGGTCAGAATGGTGGATGAAGAAGATGAAGAAGACATGTTTGAGACGTTAGTCTTTTTGAAGCTCTGATACCATGTGAGAAGCAGGAATTGAGATAGAAATTTTAAGATTGTATTTCAGAATTGTATTTGCTGTTACACACATGACAGCATATAAATATGCTTGAATACAGTAGCAGATCTTAATGATCTCTTTTAATTACATGCAATCAATTTCTTGATTTAATCCCTGATTTATCTCTATGTATAAAACACAATAAAACACAATCAATCAGTCTGGTCTAATTCCAGATTTCCTTAATTGGTCGTGATCTTCATCCTGATTTGCAGCCTTTGTATCTGATGCAATATTATCTTCTACAATTCTTAATCTTGTGCATGGTGTTCTTGTTGGTACACCAGAAGAAGCTGTTGCACACTTTTTTGAAGTTGCTAGAAGCTTGGAGTTTAGTACACCTCAAAGGAAGAGCAAATTGGTAGTTTGAGGAGTGGTGTCAGAAATTTATTTTGTAATTTGGTTGTTCAGTTTTGAGTTAAACACCTTATTCCTGCATTTTGACTGTTCAATCTCATTTTAGCCTGAACATGATCATGGTGCTGATTAGAGCTGCGAGGCTTTGTACATGTTTGTGCCAGAGCTAACTAGTCATGTTCAATTTTTCTGTAATTAAGATGTTGAAGATGGTTCAATAAATCTTTTATTGATTTCTGATTAGAACTGCTTAATGAACACTAAAGATACTCTAGCGTCGGTGATGGCCTGGTAGATTTCCAAGATGAAAATTAATTTTTTTATGTGATTTCCCTGCTAATTTTAGAATTTTATTTTACTAGCATTATTATCTGGATTCTATGGAATTATTTCGCATTTCTTCAACATATCATGCAGTGGAATCAACTCTGATAATTGTTTTTGTATTACAAATGAATAAGAACCCTATTTGAACCGTGGAACGGGTATAACTTTTAATTCTGCTAATTCTTATTTTCAACAAGTGCTAAGTTCATATGTTAGACTGGATCAATCATGCCAGTTTTGTAATAAATGTTTTTCACGGTAGGTTCCAAGGCCTAAGAGCCTTTGTTTAGAGATTTTTATACATCTATTTATGATGCTCCATTGCGCCACTCCAAACTTAAATTTGTTGAGCTTTGAGAATGCTGTTAGGTCTTGTTTTGGGAATTATGTTTTGAAGAACTACATTTGTGACCTTCGAATTTTGTAGACTGTCAAAACTTCAGAAATGAGAACCTAATTTATGCTCTGTGAATTTTGCTCCTAGTAGATTTGACTTTCGAAAGAACATGGGAAGACGTCTAGCTAGCTGCAGCTAAACATGGAAAATATAAAAAATACATCCTATGTGCTGTGATGATTTTACTTTCAAACATGGTTTTGGCTGCAATTTCCTGAGATATTATTATAATCTTGAGTGTGTGTCTGTGCATGTGAGTGTGTGTTTGTATGCACTCCAGCTCTGATTACACTTGCTTCTTTCTTAAGGCAGAGCTTTATACCTATCTATTTATTATATCTCTAACACTTCTGTGAATCCCAGATCTTGATCAAAATCTGGGTCATAGTATGTGTACAATGAGATAGGATATGCTAATTTTGAGGGTCTAGTTCCCGTCAGATCATGTTCAACACTTGGGATTTGATAAGTACTATCCATACTTCATCGAACCAATCAGTCCTTCAGTGTCATATGATAGTTTTCCTTGCAAAGATAAAATTTCGCTAGTGGCATGGAATATTTCCAAGACATGAAAGACTTTGTCATTCTTGTCTTTGTGAACCTCATAGCTGATTTGAATATTGTAGTTGTTATTATTATTATTTAGGGTTCTTCTATTGAAAGAGAGAGAGGTGAACATGGGTTTTGAATCAGCTTTCATGAGTCGGCACCTCTAGCCCTTTAATTGCATCTTATGTGCATTTTGTTCCTGCATATGAACGTGTTTACCACATGCTGTTTTCAGTCTCGGTTCCTGGAGAAGGTTTTGGATGCATGAAGTGAGGAAGAATTTTGGGCTTTGTCTGAGGTATTTCCATAAATGCAACTTCCTGTATTATTTTTGAAAGTGGAGCCCGGGGATTGCCGTTGGCCATACTTATATGTTTGGTAATGCTCGTTACTGTTTATAAGTGTTTTTCAGATGAAAATACATTTGATACATTTTGAGGACGGAAAATCATAGAAAAATACCTAATAACGCATCAATTTGATTCATTTTTAGGACGGAAAATAATTTGAAAAGCAGAAGTAAACACAACGCCAAACTGGCACCAATAGAATTGATGTTATGCATTAGCTTATGTTTTTCAGCAATGGATTTTAGAGGATGTAGGTTAGTGCTATTTACTCCATTCTGCAGCCAAACAAAGATGAAGTTAAAGCAGCTCAGGCACCATGGTAGACCTGGAGGCTTTCATCTTGTCCGAGGCATCTTCTCACTGTAGCCAGCGATCCTCCCTGATTCCTTTTGTTTTATTTATTTATTTGTGTTGGGGTTGGGGTTGGGATTTCTGATAATTCTGTAGCCGGGAAATCCTGTTTTGTTTGTCAGAGAGTTTGTTGTATGAACCTTCTCTTGCAATTCATCATTCAAGTACCTGTAAAAGGGTTTTATTTCTCGTTATGAATGCAGGGATGTTGTGCTGTTTTGTGGCCATTATAGGACATTGTACCACATTAGCGACTATATTTATGGATTAATTATGCCCAGAAGGAATTATTCCACGCTCTGGCAGATAACTTTGATAGTTTATCTGATCAGCAGCTGGTGCATGTCGAACATTATTAGAGGCTATGCCACAGTTCAGATTTGCTATACTTTTTCTTCAACAATTTGTGCTATTGTTTCTAACCTCGCCATTGTATTAAGGAAAGACAAACAGGGAGTATACTTTTCCATGTTAGTTATGAAAGGGAAGGGAAGCTGAGATGTTTAAAATTGTTTACTAGACTACAGCCCAGACAGTAAAATTTGATGAAGATCACTTTTCCATGCTCAAAATTTTCTTACCATTTATGATGACGCAGTCTTGTACCTGCCTGGGAAGGAGCTTCAGATAGGTGATCTATATATGTCCTCCATATTGTGCGATTCATCCAGTCTTTAATCATTCATATCACTCGTTTCTTTTATTATTTTGCAGAAATCAAATGGTGAAAAGATTCAAGGCTCTGCGGATGATGGGCCAAAAGCTGGGCAACTGTAAGTTTGATAGCAGACAGCAGGATTATCTTTCTCATAAAAGTTTGAGTTGTATTTAAAGGAGTGGAATCTGAAACCTTTGAGCCAACAATACTACTTTCCGAAAGTGTTTGTTCAAATTTGTTTCCTTAACGTGGACAAAACTGTTAACATCTCACTGATATTTCTTGCTATCTCTTTCCAGGTCAAAAGCATGCTGACAATGAAATTATAATTCTGCTTATGATGCAGCCGCCATTCCCATCAACTCCAGCAGACCAAAACTGGCCACATACCTTGCATCTATTTCTCTCTCTACCGCCACATAAGACAAATGAATCGTACTGCTTTCTCTATCAAGAAGGTCTCCCAACTTTCCAAATTTTCTTTTGATGACTTTTTTTGTAGCTCCCTTTTATCTTAATTTTCTTAAAAAAAAATGGTTTTATGCGCAGAAAATGACGGAGATCCTGGTTTTTTCCTATGAATGTGATAAAACATTTCTACCGGTCGAAAGAGAGAAAAGGAGGGAGGCCACTTTACTTTCATGGCCCATCGATCTAAAGCAGTCCTTGGAAAGTTCTTTTCTCCATTTCTTTTTCCTTTCGAGTTATATAGGACCTGGGAAGCTACGGGATGATGATCAACATTGAGTGCTGAGATGTTCAGGATTTTTGAAACATGCATCCTCAATTTCCGTATGCCCTTTGTCCTTCAATTCTCGAAAGTACTGGCCGCCGAAGTATTTGAATTTCTGGGAAATAATCTGAGCACATGCTTGCCCTTTCCTTCAATTCAAGGTCATGGATTACATTTTGAATTATTGAAGGAAGGAAAAGTTTTGCTCGAAATGAAACCTTATCAATTAATTATGAAAATGGCAAGCATGCGACTAGCAAGGTTGTCTTGTCTGGAGGTAAGATCACTATCAGACGATGAGCACAGAACATAAGCACGTTCCAAGATATTGCGTTTAGTATTCCATGATAGAGACCGCATTGTCATTCTTCACCGAACAAATTGTTAGACCAGTTGCGTGCGTCGGTGATTAGAAGAATATTATTGCTTTCTGCATCACAATTAACAATCTCACTTGCAAATTACAAATAAAAAAAGCTTTTACCGCTGCATCAAAGCATTGGCTTGGGATGGTCCACGCCTGCATGATCTTGCTTTAACGTGAATACATTTTTGGACGTGGTTTATAAGTGGGTGGCTACTTCCAATAGCCAAGCTTCCGGACGATCACATATTTACATATATGTTAGAAAATGCAAGTGGTAGGATTGGAATCAGAATTTTTTTTTTCTCCTGGTGAATTTCTTACCACTTGAATATTGATGTTTAGGAACTATCTTAACTAAAAATTTAAGTTGTTAGGCTTGAAACTTGCATACAGATCCAAATTACTTTGTGCTTAATTTTTATTAAATACAATGAGAGTGATAGATTCAAACTCGTGATTGCTAGATCAACAGTATTCTCAAAGAATCACCTCATCTAAAAACTTAAAGTAAGCTATTAGGTATGAATTATCTCACCCCAACTTAAGTGCAGGAACTAGTTTTTAATTCAATGAAGTAAAAACTCGTGAAATAGATTTAATTAACAAGAAGTAGACTATCCGGCAACTTTGTTTGATGATGTCGTCCTTCAGGCCAACAGCTTTTCAACCCACATTCCATTTAAGGGTTCGTAGACATACAAATTGGGTGAGGTTAACGCCGCAGAATTCCTGATAAGAGGTGCGTACCAGCTCTTCTTCGGCTATTTTTTCGACTGGAGTCTGGCATGAGTGTTCTACTTTGTTTTTCAAGTCACACGTACACATGCATCGCAAGTACTTACAAGGCAGACACAATAGAAAATGAAGTCCCAAACTGAGGCTTTGACAATCAACCCTAATCACCTTTTGTTCCCAAAAAAGCATTTCTAATTCATATCTTCATAACTTTATGCTAGTCAATACAGCATATAAAGTTTTCATCCCTCCATAAATCGCACCCAAAACCCTTTTCTTTGTCCATGATTTTTATTTTTTAGAGATTAATTAAGACTCAAGATCACTTAGAAGGACGAGGAACAGTACTAATACTAGTTGAGCTACAATAGATTGAATTATCTGTGATATGAGTTTGATCTCATCGTAAATAGATATATACCGAAACTAATTAAATCGAAAATCAATGTAAATGAAGCCAATAGGCCGCTATGAGTTACAGTGAGTGCAGTTGTGTGTAAAATAAGGCTAATTTATCCTAGTGAACTCTAGCTAGGTAGGATAATGGCATGACAGCTCTGCCTTCTTCAAGTTTCATGCATTTCTGAAAGCATGCATTTACGTTTTTTCCCTCAACTCTAAGGGCTGAAAACGCAAAGTTTTCTCGATTATGGATGCAAGAAATAAACTGTATATTGGTTTGGTAGTACATTTACAATTTAGGCCAAAACATTGATGTTCAGAATTTTTGTTTGTTCGCTCTAGATAATACACTAAGTGTCTATTTGAGATTGTTTTTGAAAGTGTTATTCATTAATAAATACATCAAAATGATGTTTTTGACACCAGCACATTAAAATTATTTAAAAACATCAATTTTTTTTAATTTAAAATATTTTTTCTGTTTTTCTTATTTTTAAAAATGTTTTTGAAACCGTGCCAAACAGGGGCTAAAGCGGAGCCAGGGGCTGTCACCTTGCAAGGTTCAATATGATCCTTTAATTCTAATGAATTTATTTTTTTGATATTTTATACATAAGAAACCTTGCAAATCACAATGTTACTTTTATCGTTAACAAGCAATTGAAAACTAGGAATTTAAATATATTGAATAGCTTTCTCTAATTCATACTCATCCACCCTCTCAACGGGAAATTCCTAGCTCTGCCACTTCACTAGTTATCATCAATTCATGTTACATTTTGTGCACACGCTGCTAGCTAGATAATGTGGTGCTATATAGTTTCTGTGATGCTGCTAGGATCTTTCATTTTTTCATTATATGGAAGACCAAGACAACAAAAGAAGAGAGACCAATACTACTAAATAAGATTATAATTTATATCTTTGATTTTTCAAAGTGTTTGTTAAACAAAATAATAGAAATTGTGGATAGTCTTCTTGTTTGGGAGATGAATGTGTAGGTTTTCTATGCAATGATGCCCTTGACAGTCCATTTGAACTCTATTTTAAATCGAAACCCTACGTTTTTGGATAATGGGATTCATCTCTGGCTTTCTCGAGTCCTAGCAGTTAACATAGCATTCACTCACAGATGTAACTACAATAATCTCTCGTAAAAATGAATTCTTTCCACTTCTAGCATTGTTCATTCTTAAACAAAGAACTCCTAGTCACTTGGGATTTTAATTCATACACTTTCAAGATTTTGATACCATATCAAAAAATCATTTCATTTAAAAACTTAAACTGCTAGTAGAGTTTCTTTATTTTATATATATATATATATATATATATATATATATATATATATACCATGAACTGGCCCATCAGACCTAGCAAATAGACTAGGAGTTCGAATTTTGCTCACTGTCATTTTTACTATTGAAGATATAAGAATCTGTCCTAGAACTCTAGTGTTCTGTGATGGTCATTATGATAGCTCCAATATGTGCAGTTAAACTAGGCGGCAAAGAGATTAAGAAAAGCTACAGTGATTCATACAATGCATTGGTTTTTAAATCCTTGTAAAGTCTCAATGACTTGAAGTTTGAAGAATGAAATAACAAGGTAATATTTGATTACTGTTTCAGAAATAAATACAGAGTAGATAAGAAAAGATATTTATATATATGTTTATTGTTTTAAAAGTACATAAATTCACAACAAAACTAACTCATAAAAAAAATTATTTTATATTTTCGGTCAATTAAATTTATTTGTTTTCCTTTGAATATGTTTATTTTATCTTGAAACACTAACCTAGCAAAACACAATCCAAATACCTATGCTAGTGTATGCTGTAGTACAAACTAGCGAGCACTTAGAGGAAAAAGGAATTGCCCTTTTATTATATTGTGTTGCATGATACAAAGAGCATTATGACCACAAACATAAATCAAAACAAGATGGAATCGATTATATAGATTTTTCTGCGTCATTTCGCACTATCACTTACCAAATCCACTTCAATATGAAAATATTTTGAAAATGTTTAAAAGAGAAATCTTTGGCTCCAATAGGACCTCCTATTGGTCAACATATCTGATCTTCAGGTCTTTAAGGGGATAAGGTAGAGGGATTTGGAAAAGAGCTACTTATACTGTATATTCTATAAACCTCCAACTTGATTAGAAAAAAGAAAAAAACGGAGACCTTGTAGCTTGGAGAAGATAACTAATACACAACGGATATTAAATATTGTAATTGTACTAGCTAGACATGCTTTCTGTAAGCAAAGAAGAGTTTGAATCAATGATATTTAAAGAGGGGGGGGTTAAAATTGTTGATGAAACAAATTAAAGTAACAAATGTAATTGCGGATGGATGGATACCCAAAAGGAATCCTAAGCACATTATGAGGATGTGGGGCAATGGATTTTATTTTGAGTGGGGGATACGGGAGGGACTAGCCATCCTGATTGTGCTACTTTTGTTTCAATGTTGAGGAGCTTAAAAATACTTGTATAATGCTTAACTAATGCTGCTAATATTCACAAACGGACACACATTGTTCAAGGCTACAAGTGTTTAGTTTGTCCGGACCTTACCAGTTTGTGTAGTAGAATAATATAGTTGGATACAACCGATGGTACAGCTAGTTATAGTAAACAATAGTTGTGTCTGAACGTCGTTGTTTCCTTCTATAAGAGTACTAATATTCTTGCTACAAGGGCTATAGCAGATGCTAGGTTCTATATAGAGATGATAAGAAAACAAATTAATTGAGAAAATTGCAATACCGTTGTGCTTATGCTTCAATAATGCATATCCAGATATATAGGAGTACATGACAGCAAACTTGACGAGGCTTTGATATGATAATCTTAAAAGGAGAAAATTAAAGGATGAGAAAATATAACTTACCCACTTTAATCAGCCCTGGTTTTATGATCTCTGACCGAATTCATGCATTTTCTCATTTTAAACAAAATTACAGTGCTTAAGCGATTAGAGGACCGATAGCAAATCCGATCGAGGAAGAGCTGGTGGAGGTCCCAAATGCCACGCTTATGCGAGCCTTGAAAATTTAAGAGCCTGAAAAGGGCCAAGAGTTGGCAAGTTAATTGCTAGATTAGACAAGGCATAATAATTGGTTACCAGCAAAGCCAGGTAAAAAAGCACTTCGAATAAAGAAATGGTTGCTGTGATCTTGGGTCTACATGAAAGGATTTGGAAATATTAGCTGCCAAAAACCACTAGCAAGATTCTTGAGCTACAAGGTTGGAGGTGAATCTTGTCGTATGATTTCTAGCTAAACTCACTCAATGATTGATCCATCTAATTAACCCGAACAATATTTTTATATCAAACAAGTAGATATCTTCGTTTTGATCAATTATTGAGATAATCTCCCTAAATGCTCCCTACCACAGTACTGTTAACTTCAAAGGATTGTGGGGTAATATATAATAGAATACCAAACATCACTTCTCTAAGCTGACAAAAAAAGATCTGGTTCAGCTAAAAAGGTCTATTAGTTACATGTAGCGAGCTAGCATTACCAAAGAAAAGTACAGTAACATAATGCGGAGTTTAAATATCCCAAGAAGGGACAAGGATTCCACTAAAATATAACCATGCAAACAAAGCATCACAAGAGCATTTTACATGGTGCCGTATTTAAGAATCTTAAATATATAGCTGATGTTAGTAGTGACAACAAAAACTATAAAAATTAAACAAATACACTGAATAAGAACTTAGTTTATCCTCCTCAGATCTTCAATCATCATATTTTCTTAAGATTCTGACAAAGATGAGTGTGTGGGCGAGCACATAAACATTTATATATATTTGTTGCATCTATGCGTGTGACTACATATATATAACATGCTCAAATGTTGCCCATTCATGGCGGGCACAAGATCGTGCAGAATCCCAAAAGAGCTAAGACTGATTTTGCAAGAGAGAGGGGGTAGGGAAGGGAGAACTTTAATTACACCATCCTAGCTCTAGGTATATAGTATATGTTTGTCATTAATTTTCAGATAATATTAACTAAACTACTGCAGTGTATAAAAAAAATACATGCCATGTGCTTTCTCTTTGGAGTAACTAGTATATATGCAGATTAGGGTTTTGGAGCCCTCGCATAGGGTTTAACATCAAGGAAAAGAGGGAAATGAAATGTACCAAGTTGTTGGGCTATGATTTATACACCGTATAATTAGAAAGTTTTTTTCTTCTTCTTCTCCCCTACACATGTTCTTGCATATGTTGACCGTGACACTCAGCTGAGAATTGTAATGAATTCTTATGTACTAAATCGGATTACTACAGAGCTTGGAGAATCTATATTATTAATATCGATCAATTACTAGCTGTATTTGGACTTTATCAGATCCAACGTTTTGAATAAAAGCTAGCTAGCCAAAGAGAAAAATTAAATCAAGTACCATTGTTTTCTAGGGAAAACCACAGTAAATCAAAGATTACTGCATATGAAAGCTTGAGCTCTCATCGTTAGCTTTCGTCGGGTTCCTCTTCTTCTTCTTCTTCTTATAAGGAATTCCTCTTGCCTTGGCCTGGGAGTCCCTCACTTCACGTAGGTATACTCTAATAGCACCACTTGCAAAAGGGTTTGTCTCAGGCAAGCCACCATTTTCTTCGTAAGCAGCCCTAAGCCGGCCGATGAGAGCATCGAGGCTACCCCAGGCTTGCTTAAGTGGGCAAGTACAAGGCCCCGGTGGCTCAGGCTGTCCAAAAAAGACACACCCTTGTAAGTGCACCTTAGTCTTGCCAAATTGATCGAGGTATCGAAGAAAATCAAGCACTTGGTTTGCGTTACACTGTGACAATGCAACTGGGGGTCTCTGGTTCCTCAAGTACTGACCAAAAGTGTTCCAATCGCGCCTTTTCTGCGACTCGTATCGACTCAACGGAGGCGGATTTTGCTGATCAGGAGCATTATCACCAGCAGTCGATGAACCTTCTGCTATGTCCTTCCCTTTGCTGCCTGACATCACCGAAAACAGTGAGTTAATTTAAGCAACTTTTTGGAGGTTGTGAGAAAAGAATGAAGAATATATTTCAGGAGGGGGAGAGGAAGAAGAGAGAAAAGTTTGCCTAGGAAAAAAACAAATAATGAAAATCACATCAGATGGGGCCAGTGATGAGACACGCTATGGGTCCTATGAAAGTGCTTTAGCTTCTCTTTTTCTTCCTATCACATTATTTTCTTCCTTTAGTGGTACTATTTGCAATAAGTGATCCTTTTTTCCTTGTATCTATTATTGTGTTTCCATCAGCCAAGCAATGATTATCCGGTACATTAGCTTAATTAGCACTATGTTTTAAGACCGGTTACTACCTAAGTAGCCCGGTTCAAGTAAACCCATGTATCCCCATTGGACGGGCTTGCTCGTTGTTGCTCTTCCTAGTAAAAAAAAAAAAGAGGATCCATAGCCTATCCCAGTGCATGATAGGAGCTAGGTAGGGTAATTACTCATGTTCATAGCCAATCCCAGTGCATGATAGGAGCTAGGTAGGGTGATTGATCTTGTTCATATGATTTAATCATATTCTCTCTTACTAATTAATTTATGTTTGTTTCTCGTTGGAAGTTTTGTAATTTGAAGATGAAGAAAGTATTTCAAACAGTCGTGATGAGTACTGTAGAATGATCTCTATTGAGATATTTATGAGATTTTAGTCAATAAATTAGGAGTTTCTTGTTTTCTATTGCGGATTATTTTCTAATATTTTTATATACAGTCATACTTTTTTGTGTTACATTTTAGCAAAGATTTGCACCCACAAGAATCTTAATTATAAAAATAAACAAAATATGGTACACTGCTTTCCCTCTCAAATGTAAATAACAAATCAAAATCTTGCAATCTCAAAACATATCTACAATAAAGTACTTTTCCCGATACAAAAAAGTAAAAAAGGCTCCTCCGGTGCTTAGCTTTGGTTCTTGATCTAGATTAGAAAACCATCTTCATGAACAAGTTAGAATTACCATTCATGGATATTAGAATATTTTAATCTAGAAATTTAAATATTAAATAATTTTTTTATAACTCATTTTTATATTTTCTCCAATAAACCATTTTAACTAACTTGTTCGTAAACCCATCATCATTTTATATTTAATTTATTAAATAAAATAAAAATTATGAGATTGGAACCTATAATCACTCACTTAGATTTTAATATAATATCAAAAAACAATCTTAATTTAAAAATCAAGATATTATATAAAGTTTCAAGATATAATTTATTTTATTTTTTAACCGTTAGAATTATAATATTATGTTAAATAATTATTTTAATATGAAAATAAAAATAAAAAGGGTTTTATATTACCTTTATAGTAATAAATAAATTAAAGAATAATAAATTATGGTAGCAATAATACTGCTTCTCACACAAACCAAGCGGCGCTCCTCTTTTCATCAGCAATCAATATTTCAATATTTCATTAGTTGATTGTATTTTCATTAATTTGGCTCTTATATATAGATCATCACACACTTAATAAGATGACTATCTTATTTCTTTAATGGCTCCAACTTCAATGTCATAAAATAAAAAAACTTCATCTTATTTCTTTAATGGCTCCAACTTCAATGTCATAAAATAAAAAAACAAAGAAATTAGACGTTTTGAATTTTAAAACTAATGGCACTCCTCTTTAGTTTGATGGTTTAATTCTAACCTTTTTAAGTGGAGAGGAAGCAGTATATAAAGTGTTGAGGATGTCAATTTCATATGATTTATCTGATATTATTCAATTCTATTAGATTGAATTAGTGTACAGTTCCATTCCATGCTATGCTGTAACTAAAATAAATTAAAATACATCATAAAAAAATATTTAGTATTGTTATGAAATCTAATTAATAGATATCAAATTTCTTAACTTGATTTCTAACTAGCTTAGACTTAAAGTTAAACTATAAGCTATCTGAATATAATCTTGTTAACTAGATAATTTTTTTAAAAAAGTGTTTATCTTAATTAACTCATCAAACATATGATCTTCATTATAATCTCCTTTGGATCAATTGTTTTATACATATAATAAAAATACAAAATTAATTTATATCAACCTAAAACTGAATGATAAAATTCAATAAAAAAAAACCATATTAAAAGATAGATTTAAAAAAAAAAATAAAGATAAAAACTTCAAAACAACCTAAAAAATCAATACAAAAAATCATCAGCTTGCTATAACAAAGTTCGAACATATGGGCAAAAATAACATGGGATATAAAAATATCAAAAAAATAAAAAATAAAAAAAACAAAAAGACCCACCCAGATGTGCAGGTCTACATAGCCTAACATGGCTAGCCCATTTATTTTCTTTTTATTAGGAGAGACTTATCATTTGCCTCCTTTTCTTCTTCTTTTTTTTTTTTTTAAACATGATATATGACATGTTGTTTATCATGATGTGATAAATCATATCCATGATCTAATTGATTTACCCTTATGCACTTCAACCACTTAAGCTACTATATAATGTTTGATATTAAACAATTATATATATATATATATATATATAATGTTCTTTGTTTTTATGAATGGTAACAACCCTATTTAAAGAGTAATAAGTAAAGTTTGTTTTGTATATTTTTATATCAAGATATGAACTAAAATAATTTCACAACCTATATTAAGTAATCTCAATAATTTTTCAATTATCCAGGATTTCATCAACATGACCATAAGGTCAAATCCTCATTTTTCTTGAATATTTAATAAATAGAATTATAGTTATAATATGTTGTAACTATGGCAACAACAATACAATTAATTGTAGAGTAATAAGATATCAAAGATGAAGTGAAGCGTAGAAGAATTATAAACTAATTAAAACAAATAAAATATTTTTTAAATACATCATTCATGATTGTATTATAAATGTAATTATATTTTTTATACAAAACAAGCAATCTCTTGATTACATTGTTTGATTAGAGAAAAGAACATGGATTCATGGAGATACCCATTAGAACAATGTGTGAGATACCTTAAGATTTATTATATACTTATATTACACAACAAATGTTTTTCAATCAACAATAATTAATTATTATGATCTAACACATACATGAACACAAATGTTCATATAATCCCTCAATGCACATTTTATTCTTTTTCCATCACTTTTTTTTTACAATTTAATATCACCAATACTAATTGTTTTGGACTTGCCATGAAACTTCAATGGTCTATACTAGAAATTTATTCAATCACTAAAAAAATTAGATTCTCTAACAACTCATTACTCAGTGCACTAATCTTAATACTCTAATATTTATATTCTTTTATTGCCCATTTACTAACGCTTCAATCCTATTAATCAAAGAATTTATTTATGAAATTTCCCATTAACCAAGATACTAATTTTATTAATCAAGGAATCAGTTTCTCAATCTGCATAGTAACTAGGGCATTAATACCATAATAATCAATAATTCACTTATCATTCATTAAACATGAGCATCAATCTTATTTTTGACATATATTTCCATTTTCACTTTATTCATTTTAAAACCTCCATATTATTTTCATTTATAATACCTATCTCTTTTTTATTTCATTCAATTCCATTTTAATTCAACTTGACCTAATATGATTTAGGTGGCATTTAATTTAACCAAATTCAATACTGTTACATATGCTTGGCTGAATTCCTTGTCCATAAAGAGAATAAAATTCTCCTTTTGATTCTTTATGATTTTTTCTTACTTCTATATCCTAGAACAAATCAATCAATTCAAGTAAACATAACCCCTTACATACATAGACAAAATCAAAATTTAAACCATCCGCTTTTAGGGTGGTATTGGCTATCGAAGAGAGAAATATAAGGATTCTTTATCTTTACTTTTGGATATTCCCACCCTTTAGACCTATTAACATTTAAGCTTACCATGTCACACAAGTCTAATAAATTGTATCAAACTCTCCAATTTTTCTCAATTCTCTCTTTTTTGGCTAAGACTACCAAATTAGAAGGGATGGATTTGTTTCTTCCATTTTTTTAATTTACTAGTTACCCAATCATTTTTCACGATTACAAACATTATCCAATCATATTTTACATCATTTCAATAATCAATACCATATTTTTCCAATTCACATAGTCCTAAAAAATGAATTTCTTCAACAAAACACAAAATCATAGCAATTACTTACTTTTTATATGCCCTTTACCTTAATTGGATGATGTTTCAAAGAATAGATGCAAGAAAAATCTAGCTCTCTTTTCTTCCCCTTTCCCTATCTTTTGTTTTTTTCTTCAAAACAATCCTTAACACTTAATCACTTCATTTAATTACCTAATTATATTTTAATCGCTCTAATTACATATCTTTTTATGTATGATGTAGATAGTAAAAAAGTCCTCAAAGAGCATGACGTGATGATAAAAAACTTGCGATCTGCACAGCAGGTCTCGAGTTCGAAAAAAAAAGTGACCCTTTGTAAGATCTGGGATAATTAGGGTTTTACTCACTCACCTGAACCCATAAAATACGCTTTCTGGAGGGTAGGGTCTCCTCGCATCCAAAAAAAAAAAAAATAGTAACGAAATAAGTAGAAAAATTAAACAAATGCTGACCCTTTTTTTTGCTAGTCATGAGAGAAACAATTAGGTATTTGTAGTCCAATTTTTTATTATTTGCTCGTTCACCCCTATTATTTCATATTTCTTATTTCTCCCCGCTGCCTTTACTTCTTACTAATCCCTACCATAATGTTATTTGTTTTATTCCATTTCATTCGTTTCATATTATATAAAACTATTTTATTTAATCAATCTTGTTTCTTATTTTTAGATTAAATAAAAACTTTTTATATTTTCACTCAGGTTGGGTTTTAACCAAATTTTACATGAACAATTAAACTCACCTTGAATTCTTTTAGTTGTAGTATTACTGGACTAGTATATGATTCAATATTCTTGCCATCCTAATTATTCATATTCAAGTTTAACTACATATTTTACTTTCCAAATAATAGAAATGCTTTTTATTTATTTTTAATATATATAATTATAAATTAAAATTTTATATTCAAAACCTATAAAGAGTAATTTAAAATCTAACTTTTATAATTGAAGTTTAGATTATGACATTTTAAAATGACAATAATAATAAATAATCAATTGAAGCATATGCAATGATCAAGGATTATTGATTAAAAAGATGTGCAATTATATATAACATCTCTATATCGAATATTAAATGGTATATGATATAAGCTAAGTGATATATGTTTTTGTTTTAATAACTACTTAATACAAGTCATTTAAGATATAATAGGCAATATATATATGATTTTTAAAAATAAGAGGTATTTAAATGATTTATATCTATCTATCTATCTATCTATAGCAATTCTAGTCCATAATTAAAAGAATAAAGTTTCACTATAGTTGAGGGACAAATCACTACTCATTGCATTGGAATAGTGCTATGATGAAATTGCTTCGGTAGCACATGAAGGTTTGTTCGGTCATCAAACGTTGTATTCTAAGGAGATATTCGCAAGGTCTTGACATCCCTTGTACGATGGGGTGGCGAATGTGCCAAACATGTCTCTAGAATGACCTTAACAGCCATTGTTTTTTATATTTGGTCTTTGTTTTTTATTGTTATCTTATTTATTTATTTTGAATAATCTATAAAATTACAAATATTTTTCAATTTCACTCATTTTTTATTATTTAGTCTTTCAAATTTAATTCTTATTGTTTTGATTGTTATTTGTTTTGTTTGGAATCATTTACACACACACAGTTTCATCCTATAAAAGTTTTTTTCTATCAAAATTGGTTCTCATTTTTTTTATTACTATCATTTTTACTTTGCTACATTTTTTAATTTTTTTTTAAATTTCATCCTTGAAAGTTAAAGTGGTTGAAATTAAGTTCTTTGATTGAACTCAAGTCCAAGATTTTATTGGTTATGAGTTTTAAAGATTAGACCAAATTTATGGGATATGTTTTGGTTTTGTTGGTTTTCTTTCTTTCTTAAAGTTGAAGTGTTTATTAACCTTTTTTTAGAGTTTTTCTTTGTTATTTTTATGGTTTACTATCTATAGAGTGAGTCTCATATTCATTACCGGAGTCACTAGTTTAAATGGTTAACATGTGTTGATTTGTTTTTAAAAAAATTGTTATATTTCAATTTTAAAATTGATATATTTCAATTTTATGATTCAACATTTAAAAATTAATTTTAATGATATTTTTTTGTTATTAGACTTTGATGGTCCTCACATGATTACATTTGATTTATTAATCTAAATAAAAAAAAAATTAAAATCGTTGTTGACGGGACTCCTTGTGAACATCTCTCTCATCTTTCATACTGTCTCTTTCTTAGCAGTAAGTATTACAAATTACTCCCGGAGGAATATAAATCTCAATGGCCAATTGTAGTATTTATGACGCTGAGAATCATCTAAAACACTGCCACGTGCATTTCATGCATTAGCTATTCTCCATTTGAAGTCACTGTCTTGTAACCTAAACAAACTTGCGAATGAAGTCACTGCCATTAATCAGTAGCACCAACACCAGTACTGCTGAAATGTTGTGTTATGATAATATCTAGCACCGGTGTGCTAGTGATGTTTTTGTTTTTACGCGTGATAGTTTCTTCAATGCATCCTTCCTTTCTGGAGGTTTTATCATTACGGACACGAGAGGCAAAGGAAGTCAGATATGCCCTCATTATCTGTTTCTTGAAGTTTAGCTAACAGATTACTAGGTTTCTTTTTTAGGGCAAGCTTTCACCTGTTGACTTTCTGCACCTCCTGATGAATCTAGTAGAAAGATCAGGCCCAGTGGAGACCTACTGCCTTGACATCTAGGATGATCTGGGCTAGTAGTGCCTCTCACCAGCCAAATTAATCTTTGCGGAGATATAATTGGGGATGCAGGCAAATGAAACTGCAGATGCTATAAACTTGATGATTACTGCTATTGTATCAATTATTTTTCTATATAGTCAAGTCCATAGCGTCTTCTCTTGTTGAGCTTTCAAGCACTTGGTTGTTTATTTGGTGTCAAAAAATATAAGTACTGAAACGACTCGCAAACATGGTTTTACAAAGAAAACTAATTTATTTCTGCATGTCTTCAAAGACACTTCAACTCAAGGACAGTATTAGTAGTGTTACAGACAAAAATATCCATTGGTGTCTGTTGGTACTTATCTTACCAACATTCTCATAAACAGGAATTATAAGCTGGTGAAACCCTTATCGGTAATTCCGGTTCTATCAATGATTCTATCAATATTAAATATACCAATGGCTTTACCAAATGACACAGTGAGCAAAAATGCTCTTACACACTCTGTATATTAAGGGTATCACTGACAAAAACATCGTCGATGATTCTTTCAGTAATAATCTGTCGGTAATTCTATCAATGATTAAACAATAGTAGTGTCATTTAAGGTAATTATTTTCCAACTCTCTGGAAAATACCGATCGAAAAGTTGTCTATAATTTTGTCATTTATATTTAAAAAATATATATTGAAAAATAATATAAAAATCAAAATATATTTTGAATTAAATTTTTTTTTTACATTCAAAATTGAAATACAATAAATTTAAAATAGAGACAGAGGCGATGCTGGAGGGGGAGGAGGAGGAGTAGGATGGTCAGGACCGTTGCGCCAAAAAGGAGGAGCACATGGATCACCTTAATGTGATTGAATCTGCACAACAATTCAGCACAATTTGGTCTTCTCAACATGTAGTCTTACTGTCTCACCATGAAAACCGGCTGTCACATCACACATTTTCTCTACTAAAGTTGTCTAGAACTTTGAAATTTGCATGAGCAAGACTGATATAGACAAGGTTCCAACGATCAAAACACTACAGGTTATTTGCCAATTCTCGGTCATAGTGTTAGTGAGTTCATAGACCCGATTTCTATCGAGTCCACTGGATGGTCCTACCCCAACCATATATCCGGATATAAATTCAGATGGGTTAAAGGATCGTCTTTGTATTTCTCCTTCAACAAAATATTATATGTTTTCTATAACAAAAACACAAGTCATAAAAAATTCAATGAAGTAATAACTTAAGAAAAAGAAATTGGTGAAAACCAACATACCAAGAATTATTGAGCGCGACTATCAATGAACTGTTGCTGAACCTTTTTTTGACGATCGCTACTTCGCACATGCGTCTCAACAAATAGATCCATCGATAATGGATCACGTACAAAGATAAAGTCTGCAAGAAAAATGTTGTGTGTTAAAAATATTAATAAAAAAATATATAAGAAAAAATGATGTTATAATTTTTTTTTATTATTCGCTTCGCATGTGAAACGAAGGACATGGAGTTGCCGATGTGTGTGGTAACAAAACCCAAAAAACAACAGTTCTTGTTTTGCACACCGGAATGTGAACGTCGTGTGAAAATCTCGGACATTATGTGCTCAATGTAATCCACCCATATAGCCTCCGGTATGTATGACATCCTGAATACCTTCCAAACTGCCACGTCATGCTAGAAATCACACAACCTACACTAACAGATGAATTATTTGTTAGTATATAAAAACATTTAATTTTGGTATTTGAAAAAAAGAAAAAGAAAATTAAAGTAGTCAAAATTACCAAGTTGCAACATGATTCTCCCTCACCCTTCTCGCAACATCATCATCAACATCCTCCTTGTCCCGACGACTGATTTTTTGCCTCGTGCGTTGTTGTCACCGGAGAGAGGAGATGACTCGCGGGAAAAGGGGGTATTCTTATAATCATAAAATTATGATTATAATTTTTAGGATTCATCACCTAGTATTGAGGTCACTAGAAAACCTAATGATTTGCGAGAGTTTGAGTAAGGAGACTTGTTGTGCAAGGGGAAGACACATCACCTCAGTGCACCCTACCTAAGGTAAGCTGCATTGTTGTTTGATTATTTTTTAAGTTAGATTTTCTATTCGTTGGTCTTTTCTAAGGCTTGAAGTAGATCTCTCTTCGTGAGGAAGTCTCTACTTCATTGAGTCGAAAACCTAACCGTTCTAAAGTCTGAATTTTAACACTGCATTTATTGTAATTTAATATTTATGGGTGTACTTTACAATGTAATTTTACACCCTGATAATTAAAGCTTACAACTAAAAAATGAACAAAATAATTGTTGAAATGTATTTGATATTTTGGCCGAACTCTAATGGATAATCATAAATTGGTTAAGATATCCTATTTTTTGTTTTAAAACATGAAAAAAGATGCAAGTTTTTTTACGCAAAATATGCTTAGGAAAATTTTAGAATTCGACCTTATGCACGAAAACAAAACATTTTTTTATTTATTTAAAATCCAATTTTTATTTTATTTTTAAAAAATATTCAGACTAGGCTTAACTCAACTAAATGGGCCGACCCAACCAAATTGGGCCAAAACAGCCCAACTCTACTGGACTTGGGCTGGACATAGCCCAGCCAACCAGGCTGGGCTGAGAACAGGTCTGGCCCGAGAAAGAAAAAAAATTGAATTGTGCAGATTGAATTAATTCACTCTGCATGGTTCACATATTACATGAACAGTGAATGCTTGCTGTGGAATACGCAATGACAGGAAGTCACCTGGCGAAGGCTATTGGTGACGGAGGAGGTCTGGCTGAGAGGTGGAGGCCGGTGATGGCTATAGGAAGAAGAATCAGTTGCTGTTACTGCGTGGAGAGGATGGTGCAACTGTCGACAGCGAAGAAGGCTTGCTATTGGTCATCTACGATGAGCTGCAAGTTGTCGCTGGTGGCCGGAGGAAGCAGAATGAGTTGTTGGATGCCGAGAGGTGGTCGTGAGTGGAGGACACAGTGTTGCAACTACCATTTGGGAATAAGAACTAGGACTGCATTCGAAGGTGGGGAAGAAATCGTTGTTGAGGTTGCCAATGTTGGTGAAGAAAGCAAAGCTGCTGACCTACCGGCATTGGGAAAGGAGAAGTTATTGACACACCAGCGATATGAAAGAAGAAGACTGGGACTTCGTTTCTGTGTCTTCTTCCTTCTCTGATTTGTTTTAAAATTATGTTCTTCATTCTCTGTTCTTTGTTTGTTCTCCCCATTACTATGAAAATGAGGGTTATGAAGTGCACTCAGAAGGGCAAGATAAGATAGGGATAAAAAACACACTACCTAAGAATTGAGGCCTAAATACGATACTCAAAGGATAAAAATATGATGATTTTTATGAAAGATACAAGAAAATGGTCTCATTGCAATGGGCTACCCAACTAAAGACATGATGATTGTAAAGATGATCTTATTATAATAAGCGACCTTCCCAAGTGAAAATGGTGAAGATGGTAAGGAACACAAAGATGATCTTATTTTAATGGGCGACTAACACAAGTGAAAATAAAAAATGGGGATGAAGATTTCATGGAATGGAAGATAGTGCTAGAAATCGCGCCATCTAGGATCTATGGTTGAGGGCTGGAAAGTGAACTATCCGAGTTGGTGGTTGAAGGATGGAAGAACACTCAAACGAGGAGGAGGATAGGGATGAAAAATGTACTATCTTAATTGATGGTTGAGGTTTGGAAAACACACTCGAAGAGGGGGAAAATAGGGTTGGAAAACCCACTATTTTAATTGATGGTCTAGGGCTGGAAAGTGCACTCAAATTAGAAAGGAAAACAGGGCTGAAAAGTGCGCTATTTTAATTGATGGTCAAGAGTTGGAAAACACACTCAAATGAGAAAAAAAAATGATAGGGCTGAAAAGCGCACTATCTAAGTTGATTATGGCTAGAAAGCACACCAAAATACAGGAAAGAGATAGGGCTGAAACTCACGTCATTTGTTTGAATAAGGGCTCACAACACACTCAAGGAAATGAAAGAGGTGAGAGCTCAAAGGCGTACACAAAAATGATGAATGAAGGTTTGTAAACTACAATCTAACATTTCTTATATTCTTAGAGGGATGCAATGCATGATGATGCATGTATACTTACTTGAGAAATATAGGTCCCCTTTCTTCTTCATGGTCTTATCTTTTTCAGAGTTTGGATCTCTGTAATTATCTTTAGTGGCTTCTCACTTTTGCTTACTCGAGTCGCAACTTGTGATTTTAACCTCTGAAGATGACAGATCTTCACCATATCCACATGCCCCTTGTTTAAAGACTTTCAATTTTGCTTGACATCCTCTATCTTTTTTCAAAAGGAACGGTGGAGGTGGTTTCATTGTATCTTTAGATTTCCTCCAGTTTGGTCATGCCCCACAAGTGTTTTAAGCTTCAAGTGTCTGCAGGAAAGGTTTGGTTATTTACAAAATTTTCTTCATGTAAGATTTTTTGAATTTCAAAGTCATTTCAAGCACAAAAACCATTTTGATGTCTGTTTAAAATAAACTTGCTCTCAAAAAAATTCAAGTGATCTCATTGTCAAGTTTTATGTTGCTTTTGACGGAAATGTGAAATGATGCTTGTTTCATGTCTTGCATGTTAAAAAGGCTTCGATCAAGTCTTGTGAAGCATTGCTTATCGATCCAGATAGCCTGTATTTGATGAGAAAGGGCTTTATCAAGCTTGTAATGTAGGCTTACACTAGACTAAGGATCATTAGTGCTTACTCTTAGAACTCTTTTTGGTCCATAGGTTTTGAAACCTCATAATTGATTTTCATAATGACTTGTCATGCCCCCAAATATTTGTTAGGGCTTTTTTCATGGTTTTTTTAGCACCATCATTCATGTTTGTTATTTTATTTTGCTATAGTGTACTCAAACCTTTTTTAATGTTATGCCCTCAACTTGTTTAGGAATCTCTTATCATTGAGGACCATTTTGTAGATTTGAAGAGATTTATGACCTTCACCCTTGCCCACCAGTGTAGGGTGTGAGCTTAGTCATGATTAATTATCAATAAAGTTTGTTAGGCTCAAACAAGGACTATAATGGATATTTGAGACTTGTTAAGGTATATCAAAGATGACCTTCCCTCATTTAAAAAACATGCATCCAGGATTGGTAAGCTTTGTTTTTCCAAGCAAAATGATTTTTTGATTATTGGTTTAGCTAAGAGCTTAACTTTATCATGTGGGCTTTTGAAAGTATGAGATTACCTTTCAAGGAAATCACATGAAATCTGAGAACCCTTTCGTTAAACAAACATCATTTTGACTTTACTTTCATCCTAGACTTCGATTTGTCAAAAATCTTTATGGGATTATGTATAATTTAGATCAAAGGGTATAAAGTGTACTTGTGTTATTTAAACAAAAAGCCAAAACATGTCATAAACACAAGAAAATACATGATCTTATTGAAAAGAAAGGCTTGCTTAACAATAAAGGTCTTGTGGCGTTACGAGCAAAATTGCCGACAAAACTAAAACAAGTTAAAACTGAAACACAATATGTGGAATGATCAAACAAAGATCAATTGCGAAAGCAAACTTTATCTTCTAATTCTAATGCACTTGTTTTTAAAAACTATTGCAGGGGACATTTTAACGATGTGGACACTTGGCACACCTCCTTGATTTGTCATTCTCATCAAGTGTTTGTTCCACTTCCTGAACTTAATTGGGCATAGGGTTTGGAGTTTCCTCAAATATTATCCACCCAGCATTAATCAGATGCATGAGCTTCTTATTTAAGGCATTGCAAGTCTGGATACTATGTCCTGCGACACTAGTATGCTATTCGCAGGTGAGGTCGGGTTTGTACTAGTTAGGGTAAGGTGGCTGCAAAAGTGCCTGAAGTTCAAGACCTATTTGCCCCAATGTTTAGTAGCTTTTGATACATCTTATCTAAGGGCAGTGGTAGCGAAGGTAGTTGTTCCTGGATTTTTTGGTAATTTCTTTTGGTAAATTTTTAGCTTGTTTCTTGCTTGAAGATTGATGTTTACAATTTAAGATGAAGGGTTGTGGTAGTTTTGGAATTGGTTTTTCCTACCCTTATAGTTGTCTTCAATATGGTGGACCTCTTTTCTCTTGCCTTCGAAGCCTTTTTTCTCAATAGGTGCGCAAATTCTGCCACTTTTTACTCTCTGTTCTATTTGTTCAGCTAAAGCAACGACATCAGTGAATTGCTATGTTGAGCTACCCATCACATGCTCATAGTATGGTGCCTTGAGTGTATTAGCAAATAATTTCATCATTTCTTTATCCAGAAGCGAGGGATGCACCTGTGCTGCGAGATCTCTCCATTTCCGAGTATATTTCCTTATGCTTTCTTTGTCCTTTTTCTCCAAGGTGGACAAATTTGTTCTATTAGGAGTAATGTCCATGTTGTACTTATATTGGAATGATAAAAGCATCTACCAGATCTTTCTAGCTATGAATCTTGGTATTGTCTAGTCTCAAGTACCAATTTAATGCTACCCCACTCAAACTATCTTGGAAAAAATGCATTAATAATTTCTCATCAAGCACAACTTCCATCATTTTGTTACAATATGATTTTAGGTGAGCGATAGGGCATTATGTCCCAATGTATTCGATAAATTCAGGAACACAAAACCTCTTTGGTACTAAAACATTCGGGACAAAACACATTTCTACAGCTTGTACTAGGTCATATAAGTTTACCCCTGCAATGGCTTTTATCCTGGCTTCCATTATCGCCATCTTATCTTGATTGTTGTCCTCCGATGACTTGGTCTTATGGAACTTATTGACAAACACTTTTATAATCACAGGGGTTGGTGCAAGTGCTAGTGCTACTAGTTGTACAAACTGGATTTTGTTAAGGATCTTGAACCCTCCTATCACCTCTTCAGGGTGGTTCATTGCTTGTGTTCGAGCAGCTGTAGGTCTAGTTGAGGGACCCTCGCCAAAAGCATTTCTCAGTGCTTGCTCGAGTAAGCTGGTAAGGTGAGTCATGCTAGCTTTCAGATAATCTAGCTCGTCTTGGAAGTGAGCATCGCGATGAGCACATTCTTTGTTTTCCATATTTCTCTATTGAAGTCCTGCGTTATGGAATTTATGGGTAGGAGTTTTTTGGGGACCTATATTTCAATCCATTCAATGTATGTTATGTATAATGATGGATGTATATGGATGCAAATATATGTACATACACAGAGTGTGAATTATCAGGGAGTTTTTACCTCAAAGACAAATTCTAGGTCATTACATGAGGGGTAAACTTTCTACCTGGTCTCAAAAGGACTATGAACTGCCAGTGACCTCCTTTCATGAAGGTAGTATAGGAGCTTATAAGAAACGGTCGTGGCACAATGTGACCACTATTATCAACTAAACGCTCAGTTCATAGTTGGACGTTCATGAATCTGAACCATGAATGAAAGTCAAGAGGCAGACCAATAATCCCCACCTAACCTAAAATTTGGTTTATTTGCAAAATTAAAATAGATGATGGCATTAACTCATACCCGAAGTGCTTATGTGTGAATTGAAAATAAAAAGGCATGCTAAAGTAGTATGAATATGTGCTAAAATTGAATATACCAACGAAAATAAATAGGCAAACACTCAAACAAAAAAAGCTTAGTCCAACCAGACAAGTCCTTACTAGAGTCGCCATCTGTAGCGACGACCGATTTTTTGCCTTCCCGCTGCCATCCTCGGTGAGGGGAGACAACGCGTGGGAAAGATAGTGTTCTCATAATTGTAAAGTTAAGACTATAATTTTTAGGAGTCGTCACCTAGTATTAAGGTCACTAGAAAACCTAATGGTGTGCAAGAGTTTTATTAAGAGGACTTGTTGTGCAAGGGGAAGACGTATCAACCCCAGTGCACCCTACCTAAGGTAAGCTCATTTGATTGTTTTTTTAAGTCAAATTTTTTATTCGCTGGTCTTCTAATGCTCCAAAATAGATCTCTATTCATGAGGAAGTCTCTACCTCATTGGGTCAAAAACCTAACCGCCCTAAGCTCTGAATTTTAACAATGCATTTATTGTACTTTACAATGTAATGTTACACCCTGATAATTAAAGTTTACCAACTAAAAAATATTATTGTTGAAATGTTTTTAATAATTTGGCCGAACTCTAAGGGATAATCATTAACTGGTTATAATATCTAATTTTTTGTTTTAAAACATGAGAAAAGATGCGAGTTTTTTTTACAGAAAATATGCTTAAAAACTTTTTAGAATTCGGTTGTATGCACAAAAACAAAACAGTTTTTTTGTTTGTTTTTTTAAATGCTATTTTTTTATTTATTAAAAAGTTATTCGGATCGGGCTTGACCCAACTAAATGGTTTGCGATAGTATTAAGATCACTGGGAAACCTAATGGTTTCCTTCACTGTTCACGTATTATGTTAACAGTGACGTCTACTGTGGAAGAGGCAACGACGGGAGGTCACCTGTTGGACGCTCCTAGTGATGGAGGAGGTTCAATTGGTGTCTGGCTAAGAGTAGGAAGCGGAGTGGAGGCCGATACTGGCTGGGGAAAGAAGAAACATCTGTTGTCGATGGCTTTTGTCATTGTGTGGAGAGGATGGTGCAGTTGTAGATGGCAAGGAAGGCCTACTGTTGGTCATCTACGATGAGCTATAAGTTATCCCTGGTTGCCGGAGGAAGCAAAATGGATTGATGGCTACCGATAGGTGGCTGTTGGGTGCAGGAGACAGTGCTGCAACTACCATTTGGGAAGGAGAAGAACTAGGACCGGAACCAAAGGTGGGGAAGAAAATGGTGCTGAGGCTGATGGTGCTGGGGAAGAAAATAAAGTTGTTGACCTTCTAGTGCTAAGGAAGGAGAAGTTATTGACCCATTAGCGGTTGGGAAGAAGCGGGCTGGGACTTCATTTTTTTTTTCTTCCTTCTTTGCCTTTTTCTTAAATTATGTTCTTCTTTCTCTGTTCTTTGCTTGTTCTCCCCGTTACTCTATTTTCCTCTTTTTTTTGTTTTGCGTTTCTTTTTCTAGTACCCCCTCCCTTCCTTTGTATCGTTTTCTTATAGTTATTTATAAGAACAACAACGACCTTTCAAATGCTCCTTGCATGCGGACATAGGTGACCTCTTCAACTTTTGTGATGATTGTCGTAATGACGATTTTTCGCGCTTCGCGCCTTGCCATCCCCGGAGAGGGTGAGAACGGCGCGCGGTGAAATGGGGGGGTGTTACAGTCGTCAAATTACAACTATAATTATCGGGAGTCGCCACCTAGTATTAAAGTTACTAGGAAACCTATTGGTCTGCGAGAGTCTGGATAAGGGGACTTGTTGTGCAAAGGGAAGACACATCACCACCAGTGCAACCTACCTAAGATAAGTTGCATTGTTGTTTGATTGTTATTCTAAGTCAATTTTTTATTCGTTGGTCTTTTTTAAAGTTTGACGTAGATCTCTCTTTGTGAGAGAATCTCTACCTTATTGCGAGTTAAAGACTAACCAAAAAGAATTTTTTATGCAAATTGTTTTTTTTTAAATACATTTTTTATGCAAATTTTGTATTTTGTATTTTTTTTGGTGGGCTGGCTGCCCAGCCCTGATGGGCCAAGAGGCCCATCATTTGGGGCTAGACTGCCAGCCCTGGGTGGGCCAAACAGCCCACCCATTTTAGTGGCCAGGCTACGCCTTGTCCCCTGCCCGGCCAGCCCACTGTTCTGCATGCATGCAGAACAGTGGGACGGGGGAGTGAATTAATTCACTCCCCTTACTGTTCACAAAATGGTGAACAGTAACTAGATGGTCAGGGGGGTAGGATGAACGGCGTACCTGTTACTACCGCCGGGTAGAGGAGGCTGAGGTGGTTCTTCCTGTGGTGGTGGCGTCGGAAATGATGGCCTGTGGTGGCCGGAGGAGGTGTCAGAAGTTGGCTGCCTTACATCGCTGCCACTGCTGTTGCTCCTGCTGTCTCGCCGAAGGCCGTGGTTGGGTTGCTGGCGTGGAGGTGAAGCTAATGATGATGATGGGGTGGTGCTTGGTGATCGGCTGGCTGCTGCTTGAGGAGAGAGAAAGGACTGTCAACGCTGTCAAATGGAGAGATAGAGAAAGCTGCCGACCGAGAGACAAAGAGAACTGCAGCCGCAGAGATGGTTGTTGATGACAACTCTACTGGTGCCGAGGAAGATGAAGGATGGTGGTGCAATTTTTATGGGGTCTTCTTCTTCCTAACGTGTTTTTGTTGTTTTTCTGTCAATTTTTTCCCTCTCCTGCATATATTTTGCTCCCCTCTCGCCCATAATTTTCCTCGTTTCCCCAGTATTCTACCAATTTTTCCTCCCCCCGTTCATCTGTGCATGCATGCAATTTATAGGCAAAAGGAGACAACCCTTCGGCTGCCCATTGCGTGCAGCGATGCGTTGCCTCTTCACTTACAGTAGCGTGCCTACTGAACAGTGCAGTCATGTCTGCAGAGGATTTGGGAGAAGGTGAAAATGTGATTTGGTCCCTCAATTTATAATTGTTCTAATTGCTCCCCTAATTAGCTTTAAACTTTTAATTTTGTGCAATTGTATCCTGTCAAAATTTTAACAGCAACCGTAGCTTTGCGCGCCTTTTTTATTTTGGTCCTTGGTTTCCCATTTGTGCGATTTGACCCTCAATTAACCGTTAAACTCTCAATTTTCTTCAAATTGACCCATGACTTCGCACAATTGGCTTGGAAAAATTCAATTTGATTTCCGAAAAACTCCAATCTTCTCAATTGAACCCGAATTAAGCCCAATAACTTGATTTTTCATCGAGTAAGCCCTTAATAAAGTTAATTTGACCAATTTAAAGTATAATTAAGTCCTTGCACTTAATTCAATCCTTCAATTGGACCCTAAATTAATTTTCAACCATAATTACACTTTTAAATTAGCCAACGATTAAATCAAACTGGCCCATAAAAATATAATTATATCTTTTGACTAAAATTTTACGCAATAATAAATTACTTTAGCTTTGAATATGCATTTTCCTTCATTTATGGGCAGAAAACAGGTACGATCGAGCTCTCGAAAACGTCCAATATTTCACCTTGATTTTTCTACCGACACCGGCCTCTTTTATTTTATTTTATTTTTAGGTAGATTTGGGGAATAACCCAAGATTGGGTTATGACAATGATGACGACGACGGTGTCGCGACGACAATTTTTTACGCGCTTCGCGCCCCGCCATCCCTCTCTGGAGAGACAACGGCGCGCGGTGAAAATGGGGTGCTTAATAGTCATAAAGAATACGACTATAAATATCAGGAGTCGCAACCTAGTATTAAGGTTACTAGGAACCTATTGGTCTGCGAGAGTCTAGGTAAGGGGACTTGTTGTGCAAGGGGAAGACGCATCACCCCCAGTGCACCCTAACTAAGGTAAGCTGCATTGTTGTTTGATTGTTTTTCTAAGTTAAAATTTCTTACATTGCATTTTTTTTTAAAAATTTCTTTATTATCTACCGATGTACTTTACAATGTAAATTTACATCGTAGTAAAAAAATCTTTTTTATTATCTATGGGTGCACTTTACAATGTAAATTTACACCGTAGTTAAAATATTTTTATTATCTACGGGTGTACTTTACAATGTAAATTTACACCCTAATAGATAAAACAAAAATATTTAAAATTATTTTTGATATTTTGGCCAAATTCCAACGGATAATCATAAACCGATTACGATATCCAATTTTTGTTTTAAAACATGAGGAATATGCAAAAAAAAATATTTTTTAATGAAAAATATGATGGAAAAAATCTTGGAATCGGGCCGTATGCACGAAAAAAAAACCTTTTTATGTTTTTTTATTTTTGTATTTTTATATATATATTTTTTAATAAAATAAAGTAAAAAATAAAATAAAACCATGGAAAAGGAAAATCTGTGGGCTATCAGTCCACCCCTGATGGGCCGGATTGACAGCCCACTCTTGCAAGGCTGGGCTGGCAGTCCAGCCTGATGGGCCGGACTGGCAGCCCATTCCTATATGGGCTGGGCTGACAGTCCAGCCCTGATGGGCCAGACTGACAGCCCAATGTATTTGGCGGGGCTAAAACTAGGTGGGCTTCCGGCCCAAATCCCGAAAACGACATTTGGGCCGGGAACATAGCCCGACCTGCCTCCCTCAGGCCCTGGCCCGCGTGAACAGTGGGACGCAAATTGCATCTCGCTGCATGCAGCCGGCCAAAGGAAGAAGACGAAGGAACAATACTTTTTCAAGTGTGACGAAACACGTACCTGTTAGTTCCTTTGGGTAGAGTAGATCGAGTTGATGATTCCTGTCGTGGTGGCGTCGTCAACGGTGGCCTGTGGTGGCCGGAGGGAGCTTCCAAAGTCGCCGGTGTTTGCGTTGCTGCTACTGCCACCTGGTCTGTTGCCTCGACGGAGAGTGGGGCTAAGATGCTGGTGTAGAGGGGAAGCTTATGGTGATGAAAAGAGGATTAGGGTTTTTTAATTTCTTTCCTTTTTCAATTTTTCGGGTCCTCATTTTAGGCAATTTGATCTCTATTTATAGAGAGAAATTTGCCCACTCTTTTCACTTTGGTCCTTGGTTTCGGATTTGTGCAATTTGATCCCTAATTTCGCGCAATTGGATTGGAAAAATGCAATTCGGTCTCCGAAAACTCCAAATTTCTCAATTGAACCCAAATTAAGTTCAAGAATTTGATTTTTTATCGATTAAGCCCTTAATTAATTTGATGAGACCAATTTAAAGTATAATTAAGTCCTTGCACTTAATTAAATCCTTCAATTGGACCCTAAATTAATTCTCAAACATAATTATACTTTTAAATTGGCTGACGATTAAATCAAATTGGCCTATAAAAATATAATTATATTTCTCGACTTAATTTTTACACAGATTTATCCGATGATATATTTTTTTTCCTTAAATCTGTATTTTCCTCTATTTTTTGGGGACAAAAGAGATACAATTAGACTCTCGAAAAGAACCAAAATTTGCACATTGATTTTTCTACCCATGCGGGCCCTTTTATTTTATTTTTGTTATTTTTGGGTGGATTTTAGGGAGTAAACAAGAAATTGGGTTATGACAGTTGCCCTCCTCTTTACAATGCTTACGACTAAAGTCTTGTAAAAGACTTTAGATAGTAAGCGTTGTAAAGAAAAAGAAAAGTGGATTTACCAGTCCAAGAAATGGTTGATCCATCCAGAAATGAGAATGAGGGCTATAAAGCGCACTCAGAAGGAAATGGTAAGATAGGGCTAGAAAGTGCACTACCTAAGGATTGAGGCCTAAGGAGGACACTTAAAGGATGGAAGATGATGATATTTGTAAATGACACAGAAAAATGGTCTCATTGTAATGGGTGACCTAACCAAGTGAGAATGGTGAAGATGGTAAAAACAAAGAGATAGTCTTGTTGTGATGGGCGACCTGCCCAGATGGAAGCAAAAAGTGGTGATGAAGATTTCTTGGGATGGAATATAGGGATAGAAAGCTCGCTATCTAGGATCTATGGTCGACGGTTAGAAAACTCACTCAAAAGAGAAAGAAAAATAGGGTTGGGAAACACATTATCTTAATTGATGGTCGAAGGTTGGAAAACATACTCAACAAGGAGGATAGGGATGGAAAACGCACTATCTTGATTGGTGGTTAGAAAACACACACGAAAAGGAAGAAAAATAGGGTTGAAAAACACGCTATTTTAGCTTATGGTTAAGGGTTGGAAAACGCACTCAAACAAGGAGAATAAGGATGGAAAATGCAATATTCTAATTGATGGTCGAGGGTTGGAAACGCACTCAAAGAGGAGGGAACATAGGGCTGGAAGGCGCACTATCTTAATTGATGGTCGAAGGTTGGAAAACACGCTCGACAAGGAGGATAAGGATGGAAAACGCACTATCTTGATTGGTGGTTGGAAAACGCAATCAAACGAGAGGAAAGGAATGACTAAGAAGCGCACGATCCTAATAGATGGTTGAGGGTTGGAAAACGCACTCCAATGAGAGGAAAGGAATGGCTAAGAAGCGCATGATCCTAATTGATGGTTGAGGGTTGGAAAACGCACTCCAATGAAAGGAAAGGAATGGCTAAGAAGAACAGGATCCTAATTGGTGGTTGAGGGTCGGAAAACTCACTCAAATGAGAGGAAAGGAATGGCTAAGAAGCGCACGATCCTAATTGATGGTTGAGGGTTGGAAAAGGCACTCCAATGAGAGAAATGGCTAAGAAATGCATGATACTAATTGATAGTTGAGGGTTGGAAAACACACTCAAGAGTGGAAGAGATAGGGTTGGAAAGCGCACTATCTTAATTGATGGCTAGAGAGCTCACCCAAATTTTGGAAAGAGATAGGGCTAAAAGCATGCTATCTGAGTTGGTTGATGGCTAGAAAGCGCACCCAAATAAAGAAAGGGATAAGGTTGAAAAACACTCTATCTGTTCTGATGAAAGGCTCGCAAGCGCTCTTAGGGAAGTGAAAGTGGTGAGGGCTCGAAGGCGCACACAAAATGATGAGTAGAGGTTTGTAAATTACAATTCCTCTAAAACATTTCTTGGATCCCTAGGGAGATGCAATGCATAATGACACCCAGAATCAAGAAACAAATAAAGTTGAAAAGCATGCGCAAGGAAATGAAAGAGGTGAAAGCTTGAAAGCGTGCACACAAAATGATGAATGAAGGTTCGTAAATTACGATCCCTCCAAAATATTTTTTAGATTCTCAATGGGGATGCAATGCACGATGACACCCAAAATTAGAAAAGAGATAAAGCTGAAAAGCATGCTCAAGGAAAAGCAAGAGGTGAGATCTTGAAAGCATGCACACAAAATGAATGAAGGTTCGTAAATTACGATCCCTCCAAAATATTTTTTAGATTTTCAATAGGGATGCAATGCATGATGACACCTAAAATCAAGAAAGAAATAAAGCTGAAAAGCATTTTCAAAGAGGTAAGAGTTTGAAAGCGTGCACACAAAATGAATGAAGGTTCGTAAATTACAAACCCTCCAAAATATTTTTAGATTTTCAATGGGGATGCAATGCATGATGATGCATGTATATTTACCTGAGAGATATAGGTCCCCTTTCTTCTTCCTGACCTTCTTTTCCGGAATTTGGACCTCTGGATTTGATGGCTTTTCGCTTTTGCATACTCAAGCCGCAACATGTGATTTTGACCACTGAAGATGATAGATTTTCCATATCAACATGCCCCCCGAGTTTGATCCAGATTCTTTGTAAAGGAATTATGGAGTCAACTTCATGATTTTGACCACTAGAGATGATAGATCTTTCATATCAACATGCCTCCCTGATTTTGATCCAGATTCTTTGAAAAGGAATGATGAAGTTAGCTTCAATTGCATTTGTAGATTGGCCCCTAGCCTGGTCATGTCCCACAAGTGTTTTAGGCTCTAAGTGTTTTCAGGAAAGAGTTGGTTATTTGCAAAGATCGTGTTTTCATATGGAATTTTGGAATTTCAAAGTCATTCCAAGCACAAAAACCATTTTGATTGCCCCAGTCGGGTCATGTCACACCAGTGTTTTAGGCTACGAGTGTTTGCAGGAAAGGGATGGCTATTTGCAAAAATTATTTTCATGGAAAACTTTTGGAATTTCAAAGTCATTCTAAGCACAAAAACTATTTTGATGTTTGTTTAACAAACTTGTTCTCGAAAGAATTCAAGTGATCTCATTGTCAGGTTTTATGTTGACTTTGACAAGAATGTGAAATGATATTTGCAAGTCTCGTATGTCAGGAAGGCTTCGATCAGGTCGTGTAAAGCATTTGTAAGGATTGTTTCAAATGGAAAAGCATTGCTTATCGATCCAGATAACTCGTATTTGATCAGAAAGGGCTTTATTAGGCTTGTAACGTAGGCTTAGGTTACTGGCTACGAAAAAAAAGATATTTGTAGGCTCAAAAGGTGTTTAAGGGGTTTCTTAGACTAAGGATCACTTAATGCTTACTCTTAGAACTCTATTTAGTCCTCATGATTGATTTTCATAGTGACCTAGCATGCCCCCCAGTGTTTGTTTGGGCTTTCATCTTGACATGCCCCCCAGTATTTGATTGGGCTTTCAACTTGATATGCCCCCAGTATTTGCTTGGACTTTCTATCATGGGCTTTTTAGCAGTGCTCTCATGTTGACTTGACATGCCCCTGGTATTTTGTTTAGGCTTTTTCATGGGTTTTTGGCATTAACATTATGCTTACTTGACATGGCCCCCAAGTATTTTGTTTGGGCTTTTATCGCGACATGCCCCCCAGTATTTTGTTTGGGCTTTTATCGTGACATGCCACCCAGTATTTTATTTGGGTTTTTAGTACTACCAAAATGTTGAATTAATTTGCTATAGTGTACTAAAACCCTTTTTATGTTTATGACCCCCATCTTTGTTTGGACGTCACTTGTTATTGAGGACTGTTTTGTAGATTTTTTTTTTTGCACTTGCCCCCCGGTGTAGGGTGTGATCCTTGTCATGGTTAATTATCAAGAAAACATTATTAGGCTCAAATAGGGACTTCAAGGGATATTTGAGACTTTGTCAAGGCATATCAAAGATGGCCTTTCCTCATTTCAAAAATATGCAATCTGAATCAATAAGCTTTGGTTTTCCATGCGAAACAAGATTTTGATTTTTTGGATTATTTGTTTAGCTAAGAGATTAGCTTTATTATGTGGGTTTTGGTAGTATGAGATTGCCTTTCAATGAAATCCTTTGAATTCCCATAACACATTTGTTAAATAAACATCAAATTGGCATTCCTTTTCGTACTAGACTTTGATTTGCCAAAAATCTTTATGAAATCATGGGATCATATATACTTTGGATGAAAGGGTATATGGAGTGCTTGTGTTATTTAGACAAAAAAAAAGAACACATCATAAACACAAGAAAATACATAATCATTGAAAAGAAAGGTTTGCTTGACAACAAAAAGGTATTTGTGGTGTTTGCATGCAAAATTGCCAACAAGTCAAAACAAGTTGAAACTGAGACATGACATGTGGACATGAGCAAACAAAGAGCAATTATGGAAGCAGGCTTAATTTTCCAACTCTGGTGCATTTCATTCTTAAAGACTCTTGCAGAAATCATTTCAGTGCTTGCTCTAGTACGTCGGCAATATAAGTCATGCTAGCTTTCAGACAAACTAGTTTTCTCGGATGTGGAAATGGCGGTGAGCACATTCTTCTTTGTCCATAGTTCTTTGACAGAGTTGAGTGTTAATGGACAGAAGCTCTTCGGGGACCTATGTTTTTGTCTGCCGATGATATGTTATGCAATGATAAATGCATGTGAATACAAATGTATGTACATACATAACGAGTGAATTATCAAGAATGGTGTACCCAAAAGCAAGTTCTAAGCCATTACATGAGGGGTAAGCTTTCTATCTGGTCTCAGAAGGTCTATGAACTGCCCAGTGACCGCCTCACGTGAAGGTAGTGTAGGGGTTTACAAGAAATGGTTGGGGCACAGTATGACCGCCATTATCAAGTAAACACTCAATTCATAGTTGGACGTTTCACGAATCTGAACCCCGACTGAAAGTCATGAGGCAGACCGCTAATCCCCACCTAACTTAAAATTTGGTTTACTCAGGAAATTAAAATGCATGATGACATTAATTCATATTCAATGTTATGCATGAGTTGAAAGTAAAATGCATGCTAAAGCAGTAAAAATGCATGCTAAAGCAGAAAAACACGTGCAAAAACAAATTGAAAAATAAACAATCAAACAAACAAAGCTTAGTCCAGCAATGTCCCCAGTGGAGACGCCATCTGTCACGACGGTGATTTTTTATGCGCTTCGCGCCCCGCCATCCCTCTCTGGAGAGACAACGGCGCGCGGTTAAAATGGGGTGCTTAATAGTCATAAAGAATACGACTATAAATTTCAGGAGTCGCCACCTAGTATTAAGGTTACAAGGAACCTATTGGTTTGCGAGAGTCTAGGTAAGGGACTTGTTGTGCAAGGGGAAGACACATCACCCCCAGTGCACCCTACCTAAGATAAGATGCATTGTTGTTTGATTGTTTTTCTAAGTTAAAATTTCTTACATTGCATTTTTTTTTAAAATTTCTTTATTATCTACCGATGTACTTTACAATGTAAATTTACATCGTAGTAAAAATAATCTTTTTTATTATCTATGGGTGGACTTTACAATGTAAATTTACACCGTAGTTAAAACATTTTTATTATCTACGGGTGTACTTTACAATGTAAATTTACACCGTAGTTAAAACCCTTTTTTTTTATCCACGGGTGTACTTTACAATGTAAATTTACATCCTAATAGATAAAACAAAAATATTTAAAATTATTTTTGATATTTTGACCAAATTCCAACGGATAATCATAAACCGGTTACGATATCCAATTTTTGTTCTAAAACATGAGGAATATGCAAAAAAAAATTATTTTTTAATGAAAAATATGATGGAAAAAATCTTGGAATCCGGCCGTATGCACGAAAACAAAACCTTTTTATGTTTTTTTATTTTTGTATTTTTATATATATATTTTTTAATAAAATAAAATAAAAAATAAAACAAAACCATGGAAAAGGAAAATCTGTGGGCTGTCAGTCCACCCCTGATGGGCCGGACTGACAGCCCACTCTTGCAAGGCTGGGCTGGCAGTCCAGCCTAATGGGCCGGACTGGCAGGCCATTCTTATATGGGCTGGGCTGACAGTCCAGTCCTGATGGGCCAGACTGGCAGCCCAATGTATCTGGCGGGGCTAAAACTAGGTGGGCTTCCGGCCCAAATCCTGGAAACGACATTTGGGCCGGGAACATAGCCCGACCTGCCTCCCTCAGGCCCTGGCCCGCGTGAACAGTGGGACGCAAATTCCATCCCGCTGCATGCAGCCGGCCAAAGGAAGAAGATGAAGGAACAATACTTTTTCAAGTGTGACGAAACGCGTACCTGTTAGTTCCTTTGGGTAGAGGAGATCGAGGTGATGATTCCTGTCGTGGTGGCGTCGTCAACGGTGGCCTGTGGTGGCCGGAGGGAGCTTCCAAAGTCGCCGGTGTTTGCGTTGCTGCTACTGCCACCTGGTCTGTTGCCTCGACGGAGAGTGGGGCTAAGATGCTGGTGTAGAGGGGAAGCTTATGGTGATGAAAAGAGGATTAGGGTTTTTTAATTTCTTTCCTTTTTCAATTTTTCGGGTCCTCATTTTTAGGCAATTTGATCTCTATTTATAGAGAGAAATTTGCCCACTCTTTTCACTTTGGTCCTTGGTTTCGTAATTGTGCAATTTGATCCCTAATTTCGCGCAATTGGATTGGAAAAATGCAATTCGGTCTCCGAAAACTCCAAATTTCTCAATTGAACCCAAATTAAGTTCAAGAATTTGATTTTTTATCGATTAAGCCCTTAATTAATTTGATGAGACCAATTTAAAGTATAATTAAGTCCTTGCACTTAATTAAATCCTTCAATTGGACCCTAAATTAATTCTCAAACATAATTATACTTTTAAATTGGTCGACGATTAAATCAAATTGGCCTATAAAAATATAATTATATTTCTCGACTTAATTTTTACACAGATTTATCTGATGATATATTATTTTTCCTTAAATCTGTATTTTCCTCTATTTTTTGGGGACAAAAGAGATACAATTAGACTCTCGAAAAGAACCAAAATTTGCACATTGATTTTTCTACCCATGCGGGCCCTTTTATTTTATTTTTGTTATTTTTGGGTGGATTTTGGGGAGTAACCCAGAAATTGGGTTATGACAACGGTGGCGTGCCTGCACTGTTGAAAGCACAAAACAGTGCAGTCATGTCTGCAAATCTTGCAAAATGACATAAGTAAAGTTTTGCCCTTGATTAATAATTGTTTTTATTGCGCTATTAATTGTCTTTAAACTTTTGATTCTATGTTATTTTATCCCCACCAAAATTGAATAACAGCTTCAAATTTACACACCTTTTTTTATTTTGGTTCATGGTCTTGGATTGATACAATTTGATCCTCAATTGACTATTAAACTTTCATTTGTCTTCAATTGGACCTTAAATTAATTTCTAAACATAATTATACTTTAAATTAGCCCCCGATTAAATCAAATTGACCTATAAAAAAATATAATTATGTCTTTTCACTTATTTTTTAGTACATTTATCCAATAATCATTTATTTTAACCTTGAATCTTCATTTTCCTTCATCTTTGGGAAAAATAGAGGTATGCTCGGGCTATCGAATCCGTCCAAAATTTCCAACTTTATTTTTCCATCAACACCAACCCTTTTTATTTAATTTTTTGTTATTTTTTTTAATTTCGAGTAGATTTGAGGAATAACCCATAAATGGATTATGACAGTTCTAATCAAATTTTCCCTTTGAGTAAAATTTAGAAAGGAAGATTTCATTAATATCAATTAACTAAAGAAATTAAACTAATAAAAAATATATACATTCATACTAACCTTAAATCTTGTAAACCATGCATTGACCCGCAGTCTCAATTCATTATTTTTGGAGACCTAATTCCATTGAAACAGAGGAATCTCCATCGACATTTTAAAGGTCACTATTATTGTTCTCACAACCTCAATATTTGTAAACCTGATTTTTTATTCGTTAAATAAAATTATCTTTTAAATAAATTATTAAACAAATTTAATTGGGAAAACAAAAACAAAAACTACATTGAAAGGTCCTCCTTCCATTAGGCCTATACTTGCGGGTAATTGGATCCCGCTATAAAGGGAGACCCCCTCGACTTTGTGGCATCGCACTTGATGACCCCGCATCATGAGTGTATGCAAGTGTCTATTTGTGATCAACACCTAATAACTCATGTTCCTTAGAATCACTGCTATAAGAACTATCATCGATGTTGTCTTAACAATGCGCAATGAATTTCCCCTATCCATCTACACTAATTAACGGATAAACAAAATTAAATGGTTCCAACATTGAAAAAATATTTAGTAGCACCTCCCCTATATGATAGACCACCTAAATTTTACAAACATGCAAAAACACATCATATATGTTACAAACCAGTCTTCTAATAATTTTTTATAATTTAATCTCGTAGGTTTATTTTTTACATGCTAATAGTTTTTAAATTAACCTTAAACTTAGGACTTTGTTTGCTAAATATAGAAAAAATAAAAAATATAATGAAAATAATAATTTAAAAAGATAAAAAAATTATCAGTTAAAATCCATTAACAAAAAAAAAGACAAATTATTAATGAATAATCTATTAACACAAGAAAAAATAATTAAAAATAATATAATAATTTCACACCAATACCATGAAGAACAATAAAAATTAATGCAAAAAACACACAACAAAAGAGAAGAAAAAACATTTTACTTTAAATTCATTGTAATTAAAGTTGGGAGGAGAAAAAACAAATAACTAGTGAAAATTAAAAGAGAGATGTTAATTAACAAAAACAATAAAAAAATTGAGAAGAGAAAGACATATCTAGTTTAGGTGGAGTAGAAGAAAAGATAAGAGAAGATTGAACATAGAGAGAAGAAGAGAGAGAACCAATATTTTGTGTATATGTGTGTGAGAGAGAGAAAAAAGAAGGAGAAAGAAGAAGATGAAATGTTTGTGTGTGCTGGTTGTGGTAATTTATGATTAAACTTGTACTAAAAATGACCATAGTAATTGTCGGTTCCTTGGCTTACTAGAGAATACCGACAGAATTAATTCATCGACAATATTGTGTGTGATGTCTATAATGAACAATCACATGAGAAGAGGAACAATTCTCGTGACTACTGGAAAATACCAACAAAATTAATCCATTGACAATACCGTGTGTGATGTCTATAATGAACAATCACATGAGAAGGGAAAGAATTCTCGTGGCTACTGAAAAATACCAATGGAAAGAATCTGTTGACAATACTGTGTGTGGTGTCTATAATGAATTGTGTCAAGGAGAAAAGGAACAATTCTCGTGGCTTACTCAAAAATACTTAGGGATTTCATCATGGGTTTAGCAGGATAGAAGTTCTCTTCCAGTCTATTCTTTTTAGGTAAAATATTGCTCGCTCATTCGATAACTTTGTCATAAACGACTTCACTCAATCCATAACCTGACTTGATGGTGAAAACATGTATCACGACTAATAAAGTATTGTGACTCATGCAACCATCTTATAATGTTTCATCTTAGTCTTTTAAAAGATCAAAAAACCTGGTTGTGTCTACATTAGGTTCTTAGTCTATGATTTGACATTCTTTACAACACCTTGATTCATTCTCATCGAATCCATAACCATATTTCTATAAGGATTAATGATGGCATCTATAACTTCATGCATGTTGTTGGAACTAGATGTTTACCTAACCATCATTTCTATCATGGTCTCATGAGGAACAAATTCTTCTCCGTATGCATACCAACACAAGTGTTCCATTATGAACTTTTTTTAGTAGAATATGCATCATGACAACAACTAGATTGATAAACTTTTTGTTTTTGCACCTTCTACATGATTATCAAATACCGTCTCCACTAATATTTCTCGGATTAGATATTGCATAGTTAATAATACACTTAACTTTATTGCAACAATCCATCCTATGCAATCCTTGGGGTGATTCTCGATACATCCATGAATGATCCTCCATTACTTATATCAAGCCCATAAACAATAATCATGTATTAATTAAATACATTAACTAAACAAATATAATTTTACAAAATCCAAAACAAATCTTAACAAGTACAAATCATAAATTAATACAACAGTTTTCTATGAGAAAAAAATAAAAAACAAGTAAACCCCCAAAAAAATTAAGATACTTCAAAATTAACCACAAAAAGTTAACAAATTAAAATTAAATTCAAAAACCAAAAATGGTAGATTTGCTTACTTAAAGTGGAGAATCTTAAAAAAAAAAAATTAGAACAGAGACACCATAAACTAAGTGTTATTGTTGTGAAAGGTTGAACTATGTTGAAATTGGGGGAGGGGTGGCTGTTAGTTGCAAAGAAAAAAATAGAGAAGGTAAATTTAGGAGGGAATGGGGAGAGGATGGTTGATGGTCAGGTTATAAATCAAAAAATTACCAATGAATTTACCAATAAAATATTTGCTGGTCAATTTATCGGTAATTCTTTTGGTAACAACCACCTCATCGTGATTTTGAATTTTTTTAATCCCACTATAAATATTTTTGCTATATTTACTAAAAAAAAACTTTTTATTGGTAAAAAAATGTTTCGTCAGTAATAGTGTTGTAAAAGTCACATGTCATCTTACATGTATATTTTTTTCCTTTTTTACCACTGTAATTCCATCAGTATATATTGACAAAATATTTCCATTGTTGTTTACTGACAGATAAGAAGACAGAAAAACATTGTCGGTAAGGTTCACATCAAAATACTGACAAAACATTTATGTTAGTGTTTTCATATGTATTCATTGATTTTCTAGTAGTATACAAACATGCTATTTATGCATTAGTTTCATGCACCAAAAATTTCCTTTTCATGGCAACAATACAAAATCCATGGATAGTATAAAAGAAATATTAACCAACCAATTACATGGAATTATTTCGTAATTATAAAAAATGGACATTAGTTAATAAGTATTGGTTGTCTAATACCATTTTCCAGACCTTTGTTTCATATAATATAAAAAAAATTATTTATTTTTTCCTTTAAGAAATGAGTTACCATGCCTTGAAATGTGTCATGTTTGAGACATTTATTTATATAAAATATAAAATATTTGTTTTGCATGATAATATTTTACAAAAAAACATTTATCTAAACTGTTTTATAGAACATTTTTTTTATAGTGTTTGATAAGTAATCAAGGGAAAACTATGATGGTAAGACATTTTATAGATGTGTTTATGAACCAACTATATAAACATAGCAAAGATCTAATTTTTTGAGAGGTCAACTCGCTATAGCTGATCAAGGCTGAGGAGCCCTCATTATATTATAAAATAAAATAAAAGAGATTAGTGTTTCACTGTTCATTGTGAGTGAAAACAATGTGGATTGTAATAGTGTATTTTTGGGTTGGTTTGTTTTTCGGGTCGGTTCACCGGTTTATTGATTTTTTTATATTTTTTTACACAGTAAAGTAACCATTCTGTCCCTAAAAAACGACAAAAACCAATTGTAATCGGGAGGGGTGCCGCGGTAATTGCACACTACATTGCACAATAAAATAATCATTTTATCCCTCGAAAAAGACAAAAACTAGCGCTAGCCGGGGGATGACACAGGAATTTCACATTTTTTGAAATTGGCGAAATACTAATATGCCCCCCCAATAAGATAAAATTGAAGATTTGGCTGTCGGGATGTCACGGTAATTTACCATTTTTTTAAATTATTTCTCCTGAATACTGCGCGCGCGTGTGACACACGCGACCGTCAGTATTCGGCCTCACGCCCTCTTCGGGCGGCGCGTGAGGCGGCACCCGGTCACGTAAAATGTCCATCCGACAATTCACCCGATTTGTCGGCGTGTCCTCTTCCTCATGAGGTGGTGCGTTGTAGACCACGGTGTCCGGATTCGCGACGGTGGTCGGCTAAAGTTTGTTTGGCCTTTTTTCTCTCTCTTGCATGTTAAAGTACAGGTCAACCCCCGATTTTATGGTGTTTTCATTTCAGTCCTTGATCTTTTAATTGGTGTTTATGGTCTTGATTTTTGTTATATAAGTTTTGCTTTGTTTCAATTCGATCCTTCGATTTCTTTTAATTTCCGGATTAGTTTTAAATCCATTAATTTATTTGGTACTGAAGTTTTGATGTTTTCAATTTTATCTTTTAATTGAAATTGATAATATATTTGGATTTCATTTTGGCCCCTATAATTTTAATTTTTGATTTTAATTTCTTTATTTTTTTTAATATTTCTGAAATAGTCCCTTTTTTTTCCATATTTATATATGTGTGTTCTTAGCTGTGGTTTTTAATTTTTATTATTTTCTTATTTATTGAGGTGATTTTTTTTTGAAAAATTTAGTTTGTGTTTATGATCATTTGAAAATTGATATTTCTGTTTGTTCATTCTTTTGGTTTGTATATTAGTTTTTTTTTTTTACTTTCAAGTAAATAACAAATGGTTTTTTTCAGCTAATAATTTTTTTTTTGTTTTATCATTGATTTTATTTTTTTGTTTGCTCTTTTGTTAAAGTTTTTAGGCTTTTTTTTGTCTTTGATTTAATTTTATTTTTTTATTATTAACGCAATAATAATAATAATAATAATAATAATAATAATAATTTAAGTTTTTTTTCTTACTTGCTCTTTTGTTAATTTTTTTGAGTTTTTTTTTTCTCAGGGAAATTTAATAATTTTTATTCTTTTGACAGTAATAGTAGTGATAATTTTAGATGTTAAGACTTCAATATTGTTGTTGTTATAATAGGGTATGTTGATCTGTTTTATTATATCAAACTTTGTATGTATAGATGTTATATTTTATTTTTGAACTAGCAAATCCTATTAATTGCTTTAATGTCAACAGTTATAAATATTGTTTGTTTGGCCCGCAACGTAGTGCGGGCAATTTAACTAGTATTATGCTAAAACAAATATTGTTTTATAGAAAATGCAATGGTAGTCTAGTTGTTTCAAGTACATTAAAAGAAATAAGAAAAACAAAAGATTTGGGTTATAAGCCTCATTGTGTTTAATAAGTTGATTATATTTTAATTAGATAATAAAAATAGAAGAAACAATAGTAAATCTTTATAAAAAAAAAGAACATGATAATCTGTAAAAAAACATTAGTAATATGGAATTGGATTAACAAAATACCTAGAGTAAACTTGATATACATGTAATTTGAGTAATAAGAGGTGAGCCAATTCTGGTTGACCTGCAAAACTCATGTCCAAGGCAAAAGACCAAAATAACTTAATAGAGAAGAATTTAAGGAAAAGAACAAAGCCAATATTTTTTTAAAAAATAATAATTTTGAATGATAAAACTAGAAAAGAAAATGAGCCAAAAAAAAGGATGTCAATCCATATGAGTTTTCAAATTCGTGACCCCATCCCCAACAAATCAAATGCTAAAGGATAAAATAAAATAAAATATAAATTACACAAATGATCTAAGATAAAAAAAAATAAGGAGAAAATTAAAATAAAAAATAAATGAGAGAGCACCAAATTGCTTTTTATTATAGGTTTAAATTGAAAAGAAAAAAAAATTAACAGCAAGTAAAATAAAATCAAAGCAATGAGGACCAGATTAAGAAAAATACACCTCAAACTTTGATGGAATAACAAAAATTGAAAACCAATAAAAAATTTATCAAATGATAGAGGATTAAAACAAGAAATCAAAAGAAAAAAGAGATCAAATTAAATAAAAATAGCATATGATAAATTGTAATTGAAGAACTAAATAAAAAACAAACAAAAGATTTATAAAAGAGCTAAGAAGAAAAAAATAATAGAAACCAAAGGAGTAAGGACTCAAATTGAAATATCAAAACTAAAAAGAACCATTGTGTACTTTTGGGGGAAGAAGAGAAAAAAAAATAATCATAGTTGAAACATCACAAATTCACTAATGACATGTGTGACATCATGAGGAATAAGAGGTGGCAACGCTTATACAAACCAATATAGTTATGCCTTCTTATTTCATTTGAAGGGCACAAATATCTTTTGAATGATAACTGTCGCGACGATGATTTTTTCACACTTCGCGCCCCGCCATCCCCCCGTGTTTGGGGGAGATGACGGCGCCCGGTGAAAATGGGGTTTGTTTTATAGCCGTAAAATTACGACTATAATTATCAGGAGTCGCCACCTAGCATTAAGGTTCCTAGGAACCTATTGGTCTGCGAGAGTCTAGGGTAAGGGGACTTGTTGTGCTAGGGGAAGACGCATCATCCCCAGTGCACCCTACCTAAGGTAAGCTGCATTGTTGTTTGATTGTTTTTTTCTAAGTTTATTTTTTTTACACTACATTTTTCAAAAACCATTTTTTTGTCTGCGGGTGTATTTTACGATGTAATTTTACACCGCAGTTAAAGACCTTTTTTCTTATCTACGGATGTACTTTACAATGTAATTTTACACCGTAGTAAAAATATTTTTTATCTGCGGGTGTACTTTACAATGTAAATTTACACCACGAAAGCTAAAACAAAATAATTGTTAAATTATTTTTGATATTTTGGCCAAATTCCTACGGATAATCATAAACTGGTTACGATATCCAATTTTTGTTTTAAAATATGAGAAAGATACACCATATTTTTTTTACGAAAAATATGCTTGAAAAATCTTGGAATTCGGCCGTATGCACGAAAACAAAATATTTTTTGTTTTGATTTTTTTTAATAATAATAGTAATATATATATATATATATATATATATATTTCAAAAATATTTAAAAATATTTTTTTATTTTTTTTATTTTTTATTTTTATGGGCTGGGCTGTCAGCCACAGTGGGCTGACAGCCCAGCTTGAGGGGACTGGGCTTCCTGCCCGGATGGGCTGGAAGCCCAGCAAGGTTCGGGCTCGGCTTCCAGTCCTCACGGACTCGAAGCCCACAATGGTGCGGGCTGGGCTTCCAGTCCTCACGGGCTGGAAGCCCACCCTTTTATGGTCGGGTCGGGCACCAAACCCGACCCGATCCAGCGGGAGTGAATTAATTCACTCCCGCGAAGAAGAAGAACAGTAGATCACCAAATTTTGGAGTTTGACGAATGGCTTACCTGTTAATATCGTTGTGTAGAGGGTGTCGAGGTGATTCTTCTGGTTGTGATGGTGTCGAAAACGGTGGCCTGTGGTGGCCGGAAAAGGGCTCCGAAGTTACGGCGTTCACGCTGCAACTGCAGAAACGTCGCCGGGAGCTTCGCCTGAACGTGTGCTTATGTTTCTGGTATAGAGGGGAAGTGAATGGTGATGATGAAGTGGTTTTTAGGGTGGCCGAAGGACTGCCAACGGTGGAGAGAGAGAGAGGGTGAGTCTGCAACTAGAGAGAGAGAGACGTGAAACAGAGAGAGAGAGAGAGTGAAGCTGACGAAGAAGAAGGTGATCTTTTCCTTCAGTTTTTGAGCGTGTTTTTTATGCCAAAAATCACTGTAATTTGCCTAGAATCTATTCCTCTTTTCTGTGTTTTTTCACCGTTTTTTTTCCATTTTTTTCTTCTCCTTCACGCAGCGTTCCATGGCTGCTATTTATAGGGAGCTTGGGCTGCCACGGTGGCTGAAATACTGTGGATGTCATCGGCATGGTGGCCTGCTTTCGGCTGGGTAGCTGTTGGCAGCGGCACAGGCGGGCTGTCGGCAGCATGCAGGTGGCTGGTCGGCGGCGTGCCGTTGAAAATGGTTAATGGGCAAATATATTTTGGTCCTTCAATTTGTAATTGTTCTAATTGCACCCTCAATTGAATTTAAACTTGTAATTTGTGCAATTATATCCCCGTCAAAATTTCAACAATAGCCTTAAATTTGCGCGCCCTTTTTATTATGGTCCCTTACTTCCGATTTATACAATTCGACCCCCTATTGAGCATTAAATTCTCAATTGTCTTCAATTTGGCCCCTAATTTTGCACAATTAGCTTGGAAAAATTCAATTGGGTTTCCAAAAATCCCAATCTTCTCAATTGAGCCCGAATTAAATTTAAGAATTTGATTTTTTGTTAATTAAGCCCTTAATAAAATTAATTTGATCAATTTAAAGCATAATTAAGTCCTTACACTTAATTAAATTCTTCAATTGCACCCTAAATTAATTTTCAAACATAATAATATTTTGAATTAGCCCATGATTAAATCAAATTGGCCTGTAAAAAATATAATTATGATTTTTGACTTAATTTTTACCTCGAATTTGTATTTTCTCTCATTTTTGGGCATAAAAGAGATACGACTCGGCTCAAAAATATTCCAAATTTTCACCGTGATTTTCCACCGACGCCAAAATCCTTTTTGTTTTATTTTTCTTATTTTTTGGTATATTTTGGGGAGTCACCTAAAAATTGGGTGATGACAGTTGCCCCCCTCTTTACAATGCTTACGACTAAAGTCTTGTAAAAGACTTGAAATAGTAAGCGTTGTAAAGAAAAAGAAAAGTGGATTTATCAGACCTAGAAATGGTTGATCCATCCAAAAATGAGAATGAGGGCTATAAAGCGCACTCAGAAAGGAATGGTAAGATAGGGCTAGAAAGCGCACTACCTAAGAATTGGGGCCTAAGGAGGACACTCAAAAAGGATGGGTGACCTACCAAGGTGAAAAATAGTGAAAATAGTCTCATTGTAATGGGTGACTTACCCGGGTGAAAAATGGTAAAGATTGTCTCATTGTAACGGGTGACCTACCCAGGTGAGAGTGATGAAGATGGTCTCATTGTAACGGGTGACCTACCCAGGTGAAAATGGTGGTCGAGGGTTGGAAAACGCACTCGATGAGGGAAAATAGGGCTGGAAAGCGCACTATTCACATTGATGATCGAGGGTTGGAAAACTCACTCGAAGATGAGGGAAAATAGGGCTGGAAAGCGCACTATTTTAAATTGATGGTCGAGGGTTGGAAAACGCACTCGAAGATGAGGGAAAATAGGGCTGGAAAGCGCACCAAGTTCTGGAAAGAGATAGGACTTAAAAGTGCACTATCTGAGTTAGTTGATGGCTAGAAAGCGCACACAAATAAAGGAAGAGATAGGGTTGAAAAACGCTCTATCTGTTGAATGAAAGGCTCGTATGCGCACTCAGAGAAATGAAAATGATGAGGGCTCAAAGGCGCGCACAAAAATGATGAAGGTTTGTAAATTACAATCCCTTCTAAACATCTTATAGATTATCAGTGGGGAGAAATGCATGATGAAACCCAAAAATTAGGAAAGAGAGAGTTAAACAACATGCTCAAGTAAATGGGAAAGGTGGGAGCTTGAAAGCGTGCACAAAAATGATGAATGAAGGTTCGTAAATTACGATCCCTCCAAAACATTTCCTAAATTCTCAATGGGGGTGCAATGCATGATGATGCATGTATACTTACCTGAGAAATATAGGTCCCCTTTTCTTCTTCTTGGCCTTCCTTTCATGGGGTTTGGATCTCTGACTTTGATGGCTTCTCGCTTCTTCTTACTCAAGCCATAATTTGTGATTTTGACCACTGGAGATGATAGATTTTCCATATCAACATGCCCCCTGAGTTTGATCCAGATTTTTTTGAAAAGGAATGATGGAGCAAACTTCAATTGCATTTTAGATTGCCCTCAGTCAGGTCATGCCCCAAAAGTGTTTTAGGCTCTAAGTGTTTTCAGGAAAGGGTTGGTTATTTGCAAAGATTGTGTTTTCATGTGGGATTTTTGGAATTTCAAAGTCATTCCAAGCACAAAAACCATTTTGATTGCCCTAGTCGGGTCATGTCACACCAGTGTTTTAGGCTACGAGTGTTTGCAGGAAAGGGATGGCTATTTGCAAAAATTATTTTCATGTAAAACTTTTGGAATTTCAAAGTCATTCCAAGCACAAAAACCATTTTGATGTTTGTTTAACAAACTTGTTCTCGAAAGAATTCAAGTGATCTCATTGTCAGGTTTTATGTTGACTTTGACAAGAATGTGAAATGATATTTGCAAGTCTTGTATGTCAGGAAGGTTTCGATCAGGTCGTGTGAAACATTTGTAAGGATTGTTTCAAATGGAAAAGCATTGCTTATCGATCCAGATAACTCGTATTTGATCAGAAAGGGCTTTATTAGGCTTGTAACGTAGGCTTAGGTTACTGGCTACGAAAAAAAAATATTTGTAGGCTCAAAAGTGCTTAAGGGTTTTTTAGACTAAGGATCACTTTGTGCTTACTCTTAGAACTCCATTTAGCCCTCATGATTGATTTTCATAGTGACCTAGCATACCCCCCAGTGTTTGTTTAGGCTTTCATCTTGACATGCCCCCCAGTATTTGTTTGGGCTTTCATCTTGACATGCCCACAGTATTTGCTTAGGCTTTCTATCATGAGTTTTTTAGCAGTGCACTCATGTTGACTTGACATGTCCCCCAAAGTATTTTGTTTGGACTTTTATCGTGACATGCCCTCCAGTATTTTGTTTGGGATTTCTATGATGGGTTTTTAGTACTACCAAAATGTTGAATTAATTTGCTAGTATACTAAAACCCTTATTATGTTTATGCCCCCCAGCTTTGTTCGGGTGTCACTTGTCATTGAGGACTGTTTTGTAGAATTTTTTTTTTGGCACTTGCTCCCCAGTATAGGGTGTGATCCTTGTCGGGGTTAATTATCAAGAAAAGATTATTAGGCGCAAATAGGGACTGCAAGGGATATTTGAGACTTCGTCAAGGCATATCAAAGATGGCCTTTCCTCATTTAAAAAACATGCAATCTGAATCAATAAGCTTTGCTTTTCCACACGAAACAAGTTTTTGATTTTTTGGATCATTTGTTTGGCTAAGGGATTAGCTTTATTATGTGGGTTTTGGTGGTATGAGATCACCTTTCAACGAAACCCTTTGAATTCCCAGAACACATTTGTTAAACAAACATCAAATTGGCATTTCTTTTCGTACTAGAATTTGATTTGCCAAAAATCTTAATGAAAATATAAGATCACGCAGAAAATAGAAAAAGAGGATACACCAAAAATTCATGGCCAAATTTCAATTTCATTAGATGTCCTGAGTGATACATTAAGCATAATATTTCTTCACAACATCAGAGTTTACAGGTCTAGGCAGATTTTCTCCATCCATGTTAGTTAGAATTAAGGCTCCCCCTGAAAAAGCCTTCTTCACTACATATGGTCCCTCATAGTTTGGCGCCCATTTACTCTGGTCTTTTGCTATTGATATCTTCTTCAATACCAAATCTCCCTCTTTGAACACCCTTGGCTTGACTTTCTTGTTGTAAGCTTTTGCTATCCTGCCCTGGTATAACTAGTGATGGCAAATAGCTGCTAGTCTTTTTTCATCAACTAAGTTTAACTGTTCAAACCTCACCCTTGCCCATTCTGATTCATCTAACTCTGCCTCTTTCAAGATCCTTAGTGATGGAATCTCCATTTCTAAAGGTGTGACTGCCTCCATTCCATACACTAAAGCATATGGGGTTGCCCCTATGGAAGTTCGAACAGTAGTGCGATATGCGTGCAAAGCGCATGGGAGCATTGCATGCCAATCTTTGTAAGTAACGACCATCTTTTGGATGATTTTCTTAAGATTCTTATTAGCTGCTTCAACGGCTCCATTCATCTTTGGTCTATAAAGAGAGGAGTTAAGATGTTTAATTTTCCACTTGGTGCAAAGTTCGGCAATCAATTTTCCATTAAAGTTCTGAGCATTATCAGTTACCATCCTTGCAGGTAGACCATAGCGATAGATCAAGTCCCTTTCAATGAACTTCTTGACAACCTTTTGCATTACATGGGCGTAGGAATTAGCTTCCACCCATTTAGTAAAGTAATCAATTGCCACCAGAATGAATCTATGTCCATTACTTGCCTTCGGGTTAATTGGTCCTATGACATCTAATCCCCACATGTCAAATGGCCACAGTGAGGTCATGTTGAATAGAGGTTTTGGAGGTGCATTTATTTTATCACCATAAATCTGACACTTATGACATTTTCTAACATATATCACGCAGTCTCTTTCCATGGTCAGCCAAAAATACCCAGATCTTTGCATTTGCCTTGCCATTGTATGACCATTGGCATGGGTGGCACAAATTCCTTCGTGAACTTCTTTCAAAGCCTGCCCAATTTCTTTCTCATCTAGACATCTGAGTAAGGTCCCATCGAACGACCTCTTGTATAGGATTTCACCATCCAAGTAGAAATTCACGGCTATCCTACTTAAGGTCTCTTTATCTGCTTTAGAAGCTTCTTGGGGGTATTCTTGGTGTTGGATGAATCTTTTGATATCACTATACCAGGGTTCTTCATCTGGTGACTCTTCAAGTGTGCAACAATGTGCTTGATGATTTCGAACCTTGATGTCAATTGGGTGAATCTTTTCTCTAGCAACAATTTGTACCATTGAAGCCAAAGTTGCCAAAGCATCAGCGAACTGATTTTTATCCCTACTCATATGAGTGAATTTGACCTCTTCGAACTCACTGGCTAATTGTACAAGGTAGTTTTGGTAAGGTTTCAACTTTTCATCTTTAGTTTGCCATTCTCTTTTCACTTGGCAAATAATCAACATGGAATCCCCGAAGACTTCGAGTTTCTTAACCTTAAGCTCTAAAGCAGCCTCTAAACCAATGATACATGCTTCATATTCGGCCGTGTTATTAGTGCACTCAAATTGCAACCTTACTGAGAAAGGATATTGCTTTCCATCTGGGGAAATTATTACAGCTCCAACCCCATTTCCAGATACATTTGCCGCTCCATCAAAATAGAGTGTCCACCACTCACTTGCCCCCATATCATCCCTGATCACTAATATGTCTTCATCAGGGAGATTGAAATCTAGAGGCTCATAATCTTCCATGGCATGATCCGCAAGATGGTTGGCAACTATACTGCCCTTTATGGCTTTCCTCGTCATAAAAACAATGTCATATTCTGCTAACAACACTTGCCACCTTGCTATCCTGTTGGATAAATAGGGCTTTTCACAGATGTACTTAAGTGGATCTAGCTTGGAAATTAGCCACATGGTGTAGTATAACATATACTGCCTGAGTCTTCTCGCACTCCAAACCAAAGCACAACATAGCTTCTCAATCATGGTGTACCTAGACTCACAATCGTTAAACTTCTTACTCAAGTAGTATATAGCTTGCTCCTTTCTTCCAGATTCATCATGTTGTCCCAACACACAACCCATGGCCGTTTCTGTGACCGTTAAGTACAAGATCAATGGTTTCCCTGGCACTGGAGGTACTAACAATGGAGGGTTTTGTAAGTACCTCTTTATCTTGTTGAAGGCCTCCTGACAATCAGCATCCCACACTCCAGGATTTTTCTTTCTGAGTAAGCGAAAAATCGGTTCACACGTTACTGTTAGCTGGGATATGAAACGAGCTATGTAACTCAAGCGTCCGAGAAAACTCTTTACTTCCTTTTCAGTTTTAGGCGCAGACATTTCTTGTATGGCCTTGGCTTTATCCGGATCAACTTCTATTCCTCGGCTGCTCACAATAAAACCCAGCAATTTTCCCGTTTTTACTCCAAAGGAGCATTTGGCATGGTTCAACTTTAACTGGTACTTTCGCAATCTCTCAAATAGTTTCCTCAATATCTGCACATGGTCTTCATCGATCTTGGATTTAGCTACTATGTCGTCCACATAGACCTCAACTTCTCGGTGCATCATATCATGGAACAAACCCACCATCGCTCGCTGATATGTAGCCCCATCATTCTTCAAACCGAATGGCATCACTTTATAACAGAAAGTTCCCCAAGGTGTGGTAAAGGTGGTTTTCTCTTTATCCTCTTCTACCATCCTAATTTGGTTATAACCAGAAAACCCATCCATGAATGAATATGTGGCATTTTTATCAGCGTTATCCACCAAGATATCTATGTGAGGCAATGGAAAATCATCTTTCGGGCTTGCTTTGTTCAAATCTCTATAATCAACACACACCCGAATCTTTCCTTCTTTCTTGGGGACCACAACCATATTGGCTACCCATTGAGGATAGTGAACGACCTCTAGAAACCCTGCGTCCCATTGCTTTTGTATCTCTGCTTTAACTTTTAGGAGCATATCTGGCCGCATTCTTCTGTTTTTTTGTTTTACTGGCATGCTTCCTTCTATTAAAGGGATTTTATGCACGACTATATCAGTATCTAAACCAGGCATTTCTGCATAAGTCCAGGCAAAAATATCTGCATATTCATGCAAAAGAGAGATCAATTTTCCTCTTTCTTCAGTTGTAATAAGGGTACCGATTTTTAACTCATTTTTCTCTTGCTCGGTTCCTAAATTGATGGTCTCAAGCTTCTCACTAAAAGGTTCCCAAGTTTTTTCAGACTTTTCCACCAATTTAGCAAACTCCTTTATATCTTCCTCTGCCCATTCCTCGTCATCAAGTACAGTGACATTATTGAAATTTGGCCAATTATTCTTAGTATGATAGTTTTGTGAGTGGTTGGAACTTTCAACACTCCTGAAAGTGTAAGGTGTGTTCGTGTAAGAGTGCGTATTTGCAAATGACATGTCATAGACAAAAATGCATGATCTTATAAAAAGAGTGATCATTTGACAAAGCAAAATCTTGCGGCATCGTGAGCTAGATTACCATCAAGGTCAAAATAGATTAAAACATGGACATGATCAGACAAAAGTAATTACTTTTTAAACACAATAGGAGCAGGCTCCATCTTCCAATTCTGGTGCATCTTCCCTCCAGCTAATTTTTGAACAAAAGTTCTTGCGGGAGGCTCATTGGCATCGTGGATAGATATCTGCGGAAAATCTGCCTCTTCTCCTTGGCATTCAAGAGTGCCAATATGCAGATCAGTTATGCCTGACTTGATCTCCTCAACTGAACTGCGAAAAGATACTTGGAGTGGTGGGAGGACAAGCTCTTCTTCTTTTGACTCTCTTCCCTCAATTTTTTCCATCCTTGCTTCTTTCCTAGCTTGGGCAACCCGCTTGTAATCCTCTTTTTTTGGCTTATATCCCAGTCCAAACCTCTGATCCGCACATTTCAATTTTATTATATTGATTCGCTCTGGCATTCCGCTTATGGGATCATACTGAAAGGGAATCCCGTTCATTAAAAAACACTTAGCAGCCATCTTTGCTGCTTCCGGGATTCTAGGTTTCTTTATCATCGCGCCCTCAGGAACCCAGTCTGCATTCACTATTTTAAAAGCATGAATATTCCCCTCCCTACAGTCCTTCGCTTCTACAAAAGGTACGGCCACATTCTTGGTCATTGAAACTGTCTCCTCGGCTTAGGCAATAATCAACATTCCATTTATAATGTATTTCAAGCATTGGTGTAGTGAAGAGGCCACTGCTCCAGCTGCATGTATCCATGGCCTTCCTAGTAATATACTGTAAAATAGATGTATATCCATTATACCAAGTGATTCCTGCATGGTATTCGCAAGTGAGATCCGGTTTATACCAATTGGGATAAGGCGGTTGCAAGGGTGTCAAGGGTACGGGAGCTACATGCCCAATACTTAATAACTTCTAGTATATCTCATTCAAAGGTAATGACAACGGGGGTAACTGTTCCTGAAGTTCTTGGTAACTCTTTTTGGGGAAGCTTCTGATTTGGTTTTTTGGTAAATTTCCAATTTGGTTCTCAGGTTTTTTGGTAGAAAATGGAGAGTTGAAGTTAATGTTGGCGACTTGAGATGATGAGGGGTTGTATTTTGGAAACTGGGTGTTCTTGCCCTTATAACCGCCTTCAATATGATCAACCTCTTTTCTCTTTCCTCCGAAACCCTTCTTTTCCATAGGTGCAGAGATTCTCCCATTTTTTATTCCTTGCTCTATACGCTCTGCCACGGCCACAACATCCATAAATTGTTGTGTCGAACTTCCCATTACATGCTAATAGTATGGTGCTCTCAGTGTATTGGCGAATAGAGTAACAATCTCTTTATCTAAAAGGGGAGGGTGCACTTGTGCAGCCAAGTCTCTCCATCTTTGAGCGTATTCTCTTATGCTCTCTTTTTCCCCCTTTTCCAAGTTGGACAGACTAGTTCTATCAGGAGCAATATCCATATTATACTTGTATTGCTTAACAAAAGCATCTACCAAGTCTTTCCAATTACGAACTCTAGTGTTATCAAGCCTCATGTACCAACTTAAAACTGCCCCACTCAAACTATCTTGAAAGAAATGCATTAATAATTTCTCATCATGCACCACTTCCGCTATTTTGTTACAATATGACTTCAGATGTGTGACAGGGCATTGTGTTCCAGTATACTTGATAAACTCAGGAACACGGAATTTCTTTGGTACCACCACATTTGGGACCAAACACATTTCTGCAGCCCTCACTGGATCATACAACTCTGCTCCTTCAATGGCCCTTATCCTAGCCTCCAATGCTGCCATTTTGTCTTGATCAACACCATCAGGTGACTGTGTTTTATGAGACTCATTTATAGATATTCCAACAATCGGTGTTGGTAAGGGTGCCGGTGCGGTTTCATGTCCAAAAGCGGGATTTTGTTGAGGATCTTGAACCCCTTCTCCGATTATCTCATCAGGATGGTTTACCGCTTGTGTTTGAGTAGTTGTCGGAGGTCTAGTTGAAGGACCCTCACCAGAGGCATTTCTTAGTGTCTGCTCAAGTAGACTAGCGATGCGAGCTACACTATCTTTTAAAACATTCAACTCCTCTTGAAAGTGAGCATCTTGATGTGCACGTTCTTCGTCCTCCATATTTCTTTGACGGAGACGAGTGTTGTAAATTCTAGGAGGTGAATTTTTTCGGGGACCTATATTTCAACATGTTGATGATATGCGTGTTATTTATGATGAATGAATGTATGCATGATGATTTTTATTTTTGAAAAACCAATCCATCACTTCTATGCCGGGTAAGATCCGTAGATATCTTGTAAAAGTTTTGCCCACATACTTGAATCAATTGAATCATACACACTTGACAAAGAAGCAAAAGGTGGAGCTTGTCCATTTCATTCATCAAAATACAAAATATTTACTCAAATGCTACTCCTCTATTAGCTACAAACTTAACAAAAGAGGAGAGTTCATCCAAGTACATTTCATATTTGCGGGCACTGCCACCGATTCTAGTAGCTTTTACACATAATTCATCTGCCTTCCTAGCCACTATATTGATCAGTTTATCGGTCTGCTCTATCTTGTGATGGAATACAAGATTATCCTGGCGCAACGCTCCATTGCAGGCAGTTAATGAATCGTTGTTTTTCTCTAATATCAGAACTAATTTCTCAAATTGTTGGGTCTGATCCTTAGCCTTTTGCAGCCTTGCATTGAGCCTTGCTGTCTCGGAGTTCAACTGAGCTTCAATTTTGGTGGTGCATTCTTGCCATTCATTGCGTTGCTCTTGCACTATCTTTAGTTCTTCTTCCCGAGTTTCTAGTTCAGCTTGCAGAGTGGAAACACGATCTCTTAGGCCATTTGTTATGGTTAAGTATCTTTTCATGTCAGACTAGGCTATCCTTCTTGCCTCCAACTCATTTTCCGTCTGAACTCGGTACTGGGCTTTCAATTCTTTTTCTTCTTCAAGGACAAAACTGACCACCCTTCCTTTCTCCTTCTCAGCTTCCCATTTCATCTTGTAATGGTCTCTTTCTTTTACTACCAAGGCTACCAATTCTTGGTTCGCATGCTCTCTATTTTCAGACGCTCTCTTCAAACTGACCAATTCCTTTTCCATCATTTCATATTTACTCATCCAGTCATTATATTGAGAACTTATTTCTTCTAGCTGCCTCTTCTCTTGGATCAGCCTGTTGAGCTGCTCTTCTTTTCCTTGCAACTGACGATCCAAAGAAATCCTCATTTGTTCTTCTTCTAGTAGTTGCTTCTCGAGGAATTTCTGACTGCCTTTGCTGCTGCTAAGCTCAATCCTTAACTTATCCAATTCTTCTTGCGGGTCCCCTTCGTCAACCCTTTTTCTTTTAGTTTCAGCAAAGATGGGTGCTTTATCTCGTACCAGGCTTTGTCTTACGACGTTCTGAGGTATCTTATAGCTTCTCCATGCCAGGTAACCAGGGCTAATAGAAGGCTTCTTTGGGCGAGACTCTCTGTTAACTAACATAGGTTGCCCCTAGTCCTTTTTAATTACTTCGAGCTCAGCTAATGAGTTGACTTCTCTGAAAGAACCCGCGTATTCAGTCACTCCTTTAGTTCTCGGCACATACTGCGTTTCTCCAAACTGCCTGGTTACTAGAGAGGGACAATAGCTGACATAACCGGTTAAGCCAATTAACGGGACCCACGCTTTACCACCGCAACTCATTAGATAAGCTGAACTTCCTACCCAAGGTGCTTTCCATCTGAATTTACTTTCGGGAAGTGCCTGGTATTTCTCCACCCAAGCTTTTTCATCCATGTCTTTCCATTCTTCACTCAGAACCAAACCAAGAGGCCTCATGTTGAACCACCAAAAATTATTAAAAACTTCTCTTGGGGTTTCCAGATGACTAACAATCCACATGAATAATAAAGGGATACAACACCACATTGCCCCTTTCCCATGCATCCTGCAGTGGTTCAAGGACAGGAAAGTCTCGGCCAATATAGCTGAAGCGGGGTTATTCTTTCCCTGTTCATATTCAACAAAAGCACTGGCTACTTCCATGCTAATTATCCCAGCGGCTTCTGAAGGAAACAAAACTAAACCAAAAATAGCAAAGGCCACCAACCGGTACCCCTATTCTCCAAGCCTCCCTTTCTCTTTACTTGCTTTCAACTTGCTCTCAATCGCCTTCCACTTGAAATCTCCAGAAGAAGTCATATATTGGCCTACTTGATCCAAGCATAGAAGCTTAGTGAGCTCTTGGACGGTATTCTCGATTTTCTGCCTGAAATAAACTTTGTGAGGGTTGTGGGGGAAATTCAAGATTTGAGCATACTCCTCTATGGTAGGGGTCATGTCAATATCCCCAAAGGTAAAGCACCGGTAGTTAGGATCCCAAAAGTGCATAAGGGCTTTGACTACTGATATCTGAACCGGAATCTTCATTAGGTGAGCGATTCTTCCATATCTTACTTCAAACAATGCCTCATCTACATACCCCATGATGGGCATAAGCCTCTTCATATTTTCTGTGGAGCAGTGTATTTTGGTCATGTGTGGCAATCCATTGATTTTAGCTCTTGGGCAATCTCCTTCAGTTATCTGTGTCATCTCGGATCTTTCCCCGTATTCCAAAAAGGTCATGGAAGTCATGGTCTTGGTCTGATAATTTCTGCAATTTATTTTAAGAATGAACGAATTATTAAAGATACTGTATCCTAGGTTCTAAGTTATCACATGCGGGGTAAGTTATTCTATCTGGTCACAAAAGGTCTATGAACTGCCCAGTGACCGCCTTACGTGAAGGTGGTATGGGGGTTTACAAGAAATGGTTGGGGCACAGTGTGACCGCCATTATCAAGTAAACACTCAGTTCATAGTTGGATGTTTCACGAATCTGAACCCCGACTGAAAGTCATGAGACAGACCGCTAATCCCCACTTAACTTAAAATTGGGTTTACTATGGAAATTAAAATGCATGATGCCAATAATTCAAGTTCAATGTTATGCATGAGTTGCAAGTAAAATAGATGCTAAAGCAGTAAAAATGCATGTAAAGCGGCAAAAATAAATTGAGAAATAAACAATCAAACAAACAAAGCTCAGTCCAGCGATGTCCCTAGTGGAGTCGCCATCTGTCGCGACGGTGATTTTTTCGCGCTTTGTGCCCCGCCATCCCCCCGTGTTTGGGGGAGATGACGGCGCCCGGTGAAAATGGGGTTTGTTTTATAGCCGTAAAATTACGACTATAATTATCAGGAGTCGCCACCTAGCATTAAGGTTCCTAGGAACCTATTGGTCTGCGAGAGTCTAGGGTAAGGGGACTTGTTGTGATAGGGGAAGACGCATCACCCCCAATGCACCCTACCTAAGGTAAGCTGCATTGTTGTTTGATTGTTTTTTTCTAAGTTTATTTTTTTTACACTACATTTTTCAAAAACCATTTTTTTTGTCTGCGGGTGTATTTTACGATGTAATTTTACACCGCGGTTAAAGACCTTTTTTCTTATCTACGGATGTACTTTACAATGTAATTTTACACCGTAGTAAAAATATTTTTTATCTGCGGGTGTACTTTACAATGTAAATTTACACCACGAAAGCTAAAACAAAATAATTGTTAAATTATTTTTGATATTTTGGCCAAATTCCAACGGATAATCATAAACTGGTTACGATATCCAATTTTTGTTTTAAAATATGAGAAAGATACACCATATTTGTTTTACGAAAAATATGCTTGAAAAATCTTGGAATTCGGCCGTATGCACGAAAACAAAATATTTTTTGTTTTGATTTTTTTTAATAATAATAGTAAAAAAAAAACATATATATATATATATATATTTCAAAAATATTTAAAAATATTTTTTTTATTTTTTTATTTTTTATTTTTATAGGCTCGGCTGTCAGCCACAGTGGGCTGACAGCCCAGCTTGAGGGGATTGGGCTTCCTGCCCGGATGGGCTGGAAGCCCAGCAAGGTTCGGGTTGGGCTTCCAGTCCTCACGGGCTGGAAGCCCACAATGGTGCAGGCTGGGCTTCCAGTCCTCACGGGCTGGAAGCCCAACCTTTTATGGTCGGGTCGGGCACCAAACCCAACCCGACCCGATCCAGCGGGAGTGAATTAATTCACTCCCGCGAAGAAGAAGAACAGTAGATCACCAAATTTTGGAGTTTGACGAATGACTTACCTGTTAATATCGTTGTGTAGAGGGCGTCGAGGTGATTCTTCTGGTTGTGATGGTGTCGACAACGGTGGCCTGTGGTGGCCGGAAAAGGGCTCCGAAGTTACGGCGTTCACGCTGCAACTGCAGAAACGTCGCCGGGAGCTTCGCCTGAACGTGTGCTTATGTTTCTGGTATAGAGGGGAAGTGAATGGTGATGATGAAGTGGTTTTTAGGGTGGCCGAAGGACTGCCAACGGTGGAGAGAGAGAGAGGGTGAGTCTGCAACTAGAGAGAGAGAGACGTGAAACAGAGAGAGAGAGAGTGAAGCTGACGAAGAAGAAGGTGATCTTTTCCTTCAGTTTTTGAGCGTGTTTTTTATGCCAAAAATCACTGTAATTTGCCTAGAATCTCTTCCTCTTTTCTGTGTTTTTTCACCGTTTTTTTTCCAGTTTTTTCTTCTCCTTCACGCAGCGTTCCATGGCTGCTATTTATAGGGAGCTTGGGCTGATATACTGTGGATGTCATCGGCATGGTGGCCTGCTTTCGGCTGGGTAGCTGTTGGCAGCGGCACAGGCGGGCTGTCGGCAGCATGCAAGTGGCTGGTCGGCGGCGTGCCGTTGAAAATGGTTAATGGGCAAATATATTTTGGTCCTTCAATTTGTAATTGTTCTAATTGCACCCTCAATTGAATTTAAACTTGTAATTTGTGCAATTATATCCCCGTCAAAATTTCAACAATAGCCTTAAATTTGCGCGCCCTTTTTATTATGGTCCCTTACTTCCAATTTATGCAATTCGACCCTCAATTGAGCATTAAATTCTCAATTGTCTTCAATTTGGCCCCTAATTTTGCACAATTAGCTTGGAAAAATTCAATTGGGTTTCCAAAAATTCAAATCTTCTCAATTGAGCCCGAATTAAATTTAAGAATTTGATTTTTTGTTAATTAAGCCCTTAATAAAATTAATTTGATCAATTTAAAGCATAATTAAGTCCTTGCACTTAATTAAATTCTTCAATTGGACCCTAAATTAATTTTCAAACATAATAATATTTTGAATTAGCCCATGATTAAATCAAATTGGCCTATAAAAAATATAATTATGATTTTTGACTTAATTTTTACCTCGAATTTGTATTTTCTCTCATTTTTGGGCACAAAAGAGATACGATTCGGCTCAGAAAATATTCCAAATTTTCACCGTGATTTTCCACCGACGTCAAAATCCTTTTTGTTTTATTTTTGTTATTTTTTGGTATATTTTGGGGAGTCACCCAAAAATTGGGTGATGACAATAACTAAAAAATAAAAAGATAAAAATAACTTTGGTTCATTTTAACAAGGGAGGAAAATTAGTAATTATACTATTTAAACCCTTGAAAATTCTTTAATGACAACTATAAAATATTGAATCATCCCGGAGCCAAAGGCTTCAAGTTTTCTCAGTCAAGAGCAAGATGGATAATGATATGTGAGTGTGTATATAATTATTGTCCTCCATAATTTAGAGTTTTTTATTATATTAATATTTAGTAAACTATAAATTATCTCATAATTGAGATTATTGAGCTTTGATTGTGGGACAGCTAGCTATGCTATTATTTGTATTGTTTACAAGCATGGAAAATGAGCGGTGCATGTTAGATATTGTTTGACCTCTTACATTAACATCACATGACTTTCAATTCCGGAAAATTATTCCGCCAAAAAAAGCAGTGCCCAAATTCAAGGATTTGACTAGATCCTTCAGTAATGGACGGGATGGTGTTGCTCTTTTAATTTTATATATATATTTTTAGAACAAATTAAATACAAACACGTTATTCCTTCTGCAATTATCATATTAAAATAATTTGTAATGCAAAACTATATAGTGACCATGAAAATCTACTTGGAGAGGCTGAATGTTGATCACAGTTGTTGTGTGGTCCCTGATATAAAACCAACCCCGCAAAACTTTTGTGCAAGGCTTTTTAAGAATAAAATATGCCCATCTACATATTTAACCTCAATAAAGTTTTCTTAAGGATAAAATGCGTCAAAATCATGACCCCTTAATCTAATGGAGTGCATATATATATATATATATATATATATATATATATATATATATAATTGTTTTTTCTTGGTAGTGAAAGATTATAATATTCAGGTGCTCCCAGGATAATAGAAAGGTAATCTGCCATTAGTATCAAATTCAGGAAAGATATGAGATTGGCTTAAAAATAAACATTCGTACCACTAAGGTTGACGTGTCTAATTATTGGGATTATCAGGTATGGTCAATAATCATCTCATGGTGTTTTCTAGCTTGTGATTTCATTTCTCGAATCTAGTTTGCTTCTGCTATGATGTGAACAATTTGTTCAAAATATATTTTAAATAAACAAATCATGGGTGGATGTCATTTATCTCAAAGATCTCTTGATTTTTCCACTCAAAAAACTCTTGCTTTTTTCTAGGTTTAATTCTTGATTTATAGTGGCTAATCAATAGTTGAGGATTGTTGAAATTAATTCTTATTAATTCTTTAACTTTTAGTTTTTAAAATTCACTATAAAAAGAGTTTATTCAAATAATGCTTCGGATTTTTACACACTCTTCATCACCTCATATTTTAGTATTTCATTCTGTTGGGTCTGTTATGAAGTTGTTATAAGTTTGTTAGAATTTCAATTGACTGTTATTTCAGTTACTCAATTAGTTACTAGCTGGAATCTGTTAGTAGTTACTTTTCTGTTATTGTTGCTGTAAAGGGCTCTATAAAAGGGAGCATGCTTCAATGAATAAAGTGTTGAGACTTTTTTGGTTTACAGATCAAAGAAGGAATTCTGTGAAGCAATAAAGCTATAATAACAAATGATTCATCCTTGACAACAAAACAAAATTCATTATTTTAGAGTGTTTGAACAAGTAAATACCTTTCTTGTTTAATTAACTTAAGCATAATTGATTTAACCTTTTTGTGTCATGAGTTTATAGATTTAAACATGTATAAACTCTAATTTTTTTCTAGGACATATTTTTTTTAGCATGCCCTTATGATGATAAACTACCAGTCCAAGCTTATTATTTTCTAAGTACAATTGTTTTATGGTAAACTAAGAATATTTCATACTAGTCTAGTAAATTTACAAACTTTGAATATATATAAAATAAATTGAGAATTATATTAGACAATAATTGGTATTTTTTAAAATTTTGAGATAAATCTCTCTTCGTAAGAGAGTCACTATCTTATTGGGTCAAAACCTCACCATTTAAAGTGTAAATTTTAGTATTACATTTTATTTCTTTCATATTCTTAATATTTTTGGGTATACTCTACAATATAGTCTTACAACCTTCAGATATTAAAGTCTACAACTAAATCCTAACATAACATAAATAAAATAATAGGTGAGATATTTTTATATTTTGTTCAAACTCTAATGGATAATCGTAAATTGGTTACAATATCTTTTTTTGCATTTTAAAATATGAGAAAGATGCATTTTTTTATAGAGAATATACTCTGAAAACTTCAGCTGTATGCAGAAAAATAAAATATTGTTTTTGTTTTTGATATTAGGATTTTATTATTATTTTGGAAATTTCAAAGAAAATCTTGTAGTTTGTATGAGGTTTGTATCTTATAGCGTAGCTTGATGACCAATTATTAAACAAAAAAGCTAGAAAAAACATTCAATAAAATAAGAAATATTTTAAATGATCCTTAGAATTTGTTTTTGAAGTTTCGGTGAAAACCAATTTTTTTTATTGGGTGTGTACCTCACAATATAAGTTTACAGCCCGATATTATGCAAAATTATTGGAAAACTTCCTAAAAATCACAAATATTTAGAAATATCCATTTTTGGAATTTTCTTTTTCTTTTTCTTTTTTAAAACAATTATTTTAATATTATATTACTATAAATATAATATTATTAAATATAGGCCTGGCTTACCCATCCATTTGGGCCATCCCGACCGAAACATATTGGGTCGTCTAGCGGCCCAACATGCTTCCTTTTTTTAGCTGGACCCGACCCAATCATTTGGGGTCGGCTAGAACGGTTCCAGCTTCTGTACTGTTCTCATGTTACACATGAACTACTTGTGAATTGAAGGGAATAAAGGGACAAGAAAAAGAAGATAGGTACTGACTGAATAAGGCTTCATTCATGAAGAAGAGGTCCTACTGGTGGTCGAGGAAGCATCAATGAATGAGATGGTTATGACATTGCTTGCAAAAAGAGGACGAAGACGTTGTAAAGGGGGAGAAAGTTGTTGCCAACAAAGCATAATGGTTGGCTAGAGGTAATGGGATTGTGATAATGTTGCAATGACATTGATTACATTGTGAAGGATGTTTTGTTGGCTAAAAAGGCAACAAAGAGAGAGAAAAAAAAGAAGATGAGTTAGCGGTTGAAGGAAGAAAAACCAGGGAAGGTTAATTTTGTTTTGAACTTTGACTTCAAATTTCTTGACGATATGAGTATAGAATCAACCTCTATTTATAGGTGGGGTAAAAAGATAATCTCATCTTTGTTGGGGTAAAATTCCAGTCCTTGATTCAACCCAGAAACATCCCAAATATTGACTCCATGTAGGTACCCTAGGATGTCAAATTTGACAACTCAGGGCTGTAAAAGTTGTAATATTTAGGACATTGTCGTTGCATGTGTGGTGTCAATCAACTTGAACTGACCATACCATTGTATGGTCGATGTTACAGGATTATTTTCATATATGTTTTGTCAAATCTGGTAAAGTATAGAGGCATTAAATGCACCTAAAAAGTTGGTTGTTAAGTTTAGTTTAGTAATAAAGATAATGAGCAATACCCAAAACGATGTCGTTTTGGTAGAGTTCAGTTTAATTCTTTGATTTATGATTTCCCTTAACTTCACCCATGATTGACTTCAAATTTTAATTTTATGTAATTTTTCCTTTGACGAACTTTAATGGCAACATCGAATTTACATATATTTTCATTTTGGTATTTGGTCTTAGATATATGTGTTTTGATCCTCAATTGATTATTAAACTTTTAATTTTCTTTAATTTCACCCCTTATTGCAATCAATTAATCCCTTATAATTCAACTCCTTTCATATAATGGTTATTTTTTGAGAATTTCTTCAATTTAACCATTAATTCACCAAAAACTTTGATTTTATTGCAATTTTAACTCTGATTTCAATCTATTGACCTAGTAAAATTTAAAATTTGTCTTCTATTCTAATCTTATCAATTAATCCAAAATTAGAATCCCTTTTTCACCAATTAAGTACCAAGTAAAATTAATTTTTCCATTTCAAAGTATAATTAAGTCCTTGTACTTAATTAAATCCTTTAATTGAACTAAAATTAGTTCTTAAACATAAATAAACTTTTTTTGGCCCATGATTAAATCAAATTGGCATATTAAAAATCTATTTTTTCCCTTGGACTTAAATTTTATGCAAATTTTTCCATTACTAATTTATTTTACTTCGATTCTGTATTGTTTCTTCATTCTTGAGAACAACGGGGTAGAATCGGGCTCCCATATTTGTCCAAACTTTCTAACTTTATTTTTCTAGCACACCAACTCTCTTTTTTTATTCTTGTTTTTTTTATCTTGGATGAATTTTGGGAATAACATATGAATAGGTTATGAAAGACTAAAAGAGAAAGTCATACTCTAAATAAAAGTCTATATAATATTACACTAGCCTAATTATAAATTAATTAGGAAATATATTATGCTAGGAAGTAGATTACGGATAAGGATATAAATTGTATCATGATTCCTATTGTGAGCTTTTAGTTTGCTATAAACAATTGGCTTAGGGTTATGAAATGTAGTTCATATAATATTCCATCTTTGTAACAATAAAAAAGGCTATTGAGTTATTGAAAATTATCGTCAAACTATATACTTATTTTGTTATGTAATTTACCTTCATATTAAAATTTATGTCTTACAATTTATTGTTATTTGTGCTTTTATTTATAGTTCTATCTTTAAAATTGTATTGATTTTTTACATATTCTCCACACTAGTTTAGTTGTATTTTCTTTCTAATATGTTAAAATCAAATAGGTTTCTCTATATTTTATTTTATTTGCGAGGTTATTATTTTTATTTGCTCAAGGTTTAATTTCTAATTTTAGTTTTTTTCTAATAGGAAGGAATAAATAAGAACATATAGTATAATTGATCCCAAAAATATTTGTTTGATAAACAAACTTGCATGCCTACTGGGACTTGATTATCTTAACAAGTTGCATTATAAATGCTAATAGATTGGCATGACATAATTGTGAACATAATAACATATCATGGCCACGGATAATTTGACAATCAATCATGAACTCATAGGCCAATTGAGTAGCCTTGATCAGACATTCCACATGATTTTTTCTCATAATCTAACTCTCATAACAAGGAGTTACATATGAACAAAGTCCTAGTGCTCCTATACAATTTCCATTATTCCTAATATAATTACCTTCACTAGTTTCTAAAGGACATGATACACCTTCAATATAATAATATGCTTATCGTTTTTTAAGGATTGATGTGGTTGTTAAGTGGATGCAACCATTATGCCTAGATTCCAACCAACCAATTGAAGGATCATTCTTTTATTAGCAAACCTATTTTTCTAATGTTGATTTAAGAGATATCCAATTGGATATGAAAAACATAGCAAACACTTACAATAATAACATTATGATAGTCAATTAAACCAAGTGTTAGGGTATCTCCTATGTAGAAACCTAAGAGGTAAGTATAACGGTATCTTCCAACAATGAATGTTTTAATAGATATGTATAAGTTCTTAACCATATCTTGAGTATTATATGTTAGTGTGAAAAACACAATTGCATTTTTTATAGTAATAAAGTACAATCACACATGAGGTACCACCTTCTCTATAAGTGCATAAATAACTTTAGGCTAAATACATGACCCATCAACTTTATTAATAGACAACCTAGTTTTTATTTAGATTAATCTAACTCCCCATAGACTTCCTTCCAACAAGACAATATCAATCAATATATACTTTAAGGACCTACTATTTAATAATAACTAAGAGGAATTATTGATAGGTTTGAACTAGCCAAATACTTATGATAAATGAGACTAGATATTATACATACAATAAGGTTTGCATATCATCATCTATACCCTGAGGGGGACAATCAACTCTATCTAATTCTTAGAAGAATCAAGATTGTTGATTTTAAATAGTTTTTAAGAAATATAATGAGTCAATAAAAAGATATATCGTTAAATTCACAATTAAGATGAGATGGTATTCCTAATGTCTTTATGAAATTAAGTCTATTTGGTCTTAATTAACAGAACTTTTCCTTTGTAGATTCTTTATTCCCATAAATTATCTTGTATTGATTCTGAATTGACAAAAAATACCTTCCACTAGTTTTTCACATGGAAACCTAATTCACTCAATAGTTAGGTGGAAATATAGGCTTATTTTCATGAGCACTTTCACATTACAAAACATGAATTACGGTAGCTGACTTGTTCAAAATTGTTCAACAAATGATTTTTCATAGAAATCTATAAACCTCATTTTTTTACTCTTAAAACAAATTACACTGACTATATAAAAAAGAGAAAGTGTTTCAAGTCAGTTTTAGAGAAGATGTAATGGAATAATAGAAATATTTTCTTAGAATCAATTATAATGATATATATATCTTTCTAGATGATCAGGCTAGATATGAGAAGATGATTAGGTAAATGAGTATAAATGAAGTCATTAAGATGAACTTACCTAGGTGGTTACTTGAATGATATTATAATGGTTCATTTAATGATCAAACTAGAATTTGATGAGGAGTTTGAAGGAGATTAGTAATTGTTAACCTTATTTATTGAACTAAAAGAATAAAGACCATTCAGAAGGCTAGAAAAATTATCAACAAGGTAAAAAACATTCTTTTAACATCAAAATATATGATAAAAATTTTTATTAGTTGATAGTGAGGGGAAATCAAGCTCTTTGTTTAGCCTTTTTAGGTCCATAAGACACTTGAGATTGTTCGTATTCACTTCTTAAAAAAGAAGATGAATATGGATAATGACCTATTCTCTAAGGTGATAAAAGTAGTAAATACACCTACAATGAATATTAACATTTTCCCCTAAATACTCCTTGATATAAGGTAATTGTAGAAAGTATGGTTTGATCGACTATGATAAAGATTATAATTAGTGAGAGATGTTGTTATTGGAAAAAAAAAATATTCGTCATGGTAAGACCAAATAATTGACACTTGAAATACATTCTTATGAAGCATGCAGGTGTCTAACCTATCATATAATTCTTCTTAAAGGAGTGGACTTAGGGGGGAAATTGAACAAGTCACAACTCAACAACAAGTTAAGACCATTAAACCTAAAATACTTGTTATTATTTATGGCACAAGAATCAACCACACTGTAAATCACCAAAACCTAATGATGAAAGTAATGGTTTGATTACAAACCGTTAACATATCCTATACCTAGAATTAAGGTGGAAGAAAAGTCAATTATCCAAAATCCAATTTAGGAGAATGTAGTGACTAAACATATTAGCTGGGATGATGATCCAAAAATATACACCTTACTATGAAAATAAGTTTTAGATATAGAAAAGATCAATCATATGCTTAAACACCTTTTGGATAGATGAAACAAGACGCACAAGATCATCATTGATTAATAATGGACAGGATTTAGGTCAATTCAGCATAAACTAGTAGTCTTCAATAACAATTATTTTTTATTAAAGGTAAAACTATAAACAAAAACCTTTGTAGAAAGAGTGGATAAAGTTCTTACAAAAACATTATCTTCATTCTTTTAAATATTGCTTTGGATACTAAGCAATTTAAGAGACAAATTTCTAAAAATAATTTCTAAAAAAGTAAACAATGATATCACCAAGATAGTAAATAAATTTATAAAAAGAAACCAGCAATATAATGAGAAAACTAAGGTTAATATTGTTGGAAGGTTAATCTGCCATAATATGTTTAACAGTTAATGTTCATGTATTTGTTTCCCTTTAAGATTCATTGAATGTAAATCAAATCCCTTAGAATTCTGCATTATTGTAGCATTAAATAGCTTTATTATAGGAAGAGATAAACATGTAATCATTTGTATATATTTCTCTCCAAAGGTTCAATAACATACAATTTTGCAGATTCAATCTTCTCTTATTCGATTTACATGGTATCAGAGCACACGTAAATTGAAATTCTGAAATCAAAATTCTGCATTCAAAATCCTTCATAAACATTCTCACGAAATTTTGCCTTCACTGTCATGGCCAATGAAGAAATCAATCTGTCAAGTCCCAGCACCATCGCTGCTCCATCTGATTCTTCCAAATCAGACCTTGCATCAAACTTCTGCAAATCTGACATCTCAAACCCATATTTCACCCATCACTCGAATCATCCAGGCCTCATCCTTGTCTCCAAATCACTGAATGGAGATAATTACTCTGGGTGGAAAAGGGCTATGACTCTCGCCCTAAACTCCAAGAACAAACTCGGTTTTATCAATCGCTCAATTGAAATTCCGTCAGAACAGACTGATCCTGAAGGCTATGCTACCTGGTCACGATGTAATGATATGGTCCATTCCTGGATCATCAATACATTGAACCCGGAAATTGCAGATAGTGTAATCTATTATCCCACCGCACATGAAGTCTGGGAAGATTTACAGGAACGTTTTTCACAGAGCAATGCGCCTCGCATATTTGAGATTCAAAGGGACATTGCATATCTTCGACAGGAGCAGCTCTCCATCTCCTCATATTACACGAAATTGAAAGGTTTGTGGGATGAATTGGCTTCATACACAGACACAACACATGGAACGCAGGCAGACCAACAAAGATTAATGCAGTTCTTAATGGGTTTAAATGACACTTACTCTGCAATTCGAGGCCAAATCTTGCTGATGAATCCTCTGCCATCCATTCGCCAAGCTTATTCTTCGGTCTGTCAAGAAGAAAAGCAACGATTTCTCAGCGTTGCACAAACGGAGATGGGTGGGAGTGCTGCCATGGCAGTACGTTATAATAATCAAGGAAAAAGAAACTTTGTCTCAGAAACAGATCGCCCACAACACTCCGTGAATCGCCTTTCTCAGCCTCGCGATACTCGACCGCAAGGAGAACGCCGTTTTGACCAGGATCGGCGTCGTTTTGGGTCAGGAAGGGGACGACCCCAGTGCACCCATTGTGGAGAAATGGGGCATTGGGTGCAAAAGTGTTTCCAGTTAAATGGGTATCCACCGAGACACCCTAAAGCAAGGATGAATGGGTACCCGATTGGAAATCAAAGCCCGATTGGAAATCAGCACTCAATTGGAAATCAGCACAATGGTTTTCCCTTAGCTAACCAGGTATCTGAAATGTCCCACAAAGATGAGGTAAGGCCTACGGTTTCGTTGTCAGAAACTCAACTCAAGCAACTTTTGTCACTCCTAAATAATCATGAGGACAGTTCTAGCTCAAAAGCCAATGCAGTAACAAAGTCAGGTTTGTCTGAACTTGATAACCATAACTGGATTATTGACAGTGGGGCTACTGACCATATCACTTCTTCATCTGAATTGTTGAATGAAAATAAGGACTGCTCACTACCACCTGTACTGTTACCTAGTGGAGACAAGGCAGATATTATTGCGAAAGGGTCTTTACCCTTAAATTCAGTCTATTATTTGCATGATGTTTTATCTGTGCCTACATTCAAAGTCGACTTGATGTCAGTCAGTCGTTTGACAAGGAGTTTGAACTGTTCAGTGACTTTTTTCCCTTATTGGTGTATTTTGCAGGATCTGGCTACGAGGAGGACGATTGGTTTGGGTAAACAGCGAAACGGCCTATACTATTTGGTGGCACTAGCGACGGAGAAAACCCTCACCAAACCTTCCTCAACCACAAATCATCCTGCATGCTACCTTACCCTCTCCTCTACCGACTTGTGGCATAATCGTCTAGGACATGTCTCACCTTCCCGCTTAAGTTTTCTCGCTAATTTTTTTTTGAATTTTTCCGTTTAGTCAAAAAATGCTTGCCACATATGTTCTTTGGCTAAGCAAAGTCATCTATCTTTTGGTACTAGTACTATTTCATCTAGCAAGCCTTTTGATATTATACATTGTGACATTTGGGGTCGTTATCGACATTCATCTATTTCTGGCGCTAATTATTTTCTCACCATTGTTGATGATTATACACGTTTTACGTGGATATTTTTAATACGTCACAAAACTGAAGCACAATCAATTTTATAACATTTCTTCAGTTATATTTTCACTCAATTTGAATCTCGCATTAAAATTTTTCGAAGTGACAATGGTGGAGAATTTATCTCACTTCGATCTGTTTTTCAAGATAAAGGTGTCATTTTTCAAACTTCCTGTGTTTACACTCCTCAACAAAATGGGGTAGTGGAACGCAAACACCGACACATCTTACAAGTTGCCCGTGCTTTAAAATTCCATGCTCAACTCCCTTCACAATTTTGGGGAGAATGTGCCCTCATGGCTGTCCATATAATTAATCGGCTACCTTCACCGGTTATCTCTTTCAAAACGCCTTTTGAACTTCTCTATTCCAAACCACCCTCATACTCTCATCTTCGCGTTTTTGGTTGTCTTACTTATGCCACTAATGTTCACACTTCTCATAAATTTGACCGACGCGCCATTCCTTCTATTTTCATTGGATATCCAATCGGTCAAAAGGCATACAAGTTATTTGATTTATCAACAAAAAAGGTCTTTACTAGCCGGGATGTAAAATTTCATGAAAATATTTTTCCATATGCCACGGTCAACCCTTCCCATGTGCCACATTATTCAGCCCAAAACTCATCAACCCACAAATCTGGACCCCTTCCGCTTCCAGCCCCGCCCCATGATCCCTTTGAGCCTCAATTTTGGCCCAGACCAGAAGTCCTCACCTCAACCCCAACTCCCGATCCATTACATAATCACCTTCGGCCCAGCCCAGTTCCCCTCACCTCAGCCTCAACTCCCGATCCATTACATCATCACCTTCGGCCCAGCCCATCTCCACTTATCCAAACCGAGTCCACGCCCTCTCCAGCCAACGACCTGTCATCCACACAATCTTCCCCAAATCCAATTCAACAATCTTCGTCTCCACCGCTTGAACCAATACCCCTCCGATCCCTCATCTCGCCTGAACCTGAACCAACCCACACCTCTCCAGTACCTATAACTTCACCTCCAGCAGCCCTACGTCGCTCCAGCCGCCAAATTGTTCCTTCAATTAAACTCGTCGATTACATCTGCTCCGCTGTTTACTCCGATCAATCGACCTCCTTCGTTCCAGCTCCGATCAAAGGTAGACGATACCCATTGTCCAATTTCGTTTTGTACCACAGATATAACCCTGCTTATCACTCTTTTGTGGCTAAAATTGAAACTGCCACGGAACCAAAATCATACTCTGAGGCCGCTGTTCATCCCGAATGGCAACAAGCCATGCAGATCGAACTACAAGCCCTTCAAGCCAATGGCACTTGGTCACTCACCCCTCTCCCAGTTGGTAAGACCCCGATTGGTTGCCGTTGGGTTTTCAAGGTCAAGCATAACTCAGACGGGTCAATTGAACGGTTCAAGGCACGGCTTGTGGCGAAGGGTTTCACACAATTGGCTGGCATTGATTATCAGGATACTTTCTCCCCAACAGCCAAGATCATCTCAGTTCGGTGTCTATTAGCTCTGGCTGCTGCCCGTGGGTGGAATCTTCATCAACTTGACGTCAATAATGCATTCCTCCACGGTGACCTTCACGAAGAAATTTACATGTCTCCACCGCCTGGGCTTCGGAGATAGGGGAGGAACACTTATTCTGCCGTCTACACAAATCATTGTATGGGTTGAAGCAGGCATCACGGCAATGGTTTGCCAAATTCTCCGAGGCCATACAATCAGCTGGTTATGAACAGTCAAAAGCCGATTATTCTCTCTTCATCAAAAAGCAAGGCAAGTCATTTACTGTTCTTTTGATATATGTAGACGATATCTTAATTACTGGTAATGATCCCGTAAGCATAGCTGACATCAAGAAATTCCTGCATAGAAAATTTCATCTTAAAGATCTTGGTAAATTGAGATATTTCCTTGGTATTGAGATTTTCACATCCAAAGATGGTACTTTTATCTCTCAACAAAAATACGCATTAGAAATTATTAAGGATGCAGGTTTGCTGGGAGCAGCTCCCATCAATACTCTCATGGAACGCAGCCTAAAATTGTCTGACAAAAGTGAATTACTCAAAAATCCAGAGCGATATAGGCGATTGGTTGGGAGGTTGATATACCTCACGGTTTCAAGGCCAGATATTACACATTATGTTCACATATTAAGCAGGTTTATTCACCAACCATGAAAGGATCATTGGGAAGCAGCTTTACGGGTGGTGAGATATCTGAAATCTGCGCCTAGTCAAGGCCTCTTCTTCTCCGCAACTAGTGATCTCAGACTGCGAGCTTACTCTGATTCAGATTGGGCAGGATGCCCACTTACGAGAAGATCGACCACAGGATACTGTGTATTCCTAGGTCCCTCACTGATTTCATGACGATCAAAACGACAAAAGACAGTGTCTCTATCTTCGGCTGAAGCAGAATATCGTGCTATGACAGGAGCTTGTTGCGAATTAACGTGGCTTCGTTGCTTGCTTAAAGATTTGGGTGTGTTGCATCATATGTTTAACAGTTAATGTTCATAATATGTTTAACAGTTAATGTTCATGTATTTGTTTCCCTTTAGGATTCATTGAATGTAAATCAAATCCCTTAGAATTCTGCATTATTGTAGCATTAAATAGCTTTATTATAGGAAGAGATAAACATGTAATCATCTGTATATATTTCTCTCCAAAGGTTCAATAACATACAATTTTGCAGATTCAATCTTCTCTTATTCGATTTACAAATATTAATGTCAAGAATAAGCTAGAAGCTGACTAAACGCATAAATGAGAAAACTAAGGAAGTCGCCCTAGTGTAACGAAAACCATAAATTATTAAAAACCAAATCACAATAGAATAAATTAAGAGGAATATTAGTGTCAACCGAATAACACAATATGCTTTCTTAGAGCCTAAATTATCTACGATAATATATCCATTAACAAGAAAGATGGCTTAAAGGAAAAAAAATAAGATGATAGTTGATGCTGATGATTTTTCAAATTAAAACACAAGAAAGAAGCAATTGATACTCTCTTTAACAATAACATACATCCTAAAAACAGGAGAAGTCAATGAATTTGTAATCTTGATGCAATATTTTAATGAACAAAACGCAATAAAAAACATATATATTGGAAATACCTTATGAGATAGAGATGAGTGACAACAATGATGTCGTTGTTAATGTATATACCTTATAGCAAATATGTTTAGTTACATATGACATTGACTTTGTTCATGTAAAAATATATTTATATTATTAATAAAAGTATTATTTATCTTTAAGATTATTGATATTTTATTAATTAATCTAGAGTAAAGATAAAATTCTTGGAACAAAAATATTTTGCCAATGGAATTATAAAGTGATTATAATTATAAGATTCCTATCATATCAAAGTGTTATTTCTAAATATTTATGGTTGATGATCTATTGAGAATAATTAATTAGAGCTTTTAAAACTGATATATATTATGTTCTTTTTTTATAAAAGAAGGAATTTTTGTTTTCAGTTTAAGCATAGAGGATACCAAAAACTAATATATAGGTGCTTATCAATTATATGTATACTAAACTAACCTATATGATAATTTCATTCTATCTTAGATAATCTTAAAATTCTTGGTTCATATATTCATATTTTCTTATCTAATGAAAGTATTTTAATACTCATTTTAGTTTCATTTTGAACTTCACCTTTGAATTCTTTAAATCCTTTAATGATTTAGAATTGCTTTATAAAATAAAACAAAATTATATCTAAAAAATCTGATTTGACATAATATACTTACTCTTGATGAAGGGATAATAATTACTTTAAAAAATGTAACTTCAAGGTTAAGTTAAATCACATATAACTTCTCTAATATTAGAAACCTAATGAGTTATATACATTAAGAACCATTGAGAAGAAATTAAACTAGGATGATTATGCTTGATTAAAATTAAGTTTTAGAAATTAAAGACTGAAATGTAATTTATACAAGAAATTACAATTTAAGACTTAAGAGAATCAAGCAAAGACTTGATTGTATAGATTTCTAAAACTATCCTAAGTAATAATAATTTTATCATTTATAGGGTCATCAGGTTTTTTGTATAAATAAAATGGTATGTCATAATTTCTGAGCACAATAACATGTACTCTTATACAAAATAGCAGAGTAATAAAAAAGAGCTAAAGTTGTAGGTAAGACAATCCTCTTTTTTTTCTAACGGAGGTTTTCGGAGATTTATAATCTACTAGTTTGTATGGATTATTGTTAAAAGATCAAGAAATTAGACGACTCATAGTTTGTATCAACCAAGTTTTGAAGATTTTATCAAATGATAGATAGAATATTTGGTCTTAAGATTATTTTTTTTTCTTAAATTCTAGTAGACCTTATCTTAATAAATCCTTGGAACTCTTAAAAGAAATTGAAATAATTATTTATGTTACATTTATGTGTTTTAGAAAACCCAACAGTGCTAACAACGTTATCATTAGAAAATTAAGGTTGACTTCCATTGTTATTGCTATTGTGGTAGCGAAGCCATTATAGTAGTTCCTGCAATACTAGTAGTAAATTAGTAAAGAAGGAAGAAGAATAAGGGGTAGAATTGCAATGCTATCCTAATACCCAATTTATTGGGATGTAAGGTTATAAATATGTGTGTAATATTTATATAAGGTCATATTGATAAGTGAAATTTAGCATTATCCAAGTTTAATTTACATTACATGCCATATAAAGTAGTTAAAGGCTAGATTGAGATGATTTTTTAGTTGATTACACTTACCTTAGTATTAATCATGAATTGAATGATGTTGATATTTTTATGGTCAAACCTATTCCATGATAGTTATGGTTTGATGGATAAAAAAACTAAGATAAGATAAGTATATAATTAGTAATAATTTCCCTGGTAAGTCATAAGGTGACCTTATCATTTTAGCTTTGTTTTTCTTGCACTAATAATCAACCTAAATAAAAGTCATTAATCCATAATCATAGGTCTAAATATAATTATAGAGTTAGAAAGCACAATCAATCAAATTAATAAGTGATTTTTTTAATTATTGTAAACCATCTAATTGATGAATATAATTATAAATATCTTATACTAACTCATAACTTAGCAACCATAAACCTTATTGAAAGTTTTTATTTTTTTCCAATACAAGGAAACAATATAAAATCCATTAGTCTTACTCAATATGAACCATAAAAATAGCCTTTGATAATTTTGGTATCATTCTTTTAAGGATTGTCAGTCAATCAAATTATTGATGATATATTATAGGAATATAATGATGAGTAAAGTAGTAGAAATCTTATTGTCAATGATGAACAAGATAGTGTTGACAACATTATTACAAAAAAATTATGTCAAGATTATACAAGACTTAATAAAACAAGTGTTCTAGGTCCAAAGATAAACAATGGTTATATAAGATAGGTCTTTCAAATTAAAAGCAATAAATTATATTTTTCTAGAAGATGTATTATATATAAATTATAAAATGAGTGTTCTGCTAAAATGATTAAAACTAAAAGAAGAATTATATGAGTGATGATTAAGGTTCATGAAAAACTTTATAGAGCTTATCAATTTAAAGTACAGATGAGATGGATGATCATGAATCATGGCTTTCATTGGCTAAAAATAACCAAGGATTCATTAGGTATGAAAAAAAACTATCATGCTTAATAATGGTTTAGTCCGATCTAGCATGTTCCAATAAATGATCTCAATATAATGGTCAACCCATGACTTTTTAAAAGTCAAACAATTAACATCATTTGCAAGACACATCAAACTTCTTTAAAAAAAGAATAACAACATCTTGGTAGAAATAAATTACCTTATCAAGGAAAAAACCATTCTTTATCAATTGATGAACAAAGAAAATATGATTAAGTTAATTAAGAAACAAATCATCCTAGATTTGGACTTTTATAAATTATCACTAATAACTAAGGTTCAAAATTAATAGGAGAGGATGTGAAACAATTCATGTAGGTGTGTGAATTTAAAATTATTAATTATACTCTATATACCAATAGATAAACATAATTGATCAATAAGACTTTGACATTTAATAAATATATTTTTGTTAGAAACAATACTAGGACTTGACATGATGTATTATTCAAAGTACCATTGGCATCTTCATATAAGAATACCTTAGAAATTTCACCATTTACCAAACTTATAACCATGATGCTACGCTTTCTTCCAAAAGAACTTATAGTTCAATCACCCAAAAGGGTCGTATGATGTGATATGGACAATATAGATTGTTAATATACTATCTTATTAGAGTTAAAGGTTGCGAGTAAAAAAATATTTAGTACATTGGATCTGTTGCTGGCATATAAGAGAAAAGTTGAAACATCATACAATAAGTATGTTTTGTAAGAATATTTTCTTATAGTGGCCGATGTATTAACGGTCCGATCATTAAAGTTCAAGTTCTTTGTAAAGTCTACGAATTCTACTACGTTAAAGTGAAATCGTGATGGATCGGTCTCAATAAACGAGTATTAGAATGGGTACGTTGAGACCCTCTCCTCTAACCATAAAATAACATATATTCTCATAAGGTTGTATACATACATATATTGATGGTTTTAAATATATGTATGTGTATAAAATAATGTTATGGAATTAAAGCAATGTCTTTAATTTCATTTAATTAAAAGACACAACTCTTCTATTGTTGACACCCATTCGGTGGGTATAAAAGGAAGAAGGGTGGTGGTTATTTGGTTACCCGAAATATACAAGAACATTACAAGAGAATAGAAAAGTAAACCATTAAAGCAAATCCCTCTCCATCAAAGGGAACCGAAAAGTTGAAGGTTTAGAGGAGAAGATCAACACAGTGATCATCAAAGGATTCTATGCAACAGTTCAAGATCAAAATGGAGAACGGTACGTTCTTAATTTTCATTGTTCTACATTGAAAGTTTTCATCATCAATTGAAATGTATTGTGGGATTAAATGGTCTATTGATATACTGTGAAAGATTTCGGAAATAGAAATCATAATGTATGAATTACATGTGGTATCAGAGCCTACTAGAACCCATTGATCTCCCATTAATGGATTGGTGATGAATTCTGGTTTTGTTTATTTAATCTTATCAAACATTGATAAATTGAGATGCATGAAAACAATTATATCAATGTGTAGAGGCTGAGATTATCTTTCCAACAGTGTATTATATGTTAAAATGTTGGGTGTAGATCAAAAGTTATGAATTTTTTTGATTACTGGTTTTAATGGTGGTTTTCGTCAAATATGACGATGAATAAAACACCAACCGGTCGACCGGTTCACTTGGTAAAAGTGAACCGGTCGCCCGGTTCATATGGGACAAAAGTGAACCGGTCGACCGGTTCATATGGTTAAGAGTGAACCGGTCGACCGGTTCACTTGGTAAAAGTGAACCGGTCGACCGGTTCATGTTGATAAAAGTGAACCGTCGACCGGTTCAATTCCTTATGCAATTTGTCTTACATGCGGTCGACCAGTTCACTTGGTAAACCAAGCGGTCGACCGGTTCATGCAGAAACCAAAGGGTTTTTTAAAAATGTTTCCGCTGCAAACCGTAAAGTAATTAAGCTAATGTATTACGAAATGTTAATACATAAAAGCTTATTAAAAGGAGTTCATATTACGTATAACTTGTTAATCACCACAGTGATCTAGTTATATTTAATATGACGGTAAAGTAAAGATTCATAATTGATCATGATTAAATGATGCTTAAATGACATGAAAGATTTCGATTGATCAATTGATTACTTAATATATTCTAGGAGATCACCCACAGGTGGATCATTGAGTGTAATAAGTAACGCCTAAAGTATTAATCATTTATGCTACGGTCGATAATGTGTATACCCACAGGTAGCATTGTTATCGGTGGTATGTATGACTTGATTAATTATTAAAGAAAATCTAAACAAGCATCGTGCAAAGTGTATGTATTTATATATTGCCCACAGGTTGCTTAAATACATACAAGTAAAGTGTTTAGATTTTATTGGTTGATGAATCTATTAAAGTTTCAAAGCACTAACGGTAAGCACGTTGAAAATTTTGCAGCTTCATCAAGTTTGTTTGCTTCTGCAAATTCTGTGGTCAAGTTTAATGGACTCAACTATGAGGAATGGTCTGAACAGATAAGGTTTTCTTTGGGTGTAATGTCCCTAGACCAAGCCATACTCACGGATGAGGAGCCAGCAGCCATTACGGATGAGAGCTCAGAATTGGAAAAGTCTCGTTATGAGACGTGGGAGCACTCTAACCGGCTGTGCCTGAACTTACTGAGGATGTCGATGGCAGAAAGTATAAAGCCATCTATGCCTAAAACACAGAAAGCAAGGGAATTCATTCTGAAAATAAAGGAACAATCCCAATCGGATGTGGCTGACAAATCGATTGTAGGCAGCCTAATGAGCGAGCTGACTACGAAGAGGTTCGATTGGTCTCAGACAATCCATGAACATGTCACGCACATGTCTAATCTGGCATCACGGTTGACGTCCATGGGGATGGAGGTGCATGAATCTTTCTTGGTTCAGTTCATCATTAACTCTCTGCCTCAAGAGTATGGCCAGTTCCAGGTGAATTACAACACCATAAAGGATAAATGGAACATTTAGGAATTGAAGGCCATGCTCATACAGGAGGAGGCGAGGTTAAAGAAGCAGAAAAATCAAGTTGCACTCATCGTTGGACTGAACAAAGCCGGTAGCAGCTTTAAAAAACCAAGTATGAAGGACAAAAGGAAGGATAAGGGTATCTTCAAAGGACCTGAAAGTAAAATCCATAAAGTGGTCAAGTGTTTCTTCTGCAAGAAGGAGGGACACATGAAGAAAGACTGTCCTAGAAGGAAGGCATGGTTCGACAAGAAAGGTACACAACATTTATTTGTTTGTTCCGAATTAAATCTTGTAGAAGTGCCTAGAAATACTTGGTGGCTTGATTCTGGTGCATCTACTCATGTATCTCATATTAAACAGGGATTCAGTTCGATCCAGCCTTTAAAAGGAACTGAAAGTTATTTGTTCATGGGAAACAGGATGAAGGCGCGGATAGTAGGCATTGGGACGTACAGATTGATCTTTGACACTGGTTGTTATATAGATCTTGAAAATTGTCTCTTTGTACCTGAATGTGCTAGAAATCTTGTTTCAGTAAGTAGGTTGGACGATTTAGGATTTAATTTTAAGATTGGACATGGTGTATTTTCTTTGTACCGAAAAGACTACTTTTATGGTAATGGTACTTTGGTTGATTCACTGTACAGGTTTAATCTTGATAAATGTTTTTCTGAATCTTTGTTTAATGTTGAGAATCAAGGAATTAAACGTAGTGCATCAAATGAAAAATCAGCACTCTTGTGGCATAAAAGATTAGGTCACATATCTAAAGAAAGGATGACGAGGTTAATAAAGAAAGAATTATTACCTCCATTAGATTTTAGTGACTTAGATGTGTGTATAGAATGCATTAAAGGAAAGCAAACCAAACACATCACAAAGAAACCCGCCACAAGAAGTAGTCAACTTTTAGAGTTGATACACACGGATATTTGTGGCCCATTTGATGCTCTGTCATGGAGTGGTGAAAAATACTTTATCACTTTTATTGACGATTACTCACGTTATGGATACACTTATTTATTGCATGATAAAGCGGAGTCGGTGAATGTACTGAAATTATTCATTGATGAAGTGGAAAGGCAATTAGAAAAGAAAGTGAAAGTAGTGAGATCGGATAGAGGTGGTGAGTTTTACGGTAGATTCACCGAAAGTGGACAATGTCCAGGTCCATTTGCAAAACTTCTAGAAAGTAAAGGCATCTGTGCGCAATACACAATGCCGGGAACACCTCAGCAGAATGGTTTAGCTGAAAGGCGTAACCGTACATTAATGGAAATGGTTAGGAGTATGTTAAGTAATTGCAAACTTCCCATGTCGTTGTGGATATACGCATTAAAGACTGCAACGTATATATTAAACCGGGTTCCTAGTAAAGCGGTTCCGATGACATCATTTGAACTATTTAAAGGAAGGAAACCCAGTTTAAGACATTTACGTGTTTGGGGATGTCCAGCAGAAGTAAAGCCGTATAACCCACATGAAAAGAAATTAGACTCAAGGACAGTCAGTGGATATTTTATTGGCTATGCGGAAAAATCTAAGGGATTTGTCTTTTACTGTCCTAATCATAGTACGAGAATTGTCGAGACGGGTAATGCTAGGTTCATTCAAAATGGTGAAACTAGTGGGAGTTCAGAATCTAGGGGAGTGAACATAAAAGAAATTCGGGTAGAAGATTCTTCACCCGTAGTTCCGACCCAAGTTGTTATTCCTGTTGTTGGTGTACAATCAAATACCGAAATAGAACAACAGAATGAGGAACATACGGTCCCACTAAACCAGGAAATCGAAAATGAACCTATCGCAATTCAAGAACAGAACATCGTGCCACAAGTACCATTGAGGCGATCTATAAGGGAAAGAAGATCCGCCATTACAGATGACTATGTGGTTTACGATGTTGAAAGTGAATGCGACCTTAGTCTTAATGACGAACCGAAAACATTCAGAAAAGCCATGGAAAGTGAAAATTCTGAAAAATGGTCTAATGCCGCAGAAGAAGAAATTTCTTCTATGAATGTCAATAAAGTGTGGGACCTAGTAGAGTTGCCTGATGGTTTCAAAACTGTTGGATGTAAATGGATCTTTACGACCAAACGGGATTCTAAAGGCAACTTAGAAAAGTACAAGGCTCGCCTTGTTGCTAAAGGTTTCACTCAAAAGGATGGCATTGACTATACGGAAACCTTCTCTCCAGTTTCAAAGAAGGATTCCTTAAGAATTGTTTTGGCATTGGTGGCTCATTATGATTTAGAGCTTCACCAAATGGATGTTAAAACCGCCTTTCTAAATGGAGAGCTTGAGGAAGAAATTTATATGGACCAACCTGAAGGTTTTGTGGCCACAGGAACGGAAAATCTTGTGTGTAGGCTGAGGAAGTCAATATATGGGCTGAAACAAGCTTCCAGACAATGGTATATAAAATTTAATGATACCATATTGTCGTATGGTTTTGTAGAGATCATCGTTGATCGATGTATCTACATGAAGGTTAATGGGAGCAAGTTTGTCATTCTGGTATTATATGTTGACGACATATTAATAGCTGCGAATGACATGGGAATGTTAAGTGACGTAAAGAAATATCTCTCTAGTAACTTCGAAATGAAGGATATGGGTGAGGCATCTTATGTGATAGGGATAGAAATAATCCGTGATAGATCACTAGGACTGTTAAGTTTGTCTCAGAAAGGATACATAGATAAAGTCCTAAAGAGATATGGGATGGATAAATGTTCCATTGGAAAGGCTCCAATTCAGAAGGGGGATCAATTCAGCAAAATGCAATGCCCGAAAAATGAATTGGAACGTAAAGAAATGGAAAGAATTCCGTATGCTTCAGTGGTTGGGAGTTTGAACTATGTTCAAACATGTACTCGGCCAGATATCAGTTTTGCTGTTGGTATGTTGGGCCGGTATCAAAGTAATCCCGGAATGGATCACTGGAAAGCTGCAAAGAAAGTTCTCAGGTACTTGCAAGGCACCAAAGAGTACATGCTTACATATAGGAGATCCGACAATATAGAAATCGTCGGATACTCAGATTCAGACTATGCCGGCTGCGTCGACACTAGGAAGTCGACGTTTGGCTATCTGTTCCTATTAGCTGGGGGAGCAGTCTCATGGAAGTGTGGAAAGCAGTCTGTCATTGCTACTTCCACCATGGAGGCCGAATTCGTGGCATGCTTTGAAGCCACGGTTCAAGCATTGTGGCTGCGAAATCTTATCTCAGGGCTTGGAATCGTTGACAGTATAGCCAAGCCGCTGAGAATTTACTGTGATAATTCCGCAGCAGTCTTCTTCTCAAAGAATGACAAGTATTCGAAAGGTGCTAAGCACATGGAAATTAAATACTTGTCTGTAAAAGAAGAAGTGCAGAAACGCAGAGTGACTTTTGAGCATATAAGAACAAACATGATGTTGGCAGATCCTTTGACGAAAGGATTACCGCCTGGTATATTTATTGGCCATGTAGAGAAAATGGGCATAATAGATAAGACCTTGCTATAATAGTTTGTGCTCATGTAAAATTGTTACTCAAAGATGATGTCATTAAAGTTTGTGTTTTTCTGTAATTAAAGAATGTTATCATAATTGTTATGCATGTAAAGTTTATTTTAGATAACATATAAAGTTGAGAATTATGGTTTCTCTCAACATAAAGTTATTTGAGAATTATAGTGAAATCTCAATAGAAAAGAAGTAGTAAAGTTGAAGTTGGTGTGTGGTACTTGGAAGGGACCCCATCGCAGTAAATGATGGGCAACCGCCATGACTCGGCTAACTCTGGTTTTATGGCACTTACAATATATTGAATTTGATGTAAAGATGCGCATGAAAGGGAATTGGACTATAAAGTTAACACAACGGCCAAGTGGGAGAATGTAAGAATATTTTCTTATAGTGGCCGATGTATTAACGGTCCGATCATTAAAGTTCAAGTTCTTTGTAAAGTCTACGAATTCTACTACGTTAAAGTGAAACCGTGATGGATCGGTCTCAATAAACGAGTATTAGAATGGGTACGTTGAGACCCTCTCCTCTAACCATAAAATAACATATATTCTCATAAGGTTGTATACATACATATATTGATGGTTTTAAATATATGTATGTGTATAAAATAATGTTATGGAATTAAAGCAATGTCTTTAATTTCATTTAATTAAAAGACACAACTCTTCTATTGTTGACACCCATTCGGTGGGTATAAAAGGAAGAAGGGTGGTGGTTATTTGGTTACCCGAAATATACAAGAACATTACAAGAGAATAGAAAAGTAAACCATTAAAGCAAATCCCTCTCCATCAAAGGGAACCGAAAAGTTGAAGGTTTAGAGGAGAAGATCAACACAGTGATCATCAAAGGATTCTATGCAACAGTTCAAGATCAAAATGGAGAACGGTACGTTCTTAATTTTCATTGTTCTACATTGAAAGTTTTCATCATCAATTGAAATGTATTGTGGGATTAAATGGTCTATTGATATACTGTGAAAGATTTCGGAAATAGAAATCATAATGTATGAATTACATGTTTGACAAAAAACTTTCTTAGTATGCGACTTTATACAGAAAACCATCCTATAAATTGGTCATAAAATTATAAAACTCGATAAATGACATGCAAATTAGGAAGGTTCATGTTTTATTTCCTAAGTTCTTAAACAAGGTCCTTACCATCTAGCTAATCAAGATTATGAGTTGCATTTTCAATCAATAAATGATCGATATCTAAAGAAGTATTATCCTTATATGAGAATAAAAAATGAGATTTGTAAGGAAATTAAAGGATCAATATGGAGATCATACGGGTGAAATAGCTCTACACCTATATTATTTATTCTTTAGGACATGTTAAGATGTTCTCATAATATGACTTTAAGTTTTGTTCTTAGTTCTGAATAATGGAAAGCATTTGAGTTGTTAATAAGATAAAAGCAACCGTGGAGTTCTAAATAATAATAAAAAAAAGATATTTGTGTGTGGGGTGTAGTTAATAACCATGACATCCAAGATAAGCAAACTTTTTAGAATGTTTATATGGCTAGGAACTTACTTTCTCATTGTTGAAAAAAAATTGAGAAAAGTTTCAAGTCCTTACATAAGAACATGCACTAGAAAAATGGTTGTCAATCGTCCTTTATTTGGTTTAGTATGAATTCTAAATCTTTTAGTATTATTGCATTTTGTTGAATTATCCAATATAATTCATTATAGCAATGTTCGGTCTCTACAAGAAGTTTTTATCTTTCAATTATTGGATTATTTCCATTTTTGAGGTTTTTTTAAGTATGGACCGAGGCATTCCCTCCGATCATATTGTTACTGAATTGCCAAAATTATATGGTTTGTATAAGGGACATAGTCAAGATAATTTTGGAGATGTGTCACAAAAAATGGTTTTGTTTAGAAGAAGTTAAATGTATCATTACTATGATTTAGAGAGAGAAAGAATTAGGGTTTATATGTTCATTCTTTTTTAAGAATCTTGTTTTTTATTAGAGTTGGAGATTTTATAGAAAGAGGATGAGCTAAGTACTAACTATATGAATTGAAAAAATAATTATGGTTTAGATGTTATAAATTGTGTTAACCTAAGCATCTACTCTAAACTTGTCAAAGCATGCTTGCTTGCTTGGAATGATTTAATTAGCTGACATGTAGACAAAAAAAACATTGTCAATAGTTTTGGATAACAATATATATTTTTCATGTCATTTATGTTATCTTCTCTTCTTCTTCTTTTTTTATCAATTTTAACATTTAAATAACAAGGGATATTCTTTTATTTGTTATAAGAATAAAAAAATAGAGGGGGCATATTTTTTTTATAAAAAAAAACATGTATGTTGACTATGTAAGAATAGTAGTGTTCATTGCCAAATAGGAAAAGGAAAGATAAAATAAATAGTGAAATCAACTAGGATCAAGCAAAAGTTCATATTGATGAATGGAAAAGAGAAGTCGTGATCCATCATCAGGAGAAAGTAACCGACCATAGATACAAGATTTTGCATGATTGACCAAAATAACAAGTTCTTCTCTAGGCCATGTTTGATACTATGCTTCAAAAATATTTTTGAAAAAAAATTTAAAAAATTTATTTTATTTTTTACTTTAGATTAAATTTTTTTAGTGTTTTTAGATCATTTTCATGTACTAATGTCATAAATGATTTTTTTTTAAAAAAAATATTATTTTGATACATTTTAAATGAAAAAATACTTTCAAAAGCAACCTCAATTATACTCTAAAAAATGAACTCACACTTGCAAAAATTACAGACTAGTTAGGAAACATATGGTGACTAAAAATTGATATGTGTGTTTTAGATAATTTATTATTTATATTTCGGTTCAAATACCACCAAACAATAACCGACATACATTGGAAATATATATTTTGTCTAAATATATTTTTTCAAATATAAATTTTTTTTTTTTTTCAAGTTTTATCGAAATGCTAACAAAAGCCATTTTTTTTCTAAAACAAACTATCTGTTTAGATCGAATCAAACCGACATACATTGGATCTGAATACGACCTTGCAAAGAAATTTGCAGTAACCGCAGAACGCCGGAGCGTAATAGTGTAATGGTAGACAGTAGACCCAAGTTCGACAGGTGATCCCAGTATCACTGAGCCACGCCAGGGCTTGTTCTAGGTGAGCCCAAGGGGAAAATAACCGATAAATATGCTAAACCGACGTCCGAACCCAAGCCGGCACCTGGAATATCGAGAAGCCGATTTCTTTTATTAAAGAAAATTATTTTCTTACAGCTTATAACTTGTAAGTGACAGTATTGGCGACACAATAACCCATGATTATTGGTGTTTGATATTGTGTTTTAAAAGTGTTTTTAAAAATGATTAATTTTTTTTATTTTTAATTTTATTTGAAATTAAATTTTTTGGGTGTTTTTATATTATTTTCATGTGGTGATTTCAAAAATATTTTTTAAAAAATAAAAAAATATCATCTTGATACATTTCTAAATAAAAAAAACTTTCAAAATTAACTGCAACCACGTTACTAAACAGGCATTTTACCGATTTGTTCCTTTTTTTTATTATTTCCTTGAACCATAGTGTATACCTCAACCAAACACCAACCTGGTAACCCGAATATTACTCGGGTGAGCTCATGAACAATAAATCTTCTTACGAGTCTCATGCTATGTTGCCTTGATCACATGTTAATTTACAAATTGATAACTTAAAGTATATTTTTGAGGTGGAGAAAAAAAAAGGTTGAGTTGGGATACCAAGCATGAAGCAATCGAGTGGGATTAATTGATTCATCATGCTTTTATTTTGATTGCCATACTTTTATTTTGGGCGATTGAAGGCCAATTATTTTGATTTTAATTGAAGGGCAATTACTTATGATTTTTTCAGCAAATAAACAATTGAAAGACATAGAATCAAAACGAAAAAAAAAAAAATCCATAATAGGGTAAGTTAGTCTTTTTATCATGATACAATTGTATTTCGTGAACTATATGGGGTTACTTTGGTAATTTTATTTTTTCATGTACAATAAAATTACTAATTTAACTTTGAAATTTTGTCATTCTACATTGTTTTTATTGTAATTTTCAAAGGTGTTTGGGAGAATTATTATAAATTATATTTATTAAATATAATTAAAAAAACCTACCAAAACACATGCAACATATGCTAGCTTATGACTGATCGTCGTACTATTCTGGTGGTGCGTGAGGGATCGTTGAGCCACCAAACACTACCTTGTGGTAAAAAAGGAGGAGTCATTAAGAAACATGATTTTATATATACCATCAAATCATGTCTAGAACTTTAAATATAAAATAACTAAAAATTTGGTGTCTTACTACTAGATCACAAACATAAAAAATACAAAAAATAGGGGGTTCTCTTTAGAACTTAATAGAGAAACATTTTCATTTACATCATTGTTTTTTGTTAAAAATAGAAAAAGTGAAATCATTCTCTCCATATCCCTTAAGAATACATAGTAGTTTTTTTTACTTGTGTTGTCAATATCTTTCAATTTTTGTTTGAACAACCAATACCTCTCATTTAACCTATGATGGATCAATATTTTTTATTTTTACTTGGATTTTCTTTTCTAAAAGAATAATCAAATGTAAGATAATAACTTCAGCACTCTCGGGTTTAGCCAAGTGTTCAGCCCAAATATATTTGGGTCTAGCGAGCTACTAGACTCGTCACCTCGAGGCTTCTTTAAGCGTTTAGCCCAAACATATATGGGTATGATGGCCATACCCACCATCTCTAGGCTTCACCAAACGATAAGTCCAAACAAATATGAGTTTAGTGAGCTGTTGGACTCACCATCTTTGAACTTAGTCAATCAATAAGCCTGTGATTTTTTTAACTTTAAAGAATCTTGGGTTATGTGATTACTCTAATAAGTTAGAGATGTTTTACTTTAATATGACAAATATATTTTATCTTAATAAGTTAGAAATATGTTGCTTATACTTTAACCCTTGCTTTTTTTAAAAAAACATAAGAAAGATAACCCTGATGGACTATGAAAAGGGACTATGATATCTTCCATTAGAGCAACTTCAATGGCAAGAGCTATTTTGGAGAGCCAAATCTTTAAAATGGCTTTTTGAATAGTGTATATATGGCTTTTTTTATTGATGTGTGTTCCAATGGTAAAAACCATTTTGGAGAGCCATTTTTTTATATTATTTTAAATATAGTGGAATTATTTTGTATGTAGTTTAATTATGCAATTAATTATACAATTAATAGGAATAGGTTATATAATTAAATAATTGCTTTTAAAAAACCCTCCAACAATATAATTATTAATTTTGTATATAAGTTTTTAGTCTCTTGTTGAGGTATTTATAAATAAAAACAAAAATAAATATTTTTTATATAGTTATATTATTTTCTAATATATATATAGAAGGTGGCCCCAAAATTTTACCTTCTCTGCATGAGCTGCTACAAATAGCAGCTCATGCACGGGGTGACATTTTTGCCTCTTCAAATGGCACTCCCGTTGCAGTGCAAAAAACTAAACAAACATGCTAAGCAATTAGTTTTTTATTATTGCCTCTGGAAATGGCACTCCCGTTGGAGTTGCCCTTAGAGGTTCTTTTTTTTTTCCATTTCTTATTGTATATCTATTATTAGATCTATAAAAGATTATTGTATTTTCTCTCAAATGATACTATTTTAAGCATAGAAAGTCTTCAAATTCCCAAAAAAAGACTTTTAGCAGGTATCAAGTATTATCCATCAGCTACCTTGGCTAGAAAGAACGGTTCAAGTCATCAGATTAAGAGCTTAATCCATTATCCAAGATATTATATTAGACCTTAAGCCCATCAGGTTAATTCAAACCTCATAAACCTCCAAAAATGATTCAAAAAGAAGTCAATACCATATTGTTTATCAGATACCAATTTAGATGTACAAATTCTCTTGGTATCATTATGGTTTTGCATTGTCGCATGAAATTTTTTAAAACTTTCTAGATATCATCATAAGATCATAAGATGAAAATTTCTAATTCCTTTATTTTGATATTTTTGAAGTTAAAACAACTAATTTTTAATTTCTATAGATATCATCATAAGATCATAAGATCAAGATCCTCATTTTTATATCATAATTAAGATGATGCATGATTTAATATTCTCTTTGTATGATAGATCTCTTTGTGTTTACATATTTAATATTCAAATTAATTTTATTTGAACATTTAATATTTAGTAATGATTCAATTATGTAATTTATTCTTAGACATTTTATACTTTGTTTGAATTAATCTATTTGAAGTTGATTTGTTTTTATATATATAAAAAAAAAAGAATACATTTTTTTTTTAAATACCACCTTTAATTATTTTATATATATGACTTCTTAATAGAATGTTGAGATGTTTCAATATAGTAAAAGTTTATAACAATAACTAAATAAGAATGTTTTCTAGAATAGTATTGGAAACATCTATTTTTTTTGCCCTTTCGTTTTCTCAAGAAGATGTTGAATGTTTTATTTTCCTCGCAATGCCTTCTAAAAGGATAGGATTTTTGCATTTATATTTCTTATTTTTTCTTTGATCTTCTATAATTTTCATGTGCCAATGTTGATTAAAAAAGTATGAAGAGAATGGTTATAAAAAATATTTTCATGTGTTAATAACAAGTTAGCAAAAGAGGGAAAAACATTGCAACCTTGTCTTAAAGTAAATTAGGATGCCAGCAGGGTCTTGGCCTGGTGGTCAAGAAGGGCTTCTCCCTTCCTCTCACCCAAGGTTCAAGCCTTGCCCGGCACGCCTGTCACCTCCGGTGCCTTACATGCTCATTGAGTTTGTAGGATGTTCAGTGGGCCCGGGGATTTATTTGTGCACGCGCAAGCTGGCCCGGACACCCTGGTTATAAAAAAAAATTAGGATATAAAAATTCTAAGGTAATAGACTAGTTATGCCAACAATAAAAAAATACAAAATCATCCAAATATGCTCAACTTTAGATAGATTATTGTATTTGCTAGGGTATTTATTATGCAAGTTATAATTATTTTTCAAGCAGTCTAGTCTTATTGGCTTGGTCATTTATTAGGTTCAAACTAAAAGATTTTGAAATTTAAATGATTCTTATATTTAGGCTTGAAAAAGGTCACATACTCATTTTTACTATTAATATGTGTTGGACTAAAAGGTTGGACAAAAAAGATAAAAAAAAAAAGTCCCTTGATCAATTACTTAAACTAAAACTAGAAAATAATAGAATGAAAAGATAATTTTTGTGATTAAAGGTGAAAGTCCTTGATAAATTAGTGTAAAATCATAAAATAATTAAAGTATGAATTTGTGCATTAAAATATCAACACTAAAGGTAAACCAAGGGGTGGGTGCATGATTTCTTTAGTGTTTTTTATGATATAATTAAATAAAATATAGTTTCACAAAAAAGATTAGCATAATATTATTAAATCTAGTGGGGTAAATGTTCTAACTTATGAGTTTGATGAATTAATCTAGCTGATCCAAGTCAATCTAATATGTGAAGAATTAAAGTACTTAATATAGATAATTTACAATGAGCAGCATTTAAAATGATGTCTTTAAAGATATAATCAACTGAACTTTCACCTAAGGCTTTTTTTTGTCATTCTTCATTGTTTTTATTGATTTTCAAAGGTGTTTGGGATCATTATTGTAAATTATATTTATTGAATATAATTAAAAAGCCTACAGGAACACGTGCAATATATGCTAGCTTATGATTGACCCTTGTACTATTCTGGTGGCGCGTAAGGGATCGTTGAGCCACCAAACACTACCTTGTGGTAAAGAGAAAGAGGAGTCATTAGGCAACATGATTTATATATACCATCAAATCGTGTCTAGAACTTTAAATATAAAATAACTAAAATTTGGTGTTTTACTACTAGATCACAATCATAAAAAATACAAAAACTAGGGGTTCTCTTTAGAACTTAATAAAGAAACATTTCCATTTGCATCATTGTTTTTGTTAAAAATGAAGAAAGTGAAATCGTTCTCTCCATATCGCTTAAAAATACATGGTAGTTTTTTTTTACTTGTGTTGTCAATATTGTTCATTTTTTGTTTGAACAACCAATATTTCTCATTTCTCCTATGATAGATCAATATTTTTTATTTTTACTTGGATTTTCTTTTCTAAAAGAATAATCAAATGTAAGATAATAACTTCAACACTCTTGAGTTTAGACAAGTGTTCAGCCTAAATATATTTGGGTCTAGCAAGCTACCAGACTCATCAACTCTAAGTTTCTTTAAACGTTTAGCTCAACATATATGGGTATGATGGCTAGACCCACCATCTCTACACTACACCAAACGATAAGCCCAAACAAATGAACTTAATCAATCAATAAGCCTATAATTTTTTTAACTTTAAAGAATCTTGGGCTCTGCGATTGCTCTAATAAGTTAGAGATGTTTTACTTTTATATAGAAAATATATTTTATCCTAATAAGTTAGAAATATGTTGCTTATACTTGAACCCCTTCTTTTAAAAAAAAATAAGAAAGATAAGCCTCATGGATTATAAAAGGGAACTATGATATTTAAAATTAGAGGGTTTTTTTCACTCCTTATTGTATATCTATTATTAGAATTCCTCTATAATAGATGATTGTATTCTCTCTCAAATGATACTATTTTAAGCATGTAAAGTCTTTAAATTTCCAAGAAGGGACCTTTAGCAGGTATCAAATATTATCCATCAACAACCTTGGCTAGAGAAGAACAATTCAAGTCATCAGATTTAGGAGATTAATCCATCAACCAAGATATTATCTTGGACCTTAAGCCCATCGGGTGAATTCAAACCTCATAAACCTCCAAATATGATTCAAAAAGAAGTCAATACCATCTTGTTTTATTAAATACCAATTTAGATGTACAAATTATCTTGGTATCATTATGTTTTGAATTGTCGCATGAATTTTTAAAAAAACTTTCTAGGCTATATATATATTAATGAAAAATTCTAATTTAAAACAAAAAAAAATCCCTTATTCTCTAACAATTCCAACTAATTTTTAATTTCCATAGATATCATCATAAGATCAAGATCCTCATTTTTATATCAATAATTAAGATGTTGCATGATTTAATATTCTCTTTGTATGATAGATCTCTTTGTGTTTACATATTTAATATTCAAATTCATTTTATTTGAACATTTAATATTTAGTAATGATTTAATTATGTAATTTATTTTTAGACATTTTACCCTTTTTTTGAATTAATATATTTTAAGTTGATTTGTTTTTATACAAAAAAATATTTTTATTTTATTTTAAAATATCACCTTCAATTATTTTATATGTACATGACTTCTTAATAGCATGTTGAGATGTTTCAATATAGTAAAAGTTTATAACAATAACTAAATAAGAATGTTTTCTAGAATAGTATTGGAAACATCTTTTTTTCCCTTTTGTTTTTTCAAGAAGATGTTGAATATTTTCTTTTCATCACTATTCCTTCTAAAAGGATAGGATTTTTTCCGTTTCTATTTCTTATTTTCTTCTTTCATCTTCTATAATTTTCATGTGTCAATGTTGATTAAAGTGGTACGAGGAGAATGGTTATCAAAAATATTTTCATGTGTTAATAAAGGTGAAAGTTCATGATAAATTAGTGTAAATCATAAAATAATTAAAGTATGAATTTGTTCAATAAAATATTAACATTCAAAGTAAAGCAAGGGGCGGGTGCATGATTGCTTTAGTCTTTTTTTATGATATAATTAAATACAATATAGTTTTGGTCATGCTTATTGTATACAACTTTATTAGTAAAAGTGTAATGAATTATGAGATGCAAGATATTTGGACTATTGACATGAAATTTAATAATACATCAAAAAAACATTTATAATAAAAGAAAAAGGTGAAGATTAATTTTAATATAGATAATTTACAATGAGCATGTAAAAATATAAATGGACTATTCTAGAATGATTGTTCGAGTTTACTTGATTTTTATAATGAGCATGTACAAATATTTATTTTAATTTTAATATAGATAATTTACAATGAGCATGTAAAAATATAAATGGACTTTTGTTTTTTTTTGTTTTATTATATTGGGTTAGCCCTCAATAAATTATTATTTTTGGAATATTTTTTATTTGGGATAATTTATCTTCTAAATTTCATCTTCTTTGAGTTTTTTTTCCTCCGTATAATTTAATAATTTTTATTATTTTGACAGTAATGACAGTGATATTAATTTTTTTCCTTTTGTTAAAGTTTCTAGGATATTTTTAGTCTTTCATTAATTATATGTTCTAATATTTATTGGATATTCTCTCATAGGAATATATAAAGGGAGAAGAAAACATGACCTAGGATTTTTTAAATAAAAAAAATTACTATCATTTTAAAATTAATATTGAAATTTGGTACTCTTTTGTTTAAGTTTATTTCTTAAAAAAAAATTTACAATATGTTCATTTTTAATATTTTAAATATAATATTGTCGGGGAAAAAATTAAACTAAAAAAAACATACAGATTTACTTAGGTTAGCTGCAATTACAAAATATACGGGTCACTTTCCATTTTGATTACATAGATTTTATCAATTATAATTATACTAAATAAATATTATAATAATAAAATACAATACATATAAAAGCAATAAATTTTCTACATCGATAAAAAAAAGCCGCCGCAGCGCGCGGGTATACCGCTCGTATATATATACACGACATGAATTAATTCATGCACGTGAACAGTAAAATGGTGGTCGGCTGACCACCACGAGACGCTCACCTGCCACTTTCGCCGGGTAGAGAAGGCTGAGGTTATTGTCCCTGTGGTGGCGGCGTCGAAAATGGCAGCCTGTGGTGGCTGGGAGGAGCTCCTGAAGTTGCGGGTCTGTTGCTGGAGGGGTTGCCGCTGCGTCGTCTTTGTTGTTGCTGCTAACCGGAGGTGGAGAAGAAGGGCTGGTCGAGAGATGCTGGCATAGGGAGACCAGGTGGTGGTCGGTGGCAGAAAAATTCCCACTGCCGAGGAGGCTGGCCTGTGCTAGAGTAGGAGGAGCTGATGGTTTTAGAGAGAGAGAGAGTTGAACACTGCAACACGAGGAGAGAGAGAGAACTATCGCCGGAGATGGAGCTACCGGAGATGGAGAAGAAGATGGGGGAAATGAAGGGGTGGCTGTCAGTGCAAGTTTGTCTCTGCAATTTTCTGTGCAAGGTCAGAGCATCCCTGCAAATTCCCAGTGCTCATCGTCATCCCTATCATGTGTTCTGCAAATTCTGTGTGTGTGTTTTTTTGTGTGTTTCCAGTGCACTACGATCTCCCCTCTATTAACTATCGTTCCCCCTTTGTGCTTCCTTTGTTTTATCAAAGTTTTCCCCCGTCTTCCCCTCTGTCCCCGTCTGTGTTCTCGCCGTGGTATTTATAGATGGAGGAGGTAGCCCTTTCACACCATGCTACTGCTGCATGCAGTGACCGGGTACCTCCTACAGTGGCATGTTACAGTTGAACGACGATGATTTGCATTCTACAGCGACGTGATACAATGGCTTTGATTGCCTCCTCAGCAGCGTGCTTGCAGCGGCGTGCCTGCAGTGGCATGGTTGCTGCAGGTTTTGGTGCCTAGTGCAATTACATTTTGGTCCTCAATTTGTAATTGTTTTAATTGCACTCCCAATGGGCCTTAAACTTTTCAATTAGTGCAATTGTATCCCCGCCAAAATTTCAAAAGCAGCCTTAACCTTGCGCACCCTTTTTAATTTGGTCATTGGTTTTTGATTTGTGCGATTTGACCCTCAATTGACCGTTAAACTCTTAATTTTCTTCAATTTTCCCCTGACTTCACACGATTAGTTTGGAAAAAATTCAATCCAGTCTCCGAAAAATCTAATCTTCCCAATTGAACCTGAATTAAGCTTAAGAACTTGATTTTTCATTGATTAAGCCCTTAATTAATTTGATGTGACCAATTTAAAGTATAATTAAGTCCTTGCACTTAATTAAATCCTTCAACTGGACCCTAAATTAATTCTCAAACATAATTACACTTTTAAATTGGTCGACGATTAAATAAAATCAACCCATAAAATATAATTATGTCGCTCGACTTAATTTTTATATAGATTTATCCAATGATAAATTATTTTTACCTTAAATCTGTACTTTCCTCTAATTGTTTTTGGGACAAAAGAGATACAATCGGACTCTCGAAAACAACCAAAATTTTCACATTGATTTATCTACCAACGCCGACCTCTTTTATTTTATTTTTTTTATTTTTGGGTAGATTTTGGGGAGTAACCCAGAAGTTGGGTGATGACACTAATGATGAGTTATTTGTTGGCTTCAACATACTAATTGTTTGTTGGGCATGTTTTAACTATTTGACAAATAATTTATTTGACAGATAACAAAAATGCAACTGCTAAAATTTATTAAATATTAGTTTTTCAGATTTTATTTTCATATTATTATATTCAAAGTATTTTATAGCACCGAGATTAAATTAATGTGAGATTTATAAAGAAAAATTTGTTCATTTTTTAAATATATTTTAAGACGTTAATATAAAAAAATCTCAATATATAATTAGTCTCACCTATTTTTCATGGAAAAAGTCCTAAAAATAATTATTATCATTATTCAAAATGTCTTATCTATAGTAAAATAAATATATATAAAAACTACATAATCTTAAATTTTTTAAGTTGATTATTTAGCTCAGTTGTATAGCATTAAAAAAAAAATATAGGACCATTAACAATTTTGTTACATGTCAAAACATTTGGTGCTGGTTGTGGCGAAATGCAAGATAATTTTTTTTATTGTAGATAATTTGGTACAATTTTTCTACCTGTCTTGTCCACATGTGGCTTCGTATATTTTTTTATGTGATATGAGATATGAAATATCACACATAAAAAAAGCCACAAAAGTTATTTTTTCACAAAAATAACATTAACCAATGTATTATTTTGACTATTGTTTTTATTGCTACTGTTATGATTGCTAAATTTTCCTAATTATTATCACTGCTATTATGAACTTTATTGCAAATAAGTAATATTCTAATTATGAGTGGTAATACTATCGCTGCAAATAAGTTTTGCAGACTGATTATTTCGCTCATATATATAGCATTATAAAAAAAAATCTAAGATCATTAATATTTTTTTTCATGTTAAAGAATTTGCTTATGGCTACGGAAAAGAGGAGGACAATTGGCTCATATATATTTTTTATTGTAAATAATTTGTCCCAATTTTTCCACCCGTTTTGTCTACGTGTGACTACGTATATATTTTTTTGTTAATGTGATATTAGATATGAAATATCATACAAGCCGCAAAAGTCAACCTTTAAGAAAAATAACATCAACTGATGAATTATTTCGATTATTATTGTCATTGTTATTATCATAATTGTTAAATTGTCACAATTATTATAGTTGTCATTATAAATATTATTATCAATAATTAATATTCTAATTATTATTGGTCATAAATTCCCCATATTATTACATTAAAAGTATTTCAGAACACTGATATTATATTACTATTTTTTTCAAAAAAACCTAGGTCATTTATTTATTTATTTATATATATATATATTAAGGCGTTAATATTAAATAAATATCAAAATATATAATTAGTCTCACATATTTATAGTATAACCATTATCATTATTTTGAATGTCTTATCTATAATAATTAGAAATTTTACCACCTAAAAATATTAACAAAAAAACAATTAAAAAACAAAATAAATGACAAAAAAAAACAAATAGTATTAGATTTTAAGAAATTATTTGACTTCAAGAATAAATAAAGATAAAAAACAGAGAAAAAATAATAAATATCAATTTTCAAATGATCACCAACTCAAATTAAAATTTAGACATTAAATAAAAGAACAACCTTAATAATAGAGGAAATAATAAAAATTATAAACAAAAACTAAGAGCATGTACATAGAAATATGGACAAAAATAGGAACCATTTCAGAAATATATATAAAAAATAAAGGAATTAAAATAAAATCAAAGATTAAAAGTATAAGGGCCGAAATGAAAAACACATATATAATAAATTTCATTTAAAGGACAAAATTGAAACAAATCTAAACTTTGATACCGAAAAAATTAAAGGATTTAAAATAAAACCTGAAATTAAAAGCCTGAGGATCGAAACGAAACTAAAATATATAATCAATTTGAATTGAAGGATAAAAGTGAAACAAATCAAAAATTTGATACTGAAAATATTACGGATTTAAAACCAATCCGGAAATTAAAAGACTGAGGACCGAAATGAAACTACAATATATAATCAATTTCAATTGAAGGATAAAATTGAAACAAATCAAAATTTTTATAACAGAAATAAGGCCCACACAAAACAATCGAAAGATTAGGGACTACAATGAACACTCAATAAACAACAGGGTATGACGTGTTCTTTCGAACACAGGAGAGAAAAAGGGGGGGGAAAGTTCAACCGACCATCATCACGTCTCCGACCATCTTGGAACGCCACGCGCAGCACCAGAAAAAGCACATGGCAGAGAATCATTGTAGGCGCCGGTTAGGCATTTTTACACGATGGACAACGCCGCACGTGCCGTCCGAAATCGGCTTGAGCACGGAAATAGACGGCACGTCTGGCGACGTGCACACAGTATCGTGCTAGAATATATTATAAAAAATTATAAATTACCGCCACACCCCCACAGCCAACTCTGGGACTTTGTCTTATATGGAGATATATACATATTTGGCCATTTAAAAAAAGATTGTGCAATGACCCTACTGACCCCGGTGTGTACTGTGCAGTTTTGTATTATTTGGGGGTATATTGGTATTTAGCCATTTAAAAAAATATGTGCAATAACCGTAATACCCCCGGCGGTTACTGTGCTGTTTTATCTTATATATGGGTATTATGGTTATTTTACTGTGCCCAGAAATACAAAAAATCGAAAGTACCCCCAGACCCAACCTAAAAAACACAGTAAATGGAGGGGCAAAATAGTAGTTTTACTATTACAATCCACAGTGACTCTGAGTCTAGAGGAATAGTGATTTTTACTATGCATTTACTGTTTAAATTCGTGTTCTATTTTAGCTTTTAGTGCTTATTTGGGATTGTGGTTGTGGTTGCGATTGCTTTTGAAAGTACTTTTTATTCAGAAATGCATCAAAATAATTTTTTTTAAAAAAGTTTTTTTTTAAAAAAAAAATTATTTTTGACATCAACACATCAAAATGATCTAAAAATACTAATTTTTTTTAAATTAAAATTAAAATTTAAAATTTAAAAAATTTAAAAAATTTCAAAAATATTTTTGAAACGCACCTCTTAATATAAAATTGCGGAAGGATAGAGGCCAGCAGATGCCAATTGAGTTGCAAGTTAACAGGGTACACACAAGTTGTTTTTAGGCAACAATATGGACCAAAAATTGTCTGTTTGACCAAACTTTAATGGCTGAACTTCTGCAGGTTGCAAGCTGTCGTATAATAAACTAATATATTTTCCCTTTGAATTACTGAATTTCCATCAAGAAAGCCAGAGTTTCAATTAATACATTTAAATTAATTATGTTACTCATTGTTTTTTATTTTTTTTGTTTTGAAATATATTAAAATAATATTTTAAACATCACCGTATCAAAATAATTTAAAAATAATAAAAAATTAATTTAAATCAAAGAAAATAAAATAAAATAAAAAATCAATTGTTTTTACAAACTTTTTTAAATATCAAAACTTGATCCAATCATAAAAAAGGGAGAAAATAACCATATGTACCACAGGTTGTTTTGATTCTCATTAAAATTAAAAAAAATACTAATGAAATATTATGGTGAAATTATAAATTGTCAGGGTGTTAGAAAACTTGTCAATTCCAATAATAATTTTTAATATTACCACAATCATCAATAAAATACTCCATCAAAATTGGGATAAAAATATTTTGCCGACTTGATAGTATGTTTGATTTATAACTAGATTATATAATTATAAAAATACATTAGAATAACAATTAAAAAAAACACAACTTATTATATATTAGTGATTTGCACTAAGGTTATCCCTCCACTCTACTTCCGTATTTTCCAAGCAAATTGTTGAAACTCATCAAAACAATATTAATTGAACTATCTTTTGTTATTGGCAAAAGAAAATAAATATCCTTTGAATATCCATTGTGTATTATCTAAATACATACATTATACTTCATTTATGATCAAATCGAGTTAAAAAAAATATTGAAGAAAAAATAAATTATATTAATTATGTAAAAACATAATTTCAATTAACAAATACCTTATGTAGCTATTCCTTAATTTCTTGGTGATGAATGGCCAAACAACTTTATCAAAACGCATCTCTTATCTTGTTTTGTTTTTATTCAATCCTTTCATACGCTGAATGAAGATCCTATGACATCCCAATTGAGGTGGAGGTATTCAATAGTGTTGTTATTTTTTAAAGTATTTTTTATTTAGAAATATATTAAAATAATATTTTATTTTTATTTTTAAAAAATTATTTTTAATATAGCATGTTAAAAATAATCTAAAAATAATAATAAAATTTAATTTAAAACAAAAACAAAAACTTTTTGTTTTCAAAAATATTTATAAAACAAAATATCAAACCGACACAAATAAGAAATTCATTACCTGTTTGAAAGAGTCAACAAAAGTTTGCTGTCACTTTGACCCAATCCAAATTGAATCCGTCCTGGAAAATAATCAGAAGCATGTGATTCTAGATAATTTAAATATGTGTAAATCTAAAATAATATTTATTTTTAAATAGATATGCATACGTAAAATTGTTGCAACTCATGTTGTTGGTTGGTTTCCTGCATAGAAAACAAAAGACTTTTCATGACAATAGAGATTTGCTTGTGACACAAAAAGTCATGACTGCTTGTTCTTATGATATGATGTTCATATTTGTCCGTATTAGCTGAGAAAGAACATTTAATTATTCATGTGCATCTATGAATGCATTATCTTCATTATAATATATTTTTTCCACATACAACGGTCAAATAATTAATTTTTATAAGTATTATAACTAAAAATGGTGTTACTTAATTCTAGATCATTATTATATTATTGATGCTGGCTATCATAGCATGCCCAGTGTATTTAAGCCTAGATTTAATAGCATAAATGTTATTTTAATTTATGCACTACAGCAACAAAAATTAATTTTAATTTCTTTTTGCATTTTAAATTTTTTAATTAATTTACACTTTTTTTTTTCTTTTGATGCGAGGAAACTCTACCCCTGGAAAGCGCACTTTGTGGGTCCAGGTGAGTGAGTAAAACCCCGGCAGTTGCAGACTCTTACAAAAAATGCACGCCCTTACTCGGACTCGAGAACTGCTGTGCAAATCGCAAGCTCTTTGTCATCAAGCCACGCTCTTGGGGACAATTAAGCTGATTGTTTATCTATAGAATATGGTACAAAAAAATTCAATTTTTTAAATAAAAACGATACTAGGTAGATTTGTCTCAACAGCAACAAAAGAGTTTGCTTATTGCAGATTAATTATGGAATGGTTATTAAGAATTTATTGTATCTTGATTAATAGTGTTCATGGGTGTAAAACTTTATTATTAATATTATTCTTATATCTGATTCAATTTAACTAGATGAAATATTTCTCTTGTATCAAAGATAAATAATAATAATAATAATAATAATAATAATAATAATAATATTTTTGTATGTTAGAATACCAAGAATATTATAGAAAAGAAGTTTAAGTTTTAAATTTCAGAAAATGAATATAATTTTTTATTGGAGAGGAAATTAAAAAAGAAAAGCTATTTTATGCTAGACAGCAGTACTTGACATTTTGTCCTTATTATTTATGGCATTAAAGAAGGGGATAAGGGCGTGAAGCCACCATGCTCCGCATCCGGATAACTTTGTTTAAAGACGTCAGCTTTGACCACAAGGTGTGTGTGTTAATGGCAACTGTTGGACCAGAAATCAAGCGGCCACTATCAATCAATTCAATGTTTCTAATTTCCAGCCATGTTCAAAACCGTCGGGCGATTCACTTTTTATTTTTATTTTGCATAAAGCAAGTTTCACTCACTTGCATCATAATCTAGACTACCTTTTGCGCTGTTAAATTATCCACTTTGGCAACTCTACCAACTTCAATTTTTTTTTAAATATATATATTTTTTAATTTAAATTAAAAAAAATTAGTGTTTTTTGATATTTTTTTATACTGATATCAAAAATAATTTTAAAAATAAAAAATATTATTTTGATGTATATCTGACAAAAAAAACACTTTCAAAAGAAACTCAATCACGCTTCCAAACAGACATTAAAAAGATGAGTGGGAGCAAAATTCAAATTTCTTTAAAAAAAATTACCTTTTTATTTTAAATTATTTTTTAATATTTTCAAATCATTTTATGCGTTGATATCAAAAATAATTTTTTAAAATTAAAAAAAATATTATTTCAATGTTTTTCTATCAAATCCTATCGCATTCCCAAATAGTTACTACGTAGTAGGGTTAAAAATTTATTTAGTGTTGTATTTACTTTAATTTCTATATAAAACTATTTTTTAAAATTTATATAAAAAAAATCATTAAAATTGATGATTTAGAAAGATATTTATATGCTCGACATTAAAATAACAAAAATTATATCTGACATTTTTTCAATTTAAATGCTTTTTTTTATAAAATCTTTTACAATCTATTATTAAACACATACTAGCCATATAAATTTACTCTTTATTCAAAACCATAACCAAATGTTAAATATCATGTACATCAATTTGTAGAGCACATTATGGTAATATTTTCTCAAACCATGGATATCAATAAATTAGTTTATTTAAAAGCAAGTTAATTTATATTATTTTTAAAAGACAAAAAAAATATAATTAAAAAATAAAAGCAGCATGTTCGAAAATCCATTACCAGATCATCAAGGAATATGACACAGGAAGCACCCCATCAAGCATTCGTCCCCGTTCTCCTCTCTTTTCTCAAACAGCAAAGAGCCCACCAGGAAGAGCCTTATCTTCGATTTAACTATAGAAGATAGAGCGTTTTCAATTACAGAAATGCCATCCTGAACAGCTGATAAAAGGCCACAGGTCTCCGCCATGGTTTCACATCAAAGCCACCTGAATCAAGCAAGCAACCAGAAATCAAATGGAACTGTCACTGTTCTCTATCTGTTTTCTCTTCTCAATTCCCTTCATTGCCCATGCTACTGTTCCTCCTTCTTCAACATTTAAGTATGTCAATGAAGGCCAGTTTGGCTTCTACATTGTTGAGTATGCTCCAGATTATCGTCCACTGCTCATAGGTACTTCCCCATTCCAACTTATGTTCTATAACACCACCCCTAATGCATACACTCTAGCTTTACTTATGGGTACTAGGAGGTCAGAATCATTAAGGCGCTGGGTTTGGGAAGCCAACCGAGGCAACCCAGTTCGTGAAAATGCCACCCTCACCTTTGGGGAGGACGGAAATCTTGTCTTGGCCGATGCTGATGGCAGGATTGCTTGGCAAACCAACACTGCCAACAAAGGTGTTGTTGGCTTCGAAGTGCTCCCCAATGGTAACATGGTGCTTCATGATTCCAAGGGTAACTTTATTTGGCAAAGCTTTGACTCTCCTACTGATACTATCTTGGTGGGTCAATCTCTTCGGGTTGGAGGTGCAACCAGACTTGTGAGTCGGGCCTCACAGAACGAGAACTCTGATGGCGCCTATAGCCTGGTCATGGAATCCAAAAGATTGGTGATGTACTATAAGAGTCCCAATTCTCCTAAACAATATCTCTATTACACATTCTCCCCTATACAAGATCGTCTACAAAATGCGACTCTAAATTATAACCCAGATCCTTACGACGATTCGGCCAGTGAGGTAACTTTCGATTTATCTTCTGAGGGTTGGAGCGTACACGCCAGACCTAAATTCAATGCTACGTTGTCGTTTCTTAGAATTGGGATAGATGGGAACCTCAGGATCTACTCTTACAACAATAAGTTGGACTACATTGCATGGGATGTGGCTTTCAATCTCTTCTCCAGGGATGGTTTTCCAGAGAGTGAGTGCCAATTACCAGAGAGATGTGGTAAGTTTGGGCTGTGTGAAGACAGCCAATGCGTTGCTTGCCCTTTACCAGGTGGCCTCTTGGGCTGGAGCAAGAATTGTGAACCTGTGAAGCCAACCGCTTGTGGTTCTAAAAACTTTTACTACTATAAATTAGAAGGCGTTGACCATTCCATGAGCAAGTATGCAGGTGGGAGCGGGCCAGTGAAGGAGGACGAGTGTGGAAGAAAATGTTCAAGTGACTGCAAGTGTATGGGTTACTTTTACAACAAGGAGACATCCAAGTGTTCGATTGCTTACGATCTCCAGACCCTCACTAAGGTTTCGAATTCCACTCATGTAGGTTACATAAAGGCACCAAAACAATAAGCCTGTTCAACCTGTTTGTTGACACTTCCAAGACTTTGAAGCAGTTCAGTTTAATAAACCGGCATTGTTCCCTATAAATATGAGCTCGCGTCTCTTCCCTGTGTGTGTGTGTGTATATATATATATATAAATAATACAACTCTTGGAACTTTCCGTTCTCATTCAAAAAAAACGAAAGAGAACTGACAATTATTGTTCGAGTATCAGGGTGTGTTTTCTAAGGTCCAACTAAATAGAAAAATTAATTACTATTTAAAAGTTATTGCTTTTAAAACGCATGGCTTTATAGCTATAAAGAAATGATAGCTAATAAATAAATAAAGCCATAAACAAGGAACCGAATAGGTTTGTAAAGAAAATAATAAACCTATGATAGTAAATTATTGGACATAAAGCTTAGCCTATAAGGAAAACATAAATAATTTGTATATTATAGATCTTGAAAGGAAATATTAATGAGCACAACCTCCTTAAATATTGACTAAATACATGATTGGTCTTTTTGATTAAGTTTTTTTGGTAATATTTATCTCTGGTTTTAATTTGGTTATGATTATCCATATACTTATAAAGTTTTGGTCATGCTTACTGTATCCAACTTTATTAGTAGAAGAGAAATGAATGATGAGATGCAAGATATTTGGACTATTGAGATCAAATTTAATAATACATCAAAAAACATTTATAATAAAATAAAAAGGAGGAGATTAAATTTAATATAGATAATTTATGATGAACATGTAAAAATACAAATGGACTATTCTATAATGATTATTCGAGTTTACTTGATTTTTATAATGAGCATGTAAAAATATTTATTTTAATTTTCATATAGATAATTTACAATGAATATGTAAAAATAAAAATGGACTTTTATTTTTTTGTTTAATTATATTTGGTTAGCCCTCAATAAATTATTTTTTTTGCAACTTTTTTATTTGGGATAATTTATTTTTCAAATTTCATCTTCATTGAGTTTTTTCATGTTAGATTTTAGTCTCATTCTTTTTTTTCTTTTTTTTTTTTTATTTTGTAATTTTTTTTATTAATATTTTTTTTTAACGATTTTATTGTTCAAAATTAAATTGGATGACATTTAATCTTGATTGAACACGGATCAATGATTTAACAAGTTCCAAGCTTTTTTCATTTTTTTTTTGGAAGTTTGGCTCTCTTTTTTTAGTTAGGTTAGCATTGAATTATTTGATAATCCAAATAGGTTAAAGAGTGATTTTATTAATTTATTATTTTTTCTCTTTTGTATTATTTAAATTGTTGAAACTTGAATATTTTTATTCGGCCCGAGGGAACATATTTAGTATTAAGCAAACAACTTGATCAATTACACGGGTTGTTTTCATTTACAAAAGATATTCTGGAAGGAAAGAGGCAAGTAGATGTCAATTGAGTTGCAAGTTAACAAAAGTATTTTTAATACTGTCATAATCATCAATAAGATACTCCAAGATTAAAAAAAAAAGTACTTTGTCGGCATTTCTATAGTATTTTTTATGATTCACAAACTGACAATTACTCACAATAAATCTATAACAAAAAAAGATCATGTTGGAAAAATTAAAAAAACCTACAAAATTCCTTGGACATCTAATTTTATTGGTAGAAAAAGAAAAAGAAAGAACTATATTAAAAAGAATTTTTTTTTTGTTAACGGTGAAGCTCCAAATGAATATTTCTAATACAAAATGAATGAACCCTAGGTGGCGCATATGGATCATGCTCCAGGATCAACCTTAATGAAAAAGAAAAAAGAAAAAAGAAAAAAAACCCACAAGAAGAGAAAAGGAGGCCGGAGGGTTTTCCTTCAACCAATATTTTTATTTTGCAAGAAGACCAGTTATGTTATGTGTCGTGGTATTATATTTATATTTTTTTTTTGTAAACATGGATATCCGGACCAGCATGTATTTTGATTAATTTAACGGGCTTGAAATTAACAACTATATAAGTCTCTATTAACTATCATATTAACAACCACATAGCTTGAACTTAAGATAACAGGAAAAGTAATCCGTTAAATAACAGTTTTGATAGTCTCTCTCTATATATAGCTATTTGCATATAAATTATTGACTAGAGAGGTGATATAGCTACGCCGAACGTAGGGTAAAAACAATTTAATGTAAAAAAAACATCCAATTATGCTAATGTTTTATAGAAAATAAGAAAATTATATAATAATAAAAAATTGATATATAAAAATTGAGTTTTTAATATCATACTCCAGAGGAAAAGAAAGAAAAACTCATTTGAAATTCATTATAGCTGAATCTTGGATGTCGTTCCACCAACAAAAAAAACTCATCAAGACGTTTCCATTGTCATTGTCGCACCCTCCGTGAGAGTGCAGCGTCGCGGTGACTCTTCCCGTGAGCAGGGAATTCATGTTGGGGTTTTATCTTTATTTTTGTAAAAAAAAGAGTCGCCACCTAGTATTATGGTTACTAGAAAATCTAAACTGGTCTTTTAGAGATTCTAAGGCAAGGGACTGATTGCGTAAAGATAAGGTTTTAGTACTCCTGGTACGCCCTACCTAAGGTAAGCTGCTTGATATTTTGGTTTGCCTTATGATAGCTATGGTATTGGTCTTTCAAAGATATGTTGGTTAAATGATGATGACGTATTATTCCTATAAAAATATTTTAGATATTTACCACTTTAAGGTTTCTTTATCAAAATATTAACGGTGAATAACAAGGAATTATCCTCGCTAATATTTTGGATATTAACCTCTTTAGAATTTCTTTACCCAAATATCAACAGTGAATAATAGCGAATTATCCCTGCTAATGTTTTGGATATTAACCTCTTTAAGATTTCTTTACCTGAATATTAACAGTGAATAATATGAAACACCAAAAATAAGATTTTGATATTTTTGGAATATTGGCCAATACCCTTTGGATTTTACAAACATGCTGTAAAATCCAAAAAAATTGCGAGAAAACAATTTTTTTTGTTTATGAAATCCATGCTAAAACATATTTTTTCTTTAAACTCTGAATATTTGTGTTTGGAAAGGAATGTTCAAGATATGTTAGCGTATTGGCCGTATGCACGAAAACAACACATTTTATGTTTTTTTTAAATATTTTTTTATGCAAATTTTGTATTTTGTATTTTTTTCTGGTGGGCTGGCTGCCCAGCCCTTATGGACCAGGAGGCTTATCAATTGGGGCTGGACTGTCAGCTTTGGGTGGGCCAAACAGCCCACCACTTTCAATGGCCAGGATGGGCCTTATCCCCGGCCCAGCCAGCCCACTATTCTGCATGCATGCAGAACAATGGGATGGGGGAGTGAATTAATTCACTTCCCCATGCAAAAGAAGATGATGAACAATAAAATGAGAGTTTTTGGAGGGTGACAAATGACGTACCTATTAATACTGTTGGGTAAAGGAAGTTGAGGAGTTTCTTCCTATCGTGGTTGTCGGAGGGGCTGCCAGAAGGTGATTGGTTTTGAACTGGGGTTGTTGCAGCTTGACATTATCGGCGCGGGAGAGGAAAGTTGACACTTCCTGGGAGCTGGTGGCGTGGGGGAGGAGCCTCCAGTGCCAAGGGAGCAGCTGTTGTGCTCGCCGGGAGCTGTTGCTGGAGGAGAGAGAGGGTCGGTTGCAACTAGTTTTAGAGAGATAGAGGACTCTCGGCACTATCAAATGGAGAGAGAGGTGCAGACGGTGACTCTATCAACGCTGAGGAAGGTGACGGCGGTTGTGCTTGCATGCAAGTTTTTCACGATGGTTTCTGTAAACTTTTCTCCTCCATCTACAATGGTCTTCTTCCCCTTGTTTTTTTCCCTTCCTTTTTGCAATTTGTTTTTCACCCCCTATGCATGCTGTGAATGGTGCTATTTATAGGCGAAGAAGGCAACCCTTTGGCTGCACATTGCATGCAGCGATGGGTTTTTGCCTCTTAACTTGTAAAGGCGTGCCCTGCACTGTTCAGGCAGACTAAAAAAGGGGGCAAGAATTAAAACTATTCACGTGTTATGTGAATAGTAAAATGGTGTTCAACCGACCATGACGAGAGGTTTAGCTGCTACTGCCGCCTGGTACAGGAGGCCGAGGTGGTTCTCCCTATGGTGGTGGCATCGAAAATGGTGGCCTGTGGAGGCGTCGAAAGGTGGTGGTCTGTTGTTGTCGTTCGTCTCTATTGCTTCGTTGCCTTGCCGGAGGCCACGCCCAGGTCACTTATGTGGTAGAGGCATTGTCGGTGGAGAGGGTGGTGGTGTTAGGTGGGTGGCTAGTTGATGTCGGAGTAGAGGAGGAGTTGCTTCTCATCGCTAGTTTTTAGAGAGAGAGAACTGCAGCATGAGAAAGGGGAGAGAGAGAGAGATGACTATTGCGTGGCTGCTGTTGGTTGGCGGTGAAGAGATGCTGCTGTCTTCTGTGACTGATGGTGATCGGTCGCCTGCCAACCTTTGCGTTTTTATTCAGTGTTTCTCTCCAGTTTAAATTGTCTCCCGTAAATTTACTAAATGTTTTCCTCCATTCCTTTGTAAATTTACTCCCTTTTATAAACAATTTACAGTATGGCATTGATGTCCAAGTATGATGTCTTGTGTGTGGGAGTGAGTTGCAGGGTATGTCAAAGCATGGCTTTCGGCAGGTAAGTTTTTTTTTTTTTAAATAATATAAAATAGATTGACAAAAATGGATTGTTACAAAAAGAGTTTTTCGATGGGAAGAACGATGCTTTTATCTTCAATTTTGGCTTCCGATTTCACCCAAAGAGTTTCGTCATCGAAAATTCTGATCTTCTCAATTTAACCCAGATTAGGCTTCCAAACTTATTTCTCATCAATTAAGCCCTTAATAAAAATAATTTGACCCATTTAAAGTATAATTAAGCCATTGAACTTAATTAAATTCTTCAATTGGGCTCTCAAATAAACCCTAAACATAATTATACTTTGAATTGGCCGATGATTAAATTGAATTGGCCCATAAAAATATAATTATGTCTTTTAACTTAACTTTTACGCAGATTTATCCAATAATAAGTCACTTTATCTTTGAATCTGCTTTTTTCTTTATTTCTGGGCAAAAAAGAGGTATGATCAGGCTCTCGAAAACAACCAAAAATTCCACCTTGATTTTTCTGCCGACACCAGCCCTTTTTATTTTTTATTTTTTTGTTTTTGTTTTGTTTTGGATAGGTTTTGGGGAATAACCCAAAATTGGGTTATGACACTCTTTGAATTTCTTCTTATCTAAAATAAGATCTACATCTAACAATTAATTATATAACTCATTCATGTAAAGAGTACCTCAAGAGAGTTTTTAGTTTTTTCTTGTATTCAAACTAATTATTGTAATTTTAACACCATTTTAAGTGTATTTGGAATACGTGAGTTTACTGTGTATAAATTTTAGGCACGCCTGATGGGACCCTCTTTTCCTCACTTCTTTAAAGTCAAAAGATCTACTATCTAAAATGAAAAACACGGAGCATGTAAGCAATTCTACAATTAATTCTTAAGGTGCTAAAATAGATGTTTTGCCAATCACTTGTCTAAAGACTTAGTGTCAAAATTCCAAGTCAGTCTCTCCAATGAGAAATTCTTTAAAATAAGAAAAAAAGAAACAACTTCCTCAAAATATGAGTTTGGAAACTCTCCCTTTCCAAATTTGCAAGAAATGGATTGAGATTTCACTATATGACTTATTTAAGCAACCAATCAAAGTATAAATCTTATTTTATATCTTCTTCCAAACAAATATATGGAGATTACTCATCCACACATGACTTTAACACTCAAATGTCAATCATGGTCATGATCACTAAAACATCACTTTTTGAGGATTTTATCTAGCAAATATCTCTTGAAATGAAGTAGTTAAAAAGATCCATCAAGGGAAAGGAAGTTTAAATCACATGTTAATAAACCATTTTGATTAAAAACCCATATATTGAAAGCACCTAAAGGATCAAATATTCATCGAGGAATAATGTTCATTAAGATCCTTTAGAAAGCCAAGATGCTCTTGAAGAGCAATAAAAACAATAGCAATATGATCGAATAGTAGTACAAAATGCTTTTAAGAATATTGTTGGATTATTAATGGGCTCACTTACTCTCCAACAACTACAACATATGATTTTTAATACTATTCATTCCCGATTTAAAGGTTATTCCTAGTATTTTCTTGTGCATGCCAAGTTATACACTTCAAATATTGATCAAATGAGAACTCCACAAAACTATCAACCTTTAAAGTTCTAAGAGTTTAGAGGTAAGGGTAATCTAAAGCAGCATATTGCTTATTTTATTGAACTTATAATAGTATAGGAACCTATAGAAACCTAATGGTGAAAATTTTCATCCAAACTCTAAAAGAAGTTGCCTTTAACTCATTAGAACCAATTATAGTGGGATTTATATATTTTAGTGTTTAAACAATTGGGTGATCAAATATCCACTTCCACCTAACTATAGAGCTTAGAATTCAAGGCTTTTATTTTTTCAGATTGGGCCCTAAAGTGGCGGTGTGTTTTTCATGCTTCACTCCCCGCCATCCCCGGAGGGGGAGACGATGCATAGTAAAAGGAGGGTATATAGTCTTAAAGTTATGACTATAATTCTTTAGATTCGCCACCTAGTATTAAGGTCACTAGGAAACCTATTGGTCTGCGAGAGTCTCGATAAGGGGACTTGTTGTGTAAAGAGAAGATGCATCACTCCTAGTGCACCTTACCTAAGGCAAGCTGTATTGTTGTTTGATTGTTTTTCCGAGTTTGATTTTTTTTATTCGTTGTTTTTTCCTAAAGGTCAAGGTAGATCTCTCTTCATTAGAGAGTCTCTACCTCATTGGGAGTCAAAAACCTGATCATTCTAACAGAACAAGTTTGTCCTACCTAGAAAAGAAGGACAAAGAAAGCATAAGGGAATATGCTCAAAGATGGAGCGAAATGGTGACCTTATTTGCTAACACACTAAAGGCACCATACTATGAGCACGTGATGAGTAGCTCAGCATAACAATTCATGGATGTTGTAGCCGTGACAAAGTGAATAAAGTAGGGAATCAGAAGTGGAAGAATTTTCGCACTTGTGGAGAAAAAATACTTCGAAGGTAAGAGAAAAAAGGCTTCGCAGGACATAACATTCACACTTGGAGTGCCTTCAAGAAGAAGCTCATGCAATTGATTATAGCTGGGTGGCTAACATTTAAGAAAACTCCAAGCCCCACACTCAATTAAGCTTCATAGCCGCTCAATGGAAATAGTATGCCAAGTGTACACACCATTAAAGTGACCCCTGTAAGAGCTTTTGAAAGTGATGCACGCTAGATTTGGAAGATGAACTCTTCTCCTATAATTGCCTTTTGTTTTCATCATGTCCACATATTTGTGTTTCGGTTTTGCCTTGTCGGCAATTTTGCTCGTAATGCCATAAGCCTCTCTATTCAATAAGATCATGTATTTTCTTGTGTTTAGACATGCTCTTGCTTTTTGTTTAAATAACACAAGCACACCTTATACCCTTTCATCTAAATTATAAATGATCCCATGATTTCATAGATTTTTGGCAAATCAAAATCAACTACAAAAGGAAATGTCAAATTGATGTTTGTTAACTAATGAGTTCTAGGAATTCAAGAGATTCCATTGAAAGATGATCTCATACCACCAAAAACCCACATAATAAAGCTAAGATCTAGCTAAAAAAATAAATAAAAAAATCATTTCGCATGGAAGAGCAAAGCTCTGATCCTGGATGCATGTTCTTGAAATCAGGAGAGGCTATCTTTGACATGCCTTCACAAGTCTCAAATATCCCTTGCAGTCTCTATTTGAGTCTAATAATTTTTTCTTGATAATTAACCCTGACAAGGATCACATCCTACACTAGGGGGCAAGTGCGAGGTTCAAAAAGCACTTTTAATCCACAAAATAATCCTCAATGACAATTGATGCCTAAACAAAGCTGGGGGGGTAAATATAAAAAGGGTTTTAGTACACTATAACAAATCAAGTCAACATAATGGTAGTGTTAAAAACCCATGATAAAAACCCAAGCAAAATACTGGGGGCATGTAAAAAACCAAAAATAAAAGCCCAAACAAAATATTGGGGGGGATGACAAGTCTTTATGTGAATCAATTATGAGGTCCCAAAACCTATGGACCAAAAGGAGCTCTAAGAGTAAGCACTAGTGATCCTAAGTCTAGAAAACCTTTAAACACCTTTTCAGCCTATAAATATCTTTTTTTTATAGCCAACAACCTAAGCCTATGTTAGAAGCCTTATAAAGCCCTTTCTGATCAAATATCTTTTTTCCCCTCTTTGAGTGCGTTTTCCAACCCTCAAGCATAAATTAAAATAGTGTGCTTTCCAGTCCTATTTCCCCCTTCTTTGAGTGTATTTTCCAACCCTCGACCATCAACCATCAACTCAATTAGTACACTTTCCATCCTTTAACCACCAACTCAATTAGTGCGCTTTCCAACCTTCAACCACCAATTCAGATAGTTCACTTTCCACTCGTCAACCATAGATATTTGATAGCGTGCTTTCTAGCTTTATCTTACATTCCATGAAATCTTCATCATCTTCAATTGGGAAGGTCGTTCATTACAATAAGACCATCCTTGCATCTTTACCATCTCCATGTCTTCAGTTGACTAGGTCACCCATTACAACGAGACCAGTTTCTTGTGTTTTTCATAAACATCATCATCTTTTCATCCCTTGAGTGTTCTATTTAGGCCTCAATTTTTTTAGGTAGTGTGCTTTCTAGCTCTATTCTACTATTTCCTTCTTGGTGCGCTTCATAGCCCTCATTTTCACTTTCGGATGGATCAACCACTTCTTGGTTTGGTAAATTCATTCTCTTTTTCTTTACAATGCTTATTATCTAAAGTCTCTTACAAGACTTTAGTCGTCAGCATTGTAAAGAGGGGGGTAACTGTCATAACCCATTTCTTGGTTATTCTCCGAAATCTACTTGAAACCAAATAAAAATAACAAAAATAAAATAAAAGGGGCTAGCGTCGATAGAAAATCAAGGTGGAAATTTTGCACGGATTCGAAAGCCCGATCGTACCTTTATTATGCCAAAAAATGAGAAAATGCAGATTTAAGGCTAAAATAATTTATTATTGGACAAATCTGCATAAAAATCAAGTCGAAAGGCAAAATAGAAAAATGCAAATTTAATCGTCAACCAATCTACAATGTAATTATGTTTGGAAATTAGTTGAGGGTCCAATTGTAGGATTTAATTAAGTGCAAAGACATAATTATACTTTAAATGGATCAAATTAATATTTTTTATAGCTTAATTGGTGAGAAATTAAGTTTGAGAGCGTAATTTGGGTTAAATTGAGAAGATCATAATTCTTGGACACAAAATTTAATATTTTACCAAGTCAATTGATTGAAATTGGGGGGGGGGGGGGGGGGGGTTGCAATGAAATCAGAGTCATCATAAGAGAAAGGATCAAATTAAACTTTGGTAGAAAAAAAGGGTCAAACGACGCGTCACATGGTCACTATTCATTTTCTTCCCAAAATTTTCGCTGAAAAAATCTTGTTTTGGTACGAACTTTGCAGACATATTTAATGCCTTTATCCTTCACCAAATTTGACAAATCTTGCGTGAAAATGATCCTTTAATTCTTGACTATACTAGTGTATGGTCAATTTTGATTGATTGACACCACACGCGTGTTGGTTCAACCCCAAAAGTGACAACTCAGGCAACCTGCCATAGCTGTCAAATTCGACAGTGCATGACACCTACTTTGAGCCAACTACTGGGATGGTTTTGCTTTGAATCAATGACTGAATTTTTATGCTAGTATAGACTCGGTTACCCTCTTCCTCCAATAATAAATAGAGGTGAAATCTATGGCCTGAATGGGGAGAAATCAGAAGCCAAAATTGAAGAAAAAACATTGTTCTTCCCGGTTTTCCTGTCAAACAACTCCTTTTTGTTTCAACCTATTTTTTGTTCTGTCTAATTTTTGGTATTTTTCTCAATATTTTTGTAATTTTTTTATTTATTTTTTCAATTTTTAAATTTTTTTTTTTAAAAAGTTGTCGAGACCTTGCTGGCAGCCATGCTTGTGTCATGCCGTGCAACCCACCATTTCCTGGACATCAATCCCATGCCCTGCAACTTGGACATTTAGTCAATAAAAAGGGGAGAACAGAGGAAGAAAAGGAGGGGATATACAAAAAACACTTAGTTATGCAAGCATAAAATTACAAACAGGGGCACTAAAAATAGACACACAGAAACCAACTGAACAGAAAAAAACCAACGAAGAAGAAGAAGAAGAAGCAATCAGTGACAATATCATAAGTCTCCTTAGCACCAGCACCAGCACCACCACCGACAACAACTTTCATCATCTTCGTCATCACCGACAACAACACCTCTTCATAGACAATCAGCAGCATCCGTGGCATTCTTCCTTCTTCTCCGACAGCAGCAGCTACAAGGACTTCTTCTCCACCCAACGGCCAACCGGTAGCAGCAACAAGTCTTCCTCACCGTTGGCAGCAGCAACATGTCCTCCCCACCATTGGCGGCAGCAATAACACACTTTTTCTAGCAACAGCAACAGCCGTTGCAGCACCTCCTGAAGCCTCTCCCAATCACATGGACCACCATTTCTAACGTCACCACCACTGACAACACCAACCCAATCTTCTCTACACGACAGAAGCAACCGGTAACCTCCTCCCTCTCCTCCATCATTTACTGCTCACTTGCATGTGAACAGTAGGAAGGGTTAGACATTCTATCCAGCCCGACCTGAGGAGCTGTTGGGCCAAAATGGCCTAACATGGCTGGCCAACCCATTTTGTCGAGACCAGTCCGGTTTGAATTTTTTTAAAAATATATATAAAAATATAAAAATTGCATTTTTAGGAAAATACAAAAAACAAAATATGTTGATTTTGTGCATACAACTGACTTCTAAAATTTTCCTAAGCATATTTTTCATGGAAAAACCCCTGCATATTTTCTCATATTTTTTGCATATTTTCTCATATTTTTTAAAACAAAAACAGGATATCGTAACCAGTTTATAATTATCCGTTAGATTTCAGCCAATATATCAAAAATCTTTCAACAACCTTTTTGTTCATTTTATAGTTATAAACTTTAATTATCAGGATGTAAATTATATTGTAAAGTACACCATCGATATTAAAGAACAATAATTGAAGTGTTAAAATTTGGACTCTAGAACGGATAGGTTTCAACCCAATGAGGTAAAGACTCTCTCACGAAGAGACATCTACTTCGAGCCTTAGAAAAGATCATTGAATAAAAAATATGACTTAGAAAAAAAAAATAACAATGCAACTTGCCTTAGGTATGGTGCACTAAGGGTGATGCGTCTTCCCCTTGCATAACAAGTCTCTCAATCACTGCTTTTTCAGATTCCGACTGGGCTGGCTGCCCAGACACTAGCCGATCTACCTCTGGTTATGGCATTTTTCTGGGCAATAATCTCGTCTCATGGACATCCAAAAAGCAACCCACTGTGTCACGATCCTCAGCTAAATCTGAATACAGAGCTTTAGCTCCCACTCGTTCTGTCAAATTAAATGATGTTCTTGTTGTTCCTGATCTAAAGAAAAACTTGCTTTCTGTTAGTAAACTTACTCATGATTATCCCTTATCTGTTAACTTCACTGATGATCAATTTATCATACAGAATCGTCACACGTGACAAGTGGTGGCAAGCGGTAGATGTGTTGATGGCCTTTACATCCTGAAGAGTGGACATCAAATCTTTGCAGCAATAACTACAAAATCCAGCCTTTGTAGCTCTTTCTCTATATGGCATGCACGCTTAGGCCATGCATCCTTTTCAATTATTTCATTTCTTAATAAACAACAGAGCTTGTCTCTTACCTCTTTGTTACCAAATCCTTCTCTATGTATTAGTTGTCAAAAGGCTAAAAGTCATAAAAACACACTTCCATCCAGTGACAGCCACTCTAAGACAATTCTTGACCTCATTCATTGTGATCTATGGGGTCCTACACCCATCACCTCCATCTCAGGATTTCGGTATTACATAATATTCATTGATGATCACTCACGCTTCACCTGGTTTTATCCACTGAAAAACAAAAGTGATTTCTACCAAACATTCATCGCATTTCAATCCCGAGTGGAAAACCAATTCTCAGCCAAAATAAAAAGATTTCAAAGTGATGGAGGAGGAGAGTTCATTAGCAAACAATTACAATCCCATTTCTCTAAATGTGGAATTCACCATCAACTATCCTATCCCTATACACCATCTCAGAATGGTCGAGCAGAACACAAGCATAGACATATCACAGAAACTGGACTCATAATGCTCTTTCATGCCAATGTCCCTCTTCATTTCTGGGTTGAAGCATTCAGTACGGCTGTCTTCATCATCAATCGCTTGCCAACATTAGTCTTGCGTAAGACATCTCCCTTTCAAATTCTGTATGGTAAGTCTCCCATTTACTCAGTTTTTCGCATCTTTGGTTGTTTATGTTTTCCAACCTTGCGTGATTATACCAAACACAAATTTGAACCCCGTAGCCTTCCTTGTGTTTTTCTGGGCTATCACTCTTCCTATAAAGGTTTCCGCTGTCTTGATCCTGTCTCTAACCGTGTGTTTATTACCAGCTCTGCAAGGTTTGATGAACAAATTTTTCAATTTTCTTCTTCTACCATGCAACCATCCAATTTCATTTTAGATTGTATTGCTTTCTGTGATCCCAGTCCAAGTTGTTCTGTTTTGCCCAGCACTAACCCATCTGCAGGAGATCCAATTCCATCACCAATCACTCCATCTTTGCCGTGTAAGTCTTGTGCCTTGGAGCTGCCACCATCTCCTCAAATTCCAATATCACCACCACCTGTTGCTGCTCCTATCTGCCCTGAGAGCACACCCACAGACACATCCTCTTCAGCACCTCCACAAAATTCACATCCCATGATCACCCGTGGCAAAGCAGGCATCTCCAAAACCAAGCACTACAATTATATTTGCCAACTTCCACCTTCACCACTCTTATCATCTCTGCTGGTCACCAAGACCCCAAAAGGATTCAAAAGTGCTGCCAAATCACCAGAATGGCTTGCTGCCATGGATGATGAACTTCAAGCTTTGAAACTCAACAACACTTGGGATCTTGTTCCACGACCTCCTGACACTAATGTGGTTGGTTCGAAATGGGTTTTTCGCACTAAATACAATATGGATGGATCTATTGCTCGGTTCAAAGCACGCCTTGTTGCTAAAGGCTATACCCAACATCATGGTCTTGATTTCAATGACACTTTCAGTCCAGTTGTCCGTGCTTCTACAGTTCGCATTGTGCTCTCCATTGCCGTCTCTCGAAGATGGAACATACGACAACTTGACGTGAAAAACGCCTTCTTGCATGGGATTTTACAGGAAACAGTTTATATGGAACAACCACCAGGATACATCAATCCTTCTCAGCCACATCATGTGTGTCGTCTTCAAAAGGCAATTTATGGCTTAAAGCAAGCCCCAAGAGCATGGTTTCACCGATTCAGCAACTTCTTGTTCACTGTTGGATTTAAATGTAGCACAGCTGACCCCAGTTTGTTTGTTTATTCCACAGATCCTGAGCTCATCTATTTGCTCCTTTACGTTGATGATATTATCATCACAGGTAGCAATGAATCACTCATCAACACTCTCATTCACAAGCTCAGTCGAGAATTTTCCATGAAAGACCTTGGCCCTTTACACTACTTCTTGGGTCTTGAAGTTACATACTCTGCGACTGGTATTTTCCTCAGCCAATATAAGTATGCCAAGGATCTTCTCATTCATGTTGATCTTGTTGATTCAAAGCCAGTGAGCACCCCCATGATTGTTTCTCAACACCTACAAGCTGATGGAAATGACTTCTCTGCTATTACTACCTATCGTTCATTAGTTGGGGCCCTTCAATATCTAACAATTACACGGCCAGACATCACGCATGCAGTCAATTCAGTTTGCCAGTTCATGCATGCTCCCAAAGATCATCACTTCCAAGCTGTAAAACGTATCTTGCGATATGTTAAAGGCACACTGCACTTCGGTCTAAGCATCAGCCCATCAGAAAATCTCTCAATCACTGCTTTTTCAGATTCCGACTGGGCTGGCTGCCCAGACACTAGCCGATCTACCTCTGGTTATGGCATTTTTCTGGGCAATAATCTCGTCTCATGGACATCCAAAAAGCAACCCACTGTGTCACGATCCTCAGCTAAATCTGAATACAGAGCTTTAGCTCTCACTGCAGCAGAAGTCCAATGGTTGTTAAATCTTCTTCAAGATTTACATATTCCATCCCCAATCAAGCCCATTCTTCTGTGTGACAATACCAGTGCTATATTTATGGCTCGTAATCCCGTAGCACAGAAACGCTCTTGGCATATCAACATTGACATCCACTTTGTTAGAGAATTGGTCAGCAATGGCTCCTTACATATCCAACATGTTCCATCCACCTTGCAACTGGCTGATCTCTTCACCAAGAGCTCTTCAATTGCCTTATTCCAGCTTTTTCGATCCAAGCTTCGCGTGCTCCCAACCACACTTAGCTTGCGGGAGGGTGTTGACAGACACAATGAAGATCACAATCCAGCTGTTGACAGACACACAGCCGAACACAATCAAGGAGAGAATCAATCCAAGCATTAAGGAAACAAATCATGCAATCTCAGCTAATTATGCAGACCAATTATAGAATGTATAGATACTGTATTATAATTTTCCTTTTACAGTCCTTAAACATTGCTTTACGTTTCCATTGTATTTCTCTATATAAAGAACTTGTAAGAGCCACTACACTGTGTGGCAGAATTAATACAATTCAAGGTTTATCAAAACCTTTCAGGAAGGAGATGGGACTATAAATAGGGGAGGTGGTGAGGATAGTTTTCTGCTTTGAGAGCTTGTATCTATCCATTTGTTTGTTTGACAAATGAAAATCTTCAATAGTCGACTTGCTGAATGCTAGCCAATTGCCAGCCACTATGTTTGAAAGCCTTTGCTAACACGTAAGGTCCACTGTTGAATTAACATCGTGGATTGTTGTAAACCATATATTTTTAAGAAATTTATTTAAGCAATCAGTCGGAACCCTATAAAGTAATGTCTACAACATTGGAATGACTTATAATAATAATATTAGCAGCAGTAATGGCGGCCTATCCATCATAATAAAAATAATGTATGGACTCAGTATATAAATGCTCCACCGACGTAAGACGAAATTATAAAAATGATATTAAAGTAATATACATCTTAAATTTGGAAGTGGAAATAGAAAATTTCTTTTGTGTTCAACTACACATGCATGGGGCATGAACTTGAAAAACATATTTTGTGGATAAAAAAGAACAAGTAAAACTCTAATTATTTGAGATTTTTATAAGTAATGCACGTCTTAATTACAACTCAAAACTTGATATCCATATTGTAAACTCTCTATTAAGGAAATACCAGAACCCAAATCAAAACCACAAGTGTCACCATAAACTCTATATGGCAGTTTCCTTTTCTGCATATTTTTGACAGTAAATGTAATAGTACCGTTAGTATGTTAACGTTAGAACATCTACAAATCAGGCTTCTAATTGTATACTCTCCTGTATAAATTGTAAGTGAATTCAATAAGAAATTTATGCTGAATATTATTCACAATTGTGAAATTCTTTATGGTATCAGAGCAAATTAAACTCTAACGAGTAAACATCCAATTACCTGTATCATGGCTGCCACAACATCATCCTCTTCCTCTGCAACTCCACAAATCATCACCCTAAACAGCCACACAACCATCAATGAAAAACTTACCCCCTCCACCTTTCCCCAATGGAGAGCTCAGTTTGAGGCATTACTAATCGGTTATGATTTAATCGATTTTGTTACCGGGGCCAAAACATGCCCAGTGGTCGATCCAGCAGACCCCACCTCCTCCAAAGTCGAAATTTCCCACTGGATTCGCCAAGATAAACTAATTCTCCACACAATTCTGTCATCAACATCGACCACCATCACTCCTCTCTTGGCAGCGTGCAAAACCTCCCATGAAGCTTGGACATCATTGAATCGCCTCTACGCAGGCAAGTCCAGAACACGGGCAATGCAACTCAAGGAAGAACTTACCTTGAGCACCCGTGGAAATCGCACAGTAACGGAGTTTCTTCAAGCTGTGAAGTTGATTGCAGATGAGCTTGCAATCATCGATCATCGAGTATCCGAGGATGATTTAACTCTTTACATCCTCAATGGACTGGGTCAAGAATTCAGGGAGATTGCCGCTCCCATTCGTGCTCGGGAGAAATCCCTAAGCTTCGAAGAACTGCACGATTTACTAATTGGCCATGAAAGCTACCTTAAACGCCTGCAGAATCAGCAACCAACATCGTTCATCCCGACTGCCAATTACTCTCACCGGCAAGGACGCACCTCTGGGTAGTCATCCCCCTTCGCCCACGGCGTCACTCAGTCCTCTCGGCAAGGACGTGCACAGAGCCAGTATCGCAACCCACAGCGATTCACTCGAAACGGCAACCGGAATTACAATGGGTTTCCACGGAATGGGACAAGTAATGGGCCTCAACGAAATGGGCCCCCAAATTCTGGCCCAAGGAGATATCAGCCCAAGTGTCAATGGTGTGACCAATTGGGCCACACAGCAAAAAATTGCCCAAAAATGTCATCTGGAGAATTTACTGCAAATTGTGCAGTATCCAATTATGAAAAAAATCACCAATGGTAAGTTGACTCCGCAGCGTCCCACAATATGACTACGGATCTGTCAAAACTATCAATTCACTCTGAATATGATGGCACGGATGAAGTGGTCATTGGTGACGGAACAGGTTTGCCCGTATCTCACATTGGTTCATTGTCACTTAATTCTCCAAATCGTAAATTTAATCTTTATGATACTTTATGTGTACCCACAATTCATAAAAATCTTATTTCTGTTCATCATTTTACTAAACAGAATGGTGTTTATCTAATATTTCACCCTGATTATTTTTTTGGTGAAGGATCGGATCACGGGGGCGACATTGCTCAAAGGCGCATGTGAAGATGGAGTGTACCCATTTCCGGAAAATTTACCAGTGTCGTCAAATAAAATTGTGGCTTATGTTCACAATCGTACCTCTATTGATGGATGGCACAAAAGACTTGGCCATCCTGCATCAAAATTAGTCAATCATTTAATTTCCGCCTTTTCTTTACCAACACATAAAAATGGTCGTGTATCCTCTTGCATTTCATGTTCCCAAAATAAAGCTCATCGTTTACCTTTCAATAATCATGGTCTCACCAGCACTGCACCCATTGAGCTAATTTACATTGATGTTTGGGGTCCCTCTCATGAAATTGGTATTGAAGGGTCAAAATATTATGTGATTTTTATAGATCATTTTACAAAATACATATGGCTATATCCCATTTCTCATAAATCCAGTGTTCATAAATTTTTTCCTCAATTTCGAAATCTTGTTGAAAATAAAGTTTACACAAAAATCAAAAGTCTTTACTTAGACAATGGTGGGGAGTACATTGGTCTCAAACCTTATCTTTCACTCCATGGGATTGGTCACTATACCACTGCCCCTCACACACCTCAACAAAATGGCATGTCCGAAAGACGTCATCGCCATTTAGTTGAAACTGGTCTTACTCTTCTCACTGATGCTCACATGCCTTTATCCTTTTGGCCATATGCTTTTCAAACCGCGGCTTATCTTATTAATAGAATGCCCACTTCAACTTTAAAAAATAAATCCCCCTTTCAAAAATTGTTCAATCAACACCCCAATTATTTAAAACTAAAACAATTTGGGTGTTTATGTTTTTCCCTTAACAAAACCCTATAATCATCACAAACTTGAGCCAAAAGCTCAACCATGTACATTTATAGGATATTCTCTTTCACAAAATGCTTATTTATGTCAGGAGCCAAACAGTGGCAAAATTTTTCAATCTAGACATGTCATTTTTCATGAAAATGATTTTCCGTTTCAAAAGCCCCAAAATCACAAATTTTTATGTCAATCCACTGTCCCGTCTCCCACACCCGAAAAACCCCCAAATCAATTTCCAAATCCCTATTTTGCACACCCACCCGATCAACTCCCCAATCCACCGATTCATCCAAACCCACCCCCAAATTCCACCATCCACAACTCATCTACACCAACTGAGTCCTCCCCAGTACTCTTGCCTCCACCGTCATCATCTTCTCCGGCTGTGGGTAACACTCGATCATCATCGCCTGTGACCGTGTCTCCGTCTGAACCGTCACCGCTCCAGGTAAGTCCTCTTCCCTCTTCTTCCTCAATAATTCTAGCACCACCTGTTGAGCATGATTCACTACGCACACACAGCATGGTTACTAGGTCAATGAACAATATTTACAAACCAAAGAAATCGTTTGTGGTAACCAAGCATCCTCTACCCCCGTCACTGGAACCCACATCGGTTACCTCAGCCTTAGCAGATTTTAGGTGGCGTGATGCCATGTCGTCTGAGTTAACAGCACTCATGCGTCACAATACATGGCATCTTGTACCCCCTCCCCCCAATTGCAACATTGTTGGCTGCAAATGGGTGTTTAGAATTAAGAGGCATGCCGATGGTTCCATTGACAGATTTAAGGCTAGACTTGTGGCCAAAGGGTTTAACCAAAGACCCGGATTAGACAACACAGAAACATTTAGCCCTGTAGTCAAACCAGTTACCATTCGCATTGTGTTAACCCTAGCTATTATGAATGGATGGTCTTTGCGTCAATTAGATGTGAATAATGCCTTCTTGCATGGACATCTTAGTGAAAAAGTTTATATGCACCAACCCCCTGGATTTCGCAGCTCCGAGACACCAAACCATGTTTGTTGTCTCACCAAAGCTATCTATGGACTGAAACAAGCCCCTCGGGCTTGGTACACTGCCCTTAAACAAGCACTTTGTGAATTCAGTTTTATTAATGCAAAATCTGATACTTCCTTGTTTGTATTTCATGATGGAAAAATCTTGGCTTATTGCTTAGTTTATGTTGACAATCTAATTATCACAGGAAACAATTCAGATTTTGTTGCTAGTCTCATTTTTCAACTTGGACAGAAATTTTCCCTAAAAGACTTGGGGCCCCTGAATTTCTTTCTTGGTGTTGAGGTCATCCCTACACAAGATGGGTTATTTCTGACTCAACATAAATACATCAGGGATCTACTGTCAAAGTCAAGCATGGATGGTGCAAAAGATGTCACAACTCCGCTGTCTACCTCTGCTCCCCTGAAACTTGCAGATGGCTCCTCCTCCGTGAACCCAACTGAATATCGCAGCATGATTGGAGCACTTCAGTACCTCTCTTTAACCCGGCCAGATATCAGCTTCGTTGTCAATAAACTGTCTCAGTTCATGCACAGCCCAACTCAAAACCATTGGACGGCCACTAAGCGACTGCTGCGATATTTAAAGAACACTATATTTCATGGGATTAATATTCATAAATCATCTAACACAGCTCTCACTTGTTTTTCAGATGCTGATTGGGCTGGCAGCCTAGATGATCGCAAGTCCACCTCAGCATACCTCATCTTCCTCGGCAGTACACCCATCTCTTGGAGCTCCAAAAAGCAACGTGCCACTGCTCGCTCTTCAACCGAGGCTGAGTACAGGGCTCTAGCCATGGCTGCTGCTGAATCTATGTGGCTATTGTCCCTGTTCCATGAACTAAAGGTTCCTCTTTCACAGCCACCATTGCTCCTTTGTGACAACTTGGGGGCAACTCACTTAAGCTTCAACCCTGTTCAACATTCAAGGATGAAACACATTCAGCTCGACATTCATTTTGTCCGTGACCTGGTCGCCAAAAAGCTCCTCAACGTTCGTCATGTTCACACAAATGACCAACTCGCGGACCTTCTCACAAAGCCTCTCTCAAGGCAAAGGACCTCCTACCTATGCAACAAGATCGGCCTATCCGATGGTAGCCCGTTCTTGCGGGGGCGTATTAAGGAAATACCAGAACCCAAATCAAAACCACAACTGTCACCATAAACTCTATATGGCAGTTTCCTTTTCTGCATATTTTTGACAGTAAATGTAATAGTACCGTTAGTATGTTAACGTTAGAACATCTACAAATCAGGCTTCTAATTGTATACTCTCCTGTATAAATTGTAAGTGAATTCAATAAGAAATTTATGCTGAATATTATTCACAATTGTGAAATTCTTTACTCTCTACTATAATACCTTTTGGTGAAAATCAAGCTAGATCATGTGTGTAGCTTAAAACTTGATATATATCGTAAAAAACATTTGATGAAGACGAGTAACTTGAAATTGAAGGTTAAGCATTTGCTGTGGCTTGATGATATGGGAGTAGGACCCGCCTTGCTGACACGAAGATGATTGATTACTTGTGTGGCAAGTTGATGTGGCCTTGCCTTTGTTTTCACGATGATTTGCAGTGTTTTCACTATTGTGCTCGTTTTGACCTTCTCTTCTTTCAAGACACAATTTGAACAACTCTCATATTCTACAAAAATCAAACATTTATGTTTTTTCTGTAACTATACCTCTGATACAACAACAGGACCATTGATCTTTAACTGGAGGCTATGCATAACATTTTAACGTGGTTCAGCAACTTTTCAACATCTACAAAGCAATCAATTTTATTAGATAGAAGAGAACGACAATTTTAGAACAGTGGAAGAGGACAAACTTCCTACTCATATCCTCTTGTAATTGCCTCACCTCTCTCTCTCTCTCTCTCTCTCTATCCCTTCCATATGAAAATTGCTGCTACAAAGGCAGCTTGCCTCTACTCTCTCTATGCTTTCTCGTGTTTTGAGCTGTTTTCGTTGTCTGCATGTCTAGCTCTCAATTCAGCCTATTATGGGCTTCAAATTTACAGAAGAAAGAACCAAACGGGGATGCAATTTCTTTGGTGCCCTTTATATTTGAATTTAGCACCAATTTGGTGCCAAACCAAATAATGAGTAGCCTCGCATGTGGGTAGGCTCAACATTCTAGTATTGTTGCTAGAAACGAAAAAAGTTCACAATAAAAGAAGGCAAGGAAGGAAAATTTTTAGCGAGGATTATATAGAGACAGCATATATTTCTCGTCTTCAAACTTTCAAGATATATGTTATGGAAAAATAACGTGAGATGAATTCACTGTAGTTCTAGAGTTGTAAGAATCTGGCTCAGGGAATGATTCATACAAGGACTTATGTCATTGAGTCATTGTTGGTGGTTATGTAGTCAACTCATGCTAATAATTTGTATTAAAATAACATTGTAAATTCATTTTTTATGAAGTTTTTAAACAAAGTTAATCAGACTAATTTTAGGTTGAATTTAATTAAATCAATAAAAGTTGGTCTAAATAACTAGGTTTGATCCTTAAAAGTCAACCCAAGTTAAGTTTTTTTCCATAATAATCGAAGGAATTTCATTTCACCGTCCAAATATGGCCATGAAGAAAAGCTCACAAGTTTTGGGATGAAGGAAAATTACAATGAGGGAAAGACAAAATGAAGATAAGAAAAGCTGAAGACTAATACACTGAATGATATAAAAGCCATGCCCCAAGTCTATTCATCAATGGAGACAAGATGTCCTCTCTGCTTGTTGGTCTAGCATGAATACCATAGCTTTAATAATCAAATCATTACTTTTAATCTAGGCTGAATGTTAAATATAGTCGTTAATATAGTTGTTATTTTGTATTATACTAGAAATAGAAACTATTCAAATAAGTTTCTAAAGTTGTATTGTATTTTAGCTAGAATTATATTGTAAATTTTTGTATTTTAACTCCCTATTGTAACAACAATAACATCATCGAAAATATACATTCAAAATTTGACATGGTATCAGAGCGAATCCTGAATTTTTTCCTTTGAATTGTATTGCTGCATTTTTTTTTCCTAGTTTGAAACCCAGAAATCAAATCTACACAATGCTTGTTCATTAATGGTATTGTCCAACAAACCCTGAAACTTCAACTCCGGCAACAAACCTAGAAACCTAAAACCCATACCCAAAAACCAACCTATCAACAACCCCAGGTGATCCATTCACTAACCCATCAAACAACCTCAACAATCTATTTATCAACAACTCAGAACACTCATCACGTAGTGATGCTGGCAAGCCATCACTGACTGGTTGGGGGACACGGGAGAGACAGAGGGCACGGGGGTGAAAGAAATAGAAATGAGGGGAAAATGGGTTTGATGTTTGGTAATCAACCGGGACATAAACCTGGTGGTGAGTTGGTGTGTTTCCACTGCGGTGAGGTGGGGCATTCAAAACAACAGTGTTATGAAATTATTGGCTACCCAGACTGGTGGGACTTTACAAAAAAATATCGGAAAAACTGTGGTAAATCTGACCAAAGCAGACCAGGTGCAGCTTACAGCGAATGATGTTTCACCCAGGTACAATTTGTAAAAATTCTACACACTTTGTCACTACTACAAATAGTACTTGGATTATTGATACAGGTGCTTCCGATCACATGACTAAAGATTCTAGTAATTTAATATGTCCTAAATTTTCCTCTCGATCAGTCATTTGCACAACTAATGGCAGTATCTCCCTGATTACTAGGGAAGAGTTTGTAATTTTGAATGATTCTCTAACCTTATACACGGTTCTGATTATTCCATCTCTTGAATACAACCTTCTTTCGGTTAGTCAAATTACTTCTACCCTTGCATGCACAGTAACATTTTGGCCCTTTTTTTATGTATTTCAGGACATTCTAAATTGAAAGATTCTTGGTTATGGTGTTAAACGAGATAATTTGTACTTCTTGGAGTTAACAGAAAAAAAAGGGGTCAAAACTGAGTCAAGCTCATCAGACTAGAAGTTAGAACCAAGTTCACACTCTCGTATGGTTGTGGCATCGAAGGCTAGTTCATCCTTCTTTTGGGTATCTTTAGAAATTACAATGACAGTTGTTTTGAGGTTTAAGTATCTCATATTTTCAGTGTGACACTTGTGAACTGGCCAAAAGTCACCGCATTTCCTATTTACCAAGTTTGCATAAAAGTTTGGAACCCTTCATAGTCATTCATTCAGATGTTTGGGGTCCTGCAAAAGTTGTCATTTTCTAATGCATAATATTTTGTCACATTTATTGATGAATATACTCGCATGACCTAGATATCCCTTCTCCGACATTAAAGTGATGTAGGTACTTCTTTTCAAGAATTTCACAAAATGGTAATGACCCAATACCAACGAAAGATTCGTACACTTCAATCGGATAATGGTACAAAGTTTATGGATCAAGTTTTACGTAATTTCTTACATCATCATGGATTTCGACATCAAACCTCTTGCACGTACACTCCACAGCAAAATGGCCTGCGGAACGGAAAAACAGGCAAATTATAGAAATCGTTTGTTTCTCTCTTTTTGGTATGAATATGCCAAAATTCTACTAGGGTGAGGTAGTGAAATCAGTTGTCTATTTAATAAATCGTGTACCATCTAGTGTGATTGATTTTCAAACTCCCCAATAAAAGATGGAGACTGCTCTCTATTCCTCATCTACCAAATTTGGAACCACGAGTGTTTGGTTGTACGGTATATGTTCACATTCCTAAAGTCTTGCGGAATAAACTTGATCCATGTGCCAAAAAATGTGCATTTCTAGGTTACTCGGAGTTTTAGAACGGGTATCGGCGTTATGATCCTTAACGTCAGAAGCTACATGTAACCTTAGATGCATCATTCCGAGAATTAGAACCCTACTATTCATAGGGACTTCCCGGGCCTCCTCTTTAGGGGAGAATAACAATGAAGAGAACAAATATATTTTTGAATTAGAGGAAAATGGAGGGTTGGAAAACATGAGACCAAGCTTTGTATCTCCAAATATTCCAAGCTATGATGCTAACTTGGAATTCTGCACAGACCTGAATGTTTTCAGCAACGACCCTCCTACATCTCCAGAGTTGACAACTCCTACACCATTAACCAAAGAATCAACCCCTAATGTCTCTCCTCAGGTAACTCTAAACTCTATTCTTAATGAAACTAATGAAATCCTTGTCTTTGTAGAAAATACAACAAATAGGTACCCACAAAGGTTGAATAAAGGAGTTCTGAGGAAACAATATGAACTTGATCCCAAAAACAAGACTAAATACCCAATCAGAGATTTGCTAAAATAAGCCCATTAGAGTATGTAAGAACAAAACTCAGCTCAAAATTGGCTAAGAATATTCAGTCGCTGCAGCTATTTATACGATTGTGACTTGTTCTTAGCCAACAAAGAACCAATTCCTAATCCTCCTCTATCTTTCTTACTGGTAAGAATCCGCCATGATCAACAATTTACCCTTCCATAGCAAAAATCTACTCTAAAATTTAGAGATCAAGCTTTCATGTAGAAATTCATTTAGGATTTGACCTTAAAGGCATGCTCAAATAAGATAGTGGTAAAGAGTCATGCCTGCAATGGATATCATTTGCTAACCCTGCACAATATTTCTCATAAAGATTAATACTAACAATTAGATTGTTTTAAAAATTAATTTTTCAAACGTTAACATTGTTGTTTAAGGATTAAGGCAACTATGCACCTAAGGGGGGGGATTAGGTGTAAATGCAACAATTAATGCAATTTTAAAATTAATTACTTTAAAGTAAAACAATAACCAACAATATAATTAAGTACTTTAAAGTAAAGAGATAAGAGAGAGAGATTGCTAACTCGGTTTTTAACGTGGTTCGGCAAGCCTACATCCACAGCCCAAGTACCAACCCGTACTTGAGTATTGTATTCTCTTACTAGTCCAAGTAACAAGATTACAATTCCCGCTTGATGAATCCACACCAAGACTTTTACACCACTTGAAGATATGCCCTCTTCAAGATTTTCCTTTTTCCCACTTGAAGATGTACCCTCTTCAAGATTTTTCCTTGGTGATGTTCCCTCACCAATATCAAGAGTTTTATACTCAACTCTCAAGAGTTTTACAAGGATTGTTTTTGTAACACAACAATACACTCTCAATAGTGTGGATATTACAAATTAAGCTCTATGATCTCTTTATCTCACTTAATAGCACTTAGAATATTTGAAGGTGTTTAAGTGTAGTGAGAATGAGATTTAATACTCTTTGTGTTAGGATATGAAGATTTAAACACAAATTTGAGTATTAATGAGGATTGAAGATATGAAGGTGTTTGTGCACTACTAATTGCCTCAATATCAGATATAATCAAAATCTCTCTTTAATTTTGCAATTAAGAGGCCTATTTATAAGTTTCAAAGAGAAACTAGCCGTTTTAGTGCAACTGTCATCTCAAACGGTCGACCGGTTCACAACGGATAAATCAAGCGGTCGACCGGTTCAGCTCGAAAGGCAATTTGTCTTCCAAGCGGTCGACCGGTTCACTTGGTAACCCAAGCGGTCGACCGGTTCATGCAGACACCTCAAGCGGTCGACCGGTTCACAACGGATAACTCAAGCGGTCGACCGGTTCATGCAGAAACTCTATTTTGACAAATTATCTTTTCTGAATTTCTTGAACCAATTGATTATGACTTAAACCTATAATCATCAAACCCTTTTAATGCATGCAATGTGAAGTGTGTGAGTTCATTTTAATTTGTGCTATCAAGTTTAGAAATTGAGATTTACATAAAGCACTAAAATGAAAACTTATTCTAAGTCTTCACTTGCTTGCATCTTGGACTTCCTGGAATGATTTCTTCGTGTAATCCATTATGCTTGTTGATATATTCTTTGTATAATACCTGTTTATAACTTAATCTCATCCAAGCATATTATTAGTCCACTTTCTTTTTATTGTTATCATTAAAATATATAAAGCATACAAGTATGACATTATATGTCAACAATCTCCCCCTTTTTGATGATGACAATAAACAAAAAACTTAGATAAAAAATTGAGTCTCCCCCTATATTTTGTAGTGCAATATATAAGAGGCATTGAACATTTTTAGCAATTTAATCTAAGTAAAAATATCATATGCAATTTCAAGAAAAAATCATTTTTCTCCCCCTAAATATATGCATATTAATTTTTCATATTCTCATATTTTTCTCCCCCATTATAGATGCATTTGATATTTTCATATTCTCTCCCCCTTTGGCATCAACAAAAAGAAAATTAACATTTTAGATAAATAAGAACACAATATTCAATATCATTGTACATATATCCAAAATGAAAAGCATAAACACAATAAAATGAGATGCATGATACAAAATCTCTAAGGAGGTGGGTATCGTGAGAGAAGTGAAGCCATCATCTCCTTCATCTCCTGTATATCAGCCAGCATCTCTGTCTGAGAATCTCTCATGGATCGCATATCTGTCTCAATGTGCGTGAGACGACTCTCTATCCTATGTGACCAGCCACTCGCAGATGGCTCATCTGGTGAGGAAGCCGGAGGTGGTGACTCAAATAAATTTGTGAACTCATCCTCACCTTGATCCGCAGCCACATTCTCCTCCTCTTCAGCACTTACATGCTCTTCCTCAGCATGTGCACCCTCTTGGTGCCCTTGAATCCACTCACCATTTTCATTAAGCACATATTTCATTCTAGTGAGAGTGGTGTTATCAATCTCCGTCTTATCCGAGTACGGTTTCTTATCCGTACCCGTCAGCAAGATACCAAAGTGCTCACAAATAGTGGTAAACACTTGGCCATATGGTAGAGCCTTTTGTTTTTGATCGAATGCTAATATCATATTCCTAATCATGATATATGGAAGGTTTATTGGCCTTCTCTGAATCATACAATCAATCAAACATAACTCCATAAAGGTAACTTCATCATAATGCCCTTTTTTGGGCAAGAAGTTGTGAGCAATAATCCTATGGAGTAGTCTAGGTCTTAACAAAAGATCCTGACTTTTTATCTTAGCACCTGGAGCAAATCCAGTATTTCCAGTGTGCAATGCAACAGCATAATCATAGCTAAATCCTTCAATGGTCGGAATCACTTTAATATCAAAAACTCTTGGACCATCATTAGATATACCCAAAATATCAGCTAATGCAGCACAATTAAACTCAATGGGATTTCCTTGAAGAGTGCTAACTATCCTTGGTTCTACATTAACCCTCATATTTGCAAAGAACATCCTCATCAACTTAGGGTATGTAGGTTTCCTATATTCATACAATGAGTACCAACCCATTTCAGCAAATAGAGTATCGATACCTAAAGCAGACAAATCATTGCCTAAACCTCTTTCTACATAAATAGCTCTATTTGAGAAATTATTCAAAAACCTTTGAACATTGTCACCTGATGAGGAAGCAGGATCATTGGCTCGTTTGCTCCTTGATTCAGTCCTCCTTAAGCGTTTCTGGGGTGCCATTGACTTCAATTAGGCTTTGGGTGTTTTGATTTTGAGAGAATTTGAGTTAGGGTTTTCGGAAATTTTGATTTTCTCCCGTTTACTGTTTTCTGAAACTCTGGATAGTATTTATACTATCGAGCAACCGGTCGACCGGTTGCCTTGGGATAATTTCAACCGGTCGACCGGTTGACTCCCAAGATGAGAATTTTCCAAATTTTTCTTTTGAACTTTTCTTTGCACTCAAAATGTAGCCTTTCCATGTAAAAATTATGTCCAAAAGGCAAAGGAATCAAGGGGCTAAAAGTGCTAATTTTCGGCAGTAGCCAAGGCTACTGTTCCTCTGGCTCAACCGGTCGACCGGTTGATCCAGATGCATGAACCGGTCGACCGGTCCATGCAAAAATGGAAATTTTTGCACTTTGACTTTAAAACCTTGATTTAAACTTCAAAATACCCTTTATGTCCAAAAATCATTTTCAGAAACATTTTCCTCCGAAATTTCAAAAAATTCCAGTAGCCATCCTCTGTTTTTTTGCCTCAACCGGTTGACCGGTTGGGCTTGCTCTTGATGAACCGGTCGACCGGTTCATCCCAGAATTTTTAAACTCCCTAAAATTTGTTTTGAACAAATTTCTTATGCTTCAAGTGTATACATTTTAACATCAAATAAATCCAACTTATAACCATTGATGTATACATAATTCAAACATCATTTGCATGGATAAACCCTAGGTTCCTTCTTATTTCGTAAAAGCGATCTTTTCCTAAGGGTTTTGTAAAAATATCTGCAAGTTGATGTTCTGTACCTATAAACTCAAGTACAATATCTCCTTTTGCAATATGATCCCTCAAGAAGTGATGTCTTACTTCTATGTGTTTTGTACGAGAGTGTTGAATAGGATTTTTAGATAGGCAAATTGCACTTGTATTATCACATTTAATCGGAGTATTTTCAAACTTAAGTCTATAATCCTCCAGAGTTTGTTTCATCCATAATACTTGTGCACAACAACTACCTGCCGCAATATATTCTGCTTCAGTTGTTGATAGGGCTACCGAGTTTTGTTTCTTACTCGCCCATGATACTAGTGATGATCCTAGAAAATGACAAGTTCCACTAGTACTTTTCCTATCATTTTACAACCCGCAAAATCTGCATCCGAATAACTGATTAAACTCATTTCACTTCCCTTCAGATACCACAACCCTAAATCAATTGTACCATGCAAGTAATGAAAAATTCTTTTTACAGCACTAACATGGGATTCTTTTGGACATGCTTGAAATCGTGCACATAAACATACACTAAACATAATATCGGGTCTACTTGCGGTTAAATATAAAAGAGAACCGATCATACCTCGATATTTGGTGATGTCTACGGTTTTACCTTTTTCATCCATATCAAGCTTAATAGATGTCCCCATGGGTGTGTCGGCATCTTTGACATGTTCCATCCCAAATCTTTTCAGAAGATCCTTGGTGTACTTGCTTTGGTTGATGAAGATGCCATCTCTTGTTTGCTTAATTTGCAATCCAAGGAAGAAATTTAATTCTCCCATCATGCTCATTTCAAATTCCTCTTGCATGCATTTTGCAAATTCCTTACACAGAGATTCGTTAGTAGAACCAAAAATTATATCATCAACATAGATTTGTATAATAAGGATATCTTTTCCTTTTCTTTTCGTAAAAAGGGTGGTGTCAATTTTGCCAATGTTAAAATCATTTTCAATAAGAAATGTTTTTAATCTATCATACCATGCCCTAGGTGCTTGTTTTAAACCATACAAGGCCTTTTTGAGTTTAAAAACATGATTAGGAAATTCAAAATTTTCAAAGCCTTGAGGTTGTTCAACATATACTTCTTCCATTATAAAACCATTTAAAAATGCACTTTTAACATCCATTTGGAAGAGCGTAAAATTGGCATGACATGCATAGGCTAATAGCATTCTTATAGATTCAAGTCTAGCCACTGGTGCAAAGGTTTCTTCATAATCTATTCCTTCTTCTTGATTATAACCTTTAGCAACTAGTCTTGCTTTGTTTCTAACAATAGTCCCATGTTCATCTATTTTGTTTCTAAAGACCCATTTAGTACCAATTATTGATAAATCTTTTGGCCTAGGGACTAGTTCCTAAACATCATTTCTCTCAAACTGATTTAGCTCATCTTGCATGGCTAAAATCCATTTTTCATCATTTTCTGCTTCAAGAAAGGTTTTAGGTTCTATTTGAGAAACAAATGCATAATGCCCACTAATGTTTCTAAGGGATGCTCTAGTTTTAGTTCCCTCAAAAGGATTACCAATAATTAAATCTAGAGGATGAGAACTTACATACCTTAGCTCCTTAGGCGGCTCAAAGGAGTTACTTACCAACTCTTGTTGATTGCTTGAGCTTGGTTGGTCCTTGTTCATGTCTTCATTTGATGACTCCTTTGGGTTTTTATCATTAAGATTCAAATTTTGAACACTTTCATTTAAGTCATCTAGAATCTCAACAATTTTATCATCTTGAGTTTCCTCAAAAGCGACATGCATGGATTCCTCAAGACAAAGTGTTCTATTATTGTATACTCTATAAGCCTTGCTAGAGGAGGAGTATCCAAGAAAAATTCCAACATCGGATTTTGAATCAAATTTATCAAGGTTGTCTTTAGTGTTTAGAATAAAACATTTTGAACCAAAGACTTTAAAATAAGAGATGTTGGGCTTCCTTCCTTTCCAAAGCTCATAAGGAGTCTTTTTCAACTCAGGTCTCAAAGTAACACGGTTTAAAACATAGCAAGAAGTGTTTACGGCTTCCGCCCAAAAATATTTCGGGGTGTTGAATTCATTTATCATTGTTCTTGCCATTTCTTGAAGAGACCGATTTTTCCTTTCCACAACCCCATTTTGTTGGGGAGTTCTAGGCGTTGAAAAATTGTGGTGGTATCCTTTTTCTTCACAAAACGTTTCAAATAAATCACTTATGAATTCACCACCATGATCGCTCCTTATGTTTATTATAGAAAATCCTTTCTCGTTTTCGATTTTCTTTGAAAACTTTACAAATTCATAAATGGTTTCATCTTTTGATTTCAAAAATATAACCCATGTATACCTAGTAAAGTCATCAACGATTACAAACACATATCTATTACCACTTAAACTTCTTGTTCTAGTTGGTCCAAATAGATCTATATGAAGTAATTCTAAAGGTCTTTTGGTTGATATGTGATTCTTACTTTTAAAAGACGTTTTAACTTGTTTGCCCATTTGGCAAGCGTCACATAGCTTTTCCTTTTTATATGCAATATGAGAAAGACCTTTAACTAAATCATTTTTAGCTAATTTTGAAAGGATGTCCATGCTTATGTGACCTAGTCTTCTATGCCATAGAAAACTATCATTTATACTAGCAACAAGACAACTTTCAATAATCATACATGTATCTATTTTGATTTTATAGATGTTTCCAATTCTATTACCGATAAAGATAATTTTATCATTTTCAAGTATTAAGCAACATGTATGGTCAAAAATGATTTTATAGCCTTTGTCACATAATTGACTTATACTAAGCAAGTTATGTTTAAGACTATCAACAAGAAATACATTTTCAATGGAGGGTGAAGACATACCTCCAATGTTACCAATTCCAACAATTTTCCCTTTTGAGTTGTCCCCAAAAGTTACTTTTCCTCCTTTAGTTTTGGTAAGGCTTGAAAAAAGAGTGCCGTCTCCGGTCATGTGTCTTGAACAAGCACTATCCAAAAACCACTCCCCATGTTCCCTTGGTTCCTACAAAACAGAATCAAGATGAGGATTTTGGTTCCCATACCTTCTTGGGTCCTTTTTGGTTAGGGGTGGATCCTTTTGGAACCCAAATCATTTCAACAGTCTTATTTTTCTTCATAGGACATGCATAAATCAAATGTCCTGATTTTCTACAGTAATTGCTTGTATGACTTGGATCATAAGACTGTTTAGCTTTAACAAAGTAGTTCTTTAAGTATTTTTGGTTTTTATTAGGTTTATAACCTAATCCACTTTTGTTAAACATACTTCTCTGGCTCGAAAGCATTTTCTCAAAAAAAATTTAGCCTTGTGTGAATTTTGCGATAATTACATTCAACTCATCAACTTTTTCTTTTAAGAATTTATTATCTTCTTCAAGTTGATTAGTCTTACTACTCTTGTCATTCAAATCACATACTTTCTTTCTAGTAATTCTTTTTCTTCAATTATGCATACATGATTTCTTTTTAGGGTACTATATTTTGAACCTAATTTCTTATATTCTACAAACAGATTTTCAAGTTGTTCATGTAATTCAATATAAGAAGGATCGGATTCATCATCCGAAGATAGTACCTCATTTTCACTTTCGATTGCCATGAAACACATGTTAGCCACATGTTCTTCTTCATCACTGGAGCTTGAGTCCGAGTCATCGCTCCATGTTGCTTTCAAAGCTTTCTTTTGAAAGCGATTTTTCTTCTTTGCTTGAAGAAGGGGACAATCGGTTTTGATATGTCCCAACTTGTTGCATTTGTAGCATCTTGGAGTTTCTTTACTTGATTCTCCTTTGTTTCCCTCCTTTTTGAAGTTCGAGAACTTTCTCTTGTCATTTTTCTTTCTAAGGAAGTTCCGAAACTGTCTTGTGATCAATGCTACATCTTCTTCAAGATCGTCGTGACTGTCTTCATCATCATCATTATCATCGTTTTCAATTTGATGAACAGTTTTAAATGCCAAGTTTTTCTTTGGCCTTTCTTCTTGATCTTGTTTATCCATAGTTATCTCGTGAGTCATTAGAGAACCGATGAGCTCCTCTAATGGTAATTTTGTGAGATCTTTGGCTTCTTGTATTGCCGTCACTTTAGCTTCCCAAGCTTTCGGTAGAGATCTGAGAATCTTACTTACAATATCTGCATTTGTGTAAGTTCTACCAAGAGCATGTAAACTATTTGTAATGCTAGTCATACGAGTAAACATACTTGTTATGGATTCATTTTGCAACATTTTGAATAACTCATACTGATGAACTAACATATCAATTTTTGATTATTTGACTTGATTAGTTCCTTCGTGAGTTACTTCTAAAGCATGCCATATATCCCTAGCATTTTTACAAGAAGATATTCTATTAAATTCACTTCTATTTAATGCACAATATAAAGTGTTCATTGCTTTAGCATCCATAGAAAGTAATCTTTTATCTAGGTCAGTATATTCTATCATGCTTTTCGGAATCTCAATACCATTTTCGGTTTTAGTTGGTCTATGAGGTCCATTTTCAATAGAAAGCCATAAATCGAAATCTATAGATTGAAGATATATTTTCATTCTAGCTTTCCAATAGGCATAGTCATTACCATCAAAAAATGGTGGTCTAGATGTTGAAGCACCTTCATTTTGGAGATTATAGCTTGTAGTTGCCATTCTACTCAAAGTTTAAGCAAACTTAATAACTGAGAACTAGGCTCTGATACCAATTGTTGTTTAAGGATTAAGGCAACTATGCACCTAAGGGGGGGGATTAGGTGTAAATGCAACAATTAATGCAATTTTAAAATTAATTACTTTAAAGTAAAACAATAACCAACAATATAATTAAGTACTTTAAAGTAAATAGATAAGAGAGAGAGATTGCTAACTCGGTTTTTAACGTGGTTCGGCAAGCCTACATCCACAGCCCAAGTACCAACCCGTACTTGAGTATTGTATTCTCTTACTAGTCCAAGTAACAAGATTACAATTCCCGCTTGATGAATCCACACCAAGACTTTTACACCACTTGAAGATATGCCCTCTTCAAGATTTTCCTTTTTCCCACTTGAAGATGTACCCTCTTCAAGATTTTTCCTTGGTGATGTTCCCTCACCAATATCAAGAGTTTTATACTCAACTCTCAAGAGTTTTACAAGGATTGTTTTTGTAACACAACAATACACTCTCAATAGTGTGGATATTACAAATTAAGATCTATGATCTCTTTATCTCACTTAATAGCACTTAGAATATTTGAAGGTGTTTAAGTGTAGTGAGAATGAGATTTAATACTCTTTGTGTTAGGATATGAAGATTTAAACACAAATTTGAGTATTAATGAGGATTGAAGATATGAAGGTGTTTGTGCACTACTAATTGCCTCAATATCAGATATAATCAAAATCTCTCTTTAATTTTGCAATTAAGAGGCCTATTTATAAGTTTCAAAGAGAAACTAGCCATTTTAGTGCAACTGTCATCTCAAACGGTCGACCGGTTCACAACGGATAAATCAAGCGGTCGACCGGTTCAGCTCGAAAGGCAATTTGTCTTCCAAGCGGTCGACCGGTTCACTTGGTAACCCAAGCGGTCGACCGGTTCATGCAGACATCTCAAGCGGTCGACCGGTTCACAACGGATAACTCAAGCGGTCGACCGGTTCATGCAGAAACTCTATTTTGACAAATTATCTTTTCTGAATTTCTTGAACCGATTGATTATGACTTAAACCTATAATCATCAAACCCTTTTAATGCATGCAATGTGAAGTGTGTGAGTTCATTTTAATTTGTGCTATCAAGTTTAGAAATTGAGATTTACATAAAGCACTAAAATGAAAACTTATTCTAAGTCTTCACTTGCTTGCATCTTGGACTTCCTGGAATGATTTCTTCGTGTAATCCATTATGCTTGTTGATATATTCTTTGTATAATACCTGTTTATAACTTAATCTCATCCAAGCATATTATTAGTCCACTTTCTTTTTATTGTTATCATCAAAATATATAAAGCATACAAGTATAACATTATATGTCAACAAACATATTCCAAACCAAGGCAAAATCCTCATGATTATCTCCATGCTTTCTGGTTAAACTCCAGTTAAACTCTAAATCATGATTTTCAAAATTGACCTATCAAATGTAAGAGATAAGGATAGTTTTGTTAGTTTACGTCATGTAGTCAATCAATTAGTTATATGTGATAATATTTTATTCATGTATAATATTTTTATTTTTATTAAATAAAACTATTATTTCTCTTTAATATTGATTTATACTTAATTTATGAATTTAATATTTGATAAATGAATCTAGAGTAAAAATAAAACTCATGGAACAAAATTTTTTGCAAAGAAAATTATAAAGAGTTATAATTATGGGATTCCTAATACGTTAAAGTATTATTCCTATATGTTCTTGGTCAATGCTATCTTAATAATGAATATTTATTAGAGTTGTTGTGACTAATACATATTATATTACTTTTTTTTATGAAAAGAAACAATTGATCTTATAAACTAAGATATGAGAAATACCTAGAACTAATATGTAGATGCTTGTTAGATGACATGTACTCTCAACTCACCCGAATGAGAATTTTATATGGAGATATCACTTGTGTCTATGGAAACACTCATGTGACAGTTATGTAAGTGATCTTTAGACTTCAATCACAAAGTTATCTTATATAGGGTGTGTTATGTTTTGACTCCATTACATATTATCTCGGTAATAATAACAAATGGTATTTGAGTAATCAAGAGAGAATTCATCAACTTAGGTGAATTAGTGAAAATGTTTCACATGTTCTTAAATAGTATTGATTGTTAAATCCTAGCACAAAGTGAATGATATTTGGAAACAGTTTTAAATCTTATTCAAATTATCAATGACTATAATATTGTGAACAACCTTAAAGGGTTATGGAAATTGTTACTCGAAGAAAATTATCAATGACTATAATAAAAACATCGTTTTTCCTGTCGAAAAACTTTTTTTGTAACAACATATTTCTTATCAGTCTATTTTTATTTTTTAAAAAAAACTTGTCAAGCCCATCACCGGAGCCATGCTGCACCATGCTTTGCCATGCCTTGCAACCTACCACCACAACACACCATTCCTATGCCCCATTTCTGAACATCACCCCATACCTTGCACCTCACCTCCTTGGCCTATAAATAACAGGAGAAAACAAAGCAAAAGGGGGGAGGGGGATTTTGGACTCACAGGGAGGTTCATCGTAACAAAAAGGCCTAAAATTTTGGGGTTTATCAGAGGAGAAAATTTTGAAACTAGGGGACGAACACAGACACAGGACACACGACAGCGTTTTGGCCAACCCACGGCTGGAGCTCAATCGCTGGCAGCGGCTCCCTCCTCTCTCTTCCGCACTCCAACTCTTCTCTCTCTTAGCCTTGCACTATCAGCCCTCTCTTTCTCTCTCCCTGATGGCTCCTCTCTCTGTAAAAAACAGACGAGCAGCAGCTCCTCAACTCTGACAGCAGCCACCCGATCACCAAGGCCATCCCACCATCACCGGCGAGCTCACCATGAACTCTAGCAGTTGCAGAGGCAGACCCATCGAGTAGCAGCAACGGGGACGACGCAGAGGCAGCCCCTCCAGCTACAGTCCGGCAGCTTTAGGAGCTCCTCTCGACCATCACAGACCGCCATTTTTTATGCCACTATAATAGGGAGAACCACCTCGACCTCCTCTACCCGGCAACAGTGACAAGTGAGCATCTCGTGGTAGTCGAGCAACCACCACTTTACTATACACGTGCATGGATTAATTCATGCAGCGTGTAATTTATATATATGTTGTATGGGTGAGCAAGGCTGCTCTCGGCCCAGCCCAGATGGTTGGGCCGGGTCCAGCCCAGCCTAAGCCTCTCATAGTTGAGCCTTGGCCCAACTTGGCTAGGCCGACCCATTTTGTTGGGCCAAGCCCAACCTAGATTTTTTATTTAAAAAATACAAAAACATTACATTTTAAAAATAAATTAAAAATATATTTTTTTTTGCATACGGCCGAATTCCAAGGTTTTCCAAGCATATTTTTCATAAAAAAAAATATGTTGCATCTTTCACATATTTTGAACAAGAATTGGATATCGTAACCAATTTATGATTATCCGTTGGAAATTGGCCAAAATATCAAAAAAAAATTCATTTTGTTTTAGCTATCTCGGTGTAAAATTACATTGTAAAGTAAACCTGGAGATACTAAAAAAGAGTTTTCTTTTATTGCGGTGTAAAATTACATTGTAAAGTACACCCGCGGACAAAAAAATGTTTTTTTTGAAAATGCAGTGCAAGAAAATAAACTTAGGAAAAACAATGAAACAACATTGCAGTTTGCCTTAGGTATGGTGCACTGGGGGTAATGCGTCTTCTCCTTGGGCAATAAATCCCCTTACCCAAGACTCTGGCAGACCAATAGGTTCCTAGTGACCTTAATACTAGGTGGCGACTCCTAATAATTATAGTCGTAATTTTGCGAGTACTTAAATTATAGTCGTAATTTTATGACTATAAAACACACCTCCCATTTTGCCATGCACCGTTGTCTCCCTAATCTGGGGATGGCGGGGCGCGAAGCATGAAAAAATCATCGTCATCACATATGGAGACTCCACTGGGGACATAACTATACTAAGCTTTGTTTGTTTGATTGTTTATTCTTTAGTTTATTTTTAACATGCATTTTTACTGCTTTAGCATGCATTTTTAATTTTAGTTCATGCATAATATTGAGTATGAATGAATTTCATCATACATTTTAATTTCGTTAATAAACCAAATTTTAGGTTAGGTGGGGAGTAGCGGTATGCCTCATGACTTTCAGTCGGGGTTCAAATTCGTGAAACATCCTTCTATGAACTGAGTGTTTACTCGATAATGGCGGTCACATCGTGCCCCAACCATTTCTTGTAAACCCCTATTCTACCTTCACGTAAGGCAGTCACTAGGCAGTTCATAGACCTTTGAGACCAGGTAGAAAGCTTACCTCTCATGTAATGACTTAGAACTTGTCTTTAAGTGCAAACTTTCTAATAATTCACCTGATGTGTATGTACGTACGTTTGCATCCATTTGCATCCATCACTGTGCATAAAATATTATTGGCAGGTCAAAAAATAGGTCCCCGAAGAGCTTCTGTCAATAACACTCGACTTTGATAAAGAAATTTGGATAATGAAGAATGTGCTCACCACCATGTTCACTTCCAAGAAAACTGGTTTCTCTGAAAGCTAGCGTGACTCATCTTGTCGGCTTACTCGCAAGAATCTTTGAAAAATAAGTGCGCCAATTGTCGCACGTCGCCGCGCGGTGTCCCGGGAGGGATCCTGGCTCTCGCAATGGAGTTGAGAAGGAGTCGCCACCTGGCTGTTGAGGGTCGCTAGGAACACCCGATTTGTACTAGTCTGGTCAGAGATTCAAGGGTAGGGGACTGGTTGCGTAAATGGAAGGTATTAGCACCCCTAGTACGCCTTACCTGAGGTAAGCTGCATTGTCTATTTTGATGTGATTATGAATGCTTCAACGGGTCGTATTTATGCACATGAAAAATGATCCGATTGAAAAAGAAATCGGTCACCGCTCAGAATAATCCTGTGAATTTTATTGATTATTTCTAGATATGCAAATGCTAGCCTACTTGTAGTTTCTTCATTCACCACCTGAAATTAACCATTAATCCTCATGAATTAATTTCACGGTTGACCGATCCATAAAAGAAATCGACCACCGCTCAGAATAATCCTGACAATTTTGGTGGTTATTCCCGAATATGTAAAGTTAGCCTACGTGTAAATCCGGCAATTACTACCTAAAATTAACCGTTAATTCTCAAGAATTAATTTCACGATTTGTTTTAATATTAGGCCAATTTCTGGAGATTTAATAAACGTTTTAATAAACGTTTTAATATTGTTTTAATATTAAATCTAAGATAAATTTCCAGAAAAACACTTTGGCCGTATGCAAAGAAAACACATTTTTTTATTTCCTTTTATATTCCTTTTTTCTTAACAAAACAACATAACATTAAATAAATAAAGCACAACACACACACCCACACAATCTCTTTTTCATTCCTTTTTCATCACATTTTAAAAATAAAATACAACTCACACACATTATTTTTTTCCATTTTTTTCATTACATTTTTCAACTAATAATTAAAAATACAATAAAACTTCAAATAAACACAAGAACATAAAAAAGAAAATTACATAAAAGATCCCAAGGGCAGTTCTGGAATAGTGGCAGTAGCGGGACTGGTGGCGCGTCTGCCCACGCGTCGCCGTTACTGGTGAATAGTAACGCCGAGGTAGACAAAACAGATCCGCAACTTCTCTTCAAACTCTCGCCGGTGGTGGCCTCCACGATTACCTGAAAAGGAGCAACAAACACAGCAAGCAACGTTTCGGTTCCTTCTTCTCTTCCTTTCAGATCTGCATTTCCCTCTTCCAGGTGGCCGGAGCTCAGATTTGACAGGGAGAGAGGGTGCTGCGGAGGCTGAGGCATGAGACCGTGGGAGGTTGGCTGGCCAGAGGGAGGTAGAGAGGACCTGCACATCAAAGACAAAACACAACAAACGAAAACACAATCAATCGGTTCTCCTCTTCTTTAAATCCCGGGTCTATTCTCAGGTTTCTTCTCCTCGAAGAGGTGGCTGGACTGGCTTCTTCCCGTTCTCTTCCACTGGTGGTGGCCTTTAATGGCTACCTGCGAAGAAACAACAAACACAAACAACAAAACAAACACACAAAATCAAATCGGTTCTCCTCTTCCTTAGGTCTCGGGTTTTTTTCTTCTCGGTTTGTCCTTTCAAGTGGCAAAGGGACTGCCCACAATGAAGGGCTGCTGTCATGTGGTAGGGGCTGCTATGGTGGCCAGTCAGGGAGGAAGAGGAAAGGAGATCGATGGGGCTGTTGGCCGAAGAAGGAGAGGGGAGGTGGGGCGTCTGGCTGGATGAAGAGAAGGAAACAGAGGAGAGGGCGGCTGTAATGGCTGGCCGGGGAAAACAAGGGAGAGGCTGGTCGCCGGAGGGATGCCTAGAGATGAAGAGGAAAGGAAGAGAGGAAAGGGAAGGGGCTGCAGCTGCCCAAGGGGCGACGGTTATAGCCCTTTGGAGAAGAAAGAGATGGGTTTTTTAGGGTTAGGATTTTTTATGAGTGTATTTTTTTTGGTCTCCCTTTTACTTGTAGCTGGTACCTTCCTATTTATAGAGTTTTTTCTAGCCAAAATTCCGAAATCAGCCCTCAGCTTGCGCGCTTCTTTCAACTTGGTCCTTGATTTCCAATTTGTGCAATTTGACCCGCATTGACTGTTAAATTCTCAATTTATTCAATTTTGCCCCTGTAACAAGATATTTTTGGATTTTTGTCTTTTTTCTATTTTCTTTTTCTTTTTCTTCCGAAACCTAAAAATAAGTAGGTCAAAATTTGGGTAGCAATACCAATATTGGAAGATGAAGTCTGTTTCCATGGTTGCCTTTTGTTTTGATCATGTTCGCACATTATATTCCCATTTTGATTTATTGATAGTTTTGCTTGTAATGCCACAAGACCTTTTGTTAAACAAGCTTTTCTCTCCAATAAGATTGTCATAACCCAATTTTGAGTCATGCCCCAAATCTACCTGAAAATAACAAAAATGAAATGAAAGGGGTTGGTGTCGGCAGGAAAATCAAGGTGAAATTTTAGACGTTTTCGAAAGCTCGATCGTACCTCTTTTATGCCCAAAAATGAAGCAAAGTGCAGATTCATGGCTAAAATAATTTATTATTGGATATATCTGTGTAAAACTTAAGTCGAAGGACATACTTACATTTTTATGGGCTAATTTGATTTAATTGTCGACAAATTTAAAGTATAATTATGCTTCAGAACTAATTGAGAACTCAAACGAAGGATTTAATTAGGCGCAAGGGCTTAATTATACTTTACATAGTTCAAATTAATTTTATTAAGGGCTTAATTGGCGAGAAATCACGTTTGGAAGCCTAATTTGGGTTAAATTGAGAAAATCAGAATTTTCAGTAACGAAACTTTTTGGGTGAAATCAGAAGCCAGAATTGAAGTGAAAAAAACATCGTTCTTCCCGTTGAAAAAACTCTTTTTGTAATAACTCATTTTTTCGGTGTATTTTATATTTAAAAAAAATTAAAAAATGAATTGACTGGATAGAGGCGTGGCCGGCAGCCATACCCATGGCATGCCGGTAACCATGCACTGCCACCTTCCGCTGGAACCCATGCTGCAACCATGCCCTGCAATCCATTCCCACACACAAAACACCATACTTGGACATCAACCCCTTACCTACAAGTCGCAAGATTAGTTTATAAATAGGGGAAAATTACAGAGGAAGAGAAATAAAAAAAGGGGTGAAGCAGAGAGAATACAAAGAATTTTACTTAAAATTTAAACTTCTTCTCTCTCGTGTCTGGTCTCTCTCTCTACTCCCTCTACTGCATTTATCTCTCTCGGTTTTTCCTTCCTCTCTCTCTCTCTCCCTCTCGGTCAGCACTCCGGCCACCAGCTCAGGCCACCCAACTTCACCCTTATCACCACCGACATCCTCCTATCTACTCCAGTAGCCCAGCCGTGGACTCAGCCGAAGGCAGCAGCAGCAACACCCGTCGCAGCCACACAGCCCCGTCACCTTCCGACGCTCATTCCGGCTATCACGAGCCACCAATTCTGACGCCACCATGACCAGAAGAACCACATCGACCTCCTCTACCCAACGGTGTTAACAGGTATGCCATTCATCACACTCCAAAAATAGCACTGTTGATCGTCATCTACCTGCAATTTGCATGCAGGGGGAGTGAATTAATTCACTCCCCCGCCCACTGCCACTGTGGACAGTGGGCTGGTTGGGTCGGGTTTTTGTGCCTGGCTCGATCCATGAAGAAGACGGGCTTCCAGCCCGAGAATAGTGGGTCGAAAGTCCAGCCAAGGATAAATGGGCCCAACCTAATGTAATGGTCCGAAGCCCAGCCCAGCCCGAGATTGATTAGGTAGAATCCCATTTTAGCTGTGCTGGGCTACGAGCCCAGCCCATGTAGGCGGGCTGGCAGCCCAGCCCCACACAGGCGGGCTGGCAGCTCTGCCCCCATGTAGGTGGGCTGGCCGCCTGGCCCATCAGGGATGGGCAGCCAGCCCACCCATAATAAAATAATAATAATAATAATAATAATAATAATAAAATATATATAAAAATACAAAATTTGCAAAAAAATATTTTATAAAAAAAAAAATGAGTTGTTTCTTGCATACGGCCAATACACTAGCATATTGTCAAATTTCTCTTTATTTCAAAAAAATATATTATCTCGGAGTTTGAAGAAAAAATATGTTTTAGCATGAATTTCGCAAAGAAAAAACATTTCTCGCATTTTTGGATTTTACAACATGTTTGTAAAATCCAAAGGTTATTGGCCAATATTCCAAAAATTATAAAAAAAACCTTTTTTTTTATGATTCATATTATTCACTGTTGGTATTTGGATAAATAAATCCTAAAAGGGTTAATATCCAAAATATTCGGCGGGGATAATATGCTATTATTCACTGTCGGTGTTTGGATAAATAAATCCTAAGGGGTTAATATCCAAAATATTCGTCGGGGATGATATGCTATTATTCACTGTCGGTGTTTGGATAAATAAATCCTAAGGGGTTAATATCCAAAATATTCGGCGGGGATAATACATCATCATCATTTAACCAATATATTTGTAAAATACCAATATCATAGCAATCATAAGACAAACAAAAACACCAAGCAGCTTACCCTAGGTAGGGCGTACTAGGGGTGTTAAAACCTTCCCTTTACGCAACCAGTCCCTTGCCCTAGAATCTCTGAAAGACTAGTTTTAGGTTTCCTAGTAACCATAATACTAGGTGGCGACTCCCTTTTCCATAGAAATAAAGATAATACCCCCGACATTGAATCCCCCGCCTCGCGGGGAGGGTCGCCGCGACGCCACGCTCTCGCAACGGGGTGCGACAGGATGGCGACTCCACTGGGGACCCTTGGACTAGGCTTGGCAATTTGTTTTGTTTATGCTTTGTATTGTTGAATTTTTTGCTATGAATGATTTCTTTTGTTTAAAGTCTTTAGCATGCATCTTTACATCCTGTCATCATAATACGCCTTGTCATGCATCACTTTTATTATTTTTATCTATTTGCGAGCACACACATTAAACTTTAAGTTAAGTGGGGGACTAGCAGCTTACCTATGACTTGAGTCAAGGTTTAAGTTTGTGTAAACCCCAACTCTTTGCTGAGTGTTTAGACTGGTAGTGATTGGTATACATATCATCCCGCTATCTGCTAAACCTCCATATCGCCTTTACGAAGGTGATCACTGGGACAGCAAGAGACCCTTTTTAGAGACCAAGTAGTAAACCTACCCTGTGTCTCACGTATAGGAACTAGAACCTATCTTTAGGGTGTATGCTCCATAATATCTTTTTGCACAAAAAAGAAAACCCAAAAAAGGCATCTTGACTTGCAGGTCTTTTGAACGAAATGGCCACCACTACTAAACTTTCCATCATGGAATATGGGAAAAATTCTGAATTGTCACAATTGAACGAAGAAGACTGCCTTAAAAGCGATGCTTTGAGGCTATCACCAATCAAGAATCTGAATTGCATTATGAATGATGTGAACAATTTAACGACTCATTTTCAGGATGTGGATAAGGACACATTTTTTAGAAAATACGGATGCCTAATAGAGATTGCGAAGGTAGAAGTTTTAAGCCCAGCGGTGCGAGCTCTAGTTCATTTTTAGGATCCAGACTACCGTTGTTTTTCTTTTAGGAGCATAGACATATGTCCTACTATTAAGGAATATGGGATGTTGACTGAGTTTCCAAATGAATTGTACAGAATTTATCTTCGTTTGAGATCTAGCAAAATCATCCCTGAACTGTCGAAGCTGCTCAGAATCCCCAACATGAAAAGGTTTTTAGAAAATAATGTTGCTGGTCTGAAATGGAAAATGCTAGAATTTGAACTAGAAAGAAGTCTGGATCAGAGAAACAGAGATTGATTGCCTTAGACATATTTGGCCTTGTGTTATTCCCAAGTCAGATAGGTATAATAAGCTTGGAAGCTGCTGCTGCTTATGTAGAATACGAGAATACACAAATCAACCCAGTGGCCTCTATTTTGGCTGAAACCATCATAACACTTAACCATTGTCAAAGAGCCGGGAAAGGAGCAATGAGATGTTGCACGTAGTTGCTATATATCTGGATGGTTAGCCATATTGCAACAAAAAAGCCTGTTTTCAATAATTTTTGGTGGTTCAACCAAAAACCATTAAGGATAATGGAGGAAGAAGAATGGGGAGATCTAGACAACCAAGGTTGGGTAGAAAAACTAAAAGTTTTACCTAGTAGTGGTTTCAAATGGAAAGCCCCTTGGGCCAAAGCAATGAATGTCCTAATGAGTTGCGGGCAAAGATGCTGGGTTCCATTGGTAGGGATTACCGGCTATGTGAGTTATGCTCCTTCTCTTGTGTTAAGGCAATATTGGGGCATGCAATTTGTTCCAAGGACCATGGGAATTGCTCAGTTCTTTGGTTTGTTTAAAGATCCCGTTGCACAAGAAGCTTTGGAGGTCATCAAACAAGAATGGAAGTATCTAGTTTTGGTGGAAATAAAAGGTATGGGAGATCCCAGTACAAGTGAAAGGTATGGAGGATGGAGAGACTTAGTTGCTGCAGCCGCGACCAATGAAGAAGTCAAGTCTCCCAAAAATGAAGAAAAGCCTGTTAAGAGAAAAAGGGTTGATAATGAAGAGGATCTAAGAAGACAAGTAGAAAAACTTATGATGGAATTGAACAAAAGCAGAAAAGACAAGGCAATAATGGAAGAAATGGTAGTGGAGGGCGATAAGAGGAGAGCATTTTTAGATAAACAAATACAATCTAAAGATGCAAGGATAACCAAGCTCGAGCTAAAGTTGGTTGAAGGGGAGAATGTTAGGTTAGGAATTGAGGGAGAATTAACAGAGATGAATCTAAAGTGGATGCAAAGTTGCTCTGAACTTGGTGCATTGAAGACCGAACATAATGAATGCCAAGAGAGCATATAATATTACCAAGAGAAGTTTGCAGAAGTTCAGTGTGAGCTGATGGATAGAATTGAAAAGTATGAAGATTTGTATAAGAAGTATGTAGTGTCGGAAAGTCATTCGACGGGGCCCGTAAAAGATGAAGCGGTTGAAGCAGAGTTGACAGTTAAGGTAAATGAGATAAGAACTCTGAGGATAAAGCTCAACAAAGAAAGAGAAAAGATGAAGTATCTGGACGAGAAACTAGCATTGATGGAAAAACACAAGGATCAAATTGATGCCAATAATACTTCATTGAACAAAACCAATATGTTGCTCATTGAAAAAATGTCCAAGATGGATGAAGTTGTTGCGCATGCTCGGGTCATTAGAATCAATGCAAGAAATGTAGGAAGAGACATCATCCGTTACCGTTGAAGTCTAGCTGAGACCGATGCCTTCTTAGAGAAAATTGAGAAACGCGGATTTGCTTTCACCCTTGGCCAAAAAGATGGTGGAGGAAGAATATTAGTTTGCTTTTCCTTTTTGTGTTTCCAAAAATGTAGTAAGCTTGTTCAACATAAATGAAAAGGGCGTTGAACCATCTCTTATACAAATTTTGTCTTTTGGTGGATATGACTTAAGCAAATGACTCAAAAAACAGTACTCCTAGCGGCAATGTGACAAGAAACCCATATTCTATGAAGTGTTGGCTATTAATAGTTCATAAGGGAAATGCATCCATACATTGCACAAAGTATATTTATCACAACACATGCATTATATCATACATTCTCTTATACATTTATGCATACAACTCAACTACGAAACATAGGTCCCCCTGCTAAAATCCACAACACCCCGCTAAGAAAAAGGATGAAAAACGAAGAACGAACAAAGCCGGAATCCCCATACCAAAAAGAGCTCGAAGCTGTTTGAAGTGACGTGGCACGGTTAGCCAGTTTGCTCGAGAAGGCATTAAGAGCGAGAGATGGAGAAGGCACATCAACTCAAACTGATGAAGCACCACCGGCAATTCAGAGCCCTGTGGCACCACAGAATATAGGAACAAGTACACCAAAGAAGCACCCCGATCCTACCCGGCCTTTCCAAATTCCTATCACCATGGATTTAACAGCCGAGGATCCACAAGATGCCAGATTCTATGATCATATGGGGCATGATAAATGGACCGCACTAGAAGAGAGGTTAAGGGCAATCAAAGGAAATGATTTATCGGACCCAGTCCGAGCAGCCGAAGCATGTTTGGTGCCTAACATTGTGATTCCGCGGAAGTTTAGGGTGCCAGAATTTATAAAGTATACAGGAATAGAATGCCCGAAGACTCATCTTCATTCCTACTACAACAAGATGGTTGAGGCTCTCAGTTGGTATATAAGACTGGATAACATAAGCATTAGAAAGTGGACAGACTTGGCATATGCTTTTTTAAAGCAATACAAGTTCAATCTAGAGATTGCTCCTGATAGGACCAGTTTGATAACCATGGAGAAAGGAGCTCAAGAATTCGTAAGGGTTTATGCTCAGAGGTGGCGGGACCAGGCTATCAATGTGCAACCACCGTTAATAGAGACAGAAATGGTGACTCTATTTGCTAACACCTTTAGGGCCCCGTACTATGAGCATCTAATGGGTAGCTCCCCCCAATATTTTTATGATGCAGTACGAATTGCTGAGAGAATTGAACAAGGAATCCGAAGCGGGAGAATTATGGAACCTGTAGAGAAGAGGGGTTTTGTTGGGAAGAAGAGGGGTTTTGTTGGGAAGAAGAGGGAAGTTGAGGTGAATAACCTAGAAGATAGACAAAGAGGGAAAGGTAGAAGTTACCAAAGCTACCAAACACCTACCCCTCAAACTACCAGTATCAATTTTTCCAAACCCTCTGTCCTAAACCAGCCTTTTCACGCAAAGTTCCCCACCAACAGCCAAAACAATTACCAAAGAAGAGACTATCAACAACCCGAAGAACAACTACCACCCTTACCAATAACCCTAAAAAAGCTATATGCAAAACTATTAAGCATTGGGCATATTGCTCCCCTACCAGTACCACCTTCACGGCCACCTTTCCCTACCTGGCACAACCCTGAACTGACTTGTGAATACCATGCTGGTAACGCAGGTCATAGCATTGAAACCTGTGTAGCTTTTAAGAGAAAGGTATTGCAGTTAATCAAGATCGGATGGGTCACCATTGAGGATCCACCAAATGTGAATCTGAATCCCTTGCCTAAGCATGCTGCAAGAAGTGGTGGGGTAAATGCAGTGGAAGTTAATAGCAAAGAAATGGCTCTAAAAGTGACCATGACCAGACTATATGATATGTTGGTACAGTCCGGACACTTGGAGGAATCAACCAAGTGCGACATGGGCAAAAATGACTTTTGCCCATTCCATAACAAGAAAGGGCATCACATTGATGAATGTATCAAGTTTCATCAAAAGGTCACGAGGATGCTGACTCTAGGGGAGCTAAGGATCGAGAATAGAGAAGGCAATGGAGAGATAGCAGGGATAGAGAAGTGTAAGGATCCAATCAACCGCTAGTGGGCTCTCGAGGTTGGTGTTATATAAGCCTTCATATGCAAAGGAGGCAGAATATAGGGCAATGCCAGGAAATTATGTTTCTACCTCAAATGTCGAAGCTCCTTCTTTCCAAACTGAGATAGGTGGTTTATCCCGAAGCGGTCGTTGTTTCACGCCCGAGGAGCTGGAAAAACAAAGAAAAGCTAAGGGTAAAGAGGCAATGGGTTTTGAAAAAGAGCTGGAGGTAAATAAACCTGTGACAGAGGAGGAGACGAATGAGTTCCTGAAGTTGATGAAGCACAGTGAGTACTGTGTGGTTGACCAGTTGAAAAAGACCCCTGCCAAGATCTCCATCATGTCATTAATACTCAGTTATGAGCCACATCGCAATGCCTTACAGAAGGTATTGAATGAGGCTTACGTACCTCAAGATATCGAACAAAAGACTATGGAGCATCTAGTAGGGAGGATTCATGCTTCCAACTACCTGTATTTCACTGAGGATGAACTTGACGCTGAAGGGACTGACCATAACAAGCCTTTATATGTCACAGTCCGATGCAAGGATTGTCTCATCGGTAAAGTTCTCATTGATAATGGCTCAGCCCTTAATGTGTTGCCAAGACATATGCTGAATGAGATGTCGGTGGACCCCTCCCATATGCAGCCAGGTTTGATGTTGGCCAAAGCATATGATGGTTCACCAAGGCAAGTGTTAGGGTCGATTGAAATTGAGCTTGCCGTGGGTCCACAAGTTTTTCCGGTAACCCTTCAAGTGATGGACATCCACCCTTCCTATAGCATGTTGTTAGGAAGGCCATGGATACACGCTGCAGGAGCAGTCACCTCCTCGTTGCATCAATGCTTGAAGTACATTCCAATGGTGTCCTAGTTATTGTTAAGGCTGAGGAGACTATATCAATGTTGAAAAATGTGGCAGTCCCTTTCATTGAAGCTGAAAATTGTATGGATGGGAACCTGCATGCGTTCGAGGTTGTGAATATCAAGTGGGTGCCTGAGAACACTATAATAAGAAAGACTAGGATCTCAAAGGGGGGTAAAATTAAAGTTTGTGTGGACTTTAGGGACTTAAATCGTGCTAGCTCTAAAGATAATTTTCCTCAACCACATATAGACATGTTAGTTGACAATGCAGCTCGTAGCTCCACATATTCCTTTATGTACGGGTTTTCGGGCTACAATCAGATCAAAATGGCACAAGAAGATAAGGAGAAGACGACCTTTGTGACACCATGGGGGACCTTCTGCTACAAAGTCATGCCATTTGGGTTAAAGAATGCTGGTGCCCCTTACCAAAGGGCTATGGTGACTTTATTTCATGACATGATGCACAAAGAGATTGAAGTATACGTAGATGACATGATCGCTAAATCTGGAGAAGAAGAGAATCATGTCCAAATAATGAAGAAATTATTTGAAAGGTTAAGGAAGTATAAGTTGAGGCTTAACCCTGCGAAGTGTTCATTCGGGGTGAAATCTGGGAAGTTGTTAGGATTTGTGGTGAGCGACAAAGGGATAGAAGTGGATCCTGAAAAAGTAAAGGCTATTCGGGCCATGCCAGCTCCGAAGACTGAGAAATAAGTAAGAGGGTTTTTAGGAAGGTTAAATTACACCGCTCGATTCATAATCCAATTAACCACAACCTGTGACCCAATCTTTCATTTGTTAAGGAAGAATATTCCTGGGATTTGGAATGAAGAGTGTGAAGAGGCTTTTGAGAAGATTAAGCAATACCTACTAAACCCACCCTTGCTTGTTCCTCCTGTACCAAAATGGCCATTAATATTGTACTTAACAGTGACTGAAACAGCGATGGGATGTGTGCTTGGACAACATGATGAATCCAGAAGGAAGGAAAGGGCCATCTATTACCTAAGTAAGAAGTTCATGGAGTGTAAGTCTAGGTATACTATGATTGAGAAGTTGTGTTGCGCACTAGCATGGGCCGCGAAGAGATTACGACAATATATGTTGTATCATACCACATGGTTAATTTCTAAATTAGACCCGCTGAAGTACATCTGCGAAAAACCCTACCTATCCAGCAGAATTGCAAGGTGGCAGGTTTTACTAGCGGAATATGACATATTATATATGACAAGGAAAGCTGTGAAAGGGAGTGTTATTGTCGATCACCTGGCAGACCATGCTGTGGAAGAGTATGAGCCATTAGACTTTGATTTTCCTGATGAAGATGTGCTTTCAGTCGAGGAAGGGAAACTAGAATGGTGGACTATGTACTTTGATGGTGCCATAAACATATGCGGTAACGGAGCAGGGGAAGTGATAATATCTCCTGACAAGAAACAATATCCTGTTTCAACTAAGCTGCAATTCGGTTGCACTAACAACACTGCTGAGTATGAGGCCTGTATTCTTGGATTAGAGGCTGCATTGGAGTTGAACGTAAAGAAGTTAGATGTGTATGGGGACTCAATTCTAATTATTTGTCAGGTAAAAGGAGAATGGCAAACCAAAGAAGAAAAGCTAATACCTTACCAAGAATACCTATCTAAACTGGCTGGAGAATTTGAGGAAATAGAGTTCACACATCTAGGAAGGGAAGGAAATCAATTTGCGAATGCTTTGGCCACATTAGCTTCTATGGCCAGAATAGAATTAGGACAAAATTTACAGCCGATACACATTGATATCAGAAATAATCCAGCTCATTGCTGCTCAGTTGAAGGAGAAATAGATGGAAACCGTTGGTACTATGATATCAAGAATTTCATCCGAAACCAGGCTTATCCCATGGGGGCATCCAAAATCGAAAAGAAGACTTTGAGGAGACTAACAATGGATTTTTATCTTGATGGAGAAGTTTTGTATAAAAGGTCGTCTGACGGGACTTTGCTAAGATGCCTAGATGAAGCTGAAGCTAGAGACGCATTACGAGAAGTCCATGAAGGGATCTGCTCAACCCATGCTAGTGGACATATGATGGCTAGGTAAATACAAAGAGTTGGTTATTTTTGGATGATATTAGAGAAGGATTGCATTGACTATGTCCGCAAGTGTCATAAGTGTCAGATCCACGGTGACAAAATCAATGCCCCTCCAGCCCCTCTATTTAACTTGATATCTCCATGGCCTTTTGCAATGTGGGGAATTGATGTGATTGGGCCCATCAACCCAAAAGCCAACAATGGTCATAGGTTCATTCTCATGGCTATCGACTATTTTACAAAATGGGTAGAAGCCGGGTCATTTGCTCATGTAACACAAAAAGTGGTGAAGAAATTTATTGAGAGAGATTTGATATGTCGGTACGGACCACCAGAAAAGATTATAACTGATAATGCACAGAACTTCAACGAGAAATTAATAACAGAACTCTGCGCTAAATGGAAGATCAAGCACTCAAATTCCTCACCTTATCGACCAAAGATGAATGGTGCAGTAGAAGCTGCTAATAAGAATGTCAAGAAGATTATTCAGAAGATGGTAGTCACCTATAAGGATTGGCATGAGATGTTTCCATTTGGCCTTCATGCATATCGTACCGCAGTTCGGACCTCAACAAAAGCCACTCCGTACATGTTGGTGTATGGAATGGAGGCAGTAATGCCTTTAGAGGTAGAAATCCCATCATTAAGAGTATTGATAGACTCTGAACTAGAAGAAGCAGAATGGGCAAAAGTCAGATATGAACAATTGAATTTGATCAGCGAAAAGAGGTTAGCCGCAATCTGTCATCATCAATTATACCAAAGAAGGATGGCCAAATCATATGACAAGAAAGTCCGACCTCGAAAATTCCAAGAAGGAGATTTGGTACTGAAGAAAATATTGCTTGTACTAGGGCAAGATCAGAGTAAATGGGCTCCAAACTATGGAGGCCCTTATGTGGTGAAGAAATCATTCTCGGGAGGAGCTTTACTATTATCTAGAATGGATGGAGAGGATCTAGTTAGGTCTGTGAATTCTGACTCTGTAAAGAAATATTATGCCTGATATTTGGTAACCTCCCAATCAATAAGATAAAATTCGGTCATGAATCCTCATTACAAGAAACTTTTTTCTTCATAAAGGGCATGATCTCATAATATTTATTTTATGTTTTCTTATTTATTTTATTTTTGAACTTGACATGTTTTGTACACCACGCTGGGGGCAAAATAAAAATGTATATATTTATATATATAAAAAATAATATATATATATATATATATATATATATATATATATAACTTCTACAAAGTTTGTTCAAAATGGTGCTATTAAAATTGTCAATTTGCATAAACAAAACCATGTTTTGAGTTATTCTTTTAAAAATATCTGCTTGAGTTTTAAACTTCGATAAAAATATAAGGGGGACCTATGTTTCTAAAATGAGGTAACAAAACATGCATGTTATATTGTCATAACGCTAATCTGACAGGAAAGGTGTGGCGAAAGCCAATGTAAATATGGAGAAACAGAATCTCAGGTCAACAAAACCACGAAAGACGAATTGAGGACCAGAGCTATTTCATTTCTCACGCGGGCAGGTCACCCGTCATAATGAGACCCGGGTAGGTCACCCATCACCATTGAGACCATACTAATCCAGGTAGGTCACCCGTCATAACGAGACCCGGGTAGGTCACATGTCACCATTGAGACCATACGAACGCGGGTAGGTCACCCGTCATAATGATACCCGGGTAGGTCACCCGTCACCATTGAGACCATACTAACACGGGTAGATCACCCGTCACCATTGAGACCATACCAATGCGGGTAGGTCACCCGTCATAATGAGACTCAGGTAGGTCACCCGTCACCATTGAGACCATACGAACGCGGGTAAGTCACCCGTCATAATGAAACCCGGGTAGGTCACCCGTCACCATTGAGACCATACTAACGTGGGTAGATCATCCGTCATAATGAGACCCGGGTAGACCAACTCTATTTTTTTTTCTTACAACGCTTACTATTTAAAATCTACCCGAAAATAACAAAAATGAAATGAAAGGGGTTGGTGTGGGCAGGAAAATCAAGGTGAAATTTTAGACGCTTTTGAGAGCTCGATCGTACCTCTTTTGTGCCCAAAAATGAAGGAAAGTGCAGATTCATGGCTAAAATAATTTATTATAGGATATATCTGCGTAAAACTTAAGTCGAAGGACATAATTATATTTTTATGGGCTAATTTGATTTAATTGTCGGCAAATTTAAAGTATAATTATGCTTCAGAATTAATTGAGAACTCCAGTGAAGGATTTACTTAGGCGCAAGGGCTTAATTATACTTTAAATGGTTCAAATTAATTTTATTAAGGGCTTGATTGGCGAGAAATCACTTTTGGAAGCCTAATTTGGGTTAAATTGAGAAAATCAGAATTTTCGGTGACGAAACTTTTTGGGTGAAATCGGAAGCCAAAATTGAAGATAAAAAAACATTGTCTTCCCGTCGAAAAAACTCTTTTTGTAATAACTCATTTTTTCGGTGTATTTTATATTAAAAAAAAATAAATAAAAAAATTAAGTGACTGGACAGAGGCGTGGCCAACAGCCATACCCATGGCATGCCGGCAACCATGCCCTGCCACCTACCGCTGGAAACATATGCTGCAACCATGCCCTGCAATCCATTCCCACACACAAAACACCATACTTGGACATCAACCCCTTACCTGCAAGTCGCAAGATTAGCTTATAAATAGGGGAAAATTACAGAGGACGAGAAACAAAAAAAAATGGGGGGAAGCAGAGAGAATACAAGGAATTTTACGTAAAATTTGAACTTCATCTCTCTCGTGTCTGGTCTCTCTCTCTACTCCCTCTACTGCATTTATCTCTCTCGGTTTTTTTTCCTCTCTCTCTCTCTCACTACAACCAGCAGCTTTCTCTCTCTCTCTCCCTCTCGGTCATCACTCCGGCCACCAGCTCAGGCCACCCAACTTCACCCTTGTCACCACCGACAGCCTCCTATCTACTCCAGCAGCCCAGCCATGGACTCAGCCGCAGGCAGCAGCAGCAGCACCCGTAGCAGCCACATAGCCCCGTCACCTTCCGACGCTCATTCCGGCCATCACCACCACGACCAGGAGAACCACATCGACCTCTTCTACCCAACGGTGTTAACAGGTACGCCATTCATCACACTCCAAAAATAGCATTGTTGATCGTCATCTACCTGCAATTTGCATGCAGAGGGAGTGAATTAATTCACTACCCCGCCCACTGTCACTGTGGACAGTGGGTTGGTTGGGTCGGGTTTTTGTGCCCGGCCCGATCCATGAAGAAGACGGGCTTCCATCCCGAGAATAGTGGGCCGAAAGTCCAGCCAAGGCTAAATAGGCCCAACCTAATGTAATGGTCCGAAGCCCATCCCTACCCGAGATTGATTGGGCCGAATCCCATTTTAGCTATGCTGGGCTACGAGTCCAGCGCATGTAGGCGGGCTGGCAGCCCAGCCCCACACAGGCGGGCTGGCAGCTTTGCCCCCATGTAGGTGGGCTGGCCGCCTGGCCCATCAGGGATGGGCAGCCAGCCCACCCATAATAAAAAATAAAAAAAAGAAAATAATAATAAAAATACAAAATTCATAAAAAAATATTTTATAAAAAAAAAATTTGTTGTTTCTTGCATACAGCCAATACACTAGCATATTGTCAAAATTCTCTTTATTTCAAAAAAATATGTTATCTCAGAGTTTGAAGAAAAAATATGTTTTAGCATGAATTTCGCAAAGAAAAAACTTTTCTCGCATTTTTGGATTTTACAACATGTTTGTAAAAGCCAAAGGGTATTGGCCAATATTCCAAAAATTATAAAAAAAAACCTTTTTTTTTTGTGATTCATATTATTTACTGTTGGTATTAGGATAAATAAATCCTAAAAGGGTTAATATCCAAAATATTCGGCGGGGATAATATGTTATTATTCATTGTCGGTGTTTGGATAAATAAATCCTAAGGGGTTAATATCCAAAATATTTGGCGGGGATGATATTCTATTATTCACTGTCGATGTTTGGATAAATAAATTCTAAGGGGTTAATATCCAAAATATTCGGCGGAGATAATACATCATCATCATTTAACCAATATATTTGTAAAAGACCAATATCATAGCAATCATAAGACAAACAAAAACACCAAGCAGCTTACCTTAGGTAGGGCGTACTAGGTGTCGCGACGACGATTTTTGACGCGCTTCGCGCCCCTCCATCACCCCTGGTTTGGGGGAGACAACGGCGCGCGGTAAAAAGGGGTTGTTTATAGCCGTAAAATTCAAGACTATAATTATTAGGAGTCGCCACCTAGTATTAAGGTCACTAGGAACCTATTGGTCTGCGAGAGTCTTGGGTAAGGGGACTTGTTATGCAAGGGGAAGACGCATCACCCCCAGTGCACCCTACCTAAGGTAAGCTGCATTGTTGTTTGATTGTTTTTTTTTCTAAGTTTATTTTTTACACTGCATTTGAAAAAAACATTTTTTTGTGTTTGCGGGTGTACTTTACAATGTTATTTTACACCGCAGTTGAAAATCTTTTTTCTTATCTACGGATGTACTTTACAATGTAATTTTACACCGTAGTTAAAATCTTTTTTAATCTACGGATATATTATACAATGTAATTTTACACCGTAGTAAAAATATTTTTTATCTGCGGGTGTACTTTACAATGTAAATTTACACCGCGAAAGTTAAAACAAAATAATTATTAAATTATTTTTGACATTTTGGCCGACTTCCAACGGATAATTGTAAACTGGTTATGATATCCAAATTTTCGTTTTAAAATATGAGAAAGATGCAACATATTTTTTACGAAAAATATGATGGGAAAAATCATGGAATTTGGCCGTATGCACAAAAAACAAATACATTTTTTTATATTTTTGAGTTATTTTTTTGTAATAATAATAGTAGTAAAAAAAAATACTTTTTTTTGTCAATTTGTATTTTTTAATTTTTTTTATATTTTTTTTTTGGGCTGGGCTGTCAGCCACAGTGGGATGACAGCCCACCCTTAGTGAGCTGGGATTCCAGCCCTCACGGGCTGGAAGCCCAGAAGGGTGTGGCTGGGCTTCCAGCCATCACGGGCTGGAAGCCCCAAAGGGTCTTCTAGGCTGGGCTTCCAGCCATCACGGGCTGGAAGCCCAAAGGGTCTTCTGGGCTGGGCTTCCAGCCATCACGGGCTGGAAGCCCAAAGGGTCTTCTGGGCTGGGCTTCCAGCCATCATGGGCTGGAAGCCCAAAGGGTTTTGGGCTGGGCTTCCAGTCCTCACGGGCTGGAAGCCCAAAGTTTTGAAAACGTGGGCGGGGCATGAGGCCTGGCCTGCTTACTCTTCCTCGGCCCGCACGAACAGGGGATGCAAATTGCGTCCCGCTGTTGCATGCGGAGCCGAGGAAGATGATAAATAGTTTTTTTTCAAGTGTGAGGAAATGCGTACCTGCTAGTACCGTTGGGTAGAGGAGGCCGAGGTGATGATTTCTGTGGTGATGGCATCCTCAACGGTGGCCTGTGGTGGCCGGAAGAAGCGTTGGAAGCCGCCGGTCTGTTGCTGCTGTGCTCTGTCACTGCTAGAGCTCTCGCCGGAGCTAGAGAAGAAGGCCTAGCTCGATGTTGAGGAGCTTCTGGAGGTCGCAGGGAACTGTACGGAGGAGAAAAGGGCTGCTTAATGTGGTGGTTTTTAAAGAGAGAGAGGCAATGTCGGGGAGAGAGAGAGAGAGAGCACTGCAACGGCTGTCAACCGAGAGAGTGGGAGATGGTTGCTGCGTGCTCTATCGGAGATTGAGAAGACGAGCTGAGGGAGACGAAGGGGTGGCTGTTGTGTGCAAGTTTTTTTGGTCACGGTGCCTGAATTTTTGCTTCGTTTCTCCTCTAACAATCTCCTTTGTTTTTCAGCATTTTTTTGCTCTCGCTCCTCTCTTTTTTCTTTGCTCTCATTCACGTAACTCCCTCTTCTCTGCTCCTCCTTTTCTTTTGTTTTTTTTCCCCCTCTTCTGCATGCTGAGAACCACGTATTTATAGGGAAATACAGGCATGCATTTCGTGTGTGCTGTTGTGGCCTCTGCATTTTGCAGAAATCAGAGGGTTGCAGTGCAGTGGTCTGCCTCTGCCTCTGCCAATGATTTGCAGAGGTGGGTTACAGAGCTGTGCTCTGCACTGTTCCGACAACGGAACAGTGCAGCACATGCAATCTTGGCTTTTTGCAATTTAATCCTTCAATGTTTGATTGGTTCAATTGCACCCCCAATTAGTTTTAAATTATTAATTTTATGCAACTGTATCCCCGTCAAAATTTCAACAGCATCCTTAGCTTTGTGCGCCTTTTTATTTTGGTCCCTGGTTTCCGATTTGCGCGATTTAACCCTTAAGTGACCAAAATAAAATTCAGCCCGAAATAAAAAGGGTGATTTTGCATAATTGAAAGGATTTCATTGAAAAGTGATCTCATCCCCCAAAACCCACATAATAAAGTTAAGCTCTTAGCTAAACAAATAATCCAAAAACTAAAAAAAAAATCATTTCGCATGGAAAAGCAAAGCTTACCGACCTGGATGCATGTTTTTGAAATGAAGAGAGGCCATCTTTGATATGTCTTCATAAAGTCTCAAATATCCATTGCACTCCCTATTTGAGCCTAACAATTATTTTTTTCGATAATTAACCCTGGCAAGGATCACACCCTACACTAGGGGCAAGTGCGAAGAAAAAAGAGAGAACTTTCAATTACAAAATAGTCCTCAATGACAAAAGATGCCTAAAAACATTGTGGGGCATAAACAAAAAAGGGTTTTAGTATACTGCAGCAAATCAAGTCAATATAGTGTTAAAAACTCATGACAAAAGGCCCAAATAACATACTGGAGGGCACGTCAAGTCAACATGATGGCAGTGCTAAGAACCCATGATAGAAAGCCCAAGCAAATATTGGGTGGCATGTCAAGATGAAAGCCCAAACAAATAGGGGGGGGGGGCATGCTAGGTCATTATGAAAATCAATCATGATGACTAAAAAGAGTTTTAAGAGTAAACACTCTTGATCCTTAGTCTAGAAAACCCTTAAACACTTTTTGAGCCTACAAATATCTTTTTTTCGTAGCATGTAATCTAAACAAACCTACACTACAAGCCTGATAAAGCCCTTTCTAATCAAATACGAGTAATCTGGATCGATAGGCAATACTTTTCCATTCGAAACAAGCCTTACAAATGCTTCACCAAACTTAATCGAAGCCTTTTTGAAATGCAAGACATGCGAACAAGCATCATTTCACATTCTTGTCAAAATCAACATAAAACTTGACAATGAGATCATTTGAATTCTTTCGAGAACAAGTTTGTTTAGACAAACATCGAATTGGCTTTTTTTGCTTGGAATAACTTTGAAATTCCAAAAATCTTACATGAAATTTTTTTTTGCAAATAATCATCCCTTTCCTGCAAACACATGAAGCCCAAAACACTTGTGGGGGCATGACCAGACTAGGGGGCAATCTAAAATGCAATTGAAGTTGATTCCATCGTTCCTTTTCAAAGAAGGTTGAACAAAATTGAGGATCTTTAAGCAAATGATGGCATATGGGTATGCTGAAGGCCTGTCATCTCTAGTGGTCAAAATCATAAGTTGCGGCTCGAGTAAGCAGAAGCGAGAAGCCGTCAAAGCCAGAGATCCAAACCCTGAAAAGAGAAGACCATGAAGAAGAAAAGGGACCTATATTTCTCAGGTAAGTATACATGCATCATCATGCATTGCATCCCCATTAAGAATCTAGGAAATGTTTTGGAGGGATCATAATTTATGAACCTTTATTTATCATTTTTGGTGTACGCCTTCGAGCTCTCACCTCTTTCATTTCCTTGAGGATGCTTTTCAGCTTTATCTTTTTCCTGATTTTAGGTGTCATCATGCATTGTATCTCTCCATTGATAATCTAGGAAATGGTTTGGAGGGATTGTAATTTACAAACCTCCACTCATCGATTTTGTGTGCGCCTTTGAGTCCTTACCACTTTCACTCCCTTGAATGCGATTGCGAGCTTTTCATCAGCATAAATAGAGCGTTTTTCAACCCTATCTCTCTCCTTATTTGAGTGTGCTTTCTCGCCATCGACCAACTCAAATAGTGCACTTTTAAGTCTTATCTCTTTCTAGAACTTGGTGAGCTTTCTAACGACCATCAACTAAAATAGTGTGCTTTCTAGCCCTATTTTCCCTTCATATTTGAGTGTGTTTTTCAACCCTCGGCCATCAACTAAAATAGAGCACTTTCTAGCCCTATTTCCCCCTCATCTTTGAGTGTGTTTTCCAACTCTCAACCATTAATCTAAAATAGTACGCTTTCCAACCCTATTTCCCCTTCATCTTCGAGTGCGCTTTCCAACCCTCAACCATCAATCACAATACTGTGCTTTCCAACCCTATTTTCCCTCCGTCTTCGAGTGTCTTTTCCAACCCTCGATCATGAATTAAGATAGTACGTTTTCTAGCTCTATCTTTCATCCCATGAAATCTTCATCACCATCTTTCCTGGGTAGGTCACCCATTACAATAAGACCATTCTTATGCCTTTTAACTTCACCATTTTCATTCGGGTAGGTCACCCATTACAATGAGACCATATTCACCATTTTCACCTGGGTAGGTCACCCATTACAATGAGACCATCTTCACTACTTTCATCATCTTTATTTAGGCAGGTCGTCCATTATAACAAGACCATATTTGTGTTTCTTACCATCTCCATCACTTTGACCAGGGTAGGTCATCCATTATAATGAGACTATTTTCATCATTCTCACCTCGGCAGGTCACCCATTACAATGAGACTAACTTCAACATTCTCACTCGAGCAGGTCACCCATTATATGAGACCATATTCCTGTGTCATTCACAAACATCATCATCTTTCATCCTTTGAGTGTCCTATTTAGGCCTCAATTCTTAGGTAGTGCACTTTCTAGCCTTATCTTACAATTCCTTTCTGATTGCGTTTTATAGCCCTCATTCTCACTTTCTGATGGATTAACCAATTCTTGGTCTGGTAAATCCACTTTTCTTTTTCTTTACAACGCTTACTATCTAAAGTCTTTTTACAAGACTTTAGTCATAAGAATTGTAAAGAAAGGGGCAACTGTCATAACCCAATTTCTGGGTTATTCCCTAAAATATACAAAAAAAATAACAAAAATAAAATAAAACAGGCTGGTGTCGGTAGAAAAATCAAGGTGGATGTTGTTACCCAATTTCTGACCCACTTATTTTTATGTTTCGAAAAAAAACAAAAAAAACAAAAAAAAACAAAAATCCAAAAGTATCTTGGTAAAGGGGCAAGATTGAAAGAAATTGAGAGCTTAACGGTCAATTGAGGGTCAAATCACACAAATCGGAAACCAAGGACCTAATTAAAAAAGGTGCGTAAGCTTAAGGCTGCTTTTGAAATTTTGGCCAGAAAAAAACTCTATAAATAGAGTTGGTGAGAGCCAAATAAGAGGGACCGAAAAAAAAGAACACTCACACACCCAAAACCCTAAAACTAAAAGAAAAAAACCTATTTTTTTTTCTAAGTGTTGCAGCCGCCAACCCTCTCCTTTAGGCAGATGTAACCGTTCCTCTCCATAGCCCTTTTTCCCTTTCCTTTCACTCTCCCCTCTGGCCAGCCTTCCTCTCACTCCTTTCCTTCTCCAGCCAACAACTCCCCACGGTCCCACTCCTTTCCTTCTCTAGCCAGCTGCCTCCAGTCGTAGCCCCCTTGTTTTCTTCTCTAGTCGCGACAAAGCCCCCCACAACCATTCTCCCTAAGGCCCCTGTCTCTTTCTCTTCTCCTCACCGTCAGCCACCCTTCCTCTCCTCTTGGGTGTGCCTTTTAACACCACCAGATAGCAACCACCCTCACAAACACCCTCCATCTTCCTCTCCGCTCCAACCCATCAGCGCCGATAACCCTTTCCACAGCAACACAACCCTTCCCCAACAGATCAACCACAACAACTCTTCCACACTGTGGCAGTAGAGGAGAGCCAACAGTAGTCGACCCACAGCATCCCCCACCATGGGCAAGCCTAGCTGCCCCTTGAAGAAGAAGAAGAAGAAGCAGAGGGAGAACAAAATGAAGAACACACCGAGAAGAACAAACCCGAGATTTGAAGAAGAGAAAAATGAAATTGATGCTTGTTGTGGGATTTGATTTTGAGATGTTTTGCTTGTTGTTTCTTGTGTGTTTCTCTTTGTTTTGCAGGTCACCGTGAAGGCCATCATCGACAGGAAAGTGGAGAGAAGAGGTAGATCCATTGGGCCCCCTATCCTGCTATTCACCAGCAGCAGTGCGTGAGCTGACGCACCGCCAATGTCCCTGCTGCCGCCGCCAATGTTCTTGAGTTTTTTTTTTCTAATTTTTTTTATGTTTATGTGTTTATTTGAATTTTTATTGTTTTTTTAATTATTATTTGTAAAATGTAATAAAAAAGAAATGTAAAAGAGAATGTGTGTGTGTGTTGTATTTTATTTGTAAAATGTAATGAAAAAGAGAATGTGTATGTTTTTTGTATTTTATTTGTTCATTTATTTATGTTGTTTTGTTAAGAAAAAAAATGAATATAAAAAAATGTGTTTTATTTGCATATGGCCAAACTGTTTTCATAAAATTTATCTTAGATTTAATAACAAGTTTATTAAATCTTGAGAATTTGGCTTATATTGAAATAAATCGTGAAATTAATTCATGAGGATTAACGGTTAAATTCAGATAGTAAATGTCGAATCTACAAGTAGGCTATTATTTAAATATCTAGAAACGATCAAAAAAATTCTCAGGAAATTATTCTGAGCGGTGACCGATTGTTTTTTTAATCAATCTATATTGAAAAACCATGAAATTAATTCATTAGGATTAATGGTTAAATTCAGATACTAAATGTCGAACCTACAAGTAGGCTAGCATTTAAATACCTAGAAATAACCAAAAAAATCTCCAAGATTATTCTGAGTGGTGACCGATTCGTTTTTTAATCGGAACATTTTTTACGAGGCATAAAATTGCGGAAAACTCATCCACGATAGATGATCCTTTTAAGGCACCCACATGGATCTTTTTCCTTGATATTTTATTTGGGTTCACGAACTCATAATAAAATCTCAAAAGATAGATTTATTCACATGAATAAATATGGCCCACCGAAACGTTAAAAACACATCAAAATACGCAATGTAGGTTACCTCAGGTAAGGTTTACTAGGTGAGCTAATATCTTCCCTTTACACAACCAGTCCCCTACCCTTGAATCTCTGACCAGACCAGTGCAACTGGGTTTTCCTAGCGACCCTCAACAGCCAGGTGGAGACTCCTCAACTCCTTGTGAGACAAAAACCCCTCCCGGGACGCCATGCGGCGACGTGCGACAGTGGAAATTTTGGAGGTTTTCGAAAGCTCGGTCGTACCTCTTTTTTGCCCAGAAATGAAGGAAATTGCAAATTCAATGCTAAAATAATTTATTGTTGGATATATCTGCATAAAACTTAAGTCGAAAGACATAATTATATGCAGGAACAGCTTTGCAATGGGCACGCCTCTCAGCCCTCTACCCAACGGTACTAACAGGTACGCCTTTCGTCACAGTTGAAAAATCGATTGTTCATCGTCTTCCTCGCCACTGCATGTGAGCAGCGGGGCGCAATTTGCGTCCCTCTGTTCACACGGGCCAGGCTGATTAAGCGGGTCAGGCTTCATGCCCGACCCGCATGTTTAAAACATTCACGGACTGGAAGCCCAGCACAAAAACATTTGGGCTTCCAGCCCGTGAGGACTAGAAGCCCAGCCCCAAACCCTTTGGGCTTCCAGCCCATGAGGACTGGAAGCCCAGCCCAATCAAGGCAGGCTGCTAACCCACCTGGGCTGACAGCCCAGCCTCCCAAAAAATAAAAAATAAAAAATAAAAAATAAAAAAAATGAAAAATACAAATTGACATAAAAAATATTTTTATTATTACAAAATAAAATAAAACATAAAAAGGTTTTGTTTTCATGCATACGACCAAATTCCAAGGTTTTTTCCATCATATTTTCCATAAAAAAAAATAATGAAAATTGGATATCGTAACCGGTTTACGATTATCCGTTGGAGTTTGGCCAAAATATCAAAAATAATGATAACTATTTTTGTTTTATCTATTAGGGTGTAAATTTATATTGTAAAATACATCAATGGATAAAAAAAAAGGTTTTCTAATTGCGGTGTAAAATTATATTATAAAGTACACCCGCAAACAAAAAATGGTGTTAAAAATGTAGTGTAAAAATTCTAACTTAGAAAAACAATCAAACAACAATCCAGCTTACATTAGGTAGGGTGCACTAGGGGACCAATAGGTTCCTAGTGACCGTAGTACTAGGTGGCGACTCCTAATAATTATAGTTGTAATTCTTACGACTATAACCCTCCTCTATTTTCACCGCGCGTCGTTGTCTCTCCAGAGAGAGATGGCGGGGCGCGAAGCGCGAAAAAAATCGTCGTCGCGACAGTAGTGTAAAAAAAATGATGCGTCTTCCCCTTGCGCAACAAGTCCCTTACCCAAGACTGTCACAGACCAATAGGTTTCTAGTGACCTTAATAATAAGTGGGGACTCCTAATAATTATAGTCGTAATTTTGCTACTATAAACACACCTCCCATTTTGCCGCGCGCCATTGTCTCCTCAATTCGGGGATGGCGGGGCACGAAGCGTGAAAAAATCATCATCGTGACAAAAAGCATGACAGTAAAATACAAAACAAACTCTTTTTGATTTCAACACTAAGCATATAGATTGGAGTAGGAGAGTTTACAATTACATGACACCTTACGTGATCAAAGGACAACATATGCCGCCATATGAACATGAAGAGTAACACAAGCTTCACAGAGCTTGGGGTTTCATGTACTTCAAGGGTAACTTTAAGAGATTGGTAAAAGTGAAAACCGAAGTTCATCCGGACAACTTCCTTAGACTTGAACACTTGAACATAGTATCCCACCCTTGACATTTTCCGAAAGGAATTGATGTGGAATCCATGGCAAGAGATAGGTTGGTGTCCTGGTTGGGCCACCATGCATGTCAACGTGTATCAATATGAAAAGTTACCTCTATTTGTTGTGGCAGTTCAGTTTGCTGAATGTTAAACAAGACTAACCAGAAACTGATTAGAAAATACATTATCTTCTGCTTGGCATAATTTCTACTGTAAAATGATGATGTAATGGCTATCCCCACGCAACGAATCACAAATCTGATAACCCTTATGAAGTTTTGGCTATTAGAGCATCTCTAATGGTAAAAGCTATTTTGGAGAGCTAAATCTTTAAAATAGTTTTTTGATTAGTATAAATATAGTTTTTTTTGTCTATATCTACTCCAATGGTAAAAGTCATTTAAAAAAACCATTTTTTATATATCATTTCAAATATAGTGCAATTATTTTGTATATAATTTAATTATGAAATTAATTATACAATTAATAGGAGTAAATTATATAATTAAATAATTGCTTTTAAGAAACCTTTCAACAATATAATTATTAATTTTTTTTCTAAATATTTTAGTTTTATGGTTCAGATCATGAGTTTATCATGCTAACTTGATTAACTCAAGTTCTCCTTTTTTTATTTTAAATTTAATATTAATTTTGTCTTGAAATTAAGTTTTATAATGTTTTCATGACAATTGTTTTTTAAGGTCGTTCTACTCATTTAAGCCATTAAGTTTTATGTTTTCATGCCTTGAAAAAAGCATTATGCCTTTGTAGCAACTCATGTAGGGGGAAGTTATTTTGATAGCCAAAATAGTTTCCCCATTGGAGAGTGAAAATTAAGCAAATGTTACGTGCTCCACGACCATGCATGCGGGGCAAACATGAAGAGTGGATACAAGGCAGGCATGAGCATGGACATGGGATGTGCGCAGACGTGGGCGCATTCTTTGCAATTACATTCAATAAATCGGGAGAGATTTAGTCATGTTAGTCGGGATACAGCTCCCACTCTCCAGTAGCAGTTTATTTCTTCAATTGTGAGTCCGAGTCTTTAGTATTCAGTTATTTGCTTCCATTGTTTGTAAAGGCTATAAATATAGCCGGTTGAATTCAATAAAGGGCATGATTTACGTCCAGATTCTTATCTCCTATTCTCTTCTTCTCTCTTTTCTTAAAACCCCTCAAATTATCCCTATCAGCAAATATAATAAAAAAACTATTTTTTTATTTTTAGCTCTTCAAATACAACTCCCGTTGGAGTTGCCCTTACATGGGATACTTTAGCCTTGGTTTTGTTTAGAGTTGGGCATTGAAAAGATGGATACTGCTTGGCCATGATACTCCTGACAGTGTGCTGTGTGCACTGGTGCCAAAAAGCAAGAAAGAATACTGGCATTGTAGACATTTTCCTCGTTGCACCATCAAGAATTTGTTGTTATTCTGAGACTATGATTGTCAGCAAATATCTTCAGTCACTCAAGAACCTAAAATAATTAGATTAAAGGATTTCCATAGATATTCATAAGACTTTCTCATAGGCTTTTTTTTTAATGACAATCCCTTAGCTCCAAATGGTCAGTGAATTACTTCTGAATGATGCCAGCAGGCTCCTCCCTAATAAGAAAAGGGTGAGATTTAGGGACGCAGAAGACCTTTCAGTATTATGTCGTCCACGACTTGTCAATCCTCCTATTGAATTTTAAACAAAAATATGATGAAAATTAAACAGATGAAGAGATTTTGAAAAAAAAATGTCATGTTCTATGTTGCAATGTATGTTATAATCCAATATTGAGTGCACGTTCTTGTAAGCATGCAGTGTTATTGAAATTGGCTAGGATTCGTTGTCGAGAAGGATTAGAAAAGTAAGAATTGATATGAAATAATCCAATTGGCTGAACAAGTCAACTCACAACCCAAACAAAACTTAATTTTATTTATTTAAAAAAAAACAATATTATTTATTTTTAAAAAAATCATTTTTTGAATTGACATGATGAACTCACCAAACATGTTAATAGGACTTTAAATTTAATAACTTTAAGTTAAAGTAATAAACATAGGGGGGAAAATTAGCATATCTATTATTTTATGAGATGCTTGTTTCCTAGCAACTGTTGTACATACTACCTCTAAATATTAAAAAAGAAAATAGTTTATGAAAAAAAGAAGAGATTTCAAAGCATATGATAGCAAGGTTGTCAATATCGTTTTGGTTGACATTTTATTTTTTTATTGGTACGGAACGTTTCGATTTTGAAGCATTTCGGCGCTCCATTTCGGGGTTGTACTGTTCATATATAATTAATTAATTAATTAGATATATGAAAAAACTTCAAAAGCAAAAAAAATAAATATAATTTTTATTTTTTATAAAATCAAAGAAAGTTGACAACAATTTTATTTTTTTATAATATATATATTTTTATAATATATATTGTTTTGATTTTGGTTCATATATATATATATATAAAGTATAAACATACAATTTGTCCAGCGGACAATAAAAAAAAAATTATATATATATATATATATATGGTTCATTTGTGTCCATGGGTGGGTGGTTCGGTTTGTTACTTTGTTGATTACTTTGTCATCTAAAATAATCCCACATCGGATAAATAAAAGAAGAGACAAAGTGATGTGTATATAAATATAAAATAAGAAGCAACATTGTAACTTACTTACCTGGAAGAGGTCAGTGAAATCCATTGCACTTGTTGTGATGTGTGCTGGTTTAAGGTCTCCGCAAGAGGGAGATCCTATGTTTGTGGTATAGGGCGGTGGGAGTTGATTTATTTTTGTAGTCGAAACGGTATAGACGAAGTAATAATGATATTTTTTTGTTGGTATTTGAATGAAAAATTCAGAATGGACTAAAATTTAAATTGAGATAAAAATAATATTATTTTTTCTTAATTTTTTAACTAGTATGAAATATTTAGGTCAAAATAAAACGATATTGACAATGATAGTAGTCTTCAATGTCGGATGCTAACTATTGCAAAGGGCATAAACTCTATGCTATAGTGGACCTGAGCCTCCAAGTGCGGGGCTGGTTCTTTCTCTGGGCCAGGCTTTTGTATTTTTGTAGGTTTAGTAATTTCTTGGAGGCCTACAATCTTTGACCCTACAGAAATCCTTAACTGCGGCGATTTCTATATTACCTTGCTCTCAATTATCCGTTCAAGAATTCAGAGCCTTTTCCATGGAAAACTACGGATGGAGTTTTGGGTAATAATGTAGATAACAATCCCTTACTTGTTACTGAATAAATAATACTATATAACAAAAAATAATAACCACTGCAATGGACGACAGAAAACATAGTATATGCTGCCACAAATTACAAGATAAATGTTCTTTGACATGAAAAGAAAAACTCAGCTGAAACCATTTCAATGGAGGGATTTAAATGAAAGTATGAAAACGAATAATGTTCTCCTACCAGTGAAATCATTAGGTGCGGAGGCAGGTTGTTTCAGAATCTCAAAGGGGTGGAACTCTATTGGCATAACGAATATAGAATCTCCAAGGAACGTGGCATGAATGCAGAGGGTTTGTTGCATAATAGATCTAGAGTTCGAGTCAGGATGTGATCATCTTATTAGAGTCCGGGATAGCCGGGTTTTACTCGTTCACCTAAATTCACAAAGTGTGCTTCCGGATAGTAGGATTTCCTCGTATCCAAAAATAAAAAAGTAACCCTTATAGCTCGAAGCACTATGAAATGGTTAAGAGCACGTGGATGAAGTAATATAATGAGAAACCAAATGGTGGCAACAACATAAATGACCAATATGTAGAATCAAGTTGCCTGTTGGTTGCTGAGAATATAATAAAAATCATTAGAATTAGGCTTACATTTAATCCCTGAATAATGGACTTGTACTCATTAAAACTGCTATAAGAAATGGTGCTCCCAAGTGCTTCCATTCTTTCAATACTTGTAGTCCTACTCCTATCTCCTTTTGTATTTCCATACCCAATTCAGGATAGGTTTCTACAATGTCTCTCAACGACTTCAGACTGCTCCTTTCCTTTCTCCACTGCCTTGTACACGCCAATTAATAACTCTCATTCAGCATAGTTAATTTTACTTTCTACTGCTCAAAACCTTAGGTATACATTGCCTTCAGTACCAAAGCCAGAATTTATCTTCACACCATTCAATGAATCCGACATTCAAGCAACAGTTGTTTGCTGCAAACAGCTTGGAATTCACTTTAGAGTTCGCAGTGGAGGCCATGATTACGAGGCTGTCTCTTATGTTTCTGCAATTGAATCCCCTTTCATTATTATAGACCTTGCCAAGCTACGGTCTGTTGACGTTGACATCGAAGATTGGCTTCAGGCAGGTGACACAAATGGTGAGCTTTACTATAGGATTGCTGAAAAAAGTAAAACGCATGGTTTTCCCTGCTGGCCTTTGCACCAGTTTAGGCATTGGTGGGCACATTATAGGAAATATGGCACCGATCCTCGCAATGTCACCGATCCTCGCATAGTCGATGCTCAGGGCAGGATTCTTGATAGAAAAGCCATGGGAGAAGAACTTTTTTGGGTAATCAGAGGAGGAGGAGGAGGAAACTGCCTGGAAAGTAAAATTGGTTCCTATTCCAGAAATTGTAACAGTTTTTACAGTTAGTAAGACCTTGGAACAAGGTGCCACTAAGCTCCTCTATAGATGGCAGCAAGTTGCTGACAAACTTGACGAGGATATCTTCATTATAGTTAGCATTCAAACAGCTGGTACCAGAGGCAATAGAACTATGACAACTTCCTATAATGCCTTGTTTCTTGGTGATGCCAAGAGACTCCTAGAGGTAATGGAATCTAGCTCACCAGAATTGGGCTTGACATAGAAGGATTGGAAAAAAAATATTTTGCCGACTTGATAGTATGTTTGATTTATAACTAGATTATATAACTATAAAAAAACATTAGAATATATAACAATTTTTTTTTATAAAAAAACACAAATTATATATTAGTGATTTGCACCAAGGTTATCCCTCCACTCTATTTCCGTATTTTCCAAGCAAATTGTTGAAACTCATTCAAAACAATATTAATTAAACTATCTTTTGTTATTAGCAGAAGAAAATAAATATCCTTTGAATATCCATTGTGTATTATCTAAATACATACATTATACTTCATTTATGATCAAATCGAGTTAAAAAATAATTGAAGAAAAAATAAATTATATTAATTATAAAAAACATATCTTCCTCTTAAGGATATTCGTGAGGCCAACAAACATTTCTCTCTAGAAATCCAAATTAATGATTGTTGTGTTTGTTTGTTGCTTGGTAGAAATCATGTTTTATAAAATTTTGAATGTTTTTTGCTTGAAGTTAATTTAAATTTTTTTAATTTTTTTTTTGATATATTGATGTTAAAATAAATTTAAAAAATAAAAAACGTATTATTATCTTTATATATTTCTAAGTAAAAAGTAATCTAAAAATAATAATTACCAAATACCTCTAGATAACTTATGTAGCTATTCCTTAATTTCTTGGTGATGAATGGCCAAACAACTTGATCAAAACGCTTTCTCTTATCTTGTTTTGTTTTTATTCGATCCTTTCTTCCGCTGAATGAAGATCCTTTGACATCCCAATTGAGATGGAGTTTGTATCTAATAGTGTTCAAAGTATTTTTCGATTAAAAATGTATTAAAATAATATTTTTTTTAAAAATATAATTTTTAATATTAGTATATTAAAATGATCTAAAAATAATAATAAAAATTAATTTAAAACAAAAATAAAAACACTTTAAAAAAAAAAGACTTTTAAAATAAAATATCAAACCGACACAAATAAGAAATTCATTACCTGTTTGAAAGAGTCAACCAAAGTTTGCTGACACTTGGACCAAATCCAAACTGAATCCATCCTTGAAATTAATGTTTCGGATCTCTTCCATCTTGCAAGCTGTCATGCGAGATATAATCTCTCTTTTATTTTCTTTGAACAGCCGAATTTCATTAGAAAGCAAGCAACAATAGCCAAATTCAAGCATGAAACAGGTAAATGCCCATGCAATATATTTCTGCGTAACTTGCATTGCGAATTCATGATCGTAATCCTAAAAATGAACGTAATTAATAAACAGGCCCCGTCTTGCTGTCTTCGAGCATATGCTTGAGAGATGCTTTTGGATAAGAGATACCTAATGCTATCCTATCTGTCTATAAAAGAGATGCTTCTGCCCTGATAAATATCCACGCTATCTGCAGCCAGCTATAGCTAGCAAGCTGAGATTTAAGAATGTCAAAATTGTTTTCTCTGTGTTTGCTCCTTTCAATATTCTTCATTGGACACTCTGCCGTTCCTCCTTCTTCAACATTTAAGCACGTCAATGAAGGCCAGTTTGGCTTCTACATTATTGAGTATGCTCCAGATTATCGTCCACTGCCCATAGGTACTTCCCCATTCCAACTTATGTTCTATAACACCACCCCTAATGCATACACTCTAGCTTTACTGATGGGTACTAGGAGGTCAGAATCATTAAGGCGCTGATTTTGGGAAGCCAACCGAGGCAACCCAGTTCGCGAAAATGCCACTCTCACCTTTGGGGAGGACGGAAATCTTGTCTTGGCCGATGCTGGTGGCAGGATTGCTTGGCAAACCAACACTGCCAACAGAGGTGTTGTTGGCTTCGAAGTGCTGCCCAATGGTAACATGGTGCTTCATGATTCTAAGGGTAACTTTATCTGGCAAAGCTTTGACTCTCCTACTGATACTATCTTGGTGGGTCAATCTCTCCGGGTTGGAGCTGCAACCAGACTTGTGAGTCGGGCCTCACAGAACGAGAACTCTGATGGCGCCTATAGTCTGGTCATGGAATCCAAAAGATTGGTGATGTACTATAAGAGTCCGAATTCTCCTAAACAATATCTCTATTACACATTCGCCCCTAGACAAGATCGTCTACAAAATGCGACTCTAAATTATAACCCAGATCCTTACGACGATTCGGCCAGTGAGGGAGCGTACACGCCAGACCTAAATTCAATGCTACGTTGTCGTTTCTTAGAATCGGGATAGATGGGAACCTCAGGATCTACTCTTACAACAATAAGGTGGACTACATGGCATGGGATGTGGCTTTCAATCTCTTCTCCAGGGATGATTTTCCAGAGAGTGAGTGCCAATTACCAGAGAGATGTGGAAAGTTTGGGCTGTGTGAAGACAGCCAATGCGTTGCTTGCCCTTTACCAGGAGGCCTCTTCGGCTGGAGCAAGAATTGTGAACCTGTGAAGCCACCCGCATGTGGTTCTAAAAACTTTTACTACTATAAATTAGAAGGCGTAGATCATTCCATGAGCAAGTATGCAGGTGGGAGCGGGCCAGTGATGGAGGATGAGTGTGGAAGAAAATGTTCAAGTGACTGTAAGTGTATGGGTTACTTTTACAACAAGGAGACATCCAAGTGTTCGATTGCTTATGATCTCCAGACCCTCACTAAGGTTTCGAATTCCACTCATGTAGGTTACATAAAGGCACCAAAAAAATAAGCCTGTTCAACCTGTTTGTTGACACTTCAAAGACTTTGAAGTAGTTCAGTTTAATAAACCGTCATTGTTCCCGTAAATATGAGCTCGCGTCTTTTGTTCTTCTTATTTTCCACGCTTTGTGAAAATTGGGCAATGATAACAAGAACAATCAAAAAAGGGTTTAGTTGGAATCAGAATAGGAACCATCGGTGAATATGAACAAGAACAAAATCAGAATATGAACCAGCAGTGAATATAAACAAGAACAAGAGTAAAAGCTTCAATATTTGTTGTGTTATTCATCTTGTATTACACCTTAGATTTATACAGGAAATAATTGTGTAAACTAGGAAACAATTAGGTCAGCAATTTCTATCATCAATTATAGGAAACAATCTCTATAATTGTGCTAACAAATCTCTATACAAATCCTAAGTAAATAAGGAAAGTCAACACTGTGTGAATCTGTGATAATATGAACAGATTATAGAACTATGAAAGAAGAAAAGTGTTTAGAGAATATGAAAGAGAGAGAGAGAGATATTTTCAGACTTGTAATTCTGTTATACTGTTATTCTGTTATTCAGTATTTTTCCACACGCCTTTTGCATGTTCAGACCTCCTATTTATACACATTATCGTGCGCTATTATGCACACATGTGTATGTTATCATTCATACTCTAACATCCCCCCTCAATCTCTTGCTTTGATAAACCAAGCATGAGATTGTTACAATGAGTACGAAATAAAGAAGTGCTCAAACCCTTAGTAAGAATGTCAGCAAATTGCTCTGAAGATGACACAAACTGAACATGGAGTTGATTGTTGGCAACGCGTTCACGAACAAAGTGAACATCAATCTCGATGTGTTTGGTCTTCTGGTGCTGGATGGGATTAAATGACAGAGCAATAGCCGAGAGATTATCACAGAAGAGAACTGGTGGTTGATCAATGGGGACACAAAGAAATTCCAATAACTGCTTAATCCAATCAATCTCAGCAGATGTAGAGGACAAAGCACGATATTCCGCTTCAGTCGAGGAACGAGAAACAGTATGTTGTTTCTTTGATGACCAAGAGATAGGATTAGAACCAATAAAGACCACCAGACCAGTCGTAGATCGACGATCATTAGGATCACCTGCCCAGTCAGCATCACTGAAGGCTTTGAGATCCAATGAGCCACGATGATAGCTAAGGCCAAAATTAATTGTGCCTTTGAGATATCGAAGGATCCTCTTCACGGCAGTAAAGTGAGCCAGCATAGGGGTTTGCATAAATTGACAAACCTGATGAACCGAGAAGGCAATATCAGGACGAGTAAAGGTAAGATACTGCAAAGCACCAACTAGACTGCGATATAGAGTCGGATTATCAAATGGAGCACCATCATCCTTAGATAACCGCTGATAGGGGAGACATGGAGTGGCACATGGTTTAGCATCAAGCATCTCGGTCTTCAGAAGAAGTTCATGAATATACTTAGACTGAGAGAGAAACAAAGTATCATGACATCGAGAGATCTGAATGCCCAGAAAGAAGTGAAGACTCCCCAAATCTGTAATCTCAAATTCAGCAGCAAGAGAGTGAATGATCTCATGAATTTCACCAGAATTACTGCCAGTAATGATTATATCATCCACATAGACCAGCAGAATAACAACTCCACCAGTAATATTCTTCACAAAGAGAGAAGAATCAGCATATGTATGGTCAAACCCCAAAGACGGCAAGAAGGAAGTAAACCTTTCATTCCAAGCCCGGGGAGCTTGTTTCAAACCATAAAGGGATTTATGAAGTCTGCACACTGACTGCGGATGAAGAGGATCTGCAAATCCTGGAGGCTGAGCCATATAAACTTCTTCATTAAGAGTGCCATGTAGAAAGGCATTCTTAACATCCAGCTGCCTTAAATCCCATCCATACTGTGCGGCAAGTGCTAAGACAAGGCGAACAGTGGTCGGTTTAACCACAGGACTAAAAGTCTCACCGTAGTCTTGACCCGGTTCTTGACTGAAGCCTTGAGCAACAAGTCTAGCTTTATGACGAGCAATAGAGCCATCAGCATTTTTCTTAATCCGAAAAATCCATTTGCAGCCAACCAAGTTCTTCTGCAAAGGAAGAGATACCAGACTCCATGTCTGCTGATTATGAAGAGCATCAATCTCTTCTTTCATCGCAGCATACCATACTGGAATCTTTAAGGCACTCTTATAGCTGACAGGCTCACTGAATGCAGGAGCAGCAACTGACGAAGAGGAGCTGATGGTGGTCAGACACGCTCTCGGTTTAATAGTGCCAGTTTTGCTACGAGTTTGCATTGGATGCAAATTCATGGATGGAATATGGAGAACCACAGATAAACCATCAGGATTAAAAGGAACAGCTGAGGGTAAAGGTTCAGTTTGCATACCTTCGTTGCTGAGTTCAGGAGCCACAGGAATGGATGAGCAGGAAGACGAAGCAGTAATGGAGTGAGGTGAAGAAGCAGTATTTATAAGATGTGGTAATATAGGTAGAGATGACACTGGAATAGGAGCTGTAACACTCTCAGAAGGAGAGGGAACAGACGAAACAGGAGGAGTAACAACATTATTATTTGTGACAGTAGGCATAGGACAAACATAGGATTGATGACAGACATTAGATGATGACGAAGCTTGTTTGGTTAATTCCAGATAAGGAAAAACAGCTTCATGAAATACAACATGTCGAGAGATATATGAGCGTTTTTTAGACACATCATAACAGATATATCCCTTGTATTGGGAAGCATACCCAAGAAACACACACAGTTGGGTTTTGGGCTGCAATTTATGAACAAGATATGGACGCAGCAATGGATAACATGCACAGCCGAAGACACGTAAGTGAGATATAGTAGGACTAACACCAAACAAGAGTTCATAAGGCGACTTGTGGTGTAGAATTGCAGAGGGCATCCTATTAATCAGATATGTGGCTGTGTGTACTGCATATGTCCAAAAAGAGGATGGCATTTTAGCATGCTGCAATAAGGTGATGGCAGTTTCAATGAGATGACGATGCTTACGCTCAGCCATCCCATTTTGTTCAGGGGTGTATGGACATGATTTTTGATGAGAAATGCCCTTTTCAGCAAGAAATTTCTGAAATTGTTTGCTCACATACTCTCCCCCCCCATCACTTTGAAGTATTTGAACAGAACTCGAAAATTGAGTATGAATGGAAGCACAAAAATTCACAAAGACAGAATATACATCACTTTTATTGACTAAGGGAATCCACCAACAATAACGAGTGAATTCATCAACAAAAATGACATAATATTTGTATCCATCAACCGAAACACATGGAGATGGACCCCAAACATCACTGTGAATAATGTGAAAAGGTCTGACAGATTTATGAACACTTGAATGAAAAGGAAGTTTACAAAACTTACCTTGAAGACAACTAGTGCACACAGCAGCAGGAGAATTTGTGGAATATGCAATGTTTGCATTTGTTAACATAGTATGCACTATTTTATTTGTAGGGTGTCCTAACCTATGATGCCAGGTAGAGGACCGCACTAATTGACCAAGAAAAGCCCGAGGTTGAAACTGGAATTTGGAAATGTCAGCCCGAGGAGAGAAATGAATTGGATAGAGACCATTACTGCACGTCCCTCTGTAGAGCACCCTCCCCGTGGCTTTGTCCTGAATCCAAAAACGAAAAGCATCAAAAATCAAATAACAATTGTTATCTAAACAAATACGATGTACCGATAACAGATTTTGTGTAAGCTTAGGAACATGGAGCACCGATTGCAGCCGTAATGGCTTACTGGATGTGGAGATAATTGAGTTCCCAACATTAGTTACACACAAACCTGCCCCATCAGCTGTTTGAACCGTATCTTCAGTAGGATAAGGTCTGCTCAATTGCAAATTGGACAAATCAGGGGTCATATGATTTGTGGCCCCAGAATCCGTAAGCCATACTTGAGGAGAAGCTTGACTGTCATTATGCATTGCTGTCATAGCAGGAGCATGTGATAACTGCTGAGAAACATGCTGAGGATTCATCACGGGCTGCTGATAAAACTGCCGAGAATTCATCATTGGCTGCTGAGACAAGTGCTGAGAGTGCATCACTGGTATGGCAGACTGTTGAGAGAAGGGCTGAGAAGGATAAAATCCAGTGTTCATAGCAGCCATGTCAGCCATCTGAGTATGAGGAGCTGAAGCTGGAAATTGATTGGCACCAACAAAGTTCGGTCCATTCTCATTATAAAAGCAAAACCAAGTAGTATGGTTAGGCTTCCCACAAATGTTGCATTGCAACCTTTCTTGCCGTGTGAATGCACAAGTGGGGGCAGTATGCCCTTCAAAGTTGCAGATTTGGCAGATTGGCAGTGAACTGGTGCCAAATGCAGGGGAAGGCTTAGCTGGTAGCATGTGTTGTCTGCCATTTATATGTGATCGTTGTGGTTGATAAAACCTGCCTCTGCCCCTAGTCCTATTAAATGGTCTATAACCACCATTATAACCTCCATTCGGATAGGACTGAGAACCATGACTGCCACGAAATGGTGAGGACACAGCAGATGCAACATTACTAGTCTTAACAGCAGTGTTCATAGCAGTTAGATAAGGAGGACTAATACTGTCCACAATTCGTTCCTCAGCCAGTAGCTGAGAACGAAAATCTCTCAAATTAATCACACTCTCTCTTCCCCTTACAACACATCTGAATGTGTTATATTCAGAAGGCAGCCCATTCAGTGCCAATATAACAATGTCTTCATCGGCAAAGTGAACCCCTGCAGCAGCCAAGTAATCACATGCTTCTTTGATTCTAAGCATATATTGACTAATTGTGTCTGCACCTTTCTTAATGTTTTGCAAGTTGGATTTCATTTGGAAAATGCTGGTCTTAGAAACAGTAGAGAATTGTTCCTTAAGTCTAGTCCAAAGTTCACGTGAACTAGTGCTGCCAATTGCACATGACAGTGCAATTGGAGACAATGTGGCAGTGATGAGCTGCATTATGGCTCTGTCATGCATTCTCCAAATAATCACAGCATCACATTCTACAACTGATGAAGAAGAACTTGAAGAATGTGTACCGTATTCAGTAGAGGTAGAAGCAGGACATGAGTTGGAACCATCAACAAAACCAAAAATACCATTGCTTTCCAATAACAGCTGCAGCTGGAAGTGCCAGTTCAAGTAGTTAGCATCATCCAGTTTAACATTCACCGAAGCTGAGATTGTGGAGATGAGTTTCGAAATTGGAGACTGAATGATCTGAAGTTGTGCAGCAGTCACCATTGCAGAAATCAGAAGCAAATTCGTGAAGAACAACTGTAAACAGTTCGAAGAATTGCAGCAAAATTGCAGACAAGATTAGCAGTAATACGAATCAGTTTGTGCATAAAACTGAATCAATTCGTTCGGTGAAGCAGCAATTGCAGAAAGAAGAAACAAATTCTTGAAGAACGACTGTAAATCAGTCGAAAAATCAGAAACAACTTCTTGAATCACGACTGGAAATCAGTCGAAAAAATGCAATAAAATTGCAGGAAAAAATCTGCAGCAATACGAAGCAGTTTTGAAGAAAACTGAATCAATTCGTTTGCGTGAGCACAATTGGCTCTGATACCATGTGTGAATCTGTGATAATATGAACAAATTATAGAACTATGAAAGAAGAAAAGTGTTTAGAGAATATGAAAGAGAGAGAGAGAGATATTTTCAGACTTGTAATTCTGTTATACTGTTATTCTGTTATTCAGTATTTTTCCACACGCCTTTTGCATGTTCAGACCTCCTATTTATACACATTATCGTGCGCTATTATGCACACATGTGTATGTTATCATTCATACTCTAACAAACACGCCCCCTCAAGTTGATGAGTAAATGTCGCACAACTTGGACAAGAACCTTTCAAAAACACGTTTTGATACAGCTTTTGTCAGGATATCTGCAATCTAATTTTTAGTCCTGATATGTGGTATTTCAATAATTTTGTCATCACTTTTTTCCTTAATGAAAAACTGATCAATTGTAACATGTTTTGTCTGATCATGCTGATCTGGTTTGTGTGTTGTTGCACGTGCAGCTTAATTGTCACAAAATAGCTTTAACGACTGATAATTTGTAAAAACAAGGTCGTTTAACAAATGTCTGATCCACAACATCTCACAAATTCCTAGTGTCATCGCTCGATATTCTGCTTTTGCACTGGATCTAGCAACTACATGTTGCTTCGTACTTCTCCACGTAACTAGATTCCTGCCAATGAATGTAAAGTAGCTTGATGTTGACCATCGATCATCTCTTGACCCTGCCCAATATGCATCTGTATACCCTTCAATATTATGATGATTATTTTTCTTAAATGATAGTCCTTTCCCAAGACTCCCTTTAAGATATCTTAGTCTCATGACTGCATTCATATGTTGTTCTCTCAAATTGTGCATGAATTGACTAACAACTCCAAGGACATGTGCTAAGTCTGGTCGAGTATGTGCTAAATATAATAATTGGCCAACTAGATGCTTATATCTGCCTTTATCTGTAGGTATTTGGTTGGTTGTTACTCCAAGCTTCAGTCCTTCCTTTAAAGATGTATCAACCGGTTGGCAAGCTTTCATTCTGTGTCCTTCAATAAATCAAGTGTATATTTTCTTTGAGATAAGAAAATACCTTCTTTACTCTTGGATACTTCAATCCCCAAGAAATACTTGAGGGTGTTGAGGTCTTTCAGTTCAATTTCCGTGGACAAATACTTTTGGAGAGCCACTTTCTCAGATTCATCGTTTCTAGTGATTATCATATCATCAACATACATGACAAGAACTGTTAACTTACCCCCTTTTCTCTTAATGAACAAAGTGTGATCAACATTGCTCTGTTTATAGACAAACTTTATCATAGCCTGAGTGAGTCTCCTGAACCACGCTCTAGGTGATTGTTAGAGACCGTATAATGATTTTTGTAATCGATATACTTTGGTTTTTCTTGTGTCTTGAACCTGATATTCTGGTGGAAGACTCTTATAAACCTTTTCATTCAATGCTTCATGTAAAAATGCATTCTTCACATCCAATTGGTGTAATGGTCATTCAAGGTTCGTTGCTAGAGATAGTAAGACTCAAACAGTATTGATCTTTGTTATAGGTGCAAATGTATTTGTGTAGTCAATGTCATATTTCCATGTGTATCCCTTTGCTACCAACCTTGTCTTGTACCTATCAATTGAGCCATTAGCTAAATATTTGATAGTGTAGACCCATTTGCCTACATGTTTGTTCTAGTGGTAAGTTGACTATTCTCCAAGTATTATCTACTTTTAATGAACACAATTCCTCATTCATAGCTTCTTGCCACCTGGGATCGATCTTAGCTTCTTGCACACTGTTAGGAATAGATACACTAGATAATTGACATACAAATGACTTATTTGATTCCAACAATCGTTTAATGGACACATAATTATTTAAGTGATATCAAACTTTGCATTTTGGATCGGGCTCATATGTGGGTTTAGGAATACCTCAATTGACTCATGGAGGAAGTTTTCCAATTTCAAGGAGATCCGAAACTGGAGTTTATTGGTTCGGCACTATTAAAGATGGCACGTTACTGGACTTGTCATCACTACTTGGAGAAACACTACTCTTGCCCCGTATGATCATTGATCAATTGATCATGTATAGTCTCAGATTGTATATTATCTAGCGCCTCTGTCCATTTGCTGGCCATTGGTTCTTCTCCAATCCCAGGTGGGGATTCTAAAGCCAATTTATCATTGTATTTCTTATTATGAACCTCATTTGGCAAGGCTATATCTTTATAAGCCAGATTATGAATTTCGGTATGACTCTCCCCCTTGAAATTCATGTGCTAAAAAATACATAGTTGATTCGTGAAACTGCACATCCATAGTGGTAAACATATGGCGTGTCGCGAGATGATAGCAATGATATCCTTTTGGTGAGGACCATAGGCAACACACACACATCGAGCGAAATGAGGCTCCAACTTATTGTGTTGGTGTTTATGGAGATGGATGTATGCCACAACCAAAAACACGAGGTAGATTAATGGTGGAAAGGGCATTAATCAAGGTGAGTAACAACTGGTACGGAGTCTGAAAATTAATAACATGAGAGGCACTCGGTTGACCAAATAAGTGGCAGATAAAAGAGCTCCACCCTAATAGAAAATAGGTGTTTGAGCTTCGAAGAGGGAAGCCCGAACTACATTAAGCAAGTGGCGATTCTTACGCTCGGCCACACCATTCTGCTAAGGTGTATATATGGATAGGTGGTGTGGTGAATAATTCCATGAGTAGTTAGAACTAAGATAGTTTAGAGTTCACATACTCACGACCATTATCACTTCATAGTACTTGGATATGAGAACCATATTGCAAAGTAACCATCCTGTGAAATTTTTGGAAAATCGAACAAACTTCACTCTTTGTTTTTATCAGAGTAACCCATACCATGCAAGTACAATCATTAATAAATGTTACAAACTACTGAGCCCCTCCAAGAGTAGAAATCTTTGAAGATCCCCAAACATCGGAATGGATATCATAAAAGGCATAAAACTTTTATTCATATTGGGGGAAAAAGATACTCGATGACCATGGGTCGGTTCACAAATATCACACTTAAATGAAGAATCATCAACTGTAACAAATAATTTGGGAAATAATTTTTTTAAGTAACCAAATGATGCATGACCTAACCGGCGATGCCAAAGCCAAATATCATCAACATGCTTAGATTGCTTCATCTGAGACCCATCACGCAGCAATGCTCTAGTGAGGAGACAAGAACTTTTGGATAACAAGTTCAGATAGTAGACCTTTCCTCCTTTGGTGCCAGAGCCAAACATCCTCCTAGTTCAAATATCTTGAAAGATACATGAAATGGGACAAAAATAACAAGACAGGACAAAGTAATGGTTATTTGAGCAATAAAGAGGAGATTATAGTCAAGTGATGGCACCACAAGAACAGTATCTAGATAAAGATTATTGGTAAGTTTGACGGGGCCTTCCCCAATAATTGGGGCAGTTCCTCCATTAGAGTAGTACATTTATTTGAGAGGTTTTATGTGTGGATTATAGATAATTGGAATCATTAGTCATATGGGAGGTAGCTACCGAGTCAATTACCCAATCACTATTCAAAACAAAATTAGAAGTTTACAAGGCCTTACCTTCATGACCGAAAGCTTTGATCAAGGTAATACTGTGATTATCATTTGCATGTTCTGCTACAAGATTCGGCTCCTCTTTTCCATATTTGTAAGAGTTCTTCAATTTAGTAATGGATGCCCATGGTTTACCATGACATGGGTCTCGTGTCTTATCCCAACCCTCTAGATAGCCGACCAGTTCATAACACTTCTGTTTTGAATGCCTAGGACGCCCATGGTGAGCACATTTACTTTGTGACATGAGGTCACTTCCAAATCATTCTCCATGATGTTGGGTTATGTGATTTCTAGCAACCATGGCTTCAACATGGTTTACTTCATTTTTCATGGCAATCTTTCTATCATACTCTCGGGGACATAGGCAGAAGAGGTTTGGAGACCAAGAAGAGGATCCTTGCAAAGAATCTCACCATGAATTTGTTCAAACTCATCATCAAGACCTCCAAGAAAGATGTATACACGATGTTGTTCTTGAAGTTCCTGGTATATCTTGACATCTTTTTCACAAATCATGGCTATTGTATTGTAGTGATCTAATTCTTGAAATATCTCATACAATTCCTCAAAAAAAGATAGATATAGGTCGTCTATTCTGGCGGAGACAAAATGCCTTCTAGTTTAGAGTATAAATCTTCACTCCATTCTTCTCATCCCACAAATGTATTTTTTAGTGTACGCCTTATTACTGTTGCAGTCGGCAATCAAATATGATGCTTCATCAACTCTGGCTTCATGGTTGAGAGCAACCAACTTTTGACTCGTTGGTCTTCATAAAACCAATCATCATACTTTAGGTCATCTTCCTCGGGAGCCTTCACAGATCCATGTAGATAACCAATTTTCCTCCTACCTGTAACATGCTTCTCAATAAGAGGTGCCCAAAGGTCATAGTTGTTTACATCTAGCACTACTCCAATATTGAAGTTGGAGGTTTTAGGCTGAACAAATATGGGTGCAGCAGAGGTCATTGTTTCAGCCATTGACTTTGATACCAAATCAGAATATGAACCAACAGTGAATATGAACAAGAACAAAATTAGAATATGAACCAGCAGTGAATATAAACAAGAACAAGAATAAAACTTCAATATTTGTTATGTTATTCATCTCATATTATACCCTAGATTTATAGAGGAAATAGTTGTGTAAAGTAGGAAACAATTAGGTCATCAATTTCTGTCATCAATTATAGGAAACAATCTCTATAATTGTGCTAACAAATCTTAAGTAAATAAGGAAAGTCAACAGTTGGGATATGAAGCATGAAGCAATCGAGTGTGATAAGTGATTCAACAACATCTTCTTGTTGTTGAAATCAACTTGCACAGTATTACTATATATACTTGATTCTAGAAAACACTAAAATGTATTGTGTATTATTGTAGAATAAACACCCATAATGGGGTAAGTTAGTCTTTTTATCATGATACAATTGTATTTCGTGAATTATATGGGGTTACTTTGGTATTTTTTTGGTTTTTCATGTACAATAAAATTACTAATTTAACCTTGAAATAAAATAGTTTAATGTCTACTATTGAAGGATATAATTTTAGTTTTAGTTTTTTTATAATAGTGTAATTACTTTGATGTCTTAAAAGATATAATCAACTGAACTCTCACCCAAGGCTTTTTTTTGTCTTTCTACATTGTTTTTATTGATTTGCATAGGTGTTTCAGATCATTATTGTAAATTATATTTATTGAATATAATTAAAAAAAACTACCGGAACATGTGCAACATATGCTAGCTTATGAATGACTATCGTACTATTCTGGTGGCACGTGAGGGATTGTTGAGCCACTAAACACTACCTTGTGGTAAAGAGAAAGAGGAGTCATTAGGCAACATGATTTATATACACCATCAAATCATGTCTAGAACTTTAAATATAAAATAACTAAAATTTGGTGTTTTACTACTAGATCACAATCATAAAAAAATACAAAAAATAGGGGTTCTTTTTAGAACTTAATAGAGAAATATCTCCATTTACATCATTGGTTTTGTTAAAAATAGAAAGAGTGAAATCATGTTCTCCATATCCCTTAAGAATACATAGTAGTTTTCTCTTACTTGTGTTGTCAATATCGTTTAATTTTTGTTTGAACAACCAATACCTCTCATTTCACCTATGATGGATCAATATTTTTTTATTTTTACTTGGATTTTCTTTTCTAAGAGAATAACCAAATATAAGATAATAACTTTAGCACTCTCGGGTTTAGCCAAATGTTCAACCCAAATATATTTGGATCTAACGAGCTACTAGACTCATCACCTCTAGGCTTCTTTAACCGTTTAGCCCAAACATATATGGGTATAATGGCCAGACCCACCATCTCTAGGCTTCACCAAAAAATAAGTCCAAACAAATATGAGTTTAGTGAGCTGTTGGAACCATCTTTGAACTTATTCAATCAATAAGCCTGTGATTTTTTTAACTTTAAAGAATCTTAGGTTATGTGATTACTTTGATAAGTTAGAGATGTTTTTAATTTAATGTGACAAATATGTTTTATCTTCATAAGTTAGAAATATATTGCTTGTACTTTAACCCTTGCTTTTTTTTAAAAAAAAACATAAGAAAGATAACCCTGATGGATTATGAAAAGGGACTATGATATCTTTCATCAGAGGTTTTTTTTTTTCCATTTCTTATGGTATATCTATTATTAGAATTTATCTAAAAAATATTATTGTATTTTCTCTCAAATGATACTATTTTAAGCATAAAAAGTCATCAAATTCCCAAAAAGGAACTTTTAGTAGGTATCAAGTATTATCCATCAACCACCTTGGCTAGAAAAAACGATTCAAGTCAATAGATTTGAGAGATTAATCTATTATTCAAGATATTATATTGGATCTTAAGCCCATCAAGTGAATTCAAGCCTCATAAACCTCCAAAAATGATTAAAAATGAAGTCAATACCATCTTGTTTATCAAATACCAATTTAGATGTACAAATTATCTTGGTATCATTATGGTTTTGCATTGTCACATGAATTTTTTTAAAACTTTCTAGATTATATATATATTAAATAAAATTTCTAATTTAAAACAAAAAAAATCCCTTATTCTCTAACAATTCCTTTATTTTGATATTTTTGAAGTTAAAACAACTAATTTTTAATTTCCATAGATATCATCATAAGATCATAAGATTAAGATCCTCACTTTTATATCATAATTAAGATGATGCATGATTTAATATTCTCTTTGTATGATAGAGGTCTTTGTGTTTACATATTTAATATTCAAATTAATTTTATTTGAACATTTAATATTTTGTAACGATTCAATTACGTAATTTATTTTTAGACATTTTATACTTTGTTTGAATTAATCTATTTGAAGTTGATTTGTTTTTATATATAAAAAGAATACATTTTTTTTATTTTAAAATATCACCTTTAATTATTTTGTATATATATGACTTCTTAATAGAATGTTGAGATGTTTCAATACAGTAAAATTTTATAACAATAACTAAATAAGAATGTTTTCTAGAATAGTATTGGAAACATCAATTTTTATTTTTTTGCCCTTTTGTTTTTTCAAGAAGATGTTGAATGTTTTATTTTCCTCGCAATGCCTTCAAAAAGGATAGGATTTTTGCATTTATATTTCTTATTTTTTTCTTTAATCTTCTATAATTTTCATGTGCCAATGTTGATTAAAAAGGTATGAAGAGAATGGTTATCAAAAATATTTTCATGTGTTAATAACAGGTTAGCAAAAGAGGGAAAACATTGCAACCTAGTCTTAAAGTAAATTAGGATAAAAAAATTCTAAGGTAATAGACTAGTTATACCAACAATAAAAAAATACACAATCATCCAAATATGCTCAACTTGAGATAGATTATTGTATTTGCTAGGGTACTTATTATGCAAGTTATAATTATTTGTCAAGTAGTCTAGTCTTATTGGCTTGGTCATTCTTTAGGTTCAAACTAAAAGATTTTGGAATTTAAATGATTCTTATATTTAGGCTTGAAAAAGGTCACATACTCATTTTTACTATTAATATGTGTTGGACAAAAAAGATAAAAAAAAGTCCCTTGATCAATTACTTAAACTAAAACTAGAAAATATTAAATGAAAAGATAATTTTTGTGATTAAAGGTGAAAGTCCTTGATGTGTAAAATCATAAAGTAATCAAAGTATGAATTTGCGCATTAAAATATCATCGCTAAAGGTAAACCAAGGGGGTGGGTGCATGATTTCTTTAGTGTTTTTTATGATATAATTATATAAAATATAGTTTCACAAAAAAGATGAATATAAAATTATTAAATCTAGTGGGGTAAATGATCCAAGTTATGAGTTTGATGAATTCATCTATCTGATCCAAGTCAATCTAATATGTGAAGAATTAAAGTACTTAATATAGATAATTTACAATGAGCATTTAAAAAAAAGACTATTCTAGGATGTTTGTTCGGGTTCATTCAATTCTTAAATATCTTCATTGTTTTTATTGTTTTTACAGGTTTTTTAATTAATATTCTTCTACTGATATTATCGAAATTGGTTGAGAATTATGTTTCTGGCTAAATCTAGGTAAAACATTTCAAGGAATGCGATTTTTAAAAATTAGATCTATCAAATTTCATCTTCATTACTTTTATTGCTTTTCATTGTTTTTATTGCTTTTAGAGGGTCTTTAATTAATATTTTTCTACTGGTATTATCCTTAAAAATGAAATTGGTTGAGAATTATATTTCATTGCTAAATCTAGTTAAAACATTTCTAGAAATGTGATTTTTAAAAATTATATCAGGTTTGAACTATTTTTACCTTCTAAAAATTGGATGTTTTCTATTTTTTATCCTATTTTATCAGCTTGATTCTCTTTTTAAACTCTTTTTTATTCTATTGGATTAACAATCAACAAAACAAATTTATATTTACCCCCCTGTCATTGTTTTAATCTATAAAGATATATCATATTACAAATAATTTTTAATTTCAGCTCGTTATGGTTTTTTAATCATTAAAGTTTGTTCCTAATTATTTTTCAATCGTTTATTTGGGATAATTTGTTTTCATCCCAATTGGGTTTTTTTTTCATGTTAGACTCTAGTCCCTTTTTTGTTTTTTTTTTACAAATTTTTTTATTCATTTTTTTTAATGATTTTGTTCAAAATTAAATTGGATGACATTCAAGCTTTTTAAGTTGATGTTTTTATTTTCTTGTTTTTTGAAGTTTGGCTCTCTTTTCTTCTTCTTTTTTATTTAGGTTAGCATTGGATTATTTGATAATCTGAATAGGTTATAGAGTGATTTATTTATTAATTATTATTTTCTCTTTTGTATTATTTAAATTGCTTGAAACTCGAATATTTTTATTCGGCCCAAGGGAACATATTTAGGGTCTATTTACAAGTGTGGTTGAGATAGTTTTTCAAAGTGTTTTATGTTCAGAAAAGTATCAGAAATATATTTTTTTTATTTTTTAAATATTATTTTTGACATCAGAACATCTAAATGATCTAAGAATATAAAAAAATAATATAAAATAAAATATAAAAATAAAAAATTTATAATTTTTTTCAAAATACTTTTTGAAATATAGTGTTAGAGAGGCAACTAGTATCAAACAAAAAAAACTAGATCAATTACACGGGTTGTTTTCGTTTACATAAGATATTGTGGAAGGAAAGAGGCAAGCAAATGCCAATTGTCAATTGAGCTGCAAGTTAACAGGCTAAACACAAGTTGTTTTAAGGCAACAATATGGACCAAAAATTGTCTGTTTGACCAACTTTAACTTTAATGTTTGAATTTTTGCAGGTTGCAAGATGTCATACAATAAATTAATATATATCTTTGTGAATTTATATAAATTTTAAAAATTATTTTTAATATCAACATATTAAAATATCTAAAAATAATGATAAAATAATGTAAATAAAAAAATCAATTATTTTTAAAATACAAAAACAAACAGTATCTTAAACACCAAAACATGATCTAATCATAAAAAAAGGAGAAAATAACAATATGTACACTTTTGTTATTGGCAAAAGAAAATAAATATCCTTTGAATATAATATCCATTGAGTATTATCTAAATACATACATTATACTTCATTTATGATCAAATCGAGTTAAAAAATATATATTATATTAATTATATAAAAAAATATCTCTCTCTCTATATATATTTGGAATCCAAATTAATAATTATCGTGTTGTGTTTGTTTGTTGCTACGGTAGAAATTATGTTTTATAAGATTTTGAATGTTTTTTGCTTGAAGTTAATTTTAATGTTTTTTTTTTTTAAAATGATATGTTGATGTTAAAAAAAATTAAAAAATATATTATTATTTTCATATATTTCTAAGTAAAAAGTAATGTAAGAAATAATAATTACCAAATACCCCTAGATACCTTATGTAGCTATTGCTTAATTTCTCGGTGATGAATGGCCAAACAACTTGATCAAAACGCACTCTTATCTTGTTTTGTTTTTATTCGATCCTGCACGCTCTGAATGGAGGATACTTTACATCCCAATTGGATTGCAGTTTGTTTAGTAGAGAGAGGTGGGTGCATTGTTGTCAAACTCGCGAGTACGAGTTTGTGAGTTGACTCATCAAAACGTGTTAACTCGGGGCTGAAACTCGTTTTGGGTCAAACTCGGTCAAATCCGGTCTAACTCGTACGGAATCGTAAAACCGGACCGGATCGGTCCGATTTTACGATCCCAGGTGTTCGGTCTTCAGGCGCCCTTCATTGACTCTTCAGTCTTCACTCTTCACTCTTTCTTTTTCATGCCCTAAACCCGTTTTCTTCCCCAAATCGATTCTTTTCTTCTCAGTACACACCCGATCTCCTCCCCAGCTGTTCTCATCCTTCTCTTCCTCCCCCAAATCGTCCTCTCCTCTCATCTCTCGAATCATCTTCTCGCTTACTGGAGAAAAGCTGTCGGAGTTCCCCAAATTTGTCTATCTTTGTTGTCGTTGCCGTCGTCGCCGTTCAAGGTTAGTGCAAGCTTGATCTTTGAATGTTATATGCCCCTGCAAATTGTGAGAAAATATGATTAAAACGGTGTGCTTGATTTGTTGTTGATGGTATGAAAACAAAATATTGATGGTGTGGTTATATTTCTTTCTAGTATTTCGATTTCCTTTGTTCCAAGTGGGAATTAATTTGTGCTCATGATGATGAGCCTTTGAAAGGATCATAAACTGCCGAGAATATGGAAAAAAATGTATTCTGTTTAGCTGCCGAGAATATAGAAATTTGAGGTTGAATTGTATGTTAGAACTTAAGGTAGAGTAAATTTGAACTGAAAATTTTGAAATTTTAGGTTCTTATGAAATTCCACATGCTTTGGAATGAATGATGTGCTTAGGAATGAAGGAAGCAATTTGATTGTGTTAACTTGTGGTGAATTTTCAGTTCTTTAGAAACATTTTCTAGTAAACAGAAAACTTTAATCTGTGCTGGCTGCATGTCTTGCCCGGTATGCTTGGTGCTCTGTTGTTTCCATAACTTTGCAAGCAACTATGCACAGGATATAGTGGACAAGTTGTTTGTTGTGCATAGGCTTGTGTTGTTTCTTATACTGGACCGTCAAATGTTATTTGTTCTCTCTTATTTTTGTGGGTGGATGGATATTCTTTCGTAAGGCTAGTCTCTTATAAGACTTCTGTATAATTGTTTGTGCAAACAAGCCTTGAAATGAAGCTAAATTGCTCTGGAAAGTTGTAGCTAGCTGACACAAGTATAAATGGAGCTCTTGGAAAATTTCAGTTTTTGAAAGTTTCTTGTATATATGTGTGTGATAAGTCTTGTCATGCAAATTAAACAGAAAGCATTCATGAAAATTATGCACAGCTGAGAAAACAAACCTAGTAGCTTTCCTGTGCAAGAACATGATGACTCTGAACCGAGGAGGCAGACTCTCTTCACCTTTTCTCCATACTGAATGATTCTTGCATTATGTTTACATTGCACGCCAGCTCAAGATTTGTTTTAAATTTGTTAGTTTTTATTTTATAAAATTTTATGGACATAATTGTTTTGTAATGTATTTTAAAGTTATTTTAAATCATGAATGAACTTTAACTAATGAAGTTTTATGTCCATAATTATGATGTATTGTATTCAGAAATATTTTACTTACAATTTTATGATTTTTCTGCTCACACGATTTTAGCTGTGATTTTATGATTTTTGTACGGACAAATTCAGGTACGATCTTACGATCCGAGTTTCAGAAAGGCTTTCCGTGTCGTGTCAAAATCGCGATTTTGACAACCTTGGGTGGATGTTTTTTAAAGTGTTTTTTTATTTAAAATTATATTAAAATGATATATTTTTAAATAAAATTATTTTTAATATCAGCATATCAAAATAATAAAAAAAATCAAAAAAATCTAATTTAAAAAATATATATATATATATATATATATATATTTATCAAAAACACTATCAAAATATAGTGTGAAGCCGTCACAAATAAGAAATTCATTAACTGTTTAAAAGAGTCAACAAAAGATTGCTGTCACTTTGACCCAATCCAAATTGAATCCATTCTTGAAATTAATGTCTCGGATCTCTTCCATCTTGCAAGCTATCATGGGAGATACATTCTCTCTTTTATTTTCTTTGAACAGCCGAATTTCCATTAGAAAGCAAGCAACCATTGGCCAAATCCTTGCAAATTCAAGCATGATCAAACAGGTAAATGCCAATGCAATATATATTTGTTATTTCTGCGTAGCTAGCTCTGCAAATTCATGCTCGTAATCATAAAATTGGTGTACTTTGCAAAAGCAATGCCAAACACACTCTTAGTTGAGAAAGGACATTTAATTATTCATGTGTATCTATGAATGCATTATCTTCATTATAATATACAACGGTCAAATAATTAATTTTTATAAGTACTATAACTAAAAATGGTGTTACTTAATTCTAGATCATTGTTATATTATTGATGCCGGCTATCATAGCATGCCCAGTGTATTTAAGCCTAGATTTAACAGCATAAATGTTATTTTAATCTATGCCTTACAACAACAAAAAATAATTTTAATTTCCTTTTGCATTTTAAAAAAAACTAATTGATTTACACTTTTTTTTTTATGCGAGGAAACTCTATCCCTTGAAAAACATATTTTGTGGTTCTAAGTAAGTAAGTAAAACCCCGATTGTCCTAGACTCTTATCAAGAATGCACGTCCTGACTCGAACTCGGGACCTGCCGTGCAGATTATAAGTCTTTTGTCATCAAGCCACGTCCTTGGAGACAATTAAGTTACATGATAAAGCTGATTGTTTATTTATAGAATATGGTAAAAAAAAATTCAATTTTTAAAAATAAAATGCAAGGTAGATTTGTCTCAACAGCAACAAAAGAGTTTGATTATTGTAGATTAATTATGGAATGGTTATTAAGAGTTTATTGTATCTTGATCAATAGTGTTCAAGAAGGGGATAAGGGCGCGAAGCCACCACCATGCTCCGAATTCGGATAACTTTGTTTAAAGACGTCAGCTTTGACCACAAGGTGTGTGTTAATGGCAACTGTTGGACCAGAAATCAAGCGGCCACTATCAATCAATTCAATGTTTCTTATTTCCAGCCATGTTCAAAACCGTCGGGCGATTCACTTTTTTTTTATTTTGCATAAAGCAAGTTTCACTCACTTGCAATCTAAACTACCTTTCGCCCTGTTAAATTGTCCAATTTGGCAACTCTACCATGTTTTTTTTTAAAAAAATAAATAAAAAAATTATTTTTATTTTTTAATTTTGATTTTTTTTAAATATTTTTACATGATTTTCATGTGCTGATATCAAAAATAATTTTAAAAATAAAAAATATTATTTTGATATATTTCTGATAAAAAAAACACTTTAAAAAAAAACATCAATCACATTTCCAAACAAACACTAAAAAAGATGATTGGGAGCAAAATTCAAATTTCTATAAAAACAATTATATTTTTATTCTAAATTATTTTTTAAAATATTTTTAATTTATTTTATTTTATGTATTGATATCAAAAATATTTTCTTATAAATTAAAAAAAATATTATTTCGATGTTTTCGGGACAAATCCTATCGCATTCAATGTTTCTAATTTCCTGCCATGTTCAAAGCCGTCGGGCGATTTACATTTTTTTTTATTTTGCATAAAGCAAGTTTCACTCACCACCATCACAATCTAGAATACCTTTCGCACTGTTAAATTATTCACTTTGGCAGCTCTACCCCCTCTACCACTCTTTTTGATAAAAAAAAAAAAAAAAACTATTTTTATTTTCTAATTTAAATTAAAAAATTTAGTGTTTTTAAATCATTTTCTTGTACTGATATCAAAAATAATTTTAAAAATAAAAAAAATATTATTTTGATGTATTTCTGATAAAAAATACTTTTCAAAGAAACATCAACCACATTTCCAAATAGATATTAAGAGGGGGTGATTGGGACCAAAATTCAAATTTGTTTAAAAACAATTACCTTTTTATTTTAAATTATTTTTTTTAATATTTTCAAATCATTTTATGTGTTGATATCAAAAATAATTTTTTAAAATTAAAAAAATATTATTTCAATGTTTTTCTAGCAAATCCTATCACATTCCCAAATAGGTACTAAGTAGTAGGATTAAAAATGTATTTAGTGTTGTATTTACTTTAATTTGTATATAAAACTATTTTTTAAAATTTATATGAAATTAAAATGAAATCATTAAAATTGATGATTTAGAAAGATATTTTATATGCTCAAAATTAAAATAACAAAAATTGTATTTGATATTTTTTCAATTTAAATGTTTTTTTATAAAATCTTTTACAATCTATTATTAAACACATACTAGCCATATAAATTTACTCTTTTATTCAAAATCATCACCAAATGTTAAATATCATGTAAATCAATTTGTAGAGAACACATATTATGGCAATAAATTATTTTATTTAAAAGCTTAAACAAGTAAGTAATATTTAGAATATAATTTATATTGTTTTTAAAAAGACAAAAAAAAAATATAACTAAAAAATAAAAGCAGCATCTTGGAAAATCCGTTACCAGATCATCAAGGAATATGACAGGAAGCACCCCATCAAGCATCCACCCCAATTCTCCTCTCTTTTCTCAAACAGCGAAGAGCCCACCAGGAAGAGCTTATCTTCGATTTAATTATGGAAGATGGAGGGCTTTCAATTACAGAAATGCCATCCTGAACAGCTGATAAAAGGCCACAGGTCTCCGCCATGGTTTCACATCAAAGCCACCTAAATCAAGCAAGCAACCAGAAATCAAATGGAACTGTCATTGTTCTCTCTCTGTTTTCTCTTCTCAATTCCCTTCATTGCCCATGCTACTGTTCCGCCTTCTTCAACATTTAAGTATGTCAATGAAGGAGAGTTTGGCTTCTACAGTAGTGAGTATGCTCCAGATTATCGTCCACTGCCCAGAGGTACTTCCCCATTCCAACTTATGTTTTATAACACTACCCCTAATGCATACACTTTAGCTTTACTGATGGGTACTAGGAGGTCAGAATCAGCAAGGCGCTGGGTCTGGGAAGCCAACCGAGGCAACCCAGTTCACGAAAATGCTACCCTCACCTTTGGGGAGGACGGAAATCTTGTCTTGGCCGATGCTGATGGCAGGATTGCTTGGCAAACCAACACTGCCAACAAAGGTGTTGTTGGCTTCGAAGTGCTGCCCAATGGTAACATGGTGCTTCATGATTCTAAGGGTAACTTTATCTGGCAAAGCTTTGACTCTCCTACTGATACTATCTTGGTGGGTCAATCTCTCCGGGTTGGAGCTGCAACCAGACTTGTGAGTCGGGCCTCACAGAACGAGAACTCTGATGGCGCCTATAGCCTGGTCATGGAATCCAAAAGATTGGTGATGTACTATAAGAGTCCGAACTCTCCTAAACAATATCTCTATTACACATTCGCCCCTAGACAAGATCGTCTACAAAATGCGACTCTAAAGTATAACCCAGATCCTTACGACGATTCGGCCAGTGAGGTAACTTTCGATTTATCTTCCGGGGGTTGGAGCGTACACGCCAGACCTAAATTCAATGCTACGTTGTCGTTTCTTAGAATTGGGATAGATGGGAACCTCAGGATCTACTCTTACAACAATAAGGTGGACTACATGGCATGGGATGTGGCTTTCACTCTCTTCTCCAGGGATGATTTTCCAGAGAGTGAGTGCCAATTACCAGAGAGATGTGGTAAGTTTGGGCTGTGTGAAGACAGCCAATGCGTTGCTTGCCCATTACCAGGTGGCCTCTTGGGCTGGAGCAAGAATTGTGAACCAGTGAAGCCACCCGCTTGTGGTTCTAAAAACTTTTACTACTATAAATTAGAAGGCGTAGATCATTCCACGAGCAAGTATGCAGGTGGGAGCGGGCCAGTGAAGGAGGAAGACTGTGGAAGAAAATGTTCAAGTGACTGCAAGTGTATGGGTTACTTTTACAACAAGGAGACATCCAAGTGTTCGATTGCTTATGATCTCCAGACCCTCACTAAGGTTTCGAATTCCACTCATGTAGGTTACATAAAGGCACCAAAACAGTAAGCCTGTTCAACCTGTCTGTTGACACTTCGAAGACTTTGAAGCAGTTCAGTTTAATAAACCGGCATTGTTAATTCCCGGTAAATATGAGCTCGCGTCTCTTCCCTGTATATATATATATATATATATATATATATATATATATAAACAACCCCAAAACAATGCACCAAAATACTTCAAAATAAAAATAAAAATAAAAATATTGTCTTCGAATTAAAAAAAAACACAACGAAGAGAATTGACAACTTGCTTATTGTCCGCGTATCAGTGTGTGTTTTCTAAGGTCCCACAACCTCAAAACATAAATCTCGTTTCTTTATTCTTACAAATGATATTTATTTCTTAATTACATTGCACACAGATAAGTCTCTAAGTGGAAAGATTATATTAGGTTAGGATTATTAGTAAGAAACAATGTGAAAACCTTATTAAGCTTATTTCAATTGATTAAAAAACTCGTATTGATAATTTTCAATATATTATACTTATTTTCAACATATGATCTATATAAATTTGTTTCATAATATAGGCAGTATAAATAAAAATATAAAATAAAACCATCTTTAAGTATTATTGATGTTAATTTATTTTGATACTCAGTATTTACTGGATTGTTCTTGAGCCATATCTCTAGGAGTTGTCTTTCCATGTTGAATTGCTTAATTTCTCTCTTTATTTCTTCCCAGCCTTGAAATTGTTAATCTTTTACTTTTAAATAGTAATTAATTTTTCTATTTAGTTGGCAGATATATATGTGTGTGTGATAATTTAATAATAACAATTCAAAATGATTGAGTGTATATTACATCATTCAGTTAAAAGTAAATTTATTAACAAAAAATATTATTATTATTAGTTGTATTGTTCATCTCAAATAAAACAATATTCTTATGGTATCAATTAGATTTAGTTATTGATAGTAAGATCTTTTATTAATTGACTCAATATTAGGGTTTTGTTTTTATATATGATGAGCATTGATTGAGATTGACATAAAAAAATTGATTGTAAGAAAGCCCTATAAAAAACTGATTGTAAGAAAGCTCTATACTTAGTGTCTGTTTGGAAGTATGACTGTAATTGTTTTTTAAAGTATTTTTCGTTCAGAAATGCATCAAAATAATGCTATTTTTTTATTTTTAGAAATTATTTTTGACATCAACACATAAAACTGATTTAAAAACATCAAAAAAATTAAATTTAAAGTAAAAAATAAAAAAAAATGTTAATTGTTTTCAAAAACGTTATATCTATAAGGAAATGATAACTAATAAAAGAAAACAATGAATTGAGTATTGCAACTAATAAGAAAAGCGATAGCAAAAGCTTGTAGGAAAAGCAATAAACAAGGAATTGAATAGGTTTGTAAAGAAAATAATAAACCTATGATAGCAAATTATTGAATATAAAGCTTAGCCTATAAAGAAAACATAAATAATTTGTATATTATTTAATGAGCTTAATGAGCACAACCTCCTTAAATATTGACTAAATACATGATTGGTCTTTTTGGTTAAGTTTTTTTGGTAATATTTATCTCGATGGTTTTAATTTGGTTATGATAATCAATATACTTATAAAGTTTTGGTCATGCTTACTGTATCCAACTTTATTAGTAAAAGAGAAATGAATGATGAGATGCAAGATATTTGGACTATTGAGATCAAATTTAATAATACATCAAAAAACATTTATAATAAAATAAAAAGGAGGAGATTAATTTTAATATAGATAATTTATGATGAACATGTAAAAATACAAATGGACTATTCTATAATGATTATTCGAGTTTACTTGATTTTTATAATGAGCATGTAAAAATATTTATTTTAATTTTCATATAGATAATTTACAATGAATATGTAAAAATAAAAATGGACTTTTATTTTTTTGTTTAATTATATTTGGTTAGCCCTCAATAAATTATTTTTTTTGCAACTTTTTTATTTGGGATAATTTATTTTTCAAATTTCATCTTCATTGAGTTTTTTCATGTTAGATTTTAGTCTCATTCTTTTTTTTTTGTTGTTATTTTTTTATTTTGTAATTTTTTTTATTAATATTTTTTTTAACGATTTTATTGTTCAAAATTAAATTGGATGACATTCAATCTTGATTGAACACGGATCAATGATTTAACAAGTTCCAAGCTTTTTTCATCTTTTTTTTTTTGGAAGTTTGGCTCTCTTTTTTTAGTTAGGTTAGCATTGAATTATTTGATAATCCAAATTGGTTAAAGAGTGATTTTATTAATTTATTATTTTTTCTCTTTTGTATTATTTAAATTGTTGAAACTTGAATATTTTTATTCGGCCCGAGGGAACATATTTAGTATTAAGCAAACAACTTGATCAATTACACGGGTTGTTTCATTTACAAAAGATATTCTGGAAGGAAAGAGGCAAGTAGATGTCAATTGAGTTGCAAGTTAACAAAAGTATTTTTAATACTGTCATAATCATCAATAAGATACTCCAAGATTAAAAAAAAAGTACTTTGTCGGCATTACTATAGTATTTTTTATGATTCACAAACTGACAATTACTCACAATAAATCTATAACAAAAAAAGATCATGTTGGAAAAATTAAAAAAACCTACAAAATTCCTTGGACATCTAATTTTATTGGTAGAAAATGAAAAAGAAAGAACTAAATTAAAAAGAATTTTTTTTTGTTAACGGTGAAGCTCCAAATGAATATTTCTAATACAAAAACCAATGAATGAACCCTAGGTGGCGCATATGGATCATGCTCCAGGATCAACCTTAATGAAAAAGAAAAAAGAAAAAAGAAAAAAAACCCACAAGAAGAGAAAAGGAGGCCGGAGGGTTTTCCTTCAACCAATATTTTTATTTTGCAAGAAGACCAGTTATGTTATGTGTCGTGGTATTATATTTATATTTTGTTTTAGTAAACATGGATATCCGGACCAGCATGTATCTCAATTAATTTCACGGGTTTGAAGTTAACAGCCATATAAGTCTCTATTAACTATCATATTAACAACTACATAACTCAAACTTAAGGTAAGAGGAAAAGTAATCCGTTAAATTACAGTTTTGATAGTCTCTCTATATATAGCTATTTGCATATAAATTATTGACTAGAGAGGTGATATAGCTACACCGTACGTTGGGTAAAAACAATTTAATGTAAAACAAAACATCCAATTATGCTAATGTTTTATAGAAAATAAGAAAATAATATAATAATAAAATGATATATAAAAATTGAGTTTTTAATATCATACTCGAGAGGAAAAGAAAGAGAAACTCATTTGAAATTCATTATAGTTGAACCTTGGATGTCATTCCACCAATAAAAAAACTCATCAAGACGTTTTCAATGTCATTGTCGCACCCTCCGCAAGAGCACGACATTGTGACGACTCTCTCTGTGAGCGGGGAATTCATGGGGTTTTTATCTTTATTTTGTAAAAAAAGGAGTCGTCATCTAGTATTATGGTTACTAGGAAACCTAAACTACTCTTTTAGAGATTCTAAGGCAAGGGACTAGTTGCGTAAATGGAACGTTTTAGCACTCCTTGTACACCCTACCTAAGGTAAACTACTTGATGTTTTGGTTTGTGTATTGGTTTTTCAAAGATATGTTGGTTAAATGATGATGACTTATTATTCCTGTAAAAATATTTTGGATATTTACCACTTTAAGGTTTTTTTATCCAAATATTAACGATGAATAACAAGAAATTATCCCCGCTAATATTTTAGATACTAACCCCTTTAGAATTTCTTTACCCAAATATCAACAGTGAATAATACCGAATTATCCCCGCTAATGTTTTGGATATTAACCCCTTAAGGATTTCTTTACCCAAATATTAATAGTGAATAATATGAATCCCCAAAAAAAAGATTTTGATACTTTAGAATATTGGCCAGTACCCTTTGGATTTTACAAACATGTTGTAAAATCCAAAAAAAATATGCAAGAAAACAATTTTTTTTGTTTACGAAATCCATGCTAAAACTCATTGTTTCTTTAAACTCTGAATATTGTTTTTCGAAAGGAATGTTCAAGATATATTAGCGTATTGGCCATATGCATGAAAAAAACACATTTTATGTTTTTTTTTTAAATATTTTTTATGCAAATTTTGTATTTTGTATATTTGTATTTGATTTTTTTTTTGTTTGGTTGGCTGGCTTGCCCTGATGGGCTAGGAGGCCCGTAAGTTGGGGCTCGACTGTCAGCTTCGGGTGGGCCAAACAGCCCACCCCTTTCAATGGCTAGGCTAGGCCTTATCCCCAGCCCAGCTAGCCCACTGTTCTGCATGCATGTAGAACAGTGGGATGGAGTGAATTAATTCACTCCCCCATGCAAAAGAAGATGATGAATAGTAAAATAAAAGTTTTTGGATGGTGATAAATGGCATACCTGTTAATACTGTTAGGTAGAGGAGGTCTAGGTGGCTCTTCCTGTTGTGGTGGCCAGAGAGGCTGCTAGAAGGTGACGGGTTTTGAACTGGGGCTGTTGCAGCTTGACATTATCGGTGCGGGAGAGGATAGCTAACACTTCCTAGGAGTTTATGGCGTGGGGGAGGAGCCTCCGGTGCCAAGGGAGCAGCCACTGTTCTCGCCAAGAGTAGAGGAGAGAGAGGGTCGATTGCAACTAGTTTTAGAGAGAGCGAGGACTCTCGGCACTGTCAAGTGGAGAGAGGTGCAGACGATGACTCTATCGATGTTGAGGAAGGTGACGGCGGTTGTGCTCGCATCCAAGTTTTTCACGATGGTTTTTGCAAAATTTCTCCTCTGTCTACTATTGTCTTCTTCCCCCTGTTTTTTTTCCCTTCCTTTTTACAGTTTGTTTTTCACCCCCTGTGCATGATATGAATGATGCCATTTATAGTTGAAGGAGGCAACCCTTTGGCTACACATTGCATGCAACGATGGGTTGCAGCCCCTTAACTTGCAGAGGCGTACCCTGCACTGTTCAGGTGACTGGCCAGTGCAGGCATGCTGTAAATTTCGAATGATTCTGGGAAGGTGAAAGTACAATTTGGTCCCTTAATTTGCAATTTTTCTAATTGTACCCCCAATTGGTTTTAAACTTTTAATTTTGTGCAATTGTATCCCCATCAGAATTTCAGAGCAACCTTAGCTTTGCGCCTTTTTTTATTTTGGTCCTTGGTTTCCGATTTGTGCAATATAACCCTTAATTGACCATTAAACTTTCAATTCATTCAATTTGGGCCCTAACATCGAATAATTGGCTTGGAAAAATTCAATTCGGTCTTCGAAAATTCCAATCTTCTCAATTGAACCCGAATTAAGCTCAAGAACTTGATTTTTCATCGATTAAGCTCAAGAACTTGATTTTTTCTGCCGACACCAGCCTCTTTTATTTTATTTATTTATTTTTTATTATTTTGGATAGGTTTTGGGGAATAACCCAAAATTGGATTATGACACTCTTTGAATATCTTCTTATCTAAAATAAGATCTACATCTAACAATTAATTATATAACTCATTCATGTAAAGAGTACCTCAAGAGAGTTTTTAGTTTTTTCTTGTATTCAAACTAATTATTGTAATTTTACACCATTTTAAATGTATTTTGAATACGTGAGTTTATTGTGTATAAATTTTAAGCACGCGTGATGGGACCCTCTTTTCCTCACTTCTTTAAAGCCAAAAGATCTACTATCTAAAATAAAAAACATGGAGCATGTAAGCAATTCTACAATTAATTCTTAAGGTGCTAAAATAGATGTTTTGCCAATCACTTGTCTTAAGACTTAGTGTCAAAATTCCAAGTTAGTCTCTCCAATTAGAAATTCTTTAAAATAAGGAAAAAAGAAGCAACTTCCTAAAAATATGAGTTTGGAAACTCTCCCTTTCCAAATTTGCAAGGAGATTTCACTATATGACTTATTTAAGCAACCAATCACATGTTAATAAACCATTTGGATTAAAAACCCATATATTGAAAGCACCTAAAGGATCAAATATTCATCTAGGAATAATGTTCATCAAGATCCTTTAGAAAGCCAAGATGCTCTTGAAGAGCAATAAAAACAATAGCAATATGATTGAATAGTAGTACAGAATGCTTTTAAGAATATTGTTGGATTATTAATGGGCTCACTTACTCTCCAACAACTACAACATATGATTTTTAATACTATTCATGCCCGATTTAAAGGTTATTCCTAGTATTTTCTTGTGCATGACAAGTCATACACTTCAAATATTGATCAAATGAGAAATCCACAAAACTAACCTTTAAAGTTCTAAGAGTTTAGAGGTTAAGGTAATCTAAAGCAGCATATTGCTTATTTTATTGAACTTATAATAATATAGGAACCTATAGAAACCTATGGTGAAACAATTCATCCAAACTGTAAAAGAAGTTGCCTTTAACTCATTAGAACCAATTAGTGTGGGAGTTCTTGATTTTTTTCTACAATATCACTGAATTGTAACTATACCAAAACTTGCATGTACTAAACAAAGGAAAGATGAGAAAATCTTAGACTATATTGAGAAATATGGAAACTTAGTCCTTAATTGTAAAAAATAAATAAGTGATTATTTTCCAAAAACATTATTCAAATATGAAATTATGATAGTCCATAGTATACTATTAGGCAAAAAGAATAAGTAGTAGTTGTAGAATAAGTTTTTTTCAAAAACAATTCAATCCTCAAAAAGATATGCAATAAGTCTAATTATGGATGGAATTCTATCACATTTAGAGAATATTCCATCAAACACAAGCTTGTATTAGATATGCAATAGGTCAATTATGGATGGAATTGTGTACAAATTAAAGAATAGTTCATCAAACACAAGTTTGTATGAGGCAATCTCTAAAGGTTCGATTAAATTTTGCCCAAGTTTTTCTTCGATCTAAAGTGATGATGTAACCAATGTTGGTTGTTTAACAATAATTTTATTCTTGGATAAGGACTCTCAGCTTAAAGCAAAGTCATATAATAAATCATTTTATGTAAGTAGGTATGTCTAAGACAAAAGAATTAGATGCATCTTAATTGATGATGAATCAATAGTTAACATCAAGTTAGTTACAATAAGAAAGATTAACATATCTTTAGATGAAATATCTATAAGTACAATGATGATCCAAGACTTTAACCAAAAAGACGTGTGATTAGAAAGATTCATATCAAGATTAAGATTAGAGAGATGAACTATTTAGCACTTTACCATATTATTAAGGCAAAGACTTCCTATATTAGGAAGAACTTGGTTACATGAGAATGATATGGTTCCATCAATATTTTAATTATAACTGTGATGGTAAAGTTAAGTGCGATGTGACAACAAAAGAACCATTATCTATTGAAGAATTATATTATGTAGATGATAGATTCTGCTTCAAATAGGACAAAGAAATAAAGCTAAAAGCAATACCTAATCTCAAATCAAAAGATAAGATACAAGTAAAGAAGGATGACATTATTAAAGTCAACCAAGGATTTCATACCATATCCTCAAGTCTAAATTTCTAAGAAAGATTTCTAAATGATGAAGGAAAAAATAGTTTTACCATTATCAATCATAGTTGGACTATCACTTTTTGATTCCCACTCTTCAAAGTCAGTGATGTCATAAAATAGCTAGAAAAATGGTTTGATCCTTATATCCAAAAACTTTTTAAGAATACAGGATATGAGACATTTAAAACTTGTAAACTTGAAAACTTAGATGATATTCTTGCAAGTAGAGAATCATTCAAATAATAAAGAAAGATCATACAAAAACGACTAATCCAACAATTAAAATTTGGAATAAGATATTGACCCTGTGAACCTTTAAAGATTAAAGTGAAGAAGACTTTAATGAATCCTATTGTGATCCAATTATTCAAAAATAATGAAGAAAATGCCCAGTGGCTTTATTTTTTAGAACAAGATAATAAAGAAAATGCACTTGTTTAGGTCTTTAAAAATCTAGGTAAGGATTTATATATTTTAGTGTTTAAACAATTGGGTGATCAAATATCCACTTCCACCCAACTATAGAGATTAGAATTCAAGGAGTTTATTTTTTAGATTGGGCCCTAAAGTGACGGTGTGTTTTTTCACGCTTTACGCCCACCATCCCCGAAGGGGGAGACGGTGCGTAGTAAAAGGAGGGTTTATAGTCGTAAAGTTATGACTATAATTCTTTAGATTCACCACCTAGTATTAAGGTCACTAGAAAATCTATTAGTCTACGAGAGTCTGGGTAAGGCAACTTGTTGTGCAAAGAGAAGATGCATCACCCCCAGTGCACCCTACCTAAGGCAAGCTGCATTGTTGTTTGATTGTTTTTCTGAGCTTGATTTTTTTAATTCGTTGTTTTTTCCTAAAGCTCGAGGCAGATCTCTCTTCATGAGAGAGTCTCTACCTCATTGGGAATTGAAAACCTGATCATTCTAAAGTTTGAAAATTTTTACGCCTTATTAAAAAAAAACTTTTTTTTACTATATGCGGGAGTACATTACAATGTAATTTATCAAATGCACTATGATAGTCCTGAATGTTGTGATACAAAAAAAAATTCATGTTCCTGAATTTATCAAATACACTGGGACACAATGTCTCGTCACTTACCTAAAATCATATTGTAACAAAATGACAGAAGTAGTGCATGATGAAAAATTATTAATGCAGTTTTTCCAAAACTTTTTGAGTGGGGCAACATTGAATTGGTACATGAGACTAGACAACACAAGGATTCGTAGCTGGAAAAATCTGGTAAATGCTTTCATCAAGCAATATAAGTACAGCATAGACATTGCTCCTAACAAAACAAGTTTTTCCTACCTAGAGAAGAAGGACAAAGAAAGCATAAGGGAATATGCTCAAAGATGGAGACAAATGGTGACCTTATTTGCTAACACACTAAAGGCACCATACTATAAACACGTGATAGGTAGCTCAGCATAACAATTCACGGATATTGTAGCCATGAAAGAGCGAATAGAGTAGGGAATCAGAAGTGGGAGAATTTCCGCACTTGTGGAGAAAAAATGCTTTGAAGGTAAGAGAAAAAAGGCTTTGCAGGACATAGCATTCACACTTGGAGTGCCTTCAAGAAGAAGCTCATGCAATTGATTATAGTTTGGTGGATAACATTTAAGGAAACCCCAAACTCAACACTCAATTAAGCTTCATAGTCGCTTAATGGAAATAGCGTGCCAAGTGTACACACTATTAAAGTGACCCCTGTAAGAGCTTTTGAAAGGGACGCGCACTAGATTTGGAATATGAACTCTTCTCCTATAATTGCCTTTTGTTTTTATCATGTCCATATATTTGTGTTTCGGTTTTGCCTTGTCAGCAATTTTGCTCGTAACACCATAAGCCTTTATGTTAAATAAGATCATGTATTTTCTTGTGTTTAGGCATGCTCTTGGTTTTTATTTAAATAACACAAGCACACCTTATACCCTTTCATCTAAATTATAAATGATCCCATGATTTCTTAGATTTTTGGCAAATCAAAGTCTACTACAAAAGGAAATGTCAAATTGGTGTTTGTTAACCAATGAGTTCTGGGAATTCAAGAGATTCCATTGAAAGATGATCTCATAACACCAAAACCCCACATAATAAAGCTAAGATCTAGCTAAACAAATGAATAAGAAAATCATTTCGCATGGAAAAGCAAAGCTCTGATCACGGATGCATCTTGAAATCAGGAGAGGCTATCTTTGACATGCCTTCAGAAGTCTCAAATATCCCTTGTAGTCCCTATTTGAGTCTAATAATTTTTTCTTGATAATTAACCCTGACAAGGATCACATCCTACACTGGGGGGCAAGTGTGAGTTCAAAAAACACTTTTAATCCACAAAATAATGCTAATGATAAACGATGTCTAAACAAATCTAGGAGATAAATATAAAAAGAGTTTTAGTACACTATAACAAATCAAGTCAACATAATAATAGTGCTAAGAACCCATGATAAAAAGCTCATACAAAATACTGGGGGGCATGTAAAATTACCAAAAATAAAAGCCCAAACAAAATATTGGGGAGCATGACACGTGTAAACACCCAAGAGAATATATATATATATATTAAAGGCTGATTTAGATTTTCGCTGCCGTTTTCGTGACGCGACAGAAAATCGTAAAGAAATACGACCAAGGTCAATATTCTGTAAGTAATCTGCAACAAGGTGAACTTGCAAAAAAAAAAAAAAAAAACCCAAGGAATGAATTAAAGGATGAGTAAATAAGTTGAGAGGGGTGAAATTGAAATAAATAAAAAGATATTGCTAAATCTGTTTCTTCGGCCAGTCAGAGCTGCCAGCTAGTTTGCCTTTATTCCACCGTTGGATCAACCTGAAATTTGGGTATGTGGTGCGTATGAGTGTTATTCATGTGTTGAACGGTGGAGATGAGAATGGTACACTTCAGCAAGGAGATATTGATGCTTAACAGTAGTTCTCCAGTTTAAGGTCAGTCTCTGGTTTAACTCCGATCTTGGTAGATCCAACCGTTGAAATACCCTGAAATTTGAATATGTTTTATATAATGGGTTTTTCTACATATTAACCGTTGGTATTTGATAATTGTCGAGTAAATTGTGATTTATTGCTATTACAATTACTGCTGAGTGTTGTCTTGACAGCAAATTTGTTATGTGTTGAAATTTGTGATTTTAATGTGTGATTTTGTGGGATTTTGTTGATGGATTATATGCTAAAATTTATGGTTACAATGTGTGGTTTGTTGGGATTTTATTGAATGATTATGTGCTGAAATTTATGGGTTCAATGTGTGTTTTCAGTTGGAATTTTGTTGAGGGATTATGTGTTGAAATTTATGTTTTCAATGTGTGATTTTGTTGGGATTTTGTTGATGGATTATATGCTGAAATTTATGGTTACAATGTGTGGTTTGTTGGGATTTTATTGAATGATTATGTGCTGAAATTTATGGTTTCAATGTGTGATTTTGTTGGGATTTTTGTTGATGGATTATATGCTGAAATTTATGGTTACAATGTGTGGTTTGTTGGGATTTTATTGAATGATTATGTGCTGAAATTTATGGGTTCAATGTGAGTTTTCGGTTGGAATTTTGTTGAGGGATTATGTGTTGAAATTTATGATTTCAATGTGTGATTTTGTTGGGATTTTTGTTGATGGATTAGGTGTTGAAATTTATGGTTTCAATGTGTGATGTTGTTGAAATAAGTATGGTGACGAATGTGAAATTGAAAATAGATATATATTGATTTTTGTGGACATTGATGTCGCAGGCGGTGCAGTCGGGATTGAACCATCGTCCAGACAAGAACAACCCAGAAGTAGATCAGGTAGGTGAATTACACCTCTCTTTTTATATGACACGTAAGAAGTATTTTAAGTTGAATATTATTCGAATGCGATAGAGTTTATATTAGATTGTTTAATGCTTAAATGTGAATAATCGATTGATTAGCTTCGGCTAATGGCATCCGAATGGATGGCCGGGATAAACGATTAATTGGTTTCGGCTAATGGCATCCGAAAAGATGGCTGGGATAAATGATTAATTGGTTTCGGCTAATGGCATCCGAAAGGATGGCCGGGATAAACGATTAATTGGTTTCGGCTAACGACATCCGAAAGGATGGCCGGGACGAACGATTGATTAGCTTTGGCTAATGGCGTCCGAATGGATGGCCAGGATGAACGATTGATTAGCTTCGGCTAATGGCATCCGAAGGGATGGCCGGGACAAACGATTGATTAGATTTGGCGAATGGCATCCGAATGGATGGCCGGGACAAAAGAATGATTAGCTTCGGCTAATGGTATCCGGAAAGGATGACCGGAGTGAATGAACGGTTAACCTTAGCAAATGATGTCTTATGAGGATAGTCGGGTTTGAGATTATGGTTAATTACAATAGTTGGTGTATATATATATTGCATTACAAGCTATATGTACCAAATATATGAAGTGATTATAAATGTTGATGCCTCATTTAACTGCCAAACCGTTTAGTCTTCATCATTATTATTATCATTAAGTAATTACATTCTCTTAAATGTTTAATACTACCGCAGGGACTCATACCCACCAGATGTCTAGGAACCCGACACACGGGAACCTACTTTTGCAAGGAATCACGTAGATGCATACTAAATCGCAATATACTTCGTAAGATCCACTTTTTTTTTTTTATATATCTAACACATATGGTACCGGAAATCAGCGAACCTGATTACCTCGCATCATCAAAATACCATCCATACAATCAACATTTCATTAAAAGTGGATCTTACATAAACATGTAGTATTATGATTGCATAATTAGAAAATTCATATTAAAAATATGCCTACATAGACATGAGTTTGCATTCCTATCGTAACTAATAGCCATTACAAATTTATGCAGAAGGGTTTAATAAAAGTTATGCGTTCAGTACATTGTTTCATACGAAGTATATTGCGATTTAAGCATTTAGTTATGATAGGAATGCAAACTCATGTCTATGTAGGCATATTTTTAATATGAATTTTCTAATTATGCAATCATAATACTACATGTTTATGTAAGATCCACTTTTAATGAAATGTTGATTGTATGGATGGTATTTTGATGATGCGAGGTAATCAGGTTCGCTGATTTCCGGTACCATATGTGTTAGATATAAAAAAAAAAAAAATCCGGGTTGTTACAACACGTCTTTATGTGAATCAATTATGAGGTCCCAAAGCCTATGGACCAAAAGAAGCTCTAAGAGTAAGCACTAGTGATCCTTAATCTAGAAAAACTTTAAACACCTTTTCAGCCTATAAATATCTTTTTTTCATAGCCAACAACCTAAGCCTACGTTAGTAGCCTGATAAAGCCCTTTCCAATCAAATATCTATTTCCCCCCTCTTTGAGTGTGTTTTCCAACCCTCAAGCATCAATTAAAATAGTGTGCTTTTTAGTCCTATTTCCCCTTTCTTTGAGTGCATTTTCCAACCCTCGACCATCAACTCAATTAGTACGCTTTCCATCCTTCAACCACCAACTCAATTAGTGCGCTTTCCAACCTTCAACCACCAATTCAGATACTTCGCTTTCCAGTCGTCAACCATAGATCCTTGATAGCGTGCTTCCTAGCTTTATCTTACATTCTATGAAATCTTCATCATCTTCAATTGGGAAGGTCATCCATTACAATAAGACCATCCTTGTATCTTACCATCTCTATATCTTCAATTGGCTAGGTCACCCATTACAACAAAACCATTTTCTTGTATTTTTTAATAAACATCATCATCTTTTCATCCTTTGAGTGTTCTATTTAGGCCTCACTTTTTTTAGGTAGAGTGCTTTCTAGCCCTGTTCTACTGTTTCCATCTTGGTGCGCTTCATAGCCCTCATTTTCACTTCCGGATGGATCAACCACTTCTTGGTTTGGTAAATTCATTCTTTTTTTTCTTTACAATGCTCCTTATCTAAAGTCTCTTACAAGACTTTAGTCGTTAGCATTGTAAAGAGGGGGATAACTGTCATAACCCATTTCTGGGTTATTCTCTGAAATAAAAAAAATAACAAAAATAAAATAAAAGGGGCTAGCGTCGATAGAAAATCAAGGTGGAAATTTTGCACAGATTCGAAAGCCCGATCGTACCTTTATTGTGCCAAAAAAAGAGAAAAATGTAGATTTAAGGCTAAAATAATTTATTATTGGACAAATCTGCAAAAAATCAAGTTGAAAGGCATAATTATATTTTTATAAGCCGATTTGATTTAATTGTCAACCAATCTACAGTATAATTATGTTTAGAAATTAGTTGAAGGTCCAATTGAAGGATTTAATTATGTGCAAGGACTTAATTATACTGTAAATGGATAAAATTAATTTAATTAAGGGTTGCAATGAAATTAGAGTCATCATAAGAGAAAGTACCAAATTAAACTTTTGTAAGAAAAAAGGGTTAGACGATGCATCTTATGGTCACTATTCATTTTCTTCCCAAAATTTTCGCTTAAAAAATCTTGTTTTGGTACCAACTTTGCAGGCATATTTAATGCCTTTATCCTTTACCAAATTTGACAAACCTTGCACGAAAATGATCCTCTAATTCTTGAATATACTAGTGTATGGTCAATTTTGATTGATTGACACCACATGCGTGTCGGTTCAACCTAAAAGTGAGAACTCAAGCAACCTGTCTTAGCTGTCAAATTCAATAGTTCATAACACCTACTTTGAGCCAACTGCTGGGATGGTTTTGCTTTGAACCAAGGACTAAAATTTTATGCTAGTATAGACTAGGTTACCCTCTTCCTCCAATAATAAATAGAGGTGAAATCTATGGCCTGAATGGGGAGAAATCAGAAGCCAAAATTGAAGAAAAAACATTGTTCTACCCGGGTTTCCTGTCGAAAAACTCCATTTTGTTTCAACCTATTTTTTTTATTTTGTCTAGTTTTTGGTATTTTTTTCAATATTTTTGTAATTTTTTTATTTACAATTTTTTAAAATAGGGTTGTCGAGACCTTGTCGGCAACCATGCTTGTGTCATATCGTACAACCCACCATTTCCTGGACATCAATACCATGCTCTACAACCTGCACATTTAGTCTATAAAAGGGGGAGAGCAAAGGAAGAAAAGGGGGGTGGATATACGAAAAACACTTAGTTATGCAAGCATAAAATTACAGATAGGGGCACTAAAAATAGACAGACAGAGACCAACTGAATAGTAAAAAACCAACAAAGAAGAAGAAGAAGCAATCAGTGACAGTATCATAATTCTCCTTAGCACCAGCACCGATACTGACAACAGCCTTCATCATCTTCCTCATCACCGACAACCACACCTCTTCATCGACAATCAGTAATGGCAACAGCAGCAGCCGTGACATTCTTCCTTCTTCTTTGACAGCAATAGCTACAAGGACTTCTTCTCCACCCAACAACCAGCTAGCAGCAGCAACAGGTCTTCCTCATAGTTGGTAGCAACAACATGTCCTCCCCACCATTGACGGCAACAATAACACACTTCTTCTTGCAACAGTATCAGTCGTTGCAGCTGTCGTAACCCAATTTTTGGGTTACTCCCCAAAATAAAATATAATGACAAAAAAATAAATAAAAGGAGCCGGCGTGGGTAGAAAAATCAATGTGGCAATTTTGGTTGTTTTCACGAGTCCAATCGTATCTCTTTGGTTCCAAAAATAGAGAAAAATATAAATTTAAGGCAAAAATAATTTATCGTTGGATGAATCTGTGTAAAAACTAAGTTAAACGACATAATTATATTTTTTATGGGTTGATTCGATTTAATCGTCGACAAATTTAAAGTTTAACTATGATCGGGAATTAATTTAAGGTCCAATTGAAGGATTTCATTAAGTGCAAGGACTTAATTATACTTTAAATTGGTCAAATTAATTTTATTAAGGGTTTAGTCAATGAGAAATCAATTTCTTGAATTTAATTTGGGCTCAATTGATGAGAATGGAATTTTCGGAGACCGATTTGAATTTTTAAGTTAATAATGCGAAATCAGGGGCCAAATTGAACGAATTGAGAATTTAATAGTCAATTGAGGGTTAAATCGCGTAATTGAGGGTTAAATCGCGCAATCGGAAACCAGAGACCAAAATAAAAAAGGCTTGCACATTTAAGGTTTTTGTTGAAATTTTTACAGGGATACAATTGCATAAAATTAAAAGTTTAAAACTAATTGGGGGTGTAATTGAACCAATCAAACATTGAAGGACCAAATTGTAAAAACTATACAGCCTTGGCAACCCACGGCCTCTCTGCAAATTCTTTGCAGAGGCAGCCTCTGCAACAAATTTGCAGAGGCACCCTCTGCAGAATTTGCAGATGAGGCTGCCCTATAAATAGAAGGGAAGGAGAACACTGAGAAAAGAAAAAAGAAAGAGACTGAAGAGAAAAACGGAGAGTAACGTAAAAGGAAGAAGAAAAACTAGGAGAACACTGAGAGTGGAAGAGAAAAAAGAATGAAGAGAAAAACGAAGAGTGACGTGAAAGAAGAAGGAGAAGAAACAAGTGAAAAGTTTTACGTAACAGCCCCCCCGTTGCAGCTCCTCTCTCTCTCCCCGATCGCTTCTCTCTCTCTCTAAAAATAGCCGTGAAGCAGCCACCATCTCTGTCCCCCATCAGCAGCCTGAAAGCCACCACTTGTAGCTCACCATGACCACCATCAGGTCCAGCTTCTTCTCCAGCTCCGATGAGTGCACCAGCAGCAACGGCGAGCTAAAACCAGTAGCAGACCGGCGACTTCCAACGACTCCTCCGGCCATCACAGGCTACCGTTGACGACGCAACAACCACCAGGACAACCACCTCGACCTTAGCTACCTTACCATACCAACAGGTACGCCTTTCTCCACATTTGAAATTCTTACTATTCATTGCCTTCAACCTCCTGTCCCTAAATGTAGTGGGACGTAATCGTCCCAATCGTCCCACTGTTCATGCAGGGCCGGGCGTAAGTGGATTTGGCCGGGCTTTTGTGCCCGGCCGGAACGTGCAAGAAGATGGGCCATCATTTCGGCCCATCAGGGCTGACAGTCGGCCCAGACTCGAATAAGTTGGGCTTCCAGCCCACGATGGCTGGAAGCCCAGCCCAGACTCTGTGGGCTTCCAGCCCAGACCCTTCTGGGCTTCCAGCCCACTAAGGCTGGCCTGACAGCCCACTGTGGCTGACAGTCCAGCCTAGAAAAAAATTAAAAAAATTAAAAAAATAAAAAAATAAAAATTGAAAAAAAATGTATTATTTTTTTTACTACTATTATTATTACAAAAAAATATAAAAAAATGTATTTGTTTTTTTATGCATACGGCCAAATTCCATGATTTTTTCCATACATATTTTTCGTAAAAATTATGTTGCATCTTTCTCATATTTTGAAACGAAAATTGGATATCGTAACCGGATTATGATTATCCGTTGGAATTTAGCCAAAATATCAAAAATAATTATAAATATTTTTTTTCATCTATTAGGGTGTAAATTTACATTGTAAAGTACACCCGTAGAAAAAAAAAAGATTTTTACTATGGTGTAAAATTACATTGTAAAGTACACCCATAGATTAAAAAAAAACATGTAACTGCGGTGTAAAATTACTTTGTAAAGTACACCCGCAGACAAAAAAATTTATTTTTGAAAATGCAGTGTAAAAATTTTAACTTAGAAAAACAATCAAATGACAATGCAGCTTACCTTAGGTAGGGTGCACTGGGGGTGATGCGTCTTCCCCTTGCACAACAAGTCCCCTTACCCAAGACTCTTGCAGACCAATAGGTTTCCTAGTGACCATAATACTAGGTGGCGACTCCTAATAATTATAGTTGTAACTTTACAACTATAAAACACACCCTTTTCACCGCGCGCCGTTGTCTCCCCCCAAACCACAGGGGAGATGGCGGGGCGCGAAGCGCGAAAAAATCACCATCGCGACAGATGGCGACTCCGTTGGGGACAGTTGCTGGACTGAGCTTTGTTTGTTTTTTGTTTATTCTGTAGTTCGTTTTTGCATGTATTTTTACTGCTTTAGCATGCATTTTAATTTGAGTTCATGCATATCATTTGATTTGAATTAATTCCATCATGCATTTTAATTTCCTGAGTAAACCTAATTTTAAGTTAGGTGGGGATTAGCGGTCTGCCTCATGACTTTCAGTCGGGGTTCATATTCGTGAAACGTCCAACTATGAATTGAGTGTTTACTTGATAATGGCGGTCACACTGTGCTCCAACCATTTCTTGTAAACCCCCATACCACCTTCACGTAAGGCGGTCATTGGGCAGTTCATAGACCTTTTGTGACCAGATAGAATAACTTACCCCGCATGTGATAACTTAGAACCTAGGATACAATATCTTTGATAATTCGTTCATTTTTAAAATAAATTGCAGAAATTATCAGACCAAGACTATGACTTCCATGACCTTTTTGGAATACGGGGAAAGATCCGAGATGACACGGATAACTGAGGGAGATTGCCCAAGAGCTAAAATCAATGGATTGCCACACATGACCAAAATCCACTGCTCCACAGAAAATATGAAAAGGCTTATGCCCGTCATGGGATTTGTAGATGAGGCATTGTTTGAAGTAAGATATGGAAGAATCGCTCACCTAATGAAGATTCCGGTACAGATATCAGCAGTCAAAGCCCTTATGCACTTTTGGGATCCTAACTACCGGTGCTTTACCTTTGGGGATATTGACATGACCCCTACCATAGAGAAGTATGCTCAAATCTTGAATTTCCCCCACAACCCTCACAAAGTTTATTTTAGACAGAAAATGGAGAATACAGTCCAAGAAGTCGCTAAACTTCTATGCTTAGACCAAGTAGGCCAGTACATGACCTCTTCTGGAGATTTCAAGTGGAAGGCAATTGAGAGCAAGTTGAAAGCAAGTAAAGATAAAGGGAGGCTTGGAGAAGAAAAGTATCGGTCTGTGGCCTTTGCTATTTTCGGTTTAGTATTATTCCCTTAAGAAGCTGTCGGGATTACTAGCATGGAATTAGCCAGTGTTTTTGTTGAATATGAACAGGGAAAGAATAACCCCGCCTCAGCTATATTGGCAGAAACATTCCTATCTTTGAACCATTGCAGGTTGCATGGGAAAGGTGCAATGCGGTGTTGCATCCCTTTACTTTTCATGTGGATTGTTAGTCACCTAGAAACCCCGAGGGAAGTCTTCAACAATTTTTGGTGGTTTAACATGAGGCCTCTCGTTTTGGTTCTAAGTGAAGATTGGAAAGACTTAGACGAAAAGGCTTGGGTGGAGAAATACCAGGCACTTCCCAAAAGCAAATTTAGGTGGAAAGCCCCTGGGGTAGATAATTCAGCTTATCTAATGGGTTGTGGTAATAAGGCGTGGGTCCCGCTAATTGGCGTAACTGGTTATGTCAGTTATTCTCCTTCTCTAGTAGCCAGACAGTTTGGAGAAACACAATATGTACCAAGAACTAAAGGGCTAACCGAGTACACCGGTTCTTTCAAAGAAGTTAACTCATTGGTTGAGCTCGAAATAATTAAAAGAGACTGGGGGCAACCTGTTTTAGTTAGCAGAGAGCCCCACCTAAAGAAGCCTTCTGTGAGCTCTGGTTACCTAGTATGGAGAAGCTATGAGATACCTCAAAACACCATAAGACAAAGACTGGTACGAGAAAAAGCACCCGTCATTGTTGAAACTAAAAGGAAAAGGGTTGACGAAGGGGCCCTGCAAGAAGAATTGGATAAGTTAAGGATTGAGCTTAGCAACAGCAAAAGCAGTCAGAAATTCCTCGAGATGCAACTACTAGAAGAAGAACAAATGAGGATTTTTTTGGATCGTCAGTTGCAAGGGAAAGAAGAGCAGCTCAACAGGCTGATCCAAGAGAAGAAGAAGCTAGAAGAAATAAGTTCTCAATATAATGACCGGATGAGTAAATATGAAATGATGGAAAAGGAATTGGTCAGTTTGAAGACAGCATCTGAAAATAGAGAGCATGCGAAACAAGAATTGGTAGCCTCGGTAGTAAAGGAAAGAGACCATTACAAGATGAAATGGGAAGCTGAGAAGGAGAAAGGAAGGGTGTTCAGTCTTGTCCTTGAAGAAGAAAAAGAATTGAAAGCCCAGTACCGAGTTCAGACGGAAAATGAGTTGGAGGCAAGAAGGATAGCCGAGTCTGACATGAAAAGATACTTAACCATAGCAAATGGCCTAAGAGATCGCGTTTCCACTCTACAAGCTGAACTGGAAACTCGGGAAGAAGAACTAAAGATAGCGCAAGAGCAACACAATGAATGGCAAGAAGACACCACCAAAATTGAAGCTCAGTTAAACTCCGAGACAGAAAGGCTCAATGCGAGGCTACAAAAGGCTAAGGATCAGACCCAACAGTTTGAGAAATTAGTTCTGATGTTAGAGAAAAACAATGACTCATTAACTGCCTGCAATGAAGCATTGCGCCAGGATAATCTTGTATTCCATCACTAGATAGAGCAGACCGATAAACTGATCAATATAGTGGCTAGAAAGGCAGATGAATTATGTGTAAAAGCTACTAGAATCGGTGGCAGTGCCCGCAAATATGAAATGTACTTGGATGAACTCTCCTCTTTTGTTAAGTTTGTAGCTAATAGAGGAGTAGCATTTGAGTAAATATTTTGTATTTTGATGAATGAAATGGACAAGCTCCACCTTTTGCTTCTTTGTCAAGTGTGTATGATTCAATTGATTCAAGTATGTGGGCAAAACTTCTACAAGATATCTACGAAAAAAAATCTTACCCGGCATAGAAGTCATGGATTGGTTTTTCAAAAATAAAAATCATCATGCATACATTCATTCATCATAAATAACACACATCATCAACAGGTTGAAATATAGGTCCCCGAAGAAATTCACCTCCTAGAGTTTATAACACTCGTCTCTGTCAAAGAAATATAGAGGACGAAGAACATGCACATCAAGATGCTCACTTTCAAGAAGAGTTGAATGTTTTAAAAGAAAGTGTAGCTCGCATCGCTAGTCTACTTGAGCAAACACTAAGAAATGCCTCTGGTGAGGGTCCTTCAAATAGACCTCCGGCAACTACTCAAACACAAGCAGTAAACCACCCTGATGAGATAATCGGAGAAGGGGTTGAAGATCCTCAACAAAATCCCGCTTTTGGAAATACAACCGCACCGGCACCCGTACCAACACCGATTGTTGGAATATCTATAAATGAGTCTCATAAAACACAGTCATCTGATGGTGTTGATCAAGACAAAATGGCAGCATTGGAAGCTAGGATAAGAGCCATTGAAGGAGCAGAGTTATATGATCCGGTGAGGGCTGCAGAAATGTGTTTAGTACCAAATGTGGTGGTACCAAAAAAGTTTCGTGTTCCTGAGTTCATCAAGTATACTGGAACACAATGCCCCGTCACACATCTGAAGTCATATTGTAACAAAATGGCGGAAGTGGTGCATGACGAGAAATTATTAATGCATTTCTTTCAAGATAGTTTGAGTGGGGCTGCTTTAAGTTGGTACATGAGGCTTGATAACATTAGAATTTGTAATTGGAAAGACTTGGTAGATGCTTTTGTTAAGCAATACAAGAATAATATGGATATTGCCCCTGATAGAACTAGTCTGTCTAACCTGGAAAAAAAGGAAAAAGAGAGCATAAGAGAATACGCTCAAAGATGGAGAGACACGGCCTCACAAGTACACCCTCCCCTGTTAAATAGAGAGATGGTTACTCTATTTGCCAATACACTGATAGCGCCATACTACGAGCATGTGATGGAGAGTTCGGCACAACAATTTACTGATGCCGTGGCCGTAGCAGAACGTATAGAGCAAGGAATAAAAAGTGGGAGAATCTCTTCACCTATGGAAAAGAAGGGTTTCAGTGGAAAGAGAAAAGATGTTGATCATATTGAAGGCGGTTATAAGGGCAAGAGCACCCAGTTTCCAAAATGCAACCCCTCACCATCTCAAATCGCCAACATTAACTTCAACTCTCCATTCTCTACCAAAAAAACCGAGAACCACATTGGAAATTTTCCAAAAAACCAAATCGGACATTTCCCAAATAAGAATTATCAAGAACTTCGAGAACAGTTATCCCCATTGCTGTTGCCCTTGAATGAGATATACCAAAAGTTATTAAGTATTGGGCATGTAGCTCCCGTACCCTTGACACCCTTACAACCGCCTTATCCTAATTGATACAAGTCGGATCTCACTTGCGAATACCATGCAGGGATCGCAGGACACAACATCCATACATGCATTGCTTTTAAAAGGAGGCTCCTCCAATTAATTAAGGCTGGATGGATAACATTCGAAGAGCCCCCAAATATAAGCACCAATCCATTGCCTAGTCATGCTTCGGGTAGCGGATCGGTGAATATGTTGGATGTCGAGTATCCTACAAACTTAAAGGTGCCAATGGAAAGAATTTATCAAATGTTGACAAGGGAGAAATATGATGACATGAGATGTTGCCAATATCATAACCAGAAAGGTCATTCTATTAGTCAATGTCAAGGCTTCTATGAAAATGTGATGAAAATGATAAATAGAGGTCTGCTTCGGGTAGAGACAATTACGGATGACAAAGTGTCTGTGACAGAAATGTCTGGTAAAGATGTATGTCGGGTTCAACTCACTCCGAGAGAACCACCCAAGTTAGTTTTAACCAAGCCCACCGCCACACACAAAAAAGACTATAATGCCATGCCCTACGACTATGGATATTCATTTTCTCAAGATAAAAGACAACCACACATCTTTCTACCCGAAGTTGGGGGCTTGACCCGAAGTGGCAGGTGTTTTACCCTAGAGGAGTTAAAGAAGAGTAAAGGGAAGGAAGTGGTTGACGTGTTTGAAGAAATAAATAAACCTGTAACAGAAGAGGAAACCAATGAATTCCTAAAGTTGATGAAGCATAGTGAGTATAATGTGGTGGAACAACTCAAGAAGACCCCTGCTAAGATATCATTATTTTCCTTAATATTAAGTTCCGAATCTCATCGGAAAACTTTGCAAAAAGTGTTGAATGAAGCCTATGTCATCACCCAATTTCTGGGTTACTCCCCAAAATCAACCCAAAAATAAAAAAATAATAAAAAGGGTCGACATTGGCAGAAAAATCAATGTGGAAATTTTGGTTGTTTCCGCGACCCGATCGTATCTCTTTTGTCCCCAAAAATAGAGGAAAATACAGATTTAAGGAGAAAATAATTTATCATTAGATAAATCTGTGTAAAAATTAAGTCGAGTGACATAATTATATTTTTACGGGTTGATTTGATTTAATCGTCGACCAATTTAAAAGTGTAATTATGTTTGAGAATTAATTTAGGATCCAATTAAAGGATTTAATTAAGTGTAAGGACTTAATTATACTTCAAGTTGGCTAAATTAATTTTATTAAGGGCTTAATCAGTGAAAAATCAAGTTAGGGAGCTTAATTCGGGTTCAATTGAGAAGTTGGGAATTTTCGGAGACTGATTTGAATTTTTCCAAGCCAATTGTGCGAAATCAGGGGTCCAATTGAAAACAATTGAGAGTTTAATGGTCAATTGAGGGTCAAATAGTATAAATTGGAAGTCAGGGACCAAAATAAAAAAGGCGTGCAAATTTAAGGCTAACATTGAATTTTTCACGGGGACACAATCGCACAAAATTAAAAGTTTAAAACCAATTAGGTGTGCGATTGAACCAATTAAAACTTGAGGGACCAAAATTGCATTTTACACTCTCCCCCAAAATCATCACCCGTGACTGCACTGCTCAGTCACCTGAACAGTGCAGACACGCCTCTGCCTCTGCCTCTTCACTTTCAGGTGAAGAGGCAACCCATCGGTGCACGCAATGGGCAACCGAAGGGTTGCCTCTCGCCTTTAAATACAGACGACATGCACGAGCAGAAAAAAAAAAAAAAAAACTGGGCAGAATACTAGGGAGGAGAGGAGGAAAAAAAAAACGGGAGAAGGCAGTCGGGAGTAAGTAGAGGAAAGGGGATTCAAAATACAGAGGTGGCCTAACGTGCAGAGCAAAATTCACGTAGAAAAGAAACAGAGGGGAGAGGGAGCAAGAAAGGAAATTTACAAAGAAAACATAGAAAAATAGAGAGATTGTTGAACCAAATTCACGTAAAAAGATTGATTTAATCTTCATCCCTTCGTCTCTCGCCGTCAGCTCTCTCTCTCCCCGTCGTCTCTTTTAGTCAGTCCACTCTCTCTCTCTCTCACTAAAACAAGACGCCGACGTCTCTCTCCCCCCTCCAACAGCCACCATTCAACCACCTTACACCACCTTGTCATCACTGGAATCCTCCCCTCCACACCAGCAACCCAGCTATGGTCTCCGGTGAAGCAAAGGCAGAATAGCCCCGACAGCAGCAGCAACCCACACGTCACCTTCTGACGCCCACTCCGGCCACCACGGTCCACCATTTTGGACGCCACCATGACAGGGAGAACCACCTCGACCTCCTCTACCCGGAGGTGTTAGCAGGTAAGTCTCTCGTCGTGGTCGACTATTTTACTGTTCATTGTCTTCTTCCTCGCGCGCGCTGGGGGAGTGAATCCCGTTGGGTCGTTTGGGCCGGGTTTCAATCCCCGGCCCAGCTGCCAAAGTTGATGGGCCTCTCGGCCCATCAGGGCTGGACAGTCCAGTCCAGCCCAAGTTTATCATAGTTGGGCCCTTGGCCCAACATGGCTGAGCCGACCCATTTAGATGGGCCCGGCCCGGCCAAAAAAAATTTATTTATTTTTTTATTTTCTATTTTAAAAAAATAAAAATTGCATTTAAAAAAATATAATAATAAAAAATGTGTTGTTTTCGTGCATACGGCCGGATTCCAAGATTTTTTCCATCATTTTTTTCATTAAAAAAATATTTTGCATCTTCCTCATGTTTTAAAACAAAAATTGGATATCGTAACCGATTTATGATTATCCGTTGGAATTTGGCCAAAATATAATTTTAAATATTTTTGTTTTATCTATTAGGGTGTAAATTTACATTGTAAAGTACATCCATGGATAAAAAAAAGGAGTTTTTAACTACGGTGTAAATTTACATTGTAAGGTACACCCGCAGATAAAAAAGATTTTACTACGGTGTAAAATTACATTGTATAATACGTCCGTAGATAAAAAAGATTTTTACTACGGTGTAAAATTACATTGTAAAGTACATCCGTAGATAAAAAAAGGTTTGTAACTGCGGTGTAAAATTACATTGTAAAGTACACCCGCAGACAAAAAAAATGGTTTCTGAAAATGCAGTGCAAAAATTTTTAACTTAGAAAAACAATCAAGCAACAATGCAGCTTACCTTAGGTAGGGTGCACTGGGGGTGATGCGTCTTCCCCTTGCACAACAAGTCCCCTTACCTACACTCTCGGAGACCAATAGGTTCCTAGTAACCTTAATACTAGGTTGCGACTCCTTAGAATTATAGTCGTAAATTTTACAGCTATAAACAACCCCATTTTCACCGCGCGTCGTTGTCTCTCCAGAGAGGGATGGCAGGGCGCGAAGCGCGTAAAAAAATCATCGTTGTGATAGATGGCGACTCCACTGGGGATGATACTGGACTGAGCTTTGTTTTTTTTATTGTTTATTTTTCAATTTGTTTTTGCAAGTGTTTTTTTCTGCTTTATCATGCATTTTTACTGCTTTAGCATGTATTTTACTTTCAACTCATGCATAACATTGAATTTGAATTAATATCATCATGAATTTTAATTTCTTGAGTAAACCCAATTTTAAGTTAGGTGGGGATTAGCGGTCTGCCCCATGACTTTCAGTCGGGGTTCAGATTCGTGAAACATCCAACTATGAATTGAGTGTTTACTTGATAATGGCGGTCATACTGTGCCCCAACCATTTCTTGTAAACCCCTATACTACCTTCACGTAAGGTAGTCACTTGGCAGTTCATAGACCTTTTGAGACCAGATAGAAAGCTTACCCCTCATGTAATGGCTTAGAACTTGTCTTTGGGTACAAACTCCCTGATAATTCACCCGTATGTATAAACATTTGTATTCACATGCATTCATCACTGCATAACATATCATAGCAGATTGAAAAATAGGTCCCCGAAGAGCTCCTACCACTAGACTCCTGTAGAGAAATATGGAAGACGAAGAGCGTGCACACCGTGATGCTCATTTTCAAGACGAACTAGATTCTCTGAAAGCTAGCGTGGCTAGTCTTACCAGCTACTCGAGCAAGCACTAAGAAACACCTCTGGCAAGGGTCCTTCAACTAGACCAGTAGCGGCTGCTCAAACACAAGGAATTAACCACCATGAAGAAGTGATAGGAGAAAGGGTTCAGGATCCGCAACAGAACCCAGCTTTTGTACAATCAGCAGTGCCGCCACCTGTGCTAACCCCAACAGTTATAGAAGCATCAGAGGGTATCGACCAAAATAAGATGGCGACGTTGGAAGCTAGGATAAGGGCGATTGAAGGGGTAAACTTATATGACCCGGTACAAGCTGCAAAAATGTGTCTAGTCCCAAACGTTGTAATACCAAAGAAGTTTCATGTCCCTGAATTTATCAAATACACCAGGACACAATGCCCTATCACTCACCTAAAATCATACTGTAACAAAATGGCGGAAGCAATACATGATGAAAAGATACTGATGCATTTTTTCCAAGACAGTTTGAGTGGGGCAGCATTGAATTGGTACATGAGACTAGACAACACCAGGATCCGTAGTTGGAAAAATCTGGTAGATGCTTTCATAAAGCAATATAAGTACAACATGGACATCGTTCCTAACAGAACAAGTTTGTCCAATCTGGAGAAGAAAGACAAAGAAAGCATAAGGGAATATGCTCAGAGATGGAGAGATCTTGCTGCACAAGTACATCCCCCGCTTCTAGATAAAGAGATGGTGACATTGTTTGCCAACACGCTAAGAGTGCCCTATTACGAACATGTGATGGGCAGTTCAGCACAGCAATTCACGGATGCTGTAGTTGTGGCAGAGCGAATAGAATAGGGAATTAGAAGTGGTAGAATTTCTGCACCTGTGGAGGAAAAGGGCTTTGAAGACAAGAGAAGAGATACCGAGCATTTCGAAGATGACTATAAGGGTAGGAACAACCAATTCCAAAACTACCATAACCCTTCATCTCAACTTGCCAACATTAATTTTCAAGCCAAAGATCCACCTAAAAATTTCCCGAAAAGAATTTACCAGAAAACCTAAGAACAACTACCTCCATTACCATTGCCTTTGAATGAGATGTATCAAAACTTGGTAAGCAATGGGAAAATAGCTCCTGAACCTCAGGCACCTTTGCAGCCACCTTATCCTGATTGGTACAAACCTGATTTAACCTGCGAATACCATGCTGGTGTTGCAGGGCATAGCATTCACACTTGTGGTGCCTTCAAGAAGAAGCTCATGCAATTGATTAAAGCGAGGTGGATAACATCCGAAGGAAATCTAGGTCCTACACCCAAGTAAGCTTCATGGAAATGGGGTACCAAGTGTCTGCACCATTTAAAGTGAAATCGACAAAAGTTTTTGAAAAGGGAATGTGCCGATATTAGGAGATGAAGTCTGCTTCCATGATTTCCTTTTGTTTTGGTCATGTCCGCATATTATATCCATATTTTGACTTGTCGACAATTTTGCTTGTAATGCCATAAGACCTTTTTGTTGTTAAGCAAACATTTCCTTGCAGTGATTATGTATTTTCTTGTGTTTATGATGTGTTCTTGCTTTTTTTGTCTAAATAACACAAGCACTCCATATACCTTTTCATCAAAAGTATACTTGATCCCATGATTTCATAAAGATTTTTGGCAAATCAAAGTCTAGTACGAAAAGGAATGTCAATTTAATGTTTATTTAACAAATGTGTTCTGGGAATTCAAAGGATTTCATTGAAAGGTGATCTCATACCACCAAAACCCACATAATAAAGCTAATCTCTTAGCCAAACAAATAATCCAAAAAATCAAAAACTTGTTTCGCATGGAAAAGCAAAGCTTATTGATTCAGATTGCATGTTTTTGAAATGAGGAAAGGCCATCTTTGATATGCCTTGATGAAGTCTCAAATATCCCTTGCAGTCCCTATTTGAGCCTAATAATTTTTTCTTGATAATTAACCCTGACAAGGATCACACCCTACACTGGGTGGCAAGTGCAAAAAAAAAAAAATCTACAAAACAGTCTTCAATAACAAGTGACGCCCGATCAAAGCTGGGGGGTATAAACATAAAAGGGTTTTAGTACACTATGTCAAATTAATTCAATATTTTGGTAGTACTAAAAACCCAACATAGAAAGCCCAAACAAAATACTGGGGGGCATGTCGCGATAAAAGCCCAAACAAAATACTTTGGGGGACATGTCAAGTCAACACGATGTCAGTGCCAAAAACCATGAAAAAAACCCAAACAAAACACTTGGGGAGCATGTCAAGTCAGCATAATGTTAGTGCCAAAAACCAATGAAAAAGCCCAAACAAAATACTTGGGGGGGCATGTCAAGTCAGCACAACGTTAGTGCCAAATACCAATGAAAAAACCCAAACAAATACTGGGGGGCATGTCAAGATTAAAGCCCAAACAAACACTGGGGGGCATGCTAGGTCACTATGAAAATCAATCATGAGGGATAAATGAAGTTCTAAGAGTAAGCACTAAGTGATCCTTAGTCTAAAAAACCCTTAAACACTTTTTGAGCCTACAAATATCTTTTTTTTGTAGCCAGTGACCTAAGCCTACGTTACAAGCCTAATAAAGCCCTTTCTGATCAAATACGAGTTATCTGGATCGATAAGCAATGCTTTTCCATTTGAAACAATCCTTACAAATGTTTCACACGACCTGATTGAAGCCTTCCTGACATACGAGACTTGCAAATATCATTTCACATTCTTGTCAAAGTCAACATAAAACCTGACAATGAGATCACTTGAATTCTTTCGAGAACAAGCTTGTTAAACAAACATCAAAATGGTTTTTGTGCTTGGAATGACTTTGAAATTCCAAAAGTTTTACATGAAAATATTTTTTGTGAATAACCATCCCTTTCCTGCAAACACTCGTAGCCTAAAACACTGGTATGACATGGCCCGACTGGGGCATTCAAAATGGTTTTTGTGCTTGGAATGACTTTAAAATTCCAAAAAAAAAAATCCCACATGAAAACACCATCTTTGCAAATAACCAACCCTTTCTTGCAAACACTTGAAGCCTAAAATACTTGTGGGGTGTCGCACCCCAAAAAAAAATGAGCGCGGCGTTGTGACGACTCTCCCCGTGAGCGGGGAATTAAATGTAGTAGGGGGGATTATCTATTTTCGTAAAAAAGGGGAGTCGCCACCTAGTATTAATGGTTACTAGGAAACCTAAAACTGGTCTTTCAGAGATTCTAGGGTAAGGGACTGGTTGCGTAAAGGGAAGGTTTTAGCACCCCTAGTACGCCCTACCTAAGGTAAGTTGCTTGACGTTTTGGTTTGCTTATGATTTGCTATGGCTTCGAATGGAAAATGATGAAGAGGCCTCATTCTTAAGGGTGACCGACCCGGATGGAAAATGATGAAGAGGGCCTCATTATTACGGGTGACCGACCCGGATGGAAAATGGTGATGGGGGATCTCATTATTACGGGTGACCTACCCGGATGGAAGATGGGGTCGCAATGCATGATGATGCACATATACTTACCCCAGAAATATATGTCCCCTTTCTCTGAATGCTCCATTATCATAGGATGTTTTTGTCTAATCTCCAAAGCTTTGCTAGCTTCTCTGATGAGATGGCTCATAAGTCATTCATCCACTCAACACAAGCGCATTGCTTATTCTAGGCTATCTGCAATGATCTTGGCTTTTATCAAATTTGACCATGCCCCCAAGTGTGGGGTTGCTTGATTCATTATGAAAGAATGTAACAAGTCATCAACTTTTTGGATTCTCTCAATAATAGCTCTTTGTTTTGCTAACAATCATTGCAAGGTTTGCTAATGTCGACCTCATCTTTGATTGTCGATTAGTTATGGAATTTTCATCAATTGAGTTGTATTTTTTTTCCATCATATATCATCATTAACCTTCATGAAATTGTCAAGTCATCAAGAAATGCATCCAAAACTCATCGGTGCATTCTCCATGTTATCATCACTAAATTTCTCTCAGTTTGTGAGAAGAGATGTAATGATATCATCACCCACATTCATGTGATGAATTGCGCCTTGAATTGATGCAACTGTTTGGCCATGCAATCTGAACTCTTCGTTGTAGACTTAATTTCTTTTGAGCAAATTCTTCTTGTCTATGCCAAGAATTATGATATTGTCATAACGAGTTTTTTTTTTTTTTTTTTTTCATGCGGTGAACTGAACCTTGAGTCGACCGGCTTCATAGCAAATTATTCCTCAATCAATCTTGGTGGCTTGCATACTCTTCGATATTTATCAAAATGCACCCATGCGATATCATCTTTTTGGAGACAACCAAATTTGCAGGTAAGCCAATATTTCAAAATCTGAAGATACCCTTCAAATGCAATATTACTCTCAATCACTGTTGGAGCTTATCAAACCATCACTCTCTATTAAGCAATGTTGCCCTGAGTTGAATCCGTTGGTGCTCATTGATGAATTTCACTAAATCATCATTTGCTTCTGCTTCTTTGTGAAATTGTTTCTATTTCTATCAAGATCCACATTGTGCCCTCTGGCTGCTGGGCTTTCCAATGAAGAACTGTCAATGTCAAGGATTCTGCAAATCCGATCAGTGTTCTCTTTGTTTGCCAATCTTTCTTGTTCTGAAATTAAGTCACCAATTTCAAAAGATCATGTACATCCAAAGTCTAATTTTTGAAATAAAATAAAAGAGATGTCATTTGTTGAAAATTCATTTGGTCAAATTCCCAATACACGATATTCAATGCATGCAAACCTGTAATTATCTTGTATTTTTGCAAACAGTAATTGACCCATTATGATTTTGAAATCGTTTTTTCTATGGGTTTATTTTTGTTTCAATTCTAATCTTTGATTTTGGGGGTATGTTTTTTGACAGTACATGATGAAGTGATAATTTGTGGTTTTCAAACCATCAGAGTGTCGAGTAGAGACCCGAATTTCAGTTGAAAATTTGTCTCCTTTTTCAGCACTTGCTTTATCAATATGAATAACAACTTGTAACTTACTTCGTGAAATTATAACCCTTATGGAAAAACCCTAACAATATTGAAGAACAACACGTATCAGTTAAAATTGCTTGCTCGATCAAGAAAGACTTTTAAAACATGGCTCAAAAATCGTTTAAGGGTTTCATAGACCTAGGATCACCATCATCTAGTCGTTAACTCTTTTTCTCTTGTTGTCTTTGTAGAAGAAATGATATAAAAATACATTAATTATCTTAACATGATTTTTATCAATCAACCAATGCTCTAAGAATCTCTACGACCATGTTATTCCTTTTATTGACAATTTCAAACATAAAAGGAAATGTTAAAACTTAAACCATCATTTGTTATCTAATGTTATCCTAGCTTTTGTTGCATTCAAACAATTCTACAAGATCTTCATTTGATGGATAATTTATCTTGAAGACTCGATAATCTCAATAACATTTCTTCCCATGTGAGGTTTGACCACAGATACCAACGGACATGGTATAGTTCAATATTATTATTTTTTTTTTTCAATTTTCTTCTTCTTTTTTTTTTTTTTTTTTTGTCCTTAGCATTGACTCTTGGTTTTTGTCATGTCCTATCTCCATTTGATTGTTCCCAATGTTGGGTTTTCATTCTTGAGCATCCCCCCTTCTGTTGATTCTAATGTTGTCACTGTATCCTCAAACTACAAATCTCTTATTGGCCCCTACTGTATTTGCCCCCAGTGTGAGGGTGTGATCCATGTCGGGTGTGTTCAAAGAAATATAATATCAGGCTCAAATTTGGGTTAACAAGGGATACATATTTCAAGAATAGTGAAGGAAATAAACAAAGATGGTCTTTTGTCATTTCAAGCAAAGTTGGTTTTAACTGATAAATTTTGACCTCGTCCAACGTAATGATTTGGACGTGCAAGAGTCATGATTCACGGGTCCATAACTACTGAATCCATTACATGTTGATATGCATACTAATAAAGCTTAGTTCTATGATGTGGTTCAAAAACACAGTGTATGGGCTCAAAAATTGTTCGATCATCTGGTATTGGTCATCATGTCTTTTAACAAAAGTTGGGTCAATTTTGCAAAAACACTTTTAATTTTCAAAAATGATAAACTTTAAATTTTGCATGTTGGAGTTTGATCAAAATATTTTGTCAAAAATAAGCATGTTAAACATCTCTTGACAACAAAAGGACAAGGAATACACATGCTTCAATGAAATGATGATTTAAATCCCAAAACAAAGTGATAGCCGTTGAGATTTCATAAGAAAATTATTGACGATGCGACACTTTTCTCAAACAATCATTTCTGTATTATCGCTGCTCATTGATCTTGCTTATGCTTGCGATGATTTATTGTTGACACTGTCGACGATAACATCCTCCCCAAAACTTGACTTGCCTTTTACTGATTAACTTCAACACTTGATTACTGAAATTCTTGCAACTATTCATCTCTCTGATTATGTCACAAAAGGAAAGTATATATATATATTTTTTATGCTCCACCGCGCTCCTCATTGGACATTAAAAGTGACGCAAGCTTAGAAGCACTCTTGACAAAACACCAAAGTGCGCAAATCATGAACAATTTCATTATACGATGAAAAGAGTCACTTTTAATAGCAAACATCTATATTCTATCCAAACCACCAGAAAGAGCGGAACCGAACGAAAGCAAGGATTACAGGCGAGTATGATGAAGCGCTCATGGTCGTAGCAGGAAAGATGACAATGAAGTCTGATAAAGCAAAAAAAACTAGTCCCAGTGGGCAGAGCGAAGGGTTAAGTTAGCGTACCTTAACAGGTATGGGGCACGAGCGCGGAAGAGATCTTACTTTACCCTCCCGTTATTCCTAAGTCAGAAAGATGAGTCCAAAGGCCAGGGAAGCGCGACTATCCTAGCAAAAAGAAATCGCTTTTTATAGTTTCATTTTACTCTAAAAAAAATAAGATTAATGTCTTAATGGAAATGGAGAATAGCTGAGTAGGAGTCCTTTAGGGGAGAGTCCTACACCATCAGTAGCAAATTACTCAACTCAAGTAAAGGGAGTTAGACAGGAAGACAAACAGAGCTTATCTCTATATTCTAGCTAAGAGCAGCTTCTACGCCTAGCTCCTAATAGAAAAGAAAGGTCTTCTACTTGAATCAGAAAAGAAGGACTTTCACTGGGCTTGTTGCTAAATAGAAATTAGCGACTGATTTCATGGTTAGTATCTTAGTGTTTTTTTTTTTTAATATCTTCTAAGCTAACTTTAATCTCAAAAAGAGGATTCCTTGCTTGCAATATATCCATTAGATAGCCCTTTTTTCTTCCTTTATTCGCCGCAGGAAGAGATTCCAACTATGCTTACCTCTAACGAAAGGACTGGAATCTGAGCTCCTATACAAAATCTTGAATACAGTTTCTATTATATATAGCCTATTAAATTAATATTGGGTACTCTATTAGTTCTATTATATTAGTGTTTTTTTTTCTTTTTTTTTGTTGCAAATTCGCTTCTTCTAGCGGTGTAATCTTGTAGTGCACATGTGCCGACCTTTTAGACACCGTCTACTGTGTGTGGTGGCATAAAACTCCTTAATTTGACAGCGCCGCAAAAACTCCACATGAGCAGGGGAAATAGATTGATAGTTAAATGGACTAACAACTTCTTTTACTGATATTGGCTTTCTAAAAAAAATAGTCTCGTATATGGACTACCCGCACTCCTTCAAAGGAAACCCGAATTTCCACAATCTTCATTGATGAATGCATTAACACTTTGCAGATGATATCTCAGCATATGTCCCACTTGATTTCATTGGAGAGCAGAGAACTCTATATTTGGTTGTAGAAAAACACGAATGCTATTTCTATATCGGTGTGAATTTTCCTTACCAATATCAACGACTCCTAACCTTTTGGAGGATGATAGATTGAGGAACCCCTATTTCAAACTGTGGGAATGCATGTTGAAATGTATATGCATTTTTTTTGGTTTTTTTTTGTTTTGTTTTTTTTGTTTTGTTTTTTTTTTTGTTTTTTAACATACTTGCCCTTCGAGGAGTGATTGTAACAAAACTGTGAGAATGCATGTTGAAATGTATATGCATGTTTTTTTTTAGACTCACCCTTCGAGAAGTGACACGTGATCGTAATAATTGCATGATAAACAAAAATTGATTTTTTCTTAAACCCTACAATGAACATTTCTTACGTGATAGCCACTATGTCACTCAAAAATCTTAAATTCAAAATGCTTCGAGAAGAGTTTGTCTTAATGCAAAACAAAATAGATGGAGCATACACCTTAATGATTGGTTCTAGTTCCTCGTACGTGAGACATAGGGTAAGTTTACTACTTGGTCTCTAAAAAGGATCTCTTGCTGTCCCAGTGATCACCCTCGTAAAGGCGATATGGGGGTTCAGCAGATAGCGGGATGGCACGTATACCAATCACTACCAGTCTAAACACTCAGCAAAGAGTTGGGGTTTACACAAACTTCAACCTTGACTCAAGTCATAGGTAAGCTGGTAGTCCCCCACTTAGCTTAAAGTTTAGTGTGTGCTCTCAAAATAATAATAGTGATGCATGACAAGGCATATTATGATGGCAAGATGTAAAGATGCATGCTAACTTCTAAAAAAAATATAAATTATCCATAGCAATATAAAAAAAATATAACATATCATAAACAAACAAATTTATCAAGCCTAGTCCAATGTCCCCAGTGGAGTCGCCATTCTGTCGCACCCCAAAAAAAAATGAGCACGGTGTCGTGACGACTCTCCCCGTGAGCGGGGAATTAAATGTAGTAGGGGGGATTATCTATTTTCGTAAAAAAGGGGAGTCGCCACCTAGTATTAATGGTTACTAGGAAACCTAAAACTGGTCTTTCAGAGATTCTAGGGTAAGGGACTGGTTGCGTAAAGGGAAGGTTTTAGCACCCCTAGTACGCCCTACCTAAGGTAAGCTGCTTGACGTTTTGATTTGCTTATGATTCGCTATGGCTTCGAAAAAAAACATATGCTAATTAAATGACAAATGGGATATCATTCCCGCCGAATATTTTGGATATCAACCCCTTAGGATTTATTTATCCAAACACCGACAGTGAATAATAGCATATTATTCCTGCCGAATATTTTGGATATTAACCCCTTTTGGATTTATTTATCCAAATACCGACAGTGAATAATAACATATCATTCCCGCCGAATATTTTGGATAATAACCCCTTATGATTTATTTACCCAAATACCAACAGTGAATAATAGCATATCATTCCCGCCGAATATTTTGGATATTAACCCCTTAGAATTTATTTATCCAAATACCGATGGTGAATAATAAATTCCAAAAAAATAAGATTTTATAGTTTTTTTGAAATATTGGCCAATACCCTTTGGATTTTGCAAACATGTTGTAAAATCTCAAAATGCAAGAAATGATTTTTTCTTTGCGAAATCCATGCTAAAACTCATTTTCTCTTAAAACCCAAGATAATATATATTTTTCAAAAGAAAAACAATTTTTTAAAATATGCTAGTGTATTGGCCGTATGCAAGAAAACAACACATTTTTCTTTAATAAAAATATTTTTTGGAAAATTTGTTTTTTTATATTGTTCTTTATTATTTTATATTTTAGGGTGGGCTGGCTGTGAGCCCATTTACTGGGCTGCCAGCCCACCCTCTAAAAATCAGACTGGGCTGTCAGCCCACCCGAATCAGGCAGGGCTGTCAGCCCACTCCCAACAGGCTGGGCTTCCAGCTAGAAGGGCTTGAGCTTTTCAAAGGTCAGTGCCCGGCCCAACTGACCTGCGGGGGATTGAATTAAATCACTTCCCCGCATGCAACAAAGAAGAAAATGAACAGTACAAATGGCAAATTTTTCGAGTGTGATGAAAGGCGTACCTCTTAACACCTTTGGGTAGAGGACATCGAGGTGGTTCTTCCGGTCGTGGTGGTGTCGGAAATGGTGGCCTGTGGTGGCCGGAATGAGCGTCGGAAAGTGAACGGTTCACGTTGCTGCAACTGGGGTTGCTTCTGTTGCCTTCGCCAGAGTTGCTGCTGACTTGCAGGAGTCGAGAGGAAGACGCCGGCGATGCTGAGGGGGGATATGGGTGGTCGACGGTGATGGTGGTTGGTTAGCCGAGAGGGAGAGAGCTTCGGGTCTGTTATTTTTAGAGAGAGGGAAGCAGAGGAAAAAGAATGCAGGGGAAGGTAAGAAGATGATGGCTCTGCAAATTCCTATATCTATATGTTTTTTTTTGTATTTTTCACGTAAAATCTCCTCTGTTTTCCTTCCCTCTTCTTCTCTCTTTTTTCTTTCTTTCGTCCCCCTTCTCTTCACCGTCAGAGAAAATCTAACCGTTCGGCCGCCATGCAGTGTTATGGAAAGCTATTAAATCGAGAGCAATCAGAGGATAATCAGGAAGGAGATCACGATTGATTAGGAATTTAAAAAATCTTTAATTGCACCCAATTGGATTTAAACTTGATTTTATGCAATTAAATCCCATCAAAAATTCAATCTCCACCGTAGCTTTGCGCGATCTCCTTATCTGGTCCTTGGCTCCTGATTTTCGCGATTTAACCCTCAATCGACCATTAAACTCTCAAATTGCTCGATTTTGCCCTTGTACCAAGATATGTATTTTTGGATATATTTGAGTCAAAAATTGGGTAGCAACATGGGGCATGACCAGACTAGGGGCCAATCTACAAATGCAATTGAAGCTGGCTCCATCATTTCTTTTCAAAGAATCTAGATCAAACTTAGGGGGGCATGTTGATATGAAAATCTATCATCTCTAGTGGTCAAAATATTGAAGCTGACTCCATAATTCCTTTTCAAAGAATCTGGATCAAACTCGGGGGGCATGTTGATATGGAAAATCTATCATCTCCAGTGGTCAAAATCACAAGTTGCGTCTTGAGTATGAAGAAGCGAGAAGCCATCAAATCCATAGGTCCAAATCCCAGAAAAGAAGATTAGGAAGAAGAAAGGGGTCCTATATCTCTCAGGTAAGTATACATGCATCATCATGCATTGCATCCCCATTAGGAATCTAGGAAATGTTTTGGAAGGATCGTAATTGACGAACCTTCATTCATCATTTTGTGTGCATGCTTTCAAGCTCTCACCTCTTTTATTTCCTTGAGCATGCTTTTCAACTTTATCTGTTTCCTGATTTGGGTGTCATCATGCATTGCATCTCCCTAGGGATCCAAGAAATGTTTTGGAGGATTTGTAATTTAAAAACCTATACTCATCATTTTTGTGTGCCTTCGAGCCCTTACCGCTTTCATTCCCCTAAGAGCGCTTGCGAGCCTTTTATCAGAACAGATAGAGTATTTTTCAACTCTATTTCCTTTCTATATTAAGTGTGCTTTCTAGCCATCAACCAACTCAAATCGTGCGCTTCTTAGCCTTTCCTTCCACTTGTCAATGGCGTTTTCCAACCCTCGACCATCATTTAGGATAGTGCGCTTCTTAGCCATTTCTTCCCTCCTTGATTAAGTGTGTTTTTCAACCCTTAACCATAAGCTAAAATAGTGTGTTTTCCAACCCTATTTTTCTTCCTTTTCATGTGCGTTTTCCAACCACCAATTAAGATAGTGTGTTTCCATCCCTATCCTTCTTGTTTAAGTGTGTTTTTCAACCCTTAACCATAAGGTAAAAATAGTGTGTTTTCCAACCCTATTTTTATTCCTCTTCGAGTGTGTTTTCCAACCACTGATTAAGATAACACGTTTTCCATCCCTATCCTTCTTGTTTAAGTGTGTTTTTCAACCTTTAACCATAAGCTAAAAATAGTGTATTTTTCCAACCCTATTTTTCTTCCTCTTCGAGTGTGTTTTCCAACCACCGATTAAGATAACACGTTTTCCATCCCTATCCTCCTTGTTAGAGTGTGTTTTCTAAACCCTCAACCATAGATCCTACATAGCGAGCTTTCTAGCCCTATATTCCATCCCATGAAATCTTCGTCACCACTTTTTGCTTCCATCTGGGCAGGTCGCCCATCACAACAAGACCATCTCTTTGTTCTTACCATCTTCACCATTTTCACTTGGGTAGGTCATCCATTACAATGAGACCATTTTCCTGTGTCATTCACAAATATCATTCTTTCATACTTTAAGTGTCCTCCTTAGGCCTCAATCCTTAGGTAATGCACTTTTCAGCCCTATCTTACCATTTCCTTCTGAGTGCGCTTTATAGCCCTTATTCTCATTTTTGGATGGATCAACCATTTCTTGGTCTGGTAAATCCACTCTTCTTTTTCTTTACAACGCTTACTATCTAAAGTCTTTTACAAGACTTTAGTCCTAAGCATTGTAAAGAGGGGGGCAACTGTCATCACCCAATTTCTGGGTTACTCCCCAAAATCAACCCACAAATAACAAAAATAATAAAAAGGGTCGAAATTGGCAGAAAAATCAATGTGGAAATTTTGGTTGTTTCCGCGAACCAGATCGTATCTCTTTTGTCCCCAAAAATAGAGGAAAATACAGATTTAAGGCGAAAATAATTTATCATTAGATAAATCTGTGTAAAAATTAAGTCTAGCGACATAATTATATTTTTACGGGTTGATTTGATTTAATCGTCGACCAATTTAAAAGTGTAATTATGTTTGAGAATTAATTTAGGATCCAATTAAAGGATTTAATTAAGTGTAAGGACTTAAGTTGGTCAAATTAATTTTATTAAGGGCTTAATCAGTGAAAAATCAAGTTAGGGAGCTTAATTCGGGTTCAATTGAGAAGTTGGGAATTTTCGGAGACTGATTTGAATTTTTCCAAGCCAATTGTGCGAAATCAGGGGTCCAATTGAAAACAATTGAGAGTTTAATGGTCAATTGAGGGTCAAATAGCATAAATTGGAAGTCAGGGATCAAAATAAAAAACGCGCGCAAATTTAAGGCTAACATTGAATTTTTCACGGGGACACAATCGCACAAAATTAAAAGTTTAAAACCAATTAGGGGTGTGATTGAACCAATTAAAACTTGAGGGACCAAAATTGCATTTTACACTCTCCCCCAAAATCATCACGCGTGACTGCACTGTTCAGTCACCTGAACAATGCAGACACGCCTCTGCCTCTACCTCTGCCTCTTCACTTTCAGGTGAAGAGGCAACCCATCGGTGCACGCAATGGGCAACCGAAGGGTTGCCTCTCGCCTTTAAATACATACGACATGCACGAGCAGAAAAAAAAAAAACTAGGCAGAATACTGGGGAGGAGAGGAGGAAAAAAAAACGGGAGAAGGCAGTCGGGAGTAAGCAGAGGAAAGGGGATTCAAAATACAAAGGTGGCCTAACGTGCAGAGCAAAATTCACGTAGAAAAGAAACAGAGGGGAGAGGGAGCAAGAAAGGAAATTTACAAAGAAAACATAGAAAAATAGAGAGATTGTTGAGCCAAATTCACGTAAAAAGATTGATTTAATCTTCATCCCTTTGTCTCTCGCCGTCAGCTCTCTCTCTCCCCGTCGTCTCTCTTAGTCAGTCCACTCTCTCTCTCTCTCACTTAAACTAGACGCCGACGTCTCTCTCTCCCCTCCAACAGCCACCATTCAACCACCTTACACCACCTCGTCATCACCAGAATCCTCCCCTCCACACCAGCAACCCAGCTATGGTCTCCGGTGAAGCAAAGGCAGAATAGCCCCGACAGCAACAGCAGCCCACACGTCACCTTCTGACGCCCACTCCGGCCACCACGGTCCACCATTTTCGACGCAACCACGACAGGGAGAACCACCTCGACCTCCTCTACCCGGAGGTGTTAGCAGGTAAGCCTCTCGTCGTGGTCGACTATTTTACTGTTCATTGTCTTCTTCCTCGCGCGCGCTGGGGTAGTGAATCTCGTTGGGTCGTTTGGGCCGGGTTTCAGTCCCCGGCCCAGCTGCTAAAGTTGATAGGCCTCTCAGCCCATCAGGGCTGGACAGTCCAGTCCAGCCCAAGTTTATCATAGTTGGGCCCTTGGCCCAACATGGCTGAGCCGACCCATTTAGATGGGCCCGGCCCGACCAAATTTTTTTTATTAATTTTTTATTTTCTATTTTAAAAAAATAAAAATTGCATTTAAAAAAATATAATAATAAAAAAATGTGTTGTTTTCGTGCATACGGCCGGATTCCAAGATTTTTTCCATCGTATTTTTCATAAAAAAATATTTTGCATCTTCCTCATGTTTTAAATATTTTTGTTTTATCTATTAGGGTGTAAATTTACATTGTAAAGTACATCCATGGATAAAAAAAAGGAGTTTTTAACTATGGTGTAAATTTACATTGTAAGGTACACCCGCAGATAAAAAAGATTTTACTACGGTGCAAAATTACATTGTATAATACGTCCGTAGATAAAAAAGATTTTTACTATGGTGTAAAATTACATTGTAAAGTACATCCGTAGATAAAAAAAGGTTTGTAACTGCGGTGTAAAATTACATTGTAAAGTACACCCGCAGAAAAAAAAAAATGGTTACTGAAAATGCAGTGCAAAAATTTTTAACTTAGAAAAACAATCAAGCAACAATGCAGCTTACCTTAGGTAAGGGTGCACTGGGGGTGATGCGTCTTCCCCTTGCACAACAAGTCCCCTTACCTAGACTCTCGCAGACCAATAGGTTCCTAGTAACCTTAATACTAGGTGGCGACTCCTTAGAATTATAGTCGTAAATTTTACGGCTATAAACAACCCCATTTTCACCGCGCGTCGTTGTCTCTCCAGAGAGGGATGGCGGGGCGTGAAACGTAAAAAAATCATCGTCGTGACAGCCTATGTACCTCAGGACATCAACCCAGAAACCATGGAGCATTTAGTAGGGAGAATACAGGCTTCAAATTATGTGTATTTTACTGAAGATGAGGTGGATCCTGATGGTACAGGACATAATAAGCCACTATACATCACAATTCGATGTAAGGATGTCTTGATTGGGAAAGTATTAATCGATAATTGCTCTACACTGAATGTGTTACCAAGGCACATGTTACAAGAAATGCATATTGATGCTTCGCACATGAAGCCGAGTACCATGATGGCAAGGGCATTTGACGGATCGCTAAGACTAATAGTAGGGACTTTGGAAGTGGAATTATATGTGGGACCACAGATGTTTCTAGTGACATTGCAAGTAATGGATATACATCCATCTTACAGTATGTTACTAGGAAGGCCATGGATACATGCAGCTGGAGCAGTGGCCTCTTCACTACAACAATGCTTGAAATACATCATAAATGGAATGTTGATTACTGTCAAAGCTGAGGAAACAGTTTCAATGATCAAGAATGTGGCCGTACCTTTTATAGAAGCAAAGGACTGTAGGGAGGGGAATATTCATGCTTTTGAAATAGTGAATGCAGATTGGGTTCCTGAGGGCACAATGGTAAAGAAACCTAGAATCCCGGAAGCAGTAAAGATGGTTGCGAAGTGCTTCTTAAGGAATGAGATTCCCTTTCAGTATGATCCCATAAGCGGAATGCCAGAGCGAATCAATATAATAAAATTGAAATGTGTGGTTCAGAGAATTGGACTGGGATATAAGCCAAAAAAAAGGATTACAAGCGGGTAGCCCAAGCTAGGAAAGAAGCAAGGATGGCAAAAATTGAAGGAAGAGAGTCAAAAGAAGAAGAGATTGTCCTCCCACCGCTCCAAGTATCTTTTCACAGTTCAGTTGAGGAGATCAAATCAGGCATAACTGAACTGCATATTGGCACTCTTGAATGCCAAAGAGAAAAGGTAGATTTTCCACAGATATCTATCCACGATGCCGATGAGCCTCCTGCAAGAACTTTTGTGCAAAAAATAGCTGGAGGGAAGATGCACCAAAACTGGAAGATGGAGCCTGCTCTTATTGTGTTTAAAAAGTAATTACTTTTGTCTTATCATGTCCATGTTTTGATCTTTTTCAACCTTGACGGTAATCTAGCTCACAATGCCGCAAGATTCTACTTTGTCATATGAGCACTTTTTTATATAAGATCATGCATTTTATCTATGACATGGCATTTGCAAATACACACTCTTACACGAACACACCTTACACTTTCAGGAGTGTTGAAAGTTCCAACCACTCACAAAACTATCACACTAAGAATAATTGGCCAAATTTTAATAATGTCACTGTAATTGATGACGAGGGATGGGCAGAGGAAGATATAAAAGAATTTGCTAAATTGGTGGAAAAGTCTGAAAAAACTTGGAAACCTTTTAGTGAGGAGCTTGAGACCATCAATTTAGGAATCGAGCAAGAGAAAAAGGAGTTGAAAATCGGTACCCTTATTACAACCGAAGAAAGAGGAAAATTAGTCTCTCTTTTGCATGAATATGCAGATATTTTTGCCTGGACTTATGCAGAAATGCCGGGTTTAGATATTGATATAGTCATGCATAAAATCTCTTTAATAGAAGGAAGTGTGCCAGTAAAACAAAAAAAAACAGAAGAATACGGCCAGATATGCTCCTAAAAGTTAAAGCAGAGATACAAAAGCAATGGGACGCAGGGTTCCTAGAGGTCGTTCACTATCCCCAATGGGTAGCCAATATGGTGGTGGTCCCCAAGAAAGAAGGAAAGATTTGGGTGTGTGTGGATCATAGAGATTTGAACAAAGCAAGCCCGAAGGATGATTTTCCACTGCCTCACATAGATATCTTGGTGGACAACGCTGCTAAAAAAGCCATGTATTCATTCATGGATGGGTTTTCTGGTTATAACCAAATTAGAATGGAAGAAGAGGACAAAGAAAAAACCACCTTCGTCACACCTTGGGGGACTTTCTGTTATAAAGTGATGCCATTCGATTTGAAGAATGCAGGGGCCACATATCAGCGGGCAATGGTGGCTTTGTTCCATGATATGATGCACCAAGAAATTGAGGTCTATGTGGACGACATATTAGCTAAATCCAAGATCAATGAAGACCATGTGCAGATATTGAGGAAACTATTTGAGAGATTGCGAAAGTACCATTTAAAGTTGAACCCTGCCAAATGCTCATTTGGAGTAAAGACGGGAAAATTGCTAGGTTTTATTGTGAGCAGCCGAGGAATAGAAGTTGATCCGAATAAAGCCAAGGCCATACAAGATATGCCAGCTCCTAAAACTGAAAAGGAAGTAAGGAGTTTTCTTGGGTGTTTGAATTACATAGCCCGTTTCATATCCCAGCTAACTGTAACGTGCAAACCGATTTTTCACTTACTCAGAAAGAAAAATCCTGGAGTATGGGATGATAATTGTCAGGAGGCATTCAACAAGATAAAGAGGTATTTACAAAACCCACCATTATTAGTACCTCCAGTACCAGGAAAACCATTGATCTTGTACTTAACAGTCACAGACACGGCCATGGGTTGTGTGTTGGGACAACATGATGAATCTGGAAGAAAGGAGCAAGCTATATACTACTTGAGTAAGAAGTTTAACGATTGTGAATCTAGGTACACCATGATTGAGAAGTGATGTTGTGCTTTGGTTTGGAGTACGAGAAGACTCAGGCAGTATATGTTATACTACACCACGTGGCTAATTTCTAAGCTAGATCCACTTAAATACATCTGTGAGAAGCCCTATCTATCGACCAGTATAGCAAGGAGGCAAGTGTTGTTAGCAGAATATGACATTGTTTTTATGACAAGAAAAGCTGTAAAGGGCAGTATAATTGCCGACCATCTTGCAGATCATGCCATGGAAGATCATGAGCCTCTAATTTTTTATCTCCCTGATGAAGACGTGTTGGCAATCAAGGATGATAGTGGGGCAAGTGAGTGGTGGATGCTTTATTTCGATGGGGCAGTAAATGTATCGGGAAATGGAATTGGAGCAGTAATAATTTCCCCTGATGGGAAGCAATATCCTTTTTCAGTAAGATTACAGTTTGAGTGCACTAATAACACGGCCGAATATGAAGCATGTATCATTGGTTTAGAGGCTGCTTTAGAACTCAGAGTTAAAAAGCTTGAAGTCTTTGGGGATTACATGTTGATCATTTGCCAAGTAAAAGGTGAATGGCAAACTAAAGATGAAAAGGTGAAACTTTACCAAAACTACCTTGTAAAGTTAGCTAGTGAGTTCGAAGAGGTCAAATTCACTCATATGAGTAGGGATTATAATCAGTTCGCTGATGCTTTGGCAACATTGGCTTCAATGGCACAAATTGTTGCTAGAGAAAAGATCCACCCAATTGACATCAAGATTCGAAATCATCAGGTCCACTGTTGCGCGCTCGAAGAGTGACCAGATGAAGAACCCTGGTATAGTGATATCAAAAGATTCATCCAACACCAAGAATACCCCCAAGAAGCTTCCAAGTCAGATAAAGAAACCTTAAGGAGGATGGCCGCAAATTTCTACTTGGATGGCAAAATCCTATACAAGAGGTCGTTCGACGGGACCTTACTCAGATGTCTAAATGAAAAAGAAATTGGGCAGGCTTTGAAAGAAGTTCACGAAGGAATTTGTGCCACCCATGCCAATGGTCATACAATGATAAGACAAATGCAAAGATCTGGGTATTTTTGGCTGACCATGGAAAGAGACTGCGTGATATATGTTAGAAAATGTCATAAGTGTCAGGTTTATGGTGATAAAATAAATGCACCTCCAAAACCTCTATTTAACATGACCTCACCGTGGCCATTTGACATGTGGGGATTGGATGTCATAGGACCAATTAACCCGAAGGCAAGTAATGGACATAGATTCATTCTGGTGGCAATTGATTACTTTACCAAATGGGTGGTAGCTAATTCCTACGCCCATGTAACGCAAAAGGTTGTCAAAAAATTCATTGAAAGGGACTTGATCTATCGCTATGGTTTACCTGCAAGGATAGTAACTGATAATGCTCAGAACTTTAATGGAAAATTGATTGCCGAACTTTGCACCAAATGGAAGATTAAGCATCTTAACTCCTCTCCTTATAGACCAAAGATGAATGGAGCCGTTGAAGCAGCTAATAAGAATCTTAAGAAAATCATCCAAAAGATGGTCGTTACTTACAAAGATTGGCATGAAATGCTCCCATGCGCTTTGCACGCATATCGCACTACTGTTCAAACTTCCGTAGGGGCAACCCCATATGTTTAGTATACAGAATGGAGGCAGTCACGCCTTTAGAAATGGAGATTCCATCACTAAGGATCTTGAAAGAGGCAGAGTTAGATGAATCAGAATGGGCAAGGGGGAGGTTTGAACAGTTAAACTTAGTCGATGAAAAAAGACTAGCAGCTGTTTGCCATCACCAGTTATACCAGAGCAGGATAGCAAGAGCTTACAACGAGGGGGTCAAGCCAAGGGTGTTCAAAAAGGGAGATTTGGTGTTGAAAAAGATATCAATAACAGAAGACCAGAGTAAATGGGCGCCAAACTATGAGGGACCATATGTAGTGAAGAAGGCTTTTTCAGGAGGGGCCTTAATTCTAACTACTATAGATGGAGAAAATCTGCCTAGACCTGTAAACTCTGATGTTATAAAGAAATATTATGCTTAATGTATCACTCATGACATCTAATGAAATTGAAGCTTGGCCATGAATTCTTGGTGTATTCTTCTCTATTCTTCTGCGTGATCTTATATTTTCATTAAGATTTTTGGCAAATCAAAGTCTAGTACGAAAAGATATGCCAGTTTAATTTTTGTTTAACAAATGTGTTCTGGGAATTCAAAGGATTTTATTGAAAAGTGATCTCATACCACCAAAAGCCATATAATAAAGCTAATCTCTTAGCCAAACAAATAATCCAAAAAAATCAAAAACTTGTTTCACATGGAAAAGTAAAGCTTATTGATTCAGATTGCATGTTTTTGAAATGAGGAAAGGCCATCTTTGATCCGCCTTCACAAAGTCTCAAATGCCCATTGTAGTCCTTATTTGAGCATAATAATTATTTCTTGATAATTAACCCTGACTAGGATCACACCCTACACTGGGGGGCAAGTGCAAAAAAAAATAAAAAAATAAAAAAATTTAAGACTTTTTCAATCTACAAAATATTCCTCAATTACAAGTGACATCCGAACAAAAGCTAGGGGGCATAATATAAAAAAGGGTTTTAGTACACTATAGCAAATCAATTCAACATTTTGGTAGTACTAAAAATCCAACATAAAAAGCCCAAACAAAATACTTGGGAGGCATGTCAAATCAACAATGTTAGTGCCAAAAGCCCGTGACAAAAAACCCAAACAAAATACTAAAGGCATGTCAAGTCAACATGACGGCACTGTTTTAAAAAAAAAAAAAAAACTCAAGAGGAAAGCCCCAAACAAATACTGGGGGGCATGCTAGGTCACTATGAAAATCAATCATGAGGGCTAAATGGAGTTCTAAGAGTAAGCACTAAGTGATCCTTAGTCTAGAAAACCATTAAACACTTTTTCAGCCTACAAATATCTTTTTTTTCATAGCAGTAACCTAAGCCTACGTTACAAGCCTAATAAAGCCATTTTCTGATCAAATACAAGTTATCTGGATCGATAAGCAATGCTTTTCCAATTGAAACAATCCTTACAAATATTTCACATGACCTGATCAAAACCTTCCTGACGTACGAGACTTGCAAATATCATTTCGCATTCTTGTCAAAGTCAACATAAAACCTGACAATGAGATCACTTGAATTCTTTCGAGAACAAGCTTGTTAAACAAAGATCAAAATGGTTTTTGTGCTTGGAATGACTTTGAAATTACAAAAGTTTTACATGAAAATATTTTTTGGAAATAACCATCCCTTTCGTGCAAATACTCAAAGCCTAAAACACTGGTGTGACATGACCTGACTGGGCAATCAAAATAATTTTTGTGCTTGGAATGACTTTGAAATTCCAAAAATCCCACATGAAAACACCATCTTTGCAAATAACCAACCCTTTCCTGCAAACACTTGAACTCTAAAACACTTTTGGGGCATGATCTGACTGAGAGCAATCTACAAATGCAATTGAAGTTGGCTCCATCCTTTCTTTTCAAAGAATCTGGATCAAACTCAGGAGGGGGCATGTTGATATGAAAATTTATCATCTCCAGTGGTCAAAATCATGAAGCTGACTCCATAATTCCTTTCCAAAAGAATCTGGATCAAACTCGGGGGGCATGTTGATATGAAAATTTATCATCTCCAGTGGTCAAAATCATGAAGCTGACTCCATAATTCCTTTTCAAAAGAATCTGGATCAAACTCGGGAGGCATGCTGATATGGAAAATCTATCATCTCCGATGGTCAAAATCTTAAGTTGCTGCTCGAGTAAGCGGAAGCAAAAAACCGTCAAAGCCAGAGATCCAAACCCTGAAAAGAGAAGACCATGAAGGAGGGGGGCCTATATCTCTCAAGTAAGTATACATGCATCATCATGCATTACATCCTCATTAAGAATCTCAAAACTGCTTTGGAGGGATCGTAATTTACGAACCTTCATTCATCATTTTGTGTACGCCTTCGACCTCTCCTTTGGCGTACTTTTCAGCCCTGCCTCTTTTCTGAATTTAGATGTCATCATGCATTGCATCCCCATTTGAGAATCTAGGAAATGTTTTGGAGGGATCGTAATTTACGAACCTTCATTCATCATTTTGTGTGCGCCTTTGAGCTCTCATTATTTTCACTTCCTTGAGTGCGCTTACAAGCCTTTCATTTACCGTAGATAGAGCATTTTTCAACCCTATCTCTTCCTTTATTTGTGTGCGCTTTCTAGCCATCAACCAACTCAGATAGTGCACTTTTAAGTCCTATCTCTTTCCAGAACTTGGTGAGCTTTCTATCCACCATCAATTAAAATAGTGTGCTTTCCAGCCCTATTTTTCTTCATCTTCGAGTGCGTTTTCCAATCCACGACCATTAATTAAAATAGTGCGCTTTCCAGCCCTATTTCCCCCTCATCTTCAAGTGCGTTTTCTAACCCTCGACCGTCAATTAAAATAGTGTGCTTTCTAGCCCTATTTTCTCTTCATCTTCGAATGCGTTTTCCAACCCTCGATCACGAATTAAGATAGTGCTCTTTCTAGCCCTATCTTCCATCCCATGAAATCTCTACCATTTTCCCGGGTAGGTCACCCATTACAATGAGACCATCTCTACCATTTTTCACTTGGGTAGGTCACCCATTACAATGAGACCATCTTCACCATTTTTCGCTTGGGTAGGTCACCCATTACAATGAGACCATTTTCCTGTGTCATTCACAAACATCACCATCTTCCATCCTTTTTGGGTGTCCTCCATCGACCCTAATTCCTAGGTAGTGCGCTTTCTAGCCCTATCTTATCATCCCTTTCTAAGTACGCTTTATAGTCCTCATTCTCATTTCTGGATGGATCAACCATCTCTTGGTCTGATAAATCCACTTTTCTTTTTCTTTACAACGCTTACTATCTAAAGTCTTTTACAAAACTTTAATCGTAAGCATTGTAAAGAGGGGGGCAACTGTCGTAACCCAATTTTTGGGTTACTCCCTAAAATAAAATAAAATGACAAAAAAATAAAATAAAAGGAGCCGGCGTGGGTAGAAAAATCAATGTGGCAATTTTGGTTGTTTTCACGAGTCCAATCGTATCTCTTTGGTTCCAAAAATAGAGAAAAATACAGATTTAAGGCAAAAATAATTTATCGTTGGATGAATCTGTGTAAAAACTAAGTTAAACGGCATAATTATATTTTTTATGGGTTGATTCGATTTAATCGTCGACAAATTTAAAGTTTAATTATGATCGGGAATTAATTTAAGGTCCAATTGAAGGATTTAATTAAGTGCAAGGACTTAATTATACTTTAAATTGGTCAAATTAATTTTATTAAGGGCTTAGTCAATGAGAAATCAATTTCTTGAATTTAATTCGGGTTCAATTGATGAGAATGGAATTTTCGGAGACCGATTTGAATTTTTAAGTCAATAATGCGAAATCAAGGGCCAAATTGAACGAATTGAGAATTTAACAGTCAATTGAGGGTTAAATCGCGCAATTGAGGGTTAAATAGCGCAATCGGAAACCAGAGACCAGAATAAAAAAGGCGCGCACATTTAAGGTTGCTGTTGAAATTTTGACGGGGATACAATTGCATAAAATTAAAAGTTTAAAACTAATTGCGGGTGTAATTGAACCAATCAAACATTGAAGGACCAAATTGTAAAAACAATACAGCCATGGCAACCCACGGCCTCTCTGCAACGAATTTGCAGAGGCACCCTCTGCAGAATTTGCAGAGGAGGCTGCCCTATAAATAGAAGGGAAGGAGAACACTGAGAAAAGAAAAAAGAAAGAGACTGAAGAGAAAAACAGAGAGTAATGTAAAAGGAAGAAGAAAAACTAGGAGAACACTAAGAGTGGAAGAGAAAAAAGACTGAAGAGAAAAACGAAGAGTGACCCCGTTGCAGCTCCTCTCTCTCTCCCTGATCGCTTCTCTCCTCTCTAAAAACAGTCGTGAAGCAGCCACCATCTCTGTAACCCATCAGCAGCCTGAAAGCCACCACTTGTAGCTCACTGTGACCCCCATCAGGTCCAGCTTCTTCTCCAGCTTCGACGAGTGCACCAGCAGCAACGGCGAGCTCAAACCAGTAGCAGACCGACGACTTCCAACGCCTCCTCCGGCCACCGTTGATGACGCCACAACCACCAGGACAACCACCTCGACCTCAGCTACCCGACCATACCAACAGGTACGCCTTTCTCCACATTTGAATTTCTTACTATTCATTGCATTCAACCTCTCGTCCCTGCATGCAATGGGACATAATCGTCCCACTGTTCATGCAGGGCCGGGCGTAAGTGGATTGGGCCGAGCTTTTGTGCCCGACTTGAACGTGCAAGAAGATGGGCCGTCATTTCGGCCCATCAGGGCTGACAGTCGGCCCAGCCCAGACCATTTGGGCTTCCAGCCCATGATGGCTGGAAGCCCAGCCCAGACGTTTTGGGCTTCCAGCCCACGATGGCTGGAAGCCCAGCCCATGATGGCTGGAAGCCCAGCTCAGGCCCTACTGGGCTTCTAGCCCAGAAAAAAAAAATAAAAAAAATAAAAAATTACAAATTGGAAAAAAAGTATTTTTATTTTTTTTACTACTATTATTATTACAAAAAAATATAAAAAAATGTATTTGTTTTTTTATGCATACGGCCAAATTCCATGATTTTTTCCATACATATTTTTCGTAAAAATTATGTTCATCTTTCTCATATTTTGAAACGAAAATTGGATATCGTAACCGGTTTATGATTATCCGTTGGAATTTGGCAAAAATATCAAAAATAATTATAAATATTTTTGTTTCATCTATTAGGGTGTAAATTTACATTGTAAAGTACACCAGCGGATAAAAAAAAAAATTTCTACGGTGTAAATTTACATTGTAAAGTACACCCGTAGAAAAAAAAAAAAATTTACTACGGTGTAAAATTACATTGTAAAGTACACCAGTAGATAACAAAAAACGTGTAACTGCTGTGTAAAATTACATTGTAAAGTACACCCGCAGACAAAAAAAATTATTTTTGAAAATGCAGTGTAAAAATTTTAAATTAGAAAAACAATCAAACGACAATGCAGCTTACCTTAGGTAGGGTGCACTGGGGGTGATGCGTCTTCCCCTTGCACAACAAGTCCCCTTACCCAAGACTCTCGTAGACCAATAGGTTTTCTAGTGACCATAATACTAAGTGGCGACTACTAATAATTATAGTTGTAACTTTACGACTATAAAACACACCCTTTTCACCGCGCGCCGTTGTCTCCCCCCAAACCACAGGGGAGATGGCGGGGCGCGAAGCGCGAAAAAATCACCTTCGCGACAGCAACACCTCCCAAAGCCTCTCCCAACGACACGGACCACCATTTCTAACATCACCACCACTGGCAGCACCAACCCAACCTTCTCTACACGACGGAAGCAACCATTAACCTCCCCCCCCCTTCTCCTCCATCATTTACTGTTCACTTACATGTGAATAGTAAGAAGGGTTAGACATTCTATCCAACCTGACCTAAGGAGCTGCTAGGCCAAAATGGCCCAACATGGCTGGCCAACCCATTTTGTCGGGCCCGGTCTAGTTTGAATTTTAAAAAATATATATATAAAAATACAAAAAACAAAATATGTTGATATTGTGCATATGACCGACTTCTATAATTTTTCTAAGTATATTTTTTGTGGAAAACCCCTGGTATATTTTCTCATATTTTTTAGAATGAAAACGGGATATCGTAACCAGTTTATGATTATCCGTTAGATTTCAGCCAAAATATCAAAAATCTTTCAACAATCTTTTTTTTTCATTTTATAGTTGTAAACTTTAATTATCGGGATGTAAATTACTTTGTAAAGTACACCATAGATATTAAAGAACAATAATTGAAGTGTTAAAATTTGGACTCTATAACAGATAGGTTTCTAGCCAATACGGTAAAGACTCTTTCACGAAGAGACATCTACTTCGAACCTTAAAAAAGACCAATGAATAAAAAATATGACTTAGAAAAAAAAAATCAAACAACAATGCAACTTGCCTTAGGTAGGGTGCACTAAGGGTGATGCGTCTTCCCCTTGCACAACAAGTCCCCTTACCTAGACTCTCACAGACTATTAAGTTTCCTAGTGACCTTAATACTAGGTGGAGACTTCTAAGAATTATAGTCATAACTTTATGACTATAAAACACCTTTTTACTGTAGGTCGTCTCCCCTTCAGGGATGGCAGAGCGTGAAGCGCGAAAAAAACATTGTTGCGACAAAGAACATTTGAATTTTAGGTGATCAGATTTAATTTTTACAAAGTTATTTGATTGAAATTAAGGGAAAAATTAGAAGAAGAAAATTTTTTGAGGTTAATTAAGGCCTAAATTAAATAAATTCACAACAAATGATCATTTTGTAAATGATGTCGAGCCCTAAGGACTTACTTGATTGAAATGAAAGGTGAAATTGAAGAAAATTGAAAGTCTAATTCTCAATTAATGGTTAAATTGCATAAGTCAAAGACCAATAATTATAATTAAAAAAATGCTCAAATCTAAGGCTGATATTGAAGTTCGTCAGGGATATAATTGCACAAGATTAAAAGTTTATGTCCAATTAAGGATTCAATAAAAAATAATAAAAATTTGAAGGATCAAACTAAAATTTGACTTAAAGACCCAAAACATCGTCATTTTGAAGAACAAAAAATAAAATCAAGAAGGTACAAAATGACGCGTCATCTAGTCCACTAAAGTAACTAGAGGACATGTTGTCTAGTTACTATTTATTATCTTTTTCACCAACTCTTCAACTAAAAGCTGATGGGAGGCCTACTCTACAAGTGTATTTAATGTCTCTATCCTTCATCAAATTTGACAAAACTTGCACAAAAATGATCCCCTAACCATACTATTGTAAGGTCATTTTAGGCTAATTGACACCACACACATGATCATGCTACCCAAAATATGACGACTCAGGCAACCTTGAACTTTAAAATTTATCAACTCATGATAGCAATTTTGAGCCAATGGTTGAGATATTTCATGTTGAATTAATGACTGAATTTTATTTCAAAAAGACAAGATTATCCTCTTCCAGCATCTATAAATAGAGGATTCTCTTCTCAGATCATCATGAAATTCAAAGCCGAAACTAGAAAAAAACAGCCCCAAATCCAAAATTTTACTCCCCCCTGTCGGCTACCAATTACCCCTATTTTCCTCTACCTCTAGTTACGCCACCATCTCCATCAATTGTCCATCACGTTCCCTGCACCACCACCAATACTTTCGACAGCCACATTCCTTTGTCCAGGCATGTCACCCTCTTTATTTTCCCCTTAAAATAATCCCCATAACCCTCTGCATGCATAATAGATTTTGTATGGAAGACTAAATTAATTAACCTTGGTAATGGATCCGTTCTAGCCCAACCTAATCGGCTAGGTAGGGTCTGGCCCAACCTAGGAAAAAAACCCAAAAAAAAGATAAGATGTTTGGTGGCGTTGACTCAATCTTGTTAGGCTAACCTAGTTGGATGGATTGGATCCAATCTCATATTATATTATATTCAAACAGGTGTTTAAAAAATTCTAAGGATTATTCCATGATATTTTTTATTTTATGGTTTGTTTTCTTACCAAGTTTATTCAATATTAGGTCGTAGAGTTACTCTATAAAATATGAACTTGTTACAAAAGATATGACTTTTCTCTAAAATTTCCAAAAAAACCTTTATTTTAAAAACATAATTTCCTTTTTTGTTATCATGCATACAATTGAATCCAAAAATTTTCTTAAGCATATTTTCATAAAAACAAACAAGAAAATGATTTTATTTTTATTTGTAACATGTAAGAGTGGATATCGTAACTAATTTACGATTACCTTTACGTTTTTGCCAAAATATCTAAAATCTTTTACCAATCATTTTGTTCATTTTACATATTAGGATTTAATTGTAGATTTTAATATTTAGAGATATAAAACTACACTATAGAGTATACCTTGAAAGTATTAAAGATACAAAAATATGATGCTAAAATTCAGACTTTAAAATAGTTAGGTTTTGACTTAATAAGGTAGAGACTCTCACGAAGAGAAATCTATCTTGAACCTTAGAAAAGACAAACAAATAGAAATTTAACTTCGAAAAATAATCAAATAACAATGCAACTTATATTAGATCAGATGCACTAGGGTGAATACGTCTTCTTATATAATAAGTCCCCTTATCCAGATTTTCATAAACCATTAAATTTTCTAGTAACTTTAATATTAGACGATAACTCTTAAAAATTATAATTATAATTATACCCACCGTCCCTTTTCCATACCACATGCTATGGAGGTTGAATCGTCATCGCGACAGGATTCATTAAAGTTCGAAGTTTACAAGGATCCTCCAAAAGAATTCATTGAAGTCCAAGAGATCAAATATCCTTCAAAATCCATGTTCTTAAGGCTTTTATAGTAGGATTTACCTAAGTTCCGAGTTCCTAAGGATCATCCGAAATGGTTCACCAAATTTCCACACTTTCAATGATCTCTAAACATTTCCCTAAAGTTTTAAAATTTTAAGGATCTTCCAAAAGAACTCACTGAAGTTCCAAACTCTTGGGATCTTCTAAAGGATTCATTGAAGTTCTCCCACGCAGCACTCGGGATTTTGAATCAGTATTTTCTCTAATAAACCAATTCACCTAGCAATAAAAAGGCTCCTCCCAGCACTCGTGGGCTTCGATGATGAAGTCGAGAGGAAGGAAAAAACTGTCTCTTAGATCTGGAGTGGTGAAGTTGAGAGGGAAAGCAACGATTGAGGAGAGAGGTTTTAAAATCTGTGAGAGAAAATAAAAGAGAAGTTGCTGGTTATAAAAAAGTTGATTAGATGATATTTCAACAAGATTAAAATTGTGAATGGTATGTAATTATTTTTTAGAGTATTTTTTTGTTTTAAAATATATTAAAATAATATTTTTTAATTTATTAAAAATTATTTTAGATATCAGTATATTAAAATAATTTAAAACTAAACAAATATATTTTTTTTAATAAAAACATTTTAATATATTTTAAAGCACAAAAATAAACTAACTCTAAATCATAGTTCATAGAATATCACTTCTTGAACTTCATAAATGTCTCATCATATTATTTTTATTGTACACGTTCTCAGACTTTATTATTATGAATTATAAAAATATTTTTTTTCAAATAATAAAATATTATACAGATGATATTAAAATAATATAAGATGCTTTTATAACAAATAAACCATTTTATTGTAGATTAATTTGCATAACTCGGATGATTATACTGGTACCATGCTGGTAGCTTAACATTTATTCAGTAATAACTATAAAAGCCAACAAAATATTCCATCTTCTCTTGCTCATCAACCAATTTGTGGAATATCTTTCACAATTCCATATTTATCGACCCAAACTCGGACCCAATCACATCGGAAATCCATGGTCACCATCATCCCTTCCTTGACAATCGCAGCACCAACCTTGGGATTCTCTCTTACGATGATTTTTGCTGCCACTTCTCCGTTTATTCCCACTAGCTCCGGCCACGAGCTCTTTCCCGTATCTAAGGTCAACAAAAATTATAGTTATATGTATCAAGAAGAGTGGTTAAATTAAAGATAAAAAATATATATATATATATATATATAAATTTTAGAAATAAATTTTAAACCTATTTGAATTTGCTGGTAATATTGCAGAACAACATTTTTAACCACAAGTGTACATAAAACCTCATTGGCGTAGTTCTCATGCACTATTTATTGTATATATATATAAAAAAAAAAAACATTAAAATAATATTAATCAATCGCTAACCAGAGCAAACATCCGTCATCTTTCCTTTCTCTTGCGGTGCGATGGATCAAGGGAAGGAGATGGGACTATAAATAGGGGAGGTGGTGAGGATAGTTTTCTGCTTTGAGAGCTTGTATCTATCCATTTGTTTGTTTGACAAATGAAAATCTTCAATAGTCGACTTGCTGAATGCTAGCCAATTGCCAGCCACTATGTTTGAAAGCCTTTGCTAACACGTACGGTCCACTGTTGAATTAACATCGTGGATTGTTGAAAACCATATATTTTTAAGAAATTTATTTAAGCAATCAATCGGAACCCTATTGTAAAACTTCAAGAGTATATTTCTTCTTCAATCTTTCAAACTTACTTACATTAATGTTTCAGTGGAGCACTATTTATAATCTACCCTATGCTACAAAACAAAGAACATACATAAAATCCTAAGCACTAAGAGCCAAAAGCTGTTATAACTGAATTTGTTATAACAGCTTTATACACAGCTGTGTTTTAACACTCCCCTTCAAGTTGGAGCGTAGATATCTATCATGTTCAACTTGTTAATTGCACCGTGAAAGACTCTTCCTGAAACTGCTTTTGTGAGTACATCAACCAACTGATCTTCTGACCTTACAAACGGAAATTGTATGATTTTCCGATCAAGGTTTTCTTTAATAAAATGTCTGTCGACTTCAACATGTTTGGTACGATCATGTTGTACAGGGTTGTGTGCAATTTCGATGGCTGCTTTATTATCGCAGTATAAACTCATGGATGACTCGCAATTAACTCCCAATTCCTGTAACACATGCTTTATCCATAACAACTCGCACACACCATGAGCCATACCTCGGTATTCTGCCTCCGCACTTGATCTGGCGACCACTTTCTGTTTCTTGCTTCTCCAGGTTACAAGATTACCTTCTACAAAGGTAAAGTATCCTGACATCGATCTTCGATCTGTCTGATCTCCTGCCCAGTCTGAGTCTGTGTACCCTTTAATTTCACGAACTTCATTTTTCATGAATAGTAGTCCTCTTCCTGGTGCACTCTTCAAATATCTTAAGATCCGATATACTGCTTCCATATGCTCCTCTCCTGGTGAGTGCATGAATTGGCTCACCACACTGACTGCATATGTTATGTCTGGTCTCGTATGTGATAAGTATATCAGTTTCCCGACTAACCGTTGGTAACGTCCTTTATCTGCTGACGTTTGATTCTCAGACTCTCTTAGCTTGTGGTTCATTTCCATCGGTGTATCAGCTGGTTTACATGCCAGGATTCTGGTTTCTGTTAATAAATCTAACACATACTTCCGTTGTGATAGACATATCCCAGTTCTTGACCTTGAAACTTCAATCCCCAAGAAATACTTCAGTTGTCCCAAATCCTTCATTTCAAATTTCGAAGCTAGAAATCGTTGTAGCGATTTTCTTTCCTCTAGATCATCTCCTGTTAGGACCATGTCATCCACATACACTATCAATGTTGTAGTCTACCCTTCCCTGTGTTTTATAAACAAAGTATGATCAGAGTTACTTTGTTTATAGCCGAATTCCTTCATTGTGGAGGAGAATCTTCCAAACCAAGCACGGGGTGATTGTTTTAGACCATATAATGCCTTCTTCAACTTGCATACCTTGCTTATACTTGGGAATTTACCTTTAGCTCCGGGTGGTAAATCCATGTAGACTTCTTCTTCAAGGTCTCCATTGAGAAAGACGTTCTTGACATCAAATTGCTGCAATGCCCAATCTCGGTTTACCGCTAGAGCTATGAGGATGCGAATGGTGTTGATTTTTGCAACTGGGGCAAAGGTCTCCTGATAGTCTATTCCATATCTCTGTGTATATCCCTTTGCCACTAACCTTGCTTTCTATACTGCCATCCGCATTTAGTTTAACTGTGAAGACCCATTTGCATCCAACGGTCTTCTTCCCCTCGGGTAGTGGACACAACTCCCAAGTGTTATTCTTTTGGAGTGCTTCCAGTTCTTCGTTTATTGCCACCGTCCACTTTGGATCTGCTAATGCATCCTGTACATTACTAGGAATAGATACAGTAGATAATTGATTAACAGTTAATGCATACGAACATGACAACCTATGGGAAGAGACATAATCACTGATTGGGTATTTAGTCTTATTTTTCGGATCAGGTTCATATTGTTTTTTCGGGACTCCTCTATTTGACCTCATGGGGTATTTATTTACTCTATTTTCAACAATAACAGGAATTTCGTTATCAAAAATAGGAAGGATAGGATTTTGATTTACCTGAGGAAGGATATTCTGGGTTGACTCTTCGGTTAATGGTGTAGACATTTGCAACTCTGATGATAAAGGGGGGTTATTGCTCGGGAGATTCTGATCAATGCTCTGCTCCAAATTCTCACTGTTGCAAGGAGCTACATTATTTTCCCTTGTTTCGTCAGAACAATTCTCAACCATTCTTCCATTTTCCTCTACTTCAAATAGATTGTCATTCTCTTCATTGTTTCTCTCCCCCTGAAGAGATGACCCAGAAGCTCCCCCTGAGTAATAGGGTTCCATTTCATGAAATGAGGTATCCAAGGTCACATGTAACTTTGGGTGTAGAGGATCATAACACCGGTACCCTTTCTGAAATTCGGAGTATCCAACAAAAACACACTTCTTCGCACACGGGTCCAGTTTATTCCGCAGAACTTTAGGAATGTACACATAGACTGTACATCCAAAAATTCTCGGTTCTAGGTTCGGTAAATGAGGGATGGATAGCAAGGATTCCATTTATTGTTGAGGAGTCTGAAAATGGATAACACTGGATGGTGTGCGATTTATCAAGTAGGCTGCCGATTTCACTGCTTCCCCCCAATAAAACTTGGGCATATTCATGCCGAAAAGTGAGGCGCGGACGACTTCCATAATTTGTCTATTTTTCCGCTCGGCTAGACCATTTTGCTGTGGAGTGTAGGTGCATGAAGTTTGGTGTCAAATTCCATGATTGCCCAAGAATGTTCCTAAAGTTTTATCCATAAACTCCGTACCATTATCTGATTGCAGTGTACGAATCGGCCTCTGGTATTGGTTTATCACCATTTTATGAGATTCCTGAAAAGCTGTACTTACATCGCTCTTATTCTGAAGGAGAGAAATCCAAGTCATCCGGGTACACTCATCAGTAAATGTAACAAAATAACGAGCATGTGAAAATGACGGGACCTTTGCAGGACCACAAACATCAGAATGAATAATTGCAAATGGCTCTAAGCTTTTATTCAAACTTGGTAAATAAGGGATACGGTGGCTTTTGGCCAGTTCACAAATTTAACATTTGAACTCTAAATTACTGATATTTGAGAATAGAAGTGGGTTTAGTTTCTTAAGATACCCAAAAGATAGATGTCCGAGCCTTCGATGCCATAACCATACGAGTGCTTCAGCTTTGTCCTTACTGTTTGCCAGATGTGTCTGACTGAGTTTTTCCCCCCCTTTTTCGGTTAACTCCAAATAATAAAGATTATCTCGTCTAACACCATAACCAAGAATCTTCCGAGTCAGAATGTCCTGAAATACACAAAAGAAAGGCCAAAATGTTACAGTACAGGAAAGGGTAAAAGTAATTTGGCTAACCGAAAGGAGGTTGTATTCGAGTGATGGAACAACAAGAACGGTATCCAGGTTGAGGGAATCATTCAAAATTACGGATCCGGCTCCGGTAATCAGAGACGTACTACCATTTGCGGTACAAATAATGGACTGGGAGGAAGTTTTTGACGAATGTAAGATACCAGGATCTTTAGTCATATGTTCGGATGCACCTGTATCAATAATCCAAGAACTATTCTTAGTAATAATAGAGAGTGCATAAGTTTTACCAATTATACCTGGATGAGCCACAGTCGCTGTGGGCTGTGCTAGGTCTGATTCCGTCAGATGAACCCGAGTTTTTCGGATATTTTTCCGAGGTTTTTTCGTAAAGTCCCACCATTCCGGGTAGCCAATAATTTCAAATCTTTGTTTTGAATGTCCCGTTTCACCGCAGTGAGAACACATCAGTCCACCCGCATTTTTGTATTTTTGGTCAGCCCGGTCAACCCGGTCAGCCCGGTCAACCCGGGCAGCCCGGTCAACCCGGGCAGCCCGGTCAACTCGGGCAGCAGGTGCCTTAAAGGCATCCCGCCTGCCCACTGCCCCGTCAGCCCTAAACTCATCTTCTCTCCCACCACGCTCCTGCCTCTCAAAGAACGATCGGGCAGCCCCCGTTCGTTCTTCCCTCCCCTGCTCCCCCATCGGCCGATGGTGCCTTGTCACCATCACCGAGTGCTCAGGGAACCCAGGGGGACCTCCATCCATGACTTGTTTTTGCGACTGTTCTCTCCGAACACAAGCATAGGAACCCTCTAGGTCTAGCTGTGGATCCTTTCTTAGGATCTCCCCACGGATTTGCTCAAAGCCAGGGTCAAGGCCACTTAGGAAGATGTGGACCCTAAGCTGAGCCATGGCTGAGTGGTTGTGAATGATGCCGTCGACTATCCTGGCCTGAGGTGTAGTCCGGTCGTTGATTTCTTCGAAGATGGCAACGAGCTCGGTGTAATAACTGGACAGTGGTCGTCCATTCTAACGAGTATTGAACGAGCGTTGATTAAGCTCGAAGAGGCGAGTTGCATCGGAGCCGTCGTAGAAGGTTCGCCCGACGGCGTCCCAAATCTCCTTGGCCGTCGGGAGGCAGATGAACCTCTCCATCAAGGACGGGGTCATCGAGTCAATTAGCCAACATTTGACTCGATGATTCTCGGTAACCCAAGATTCCAGTCGTGGGTCGCCTGATTCCGGCTTCGCAGTGTCTCCGGTAAGGTATCCCAACTTGTTTCTAGCTCCGATTCTCATTTCTATGAGTTTTGACCATAACCTAAAATTGGTTTCGTTTAGGATAATGTTCGATTTGAATGCTGAATTGTCTGTGGATGGGGTCATTGAGGTGAGTGGATTCGTGGAATTAATTTCCATTTTGTTGTGATTTGGGTTCTGTGAAATCTGGGATGTTTGGGTTGTTTGTTGTGTTTCGGTTTGAATTTGAGGCTAGGGTTCTTTGGGAAAAAATTGGTTGATTGAACAGTAGGGTTCTTTGAAAGGTAGAGGTTTCGAGATGGGATGTAATTTCTGGGTTTCTGGGGAAAGGTTTGTGGGTGTTTGGTTTCTGGGAAAATCTGGGTTTTCTGGGGAAAATTTTTTGTGTTTGGTTGCTGGGAAAATCTGGGTTTTCTGGGGAAAATTGTGGGTGTTTGGTTCTGATTTGAACAGTGTGTGTTCAATGAACAGTAATACGAGCACTGTAGCCTTCGAAAAAAAAAAATTCAAATTCGAAAAAAAACTTTAGATCAGCTCTGATACCATGTAAAACTTCAAGAGTATATTTCTTCTTCAATCTCTCAAACTTACTTACATTAATGTTTCAGTGGAGCACTATTTATAATCTACCCTATGCTACAAAACAAAGAACATACATAAAATCCTAAGCACTAAGAGCCAAAAGCTGTTATAACTGAATTTGTTATAACAGCTTTATACACAGCTGTGTTTTAACACCTATAAAGTAATGTCTACAACGTTGGAATGACTTATAATAATAATATTAGCAGCAGTAATGGCGGCCTATCCTTCATAATAAAAATAATGTATGGACTCAGTATATAAATGCTCCACCGACGTAAGACGAAATTATAAAAATGATATTAAAGTAATATACATCTTAAATTTGGAAGTGGAAATAGAAAATTTCTTTTGTGTTCAACTACACATGCATGGCGCATGAAGTTGAAAAACATATTTTATGAATAAAGAAAAGCAAGTAAAACTCGGTTTTATAAGTAATGTACGTCTTAATTACAACTCAAAACTTGATATCCATATTGTAAACTCTCTACTATAATATCTTTTGGTGACAATCAAGCTAGATCATGTGTGTAGCTTAAAACTTGATATATATCGTAAAAAACATTTGATGCAGCCGAGTAACTTGAAATTGAAGGTTAAGCATTTGCTGTGGCTTGATGATATGGGAGTAGGACCCGCCTTGCTGACACGAAGATGATTGATTGCTTGTGTGGCAAGTTGATGTGGCCTTGCCTTTGTTTTCACGATGATTTGCACAGTGTTTTCACTATTGTGCTCGTTTTGACCTTCTCTTCTTTCAAGACACAATTTGAACAACTCTCATATTCTACAAAAGTCAAACATTTATGTTTTTTCTGTAACTATAACTCTGATACAACAACAGGACCATTGATCTTTAACTGGAGGCTATGCATAACATTTTAACGTGGTTCAGCAACTTTTCTACATCTACAAAGCAATCAATTTTATTAGATAGAAGAGAACGACAATTTTAGAACAGTGGAAGAGGACAACCTTCACACGATGGTTCTCGGTAATCCATACTTCCAATCTAGGGTCTCTAAATTCGGTTGTTATTGTATCTCCGGTGAGGTATCCGACTTTATTACGAGCTCTGATTCTCATTTCCATGAGCTGCGACTATAGTGAATAGTTAGTTTCGTCCATTATAATGCCCGTTGGGAGTGGAAAGTTGTCTTGGTGACCAACGATTTGCGTTGTCAGAGCTGTAGTGGAGGTAATTTCCATTATTGCTGGAGCTGGGTTTTTTGTTAGTGTAGATGGGTCTGGTGGGTGTTTAATTTCTGGGTAATTTCAGATGGGTCTGTGAATGTGTGTATGAATTCAGATGGGTCTATGAATGTGTGTATGAAATAAAGAAAATTACTTGCAGAAGATGAGAACAACCCGTGATGGCCGTGACATTCGATCTGCGTATACTTTTAGCTTCAAATTGAAAGGTTCTTCGATTGTATCTTTATAATCGGATTTGTAACTAGCCGCTCAAGCTTCTTCGATTTATCGTGTGTATCTTTTCGATATCGCTCGATAACGCAAGAAAGGTTTGTTGCACTTGTCGGAGCTTGGTCTTTATACGTGGGTTGCCGAAGCTGGGTTTGCCAACCGGTGATGAACAAGCGCGGTAGAGATTAATTTCGAGGATTCAAACCAGGAAAAAAACCAGCAATACGATTCAAAAAAAAAAAATCGAAATTAGCTCTGATACAATGTAAGAATTTGAAAAACAATTAATTTCAGTATATTCAGTATTATTTAGCTAGAATTTTAAAAATAATTAATTTCAGTATATTCATTATAATTTAGCTGTTATAGTAGAGGAATTATATGGAAAATAATTACAATACAATTTTAGCTAAAATACAATACATGTTTAAACTACCAGAAAATCAATTACTCTATTATAGTACCAAACGGCTATATTTCAATAGTGAGAGAAAATAAAAGAGAAGTTGTTGGTTATAAAAAGTTGATTAGATGATATTTCAACAAGATTAAAACTGTAATTCGTATGTAATTGTTTCTTAGAATATTGTTTTGCTTAAAAATATATTAAAATAATATTTTTTAATATATTAAAAGTTATTTTAGATATCAGTACATTAAAATAATTTAAAACTAAACACATATATTTTTTTAAATAAATTTTTTTTATATATTTTAAAACACAAAAATAAACTAACTCTAAATTATAGAACATAGAATATCACTTTTTCAACTTCATGAAATTTCTCATCATATTCTCTTATTGTACACGTTCTCAGACTTTATTATTATGAATTATAAAAATAATTTTTTTTCAAATAATGAAATATTATAAAGATGATATTAAAATAATATTAGATGCTTTTACTACAAATAAACCATTCTATTGAAGAATAATTTGTATAACTCGGATGATTACACAGGTACCATGCTGGTTAATCGGTACAATCTTCATTATAAACATTACACGTACATCAGTGTAGCTTAACATTTATTAAGTAATAACTATAAAAGCCAACAAGGTTATTTTAGATATCAATACATTAACATAATTTAAAGTTTTGAAAAATATTTTTTTTGAAAATAAAAACGTTTTAATATATTTTAAAACACAAAAATAAACTAACTCCAAATCATAGTTCATAGAATATCACTTCTTCAACCTCATAAAATTTCTCATCATATTCTTTTATTGTACACGTTCTCATACTTTATTATTATGAATTATTAAAATATTTTTTCAAATAATAAAATATTATAAAGATGATATTAAAATAATATAAGATTTTTTTTACACCAAAAAAAAATCATTTTATTGAAGATTAATTTGTTTAACTAAGATGATTACACAGGTACAATCTTCATGATAAACATTACACTACACGTACATCAGTATAGCTTAACATTTATTAAGTATAACTATAAAAGGCAACAAAATATTCCATCTTCTCGTATAGAACAACAATTGCTATAAGGATGTATTTGCTCTAATTGCTAAAATGATACTATTCATACTTTTATTGTAGTAGTTTTAGTTTGTCAATGATATATCTTTCAACTTGATGTTAAAAATGTTTTCTTCAATGAAGATCTTTAAGAAGTTTATATGGCTAGTGGCAACCTCCTAGTATTTCACAAGATTTTGGGTATGTTTGCAAGCTCAAGAAAGTATTATATGGTCTCAAATAAGCACTCCATGCTTGGTTTGAGAAATTCTCTGTTGTTATCACTTTCTTCGGATTTATTTTCAATAGTCATGATTCTGTTTTTTTTGTTAAAAACACTAATATAGGTCGTATCATTCTATCTTTATATATTGATGACATGATTATTAATGATGATGACATTGATGGTATTTCAGCTTTGAATACAAAGTTAGCTAGGTAGTTTGAAATGAAGAACTTGGGTTCTCTACGATACTTCTTAGGTGTTGAGGTAGACTACTCACCTCGAAGTCATCTTCTTTCTCTGTCGAAATATGTTGCAAAGATTCTTGATAAGACTAGACTTACTGATAATAAGACTGTATATACTCCAATTGAGGTTAACGTTCGATATTCTTCTTTTCATATTTTACTTTTGTCAGATCCTACTTTATATCATAGTATTACTCGTCTAGACATTGCATATGTTGTTCCTATTTTTAGTTAATTTGTTGTTTCTCCTATTTCCATTTATTGGGTAGCTATTATTAGTATTTTGAGATATTTCGGGGCACAACATTTCAAAGTCTATTATTTCTATCTACCTCTTTCTTGGAGTTGTATGCATACTCTAATGTTGATCATGGTAGTGATCGCAAGTCTGTTACTGGATCCTATATATTTTTTGGTGATTCTTTTATTTTTTGAAAAGGTAAGAAACAATCTATCGATTCTTAATCTTCAATTGAAACAAAGTATTGTGCTATGACATCCACTATCAAAGAAATTATTTGATTACATTGGTTACTTGCTTATATGGAATTTTCTCTTTCTCATTCCATTTCTATGTATTTTAACAACTAGAGTTCTATTCAAATTGCTCACAACTCAATTATTAATGAACAAACTATGCATATTGAGATCAATTGTTATCTTACTCGTCATCATCTCAAGTATGATACTATCACTTTGCCTTTTGTTTCTACTTTGTTGCATATCACAAATTTTTTTACTAAGTCGCATTCTATTTCTTGATTTCATTTTCTACTTGGCAAACTCTCGATGCTTGTAGCTGCATCGTGAGTTTGAGAGGATATGTTAAAATATATTTTTTTAAATAATAAAATATTATAAAGATGATATTAAAATAATATCAGGTACTTTTATAACAAATAAACCATTTTATTGTAGATTAATTTGTATAACTCGGATGATTATACTGGTACCATGCTGGTAGCTTAACATTTATTCAGTAATAACTATAAAAGCCAACAAAATATTCCATCTTCTCTTGCTCATCAACCAATTTGTGGAATATCTTTCACAATTCCATATTTATCGACCCAAACTCGGACCCAATCACATCGGAAATCCATGGTCACCATCATCCCTTCCTTGACAATCGCAGCACCAACCTTGGGATTCTCTCTTACGATGATTTTTGCTGCCACTTCTCCGTTTATTCCCACTAGCTCCGGCCACGAGCTCTTTCCCGTATCTAAGGTCAACAAAAATTATAGTTATATGTATCAAGAAGAATGGTTAAATTAAAGATAAAATATATATATATATATATATATATATATATAAATTTTAGAAATAAATTTTAAACCTATTTGAATTTGCTGGTAATATTGCAGAACAACATTTTTAACCACAAGTGTACATAAAACCTCATTGGCGTAGTTCTCATGCACTATTTATTGTATATATATAAAAAAAAAAAAAAACATTAAAATAATATTAATCAATCGCTAACCAGAGCAAACATCCGTCATCTTTCCTTTCACTTGCGGTGCGATGGATCAAGGGAAGGAGATGGGACTATAAATAGGGGAGGTGGTGAGGATAGTTTTCTGCTTTGAGAGCTTGTATCTATCCATTTGTTTGTTTGACAAATGAAAATCTTCAATAGTCGACTTGCTGAATGCTAGCCAATTGCCAGCCACTATGTTTGAAAGCCTTTGCTAACACGTACGGTCCACTGTTGAATTAACATCGTGGATTGTTGAATACCATATATTTTTAAGAAATTTATTTAAGCAATCAATCGGAACCCTATAAAGTAATGTCTACAACGTTGGAATGACTTATAATAATAATATTAGCAGCAGTAATGGCGGCCTATCCTTCATAATAAAAATAATATATGGACTCAGTATATAAATGCTCCACCGACGTAAGACGAAATTATAAAAATGATATTAAAGTAATATACATCTTAAATTTGGAAGTGGAAATAGAAAATTTCTTTTGTGTTCAACTACACATGCATGGCGCATGAAGTTGAAAAATATATTTTATGAATAAAGAAAAGCAAGTAAAACTTGTTTTTATAAGTAATGCACGTCTTAATTACAACTCAAAACTTGATATCCATATTGTAAACTCTCTACTATAATACCTTTTGGTGACAATCAAGCTAGATCATGTGTGTAGCTTAAAACTTGATATATATCGTAAAAAACATTTGATGCAGCCGAGTAACTTGAAATTGAAGGTTAAGCATTTGCTGTGGCATGATGATATGGGAGTAGGACCCGCCTTGCTGACACGAAGATGATTGATTGCTTGTGTGGCAAGTTGATGTGGCCTTGCCTTTGTTTTCACGATGATTTGCAGTGTTTTCACTATTGTGCTCGTTTTGACCTTCTCTTCTTTCAAGACACAATTTGAACAACTCTCATATTCTACAAAAGTCAAACATTTATGTTTTTTCTGTAACTATAACTCTGATACAACAACAGGACCATTGATCTTTAACTGGAGGCTATGCATAACATTTTAACGTGGTTCAGCAACTTTTCTACATCTACAAAGCAATCAATTTTATTAGATAGAAGAGAACGACAATTTTAGAACAGTGGAAGAGGACAAACTTCCTACTCATATCCTCTTGTAATTGCCTCACCTCTCTCTTTCTCTCTCTCTCTCTATCCCTTCCATATGAAAATTGCTGCTACAAAGGCAGCTTGCCTCTACTCTCTCTATGCTTTCTCGTGTTTTGAGCTGTTTTCGTTGTCTGCATGTCTAGCTCTCAATTCAGCCTATTCATAGGCTTCAAATTTACAGAAGAAAGAACCAAATGGGGATGCAATTTCTTTGGTGCCCTTTATATTTGAATTTAGCACCAATTTGGTGCCAACCCAAATAATGAGTAGCCTCGCATGTGGGTAGTAGGCTCCACCTTCTTGTATTGTTGCAAGAAACGAAGAAAGTTCTAAAGTTGAACTTTCAAGACATGTTATGGAAAATTATCATAAGATGAATTCACTGTAGTTCTAAAGTTGTAAGAATCTGGCTCAGGGAATGATTCATAAAAGGACTTATGTCATTGAGTCATTGTTGGTGGTTATGTAGTCAACTCATGCTAATAATTTTTATTAAAATAACATTGTTAATTCATTTTTTATGAAGTTTTTTTTAAAGTTAATCAGACTAAAATTTTGGTTGAATTTACTTAAGTCAATAAAGTCACTAAGTTAGTCTAGATAACTAGGTTTGATGCTTAAAACTCAACCCAAGTTAAGTTTTTTTTAATAATAATCGAAGGAACTTTATTTCACCATCCATTTAGAATATGGCCATGAAGAAAAGCTCACAAGTTTAGGGATGAAAGAAAATTACAATGAGGGAAAGACAAAATGAAGATAAGAAAAGCTGAAGACTACGCCAATACACTGAAAGATATAAAAGCCATGCACCAAGTCTATTCATCAATGGAGATAAAATGTCTTCTCTGCTTGTTTTTCTAACAATGAATTATATCAGCATTAAGAATCAAATCATTACCTGTATATGAAATTAATTACTTTTAGAGTACGTAAGAACAAAACTCAGCTCAAAATATGGTGATGTGTATTATCGAAAGCTTTATTATTTCTGGCCAACCAAATTCCCCAAGTAGTATTGAAAGAGAGAATTTGCCACGTCTGTCGTTGAAAATTTCCTTGAACCACTATAGGCCACTGGAACAAAAAGCTGTCTAGGGTTTCCGGAATACACCAAGTAATTCCCCCCCGATTTCACCATCAACGTTAAGCAATGGAATAATGAATCTGTTTGTCTGTTTATGATTTGCATGTGAGATTGATTGATTTTGAAAAGAAGGAAGAGTACACAGAGAATTGAAGAGGAGAGCAATTGCATAACAAAGGTAAGTATATTTTTTATTGTACATCAAATGTTTGATAAAATGCCCCTTATATACTCTAGGGGTAGAACACACGAATTGAATGTTCACAATAACCTGTAACTGCCATGCTTATAGAAGAAGAGAATTCAATTGCATTTTTCTCTTCTTAGTTCTACGATTTGTTACAATTAACAGAAATGTAACTAACAATTACATTTAGTAAAATAGAAACTAATTGCCTTTTCTTTTTTACTGTTGATATGTTTCTTCAAGTTTTTGACAAGTGTTTTGTTGAATGAAGTAAGCAACTTAACTTCCAATAGCCTCTCCTAAGTTGCTCACTGGTTTCACTCCAAGATTCAACCTAGTTGATTGAATCTAGTTTTAGGTAGGGCTTTAGTGAATATGTTTGCTAGTTCGTCTTCACTTCTACAGAACTTCCTTCTTTCAAGGATTCTCTAATAAAATAATATCTCCTGTTTATGTGTCTATTTTTTCTGATGAAAAACTGGATTCTTAGCCATTGAAATTGTTGATATATTGTCACAAAACAATGGTGTTGCATCTGCCTACATTTCACCAAAATCTTCTAGCACAAACCTTAGTCAAATTGCTTGTGTTGTTGCCTCGGAAGCTGAGACATACTCAACTTTTATTGTTGACAAAGCCATGGTATTTTGTTTCACAGAAGCCCAAGAAAAAACTTCATTTCTAAAAATAATGCATAGCCTGAAGTGCTTCTGCTATCAGCATCATTGCCTACCCTATCAGCATCACAGAACCCAATTAGGGTTGCTGATTTATCTCTCATGTACTCAATTTCATAGTTGAGAGTTCTTTAGTCATATCTTAGAACCCTTCTTGCAATCCCCATATGTTTTTTCATAGGACAACTCATGAATCTTGACAATAAACTTGTTGAGTACATCAAATTTAGTCTTGTTGTTGTTAAATACAACAAACTTCCCATTATTTTCCTATAAAGACTTTCATTTGTTGGGTCACTTCCATCTTTTTTCTTTAATTTCTCCCCAATAGTTAGAGGGATTGCAACTGGGTTGCAGTCCTCAAGTCCAAACTTAACAAGTAAGGACTTGACATACTTACTTTTGTTGCTACCCAAATTTTGACCTACTTATTTTTAGGTTTCGGAAGAAAAAGAAAAAAATAGAAAAAAAAGACAAAAATCCAAAAATATATTGTTACAGGGGCAAAATTGAATAAATTGAGAATTTAATAGTCAATGCAGGGTCAAATCGCACAAATTGGAAATCAAGGACCAAGTTGAAAGAGGCGCGCAAGCTGAGGGCTGGTTTCGGAATTTGGCTAGAAAAACTCTATAAATAGGAAGGTACCAGCCACAATCAAAAGGGGGACAAAAAAAAATACACATTCAAAACCCTAAAAACCCCTCAAAGAAAACTCAACCCTAGTTTTTCTCCCTTTTGGGCTGCAGCCGCCGCCCACCTCTTGGCAGCAGCTGCAGCCCCTCCCATTTCTCTTCCCTTTCCCTCACACCCCCTCCTGAGCCGCAAGCTCCCTCTCCTTCCCCTCCGGCCAACAGGCCACCATCCATCTCCAAACCAGCTACTGCTCCCCGTAGCCCCATTCTTTTCTTTTCCATTTTTTATCTCTTTGTTGGCAGCCCCTGCTCACAAGCCTCCAGCCACCAGCCGCCCCTCTTCTTCACCTCAGCACCCAGCCTTCAGCCCCACTCCCACGGTCACTCCTAGCCTCCAGCCAGCTGCCTCCAAACGCTACCTTCTCTCCGTAGCCCCATTCTTTTCTTTTCCATTTTTTATCTCTTCGTTGGCAGCCCCTGCTCACAAGCCTCCAGCCACCAGCCGCCCCTCTTCTTCACCTCAGCACCCAGCCTTCAGCCCCACTCCCACGATCACTCCTAGCCTCCAGCCAGCTGCCTCCAAACGCAGCCACCTTCTCCATTTTCATTTTCTTTTTTGCAGAGGCAGTTTGGAGCCACCGGCGACCACTCCCTCACTTTCCTCTCCTTTTCCCCGCCGAAAGCCCCCCATCTCCACTGAACTCATAGCCATTGATATTTTTTGTTTTTTGAGAAGGAGAAGAACAGATTTGAGGCTTTTGAGAAACGAAGAACGATCGCCGAGAATAGAGCCAAGATTTGAAGAGAACCAAACCATTGATATTTTTGTGCCTTTGTGTTGGGTTTGTGTGTTTTCTTTCTTTTTGTTTACAGGTCATCGGGGAACACCCTTGCCGGCTAGAGCAGAAGCAGAAGAAGAAGAAGAAGAAGAAGAAGAAGAAGAAGAAGAAGAAGAAGAAGAAGAAGAAGAAGAGGCGAGCCGAGAAGAACAGATCTCCGATCTGAAGGAAGAACGACCCAGCTGCCTTTGTGCGTTTGTTTGTGTATTTTTGTTTCTTTGCAGGTCACCGGAAGGCCATCTCCGGCAAGAGGAAGAAGAGAAGGAGCAGATCTGCTGGTCCCCTCTACCATCACTGTTCACCGGTGGCGCGTGGTTCCACGCGCCGCCAGTGATGGCGGCGCGTGGACAGACGCGCCACCAAGGCCACTGCACTGCCTCTGTCACTGTTCCTGAGTTGCTTTGTGTAATTTTTTTATGTTTATGTGTTTATTTGTATTTATTATATTTTTAATTATTATTTGTAAAAATGTAAATGAAAAGTACAATGTGTGTGTGAGTTGTATTTTATTTTTAAAATGTGATGAAAAAGAAATGAAAAAGAGATTGTGTGGGTGTGTGTGTTGTGCTTTAGTTATTTAATGTTATGTTGTTTTGTTAAGAAAAAATGAATATAAAAGGAAATAAAAAAATGTGTTTTCTTTGCATACGGCCAAAGTGTTTTTCTGGAAATTTATTTTAGATTTAATAACACGTTTATTAAATCTCGAGAAATTGGCCTAATATTAAAACAAATCGTGAAATTAATTCTTGAGAATTAAAGGTTAATTTTAGGTAGTAATTGCCGGATTTACGCGTAGGCTAACATTTACATATTCGGGAATAACCACCAAAATTGTCCGGATTATTCTGAGCGGTGGTCGATTTCTTTTATAGATCGGTCAACCATGAAATTAATTCATGAGGATTAATGGTTAATTTCAGGTGGTGAATGAAGAAACTACAAGTAGGCTAGCATTTGCATATCTAGAAATAATCAATAAAATTAACAGGATTATTCTGAGCGGTGACCGATTTCTTTTTCAATCAGAACATTTTTCATGTGCATAAATACGACCCGTTGAAGCATTCATAATCACATCAAAATAGACAATGCAGCTTACCTCAGGTAAGGCATACTAGGGGTGCTAATACCTTCCCTTTACGCAACCAGTCCCTTACCCTTGAATCTCTGACCAGACCAGTACAAATCGGGTGTTCCTAGTGACCCTCAACAGCCAGGTGGCAACTCCTTCTCAACTCCATTGCGAGAGCCAGGATCCCTCCCGGGGACGCCGCGCGGCGACATGCGACAACTTTGATGAATAAAAATTCCTAAACTAGTCTGCAATACTCCAATCCCCAAAGTGATGAAAGATACCTAAGATCTGACATTTCATACCTCTGCATCATTTCTCTTTTGAAATATTTTATCATCTTCTCACTACTGCCAATATACATTATATCATCAACATATATGGAAACAATGATTTTATTTCCTTCATTGTTAGTCCTTGTATATAATGTTGCTTCACCTGTACTTCTTATGAACTTGCAACTTGTGAGATATGCATCAATCTCACTATACCAAGCTCTATGAGCTTGTTTAAGTCCATATAGGGCCTTATGTAGCTTGTAAACTTTGTGATTTGCACTTCTTACCTCAAAACCTTCAAGTTGTTCAACATACACTTGTTCATAAAGCACTCCTTTTAGAAATATTGATTTAACATCTAATTGAAATAATCTCCAACCCTTCTAAGCTATTAGTGCAATGAGTGTCCTGATAGTAAAGATCTCATTGTAGTCAATCCCAGGTTTTTGTGCATACCCTTTAGCTACAAGCCTAGCCTTATGCTTGTGTATTGTTCCATCAAGATTGAGCTTAGTCTTGAACACCAATTTTACACCTATATCAGGCTTGTTAGTAGGTCTCTCTACCAATTCCCAGGTATTATTCTTCTCTATCATCTCCAATTCTACCTTCATTGCTTCCTACCAAGCTTTATCCTTTGTTGCTTCTTGATAATTTTCTAGTTCTATGATACTCATGTGACACCTTGTATATATATCTTCAATACTTCTCAATTTTACTATAGTTGAACTAGGTGTGGACCCTTAACTGCTACTTCCATTTACCTGTTCAACTGTTTTAGTAGTTGGAGAATTCGAGTGAGAATTTCCACCATAATCATATTGACTTTCTTTAGTTTGTTCCACATGTTCTTCATTTCTTTCTTTATTGTATTCAAACACTAGTTATGGTGTGATGAACTCCAGTTGATTTTCTTTCTAATTCCAAGACTGATTTTCTTTGAAAATAACACTTCTAGACAACATAATTTTCTTAGAATCCAAAATGTACACCTAGTATCCTTTCTCACAACTTCCATATCCCATAAACACCCTTTTCTCTATCTTATTATCAATTTTTTATCTCGGGATGATGGAATATGTGTATAGCATACACAGCCAAACACTCTCAAGTGCTTAATTCCATACTTCCTTCTTGTAAAAGCTTCAAATGGTGTTTTATCTGCCACAACTGATGTATAACACCTATTTTGAAGATACACGACAGTATTTACGGCCTCTGCCCAGAATTTTACAGGTATTCCTTTCTCAATCATCATAGATCTTGTCATCTCACCTATTGTTCTGTTTCTTCTCTCGGCTACTCCATTTTGTTGAGGGGAATATGTCATTATTAGTTGCCTCTCCATTCCTAGACTTGAACAATAATTCTGAAATTCATGCGAGGTATATTCTCCACCTCTTTCATTTCTTAGTTTTTTTAGGTTGTATCCATTTTGCATTTTAACAAATAGTTTAAACTTCTTGAACACATTCAATGTGTCAGATTTATTTTGAAGGAAATAATGTGTCAGATTTATTTTGAAGGAAATATACCCCCAACACATTCTTGAAAAATCATCAATGAATGTGATGAAGTACATATTTCCTTTAACTAACTCATTTTGTATTGGTGTACATAGATCTTTATGTACTAGTTCTAGTGGATACTTGGCTCTCCATGCTTCCTCTTTGTTAAATCTCTCTCTGTGGTGCTTGCCTGTGACATATCCTTCACAAACATCCTTCATTTCAGTTATCATAGGTAAGCCATACACCATTTCCATTTTGTTGCATTTTCTTCATGCTGGCAAAATTTAAGTGGTCAAACCTTCTATGCCATATCCATGAGTCTTCACCTACTGTTGCTTTCATGGATGTAGGTGTCATGGATTTCAGTGAAAGAGGAAAACATCTATTTCCTCTCATGATTACTCTTGCTATAACATTTGTAAGTGTTTCATCATCAAATATTATAGCTTTATTCACTCGAAAAAGAATGTAATAATCATGTTTCATCATTTGACCAATACTTAATAAGTTTTTATCTAACCCTCGCACCAGCAGTATTTCCTTTATATGTCGTCTCCCTTGGTGTGTATAAACCACAAGTGTGCCCTTCCCTATTGCCTATACAAGGTCTCTTGAGTCCATTTTCACCTTGCAGGTAATAATTTTGTCAATATCTATTAAATTTAATTCTTGTGAGGTCATGTGGTTACTGTAGGCACTATCTACAAACCACATATCTTCATCTTTCACATTAGCTACATGATAGGCATAGAAGATTGTTCTTGTGATTGATTCTTTTTTGTTTGCATAATTTGCTAATTGTTTGTGATTGTAGGTGTCACAATCCTTTGCACTATGTCCAAAATGATTGCATCTTTCACACTTTGTCTTCCCTTTATATCTGCAAACACCAAAATGAAATTTCTGGTATACATGACATTGTGACTTCAAACTTGAATGGTTACCACCTCCATTTTTGTATTGTGAATTTTAAACATTGTTGTTGCTTGTTCCACCTCTATGATTCCAGTTAGAATTGTGATTATTACTCACATTTCTACCATTAGACCAGCTTGAGAGTCTTTGATCTTGTCCCTGCCATCTTAGATTGAATCTCCCCTATGAAATCTTATTTATAGCATATCCATTGTCGCACCCCATCGTGAGAGCGCGACATCGCGGCGACCCTCCCCGTGGGCGGGGGAATTCATGTGTCGGGGGTATTATCTTTATTTTTATAGAAAAGGGAGTCGCCACCTAGTATTATGGTTACTAGGAAACCTAAACTTGTCTTTCAGAGATTCTAGGGTAAGGGACTGGTTGTGTAAAGGGAAGGTTTTAGCACCCCTAATACGCTCTACCTAAGGTAAGCTGCTTGACGTTTTGGTTGGCTTATGATTTGCTATGGTTTTGATCTTTCAAAGGATATGTTGGTGAAATGGTGGTGGGATATTACCCTGCCAAATATTTTGGATATTAACCCCTTAGGATTTATTTATCCAAACACCGATGGTGAATAATAGCATATCATTCCCGCCGAATATTTTGGATATTAACCCTTTAGGATTTATCTATCCAAACACCGACAGTGAATAATAGCATATCATTCCCGCCGAATATTTTGGATATTAACCCCTTAGGATTTATTTTTTCAAACACCGAACAGTGAATAATAGCATACTATCCCTGCCGAATATTTTGGATATTGACCCCATAGGATTTATTTATCCAAACCCCGAACAATGAATAATATGAATCACCAAAAAAAGTTTTTATAATTTTTGGAATATTGGCCAATACCCTTTGGATTTTACAAACATGTTGTAAAATCTCAAAATGCAAGAAATGATTTTTCTTTACGAAATCCATGCTAAAATACATTTTTTCTTCAAACTCCAAGATACTATATATTTTTTGAAAGAAAGAGAATTTTCAAAATATTCTAGTGTATTGGCCGTATGCACGAAAACAACACATTTTATCTTTTTTAAACAAAACATATTTTTTGCAAATTTTGTATTTTTTCTGTATTTTTATATATATATATTTTTTTTTATTTATGGGTGGGCTGGCTGCCCAGCCCTGATGGGCCAGGCTGCCAGCCCACCTGCTGGGATGGGCTGTCAGCCCACCTGCTGGGCTGGCAGCCCATTCACCAGGCTGGCAGCCCAACCACAGGGTTGGGCTGCAGCCATCCAACAAATTGGTCTGGGCCCATTTATCTCCTATCGGGCTTTAGGCCCAATCATTCTTAGGTTGGGCTCTTGGCCCACTATTCTCGGGCTTGGACCGGCTTTCAGCCCAAAGGCTGGAGGCCTTCTTCAGGGGCCAGGCCGGGCACAAGGCCGGGCCCGCCAAGCCCACGCGGGGAGTGAATTAATTCACTCCCCGCATGCAATCACAGGGACAATGAAGAGTGACAAGGAGGATTTTCGAGTATGGAGAATGGAGTACCTGTTAATACCATTGGGTAGAGGAGGTCGAGGTGGTTCTTCTGGTCGTTGTGGCGTCGGAAATGGTAGCCTGTGGTGGCCGGAATGGGCGTCGGAGCGGCGACTGGTCACGTTGCAGAAGCTGCTGCTGCCTCGGCTATCGTCGCCTGGGATCGTGGCTGAGTTGCTGGAGAGGTAGTGGAGAATTCTGTGACGACGGAGTGGAGTGAAGAGACTGGAGTTGGTTGCCGGAGTCGCTACACCGAGAGGGAGAGAGAAAGGAGCTCCTCTGGTTTTAGCGAGAGAAAGCGGTGACTGACCGATGGAGAAGAAGAAAAAAAAACTGGTGATATCGAGCTCGTGTGACAAAATGTTTAGAGTTTTTTTATTTGCTCGAATTCTTCCCTCTTTTTCACGTGATTTTTCTCTGCCTCCCCCTCTGTTTCTTTTTTACTTCCCTGCTCGTTTTTTTCTCTCCCCCTTTTCCTCCTCCTCTCTGCATGCATGGCATGCCTTTTATAGGCCGGAGGCAACCCTTCGGTTGCCCCTAGCGTGCGCCGATGGGTTGCCACAGCCTGAAATTGCAGCGGCATGCTCTACACTGTTCAGGTAACTGAACAGTGCAGGCACGCTTGCAATTTTTGAAAGATTCAGGAGGGTGAAAGTGCGATTTGGTCCCTTAATTTGTAATTGTCTTAATTGCACCCCTAATTGGATTTAAACTTGTAAATTTTGTGCAATTGCATCCACTTTAAAATCTTGAGAGTAACTTTAGCTTTGCGCGCCTTTTTTATTCTGGTCCTTGATTTTTAATTTGAGCGATTTAAACCTCAATCGACAATTAAATTCTCAATTTATTCAAATTTGCCCCTGCAACAAAATATTTTTGGATTTTTGTCTTTTTTCTATTTTTTCTTCCGAAACCTAAAAATAAGCAGGTCAAAATTTGGGTAGCAACATCCATGGTTATAGCCAACATTAAGACTGCTAAATGCTTTTTTAGGTCCTATAATCTTATCTCTTTCATCAAGCAGATCCTCTCTCTTATCAAACACTTTGACAGAGTTTATAACCTCTTCAACCCTAAGCACATCAAGATCTCTTGTTTCTTCAATAATAGAAACAATAGATTTATATCTCCTGTGCTCATTAATAATTTTTGTACAATCCTTATTTAAGGTACATCTTCTCCTAGTGACTTCAAATTGTTCATAGTTTCAAAAAACTTAGTCAAGTAATGATCTAGGCCTTCACCATCTGTCATTCTCATGTATTCAAACCCAGCTCTTACTGCTTGTAGTTTCACAGCTCTCACCTTTTTATCTCCTCTATATTCTTTTCTCAATGCATTCCATGCTACTTTTGCATTTTTTTCATTTCTGATTCATGGAAAAAATGCATCAGATAATGCTCCTTGAATGAGGCTCAATGCCTTGGCATTTCTAATCTTGCTCTCTCTAGAACAACATATGTGCTTCTTCGGGTATGTATTCAGTTTCATCTCCTTCTCTCTCAGATTCATTTATCACTTTAGAGTTTGATTGCATGTCAAACCCTACTACATCCCATAGGTCATATGCTATGAGAAATGTTTCCATTTTTATTACCCAAAAATCATAGTTTACACCATTAAATTGTGGTGTTTGTAGATTTACACTTGTCACCATTCTTCCTTCTCTATCTCACAGTTCTTACGTCCCTTGTTGATCAAGTAACTACTTTGACACCATGTTTGTTTTTAATTGTGATTTGTTTGTGATTTGTAGGTGAGAATGATTGATTTTAAAAACAAGGAAGAGTACACAAGAATGGAAGAGGAGAGCTATTGCAGAACAAAGGTAAGTATATTTTTAATTGTATATCAAATGTTTGATAAAATGCCCCTTATATACTCTTGGGAAAGAACACATGAATTGCATGTTCACAACAACCAGTAACTGCTATGCTTATAGAAGAAGAGAATTCAATTGCATTTTCTCTTCTTAGTTCTACGATTTGTTACAGTTAACAGAAATATAACTAACAATTACATTCAGTAAAACAGAAACTAACTACCAAGTCTTCTGCAAGTGTTTTGTTGAATCAAGTAAGCAACTTAACTTCCAACAGAAACAATGTATGATCTACTGTTTCAATTGCAGAATGACAAAGTGTATAAACATGATTCTCTGCCACACTTTAGATAACCACAACTTTTAAAAAATCAGAATCCCATTCTGACTGATATCTTTTAAAAATCATTGTTTTTGTTTGTCATTGGAAGAATATTCAGATGCCACAACTATTTATACGACAATCACTTGTTCTTAGCCAACAAAGAACCAATTCCAAATCCTCCTCTTTCTTTCTTACTGGTAAGAATCTTTTGTGCTCAACAATTTACTCTTCCAAAGCAAAAATCTACTCTGAAATTTAGAGAGCAAGCTTTCATGTAGAAATTTGTTTAGGATTTGACCTTAAAGGCATGCCCAGATAAGATAGTGGTAAAGAGTCATGCCTACATTGAATATCATTTGTCAACCCTACACAGTATTTCTCATAGAGATTAATACTAAAAATTAGATTGTTTTAAAAATTAATTTTCAAATGTTAACATATTCCAAACCAAGGCATAATCCTCAAGATTATCTCCATGCTTTCTAGTTGAACTCGAGCTAAACTCTAAATCATGATTTTCGAAATAGAACTATCAAATCTAAGAGATATGGATAGTTTTGTTAGTTTATATGTCTTGTAGTCAATCAGTTAGTTACATGTGATATTATTTTATTCATGTAGAATATTTTTATTTTTATTAAATTAAGCTATTAGTTATCTTTAAAATTGATTTATACTTAATTTATGAATTTAATATTTGATAAATAAATCTAGAGTAAAAATAAAATTGATGGAAAAAAAACACTTTGCAAAGAAAATTATAAAGATTTATAATTATGAGATTCCTACTGCGTTAAAGTATTATTCTTATATGTTCTTGGTCAATGCTATCTTAATAATGAATATTTATTACAGTTGTTGTGACTAATACATATTATATTATTCTTTTATGAAAGGAAACAATTAATCTTATAAATTGAGATATGAGAAATGCTTAGAACTAATGTGTAGGTGCTTATTAGATAACATGTACACTCAATTGACCCGCATGAGAATTTCATATGAAGATATCACCTTTGTTTATGGAAATATTCACGTGACAATTATGTAAGTGATCTTTAGACTTTAGATCGCTAAGTTATCTTATATAAGGTGTATTATGTTTTGATTCTGTTACATATTATCTCGGTAAAGATAACAAATGGTATTTGAGTAATCAAGGAGAATTCATCACCTTAGGTGAATTAATGAAAATATTTAACATATTCTTAAATAGTATTTATTGTTAAATCCTTGCGCAAAGTGAATGATGTTTGAAAAGAGTTTCAAATCTTATTCAAATTATCAATGATTATAATGTTGTGAACTACCTTGAAGGGTTATGGAAACTATTTCTCGAAGAAAATCTTTCAGTCTTAGTATGGACTCCTTATGGTGGAAAAATGAGCAGAATTCCAGAATCTGGGACACCTTTTCCTGGTAGAAAGGGTAACTTGCTCATGATGCTAAGCATATAGATTGGAGTAGGAGAGTTTACAGTTACATGACACCTTACATGTCTCAAAGAACAATATATGTCAATTACAGGGATTTTGATCTGGACAACTTCCTTAGACATGAGCAGAGTATCCCACCCTTGACATTTCCCGAAAAGAATTGATGTGGAATCCATGGCAAGAGATGGGTTGGTGTCCTGGTTGGGCCACCATGCATGTCAACGTGTATCAATATGACAAGTTACCTCTATTTGTTGTGGCAGTTCAGTTTGCTGAGTGTTAAACAAACTGATTAGAAAATACATTCTCTTCTGCTTGGCATAATTTCTACTGTAAAAAGATGATGTAATGGCTATCCCCACGCAACGAATCATAAATCTCATAACCCTTATGAAGTTTTGGCTATTACATGGGATACTTTAGCCTTGGTTTTGCTTAGAGTTGGGCATTGAAAAGATGGATACTGCTTGGCCATGATACTCCTGACAGTGTGTTGTGTGCACTGGTGCCAAAAAAAACAAGAAAGAATTCTGGCAGTGTAGACATTTTCCTCGTTGCACCATCAAGAACTTGTTGTTATTCTGAGACTATGATTGTCAGCAAATATCTTCAGTCACTCAAGAACCTAAAATAATTAGATTACAGGATTTCCATTGATATGCATAAGACTTTCTCATAGGCTTTTTTTTTAATGACAATCCCTTAGCTCCAAATGGTCAGTGAATTACTTCTGAATGATGCCAGCAGGCTCCTCCCTCATAAGGAAAGGGTGAGATTTAGGGACGCAGAAGACCTTTCAGTATTATGTCGTCCACGACTTGTCAATCCTCCTATTGAATTTTAAACAAAAATATGATGAAAATTAAACAGATGAAGAGATTTTGAAAAAAAATGTCATGTTCTATGTTGCAATGTATGTTATAATCCAATATTGAGTGCACGTTCTTGTAAGCATGCAGTGTTATTGAAATTGGTTAGGATTCGTTGTCGAGAAGGATTAGAAATGTAAGAATTGATATGAAATAATCCAATTGGCTGAACAAGTAAACTCACAACCCAAACAAAACCTAATTTTATTTATTTAAAAAAAACAATATTATTTATTTTAAAAAAATCATTTTTTGAATTGACATGATGAACTCACCAAACATGTTATAGGACTTTAAATTTAATAACTTTAAGTTAAAGTAATAAATATAGGGGAAAAAAATTAGCATATTTATTATTTTATGAGATGTTTGTTTCCTAGCAACTGTTGTACATACTACCTCTAAATATTAAAAAGAAAATAGTTTATGGAAAAAAAAAAAGAGATTTCAAAGCATATGATAGCAAGGTTATCAATACTGTTTTGGTTGGCATTTTGTTTTTTCTATTGGAACGAAACGTTTCGGTTTCGGAGCGTTTCGGTGCGCCATTTCGGGGTTGTATTGTTCATATATAATTAATTAATTAGATATGTGAAAAAACTTAAAAAGCAAAAAAAAAAATATAATTTTATTTTTTATAAAATCAATGTTGTCAACAATTTTATTTTTTTATAATATATATTTTTTTATTTTTATTGTTTTGATTTTTGTTCATATATATATTTATACATAAAAAGTATAAACATACAATTTGTCCAGCGGAAAAATCGCTGGACAAATCAAAAAATATATATATACAGTTCATTTATGTTCATGGGTGGGTGGTTCGGTTTGTCACTTTGTTGAGCACTTTGTCATACAAAACAATCCCACATCGGATAAATAAAAGATGAGATTAAGTGATGTGTATATAAATATAAAACAGGAAGCAACATTGTAACTTACTTACCTGGATGGGGTCAGTGACATCCATTGCACATGTTGAGATGTGTGCTAGTTTAAGGTCTCCCCAAGAGGGAGATCCTATGTTTGTGGTAGAGGGCGGCGGGAGTTGATTTTTTTCTATAGCTGAAACAGCACAGATGAAATAATACTAATATGTTTAGGCTGATATTTGACTGAAAAATTCAGAACGAACCAAAATTTAAATCAAAATAAAAATAATATTATTTTATCTTATTTTTTTAACTGGTATAAAACATTTAGACCAAAACAAAATGGTATTGACAACCTTTCATGATAGTAGTCTTCAATGTCAGCTGCTAACTATTGCAATGGGCATAAACTCTATGTTATATAGTGGACCTGAGCCTCGAAGTGCGGGGTTTGTTCTTTCTCTAGGCCAGGCTTTTGTATTTTTGTAGGTTTAGTAATTTCTTGGAGGCCTGCAATCTTTGACCCAACAGAAATCCTTAACTGCGACGAATTCAGAGCTTTTCCCAAGGAAAACTACGGATGGAGTTTTGGGTAATAATGTAGATAACAATCCCTTACTTATTACTGAGTAAATAATACTATATAACAAAAAAAAATTAATTAAAATTAGGCTTCCATTTAATCCCTGAATAATGTGAATTGTACTCATCAAAATTGCTATACAACTAATCTTGGGCTTCGGGTTTTGACACGCAAGCCAATTCAGGATACTTGTAGAGAAACAAGTAGGCAGAAATGGTGCTTCCATTCTTTCAATACTTGTAGTCCCACTCCTATCTCCTTTTGTATTTCCATCCCAATTCAGGATAGGTTTCTACAATGTCTCTCAACAACTTCAGAATCCTCCTTTCCTTTCTCCACTGCCTTGTACACGCCAACTAATAACACTTCATTTACCAAAGCTAGAATTTATCTTCACGCCATTCAATGAATCCGACATTCAAGCGGCAGTTGTTTGCTGCAGACAGCTTGGAATTCACTTTAGAGTTCGCAGTGGAGGCCATGATTACGAGGCTGTCTCTTATGTTTCTGCAATCGAATCCCCTTTCATTATTATAGACCTTGCCAAGCTACGGTCTGTTGACGTTGACATCGAAGATTGGGTTCAGGCAGGTGCCACAAATGGTGAACTTTACTACAGGATTGCTGAAAAAAGTAAAACGACATGAACATTACACCTCCTGAATCTACCTGGCTCGAATCTGTGCTATTCACTGGCAGCTATCCGCACAATACACCTCCTGAAGCTTTACTTCAAGCAAATAACATGTTGAAGAGCTACTTCAAAGCCAAGTCAGATTTTGTCCAAGAACCTCTTCCTGAATCTGCACTGAAAGGTATTTGGAAAAGGCTTTTCAAAGAAGATGGCGCTTCCATGATATGGAATCCTTTTGGTGGAATGATGAGCAAAATCTCTGAGTTTCAGACTCCTTTCCCCCGTAGAAAGGGTGACTTGTTCATGATCCAGTATGTGACTGGCTGGCAGAATGCGAAGTTGATCCTGACAACATTTTCAGGCATGAACAAAGCATCCCACCTCTTCCACTTCACATGAGATAGAGAGGTTGAAGAGCAACACAGGGCTAGAAAGAAAATAAGCAAGTTATTCTGTCATGTAGCAGTCAAAATTTAGTAAAAAGACATGATAATCGTGATGACCGGTGAACAAAAATGTGATGCTAGAGATAAAGAGATTTCAATTGAAGGAAAAAATTGAAACAAATTAAAACTTATATCACAAAAATTAAGACCATACCAACCAATCAAAAGATCAGGGGATGAAGTGAAGAGACCATACACAAAGGGGACCTCCATGTAATTTAGCCTGCAGGAGAGAGAAAGGGGGGGGGGGGGGGGGGGGAATATCAACCCACCACTGTTACATCTTTGGCTACCAAGGGACACCATGCGTCATACCATGAGGAAGAGGACATGGCGCCGCATCTTGTAAGATGTTGAATGACATTTTTCAACATCGGATGATGTCGCACGTGCCGAATGAAATGTGTGAGGCTGGATACCGTTGGCACGTCTGCCAGACACCCCAACAATATCCAACAAAAAATAATAATAAAACCATTGTAAATTACCTAAACTTCCCTACAACCAACTCTTGGATTTTGTCTTTGATGGAGGCATAATTTTCAAAAATATGAAATTCCAGTAACACCCTCGACAACTCTTGATTTTTGTCTTATTTGAGAGTATTATGGTTATTTTATTGTTCACTGAAAAAGTGAAATTACAGGGACACCCTTGATGGCAACTCTTGAATTTTGTCTTATTTGAGGGTATTATGGGTATTGTACTATGCACATAAATATAAAATTTTGAAAATATTCTTGATTCCAAAACTAAAATTACTGTGCACGGAGAGGTAAAATAGTAATTTCACTATTATAATCTACAGTAATCTGTGTCTATTGCTACAGTATTTTGTCTACAGTGTTTTAGTGATCTATTTTAGCTATTAGTTAATTTATGATAAATAAAAAAAGTATTAATAACATTGATTTTTCTAAAAACTGAATTAATTAAGCCAATTATATAATAGGGTAATCCAAAATGATTTATTTATTTATTTTGAGGAATAGTAATTCTCTTAAATAATCATAAGCATGTGTAAATCTGAAATAATATTTATTTTTAAAGAGATATGCATAAGTTAAATTGTTGGAACTCATGTTGTTACTTGGTTTCCTGCATAGAAAACAAAAGACTTTTCATGATGATAGAGATTTGTTTGTGACACAAAAAGTCATGACTGCTTGTTCTTATGATATGATGTTCATATTTGTCCATATTAGTTGAGAAAGAACATTTAATTATTCATGTGTATTTATGAATACATTATCTTCATTATAAAATATATTTTTTACACATACAGCAGTCAAATAATTGATTTTTATAAGTATTATAACTAAAAATGGTGTTACCTAATTGTAGATCACTATTATATTATTGACGCTGGCTATCATAACATGCCTAGTGTATTTAAGGCTAGATTTAACAGCATAAATGTGTTTTTAATTTATACACTACCACAACATAAAATAATTTTAATTTCTTGTTGCATTTTAAATTTTTTAATTAAGCTACACGATAAAGCTAATTGTTTATTTATAGAATATAGTACAAAAAAAATTCAATTTTTAAATAAAAATGATACTAGGTAGATTTGTCTCATTAACAACAACAACAAAAGAGTTTGATTATTGCATATTAATTATGGAATGGTTATAATAATCATTAAGAATTTATTGTATCTTGATTAAGGTGTAAAACTTTATCATTTTTATATCTAATTCAATTTAATTAGATGAAATATTTCTCTTGTATCAAAGATAAATAATAATAATAATAATAATAATAATAATAATAATAATAATAATAATAATAATAATAATTTTGTATGTTAGAATACCAAGAATATTATTGAAAAGAAGTTTAAATTTCAAAAACTGAAATATTTTCTTATTGGAGAGGGAACTAAAAAAGAAAAGCTATTTTATGCTACTCAATAGTACTTGACATTTTGTCATTATTTATGGCATATAAGGTCGCCAAGCCACCATGCTCCGACATACGGATAACGTTGTTTAAAGACGTCAGCTTTGACCACAAGGTGTCTGTTAATGGCTACTGTTGACCAGAAATCAAGCGGCCACTGTCTAATTTCCTGCCTTGTTCAAAACCGTCGGGCGATTCACATTTTTTGCATAAAGCAAGTTTCACCCACTTCCATCGTAATGAACACTACCTTCCGCACTCTTAAATGATCCACTTTGGCGACCTAAGACCGTTGATTGGGAGTAAATTTCAAATTTCTTTTTTTTTAAAAAAACTTTTTATTTTTTATTTTTTAATATTTTTATATCGTTCTGCATATAAAATTAAAAAAAATCATCAAAATAGATTGTTTAGAAAGATTTTATATGCTGGACATTAAAATAACAGAAATTATATTTGATATTTTTTAACTTTAAATGTTTTTTTATAAAAATCTCTTACAATCTATTATTAAACACGTACTAGCCATATAAATTTACTCTTTTATTCAAAATCATCACCAAATGTTAAATATCATGTAAATCAATTTGTAGAGAACACATTATGGTAATATTTTCTCATAGCATCGGTATAAGAAATTATTTTATTTGAAAATTTAAACAAGTAAATATATTTAAATATGATTTATATTACTTTAAAAAAAAATATAGCTAAAAAATAAAAGCAGCATGTTTGAAAATCCATTACCAGATCATCAAGGAATATGACAGGAAGCACGCCATCAAGCATTCGTCCCCATTCTCCTCACTTTTCTCAAACAGCGAAGAGCCCACCAGGAAGAGCCTTATCTTCGATTTAGCACCCGTTTGGCGCACCAGTGCGTCTGGCGTTTGCCAAACAGGATGGAGTTTTGGTGTTTGGTAAAAACCAAACACTATTTTTTTGTAGTGGGACCCACCAAAATTAACACCCAAACGGCGTTTTTTGAAAAGCACCTTAGAGGTGCTTTTCAAACGCCGACTTGAACGGCGTCCCTGACCCATCCCAGGAACCTTAGCCAAAAGTAACCGTTGAAAACCAAAATCCCTACCTTATCCTCTCGTCTGCAACCTCCCATCTCAATTTTTGTTCTCCTCTGCAACTTCTACAACAACCCAAATCTCTACAAGAAATCTTTTGACGCGAATCAAGAATTTCGAGTTATTTGAAACAGAACACAATCTTATTTTTTTTCATTTCATAAGAGATGGCTGCTGCATGCTTGTAGAAGAAGAAGGAAATCACAACATTAATGAATAATTAAAACAGGGAGGGGAGCTAAAAATCTCAACCCTTACCCATCTGCACAAAAACTTCAAACCGTCTGCACCTTATCTTCTTCTCCTCCGTCTGCAAGCCTTCTCCCTTTCTCTTCTTATCGTCTTCACAGCCACACCCTCACCCTTCTCCTTCTGCCTTCTCTTCCTCTTTCATCGAGGCATGTGGGTAACGACTTCTTCTTTCACTTCCTTTCCACCAGCTAATGGCACCTGATGAACCAGCAAGAAGAAGCAGAAGATAAGAGGAAGATTGCTGTGAGATTGAGAGGACTGGACGGGAGGAGGGGGGCGGCTGGAGAAGATAAGAGGCTGGAGAAGATAAGAATGGGGAATGGTTTTTAACTATTATTATAAATGGGGAACGGACGGGGGGTGGGTTAATTGTTATTGTTAATTATAATAATTAATTATTATTATTATTATTAATAATAATTATTGTATTATAATAATAATTATATTATTATTATTATTATTATTATAATAGTTAGCATAAAAAAATAGAGATTTTAACGGCCGTAATTAATTTGATTGAATTATTTATAATGAAATGTATTTTAATTAATTATGTTTAAACTTATTAGTTACTTGAAATATATTATTTAGTGTGTTAATTTTAGTAATTGATAATTATATTTTTAGTTTGATGGGAGAATAAAAAATAATATTTGTTTTTTCATGAATTATTAATTACATAATATTATTATCATTATTAAATTTACAATATTTAAAAAAATTATATATATATATATATATATATATATATATATATATATATATATATATATATATATATATATACCCTTTTAAGTAATTTTACAAGTTAAAAGCAGTTTGTAAAGTTTGGAAACCAAACACCAAAACTCCTTTTTCTTCAACCTTCAACTCAACCACAGTTTTAACCAAACACTAAACTGCTTTTTTTGAACCACAGTTTAAAACTCCATTTTTAAAACTCAATTTTTTCAACCACAACCGCAACCGCTACCGCCCTCCCAAACAGGCCCTTAACTATAGAAGATGGAGGGCTTTCAATTACAGAAATGCCATCCTGAACAGCTGATAAAAGGCCACAGGGCTCCGCCATGGTTTCACATCAAAGCCACCTAAACCAAGCAAGCAACCAGAAATCAAATGGAACTGTCATTGTTCTCTCTCTGTTTTCTCTTCTCAATCCCCTTCATTTCCCATGCTACTGTTCCTCCTTCTTCAACATTTAAGTATGTCAATGAAGGAGATTTTGGGGAATACATTTCGGAGTATCTTCCAGATTATCGTCCACTTTCCATTGGTACTTCCCCTTTCCAACTAATCTTTTACAACACCACCCCAAATGAATACACTCTTGCTCTGCGTATGGGCACTGTGAGGTCAGAATCAACCATGCGTTGGGTTTGGGAGGCCAACCGAGGAAACCCAGTTCGTGAAAATGCCACTCTCACCTTTGGGGCGGACGGAAATCTTGTGTTGGCGGATGCTGATGGAAGGGTTGCTTGGCAAACCAACACGGCCAATAAAGCTGTCGTTGGCCTTAAATTGCTGTCCAATGGCAACTTGGTGCTTCATGATTCCAAGGGAAACTTCATCTGGCAAAGTTTCGACTCCCCTACAGATACCCTGCTGGTGGGTCAATCACTTCGCGTCGGAGGTGTCACCAGGCTTGTGAGCCGTGCCTCCGAGAAGCGCAACTCAGACGGGGCCTACACCCTGGTCATGGAACCCAAGAGACTGGCCATGTACTATAAGAGTCCGAATTCCCCTAAACCGTATATCTATTACGCTTTCGATTCAATATACAAAGATCGTCTGCAGAATGCGACTCTAACCTGCACTCCAAACTCCTACGACGATGCTGCTAATGATCTGAATTTGGAGTTATCTAACAGGAATCAAATGATACTGGCTAGACCCAAGTACAACAGCACGTTGTCGTTTCTTCGAATTGGGATAGATGGGAGCCTTAAAATCTACACTTACAACAATAAAGTGGACTATCAGTCATGGGAAGTGACCTACACTCTCTTTTCTAGAGATGATTTTCCGGAGGGAGAGTGCCAGCTACCCGAGAGATGTGGTAAATTTGGGCTTTGTGAGGACAGCCAATGTGTTGGTCACTTGGTTGCCCATTGCCGAGTGGACTCGTCGGCTGGAGCAAGTTCTGTGAGCCTGCGAAGCCACCAGCCTGTGGCTCCAAGAATTTTTACTACTATAAACTAGAAGGTGTCGACCATTCCATGAGCAAGTATGCAAGCGGGAGCGGGCCGATGAAGGAAGATGACTGCGGAAAGAAATGCTCAAATGATTGCAAGTGTTTGGGTTATTTTTACAACAAAGGCACCTCCAAGTGCTGGATTGCTTATGAACTCCAAACCCTCACCAAGGTTGCAAACTCTACGCATGTGGGTTACATAAAGGCACCAAAGCTCTGAAGAAAGCTCGACCTGCTTGTATGTTTGACCTACAAACTTCCAAGTTTTCTAGTAAATGGAGGTGATTTCATATAATTATGCCTATTTGTTTCATGACTGTTCTTAATCCCAAGTGGAAGAGTGACACTGTCTGCAGATGAATACTTTTAATAAAACACGACTGTATGCTTCAGTTCTCCACGAAAAAGAATGTCTCTTCGCTGGATGCCCTTTCAAACCCTCCAAAGTTATATTATATCGGTGATTTTCTTATTACCATGTGCCATACAGCACCCCATTATTTATTCAAAATTAAGAAAGGAGAGAGAAAACAGTTTTCCAAATCCAGTCCAGAGCTCATTTAAAATAATTCATAGATATAAATTAAACAACTTTGTCGCCATAATCGAGAGTTGTGAGCATTTGAAAGTTTTAGATCATAAGAGTATAGAATTGAAATTTTGAGTTATTTAGTTGTTCGTGCTAGATTTGTGTGTCTATGCTATGCAATGTCATTGGAAGATTGTTAATCTGTTAAAAAACTGATGCTTGGATTAATGCAAGCGTGTTTCAAAGAAATGGACCTGACTGTGAAAAACAAATATATAATTACATAATAAAAAAAAAACATATAAATTGACCAATTTAAACAAAAAATATCATGAAAATCTGGGAGAAAATAATAATTAGTAAAAGTTCTCATAGAAAGAAAATAAATAAAAATAACATATTCTAATCTCTAATTAGAAAAAATGCCCAATGATTAAATTAAAGAGGAGCTTAAAAAATGAAAGTGAACTTGGTAAATCTTCTAAGCCTAAACTTACAACTCGTGAAATCGTAGACCTAAGCTCCATGAAGAAACTCAATTCTTAACTAATTTAAAGTTGAATGATGAAATAAAAAAATAATAATTTAATAAATTTCCAAATTAAAAAATTAGCAATCAAGAGAATAGAGATCAAATTTCATTAGAAAAGAAAAAAAAAACTTAAAGAAGGGTTAAATTGTACACCATGAAATTCTATACATAGGTTTAATAAAAAAACTAAATTCCCAACAAATTTAATGTTTAGGGAATGAAATCAAGAAAAAAATGAGTTAAAAAAACATTCCAAAGTGAAAAACAAATAAAAATAAAATAATAAGAGTTAAATTTAATAGAAAAGAAAATTGAAAGATGATGAAATCATAAGAAAAAAATTAAAAACTATCTCAAATAAAATAAACTTAGCTTGATACAATAGTAGATAATTCAAACAAACCAAACTTGGCCCAAGTCAACTTGATTTAAGCCAAGAAACTCATGACATGACATATCAGATTGGGATAACTTTATACAAGGATGTAATAAAAAAAAATAGAAAAAGACCTACAACAAAACTAGGCAACTTAAAAACATCATGAAATCAAATTCCTGATCAACAAAATACCGAGGGATGAAATTAGAAAAGAAAGTTTCAATAAAAAAATACATATCAAATCTAAATAAAATAAAACAAACTATTAAGAGATGCAATTGAAAAATAAATTAAACCAATAAAATGATAAAAAAACAACAAATAAATTAGAAAAAATGTGATAAATAAAAACATCAAAGGAGGATTAAATTGAAATAAAAATCCAAAATCATGTATAATTTGAAATAAAAAATAGCAACAGAAATAACCACATGTAATTTTTTTTTGAAAGGATACTTTGAAACTTTGAAGCGCCATATGTTAGCAAAAGATTGTGAATATGAGGTTGCTATGAAGAAAAAAAAAAGAAAAAAGGTCATCAACATCATACCAAAGGAAATTTAGTCTCATGTGCTACCCCATGATGAAAAAGTGGGCATGAAGATTTAAATGGGAACATTGAAGCTAGCGTTGGTCTCTAAACTACACCACTTACATCATCTTAGTAGAGCAAAAATAGCCTTGTTAGCCCTCTTGAATATCATATACGCCCACTTCAATAGCATGTGCCATCATTTTTTTAATAGTAAGTCATATTTTATCTTTTCTAATATACCAAATTGTCCTTGATCCAAGTCGAGAAAAAAAAACATAGTGAAAATACCTAAGAATTCATGGATGGAGATAATCTTAAAAGGCTACACACTCGTTTTGTTGTTGTATTGAAAGGGAAATCTCAAAACACTCCTCTGCCTTTTGACCTAGCTAGAAAATTCCAAACCATTTTATATTGTTTTTTTTAAGTATACCAGCTATTAGCATGCGCTTCGCCTCATAGAGAAAAAATGTTTTGTCTCGTTTTCATATATATAATTTTTTATTTTTTATTTTTTATTTTGGTTTTTATTTTTTAATTTTTTGGTTTAGTTTTGATCTTTTTATTTTTTTGATCTTTCTTGGATAGTTTTTAATTTTTTATTTGTATTTATGTATCTATATTCTTAGTTTTGACTTTTAAATTTTATTGTTATTTATCTTAATAACTCTCTCTTATGCATGTATAATGAATCTTTTGTTTTAGTGTTATTTTATCTTTTTTTAATTTGTTTTGTTTATGCGTGACTTAATATTTTTTAGTTTAAAGTGATTTTTATTTATAGAAAAATTCATTTTTATTTTATTTTTTAAGATTTATTCTTCATATTATTATATTAAAAAAATTTCAGAGCAATGAGATTAAATTAATTAGAGAATTTCTCAAAAAAATTAGTTCATTTTTTATATATATTTTAAGGTGTTAATATTAAACAAAAATAAGAAATATATAATTAGCCTCGCATATTTTTAATAAGAAAAAACCTTAAAAATAATCTTTATTATTATTTTAAATGATTTATTCATAATAAAATGAATATATAAAAAAAACTAAATAATCAAAAATTTTGTAGGATGATTATTTCGCTTAGATGTATAGCATCATAAAAAAAATCTAGGACCATTAACATTTTTTTTACATGCTAACAAATGTGGTTCTGGCTGCGGCATGGTAAGTAACTCATATATTTTTTTTTATACATAATTTGGCCCAATTTTCCCACCTGTTTCATCTATGTGTGACTTTATATATTTTTTATTTACTTGATATTAAATCTGAAATATCATACATAAAAAAGCTGTAAAGGTCAATTTTTAACAAAAACAACATCGACTAATGAATTATTTTGATTATTATGACATTGTTATTATCATGATTATTAAATTGTCAAAATTATTATAGTTTCTATTATAATCATTATTATAAATAATTAATATTCTGATTATTACTGTCAATATTATTATAATTATTGTCATTATTACGACAATAATCATCACGATAACCAACACTATTATTTTTATTAATATCATTTAAATTACAATTAATATTATTATCATTATTATAACTGTTTTTGTTATTATTGATATTTTTATATTATTTCATGAGTTATTGTTATTATTACTATCAAAGCTATAATTAGTAACATCATAAGCACTATAACCATTACAATAAATTATAATCATTAGTGACATTAATTATGATCTATAATGTCACTATTATCATCATGATCATAATACCTAATATTATTATTATTAATACATATAAAATAATAAAAAATATTAAATCTCTCAGAGGAATCTTTCTTCCTCCATGCTTTCGTGGAATGCTAAAGTGGCAGATGTCATTGAAAATGGGAGTTGGTCTTTCCCGCAGGTCTCTTTGCTTAACCAATAGCTATGGTCCAGAATTAATTTTCAACCCGATATTTCTAGGGAAGACTCGGTGGTATGGGTTCCTAATAGTATTGGGCAATTCTCCATTTCCTCGGCTTGGGAGCACCTAAGGGCCCGGAAGCCAATTAATGCTCTCCATCGCCTGTTATGGCACAACATCCACATTCCCAGACACTCCTTCGTGCTTTGGCTGGCAGCTCAGAGAAGACTTCGAACTCTGGACAGGATGCACTATTCTAATGGCGAGGATACAACCTGTCGGCTCTGTACTCGGGTCCACGAGTCCCATGACCATCTCTTCTTCATGTGCAGATACTCCCTTCAAGTCTGGAAGTACATCCAAGTTAAAGCTCATACTCGTTGGCCAAATTTAACGTGGAATAGCCTAGTGGAGTGGACCTCGCATAGGTGCCAGGACACTAAATCCACTAACAACAAGATTGGAGCTCTTATTTTCACAGCCACGGTCTATTATATTTGGCAGGAGCGTAACAAGTGGATATTTCAACAGCTCTCTCAACCGGCAACTACTATTGGAGAAGCCATTTTTCAGATGATAAGGGACCATATTATGTGCACCAATGGGATCTCTTTGACAGACGGGACTCGGGCAATTTGGAATATCCCTTGGCCAACAAGGCCTCTTCGAGACTCCGGTCAAGATCTTTAGCAGAGGGGCTGCTGGCCTTATCGGCCTCTTGGGCCTCCTTTGTTTGCTGGTTAGCTTCAGGTGGGCAGTAGCTCCTGCCTTTCTCATTTTAAAGTCTTGCTTATGGTGGTTTGTTTGTAAGCCGTTGGGCTGTTTCTGGGTTAAGGCATCATAGGCCTTGTAGTGTTTTAGGCCCGATGGGCTTCTCTTGGTGGCAGGCTTTAGCCTCTACCTGTTTGCTGTTTGCTTAGTCGGCTTGTACATTCTCCATCTTTAATATATTTATCTTCTCCAAAAAAAAAAAAAAATGGAACAGGTAAAGGAATTGTCATACTTACACTGAAGATAAACGTGACCCCATCGCAGGCAACAGAGGTGACAATACTTCTGAGAGCTCTGTACGTTAATCACTAATTTCTACACGTGTCTTGACACCTGTATAAATCAATCTTTTTTAACAGTAATTAAACAGTTAACAAAAATAAAACGACATAAACACCTCCAAAACCCAGCCCTTAAATTTTATGGACCGAAGGACATAAACGTATTTACACTACTCTAATCCACAATAAACTGTGAGTATGGCTACAGTAGAAATCCCACATGGTTTAGCTTTTTATATAATTCTAGGTGGAGCGTAGTCTTGGATTTTCTCTTAGAGGAAAGCCCAAGTTTTAAACATGTAAACTATAAGATTTACATCTTAAAGAGTTGGTCACACCTTTAGTGAATTCAAAATCAACATATACATCAATTAATTTACTCTTATGAACGTTTATTTTTAATCCTAAGCATAGTTAAAACAAGTTAATAATGTTTTTAACATTCTTAAGAACTTATATATCATTGTGGGAAAAATCACCATATCATCGGCATATTGTAGAAAAGTTGTTATTTAAGAAGAAGATAATTAGACTTTTGAATATAGTCATTTTCATTACCTGAACAAAAATAACTATTAACCCTTGTACAATAATATAAAACAAAAATTATGTCAAAAAGGTATTTTTTCCTATTATCCTTCTGCATGTGAGAACCATAAGATAAGTTGTATATATATACAATCTAGATTCTAAGAATCCATTTACCACTAAAACCCATAAAATCTATAACTTCTAAAATGAGACCTAAGTCATTGAATCAAAAACCTTTAGAAAATGCATGTTTTGTTTTTAAATATAACCATGGTGCATTGTCTTTGTATACTATCTATAATTTTCATGTGCCAAAACAAATCAAGTACTTGCCTTCTTGATATTAAAGTAAATAGAGTCATTAATCACCTCATTTATAATTTTTATAAGCCTCAAAGATAGAATCTTAACAATGATCTTATATTTTCCATTTATAAGACTAATAGGCTTGGATTTATTAGCAACTTTAATATATGCATTATTAATTTCTTTTGGTATCCAACTAATCTTGAAAAAAGATTAAATTGGCAAAAAGAACTCTTTAATAAGTGTCCATGTCTTTTTTTTATAAAAAAATGAAATTGAAATCATCATGTCTTATAGCTTTCGATTCATCATAACTCCACGTTGCATCATTGACTTCCTTCGAGATGATCTCTCTTTTCAACCAAGTTGAAGAATCATTGTTTGACATCTTAAACACCATTAACAAAAGAGCTAAAAGAGCTCGGCCTCAGTACTGTAGCCCGTGACCCATTTGCACTGTGGACTGGTCTATTGTCCTCCGTGCGTCGCGCGAGTTCGTCCACCCTTTTTTTTTCTTTTTCCGGCTATGAACAGTGTAGTGGCGATATTAGCCCTGGTAATAGGACAAAATAGCATTTCGGCTAAGGGGTAAATAACGTTTAGGCTCAGGGGTGCGGGCGTAATTGCACGAGTACAGACCGGTCCGGTCCGGTCCGGTCAGGTCCACCGCAACCCTTTATTTTTTTTTAATATTTTTGAAATGGCTAAAGACGGTTATAGCCCCCGATAAGACAAAATCGATTATTTAAGGGCAGGGACATAACGATAACTGACCATTATTATTTATATATTTTTCGAAATCTGTCAGCCGCGTGCGGTCACGCGGCCGACGGTGTCCCCCCTGACAACCCTTTCAAGTGGCGCGTGCGGTATGATACGGTGGCCGGAAATGGGCTACTGGAGTCTAATCCGGTGCGCCTTCGCTTGGTCTTCCTCCCGGTGCGGCGCATTTTGCCACACGGTGTCCGTGGACGCGGCGGAGGCCGTTTAAAGACGGCGGCAACGTTTCTCTCTCTCCCCTGCACGTAAAAGTGCAGGAGAGGCCCCCGTGTTTTTGCCTTTTTCACTTCGGTCCCTCAACTTGCAATTTCCTTTCCTGCACCTTTCACTTCTGTTACATTAGTTTTAATTTGCTTCGATTTGGTCTTTCAGGTTGAAATTAATTAAATGTGCACCTTTCACTTCGGTCCTGCAACTTTTTATTTCCGAATTGGGTCCAAATTGGTCAATAAATTCGGTACACAGGTTTGAATTTTTGCAATTTTGTCCTTGGATTGAAATTGATAATAAATGTGATTTTCATTTCAGCCCTTCAACTTTTGATTTATGATTTAAATCCCTGTTTAAATTTTTAATGCTTATCAAATAATTGCTACGTTTTTCCTAATAATTTTATTTTCCATCGATTTTTTTTTCTTTGATTTATTTCTGCCACTTTCATTAATTAGAATAATAATAATAATAAAAATAATAATAATAATAATTATATAATAATAATAATAATATATATTTTTTCTTGCTTACTCTTTTGTTAATGTTTTTGAGTGTTTTTTTTTCCGTGAAAATTTTATAGTTTTAATTGTTTTTGCAATAATAGCAATAGTCATTTTATATCTAATATTACTTGGGATAAAAGACAACTCAAGAACAAAAAATAGACAAATTTACCTAGGTTACCTACAATTAAAAAACGATACAAGTCACTTTTGTCTCGATTACACTGTTCCTTTTAAACGGCAAACAAGTCATTATTATATGTTTTAATATTTATTGCATATTATCGCCTAAAAATATATAAAGAGATAAAAAAAATGACCTCGGATTTTTTGCAAGAAAAAAATTAATATCAGCATTCTTAAATACATTTAATATAATAATATGAAGAATAAATCTTGTAAAATAAAATAAAAATTGGCGTCGAATTTTAATTTTGTGCTCTTTTGTTCAAGTTTATTTCTGGAAAAAAAATTGGATTTTTAATATTTAAGATCTAATATTACCCGGGAAAAAATACAACTCAAAAAAACAAAAGGTAAACAAATTTGCCTAGATTATATACAATTACAAAATATATGAGGCACTTTCTGTTTCAACTACACTGTTCCTTTTAAACGGCAAACAAGTCATTATTATATGTTTTAATATTTATTGCATATTATCGCCTAAAAATATATAAAGAGATAAAAAAAATGACCTCGGATTTTTTGCAAGAAAAAAATTAATATCAGCATTCTTAAATACATTTAATATAATAATATGAAGAATAAATCTTATAAAATAAAATAAAAATTGGCTTCGAATTTTAATTTTGTGCTCTTTTGTTCAAGTGTATTTCTGAAAAAAAAAATTTGGATTTTTAATATTTAAGATCTAATATTACCCGGGAAAAAATAAAACTCAAAAAAACAAAAGGTAAACAAATTTGCCTAGATTATATACAATTAAAAAATATATGAGGCACTTTCTGTTTCGACTACACTGTTCTTTTTAGACAGCAAATAAGTAATTATAGCACGCAAAAAATATATATTCCTTTTTTGAAAAATATTGCAATGTTTTTATTTATAATGTGTCAGATCTAATATTACTGGGGAAAAAAGGCAACTCATATTGTTTTTTTTTAACAAATTTACCTAGGTTATCTACAATTAAAAAATATAAAAATCACTTCCCATTTTGATTACACTATATAATATGTGAGACTAAGTATATGTGTTTAATATTTATTTAATATTATCGCCTAAAAATATATAAAGAGAGAAAAAAAATGAGCTACGATTTCTTGAAAAAAAATTAATATCGGCATTCTTAAAGATATTTAATATAATAATATGATGAATAAATCTTATAAAAAAAACTTTGGCTTTGAATTTAAATTTATATTTTAGACCCTTTGTTTGTTTCTTTTAAGAAACGGTGACCTTTTTTTCACATGTATTTTTGATTTTTTACTGTCCACCTCAGTTGTTCTTTTTTAACCGCGTTTCTTTTGTTGTTTTGTTTTTTTAACCAGAGTATCCGTGACAACAAATTTCTTATAAATCATTTCACCTTCTTAGCAAATTTTCTAACAAATTTTATCAAAAGTTTTTTAGCAATAGCAATATTCAATTACATTTTGGTTGAAAAAAACTATTTTTAGCATATTTTATCAATTACAATTATACTAATTAAATATTAAAATAACAAAATACAACATTTATAAAATCAATTAATTTTCTACATAGATAAAAATGTCCAGCGAAGCGGGCTAATCAGCTCGTACTTTCTATATACAGTTTATCAGCAATATCACTATTAAACAACCTAGAGAAAATATTTATAGTCTGAAATTTGATCTCAAAAAGGATAAAAATAACATTCTCACCAATAACTATTATATTGAAGAATATGCTTTTATTGGTCAAAGAAGTCGACTTCTAAAAGAGTCTAGTATTCTTGTCACTCAGCTTACATTAATCATTCTTTACATTTTGCCTTAAAAGAGATTTATAATGTCCATTTAAATGACCAAACTTAGAATTTAAACAATTCAACTCTTCACATTAACATCTATTCGACTTCAACTTTCACTATTTCTCAATAATTTACTAATTAATAAAGCCTTGTTTCTAGGTACTCAGTTTTACATGAGTAAAATAGAAGATAGAGAGTGAGAGGGAGCTTAATATGGAGAGTGTTAGTAATGATGATGATGTAATTGGTGTTACTGGAGTATTTTAGCTCGATATCAAAGTTAGGCATATTAGATAAAACCCTTTAATGGGGATAATATTTTTCTTTTAGCATCATAAGACTCGTACCATAAAATCTTTGCTAATTAATTAGATCTTTCTAGTGAGCATAATACTAGGTGACGACTATAAATATAACATTTCCCTTTAAACAAAAAGATGTTAAATAATTGTTCCTTTTTTCCCCTTAAATTTTGTTATGAAGTCCCTTATCATATATTGAGTGATGTTGACATGAGACATACATGTTCAACATTAAAAACACAAATATGACACCTATAATGTATGATATGGCATGTTACTTAGGCCACCCATTAATGAATGAGAGTAGTTATATCTAAAAAGGTACGTGACCAGGTTTAATTATGTGATCATTCATATTGGCACTACCTTCCACTAAATTTAAAAGGGTATTATATGCCTTAAATGGTTCGAGACAACATGCTTTAAAGGATGCTGACAATGAGGTCTTACAAAAGTATGTATTAAATTATGACTTTAATAAGTTAAATATTTGTAAATCATAGTTTGATGGTGTGAACTAATTACAAATATGTCATAGCATATTTATTGTATATGTTTGGAAATATCCTATTCACAAATCCTAAAAAGAGATATGTATCACTTATTTATCTAATGCTTATCAAGGATTTCGATAGGATTCCTATATATACACACACACATATATATAAGGTTATGATGTCTTGGGATATTTGTACAAACATTTATACATTGGATACATGAAGGTGGCAAAACAAATTAGGAGATGTTTACTACTTTTATTGGTATGAATCAAAAAAATTAAAATTTTAAATTACAGCTTAAAAATTAATAATAAATTCAAAAAATCACTTGATGGTTTTTTGACATGGTTATAGTCCTATGAGAATCTTCATATGGGTTATCCCTAGCATTCTTAGAAACCAATTATGATTGCCAAGACTATGAGGGTTACAATATAGCTCCCATTAAGATGTAGATAATGTTATCTTTAAAATAATTGTAAGCAGCTATATTGTCTAAATACAACTAGAAAAATTATTAACAAGCTTATGGTTTATAATGTTAGGTGGTATGAGAATAGGGTGTTTGATACTAATATCATACATGTATTGTTGTTTTATTAGAGCGAGCTAGATAGACAACAACCTTTCCTACGATGTTTTGAATAATTTGTTTCATAATTTAACTTCACTTGTACTTATTACTTTCATTTTATAATTTTGACACTTATGATTTAGGTAATGTGGTCTCTATACGAGCATGATAAATTAATAGTTGCTCATATAGTTTCTACTAGTATGTGGAATCCTAGATAACAGTGGTCTTGTTAGTGCTTTTAAGATGGTGATGTGATAGTTCAGGTACATACATCATGTTAAAGTTTATGTTGATAAAAGTGATGCGTTGCACACTATATGTCATTAAGGTAAAAATAAAATTAGGATTGGTTAAGCCACCATGTAATTTATATATCATAATAGGATGCGCGGCATAATAAGATATTTATAAAGATACATCATGTGATTATATACGAGGACTATATTTCTTTTATATAGTTAACATTTTGGGTCATCACACTAGACCTTGAATAGGTAACTATACTAGAAAACTTGAAATACAAGCAACATGTGAAACAAATTCAAAATACCTAAAGTAATCATAACTTCTTAGAATTAATATATGTTGAATGATGTGTTTTATTTATGAGATATTTAATGTATGTTGTTGATGATATTAGGTTAGTTTGTTGTTAAGTGAGGGTGGATAGGTCGTCTTTATGCTTCATAATCTTGATGAAGAAAATGAAGGATACATAATATATGCCTCATTGGTTAATTGTTTGCTACAATACATTTGCAAAATTTAGAAAGACGTTAACTATTGATGATGTCCTCGACAAGAACTAGGCCTCTCGAACAATAGATGGTAGTGTTATTAATGAACCTGTCAAATTTGGTAGATGCTATTAATGAACCTATCAAATTTGGTAGATGCTATAAGCATAAATAGATAGACTTGCTTATAAGTTATTGATATATTATATTGTCTTGTTCTATTAATTATGTGTTTTATGTTGTGTTGTTTTTTTTATGAGTTTGTAGTTAATTTTAATGTGTTTTATTATATTTATAATATGTTTTGTATTTTTTTTTAGGTTAGTTAAGTTGAGATTCATGTTTTGTTTTTGGATTTGATTTGAAGTACTAGAAATGGAAATGGAAATGGAAATCTAACAAGTCTATACGTGAATGGAAATATTATGGTTATTTGTTAAGTTTAATGTTAATTTGAATATTGTTAAGCTCTTGGACTTATAAGGAAATGAAAATTGATATGTCATGTTTTAAATAACCGTTAAACGGGTTTTATAAACCAAATAAGTATAGTTATTATGCAATTCACCCTAAATTCAAAACAAAATTTATAAAAAAATGCTTGATAACAAAACTATTTATAAAAAATGAAAACAAGACAGAAATTATAGATATTATTGTAATTCACTAAGAATTCAAAACAAATTTTGATGATAAGCTACTAGAAAACCATATAAATAATGAGAATAGAAACATTGCAAAAAATATAGTTTTTATAAAATGTTTAGTTTTATAAGAAAAGAACTTTGATCTAAATGGTGTTGGTAGTCTTTAATTTCAAATCAACTAGAGATTTAACATTATAGCCCCGATGGTTTGGGGTTAGTGTTTAATATTTAATATTTAGATTTGGTTAAGAATAGTTATGGTTAGTTTGTTTCTTTTGTTATGCGTTTGGGGTTATGAATTTGGTTAGGGTTTGTTTTTGTGGTTAAAGGGTTAGGTATTAATTAGGATTAGGGTTTGGGAATGGGGTTTGAATTACAATTAATTAGTGTTTAGGGTTAGTTTTTGTGGTTAAAGGGTTAGGGATTAATTAGGTTTATGACTTGGGAATGGGGTTTGAATTACAATTAATTAGTGTTTAGGGTTTGGATTGGGTTTTTTTTTTATCATCTATAGGTTAATGGTTAGTAATGTTTAGGTCATAGTTAATGTTATAGATTAGTAGGGCTTGATGGATAGTTTGGTATTGTTAGGGTTTTGGGAAAAATTAATTGAAAGTTTATGGTTTGGTATATGTCACAGTCTTAAAATACGACATCTACCAATTATCTTGTTTTCTATCATGACTTCTTAAAATTTCATGTTTTGGAACTATGACAAATATAAAAAAAAAAATATTATTCCTATAATTCTTTTTACATCTACACTATTTTACCAAGAATTTTAAAGTTATTAGTGCTAATAAGCAAAAATATCATTTTATTTAAGGATAAAATCTCTTGATTTTTGTATCTAAAATATATTATGTAAAGCAAAAATAATTAGTGAAAATTATTTGATTTTTAGACTAACCTTTTTAAAGACATCAATTGATCGGGAGTTGTTCTTATTTTGAACAATACTAGTAGCTCATTATGACCGCTTCTTGTTTGATACGATAACAATTGGTTTTCAAAGTGTTTTTTATTTGAAAATTCATCAGAATGATTTTTTTATATAAAAAAAAATCAACATCAATATATTATAAAATAAAGAAACATAAAAAATATTTAAAATAAAAAAATTATTTTTTAAAAAACAATGTTTTGGCCTCAATAACATACGCATTTTAGAATCATGTCCATACCAATTTCTTTTTAGTTAGGGTAAATAAAAGTTTCAAATAAGTATTTTATGAACAATTTTGAATCTGATTGTTAAACTTTTGTAGGTGGAAGGTGATTTCAATTACAAAGTATTCTATATTCCACTTTAAAAGTTCTAAGAGATTTTTTTTAAGATGAAACATTGTTTATTTTATTTTTTTATATACCTTTCATCATATAAAATATATAAATATGTTATTTTTATAGAATTTCTAAATTGAAATAAATAAATTTAAATAATATAGATTAAAGTGAAAATGATAGGGTGGACTCTTTTTATTAATACAACCACTAAAAAGTCTTATAATAAATGTATATATTTTATGTTTAACTTAATCTAAACAGCACAAAAATATACTATGTTACCAAATATTATAATTATTTTACTTCATAGCATAATGAGCATAACATATGAATTAAGAATTGGAAGCAAGTCAAGAAAGATAGCCATCATCATCATCATCATCATCATCATCATCATCATCATCATCATAATAATAATAATAATAATAATAATAATAATAATAATAATAATAATAATAAATGTCATAACCCAAAAATGGGTTATTCCCCAAAATCTATACAAAATAAAACAAAAATATCAAAGATAAAATAAAAAGGGTTGTGGTTGGTAGAAAAATCAAGGTGGAGATTTTGGATGTTTTTGAGAGCTCGATCGTACTTCTTTTGTGCCCAAAAGTGATGGAAAATGCATATTCAAAGCTAAAATAATTTATTATTCGATAAATCTGCATAAAAATTAAGATGAAAGTCATAATTATATTTTGTTATACGTTAGTATGATTTAATCGTGGGCCAATTGAAAGTATAATTATGTTTAGAAATTAATTTAGGATCAAATTGAAGGATTTAATTAAGTGAAAGGAATTAATTATATTTTAAATTGGTCAAATTAATTTTATTAAAGGCTTAATCAATGAAAAATCAAGTTTTTAAGCTTAATTCGGGTTCAATTGACAAAATTGGAAATTTTTGAAGACCAAAATAAATTTTTCCAAGCCAATTATGTGAAGTCAGGGGTCAAATTGAAGAAAATTGAGAGTTTAATGGTCAATTGAGGGTCAAATCGCATAAATTGGAGAACAAGGAATAAAATAACGAATAAAGCTAAGGTTGTTGTTGAAATTCTGACGGGGAGACAATTGCATAAAATTACAAGTTTAAATCCAATTAGAGGTGCAATTAGAAGAATTACAAATTAAAGGACCAAAATACATTTACATCTCCCAATATCTCAAATCCTGCACACGTGACTACACTGTTCAATCACCTGAACAGTGCAGGCACGCTGCTACAGGAGGCAACCATCGCTGCACACAATTGGCATCTAAAGGGTTACCTCCTTGGCCTATAAATAGAGCAGGGGAAACCATTCACAGCAAGAGAAAAATTTACAGAAACACGAGGAAGTTTACAAGGGGGAGCAATTTTATAGAACACGGGGAAGATTATTATAGTGTAAAAATTGCACCATAACCACCAGCAACGTCCACTCTTCCCCTTCCTCAATGCCAGTAGAACCACATCGGTAGCCCTCTCTCTCCCATAGTCTGGCAGCAGTCTCTCTCTCCCTCTCAACCGATAACTCTCTCTCTCTCTCTAAAATCAGTTGTAGCCGACTCTCTCTCTCTCCTCCTACAGCAGCAGCTCCTGGCAAACATCAATGGTTGTTCCCTCGGCAGGCTTAGCTCTTTTTCTCCAGCGTCGGCAACATAACAACAAACCTCATGCACAAAACTATCCCCTTTCAGTAGCTCTCCAGACCATAACAAACTACTATTTTTGATACCGCCACCACTAGCAAAACCACCTCGGCCGCCTCTACCCGGCGATAATGGCAGATGAGCCTCCCATCTCCGTCCATCTTTTGTCATTGTTCACTTACATGTGAACAGTGGCATGGTGGAAGTGCTGGACAGTGTCTAGGCGGGCCACCAGGGAGGCCTTGGCCTCCTGGGCTACTAGGGCTGGGAAGCCCAGACCAAAAAGGGGTGGGCCATTCAGCCCATCCCAAAAAAGAAGCAAAAAAAGAGTGTTGGCAATCCAGCCCTAAATGATGGGTCTCTCATCCCATCAGGGCTAGGCAACTGGCCCACATAGAAAAAATAATAAAAAGATAAAAAAAAATACAAAATACAAATTCTGTTATAAAAAGAATAAATAATTAACATGGAAGAACATAGACATCAAAATATAATCAAAAGAGACAATAGAGAAATACCTTTCTTATTATGAATCCCTCTATTTTTCCAAAGTGTTAAGAATACAAGACAAGAAGTCCATATATAGGAGAAGGAAATGAACCCAAGGGTTATGGAAATCCAAGAGACTAAATTCAAGAGTCATGGCATTCAATACACATAAATATGAATTTATAACACTTCCCCTTGAATGACCATGTACTTTAAAATTTAATAGAGCATTTATATAGATACCTCAAGATCCATTTATGAATACTTCAGGATTCATCAAAATAATGTCAAATTGCATCATTAAAACCTCGCAAAGAAAAACCCAGTGGGAAAAAATCTAAGCAAAGGAAAAAGAATACAATTTGCATTGACTTCCCCTCCAAAGTACATGTCTTATGACAAATCTTTAAGATGATGCATTCCAATATTATGGACAAGTTTCTTGAAAGTTGAGGCAGGTAAAGACTTTGTAAATAAGTCTGCTAAATTATCACTTGACCTAATTTGTTTGATATTAATTTCTCTCTTTTGTTGGAGCTCGTGAGTATAAAAGAACTTTGGTGAGATATGCTTTGTTTTGTCCCCTTTAATATAGTCTCCTCTGAGTTGAGTGATGCAGTCAGCAATATCTTCAAACAATATTGTGGGACTATTTTCAATGGCTGACAATCCACTTTTATTTATATGGTGGATAATTGATCTTAGCCATATACATTCTTGACTTTCTTCATGTATCGCGATAATCTCTAAATGATTTGATGAAGTAGCCACTAATGTTTGTTTGACAGATCTCCAAGAAATTGCAATACCACTATATGTAAATAGATAACCTATTTGTGATCTCTCTTTGTGGGGTTCAGAGAGATAACCTGCATTTGTATCCAATCAATTGTAAATTTGATCCACAATAAAATAATCTCATTTTGGTTGTTCCGCGGAGATAACAAAATATATGTTTAACTCCATTCCAATGTCTTTTTATCGGAGTGAAAATATATATTGCCAATAAATTTACTGCAAAAGCTATATCTGGTCTTGCATAATTTGCAAGATACATAAGTGCTCAAATAGCACTAAGATATGGTACTTCAGCACCAAGAATATCTTCATCCTCTTATGGAGGTCGGAAAGGGTCTTTTTTCGCATCAAGTGATCGAATAATTATGTGTACTCAAAGGATTTTGAAACGAAAATTGGACATCGTAACCGGTTTATGATTATCCGTTGGAATTTGGCCAAAATATCAAAAATAATTATAAATATTTTTGTTTCATCTATCAGGGTGTAAATTTACATTGTAAAGTACACCAGCGGATAAAATTTTTTACTACGGTGTAAAATTAAATTGTAAAGTGCACCCGTAGATAAAAAAGAGTTTTACCACGGTGTAAGATTACATTGTAAAGTACATCCATAGAAAGAAAAAAAAACTTGTAACTGCGGTGTAAAATTACAATGTAAAGTACACTCGCAGACAAAAAAAAATGTTTTTTTTTTTTTTTTGAAAATGCAGTGTAAAAATTTTAACTTAGAAAAACAATCAAACAACAATGCAGCTTACCTTAGGTATGGTGCACTGGGGGTGATGCGTCTTCCCCTTGCACAACAAGTCCCCTTACCCAAGACTCTCGCAGACCAATAGGTTTCCTAGTGACCGTAATACTAGGTGGCGACTCCTAATAATTATAGTCGTAAATTTTACGGCTATAAACAACCCCCATTTCACTGCGCACCGTTGTCTCCCCCGAATCAAAGGGGGGATGGCGGGGCGCGAAGCGCGTAAAAAATCGCCGTCGCGACAGATGGTGACTCCACTGGGGACTTTTGCTGGACTGAGCATTGTTTGTCTGATTGTTATTTTTGAGTTCATTTTTTACTCGCATTCTTACTGCTTTAGCATGCAATTTTAATTTCAGTCAACACATATCATTGGATGTGAATTATTTTCATCATGCATTTTAACTTTGCAAATAAACCCAATTCTAGGTTAGGTGGGGATTAGCGGTCTGCCTCATGACTTTCAGTCGGGGTTCAGATTCGTGAAACATCCAACTATGAACTGAGTGTTTACTTGATAATGGCGGTCATAATGTGCCCCAACCATTTCTTGTAAACCCCTACACCACCTTCACGTGAGGCGGTCACTGGGCAGTTCATAGACCTTTTGAGACCAGATAAAAAACTTACCCCTCATGTAATGACTTAGGACAGGAGTTTAGGATCCGCAACAAAACCCAACTTTCGTACAATCAGCAGTGCCGACACCTATACCAACCTCAACAGTTATAGAAGCATCAGAGGGTGTCGACCAAGATAAGATGGCAAAGCTGGAAGCCAGGATAAGGGTCATCGAAGGGGCAAATTTATATGACCCAGTACAAGCTGCAGATATGTGTCTAGTCCCAAATGTTGTAATACCGAAAAAGTTTTGTATCCCTGAATTTATCAAATACACCGGGACACAATGCCTTATCACTCACCTAAAATCATACTGTAACAAAATGGCAGAAGTAGTGCATGATGAAAAACTACTGATGCATTTTTTCCAAGACAGTTTGAGTGGGGCAACCTTGAATTGGTATATGAGACTAGACAACACCAGGATCCGTAGCTAGAAAAATCTGGTAGATGCTTTCATCAAGCAATACAAGTACAACATGGACATTGCTCTTGATAGAACTTGTATGCTCAAAGATGGAGAGATCTCGTTGCACAGGTACATCCTCCGCTTCTAGATAAAGAGATGGTAACATTATTCGCTAACACGCTAAAAGCGCCCTATTACGAACATGTAATGGGCAGTTCAGCACAACAATTCATGGATGTTGTAGCCGTGGCAGAGCGAATAGAGCAAGGAATTAGAAGTGGTAGAATATCTGCACCTGTGGAGAAAAAAGGCTTTGAAGGCAAGAGAAAAGATGTCGAGCATTTTGAAGACGACTATAATGGTAGGAACAACCAATTCCAAAACTACCATAACCCTTCAACTGAAATTACCAACATCAATCTTCAAGCCAAAGATCCACCTAAGAACTTCCCAAAAAGAAATTACCAGAAAATCCAAGAACAGCTACCTCCGCTACCATTGCCTTTGAATGAGATGTATCAAAAGTTGGTAAGCATTAAGCAAGTAGCTCCTGAACCTCAGGCACCTTTGCAACCACCTTACCCTGATTGGTACAAATCCGATCTCACCTGCGAATACCATGCTGGAGCTGCAGGGCATAGCATTCACACTGTGGTGCTTTCAAGAAGAAGCTCATGCAATTGATTAAAGCGGGGTGGATAACATTCGAAGAAAATTCAGGTCCTGCATCCAATTAGGCTTCACGGAAATAGAATATCAAGTGTCCGCACCATTAAAGTGACGTCGGCAAAAGCTTTTGAAAGGGAGTGTGCCGATATCAGGAGATGAAGTCTACTTCCATGATTTCCATTTTGTTTTGGTCATGTCCGCACATTATAATCTTGTTTTGACTTGTCGGTAATTTTGCTTGTAACGCCACAAGACTTTTGTTAAGCAAACATTTCTCTTCAGTGATCATGTATTTGCTTGTGTTTACGATGTGTTCTTGCTTATTGTTTAAATAACATAAACACACCTGATATCCGTTTCATCCAAATTATACATGATCTCATGATTTCATCAAGATTTTTGGTAAATCAAATTCTAGTACGAAGATAAAGGCCAATTTGATTTTTGTTTAACAAATATGTTCTGGGAATTCAAAGGATTTCTTTGAAAGGTGATCTCATACCACCAGAACCCACATAATAAAGCTAATCTCTTAGCCAAACAAATAATCCAAAAAAATCAAAAACTTGTTGTCGCACGTCGCTGCGCGGCGTCCCGGGAGGGATCCTGGCTCTCGCAGTGGAGTTGAGAAGGAGTCGCACCTGGCTGTTGAGGGTCGCTAGGAACACCCGATTTGTACTGGTCTGCTCAGAGATTCAAAGGTAGGGGACTGGTTGCGTATAGGGAAGGTATTAGCACCCCTAGTACGCCTTACCTGAGGTAAGCTGCATTGTCTACCTTGATGTGATTGTAAATGCTTCAACGGGTCGTATTTATTCGTGTGAATAAATCTTAGCTTTTGAAATTTCATCATGAGTTCATAAACCTAAAATAAAATATCAAGAAACAGATCTACGTAGATGCCTTAAAAGGATCACCTATCATGGATGAATTTTCCGCAATTTTATGCCTCATAAAAAATGTTCCGCTCAAAAATAATCCTGTGAATTTTATTGATTATTTCTAGATATGCAAATGCTAGCCTACTTGTAGTTTCTTCATTCACCACCTGAAATTAACCATTAATCCTCATGAATTAATTTCACAGTTGACCGATCCATAAAAGAAATCGACCACCGCTCAGAATAATTCTGACAATTTTGGTGGTTATTCCCGAATATGTAAATGTTAGCCTACACGTAAATCCGACAATTACTACCTGAAAACAACCGTTAATTCTCAAGAATAAATTTCACGATTTGTTTTAATATTAGCCAAATTTTCAAGATTTAATAAACTTGTTATTAAATCTAAGATAAATTTTCAGAAAAACTTATTTGGCCGAATGCAAAGAAAACATATTTTTTATTTCATTTTATATTCTTTTTTCTTAACAAAACTAAATAAAATTGAATAAATAAAACACAACACAACAAAACACACACACACATTCTCTTTTCTTTCTTTTTCATTATATTTTACAAATAAAATACAACTCACACACACATTGTCTTTTTCATTACATTTCACAAATAACAATTAAAATACAATAAATTCAAATAAAACACATAAACATAAAGAAAACTACAAAAAAGCAACTCAGGAACAGTGGCAGAGGCAGTGTAGTGGCCTTGGTGTACTGGTGGCGCGTCCTCCCAACACGCCACCATCACTGGCGGCGCGTGGTTCCACGCGCCGCCGCCGGAGAAGGTGCAAAACAGGGGGTGCGCCAATCTTCTTCTTTCCTTTCTCTCTCGCCGGAGATGGTCTTCCGGTGACCTGCAAACACAAGTAAACACACGCCAACAGCAGACAAGAATCAAACTCAAAATTTTTTAGATCTGCTCTTCTCGGCTCCTTCAGGTCTCGGATCCGTTTCTTTTTCTTCTTCTCCTCCTCCTCCTTCTTCTTCTCCTTCTTCTTCTTCGCCGGTTAGGGTGTTCGCCGATGACCTGCAAACAAAATAAAAGCCACAAACACAAACACAAGGAAAATCAGTTAGTTCTGTACTTTAAATCTTGGCTCTTTCTCGGCGATCTATTCGTCTTCGATTTGTCCAAAGTGGGGCTGCTCTGTTCGGCTGAAGGAGGGGAGGAGAGCGAGGAAAGGGGGATAGATCATGGGGGCTCTATCATGGCTGGAGGCGGAGAGGAGATGATGGGAAAGGCTGGTATGGTGTTTCAACGGACGGCAGGGGAGAGAGGGATCTTGAGAGTGGAGGGGAGAGTGAGGACAGGGCTGTCCGGAGAAGGAGAAAGGGCGGCTGATGTGGTGGCTGGGACTGTCGACGGGGAGAAGGAAGGACGGGAGAGAGAAATGGAAAAATCAAGAGGAAAGTGAGGGTTGATGCTGGTGGCGTGAGCGAAGGGAAGAGAAAGAGAGCAGGTGAAATGGGGAAACGGTGGCTGAAGGCAGGGAGCTGGTGGCTGAGGAAGGAAAATAGAAAGGGAGAGGGGCTGCAGCTGCTGCCAAGATGGGCGGCGGCCCCAAATGCAAAGAAAGGTTTAGGGTTAGGGTTTTTTTGGAGAGGGTTTTTGAGTGGGTCTCTTTTTTTTTCCCCTTTTTTCTTGTGGCCATGCACTCTATTTATAGAGTTTTCAAAGGTAAAATTCCAAACACAACCCCCAGCTTGCGTGCTTGTTTCAATTTGGTCTTTCATTTCCAATTTGTGCGATTTGACCCTGCATTGACTGTTAAATTCTCAATTTATTCAATTTTGTCCCTGTAACAAGATATTTTTGGATTTTTGTCTTTTTTCTATTATTTTCTTTTTCTTCCGAAACCTAAAAATAAGTAGGTCAAAATTTGGGTAGCAACACTTGTTTCGCATGGAAAAGCAAAGCTTATTGATTCAGATTGCATGTTTTTGAAATGAGAAAAGGCCATCTTTGATATGCCTTCACAAAGTCTCAAATATCCTTTGCAGTCCCTATTTGAGCCTAATAATTTTATTTTCTTGATAATTAACCCTGACAAGGATCAAACCCTACACTGGGGGCAAGTGCAAAAAAAAAAATTACAAAACAGTCCTCAATGACAAGTGACGCCCAAACAAAGCTGGGGGGCATAAACATAAAAAAGGTTTTAGTACACTATAGCAAATTAATTCAACATTTTGGTAATACTAAAAACCCAACATAGAAAGCCCAAATAAAATACTGGGGGGCATGTCGCGATAAAAGCACAAACAAAATACTTTGGGGGACATGTCAAGTCAGCACAACGTTAGTGCCAAAAACCAATGAAAAAGCCCAAACAAAATACTCGGGGGCATGTCAAGTCAACACAACGTTAATGCCAAAAACCAATCAAAAAGCCCAAACAAAATACTTGGGGGGCATGTCAAGTCAGCACGACGTTAGTGCCAAAAACCATGAAAAAGCCCAAACAAAATACTTGGGGGGCATGTCAAGTCAGCATAATGTTAGTGCCAAAAAAAAATGAAAAAGCCCAAACAAAATACTTCGGGGGCATGTCAAGTCAGCACAACGTTAGTGCCAAATACCAATGAAAAAACCCAAGCAAATACTGGGGGGCATGCTAGGTCACTATGAAAATCAATCATGAGGACTAAATGAAGCGCGTAAAAAATCGTCGTCACGACAATCAATGTTGGGTCTATACAAGAAACCTTGTGTGCAACAAGTTGTGCCTTATATTGCACAATTTCATTATTCTCATTTTGTTTTCTAACAAATACCCACTTATATCCAACGGGTATAACACATTTAGGTGTATGGACTACAGGTCCAAATACTTCACATTTTGCAAATGAGTTTAACTCTTTTCTATGTCGACATTCTTTAACAGTTTATGGTTCAAAATCATCACCACTTCTAGTGATGCCAAAAGCAATCTTAAATGCAAATACATTATTTATGATAATTTTATCTCGTTCCAAAATCTCTCCTATATGAATATAATTTATGGAGATCTCATTATTTCCAGGTACCTGGTTCTCTTCAGGAGGATCAGTATTAGAAGATGATTTAGATACAAGATTTAATTTTTGTTTTATGGATAAGGACTCTCCAAGAGTAACATCATCTATTCATTGGAGTTTTTATTTTCTATGATTTTTGTCTTTAGCTCCAATAGGTCTCTCACGCTTAAGGCGTGATATAGATTCATTTGCTACTATGTTGGCCTTTTTTTCTCTTAGGAAATTCAATTCTAGATGGAGCATTTACAGTAGGAATATGAGATTTAACTACCTTTTCACTACTGGTGAAAAATCCGGTAATTGATTTGCAATATTTTGTAAATGAATTATCCTTTGAACTTCAAGTTCACATTGATTTGTCCTTGGATCAAAATGAGATAACTTCAGGTTATTCCAAGTAATTTCTTGTCGCGCTTCAGACACTAAATTTGATAACTTCGAGTTATTCCAAGTATTTTTTGTCGTACTTCAGGCACTAAAATTGCTTTCCCTAATTATAGGAAAATGTTCTCATCATAATGGCAGTCTTCAAAACGTGTCTTAAAAATATCATCTATCAAAGGTTCAAGAAATATAATAATGGATGGAGAATCAAAACCAACATAAATTCGTATTCTTCTTTGTGGACCCATTTTAATCCTTTGTAAGAATGCTACAAGCACATATATCGCATAACCAAAAGTTTGTAGATGAAATATATTTGGTGGTATACCATAAACAAGTTGTAAACGAGAATAATTATGGTTAGCACTTGGTCTAATTCTAACTAGCAATGCAGCATATAATATAACATGTCCCCAGACAAATGTAGGCAATTTTAATTTCATAAGTAATGGTTTTGCAATTAATTTAAGTCGCTTTATAGATGATTCTGCTAGACCATTTTGAGTATGTACATGAGCAACAGGGTGTTCCACATCAATTCCAATAGAAGTGCAAAAACTATCAAATACTTGAGAAGTAAACTCACCAGTATTGTCCAATAGAATTTTCTTGATAGGATAATCAGAAAATTGCCCTCGTAGTCTGATAATCTATATTATTAATCTAGCAAATGTAATATTTTAACTAGACAACAAACAAATATGTGACCATTTACTTGATGCATCAATCAATACCATAAAATATCTAAAAGGATCATATGGTGGATGAATAGGCCCACATATATCTCCTCAAATTCTTTCAAGAAAAAAATGGTGATTCTATAAGATCCTTTGATGGAGATGGTTTGGTAATTAATTTACCTTAAGAGCATGCAGCACGTGGATTGTCACTTGGTAAAAGAATCTTCAGGTTCTTTAAAGGATGCCCATAAGAATTCTCAATAATTTGTCTCATCATTATTGATCCTAGATGTCCACGTCAATCATGCCAAACCATAAATTGTTTTGGGTCGGAACACTTCTGGTGTATCACAATGTTTGATTCAATACATTTCATGATCGTATAATATATTCCGGAAGAGAAAGCAGGTAATTTCTCAAGTACAAGTTTCTGGCCTGAAATACGTGCAAGTATATAAAGATATTCTTTTGTATCTTTATCTATTGTTTCAATATAATAACCATTAACACGTATATCCTTAAAAATGAGTAAATGTTTTGGACTCGGGTGAATATAATGCATCATTGATGCTCAATCTTGTGTTATTTGGTAACACAATATTAGCTTTTCTAGAGCCTTTAATCATGTCTTCTGGACCTGATATTGTGTGATATTAGCTTTGGTTAATGTCAAATACTCAAAATATTTATTTTTCTTAAGAATTGTGTGTGTTGTTGCACTGCCTGCCAGACATAGATCTTCATCATAAAAAGTCATACCATTATTCATTATGTCTCCCCTTCTGGTGGTATGATGGTTTACTTTTAGAAGGATTATCTTTTCTCCCTTTCCATTTATTTCCTCCATACTTATATCCTCGGTTCTTTCTTGTCTTCTGGACAAAAGTTTCATTCACTTCAGGGAATAATTTAGAACCTTTTGAAATTATGCACTCTAAATTATTGTTGCAGGACAATGTTTGAGGAATTAAAAGTAGGGAATATTTTCTCTAACATTTGATCGTATGTGATATTCTTACCACACAATTTTAGTTGTGAGATAATTTTAAAAAGAGAATAATTATATTCACTAATCATTTTAAAATCTTGCAACTTCGGGTGCAACTAATCATAACGACCTTAAGGAAGTATGATAAATTTTGGTGGTCATATCTTTTATTTAGATTTTGCCACATATTATTTCCTTCTTTGATGTCTCTTGAAGATTCATAGCTTCAAGATGAATCTCAACGTCAATAATTCGTTATAAATAATTATTTCTAAAAATATCAAAAGCAATAAATTCAAGTTTTGTCAATTTGATATTATCTTTATCTATAAAAACAAGAAATAAATTATTAAATAAAATCATGGAGATAAAAGAAGACAAAAATTCAGTCCTTTAAGATTGTTATTTATTCAGCTTTAGAAATACTAGTTCTTCAAGAACTGCATTTAATTTATTTAATTCTTCAGGAAAATCATTCCTTTAAGACTAATATTTATTTAGCTTTAGAAATACTAGTTCGTCAAGAACTATATTTAATTTATTTAATTCTTCAAGATCTTGTGATACTAGTTCTTCAGGAACTGTTTTTAATTTATTAATTCTTCAGGAACTTGTGAACTAGTTTTTCAGAAATTATTTTTAATTTATTTAATTCTTCTTTAGGAACTTGTAATACTCGTTTTTCAGGAACTATAAATCTTTTTCCAAAAATAAATTACAATGATGAAAAGCAAAAATATTAAAATTAATATAAGTTGGTCAGAGCATCGTGCTGATAACGTATTACAAAAACAATAAATAATTAACATAGAAGAACATAGACATCAAAATATAATCAAAAGAGACAAGAGAGAAATACCTTTCTTATTATGAATCCCTCTATTTTTCTAAAGTGTTAAGAATACAAGATAAGAAGTCTATTAATAGGAGAAAGAAATGAACCCAAGGGTTATGGAAATCCAAGAGACTAAACTCAAGAGTCATGGACATTCAATACACATAAATATGAATTTATAACAAAATTTGCATTAAAAAATCTTTTTCTTAAAAAAAATATAAACAAAAATGTGTTGTTTTCGTGCATACGGCCGAATTCCAAAGTTTTTCCAAACATATTTTTCTTAAAAAATATATGTTGCATCTTTCTCATGTTTTAAAATGAAAATTGGATATCGTAATCGATTTACGATTATCCATTAGAATTTGGCCAAAATATCAAAATAATTTAATAATTATTTTGTTTTAGCTATCATGGTGTAAAATTACATTGTAGAATACACTCGCAAATAGTTAAAAATGGGGTTTTTAAAATGCAGTGTAAAAGTTTTTTTGGTTAGGTTTTCAACTCTCATTGAGGTAAAGACTCTCACGAAGAGAGATCTACCTCGAGGTTTAGGAAAGACCAACGAATAAAAAAATCAAACTTTGAAAAACAATCAAACAACAATGCAACTTACCTTAGGTAGGGTGCACTAAGGGTGATGCTTCTTACCCTTATACAACAACTCCCCTTACCCAGACTCACGTAGACCATTAGATTTCCTAGTGACCTTAATATTAGGTGGCGACTCTTAAGATTTATAGTCGTAATTTTACGGCTATAAAACTCTCCCTTTTCATCGAGCATCGTTCTCCCCTACGGGAGATAGCGGGGTGAAAAATGCAAAAAAAAACATCGTCGTGACAACAACAACAACAAGAAAATTCTCTTAAAAAACTCATACATAAAACTTCTAATTTAATTTTTATTATTTAATATTTTTCTCTAATTAAAACTCAATATTATAGATTTCTAAGCTATTTAAATTATAGAAAAATATCATAAACAAAGTTGAAAAATATAAAAAAAAAGAGTTATAAACAACAATAAAAAAAATTCTAAATCAACAAAAATATTCTGAACAATAACTTTTAAATTTTATTTAAATACCTTCCTAATATTATATAATTACAAAACTTTAACCATATAAAAAATAAAACCTCGATAAAATCTTAGTTGAATCTAATAATTAAATTATAGTGTATACTCATTAATATAAAATTCAAATTAAAAAGGAAATCAAAATCTCTAGCATCACATCAAAATAATCCAATAAAACAAATATACTCATGTCTATATATATATATATGATAATACCTTGTGCTTTCAATATTAATAACCAAACAAGTTGATGAAGCTCAAGTACATTGGTTTTTCATGGATGAAGTGAAAATCAACATTAATATGTTTGGTGTAAGTATAGTACACAAGATTAGAAGTAAGAGCAAAAAGTGCACCAAATAGTAGGAGTGGTATGCAAAGAAATATGGTGTTCTTTTTTTAGAAGCATATGAATCCAATAAAGTTCAATAGTAGCAATATAAATCTAATAAATTATACTTTAAGATGAGACTACTTGAAAAGTTCAATCCATCCTCAACAATAAATATGCTCTCATTAAACACAACATGTCGTGAGATTTGTCGCGATGGCGTTTTTTGTGCTTCTCGCCCCGCCATCTCTTGAGGGGAGAACAGAGCGCGGTGAAAAAAAAAGGGGGGGGGGGGTTATAGTCGTAAAGACACTACTATAAATCTTAGAGTCGTCACCTAGTATTAAAGTTACTAAGAAAACCTAACCAAAAAAAAATTACACTACATTTTGAAAACGTCGTTTTAAACTATTTGCGAGTGTACTTTACAGTTTAATTTTACACTGCTATAGCTAAAACAAGAGTTGTTAATTTTTTGATATTTTGGCCAAATCCAACAGATAACTATAAACTTATTACGATATCCAATTTTTATTTCAAAACATGAAAAATATGCTACATTTTTTTTACGAAAAATATGCTTGGAAAAACTTTGGAATTTGGCCGTATGCACGAAAACAACACTTTTTTGTTAGTTTTTTTTTCATAAAAAAGATTTTTTTATATTATATTTAAAAATAAAAAATAAGAAAATACAAACTAGGCCTGGCCCAACTAAATCGGTTGGCCAGCCTAGTTGGGCTAGGAGGCCCAACTTTGCTCGACTTGGGTCGGACATGGCCTAGCCATCAGGGCTGGGCCGAGAACAGTCTGCCAAATACCAACAACAAAAGGAAGAGAAAACTAATGCATTGTTCACGTAGCGTTAATAGTGCCTAGTGAATTAATTCAGTCTTGCATTTTTCACATGAAGAGTAGCAAGGGAGGTTGGCCAAGGGAGACGACTGGTGTACCTACTACTGCTGGGTAGAGGAGGTTGAGGTGATTCTTCCTGTGGTGATGGCTTCAGAAATGGTGGCCTGTGGTGGCCAAGAGCAGTGCTGTAAGGTTGCTGTTGGTGGAGTTGTCGCTGCAACTACTACGTTGTCGGTGCTGGAGAAGAAGAGTTGGGCCTGCCAGGGAGTTGTTGGCGTGGAGGAGAAGTCATTGGTGGTCATCGGGAGCTTCTGTTAGAGGAGAGAGAGAGTTGTTGGTGTTGTAAGGGGGGGGGAGAGAGAGAGCTGACCTTGTAAAGGGAGGTTGGCTGTCGAGTTCAGCTGAGATGGGAGGCTTCTAGTGATGGGGAGTGGCTACTGGTGATAAGGAGGAAGAAAAGGACTCATACTCACAACTTTTTGTAGTTTTTTTCAGTTGCAATTTCTCCTCCTTCCTGTCGTCACTGTGTTTGTGTCTTTGCTTTGTATTTTTCTGTTCTCCTAGAAGGCACCACAAGTATGAATGTTATGCCCCACAGCACCAACATGGTATTTGTAGGTGAAGTCGAGTTTGTACCAATCGGGGAAAGGTGGTTGCAAAGGTGCCTAAGGTTCAAGAGCTACTTGCCCAATGCTTATCAACTTTTGATACATCTCATTTAAAAGCAATGGTAACAGAAGTAGTTGTTCTTGATTTTTCTGGTAATTTCTTTTCAGAAACATTTTAGGTGGATTTTTGGCTTGAAGATTGATGTTGGCAATTTGAGATGAAGGCTTATGGTAATTTTGGAATTATTTTTCCTACCCTTATAGTCGTCTTCAAAATGCTTGACATTTTTTCTTTTGCCTTCAAAGCCCTTTTTCTTCACAGATGCAGAAATTCTACCACTTCTGATTCCTTGCTCTATTCGTTTCGCCACTGCTACAACATTCATAAATTATTGTGCTGAACTTCCCATCACATGTTTCTAATAGGGCACTCTCAACGTGTTGGCGAATAATATCACCATCTCTTTATCTAGAAGTGGGGGATGTATCTGTGCAGCGAGATCTCTCCATCTCTGAGCATATTCCCTTATACTTTGTTTGTCCTTCTTCTCCATGTTGGATAAACTTAGCAATGCCCATGTTGTACTTATATTGCTTGATGAAAGCATCCACCACATTTTTCCAACTACTGATCCTAGTGTTGTCTAGTCTCATGTACCAATTCAAAGTTGCCCCACTTAGCCCTTGAGGACTCTTTCAAATCTTTCTATAATACTAAGTCTACAAGGGCTCTTGCAAATTTTGTTTTTAGTTTTGCATCATAAATGAAATATGTATTTTTTATTCATTCTTTTTTAAAATCTCAAATGAGTGCAAAATTAATTTCAGAAACATCACTCTAGAAAATTTGAATCGTAAATAATTCTTTAGAATTTTCTTTCTTAAGGTAGGCACTTTTTGATTTTATAACTTTTCAAAAATCTTCCATATACGCTCTCTTTACAAGCTTGCTAAAAAGAAAAAAGAAAACGACTTTTTTCTTAGACTCTATATTGTAAACATTGTAAAGAGATGGCGACTTTCATAATGTTATTATTAACACCTCTCAAATAGCCCCAAAAAAAGGCAAAACAAAAAATATTTCAATCAAAAAAAGTTAAAAAAATAACCATTTATTTCAAAAACAAATGTAAAAATATTTCAAAAAAATATGAAAATGTTTTTTAAAATTAAATGTTCTACAAAAAAATATATTTGTTAAAAAACAGTTAAAAAACAGAGAGGATGTAATATGAAATTAAGGGTCAAATTCAAAAGAAAATTAAAAAAAAAATGATTGAGATTATATAAATAATTGAAAATTAGAAAGATAAGGACCAAGTTGGAAAATTAACCATTATTGAGGTACTTTTTTTAATGATATTAGGGATGTAATCAAGAGAAAGGGTTGAGATTTGTTGAATAATTGACAATTGAAAAGCCAAGGACTGAATTGGAAACGAGGCTTATATTAAGGTACCATTTTTAATGAAATTAATGACAAAATTGAAAAACTAAAGAATTAAGTAAAAGGGTTGAAATTGATTGAAAGAAGTAGAAATTCAAAATCCAATTAGCAAGTTAAAAAAGACATTAAAAATGAGGAACTAGTATGCAAATATGAGAATTCCAATTAAATGAAAAACTTTTTTCATGCTATATTTACACAAATAAAAAAGAAAAAGAAAAAAACTTGTGGTGCATGGCCATAACAATATCATTTCTTCTCCAACATGTTTTTTTGCATTTTTCATGACTTTTTGCTTGCTTTTGGTCACTCTTTTCTCTTTTTCATGCCTTCTAAAATTACCAAACAACACATTATTCTCCTCCTCTGTATATACACTTCATGTATAACCAAAAATTTCATGCTCTAAACCCCTAAAATCACTTAAAAATTAGTGTAAAGAGACCAACCCAAGTTGGCAACAGTTTACAACCATAGTGAAGAGTTAAGATTCACCTAAGGAAATCAATGGACACAATCATTCTAGCGAGAAAGATTATAAGAGCTTTATCCTTGCTTATAAATAAAAAGAATGTAGTAAACAACAACACCCAAGTTAAAGAGAGAAAATACTAAGATAAAAAAACAAGAGAGTTTTAAGCTAAGAATGAGAGTTGTTTAAGTTTCAAAGTAGGGAGGAGAAAAGAAAATGAGAGAAAGAAAGGAAACAAGAAAAAATTAAGAAACCCTGAAGATAAATATTAAAAAAAAAACCACTCAAAATCAAACCAACCCGCGACCCAATAACTATCTCTATCACCAAAAGCCATCATAATAGCTCCTCTCTAGCTAACAACCAGCTCCAAGGTATCTATTCCTTCTTTGTTTATCTTTTATGTTACTATTCATTCAATTTTTGTTTATTTGGGTTTTTCTTTATTTGATATGGTTTTATTTTTATCAACTTTGCAATAACATTATCTTCATTTTATTCTTACTAGATTTGGAATAGAGTTAGTTGAATTTTATAAAATTGTGTTATCACCTTTATACGTATGCATATGTGTGGGAAATGGATATATCCATTTTTAGTAATTTGCAATTTTTCACCCATGAATTTTTTTCTATTTTATTTTTCTATAGTCACAACGACATAATTATAATTTTATAAAATTGTTTTATCATCTTTGTACACATGTGTGTAAATATTTATTTTTAAACAAGAATAAGATTTACATCAATGAGTTTTTGTCAATTTTGAATCATGTTTTGATCAAAGTCTAGTTTTCAAAATAGTTAATCCAATATGTCTCCTATTTTTTAAGGATCAACATGATTATAGCTCAATGTTTATAATTGTAAAACTTGTTTAAAAATATATCGACAAGTTTTCATCAAGTTAACAAGATGCTTAATTTAAACTCGGATTTTAATGGTTAAGTTGACAAGTATTTTAGTTCTAAGAACCAATGTGGGCCTAGGATGACTTTTTATTTAATGAAAAAAAAATATCATCAAGTTACAAGACTCCTAATTCAAGGTCGAACATTAACTCAATAAACAATCAACAATTATAAATAACTTATTAATAAACTCGTAAAAATAAATTAGATGGATAGTGGTATTTATGAAGAAAAAAAACTTATGATAAAACATATAACTAACATAGTCTTTCCTCATAAAGGATGTAGTAAAGGTGATGTCTATTTGTTATTAAACATAACCAATTTTTTATTTAAATTTTTAGAATCAGTGTATATTTTAGAATTTTTAGTTTCTTTAAAAATTGAGTGGCGACTTCATTTTCTATAATATCTCTTTAAATTTGAAGGTCCTAATTCATTGGAGTAGCAATAAACTATAGAAAAAATACACCTCATATGAAGTAATTTTTGCAAAAACTATGATTTCAATTTTTAAACTTGTCTTTGATGTAAGTTATAGAAATATTATTTGTAGTACCACTATTATTTTACAATAATTAGTTTTAAATCTCTTATTCTCATAAGTTTATCAACAAGTAAATATATTAAACATTCTATTCATGATAAATATTCATTTTAATTCCGAAATATATTATTCATGATTTGTTTTATGTATGTTTTTTTCTTAAGGTTGTGCTATTTATTCTTACAATGTTATATTGAAAAAATCTGAATGGTAATTTTATGTTTATACTAAAACACAATATCTAGATAATTTTATGTTTAAGTTAGCTAAACTTTAGAAACATTAACATATAGATATCCAACCATGAAGACACTACATGAATACTGATATATTATTGCACATAAAAGCTAAACATTGAAAATAGAAAACCACCTTTTATTATTTTTTAAATATATTTTAGCTTAAAATTCAGCTCTAAAGATCTTTATGGCACAACATCAACTTTTTGAATGTATGTTTCAATGAGGTTTTATAATTCAGAGAGAGAGAGAGATTGCCCAGAGAAAGTTCAAATTAATGATTAATCGCATGGCTTATTGTACCTTTTATTATTTTTAATCCTTGTTTCCAAATTCCCTAAAGAAAGTCCAAGGCTGATCTTGAATAGCTTGTGAGTTCGACCAACCCGGCCCATTGAAAATGGATCAACCAATTTCTATGTTTTGGTACAGTCCATTCAAAAAGCATTTTTAGTGCAATCCCACACAAGCAAAACTGACATATATATATATATATATATATATATATATATATATATATATATATATATATATATATGTTGAACCGAAGTTTAAAATATATTTACAAATGGAACTGTTTTGAGTTTGTGATTTCTATGAGAAACTAGCTCTAATTACTACAAAAGCTAAAACAAAACAGGTTTTTGAACAGTGTTTTGCACTGTTCATCTACACTCAGATGCATTGTAGATTTGAATAGTAAAATACATAATAATATAAGTACAATTTGTATACATTAGCCTGAATAAAGAAGTCGTTTTAGCCGAGTGGTTAAGACGTGTTTCTGCTAAGTTCACGAGAGTTCGAACCTCCCAGACGACGAAAATGGTTTTGGATTTTTAATATCATATTGCATTAAGTATAATTTGTATACTTGGTTGAACAACGAACTTACTTTAATCAAGCGGTTAAGGTGTGTGCCTGTACACGGTAGTGGGGAGCTTATGCGCACTACGACAAATCTTCAAACCTTTTTTTTTCATTCTTTCTTGTTTTTTTCACTTATACATTTTTTTTTGTTCTTTTTTATAATTGGGTGTTCGTGTCAGCTCATGCGCGCCATGATTTTTTTCCAAAATAAACAGTGATTTTCACTGCTCATTATTGTTTGAAAAGGTGTTTTCCCCTTGCACTTTTTTTTTAATCATGCTTCCTTTTTTTGTTTGTTTTCTTTTATAACAGGGGTGTCTGGTGCAGTTTACGCTCACCATGACTAATCTCCGAACCCATTTTTTTTTACATTTTTTCTCCTCTCTTTTTTGCCGCTTATACTTTTTTTTGGTTTTTTTTTATAACTGCGGTGTCCGGGTCAGCTTAAGCGCACCACAAATTAAACACATTCTATTGCCTCATGATGATCTAAACAGTGATTTTCGTTGTTCATTACTGTTTAAAAAGATGTTTTCCCCTTGCATTTTTTTTTTATAACCGGGCTTTCTTTTTTTGTTTGTTTTTTTGTTAATATTGTTCGGTGTTGAAATTTCTAATTATTATAGATAATACATACAAAATAATGATAATGATTATTTATAAGTTTTGTTTTGTATTAAACTAGTTAATTACCCGCACTACGTTGCGGGTCGAGCAAACAATTTTTATAACTGTTGAGATTAAAATATAATATTTATACATGTAAAGTTTAATATAATAAAACAGATCAACATACCCTGTTATAACAATGTCAACATCGAAGTCTTAACATTTAAAATTATCACTACTATTACTGCTAAAATAATAAAAATTATTAAATTATCCCGAGAAAAAAACACAAAAAAATTAACCAAAGAGTAAGTAAGAACAAAATTATTGTTATTATTATTATTATTATTATTATTATTATTATTATTATTGTTGTTGTTGTTGTTGTTGTTGTTGTTGTTGTTGTTGTGTTACTAATAAAAAAAAAACCAAAAATTTTAACAAAAAAACAAAAAAATAAATAAAATAAATGATAAAACAAAAATATAATTATCAGCTGAAAAACAAAATTGACTTGAATATAGAAAAAAAAACCTAATAAAAAAATAAAAGAAATAACAAAGAGGAAAAAAAAAAAGAAATATGATTTTTCAAATGATCATAAAAACAAACTAAAATTTTAAAACTATTTTTTTAAAAAAAAACTACCTCAACAAAAGAGAAAATAATAAAAAATATTTGATTACCTCGTGAAATAAAAACTCAACAACATTAACAAAAGAGTAAAAAGTATAAAAAATGTTAAAAAAAATATAAGCAAAAAAAAATCATTTCACGTGAAAATAAAAAAAACTAATAAAAAAACCAAAAGACAAAAATTAGAAATATCAATTTTGTAATGATCATAAACTAAAATTTAACAAATTTTTTCAAAAAAAAATGTTACCTCAACAAAAGAACAAAATAATAAAAATTAAAAACTAAAGCTAAGAGCGCGCACGCACACACACACACACACAAATATATTATCAATTTCAATCAAATGACAAAATTCAAAAATTCAAAGCTTTTGTACCAAATATATATTTAAAAGCAATTCGAAAATTAAAAGAATAAGGACTGAAATGAAAATGCAATATATAATTAATTTCAATCGAATAACACAATTGAAACAAATCAAAACTTACATAACAGAAATAAAGACCACAAAGCACAATTAAAAGAGAATTGACCAAAATAAAATAAAAAAGACATAAAATCGTGGGGATGACGTGTAGTTTAGGTAGCAGGAGAAAGAAAAGGGGAAAAAAGGTTCAATTGCCCACCCGTTCTTCCCCGTCCACCATATGACGACACGAGCCACTCCAGGAGAAAGAGGACACGTCGGGGAAGCGACAGAGATGCCGGAAGGCCATTTTTTTCCACCTTAAACATCCTCGCGCGCCGCCCGAAGAGAACATGAGGCCGAATATTGTCGGCCGCTTGTGCCAAACACGCCGACAGTATTTCGAGAAAAATAATAAACAATTATGGTCAATTACCGGTCTACCCTTGTGCTCAAGTCATCAATTTTGTCTTATTAGGGGCTATATCTGTATTCAGACATTTTCAAAGATTGTGAAATTCCCATGGCACACCTCCCGCCCAGAGCTGATTTTTGTCTTTTTCGAGGGACAAAATGGTTATTTTATTGTGCAAATAAATATAAAAAAATAGAAAAACTAGTGACCCGAATTGGACAAAAAAATGTGCAATTACAGTAGCACCCCTCCAACCAGTGCCTGTTTTTTGTCTTTTTTGAGAGACAAAACCGTTATTTTACTGTGCAAAATCGAAAATAATCAGTAAACCGGTGACCCGAACCAACCCAAAAATTGATCAATACTATTATAATCCACAGTTATTTGTCTCACATACTACAGTAACCCACTCATGAGCTCTTTTAATATATAGTATAATATGTGAGACTAATTGTATATTTTAATATTTATTTAATATTAGCGCCTTTATATATATATATATATATGTGTGTGTGTGTGTGTGTGACCTAGGTTTTTTTGAAGAAAAAAATTATATCATTGTTTTGAAATACTTTTAATATAATAATATGAGGAATTAATCTTATAAAAATTAGTATATAACAAAAAGAGATAGCACTTTAAACCGTAATGAACAGTGATTTGAAAAGGTGCTTTCCCTTTGCACTTTTTTCCTTTTTTTTTTTTAACTGGCCATCCTTTTTTTTATTTGTTTTTTTATAACTAGGGTTCCGGAATAGATTACACACACTACGACTAATCTTCGGACCCACTTTTTTCACATTTTGTTTCCTATTTTTTTTATGCCACTTATACATTTTTTTTAGTTTTTTTTATAATTGGGGTGTCCGGGTCAGCTTACGCGCATCGCGATGTTTTTCCCGATCGCACTTTTAAACAGTAATGAACAATGATTTTCAGCGTTTATTACTCTTTTCAAAGGCACTTTCCCCTTTCACTTTTTTTTCTTTTTTGTTTTTCTTTATAACCGGGCTTCCTTTTTTTGTTTGTTTTTTCTTAATTGCTTTTTTGTTAATATTGTTAGGTGTTGAAATTTCTAATTATTATAGATAAGACATTCAAAATAATGATAATGATTATTTGTAAGTTTTTTTTATTTTAAATATGTTAGACTAATTATATATTTTTATATTTATTTAATATTAGTGCTTTAATATATATGTGTGTGTGTGTATGACCTAGGTTTTTTTGAAAAAAACAATTTATATCATCGTTCTGAAATACTTTTCATATAATAATATTAGGTATAAATCTTATAAAAATAAAAAAATAATTGAATTTTTTTTCTAACAATAATTATGGTCTCACCAATTTTTATTATTTTGACTGTTATTAAGGTTTTTTTATTGTTTACATTTTTATTTGTATTGGTGATCATTTGAAAATTGATATTTATTATTTTTTCTCTTTGTTTTTTAAATTATTTTTTATTTATTCTTCAAGTCGAATAACTTTTTTAAATCTAATAATATTTATTTTTGTTTTGTCATTTATTGAGTTTTTTAATTGCTTTTTTTTTTGCTAATATTGTTAGGAGTTGAAGCTTCTAATTATTATAGATAAGACATTTAAAATAATAATTATTATTATTTGTAATATTTGTTTTTTTATAAATATGTGAGACTAATTATATATTTTGATATTTATTTAATATTAACACCTTAATATATATATATATATATATATGACCTATTTATTATTTTCAAAAAATAATAACTTACTATTAGTACTCTAAAATATTTTTAATATAATAATATGAGGAATAAATCTTAAAAAATAAAAAATACTAATTTCTTTTTTAAACAATAATTACGGTATCATCTATAGTATGACCAATAATAATTAAAATATTAATTATGTATAATAATATTTATAATGACAACCATAATAATTATGACAAAAATTCATTGGTTAAAATTATTTTTGTGAAAAATAACTTCCGCGTCTTTTTTTATGTATGATATTTCAGATCTCATATCATAAAAAAATATATATATGAAACCACACTGAGACAAGACATGTAGAAAAATTGTGTCAATTTATCTATAATAATAAAATAAAAAAAATTACCCTGCATTTCGCCATAGTCGTTACCAAATTTTTTAACATGTAATAAAATTATTAATGGTCCTAAATTTTTATTTTTGGGACATTTTCCTTAAAAAAAATAGGAGATGCTAATTATATATTGTGATATTGTTTTCATATTAACGTCTTAAAATATATATAAAAAATTAAATTGACTTTTCTTTAAAAATCTCACATTAATTTAATCTCAGTGTTCTAAAAAATTTTAATATAATAATATGAAGAACAAATCTAAAAAAATAATCTTTGATAAATTTTAGCAGTTGTATTTTTGCTATCTGTCAAATAAATTATTCGATAAATTATTAAAACATGCCCAACAAATAATTAATATGTTCTAGGCAACAAATAATCTATTTTTATTCAATTTGATCAATTGCGATTTTGATATCTACCAATTAAATTATTATCAAAGTAGTTAAAATAAAATCATCAATCTAATTGTTTGCTGCATAAAACAAATCACTCATCTGTGCTACAATTCAACGATTGTAATTTTACTATTTGCTAATGAAAGAATTCATGAAACAAATAAAACATACACAACAATCAATCATTCTGTTATGCGGAGCATGTGACTCATTTTAACATAATTTTTTCGATTCTAATTGTACAATCTACCAATTAAATAATTATCTAAACAATTTTAACAGTAACAACATTCAATGACTTTTAGGCGAGGAAAAAAACTTATTCCTAACGGATTCTATCAATTATAATTTTACTAATTAAATATTAAAATAATTAATTACAACACATATAAAATCCATCAATTTTCTACATAAAAAAAAAATTGAGCACAACGCGATTTCGCTCGTTATGATATTAAAGCAACTAGTGATGTTTTGCAGCATTAGAGACACTGAAATTTCCTTCCCCATCAGTATGCTTTGGCCCATGAGCTTCTTTTCAATGCAAGATCAGCGGGGGACCTTCCAAGATTTGGGGGCAAAACGAGGAGGAATTGTGGAGAAAAAAGCAAAGGGTAGCGGGAAATCTCCGTGGATTATGGGATTGTTTTTGATTGTGTTAGAGGTTTTTTAAAAGTTTTTTTTGTTTATAAATATATTAAAATAATATATTTTTATTTTTTAAAAAATATTTTTTACATAGTATATCAAAATTATCTAAATATACTAAAAAAATTATTTTAAAATAAAAAAAAATTATTTTAAAATAAAAAAAAATCATTTTTTTCAATAACATGTGAATCCGAAAGTGATAGAAACGAAGGACGGTCACAAAGAAAACGCAAAATGCATCCAATATCGTGATAGAGGAAGAGGTAGAAACAAATTAATATCACAGAGAGAGAGAGAGGGAGAGCATATGGAGCAGCTAAACCTCCTTACAGACACGAGAACCTCCGTGCAGACACGAGAACCTCCGGTACTACTAGCTGTCGATTCACTTTCCGTGAGACATGGAGGTGTCTTGACATGCATCTCATTTGTTACTTTCTGAAGATTAAAACCATTTTAACCGGAGCCACACGTGTTTGGTTGAGAAAACGTACAATATTTTGGCAGTGTCGGTTTAAAATATATACAACAAAATAATTTAAAAGGTTTTAACTCTTTTGAAAAAACACGGTGTGAGTCGCACCGTAAGAACAAATATATTATTCAATGTTCATCTTAGCTTTTAAAGATTAGCGTTTGTAAGAATCCAAACATGTGATAAATTTAAATCTGATATATTTTATCTATGATTTTATGTTGACTTTCAATTTAGATTTTCTTAAGAGAAAAGAGATATATGATTAAAGACTTTTAGAAGTGAAAACAAAAAACAAATTAATAGATTAAAGAGGAGAGAAAATTTAGGTGTAGATATTGTTGAGATAAATAACCTGTTACTAGTTAGTTAGTTAGTTAGTTGCAATTTCAATTAGTTACATTTCTATTAAGGTTGTTAGTAGTGGTTAGATTGCAATTCTTCTTGATACACTGCATTGTAACTAGTATAAAAGGACTTAATTGTGAATGAGAAAGTTGAGTGATTCAGTTCAATAAAATTACAAGTTCGGGGACCAACAAGTGGTATCAGAGCTTGTAAGGACTGATTGAGAGATTTGATCGAGAGAGAGAGAGAAGAAGCTTCGGGAGAAGAACTTCTCGGGTAAAGAGAGAGATCAAACGATCAGCTGCGATCGAGAGTGAGAGATCAGATGATCTGTGAAAGAAGATTTGAAATCGGTGATTCAAGAAGAAGAAGAACTTCTTGAACGATCTGTGAAAGAAGAGTTGTAATCGGTGATTCAAGGAAGAAGAAGAACTTCTTGAGGTATTCTTCTTCTGATTTCTTCTGTCTGAGTGAAGAAGATCCACCACTGTTTGTGGATCCTTAGAGAGAAACACAGAGAGAAAATCAATTGTGAGAAAGAGAGAAACACGAGGTGAGAAACACCGAGAGATTAAAGAGAGAGAAACACCGAGAGATCAAGAAAATTTCACCGAGAAAATGACCACCTCAGAACAACAATTTATGCAAGCTGCTATTCCCAAATTTGATGGGTACTACGACCACTGGTCGATGATGATGGAGAATTTCCTAAGGAGCAAGGAGCTTTGGAAATTGGTGGAAGAAGGAGTTCCAACAGAAACCCGGGGATCCACAATGAGCGAGGCTCAGAAGAAAACTGTGGAAGAAGCCAAGTTAAAGGATATGAAGATCAAAAACGTGTTGTTTCAGGCAATTGATCGTGGTATCATGGAAACGATACTCGATAAGAGCACATCGAAGGCCATCTGGAACAGCATGCAGCAGAAGTACCAAGGCTCAACTAAGGTGAGAAGAGCTCAACTGCAAGCTCTGAGACGGGATTTTGAAGTGTTGGTGATGAAGGAGGGAGAGAAGGTAGACAAATACTTCTCTCGCACTCTCTCGGTGGTGAACAAAATGAAGACTCACGGGGAACAAATGAAAGAAAATATGGTGGTGAGTAAGATTCTGTGAACTATGACCATGAATTTCAATTATGTTGTGTGCTCTATTGAAGAGTCAAATGACTTAGACACTATGAGCCTTGATGAGCTGCACGGTAGTCTCTTGGTTCATGAGCAAAGGATGACTGAGTATAGGGAAGAGAGCAAGCCCTAAAGGTTGTCTGTGATGATAGAACAACCCGAGGAAGGGGCAGGGGTGCATTTGGTATGAACCGATGAGTCAGAGGCAGAGGAAGAGGAAGGGGGAGGTAACAATTCAGGAAGGAATTGGTTGAGTGCTACAAGTGTCACAAACTGGGACACTTCCAGTACGAGTGTCCAGACTGGGAACGAGGAGCTCATTATGCAGAGCTAGAGGAAGAGGAAGAAATGCTTCTCATGGCTCATGTCGAATTGAATCAAGCAACTAGAGATGAGGTATGGTTTCTGGACTCCGGGTGTAGTAATCACATGACAGGGAATAAATTGTGGTTTATAAGTTTTGAAGAAGGATTTAGACAATCTGTAAAATTGGGGAATAATTCTAGGATGTTAGTGATGGGTAGAGGCAATATTAAGATGGATGTAGAAAGGGTAACTCAGATTATTACACAAGTTTACTATATTCCAGAATTGAAGAATAATTTGTTGAGTATTGGTCAATTACAGGAGAAAGGGTTAGCTATACTCATAAGAAATAATCTGTGCAAGCTATTTCATGAATCTAGAGGGTTAATCATGAAAAGTACTATGTCTGCTAATAGAATGTTTGTAATATTAACATTTGTTACCCCTAGTGAACATAGTGAACATGAGGATGCATGTTTTAAGACTGCTGCTGAGGAAGACGCCCATTTGTGGCACTGCCGATATGGCCACTTGAACTATAAAGGGTTGAGAAATCTGTATTATAATAAGATGGTGAAAAGGTTGTCATTGATTAAGTCACCAACTTAGCTATGTGAGGGCTATGTGCTGGGAAAACAGCATAGGGATCCTTTTCCCAAGCGAAGTCAGTGGAGAGCCTCTAAAAGGCTCCAACTGATACATGCAGATATTTGTGGGCCAGTGACCCCTGCATCTCATAGTAAGAAGAGATATTTGATTACTTTTATAGATGACCATAGTAGGAAGATATGGGTGTATTTTCTTATGGAAAAATCAGAGGCTTTCAACACTTTCAAAAACTTTAAAGTGTTGACAGAGAAAGAATCGAGTGAAAGTATCTGCTGATAGAGGGGGAGAGTTTAACTCTGCGGAGTTTGATAAATTCTGCAAATTAAATGGCATAAGCAGGCAGCTAACAGTAGCCTATACCCCGCAGCAAAATGGGGTTGCTGAGCGAAAGAATAGAGACATTATGAATAAGGCCAGAAGCATGTTGATTGAGAGAGAAGTTCCTAGAGAATTCTGGCCTGAGGCAGTTAATTGGGCAGTCCATCTGATGAACCGAAGTCCAACCATGGCTGTGAAGAATAAAACACCTGAAGAAGTGTGGAGAAACCTCACCCCTTCAGTGGAACACTTTAAGGTGTTCGGGTGTGTAGGTTATGTGCATAATGCGGATCAAATGAGAAAGAAGTTGGATGACAAGAGCACAAAAAGTGTGCATTTGGGACAAGAGCAAGGAATCGAAGGCATACTGTATGTACAACCCTGCTACACAGAAAATCATCATCAACAGGGATGTTGTTTTTGTTAAGAATGAAGGCTGGAAATGGGATAAAAGTGAGTCAGATTCCAGAAACAATGTACTGGAATGGGGGGAATCACTTGATGATGAAGAAGAAAGAGTTAATGGCAATGAAACAGAAGTTGCAGCAGCTGCCACTGGAAGGGATGAAGGTGTGACAACAGCTGTCACCAATGAAGGAGCAATACCAGCTGTCACAGCAGCTGAAGAACAGAATACAAACTCTTGTAGAGTCTTTGACAGTGAAGAAGTGAATGAAGGGAATGCAAGAAGAAATAACAGGGGGCAGGGAAGGATAAGCAAGGTTCCTGTATGGATGGAAGATTACAAATCAGGAGAGGGACTTTTCGAGAATGAAGATGAGCTGGACTTGGTAATGTACACAGAAACAGGAGATCCGAACTGTTATGAGAAGCTGCAGCAAGTCCTACTTGGCAGAATGCAATGGAAAGTGAGATTCATGCAATAGAAAAGAATGAAACCTGGGTCTTAACTGAGTTGACAGCCGGAAAACCAAAGTTATAGGAGTTAAGTGGATCTACAAAACCAAGTTGAATGAGAGAGGGGAAGTAGATAAACACAAGGCTTGCCTGGTAGTTTTGGGGTATGCTCAGAAATACGGTGTTGATTACACGGAGGTTTTTGCACCAGTTGCCTGTTGGGATACCATTCGGATAATTCTGGCTGTTGCAGCACACATGAACTGGAACATCTATCAATTAGATGTCAAAAGTGCTTTCTTGCATGGAGAATTGGAAGAAAATGTGTACATTGAGCAACCGAGGGGATTTATTAAGAAGGGGGAAGAAGAAAAGGTGTTTAAACTCAAGAAGGCTTTATATGAGTTAAAGCAAGCCCCAAGAGCGTGGTATAGCAGAATAGAAGCATATTTTGCCAAACAAGGGTTTGAGAAATGCCCTAGTGAACCCACATTGTTTACTAAGTCTGGTAAATGGAAGGTGCTTATTATGAACATATATGTAGATGATTTGATTTTCACGGGCAATGATGAAGCATTGATCACTGAGTTCAAGGTGTCTATGGAGAATGAATTTGATATGACAGACTTGGGAAAGATGAAGTTCTTTCTGGGGGTAGAAGTTATTCAAAGCAGTGAGGGAATTTACATGAGTCAGAGAAAGTATGCACAGGAAATTTTAATGAAGTTTGGCATGGAAAATAGTAATCCCACTAAAACTCCAATGGTTCCCGGTTGCAAACTGACAAAGGATGAAGGGGGAGTCAAGGTGGACTCAACACAGTACAAGCAGATAATTGGTAGTTTGATGTATCTAACTGTGTCCAGACCGGATCTTATGTATATGATGAGCTTGGTGAGCAGATACATAGAGAGGCCCACAGAGCTGCATATGATGGCAGTTAAAAGAATTTTAAGATATCTAAAAGGCACTACTGATCTGGGAATCTGCTTTAAGAAAGGAGCAGGAACTGATGGATTGATTGCCTATTCAGATAGCGATTATGCTAGAGATCTGGATGATAGAAGAAGCACTTTAGGTTATGTGTTTACAATGTGTTGTGGAGCAGTTGCATGGAGTTCAAAGAAGCAGGCAATAGTTACTCTTTCAACTACAGAAGCGGAGTTCATCTCAGCAGCAAAGCAATGTGTGCATGCCAAGCTATTTGGATGCTAAGGGTACTTCGTCATCTTAATTGGAATCAAAATAAATGTGTGGTATTTTATGATAACTGTTCTACGATCAAGTTATTCAAGAATCCAGTCATGCATGGACGAAGCAAGCACATAGCAGTCAGGTATCACTTTCTTCGGGATCTGTCAAATGATGGGGTTATAGAGTTGAAATACTGCAGCTCACAAGAACAGATAGCTGATATTATGACCAAGCCGTTAAAGCTTGAAGGGTTTGTAAAACTGCGAGAGCAACTAGGAGTATGCGAAATTCCGAAGGTTGTAAACTGAGCTAGATTAAGGGAGGGTTTGTTGAGATAAATAATCTGTTACTAGTTAGTTAGTTAGTTGCAATTTCAATTAGTTACATTTCTGTTAAAGTTGTTAGTAGTGGTTAGATTGCAATTCCATTTTCTTGATACACTGCATTGTAACTAGTATAAAAGGACTTAATTGTGAATGAGAAAGTTGAGTGATTCAGTTCAATAAATTACAAGTTCGGGGACCAACAAACTTATCATTTTTGCTAAGTTCTTATTTGATTTTATCTCCTATAAGTATCTATATCTTTCTTTAGAGCAGGTCAAGTAGAGATATTAAATAGATTTCCACATGGGCATAATAAAAATTTATGGGTTTACATGGCTAGTTTTGTATGGAAATTGATAGTGGTGTTGAGTTTGTTGACAAATGAAACATAAATACATATAAAAGGACGAAAAAACTACAATATAAGGCTGCACATATTAGAGATATTATTGTCTAAAAATATATATTTAAAAAAAAAATAAAGTTCATCCATACAAAAACAAAATTGTAGATAAATGAGAAAAACTCTTCAAATTTTAATGCATAGCTAAAACAATAGTTTTTCAACTTGTTTTTTACCCAAAATAATCTACAAAACATCTTAGAAACCGTGACAAATTTATTTTTTGTCTCAAAGAACCATCTCAAAAACTAAAATCAATTTAAACTCAAACAATCAACCTTAGCTCAAATATGTTCTTTCAAAAAGTAAAAACAAAATTAATATGAACTTCTCTCATCAAATGAAATTGTTTAACACAAATATCATCCGTTTTGATGGCTTAAATCAGTGTCAACAACATATTTTTCTCTTTATCACCTGACCACTAGAATTTGATGACTTCGCTCTCTCCTCTCTCAATTAGGGATCAAAAAATAAAAATAAATAAACTTTTATACTATAACTGAATTTGAAGAATAATGAGGTGCTAAAATTGTATAATTTACTCTATTTTTTTTAGTTTTGAGGACCAAAATGTATCTTTTACAAAACTCATGGCATGTTATTCATATTTGACTTCTTTTCATTTCAGTCCTTCATTTTTCAATTTCGCATATTTATAAAAAAAATTAAAATTAATTGTTTTTCAATTAGGACTAAATCATCATAACAATACATGAAATGGTGAAAAATGTATTTCTATACAATAAAAATCTCATTTCTTTGAGTAATAGATTTTCGGTCAATAACTTAGACAAAGTTATTGAAATAGGAGAATTTTTCTTTAAAAAAATGCCTATAATTCAGGGTATTCTGCACGGATTAGCCATGTATGTGTAGCTAGTAGCCTCACTTCTGTTTTTCTCTCCTTTAATGTGAACTAGCAGCATGTGCAGGTAACTGTTTCAGCATGTAAGAACCAAGGCCTGACTATTCACGGGTTGCTTCTCACTCAGCCTTTCTCCAACATTATCGTATTGTCTAGGCAATCCAGTACCGCCACATGTCTATCGTATTAATAATTGTTTTTTAAAATAATATTTATTTACAAATATATTACAAAAATTAACATTAACTAATCGAAACAACTTAAAAATAAAATAAAAAATTGTTTTACCAAACAGTGTCGGCGGCCTGTTTCCAAACACTACCCAAGTGGAATCAGCGAATCACTTTCCTCCAGAGAGGGATGCCCTGGCCAATTAAAATAATACAACTGGATGACGATGTGGAACAAGTTAGCGTGAAACTCTGCTTGTTGATGAAGGCTTGCTACACGCTTATCAGTTTTATAATGAAATTAAACGAGGAGTTTTATTTGACTGGAAATTAAAATAAGCTATCGACTCTCCATAATTGCAACAACTTATCATTATTTTTTATTTTTTCTCCGTCCATCTGTCCGTTAAAAAAACTTTATTCCATATAAGTCAACTTGAAGGAAATTTTTAGCTCAGTGTTGTTATGCAGAAATGTCTCTCTTCAGCTAGTGTGGTTGGAGCTGGGCTGAGGTTTTTTTTTAAATAATTTTTGTTTAGAAATATATTAAAATAATATTTTTTATTATTTTAAAAAAATATATTTTTAACATAGCATATCAAAATAATTTAAAAAAAATATAAAAAAAAATTAATTTCAAATTTTCAAAAATGTTTTAAGAACAGTGACAAACTTTAATATAAAATTATCAGTGAACTGCTTTTTAAAATATATTTTAATATTTGTTTTGTTTTTAAGGATTGAAAAAGTAACAAGTCTTCTCGCTCTTATCCGTTAGTTTCCATTCCCGTGGCACCTCATTTCTTCGCACTTTTCTTTTTGCAGGCGTGGAGACAGCTCGATAGGTACGTTGATGAGGAGCATCTTCAAGACCCCTATGGAATATGCTGAATACTAAAATGGTCCCCTTTCACGGTAACTCAGTATTAAATGTCAAGTGGTCCATCTTCTTCCCACGTGTATACCTTGCTCTAGGGTACAAAATTATAGCTTCTTCTTTTTATTTTTTCCAAAGTATTTGAAGCAAGACGGTACGTGCTACTGTGGGTCATGCTACTCCATTCTTTGATAAAAGATTAGTTGAGAATGGTGTTAAAGATGATTTTTAAAGTGTTTTTTTGTTTGTAAATATATTAAAATAATAATTTTTTATTTTTTAAAAATTAATTTTTAACATTATCATACTAAAATATTAAAAAAAAATTAAAATAAAAAATCAATTTTTTTAAAATATTTTTGAAACACATTACTATATAAGCAACTTTAAATGGCATAATCCTAACGCCAAGAAGAAGAAGAAGAAGAAGAAGAAGAAGGGTTAACATGTATAATAAGATTTTTAATATATATTGTTATAAATACAATATTTTGTAAATAAAAATCAACCAATAACAATACTATATAGTTTTGGACTACAAGAACATGAAAAAAAGAAGCCACGAGAGATATAAAAAAAAATGCAAGTTTAATCTATGAAGTCTACAAATAATAAAGTTCGTCTAAATTTATATTTTTGCAAAGTATAAATTCCATCTTAGTTTAAAAAATAAATCAAATCAACAAGTATAAAATCCAAAGAAACAATAGATAATTATTTTATCACAAAACATTTTAAATAAAAAATGCGCTTGCTTAATTTTCCGATGCTTAAAATTATGTCTAACCTATGAGAAATAAAAGTCAACGTATGAGCCATGCCACTCATTCTGTCAAAGCATAGGAAATGAATAGTTGAGGTCATTAAGTTAATGCACAAATTTTCAATTATGGGCCCATGTTTTGATATAGGAGTACAGAGTACTATTTATTTTATTTTATTTTATCGCTGAGGATTTCTTGTTCATCTAGAAGCTGATAAGCTGTTGACTGTATCACGAGCCACGACAAATTAATAAGTTAGTGTACCCATATATGGGGCTACGTATCAAGAGGCTACAATATAATTATGGACGATAGTAAATTTAGCACAAAAAACAGAAATCTGTATTATTTTCGATGCTTCCATTTCATTCTTATGTGATCTCAAAAGGGCACACGTCAAGGAAAAATAATGGATGAACAAAATACCCTAATATTTTTTTCATCTGCCTTCTCAAATTAATATTCAAATGATTGTTATTTTTACTTTGAATAAATAGTATACAGACTGTAAATATTTTTAATATTTAGAAATACAAAAGAAAAGGGGAAAAAATCCTTTTTAACCTAAATAATTTTTGCTAATAGATTGAATTCTCATGCACACACCATCCAAAATACAAAAGACAGAGGAAGAATAGGGTAAATGTAATACACTTTCCTCTGAAGATAAAACAATCCATTGTAATTTTCAGATGCTACAAAAATTCCTCAAACCTAATCACTTTTAATGTTGATTTAAATTAAAATGACAAATAGTGGAAATTGGAATAATTAAGAAAGAGATGTTTTAAAACAAGTACGTGAGAATATAGTTTAAAATAGAAAAATATTTGTTTATTCTTAAGAAACTATAATAATATAAACTGCACTTGCCATGCACACACCATTAAAAATTATTTGTTACCAAACATATGTAAAACAATTAAATATGATAAATTATTGATAACCAATTAATACCATATACAAATAAAACGGTTATAATAATTAATTTTAACAATTATATTAATTAATTAATTAAAATAACTATATTAATTATTACTAAAAATTATTATTAAAGGTAAATATTAAATTAAAATAATAACATTCCCCTATATAATTTAATTTTATTACTATATATGTATATCTAATGAATAATTTAAATGAAAAAAATAATGTTATGTAATAGGTGTTGAGTAGGTTTGAACTAGGGTTGTTAAAATCACGAGTTGACTCGTAAAATCATACGTTTTTATGAGTCAACTCATAAAACCTTGTAACTTGGTTAGAAAAATCGGTTTGGGTCAAAATCGGACCGGATCGGTCTGATTTTACGATCCTAAGTGGTTCGGAGTTTAACTGAATTTAATTACTTTCAAGTTCAATCTTTCATTTTTATTTCCCCCAAATCTTCTCTTTTCTTCTCATTTCTCATCCCCCAAATCGTCAGTTCTCATCCCCAAATCTTCTTCTCTTCTCAATTCATCGTTGGTACAGTTCGGCTAATCTCCTCCTCAGCTGTTCTCATCCTTCTCTTCCCCAAATCATCCTCTCCTCTCATCTCTTGAATCGTCTTCTTCGGTAAGAGCTGTCGGACTTCAATTCGTCATAGGTGATCTTCTATCTTTGTTGTCGTCGTCGTTCAAGGTTAGTGCTTAGATTATTTCCCTTTTTTAGCATGTAAGACCATTGACTGGACAGTGGCTTAGGTTTATGCTTAATCCTTTGACTTGGTCTGGACTAGACATTGGCTTCGGTTTATGCTTAATGTATTGATTGGATCTGGACTAGACACTAGCATTGAAAAAGGTTGTGGCTTTGATTGAGTTACACGGAAAGAGAGCTATGTTTTTTTATGTGTGTGTTTTTCTGGGTGCCTGAAACAAGCTTAGGTTTATTTTGAACACTCAATTTTTTTTGGTTAATTAATGCTGCTTTCTTTAATATCTTGTATTATGTTTTCCGCAGTTTTGCTCAATTTTTTGCTCTTTTCATTGTGGGTGTCACAGCGAAACCCTGATTTTGCGCTGAAAAGCTTGAAATTATTCTCTCTTTTTAAGATAAAAGGAAACTTGTAAAGGATGGTTGGTGAAGAGGGAACAAACAATGCCGAGGGTGCAAAAGAAAGGTTGGAGCAAGCTAGATGATTGTATAGGAAAAATGACTCTTTATGGTTAATTCAAAAAATTGGAAATTGAGTTCCTATTGTCAATACAAGTGGAAAATGTTATGTTCTCTAAAATAGCAGAGCCTAACATGTTGCAATTTTTCAAACAGAACTGAAAATTGCCTCAAACTCTGGAACTTGTTGTTTAGAAAATGGACTTACGAAAAAATTGAAGAATGCAGGACTTGATTTTTAAACTTGTTCTGCTAAATTCATTATTTGTTTACCATAAAAATAGCTTTTGATAGGAATATTGATGCAAATGAAAATATTGCTACTGTGAGTCTGTGAATAGGTATTGATTTTACATGTTATGTGTTGTGTGTATGCTGGACTAGTTTATGATTGTATGGAATGATACTACAAAAGGATGAACTAGTTTGGGATTAAGGCTCTGTTGTTGTCGTTGTCTCCGAACAATGAAGATAGACTTGAACTCATGTGTCGTTGTTTTTAATTATGGTCTAGAAAACTCTGAAATTTTCGCCGCATTCAATATTTGTGCTATTGTCAAACGAATTTAATGGTTTTATTTTTCATTCTAATAAAAAAAAACATTTTTGCATCAGGACAGACATGATTCATTTGATTTTTTATTGCAGATTACATGGCATCCAAAAAAACTACCAGTGACAATAGACTTGATGTGGGATGGCAACATGGTATAGATATTGATAGTAATTCAAGAAAAGTTCAATGCAAGTATTGTCAGAAAATTTTCAGCCGAGGCATTTATCGTTTTAAGCATCATTTGGCTTGCACTCGAAAGGATGTTGAGTTATGCCAGCAAGTACCAGCAGATATGAAGAAGATGATTTTGAATGTTTTGGTGAAAAATCAAGAAGCATCTAAGAAAAAAAGAAAGGCTTTTCAGTTTTTTAGAAGTGACGAAGATGCAGATGAAGATAATGAAATCAGCTCAATTAACAAGGGAAAGAAACCAATAAATGGAAGTGGAAGTACTCAAATGACCATCAATCAGATGCTAAAGAAGGATATTAGAGAAGAAGCATGTCAACAAATTGCCAAGTTTTTTTACACTAGTGCGATTCCATTTAATTATGTGAAAAACCCTGAGTTTGTTAAAGCGCTTGAATTAGTTGCAAAGCATGAGCTAGGATTGAAGCCTCCATCTTACCATGATATTAGAGAGAAGTACTTAAAGCAAGAATTAGATAACACAATACATTTGCTTGATGACTATAAGCTGGAATGGAAAAAAACGGGCTGCTCAATAATGTCTGATGGATGGACTAATAAAAAAATACGCTCTATTTGTAACTTTTTGGTTAATAGTCCTAAAAGAATATTTTTTTATCATCTGTGAACACATCTAATATATCCAAAACAACTAATAAAGTATTTGAGATGTTATATGCTATTGTGGAAAGGATTGGAGATGAAAATGTGGTGCAAGTAATTACTGATAATGTTGTGAATTTTAAGGCAGCGGAGCATTTATTGATGGAAAAAGGAAAATACTTGTATTGGACACCATGCGCTGCTTATTGTATTGATTTGATTTTGGAAGATTTTGAGAAGAAACTAGAGGTGCATCAAGTAACTATTGGTAAGGGGAGGAGAATCACCACATACATATATTCAAGAACTATTCTTATTTCCATGCTGAGACACTTCACAAAAGAAAAAAATTTAATTAGGCTTGTTGCTACTCGATTTGCCACTGCATACTTGACTCTTGGATGTTTGAACGATTGTAAGATTCAATTGATGACAATGTTCACTTCCATCCAATGAAGGTCAAGTAGGTATTCAAAAAGTGAAGAAGGGCAGCAGATTCAAAATTGTGTCTTGGACAACAAGTTTTGGCATGATGTCTTTGATTGCATTAAGGCAGCATATCCTCTTATAAAAGTTCTTCGATTAGTTGGTTCAGATGAGATACCGATCATGAGTTTTATATATAGAGCAATGATTCAAGCGAAAGAGAAGATACAAATGCATTTTGGTTTTGTGCAAAAAAGGTGCAAATTATCTATTATGCCAATTATTTATTTAATATAACTATCTTTTTTTTATATTATGCTATTTAATGTTGATGTTAATATCCTTATTTTTTATTTTATTTTGTAGTTATATACCTATATGTGATATCATTGATGCAAGATGGGAAGCTCAACTTCACAAACCTTTGCATGCATTTGCTTATTTTTGAATCCTCATTATCATTATACTATTGATTATAGACAGTACACCAACGTTAAATATGGAGTATATGATTGCTTACATCGGATGATGCCTAATAAAGAAGAGATGACTAAAATTGATCTACAACTTGATACATTCACGGATGCAAATGGGTTTTTGGTATTGAGTCTGCCGTAATAGCAAGGGATAAAAAAACTCCAGCTCAATGGTAGGCTTCTTATGGGGATGAATGTCCAGAGCTACAAAATCTTGCAATTCGAGTTCTAAGCTTGACTTGTAGTTCATCTGGATGTGAGCGTAACTAGAGTGCATTTGAGATGGTAAGTTTTTTTTTTTTAAAATTATTGTTTTCATATTTGATAAGAATCTTATATGTTATCAATTGTGAATTTTTTTTATAGGTTCATACGAAATGAAGAAATCGTCTACAACAGAAAAAAATGAATGACTTGGTTTTTGTGATGTGTAATTTGAAAATGAATGATAATCAAGACAAAAGGCAAGTTATTGATTTTGATGAAGGTTTAGATGATCTCTCATCTGATAATGAATGGGTGACTGAAAGAGAAGGACATGGTGGTTCATCGAACATTAATTTACTTCATGCTATGATAGTGCAACACAAAGAAAAGATGGAAAAAAAGACGATAGTGATGAAGAAACTTTTAATGGTGTTGAGATGGGTACTCATGCCACTGAAGCTAATTTTGAAACTTTTAATTCAAGGAGTTTGGGTTAAATATTGTTGGAGTTGGATCTAGTACTAGCAATATCGGTGTTAGCACCAGTAATAGTACTAATAATCCGTTCGATAGTGATGCTATTGATGCAAGTCTTAGACATAATGAGGGGGATGAAAATGAGACTGATTTTAGTTTACATTGCACGCCAACTGAAGATTTGTCTTAAATTTGTTAGTTTTTACCTTATAAAATTTTATGGACATAATTATTTTATAATGTATTTTTAAGTTATTTTAAATCATGTATGAACCTTAACTAATGAAGTTTTATGGCCATAATTATGATTTATTGTATTTGGAAATATTTTACTTACAATTTTATGATTTTTCTACCTACACGATTTTAGTTGTGATTTTACGATTTTTGTACGGAAAAATTCAGGTACGATTTTACGATCTGAGTTTTAGAAGCGCCTTCCATATCGTGTTAAAATCACGATTTTGACAATCTTGGTTTGAACATACACCTAGTGTAAATAAGTCTCAATTTAAAGAACCATAATAACTAGAATATTTTGAACTAGATGTTTTTGGACCAAGTATAAACTTATCACACACACAACATTAGGTGATTTTAAAGTTCTATTAGTGTTGTGTTCTTGATGACCATTTGCACATATCTTCATCTCATGAATATCTTTAAAATGTTACCTAAAATGGTGACTCTAGTACAACACACATTTAGGTGACCCCTCAAAGGATATTTTGTGACCAACATTCCATAAAAAAATAAATTATCTTTGAATTAATTTAGAGAATAAATCTTCCTTATCATCATAACAAAAAGTATATCATCATGGAAATGAGATCCAAGACCACCTCACAATCTGTGTGCGCGCATGCGTGTAAAATTTATGCGTGTGTGTAATGTTTAACATGTACAAGAGATTTGTTTAGTGATTAGAGATATCATAAATATTACAAAAATCAATATTTGTAATAAATGAAGATGAAAAATGCAAAGCGGTATTAGAAGAAAACATTAGAATTAGTTTGTAAAGACCATTCAATAAATAAAAATTTCCAATATAAGAACCAAACCTAATTATAACTATTTTATTCCATCATAGAACAAGGATAAATCCATTTTGATCATACAAAAATGCACTTACTAATTTTTTTTTCTAGAATCAGGAACATGAAAGAATCTGTCTAAAGCACAATTTTTTTTTCAAATGACAACTCTAAATTTATTTGGTTTTCTCCTATGATTTGAGTTACACTGTCATTTTCAATACTCATAGTTCATGTGTTTGATACCTGTGAGTTGGGGAAGAAGAGTTAACCCTTATAATTACTATATTGGCTTATGTTTTAAAAACCTCTTGAGGTCTTAAAGTTTTAGATGTTTAACCATGTCGATTATTGTAATCCTTGGCAACGTGATTGTATTTGCCACAAACGCAACATTTCACACCCATTTTTTGACTCATATAATTGGTATATACCTCTCATGAAGTAGTCTGGTTGTATAAAATATGTATATTAGTGATGTTAATGTGAATGATTCAGTTTCAAAAAATGAAATAAAGAAGAAAGTGAGGAGAGAACATGGTTTTTTTACTGAAAAGAAACTAGTGGGGATGTGTTAATTCCTTGATGGTGATCTAAACTAAGAGAGAGACTGACAGTACAGGTTATGATAGAACTTAAAAAAAGAAAGAAAAGGCAAGAAAGAAAGAGAAAGAAAGAAATAAGTGAAGGGAGAAGGGGAAAACAAACAAACATGGCTCTATCTAAATATCTAGACCATTGATTTTTGTTGAGAATGACAAAAAAATGGTAAAAACATATTAACATTATTCTAATCTACAATGATCTATTTTTTAAAAAAAAATTACTAAGTTTTTTTAGTTTTTGGATAATGTGTAAGTAACAATGTATATTAAGTCTTACTTGTTTTTTTTCCAATTATTTATTTGATTTTTTAATATTCTAAAATTGATTTATCTTAAAATTATTTAAACAATATGATGTGAACTTCATGGTCACATAACTCACAATAAGGCTAATAATGAACCTGAAAAACCAAAATAAGTATGATAGATGTGTAACATAAAACCATGTCTCAAAACACCGATATTATTAGGATAAAAATCCTTACCGTACATATAGTAGTTTGTGAATAAAAAGTATAATAAAGACATCATAAAATTATTTAATCTTTGATAAGTCAATTTAGTTTGTTGTAGAAAGAATATATACACAAAGTTCTCTCATCACTCAAGAACAAAACAATAATATTAATCATAAACTTAATAACAAAAGTCTTACAAACAATTTTATACTCTAAACAAAAATACCTTAATGGATCTATATTGATGAGATAATGTGAACTCATTTACAAAATTAACCCAAAATAAATGACTAAACTCAAAATATTAAAGAAACTATTAAGCCTAAACAAGTCTTTGGTTGTAATTAAAAACAAAAAACCAAACATAAGTTAAGCCCAAACAAATCATATGTTGTAGCTAAAACAACTAAGACCAACCAAACATAAGGTAACAAACTCAATGTTTAAGCAACTAAATTTACTAATACAAAACCAAGGTTGTCGTGACTTTAGTTAGCATAAAAAAAATTAAATCTTAAACAATAAGTTATAAAATAAGTAAAAATAAGTTTGATCCACTACTAACATAATATCTAGTTTTCATCCTTTATTTTCTTAGAATATAATTTTTTTTTATTGCCTATAGTCTTCTTAGAATTGAGGATGAATCTATTTCCTTTTATCTCCTTAATTCTGAAGAAAAACTTGCATCTCATCTTTTTTTCCACTTATTTTCCCCAAAAACACAATTATTCTTCCTTATTTGTAGCTAAACAATTGCCTTATATAATAAGGATTGATGTTGACCTCTTTTCCCTAGCAAATTTGGAGTCTTTATTGATATTATATTTGTTGTAGCATATGGAATCCTTACAATGTAATATGCTTCTATATATGCTCTAAATAAAAAGAGGAATCCTTACTATGTATAAAATCCAAAAAATCAAAAGGAAAGTTATTCTCAAACCAGGAAAAAAAAATATTTTTCATACAATAACTTTTGAATGACTTATCAAATTCTAATTAACATGATATTTTACCGCAACGTAAAACAACACCCTTGGAATCATCTAGTAATATTTTAGCACAATCCAATAGTCAAATTTGGAGTTAAGTTTAATATTATCAAACTAGAGAATAAAAAACATTAAATCCAAAATTATCTCTTTAGTCAATTCAATTCTTGGACTTATAATGAACTTGATCAACATTTGAATTGGATTCGTTGATGTAGTAAATTGATATTCATTGTCATGTTTTGAAAATCACTCAATAAAACTAAAGTTTTTTTATGCCAATATTGTTGATTATTTTATGAATAATAATATATGAAATAAATTATAAAATTATAAAAATATTTTTTCATAAATATTAAATAAGAATAAAAGGTTTTTTTTTTATTTATTAATCACTACTTTAGTTTCCGTCAACAATCTTATTGACATAGTTTTTTATGAAAAAGAAATTAGAGAAAATATAAGGAATCATATTTAAATAATAAAAAATGATTTTTATTTTTTCAATTTAATATAATATAATATAATGGTCTATGTGACATCCTGCAGCCATAGACTTAGTGCTTGTTTAGGAATATAATTATTTTTTTAAATTACTTTTTATTTAGAAATAAATCAAAATGATATATATTTTTGTTTAAATTATATTTAACATTAACACATGAAAATGATCTAAAAACACATTTTTTTTTATTTAAATTAAAAAATTATTAAATATTTCAATTTTTTTTCAAAAACACTTTTAAAATTCAGTGCCCTAAATATCCCATCCGAGGGAAATTAAACATGGCTTATATCTCTCAACAACGTTTTCAATTAATTAAACAAGAAGATTTTATCTCCTTTTTATCCGAACATATTCTTCTCATCTCTCCTTTTCCTTATCAAATTAAAAGGAATTAAAAAGCATAAGAGGTACTTTAAAATATAAAAATTCCATTAACTCTTGGTTAGGGGTTTTACCTTAGGTTAGTTTCTGGTGACCTTACATGAGATTCTCATGGTGTCGAGAAAACAAAAGTAAGGGCTTGATTAATGTTTGGTTTAGAAAAAATAAAAATTGATTTTAATTGATTTAAAACAATTGAATTTCAGGGTGCATTCAAAACTTAGCAATTCAATAATTGGTTTAAATAAATAAAAAAGATTGTTGGCGCATCTAGGGAGGGCATTGTACTGGGGAGGGCATTGTACTGCAACCACCTATTATAGGTGGCGCCCTTCCTTAATATTGTTATAATTGTCCGGGCAGGTGCTTACACCTGTTTGCTTAGGATCTCTGGTTGAGATCAACTATTTTTATTTTTATTTTTATTTTTATTTTATCTCTCTTCTCCCATCAATTGCTACACATGATTCTCTACAAATTGGCAAAATGGATTGTCAATATTTATTTTTGATGTGAAGTCTGATTTTGATTATTTTGATATTTATTTTTAAAATTTATTTTTTAAAATCAAGTTGATTTGAATTGAATTTTATATATATTTTTTATTTTTCATGGAGCTAGACTGGTTTTATGGCTCGGGATGCGGGTTTGATATAGTTACTCATATTGTTTTTGGATTTTTTTATTATTCTATATTATGTTTGTTGAAAAATAAATTTACTATTTTTTTTGTTGTATATCCTGTTCTTATAGCTCGAAACGTGGGTTAGACAAGTTAATCCGATTTGACCCAAGTTATTTTTTTTCTTTTTAAATATATATTTTTTAATTTTATTATTTTATATTAGGTTAATTGAAAATTGAATTTTATAATTTTATTTATTTATTTTTATAAGGATATACCAGTTATTTTGATCTAGGCTATGTGTTTGATAAGTAACTTTATTTTTTTTTAAATAATATTTTTTTAGATTCGTGCACTAATTTTTTTGTTGAATAACATACCTTTTATTCTTAGATTAATTAAAAGTATATATTTTAATATTATTTTATTAAATCTCACTTGACTTTTACTTTATTATGAAATAAGATTATTGAAATACTATTTAATATTAGCAAGAAGTTTTTAGCAGGTTATGGGGATTATTTGTTTGTTTTATAAAAATCAGTTGTTTTATCAGGATAACTTGTTTGTATTATCTTATGATTGGATAAAATGAGTATTAAACTTATAGGAATGCCTAATTATATTTTTTTAGGTTAATGTTTTTTGTCTTCCTTTCCGTCACTCGCTAGAGAAAAAACAGAAGGTTGAAAAGAAGGTTTACTGAAAGCATATTCCGAAGATAAACTCTGTCTAGAAAGTAAAATAGTGAAAGACTTTTACATGTTTAGAGAGAGAGAGGGTGTCATTGGTCAGTTTCAGCAAAAGTTTCGGCTGTGTAGTGTGGCAGAGCGGCATGAATACTGTCAGCACAAATTTACATCAATCTCCTTCCTCTGTTTCTTTTCTTTTATAAATAGTCTTTACTTGTTCTGTCTTTGGATCTCAACCTTCTTCTCCTTCTTCTTGTCTCTTCCTCTTCAAATCTTAGTTGCCTATATCCAGGTATTTCCATAATTCCCATATTTGCTTCTCCAAAATCTCAATTTTTTTCTTGGCATCACAATCAGAGTCCTCTGTTTTTACGTGCATCTTATTGCTTTTATCAACCAACATTTTTCCCCCTTATATATGAGGATTTTGTATATTAAAACTTTGATTATATGGGTTAAACTTTAGTGGGTTGCGGTCAGATTTTGGGGTTTTTGCCATATATATATATTTTTTTTATCTATTCGTGTTTGTGTAAATTGTAATGTTGCTTTCTCTTTTTTGAGTGCTTGATTGGAACAGAGTGGAGATCATTGATGGCAAATAATACTAGGAATTTAGAGAAGTTGGCATCGATTGATGCTCAGCTTAGGCTGTTGGTCCCTGGAAAAGTTAGTGAAGATGACAAATTGATTGAGTATGATGCTCTGCTTTTAGATCGGTTTCTTGACATTCTTCAAGATTTACATGGAGAGGATCTCAAGGAAACGGTGAATATTATTGAACTCGACCTCCCTTTTGTTTTGTTATATCTTATCTTGATCATTATGTGCTCAAATTTGATTTCTCCATCTTGCACAAGACTCAGTGCTCCCTTGAATATGTTTTAAATTCGAGATATCTATTGATATGTTTTTTGGGTCTTGCTGGGGTTTCGGATGATTTAGCTTTCATGTTGTGTATGATCGTACATAGTTACATCAGAATTTTCACGTACGTGCTTTTTGGGACCTACTATACGACATGATGAGTGATGTTCATGTAGCGAGGATATTAATTTACATAACTTGTAATGTGTTCTGCCTAGGTCCAAGAATGCTATGAGCTTTCTGCTGAGTATGAAGGGAAGCATGATCCCAAGAAGTTGGAGGAGCTTGGAAGTGTCTTGACTAGTTTGGATCCTGGAGACTCCATTGTTATTGCAAAGTCTTTCTCCCACATGCTTAACTTGGCCAACTTAGCCGAGGAAGTTCAAATTGCGTATCGGCGACGGAACAAGTTAAAGAAGGGAGACTTTGCTGATGAGAACTCTGCTACCACAGAATCAGATATAGAAGAAACTCTCAAGAGACTGGTGGTTGACCTGAAGAAGTCTCCTGAAGAAGTTTTTGATGCTCTGAAGAATCAGACTGTAGATCTTGTCTTGACTGCTCATCCTACGCAATCAGTCCGTAGATCTTTGCTTCAAAAGCATGCAAGGTTTGCTCTCAATCTTATTGCTGTGTTTTGTATTTCAGTTCCTGTTCTTTCTCACTGAGGACTTAATTGTAATTGGAGTGCATGTCTTCTTTTACTGTTCCTCAGTCGAATTAAACACAGCATCTGGGTTTCTTGGTTTGCTAATAATGGCGTCCTGTTTAACTTACTCTCGTTGTCCAGGTTACGAAATTGTTTGGCCCAGTTGTATGCCAAAGACATTACTCCTAATGAGAAGCAGGAGCTTGATGAGGCTTTGCAGCGAGAGGTAAATGCTTTCTTAAAGTCTGTTTTGATTTATCCCAAGTACAGGGTATTCTACACAGTTTATAAACCTTCCTTTGTGTTCATGTTATGTTGACCTCAAACCTGAAATTGGGATTTTCTTAGATGGGTGGAATAGTTTTAAGGCCAGCAGATCTTTGCGGTTTTGTTACGAGAAGTGATTTATTTACTCCAACATACATAAGAATATCTGCCTAAATGGCATTTTTTAAAATATTTCTAAGTGATGAAAGAACATATTCATAATTCTGTTTATTTATATGGATATGAGTTTGATCATTATTTTGCACATGTTTTTAACATTGATGTGCATAAGCTGGCCAAAAAAATTATCAAATTCCTGGACAAACTTTTGACTTGTATTTATTATGTGCTTCCTCCCCCCCCTTCCCGACTATCTTGGCTTCTTTTAATGATGCAAAGTACAACAAGTTTGACTTTAGAAAGTGGCTTTTGTGGCACACTTGAATGGGATTGTTGTTTGGAAGTATTCCATAAGATCTAAGAAATAATTTGCAGCGTGTTCCTGCAGATGCACACATACAGATCAACTATGTTTCACAAATTTATTGAACCAACAGGATTGCTGATCTTCTTTTTCCTTTCATTCTCGTTTTTTTCCCCTCTGTGTAGATTCAAGCTGCTTTTCGTACAGATGAGATTCGAAGAACCCCTCCGACTCCCCAAGATGAGATGAGGGCTGGAATGAGCTACTTCCATGAGACAATCTGGAAGGGTGTCCCAAAGTTCTTGCGCCGAGTTGATACTGCTTTGAAAAACATTGGGATTAATGAACGAGTTCCTTACAATGCTCCTCTTATTCAATTCTCATCCTGGATGGGTGGTGATCGTGATGGTATGATCTTTCTCCTTCTATAAAATTGTTACCATTCTCTGGGAATATCTAAGTTTTTTATATATAAAGTCAAGTCTGTAAATCTCTCTTGCTTGTGGCTCATTGTTTCCTTGATATGAAAGTGTAGGTAATCCAAGGGTGACTCCTGAGGTTACAAGGGATGTTTGCTTGTTGGCAAGAATGATGGCAGCTAACTTGTACTACTCCCAAATAGAGGATCTGATGTTTGAGGTTTTTAGTCTATGAAAATATTTTTTTGCAGCTTCATTGTTTTTGGAGGGACCTTTTCTAACTTCTTACTTTTTGCTGTTATCGTGCTAATTTCCTCTCATGTTTTCCTTGGCAGTTGTCAATGTGGCGCTGCAGTGATGAGCTCCGTGTTCGTGCAGATGTACTCCACAGATCCTCAAAGAGAGATTCAAAGCACTACATAGGTAACATTTGAAATGTCATTTATGAGCGAATTCTTATTTCAATTTCACATGATTATGTTAGTGAGATGTTCCATTTATGTTATGCAACATTGAGCAAAATGAATTAATATAAACACTGTCATAATGCCTTAAATTTATCAGAAAAAGATGTTTTCTATTTTTTTTTCCTCACTTCATTAGGAGATCACCGGGCTATGGGTTGCACGAATGATATCTTCACTATCCCATGAAACCTCCAACTCCATTTGCCAACCAATTTCGTCGATGAGATATGCTTAACAAACATGGTCATGATATTTTGTTAGAGTAGTGCGTTGTAGTTTTCCCCTGCTTCTAAGATTAAAGATCTTTTAGTATCCTCAAAGAAGGGAATCCTACTAAAATTCTTAAGCTATATAACCTTTGTATTTATGGAATGGAACTTTCTCTTATTTCTGTAATCTTGATTCTTATTTCATGACAGTCTTTTACCATAAACTAGCTATCTTATTGATGCCATAATCGTTCAAATCGTTCTTGTTGCAGAGTTTTGGAAAACAATTCCTCCAAATGAACCCTACCGTGTGATTCTTGGTGAACTGAGAGATAGGTTGTATCAGACACGTGAACGCTCTCGTCAATTGCTATCTCATGGGATCTCTGAAATTCCAGAGGAAGGAACATTCACAAATGTTGAGCAGGTATCATATCTTTGGTCTCCCCTCTTAAATCCTTCTAATTGCAAGTATATAATCATGTTGTCATCCCTGTTTACATTTTGGTTTGTGTGTAGTATTGTGGTCTATCTGATGCCCACAACTGAAGACTATGAGTACATATTCGCAGTATCAACCTCAATCTCTTGATTATTGAGATTCTCTTTGCTTGGGCTTTTGGTCAAAATCAATAAAAACCTTGCATGGTCAGCTAGCCTATTAAGAGCCAGACCTGTCTTCAGATGATAAGGGAGCATATTTTTTTTTTTTGATATGGTGTTGACTGATTGTGTTGTCAGAGTATCCTTTAGTGCCTAATCAAGACATCAGTAACCATAAATTGGTCATTTGCATACATAGTAGTCAAATAGCCATGAATGTAGAATCCATTAACTAAATCCAATCATGATGGGATTGGGTATTTGTTGTGTTTAGTTTTTTATGTGAACAGCATGGCATTTATTGGGTTTTAATTTTATGTAGTTCTTGGAACCTTTGGAGCTCTGTTATAGATCACTGTGCTCTTGTGGTGACCGACCAATTGCTGATGGAAGCCTCCTTGATTTCTTGAGGCAAGTCTCCACCTTTGGACTTTCATTGGTGAGACTTGATATTAGACAAGAGTCAGATCGTCACACAGATGTCATAGATGCCATTACCAAGCACTTGGAAATTGGTTCCTACCGAGAGTGGTCAGAAGAAAAAAGGCAGGAATGGCTTTTATCTGAACTCAGTGGCAAGCGCCCATTGTTTGGTCCTGATCTTCCAAAAACTGAAGAAATTGCCGATGTTTTGGATACTTTTCATGTCATAGCTGAACTGCCAGCTGATAGCTTTGGAGCATATATCATCTCAATGGCAACTGCCGCATCAGATGTGCTTGCTGTCGAGCTCCTGCAACGTGAATGCCATGTAAAACAACCATTAAGAGTTGTTCCACTGTTTGAGAAGCTTGCAGATCTAGAAGCCGCCCCTGCTGCTTTGTCTCGGCTTTTCTCAATAGAGTGGTACAGGAATCGTATCAATGGAAAACAAGAGGTCATGATTGGATATTCGGATTCTGGTAAAGATGCAGGAAGATTTTCTGCGGCCTGGCAATTATACAAGGCTCAAGAGGAACTTATAAATGTAGCTAAGCAGTATGGCGTGAAGCTAACAATGTTCCATGGTCGTGGTGGGACTGTTGGAAGAGGAGGTGGTCCTACTCATCTTGCTATATTGTCTCAGCCACCAGACACCATTCACGGTTCACTTCGTGTCACTGTTCAAGGTGAAGTTATTGAGCAATCTTTTGGAGAGGAGCACTTGTGCTTTAGAACGCTTCAGCGTTTTGCAGCTGCCACTCTTGAGCATGGTATGCACCCCCCAGTCTCACCAAAACCAGAATGGCGAGCCCTGATGGATGAAATGGCAGTTGTTGCTACAGAGGAGTATCGTTCTATAGTTTTCAAAGAACCAAGATTTGTCGAGTATTTCCGTCTTGTAAGTAAAACATGTGCTATGTTGTTACAGATGTCATTTGAGTTCTTTGAAGACTAAAGAATGCTTGTTTTTGTTATGATTGTAGGCCACACCAGAGATGGAGTATGGTAGGATGAACATTGGAAGTCGTCCATCCAAGCGAAAACCTAGTGGGGGCATTGAATCTCTACGTGCAATACCATGGATCTTTGCCTGGACACAAACAAGATTCCATCTTCCAGTATGGCTAGGATTTGGAGCAGCATTTAAACATGTCATTCAGAAGGACATTAGAAATCTCCACATGCTGCAAGAGATGTACAATGAATGGCCTTTCTTTAGGGTCACCATTGATTTGGTTGAAATGGTGTTTGCCAAGGGAGACCCTGGAATAGCTGCCTTGAATGACAAACTCCTTGTTTCTGAGGAGCTATGGCCATTTGGTGAGAAGTTGAGGGCCAACTATAAGGAAACCAAGAGCCTCCTTCTTCAGGTAGAGTCCCCTGGATAAATTTCTTCTTGATCTTTTCAGCTTGTGACAAATCAAAAGGAGTAATTTAGAAAAGAAAAACACCAGACATCTTGCCATCCTTTTCTATATTTTTATAATATCCCAGTCAAATTTGTTTGTTAACTAAGCCTTTCAATCATTCTTTTATTCTAAAATTACAATAGATTGTTGAATCGTTTTAGTTTTAATCTCTACCAAAATGCAATGCGCACCAGAATAAACATCGCCTGTACTTGTCCTGCACCCAATCACAAATTTGTCCTGAATAGATACTAGCAGTAGTCAATTTAAAGTAGTAGAAAAGCCTAATGCTTTCAACCTCTTTTCAGATTGCTGGACACAAGGATCTTCTTGAAGGAGACCCATACTTGAAACAAAGACTGCGGCTCCGCGATTCGTACATCACAACCCTCAATGTTTGTCAGGCCTACACACTGAAACAGATCCGCGATCCGAACTACACGTCAACACCACGACCACACCTATCAAAGGAAATAATGGAATCGAGCAAACCAGCCAATGAATTGGTGAAACTGAACCCTACTAGTGACTATGCACCTGGTTTGGAGGACACTCTCATCTTGACCATGAAGGGCATTGCTGCAGGCATGCAGAACACTGGTTGAAAAATCCAGGAGGTGGTTCTGGGCTGTTTTCTTTTCTTTTCCTGTCATCTGTAGATGGGTTTTGCCCAAAATATATGCAACTTAATGCCATCGGGCAATGTTTTCCACCGGGTGATCATGCAGCACTTGAATATCTATTGAGGCCAATGGTATTTATTTTGGCCACACAATGAACTATGCTGAATACAATATCCATGCTTCAAATGCAGTTTGCTCTACTTGACTATTTGTTGTCTTATGCCTTGACACAATACAAAAGTTTGGATCTGTCAAGCTTAAATTAATCTTCTTCCACATGGAAAAGTGAAGGGTGGGGTGTGGATACAGTTATGCCATCATCTCCCTTCATGCACTATCCTTGATCCAGCTTTTGTTAAAGCAGGAAAGCATTTCTCGTAAGAATGGAAAAGTGCTTTTCAATCTACACAGGCGAACGTGGTGAAAGTTCTGACTGTCTTTTACTTGTATATTGGAACATGGTGAAGGTTCCTACTCTGCTAACCGATTATACAAAAAGCTAAATGAGTTACAGCATTCATTGTAGATGCACACTGTTAACCGTGGATTTTAACAGTGAAATTATTATTTTTCTCTTGGTTCGCTTGACTTTTAGCCTTTGAATTAGGGGTATTTTCGAGTATTTATATTTCTATGCATAGTGAAGTAATCATAATACTCTCTAATAAGACAAAAAGTTATAGTTGCTGGCAGGGGTGCCACGGTAATTACATATTTTCATTGCACAGTGAAATAACCCTTTTATCTCCAATAAGACAAAACAAAAGCTTTTCTTGCAAGGGTAGTTCGGCCATTGCACTTTTTTGAAAATGTGTAATTATGGATATACCCTCATATAAGACAAAATACAAGAGTTAGACGTAGGGGTGTGAAGGTAATTTACATTTTTTTTTATTATTTACCGTTGTCGATTACTGTTAACGTGTCCGACGAACACGCCAACGGTTTTCAGCCTCACGCCCCCTTCGGGTGGCGCGTGCGGCGTCGTTAGGCGGTGAAAAATATTCGTCCGGTGTTTTCATAGATGCACATCCATGTCCTCCATCTCACGCTTGTGCGCATGGCGTTTAAAGGTGGCTGGAGACGTGATGGTGGTCGGGTCAAGTTGTTTTTTCTCTTTTCTCTCTCCTACAGACCAAAGTGCATGGAAGTCCCCGTAGTGTCTGGTTGTTTCATGTTAGTCCCTGAACTTTTGATTGATCGGTATGGTCCAGATTTCTGTTATGAAAGTTTTTATTTATTTCAATTGTCCCTGGACAAAAATTGATTATATATGGAGTTTTCAATTTGGTCCTTATTCTTTTAATTTTTGGTATCATTTTAAATCTCTTAATATTTTCGGTACAATAATTTTCAATTTTTCAATTTTTCCCTTCAATTGAAATTGATTACATATTTTGTTTTTATTTTAGCCCTTATACTTTAAATATTTTATTTTAATTCCTTTTTTCCTTACAACTTTTTATTTTTTCAATTTTATTCTTCGATTAAAATTATTTAAATATTTTGTTTTCATTTCGGCCCATATAATTTTTTTTAATTCCTTTTATATATATATATATATATATATATATATATATATATATATATATATATATATATATATATATAAATAGTCCCTATTTTTATCCATGTTTATATATATATATATACTCTTAGTTTTGGATTTTTGTTTTTAATTATTTCCTCTTTTGTTTAGGTTGTATTTCTTACAAAAATTTAATTCTTAGATTTTAGTTTATGTTTGTAATCATTTCAAATTTGATATTTTTTTCCTTTGTTCTTTTTGTTAGTTTTTAAATTATTTTTTTTTTATCTTCAAGTAAAAAAATAATTAAGCTAATTTTTTTTTATGATTCTTTCACTTTTTCTGTTTGCTCTTTTGTCATTTTGTTTTTTAATTCTTTGATGTAATTAGTTCTTTCAATTATTTATGCAGTAATAATAATAGTTTAATTTTTTTTCTTGCTTACTCTTTTGTTAAAATTTTATAGTTTTTTATATTCCTCAAAATAATTTGATATATTTTTTTAGCATAAACAATAATGATTATTTTATTTATTATAATCATCATAATAATAGTGACATTATTAATCATAATAATGATAATAATTGTTATTTATTATAATGATTATTGTGCTCATGGTGTTAATAATATGACTTTGATGATAAGAATAACAACAACTTATAAAATAATATAAAATATATCAATGGTGAAATTTTTTATTTATAATAATGATAATAATACTAATTATAATTTTGATTATATCAATAAAAAAGGGTGTTGATTATTGTGATAATAATTACAATGATTAGAACAATAATGATGGTGGTAGCGATAATACTGCCAATAATAATCAGAATATTGATTATTTACAATATAATGTTAACTATAATAATTGTGATAATTTAACAGCAGTTTAACAATTATGATAATAACAATGAAAATAATAATCCAAATAATTCATTGATTGATGTTGTTTTTGTTAAAAAATTACTTTTACAACATTTTTATGTATAATATTTCACATCTAATATCACATAAACAAAAAAAATACGAGGCAACACAAACAAAATGGGTAGACAAATTTGCCCAAGTTATCTACAATAAAATAATATATGAGTAACTTTCCATGCGTTTCGCCGCAGCTAGAACCAATTTTTTTAACATGTGAAAAAATATTAACGGTCCAATATTTGTTTTTAATAATGCTATACATCTTAACAAAATAATCAACCTACAAAAAAATTGATTATTTAGTTTATTTTGAATTTTCATCTCATTGTGGATAATGTGTTTAAAATAATGATAATGATTATTTTAAAGATATTTTTTCTGAAAGAATTGAGAATAATTATATATTTTGATATTTGTTTAATATTAATGTCTTAAAATATAGATATAAGAAGAGTTTTTTTTTTTGAAGAAATATCAAATTAATTTAATGCTAGTGTTCTAATATCACATGAAATATAATAATATAAAGAATAAATATTAAAAATAAAATAAAATTTTCATTTCTTGTGATAGTAATAATGATAGTGGCAACGATAGTATTACCATTGATAATTAGAATATTACTTATTTACAATAATATTTATAATAGCAGTTATAATAATTATGACAATTTAGAAATCATAATAATAACAATGACAATAATAATCAAAATAATTCATTGGTCAACGTTATTTTGTGAAAAAATTGACTTTTACAACTTTTTTTATGTATTACATTTCAGATCTAATATCACATAACCAAAAATTTTCAAAGCCACATGTAGACAAAACAGGTAAAACAATTATGTCAAATTATCTACAATAAAAAAAACAATCACTTGCCTTTCGTATCGTCGCAGCCAACATCAATTTGTTTTTAACATATAACAAAAATTTTAATGGTCCTATATTTTTTTATAATGCTATATATCTAAGCCAAATAATCAATTTTAAAAATTTATGATTATGTAGTTTATACATGTATTTCTTTTAGTATGGATAAGACATTTAGAATAATGATAATAAATATTTTTAGGATTTTTCCATGAAAAATAGGTGAGGCTAATTATATATTGTGATATTTTTTTATATTAATGTCTTAAAATATATATATAAAAATGAACTAACTTTTTTTTAATAAATCTCACATTAATTTAATCTCAGTGCTCTAAAATACTTTTAATATAATAATATGAAGAAAAAAATCTGAAAAACTAATCTTTAATAAATTTTGGCAGTTGCATTTTTGCTATCTGTCGAATAAAATATTCGTCAAATAATTAGTATGTTGCAGGCAACAAATAACTCATCTTTAGTCAATTTGATCAATTGCAGTTTTGCTATCTACCAATTAAGTTATTACCCAAGTACTTAAAACAAAACCATCAATCAAATTATTTGCTGCGTGAAACAAATTACTCATCTGTGCTAAAATTCATCGATTGTAATTTTACTATTTGCTAATAAAATACTTTATCAAACAAATAAAACATACAAAACAATCAATTAGTGTATTACACGAAGCACATGACTCATTTTCAATTAATTTTATCGATTCCAATTGTACAATCTATCAATTAAATAATTATCAAAACAGTTATAACAATAACAATGTTCAATCACTTTTAGCTAAAAAAACTCATTTCTAACAGATTTTATCAATTACAATTTTAGTAATTAAATATTAAGGTAACCAATTACAATACGCATAAAATCAATCAATTTTTTGCATAAAAAAATCTCAGCGCAGCGTGCAGGCAAATAACCTCGTTTATTGTAAAAGACCTCACAAGATGTTTCACTTTAGGCTATAGCCCTTCTATTATTGTAGGCAAACATAGATTATTGTATAATATATATATATATATATATATATATATATATATATATATATATATATATATATTATACAATAATCTATATTTGCCTACAATAAAAAATTCAAGGACTAAGGATCATGAAATAAGTTAAAAAATTGTTTTAGGAATAAAATTTATAAGATGATATTTCAGTATTGAGAAGAAATAATGGTAGGTTTATCAGGATATTTTTCATACATCTTTTGACATAAAAAATGATTATTCCTGACATAAATAGGCCATGTCATTAGTCTAAAAATTAGAGCTCTATAGTTCTAGATTTCCAAGACCAAATAGACTTGGCATGTAGCTAAAATATATGTAAATGACATGGTAGTTCATCAATTTCACAGTGTCTTGGGTTTTAGTTAACGTCCTAACCTAAGTGTATTGGGTTTCATAAGTTGTTAGACCCATATTGCATTGAACTCATCCAACAACTAAATCCATATAAATTGGGTCGAACAAAATCACCAAGCACACTTTACATTGAATTTAGTTAATGATGAAACTCAAGTGTATTAAGTATGATAATTTTCTACTCATGTTATCTTAGGTTTAATTGACAATCATACACAAATATATTAGTTTAATCACCTTCTGAGATTCGTATCATCTAAGGTTTAGTTAACAACTAAACTTGGGTATATTAGGTCTTCAAATTTGTCAGATTCATGTTATATTGAGATGGGCTAATGGCTAAATCCAAGTATATTGGGTATGAGAAATTGTTGAACCATGTTTTGTTGAGCTCTTTTATTTCTAATATATATATATATATATATATATATATGTTTTAAAAAATCCAATTATTACGACAAACACAAATACATAAAATCCTTTTAAATTACCCAATCTAAGTTATCCACTAAAATTCCACCAAACACCCAGACTTGAACAAATTTTAATTCCATGAAAAAATTAACACCTTTAATCCTCTTAGTTCTTTCCTATTTTGACATTAAAATCTCTACAAAATTATCTAGTATTTTTAATAAATAAAATACCAAGTTTTGATTTTAGTTCTCTTTATGTATCTTTTTTATTTGAGATTTCTCAACATAAAGCAACGTATGGAGAAAGGAAGCATTGTCCATGATACTTTACGTATGGAGAAAGGAAGCATTGTCCAAGATGCTAAGTAAGAGGCAGAGACAGCAAAAAGACCATTTCATGAGTGGTATGTTGTGATTTAACCTATAATGATTGTTTGTCTTCTCATCTTCTCAAAATAGTATGAATTTATCCATTGATATAATAAACTATATAAAAAAAATCATTTGATTGATTTAAGAAAAAAAATTACTTTTTTTCCCATGACAGGAAAAATCAATGGCTGGTTATGAAAAAAAACTGAAAAAGAGATTTTTTTTTTCATTATAAAGATATGATTTAAAGAAGAAAAGAGAAGCTTGAAAAGTGTTTGTTTTATAATTAAAAGAGGTTTAGGCTTGGGAAATCACGAGGTTGGTTTGTTGGCTCTCTCAAATACTTGAAGGATTGTTTAAGGTTTGTGTGAAGATTACATGAAGACCAATTTTTATACTAGATTTTGATCAACTTTATAAGGTTATATTATTGTAAATCATAAGTAGTTCAATTATCTAATAAAAAAATAATTTATACTAACTACTAGATTAGAAATATCTTAAATACTTTTAAAAAAGAGGGATTGTTATACCTGAATGCTGACTTTTATTTTTTATTTCCTCTTATTATATGTATAAATGTATCTACTATGTTGATGAAAATATGATGCATGACATTCTATTAATAGCGATAACCTGGTAACTTTATTAATGGAAAAACATAACCCCCCCCCCCCCTTCTGAAAATATCACCATATTATTTTATAAAAAATATAAATTTATGCAATCAAATTCCTACTTGATTTTTATAGATCTAAAATTATAATTCATATAATAGTTATATTTTCATTTTAATCTCTAAAAGTTATTTATAATCAAGTTATACCTGATTAATCATCTTAGTTAAATTTCATCCTAATAAGTTTTAATATATACGCCTAATTAGGTTTCTAATATATTAGCTCAAGTATAAATTATATTTAAAAAAAAATATAATTTAAATATTATTAATTTAAATAATTTATTTATTTATATTTTAAGATCAATTGAAATATTTAATAACATGTCATAATCCCTTAAAAAAATTTAAAATTATATGTGATTTGACTTAATTATTTATTAAATAGTTTTTTAGTGTAGTTATTATTGTTTCATCGTTAATGTTTTGATTTAGATATTAAAGCTTGAAGTATATTTTTTTTTATCAAATCATGTTTGTTCTCAACACCATCGTTATTTATTCTTTGAATAATTTTTACAATCAATAAAATTTGAGAACATGATTAATATTTTTCATAATTCATATAAGTGATAAATTATATCTTTATCACCTAAATATTATATTTATACAGTTATGTTATATCAAGTATTTATCCATTTGTTACCTTTTTATTATGACAATTTATACAATTATGTTATATCAAGTATTTATCCATTTGTTACCTTTTTATTATAACAACCTGTAGTATAAATCAAAACATAACATTTTCTATATAGGATAGTTGAGTTATTGCTAGTCTAAGAACTACTAACACAACTATTATGTGAGTCTTTCCATAGACGTGAATTATCAAAGTTTGATAATGATGGAAATTAATTCTTATCAATGCTTTCACCTTTTAATTTCCAACATTCACTGTAAAAAAATATGAAGGAAGAGTTTCCAACTAGGTTTTTTTAGATTTTTTTTTCTCACCTTATTTTTTAGTGTTTTCTTCGAATTTTAAACTTTGGTTTATCTAAAATAAGGTGATATTATTGAAATAATGAGAGGTATATTGCAAAAATTCTAGTTCCTTAAGTGAGGAGCAATAAAGGCTTAGAAATAAAGGATTCATCTCTAACAACAAAAAAAGTCTCATTACTTGAAGGAACAAGTATTTTTATTTATTTTAATTTAAACATAAATATTTTTTATTACTATTTCACATGTTGAATTAATATTTATTACCGGTTTGATTATACATTTACTATGCATGCTAGAGCATTGAGTTAATATAATTACAAGTTTGATTATATGCTTAGTACACATGCTAGAACTTTGGATTATTATCGATTACAAATTGAATTATATGTTTAGTATACATACTAAAATTCTATTATTATTCATGTGTTAAAAACTTGTTTGTCATTAATTATACTTATTCATGTTTATAGTTTTCAATATCTATAAACTATAGGTTTTTACCAGAGACCTATTGTTTGACATGCTTTTATATATATATATATATATATATAAACAAACACAAAGAGTCACTAGTTTCCTTACTCATATTTGCATGCAAGTCATTCATCTAGTAAATCAAATGTGTAACTTAAGGTTAGTCATAAGAAATGTTTACAGAGAAAAAAAAACAAAAAGAGGGAGTTGTTATAAACTACAACAGCTATATGAATAAGATTGTATTATAACTCAATGGATAAAATTTATTTATACTTTTAATATTATACTCTTTTAAAATTCTTCATTCTTGGTATTTTCCTTATGATAATTAAGATTCAAATGATTAATTTTTTATATTGGTTTTTTCTTGTTTCAACCGTGAGATATTGTCATTTGTGTATTAATAATTGATTGATTTCATTATAATTTAAATATATAAAGTTATTGTGGTTAATAGTTCAATAGCGTATACATAAGGTTTCATGTGCATAAAGTTTTATACTAATTTTTACTTTGAAACAAACCATATGCTTGCACAAAATTATTTGACGCAGCAGAAAATCAAATGGGAATACGACCAACGTCAATATTCCGTAAAATCAAGGAACACGAGATTGAATCTCAATAAAACTCAGAGTTTATTTCATAAAATGATAGTTAAGTCGGCTGCAGGGTTTACAAGGGATACTTAAAGATAAAACCCTAGCCTAATTCAATACAGAAAAGGAAAGGACATAAAACATTAAATTTGCCATAAATGGCAAATTTGAGATAAATGCAGAATATGAAAGAGCTATGAATTCTAAGAGAGTACCAATTGACCAAAGTCAATTCGGACTCTTAAATCAAAAGTTATTGCAAAAACGAAACTTTCCTAAAATAGCAAATATGACGATTTCGGGGCCGAAACGATGGAATATGGTCAAAATTGGGTCGAGGACAGAAGCAAAGCTGGTGATTTCTTCCGCAAACGACGAAACTCATTGACTGGATGAGTTTCGCGTTATTCCGACTTTGACGACCCGGTTGCCGAAATTCAGTTGCCTTTGAATTTTGGGTGATCCCTCTTCAGCATGTATGATTCCGCAACCTGTTCTACATCATTATTAGATATTCTATGTAATATATATAAATATAAATACACCCATATGAAAAAAAAAAAAAAGAAACTAGTGACTCACACATCAACACCTCATTAACCTTTTCTACCCATTAGTAGTGGTGTTACCCCTTGTCTACCAATTAAGGAGATCATAATGTTTTTTTGCCTTGGAATTCCATCTTCTCTTTATAAATTTGATGTTCTTAGCAACGGTTCTATTGTTGCCCATGTTACTATTGTTGTAGCTAGGTTTTTGGCTTCAAATAGTCTAAGGTATGGTGAAAAGAAACTTGGTTGGTGGAGAGTTGGGTTTGACTAGGAGATATCCATATGAGGTTGATACATAACTAGTTATAGATGGATGTTTAATATAAATGGTTGGTTCGTGATTATAGAAATTGGCTAGGCTAACACTATTATGATGGTTGATTTAATTTTATGGTATATGGATCAAGCTTGATTGGTGGTCAGCTGTTAAGAGTTGAGGTAGTTGGGTTGAACTTAAAATGATATTATGATGGTTGTTGGATGTTTGGGTGGAGTTAATAGGGAAATGTTGCTATTAGGAATAACTTAGTGGATGTTTGAGTTACTAGTATGTTGGTGTTGTTCATTATTAGTTAAGTTCTAATTGGTTAACGGAGATTCATGTACATTGGTGTTGGTCAAAGTGCGACTAGAGTTGTCTATCTAGATGGATTTTGATAATTAGAAAAAAGAATATGAAGTTAAGTTAAGGTAACAGGTGAGAGTCTCTCTCTCTCTCTCTCTATACATATTTATATTATATTTATTTTTTATAGTGATAAACAAAGAGAGCTTTTTTATTATTTGTATAAGAGAGAGTTACTTTATATTTTATATAGAGATAATATTTTTCAAAATAGTATCCTTCATTAGAAGGGAAATAGATATATTTGGAACCGCAATTAATATTTTAGAAAAGTTGAATTAGGATATTAATAAAATTATCCCCAAGGGGTGTAGCGTGGTGACAATGAGCTTGATATCTACATTGCTGATTTCCGAGTATACCCGTGCTCACTTTGTAAGAGTTTGAAATAGTGAAGTTTTAATCGCTTAACATAGTCCTACAAAAGAATATTTAAAGGGGGATGAAGTTTCCTCGAATCTAAAAAAATATATATTAATAAAATTGAACATGAGTATCTATTTTTCCTTCTTTATCTCTTTATTTTTTTTACTGTCCTTTTTTCACTCCTTTCAATTTCTCTCTCTTTGTTCTCATTCATCATTGTTTAGGCTCTCACACTTGATTTGTTTTCTCATATTTTTTTTCTTCTCTACTTGAAACCAAAATAAAATATGCAAAATAATAAAAATATAGGATTTAGAAAATATTCAAAAATCTTTTTTTTTAAATGTGTTTTTTGGGATTTATGTATTTTTTTTTTATAAATGTTTGAAAAATTAAAAGTAAAAAAAAGTAATGACAAAAGTTACAAAGTTATCTATCGTTTAACTATATATCTTGTGTTTGAAGATGAAATACCAAAAATCAAACTTATTAAGATGTTTTGGTAGAGAATAAGATATGACAATTTATTTTAGTAGACTCTCAAGTTTCAAAATTAATGGTATAACCAAAAATATTGCCTTACAAGGTCATAAGAGTTGTAGATCTCCCACGGTATTTGCAAATCTAAGGTGATCACTTGAATCTACATATTTTTTTATTCTCTTCTTACTTTTTGTGCAAGTTTACTTTTTTTGTGAATTATTTTTATACATCACATCAATATTAGCTTTATGTAATTTCTGAAAATACTTCATTATTACCATTTGATATTAAATTTAATTAATTATATGAAATTATCTTATGTTTTTTTTTTAAAAAAAGTTTGTTAAGTTACCATTTATGCGTGAATTACATGAACTTAATCTTGGTGTCTATTTATACAACTCGATCGATGTGATATATATAATCTATCAATTTTGAGTTTGGTTCTAGCCAAATAGAATCTTGCGTTGATTTGATTTTTAGATTATATATTATAAAATTATTTCAAAGAGATGATTTCTTTGAGGAGGTGGATAGGCTGTGGAAGAATCACATCAACGGCTCCAATATGTATAAGCTAACTACAAAGCTTAAATGAGTTAAAGCTTCTCTGAAGAATTGGCACAAGTATAACAGAAGCCACATCTCTAGGCGGGTATCTCTAGGCGGGTAGCTCGAGCAAAGTCAGATTGGGATGCAGCCCAAGCAGATCTGGATAGTAACCCGGGGTCAGATGAAGGTAAAGATAGAGAAAGGAAGGCTGCTAATTTTTATCAGACCCTATGCAAGGAGGAGGAATCTTTTTTCAAGCAAAAATCCAGAATTCAGTGGCTTAATTTGGGGGACAAGAACACGTCCTTCTTTCACAAATCTCTGCTGCACCGAAAGATGCGAAATAAAATTGTCAGTATGAAGGATGGGGAAGGGAATATAGTCCAGGACCAGCAAGGGATAGGGAGGGTGGCAGTGAACTATTTTAAAGGGCTTATGACCGAAACTGATAATAATTTGTCATTGGAGGGCTGTTTCAATCAATCAATCCCAGACACTTTGAAGAGAGATATGGTCAAGAATATTACTAATGAAGAGATAAAGGAGGCCCTCTTTTCCATCCCAGATAGCAAAGCACCGGCCCAGATGGGTTCCTAGCATCTTTTTTCAAAAAATGCTGGAATATTATTGGCGTGGATTACTTAGCAGCAGTTCAGGAGTTCTTCCAGTCTAGCACTCTGTCGAAGTGTATTAATGCAACGACCCTAGTGCTTATTCCTAAGGTGGAAAATCCAGCTTCTATGGAGGATTATAGGCCAATCTCGTGCTGCAACGTGATTTACAAAACCATTTCTAAGGTTCTGGTTAGTAGGCTGAAGAAAGCCCTTGAGCATGCCATTGGGCTATCCCAAAATGCCTTCATTCCAGGAAGGCAAATTGCAGATGCGGTTCTGTTATCGCAGGAGCTGCTCCATAATTACCATATGGAAAAAGGCCCCAAAAGGTGTGCAATGAAGATTGATCTTAGAAAAGCTTTTGACACGGTCAGATGGAAGTACATTCTGGAAGGGCTGACTAAGATCGAAATCCCCAGTATGTTTGTGCAATGGATAAAGGCCTGCATTTCCACCCCCCACATCTCCATTAGCATAAACGGCGAGAGCCATGGCTGGTTTAAATCGTCAAAAGGCATCAGGCAGGGAGACCCTCTGTCTCCCTATCTCTTTGTTTTGGCGATGGAAGGATTTAGTGGGCAGATAAAAGAAGCCACTGCAAACCCCAACTTCAAATTCCACTGGAGATGTAAAGCCACTAACATCACCCATATTTGTTTTGCAGATGACCTCCTCATGTTTTGCCATGCAGATTTATATTCGGTTGGAATTATTCAGCATGCATTAAATACCTTCCTGAAGAAGTCTGGGCTCAGTATAAATCAGGCAAAAAGCTCTCTTTTCTTGTCAGGAATCGACCAGCCTTTGCAAGAGAGAATTCAGGGGCTCCTAGGGTTTCAGTTGAAGACCCCCCCAGTAACTTATTTGGGCATCCCTCTAATCACTAAGAGGCTCTCTAGTAGTGACTGCAACATGCTAGTGGAGAAGATAACCGCGCGTAACAAGCTTTGGACCTCAGCCACGTTGAGTTATGCCGGTAGGCTCCAGCTTTTAAAGACCACTCTTTTTTCAATGCAGGTTTACTGGATGAGCATGTTCATTCTCCCAGTGGCGATTATAAAGCGTATTGAGTCCATCTTGGCTAGGTTCTTATGGAGAGGGCCTTCTTTGGCATCTAATGGATCCAAAGTTAGTTGGGATCGTATTTGCTATCCTCTCAAGGAGGGGGGGCTGGGAATTAAAAGTTCCCAGAAATGGAACAAAGCTGTAAAACCTCCAGGCAAAAAAATTATAAATTGACTAGTTTTATTTAAAACAAAAACAAATTCGTAACTCTTGATTGGGTTATCAAAAAATTCTGAAATTTTGCGTGAAGCCTTATAATATGATACCTTAGCTTGGGTTAAAATTTCAGAATTTTTAGAGAAATTCGAAAATTTGACGAAAAATCACAATTCGACTAGTTTTACGTTATTGGATGTAATTTTCAATCCAACCATCGGATTGAGCTGAAAATTTTTGAGGAACCTTAAAATATATTGAATAAAAACTGGTTAAAATTTTAAGATGAATGGAGCTCGGTAGTGCTAGAAAAAAAATAAAATAAATAAATAAATAAAATCATTAAGGGTAAAATTGGAATTAGCCATTGAAAACACACATATAAGCTCCCTTTCTCTTGTAAGCACTGCCGAATGGGCAGAAACAAAAGAAAGAGTGAAGAGAAACAGGGAAAACGTGAGAGAAAGAGAGGAAGAGAGGAAGAGAGAAAGAGAGAAAAGTTTGGGAGAAAGAGAGAAAGAGAGAAAATACCTTTATAAGCTTGCAAGTTCACCCTATAAAGCACTAAAGCAAGTGAAGGAAGGAGGATTTGAGAAGGGAAATTCAGCTAACCTTGGAAGAGAAGAGAAATTGGAAGAAAAACAATAGGTAAGCATAAGAAGTTTAGATTTCATGTTTGATTTAGATGTGTTCTTAAGCTTATTTGATTAAGTTGGGAAGTAATTTCATGGAGTTTTACCTTAGTTTCTCTTAAATCCTAGATTTTTGAACTTAGGGTTCTTATGTGAATTTGGGGGAAATAGGAGGGGAAGGAAAAATGATGAAATTGAAGTGGAATAGAATGAAAATAAGTTGAAATAACAAGTAAATGAAGAAAAATTTGGAGGAGGAAAAAGAAACACCACATTTGGCCAAATGAAGGAAAAAGTGGGAGAACGAGTTTTGATGTTAATGTTTAGAAACAAATCATGTTTAATCATGATAATTGAAAATGTAAGAGAGACTAAATGAAGAGATAGCATTTAAATTGAGAAAATAATAATAATAAGTAAATTCAAATTAAAAGAGAAATAGACTAGTTAAAAGAAAATATGAAGACAAGATGTCTAGATTGTGTTTGAATATAGTATTTAGATAAAATGGATAATATAATGTGAGAGTAGGCAAAGAAGTAACTTGAGTTAAATATGAGGTTGTATGTAAAATAATGATGTTATATTTGAGAATGAATTTTATTAGAACAAATTACAAATAAAAATATTACGTGCTTTGTGTTTCGGCACGTAAGAAAAATATTGATGGACTAATGATATAATGACACTTGATGGATTCAGGAGTTGTGTCTGGAGCAGGTTATCAGACAAGAGGAACTGGGTCATCTCGAGCAGAAGGTAGGTGATTCATCACCTTATTTTATAATTTTTAGTTTCCCCAATAATCTATGTTGCTCATTTAATTGATATTAAACGAATGGAGCAAATGAATAAATTGAGTTATGATTATGTGGATTACCGGTAAATTTTGTGAAATAACCGGTTTTGTTGGCTAATAAAAGAGGTTAGCCGGATGCTGGGTAATTCAAATGGAATTACCGGATTGATTGGCTAATAAAAGGGGTTAGCCGGATGCTGGGTAATTCAAATGGAATTACCAGATTGATTGGCTAATAAAAGAGGTTAGCCGGATGCTGGGTAATTCAAATGGAATTACCGGATTGATTGGCTAATAAAAGAGGTTAGCCGGATGCTGGGTAATTCAAATGGAATTACCGGATTGATTGGCTAATAAAAGGGGTTAGCCGGATGCTGGGTAATTCAAATGGAATTACCAGATTGATTAGCTAACAAAAAAGGTTAGCCGGATGATGGGTAATTCGAATGGAAGTACTGGATCTATTGGTGACCGAGGAAGGAAACCAAATTTCTGAGTAATTATATGAAAGTACTAGATTTATTTGGTAATTAAGATGAGTTAGCTGGATTGGTAAATTTTGAAAAGATTATGTAAATTAAGGGATTGAGTTAGACGGAAGTAAAATTATTCAATTTCAAAGGTTAAGAGTAATTAATTAATATTAGAATAATATAGTGAATTAGTGACTTAATATTGTTATTGTTGAAACAGGTACATCGCGAGGTGATGCAGATCGTTAGATATAGGAATACTCCTGTTTTTGGAATTACTATTTTGGAATGTAATATTCATGTCGTTATTTTGAGTGTAAATCCTTTTGTGTTGTAAAAATTAAGTAGAAGGTGTAACATGTAGTAGATGTATTATATATATGTAGTTGTTAGTATGACCAAATCATCTTCAAAATGATAAGATAAGATTTAATATAAATATATTATGACTCTTAATCTTAAAGTTGTATTTGTGGTTTAAAGGCTCATATGTAGTTAGTTAGCATTTATTACGTATAATGATGAATTTGTTTATCTTTTGAGTTGTTTTGGTAGTACATTTATGTTAATTTACTAATTGATATTATGAGACTTGCATATATTGATAAGTATGAATATTGAGTATTGTTTGATGAGAATGTGATCCAGGATGATTGGATCAAGATGGAAGTTGTAATGACATATAATAGAAGTGTTGTCAATAACTTGGTATCAACAAAAACAGAGGAAACTCTGCCGAAATTTCAAAAAAAAAAAATTCCCATAATTTAGACATATTACCCAACACTTGACATTGGTAAAGAAATGTTGGGAGAAATCATGATATTATAATTTGAGGGTGTTACATTTTGGTATCAGAGCCAGGTTTAAAGTTCAGGAGACCATTATTAATGAAAAAGAATATTGTTTCAGGATGGTGCGTACACGGCAAGCCACAGCTGACTCGTCACCCGTGAGGCACGAGCGTCTAGTTGAGACTGGAGATAGAGGACTAGAGAGAGATCCTCTGGTAGATACAGCATCTTTTGTGTCAGCCGGGTCGGTGCAATCCGGACAAGGAGAGTCATCAGGACCCCGAGATGAGCGAAGGATATTTGGTGGAGATGGGCAGGGGCAAGGCAGTCAAAATCGAGATTTTGACACGGATCGGAAAGGGCTCCGAAAAATCGGATCGTAAAATCGTAGAAAGATCGTACCCGAAATGTCTGTACAAAAATCGAAAAATCGTAAAATCGTGTGAGAAGAAAAACCGTAAAATCGTAAAATCGTTTGAGAAGAAAAATCGTAAAATTGTTTGTAAAATATTTATGAATACAAAATAGCATAATTATGGACATAAAACTTAATTAGTTTAGGTTCATACATGATGTAAAATAACTTCAAAACACATTATAAAATAATTATGTCCCTAAAAGTTCATAAGTTAAAAACTAACAAATTTAAAACAAATCTTCAGCTGGCGTACAATGTAAACTAAAACCAGCTTCAGTTTCACTTTCACCCCCCTCACTATGTCCAGGAATTGCATCAATAGCATCACAATGAAAAAGATTACTAGTACTACCGGTGCCAACATTATTTAACTCTAAACTCCTTGAATGCAAAGTTTCAAAATAATCTTCAGTGGCTTCAGTACTCATCTCAACACCATTAAAATTATCTTCATCACTATCGTCTTCTGTTCCATTTTGTCTTCGTGTTGCACTATCAATAGTTTGAAGTAAATTAATGTTCGATGAACCACCATTTGTACTTGTACTCACATTTCCATTCAAGTAGACTTCAAAGCAGCATTCTGTCCATTCCTTTGATAAAATCAATGATGAAAGCACAGACCATAGTGCATGAATTTATCTAAGCGATCAAAGACTGAAATAAAAATGTAAACAGACCTGTTTCAGGCATCAAAAGACCACTGAGAGTCCCAGCAATATATGTAAAGCAGTAAAATAGAGGCAAGCAAGCCCAGTTCCAAATGAAAGTTCTAAAGTTGGTCATCATCACAGCAATGCAGATTACTAAGATAAGAAAGATTCCGTGACGATAACTGAATTGGTAAGTGATGGAATAAACAGCAAAGCGATTTGGTAGATAGTGCAAGGCATCATCCACAAGCAGAAACAAAGACAGAATGATGAAATAAAATCAAGAGAAAAGGCAAGAACAACAAGTGTTCAAACTAAAGCCCATAAACAGGTGAATAAATGATGCAACAATTAGAAATTCATTTCCCACCACGACCACCACCAAGTCAGCCCATTTTCCAGGACCCCAGCATCCATATCGGCGTTGCAAAATTACATTGTCAGGCGCCAACCTTTTCATTTTACCCCTTCCCATCATTTACTGACCCAAATTCAGATAAGATTAAATTATTCACTCCTTTTTCTTTAATAAACAGAAACTAGGGAGAGCATTTGCAGAGACTTGAGGATCGGACCAGACTCGAGTTTCGTTCTGATAACCTTAACTGCACATGTTACCATACTAATCATGGCATCAACCTTTACTTCTTGCACAATTAAGTCCCAGACAAAACTAAAGAGAAAACAAAGCTTCCCCAACCTCATCATAGTTTTCAGCTTTTCTTGTGAAGCAATTCAAGATCTTTACCAAAAACTGAAGCTAATGCTACCAAAAACTTGGACGCAAATACATGAGCTCAACATTTTCAAAATATAGATCAAAGAGAGAACAAAAATCACTAGTGGAAAGATCAAATTTTCACACTTTCTTCAACAAATTACGCCTCAGATTAAAAAAACAATTACTAAAAAAAAAGCTGCACTAAAAACCACACTTGAAAAAAGGGGATTATCATTATTATTAGCAATGAAACCCTAAAACAGATCCATCAGTCACGGCAATAGCAACTCTGCATCTAACTTTAGTCTCCAAATGATGGGTAAGAAAATGCAAGACCCGAACCCGACCCACAATTTGTTTTCATACCATCAACACCAAATCAAGCACACTGTTTTCAATTTCATCATATTTTCTCACAATTTGCAGGGACATATAACATTCAAAGATCAAGCTTGCAGTTGCACTAACCTTGAATGGCGACGACGATGACTGTACTGGCAACAAAGATAGCCAAATTTGGGGAAGTCCGACAGCTCTTCTCCAGAAACCGAGAAGACGATTTGAGAGATGAGACTTGAGAGGAGAGGACGATCTGGGGAAGAGAAGAAACGATTTGGGGGAAGAGAACGGGTCTGTGAAATGAAGACAAGATTTGGGGAAGAGAAGACACTATTTGGGGGAAGAGAACGGGTCTGTGAAATGAAGACAAGATTTGGGCAAATGTTTTTTTCGTTTGGGGAAGAAGAGAACGATTGAAATGAAAATTTTGGGGATGAGAACGAGTGAAATGAAAATTGAAAATTGAACGCTGCGCACAGTGAACATTTGCCCAACGCGTAAAATCGGAACGATTTTTACGAGTTTACGATTTCTACGATTTTTCTACGAGTTTGACCGAGTTTGACCGGGTTTCGGTTTTTCTACCGGTTCAACCAGGTTTTCGGAGTCAACTCGCAAAATCATACGATTTTGCGAGTTGGCTCGCGATTTTGACTACCTTGGGCAGGGGACTCAGTCCCCACCAACAGTAGCGCCTGCAGCAGCACCCCCTGGGGTAGCACCTCCACCATATCCAGATCCTACATATTTTGCACAGTTGGTTCGTGCAGTGATGACAGAGATGGCGGGACCATTGAGTACTACCCTCAGGGATAATGTGGTCACCTTAGTTCGATGGGTAAAAAGTCTGAGAGAATTAGGTTGTGAGGCATTTATGGGAGAGGGGGATGCTGAGATAGCTGGGCGATGGTTACGAAAGATAGAGAGGTCTATGGATCAAATAGCAGTACCTGCAGAACTCCGAGTGGATTGTGCTACTCAGCTATTATCGGATAGAGCCCAGACATGGTGGGATATTGTTAAAGAGTGGCGGGCTGCTGAGACGCTTAGATGGAGGGATTTCAAGACAGAGTTTGAGAACCAGTATTATTCCCGACAGCATCGAAAGATCAAAGAACAGGAGTTCTTGGCTCTTACACAGGGAGATATGACAGTATTGGAATATGAGAGGCGGTTTCAAGACCTCTCTATGTTTGCTTCTGTTTATTTACCGACTGAGCAGCATCGGATTGAGAGACTCCGAGATGGACTCCGACAGGAGCTGAGGATGGGGTTGGCTGCCTTGCAGTTTCCGACAGTAAGAGATTTTATAGTGGCCGCTCAATCTCTAGAGGCCGTGGCAGCCGCAGGGCGGCGGGAAGATGATGGGCAGGGTACTATGGGAACAGAAAAGCGTAAGGAGCCTACATCATTTACAGGGAGACCTCCATTTCCAAAAAAGGGAAAAGGAGGACATTTTGGTCAGTTCAGAAATAAGGGAGGAAATCTTGGATCAGGCGGTACATCGAGTAGACCTATGCAGAGCTCACAGGGAGGGTGGTCACGACCACAAACTAGTTTACCAGGAGGAGTCGTAGAGGGCTCCAGGATGGCTACTTATCCCCTGTGTGTGAGATGTGAGCGTAGACATCCTGGAGATTGTTCGGTCACATCTGGCAGATGTTATGTATGTAAACATGAACATAGATGGAGGGATTGCCCCTATCTAGATGCTGCGTGTTATTATTGTGGAGAGTCAGGGCATCGTAGGAGAGAGTGTCCTTAGAGGACTATGGGGCAGACGCAGAGACATGGTTTTTCAGGACAGAGTCAGCAGCAGTCTGTGACCGTGGACAGGCCGGGTAGACCTGCCCAGTCTGGGACTAGTGCCATTCGAGGCCGACCCCGAGTACAAGGAAGGGGAGCTCAGGGAAGAGTTTTCCGTATGACTCAGGAAGATGTGCGAGCTGCCACTGATGTTGTTGCAGGTACTTTACTATTAGAATCTCAACCTGCATATACATTGATTGATCCGGGTGCTACCCATTCCTTTGTAGCTAGAAAATGGAAGAATAAATTAAAAGTGCAACCTATGAGAATGGAAGAAGGGGTAGCAATTGGTACACCTCTAGGGGAAACTATACTTATAGAGTATGTCTATAGGGGTTGTCGGGTAAAAATAGAAGATATTGAAATGAGGGTAGATTTATTACCACTAGACTTGTATGATTTTGAGATGATTTTGGGAATGGATTGGCTAGTAACATACAGAGCCCAAATAGATTGTTTTACTAAAATGGTAACTCTCCAAGATGAGGGTGGTAGGAGAGTAGAGTTTAGAGGAGAGAGGAACGTCATACCAAATAGTATAATTTCGGTCATGACAGCTAGGAAACTATTAAGAAAGGGATGTACAACTTATCTTGCCTATGTAGTAGATTTGGAAAAGAAAGGAATAGAGTTGGATAAAATACCTGTAGTAAGAGAGTTTCCAGATGTATTTCCAAAGGAATTACCCGGGCTACCACCTGAGAGAGAAGTAGAAGTTTCGATAGAAACACTGCCTGGGACTACACCAGTAGCTCAGGCACCGTATCGAATGGCGCCTACAGAATTGGTGGAATTGAAAATACAATTACAAGAATTGATGGATAAAGGGTTTATCCGCCCTAGTGTTTCCCCTTGGGGGGCTCCTGTGTTATTTGTTAAAAAGAAGGATGGAACATTACGGCTCTGTATAGATTACAGGCAGTTAAATAAAGTGACTGTAAAAAATAAGTACCCCCTTCCACGAATTGATGATTTGTTTGATCAGTTAAAAGGGGCATGTGTATTTTCAAAAATAGACTTGAGGTCAGGGTATCATTAGGTGACGATAAAGGAGAAAGATATGCAGAAAACAGCTTTTAGAACTCGCTACGGGCATTATGAGTTTGTGGTGATGCCATTTGGATTAACAAATGCCCCAGCGATATTTATGGATTTGATGAATCGGGTTTTTCGATCCTATCTGGATAAGTTTGTAGTAGTGTTTATTGATGATATACTAATATATTCTTCGTCACAAATGGAACATGCAAATCACTTGAGAGAAGTGTTAGAGACCTTGAGGAGAAATAAGTTGTATGCGAAGTTGAGTAAGTGTGAATTTTGGCTGAAAGAAGTAGTATTTTTGGGTCATGTGATATCGGAGAAGGGTATCTGTGTGGATCCAAAGAAGATAGAAGCAGTATTGAGATGGGAAAGACCTACAAATGTGACTGAAATTCGTAGTTTTTTGGGCTTCGCTGGATATTATAGAAGATTTATAGAAGGATTTTCTACAATAGCCTCTCCAATGACTCGGCTAACTAGGAAGGAAGTTAAGTTTGAATGGTCAAAGGAGTGTGAAACAAGTTTTCAAGAGCTAAAATCCAGGTTAACTTCAGCCCCGGTATTGGCTTTACCAAAAGAACAAGAGGGATTTGTCGTGTATAGCGATGCTTCCAGTAAGGGTTTGGGTTGTGTACTTATGCAGCACGGAAGGGTAATCGCTTATGCATCCAGACAGTTAAAACCACATGAGGTGAACTATCCAGTACATGATTTGGAGCTAGCAGCTGTGGTGTTTGCTTTGCGGATATGGAGGCATTATCTGTACGGAGTACAAGTACAGATTTTTACAGATCATAAAAGTTTAAAATACTTGTTGTCACAAAAAGAATTGAATATGCGACAGAGGAGATGGATGGAGCTGATCAAAGATTATGATTGTATTATTGACTATCACCCGGGGAAAGCAAATGTGGTGGCAGATGCTCTGAGTCGGAAGAATAAAGCTTTTATTGGTGGCTTACTAGTGCGAGGGAATAAAGAACTCTTGGAACTTGGTGGGCTAAATGTGCATTTGGATGTGACTCCAGGAGGAATGTTATTGGCAACGTTAGTGCTACAATCTGATATGAGAGAAAAGATACGAAAGGCTCAAGGGGAAGATTCTGAAGTAAAGAAAGAAATGAATAATGTAAAAGTCGGCCAAGACTCTTTATTTCGAGTGTCGAATGATGGGCTCGTAGTGATGGGAAAAAGAATATATTTACCTGATGATAAGGATTTAAAAGGTGAAGTTTTAAAAGAAGCTCATGAGTCTAAATTGGCGATCCATCCAGGAAGCACGAAAATGTATAGAGATTTGAAGGAGAGTTACTGGTGGCCAAACATGAAAAAGGAGATAGCAGAATATGTGGCCAAGTGTGCCATATGTCAGCAGGTGAAAGTAGAGCATCAACGACCGGCTGGAGAATTACAGCCTCTTCCGATTCCAGAATGGAAGTGGGAGAATATCACTATGGATTTTGTATCTGGGTTACCAAAAAGCAGGAAAGGACACGATGCTATATGGGTGATCGTGGATAGACTGACAAAGTCTTCTTTGTTTTTGCCTATGAAGATGGGGGATTCGGTTGAAAAATTAGCTCAATTATATATTAAAGAGGTGGTGAGATTGCATGGTGTACCAGTTTCTATAGTATCCGATAGGGACCCTCGGTTTACATCAAGGTTATGGCCGTGTATACAACGGGCTTTGGGTACCAGATTGAATCTACGTACAGCTTTTCATCCACAGACTGATGGGCAATCTGAAAGGACAATACAGATTTTAGAAGATTTGTTGCAGTCTTGTATTCTAGAGTTTGGAGGTCAATGGGAGGATCATTTGCCATTAGTAGAATTTACTTATAACAATAGCTATCAATCTACTATTGGAATGGCACCATATGAAGCATTGTATGGAAGGAGATGTCGAACTGCAGTGTGTTGGGATGAAGTTGGGGAAAGAAAATTATTGGGACCTGAACTGGTGCAGATCACGGTTGATAAGGTGAAGGTGATAAAGGAAAGGATGAAAGAAGCTCAAGACCGGCAAAAGAGCTATGCAGATAATCGACGGAGACCTCTAGAGTTTCAAATTGGAGATATGGTATTTTTAAAGGTTGCTCCATGGAAGCATGTGATTCGGTTTGGAATGAAAGGAAAATTAGCACCCAGGTATATCGGGCCATATAAAATTATAGAAAGAATTGGGAAGGTTGCCTATCGTGTACTGCTGCCACCACAATTAGATAGGATACATAATGTGTTTCATGTCTCGATGCTGCGGAAAGCAAATTTGGATTCTACACGAATTTTGCCACAAATTTCGATGGAAGTGCGGGAAGATTTAACTATGGAAGTACAGCCTGTGCGAATTATGGACCGAAGTATAAAGGAATTACGGAATAAAAGGGTGCCGTTAGTAAAAGTGTTGTGGCGAAACTCTCAAATAGAAGAACCTGGGAGAGAGAGTCAGAAATGATGAAGAAGTATCCTGGATTATTTTCTTATATAGGTATGATTTTAAATTTCGAGGACGAAATTTTTTTTAGGAGGGGAGAATGTAAAACCTCCAGGCAAAAAAATTATAAATTGACTAGTTTTATGTAAAACAAAAACAAATTCGTAACTCTTGATTGGGTTATCAAAAAATTCTGAAATTTTGCGTGAAGCCTTATAATATGATACCTTAGCTTGGGTTAAAATTTCAGAATTTTTAGAGAAATTCGAAAATTTGACGAAAAATCACAATTCGACTAGTTTTAGGTTATTGGATGTAATTTTCAATCCAACCATCGGATTGAGCTGAAAATTTTTGAGGAACCTTAAAATATATTGAATAAAAACTGGTTAAAATTTTAAGATGAATGGAGCTCGGTAGTGCTAGAAAAAAAATAAAATAAATAAATAAATAAAATCATTAAGGGTAAAATTGGAATTAGCCATTGAAAACACACATATAAGCTCCCTTTCTCTTCTAAGCACTGCCGAATGGGCAGAAACAAAAGAAAGAGTGAAGAGAAACAGGGAAAACGTGAGAGAAAGAGAGGAAGAGAGGAAGAGAGGAAGAGAGAAAGAGAGAAAAGTTTGGGAGAAAGAGAGAAAGAGAGAAAATACCTTTATAAGCTTGCAAGTTCACCCTATAAAGCACTAAAGCAAGTGAAGGAAGGAGGATTTGAGAAGGGAAATTCAGCTAACCTTGGAAGAGAAGAGAAATTGGAAGAAAAACAATAGGTAAGCATAAGAAGTTTAGATTTCATGTTTGATTTAGATGTGTTCTTAAGCTTATTTGATTAAGTTGGGAAGTAATTTCATGGAGTTTTACCTTAGTTTCTCTTAAATCCTAGATTTTTGAACTTAGGGTTCTTATGTGAATTTGGGGGAAATAGGAGGGGAAGGAAAAATGATGAAATTGAAGTGGAATAGAATGAAAATAAGTTGAAATAACAAGTAAATGAAGAAAAATTTGGAGGAGGAAAAAGAAACACCACATTTGGCCAAATGAAGGAAAAAGTGGGAGAACGAGTTTTGATGTTAATGTTTAGAAACAAATCATGTTTAATCATGATAATTGAAAATGTAAGAGAGACTAAATGAAGAGATAGCATTTAAATTGAGAAAATAATAATAATAATAATAATAAGTAAATTCAAATTAAAAGAGAAATAGACTAGTTAAAAGAAAATATGAAGACAAGATGTCTAGATTGTGTTTGAATATAGTATTTAGATAAAATGGATAATATAATGTGAGAGTAGGCAAAGAAGTAACTTGAGTTAAATATGAGGTTGTATGTAAAATAATGATGTTATATTTGAGAATGAATTTTATTAGAACAAATTACAAATAAAAATATTACGTGCTTTGTGTTTCGGCACGTAAGAAAAATATTGATGGACTAATGATATAATGACACTTGATTGATTCAGGAGTTGTGTCTGGAGCAGGTTATCAGACAGGAGGAACTGGGTCATCTCGAGCAGAAGGTAGGTGATTCATCACCTTATTTTATAATTTTTAGTTTCCCCAATAATCTATGTTGCTCATTTAATTGATATTAAACGAATGGAGCAAATGAATAAATTGAGTTATGATTATGTGGATTACCGGTAAATTTTGTGAAATAACCGGTTTTGTTGGCTAATAAAAGAGGTTAGCCGGATGCTGGGTAATTCAAATGGAATTACCGGATTGATTGGCTAATAAAAGGGGTTAGCCGGATGCTGGGTAATTCAAATGGAATTACCAGATTGATTGGCTAATAAAAGAGGTTAGCCGGATGCTGGGTAATTCAAATGGAATTACCGGATTGATTGGCTAATAAAAGAGGTTAGCCGGATGCTGGGTAATTCAAATGGAATTACCGGATTGATTGGCTAATAAAAGAGGTTAGCCGGATGCTGGGTAATTCAAATGGAATTACCGGATTGATTGGCTAATAAAAGGGGTTAGCCGGATGCTGGGTAATTCAAATGGAATTACCAGATTGATTAGCTAACAAAAGAGGTTAGCCGGATGATGGGTAATTCAAATGGAAGTACTGGATCTATTGGTGACCGAGGAAGGAAACCAAATTTCTGAGTAATTATATGAAAGTACTAGATTTATTTGGTAATTAAGATGAGTTAGCTGGATTGGTAAATTTTGAAAAGATTATGTAAATTAAGGGATTGAGTTAGACGGAAGTAAAATTATTCAATTTCAAAGGTTAAGAGTAATTAATTAATATTAGAATAATATAGTGAATTAGTGACTTAATATTGTTATTGTTGAAACAGGTACATCGCGAGGTGATGCAGATCGTTAGATATAGGAATACTCCTGTTTTTGGAATTACTATTTTGGAATGTAATATTCATGTCGTTATTTTGAGTGTAAATCCTTTTGTGTTGTAAAAATTAAGTAGAATGTGTAACATGTAGTAGATGTATTATATATATGTATAGTTGTTAGTATGACCAAATCATCTTCAAAATGATAAGATAAGATTTAATATAAATATATTATGACTCTTAATCTTAAAGTTGTATTTGTGGTTTAAAGGCTCATATGTAGTTAGTTAGCATTTATTACGTATAATGATGAATTTGTTTATCTTTTGAGTTGTTTTGGTAGTACATTTATGTTAATTTACTAATTGATATTATGAGACTTGCATATATTGATAAGTATGAATATTGAGTATTGTTTGATGAGAATGTGATCCAGGATGATTGGATCAAGATGGAAGTTGTAATGACATATAATAGAAGTGTTGTCAATAACTTGGTATCAACAAAAACAGAGGAAACTCTGCCGAAATTTCAAAAAAAAAATTCCCATAATTTAGACATATTACCCAACACTTGACATTGGTAAAGAAATGTTGGGAGAAATCATGATATTATAATTTGAGGGTGTTACAAAAGCAGCCCTGCTCAAGCATTTTTGGCGTATTTTGACTTGTGATCATTCCATATGGTCTGACTGGGTCCATGCGGTTTTATTGAAGGGCAAAAGCATATGGGAAGTTAAAGCTCCTTCGAATGCGTCTTGGACTTGGAGAAATCTTATGGGAAGTAGGGTTTGGTGTAAAGGTCTCTTCCAGACGAAGATAGGCAATGGGGAGAGGACTTCTCTGTGTTTTGATTATTGGGTCCCGAGGGGTTATAGCCTTGTTGAGACCTTACCAGCAAGCACAATATCTTCCTCTACGATTCGGTGGGATTCTAAAGTGAGCACCATTATCAGGAATGGAGAGTGGGTGTTCCCGAATGGGCATCATGATCTGCAGCGAGTGTGGAATTCCATAACTTTCCTCCCTAACTCTCACCGTCAAGACACCATCAAATGGAGAGAGAGTCCTTCAGGAATTTTCTCAATAGCTTCGGCCTGGAATTGGTTAAGGAGAACTAGGGGAAATCACAATCTTCACAGCCTAATTTGGTACTCCAACCACGTTCCGAGATATGCTCTAACTCTTTGGATAGCTTCAATGGGCAGATTATCAACCCTGGACAGGCCGAAGATGAGCTTTTTCAATGGTGGCCGTCATTGCGTGCTTTGCGGGACTGATGATGAATCCCATGATCATCTGTTCTTCCATTGCAGGTACTCGTCAAAGATGTGGGAAATCTTAACAAGGCTTGGCACAGTGAAGTGGCCAAACTGCAGTTGGGATCGCATGCTCACGTGGGCGGGGAAAAAGTTCAGCAAGAAGAAGAGGTTTCACAACGTCCTTGCAAAGCACATGCTAGCTACAACTGTTTATTTTGTTTGGACGGAGAGAAACCACAGAACTTTCTGAAATCAACGTAAGCCAGCTGACGTCCTCGCGCATGAAGCAGCCATGCAAATTCGGCTGCTCCTCATGAGCTACTCCATCCACATTCCACATCATGTACGGGCCTCCTGGAATGTTTAGGCCTTGTGTTTAAAGGCTTGGCTAGGCTGTGCAAAGCCATCTAGGCTTTTCTCTATTTTTTTTAGTCCACTGTGTTGGGGTTGTCTGCCCCGTGTGAGTTGTAAGGCCGCTGGCCATGTTTTTTTGGTTTGTTCTCTTGCGCAGGCGTTAGGCCTTTGTGTTTGGGCCGAGGGCCTTGTGGGTTTGTTTTCTTTTGGTTCTTGAGCGGTTAGCCGCTGGCCTGTTTTGTACGCCCGAGCCCCTGGGCCGGTGCTCTAAGGCCCCCACTGTACATTCCTCTTTTTAATCCACTTTGAATTTATTCAAAAAAAAAACATTTCTTTACTTGTTAAAAAATTTGATTCTGGCTATGGCGAAGCGCAAGACAAGTCTCTCGTATATTTTTTCACTCTAGATAACTTGGCCCAATTTTTCCATTCGTTATGTCTAAAATTTAATCCAATTTGATTCGTTTTATATATTTTTTATTTTAGTAATATTATATCTGAAATATCATACATAAAAAAGGCACAAAAGTCAATTTTTAACAAAGACAACATCGACTGATGAATTATTTTCATTTTTATTTTCATTTTGATTATCATGATTGTTGAATTGTTATAATTATTATAGCTACCATTATAACCATTATTGTAAATAATTCATATTCTAATTATTATCAACAATACTATCGTTGCCACCATCATTATCGTCATAAAAAGAAATTTAATTATATTTTTATTTTTTAAAATTTATTCTTCATATTACTAGATTAAATAAATTTGAGATTTAAAAAAACAATTAGTTCATTTTCTATATATATTTTCATCCGTAAATATTAAAAAAATATCAAAATATATAATTAGCCTCACATAATATTTTTAAAAAACTTTTAAAATAATCATTATCATAATTTTAAACGCCCTATCCATAATAAAATAAATATATGAAAAACTCAATAATCAAAAGGTTTGTAGGTTGATTATTTCTCTTAGATGTACAATATCATAAAAAAATTATCTAGAACCATTGATATTTGTTTTACATGTTAAAATATTTGTTTCTGGTTGCGGCGAAGCGCAGGGCAAGTAGATCATATATTTTTTCACTGTAGATAATTTGGCCTAACTTTTCCACCCGTTTTGTATATGTGTGACTTCATATATTTTATGTTTACATAATATTAAATCTGAAATATCATACATAAAAAAGTTGCAGAAGTCAATTTTTAACAAAAACAACATTGACTGATGAATTATTTTGATTATTATTCTCATTGTTATTATCATGATTGTTAAATAGTCATAATTATTATAGCTACCATTATAACCATTATTGTAAATAATTAATATTGTAATTATTACTGGCAATATCATCAATGCCACCATCATTATTGTTATAAAAAGAAATTCATTTTTTTTAGATTTATTCATTATATTATTATATTAAAAGTATTTCAAAACACTAAAATTAAATTAATTTGAGATTTAAAAAAATTAGTTCATTTTTTTATATTTTTCAGGCATAAATATTAAAGAAATATCAAAATATATAAATAGCCTCACATATTTTAAAGAAAAAACTCCAAAGTATAAGGACCAAAATGAAAACCAAATATATGATTAATTTCAATCGAAGGACAAAATTGAAAAAAAAAACAAAACTTCTATACCAAAAATTTTAAGGGATTTAAAACCAATACCAAAAATAGAAGAATAAGGACTGAAATGAAACCAAAATATAGAATCAATCTCAATTGAAGGACACAATTGAAACAAATAAAAACTTATATGACAGAAAACAGGACCATACCAAACAATTAAAAGAACAGAGACTGAAATGAAAAAACCATAAACAAAGAGGATTGCCATGTAATTTAGCATGCAGGAGAGAGAAAAGGAGAAAGAACTCAACCAACCACCGTCACGTCTTCGGGTACCTTGGGATGCCATGCACACCACCATGAGAAATTGGACATGGCAGCACATCAAGTGAGAGGGCGGATGAATATTTTTAACCACCGTAAGCCGCCACATGCGCCGCTCTAAGGGGGTGTGAGGCCAAATACCATCAACGTGTTTTCCAAACGCGCCAACAGTATTCAACAGAAAATAATAATAAAAATTATAAATTACTGAAACACCCCTACAACCATCTCTTAATTTTTAGGCATAACCGTATTTATACATTTTCAAACAATATGAAATACCTGTAACACCCCTGGAGGCAACTCTTGGAGTGTGTTTGATATTGCTTTTGCTTTTGTAGTTGAGGTTGAAAAAAAACAGTTTCAAAAAAAGTATTTTTACTGCGGTTCAAAATAAGCAGTAAAGTGTTTGGTTAAAATTGTGGTTGAGTTGGAGGTTGGAAAAAAGCAGTTTTGTGTGTTTGGTTATCACGCTTTTTATATTGCTGTCAATGTGTGAAATTATTTTAAAGGACACACACACATATATATATATAAATTATTTTTTAAATTTTATAGATTAATAATCATAACAATAAAATATAATTAATAATTCATAAAAAAATAGATATTTGAACTGTTGGGCCGAGAGTAGCCCAACCCAGCCCAACAGTTCAAATTACTCTCAAAACGTAAAAACGGTGCGTTGCACCCGTCGTTCTTCAACGAATTCTGCCATGCTATTGTTGGCCGACTATGACGAGGGGGTGAACGGCCGATACCTACGGGTAGAGGAGGCCAAGATGGTTTTTCCTGTGATGGTGGCGTCGTAAATGGTGGCCTGTGGTGGCCGGAGGCAGCGTTGGAAGGTTGCGGTACTGTTCACCGACCACGACGAAAGCTTCAACAGCCTATGCCGATGTATAGAGGAGGCTGAGGTGATTCTTCCTGTGGTGGTTTCGTCGTAAATGGTGGCATGTGGTGGCCGGAGTCAGCGTTGGAAGATGCCGGTATCCATGGTTGTTTTGGAGAGAGAGAGAGCTTCTATTTTGGCAATAAATCTATCCTATCTTCTTCCTCATGGCCGTGGCTTGTGAAGCATGCACTGTCCTGTGGTCGTGGCTTCTCTCTCGGCCATGGCTGTCTATAAGTTGCATGCAGAGCTGGTGTCTGCTTGGCGAAGGAGAGCTGCATGCATCAACAACTCGATGAAGGATTTTGTGCATGGCAAAACAACAGGCAATCGCGTCCAAAAAAATTGTTTGCAAATGCAGGAAAAAGCATGTATTTGCTGCTTATCGTTCACCGTGGTTTGCATCGTTTTTTTGGGTGAGTCCCATGTGAATTAATCTGCGTTTTATACATTACCAAACACTACAAACCAGCTTATTATTCAAAACGCCGGTGGGATCGCAATGCCAAACGGGCACTTGATTTTCTTTCATATTTGAGGATATTATGGTTATTCTACTGTGCACAGAAATGTAAAGGATTGAAAATGCCCTTACGTCTAAGGCTAAAAATTATTGTGCGTTAAGGGGTAAAATAATAATTTCACAATTATAATCCATGATAATCCGTGTCTATTGCTACAGTAATTTCGCTACAATGATTGTGCGACCTGATTTAGTTTATTAGATAATTATAGGATGTTTTTGGAAAAATATTTTTTAATTAAAATATGTTTTTTTTTCTTACACCAACATATTAAAATAACAATAATAAAAAAAAACATATAAACATGCTGAATTTGGTGTTAAAAAGATTAAAAATGAGGTGATACCAAAAAAAAAAAAAACTCACTTCAATTGAAAGGTAACGCGTGTTTTTTATGGTCAAAATTAGTTGAGAAATCGACACATGATTGATTTTTGGTTGAGAAATCCACTTATGGAAATGGCCGGCCGTGCATTTTCGGTGGTGGTTTGCCATGAAAATGGGCCGACGGCAGCCTCAAACACGGACTATGGTCTCTTCTTGCTGGCTTGAATTTTGAGCAACAGTAGTAAAGCGGGCTTAATAACATAAAAATAATCTAAAAGAAAAAGGAAAGAGGAGCAAACAAAAAGTAAAAGCTGGAAAAGAAATTCATATTATATTTTATACCAAAAAGAAAAGAGAAATTCTAACACAACACAACACCAAAGTGAAGCGAGAAGCAATCACCTCCACTCCCACGCCACACCGGAAAAAGAGAAAGCCCCCTCCTCTATGGCGCTATCATTACAAACCCGGCAAAGACGAGGAGTAACGTCTGATCTCCCATCACCGTCCTCCTCGCGATCAAAACCTGACGAAAAGGAAGACAAACGAAAGCGATCAGAGGAAGGGCAAGAACATAAAGCAATAGGATGGCTCTTGCCCTTATTCGCTTTAGGAATGTTGCGCTACATGAGTGCTACATCAAATATCATTCATGATTGTGATGAGGTTTTCAATTATTGGGAGCCTCTTCATTTTCTGCTCTATAATTCTGGTTTCCAAACCTGGGAATACAGGTAATTGAAATATCATCATTTTATTTCTTTTTTCTTAATTAAAATCTGATTCTAAGAGTATTGTTGATTTTGCAGTTCTCAGTATGCGCTGAGGTCGTATTTGTACATTAATTTCCATGAATTAGTCGGATTACCAGCTTCCTGGTTGTTTCCTGATGATAAAGTAAGATTTCATTTTACCTTTTGGCTACTTCAATTATTCACTGTTCGTGTCGAGGGTTTATTAAGGAGAGAGTTTCTTTTTTCTGTTTATGTGCGGTGCAGGTGAGAGTGTTCTATGCAGTAAGATTTTTTCTAGGTTTAGTGTCAGTTATTTCTGATGCCACGCTAGTAGTAGCACTTTCAAGGAAGTATGGTAAACGGCTTGCTTCGTATGCGCTCGCCATGTTATGTTTAACCAGTGGTTGTTTCTTTGCTAGCACGAGTAAGTGAGCTTTTTTTGTTTTTGTTTATTTATTTTTTGGATATTGATGTGTTCATTTTGTCAGTTTATGCTGTGTTGGATATGATTGGCAGGTTTCTTGCCGAGTTCGTTTGCTATGTATGCCATGAGTCTTTCTTCGGGATTATTTTTACTTGGGAAACCTGCTTCTGCTGTTGCCGTTGCAGCAGCAGGAGTAATTCTTGGCTGGCCGTTCTCAATTTTGGCCTTCTTGCCGATTACAATTTACTCTTTGGCCAGAAGATTTAAACAAACATTTTTAGCTGGGGCAGTTACTTCGCTTGTTCTTCTTGTAAGTGCTTTGTTGATTTGATTATTGATGTTTGTTATTGTTACAGTTAAAAGAATGTTATTCTTCCAGGTGCTCTCGGTGCTTGTTGACTATTACTACTACAAACGATGGACGTCATCTGTTTTTAATCTCTTACAATATAATGTCCTAGGAGGTGGTGAGAGCCACTTATATGGGATTGAAGGGCCAATTTTTTATCTGAGGAATGGATTTAACAATTTCAACTTCTGTTTCATCCTGGGTTTACTCTTCCCTGCATTTCTACCCATTGCAAGGAGAAAGTATGCTCCAGACCTGCTAATTGTAGTTTCACCTCTTTATATATGGCTGGGGTTCATGTCTTTGCAACCACACAAAGAAGAAAGGTTTGTTTTTTATACTATTGCCTCCAAATTCCTTGCAGAGCTCTTTGTGCCAGATTTTTCTGTAATCACTCATGCTATCTTCCTGTACAAAGTATTGATATGGATTTGAATGTTTCAGTTAATCTTTCCATCTTGGCATTCTTCTTGCCAGTAATTAAGTCTATTTCTCTCTAGTAAGCAGTGCTCGTTTACTTACCATTTAGAATGTCCAATCTTAACTATTAAGGAAATTCAGGTGGATAGAAAAGAAATGGTGCTTCAATAAATTTCTTATATTTGAGTTTGACTGACATCACTGCCTGTTAAGTTTTCTCGCAAGGGTGACTTTTTTGTATCGCTAAATTGATACTAGACCTTTCGCTTTCAATTTTATTGAAGATACCCTGTCTCGGTTTCAGGAAGTAGGTTGGTCTCATGATAAGGTTGAGGTTGTCATCTGCTTAGAGTGTAGTTGTGTCCCTATTTTATGGTCTACTTTTGGTTACCTTAAACTCTAATACTGAATGAACCTCAAGTTCATAGCAATTGCTTTCTATTTGTGTTGCTAAATTTCCCTACTAAATATACATCAAATTGATTGGTATCAGGCAAATGTGTTAGAATTGTAGTTGACTGGATGAGTAATTAGAAATGATGTAGTTTTCAGATTCCGTATTATATGTGACTTGCATTTGAATTTCTATATAAAGAGAGTTTGGGGGGATGTTGCGTAGTGCTAGAAAAACAAGAAAGGGGATTGAAAGTTAAGAATGTATGTGAAGCATGTAATAGGTAACTCTAGCTGAATTGAGTGGAAGTTCATGAATTACACATTGTTCTTAAATTTTCCGCCTTTTGGAATGCAATTTGGAAATAAAGAATGAAAGGGAAAGATCTTGTCATGAATAGGAGCTATGGACTTGTTTTTCTCCAAAGATCTGGCTAGATCAACTAAGGTTTTTTCTAGAAATGTCAGAGTGAACCTGATGTTCTTAGTTTGCTCTCCATGAAGAATCACGTTGCCACTATGAGATATGCATTGGAGTGAGCTTGAAAGAGTAAATGCATAAACTTTCAAAAAAGATGGATGTTATGAGGATCATGTCATCCGGTCTGAAACTCTTCCTCTAATCAGTACTTATTTAGCATGGTTTTGTTCATTCATATAGCATCAATTGGGGGAGTTATTCATTCATTTGAATGCTACTAGAACTATATTTTGTGGATGAGGAAAGCCCGGGAATTTTATAAATAATATCCTCCTTGTGCCTCCTCGCATGTAAACTACCCAACTGCACTATTAAATCTTCCCCAACAATAGTGAATCTTATTTCTTCTTGTCCAATCACACATTCATATGTGATGCTGATAGAGATTTTAGATCATGACACAATATAATCAAACTTTATACCAGAAACCTTTGCAATGTGAAATACTTTGTCAAAGTTTGGATTGCCACCCCATGTCTTTCTAATCTTTCATTGACACGCTGTTGGAAAATGTGCTATCATTTTTCAGTTATTTGCTCTGTATAAAACAATGTCCGTTTGGTTGGTTCATATATGTTTTATGGATAAAGAGATGCTTGATTATTGTAGAGTGCAGATCTAAATAGAGAAGCAATGGTCAAATGTTATGATGATTGATACATTTCTAACCACCACTGCAGGTTCCTTTATCCAATATACCCTCTTGTCTGTGTTGCTGCTTCAGCTGTCATTGAGAGCTTTCCTGATCTTTTCCGAGACAAATATAATCCCCATGACAATTCCTGGCCAGTTGTGGTAGGCTTCCCATCTATTCTTCTATATTTCCTTGCTAATTTTATTAGCTTTAAACTTATGTTACTTTTTCATGCAGATAGCTAAATTTATCAGGCCTGTGGTTCTTGGACTAATATTATCTGCATCCCATGCTCGTACATTTTCGTTGATTAATGGCTATGGTGCTCCTTTGGAGACTTACAAGATTTTGGAGCACTATGATGATGTAGGAACAGGTACGATCTATTATGGAGTAATACACAGCTAGAACATTCTCTCTTACCTTGTTAGTCTTGTATTTTTTGGGTGGTGGTACTGCTCTGTAACATTTAGTGTTGCAAAAAAGTCATCTGGTGATTTAGACCTTCTAACTCTTAGAAATTTATATATTATATATATAAATTGTCAAATTTTGGTTACCTTTTCTGTTGTGGCTTATTTTGGTGTTGGAGAAAGTGATCTGTGAATATTCAGCAAGTCATTTGTAATCGAGAACACTTATAATTGTGAATAATCAGAAAGTGCATGACAGTAGCTTCAGGATGGTACAACAACCAGTTCTACTTGTAAGATATGTTGAACTTGTTGCCCTATTTTTTGGGTCACCTGTGTTTATATAATAATGACAATAGAGAAATTACAGCATTAATTAGATTCAGGCTAATACACTTTCTGCAATTATATAATCAGTAACAGATGATCCTCTGGCAATCTTGCTGGTAGATAGTATTATTTGAGAGTCTCTGCCTTGGTCAGGATTACCATTAAGTTGATGCAGATGATCCTTTCATTTTCTTTGAAGGAACCACAGTAGGACCTAATTGCCATTTGCTCCCCATGTTTTGTTTAGAGAATTAATTATCACAGTTCTCATTGTATTTAAGGAAACATAAATGTCATTTATATATTTTTTTGGAAGTAAACGCATCCTAGTTTTGGTTTCTGTATATTCCAGGTTCTACTCTTTGTGTCGGAAGTGAATGGCATCGCTTTCCTTCATCATTTTTTGTTCCTGAATACATCAGTGAAGTTCGGTGGATTGATGATGGATTCCGAGGTCTTCTTCCATTACCATTCAATTCTACCCTGGGTGGGACTGCAGCAGCACCTCCTCATTTTAACAACAAGAACAAGGCATCAGATGAGCAATTTGTAATTGATCCCGCACCTTGTTTTGCTTTCTTTTCATCATCATTACCTTTCTGTTATAAAGTTAACAACACAAGTTTTGCGTACAGCTCAGAGATATTGAAGCATGTACTTTCCTAGTTGAGCTGCAGCTTAATCGACCTTACCCTACTCGTGGAAGTGACTTGTCAACCTGGGAGGTATATATATCACAGTCCCCTCACCTCTGTTTTCCAGTTTTGACATTTTTATGTTCCTTAGAGAGTGTAGTAAAACTGCGTGCGTTGCAGCCAATTGCAGCATTGCCCTATCTAGACAGGGAGTTCTCACCTTCCATGTACCGGTCCTTTTTCATCCCGTATCTGTGGCAAGAGAAGAATGTTTTTGGAATGTACAAGCTGCTCAAAAGAGTATCAAAATGACATTAATGTGAGCTTGAGCTCAAACTCCTGTCCCTTGAGCTCCGAATTTTGCATCCAAGTAGCTGTTCATAGCTTGACTTGAACTCCGGATCTGAAAGAAAAGACAAACTTGACATTGAAATCTGGATTTGAAAATGTAGTCCCCGAACTCTCGTACTTTTTTTTATTCCATGCAAAGTTTAACCTGATTGGTCCGTGATCTGTCGACTATATATCCCTTGGATTATTTGTACCACGATTCTGCTGTGGTTATGTGCAATTGAGAAATGTGCATGGCTTTCGACCATTCATGAAAAGACGTTTACACAATGCATGAGCATGAAGTGTTCTCTTTTGCTAAACCGGGGCGTGATAGATGTCATTCAGGAAAACCGGGATGGATTATGTTTGCGTTGCCTTCTCTGTTTGCTTCTCTCTTCATGAAAATGTTTTCTTTAGTTGATTTTCCCCATAAATGTATTGCATTGCATTTAAATTGCTTTGTTGTAAACTGAAGCCAAATGAGAAAAAGGAACTAAGTAGTATGTGATGATGGATGGATGGATGGATGTTTGATATCAATTTTTTCAAAAAGAATTGATACAAAATTATCTTTTTTATTGCTGGATAAACTTTAGTTAACCATCAAACCAATCATGAGCCTGATTAGTTGAGTTATGTTTTCTTATGAATGAAGTTTTTGATTAGCGTGTACGACTAAAAAAACATGTAAAGAAAAGTAATTCCATTAAATGTTAATAAAAAAATATTATTTAGGATTGGGCATAAAGAGCGCTTGTTAATATGTTGTAATCATAATGAAAAAAACAAAGTGGGAATTAAATCATACCCTATTAAATAATATTCCAAATAATTTTTTTAATCAATCTATTACAATGACTCTCAATCACGAGATTACGATCCAAATATGATGATCTATACAAGACACCCTTTGAATTAAAAAAAATCTCAAGTAGCCATGGCTTCACCTTTTTTCCAAACATTGAAACAACTATCTTTTTTGTCTTGACCCGAGTCATGTACTTGCTGAGATTTTCTATTTTTTTAGAGCAAACCTTTATTTAATCATGTGACACTAAAAATAGACATTTTCAATAAAATAGCCATAAAAATTAAAAAGAAAACAAAAATAATTAATTAAAATTTATCTAAAAGAAAAAACTCTTGGAAAAAAAAGACCACGTGTCTATGTTCGAGTGGGTAAATGTGTTTAGCCCATGAAAACAAAAGGCAATGTGAGCATAAACCAAATTAAGTCTCTTACATCTTTAATTGTTTTTAAGAAACAAAACTCTTTTTTAATTTTTGCAAAATCAAACATAAATAAAATACTAGAGGTGTGTTATCACCACCCTAAACACATCCCAACAAACCAATCAAAATAGTTTCTCAAGAAAAAAAATGCAAAACAATGAATTTTCTAAGGATAAAATTGAAAAGACATCGATATATTGGATTAACCTCGATCAACCTAGGTTAAACCACCAAATTCATGACCTGAGTCACGGACATAACCACAATAAACTAACCTGGTTAGGCCATATTTCTCTTTCTTTTCCTTTCCTTTCTTTTATCCTTGGTTGGACATTTATTAAGCTCGGACAGCATAAAATCCAAGACTAAATTAAAGAGTTATCAAATAATCACGGACTAATAAAAAAATTTTATATGGTCCTAGTAACTTATGTATCAGCATTTGAGGAAGACTACCATATTAAGGAGGTGTGTGTGACTTTCTCTAAGCTATACTGGTGGCTTTCCTTGGTGCTATTGAAATTATCTCGATAGAAGCTTACTTTTAGGGTGACACGTGATGGTGTCGTAGTTATAATGTGGCTTCAACAATCCTTTTTTTTCTTCCTCTTAATTTGTGCGCTTTATTTCTTCTTTTCTTTTATTTAAAAATGAAAAAAAGATCGTATTTTTTCTTGATATCAAATTATATCTTTGTATCATCTATTTTTTTAGTTATTAAATCCAGTCTAGGGGTTGACCCAACCAAGAGGCTTGGTTTCGAGTCACACAAGTTGCCCCTAGTCAACCCAAGAAAAAAAAAAGATTTAATATCCCACTCAAAAAAGTTAAGAAACAATCTATGTGAATATGGGTTATAAATGTTGAAAACAATGAAGTTTAAAAGGTTATTTCAAAGTTTTTTTTTAATCTCATTTTAAGTTATCATTTTAAGTTGAAGTATTTAGACCTAAAATATTTATTATCCCAATTTGAAAAAAAAAAATACAACATTCTTCTTGTGAACATAAATTATATATACTAATGAATTTCCAATCCCACATTCAAAAAATAAAAAAATTATCTTATTTTTTATATAGTAAACTTTGATATGAATCTTTTCTAACGTGTTACTGAAAAAATATTTCCCCCTCTGTAACTAGCGTAAAATTCATAACCGTATAAGTGTACTGATCGGGATAATTATATTTGTACGTATGTATATGGTATATAGGGTACGTACGTGATAATCTGTAACCCGGTAAAAATATATACTAGAATATATGGTATGTACGTAATTGACGTTTATGTACGTGATTGCTGGGATTAATTAATGTACATAAATATTTAGGAAAAATAATTTTCGGAGAATTAATTAGTGAATCCTTTGTATATGTAATAAGTATAAATTATAGTATATAAAATGATGATAGCCAAAAATAATAATAATAATAAAATTCATAGAAACTAACTAAATAAATTGCCTTGAAATCCATAAAAATTTAAGCCTAATTTAACTTTGCATTTCACCATAACTCATTGACACATGGCATAAGCATTAAATGGAAAAGATGTTTAAGTAAAGCAAACATGGGGGAGAGGGAGGCATTTTTTTTATGCATCCCGAAATTTAAAAAAAAAAAAAAAAAAAAGAGTGAAAGAGAAGGAGAAAAGGGAAGAAGAAGAAGGGAAAAGCAAGGAAAAAGCTAAAAAGACTTTAGGAAACTTAATCTAAGGTAAGTAGGTTTCATTTCATTTTTGTTTGTTTATGCTTTCCATTTTTATGAGTTGTTTCATTAATGTCAATGTGATTATGATGGTTTTGTAATTATTTTTACTCTTGATGTTTGATGATGGATGGTTAAGCATGTATGATGAAAAGTGTGCTTGGTCTGAATTTCTTTTAGGGATGGAAAACCCGAAATTGGGGTGAATTATTTAGGAGTCTTGGAGTGAGTTTTAGGAAAAATGCAAAGCATGAAAGTTGTGTATATATATGTCTACTACACCCCTGTTAAATTTCGTGATTTGTAGAAAAATATACATGGAGTTATGGCTGATATGGTGTGGGTTGCTCAAATAGATACCTGTTGGAAAAATATTTTCTGTCCGAAATGGTGCATGAATTATTTAGGGACCTTGGAGTGAGTTTTAGGAAAAATGCAAAGAATGAAAGTTGTGGATATATATGTCTACTATATCCCTGTGAAATGTCGTGATTTTTAGAGAAATATACATGGAGTTATGACTGATATAGCGTGGGTTGCTCAAATAGATACCTGCTGGAAAAAAATATTTTCCATCCGAAATTATGTATGAGTTATTTCGAGATCTTAGAGTGATTTTTAGGAAAACTGCAAAGAAAGAAAGTTGTTTATCTATATGTCTATTATCTCTCCTAAAAATTTCGTAATTTTTAGATATATATGTAAGGAATTATGACCAAATTGGTATGGGATATGTAGGCATGCTATTGTTGAAAAAAAAAATATATATATAAATATGTAAAATTAAGTGGGCTTAGATTTAGATGAATGTGGGCATGAAATAAACCCATGGACTTAACCTAAGACATATGGGCTTGGATTAAAATAAATGAGTTTGATCTAAGATAAAGTTAATAAACTTGGATCAAGCTAATGGGCCTAGAACAAATTAAATGGACTTGGACTACAATAAAAAGCTTGGTTTTAAAAATAGATGAGCTAAGATTAAAAGAAGTGAGCTTGGACAAAATAAATAATAATAAATAAATAAATAAATTTATTCTTTTAATAATGGAAATAATTAGATCTTAATAGTAATGGAATTAATGAGCAATATTAATGAGCGGAGGTTGTGTTCCCGCTATGAGAACCATGATTGGTATGTGAACGATGGGTGAATCCCGAGTGAGAGTTGGACCGTGAGTATGGTTGAGAAATAAGAATTGGTACCCGAGTTTGTTTGAATGTGATTAAACATGTCTTCAAGTGCATCACGTGCATCACGTGCATTGGGGGAAATTAATTTGAGAGAAATCCTTGAGTCTTGAATTGACACGGTTTGATAACCGAATTGAGTGGAATGGGTAATAGCAAGAAATCCATAGTGCGAGCTCTATTTACTAACACCGTTAAGCGAGGGATAATTCCGCTAACCGTGTGCTACAACGAGGGATAATGCCGTTGCGAGCAGTAGGTGATATTGAGATCACTGAGAGAAAGTAATAGAGCAGTAGGTGATAACATGATCACCGAGTGATAGTTCGCACGGACTTGCATATACCTAGGGTACCCGGATTAAAATAGATGAAAATGTGGGAAACACAATAGCATTGCATATCACGTGCATCACCCTACTTACTGAGCTTTGGCTCATTCTGTTATTGTATTTTTTTATTTCAGGCAAGGGTAAGGTTAAGCTGTTTGAGGATGCTACCGGTTCTCGCTAAAAGAGGCTCATGTGTCACTGATAAAAATAGGACTATCTTTTGTGGAAAAAAAAAAAAAGGGGGTACGAGCCAAATTTGTAAATTAAATATTAGGTATTTTGAGTATTTTGTAAATTATAAAATGGTTATGAGGATGTTATAAATTATTCCGTATGTTTCCAACAATGTAGTTATCTATGTATTTTGTTGTGTATGATGGAGGAAATAGGGGACATTAGTCCTAACAGTGTGGCGAACCTGGTCACGCCAGTTAGGTAACTGGCAAGGGAGCTGGGGGCGTCACACCCTCTCTTATAGAAACTTCAACTATAGCAAGAAAACCTTGATTTGTCATTAAAGATCCTGTGATTCGTGGACCAGAATCAGGGAGAGTAATCAAAATATAAAACTTTGTTTCCTTTTCAACCAGAAAAAAAAAAAAGTTGAAAGGTTGAATTCTAGTTATGGTAGTAGTTTTAATTTATGCCAAAGGATGAAGTGGAATCGAAAAAATAATATACATGCACAAGAAATCACGAGGACAACAAAAAAGTGCCTTATGATTATGAACAAAACAATAATTTTGACTAATTCATTAAATCGCCAAGCAAACCACGGGAGTTGTTCTTTGAAGGTGTCTATCTAGCCGAATGATTGATTTTGTAGATATATATTTAGGATTCATTGCTTATCCGAGTTTTCTCAGAAAAGTATCCTTGGGATTGCACTATGAAAAGAGTGATAGGCCCGTGCTTTTAAAGTTGACTAAGCAAGAGAAAACCTCTAATTATGTTCCTAACATGTACGAGACAACACATATCCTTCATGTACTTGCTTATATGACATTGTTCCACATAAAAATGTTTGTCGACATGTCATAACAAATACCAATAGATTTAGTGTCTCCACCTTAAATAAAAAAGGGTGACATGAAAAAGATCTTTGCTGGGTTTCAAGTTGACTCGATAGGTTAGACAATTTTTTTCTAGGCTTATTGCAAGTTCTATTTTTGTTAGATTCAGACCGACAAGGGTTCTGGGTCAAAAAATAGGTTAGATCAGGTTTGATAACTATGATTTGCAATATATTTTTTATTTAATTTAATTTACTTTTTATTTGAGCTTTCGAAATGCTTTTATGCCCTCAAACCATCAAACTAATGCCAACGTGACACTAAATTATTGGTCGTTCAATTTATGCTTCCCTTTCTATTTAGTGCCCGTTTGGTAACGCGGTTGAACTTGCATTTCAAACAAAAATCAATTTTGTGTTGTTTGGTAAAGCAAAAAAGCAGATTAAATCGGTATGGGTTTCACAACAAAAATCGATCAAAACTGCTTTTCTTAATAAGCAGAAGATTTATGCTTTTCCTGCATTTCATTTTACTGCGTTAAGCTACTACAGTGACTACTTCTTCATGATCGCAAACCTTCTCCTCCTTCATCGTGATGAACCAGAAGACGTGGTGAACCAGAAGCTTCAACGTGAAAAGGAAGAAGACGATGACACAACCAGAGCTGAGAGGAAGAAGACAATGGCATAACCACTAACCAACAACCAACCTTGGTGATGGAGGATCACCAGAAGCTCTCTCTCTCTCTCTCTCTCTCTCTCTCTCTATCTCGATTGCAACTTTTTCTCTCCAAAATAGTAACAATGGATGTAGCTCTCTCTCTCCTCAGCAGTCACCGGTGAGCACCACCAGCTGCTCCTTCGGCGTCATTAACCTCTTCTCTTCACCGTCAGCACCTGCACCATCTAGTCTTCTCCCCCAATGCCGTCGAGCAGCAATAGCAGCAGCTACACCACCAACAGTAGCAACCTTCTAACACTGCCACCGGCCACCACAGTCCACCGTTTACGACACCACCACCATAAGAAGAATCACCTCGGCCTCCTCTACTCATTGGTATCGGCAGCTGAGCCTCTCGTCACCATCGGCAATGTTATTGTTCACATGTTACGTGAATAGTAACTGCGTGAATTGATTCACAACGATGAATGCAGCACACCGTTTTGTGTTTTCATTTTTTTTAATTGTTAACTGTTGGGCTGGACCTTTCTTGGCCCAACCCAAGTCTAGCATAGTTGGGCATTTTGGCCCAACTTGTCTGGGCCGACCCATTTAGTTGGGTCAGGCCTAGTTTAATTTTTTTTAATTTAAAAAAATACTTTAAAAAAAAAATGTGTAGATAGAGGTCCCAAATTTTCTAGCAGTCCGAACATTGAAGTCAGAATGACACGAAACTCATCTAGGTAATGCATTTAGAAGTGACCGTCAATAGCTTCGTTGTTGATGCATATCCTTTTTTGGCTGAATTATGTCATTTTGGCCCTGAAATCATCATTTTTTTTCCATTTTAGGAAAGTTTTGTTTTAGCCATAACTCTTGATTTCCAAGTCCAAATTGACTTTCGTCAATTCTGGCTTGCTCAAGATTTCCAGCAATTTTAATTTCCGCAATTATCTCAATTTTGCTATTTTTAGTAATTTTTAATAATTATCTCGTTTCTTGTCCAACAAGGGTTAAGACTAAGATTTTTCCTTTAAATATCATTGTAAGCCTTCTGGCCTGGTACTGCATTATTCAATAAATTTTCAAATTTTCTTGAGAGTTTCTTTTGTTATTATTATTAATAAAAATTTTGGGAATCCCAGAATATTACAAGTGATTTGATGAGAGAATAAAAACAAATGTCTAATTTACATGAATTATTAATTACAATTTATTGTTATTATTATTATTAATCTACAATATTTAAAAAATAATATATATGTGTGTGTGTGTGCGCGCGTCCTTTAAAGTAATTTCACAAGTTGACCGAAATATGAAAAGCAAATAACCAAACACACGAAACTATTTTTCTCCAACCTTAAACTCAACCATAGTTTTAACCAAACACTTCAATTTCAGTTATGAACTGTAACTAAAAATGCTTTCCATGAAATTGCTTTTGTAAAACCTCAATCACAAAAACAAAAGTAATATCAAACACACCTTTAACCATCACATCCAACCCCAAAAGGTAACTCCGAGGTTGCATGTCACAAACAAATCCAAAACACCTATAAAATAAATGAAATTGTATTATGTATGTGTATTAAGGTCTATTTTAAAGTATAAAAAATATTGTTTTTCAAAATATTTTTTATTTAGAAATTTATAAAAATGATTTTTTTTAAATAATATTAATACATCAAAAAAATTTATAAACATAAAAAAATTAATTTTAAATAAAAAAAAAATACCATTTTTAAAACATATTAACAACATACTACAAAGAGCGCAAATAAAGCACATCTAACCACACACGTATGATCAAGCAAGTCTCTTATAATTAATATATTGCAATTATTACAATATAGCTAAAATAGAATGGGTCGTTTGCAACTGTTCACGCACACTCAAAGCACTTTGGAGTGGACATTTGCTCCGGTGCTTCACTCGCGCATGAACTCTTTTTATTTTTTGGACACAGGGCTGCGTTTTTTTAATTTGTATGGTAGAAATGACAAGGGAATGGCTGTGGCCGAGCGGTTATCCGGGCGTTGGCAGCATAGGGCGCGGGAGTTCAAATTTCCCTAGCGACATATTTTTGGACAGTTTATATTATTTTATTATTATTATTTGTATCCAAGAATTGACAAAATGAGTCGCTTTGCCGAGTGGTTACGCCGGCGTGTCAAAGAGGCGTGGCGCGGGAGTTCGAATCTCAGCAACGAAATATTCTGAAATAATGAACAGTGTAAATTACTATTTGTAAAGCTTTTTTTCTCGGATTTTTTTTCTTTTTTCTATAAAAAAAAATAAATGATTTAAAATAAAAAAAACATGCTCTTAATTGTTGTTTTTTATTTTTATTATTTCCACTTTTATTAAGGTTTTTTTTTTAATTTAATGTTTAAATTTTAATTTGTGTTGGAGATCATTTGAAAATTGATATTTATTATTTTTTCCTCTGTGCTTTTTTATTTTTATTTATTCTTCAAGTCAAATCATTTTTTAAAATATAATAATATATTTTTTTGTTTTGTCATTTATTTTGTTTTTTAATTGCTTTTTTGTTAATATTTTTAGGTGTTAAAATTTATAATTATTATAGATAAGGCATTCAAAATAATGATAACGATTATTTGTAAGTTTTTTTTTCTTATAAATATGTTAGACTAATTATCATTATTTGGAATTTATGTTGAATTTAAGTTGAATTATAAAATGAATTAATCTTAATACAGTGAATTCAATAATTCAAACATCCCAATTTTCTTACTTTTTTAATGATGATGCTAATTTTATGTTGATTATTTCGTTGAAATTTACTAAATAAATACATTTATTTCGATTTAAAATTCATATATTGTATAGAAAACTTGCACTTAACATGAATTTTGCACAAATTTATTATTTTGTCCAAATTGATATTATAATAAAAAAAAACTCCCATAATTAATTTTTTTCTTTAAAAAAATATGATATCACTTGCAATGGGGTGCAGGGTATGGACTAATATATATATATATATATATATATATATATATATATATATTTGAATGTAGATTTTTTTAAAAAAAATTCAATGACAACAGGAAGAAAAGTAGCTTCTTTGATTTCTTCTCCACTGCTCTTTTTGACAACTGCCTGCCATATGATATCTATCGTGTAACACGTGGTATATCTATGGCAACTTCTAGATTTATTATATATGTGTTTTTTCATTCTGGGCCTTATACTTTTAATCTTGGATTTTATTTTATTTTTTCATCTTGGGCCCTATGGTCTCTTCTATAGTTTCTATTTCTGTTCATATTTATATATACATGCTCTTAGTTTTTGTTTTCAATGTTATTAAGGTTTTTTTTATTTACTGTTCAGATTTTAATATGTGGTGGTCATTTGAAATTTAATAATTATTATGATTTCTCTTTCTTTTTCCCTTCAAGTCAGATAATTTCTTAAAATCTAATAATATTTATTTTTATTTTGTCATTTATTTTGTTTTTAAATTGCTTTTTTGTTAGTATTGTTAGGTCTTGAATTTTCTAATCATTATAGATAAGACATTCAAAATAATGATTATTTGTTAGTTTTTTTTCCTTTTAAGTATGTCAAACTAATATTTGTATATTTATGTAACATTAACATCTTAAAATATATATATGTGACCTAATTTTTTTTGAAAAAAAAAATCTTTAGTCAATATCATCGATTGCGGTTTTGCTACCTACCAATCAAATTATTACCAAATTAGTGGAAAAAAAATACCAATCAAATTGTTTGATGCATAGAACAAATCACTCATCTGTGCTAAAATTCAATTACTGTAATTTTATTATTTACTTATTAAAAAATTCATAAAAACAAATAAAACATACATAACAATCAATCAGTATGTTACACGGAGCACACGACTCATTTCAACAAAAAAAATTCGATTTCAACTGTACAATCTACCGATACAATATTTATCAAAATAGTTTTAACAGTAGCAACATTTAATCACTTTTAGATGGAAAAAAAACCATTTCTAACATATTCCATTAATTACAATTTTACAAATTAAATATTAAAATAACCAGTTACAACATGTATAAAATCATTCAATTTTCTACATAAAAAAAGCCTACATAAAGCATTCAAAATAATGATAATGATTATTTTTAGATTTTTTTCTTATAAATATGTGAAACTAATTATATGTTTTAATATTTATTTAATATTATAGCCTTAAAATATATAGAGAGAGGAAAAAAAATGACCTAGAATTTTTTGAAGAAAAAAAATATTAGTATTCTGAAATAATTTTAATATAATAATATGATGAATAAATCTTATAAAATAAAAAATTATTTTGGCTTTTAATTCTAATTTTGTGCTCTTTTGTTTAAGTTTATTTCTTAAAAAAAATTTACAATATTTTTATTTAAAATATTTCAGATCTAATATTATTAGGGGAAAAAAGCAACTCAAAAAAATAAAAGGTCTATAAATTTATCTAGGTTATTTACAATTAAAAAATATACGAATCACTTCCCGTTTTGATCATACAGTTCCTTTTAGACTGAAAAAAATTATTTCTAATATATTTTATTGATTATAATTTTACTATTAAATATTAAATTAACTAATTACAGCATGTAGAAAATTAATTAATTTTCTACATAAAAAAAACCTAGTGCAACGCTCAAGCAAGTCAACTCGTGCAAACTAAAGTGGGTCCTCTTCTAATTAATTAATGCATCGCTTCCCTCCCTTCTTCTTACACCCGCTATTCTTCTGACAACGGAATGCTTATGATATTAATATTTTTTTTCTTAAGAAAGTCACCAAATATCTCTGTGAGATCATACTTCTAAAATGATAAAAAAGAAAGAGAGAAGTTAAAGGTACCACTTCATGACATTGATGGTTCGACTGAAATTATAAACAAATAGAAGGTCTAAATTAAAGTGTATATACTATTCAAACTAATTGGAAAAAAAGAGAAAGCAGGCTCTCTTTTTTCCACTCAACTCTTTCTTTCTCTCCGTCCTGCTCATTTTGATAGCAAGCTGCTTTTTCTAGAGAGAGAAAGAGAGAAACGGGCTGTGATTGCTTGTGTGTGTTTTCTTAGAGATTGACCAGAAATAGCGATGGATTCATCCAAAGATCGCGAGAACTTCGTCTACGTCGCCAAGCTCGCTGAGCAAGCTGAACGCTACGACGGTCTGTTTCTCTCTCAAGATATATTTATACGCGTCTTTGTTCTTTCTCTCTCACTCTAGATCTGTGCTTTGACGTTATGTTTTTACTCATTATAGAACTCAATCGCATGATCGATCGTAGATTTATGGATTAAATAACATACATTTTGATACTTATTGCATTTGATTTAAAATAATTATTGAAATATATTTGTCTTCTTTTTTGGGAGATTAGAAGTTAATCACGTTGAATTAATGTTACCGATTTTAATTATTTTGACTTATTTCTTCTTTGATTTGCAACTACTTTGATGGTGATTTTTTTGCTTCTTAATTTCATTAATTATCATGTCTTTTAATTTAGGTTTTTGTGCTTAAATTTAGGATCTTTTAAAAAATAAATAATTAACAATAGAGAAAATTTAGTAATTACTGATTCAGTACTTATTAACTAATTAATTTTTTTTTTTTTGTGATTAGATAGTTGAAAAGTAAAATAAAAATGGAACTATTTCTGTTCATCGAAATTAATTTCTAGTGGAAATTCAAAAAAAATAAAATAAACAAATTTATAATGTTGATACTTTTATTGGAAGTTGTTAGAAAACTGAGTTTATTGTGTCATGGCATGTAGAAATGGTGGATGCCATGAAGAAAGTTGCGAAACTTGATGTTGAATTAACAGTGGAGGAGAGAAACTTACTCTCTGTGGGATACAAGAATGTGATTGGAGCGAGGAGGGCATCATGGAGAATCTTGTCATCAATTGAGCAGAAGGAGGAGTCAAAAGGGAATGAAACAAATGTGAAGAGGATCAAAGAGTATAGGAAGAAGGCGGAGGCAGAGTTAGATAGCATTTGCAATGATATTATGACTGTGATTGATGAGCATCTCATTCCGTCATCTGTAGCTGGGGAATCCTCTGTGTTCTACTATAAGATGTAAGGGTGGATGTATTTGTGTTTTTATTAATTTGTTTGGGTAGATGTCATGGTTTCCATTGTCATGTGAAATTTATGAAGGTTTTTGGGTTCGGTGCAGGAAAGGTGATTATTACAGGTACCTGGCAGAGTTCAAGAGTGGTAATGATAGGAAAGAAGCAGCTAATCAGTCACTTAAGGCATATGAGGTATGTATGCCTATTTTTTGTTCTGTTTTCCTTTGATCCTATGATTAAATTTCAGGGTTCGAAAACTTTGACTTGATGTGAAGCACTCATCTTCTCTAAACTGATTCGCAGATGGATCTTTCTCTCAGTCATTTGCACTGTTTCTGTTTGGATTATCTTGAAATGTGAATTTTCACGTGCAACCTATTTTTGAAAACCCCAGGCTTTACATCCTTTCTTTGACATATATTTCTCCTGTCTCTTTAGTTATTTCTTACAAGGAGAATGTTATTGAAACTTGCATTTAGGTTGCTGTAACTTCCTTGTTTACTGTTAAATTGATCAGGGATTGCTTTTACTCACATAAAGTATTGCACAGCTGTGTTTTGATGTTTAAATGGGCAGAGCCTTGTTTGATATCTAATAAGGATCTTTACCCATATGTTTTTCCCATGGGAGAGCATTCCTTGGTTATGGCCTTTTGGTTTTCTGCCAATTTTCTATGGTCCTTTTTCATTGAATCTGTCACCCTTACCCATGTTTTCCTTTAATTTTCCTGTCGTCTTTATCAGTTTATTCATCTACATAAGGTTTACTATATCATTCGTTCTGCATGTTTGTTGGTTTTTGCAGACTGCTACAACAACTGCAGCAGGTGATCTATCTCCCATCCATCCCATTCGACTGGGTTTGGCTCTTAATTTCTCTGTGTTCTACTATGAGATCATGAACTCACCAGAACGGTATGCAGAATGTGATTGCTTATATGTGTGAAAAGCTCTAGACTATAATTTTATTTGTATTTTGGAAAAGCTTATACATATAAATTCTTATTGCATTTTTGGGGTCACTTAGGGCTTGCCATCTCGCAAAGCAATCATTTGATGAAGCTATTTCAGAGCTGGATACCCTGAGTGAAGAGTCTTACAAGGATAGCACTTTGATTATGCAACTGTTGAGGGACAACCTCACTCTGTGGACTTCTGATATTCCTGAGGATGGAGGTATCTGTTGATTCAATGCATGAAAGTTTGAAAGGGTCAAGTTTTCATTTTATTTTATGAAGAGTAATTTTGATCTGTTCTCTCCATTTAGTATTATTTTGAACTCAGTCTAAAATGTGTTGAAATCCCATTTTAGCTACTCTTTCTCCATAACAATAAACAAATAAATGGAAAAATTGATATATTTGACATTGTCTCATTATGAGGTCTGGGAATTCCTTAGATGCCAAATTCATTTTAAGGACTATTCATGATTTCTTGTTTTACATGGAGCTGTTGGGTTTAGGAGTATCTAACTAAATCAAATTAGAGCAAAATTGAAAAGCGATGGCCCATGGACGAATGAAAATCTATATGCATTTGATTGTTTGACTTCATAGGTACAAAATGCTTCGGATTCTCTGCAAGAAATCATAGTGGCTTTTAGTGGACATCTTCTTTAACCTGAGCCTTTTGCAGCATGAGCTATCCGTTGTGCACATATGATTACCAGATGTTTGTATACTGTAGGGTTTTAGTGGACAGTTGACTTATCTGAATTTTTATATTGACAGAATACCAGAAGATGGAAACCTCTGCGAGAGCTGGTGGGGGTGAAGATGCCGAGGTTGGCCATTTACCAGTCATGAATTGTCTATTCTCTGAATTATTTATTTGGATTTGCAGATTTATGAACATTCATTGAATTCGTTTGCTGTGCAGTGATGATGCGACTGGAACCCCTTCTGGTCCTTCGATGAGTGACCGAGGAGTAGGATGATTTTCCCACAATGTTGTGCTATTGCTATACTTAAAGAGAGGTTTTACAGATTTCTCTTGCTGTACCTTACTATTGTCACTTGGTGTTAGTCTCATTGTCCGTCAACTATGTATTAGCAAGGAAATATTTGTTGGGTTGTAATATGGATATGACCAACGATTATTGCTGGTTTCTCAAATTTCCTTGCAGGCCAATTGTATTTCAATTGGTTATTTTGGGTAAATAATCCATCTTTCATTCAGTGGTTACCACCTCTTCATGATATGATGTTGGAGATGTCGGTGGGTTTCTATCGATGAACCTATGGACAGGGTTTTCTAAAAACCCAGACGGTGCGAAACTCATGCTCGCAATGCATTTTATAGACTGAGGTCGTCTATCTCGATTATCCGGTTGTCATCAAGACCCTTAAGGTCGTTGTGAGATTGAGATTTGGTTAACGAATTGGCATGCTCATGGACTTGGGCTGTTGTGTCCTTGAAGCCCAGCCAGGTCATGTATTTGGGCCTGTTGTGTCCTTGAAGCCCAGCGAGGTCAGATTCTGATCGCAGCTGTGACCAATATTATTCCTCTTGATTGGACTTGGTGTTGGCTCTTGTCAGCAATCCACATCCGATCGGAGACCACAAAATTAATGGTCATAAATATTCAGGGATTGTTCCGGTCGCCAAAGTAACTTTCTCAGGTGTCCATGGATAATTCTGATGGATAATCTAACCTCTGTTGTGAAAGCTTTAGGGAGTCCTGGCTTCACGAGATTGAAATAATTAATCGATACTGGCAAATAAAAGAATAACAACATATAGAGGGGTAGCAAAATTATCCAAGCAATTGATTTTGCGTTCTCCAGTAAGGTTGTGACCTTCTGGGTCGTTTTCATCTCGTTAGCTTCGGATTTTGTGGTTTTCATGCTATTTCTCCAAACTTCTTATCCTGGAAAAGTATTTGGTGATGTCTTCAAGGGAGTCGGTGCTCTTTATTAGCTCTTGTACAATCTTTGTAGGTGATAAGTTTCAAAATTCAAGATGCTTAGTGTCATAATCTAATTTTTGGGTTATTCTCCAAAATCTATCAAAAAATAACAAAAATAAAATAAAAGAGACTGGTGTTGGTAGAAAAATCAAGATGAAAATTTTGGACGTTTTCGAGAGCCTGATCATTCCTCTTTTATGCCCAAAAATGAAGGGAAATGTAGATTCAAGGCTAAAATAATTTATTATTGGATAAATCTGCGTATAACTTAAGTCGAAAGGCATAATTATATTTTTATGGGCAGTTTTATTTAATCGTCAACCAATTTAAAGTGTAATTATGTTAAGTGATTAATTTAGAAACCCAATTGAAGGATTTAATTAAGCACAACGACTTAATTATACTTTAAATGGGTCAAATTAATTTTATTCAGAGCTTAATTGGTGAGAAATTAAGTTTGGAAGCCTAATTTGGATTAAATTGAGAAGATCAGAATTTTCGGAGACGAAACTTTTTTGGGTGAAATCAGAAGCCAAAATAATTAAAAAAAAATCGTTCTTCCCAGTTTTCCCCGTCAAAAAACTACTTTTTGTCACAACCGATGCCGACAACCATGCTTTGCCATGCCGGCAGCCATACCCTACGACCTACTCCCACTCTGCAACACCATTCCGGGACAACACTCCCATACCTGCAAACAATCTATAAAAGGAGAGCAAATTTTAAGAACAGGGGAGAGAATATGAAATAATACAAGGTGATAAACGGGGAGAGACCATAGTTAAAGTTGAAAAAACTAGAGAGGAGAATATAATAATATCAGAGGGAAAAAAAAAAAACACAGAAAAACTTGAAGAAGACGTAGAGGGACAAACCAATTGTAAGCTTGCCCCTGATGGCAGGACATCAACTTCGTCTTCCTCAACACCGATAGGACTAGCTCTTCTCCCACAGTTCTGGTGACGGCAGCACCTCTTCATCGGTAGCTAGCAGCAGACATGTAGCAGCCATCTCTCTCTCTCTTTCTTCCCCCCGCAGCAGCTCTCTCATCTCCCTCGGTAGTTTGCAACAGCCACAACCAGCAGCAGCCACCCACCACAACCCTCTCTCTCTCTCCTTCCTCAGCACCGACAACCTCACTGTGACCGCACATTATATTCTTGTTTTGACTTGTCGGCAATTTTGCTCGTAATGCCACAAGACCTTTTGTTGAACAAGCTTTTCTTTTCAATAAGATCATGTATTTCCTTCTTTTATGTCGTGCTTTTTTTTAAATAACACAAATACACCTTATACCCTTTCATCTAAATTATACATGATTTCATAAAGATTTTTGGCAAATCAAAGTCCTGTACGGAAAGAACTGCCAAATTAATATTTGTTTAACAAATGTTTTCTAGGAATTCAAAGGATTTCATTGAAAGATGATCTAATACCCCCAAACCCACATAATAAAGCTAAGCACTTAGCTAAACAAATAATCCAAAAAATAAAAAATCATTTCGAATGGAAAAGCAAAGTTTACCGATCTTGGATGCATGATTTTGAAATGAGGAGAGGCCATCTTTGATACGTCTTCTCAAAGTCTCAAATATCCCTTGTAGCCCCTATTTGAGCCTAATAAATTATTTTGATAATTAACCATGACAAGGATCACACCCTATACCGGGGGGCAAGTGCGAGGATCAAAAAACAGTTTTAATATACAAAATAGTCATCAATGACAAGTGGTGCCTGAACAAAGCTAAAGAGCATAAACATAAAAAAGGTTTTAGTATACTATAGCAAATTAAGACAACATGATGATAGTGCTAAAACCCATGAAAAAAGATCAAACAAAATACTGAGGGATTGTGAAGTCAACATCATTTTAGTGCTAAAAACCCATGATAGAAAGCCCAAGAAAATACTAGGGAGTATGTCAAGACAAAAAGCCCAAACAAAATGTTGGGGGGCATGTCTGGTCATTATACAAATCAATCATGAGGACCAAAAGGAGTTCTAAGAGTAAGCACTAAGTGATTTTTAGTCTAGAAAACTCTTAAACACCTTTTGAGCTTACACATATCTTTTTTTAGCTAGCAACCTAAGTCTATGTTACAAACCTGATAAAGTCATTCCTGATCAAATACAGGTAATCTGGATCGTTAGGCAGTGTTTTTCCATTTGAAACAAGCCTTACAAATACTCTGCACGACTTGATCAAAGTCTTTTTGACATACAACACATGAAACAAGTATCATTTCACATTCTTGTCAAAACCAATATAAAACCTGAAAATGAGATCACTTGAATTCTTTCGAGAACAACTTTGTTTAAACAAACATCAAAATGGTTTTTGTGCTTGGAATGACTTTGAAATTTCAAAAATCTTACATGAAACCATTCTTTGTAAATAATCAACCCCTTTCTTGCGAACACTTGAAACTTAAAACACTTGTAGGGCATGACCAGGTTGGGAGCAATATACAAATGCAATTGAAGCTGGCTTCATCATTCCTTTTCAAAGAATATTGATCAAAACTAAAGGGGGCATGTTGACATGGAAGATTTTTTCATTTCTAGTGGTCAAAATCATAAGTTGCGGCTTGAGTAAACATAAGCGAGAAGTCATTAAAGCTAGAGATCCAAACCTAAAAAAGAGAAGGTCATGATGAAGAAAGGGAACCTATATTTCTCAGGTAAGTATACATGCATCATCATGCATGTTATCTAGGAAATATTTTGAAGGGATTGTAATTTACAAACCTTCATTCATCATTTTATGTGTGCCTTCAAGCTCTCACCTCTTTCATTTCCTTGAGCACACTTTCTAACTCTACCTTTTTCCTCAATTTTAGGTGTAATCATGCATTGCATCCCCCACTAGGAATCTAAGAAATGTTTTGGTAGAATTGCAATTTACAAACCTTAATTTATCACTTCCTTGAGTGCGTCTGCGAGCCCTTCATCATCACAGGTAAGCGCGCTTTTCAACCCTATCTTTCTTGTATTCAAGTGCGCTTTCTAGTCATCGAGTATCAATTAAAATAGTGCGCTTCCCAGCCCTATTTTTCCTCTTCTTTGAGTGCGTTTTTAACCCTCAACCATTAATTTAAATAGTGTCTTGCAACCCTATTTTCCACTCGTTGAGTGTGTTTTCCAACCCTCAACCATCAATTAAGATAGAGCGCTATCCAGCCCTATTTTCCCCTTATTTTCGAGTGCATTTTTCAACACTTGACCATCAATTAAGATAGTACGCTTTCCAGCCCTATTTCTTCCTAATTTGAGTGCGCTTTCCAGCCTCGATCTATCAATCAAAATAATGCATTTTCCAGCCCTATTTTCCCTCATAATCTGAGTGCACTTTCCGACCCTCGATCCACCAACTCAATTGGTGTGCTTTCCAGCCTTCAACCACCAATTTAGATAGTCAGTTTCCAGTCCTCAACTATAGATCCTTGATAGCATGCTTTCTAGCCCTATCTTCCATTCCATGAATTCTTCATCATCCTCAGTTGGGTAGGTCACCTATTATAACGAGACCATCTTCACTATTCTCACCTGGGTTGGTCATATATCGCCCATTACAATGAGACCATCTTCACCATTCTCACCTGGGTAGGTCACCCATTACAATAAGACCATCTTCACCATTCACACCTAGATAGATCACCCATTACAATGAGACCATCTTCATCATTTCCACTTGGGTAGGTCACCCGTTACAATGAGACCATTTTCTTGTGTTATTCATAATCATCATCATTTTTCCATCCTTTAAGTGTCCTACTTAGGCCTCAATTCTAAGGTGGGCACTTGCTAGCCCTATTCTACCATTCCTTTCTGAATGTCTTTCATAGCCCTCATTCTCACTTTCGGATGAATCAACCACTTCTTGGTTAGGTAAATTCATTCTTTTTTTCGTTACAACGCTTACTATCTAAAGTTTCTTATTTACTATCTAAAGTTTCTTATAAGATTTTAGTCGTAAGCATTGTAAAGAGAGGGCAACTATCATAACTCAATTTCGGTTATTCTCCAAAATCTACCCAAAAATAAAAAAATAAAATAAAAGGGGATAATGTTGGTAGAAAAACAAAGGTGAAAATTTTGGACATTTCGAGAGCCCGATTATGCCTCTTTTACACCCAAAAATGAAGGAAAATGCAGATTCAAGGCTAAAATAATTTATTATTGGATAAATTTGCATAAAACTTAAGTCGAAAGGCATAATTATATTTTTATGGGTCAATTTGATTTAATCGTCGACCAATTTAAAGTGTAATTATGTTCAGGGATTAATTTAGAAGCCCAATTGAAGGATTTAATTAAGCGCAAGGACTTAATTATACTTTAAATGGGTCAAATTAATTTTATTGAGGGCTTAATTGGTGAGAAATTAAGTTTGGAAGCCTAATTTGGGTTAAATTAAGAAGATCAGAATTTTTGGGGACGAAACTTTTTTGGGTGAAATCGGAAGCCAAAATTAAAAACAAAACATTGTTCTTCCCGGTTTTCCCCGTCAAAAAACTCTTTTATGTCACAACCCATTTATTTCAAATTTTCAAAAAAAACTGTCGAGGCGATGCCGACAACCATACCCTGTGACCTACTCCCAGTCTACAACACCATTCCTGGACAACACTCCTATACCTGCAAACAATCTATAATAGGAGAGCAAATTTTAAAAACAAAGGGAAGAATATGAGATAATACAAGGTGATAAAATGGAGAGACCATAGTTACAGATGAAAAAACTGGAGAGAGAAGAATACAATAATATCAAAGGGAAACAAAAAAAATCACAGAAAAATTTGAAGAAGACGCAGAGGGACAGACCAATTGTAAGCTTGCCCGTAATGGCAGGACATCAACTTCATCTTCTTCCCCAGCTCCGGCGACAGCAACACCTCTTCACCGGCAACCGACAACAGTCATCTCTCTCTCTCTCTTTTCCCCCGAAATAGCTCTCTCATCTCCCTTGATGATGTACAACAGCCACAACCAATAGCAGCTACCCACCACGACCCTCTCTCTCTCTCCTTCCTTAGCACCGACAACCTCACCATGACCTCAAGTAGCAGCAACTGGTCTCCGGCGATGCCAGCAATAGCAACTCAGACCAGCCCTCTTCCGTCACTCCTCACGGCCACCACAGGCCACCATTTTTTATGCCACCACCACAGGAAGAACCACCTCAGCTTTCTCTACCTCGATGGTAGTGGTAGGTGAGTCTCTCGTCACTGTTGGTCACCCTATATTTTACTGTTCACGTGACACGTGAACAGTGCATGCGAATTAATTCAATGCACTGTTCATGCAATATATGAACAACACAATTGCCTTTTTTCTCTTTTTTGTTTCAGCTTCTAGGCCGGCCTGCTCTCGGCCCAGCCCAGGTGGCTAAACCAGGCCAACCCAATTTTATTTTTTATTTTTTACTTTTTATTTTTGAATAAAAAAATCACTTTTAAAAAAATAAAAATTATGTTATTTTCGTGTATATGGCTGAATTTCAAGGTTTTTCCAAGCATATATTTTTGTAAAAATCAAATATTGCATATTTCTCATGTTTTGAAATGAAAATTGGATATCGTAACCATTTTATGATTATCCGTTGGAATTTGGCCAAATTATGAAAAAAAATTAACAATTATTTTGTTTTAGCTATCGCGGTGTAAAATTATATTATAAAGTACACTCTCAAATAGTTAAAAATAGGGTTTCTAAAATGCATTGTAAAATTCATTTTGGTTAGTCTTTCAACGCGCAATGAGGTAGAGATTCTCTTACGAAGAGATCTATCTTAGAAAAGACCAACGAATAAAAATTAACTTAGAAAAACAATCAAACAACAATGCAGCTTGCCTTAGGTAGGGTGCACTAGGGGTGACGCGTCTTCCCCTTGCACAACAAGTCCCCTTACCTAGACTCTCGCAGACCATTAGATTTCCTAGTAACCTTAATAATAGGTGGGAACTCCTGATAATTATAGTCGTAATTTTTACGACCATAAAATGCACTCATTTCACCGTGCGTCGTTCTCCCTCTCCGGGATGGTGTGGCTCAAAGCACGAAAAAAACATCGTCGCGACACTAGTAATAAAGGTGATATGTTGGATAATCAATTAATCTCTTAATTCAAGCAATTTGATATGTTCTCTCTAGGCAAGGTGTTTGATGACTTGATATAGAAAACCCAAGTGGTTGACAACTATATCAAGTGGTGCCTGGTAAGTCAAGGTAGTAGGTAGCTGGTATTTACCGAAGGTTCTCTTTAATGGATATTAAAACTTCTTTTATGCTTAAGTCAATAATTTTATAGAGAAAAGAATGCAATGATATTTTAGAGAGATAGTATCTGAAATTATGTATGCTGAAAGTGTTAAGAATGAAGAAATTGTGAACTTGTGGATTGAAAGATTCATGGTGTATTTATAGTCCACAAGTTTTACCTTTTGTGGAAAATAAGTATTAAAGTGTAATTTTACCCTTTTGATATTTAAAATTGTATTCTATTTAAAATATTATATACTAAAAGTCCCTTGTGGTGTCGTAGAAAAAACTTTCAAGGAAGTGTTCGTTTTAGGCAAGGTGTTTAAGCCAATTAAGGATGAAAATGGGTCTCAGTGCGCTGCCTGGATCCAATCATGTTTGGCCCAGGCATGACACTCCCAAAACCAGTTGGACATGTCATGCTTAACACCAAGGGTGTTGGGTGCATGTTTAGTAGTGGGTGTGCACCCAAATGGTGGGCTCAGGCTTCCATGCTCAAGCCCATGCATCTTTTTGGTAGAATTTAGACTTAGGTGTGATAGACCAAATCCATGAAAAATGTTTTTGGAGTTTTTTTCAGTTTTTTTAGGGGGGGTTTGGTTCTGTTAAATTTAGATCGATATGTCTAGCATGCTAGGCATACACTCGATAATGAGTGTGCGCCCTGATGGTGGACTCAAGCTTTCATGCTCTAGCATGTGCATCTTGGTAAAATATAGGCTTGAATATGGTAGCCTGAGCTTATAAGGATATTCTTGGACCTTCTTTTAGGTTCATTTAAGCTTTTGTTTTGGGGGTTTAGACCCATTAAATTTAGATCCATCAATAGCCCTTCATGTTTTTGTGGTATTACTTTGTAAGAACCTCTAAATATACTTGGTTACTTTGACAAGTTTATCATATTTTCTTCATACGTGAAGAGAGGTGTAAAACTCAAGTAATGTATCTGGGAGCCCATGTGTAAAGGTATACACCATGTTTGAAGAAATTTCTAAGTGTAAATGCGAACCATAAAGAAACCCAAATTTAGAATATTTCTAGAAGAGTGAAGTGAGATATAAAGGACTCTATACTTATAAAGTGTTTATAAGATATCAGGGGAAACTTATGGAAAGAAACTCCTACTTAGAAAAAAATTGAAGTGGCTAGTGAAAACTCATGAAAAGTGAGTCTATACTTAAGAAATATTCTAAAGGGTCAAGGGAAACCCAAGGATGGTGACCTAGGGTGATGCTCATACTTAGAGATATTCCTAAAAGATGGATGGGAGCTAGCGCATGTCAATGCTCATACTCGTAAAAAATTCTAAGGTGTGAAGGGGATGAATCCATAGAGGGAGGTTCTATTGCACTAGGTAAACCAAATATATTCTTTGGAAAATGCTTGCAATGGAGTGTGGAATGTATGTGACTTCTTTATGAGGACGTGTGGTATGAAAGCCCTCGGTTAAAAAAACATCTCACTAAAGAATGAAAGGTTTATAGCCTCTTTAGTAATGGTGTAGGGGCTTGGAAACCCTTCACTAACGATTGAAAGGTTTGTATCCTCTTTAGTAATAGTGCAGAGGTCTAAACCCCCCTACTAAAGAGTGGTAAATGATACATGAGTGGTATATCTAGGATAACATGAGTTATGAGAGCCCTTTACTATAAATTAGTTCTGGTTAAAACTGTATTAGAGAGACAAAATATCACAAACCAATCTTTGATAAATTGTTGAGAGAGCTTTTAGCATTATTTGAAGAATGTAATAGTCTGAGACTGCACTAAAGAATGAGGGGTTCAAGATCAACCATTGTTGAATTAGTGAGAGGTCCATTGACATCACTTGAAGAATATATTAGTCTGAGACTGTACTAGAGAATAAAGGATCTAAGATCAACCCGTAGTGAATTGATGAGAAGCCTTTTCACACAAGGTTGTCAAAATTGTTTTTTTTACACAACATGTAAATGTAATATAAACTTGAATCATAAAATCGTAAGTAAAATATTTTATTTTATGCTGCTTATATGACAATTCCACTCAAGTAGTAAATAATAATATAACACAATTAAAATGAAAATGAAATGAACAATAGAAAAAAATCAGCACCTTAAAATACATAGTTCAAATAAAGATATTTAACTAACTTTAAATAAAGCTCCAACCATCCTTTTTACAACATTTAGCCTTTTCATCCTATCCAATTCAATTGCTTGTACCTCACTAGTTATAACATTTCTCAAGCTTCCTCTTTATACGAACTCATAAACCAAAAAAGAGAGTTTTGCATGTTAGCAAAATCCATACAGCTTAATGATATTTTGATGTCTAATATTTGCCAACACATAAACTTCCTTTTTGAAAGCTTTAAAATCCAGCATCTTGTTTGCTTGTGACCGATGAAGTTTCTTCACAACAACCACCTGCTCTATTGGTAACATTGCTTCATAAACAGTTCCATACCCTCCTTCACCAATGCAGTAGTTAGAGTTGAACTCCTCAATAGCTTCAACGATATTCTCATATAACTTCTTCCCATCATGGCCCAATATCGTGAATATGTTTCGATCTTGTTCATTCCCTAACTCAACTTCACTCTACCTTGCTCTTTGTTGGAGAATGATGAAAGCTCCAATCACAACAAACACTAAAAGTAAAATCAAACATCTCATTATTACTTCCACCTACAATAACCCAAACCCAGTATGTAAAGAAGCATAAACACAATTATGATTTATAATAAAGATACAAACATTCAAACAGAATACACAATCTCAAGCAAACCCACTAGCCTAAACACAACAAAAAAGCAGAAAAATCAAAACTTTTAATACTTACCAGCACAGGATTTGATCGTATGGATCTTAAGGAGCAAAACAAGAACACTGGCCAAATGGGTCATATTAATTCTTTGACTTAACAGGGTAACCCCTCAAATTAAGGTCATGTTTGAGGTTGATGCCAATGGTATCCTGAATGTCAAGGTAGAAGACAAGGGCACTGGCAAGTCAAAGAATATCACCATCACTAATGACAAGGGTTGTCCAAGCCAAGAAGAAATTGAGATTTGAGCTATGGTTTATGAGGCAGAGGAGTTTGTTGAGGAGCACAAAAAGATGAAGGAGAGGATTAATGCTCCTAACAGTTTAGACTTTGGAGACATATGAGAAAGTTAATTAATTTCACACTTTTTGCAAAATCATAAATTAGTACAAGTTTATTGATTTTAAAAGTTTGACCGCGTTTATTGTGTCAACTCATGATTTTACCGGTTTACAAGTTTTCAATTTGATTTTACAGGGTATATACATGTTGACTTCTACGATTATACGATTTTACGAGTCAAGTCGTGATTTTAACAAAATTGTTTTGGCATCATCTGGATAATAATATTATTACAATAAAGAGATCTCATACCAACCTCTTTAATATTGTAGGGCTATTTTCCTATGAAAATCAAGCCAATCCCTTTAAAGGAGAATGAGTGTATGCACAAGAAAGACCAAGCCAATCCATTTCTTGAAAATATCCAGATAGCTCCACTAGAGATTTATAGTTTGAAAATGTATATCAAAGATATAATATTTTTATTTTAAAAGTAATCTTTTATTCTTATTAAAGATTATACATCTTGAGGCGATTTGAGTGATAGGTATATAAGGTTCTTAGAAGGAACATGTATGGCACCAAAATGTTTCCTTTGACTGCATTGAGAATTTTGAATAGGTGATTGTATTTTGATTTGAGAGAGTTATAAATCCTTGGATACATCAAATGTCCATGGGTTAATCCCTCATGGTTCTTCCCTAATATTTCATTTTACTACGAGAGTGATTTTGCTTTGAAGGTCCCTCATGCTAATTATCTTTGTATAAATAAGAATGCATATCTCATAAAAAAATGACCTTTTCCAACCATATGTAATTTTATTACTTGCTTCACTTTGGAAAAACTTTTGTTTGATAAGGCATATATTTTTTTGTAGAGAAAGCATACTATCTTACCCCTCTTATCAAGGTCTTTAAAGCTATTAGCTTAAGCAATTATTCCACCTCAAGCATCTTCTTATTGAACATCATTACATATGTTTGTATAGACTCTAACTCTCTTGTCAAGTAACTCGAAATAGCTTCATAAAGCTTTTTTTGACAGGTATGTTAGTGTTAAAGATTGTTACTAGTTTGGCACAAAAGTTATTAAACTCTTTGATAGAGCTCAGCTCTAAATTATTGAATAAGACACACGCAAAGAAGGTTGGGATACGATTTTACACATTGAGTCACTGTCTTAGATGTCCACCTCTAAGCTACAATGCATATTTTGTACATGCTCTCTCATGTCATCCATACCATCATAATTTCTTAGACTTATTTTTATAACAAAATATCCTTAAGGACTCAAGTATTCAATACTCATTTGGACAAGGGAAAACCCCTCCATTAATAGGGTTATAGTCATTCTTCTAGGTATGATAATGTACAAATTGTCTCTTAATCCTTTGTCTATTAGGCTATTGGAAGCTCGAGGAGTTTGATATGGAATGATAGTTATGGTAAGTAGTGTCCATTTTACCATCTTACAGTAACTAAGGGGAGCATGTTTGGAGTATCGATTTTCTACATAGGTGTTACAATTGGCGTAAGTGGTCCATTAAAAAACTCTCAGAATGTCATTTTATTGAGTCTATTCAGGTTAGTGTAATCATCCATGAGCGTCGACTATGACTGATAGCCATAACAACAGGGTGTCGTATGTTTTTAAGGGTTGCAAGACTTTTTAGAGTGGTAAGGCATGTTTTTGTCTTTGGGTTGCCAACACAGTTTGAGTGAGGAGTTGCACTTAACTAATAAATTATTGAAGGTATGGGTAGGTATAAGTATACATGGTATAAATACATGTTTTGGTTGTATATCATGGAATAAGCTGGAAATGTCAAAAAAAATTAGAAATTAATGACTTTTCATTAGTTTCTCATAAACGATGTCAATTGATGAGTAATAAAATCCAATATACTAAGGAATAAAATTGGATAATTAGTTAATCTCTTAATTCAAGCAATTTAATATATCTTCTTAGCTAAAGTGTCTGGTGACTTGATATGGAGAATACAAGTGGTTTATAGTTGGTAGCGAGTGGATGTGAGGACTTTTCAATTCTTAAATCAATAATTTTATAGAGAGAAAATGCAATACTATTTTAGATTGATAGGCTCTGAAAATATATTTGTTGAAAGTGCTATATATTAAAAGATTGTGAACTTTTAACTTGAAGGTCTCAGTGCATTTATAGCTCACAAGTCCTGTACTTTTACGGAGTGAAAATGTTATAGTGTAATTTCATCCTTGTAATGTTTTGGATTTTATTTTACCCAAAATAATATATATTAAATCAATATAAAATATGAAAGGATCTGCGTGGGGTCCTAACAAATATTTTCTATATAATTTCTTTAAAGAGTTGAGAGTGATAGAAGTCTAAATATATGGCGGCCACGCACTTGAAAATATAGAATGTATAATTTGACATGTGAATGTGAATGTCGAGACGACCAGGCACTAGTAAAGCTGGGTCAAGCTCCTCTTTCTTGTCAGTGGTGACAATAATGATGAGTTCACTGACATAAGGCAACCAAAGTCCATCAATGAGCTTCGACAGCTTTAATAGCATAACCTGTAGACAATACATAAAAAACGGTGTAATGAAACAAATCATTTTTCATTGCAAGTTTTTATGGGTTCTCTAATCTTTAACATATTCAGACAATAAAATTGCATCAACATGTTTTTGAACTTCCTTCCTTGGTTCAAATCCCCATCTTTGATTTGATAGTGTGACAATGGAATTGATATCTGTGATGACAACTATGGTTTTACTTAAATGATTAGCCATTGAACTTATCAGGTATCCATGTTTCCAAGCTTTCCTGTTTTTTTAAAAAAAAAACAATTTCCTTCAACTTCATGAAGACGTTTAAATCATTCATATTTTTTTACTTAGATTATTTTGATTTGCTTTTACTAAAAATGTTTTTTAAAAAGTAAACAAATATTATTTAAATTTATTTTTAAGTAAAAAATTAATTTCTAATTAACACTCTAACTAACAAAGGCTCTCATATTATTGTTTGGTTCATGAATATCATACACGCAATGAAAATAATAAAACAAAATTATTCGGGAGTCTCTAGAATTATGTTAGACAAATTAAAGTTATTTAGGGATTCATTGCTTGAAAATCAAATCTTCTCCAACTTTGAATACTTCTTTAAAGGTTGAGTTGTTGCAGATCACAAGTTGTTCAATTATTGATAATTCACATGAATCATCGATGATAAATCTCCTAAATTTCTATTTATAATATAAATATTATGATGTCGAGAATGATAGCTCTCTATTTTGTGATTTGGATAGTTTTTCTTTCTAATAGATAGCCTTTTCAAAAATAAAAGGCATAACTTTATATTGATAAGGAATCATAAAAACATTATAAATAGCAAAAATATATATATTCCCTTTAAATAATATACATATATATTATTTAAATATAATTTTAGGAATATAACCAGTCAAGTCCCCACTTGATTATTCTAGAACTAGAATTATAATCCCCGAATTAAATATTCTAGTGTTTAATTTCTAAAATTATTTCCAATTAATTCATACTTGATTAATTATTTTAGTTTAATTTATGATTAATGGTTTTGAATATGTGTGACCTATTAGGTTCCTAATATGTTGGCCTAAATATAAATTATAATTCTAAATAAGTTTAATTGAATAAATCAAAATCATAATTTAATATAAATTGTATAATTGATTAATTTATATTTGAAGATCAAGTGTATCATCTAGCAATGTGTCATGGTTTTGAATATGTGTGACCTATTAGGTTCCTAATATGTTGGCCTAAATATAAATTATAACTCTAAATAAGTTTAAACAAATAAATCAAAATCATAATTTAATATAAATTGTATAATTGATTAATTTATATTTGAAGATCAAGTGTATCATCTAGCAATGTGTCATGATCCTTCAAATATTAAAAGTCATAAGTGTGCTAAACTAACCTTTTAGTGACAAGTTTCTCAGTGTAATTATTATCCCTTCATCAATAATATTTTGATTTAGACATTTTAGCATGGGGTATGTCTATCATATTAAATCATATTTGCTCGCAATATTATAGTCATTTATTATTTAAATAATAATTAAACTCTTTTCAAATCTTATTCCACTTGCGCAAGGTTTGAATAATCAATACTATTTTAGAACATGTAAAATATTTTTCCTAATTCATCAAGGGTGATGACTCCTCTTGACTACTCAAATATCTTCATATAATTTATGTTATAAAGAATGTATGACTATTTGTTACATTTGTCAAGATAACGTGTAACATGATCAAAACATAACACTCCTTAAATAAGATAACATGGTGATCTAAAGTCTAAGAATCACTTACACAACCGTCATATGACCTTTCCGGAGGCACATGTGATACCTGTCAAAGGAAATATAACTCTACTTAAGAAAATATATTTCTACATTGAAGATGGGAGATTTCCAAGAATACAAACATAATGGCAACATATTTACATATATCTCTACATTGAAGATGTCAGATTTCCAAGAATACAAACGTAATGGCAGTAGATTTACATATATCTCTACATTGAAGATGACAGATTTCCATGAATAATGACAACAAATTTACATTGATTTCTTTCATTAAAATGTATTGGCTACATGATATATATATACTAGTCATGGCACCTGCGCCTCGTCGCGGTCGGAACCATATTTTTTTGAACGCAAAAAAATATTAATTATATGTGAATGTTTAATTATAATATAAATTTGGATAAAATAATAATTTGTGCAGAAATCTTGTGAAGTGCAGGTTTTTTTTATAAAATATATGAATTTTAAATGAATAAAAATTTATATGTTTGGTAGGTTTCAATGAAATAACCAATATAAAATTATCATTATCATTAAAAAAAAGCAAGAAAAATCGGATATCTGAATTATTCAATACATTGTATTAAGATTAATTTATTTTATAATTCAATTTAAATTAAACACAACAAACAAAATATAAATTGTGAAAGAACCTGCATTAATCAAAAAACAAAAATAAGTAGTTAATTTTCTATCTCCAAAAAGAAGAAAATATAAATTGAAAATCCATCCCCACGTTACTGTCATTATCATCACTATAACAGTTAAAATTATCATCAATATTACTGCCCAAATAGTGGAAATCATTAAATTGACCCGAATAATTAAAAAAAAAGTAGAATATTTTGTCAAAAAATAATCACTAAAATTATCATTATTATTGTGCAAACAATAAAATCGTCTGATCCAAAATTCAGATAAAAATAATAGAAAACCAAAAAAAAAAAGAACAAAGAGAAAAATAGAGCAATATTAATTTTAAAATGATTACCAATATAAATTAAAATTTCAGAATTGAACTAAATAAAAATAAAACGCCAATAAAAAAATAAAATGACAAAAATTCAAAATCAAAATCAAAATTTTAAATGAATGCATATGGACAAAAAATAAACACTCTTCAAGAAAGATAGAAAAAAAAGAAAGGAATCAATACTAAATAAAAAATTAAAAGAATAAGTGCCAAAATGAAAATCAATATATATAATTAATTCCAATTAAATGACAAAACTGCAACAAATCAAAACCCTGGGACCGAAAAATAAAAAATAAAAATTAAAAATAAAATGCAGTGTAACCGGCATAAATTAAAATTTTAGAACAGTACGTATAAAAAATAAAATGACAAAAAATGAAAACAAAATCTAAAAGCACAAATACATAAAATAAGGACATTTTTTGTCCAAAAAGGAACAAAAACACCATAAGAATATATATATATATATATATATATATATATATATATATATATATATATATATTTCCTTCTGTCATGGCGCAGGAAATATCAACCCATTTCCTTCCTACGCCTTTTATATGTATATATTTCCTTATGTGGATTGCTACAGTGTTTTTCCCACGCCTTTTATATATATATATATATATATGGTAAATGTATATAAGGTAGGGGCTAAAAATCAGCTTGTATCTCCTTCCTTTAATAGCTTATAAATTTGTATATCTGGCTATAATCAGTAGTGCAAGTCAGACTTTTGCAAAGAGATTTATAAATTGTCATGGTATCAGAGCCCTTAGTCTAAGTGTCATTTGCCTCAAGTTTTCAAAGTCCTTTAGTCTCAGTTTGTCCGTGTTCAAGTTCTGTTAACATCATGTCTTCTGACAAATTTGATGTTTCTTTAATTTGGTTTAATAGAAAGAATTGCTTTTCTTAGGCATTTCATTTCAAGATCTTCATTAAAGGCAGGGAGTTATGGGGGCATGTTGATGGCTAATGCGACCATATTATTTGATAGTTTCATCCATACTTACCTACTATTTAGCATATGTCTTGTGTATAAAATGTCTTGATATTCTTTGTTTTATGTTTTGAAGGCATTTTTGGATGAAAGATGCAAAAATGAGGTAATTAGAGCTGATTGACAGATTTGACCTTTAGTCAATGTTTTGTGCAGAGCGGAAGCTCTAGAGATCAAAATGAAATGATTCCAGTGGAATTCAAAAGTTAACATTCATAACATTATGGAAAGATAAGGAAAAGGAAATACAATTAGTAAGAGCATGGAAATCGTAGCCTTCAAAGTCAAATCTTATAATCTGCCTATGTCGACCTTTGTCCATTACAACTTCAATATCTATGATGAATATGTTTGTTCTCATATGTTTATTTTCCTATGATTGTTTATTTAATTACTAAGAGCGGACTCGAAGTTATTATTATAGACAATCTATTCCTAAGTTTGATATCAAAACCAGAGTTGTGGTATATGAACTTGTGAAGCAACTAAGTTAATAATTATAACGGATCTATGGTATTAATCTTAGGGAGAACATTCAATCGAACAAAACATATATTATGGACAATTATGTTTCTTAATTGATCAATTTATCTAGTTTTTAATGTTGTCATTGAATCAAATTACTAGTGCGGACACTGTGGTTGTTTGATGGTTAGGGTAAGTTATACGGCGAATCCATTAACGAACCAATTTTAAGAAGAGATAAATATTCAGAATATAAATTGATGTGTCGTTTCCATAATCAGTTCTGATTTCTATAGGTGGATGTTGACTTGCGACCAAGGTTTGCTTTATTGATAAATTTCAGTTTTATATAATCTTCGTTTAGTTTTATTTAGCCTATCCTATACAACTTCCAACCCCCCCTCCCAATTGCATAGCATATAGCATGAAAATCTGAACTAAATCGTCCCTCGTGGGATCGACCCCTTGCTTGCTATATACTATCTTGTTTGATTTGTTTTAAGCTAGGGTAATTAATTTATACGATCGCGACATCGCAACAATGGCAGTAACCCAGCTCCTGACAAAGACTAAGACAAAGATTGACATGACAAGTGGGAAGTCAAGGATGAACAAGTCATGACATGGATTTTAGGTTCTATTAAACCCAATATCATCTTGAATCTTCGAACATCTCAGACTGTTGCTCAAATATGGACTTACCTAAAGAAAGTTTATAGTGAACAAAACACTGCTAGAAGGTTTTAGCTTGAGCATGAATTGAATATTCTTCAATAGGATAGTCTCTCTATCTCTGAATTTTATTCTAGATTCACTAATATTTAGGATGAATACGCTGATATAGTTCATGCTAATTTACCATTAGAAGGGTTGAGTAGAGTTCAATTTGTCCATGAAATAACTCAAAGGGGTCAATTTATGATGAAGCTGAGATCAGAATTCGAAGGCACCAGATCCAATCTCATGAATTGAGAGTTTGTCCCCTCCTTGGATACATGTCTCAATGATCTTCTTCGTGAAGAACAACGTCTTTCTACTCAATCCATCATGGAACAACAACATATTCCATTAGTTTATGTGGTTTATATAGACAAGGTAAGCCACGAAGTAGAGATATGAACATTGTCCAGTGTTATTGCTGCAAGGGATTTGGGCATTTTATTGTGAAATGTCCTAGAAAGTTTTGCAACTACTGCAAAAATGATGGGCATGTCATCAAATAATGCCTAACTCGACCTCCCAAGAAGAAGGAAACAACATATACTGCCTCAATTGGCTTTTCTAGTGCTGGTAGTTTTGTGACACGAACTGCTTCTTCTCAAGTTGATGCTCCTGCTCCTATTTTTGCCCAATCTATAACCCCTAACATGATTCAGCAGATGATCATGTCTATTTTTTTAGCATTAGAACTCTCAAGTAAACCCTTCTCCACATCATCTCCTTGGTATTTTGATTCTGCAGCCTCTCACCACATGACAAACACTATTAATTCTCTTACAAATGTAAGAAAATATTCTAGAAATCTCAAAATACAAACTGTAGATGGCAATCAATTGCCTATCACAACCACTGGTGATGTTTCCTCCTCTCTCACTGATGTCTTCGTATCCCCTAGTCTAACCATCAATCTTCTGTTTGTACATCAATTAGTTGAAAATGATTTTAAAGCGGAGTTTTATAAATCTGGTCAACAATCAAGAAGGATGATTACAGGGGGCCTAAAGTAGGACATCTCTTTCCTCTTCATTTTTTTTATCTTCTTTGCCTTTTATCACTTGCAATTGTGTTTAAGTTGATTACTAAGTATGGCATAAACGTCTAGGACATCCAAACTCTAATGTATTGCATGCTTTATTAAAATCTGGTTTTCTTGGGAATAATGAAACATCATCTCTTAGTATTGTTCAATTTGATTGTCATTCTTGCAAACTTGGCAAGAGTAAAGCTCTACCTTTTCCTATTCACACATCACATGTTATCACACCTTTTCATTTGATATATAGTGATGTGTGGGGAATGACACCAGTTACATCGCATGCAAATTACAAATACTTTGACACCTTTATTGACAACTATAGTCGTTTCACATGGATTTACTTTCTTCATCTTATAACCAGGCAATGTAGCATGAGTGTTAGGAAAAAGCAATTGACACTGAACTTCAAGCACTTGAAGAAAACCCAACATGAGATGTTGTCTCATGTCCTTCCCATGTCAAACCCCTTAGTAGCAAGTTTGTGTTTTCTATAAAACTTTGTTCTAATGGGTCCATCGACCGTTATAAAGCTTGGCTAGTGGCACTTGGGAACAACCAAGAATATGGTCTTGACTATGACGATACTTTCACACTAGTCGCCAAGATGACCACAGTCAAAACTATCGAGCCATGTCTGCAGTATGCTCTGAGATTATTTGGTTACGTGGCCTCCTCACCAAACTGAGTTTCTCTCCTATTCACTACCCCACTTCATGTAGACAACACCAGTGCCATTCAAATTGTCACCAACCCAGTCTTTCATGAACGCACCAAACACGTTGAAGTTGATTTGTCAATCCATCAGGGAAGCCAATGATCATCAGGTCATCACTCTCCCACGTGTTCCTACAAATTTGCAGATCGCAGATATCTTCACAAAATCCTTATCGTCAGCATCATAATTTTGTCATTGGCAAATTGGTGCTTGTTGATTTACCAGCATCAATTTGAGGGGGGATGTCAAAGGAAATATATCTCTATATAAGAAAATATATTTCTACATTAAAGATGATAGATTTCCAAGAATATAAACTTAATGGAAATATATTTACATATATCTCTACATTGAAGATGGCAGATTTCCAGGAATAATGGCAGCAAATTTACATTGATTTTATTTAATTAAAATGTACTGAATGTATGATACATATATGGTAAATGTATATATGGTAGGGGTTGAAAATTAGCTTGTATTTCATTCCTCTAATAGCTTATAAATCTGTATATGTAGGGCTATGATCAATAATGCAAGGCAAACTTTTGCAAAGAGATTTTTCTAAACTGTCTGAAGGAATAGAAATAGAAGACAAGGTGGCTATGAAGGATGAAGGGAAAGAGAAACCAAACCTATCAGGATGTCTTCGAACTCGAGTATTATGTTTGATAGAGGGAGATGCAAGTGCAAGTACAAGAGAAGCAGTCAAGATAGAAGCTTGAGGGGGGTGAGAAGGTGCTGACAGCTAGTGGGAGGTGTCAGTAGACCATCGTTGATACACTAAAAAGGTTTAGAAGGGACTGAATCTTCAAAAGAGTCAGGAAACATAGGCAAAACAGAATATGAAGGAGAAACAAGATATTGATTGGTGGTAAAAAAACTGATTTTCTAGGAAATCACATTTCTAGAAAATCGAACGAGACACTGAATTAGATCATAACAAAGAAAGAATTTTTGTTGTACTGAATATCCTAGAAAAAACATATTTAGTTGACAGAGTCATGAGTTTTATGCATTTAGATACAGGAAGATGAACATAGTATACACAACCAAATGTACAAAGGTTAGAATAAGTTAAAAAATGACCTGGAAAAAGATGAGTCATGGTTCAATATAGGAGAAGGCAATATGTTGATGAGATATACAGCATTAGAAAGAGCTTCACACCAAAATCGAGAGGGCGTGGAAGATTCTAACATAAGAGTACAAACCACATCAAAAAGGTGATAATTTTTTCTTTCAGCCACCCCATTTTGTTAAAGTGTCGAAGGACAAGACTATTGATGGATAATGTCATGAATTTGTAGGAAATCCTTAAACAAATGAGATGTGTACTCACCTCCATTTTCAGAACGAAGGATTTTGATATTAGTGGAAAATTAAGTTTGAATATATGCGTAAAAATCTTAAGAGAAAAAAATACCTCATTTATGGAATGAGATTATTCAAATTAGAGATAATATCAGAATTAGAATTGCAACTAATAACCAAAGGCAAACAGAAGCTAACTCTACTATCAAAGAATGGTTAATGTTGAGCAGATTTACCACACTTGAGTCAGACAATTTGGTTGATACAGAACATCGCACCCATATAGAGTTCTTATACAAGTCAATTCAGTGTACATATTTTATGACAACCATTTACATATTAATTTTAGATGTATTTACAATTACTTTATTTCATAAAAAAAAACATAATATATATTAGTCTCTATAAATCTAATAAATATTTAGTATTTAAGAGAGCATCGACTAGGAACATTTTAAGAATAATATTTTGATGCAATATAGATCTTATAATTATAACAATTTTATAATTTTATTTGGAAATTATTTTTTTCCTATGAACTTTATATTTAATAAAGATTCATAAATCAAATATTAAATTCATTAATATAATATTATATGAACATTAAATATAAGTTATGTCTTTATTAATAATAAATATATATATTTACATGAAAATAATAATATCATGTGTAACCAATTGTTTGGTTACATGACATATTACATTAACAATCACATCATAAAATTGAATATAAATATACTTACTCGTTTTCTATCTTAATTTATTTATAAAAAAATGTTGTACTTGTATTCTATCATATATAACCATATTTTTTTATTTATGAGCTTGTTTTGGTGTCTCACAATCCCTCCAATTATATACTTTGAAAAAATATAATAAAATGATTTACCGGTAACAAGTTCTCACTATATAGTTAAATAATAGGATTTACAATATGTTTTTTCTTACTCTATGTAATTATGTTTATCACAATTAGAAATGAAAAGGATATTTACTCTACTTGTTTTTTTATATGAAATGTTTAAATTAATTCACTAAGACCAGGTAGGGTTGGGAAATTTTTTACCTAGTCATAGATACCCCAACCTGATCCATAAATTTAAGCTTAAACCATAAATTGCATCTCCATCTATTTATTTTCATAGATTATAAAATAGAGTCTAAATTTTAAATTCATTAAAAAAAACCCATAAAACATAAATTATAAGATAAAAATCTGTGAATTATAAAATTTGAAATCTATATAATACTAATAATAATAAAATTGAAAAGAGGAGATCTAGTTAATCTCTTATGTCCGAAACCACTCGAACCAAATCAAATAAAAAATCAATCCACTGAAAGGATATATATCCCTGGAGGGCTTGTATTGACAAGCGTAGGTGTTGCACATTGCAAAGTAAAATTAACAAAAATATTGTTTTTTCTTTATATATATATATATATATTGCAGTGTGTTTGAAACTGTTTTTTAATGCTTTTCAAAAGTATATTTGATATGAAAAGGTATTGAATTTCTGTTCTTTTTTGGAATTTTCCATGTATTAATGTTAATAAACAAAGATTATTTTAAATAACACTATACACTGCAATCTAAAACACAAACACACAAATAGTTCTTAACTATATATAGGATAGAGATGGAGATTCCTTCGGACGATGCATAAATTAAAATAAAATAAAGTAATAACAGCCCTTTTTCCCTGTTCTAGGGGGGGAAACAGGCAAAACTTGAAAGAATTTTGTGGAAAAACCTTATAGTACGGATCTCTTTTCCCTTGTGAGCCTCAGAATAGTCAACCTGAATAAGATCCACACAAAATAAAAGAAGTTGCTTCACCTCTCGTTTTCCCTATAAAAGGAATGTTAATCCATGCATAATTCCTCGGAACCCTAAGAGTAATCATAGAACAAGATGGCAAAGTGTTTCACCATTGCTGCCTTCGTGGCTACAGCTCTCTGCTTCTCCTCCGTTCTCATCTCTGCAGATTACTTAGACGTGGAAGGCAAGGTTTACTGTGACACTTGCCGGGTCGAGTTTCAGACCAGGATCAGCGACGCAATTCCAGGTAAGCGAATAGTTTGATTATCGTGCAGTGAGGTGTCGATCGACGCCATTCTGGTTCAGGATTCTGACTCTTCCAGTGCAGGTGCTAAGGTGAAACTGGTATGCAACAACCGTGAGAATGGCACGTTGACGTATACCGTGGAGGGTGCAACAGACAGCAGCGGAACATACCGGCTGCCCGTGGCGGGAGATCACGAGGAAGATATCTGCGAGGTTAGGTTGGTGGAGAGCCCCAGAGCCGATTGCAATGAGCCATTCCAGAGCGTTAATTCTGCTAGGATCCTCCTCACCAAGAACGTTGGAGTGGTGGATAAACTCCGATATGCCAATGCTCTCGGGTACATGAAGAAGGTGGCTCAGCCAGAATGTGGGAGCATACTCAAAGAAATGGGTTTCCTTCCTTTTGAGGCGTAGAATTGATTAGTTAAATCTTCATCATCACTGTATTTCCTCTTTTGCCTCACCTGAATAATAATAAAACTTGACATTTACTGTCGTTTCTTCTCCTCTATTGTCGTGTGTGTTTCCATGGAACTAGATCCCATTTCCCCGTTTGCTCTTTTCTACTTTCTCATCTAGAGCTCTTCGAGCACCTCCATTTCATTGCCTCTATACGTGCAAGAAAATCTAGGGCTCGAAAAGGGTACGGCGTGCATGATCATATACAAGAACGAAACAATTTCTGAGCTAAAAGAAACAACCAAATTCTTTCCTAAAGTTTCCGCTGCTTGGTTAGTATCCTCATATAGAAAAGATATAAATAGTAAAGGTAGAAACATGTCTTTGTCGATGAGACAAAGATAAGAATATAGACTTAAAATACATTTATCTTAAATAATTTTAGAGTGAATATATATATACTTTCAATACATGAATTATAAAGTGAATATATATATATATATATATATATATACATGAATTATAAAGTGAATATATATATATATATATATATATAAAGATAATATTTTCTTCTTCTTAAGTATCCATATAAAAAAATAATTCTAAAATTATCCTACTAGGATATGTAAGAATAAAAATAATTATTATCATAATTTTAAAATTTATTGCTTGAGTTTTACTATAATCGATCATGTTACAGTCAATGTGATTTTTTTATTGTTTTAGGCCTTTCTCTATATTCTCTTACACACGTACCGGTCTAGGCCTTGGTCAATCCAGGTTTATAGGGTTATTGTATCATTATTGATTTCAAAACTTGATATAAATCATAGTAAAAAATACCATATAATTTTTAAAAATATATATATATAAGTTTGATAGTGATACATATTAAAGCTAAAACTTTTTTTATATATATTTTATTCTATCATGTCCACCATTAATCAAATGATACATAAGAATCATGTACATTGTATACATAAGGTGATTAAATATTATAGTGTCTTTTATATGTTAGAAGGATGAATCACTCAACTGTGTGATTTTTAATGCTAATAAGTTTTAGAGTCTTAAACATAGTAATAAATCTCGACCTAGCTTAGCAGATTAACTTGGGACTTGATCAATCCAAGACCTTGATTGGGTTTAACTATGATAAAAACCAGAGTTGCATAAAATCTATTGTAAAATGAAGGTAATGAACATAAAAAGAAAACTTGAGGCATGTTTGAGCATTATTTTTAAGGATATTTCCCCATCAGCAGGATATCTTCTAGGATTCAACAAGTTCTTTCTCAACAGAATAAGACAGCACATAAACGGTTTGGAAAGAAAAAAGACCAGCAATGAGCAGAAAGGAAAAGTATTTCGGGTTATGTTTTGTTTGAAAAAATTACAGTATTTATAGACAGTCATGATATAACAATTATATTTAAATTTATTATAAAATTAAAATGGTTATTACAACAATTTAAAATATAGCTGTTAAGAAATTAAGTAATGGTGACAATTATAACTGCTTAAAAAATAAACGAAAAAGGTTTTAAATTTGTGAATGTTAAAAATAAATTTTCAACTATTACAAATATTGTGATTTGAGTTTCAGGGTCATCAAAAAAATATTTAATAAAATAACAAAAAATTTAGAGAGTATAGGCATTGCCTCGAGGTTGTCTTCTTACTCGACTCATCCTTATGTGTGCGAGCTCACTTTATTTTCTTTGTTGGTTACTATCGCATCTCAAGTTTTATTATATAAACTCTTAATGCAAGTCTTTCTTTTCCAATGTGAGATAGTAAGTCCTATATATAGTCTTAGTACTCAAAAGGTTAGTTGTGATTTTCCAATATGGGATAGACTTTTGAAATAGCTTTTAATATCTATAATTTTATAACAATCCCCCAAATATTTCTAAAGGATTTTATACATAGATACATACATACATACATATATATATATACATACATACATATACATACATACATACATATATATATATACATACATATATATATATATATACATACATATATATATATATATATATATATATATAGAAATTGTTGGATCTCTTTCATAAATGAGTGCAATGCGTCTAACTTGGTTTCTTTTGGACTATGAACCTGATTATAGAAATATGAGATTTAACTTACAGAATTATTGGTAAAATATTTAATTTCTATTAACACAATAATTCTCATTATAAGTTAGGTATCTCACCAATCATATTATACCCTCACAATTCCTTACTATTTGACTCGGTTTTGCGCTTTTAATAGGCCATGCGCATGCCTGATTATTCATGAGTGCTATAAAGATTTTGCTAGTATCTTATGGGAGCGACCCAACTGCACACTCATATAGGTGATTCCATCAAGTGTTCATTGTATTTTGAATGCTATCCATAAGGAATATGGAACTCATTATGAACTTTATAGTTCATCCTCTCTTTGATTGCAGACTAGCACTATTCTCACACCATAGAAAAAAGCCTTGTTGTATAGTGCTGTAAAATTATAAATAACTTTGTTGTTACCTATAGGAACCAAATTCATGGGATCTCCAATCTCATAGGTTGGGTTACCATTATTTTAATTTCTTATTTTAGCATTAGTCTCATTCCCCTCAATGTTTCTAATATCATCTCTTCTATTGAGGGCTTTAGTTAGAGGATCGACCAAATTCATTTATGACTTCACATAATCTATTGAAATAACTTTATTTTTTAACATTTGTTTTACTACATCATATCTTAATTGAATATGTCAATTTTTACCATTGAAAGATTTATTCTTTGCAATTGATATTGTCGTTTGACAATCATAATACATGGATATAAAAAGTGTTGGTTTTATTCCCAACGGAATTTCAGTTAAGAAATTTCTCAACCAATTAGCTTCATACCCTACTAATTCTAATGCTATAAATTCTGACTCCATGGTGTATCGAGCAATTAAACTTTGTTTAGAATATTTCTAAGACACTACACCACCATCTAGAATAAAGATATAGCCACTAGTGGATTTACTCTCATTGAATCTGAAATCCAGTTAGGATTGTTGTATCCTTCCAATACAACAGGAAATCAATTATATAGAATGTCATAATTCATGTTACCTCTCAAATATTTCATTAGTCGAATTATCATCGCTTAATGTTCATGATCAGGATTTTGGGTATATCTAATCAGTCTACATACAACGTATACTATATCAGGTCGAGTGAAGTTCATTAAATGTATCAGACTCCTAATTATCTGAGCATACTCAAGCTGACCAACGACATCACCTTCTTCTTTTTTAATTATGAGTTTGTATCATAAAAAGTACCCATAGGTGTCACATCGAAATGCCCAAACTTCTTGAGAGGTTTCTCTGCATAATGTTCTTGTGTTAACATTATACCATTGTTTCTCTTTATAATTTTAATATCCAATATTACATTAGCTTCACTCATACCTTTCATATCAAATTTAGATGTCAAGAAATGTTTACTATTATGCACAATATTCATGCTAGAATCGAAAACAAGCATACCATCTACTTATAAACTAATGATCACATATTCATTATCAATAGTCTTAATATCAACACATTTATCCACACTAACTGGTGAAAAAACATCACATAAAAATACTTAATTAAATTTCTGATGCCACTGTTTAGGAGCTTACTTTAAGCCATATAAAGATTTTCTTAATTTACAAACTTTATTTTTTTGATCAGGAACTGTAAAGATTTCAAGTTGTAACATATATATCTCTTTTTCTAAATCATCATTTAAAAAAGCAGTTTTAACATCCATTTGATGTATAAAGAGATTATGAATAGAAGCTAAAGCAATCAGAACTCGAATTGAAGTAATTCTAGCTATAGGTGAAAATGTATCAAAATAATCCACATTTTCTTTTTGAGTGAAACCTTTTGCATCTAATCTTACCTTATATTTATCTATCTATAGAACCATTCAGAAGATATTTTGTTTTAAAGATCCATTTACAACCAACAGGTTTTGCACCAAGAGGCAAATCAACAATCTCTCAAGTTTGATTTTGTAAAAGCAAATCAATTCAACTTTAATTGCTTCTTTCCAAAACAAAGAATCAGGAAGAGATACCTTCAGTATAGGATATTGGATCCTCATCTACTAAATAAGTGAAAAATTCATTTCCAAATGAAGTTTCTTTTCTTTGTCTCTTACTCCTTATTTCCACAATGTGAGGTTCATTTGTCTTGTATTATAGTAGGTGTGAGAGAAATCTTTTCATTTAATGGATAAATGTGCTCAAATAATTCTGTATTTTTTGTTTCAATAATAGTGTTTTGATCTAGCATATCGCTTTTTAAAACTAGAAACCTATATGCAGCACTATTTTCAGCATAACCAATAAACATATAATCAGAATTTTTTGAACCTATCTGTAATGCCCCCTACTCTTGGGGACAGCCACATAATCTTATTAATACACATTCGTCAAGAAAAAAAGACATAATATTTTTTTAATCTCAATAACAAGCGGGCAGTAAGAGGACCCAAAACAGTAACAGGTGGGCAGTAACATAACCCTTAATTCAATCTTGACCCTTTCATCCTGGGTCTAGAAAACCATAAACATCATCCTTGTCACAACCATAATTAATAAACCATACATTTAACAACAGTCAACCATTTACACTAGAGTTAATATAAATCCAGACACATTTAATAAATACAACAAAATGAGTTAATTTTCTTACATTCCAATATTTTTCTAAAAATAGTGATCATACATATCAGTGTGCCAATATTTAATTTATACAAAATACTACTAGATACAAAAAAAACTAAAAACAACAGCTTCGCTCCTGACGTGAAGATGATGGACCTGAAACAGAAATACAAGATAATCTCATAAGAACAATTCTAAAAAATAGTATTAAAGTTATTAAACCCACGGTATGCAATCATACATAATTAAAATAATCAACATAGCTATTTGAAATCCAAACTATCTTCCCCACTTACGTATTGTCAACACTAAGTATGAGTTATACTAAGTATTGTCAATACTAAGCATTTCTAATACCCTTATCACCCTACCGACATTAGAAATCGGAGAAGACCCCTTCCAGGTCCGTAACATACCTCATATATTTTTATTTTATTTTTGAAAGTTCAACATACATGAATGTGTGTTTAAAATTTGCACCACAATCCCTTTACCCGAGATTCTAACATATACTAAATGTATATTAGCCTGTGCATAGTGATCTTCATCCCCGGGATCCTAACATACACTGAATGTATGCAGTTATTCATGATGATCCCCTTATCCAGGATCTTATACCTAATATACACTAAAATGTATGTTAGCCATTTTTTGGTGATCCTTTTATCCGGGATCCTGGCATACACTGAATGTATGACAGTTATTCATGATGATCTCCTTATCCGGGACCCTAACATACACTAAATATATGTTAGCCATTTTTATCGATCCCTTTATCCGGGATCCTAGCATACATTAAATGTGTGCTAGCCACCGCCATATTTTGTTCATGACATTTCAAAACTTCCCTGACACACATGCCTTAAATATTCTTATTGATACATCATATCTTCTCAAACTTCCACCAAAACTTTAAGCATAATTCATATATTTTCAATATGAAAATTAAATCAGAAACATAGGCATGAATCACCTACCTGCTGTGGATGCTCTGCTCGTGGTCTCTTGTTGTTGCTATTGCACCACACTTGTATTCCATCCTGCAATTACAAGAAATTCTCATAAATCATTTACAACCGCCGATACTCTTCGTAATAACCACAATGAAACAATTCAATATGCCTTTAATTTTGTTATTCTTTTATTTTTTATTCTTTATAAATTTTATCAATCAAAATATCATTATAAACACCTATTTTCAAACATAACTTTTTTTTTTCCTTTAATGCATCTAACTTCATCGTTTCGTGACCCATTTTTTTTCTCTTTTTTCTCAAAGCTGCCAGCAAAGGTTGGATTTTGACCTCTGCCCAGATTTTTCACTATAACAGAAGTTGTAGAACTCCGTTTTGTATAAAATTAATCTCGTTAGAAATCTAAAATATAGGGTTACAACTCTTATGAAGGTAAGAAAACTCATTTCTACCCCTAAAATTCATGAAATACATCACAAACATGACAGACCTGTTGTTCTGTAGGGTCTGCCCTGTACAGTCACGTTAGGTGACCCTTAACTAGAGTTATAAAATTCCAAATGAAATGAAACAAGTTTACTTGGATAGTATACATCCAGAAATATGACTCCTATGAAGGAAACCGATTCTAATTCCCTTGTTTTCCCACTCAAATTCTCTCCAAAAGTCAAGAGATAAATCTGTCAAGTTGTTAACTTCTGCAACATAGCATTTGGCCAAAAGTTGGCCTTGGGAAAACAAGACTTCCCTCATTATTTTCATGATCAATCATTCATTACACAAACATTCACATCCAACACAACATATATAATAATTATTTTGCAAAACACATAATTTTTCCCTCCTAATTACTGCTCTCAATGGCTAACCATGGTCTTTCTTAGGGTCTCCCCTTTTTCCTTTCCATTTGTCTTGTCAATTTACTCTCATTTCATCCTATTTCATTCAACATTCATCAATTACACACAATTCCACATTTCCCCAAAAAAAAAATCAAGAACCCTAACCCAAAATTCATAAAGAAAAACCATGCAATTTAACCATAAAGTCAAGAATCTTTTAGATGCATATAAGAAACACTATACCAAGAAAGATTTAAGATCCTAATAGCTTGTGAAGTAATAATATCCTCCTATCCTCTTTCTCTTCCTACTGCTGTCAGCCCAAATACTCCTTTTCTTCCACTTTCTTCTTCCAATAATGTTCTAAATCCTTGGGTTTTTTATGTTTGAATGTTTTGGTAACCTTTAATATCACTTTCACTTTGAAATTTTTCTTCAATTGGGTAAGAGAATATCAAAATCTTCCTCCCTTTCTTCCCCTCATTTTGCTGGAAATGAGAGAGAAGAGGGGTATTTATACTCCTCAATTTCTCTTATTGCACTTAGGCCCCCCATTTCCTTTAAATATTTTCTTTTTAGCCCACATCTTCTCTTCTTATAATTTAAATCATAATCTTTACATTTATTTCAATTCCACAGACACCCCCAACCTATTTTAATTCTCTTTCAATTCATTCCTTTAATTTAACACTAACCCCAATAAATTTTGGGTTGAAAATTACGATATCTCAACTATTTTGTCTGGATGTTATATCCAAAATTTTGGAATTATTATTTTATTTAAATTTGTTTGTGAGTTCTTCCACTTTCATTTATTTATTTATTTAGTTTATAATTTACACTTACATTTATTTTTCAGGGTTTACACTATCTTTATTCTTTTTGGTTCAGGTAGTATAACCTTGGCTAGACACCCCCATGCTTTTAAATACTTTAAATTTGGAGAATAACCTTTTCATAGTTTATATGGTGTTAAACCAGTTTTCTTATAAGGAATTCTATTTTGTAAATGACATGCAGATAAAATAGCTTAACCCTATAAATTATAAGGTGTGAAAGAACTAACTATCATGACATTCATCATTTCTTTTAAAGTTCTATTTTTTCTTTCAGCTACCCCATTTGACTCGAGTAAATAAGGTGGAGTAACTTCATGTATTATACCTTCCTTTTCACAATAATCATTCATTAGAACATACTCACCTCCTCTATCTGATCTAACACATTTGATTTTTTTAGTTGATTTTCTACTACTGTTTTATATAATATAAACATGTTATAAGCTTCATCTTTACTTCTAAGCGGTAAAGTTTTGTATATCTTGAAAAATCATCTATGAAGGTTGCATGGTATTTATTGCCTCCTTTATTCATACTTTATTTTAAATCTTCTAAGTTTGTGTATATTAAGCTAAGTAAGTTAGTTTCTCTTTTAACAAATGTACATGTTTTCTTAGAAATTTTCAACACATACTTCACATTTATTCATAGATGAATAATTTAAACTAGAGATTAAACAAAAAAAGTTGATTTTTTTAAGATAAGATAGACTAACATGTCCTAATCTAGCATGCCATAGATCAATACTATCAAGTAAGTAAGTAGAAGAAGATGCATTTTCATTCATATTTTCAGCAACATTGAGTACAAAAAGTCTATGGTTACAATATCATTTCCCCACAAATACATTGTTTTTTGTCATTATAAACTTATTAGAATCAAATGACACTTTAATCCTAAATTTTCCCAACAAAGCTACAGAGACCAAATTTATTCTTATATTAGGGACATGCAATACCTCATTCAAAGCTAACGTCTTTCCTGAAATCAATTTCAAAAGCACTTTGTCTTTTCCAAGAATATTTATTGTCCTTGAATATCCAAGGTAGACCACTTCTTATTCATCCTTAAAAAGTGTATAAGTGAAGAATAATTTTTTATTTGCACATATGTGCCTCGTAGCACTAGATTCTACCACTCGATTTTTCTCATTGGTCACCATCTAGACTTGAGAAACAACTACAACAACGATGCCTTCTCCTTCAACCATGTTGACCATAGTTTTAGAAGGATTGTTGTTTCTCTTTATATTTTGTCTTTGAGGTGCATGGTGGCCAGGTTTACCACACACAAAATAATTTCCCTTTTTCTTTAAAATATTGGTTTTGGGTTTGAACACAATGGTATTGTTACCATTGGACTTAAAAATTTTATTAAATTTATTCCCGTACTTTTTTCAATATGAATTCCCTTCTATCAAGTTTGCTTTAGTGGTCATCTCCTTCTTCCCGGTAGCTTGCAATTCCTTTGTATTTGTGTCCTCAATGATAATGTGGGTGATAAGAACAATCAATGACAATTGTTTATGTTTGTGCTTAAGTTGCTGCTTGTAGTCACTCCATAAGTTAGAAAGTTTTTCGATGCAATGAATGCTTAAGGAAGGTTGATATTTTAAGTCTTCATATCTTCAAGAAGTCTATGATATTCATTAATTTGAGCTTTGATGTCTTTGTCGTCAATCATTTCTCATTGCTAAAATTTTCCAATGACAAATTTTTGTTTCCCCATATCTTCGGCAATATATTTCACCACCATGTTGCTCCATATCTTCATTGATTCCTTGTAGTTGCAATATACATCAAACAACTCATTTGAGAGAGTGCTTCAAATGGAGTGCCTACAAACCTTATTTTCATGTGTTCATGCTTCGGCATTTTCATTATCCTTGTGATTGACAAGAACCCAAGCCATGTCATGCAAGTCAAGAACGCTGAAAATCCTTTTTTGCCATCTTCAAAAGTTCTCTCCAAAGAAGACCTCAATTTTAGAGATGTTGGGAAATGGCTTGGCCAACGGAACAGTGGTAGTTGGAGGAGGGACGACAATGCCAGAACCAGCAACAACATTGAGGGCAGGGGCATTGTCAGCAGGAGTGTTTTTGTCCATGTTGAAAAGGGATATCCTTAAGATTATTGTAAAAAATGAAGGTAAGGTACAGAAATAGAAAACTTGAGGCATGCTTGAGTACTGTTCTTAAGGATATTTTCCCAACATTAGAGTACCCTCTAGGATTCAACAAGTTCTTCCTCAACAGAAGAGGGCAACACAAAAACAACTTGGAAAGAAAAAAGACTAGCAATGAGCATAAGGGAAAAGTATCTCAGGTTATGTTTTGTTTAAAAAAATTGCATGGTATTTATAGGCAACCATTGTAAAAATAAAAATGGTTATTATCATAATTTTAAAATTTATTGCTCGAGTTTTACTATGATTGATCATCTTATGGTCGAATTGATTTTTTATTGTTTTAAGCCTTTATCTATATTCTCTTACACTCAAACTACTCTAAGTCATGTCATGCAAGTCAAGAACGCTAAAAATTCCTTTCTTGCCACCTTTAAAAGTTCTCTTCAAAGAAGACCTCAATTTTAGAGGTGTTAGGAAATGGCTTGGCAAATAGAACAATGGCAATTAAAGAAGGGATGACAACGGCAAAATCAGTAGCAGAAGTAGCAGCAGCAAAATCAACGGCAAAAGGGTTATCCTTAAGATTACTATAAAAAATAAAGGTAAGGAACATAAACAGAAAACTTGAGGCATGCTTGAGCACTGTCCTTAAGGATATTTTCTCAACATCAAGGTACCCTCCAGGACTCAACAAGTTCTTTCTCAACAAAAAATGGCAGCACAAAAACAACTTGGAAAGAAAAAAGACTAGCAATGAGTAGAAGGGATTCAGGTTATGTTTTGTTTGAAAAAATTATATGGTATTTATTGGCAACCATGATATAAAAATAAAACTAATTATTATCATAATTTTAAAATTTATTGCTCAAGTTTTACTACGATTGACCATGTTACAGTCGATGTGATTTTTTTATTGTTTTAGGCCTTTCTCTATATCCTCTTACACCTGGACCAGTCTAGACCTTGGTCAATCTAGGTTTTAGAACTAGGATTATTGTATCGTTATTAATTTCAAAACTTGATATAAATTTTAGTAAAAAAAAACACCATATAATTATATATATATATATATATATATATATATATATATATAAGTTTGATAGTGATACATAAGTTTGATAGTGATACATATTAAAGATAAAACATATATTTTTTAGATTTTATTCTATCATGTCCACCATTAATCAAATGATATATAAAAATCATGTACATTGTATACATAAGGTGATTAAATATTATAGCATCTTTTATATGTTAGAAGGATGAATCACTCAATTGTATGATTTTTAATGCTAATAAGTTTTAGAGTCTTAAACATAGTAATAAATCTCGACCTAGTTTAGCAGATTAACTTGGGACCTGATCGATCCAAGACCTTGATTGGGTTTAACTATGATAAAAACCAGAGTTGCATTTGACCTATCAGGTCAACTTAAAATCTATTGTAAAAATGAAGGTAATGAACATAAACAAAAAACTTGAAACGTGTTTGAGCATTATTTTTAAGGATATTTCCTCATCAGCAGGGTACCCTCTAGGATTCAACAAATTCTTCCTCAACAACAGAAGGCAACACATAAACAGTTTGAAAAGAGAAAAGACCAACAATGAGCAGAAAGGAAAAGCATTCCGGGTTATGTTTTGTTTGAAAAAATTGCATGGTATTTATAGGCAGCCATGATATAACAGTTATATTTAAATTATTATAAAATTAAAATGGTTATTACAATAATTTAAAATATAGCTGTTAAGAAATTAAGTAATGGTGACAGTTATAACTGCTTAAAAAATAAACGAAAAAGGTTTTAAATTTGTGAATGTTAAAAATAAATTTTCAACTATTACAAATATTGCGATTTCATTTTAAGGGTCATCAAAAAAATATTTAATAAAATAACAAAAAATTTAGAGAGTATAGGCGTTACCTCACGCATAAGGAGGGGCAAATCGAGTGTTTTTCTTTTACTCGACTCATCCTTATGTGTGCGAGCTCACTCTACTTTCTTTGTTGGTTACTATCCCATCTCAAATTTTATTATATAAATATTTGATGAAAGTTTTCATTTTCCAATGTGGGATAGTAAGTCCTATATATACTTTTTGTACTCAAAAGGTTAGTTATGATTTTCCAATGTGGGATAGACTTTTGAAATAGTTTTTAATATCTATAAATTTTACAACAAAACTCCGGTGAGACCAAGGTTGTCAATTCCGTTCTGTTCTGCCCGGAATGGCTGGTACATTTCGTTCCAATTCAAAAAACAGGAATCTCGGGTTGTTTTGGAAATTCCTCCCAAATTCTGGTTGGAACATTCCGGTTTTGTTTCGCTCTTTTCGTTCTGATTGAATAGTATTTTTTTAAATAATGAATAGTTTTACAATATCAATCATATCTTTTAATCCTCCTTTTAGATTGATATGCAATTTTACGAGGAGTCTCTTGACATATTTATATATATTATGTTAAAATTTCAAAGTAATCAGAGAAGGTAACAACCTAGCGATATTGATGATGGCATTCTTGTAATATTATACAAGTTCATAATTTTGTTCTGAAAAATCATTTTATTATGTCTCTTTCTAGATGAAATTTTTCTCAATTTCATTATTCAATAACAAGTTTATTATGAATTGAACTTTATAATTTAATTTGATTTGTTTTATTTAAGGTTATCATGATTTTATAATGTAGGTCACACATTTAAAAGGTTAACTTAGGATGACCCTGGTTGATTCAATATATCATTGTTTCAATATTTTTTAAGATGTCAACTTGATTTTTTCTAGTTAAACTATATTTTTATCAATTTTTCATGATATCTTTGAACTCATCAAGTCGGTCGAGTTATATCAGTTCAACTCTCATTTTCTTACTTATGTTTGAAATTTAAATTGCACAATTCTAAATAATTTTATTTTTGGATTTAAACTAACTTGAATTAATATATATATATATATATATATATATATATATATATATATATATATATATATATATATAGTACAACCTAGAAACGGAGAGTCAAAACGCTTCGAAATCAAAACATTTTTTTTTAATAGAAAAAATAAAACACCAACTGAAATAGAATTGACAAATTTGAGTGAGACTCGACATGAATATTCTTAAATTAATAAAATGATGTCATTTCGTTTTTAGGGATACAAGTCGCAACCCTTTCCTCTTCTTCTTCTTGCTTTCTTGCTTTCTTCTTTCCAATTCCTTCCAGCTGGCAATTAAAGAAAAGGGTCAATGCACTTGGGAAAACCACCAATAATCTCAATAACTAGAGCCACAAAAAAGAGTCATCAACTCTAATCTTCTCCCTATGTTTTTCATAACAGGTTATTTTCCTTTCATTTCAATTTCAAAAATTAATTTATGGCGCATCATATAATTATATCAAGTGACAGAGTCACTATCAAAGATAATCCAACTAGTTAAGTATCTTTTTTTCTCAACAAAAATAAAATAAAATTCGAAGAGAGGAAAATGAATATGTGTGTGAGTGTTTTGATAAATGGAGAGAAGGTGGTAACATATAGGATCCAAGAGATCTCCTATTTTATACTCTATTTTACATTATCATATCCTACAAGATGTTTTCTTTTCAATCAAGCAAGACAAAATCATAAGTTTTATTTATTGGAATTGTTTGATTTCCAAGCATATAAACCACAAATTTATTAGCCCTTACCAAGATCGTGGGCACCATCTATTTGATGTGGTGTCATTAATCAATCAGGGGCTCTTTTTTATTTTTTTAATGATGGCAATTACTCAAGCTTTTGACAATGGAGGTTGCATAGGAGGAGGCCTCATTGGGCATATGACAACCTTGCATTATCAAACATATAACTTTCATGGCATTGACGATGATCAAATTTAGAGTGTACACATGAATAAAAGAATGTTACCTTTTAGAAATATTGTATGCATCCAGATCCCTATGAGATCAAGTGCATATTTCGCATTACGTATGTATAGTGCTTTTAAAAAAAAAATTATTATTTCTATTTTCTTATTTTAAATCAAGTTTTTTTTTATGTTTTTAGATCATTTTTATGTATTGATGTCAAAAATTACTTTAAAAAAATAAAAATATCATTCTAATATTTTTCTCAACAAAAAAACACTTTAAAAAAGCAGTCTCAGCCACTATTAAACAGCCCCAAAGGCCTTGGTTTAAAATAATTTAGATTTGACTCAATGTTTGGGGTCTATGAAAATACTACAATACACATGATTGGGGTATATTGTTGAGGGTCTAATTAAAAAAGGTAATTTGAAAGTAGGAGCCAAATTGGTTTTAAAACAAAGATTGACAGCAAATTGTTAAATATGGAGGAATAAATCGATTAAAATTAGGGACGAGATTGGAAAGAAAAATGAGATTAAGGGATTTTGGGAGACTAGAGACTAAATTGAAATTATAAAGATCAATTGATTCGATTGTGGTTTAAATTGAAAGAAATTTCAATGCTATGCATTTTAATTAAATGTAATTGGAAAATTCAAATCTATTAAACCCATAATTCCCATCTATTAAACAAAAGAAACATCTTAATCCATTTTAGTCCATAATTTAATTGAATTAAGCAATCCCATCTATTAAACCAAAGATTGTAACATCCCATTTCCCAGATTTCAATCATGATTAAAGCCTCGAAATCCCAATTTCAGCTCTCCAATCTCAGAATTACAGCCGAAATCCTCCATCAAACCTCCAGGAATCAAAGTCCCATAAATTATGCCAAACTGCATTAATTCCAGCCTTTTCCCTGCATGACTGACCTAGTTGTACACTCTCGGCCACAACTGACCTAGTTGTACCCATTGCCACAACCATCATCACTGCCATCCCGCCTTTCCTCCATAGACTCCACCATCACAGTAGCCACTTGAATCTGTGGAAACAAACCGAAAGGGAGAAGACGTGGTGGAGAGAGAAGGATGAAAGGTAAAACCGACTGTTTGTGTTGATTATTTGGCTTTACAGGTGATGGTGAGATTCACCGATAGCATAAAAAGAAAGAGGAAGAAGATCTGTTTCAGACCCACCAATTTTTCATTTCCCACTGCCAGCGGTGCGTGGATCCACGAGCCCACGCACTGCCAGTGTATCCCGGCAGCTTCTCTAAACATTCAGGCCCTGTCCCGAAGGTGTGTCTGCAATTCTGGGATGGTGTTTGATATGATTGCTGTGTAAACTGTGTAATTGGAGGGTGTGTGCTCCCTAGAGGAGGAGGAGATGGGTGTCTGTGTGAGTTAGATAAATGGTTTGAACAAGAGTCAAAAAATAAAAAGTTCAAATATTTTAATTGCCTATAAATATATTTTAGCATTTTTTTTATATCACGTTAAGCATTAAAATATGAAAAAAAAATCATTTTGCATAATTTAGTTTTGTAAAAAATGAAATGAATTGTTTTCACATATATATTTTTTAATAAACATGTAGTAAATGTCATTCTTCCTTTTAATATAAATTAGTGCTAATTTTTAGGATTTATAATTTCCTCTAATTGCTGGGTGATGTCATCAATTGTCCACGATGGATTTTTTGCCCCAGCCACGATGTCTATCGAAAGCGACAAGGCTAATAAAAATCGAAGAAAATTAACCACCTAAAATGGAGTATAGTTTTCTCTTCATGGGAGAGAAAAAAGAATTGACCAGGGTAGATTACAATTTATTAGAAATTTATGAGATGAATAATTTTAAAATATATATATTAAAAGAAGTTATAAAGGAATAATTTATTATAAATTTAACAGTAATAAATATTAAAGATAAAGTTGATTTTCATATATTTTGTCATGTGTCATTCTTAATCATCCAAATAGAATAACAATCATTCTATCTTATATACCCTTGCAAGCACAATTTTATTTTTATTTTCTATTTCATCTCATTATATTTATTATTATTATTATTATTATTATTATTATTTCAAGACAATAATCAAATATTATATATATATATATATATATATATATATATTGTATATGTATCATGTCATGTATTTAAAAACTCACTATGAGTTGATGACTAAGATTTTTATCAGTCTTTTAGTTTTAACTTAAATTCTATTTTGTAATGTGTTTCAAAAATATTTAAAAAAAATATTTTTTTATTTTTATTTTAAATTAATTTTTTGATATTTTTAAATTATTCTCATGTATTTCTATCAAAATAATTTTTAAAAAATAAAAAGATATTATTATAATATATTTATGAATAAAAAAAATACTTTTAAAAATAATTTCATTATTAAAAAAAAACAAAAAAAAAAAAAGAGGTTTGGAAAGACTTGATATAAAAGCCCCCCTTTCCCTTGAAAAAGCAGCGAGAAGCAAGCCATCTACCAAACAGGGCCTAAATTTAATTTCAATATATCGTGTTTAGAGAGAGAATAAGGAAAGCTCTTCTCTCGCTCTAAAACCCCCTTAAGCAAAGTAGCGTGGTTTGCAATCGACCTCGAGAACAAAATGGCCAACAGTAATCTCCCTCGTAGAATCATCAAGGTTCGTGCTCGATCTCACTCCTCATTCTTCCCGATCCATCATCGCTTTCTCACTGCTCCACAACGGAATCTGATTTCCCTAATTTTCAATTAATTAATTATTAATCTGTATTTCAAAGATTTTCCTTTTCTCTTCGTTATTTTGACTTCCGTTAATTTCGGTGATTTAATTTTAATTGTGATCTAACAGGAAACTCAACGCCTCCTCAGTGAACCAGGTGGGAAGTTGACTCCTTTTCTTTTTAATATTAGTGCTATGTAATGTTGTTTTTTTTTTTTTGTTTTAGTCTTGTTTTCTTGAAATAGTAATTTTTGAAAAAGAACTGTAAAAATTATTTATGGGATTTAGTTTGTTAATTTTGTGATTTATTGATACCACCTGCAGCTCCAGGAATTAGTGCTTCTCCATCGGAGGATAATATGCGATATTTTAATGTCATGATTCTTGGTCCAACACAATCTCCTTATGAAGGTATTTTAGCTTAATGTTTTTTTTTAGTTATTTGTACTGTATAAATAAATTCGCAGTCGAAATTTTGATTTTGTGGAGAGCATCATGCTTTAAATTCTTTTTTCCCTTTAGTGTGTTAGCTTCTCATTTCATTTGGGAGAGTAAAGTTGTAGTATTGGTTGAGATTAATAGAAGTATATCGACAGCACCTAAATTCTCACGTCTTTTTCTGGGATTATATCCTTTGTCTCCTCCAGCTTTCAGTTTTTAATCCAATAGCTTTTAATGCAGATCTGAATGACACTAGTCATCTTAATATTAGAGTGGCTGCAGGGTCCTACCCAACTTGTAGTGTTATGAATGCTTGAACTCTTTGTTTGTTAAGGGATTGTCAATAATTTCTCTGCGCTAAATGGAAATTTTGTAACTGTGTTTTCATTTGTAATTACTGTTTGCAGCGTAAATAAACTAAACAAGATCTGGCAATTTCAATGCCATGGATAAAAATACTTGATTAAGGGAGCGCACCAGAAACTGGAAAAATAGCTTATCATGCCTTCTTGTATATCTCCCTTTGTGCATTCAGTAATGCTTGTGCTTAGTGATGATGAAAGCTGATAGTTGATTTGAGGTTAATTTTGTATTTCATATTGCAAATTGATGTCAATGTAGCTGATGTTCTGTGAAAAAATTAAGATTTTTAGGTTCACGTCATTGATTACTATTTAGTTCAATCTATTGCTAGCAAAATTTGATGTTGGACCCTTTGTTTATTTGCTAGCAAAAATAAATTATCATATATCTTTCTGTAGTATACAGTAGCTACAGTTATTTTTTAGTATAACTCTCAATTTTTCTATTGTGTCAGCCATGAGGCATGTTGTTTGATAACAAGGTCTAGGGAACTGGAAATATTCAATTACATCATGTGGTGTGGAAATCCACAGTGAGGGGAATAGACTTTAATGCTCTGTGATATGGCTAGGGTGAAATAGTATATGGACAGTCATCTTGTTTTTTAGGAGTATTACATGAACCATTCCTTCATGAGCATTGGTGTGCTGCTGAGGCCATATATGTGAAGATTCTTGTAAGGGTGGAGACAGGTGTTGGCTGTCAACAACTGCATATTGCTTATTGGGACTTGAATAGGCAATTATACTGATTTGGTTCAACAACATAGTTTTTATGCAATGGATAATTTTAGCTGTCTGTCTCATTACTTGTTCTGCTTGGATGCCAGCTACTGTTCATTGTACTACTTTCATTCAGCATTTTAAGCATCAGTAGCTAAAGCATTTTCTGAGTTGCTAAAACAGAAAAGTTCTTGTCACGTTCAAAGAAAGCATAATTGCATTTCCTTTCAAGGCATTCAATTGCTTTTCTCCAGTGCTTAGAACTTCCAGGAATAGTTAATCTACATTTAGTATACTGCAGAATGGTGGGTTGGATTAGACGTGCCCCCCCATGTATGTTTTTGAGAATAGTTAAGCATCTTATAGGGTTGAGTTTGAGATAAATTATTGTGGAGGAGATGGCTGCAGTTGGACATGTGTTTAATCTTGCTATTTGCTTAGGAAACTAAACAGTTATAGCATTCTGGAAAGAAAAATTTATTTTCCTTGATAATATGTTAATCAATTTTCTTTCCAGCTTTTTGTGTCTGTTTTGATGGGTGCCTTGGTTGTCTTCTTTGTTTAGGAGGGGTTTTCAAGCTGGAATTATTTCTTCCCGAAGAATATCCAATGGCTGCACCTAAGGTAACTCAAGTTGGTGTTTTCCATTGTGGTGCCTTTTCAAAATCTCACTTTTATGTTACATTGCATGATGAATTACAAATAATTTAGAATTTTTCGCAATGGTTTGAAATGCTTGGTTCTTGGTCTTGTGGATTTTTTTTTAGTAACAGTTGCTTTTCATAATACTGAATTTGCCTATATTAGTATATGGTTTAATATTTTTCGTAGTTATTTGATTCTTAATTAATCGCAATACGTCATCCTCTTTTATTTATTTATTTTCTCTTAATTGGTTCTCTAAGTTTATGGTAAGGTAAGGGTTATAGCTGTACACCCACTGATCCCAGGCGCATGTCAACAAAGTAGATTCTTAAAATTACGGATCTGGGTGGTTAGACTTGGAAGACAACATTCTGGGTTGGATAAGCATAGTGTTGGGTTAGCTTATTAAGTGGCCCATGCTAGTTCTTTATCCATTTAGGTTGATGATAGCATGTGTATTTGTAATAAATATGTTATAAGAAATTTGTTTGAGCTTGTTACTACGAGTGTTTTGGCCTTGTGAAACCCAAAAATGGAAATGAGCTGGAAACAACCATGGTCATCCAATTAATTAATTGAGAGAATTCAGACCCGAGTGATGTCCTATGTGGACAATAATTTTTTTAAACAAGCCAAGTATCTTCTTACCTGTAAATATAAATGTTTCTCTCGCATCTTAACCAAGTTGATGTAATCAAATTGGTAAGTGGTGCGGTTTTGAATTCAACCTTGAACCATACAAATTATGCAACCTTAGCCTTCTGATATTGCCTGTATATCCTAACATGGTCTAATTTACAAAATTGGTCATGTGGTGCTGCTTTTGGTTCATTCTAGCTGGGATGCTCTATGTATGAGATCTTTCCCTGATTCACATTCTTGAGAATGTATTTTTATGCCGGGAGTTCTCCACTGTTACTTGTTTATCATTGTTTGCTCCAGCATTGTTTGCTCCAGCATTGTTTTTCCTATTTTTCTTATAATTACTCTGTTACAGGTTCGATTTCTGACCAAAATATACCATCCCAACATTGATAAGGTAGGCTCCCTTACCCTTTTCTTCCCTCTTTTTTAGGCTTAACATTTCATGTTTCTCTACTCCAACACTGTAATCTTTTTTTAAGCTTGGAAGGATATGCCTTGACATTCTGAAAGACAAATGGAGTCCTGCTCTTCAGATACGAACTGTGCTTTTGAGGTACTATGAGCTGCTGTTTTATATTTTGTCAGACTTGTTATTGAGATGAATCCCATGTTGAAGCTTATGGGGCAAGCATTCATGTTTCAAATGATTGTGAACTAAACATGAAAGGATTATAACCTTGTACTATTTCTTATCCCCTCCCCCCCCATATTTTCCACTGGGAGGGGTGTTTTTTTAATTAGTTTTGTAGGAAGAGTTATTTTATATGTTAGATATGAGAGTATCTAATTTTCTAATGTTGGGTTTAATAGCATCCAAGCACTTCTTAGTGCCCCAAACCCTGATGATCCACTTTCTGAGAACATCGCAAAGCATTGGAAAACAAATGAAGCAGAAGCTGTTGAGACAGGTAATATATATGTACACACACACACACACACATGTGTTTCCCAATTCCCATGGAATTTACTTTCCGTAAGCTTTACAATAAACAGCACTGACAGCTGTGTTGGTTTAGTCCTGATTTTGTTTTCTTGCACGCATCTCTGTTGAACTCTGCAGCTAAGGAGTGGACCCGTCTAAATGCAAGTGGTGCATAATTGCATGGTGGGAACTTACCTTCAAATGACGTTGGATGTATGCTTTTGACTTGATTTGAAAGGAAATTTGGAAGAAATGATGTTGAACAAGCTATAATCTAATATTTTTCAAAGCTTCCAGATACTTTTTGTGAAGTTGTTTTGTTGTCGGAAGCATCGTCTTTGTGACTTGTATGATCAGATAAGATACGCTATTCATCTTTATGTCACTGCAGCTATCTCAATCCCTTACCAATTGCAAATTTCATGAATTTTACCATAAGAATCTGAACCTGTGTGCATGAGCATCGAGTGTCTTGGATATCTATCATTTATTTCTATCATCTTTATGCTTTTATCTTGGTTATTTAAGTTCCTATTAGGTTTATTCTATCTATCACGGTCCCATTTTTATCGTTGAAGTAAAACCAAATGTATCTGAAATCGCTGTGCACTTTGTTCATTTGGGTTTTTGGTTGTGTTTAGCCTAGTACAAGCTCGACGTTGATTTTCTTTTCTTTTTTTTTGTATAAATGGTTAAAATTATATTGAGAACAGCCAAGTTTTAGGCTCTTCATACATGGCAGCAAGAACAGTTTGCCAGTAATTTCAGAATGGGAGAACGAGTCCCTGGTTTCTACAGCTTTCGTGAGCTTGAGTTCCCAAGGATGGCTTCCCCCTGTTCTCAACTCTGGTGCTGTCGGGCATAATAGCTTCTGGGTTAAAAAAAAACATTCCACGTTGATCTTTATAATGCTGCTGCCATCAGGGCTTCGGGAGGCCATTTGCCATTGCCCACTGGAACAGCAGAGGATGTTAGTCAAGTTCTCCCACAAGCCTCAATGAATTCCTTCCAGTATCAAATTGTTTACAGGCATATCACTCTTACTCTTCTAAACACCGTCGGTGCTCTCCTCCCTCGCCCTACATGGAAGAGGTTGCAAATCCCTAACCCTAGATTTATAAAGTTAGGAGATGAAATGAGGAATAAGCACTCTACAAAGTTAGGAGATGAAATGAGAGGAAAACACAAGGGTGTCGAAAGAGTCTAGAAATTCACAGCTTCTATTTCCAAATTCAAAGACTGGGGTTGACCAGATGAAGACCCGTGACTTCGGATGGGCAGTTGTTGGCCATCACTAAAGGAAATCAAGAAACGGCAACATTTGGCTTGGTCAATTTGTGACGGTCTAGATAATATATTTGGCTAGCTAAGATCTCGATTGCGTTTTGAATTTCAAATCAATTATAATCAGAGAGCTATTTAATTAGATATGGATGGTTTAAGTTATTAGTTTACTTCTCGGGAGGCTCGACAATTGGTCACCAAACTACTTTTCTTTTTCAGTTATATCCCTTATAATTAAAGTATTTTTCTCACTCAATTAAGTCTTTTCAATTCAATCCAAGTTTTGAATTACAACTATTCCACACAAAAATTATAACCCAAAATTCCAGTAATCAAATTTACACAAGCAACTAAAGAATTATAACAAGTTTAGTACCAAAATGGCGATTCATAAGCTCAAATGTCTCAGCTCTAGTCTACAATTAAAGTAGAGATTGGAATGTTGAACCCTAGTCTACAATTTAGCTAGGATGCAAAGGAGCGTCTCTCAATATTGCATCAAAGATTAAGGCCAAATACAAGTGTAGGCTACTTTAATAGTTCAACATTCAAATCCTTACTTAAATTTCATCATTAAGAAACAAAAGTTGAGAGATTCATGTTTCAATACTCATCTATTTTAATACCAAATTTATCAGTTTTTTAAAGTTATTAGATAAATCTTGTCAGATTTTTATAATAAATTTTTGTGTATTGTTTATGATATGATTAGAGATACAAGTGGAATTCTTCCATGATTCAAGTTGTGATAGAGGACATCTCAAGCTTCCCAAAAAATATATGGTACGCTAAATAATTCATCTAGGAAAGAGGGAAAAACATATTTGAAGTCAAGGCTAAAATCTGCCAATAATATATAAAAAATAGAGATTTAGATGATATAGAAAAATCTTATCATGAAAACTGTTTTTTATTATCTTATTTTATTTATTTAGTCTTGAGTAATTATTTTAAACTAGAATTTGTATGTCTCCTTACATATTATCTAGAGGTTTATCTCATTATTAAATTTATATTGATTGATTATTAATTTAGACTCATTAGCTGTGATAAAAAAAAAAACTCAATCCGTGTAAAAAAAAAATATAGCGTGTTTTTTTAGCTACAAATTTAAGTTGGAAGTTGAAGAATAAACATAAATATTTTTTTTTTATGGCAAAACAACCAACTCGAAATCATATTGGTGATGTAGTGTAGATGGGTAGATGACTATTGGAAATGAGTAAAAGAGATGGGCATTTCCATATAGCCTATCGCGCACCTATTCATTTAAATTTTATAATCTCATTTTCACATGTTACATTACCATGGGTTTCTTTTGATTATTTTTGTTTTCAATTTACATTATCTCGTGTGCAAAGTTTTGAACTATTTTTGCATATTAATTTGGAATCAATTTAGCAGAATCTAATTTTAATATTATTAAAAAATAGTGATTAAGAAGGAGGGTCATCTTTAAGAAATAACAAAAAAAATATACCCCATTACTATTTTCTTTGATGGGAAACTTCAATTTAAACCTTGAAGTTATAGTTTTTCTATCATTTGGTCTCTGTTATTTTGAAAATTCATGTTTTGGTAAAAAAAAAAAAAAAACTCATGTTTTAATACTTTTTTATTAACGTAGGTGTCCATACTAGTTTGCGCGTATCTCGACTAATCTCATGAGCTCTAAATTTAACGACCAAATAAATCTTAAGTGATCATCATATTAACAATCACAGGGTTTGAATCTGAAACCAAAGAAAAATAAATCTTTTAATTTCAAGTTCTTACTAATAGGTTGCCTACTAAATATTCTGATGTTTCAATACTTGTATATTGAAGATAAGAGAAAAATAGATCAAGGTTCATTTACTTTTTTAATATTCAGTTGATTTTAATCTTGTTAAGTGACTAGAGGCCCATAGTTGTTAATTCCGTGCCGTTCCGGCCGGAACGTGCCATGCTAGTAAGAAAATCGGGACGAAACGACGTCGTTTTCGCCCCGGTTTTCATTCCGGCCCGTTCCGGAAATTCCGGCCAAATTCCGGCCGGAACGTCCCGGTTCCGTTCCGGGTGTGCCGTTCCGGGATCAAAATAAAAAAAAATCAGAAACAGAAAAGAAAAGAAGAACTCAACCCATAAATTATATATTAGTAAAAATAAAAAATCAAAATCAAGAGATAAAGCAGCGTTGTTCGGCATAAGTGTAGGAAGAGGTAGTGAGAAACTGAGAATACGTTACTTGCCATTAATCAGTGGAATTTGGAGGGATTTTTTGCTTTTATGAAGAAGAAGAACTTTGAAAAAGAGAGGTATTTTTGGATTCCGAGAAAGAGAGGCTAAGTGCTAATGGCTGGGTGTGTTTGTGTGTGGTGTGGAGGGGGCGGCGGCGGCCAAAGAAGAAGAAAGGATGGGTAGGGTTTTTTTTTATTGAAATGAAGGGGACAAACGGGGTGGGGTGGTTTTTATACTAATTATTGGTTTTTATACTAATTATTATATAATAATTATTATTAATTATTATAATAATTAATTATTAATTATTATAATAATAGTTAACATAAAAAATAGGGGTATTAATTTGTAATTAATTTGATTGAATTATTTGTAATGGAATGTATTTTAATTAATTATGTTTGAACTTATTGATTATTTCTTAATGTGTTCATTTTGTTTTTTTAAGTTTTTCTAACATTAAAAAACAATAAGTAACATTAATTAATTTCAAATACAACAACCATAAAAAAAAACATAGAATTACTTGAAAAACATACAATAAGTAGCTTAAATTTCAAATTTCAAATATTCTGGATCTTTTAATTATAATTAAATTCATTTTTTATTTTTTATTTAAAAAAAATAATTTTATTGTTGGAATTTTAGAGATGTTTCTAATTTTGAGATTATGTTTGTTTGACTTTGTGTTTGTATTGTATAATTTAAAGTTAATTTATCTTGAATTTTAATTATACTTGTTAAATTAATATTTTATTTTTTCATATATATATATATATATATATATATATATATATATATATATATATAATTATATATGAACAGTACGACACCGAAACGGCACGTCGGAACGCTCCGAAACCGGAACGTTCCGTTCCAATCGAAAAACCGGAACGGCGACCGGAACGGTATTGACAACTATGCTGGAGGGTTTTCAGGGTTGAAAATAAATTTATTAAGACCCATTTAATTTTATTTGAAAACAGATTAAAAAATTAATTTTCAAAGTCTAAAATCTTGTACCTCAATTTTCTAATCACCTAAAAACAGCACAGCAGGTGACAGTTTGTCTGCCACAGCAGGCAAGAGGGAAAAAAAACAATTTACAGTATTCATTGTCTACTCCTTAAAAACAGAAAAAAGAAAAAAGAAAGAGGATTATTTTTAATTTCCCTTACATATCTAATATATTCATTCAATCAAACTATCTTTTGAAGTAAAGGAACTTTTATTTTATTTTAACTATAAATTGTGGTTGTTATTTGGATATTTAAGAATTTGAGTTTGATTTTTATTTAGAATATTTGAATCGTGCATATTAATTAAAACTATTAAATCTTTAAATCATTATTTATCTCTTAAATTAAAATTGTTTTTTCAAATGTGATTTGGATATTCACCCGTGTCTATTTTTTCCATATGGGTTGATAGATCGTATAACGATGTCTAATAGCAAGTGTATTCTTTTATTTTTATTTTTTATTTTAAATTAGATTTTATTATACTAATATCAAAAATATTATTTAAAAAATAAAAAAATCCACCATTAGCTAATAAATAATACCTACAATAAGGCTAAATTTTCTGACTTATCGGACCCAGAACAAATTTACCAGGAACCCGTACTGAGTGTAACAGTAACTTGACCACTCGCCCGTACACAGCACCGTGCGTGTTCAAGTGTCAGGATTCAGGAAAAAGAATGCTCTTATTATTGCTTGCTACCCCTTTTGCCACCTTCCCTCCTTCCCTTTTTGTCTTCTCATTCTTTTCTTCTTCTTTTTTACTTTGACCCCCTTTTTATTTTACCACTCTCTGCCCCCACCTCATCGTCAAATTTAAAAAAAAAATCATATTATATATTTTCCTTGCTTTAAATATATTTCTGCTATTTATTGTCTGCCGGTGTTATTTTTTTCTTCCAGCGTTTCAAGTTCTAAAAACTAAATAAATAAATGCTCCGGTTATGGTAACAAAACCCAATTAGTCGTAGTAAATAGGGTACGGTTTTATCAGCGGTTTATAATATAATGTATTTTATTAAATAATGTTATAAATATATAATATATTTTATAATATAATGTTATACGACAATTACATGTGGGGCCCATTAAATAATATTTGGCTAAGCACCTTGCTAGTGATAATAATATAAAGATTATTTAGGCTGCTGCGAGTTTTGTTCCTCGAAGGACAACAGCACGAAGGGCTGCTGCTGGACCCTCTTGGAAACTTCAACTTCTACGATAGCTCAAGAATCACTCTCCCCTCTCCTCATTATTTACCACATGCACGTAGCTAAAACCACGAAGAACTATTTCACTTCCCAAACTGCCCTCGCAGCTCCAAAAGACGACAGCACTCATTCCCCTTCTCTTTTAGAAATTAAGGAAAAAGGGACACGTACACGTGGCCATCAGCTGGCCGAGGACCACCGAGGACGGTGCCGTCACCTCCAGGACTGCAGACGTAAGCTGGCACCGACCCCATCAGCACTTTCTGGACTTTTATGGGGGGTGAGGGGGGTGGCAAGAGGTTGAGAGCTCACATGTGAACGGCTAAAAACTACGCATTATATATCAGCGTGCCACCACATTCGGGCAACATCAAAAGTCTTGTGATAATGCTGTCTCTCTAATATTGAGGGTTGTAATGTAATTTTACAAGAAAACCCAAGTCAGACAGTGTAATCGTGCCGTAGAAACCTTCTACTAGATGATTCAAAATGCGGCCCTCGATGAACACCCGATGCAGATGCAGAGCATGGGAATGCTAGATATACAAGGCGGAGGGAAACAATGGGGGGGGGATTATTGATTGATAAAATGGCTGGAACAAGAAACAACAGTATTGATAAATAACATATTCATCCTTCTTTCACTAACCCAGTAAGCACCCACCAGGCATCCAATCTCACTCATGGCTTCCGATATTTCTGTATTATATCACATAAAATGTACAAGACCCTCCTCTACCAGCCTGCCATCTCTCTCTAAAACATAGCTAAGGAGATAACTTAATCAATTGTACACATCTCTCTCTCTGTGCTTTCTTTTCATCTGACAGGAAATGGGGATTCAAGAACAGGCTGGTCGACAGCAGAAGAAAAAAAGTGACAAAAAGATGAGGAAAAAGAATAACAATAAAGAGACGGGAGGAAGGATCATGGAACCGCAGAGCAATGAGGAATGAAAAAATAAATTAAAACTGCAAAAGGTGAACTAAGCTATCCCTCTGGGTTCCTTCCTGGCATTGGCCGCTAATAGGATTATTATGTAGCTCTGATTTATGTCATAGGCATCTGGTGGTCCTTATACTGTGGGAGGAACAGATTGGAAGGGCAGTGATGAGTTCCCATCATGGAAGAATTGGGAGTGGTAGTAGTACAGGTACAATCACACGAGTTCTAAATGCTGTAATGCCTCACCGAATGTTCCAGCACATCATGACTTGGGCAGACAATCTCCTTCACTCGGTTACCATTTTTGTATATCTTGAATGTTGGAACAATCCTCACATTCTCGGCATTCGCAATTGCTGGATGTTCCTCCATATCCACCTTTAAGAAAAGAAGAAGAAGAAGATGTACGTAAACTAAAGAAAACAGCTTGTTGATTTCATTTCTGACCAAGGTAGAATACCAAAACTTCAGACTGGGATGGTCATTTCACCTTGAGAAAGTTTATGGATGGATACCGAACACATAATGTATCCACTAATGGAGATATTTGCTTGCAGTGCACATTAGAGGATGATTTGAAATGAACCACTGAAACACCTGTAGTCCACAAATTCAATATCCATTAGAATTTCAGAACTCAAAATATGGAAGGAAAAGAAGCAGGCAAAGAAAATATGAATGTTCTGAACATGGAAGGGAAGACTTGCAAGGTAATGATATTGCAGCTCTGAACTGTTCAAAACCCAACACTTCCTCTACTTCACCGCCAAACTTCATATTATACACTTCTTCGCCACGAGATTTCTTCAATGCAACTTGAGCATGAAATAGAGATTCAGCTACTCCATTGTAATCTGGAAGTTCCCTTCTCAAAACTTCATAATCTCTCACAGCATCAGCCCACCTTTCTAACTGCAAATTACAAGAGCACATCAAATTTCAAGAGAAAAAATATGCGCCAGTGGGTCAGTACATAGAAAAGCAAATTATACACAGAAGCTAAGTCTTTTTGAGGCGACTTTACCTTGCTGTATGAGGCAGCTCTTCTAAGTAGAGCTTTTGTGTAGTTGGGTTGGATTCGTAAAGCTTGGTTGCAATCATCAATGGATCTCTCCAACGATCCAAGCTTAAACCAACATGCTGCTCTGTTGCAATAGAGAACAGAGTTTGCAGGATCAAGCCTAAGGCCTTCCCCATATGCTGAACAGGCTTCAGTGAATCTTTCTGATTTGAAGAGATCATTCCCACGGGTACGAGCTCTAGCTACTAATCGCACATTGTTAAGTAGCACTGCTACTTCAACATTTCGTGGATCAATCTGTCCAGCTTTCTCAGCAGCTGCAACTGCATTCTCAAACCTGCAAGGCATCCATCATCCAGTCTCAAGCTCTCCAAAACTTGCATTATATCATTTGGTGGTTTGAAGTTCTGAACTCACCTTCCTAGAGCCATCTCAATCTGTGCTTGGACCAAGAACAGGTAAGCTTCAGAAAGAATCCCAAAAAATCTAGTCTGCACGAACTTGGCATATGGTTCTAATTTTGGAACCTTCGATAGGCTTAATTCAGAATCTTCTAGTTGGTGGAGCTTCAAAAGTGCTTCAGCTCTACACATAAAGAGCTGTGAATTCAATTTGAATCAGTTCAGACATTCGTTAATTTACTCTGGTCGTCAATTTTGCCAGTTTTACACAGTAAAAGTACAGGGGTAACCATTTTACCTGGGGGCAATAGTCTGCTCCAGCAGCAATTGAAGCTTCTGCTTCCCTTAACGTACCATTCCAATCATTAACCTTCCGTGCATCAGAACATTTGCTCAGATGCTTCTCTACTAATTGGAACTTCTGCAACTCAACAGGATCTAGACGCTGTCCAGGGAAGCATAGGTGCTTCCAGGCACTCTCAACCAGTCCTAACCTGCAATGAAATCAAATTCAATGCTTCCTGTCCCAACAACATAAATTAAACTATTTGCAGCATACTGTTGAGGAAATCAATGGTAAATTAAAGCTCCATGAAAATTATAGAACATGATAAAAAATGTGAATCTGACACAGCTAAAACAAACCAATAAAAGACCAAAACAGATGGATCAAAGTGATAACAAATGGTTCTAGAATGACAAAGTGTTTGAACATTCGAGACTTCTTAATCAGGAGAGTGCAGGTATATGAGAGCTCAATAGTATAGTGTAAGTTGTTCAGAAGCAACTCAGTACGCAGCAAGCCAAAAGCTAAATCAATCACAGCCATGTTTCTAGGTCATCAATACAAAGAAACAAACTAACTCAACACTCTTTGAAAAATTACACCACGTAAGGATCTGAATCAAACAAGATTAGAACCAGAAATGCAGTATGATCGATAGCATGTGAGGACAAAATTAAAGCATCCTAAATCCAAGGAGCAAAAAACAACATAAAAATGTCGTCAACAGCCATAACAAACAAAAGAAGCAAATATGAACAAATGAATCAGCTTTGGTATTCGATCAACAAATTATTCGCACCAAGTGTATTACACATTATAAAATAGAAAAACTTACTGCAATCCACAACAGCTTATTAAATTCTCAAAAAAAAATAGAAGCTGTAATGCAATTATTCACCAAGCAACAGGAAAGGAAAAAAAAGAGGTTTTTCTGTGCACATCCATCTACCCATCAAATCCTAATAAATGAAAATCAAAACAACACCAAAAATGCAGATCATAAGATCATAAAACATCACATTCACCTACTAAATGCTCACAAATTCAGCAATCACAAAGTAAATAAAACAGATAAGGTCAACAAAACATAGAACCCAATCAATCTAGACTCATCATCGTCTTTATCATTCATCATATTCCATAAAATCAATTGAATGGTCAAAATCAACGAGAAAGAACAAAACTTCTTTAACTTCATTAAGAAATATAACAGCCAATAAAAAAGCATCCCAACAATGCAGATCAAATCACCGCAAAAACTCGGAAATCCCCCCAAAAATCAAGATCCCCGCCACAGACACATCCCAGAGGAAAAGATAAAATCAAAGCCCCATCATCAAGCTCACCTAATTAACAAAGCCCCCAACCTCTGATGTGCTCTCCAATAATTAGGATCCAACCTAACAGCCTCCTCGCACTCTTTCACCGCCTCCACAACTCTCCCTAATCCCATCAACGCTGCCGCCCTGTTACTCCTATAAGCAGCATTCCCAGGTGCCAAAGCAATAGCCTTGTCATACAATCCTAAAGCCTCCCCAAAACACCCTTTTTTATACATCTCATTTCCAGTCTTCTTCAACTCCTCCGGATCCACACCCCCTACACGCACACTCCAAGCATTCCTACTTGCCGAATTAACAGCATCCGAGTTAGCACATTTTGCGCTCCCTCCGCCCCGCATTATGCTCCCGTGACCATAATTTGCGGTCCCTGATCCTAAAACATCCGCTTTGGCACTCCGATTAGCCATTCCCATGCCTGTCTTCAAGATCCTGCCCGAAGGACAAATGTTACCGGTAGGTAACACATTGCCAGTTAGAGGAGAGTTAACAGCACTCTGGCTGCCAAATTGACCCGAATGAGTCAAAGAGTCGGATCTAGAATGACCCGGTTGAGCCTTTTTGGCACTAGCAGTGGGGCTGCTCTCACTCGAGTTTGATAACTCGCCTGAGTGGTTGCTATTGTTGGGTTTGTGAAGTGGGTTTTGAGTACCGGATGCGGATCCAGAGGAGCTGGAGCTGGAGGAGGTGGTGGCGGTGACGGTGGTTGTGGTGATGAGTCCACCACGAGTTCGGAGAGGTGAAACTGGTGAACCCAGATCGAGTTCACGGAAATCAGGCTTGTTGGCTTCGAATGAAGAGAGTGAGTCACGGAGATGATCAGTTAGTGAATTGAGGTCTAAGTTTCCTCCTCCAGTGGAGGGTTTCGGTGAATGCGACATCATTTTTGTTTAATTAATGGTAACAGTATTCAATAAAAAGAAAAGGAAACAAAAGGATATCTTCAATACTGGGTATGTGATGTTGTGTTTTGGTCAGATGATGTTCGAAATGTGAGCGAATGGAGATTGAACAAGGAAAGGAAAGGAACCAGAACTGGAAAATGTTGTCTTTGAAGAAGACATGAGAGAGAAAAAGAAAAGAAAGGGAGGGGGGGATCTAGTGGTATATAAAAGGAAGACGCAAGGAATGAATGCGAGAGAGAGAGGTTTGTGTGTGTCTGCTGCCAGTTTGGTTTTGCAGGGAGAGAAAGAAAGAAAAAAAGGAGAAGAAATCTTTAATTTTCTTTTTTCTTTATATTTTTGGGCTACAAAACTTCACGAGACAGGTTTCTCTCTCATCACTTGTCGTTGTTGCTTGCTTCTCTCTCTAACCTCCTCCTCCTCCTCCTCCTCTCCCTCTCTCTCCCCCCCTACGTTCTAACAAGAATCCTTCACTCTCTCTCCCCTCATTCTTGAATCGATTTTTGTTACTTATCGTCTCCTCTTGCCTTTGCTTACGCTAAAATCTTTAACTCCATAAAGTTTTGTCCACTCTCTTCGGTTGGAATTCGAAATTCGGTGTTATATTTTTTATTTGAAATAATATTTATTTATTTTAAAAAAATATTTTTTTCCATTAATACTTCAATAAAATTTAAAAACATTACAAATTTTATTTTTAAATAAAATAAAATTTTAAATATTATGAAATGCAGCTTCAATCGCAAAACTAAATATTTTTTAGGGTAGTATGGTCGATATTGTTTTTCAAAGTGTTGTTTTTATTCAGAAATACATCAAAATAATTTTTTTACAAAAACAAATTAGACATAGCATATCAAAATAATCTAAAAATGCAAAAAAAAAATTGAATAAAAAATTTATTTTTATTGAAAAATATTTTTAAAACACAATTCATAAATAATAAGTTTTTTGGTGTGTCTTGCAATTTTATAAATCATATTTTTTCACAAAACAATAATCAATTATTCTAACAAAATAAAAAATTCAAATCTATAATAAGACAAAATTATTTTCATAAATCATTAGAAATCCAAATCATTTCAAATCCATAAAAAAAATAAACCATTATAAACTGATAGAGTATAGATCAAAATCAACTTTTCATGAAGCTAAAATTAGATTTTACCTATACTCAGTTTGATTTTAGTTAAATCAAGTGTAAATTATATTTAATTAAATCAGATAATCTCAAATATCTAATTACATTCTTATTTATTATTAGTATTAATTTTATTTTAAAGAATTAAATTTAGAATAAAAATTACATGAATCATCACAATTAAATCCGTGTATCACAAAATGCATCAAAAAATATTGGTTTATTTGAATAAAAAAAGTTATTTCAGACGATATAATTCAGATATTATTGAGTATATAAATAATTATTTAACACAAAAGCAAGATGACCGCATGAGCAAATAGTAGTCTTTAGTCATAATCTTTTCATTCCATCAATTAAATTAAATTAAATTAATTGGGTTATTCTCGTTAAGGTTTGAAACTTTGCTTTCATATGAAAGTGCTGTTTTATTATCTTTTTAAATTTTAGTTTGATATTCCAATAATTTATTTTAAATTTGCATTTTCGATGATAAATATTAATATTACGTTCCATTCCATGAAAATAATGAAAGAGTCATCAGCATAAAACAAGAAAAGACACTACATTTTGCATGCTCTTATCCTTTTTTAATTATATGAAGTACATTGAATTTTGCTAATACAATATCTCAAGCGTGGTAGATCAGTGAAAACAAAATTCTTGAATTTTATCTGAAAAATCTAATCAATCCTTAATTAAAATTTTATTTCTCTAAATCCTTAATAGAAAACGATCAACAAAAAACAAATGACAATATATATATATATATATATATATATATATGACATTATATTTTAAAAATATTTAAAAAAAAAAGAATTTATTTTATTTTTATTTGTTATTTTAAATTATTTTTTTATTTTCTTATATCATTTTCATGTGTTGATATCAAAAATAATTTTCAAAAAATAAAAATATCATTTTAATGTATTTTTGAACAAAAAACACTTTCAAAAGCGCGTTTCAAAAGAAAAAAATTAAAAAATATTTTTTATTTTTTATTTAAATTAATATTTTTGGTGTTTTATTATCATGTGCTGATGTCAAAAATAATTTTAAAAAATAAAAAATATATTATTTAATACATTTACAAATAAAAAATATTTTAAAACACAACATCAAATATAATTTTAAACAGTCCCTAACAGTAACAGGCAAACAACGAAACTATTGCTGTCGATAAAATTTGATAATTTATTACAGAAGTCGTCCAATTAACGTGCCAGAAATGGTGCGTGGGAAGATAAAATGCGAGAGAGAAGAGAGAGAGACTATTTCCAACTTCAGTATTTTCTTCGAGGGTGGTTTGGTGGTAGCGAGGTGCGCAGGTTATGCCTCTTGTGTACAGGGGCTCATGGTAGACTCCACTCCTCCTTCCATACAATTAATACCGTTTTTGTGCACTCCGACAACAGCAATGAATCACTCACCTATCCCAAACAAACCTTTTCACTCCACGTGTCAGTCATCAGCCTGATCTTGACCCCACAAAGGAAACTCCCGCTAGAGCCGACACGGTATAACATTGTATCAAACTCGAACCTGCCGAGTTTTAAGACCGTTGATTTGCATACATTTGACACTATCCGATTCATCACGGGACCCACACTTTGAACCTGTGTCAGTACCCACAACCTAGACTTTCTAATTTCTCACTTCTATTATCATAGATTCTTGTGCTTTCTATTCTGTTAGATGTTCTCTCTTTCTTGCGCAGGACAAAAGCCTCTACATGATTTAAATACCCCTTTCCGAAATTACTAAAACACCCTCTCTTCATATCCACGTTCATGCAGATGATTTTGCGGTTTGCATTAAAAACTGGAAAATGCTTAAAACTTTTCTCTTTCTATTTTTAACAATAAAATACAGTTAGATCAGCTATGCTGCTGACTGCGGCTATTGGATGAATCAGTCCTTTATATATATATATATATATATATATATATATATATATATATATATACTAGCAAATTGCCCGCGCGTTGCCGCGGGTATTTTTTTGAATATAATTTAACATAATTAAATCTACAATGATAAATTTATATGATATAAGTAAATAAAAGTTATAGATTAGGAGATAAAATATTTAAAATTTTGAGTTGAGTTTGTCACGTAAGCATAGATTACATCTTTTAGAATATAAGTATTGCGTTATAAACGATCACAAAAGAGCGCGCACTAACATTCGAAAAAAGAGCAAAATATTTGAATAAGGAAAAAAAATACTGAAATCATTATTGTGCAAATAATAAAATTATAAAAATCAATTAATAGAAAGAGCAAATAAAAAAACAAAAGGAAAAGTAAGTAATATTAATTTAAAATATTATAACAATAGCAACATCGGAGTCTTAACATCTAAAATTATTATTGCCGCTATAATAAAAACAACAAAAATTATTAAATTATACCGAGGGAAAAAAATAAAAAGCATGAACAAAACAGCAAGCAAGAAAAACCAATTAAAAATTATTATTATTATTATTATTATGAAAGAATAAATAATCACTATTATTATAATAATAGAATACATAATCACTATTATTATAATATTAATAATAATCACTATTATTATTATAATTATTATTATTATGTTAATAATGAAAGAAAAAAAAATAAATGAAAGACAAAAAAATATCCTAGAAACCTTAATAAAAGATAAAAATAAAGAAAAAAAATATTATCATTGTTATTACTGGCAAAAAAAAAATCAAATTATCGGGAGGGAAAAAAATAACAAAAGAGTAAGAAGAAAAAATAATTAAATCATGATTATTATTATTTTTATTTTTATTATTATTATTATTGTGTTAAATACACTTATATATATATGGACAAAAGTAGGGATGAAAAAAATAAAAGTGTAAGGGCTGAAATAAAAATCAAATATAAAGGGATTAAATTAAAAAATTAAAAGTCAAATGGCTGAAATGCAAATTATATTTATTGTCAATTGAAATCAGAGGACAAAATTGCAAAAATCGGAACTTGTGTACTGAATTCATTGAGTTCTATACAGCCAACCCGGAAATTGAAAGTAGAAGGACCGAAGTGAAACTTTCACATTCAATCAATTAAAATCGGAGGACCCAATCGAACTAAATCAAAACTTATATTAAAGACATGAGGACCAAAAACCAAATTAAAAGTAGAGGGACCGAAGTGAAGAGTTACGAAATATGGGGGACTCTCCTGCACATTGACGTGCAGGAGAGAGAGAAACGTGGCCGGCGGCTTTAACCGGCCTCCGCCGCGTCCACGAACATGTGGTAATTACACGCACCACCGCGGGAGGAAGACCACGCGGCGGCGAATCGATCTGTCCTCCGGTAGATAATTTCCGGCCACCGTATCACGCCGCACGCGCCGCCTGAATAGGGCGTGAGGCGGAAAACCGCCTGGCGCGTGCGGCGGACGCACTGCCAGACACCGAATATTAAATTGAAAAAATAGGGTCAATTATTGTCCTGTCCCTTGACCCAATTCAGTGTTTTTGTCTTATTAGGGGCTAAAACCGTCTTTAGCCATTTCAGAAAATAATAAAAAATGAAAAAGTTGCGGCGGACCGGACCGGACCGGTCCGACCTCGCGCAATTACGCCGGTGCCCCTCAGCCGGAACCCTTATTTTGTCTCATTACCAGGGACGAAATCGTCAGTGCATTGTTCACATCTGAATATTTAAAAAAAATCAAAAGGAAAAACCGAAAATAGCCCCGTTTCCTAGCCCCTTCTGTCGCGCGCCCGAGGGCCAAAACCGGGCGTGCACTGCTCGAATCCACAGTGTTATGTGAGAGGCTCCACAGTAAAAACCTCACGCGGTTTATTTGTTTTGTAATATTCTTCTGTAAATTACGAAAGCAAAGCACCTCATGAGTACTTTTCCATTAATTACTAACCCTCTTATGTGATCACTACCGTTTATCATCTACTTAAAAAGTCTTCTGTAAATTAAAAAATGAAATTATTTTTTTTTAGATACTTTTAACATCAACATATAAAAATAATCTAAAAAGTTTAAAAAATTATTTTAAAATAAAATAAATTAATTAAAACAAAATATTAAATAATATCTATAATGTAAAAATAATGATATATGAACTAAATAATATTGTTTACTCTAAGAAAACCCTCTTTTAATTTAAAATCAAAGCAATTTGCTTTTAAAATATCATATGCTTTCCTTTTAAGCAACATAGATCATACCTCTTGCCATTAAGAACAATTTCATTTTTTTCTCTTAAAAAAACAATTCCTTATCCAAACACTGATTATATATGAGGTATGATATGTTTTTAAAAGTAATTTCATATAAAAATAATTTTTTTTATTTTTTAAAATTATTAACATCAGCATTAAGCATAATTTAAAAGACAAAAAAACCCAATCAGTTTCTCTTATTCGACAACCAAAACCAGGCGCCAAGTTGAAATCCGGGCAATCAAAGAAGATCGTCATCTGAATATATGTTATTGACGCAATTACCCCTGTCAGGATTGAGTACGGAAATGTCTGGAATAACTTAAAAGGCACCACCAGATGGGGGGCACTTCGATGAGCTCGAGGGAGAGGGGAAAGGGTACTGTAGTAAATTGATAGTGATATTTGCGGTGTCCTGGTAAATTAGGGTGCAATGCTAGACAGAAGTAGCTGGCCACGTGCATTAGGAAGCAGAGTGCCAGCTGGCCCCATACAGAGGAAGCCCACAGTGTCATCCAGCTAAGCAAGTAACGGAGAATGGTGACGACGTTAGGAGGATACCGTGAATATTCCCAAAATAGAAAGGCTAGGCAGTTGTTTGGGATTTAACGGGGAAAGGAAATGATGGTGACAGGAAAGAAGACCATCCCCAGCGGTGGCAGAAGAGAGGGGATGGGGAGCCTTTTAAGTTTTAATGAGAGAAGATTGTAGGGAAAGATGCGATGCTTTGTGGTGCATATATATATTACAAAACAAATAAAGGGTGTAAGGTGTTGCACTGTTGCTTCCCTCACAGAACACTGTGAATTGCGACAGTGCGCGCCCCATTTTAGCCTTCATCCGCGCGGCAAAAGAGGCTGATCGAGCGGGGCCATTTTCTGTTTTTCCTCTTTTTTTTTTTAAATAATCAGTTGTGAACAATGTATTGACGATTTAACCCCCGATAATAAGACAAAATAACGGCTCCGACTGAGGGGCACCGGCGTAATTGCGCGCGGCCGGACCGGTCCGCCGCAACTTTTGATTTTTTATTATTTTCAGAAATGGCTAAAGACTATTTTAGCCCCTAATAAGACAAAAACCATGAATTGGTTGCAAGGGTGGAACGATAATTGGCCCTATTTTTCAATATTAAATTCGGTGTCTGTCAGGGCGTGAGACGCACGCGCCAGCCGGTTCTCCGCCTCACGCCCTGTTTAGGTGGCGCGTGCGGCGTCATGCGGTGGCCTGAAATTGTCTACCGGAGGCTATCCCGATGCGCCGTCGCGTGTTCTTCCTCCCGCGGTGGCGCGTGTAACCACAAAATGTCCGTGGACGCGGCGGAGGCCGGTTAAAGCCGCCGGCCACGTTTCTCTCTCTCCTACACGTAAATGTGCAGGAGAGTCCCCCAGGTTGTTTTACTTTTCACTTCGGTCCCTTGACTTTTAATTTCGTTTTTGATCCTGATTTCTGTTATATAAGTTTTGATTTAGTTCGATTGAGTCCTCCGATTTTAATTAATTGAATTTGAAAGATTCACTTCGGTCCTCCTACTTTTGATTTCCGAATTGGCTGTATATGCCTCAATTAATTCGGTACAGAAGTTTCGATTTTTGCAATTTTGTCCTCTGATTTCAATTGACAATAAATGTAATTTGCATTTCAGCCCTTTGACTTTTAATTTTTTAATTTAATCCCTTTATATTTGATTTTCATTTCAGCCCTTATACTTTTATTTTTTGATATTTCTAGAATAATCCCTACTTTTGTCCATGTATATATAAGTGTATTTAACACAATAATAATAATAATAATAATAATAATAATAATAATAATAATAATAATAATAATAATAATAATAATAATAATAATAATAACAACAACAATAATAATAATAAGAATAATAATAATTTAATTATTTTTCGTTCTTACTCTTCTATTTTTTTTTCTTTCTCCCGATAATTTGATAATATTTTTTGTTTTGCCAGTAATAGCAATAATAAAATTTTTTCTTTGTGTTTTTTTTATCTTTTGTTAAAGTTTCTTGTATATTTTTAGTCATTCATTGATTTTTATTTCTTTCATTATTAACATAATAGTGATAATAATCATAATAGTAATAATAATAATAATAATAATAATAATAATAATAATTACATTGTTTTTCTTGCTTGCTCTTTCTTTAATTTTTTGTTTCCCTCCGGATAATTTGATATTTTTTGTTGTTTTGACAGTAATAGCAATAATAGTTTTTTATTTTTTAATATTTTGTTAAAGTTTCTAGGATATTTTTAGTCTTTCATTTATTTTTTTCCCTTTCATTATTAACATAATAATAATAATAATAATAATAATAATAATAATAATAATAATAATAATAATAATAATAATAATAATAATAATAATAATTTAATTGTTTCTTTTACTTATTCTTTTGTTAATGGTTTTTGAGTTTGTTTCCCCAGGATAATTTAATAATTTTTATTGTTTTAATAATAAAAGCAATGATAATTTTAGATTTTAAGGCTTTGATTTTGCTATTGTTATGATAAGGTGTGTTTAGCAATTTTATTATATCAAATTTTGCATATATAAATATTGTATTTTAATTTTGATCCAACAAATCCTATAAAAATTGTTCCCTCAACCCGCAACATAGAACATATATTTGTTAAAATTTTCAGATTAAATAATTTTTTCCAGCTAATAATTTTGATATTTGTTTTATCATCAATTATAATTTTTATTTGTTTTTCTTGCTTACTCTTTTGTTAGTGTTTTTTACGATTTTTTCCTTTGGATAATTTGATAATTTTTATTGTTTTGGCTGTGATAGCAACGATAATTTTTTTTTTTTATTCTTTTATTTAATCTTTTGTTGAAGTTTTTAGGATTTTTTTCCTCTTCCATTTTTTCCCTTTCATTATTAACACAAAAATCAAATAAATAAATGATAATAATAATAATAATAATAATAATAATAATAATAATAATAATAATTATTATTATTATTATTATTATTATTATTATTATTATTATTTAATTATTTTTCTTGCTTACTGTTTTGTTGATGTTTTTGAGGATTTTTTTCCCTCAGAAAATTTTCATAGTGTTTATTGTGTTAAAAGTGATAACAATGATAATTTTTAGTTTTTATTGTATTTTTTGTTTTATCTTTTTTTTTTTACAATTTTTTTAATATTTCATTCATTTATTTATTCTTTCATAATAATAATAATAATAATAATAATAATAATAATATTTTAATTGTTTTTCTTGCTTTCTATTTTGTTCATGCTTTTTATGTTTTTTCCATCGGTATAATTTGATAATTTTTATTGTTTTCATACTAACGGCAATAATAATTTTAGATGTTAGGACTCCGATGTTGCTGTTGTTATAATATTTTAAATTAATATTGCTTCCTTTCCCCTTTTTTTTTTCTTTTTTTTTTATTTCCTCTTTTTATTAAATGATTTTTATAATTTTACTATCTACACAATAATGATTTAAATGATTATTTTTTTCCCTGATAAAAATATTTCCGTTTTTTTTCTAATGTTAGTTCGCACTCTTTTGTTATCGTTTATGACGCAATACCTATATTCTAAAAGATATATTCTATGCTTGCGTAACAAACTAAACTCAAAATTTCATACATTTTATCTCCTTATTTATAACTTTTATTTACTTATATCATATAAATTTATCGTTGTAGATTTAATTATGTTAAATTATATACACAACAATACCCGCGGCAACGCGCGGGTCAATTAGCTAGTATATATATATATATATTGTGAATGATATTACAAAATGTAAAAAAAAAAAAAAAAAACTCAAGAGGTCATTTAAAAAAAAGTTTATGCATATTGGCCCGAGCTACAAAATCTAATAGGGTCCGGGCTTGAAGGTCAAGGAAGACATGCCCCTATAGTTTTCTTAAAAAAAAAAAGTATGGATGATGCTCCATTTATATAATTTTTTCATGTTTGAAATTAAACTCTAAAAACAAGTTTTTAACTTTCTAAAAAACAAAAGGAAGGGAAAAGATATAACATGGACCCCTAAAAAATTCATTTCTGAAATAAAATAAACTCACTTTAATTGAATTAAAAAAACAAAAAATTAAATTAAATTTAAAAAACTTAAGTCCTAATCTACATTGTGATGTGAGGTATTATTGAAGGTAGAATCTATCTCAATCGAGTTCATCTCTTGAATATGAATTCATAGAAACCAAAATTATAGTTATTAACGAGTGAATTTGCCCGCGCGATGCGCTAGGCTTTTTTATTTATGTTGGAAACTGATTGATTTTATACGTGTTTTATTTTGTTATTTTAATATTTAATTAGTAAAATGATAATTGATAAAAAATATTTTATGTTTATTATTAATGTTTGAAATTGTAATCTCCTTTAGTCATTCTATAAAATAATAGTCGTGGTGCCCGTAAGATGACTCGTACACCACAGTTATAAAAAAAAATATAAGGGGAAAAAAAAGAAAAAAACATGTTAAAAAAAAGTGATACCGGGGATTATTCATGGTGTGCGTAAGCTGTCCTAGACACTTCAGTTATAAAAAAAATTCGTGTTTTTTTGTAAGAAAGAAAAAAAAACCAATTATTTAAAAAAAAAAAACCCGTTTTTTTATAAAAAAAAACAGTTTCTAAAAAAAACCAAATCAGATTTGTTAAAAAAACAACAGCAACCATTTTTTTTTGTTAAAAAAACGGGTTTTTTTATAAAAAAAAAAGTTCTTTTTTTTTTTTAAAAAAAACAAATCGGATTTGGAAAAAAAAAAACAATCCCTTTCTTTTAACAAAAAAAAACCCGTTTTTTTTTTAAAAAAACAACCTTCTTTTTTTTTACAAAAAAACAGTTTAAAAAAAAATAGATTTGGTGCCTAGGCGGTTCGAACTCGCGCGCGCCTATGTTGGCAGCGCGCGGACAACCGCTCGGCCAAAGGTACTCATTTGTCAATTTCACCATAAAAAATACATAAAGAAGACCTGTGTATAGAAAAAAAAAGGTGAATAATTAGTTGTAATTTTTTCTCTGATAAATATGTTAGACTAATTATATATTTTGCTATTTATTTCATACCAACGTCTTAAAATATATATATTCATAACTTTTTGGAATTGCGATCTCCTTTAGGTATAATAGTCATAGAGCGTGTAAGCTAATCCGGACACCCTGATTATATATAAAAAATGTACAAGTAGGAAAAACAATAGGAAAAAATATTATGAAAAAATGAGCCCAAGGATTATTCGTCGCGCGCTCAGTTTGCCAGGAAAAAAAATATATACTTGGGAAGAAACAATCGTGGTGCGCGTAAGCTGACCCAGACACCTCGATTAAGAAAAACAAATATATAAGTGGCAAAACAAAATATCAAAAAAAATATCAAAAAAAAAATGGATCCAGAGATTAGTCGTGGTGCGCGTAAGTTGGTCTGGACACTTCAGTTATAAAAACAAATTCTTGTTTTTTGTAAAAAAGAAAAAAAAAACAACCAATTATTTAAAAAAAAAACCCGTTTTTTTTTTAAAAAAAATAGTTCCAAAAAAAAACTAAATCAGATTTGTGAAAAAAAAAACAACCATTTTTTTTGTTAAAAAAACGAGTTTTTTTTTTTTTTTTAAAAAAAGCAGTTCTTTTTTGTAAAAAAAAAACAAATGGGATTTAAAAAAAAAAAAACAATCCCTTTTTTTTAACAAAAATAACCCGTTTTTTTTTATAAAAAAAAAACTTTTTTTTTTACAAAAAAACAGTTAAAAATTAAAAAAAAAAAACAGATTTGGTGCCCAGGCGGTTCGAACTCGCGCGCGCCTATGCTGGCAGCGCGTGGACAACCGCTTGGCCAAAGGTACTCATTTGTCAATTTCACCATAAAAAATACATAAAGAAGACCAGTGTATCAAAAAAAAGGGTGGATTTGGTGCCCAGGCGGTTCGAACTCGCGCGCGCCTACGTTGGCAGCGCGCGAACAACCGCTCGGCCAAAGGTACTCATTTGTCAATTTCACCATATAAAATACATAAAGAAGAGCTGTGTAAAAAAAAAAAGGTGGACGAACTCGCGCGACGCACGGACGACAAAAGTCCAGTCCACAGTGCGCCTGAGTCAGCGTGAACAGTACCCACCCCGAGTTGTTTTAGCTATATAGTAATGACTGAAGTTTGACATTTCAAGAGATTTCTCTCTTTTTATTTTCGAATAACTTTCTCTCTCTTGATATTTAGGAACTGGAACATAAATTAATTAATTTAAGGACCCAATCATAAAAATTTGAAGAATAAGAATTAAATATGAAAAAAATGAAACTTGAGATAGTAAATCTCAAAATTTCCATGTCTTTTGAACAATATAATCATGACAAGGACATGCTTGTTTTTTAAAAATTATTTTTAATCATTAGTATTTAATTTTGTTTCAGAACAACCATAGTTTCAATATTGTAAAATTGATTTTTAATTTAATACTTTAATATTAAATTATTTATGCAGGATGTGAGATCATATAAATCAAAATATATAACAGCATATAAATTCATGTAAATATAACTTTCAAAATATAATTAAAAAACACATAAATTTTGGTGACAAAAATTAAAGAAGTTAAATGTTTTGATTCCTATTTTATAATTATAATAAATAAACAAATGAAGATATAAATTGGTCTGTTGTAAGTTAAAAATTAATTGATTGAGATTTGATGAAATCTTTCTTTATTGATGTTTCAATTAATATTATCATTTTTACACATAAATTGACTATTTGTGAGTGTGCTTGAACTTGTTTTTGAAAGTGTTTTTCGTTTAAAAATGCATCAAAATGATATTTTTTTTAAAAAAATTATTTTTAACATCAGCACATGAAAATAATTTAAAAATACAAAAAATATTTAATTTAAAATATAAAAAAACTTTTAGATTTTGTTTTAAAAGCGCATAAATCATCAAATAAGGTAGATAAAAAAAAAATCAATGCTAAAAAATAGGGTCTAAAAATAAGGTAGATAAAATTAATTTTATTAACCAGCATAAATCATCAAATAAAAATAATAATTAGCAATGTCTTATACTATGGCGCAAAAGTAATATTTTTATAACCAAATTAACTTCACCAATAATTGTGGGCTGTTTAAGTTTAATGAATTTTATATTTTATATAGATTTTTTATTAATAATTTATTATCCAACTCTTTTAGTGTAAAACCAATATATTTCAACGTTTTAAGTTATATATAATGAGATCCGCAGAAATGAATTAACCAATATATTTCAATGTTTTAAGTGAAATAATTTTTAACACAAATATTTCAGACGGTCAAATGTATAAGCTTTTACTTTTCAATGCAATGTAGCACGATGATAAAGAAAGTGATTTCCACGATGGTAAGAGAGCTATATGCTGAAGGATAAAAACCCATCCGAGAACTCATTTCAGTGCTCGAAACTACCACCTCACTTTGAGGTTAAAGAGGGAAGCCATAATTTGAGGTTTGATTCAATGCATTTAATCCTTCATTTCCAAAAACACCCACCCACCCACACAAAAAAAACAGCCAGGTGGTTGACACAGCCAGCAACCAGCCTTTTAATTTTAGCATGATCATTAATTGTCAAAACTTGGTTCACAAGCAAAAGTTTACTTTCTTACATCGCTATACAGATTGGATCTCGAGGGTGTTTGAGATTATATTTTTAAAAAAATATTTTTTTTATTTCAAATTATTGTTATAGTGTTTTCGGATTATTTTTATGTATTATATAAATAATAATATTATTTTAAAATATTACATACCGCACTTTCAATCAAGCTTTCTAGTTCTTGTTATCTAATATACTAAAAGAAGTCACGTTCGGTTACTGTTCACTATGAGTGAAATAATTGTGGATTATATTAGTGTTGCTTAGTTTTTGGTTTGAGTCGGTTCGTTCAGTTCACAGGTTTAATGATATTTAGTTAGTTTTGCACAGTAAAATGCAATGAAATGCCTGTAGCTCAGTGGATAACGCATCTGTTTTGTAAGCAGGAGTTCATGGGTTCGACCCCTGTCTAGCGCGCCTGACCTGATTATGTTTATTTTTTTTTCATTTTTTTTTCACTTATACATTTTTTTCGTTGTTTTTTATTAGTTTTTTTTATATTTATTTTCATGTCAAATTAATTTTCTTTGCTTATAATTTTATTTTTTTCATTTTTTATTTGCTCTTTTATTAAAGTTATTGACCTTTTTTTTTTCTTTGATTGAATTTCCCCCTATTATTAACACAACAACAACAACAACAACAATAATAATAGTTTTAGTTTTTTTTCTTGCTTCCTCTTTTATTAATGTTTTCGAGTTTTTTTCTCTCCTCGAAATAATTTAATAATTTTTACTGTTTTAGCAATAATAGCAATAATATTTTTAGATATTAAACCTTCGATGTTACTGTTGTTATAATAGGATGTGTTGATGTATTTCATTATATCAAACCTTGCATGTATAGATGTTATATTTTATTTTTGAACTAGCAAAATCTATTAATTATTTCAATTCCAATAATTATAAGAAATATTTACATTGCGGGCAATTAACTAATATTTTACTAAAGTTGAGCAACCTTGCAAAATATAAGATATTCCTGCCATTTTTTTTATTTTCTTAATCTTAACAATCAAGAAGCTTCATACTTTTATAAGCAGTATTATAACTATAATAACTTATTCTTGTTAATGGCATGATTCCCAGCAAATTAAGTGCATGTTTGGAAGAGTAGTTGATATTGCGTTTAAAAATATTTTTTTATTCAGAAATACATCAAAATGATTTTTTTAAAATAATTTTTGATATCATTACATGAAGTTGATCTAAAAATATCATTTTTTAAAATTTAAAATAAAAAATAAAATAAAATTTATTTAAAATAAAAATATTTTTGAAACGGAATGATAAACAAGTCTAAGAGTGTGTTTGACATTGTTTTTGCTTTTGTGATTGAGGTTGAAAAAAACAGTTTCAAAAAAAGTGATTTTACTGTGGTTCAAAATAAGCAGTGAAGTGTTTGGTTAAAATTGTGGTTGAGTTGGAGGTTGAAAAAAAAACAGTTTTTGGTGTTTGGTTACCAAGCTTTTCATATTGCTTTTTACTTGTGAAATTACTCTAAAGGGTATATATATATATATATATATATATATATAATTTTTGTAAATATTGTAAATTTACTAATTTTTGACATCAGCACATCAAATTTATCTAAAAACACAAAAAAAATTAATTTAAAATAAAAAATAAAAAAAATTCAATTTTTTTCAAAAACCTCTCCCAGACACCCCTTTAGAATCACACTCAATTAAAAGTTGAACGAATAATAAAGATGAGATTGTGTTAACGTTAAGATTGCGTTAACTTTATTACGATAATTATTATTATTATTATTATTAATGAATTTAATTTGCATATGTCATTTTTTATAGGAATTTGACTACATTAAATTGAATAATCAAATTTAGAGAAAACATGATTTAATGGTTTTACTGAAATAAAAAACAATCCAACTAACGTATATGAGAGAAAGAAAAACAAAATATACGGAAAATAATAGCCTGAAAAATAATAATAAAATTCAAGATGGAAAATTCTGAATAATAATAAAGAAAAACCCCAATACCTTTCGTGCTTATTTCACATTTTTTTTTAAAAGTATTTTAAAAAAAATAAATTTTTTTATTGTTTTAAAACTGATATTAAAATTATTATTTTTAAAATAAAAAAATAATATTATAATATATTTTTAAATAAAACATATTTTATAAAACAAAATTCCAAACAGGTATTTTTATTCCACATAGACCCATGCCCGCACGAACCAGCATTTAAAAAGGAAATTTCAAATATGGATCGTGGTTTTGATGCAGATGAATCGCAGATCAAAAGACATTTAATTCATGCTTTTTTTGGAACGGTGTTTTGGAGCAAAAATGATGTGGGTCCCATACCATAACCTTGTGTTCTGGTGTTATCCAAACACCAAATGAATATTGCCGTTTGACAATCGTGAATCGCATCACAATGCCAAACGGCCACTAAGTTTAAGCACAAAATCAGGCATTCCAGGGAACGTTCACTGCATGCATCCGCATAGTGCATGCATCATGTTTATACACAATGATTAGATAATTAGTCTCTTGATTTCGACAACTTGATTTCACATCGTGTTCTTAAGCAAAACTTGGAGGGCAGTGAAGTACTGTTTTCATTTTCATATTCCTTTAAGCACACACACATGCGCCATTGCCCTTATACATGCACCTTGCTAGCTAATCGCTACAAGCAATTGACCATCAGGTTTGACTTTTTGACCACTTGAATTGAATACTGTCAGCGTCCGTTTTTTGCAGATCCTCTTGAAGATCAGCAGCTTGTATTGTTTCAGACTATCCGTTGTAAATTATAGGGTCGTCATTTCCGTTGAAATGAACGAAATGTTTTATATTAATTTAAAAAATGAAATAAAATGATATTATTTTTATTTTGGTTTAAATTCTGATATGTTCTAGATTTTTTGGTTAAATACCGAATGAAACATTCCGGTTTTGTTCTGCCCGTTTCATTTCGGTCAAATAGTGTTTTTTTTAAATAATGAATAATTTTACAATATCAATCATATCTCTTAATCCGACCGTTAGATTGAGATGAAATTTTACAAGGAATCTCTTGATATATTTATATATATTATATTAAAATTTCAAAGCAATCAGAGAATGTAATTACCTTGCGAGATTGATGATGATATTTTTTCGTAATATTATACATGTTCATAATTTTATTCAGAAAAATTATTTTATTGTGTCTTTTTTTAGATTAGACGGTACAGTTCTAAATAATTTTATTTTTGAATTTGAACTATTTTTTTGAATTAATATATTTAATTATATATATATATATATATATATATATATATATATATATATATATATATATATATATATATATATATACACATAAACATTATAATCCGGAAATAACACACTAAAATGCTTTAAAATCAAAATATTTTGTTTTAATTGAAAAAACAAAACATCAACTGAAATAGTATTGACAATCTTGGTAAACTCCGAAGAGAGACGACGACGGAGAACTCGAAATAATCACCATCAGGGGCTTGCTGTCTAGTGATGGATTGATCATTTTATTCTGGCCTGATTCAGCTGAAGGGTCAAAGTGTAATTTAGCCAGCCATTATCTTGCTAACCTGCTATTTAGAGGCATGCTAATTAATCAATCTGGACCTCAAACTTTGGATAATCGATTGATCTGTCTGTCTCCCTGATTACCAGATGAGTCCCGATTATGCGAGCGACGAGTTTTTTCTTCCTTTTCTTGCTCCACAAGTTATTCCCGCAGCGCCGCAGACCATCGCTGTCGTCTTTGTGCCCGTTTGGTTTTGCGTTTTTACCGGTGGTATAAAAAAAGCTCACAAATCGTCGTTTGGTTAACGAAGCAAAATCAAATTTTGCTTATGGGGCCCACCTTTTTCACGGTACAAACCATGGACCACGGAAAGCAGGAAATTCCTGCTTTCCGTGGTGGCTGACCTGGGGTGGGGGCTGGGAATTATATATATATATATATATATATATTATAAGAATATCACAATATAATTTTTATCTCGCAATTCTAATTTTATTTTAGATGATATTTTACTATTGTTCCGGGATAAATTTAATTCGTGATAAAATTACAAGTAGCTTGATGGAAGAATAAAAACAAGTGTCTAATTTACTTGAAATATTAATTATATTTTATTATTATAATTATTAAATCTATAATATTTAAAAAATTATATATATATATATATACATATGTATATATATACATAGATGTCTTTTAAAGTAATTTCACAAGTTAAAAGCAATATGAAAAGTTTGGTAACCAAACACTTTAAAATTGTTTTTTTTTCAACCTCAAACTCAACCACAGTTTTAACCAAACACTTCACTACTTATTTTGAACCACAGTAAAAGCACTTTTTATGAAACTGTTTTTTTCCAACCTCAACCACAATAGCAACTGCAATACCAAACAGACCCTTTGTGTTTCATCCGCCGCGTGTTCCACGGTGCATGCATATGCCTGCATGGCTACCAGATAGGGTTTGTTATGTCAAGTTGGCAGAGGACCATGCCTCTCTTCATGCGTCACGCGGACAAAAGGGCCATGGCTCATAGAATTGCAGGCCCAGCTCAGTTTTCATAGCACTAGATGCAATTTAATGGGTGTAATTACAATTAAATTACTCTTTTGCTATTAGACAGAAATTGATCCTGGGGTAGTTTGGTCTTTTTATGGCTCGTTGATTCATCAAACGTTTATTTGTAATTCCCAAGGCTAAGAGGAGTGCTTTAGTATTTTTTATGTTGAGTTTTCAAATTTTCATTCCAGCAGACGTGCTGTCTGTTTATATATATTTATATTTGTTTTTTAATCTTTACAATTTTGTTTTTATTTATCATCAATTTTTTTTTATCGAATTATCTTAACCATATGATCTTTGACGCATGAAATATACATAATCTTAACATGCTGTCGGTCTAAGTTATGAATTTCTTGTGTTAACCCAGTTTTGCCTAGAACAATGTTTTTTTCTTTTTATTTTTTGTTGTTGCCGTCCTACATTGTATTACCAAATTAATCAAAATTTAACTTAATTATAAAATTTCTCTTTTCTTTATAAATATAATAACATTTTATTCTTAAATTAAAAGAATTTGATCTGATGTTACGCGGGCCACCAATCTATTAATTAGCTTAAATATAGGTTTTGTTTTTTTCAATTTCCAATAGAATGTCTCGAACTTTGGATCCTCAGTTTGTGTAAGAGTATTATTTTTGCAGACCCTATAATCATGGCTTTCAGTACTACCAAGTTCATCGCATGAGAGAGGGTGGAGGGAGAGTCTTCCTGATTTGCCAACCTAGTCTCGCATGCTGTAAATTTTGTCCTCATTAAAGCATATTGAGGTCATGCTACTTCATCAATAGAGTAGAAAAATTAACCTTGTTTTTTTTTTTATTATTATTATTAATGTTTCCTTGCCTCTTTTGTTCTTACTGGATAAAATATTAAACCCAGAAAAGTTTAATCTCAAGTTTTTTGAGTTAATAAAAAAGAAAAGGAGTGCAGCTGATGCTGCTGATAGTGTTAGGAACTGGAAGGAAGGGAGTCAGTCTGCAAAGCTACCAAACACACATGGCCAAAACTCTGACCTCTCTCTCTCTGCACCATTATATTTTTTCATATTATCTATCTTTCATTCTGAATCCTGAAACATAAGATTTTGTCATTGAGCTGCAAAAACACACGTGATGGTAACATGGTGATGGAAGAGATACCATTATATTGTTTTTGGGAACTGATCGATGGCACTGTTGAGCTTCTGACATAGAAAACCCATTTCTATATCGTCCCCAATCTTCAATCCTTATCTCTCAGAAACTAGTTTGGAATACCCATGATTTGCTTCTATCCACCTTGTTTGAGCACTGAAATGCCAGCCCTGCTCTTTTGTTGTTTTTCCTTTTGAGGATTTGAAATTCATCAGCTTGTAACCTTGACTAATGGTTAAATGCTCCTAGTGCTGTCATTTCCCAACCTTCCATGTGAAGTGGGCTAGCTAGTGACGAGCCTGCAGCAAAAAAAGTAGAGATAAAATTGGAGGTATCCAATATTTTCTACGTCATCATTGCTATTATCGAGTGCCAGTAGATGAATTAACATGACTTGGAATTATAGTACTTGGAATCTGGCAATTTCCAGGATGAAACAATCAATAGCCGTGTGACCTAAAGAGAGGAGGATGCCATTATCTGGAATGTCTGGTTAGTGAGGAACCTCAAATGACAGGCAAAAGGGTACGGATTAGATAAGTTTAAGGTATTTTTTAGCCACCAATAATCATGGGTTGCGGTTCCATTTGAACACTGAAGGGCCAGTTGGCTTTACGATATTGTTTGTTTAAATCCCAAATCAATATTGTTTGCTTTACGATGTTTCACAGGGAAGGCAATATAAGGGAAGAATGCATCTCCTCCCAGAATTTTCTATCAAAGGAAACAAGATCAAATCCAGGCTAACACTCAGATTTGATATCCCATTATTCATTGTCACATACTGTAATTGTTATTCTCATTCATTGTATAGGTAACGGTAACTTACTTATTTTATATCCTCTGCTTATATAAATCTTATACATTGTTCATCAATAAAGATTGAGTCCAATATACATTCATTGAAACAAAGTGCAGTAAAGAAATTCAATATGGTATCAGAGCCACCTACCTCCAACGAGTCACCGATCCAACTCACCACTACCATGTCGTCACCCTCTGATCAAAATCCAACAGTCAATCTCAATACTCATCCATCTTCCGCAACAAATCAACCACTCATAGCCTTCAACATAACTGCCCAGATCAATGAAAAATTGACTCCCTCTACCTTCATTCAGTGGCGTGCCCAATTCGAAGCTCTTCTCATTGGGTATGATTTACTCAAATTCGTTGAAGGAACACTACCATGCCCAACCTCCACCGGATCTGCTACCGACGAACTCTGCAAAACCCATTGGATTCGCCAGGATAAACTCATCCTGAGCGCAATATTGGCATCCACATCTCCGTCAATCACACCTCTGATAGCCACAGCAAGAACATCCTTTGATGCCTGGAAAAAACTAAAAACTTTGTATGCTAGCCGTTCAAGAACGAGAGCTATGCAATTAAAGGAGGAGCTCACCTTGATACAAAGGGGTTCCAGGTCCATTACTGAATATCTTCACGCAGTGAAGGCATTGGCAGACGAAATCGCTGTCATTGATCATCCAATTTCGGATGATGATTTAACCCTCTATATCTTGAATGGGTTAGGCACAGACTTTAGGGAGATTGCAGCCCCTATTCGTGCCCGAGAAACATCACTGGGTTTTGAAGAATTACATGACCTTCTCGTCGGTCATGATGTTTATCTTCGTCGCCTTGAAGCCGCAACCCAGCAATCTGTGATGGCTGCCAACTTTACCAAATCCCGTTGGCCTACTGCATCAGGAGGAAATCAAAATTTCCCCAGGAGAATGGACTCAAACAGACGAGCCCAGCGTGATGGACCACATGGGCAACGTGATGGGCCTCACAGCCCAGGCCGCCAATTTCCAGCAGCCCAGCGTGATGGACGCAGGCCCAACTCCTACACAGGCCGGACCAACAATCCAAACAGGCGTTACCAGCCCAAATGTCAATTGTGTGATAATGTGGGCCACACTGCAAAATCATGCTACCAATTTCAGGCCCAGCCCACATCCATCAACTACACTACCTCTTCCAGTGGAACAGATAAAAATTGGTTACTTGATTCTGCAGCCTCCCATAATATTACCGGTGATTTGAACAATCTATCTATTCACTCTGAATATGATGGAACAGACAAAGTCATCCTTGGCGACGGTTCAGGTTTGCATGTCTCACACACCGGTTCATTGGACCTGCATACACCACACCGCACTTTTACACTAAGTGACACTCTTTATGTCCCAAATCTTCGCAAAAATTTAATTTCGGTGCATCATTTTACCAAGCAAAATAATGTTTTTTGTTGAACTTCACCCTTATTATTTTCTTGTGAAGGATCAAGTCACGAGGGCACCTTTGCTAAAAGGAGCATGTAGCAATGGCATCTACACCTTCCCGGGATCCATGATGGTACCACCAAAATTTGCCAACATACATGAACGGACATGCATTGACGGTTGGCACAAGCGACTTGGGCACCCTTCCATTAAAGTTGTCCACAATTTAATTAAGAACTGCTCTTTACCTATTTTTAAAAATAAATCATTGTCTTCTATTTGTCATTCATGTTCTATTAATAAAGCCCATCGCCAACCATTTCGTGTCAATAGTCTCATCAGTCATGCACCCCTTGAACTTATTTACACTGATGTGTGGGGCCCAGCTAGTTACACTGGAATTGATGGCTCACGCTACTATCTCATTTTTGTTGATCATCACACAAAATATATTTGGTTTTACCCCATAGCTGCTAAATCCGATGTCTCCTTAATTTTTCCTCAATTCAAAAAATTTGTTGAAAATAGATTTCAAAAACCAATCCAAGCCATATATTCTGACAATGGTGGGGAATTTATTGCTCTAAATTTTTTTTTTCTAACTCATGGCATTACTCATTACACTACGGCCCCTCACACACCACAACAAAATGGCATTTCTGAACGTCGTCATAGGCATCTTGTTGAAACCGGCTTAACCTTACTTCATGATGCAAATCTCGACCCTTCCTTTTGGCCTCATGCCTTTCAAACTGCCTCATATCTCATAAATAGGCAACCCACTACCATTCTTAGTGGAAAATCTCCGTTTGAGTCGCTTTTTGGTCAAAAACCGAATTATTTAAAATTAAAAAAATTCGGCTGTCCCTGTTATCCTCTTACACGTCCATATAACTCAAATAAAATGCAACCTAAATCCAGGTTATGCATTTTCTCGGTTATGCACCTACTCAAAATGCATTCAAATGTTTTGAACCTCATGAAAATTTTTTATTTATTTCTCGTCATGTTTTATTTGATGAAAACAGGACAATCACTCCTACCACCCCACACGTGGCACCACCTGCCACTTCACACAACACACCCTTGTCTTCTCACTTACCCGTCTCTCCCGAAATTTCGAACGACACCGTGCCATCGTCGTCCTGTGCACCTCGTTCGTCGGCAAACCCATCATCGGCATCCCTGGACGATTCTCATGCCATGGCCACTGCTTCTCCAGGTAATCACTCTATCTCTCGAGCTTCATCTCCTAATTCTTTTAATAATACCCTTGATTGTGATTTACTCAACCCTAACCCCTCTCTAACCGAAGCATCACCACCATCACCCAATAGCTCCATCTCCCCATCTGAATCCCAACCACCCACTGCCATCAACCATCCACAACCTACAGAAGAAACCCAACCAAATACCCCCACACTTCAAACCCATTCCATGACCACAAGATCAATGAACCAGATATTCAAACCCAAAACTATTCATACAATATCCAAGCACCCTCTACCCCACACAATTGAACCGACCAGTGTCAGCCAAGCCATCTCAAACCCACAATGGCGTCAAGCCATGTCATCCGAACTCACTGCCCTAATGCAACACAGGACATGGGATCTTGTGTTACCCTCTTCTGATTGCAAACCCGTAGGCTGCAAGTGGGTTTTCAGAGTCAAACGCCATGCGGATGGTTCTGTGGACAGATTCAAGGCTAGGTTAGTAGCCAAAGGTTATCATCAACGTCCTGGTATAGATTATTTTGAAACATTTAGCCCAGTAATTAAACCGGCCACTATTAGAACTGTTTTATCTATTGCTGTGATGCTTGGTTGGTCCTTGAGACAATTAGATGTTAATAATGCGTTTTTACATGGAAAATTGATTGAATCAGTGTTCATGATGCAGCCACCAGGGTTCAAAGATCCATCAAAACCTAACCATGTTTGCAGGTTAAACAAGGCTATCTACGGCCTCAAACAGGCCCCTCGAGCATGGTTCTCGGCTCTCAAAAGTGCCATTGTGCAGCTGGGCTTTCACAACTCTTTAGCCGATTCCTCACTTTTTATTTATAATCACAATTCTGTCTTATGCTATTGCTTGGTTTATATTGATGACTTAGTTATTACTGGAAATAATCATGTGTTTGTGACTAATGTTGTGAAGCAATTAGGTGAAAAATTCTCCCTCAAAGATATGGGTGACTTGCATTTCTTCCTAGGGGTTGAGGTAATACCAACTACTGCAGGCTTATTCCTCTCCCAACACAAATACATCCGTGAGCTTCTAGCAACAACAAGCATGAGCGGAGCCAAGGACATATCCACACCACTCTCCACATCCCAGGCACTTCAGCTGAACGACGGCACTGCTGCTGTGGATAGCTCTGAATTTCGACGAATCCTGGGCAGTCTCCAATATCTATCCCTAACGCGTCCTGACATCTCGTTTGCAGTCAACAAGCTCTCTCAATTTATGCACAAGCCCACAATCACTCACTGGACAGCAATCAAGAGGCTTCTCCGCTACTTGAAGCAAACCCTTCTCCATGGTATCCAACTTCGCAAAGGAGGGTCTCCAGTTCTACGCACATTTTCCGACGCTGATTGGGCTGGAAACTTGGACGATCGCACCTCCACATCAGCATACATCAGTTTTTTGGGCTCCAATCCCATATCTTGGAGCTCCAAAAAACAACGCGCAGTTGCCCGCTCCTCCACTGAAGCGGAGTACCGAGCTCTAGCTAGTGCAGCTTCAGAAACAATCTGGCTAGCCACTCTTCTCAAGGAACTCGCAGTTCCTGTCCAGAACACCCCACAACTCCTATGCGACAATCTTGGTGCCACACACTTGAGCTTTAATCCTGTGCACCATTCCCGGATGAAACACATCCAAATCGACCTCCATTTTGTACGTGACCTGGTGCAAAATGGCAACCTTCAAGTTCAGCATGTGCACACTCAAGATCAGCTAGCCGATTTGTTAACGAAACCCCTATCTCGCCAGCGGACAGAACTGTTACGGTCCAAGATTGGCCTTGCCGATGGAAGCCCAATCTTGAGGGGGCGTATAAGGGAAGAATGCATCTCCTCCCAGAATTTTCTATCAAAGGAAACAAGATCAAATCCAGGCTAACACTCAGATTTGATATCCCATTATTCATTGTCACATACTGTAATTGTTATTCTCATTCATTGTATAGGTAACGGTAACTTACTTATTTTATATCCTCTGCTTGTATAAATCTTATACATTGTTCATCAATAAAGATTGAGTCCAATATACATTCATTGAAACAAAGTGCAGTAAAGAAATTCAATAGGCAAGACCCTTTTTATCATATACTCAGCTGGCTAGCATAGATTGGCCCCGCATCTTACAAGTCCCGTTTCTCTTCTGGGTCATGATCCGATTATAAGAGGAGGTTTTCATTATGATTTTATCAAGCTGATGCCTCAGTGACATGTAAATAAAAAAAAGTAGCAGCAGTTATTGATATTTGATAGTTTACCAACTTTGCTGTCCATAAAATGGTATAAATGCCAACTGAAATCACTCGCGCAAACCATGCAAGGTGACATGAGATTTTTAATATCCCATCAGAGGGCACATTGGATTCCTCCTCTGTGGATGGATGGAGAGGGAGAAAGACTTGATCAGGATAATACAAGGTCTGTTGTTTTGTCCGTTTGGCTCTCCAATTGTCTTTTATTGATGGGATTTTCTTACATTCCTTGAGGATTTACTTTATTTCAACTAGCTGTCTCTGAACAGCCGAGAGATCCCTTCCAATGAAGAAGCATCCGGTTAAATTTCAAATAAAAAATCACTGATAAGTGCAGTGAGATGCAAGCAATCAGAATCCAAGGAAACATTCAATATCGTGTCGTCTCCCCCCCCCCCTTCTGCCTCGTACGATGAAGTAAATGCTAAGGCACATGGTGCCCATTGGGCGAGGGAAGAAAACTCAAATATATTTCTTGTCCTTTTTCCTGTGTGTTTTTGCAGAACTCAGAATTATTGTATTTTGTATCTAATGTGAAGAGCAGCTAGTGTTTTCTTTGTCACTTCCTCTTCAGGATGATTAAAATGACAAGAAATTGGTGAGGAAATTCCTCTGGTTGCTTTAAAGCAGAAACATCGAACCAAATATCTTGTCGTTCTTTTCTTTGATTTAAACCTTACATGCTTTATTCAAGATTAATTAAGAATATCTTTGGAGATCAAAAGTGCTTAACTTTTTAAAGGGTATTAAAATATTTAAATAAAGATACATGATTTTTCCCAAATAAAGTTAATTTTGGCTGGTAAAATTAGAAATTCTATCAATGTCAACCCGTAAAGGAAACCAGGCATTCTTGTGCTTTCGCTGGTGCCAGTGGTGGGGGCTAAAGTTAGCTCAAACCCTCTTACTTCTCTTTAATAAGAACCGAAGATGAAACCAATTTGTTTTGTTGAAACCAGTTCATGAATGGCGGTTCAATGTTAGTTGAAAAATAAATAAAAAAGAACACCGTAGACTCTGTGTAACTTCTTCCAGCTAGTTTAAAAAAAAACCAATCTGCAAGTGGGTCTTTGCCTAGCGGTTGAAGGGACTTGATTTCTTCCTTTGCACCAGGGTTCAAGTCCCACCATGCATGCCTGTCACCCCCGCGGTGCCTTATATGCTCACTGGGTTTGCAGGATGTTCAATGAGTACAAGAATTAGTTGTGATGCGTGTAAACTGCCTCAAACATCCCGATTATAAAAAAAAAAACCGATCTCCAGAGTGGACTGCTACTAAATAAATTTTCCCATAGTCTAAATTGAAAGCAACTGGGCATGATTGTAGTTTTATGGCCCAATCAAATGCCCTCCACTGTTCCAGGGACACTCCCCACCCCACTGTTTGACGAATCATTTCCATATCACTTTCTTATCATTACCTTAATTGCTCTGTCTGTCAATGCATCACTTCAACCACACTCTTCTGAAACCTAAACTAGTAATGATTCCAAGGCCTGTGATTTAATCTGAAAAGTTATGTTGGAAGGTGATCTTCACTTTGGATGATAACTTTTAATCACAGATATAATTAAAGTGTGCATAAAAGTAAATTTAAATCAGCATCTTTCTAAGCTGTCAAGTGGGATCAGCTGATTTTTACCACTTCACATCAGAAAAGAAATTTTCAAATTTATATGCAACTCATATCCCACCACAAAAGAAGGATATGACTGAAGATTCACATAGCTTGAAGGCAACTCATCAGGTTTTCCTTTTCTCCCTGTCAAAATACCACGATCACTTCTCAATTCTGGACTCGGTGGAAACAATTTCTTGAATAGAATAGCAGTATATGGTTTTCTCTTGACATTGTTGCCTATTTTACTATAAATTATTAAGCAGCATGTTAATGAGCCAGCCATGTGAAGCAGACGCAGGAACAAGAAAAGTTCAGGCAAGAATTGTCTAGCCAAGTGATTCAGAAATAATATAAAACGGAGTAGGAATTTTTAACAAATCCATGTGACGTTAATCTAGTACCGTATCCAGGAGTTTCTCGGTGTGAGAGAGTGAGTGGATTATGCCTTGCAGAAGATTAAACTCCAGTCTGCTTTGCATTATTTTTAAAAATACGCTTGGCTTGAAGAAAACATAAAATTGATGATCTTGTTCTTAGTGATTTTTAATGGTTCTGATGTAAGAAATAAAATAAGAATTTTAAAAATTTATTTTGATATATTTTTAATCGAATCCTCTGCACTGCAATAACAAGCATATCACCCTAAAGATGGGATCATGCAGCATAATTCTATTATTAAAAAATCACATGGTGCTTGTCGCTGTTTTTTCAGGGAGGAAAGAAGCTAACAAAAATGGCTGCTATTGTATAATTGACATCTCATATTTCCACCACCAAGTATTTTCAGCGAGCGTTGTTTTCCTTTTCTAATGATGTTCATGAATACCCATCGTCTGGTTAGAATCTGAGTTTGCTAGACAAAAAAAAATGCAGAAAGCAACGGGGCAACTCGCAGCATCACATGGCAAACACTTGGGTAAATTATTGAGCGAATGGCACATGGCAATTATCGATGAGAAGTGTATTTGCAAAGAAAACCTAGCTAAAAACAGGGGTTCATGTGATTCAGGAAAACACAGCCACCTTGAGTGTGCCATTATTCCTACAAAACCACTAAACATCTTGCAAAGGCTATTTTGGTGCTGGGAAAATACCCAAAACCATCATTACATGTAACAGACGCTTTACCTCCCACATCCTAGGCTGTCAATTCTGTTATGATCTGTGTCCGGAATAACAAGATACATTTCGTTTCAATTCAAAAAACAAAACAAACCAGAACAAATTTTATCTGACTCAGAATCTCGGTCCGTTCAGGAAATTCTGCCCGTTCTGGTTCAGTCCCGACCAAAATAGTGTTTTTTTAAATAATTAATAGTTTTACAATATCAATCATATCTCTTAATTAGACAGTTAGATTGAGATGAAATTTTACGAGGAGTCTCTTGATATATTATGTTAAAATTTCAGAGCAATCAGAGAATTTAACGACCTTGCGAGATTGATGATGACATTCTCGTAAGATTATCCAGGTTCATAATTTTGTTCAGAAAAATTATTTTATTGTGTCTTTTTTTAGATTATTTTTTTCTCATTTTTATTATTCAACAACGAGTATATTATGAATTGAACTTTATAATTTGTTTTGATTTGCTTTATTTAAGGTTATTGTGGTGTTATAACGTAGGTCACACATTTGAAAAGTTAACCTAGGTTGACTCAGTGTGATCCAATATATCGTCAGTTCAATTTTTTTTATGATGTCAACTTGATTTTTTTTAGTTAAACTATATTTTTATCAATTTTTCATGTTATCTTTGAACTCATCAAGTCGATCGAGTTATATTAGTTCAACTCTCATTTTTTTACTTATCTTTGAAATTTAAATTGCACAATTATAATAATTTAATTTTTGGATTTAAACTAAATTTTTTTTGTTGAATTATATAAACATAAATAGTACAACCCCGAAATGAAATGCTGAAATACTTCAAAACCAAAACATTCTGTTTTAATTAAAAAAACAAAATACCAACCGAAACGGAATTGACAACGCTTCAACTTTCATGAAAACATGTCTCGGTTCTGATCTTGGCCAGTATGGAGTCTGGATAGAACTCGATCGTTCTCTTCCATTTCATCTAAGAATCTATAAGAAAATACATCCATCAATTTAAAATCTATTACTATAAATATTAATATTATTACCATAAATATGGAGTCTTATTGCATGGCAGCAGCTCTCTTTGGCTTTAATACATCTTGATTAAACCTCCATTTCAGGGGCTATTAACTATTAGCTAGAAAAATGATTAACCCTCTCGTGGGCTATTAGCTAGAAAACCGAGATATTGAACCTGCTCGTTTTTTATTTCAAAAATGTTTTTGAATATTGTTTTTTGTTTTCGGTGTATTAATATTGACAATAAATTTAAAAAATAAAAAAAATATTATCTCAAAGTAATTCTAAACAAAAACTGCTCATAACCGTTCAAACTAGGTGCCAGCCTTGATCAGTTGGGGCTGTGCAGTCCTACCCTAAATTGATTGCAGGGAAGAATTTAAGAAACAATTCTGAAGAGGTTTTCCAAAATAGCATACTAGGCTAGGCATTTTATAGGAGTTCCCTTTTCATGAAAATGGGACAGCTTATTGACCTCTAAATGCAGGGCCGAAGAATTAATCTGAATGTTACAAGTATCAAATTAGCTATTTGGTCTACATGTGCCAGCATCATGATGCATGGATATGAATCTGGTGTGCAAATGCTTGCACACACAACCTAGTAGTCATGCTCCAGCGAGCTTATAATATGGTCATTCAAGAAAAATAACTGATGTAAAAACAATTTATGAGATTGTATATTCAATAATGGAAGTTTACAGGGGTTAATCATTCTCAGGAAACCTCATTTCTTGAAAGTGTAAAGATTTGTGACGATGTATAAAATTTTGATCTTTAATCTACATCATTGGAAAAATTGCATATTACAAGAAAGAATAAAAAAAAAAACCAGGTAGCGGGGGAAAATGAGCAGAAGGAGATGATTTTTCTTTTAATGTACATCATTGGGAAAATTGCAAACTACAAGAAGAAAAAAAAACCAGGTAGAGGGGAAAAATGAACTGAAGGAGATGATTAGACGTATCTGTTAGCACTTAGCAGCAATGCCACCTTCATTCTGTAGGCATTTCATAAATCCCTCTACTGTCTAACTCCTCTGGAAGAAAAGGGGTAACCAAAAAGCTAATCATCATCAGAGTCCATAGTTGGACTCCTTGAGCAGCTCTCCTGCTGATGGAGTTCTAACAATCTGGCTTCTGGATTGCAGAGACCTGTTTAATAATTAATAATCGTGTCATCAGAACACCGTATATGTTTACAGTCCGACGAGAAATATTCAATGAGAAGTCTTGTGAGAAATAAAATGATGCAGTTTCAAAAAAAATGATTTAAAAGTTCTTGGCATAACAAACATCTGAAACAGGGACAGCTTTTTCTTGCATCAGAAGTGAAACAGAATAGCCTGTGTGTATATATGCTCATGTCTGTAAAATAATAGCAGAAGTGGAATTCATACTGTTCATTTTGATTCTATTTTCTATATGGCTGATAAGGATACCAACCTGAACACTTGGGAATGTCCCATACCGCAATTGATGACGGTGTACACTCTGGTGAGCATAACGCTCTGTTATCCTCATGATTAACATTCATTGCCAGCATCCATGCACCGATCGTAACATCCTCATTGCTGAACATCCGAAAGCTGATAATTCAAGAAAACAGGAAGGGTTACATGGAATGAAGTGACCGTCTCTAACTTACATTAAGAATCTAAAAGTTCCTCAGTATACATATTATGATTGTCTACTGAAAATTTCCAAATATAATGTGGCATTTCATGATCTTATCTTATCTATACAACAAGCAAGCAGGGGGACCACTCATGGCATGTTCTTGCTATTTCAAGTCAGAAGCGAGGCAAGTCCCAATCAAGCTTTCAATAGGTCGTGGGCATGGTAAAATCAACCAAAAAAGGCTTGTTAGTATAAAATCCAACAAAGGTTTTTCCTGGTTGACTTGGGCATTGGGCTTCATTGTGCCAGTTTGATTGATCACACAGTTTGTTTGAGGTGAAAAACATCTTTTCAGCTACTTTGTTTATTAAAAAAACAAAAATTCAACCCAATGGTACTTTGACATGAAGCTACTTGACTACCATGAAGAATTTGTCAAAAAACATGCACGAGAACTACAACAAAGAACATTTTTATGCAGTGAAGAAAGCTCACAAATTTAATTTAGAGCTAGAAACTGTGTTTGAGTGAGGGAGAGGAGAAACAAGCAAAGTATTCTCTCTATATGCTTGCCACTTTAAGTTTAAACTACAAAAAATGTTTTGGGGTTAGCCCAAACCCAACTTTGAGATTAAGACTATCGGCTCAAGCTCACACCAATCATTAAAAATTGAGCTCCAAGCTTAAATTAAATAGTTAAACACAAGTTGAGAGTATTTGGTGCTAAATGGATGGCTTTAACTTGACCAGTTGAAAAATGATAGTTTATCAAACAGCACAAGCCCCATCCTGTTGCTTTGGTGCAATTTGGCAAGAGTCAATCTCAGAATTTTGCTGCTATCTTGCTTGTGTTACTACTCAGAGAGAAGAAAGGCAATAGCATGGCAGGGAAGTGATATGGAAGATTAAGCAGGCAATGTTGACCAAGACCAAAACCTCGAGGTATCTAAAGTAAAGTGCATACTTATATTCCCTAACACGCAAAATATTAAATAAAATGTCAGCTTGCTTTTGGATGCAGAACATTCAAGGTCGACAAGTTCTTGACCATCATAAGTAATATATCGGCATTCATCCATCCATTTTTTTATTTGTTTTTGCTTTTTATGACCTAACAAGCCCATCATCAATGAAGTGCCAAAACCAGGGCAGAGCTAAAGCAAAATTTATAATAAATTAACAAGTCATTGAAAATTTCCAAATATTAAAATTGTGGAATAAAACTAATTTGAAAAATAAATTATGTGAAATTTTTTTATGCATATGAAAATGCAAAACATTTCACAAGACTTTTATACTAAAATTATGTGTTTTCAGGAGCTAAACCAGTTTCTATCAAGATTATTTAGTAACTAAAGAGGTCTACATTAAAAATTAAATCCATGATATAATAATAATAATAAAAATTATGGTCAATGATTAAAATTCTTAAATAGCGATAAAGCATAATTTTGTGTCAATAACATATCTCTAATTTCTTCTTCAAAAGAAAAAAAAACTTTAATTTCAATTCCAATAGACCAAATCATTTGAATTATTTTTTATCAACATATAATTAAAAGATTTGAAATATAGAGTTACCTTGTGTTAAGAAAATGTGAAAATAAATGAATATTGGTTTGTAGAGAGGATACATTTTCATTGTTTACATATATAATATATAACTAGTGATGTTTATACAACTTAAAGAAACTACAAGGACACCAGTTACGAAGGTATAGCTCTAAACAAACAAGTTCATAGAATATATTCTGCGCATATTTTTTTTGTTACATTTCAATGATTCCCGTGGTGGAATTTGCTTGCATACCCCAATATATTGGGCATAATATCATCACAAATCACTCATTTGCTTGATATCTTGGTTTGTTTGTTTAATGCAATGTGTAAGGGCTTTATGTTGGGAAAAAATGGAAATGTAAGTAGTAAAGCAAGGCAGATTTTACAAACACTTAACACTATACAAAGAAATATTTTCTAGCAGGGGTTGCGAGGGACCCCCTAGCCACCTCCAGCCTCTGCCATTGTGCTAAAATAACAAGAGATAATTCTGTCACGGAATTTGATTCTATCAGTTACGGGATTTGATTTTGTATTAATTTAAGAATTGATTTTCATTTATTAGGGCTGTAAATACTTACCCTGTAAAAGATACATGGAGATCTATATAAAGGTAGAGAAACCCAACAAATGGGGTATTTAGACCAATTTTGTCATGGTATCTACTGATTTATGAATCATTGTGTGTAACGACAATTTTTTTTTCTTTCGTTCTTGATCTGTGTCAAGCAATTTGTGTGGGTTCTTTGGTGGTGGCTGTCGTCGTATTGTTCTGTGGTTGTGGTGGAGATCAGTGATTTTTTTGGCCAGGTTTTCTGTGGTGGTCGTGTGTTTGGGTCTTCTGGTCTGTTCTGTTTTGGGCGTGGTTTCCTGTTGTGGCTGGGTTGTCAGCAGTCTCTGTAGTAGTCGGAAGTCTTGTTGTGGTTGAAGAGATGGTCAGCATTTTGGGCATTGTCGTCGAAGTTCACGCCGCTCTACTCTGTGAACGCTTGTTAAAGAAGTCTCGAACGACATCGTTTTCTATCACTTTCCTTTCTCTTGTGGGCTCTGTTTTTGTTGTGGCGTGGACTGACAGCAAAACAATTGTTTTGTGGGCTTCTCTTTTGTTCTGTGGGCTCTTTTGTAGTGGACTTTGATTTGGGTTGTGTCTTATGGGCTTTCATTTATGCAACCCCTCTCTTGTGTTCCTGGGTCTGATTCATTTGGGTCTCAATAACAGGGCTTGTATAAATTAATTGGGTTGAATTTTAACTACTTGGGCTGATTTTCCAAGATTTGCATCATGTTTATAGAAAATAATATTATTCGTTTTACTGAGAAAATTTTTTTTGCGTGGGAATTTCAATTTAAAATGTTCCTGAAAAGAAAAGAATTATCAAATCATATTGATAACTCTACCCAAATTCTCACTGATGAAAAGGAATTTGCTCAATGGGAGGTCCATGATGCTAAGGTGATTTCTTGGCTATTAGAAACTATTGAGCCTCATCTTGTCACCAATCTTCGATGTTTCACTACGGCTCAAGCTATGTGGGCCTATCTACATTGCATTTATCATCAAGATTACAACGTTCGCAAATTCCAATTGGAATTGGAAATTAGCAGTTACAGTCAAGGTAATTTGACCATTGAGCAATTTTATTCTGGTTTTATCTTTCCTTGGATATCTTCTTAGAGGATTTATTGCGCGAGGTGCAACGATTATCCACTCAGATGGGTATAATTTCTAAGAAGGTTTTTCCTGAGACTGTAACTATAGCCTATGCCGTGCAAAGGAGGGATGTACAAGGTAATTTGACCATTGAGCAGTTTTATTATGGTTTTATTAATATCTAGAGTGAGTATTCTGCTATTGTTCATGCTAAGGTTCCCACAGCGACTCTGGCGGCATTCCAAGCGGTTTATGCAGAGTCAGAGTGATCAATTTTTGATGAAACTTCATCATGAATTTAAGCATGTTAGAGCCAGTTTATTGAACCGTGATCCGGTTCCTTCCTTGAATATCTGATTGGGGGATTTATTGCATGGGGAGCAACAATTATCCACTTAGATGGGCATAACTTCTGAGAAGGTTTTTCTTAAGGCTGTAACTGTAGCCTAAGCCGTGCAAGGGAGAGGGGCGCACAAGTTGCAATGTTTCAGTTATAAGGAGCTTGGTCACATTGCTCGTCAATGTCTGAAGAAAGTTTGCAACTAATGCAAGAAATCTGGTCACTTCATCAAAGACTGTCGAGTGCGACAATCTCAAGCTTTTCAAGCTACTGTCCAGGCTTCATTTCCTGCACTCCCCACTGTAAGCTCTGAATCATCTGTTCTCACTTACTATGATTCAACAGATGATTATGTCGGCTTTTACGACTCTAGGCCTATAAGGTACACCTCTTTTCTCCACTTCCTCTTGGTTGCTCATTCGAGTGCTTCTAATCATATGACGGATAGTATGACGGATCTCTATGATGCTTGAGTATGACAACACACAGTCTATTCAAATTGCTAATGGTAGTACACTTCCTATTACTACCAAGGTTGTCAATACCGTTTTGTTTTGGCCGAAACATTTCATACCAATAAAAAAACAAGACAAAACAAGATCATTTTCAACTCGATTTAAATTTCGGTCAATTTCAGAAATTTCAGCCAAATACCGGCCAAAACACTAGTATTGTTTTGTTTGTGCCGTTTCGGCTACATAAACAAATTATTTTACTTTTCAACCCTTAAGCCAGCACACATCCCCAATGCAATGGATGTCACCGACCTAAGCCATACACCCATCCAGGTGTTTATATTTATACACAAAATCCCTTACCTTCTCAGTTGTTTGTCCGATGTGGGATGAATTGAGTGAGGCAAAGTGGAAACCATATTTTTGCTGATTGACACAAAGGTGAAGAGTATATAACTTGAGGCAAATATGTGGGGAAAGCCATTTGTCCGATGTGGGACAAATTTCATTGATTTGTCCAGCTAGGCAAATCAATACAATTTGTCCCACATGGACAAATCAATTTGTCTGAACAAATTGTAAGTGTGTGTGTGTATATATATATATATATATTTTTTTTAAAAATATATTATAAATAAATAAAATTTTGTGATGATTTTATAATTTTTTGGTTTTTAATTTTTTCATATATATAATTAATTAATTATATATAAATAGTACAACCCCAAAACGGCGTGCCGAAACGTTCCGTACCAATAGAAAAAACAAAACGCCCATCGAAATGGTATTGACAACCTTGGTTATTACTGTTGATAATTTGGGTTCTTTATTTAAAAATGTTTCTCTCCTGAATTATCTACCAGCTTGATTTATATTGGACAATTTGTGGATGATAACTATATTGTTCATTTCTCTCGTGGTGGTTGTATTGTGCAGGATCAGGTGTCGGGGACAATGATCGCGAGAGGGTCTAAAGTGGGATGTCTTTTCCTCTATATTTTTCTATTCCTAATGTTATTTCTTTTGCTTGTACTGCTAATAATAATGAAGTATGACTTAAGAAATTGGATCATCCCAATTCTGTTGTCTTAACTCATCTTTTGAAACATGGTTTTTAGGGCAATAATAATTCTTTTTCCACATCTTTTGATTGTGCTACTTGTCTTGGTAAGAGTAAAACTTTACATTTTCCTATGCATGGTAGTCGTGCTTCCACTTGTTTTGAAATTGTGTGTACTGATGTTTTAGGTGTTAGTCCTGTTGTTTATCATGGACAATATTGTTATTATGATGAAGGTTAGCTAAAGAGATCAATTTATGATGAAATTGAGATCTGAATATGAACCATTTCGTGTCTCCCTAATGAATAGAGATCCAATCCCATTTCTAGATGTTTGTTTTGGAGAACTATTGCGTGAAGAACGTCTCCATACTCAGAACATCATGGAACAAACCAGAGTTACTCATGCGGCCTATGCTGCCTACAGTAGAGGGAGAGGATCTAAGATGAAGAAAACACAGTATTACAGCTACAAGAGGTATGGACACATTGCACCTCACTGCCCAAACAAGGTCTGCAATTATTGCAGACAGCTTGGACACATTGTTAAGGAGTGTCTCATTCGACCACCTTCACGATTCAATAAGAATCAGCACACAACCAACATTGCAAGTGTGGTCACTAGTAATGTGTCTTCTACAGAAACAACCTTAACCAGAGAAATGATGCAAGAAATGATTGTAAGTGCATTTACCACACTTGGCCTTTCTACTTGGATATTAGACTCTGATGCTTCTAATCACATGACAAATTCTTTGAAAGGATTAAGAAATCTTAGAAAATACCATGGAATTTCAAAGATCCAAACTTGTCATAACCCAATTTTGGGTTATTCCCAAAAACTAGATGAAAATAAAAAAAAATAAAAATAAAAAAGGCTAGTGTCGGTAGGAAAATCAAGGTGAAATTTTGGATGTTTTTGAGAGCTCGATCGTACCTCTTTTGTGCACAAAAATGAAGAAATCGCAGATTCAAGGCTAAAGTAATTTATTATCGGATAAATCTGCGTAAAAATAAAGTCGAAAGATATAATTATATTTTTATGGGCCAGTTTGATTTAATCGTTGGCTAATTTAAAAGTGTAATTATTTTTGAGAATTAATTTAGGGTCCAATCGAAGGATTTAATTAAGTTCAAGGACTTGATTATACTTTAAATTGGTCAAATTAATTTTATTAAGGGCTTAATCGATGAAAAATCAAGTTTTTGAATTTAATTCGGGTTCAATTGATGAGATTGGAATTTTCGGAGATCACATTGAATTTTTTTCAAGCCCAATTATGCGAAATCGGGGGGCCAAATTGAGCGAATTAAGAGTCTAATGGTCAATTGAGGTTTAAATCGTGCAAATCAGAAACCAAGTACCAGAATAAAAAAAAGGCGTGCAAAGCTAAGGTTGCTAGCGAAATTTTAACGGGATGCAATTGCATAAAATTGAAAGTTTAAAGCCGATTGAGGGTTCAATTAGAACAATTATAAAATAAGGGACCAAATTGATTTTTTGCCTTCTCCCAACTTGCAGGGAGAAGAAATAATACAGATAATGCCTCCATATCCGCAAAGCAAACACCACAGCTGCTAGCTCCAAATCATGTACTGGATAGTTCACCTCATGTGGTTTTAACTGTCTGGATGCATAAGCAATTTCCCTTCCGTGCTGCATAAGTACACAACTCAAACCCTTACTAGAAGCATCGTTATACACGACAAATCCCTCTTGTTCTTTTGGTAAAGCCTATACTGGGGCTGAAGTTAACCTGAATTTTAACTCTTGAAAACTTGTTTCACACTCCTTTGACCATTCAAACTTAACTTCCTTCTGAGTTAGCCGAGTCATTGGAGAGGCTATCGTAGAAAATCCTTCTATAAATCTTCTATAATATCCAGCTAAGCCCAGAAAACTACGAATTTCAGTCACATTCATAGGTCTTTCCCATCTCAATACTGCTTCTATCTTCTTTGGATCCACACTGATACCCTTCTCCGATATCACATGACCTAAAAATACTACTTCATTCAGCCAAAATTCACACTTACTCAGCTTCGCATACAACTTATTTCTCCTCAAGGTCTCTAACACTTCTCTCAAGTGATTTGCATATTCCATTTGTGACGAAGAATATATTAGTATATCATCAATAAACACTACTACAAACTTATCCAGATAGGATCGAAAAACCTGATTCATCAAATCCATAAATATCGTTGGGGCATTAGTTAATCCAAAAGACATCACCACAAACTCATAATGCCCGTAGCGAGTTCTAAAAGCTATTTCTGCATATCTTTCTCCTTTATCGTCACCTGATGATACCCTGACCTCAAGTCTATTTTTGAAAATACATATGCCCCTTTTACCCGATCAAACAAATCATGGAAGGGGGAACTTATTTTTTACAGTCACTTTATTGAGCTGCCTGTAATCTATACAGAGCCGTAATGTTCCATCTTTCTTTTTAAGAAATAACACAGGAGCCCCCTAAGGTGAAACACTAGGGCGGATAAACCTTTATTCAACAATTCTTGTAACTGTATTTTCAATTCCACCAATTCTGTAGGCGCCATTCGATACGGTGCCTGAGCTACTGGTGTAATTCCATGCAGTGTTTCTATCAAAACTTCTACTTCTCTCTCAGGTGGTAGCCCGGGTAATTCCTTTGGAAACTCTCTTACTACAGGTATTTTATCCAATTCTATTCCTTTCTTTTCCAAATCTACTACATAGGCAAGATAAGCTGTACATCCCTTTCTTAATAGTTTCCTAACCGTCATGACCGAAATTATACTATTTGGTATGACGTTCCTCTCTCCTCTAAACTCTACCCTCCTACCACCCTCATCTTGGAGAGTTACCGTTTTAGTAAAATAATCTATTTGGGCTCTGTATGTTACTAGCCAATCCATTCCCAAAATCATACAAGTCTAGTGGTAATAAATCTACCCTCATTTCCACATCTCCTATTTTTACCCGACAACCCCTATAAACATACTCTATAAGTATAGTTTCCCCTAGAGGTGTACCAATTACTACCCTTTTTCCACTCTCATAGGTTGCACTTTCAATTTATCTTTCCATTTTCTAGCTATAAAGGAATGGGTAGCACCAGGATCAATCAATGTATATACATGTTGAGATTCTAATAGTAAAGTACCTGCAACAACATTAATGGCAGCTTGCACATCTTCCCAAAGTTGTCAATACCGTTCCGGTCGCCGTTCCAGTCGCCGTTCCAGTCGCCATTCCGGTTTTTTGAATGGAACGGAACGTTCCGGTTTTGGAGCGTTCCGGCGTGCCGTTTCGGTGTCGTACTTTTGATATATATATATATATATATATATATATGAAAAAAATTAAAAATTAAAATATAATTTTTATTTTTTATAAAATCAAAGTTAACACAACATTTTTTTATATATATATAAGCTACAAGGTGTAAGCCTGTAACGTTAAAGTTACAAACTAATACAAACAATTGATTGTTTGATTTGTCCAGCGGACAAATCACTGGATTGATTTGTCCAGCTGGACAAATCAATTCTATCCCACATCGCTAGATTGTGGGATAGTCTTAGAGTCTGCAGGTTTAAAGTTTCAAATGTATACCACATCGGCCAAAAATGATTTCACACAAAGAGTTTTCTCTATAAATATAAATCAAGAAGTCACTAGATAACATGCTCACCGGGTCTATTCTTAGGCTCAGTTCACCGGGTCTGTTCTTAGGCTTAGTGAAATTTATGTATAAATAAAAAAAACTAAAATATTAATTTGATAAAAATAATTAAAATTCTTGAGTAGAATTTTTTGGCCGAAACGGAATGCTCGGAATGATTCCGAGGCGTTCCGGCCGAAATTTCCGGAACAAACCGGAATTAAAACAACGCCGTTTTGTCTCGGTTTTTTGAATGGAACGGTACGTTCCGGCCGGAACAGAATTAACAACTATGCATCTTCCTCAGTCATACAGAAAACTCTTCCTTAAGCTCCCCTTCCTTGTACTCGTGGTCGGCCTTGAACAACACTAGTCTCAGACTGGGCAGGTCTACCCGGCCTGTCCACGGTCACAGACCGCTGCTGACCTTGTCCTGAAAAACCTTGTCTCTGCGTCTGCCCCATAGTCCTCTGAGGACACTCCCTCCTACGATGCCCCGACTCTCCACAATAATAACATGCAACATCTAGATAGGGGCAATCCCTCCATCTATGTTCCTGTCTACATATAAAACATCTGCCAGATGTGACCGAACAATCTCCAGGATGTCTACGCTCGCATCTCACACACAGGGGATAAGTAGTCATCCTGGAGCCCTTTGCGACTCCTCCTGGTAAACTAGTCTGTGGTCGTGACCACCCTCCCTGTGAGCTCTGCATAAGTCTACTCGATGTACCGCCTGATCCAAGATTTCCTCCCATCTTTCTGAACTGACCAAAATGTCCTCCTTTTCCTTTTTTTGGAAATGGAGGTCTCCCTGTAAATGATGTAGGCTCCTTACGCTTTTCTGTTCCCATAGTACCCTGTCCATCACCTTCTCGTCGCCCTGTGGCTGCCACGGCCTCTAGAGATTGAGCGACCACTATAAAATCTTTTACTGTCGGAAACTGCAAGGCAGCCAATCACATCCTCAGCTCCTGTCGAAGTCCATCTCGGAGTCTCTCCATCCGATGCTGCTCAGTCGGTAAATAAATAGAAGCAAACATAGACATGTCTTGAAACCGCCTCTCATATTCCAATACTGTCATATCTCCCCGTGTAAGAGCCAAGAACTCTTGTTCTTTGATCTTTCGATGCTATTGAGAATAATACTGGTTCTCAAACTCTGTCCTGAAATCCCTCCATCTAAGCGTCTCAACAGCCCGTCTCTCTTTAACAATATCCCACCATGTCTGGGCTCTATCCGATAATAGCTGAGTAGCACAATCCACTCGGAGCTCTGCTGGTATTGCTATTTGATCCATAGATCTCTCTATCTTTCATAACCATCACCGATCTATCTCAGCATCCTCCTCTCCCATAAATGCCTCACAACCTAATTCTCTCAGACTCTTTACCCATCGAACTAAGGTGACCACATTATCCCTGACGGTAGTACTCAATGGTCCCACCATCTCTGTCATCACTGCACGAACCAACTGTGCAAAATAAATTGGATCTAAGTGTATAATAGTAATTTGCCATTAAATCTACCCTTAATGAATATTTAAATGCCATTGAAAACAAAACATATAAGCTCTCCTCTCTTCTATTAACTGCCGAATGGGCAGAAACAAACCAACTATGTTTTGTTTTCAATGAGCAGACGATATTTGATGGAGATGGGCAGGGGACTCAGCCCCCACCAACAGTAGCGCCTGCAGTAGCACCCGCAGCACCCCCTGGGGTAGCACCTCCACCATATCCAGATCCAGTTTATTTTGCACAGTTGGTTCATGCAGTGATGATAGAGATGGCGGGACCATTGAGTACTACCCTCAGGGATAATGTGGTCACCTTAGTTCGATGGGTAAAGAGTGAGAGAATTAGGTTGAGGCATTTATGGGAGAGGAGGATGCTGAGATAGCTGGGCGATGGTTATGAAAGATAGAGAGGTTTATGGATCAAATAGCAGTACCAGCTGAGCTCCGAGTGGATTGTGCTACTCAGCTATTATCGGATAGAGCCCAGACATGGTGGGATATTGTTAAAGAGAGACGGGCTGCTGAGACGCTTAGATGGAGGGATTTCAGGACATAGTTTGAGAACCAGTATTATTCTCGACAGCATCGAAAGATCAAAGAACAGGAGTTCTTGGCTCTTACACAGGGAGATATGACAGTATTGGAATATGAGAGGCGGTTTCAAGACATGTCTATGTTTGCTTCTGTTTATTTACCAACTGAGCAACATCGGATCGAGAGACTCCGAGATGGACACCGACAGGAGCTGAGGATGGGATTGGCTGCCTTGCAGATCCGACAGTAAGAGATTTTATAGTGACCGCTCAATCTCTAGAGGCCGTGGCAGCCACAGGGCGACGGGAAGGTGATGGACAGGGTACTATGGGAACAGAAAAGCGTAAGGAGCCTACATCATTTACAGGGAGACCTCCATCTCCAAAAAAGGGAAAAGGAGGACATTTTGGTCAGTTCAGAAAGAAGGGAGGAAATCTTGGATCAGGCGGTACATCGAGTAGACTTATGCAGAGCTCACAGGGAGGGTGGTCACGACCACAGACTAGTTTACCAGGAGGAGTCGCAGAGGGTTCCAGGATGACTACTTATCCCCTGTGTGTGAGATGCGAGCGTAGACATCCTGGAGATTGTTCGGTCACATCTGGCAGATGTTATATATGTAGACAGGAACATAGATGGAGGGATTGCCCCTATCTAGATGCTGCATGTTATTATTATGGAGAGTCGGGGCATCGTAGGAGGGAGTGTCCTTAGAGGACTATTGGGCAGACGCAGAGACAGGGTTTTTCAGGACAGAGTCAGCAGCGGTTTGTTACCGTGGACAGGCCAGGTAGACCTGCCCAGTCTGGGACTAGTGCCGTTCAAGGCCGACCACGAGTACAAGGAAAGGGAGCTCAAGGAAGAGTTTTCCGTATGACTCAGAAAGATGTGCAAGCTGTCACTAATGTTGTTGCAGGTACTTTACTATTAGAATCTCAACATGTATATACATTGATTGATCCTAGTGCTACCCATTCCTTTATAGCTAGAAAATGGAAAGATAAATTGAAAGTGCAACCTATGAGAGTGGAAAAAGGGTAGTAATTGGTACACCTCTAGAGAAAACTATACTTATAGAGTATGTTTATAGTGGTTGTCGGGTAAAAATAAGAGATGTGGAAATGAGGGTAGATTTATTATCACTAGACTTGCATGATTTTGGGAATGGATTGGCTAGTAACATACAGAGCCCAAATAGATTGTTTTACTAAAACGGTAACTCTCCAAGATGAGGGTGGTAGGAGGGTAGAGTTTAGAGGAGAGATGAACGTCATACCAAATAGTATAATTTCGATCATGACGGCTAGGAAACTATTAAGAAAGGGATGTACATCTTATCTTGCCTATGTAGTAGATTTGGAAAAGAAAGGAATACAGTTGGATAAAATACCTGTAGTAAGAGAGTTTCCAAAGGAATTACCCGGGCTACCACCTGAGAGAGAAGTAGAAGTTTTGATAGAAACACTGCCTGGAATTACACCAGTAGCTCAGGCACCGTATCGAATGGCGCCTACAGAATTGGTGGAATTGAAAATACAGTTACAAGAATTGTTGGATAAAGGTTTATCCGCCCTAGTGTTTCACCTTAGGGGGCTCCTGTGTTATTTCTTAAAAAGAAAGATGGAACATTACGGCTCTGTATAGATTACAGGCAGCTCAATAAAGTGACTGTAAAAAATAAGTACCCCCTTCCATGATTTGTTTGATCGGGTAAAAGGGGCATATGTATTTTCAAAAATAGACTTGAGGTCAGGGTATCATCAGGTGACGATAAAAGAGAGATATGCAGAAAATAGCTTTTAGAACTCGCTACGGGCTTTATGAGTTTGTGGCGATGCCTTTTGGATTAACTAATGCCCCAACGATATTTATGGATTTGATGAATCAGGTTTTTCGATCCTATCTGGATAAGTTTGTAGTAGTGTTTATTGATGATATACTAATATATTCTTCGTCACAAATGGAACATGCAAATCACTTGAGAGAAGTGTTAGAGACCTTGAGGAGAAATAAGTTGTATGCGAAGCTGACTAAGTGTGAATTTTGGCTGAATGAAGTAGTATTTTTGGGTCATGTGATATCGGAGAAGGGTATTAGTGTGGATCCAAAAAAGATAGAAGCAGTATTGAGATGGGAAAGACCTATGAATGTGACTGAATTCGGACATTTATTTGTTATGGATTCAACACCTGTGTCAAGTTTTCGGGCACAAACTACTCTACTTGGGCATTTTAGTTTCAAGTTTTCCTCCAAGGAAAAGATGTGGGAACATATTGATGGTACAGATGTTGCCCCACAATCTAATACTGATAATTCAAAAAACTTAGGACCTCTCCTTCATGGACTGTACTTAATGCTCGAATTATGCCTTGGCTTCTTGATTTGGTAGAACCACATATTGTTACATACCTACGAGCTCACCGTACGACTCAATCCTTGTGGAATCACTTGAAGAAAGTGTATCATCAAGTTGATGATGCTCGTTGTTTTCAATTAGAATATGCAATTGTCATGTTTCAACATGAAAGTCTTTTCATCCTGGACTACTAAACATTTTTAACTCTTTGGCATGAATATATCGATTTGGTTACAACCGATGTTCCTATTATCGCTCTTCCAATTATTCAGTCTTCATGAAAATAGCAGGCGTGATCAATTTCATATGAAATTGCACCTAGAGTTTGAATCGATTTTGTCTTCTTTACTGAACAGATCTCCTGTTCCTTCTCTTGATATCTGTTTTGGTGAGTTGCTTCGCGATGAACGACTTATCAATCTATTCTGGAGCATTCTCATGGCTGTTCTGGGACAACTATAACATGCTGCTCACGAACAAGGACCATCTATGCCATCTAAAAATTTGCAATGTTTTTGCTATAAGGCATATGGGCATATTGATGTCAATTGTGCTAAGACATTTTGTTCTTATTGCAATAAAAAGGTCACGTTATCAAAGAATGTAGTATCTGCCCTCAGAATCGTCAGGCCAGAGCACTTCTAGCCTTTATTACTGAGCCTCTAGCAGTAAATACTATCACACATGTCTCTTCTTCAGGTGCTATCTCCACTCTTACAACTCAAGCAGAAAATTATTGTACACTAGGATGGTGTAACAAATGATAATTTCAACATTATCTGCCATGGGGTTGCAAGGTAAACATTTTACTAAACTCAGGTACATAGACTCGGGGCCTGAAAATCACATTACAAATACTTTATTGTTATGAGTCATGTTCGACCCTATACTGGTCAATCGGCCATTCGAACAACCAATGATAGTTCCTTGCCTATCACTGCTGTTGGTGATGTCTCTTCTATATTTACTAATGTGTTCCTTGCTTCTAAACTTTCCTTGAATCTTATCTTTGTTAGATAATTAGTTGATGATAATTATGATGTTCATTTTTCTGGTGCTGGTTGTGTTGTGCAGAACAGGGAAGCCAATTGCGAGGGGACCCTAAAGTGGGGCGCTTGTTTCCACTATTTTAACCTATTCCAAGATTTTCTTCAGTTTCTTTTATTAAGTCTTTTGTTTGTAATAAAAATTTTGCTCTGAGTATGGTGTGGCATCGTCGTTTAGATCATCCCAATACTCAAATTTTATCCCATGTATTGTACTTTGATTTTCTTGGTAATGAAAAATGTTCTTTATCTGTTGAGTGTGATTCTTGCAAAATTGGTAAAAGCAAAACTCTTCCATTTCCTTTGCATGCTAGTCAAGTTTCTCACTACTTTGATCATTTATAGTGATGTTTGGGACCTTCCCCGATTGATTCCCATGAAATATTGAAATACTGTGTGACATTCATTGATGATTATAACAAATTTACTTGAGTTTATTGTCTTCGCTCAAAATCTAAAGTTTTTCATACCTTCACTGAGTTTTTAGTGTATGTTGCTAATCGATGTTCTACCTCTATTATAACATTACGCACAGATTCTAGTTATGAATATTTTGTCTACTGAGTTTCAAGCATTCTTGGTTTCTAATGGTATTATTCATCAATGTTCATGTCCTGCTACTCCTCAACAAAATGTAGTCGAATGTAAAAATCATCTTTTTGATGTGGTACGTACTCTCTTGTTAGAATTCTTTGTTCCTTCCATGTTTTGGGTTGAAGCTCTAAGAACTACTACCCACTTGATTAATCGTTTACCCTCTCAAGCCTTACACATGGAGCCTCCTAATTTTTGCTTGTTTGCTAAACAACCTAGTTATGATAATCTTCGTATCTTTAGTTGTGTTTGTTTTGTTCATTTACCACCCCATGAGCGACATAAATTATCTACTCAATTCGTTAGATGTGCATTCCTCGGATATAATGTGTCAAAAAAGCTTTGTCTGCTATGATCCTACTTTACAATGTACACATATTTCTAGGAATGTCATTTTCTTTGAAAATCAACAATTTTTTCTAGTGTCCTCTCCTTCTATTGTGGTCCTTCCCTCCTTTGAGTCTCTGTTATTTGATCTTTATCTAGTCAGCTTTCGTTTTAAACCAAGGATTTTGTATACAAGACGCTCCCGCCCACAGTCTCCTTTAGTGGCTCACTCGCTATCTAATCCTTCCACACTCTAGATTCAGACAAATGCAGCACCATTAGAGCCTCTGGTACGTCACTCATCTTGAGTGTCTGTACCCCCGGATAGGTATGGGTTTCCCTCTTCTAGGTTTGGTAAATCTATTTCCACTTTCACTACTGCATTGTCTACTTTTGATATTCCAACATGCTACTCACACGTTGTCAAACATGATTATTGGCGACAAGCTATGCAAGAAGAAATTACTGCTCTAAAAGCTAATCACACTTGGGACATTGAGCCTTGTCCTTCCACAGTTGTTCCTTTGGGTTGCAAATAAGTTTATTCAGTCAAAATCCAATCTGATGGCAGTTTGGACCGTTATAAGGCCCGACTTGTTGCACTTGGGAATCATCAAGAATATGAGGTCAATTATGAAAACTTTGCTCCGGTGGCTAAAATGACTATTGTAGTACGATTCTAGCTCTTGTTGCTTCTAGTCATTGGCCGCTACATCAGATGAATGTCAAAACTACATTTCTTCATGTGGATCTTAAAAGAATGCATTTATATGAAGGCGCCTCCAGGATTATTTCCTTCTCTAACTTCACATGTGTGTAAGCTTCATCACTCTCTTCATGGCTTCAAACAGGTTCCAAGGGTCTGATTTGAAAAAATTCAACACTTTATTACCTTTTTCATCACAACAAAGCAAGCATGACACTTCTTGTTTCTTTGGAAATCAATCATAGGTATTGTTGTTCTCTTGGTGTATGTTGACGACATTGTGATTACAGGTTCTTATTCAGCTCTACTTGATCAGCTCAAGACTCATCTCTCATAGGCATTTCATATGAAAGATCTTGGGTCTCACTTATTTTCTTGATCTTGAAATGCATCGTAGCTCCTCGGGCATTTCTTTGAATCAACATAAGTATGCTGGTGACGTGGTGGCTATAGCTGGTTTACAGGAGCCTATTTCGGTTGATACTCCTATAGAATTGAATATCAAGCTTCGCAAAGAAGAGGATGACTTGATTCCAGTTTATATCGGAAGTTGGTAGGTAGCCTTGTTTATCTCCCCATTACTATCGGACATCTCCTTTTTCGTACAACAAGTCAACTAGTTTCTTTAGGCTCCTCGTCATCTTCATTTGGTTGTTGTTCATTGGATCTTACGCTACATCTAAGGCACTGTGGCTCGTGGCTTATTCTTCCCTGCCAACAACCCTCTTCATCTTAATGCTTATAATGATGCAGATTGGGCGGTTGTGAAGATACTAGTCGATCCGTCACTAGGTGGTGTATATTCTTAGAAGATGCATTGATCTCCTAGAAGAGTAAGAAGCAAGACAGAGTCTCTAAGTCCTCTACAGAATCTAAGTATCGGGGCAATGTCACTTGTTCTTAAATCATTTGGCTTCGGGGTTTGCTTGCTGATCTAGATTTTTTTGTGACTGATTCTACCTCTCCATGCTAATATTACAAGTGTTATCTAGATCACAGCTAATCATGTCTTTCCATGAGCGCACAAAGCATGTTGAGGTGAACTATTACTCTATTCGTGAAGCCTACGAGCTCATGTTATCACTATTCCCTATATATCAATTGACCTACTAATTGCTGATATCTTCACCAAGGCGCTCACTCGTCATCGCCATTCTTTCCTAAATGGCAAATTGATGTTAATTGATCATCCTACATCAATTTGAGGGGGTTGTCAACAGACAACATTACTGTCTTTCCTATTGTGCAGTTGTCTTTCAAATTGTCAAATTATTTCCTTATGTCTACATTTCCTATTTTGTATAGATAACATACATTATGTGTCAGATTTTAGTTTACATGTATAGGACTAGAATCATGCAGAAACTGATTTTGTTTCCATATATAGCACCCTTGTAATCTCTATATAAACATACAAGAAATCAAAGCCAAAAGGTAGTGTTTTCCTGACAATACTTTGATCTATTTTGACAATTACTCTGAAAGTTATGGTTGTAGTTATTGTAATCTTTATCACAACTACTGTAACACCTATATATATATAATAATAATAATACACGATAGGATTCAAGGTAGTCAAAATCGAGATTTTGACACGAATCGGAAAGGGCTCCAAAAAATCGGATCGTAAAATCGTAAGATCGTACCCGAATTTTTCCGTACAAAAAACGTAAAATCACAGCTAAAATCGTGTGAGAAGAAAAATCATAAAATCGTATGTAAAATATTTCTGAATACAAAATAATATAATTATGGACATAAAACTTAATTAGTTTAGGTTCATGCATGATTCAAAATAATTGAAAAATACATTACAAAACAATTATGTCCATAGAATTTCATTAGGTAAAAATTAACAAACTAAAAATAAATATTTTGTTGATGTGAAATATAAATTAATTAATGTTATTTATTATCTTAAATTAATAGGATTTTTTTTAAAATATTTTTTATGCTAACTATTTTTTATGCTAATTATTATTATTATTATTATTATTATTATTATTATTATTATTATTATTATTATTAAAAACCCCCATATTATTATTATTATTATTATTACCCCTCCCCTGTATAAACCTACTTTTTTATTATTATTATTATTATTATTAATTTATATAACCCCAAACCTACCTTCTTCTTTTTTTTTTTTATTATTATTATAATAACTAAGTATAAAAGCCCCTAAGTCCCTAACATAACCCTAAATCCCAATTTCCTTCTCCCATGCCGCCGCCCACCCTCATCTCCTCATCTCCTCTTCTCCATTTTCTTTTCTTCCCAGCTTAGACAGAATTATTATGCTAGCAGCTGCCACAAAGTGGAGAGCATTGTTAGGGGCGTGGTTCAGAACAAAATCAAGCAAACTTTTGTTACGATTCCGGCAACTCTCCGGCTTTTCTTCCATGATTGCTTTGTTCAGGCCGAATTCTTGAACTCGTAAAATCGGACTGAGTCGGTCTGATTTTACGAGTCAACCCGATTTTGACCGAGTTTGACCGGGTTCGGTTTTTCTACCGGTTCAACCAGGTTTTTGGAGCCAACTCGCAAACTTGTACGAGTTTGCGAGTTGGCTCGCGATTTTGACTACCTTGGATAGGATTGCTTTTTGGCCAAAACAATTTTCTCCTTTACTTTATCTTACATGGTATCAAAGCTACTTTAGCTTACGCTTTAAAAATCCTTCTTTCGCTTTTCTAAAACATGGTTGAGTATGGTTTCTCCTCATCCCAGTTTATCTTTCCCAAACCAATGCAACTTGTCTCTATCATACTTGATGAGACAAACTATCTTGCATGGACTGCCCAGTTTAAACCCATTCTCAAGAGTCACAACCTGTTTGGCTTCATTGATGGTTCCAATCTCTGCCCTGCTATATTTATTGATGATACAGCTACCAAAAATGAATCTTTAAATCCTGCCTACATCAGTTAGTAGAGTCATGACCAACTTTTGCTAAGTTGGATCATCTCCTCTATTTCCCTTGCACTGGTGGCTTCCCTTTATGGTTTGGATTCTTTAAAATCTCGTATCTCTCACCTGAAACGTCAACTATTAAATCTCCAACAAGGTTCTTTGACTTATGCTTGAAGCCAAGTTCTTAGCATACCAATTATTTGCTGTTAGAAAACCAGTTCCACACTCGAGAGAACCCTGTCATTTTTTGATTTCAGGTCTGAGTTGTTGAATCATGAAATAATTATGAATCATCATGCTCTACTAAATCCTGTGCTAGAAACATCATCCTTTGCCTTATTCACAAATCGACCAAAGTTTCATCCTGTGAAACGAAAACTCCATTATTGTGGATCCTCAAACACCATTACTACAAGGCAAAACTTTTCTCTTAAACCTGTCTCGTCCATATCTACTAAGAATGTTCATTCTATCCCCAACTCAGGTAGTCGTTCTCCTTGCTAGATCTGCAAAGGCAATAATCATCAAGCATTTTGGCCAAAACAATCTCCTTTTACTTTATCTTACAGTTTGAATTATTTGACAATTGTTAGTCCTGACATTTCATTTGTTGTACAGTAGGTCAGTCAATTTATGCAGGCACCTCGACACCTACATCTTGCCGTTGTTTGTTGCATTATTCGATATTTGAAGGGAACCTCTTCACGTGAGTTATTCTTTCCTAAAGAATCTTCCTTACAGTTGGTAGGATATAGTGATGCTGACTGAGTCAGATGTACATATACTCGCCGCACTATTACTGGCTGGTGCATTTTTTAGGCAATGCACTCATTTCTTGCAAAAGTAAGAAGCAAGATAGAGCTCCAAAATCCTCCACATAATCTGAATATCGTGCTATGTCTTTCGTCTGCTCTGAGATCACATGGCTTCGTGGGTTATTGGGGGAACTTGGTTTTCCTCAGCTTCATTCCACTCCTCTTCATGCTAATAATACAAGTGCGATTCAGATTGCTGCTAATCATGTATTTCATGAGCGTACGTCCTCACATTTCCACTGAACATCAAACTGCGGACATTTTCACTACAGCTCTTTCTCGACACTAGCATCAATTATTAGTTGACAAATTGATGCTTCTTGACCTACTAGCGTCAATTTGAAAGGGGATGTCATGGGATTTGATTGTATCAATTACAAATTTGATTGTATCAGTTACGGGGTTTTATTTTGTATTAATTTACGATTTGATTTTCATTTATTAGGGTTGTAAATACTTACCTTGTAAAAGATACATGGAGATCTATATAAAAGCAGAGAAACCCAGCAAATGGGGTATTCAGACCAATTTTGTCAAATTCAAATGGTGCACGCACCATCCAAATAAAGAGAGGAAACACAATTTTATTTAAAAAAAAAGCAAGAGCCTTTTCCCTGAATGGTGTAAAAGCCAATAGCTCTTCATAGGAGAGTGGCATTATCGACTCCCTGCCCTTAAAACTTTAACTTGAACAATCATTATTGGATATCATATTTAGAGACACTTTTAAATGCAAGCCAAACACTTAAGGGTATGTCCTGATGAAGGTAATAAGCAACTCACCTGTTGTTTCTGAGTACAACTAAACTTGCGACAACATCTGCAGAAAGAGCATATATTGGACCATACGCATGGTAAAAGTACTCCTCACCAAGCAAATAGGATAATGGTTCATACCTAAAGAAACAGAGATTACATGATTAATGAAAAGTAATGGCTAACAACAATTTGGCATACTACTTTTGAAGATTATTAAGCCCAACAGTACTCATGTCATCTCCAATAGAAATAAGCATTATGCATGACACCCCTAAAATGCTTACAAATAGTTTATTTAAAAAGGAAGACTTTGAAGTGGATAAAATTTGTGTATGATTATGGTACTAAATTTACAAAATAAAGCAATAAATAAGGCTGGATGATTGGATTTCAATTAGAGTCCAAAACCCTATAAACATTAAATCCTGATGCTACAGAACATCAAATCATGATGTGAGATTCTAGTTAAATAACTAAAAAATACAAGAAAAAACTTTAGACAACAACAGCAGCATTGTTTTGGATTACTAAACAGTTTCTGCTATGGTATCACTTCAGGAACATAACTTTAGGTCAACTTTAAGTATAAAATCCTGAATCTAGTAAGAACAAGATTCAAACTGCCTAATAGAAAAAAAGTAGTGTGATTGATGTACAAATTGTAGTGTTTAGATATATCCATTGGAAAACAAAAAAAGGAAAATGAACTTACCATTTGAGCTTTGGATCTGTGAAAACTGGTCCCTTTTTCATGCATCCAAGGTAAGTTTGAGAATGAGAACGCTCTTTTGCCAAAAGAGTCGAAAGACGATCTGAAAAAATATTAAAATACAAAAATATGATTTACATGGGACTACACTACCAAAGTTGATCCCCAGAATAATGCTACTAAATAATATCAAACATCAAAAGGTTCACATTGTACCCACCTGGCCTCAGATATATGTCATCATCAGCTTTGACATAAAACTCAGAGTCAAAAAGTGCATAGGCAGCTTTCAAGAATGCTAACCTGCAAAAAACCCAGATCAATGCAACTATCCAATAATAAACTTGATGGGGGAATGTAAACAAACAAAAGAAAACTATGCAGTTCATCATCAGCACTAACGTTTTATATGGGAGCTTACTATACTGTTTCTCTATATCCACTAGCAAGAAATCATCATATTCTGCAATCTCCTTTCTGAGCTCTGCCATCTTTGATTTATCATTAGTTCTGCCAATAATAAACCTGAAAGCCAAACCAGTAGATTCTTCCAGCCTGCCAGCCGATTAATCTATAAATTACCAAAATATGATTGGAAGGAAAGGCCTTCTACAATTGACTAGTTTTCAGCAATTTAGAAAAAACATGGACAACTAGAGTGTAAGAAAAAAGAAACTACATTGCACAGTTTTTGACAGGAAGTACATCAAGAGCTCAGCAATTGCAACAGTATATTATATAATATAAACCATCCAACTAGACTATATTGTACACATTGATATGTTACATCAAGATCACATTTATATTATATAATATAAATTCTCTCTTTTTGATTTTATTGTCCTAAAATTTTATAGAAGAGTAACATATCAACATTGTTTCTTTCTTTTAGAGTTCCTTGTTTTCTATCAAGAAAAAAATGTATATAACTAGATTGAATTAAAAAGAAAGAAAGAAAGAAAGAAAGAAAATCCTAATTCGTGAAACAAGAAAACCCAGAATTCAAGCTCTCATTTCTAAATCTACAGGCAAAAGAACCTGATAAGATTCAAGCGATAACTAGCTAAAATGTCAAAGATTTTCTTTTTTAAGAAAGAAAGAGAAGGAATTGTTCGATACCGTTTAAGTCCCTGTCGATCGGACGGCATCCAAGTGTTCCTCAAAGACCGCCTCCGACCCGATGACTCGAACCCAGTTTGAATCCCAACAAACCCCATAACCTTATGCCTCTCCTTCCTTTCCCCACCATCCAAAACGAAAGCTTTTTCACCACCGTTATCATTTCGATTGTTGCTGGTTTCCCAGACAACACGGACCGATCGCGGCGGGGAGTTATTGAAGCAGCGGTAGCTGTTAGAGGAGGTAAGAAAGGAAGTGAGGCCGAAGATGAAACCGGAGATCCCGATGAAAAGGAAAGAGAGAATCAGAGCCGTTGATCTGAGGAAATTAAAGGGTTGTGATACGCGGGAGTGAAAGAATTTAAGAGAAGAAGGCATTCTCCGAGTCTGAGATAATTATTAATAGAATGTTTGCTTTGGCTATAAAAGAAAAAAAGAAAGAAAGATCATGGCTGGAACAGAGAAAGAACAGAGAGAGAGATTTTTTGTGAGGCTTCTAAGAATCTAGTACTAGAAAAAAGTGGACAAGACTGGAGTTCAGTTTAAAAGAAAGGGGAACGAGTTTGGTAAGAAGAGAGCGTGGAAGAGGAACGAGGTATCTTCGTCTCTGTTAATGGTAGTTGCTATTGTTTGTACCTTACTTCATTATTCATGGCATTTGTATAATTTGATCGTTTGTTTTTCCCACGTTAACTTTAACTTTAACTTTAACTTTAATTATTATTATTATTATTATTATTATTTATTTAAGCTATGCAAAAAAAAACTATTTTTTATTTTTTATTTTTTATTTTCAGCATCTTAATGTCATTATAAAAATATCAATAAGATAAATCTATAAATACTAAAAAAAATCAATTTTGGAGCAAGAGATTGACTCACATGCATCATTTAAAAGCGATGACATCCTCACTTATTAACGTGTTAGCCATATGCACTATGCAAAAACAAAAATTATATGATGGCTTAATTGATTTTTTTTAATTTATCTTTAAATATTTGATATATTGATAATTAAGTTTTATAGATTTTTTTATAAGGTTATATTGGTCTAATGATTTAGGTTTTATTGTTTAATTGAAGTTTATTTTGTCTTTTTTTTAATTTCATTATTTAACATTGAGTTGATTGATATTGTCTTAATATTTTTTTTAAAAAAAAGATGTTGTCCTGAAATTTCTTTTAGTCAAATTATATTTATTTGAAATTGCTTTTAGACTTGTCAAGTTAACCGGGTTACATCAGATCAATTTCCATATGACATAAAAAAAAATTCCTTTTTGAAAACATGTTAGCAATGCTTTTTTTTTTTAAATAATTCAACTTGCAACATAGTGTAGCTAAATAATCTAATAATTTAACTATATAGCATTAACTTCATGTTGTGACTTAAATTGTCTAGAATGAGAATGACTTGAATGTTGCGACAATGTCCTTGCCTTTCAAGAATTTAGCACTTCATTAAATGATTCTCTCTCCCTTTCTAACATGGTTTGGAAATGTTTTAGAATACTACCATCGATTAAAAAATATTTTGGAAAATATCGTAGTAAAAGTTGCAGTGGAGAACAACTTTTTTAAAAGTCATGGTTGAAAATATTGATATTTAATGTCACTCATTCATATTTTTTTATGATAACAATGAAATAGAATATGAACTAATGATATGCTTGGTTGAGAATAAGTTTTGAACAAGTTTTATATGAAGAACATGTCAAATTTCATAAAGAAGTCTGAGAATGAAGCAAAGTGAAGATTTAGATAAAGGAACATGTAATTCTTTATATCCTATTTGATATAATAACTATAAAAATAAACTCACACAACTCACTTTGCATGTATTAAATTATTGATTAATTATCTAATATAATATAAGATTGGCAATTCTACGAATTCACTAAAGTTAATCTCTTAAAACTAGGCTTTTGTATTAACCAGTCGATCATTTGGTGTTACTAAGTGAACTAGTTAATCGATTATTCATCAAGATGAATGCCTAATAATTATGTAGAAATCAGATGACCGATTAGCTTGGCCAATTTGAATTAGTTGACTGTCTTAGTTGTCGCGGGATTATAATGCCTATAAATGACTATTTGTTCTTCGAAACATACATACATACATACATACATAGAGGAGCTATATATATAAGCTATTTAATGTTGGTATAAATTCTCTCTCTCTCTCAATTGACTCTTGTGATGGTTAGGTTTCAAAGGGTTTTTTTTAATGTCCTTCCCTTCCCAGCCTTTTAACTCTTTATTTTTCTCTATTAACTTTCTATGATTGAGGATTATAGGATTTATAGGATCCCTAACTCCTTTTTCTCTCTCTCTTTTTAGAGTAATTGTTGTTATTAAATTTCTAAAATTATATTTTATTTAGTGGGTTTTCATAACCTAGTTTTTCAAAAAAAAATCAAAATAATAAAAAATATTTTTTTCATAAAAAATAATAATGCTTCAAATAGAAACATTTACAAAAGAAAAGACTTTGGGTTTGCAAATAAGCAAAGATCTAATTTTTAGTGGTAAAGAATTAATGTGGGTTTAGGGTTTGATTAAATAAAATTAGGAGAAATGGTTGAAATTGATTATAATTGCATAAAATGGGAGACTAAGGATCAAAATAAAAAAGATGAGAAAGTTTAGGAATCCAATTTAGTCCACTAAGAGCCTAAATGAAGAGAAAAATTAGAATTTTGGAAAAAACTAAGTAAATTTATAAGTTAATGACCAAAATGAAAGGTGGTGAAAATTTAAGATGTCTTAATTAATTCAATCAAAGACTCCATTAGAGAAAATAATCAAAATTAAGAGTCAATTTAGCCAAAAATAAAAAAAATTAAAGGTTAATGAATGAATTTAAAAGGTGTTAGGAATTAGAAGGGAATTTTTTTGCTTCAATCAGGGACTTAATTGAAGAGAAATTTTAAAAATAAAAAGTCAATATAGTTGAAGTTATATAATTTTAGAAACCATGGACTATATTTTAATTGTGTACCAAAACTCATAACCCTAATAAAAAATGTTCGAGGGAAAAATCAAAATGATTCAAAACAAAAGCCCAATTTCAGAGTAGAATAATGATCTTTACAAAACAAAGACCACAATTATAAAGGAGCTAAAAATTTATAATCAACTTAGTCTTTCCTAAAACGACTTAGTTTCTTTTAATTAGAGAGAATTTCAATCATTTCTCATTCCAAAACCCCCCAAAATCCTAATTAAAAGAAAGGAAGGAATGTTGCATCACCTATTCTCATTCTTAACCTTGAAATTATGTGTTACTAACAAGAGTGAAGGGGGATATTTGGTGTAAGAACCTGAATTTTTATAAGGTAATGTACTTTTTCAAATATGTGTGTTCTTGCAAAATGGTCTACAAGATTTATTTTTAAACAGTCGTTCCATTTTTTCCACAAAATAATCTCATCATTTTAGTCACTAAAAAATTCTAACCATTTTATATGTATTTTGGTCAATTTATTTCTCCCAAATAGTCTAGCCAATTTAGCGTCTTAAATCTTATAAACCATTGCCTCTTAAATCCTTGGGTTTTGTTTAGGTGCACTATACCTATAACATATATTGCATTATAATATATACATTTTGGTGGATGAAACATTGGTTTATATCTTTAATTTATTCTCCCACATTTTGGAATGTAAACTTTCAACTCTAAAGACATTTATATATTGAAATTTTGACAAAGTTATACCTACACAAAGGTCTTACCTAAGGTTGTCAAAATTGTTTTTTGACACGACACGAAAATGTAATATAAACTCAAATCGTAAAATCATAAATAAAATATTTTTGGATGTCATGTAATATGCAATTCAAGAATCAATATAATATATTGGAGATAAAGCTGATTGGAACTATATATATATATATATATACACACACACACACAAGTCATAGCATGTTTCGCAAAGCAACAATTTGTGCTAGCATTTTATCGAACAAGTAGAGAGCAATGTCCAACAATCCATTTTTCGCATGTTGTTATTGCAATGTTAAACAAACCACCTATAACGCAATCCAATATATTCTTAAACAAGCAAACTACTAAAACTATTAGCTTTCCAACCATTTATTCATTTAAAGCAATCCAGAATTTGCAAGAACTATGAGAACCACCAGCATATCTTGCCAAGTAAAACTTGAAGGGAAAAGGTACACAAGGGGTGGATCATTCATGATTAAAGTCTCAGAGGAATAAGAAGAATCATATATGAGGTTATAAAGAACAATGAAAGTAATCACCCAACAAAATAACTGAATTGATACACATGCGAAAATGAAGAGGAGAACTCTCAAGTTCTAAATCTTAAAGAAGTGCATGAACGAATTGGAAGTATCAAGGTTAATTCACAATGGCCCAACTCACCCAGCCATGGTGCATGACAAAAGAGAGCGAGCACAATAACCAATAGTAGCAAACTTAGCTTGTAAAAAAAAAGAGGAGAAGTGTCAAAGTTTAACAAATTTTAAAGAATTAAAAAACTAACCTTGATAAGTTGTTGGATGTTGGTTGCACCAGTTGCATAGAAGGACCGACAACGACGAGCATATAGATAATTGACGAGAAGCGGATGATTGCCAATTGATTGAGAAAAGGAAAGGGAAATGAGGGCAACAATGCAGGTTGACTAATTCGACAAGATAAGGAAAGGGAAACGAGGGAAAGGGAAATGACTCAAATGAGGGCAACTGGAAAAAAGTTAATTAACTTATAATTGCACATTTTGCAGGATCGTAAACTCAATGTGTTTACTGATATTATGATTTTGACCGATTTTACCGAGTCACTCATGATTTTATCGAGTTTCAATTTTTAAACTGATTTTACAAGGTTTATAGATTTGACTCGTAAAATTATATAATTTTAAGAGTCAAATCACGAGTTTAACATCTTTGGTCTTACCTAAAATAACTCAAGTCACAAATCATCATCATAAAGGTGGTATGAGGCTCATGAGTTATCAATTTAATCATAATATGATTATTCATAACATAAATATGTAAAGCAAACAAGGAATGTCTTTAAATAAATACAAACATTACCAATATAACTAAAAAAAAATCCTTGTGTCTTTCAAAAAACTCATATAGTATTTTTACTTAATTATATATAATAAGTTTATTAAATAATATAAGTGAGTCTTTTTTATAAAGTTCTACCTAATATAAAAAGATTAGGAATATCTAATGCATTGTATCATAACTAAGGTGATGGATGAGATGTTTTGTAAAGAATATAAAGAGAGAAAAATACATGATAAACATGTTCATATCCATTATTTCTAAAATATTTTCTACAACTATTAAGAAATATATAAATCATCATTAGTCCTTTTATAAGCACATTAAAAAATTGTAATCCTTCCAATTTAATTAATTATCTTCACCAAATGGTAAACTTCCCTTCCCTTTACTAATTATGCTATATTTTCTATTTAATATGTTTTATTCTGGTTTGACCCATGACTTAGGCGATCTAGGACCTAAGTAGGACAAGTTCGAACAAAAATAACAAAAAAAATTGACCTAATATGATCCAATTAAAAAACAAGGGTGACGTAGGACCTAATTAACCATTATAAAACTCAATCAAAACTTGTGAACCTTTTCTTTTCTTTTCTTTTTTTCAAATTAATGTTAATTTTACATTTAAACATAATTTTAAAAAATAGGTTGACCTAGGCCATCCTACTTAACCTGGGTCAACCTACATGATTTGAAACTTGTCATGGTCCAACTCTCCAGTCAAGTTTGATAACAATATGATAGATAACTTTTAAAACCTATGACACAAGTAAATAGAGTAGAAGCACCATGCATGAAAAAAAATCAAGAAGTCAAATCCTAAACAATTCAAATATCAAATGATGAAACTAGGAGAAAAATCAATTATATGAAAGGATCAAAAAATAAATAGCAATTAAAAGAATGATAAAGTAAGTCAAAATAAAAAATAAATTGGAGGGCAAGAACAATTCTTTAATCAAAAGGTTACATTGAAAACAAAACAAAAAGATAAAAAAGATTAAAAGTATGAGGAACATATTAGAAAAAAAAAACAAACAAAAAACACAACAAACTTGTATTGAATGAAGAAATCGAAAACCAACAAAACCTTGACAAAAAATCCAAGAAACAAAATAAAAATTACAATAAAAAGGATCAAATTGAAAAATATTATATATGACAAATTAGAAATGAGGATTACATTTAAAGTAAATAAATACTTTCCAAAAAAGACAAAGAAAAAATTAGGAATATAAATAATAAGGACTTCATTGGAAAAAATAAAATGTGTTAAATTAGAATTAAATGACTAAATTGAAAAAAAATAAAGTTGGTATAAAAAGGTGAGAAACAAAATTTGACACAAATACCTTTAGATTGAAATTAGGGGTCATTAAGTTATTTAGTTGTTTAGAAAATGATAGGAAAACATGCATACCCCTTATAATCATAAATGACCAATGAGCGATGTAAAAAACACATATACCTCAAATTTTTAAAAAAAAACTATTTTCTTAAAGAGAAAATAAATAAAACTATACTATTGTAGTGAATAGTGATTTGTGTTTGAGTGTTCCATATTATATTACTAGCCATTTGACCGCGCTTCGCCGCAACCAGAACTATATTTTTTAAAACTTAAAAAAATAATATTAAGAGTGAATTTTTTTTATAATGCTATAAATTTTGGAAAAATAATAAATTTGGGAAAATATTTTGTGAATCGCGAGTTTCCAATAAAATATATGAATTTTAAACATATATGAATTTATTTATTTAATAGGTTTCAGCGAAATTATCATCATAAAATTATCATTGCCATTAAAAAGCATGAAGATTCGGATACTTGAATCATTGAGTTCATTGTATTAGGATCAATTTATTTAATAATTTAATTTAAATTAAACATAATAATAAAATATAAATTATGTAAACACCTACAATAATGAAACAACAAAAAAGTCGTTGAATTTATATCTATAAAAGAAAAGAACATTATTGAAAATCCATTGTTATGTCACTATTATTATCATGAATATAACAACTAAAATTATCATTACTGCCCAAACAATAACAATAAAAATATTAAATTATCCCGGAGAATAAAAAAAAGCAAAAAACTTTAATAAAAAAGAAAACCATAAAATTATCTTGAAGAATAAATAAAACCTCAAGATCGAAAATATCAAAGGAATTTAAAACAAACCAAAAATCAAAAGAATAATGACCGAAATGAAAAATAACATATATGATCGATTTGAATTGGAGGATAAAATTGAAACATATCAAAATCTCAAGAACAAAAAATTAAATGAATTAAAAAAAAAATCAAAAGAATAAAGGATAAAATGAAAAATAACATATAATTTCAATTGAAGGGCAAAAAATTGAAAAAAAAAACTTTCTATAGAAGAAATCAAGATGAAAAAAGAAATCAAAAGACCAAGAACTGAAAATGAAGCACCCATAAACAAAGAGAACTTGTATGTATTTTTGGTTGTAGGAGAGAGAAAAAGGTAAAAAAAAACAACCAGCAACCAACAAGTCTCTGCTTGTCATGAGACGACACACGCACCACCATGTGGAAGAGGACATGACAGCGCATCCAACGAGATGACGATTGAACATTTTCAACCACCGCATGTGCTGCCTAAATGGCATAAATAGGAGAAAACTGTTTGTATCAGGCAAACACACCAACATTTATTTAAAAAAAGAATTAAAAAATATGTAGTTACTTAAACACCCTTTGGAACTTGTGATAATAATGAAAAAACCGCATATGAAGATACCATCATACCCCTAACACCAACCCTCTGTTTTTGTCATTTTTGAGGGAATTTAAATGTTTTTACTGTTCACCAAATGTGAAAAACCAAAACCAACAATACCCTCACTGATAACTCTTTTTTATGTCATCCAAGGGTAATGTAGCTATTTCATTATTCATGATCAGACGAAAATATTTAAAATAGTCTTACCTAACCTTCTTTTTTTCTCTAATGGGGGGGGGGGTAAATTTGTAGTTTTACTATTCTGTTAAAATCAGAAAAGACATAAACACTACCAAACAATCAAATAATGACAACATGTGCAGTGAAAAGTCTAAAATACTCCCGAGGTCAAGTTAATTTTTATGGACCGATGGACAAAATAATAATTACACCATTAAAATTCATAGTAATATGTGTTTAGGACTACAATGAAACACCTACGTGTTTTATGTTCTGTTATAATGTTATGTTATATTATTATAAGTACATGTTTAATATTATAGTGCAAAATGCTTTTTAAAAGTATTTTTACCTAGAAATATATCAAAATTTATTTTTTACCATAAAAATGTTAAAATCATCAATAAAAAATTAATTTAATACTTTTTAAAATAAATATGTAGTTGAAAACACATGAATGTTTTTACCTAAGGGCTCATGCCCTCCAAATCATGAAGATAAATGTTATGTTAGACTTTATAGTCTAATTATGTTTTTTTAAAATAAATTATTTAATTTTAAATTATTTTTTTATATTTTTAAATTACATTAATATACTAATATTAAAAATACATTATAAATAAAAAATACATTAAAAAACAACTACAATCAAACAAAAAAATAATAATCAAAGTTCATTTCGATTAAACTGATGATGCGTACACATCACACCCACATATCTGAAATCTGAATCAACTCGACACAGCCCAAGGGCGAGCCCAAATTCAAAAGCAGAAAAAACACGGTTTTTTTCAGCTCCGTCAATCGAGTTATTATTAACAATTAACAAAGAAAAATGTCAACATTATTACGCCACGTAATCCCTCCTCCTCACTCTCTTCTCTACACCACTTCGAAAAAACCTAAACTAAACTCCCACTCTTTCCGTAATCCTCCTTTTTCTTTCTCATCGATCAAAGTCACTGCAGCAACTCCAATGGCTTCCACCACCAAGAAGGTTTTTCAAACAACGTGTTGTTTTATATGTCGAAAGTGATCGATGATTATTAACTATGGAATTCATGTCTTAGGTTTTGGTGCCGATTGCCAATGGAACGGAGCCGATTGAGGCCGTCATAACTATCGACGTCTTAAGGAGAGGTGGTGCCGACGTGACAGTCGCTTCTATTGAGAAACAGACTCGTGTTGACGCGACTCACGATGTTAAACTCGTTGCTGATTCTCTTCTTTCTGAGTGCAACGACGCCGTTTTCGACCTCATCACTCTCCCTGTAAATATATATATATAAATCTTTAGTTATTGTCTCTATTTTTATGCACGCCCTCTGTGTTTTTTTTTTAATTAATTAATTAATTTATTTTAGGGAGGGTTGCCCGGAGCCACAAATTTAAAAAATTGTCAGCTTTTAGAGAAATTAGTGAAGAAACAAGTAGAAGATGGGAAGCTTTACGCGGCGGTCTGTGCTTCTCCTGCAGTTGCATTTGGTTCTTGGGGTTTGCTAAATGGATTGAGAGTGAGTGTAGTGTTTGATAATCGATCCTAATTTGTTAATGAAAATCAAATATAATATGTTTTTATTTTTAATTTTTTGCGATAGGCGACTTGTCATCCGCTGTTTATGGATGAATTGAAATCAAGCGGTGCAATAACTGTTGAATCAAGAGTGCACGAAGAGGGGAATGTGGTGACTAGTCGTGGACCAGGAACTACTATGGAGTTTGCTGTTGCTTTAGTTGAGAAATTGTTTGGGAAAGAGAAAGCTGATGAGGTTTCAGGGCCTTTGGTAACACATTTTCACTGGACTTGTATTTTTTGCTTGCTTTAGTTAATATTCGTGTTTGATGGTTGTAACCGTGATTTATTAGAGGGTGTTTGGGAGTGTGTTTGCATTTGCTTTTCACATAGAAATGCATCAAAATAATATATTTTTATTTTTTAAAAATCATTTTTGACATCAAAATATCAAAATGATCTAAAAATACTAATTTCTTTTCATGTTGAGCAAAAAAAAAAAGAAATTCAATTTTTTTCGAAAAGCACTTTTTGAGTGCTTCCCAAACACCCAGTATGTACCAAACTAATTAGGTTGCTTTGTTTTGTCCAATACAGCAATTAATAGAGAAGCCAAATTAATAATATAGCTTTTTGAATAGTGTAAATATGATGTTTTTTATATTTGCACTCCAATGGAAAAAAGCCATTTAGAGAAGCCAATTCTATTTTAATATAATATTGATATAACTATTTATTAATAATAAAGAACTAATACAAGTACAATCAAAATCACTTTTTTGCAAAGAAATATATTAAACAATTTTTGGCTCTTATGATTAAACATGTAGGAATAGCTCTTCAACTTAGAAATGCTATTTTAGCTCTTCAATATAGCTCTCTCCTTGGAGCTATGAAAATGAAGAATAAAAACTAAATTTTTTTGTCTTTTCCTTTTAGCTATCCCATTGGAGTTGCTCTAAAAGAAACTCCCTTCTTGTTTGTATATTGAATTTTGCACTTGAACTAGTAAATAGTAAATGTGAGTATGAGTTCAAGTTTTCTAATGGCAATTTTTGATTCATATTTTCCATTTACTCTATATGCATCAGTTAAAGTTATTGGCATCTTAATCTCATGCTATATGCGTTTTGAAGTTTATATTATATGAAGTGATATTCTTCAAGATTAAAAGAATAATTTCAAGTCCTACCACAAATGATGAACTGTTTTGAACTTTGACACCCAAAGTTTGGCTTAGAGTGCAATGAGGAGTTTGGAGCAAAATGAAGGGTGCACATAAGAGCACTCGGAGCTGATGTTGAGGAATCTATAAATGTATGCTACCCTTAAAAATATTGTTGGTCTAAGGGAATCTGTAAACATGAAAGCTTTATACATAAAAGATTTTCAAACTAGAGCACTGATCTTTGTAGAGTGGTTGAATGTGCGATTGAGTATTTGATTTAAGCATTCTTTCCTTGGAAGTTATTGAAAGGGAAGTGGGAAATAGCAGGATAGTTTATCGTGTGTTTCTTCACCACAATTCTGCTGTATCTTCTAATATTATTAATTTACAGTGATTGCAAAAAGACTCCTTGTTATTGTCGGTGGGTGTTTGCAGTGAGATGAAAGAAGTTGTATTTATTTTAATCCTTGTCTGAGACATATTGTTTTTTTTTTTTTTTTGCTGGGGTTTCTTTTCTGCGCTTCATCTAATTTGAGTCTTGTCTTCTGTTTTGTGCTCTCCAATGTATTTATCAGCTATCAATGAAAGAAATGTAAGGCCTATGCTTTAGTTATTGTTTTCCTCTATCTTGAATATAGTTTGTAGCATGATAGAATTATTTTCATGGAGAATTGCCCCTGCAGTTATGAACATGCATTTCTTGAATTTTGCTGCATTAAATACTTCCATACATGTAATGTGTTTTTAATTAATAATATATCTCTGTTGGTTTATTCATCATTGTTATCTTGTATGTAGGGGATGCGTTCCAACCATGGTGATGAATATAGCATAAAAGAGCTGAATCCAATGCAGTGGACTTTTGACAATGTTCCTCGGGTTAGATTTCAGCAACTTTTAATTTCCTTGTTCATCTTTTATTCCCAGATTCCCCCAACCATTAATCATGGCAATCTTTGTTCTTTTCCTCAGACATACTTGTATAGATCAATATATAATAAGCAAAAATGAAATTTATTGGGTTCAATGATGTCTGGTTCAATTTTTGAGTAGCTACTGTAGCTGAGGGAGTAAATTCTTACAGTCTAATGCTATCTAATGTCAACAAGTACTTTTTAAATAATAACTACCATGTTTTATATTGTTGATGGTGTGTATCATACAATGAGAGGCATTGTCTAGCGATTGTGAAAGGGAAAATCCTATTCATCTCCATAAATGTAAGATGGAAGAAGTGGAAACATATAATTTATACCACATAAACTAATTTCCATGCGACGTTGTATCCGCAACTGTTATAACTGTTGCTGAAGTTATCCGGATTCCTAGTAATGTCTTGGCATATTATATAATGTAAATCCCAATTCCATTACTATAGAGTTTAGACTTCTTGAAGTAATAATTTGCAATGCTTTATCATGACTGTTCCAGTGACCTGAGTTCATCCAACTGGTTTTATCCTGATGTCAGAACTAGATAAGAAGTTTAGAACAATCATAAATAGCTTGTTGTTTCCTGTTGAAGTGGGGGTGAGAAAGTGGTTATGATACTTTCTGATGGTCACAATTCATATCCAAATGATGGGAAGCAATTAATTAATGCCTTGAAGTTAATCTTCAACCCATTGCCATCCTTCAATGTTATGACATTGCCACTTATGCAAATTGACATTGCTTGTTTGTTTGTGGAAAATGATTTTGATGTTCTATTTATATTTAAATTTTCTTTCCATGCAGGTTCTTGTACCCGTTGCTAATGGAACAGAGGAAATGGAAGCTATTATAATCATTGACATTCTGCGACGAGCTAAAGTAAATGTAGTGGTGGCCTCAGTTGAGGACAACTTGGAAATTCTGGCCTCTCGTAAAGTTAAACTAGAGGCTGATATGCTCCTTGATGAGGCTGCTAAACTTTCATATGACCTAATTGTCTTGCCAGTAAGAAGTTTTATTTTTCCTCTTTTGCTAATAGGAATCTATTGGCATTACCACTTACCAAAACTTTTGCGTAATTGCATCGTGGCAGGGGGGGATTGGTGGTGCCCAAGCATTTGCGAAGTCCGAACAGCTGGTGAATATGCTAAAGAAGCAGAGGGAATCAAATAGACCGTATGGAGCTATGTGTGCATCTCCAGCTTTAGTCTTGGAACCTCATGGCTTACTTAAGGTATCACCATAACCAGCATCAATTTAATTGAGCATCAACAACATTTCTTGTAAAACATCGAGATATTTAATATTATCTATCTGGTTTAATCAAGATAGCACAAGTTGATTATAGAGCTGTTAGGTACTGATTGATTTTGGTGTTTATGATTATTTACATGGTGATTATTAAATAATTGATTATTAAATATATTACTGTGCGGCTTGGCAGCTGAGGTGGAACGAGCCTGGTTACTTGCTTATCATTTGGATTGGTTACTTATCATTTGGATCAGGCTACTTGGCCACCTCTATTTGTGCTATAAGATTTTATCAGTTTTTATTACCATATTCTTGCTTCTAATGTCTCTTTGGAGCTAGTTGGTCCTTTCACCAAAAACAATTTGCTCCCCTCCCTTCCCCCACAGACTCGAAGAAACACTCTTACCCTAATGAGTTAAAAATGTTTTACTTGTCACACATCTTTTAAGTGTGCTAAAATGGAAACAACTTTGTTCAAATATGTACATTGAACCTCCAAAGAGAGATGTACATGAGAGATGATGATAGTAGAAAAATCGCTGGTTCTTCAGCACATGTAAACCTTGAGACTGAATGGTCAGATTCAGATTACATCCTAACAGCCACGTGACCTTGCAAAATTAACTGCCAAGTGGCTTAGAACTAAATTTGGTCATGATGCGCAGCATATGCCTTTGCCTTCTAATACCATGTGGATAGCTCATTTCTTCACTATTGATATCACTGGAGTGAAAATTCTGGATTTCAAGGTGTTTGCAGTAATGTGGCTTACTATTGCATATTATGAGATGGATAATTTTACTGAGAGAGAGAGAGAGAGAGTTTCATATTCATTTCCTTGCATATTTACGACATCCTAAATTGTAATGAGGAATGGTTGCAAACTATTAATCAATGGTGTTGTTTGATGTATTGAGATGGTATTGAAAGTCAGTAGAAGCTACAAGGGCCAAGTTAATTTCCACTTCCAGTTCATGTATATACTAGTTACACGATTAGCATATGAAACTGTGTCCTACTTAATAAGCTGCAAGAGCGCAGGTTAATCATGATTCATGGTGACAAGTCATTTTTCCCCTCCTATTTTCGGTCTGAGAATTTGCCATCACTGCATTGAGATCACAAATTTGTTTTCCTTGGGTACAGGGTAAAAAGGCCACAGCTTTTCCTGCACTGTGCAACAAGCTGTCAGATCCAAGTGAAATCGAAAATAGGGTTGTGGTTGATGGCAACCTCATCACCAGCAGAGGTCCTGGCTGCACAATGGAGTTTGCCCTGGGAATGGTGGAGAAGTTTTTTGGGCGTGATAAAGCGCTGGAGCTTGCGAAGCCATTGCTTTTCACACATCCATAGTGCTGCTATGTTTGTAACAGGCTATTTTCGACTCCTTGAAACATGTGTTCGATATGAGAAGATGGAATGGTTGAATTCATATATGAGTATGAATTCAATTGCTGTCATTCCCTGTATAATGGTTTGTTTTACATATATGTTTTGAGTGTTTTCTTCTCTTTTCTTCCGAGGATATAAATATCTGACCTTAAAGGACTGAGTTGATTTTATGTTTCTGTAAATCCATCCACGAGCAAGCAAAATTGGTTTAATCGAAAGTCTTGTAGTTTTCTGTAGAATGAATCAACCACCAAAAAGCTAGATTTGAAACCAAGCTGATAAAACTCAAGCAATAAACAGTCCAGCCCCACGTACTCTCTGTAAAAATAAAATCACCTTGCGATTCATTTTTTTACGCAAAACACTGCACAGTCAATAGATCTCGGTAAAAATATAGAATAACCAAGATTTTTCTCATTTATTTAAACACATAAAAATAGGGATGGATCACATGAAAAAATTATGGCATTGCCAGCAACCATGAAAGTCAAGGACTCGGCCTTGGTGGTGGTTGCTGCGCTATCTGACGTTTTCTGTTGAGTTGCATCTGAGGCATAGAAGGCTAGAAAGGTGGAGTCTTATTATGTGGGCTCGTGCGCGATGCATCTGGTAACGTTGGGAGAAGGGAGCTTCAGATTTTCGTGATGCTTATCATTGGTATGTGCGCATGTGACTTCATAATTATCGTAAGAAATCTGTGGAAAGAAATCTAACATGTTAAGAAGTGAAAGTCTTATTAATTAGAGAAAGTCAAGAAGGAAACAATATAGTGATTGAAATGGAGATACTCTTGCAAAAACCCTAGCACAATAAAGAGAAAAAAGAAGAAGTTATTTCTCTATCTTTTTTTCTCTCATATATATTTTTTTAATATTGATAATTTTACATGCAGCACACCATGTTTACACTACGTTTATCATCCCATATAAAAGCCAGTGGAAATAAATATATCTCGCCATACATTTGTGGCACATTAGCTTCCTCTTCAATCGTGTACCAAACATGGAACCTATAGAAGCACCACACCAACTGGTGAGCCACTTTGCTGCCCAATGACATGATATAGACTCACCAAGTGGCGAGAGATGGGATCTTGGCCAGGCATACCAAAGCTACAACCGGGTTAATTACAATTAAATTACACCAAGATACCCACAGAATATATCTTTATTTTTCTTTTTACATTATCTTCTTCTCTTATATATTTAAGCATAAGAGTGTCTCTAGTTTTATAATGAATTAATTTTACAGAAAAACTCAGTCCAAAGCATGACATGTTGGATCATTAATCCAACGTTGGTCTTATATGAGAATAATTATGTGTTTGTGGACTGTCAAATAAGGTGAAGCCTAATTAAAAAAATGATCTGCTAAGTATTTTTTAGGCAATTGGGTTTTGGTATATCTTATAGGGTGTAGACTTTTAATGTGTAGAGATTACGGGGTTATTCCTATTTTAGTGATTGATTAAAATAGGAATACCAAAGGGTGGGAATGCCAAAATGCATGAATACCAAAAGGCACTTGGTTGCCTATATATATGGTCATGGTCTCCAGATTACACGTGCTACATTCTCATACTGACATCCCATTATCAGAGAGAAAACTAAGGTTAAGGTAGAGAGAATCAAAGGGCTCTCTAAGGTGAACGTGTTAATCTGGAAGGTCATCCGTACGACTCTAGATAGCGACTTCCGGATATGGATTCAGGTACGCTTCCGCTTTATAGTTTATACAGTTTATGTGTTCTTGATAACTCGACATGAACATCATTTCTTTATGCTATGAAATGCTAGATCTAACAAGTGGTATCCGAGCCATTTCGTGTTGAGTTATTAGGAAAACCAATTAGAAAACTAATATATACAGCACTGGATTTACCAGTGCTGATTAAAGAAGAATTGGTAGCCTGCCTGGTTGAAGAAATTATATATATACATATACGGGCTGCTAGTATATGTTCTTATATATCTATGTGCATGCTTGTATATATATATATATATATATATATATATATATATATGGTGAAACTGGCAGCCCGTAGGCTGCCAGTGAAGATGAAGTAACCAGCGCTGGTGAGGGCATTAAACTGGCAGCTCCGTAGGCTGCCAGTGTAAGGAAATTCCAGTGGCCAACACCGGTGACCAGTGCAGCAATGTCTAACACTGGTGAAAAAAAAAAAAAACTGAAACGAGAGGGGCAGCTGTTATAAATTTTGTAACAACTGCCAAGCCTTTAAGACAATAATGGCTGCCAGTTAATTAATATAATTCAGTAGCAGCTGTTACAACTGTTACAAATTTTTGTAACAGCTGCAAGGCGCTTTCAGCCTTTTTTCATGGGCTGTAATTTTTATGGCATGTGGGCTTCGGCTCATAGCAAATAAACAGTAGTTATGGGCTTTAAGCCCTCATAAAAAAATTTATATTATGAGCTTCAGCCCGCAGAAAATTTAAGCCCATAATAAAATATGGATTCAGCAGGCTGGTTTAGGATCCGAGTTGGCCCGACCCAGTCCAGCCGCAAGGTCAAAGTCAACAGTTGACTTTGTAAAAAAAAATTCGGTGCAAATTTATTTTTCAAATATTGGTATATTGATATATATTTTGCAATGAGTTAATTAAAACAATATGTCACCAAAGTGACCTCTTTTGTGGAGATTAATTTCATTTTAAAATATAAAGGGTTATGTGTATGCGATTTATGTTCTTATTGATCGACCCAAAGAAAGGTCAATATTTAAAGTAAATGCATGTGCACTTGTAGTAATCAACATGTGATGATTATTTGGTTTTACATGTGAATAATTAATCGACCCAAAGGACGATTTATTTTTTGACATGTTCTTATTATCAATGTTTGATTACTATATTAAGATATCACTTACAAATTAATCTTTTATCCAAAGATAAACTATTAATGGAGTGCTCGATATCTTAAGATGAGTTTTACCTTTATTTGATTTATTTTTGCTCTTAAGATAAGTCTTGTTTGTGAGTTTGTTTCAATGTTGTTGTTCTCTTTTTAGCGATTAATCCTGCTAATATAACTGTCAGTATCAACTCTATTCCTATGCTCAATGACTCTAACTTCAAGTCTTGGAAAGACAATCTTTTGATTGTTCTTGGAGTTATGGATCTCGACCTTGCATTAAGGACTGATTCTCCCCCACCTCTTAAGGATGAGAGTACCTCTGATGAAAAGAGGGATATGGAAAGGTGGGAGAAATCAAATCGCATGTGTATGATGATCATGAAGAGAGCCATACCAGAAGTATTCAGGGGCACAATGTCTGATCAAATCACTACAGCTAAGGAATTCCTTGCCAATATTGAAAAGAGATTTGTCAAGAATGAAAAGGCTGAAATTGGTACGCTCTTGACAAGTCTCATTTCAATGAAGTATAAAGGCAAAGGCAATGGCAATGTAAGGGAGTACATTTTGGAGATGTCTCATCTTGCTTCCAAGCTCAAAGCACTTAAGTTTGAACTCTCTGAGGACTTGCTAGTGCATCTGGTTTTAATATCTCTTCCTGCACAATTTAACTAGTTTAAGGTGAGCTACAATTGTCAGAAAGAGACTTGGTCTCTGAATGAGCTCATCTCACATTGTGTTCAGGAAGATGAAAGGCTTAAGCAAGATAGGACAGAGAGTGCTCACTTAGCTTCTGCCTTTAAAGACAAGGGAATGAAAAGAAAGAACGTTAAGGAAGTTGCAGGTACAGTACCTCAAAAGAAACAATTAACAAAATCACATGATTTAGTTGGTACTAGTTGTTTCTTTTGTGGTGCTGAAGGGCATAAAAAGAAGCAATGCACCAACTATCACGCTTGGCGTGCTAAGAAAGGTATGCTTCTTGCTTTGGTTTGTTCTGAAGTTAATTTAACTTCAGTACCTAGACATACGTGGCGGTTAGATTCTGGTGCAACAACTCACATCAGTGTGTCTATGCAGGGTTGCCTGAGTTGCCGAAAGCCAAATGATGTTGAAAGATACATCTATGTAGGCGATGGCAAGACGGTTGAAGTTGAGGCAATTGGAAAATTTAGATTATTGTTAAAGACCAGACTTTATTTGGATCTTAACGAAACTTTTATTGTACTGTCTTTTAGACGAAATTTGATTTCTATTTCTGCTTTGAACAAATCTGGTTATTCTTGTTCATTCGGAAATGGAAAATTTAGTTTGTTTTATTATTCCAAATTATCTGGTTCCGGTTCTTTATCTGGTTATGATAACCTTTATTTGATTGATACAATTGTTTCACTTAATGAATCCTTGCAATTAAGTACACGAGGTACCAAGAGAAAATTAACTACCGAGAATTCAGGTATATTATGGCACAGACGATTAGGTCATATCTCTAAAAAGAGAATAGAGAGACTTGTGTCAGATGAAGTTCTCGATCCCTTAGATTTTACAAATTTTGAAATTTGTGTTAATTGTATTAAGGGTAAGCAAACCAATACAAGGAGATTTGTAGCCAACAAGACTATGGACATCTTAGAACTCGTACATACGAATATTTGTGGGCCATTTCCTACGTTCGCTTGGAATGGTCAACAATATTTCATAACGTTCATAGATAATTTTTCCAGATATGGCTATGTATATCTCATAAGTGAAAAAACATAGTCACTGGATGTGTTCAAAAGTTATAAACCTGAAGTTGAAAATCAACTCAGTAAAAAGATTAAAAGCGTCAGATTCTGACCGTGGTGGTGAATACTATGGTAGATATGACGGTTCAGGAGAACAACGTCCAAGACCATTTGCTAAATTCCTACATGAATGCGGTATCGTCCCACAGTACACTATGCCGGGTTTGCCCAATATGAATGGTGTTGCTGAAAGACGAAACATAACGCTTAAAGACATGATAAGGAGTATGATTAGTCATTCTACCTTACCAGAATCACTCTAGGGAGAAGCACTTAAGACTGTAGCATATATCCTTAATTGAGTACCCACTAAAGCCACTACCAAAACTCCTTATGAACTTTGGACAGGTAAGAAACCTAGTCTAAAACACTTGCATGTTTGGGGATGTCCAGTTTAGGCAAGGCCTTATAGGCCTAATGAAAAGAAACTGGACTCTAGGACGGTAAATTGCTATTGGATACTCGGAATGTGAAACCCGAGAATAAAGTATACATAGAGGTAGGATATTTAAAAAAAAAAATTAATATGTTGTTATTATACAAAATTTAGGAAAAGAAAAAGCAAAAAAAAAAAAAAAAAAAACGGGGTCAAAATAGAATTAAGAAGAGATGGGACTATAAATACCCATCTCTTCTCAGCCATGTCCAGCGGGAAGGAAAAGAAAGAGGAGAGGAAGAATTTCGAAATTCATCTCATAAAAACCAAGAGTAAACACCCAAAAAATTGTAAACCCATACAAGTTTTGGATTTCTAAAGTGGAAGAGCACAATTGGGTGGAGAAGTAACAAGAAGAAAGTGAAGAAATTGGGGAAGAAAGGAAGAAGAGTGGCTGGGTATTTTCAAGGAGAAGAAGGCTAGGATTCTTCCAAAATTGTTAGATTTCATCCAACTAAGGAGTTCTAATTCCAATTTCTATGAAATTAACTTCAATTTGAGTAGAAGTTCATGATTGTCCTTGAATTGGGAATTAGGGTTTTTAACACAAAATGTTAGGAAAATGCATAAATGAGTAGGATTTCATGAATAAATGGAAGACATGGCTGTTATTGATGAGAAATCAAGGATTGAAGATGAATTGGAGACACTTTCTTTGTATTTCAAAAACTGGGCAGTTTCGTTGCGCTTTTTGTGAGGGACTTTTGAACCTGAAAAATACATAATTAAGGGAGGGTCACTTCATAGAAGTTGTATCTGGGAGTGTTATCTTTCCAACGAGTCTAACCTCGTCTAATTTGGAGTTCTGGAACTCCAGATATGGGTAAAACTCTAAGGAGAGGTCAAGCTGTCACATGTGTTGACAATTTCGGCCAAGTTGAGAAAATATAAAAAAATTAATCATGTTAAGGGTAGAAATTGTCCCTTTCCCTTCATAAAATGTGTCTTGATCTTCAGAAAATAAAAGAAGAGAATAAATGGTGATAAGAAATTGAATTCATGATGTCCATTTGGACTATAAATGAGCTGAAAAATTAAAGGATGATAATGAGGAATATAAGTAAGAAAGAAAAGAATTGGTAAAAGGGAAATGAATATTATTACCATTTTTATTGTTGTTGTGTGGGATATGTGGATTAATATATAAAAAAAAATGGTGGGTATTTGTGGTTTCAGGAAGAACCGCGGGTGAAGGGCAACAACAACAACAACAGGGTAACGCAAGTCGAACCTTCACAGCAGGTAGGTACTTGGTACCTATATTTGCTTTATCTAATAATTATTTTCTTTACTAGTTATTGAACTATAAGTTATATTTTGGTGCTTATTGATGAGGAAAAGAAAACGGGTAAAGGAAAGGTTAGGGGATGGAAAAATAGATATATATGTGTGTGTAGAAAGAAACAAGCTGGTTGATATCGGCAAGTGACGTCGATATCGGCATAATGTATAAACTTGATTAACTATTCAATTTTGGAATAGTTAATGATATCGGCGGGTGATGTCGATATCGGCATGATTTATAAACTTGATTAGCTATTCGGTTTCAGAATAGTTAATGATATCGGCGGGTGACGTCGATATCGGCATGATTTATAAACTTGATTAGCTATTTGGTTTCAGAATAGTTAATGATATCGGCGGGTGACGTCGATATCGGCATGATTTATAAACTTGATTAGCTATTCGGTTTCAGAATAGTTAATGATATCGGTGGGTGAAGTCGATATCGGCAAAATTAATAGACTTAATAAGCTTTCTGAGATGAAAGCGAAGCAGTTAAAAGAAATAAATTTTCTTTTATATAATCTAAAAAAAAAATGGTGTATATGGTTGTATTTAATCTCATATGATCTAAGTAGATTGATGGATATGTTGTATAAATTTTTCTATAAATTGCTAGTATTTACTAAATTGTTTTACTTATATGGAAAATCTATATTTTGCTGGTTCTTCCCATTCTCGTCAGGAATAGATTTTAAACCTTAATTCCTTTTTGTATAAGTTAGGAACTTAGGGAGTTATGGTGAAATTTTGATATGTAGAAGAACATGTAAATTGTATAGAATAGTATTTTTGTAAATTTTGTTTCTGAAATATTGAATGTATCCACCTATGCTCCGGATATTAGAAAGTACTAGATTATCTTAGAATATTAAACTATGTTATGTTCTATGTATATGTATATATGTGAGATCTTCATGTACGAACTGGCTTTTTAATTTTTATCTTATGCGTGTGATGTAAGATGAAGTTTGAGAAGGAATATGGTCCTGAGCATATTCTGAAATGAATTATGCAATTAATTGTATTAAACATGAATGTGATTATGGGTGAGCTGTGCTCCAAATTGTGTGCAGGTTGTGTTATTGATAACTTGGGATCTCCCGATATAGGGGAGACTCTGCCGAAATTTCATTAGAAATTTCGGCGAGAGAGAAAAAAAAAATCCATGCTTCATCTACCCTTTTATAGGGGTAAAGATTAACAAATAAACAATTAGGAGAAAAAAATTTTTTGGGGTTGTTACAGTTGGTATCAGAGCATTTGGTTGCAGTTTCAGGGATTGAAATACTAATGTGATTTTGAAAAAAATATTTCAGGATGGTTCGTTCACGGGAAACCGCAAGGGTTGTTCCGTCCCCTGTGCAAGAAAGAGAGTATGACTCATTTTCTGGGAATGAAACCGAAAGGGATCCATTAATGGATACTGCTTCCCGTCAATCTGTGGCATCGGCCCATTCAGAGGAGGGAGATTCAAGGGGGCATCATAATGAACAATTTACTTCTCGGGCAGAAGTGTCGCCGGCGAAAACACCGAGTGGTCAAGGATTGGAAGATAGGCCACCACCAGTGACATCGACGGCCGTCCCGAATTCCTATTCAGACCTTATGTTTCTCGAGCAATTGGTCAAAGCAGTAGTAGCAGGGATGGCCGCAAGAACATCCCATGCCACTCCTCGGGTAGAAAAAGTAGTCACCCTGGTTCAATGGGTGAAAGACATGCGCGAAATGGGTTGCACGACCTATTCAGGGGAAGAAGACACCGAAGTAGCAAGGCATTGGCTGAGGAAGGTGGAAAGGGTTATAGATCAGTTGCACGTGCCGGAGGAAACCCGGGTAGACTGTGTGACCCAGCTGTTAACAGAGAGTGCCCACTCTTGGTGGGAGACCATCAGAGAAAGAAGGGCAGGTGAAGAATTGAAGTGGATAAACTTTCGAGAAGAATTTGAGGAACGATATTACTCCTGGCAGCACCGAAAAGAGAAAGAGCAGGAGTTTCTAAATTTGAAACAGGGGAATATGACCGTCCTGGATTATGAAAGGAGGTTCCAGGATTTATCTGTCTTTGCAAACACTCATCTCCCCACTGAGCATCATCGAGTGGAACGGTTTTGGGATGGACTCAGGCAGGAGCTAAAATTAATTTTGGTGGCTATGCCGTTTCAGTCAATGCGAGAGTTAGTGCGAGCTGCTCAAGGAATAGAAAGGGTAATGAACGACACACCCAGGTCAACAAGTGAGCAGAGTCAGACCACGGGATTCAAGAGAAGGGATTTCACACCCCCTATAAGGAGGGACCCTCCTCCGAAAAAAGGAAGGAGTGGGTCATCATTCAGCCCATTACCGAAAAAAGGGGGGAGTTTTGTTCATGGTGGGAGTTTAGGAGGAGTTAGACGATTTAATCCTGGGGGATCCGTGGGAGGTCAGACCCGCCAAGGGACAAGTGTTACAAGGGGGTCCATGGAGCAGAGAGGACCTGTCTACCCGATATGTATGAGGTGTAATAAAAAACACCCCGGGGATTGTTCAGCTACACCAGGGAGATGTTATATTTGTAGAGGGGAAGGGCATCGATGGAGGGACTGCCAGTACTTGGGAAGAGGTTGTTTCCATTGTGGGGAAATGGGTCATAGAAAGAAGGAATGTCCACATAGAGTTACTGAAGGAGTACAGGGACAGGGGATGGCTACTCAAAGCCAACAACAGTCAGTAACGGTTGATCGACCTATACGACCCACTCACTCAGGGACAAGTGCCAATAAAGGCCGACCCAGATTGCTGGAGGAAAGGACTCGTGGCAGAATATACCATATGACCCAGGAAGATGTGGGGGCAATGCCAGATGTTGTAGCAGGTACACTACAATTGAGTTTAATACAAGTTTATGCTTTAATTGATCCTAGGGCTAGTCATTCTTTTGTGGCCCACCGAATTATTAAAAATTTAAATGTGTTACCAAGTAGATTGGATGTGGGAATGGTAGTTAGTACACCTTTGGGGAAAAATATAAACATTGAGGAGGTATACAAGGGAGTGATACTAAATATTGAGGGGGTAGAGCTAACGGCAGATCTCATGCCTTTAGCATTAGATGATTTTGACTTAATACTGGGAATGGATTGGTTGAGTAGACATAGAGCACAAGTGGATTGTTTCACAAAGACTGTAAACCTCCAAGATGTGAGTGGAAAAAAGGTGGTATTCAGGGGAGAGAGGAAGGTGATTCCAAACTCTATAATCTCGGTCATGACGGCCGGAAAATTGATTAGAAAGGGATGTCTTGCCTGGTTGTCTCATGTAAGAGAATTGAAGAAGGGGAGCATTGAATTAACAAATATTCATGTTGTAAAAGAGTTCCCAGACGTGTTTCCAACAGAATTACCGGGACTGCCTCCAATTAGAGAAATTGAGGTTTCCATTGAGACTCTTCCAGGAGTCAACCCTATAGCACAGTCTCCTTATAGGATGGCCCCTATAGAACTAGCTGAATTGAAGATCCAACTTCAGGAGTTGTTGGACAAAGGATTCATACGGCCGAGCAATTCACCTTGGGGAGCCCCGGTGTTATTTGTAAAGAAGAAGGATGGTACATTCAGGTTATGTATCGATTATTGTCAACTGAACAAAGTGACGGTAAAGAACAAGTATCCGTTACCACGGATAGATGACCTGTTTGATCAGTTGAAGGGTGCAAGAGTTTTCTCAAAGATAGATTTGAGATCGGGGTATCACCAATTAAGAATCAGAGAACATGACATACAGAAGACTGCCTTTAGAACTCGCTATGGCCATTATGAATTCTTAGTAATGCCATTTGGGTTAACTAATGCCCCTGCAGTATTTATGGATCTAATGAATCGAGTGTTCCGATTATATTTGGATAAATGTGTGGTCGTGTTTATTGACGATATATTGGTATATTCAAGCTCCTATCAGGAGCATGAGAAGCACTTGAGGAAGGTGTTAGAAATATTGAGAGAAAATAAATTGTATGCGAAATTGGATAAATGTGAGTTCTGGCTTAAAGAGGTGATATTTTTGGGACATGTTATCTCAGCTGGGGGAATATGTGTGGATCCAGGAAAAGTAGAGGCAGTTCTAAAGTGGGAGAAGCCCACAAATGTGACTGAAATTCGAAGTTTCTTGGGCCTCGCAGGGTATTATAGGAGGTTTATTGAAGGATTTTCCACAATAGCATCGCCTCTGACCAAGTTGACTCGTAAAGAAGTGAGGTTTAATTGGTCAAAAGAATGTGAGGAGAGTTTTCAGGAGTTGAAAAGAAGGCTTACATCAGCCCCCGTCTTGGCCCTTCCTTCTGGAACAGAAGGGTTCATTGTTTATAGTGATGCCTCAAGCAGGGGTTTGGGATGCGTATTAATGCAGCATGGAAAAGTGATCGCATATGCTTCCAGACAGTTAAAGCCGCATGAAGTGAATTATCCGGTCCATGATTTGGAACTCGCAGCAGTAGTATTTGCCCTGCGAGTATGGAGACATTACTTGTATGGAACACAAGTACAGATTTTCACCGACCATAAAAGTTTGAAGTATTTAATGTCGCAAAAAGAATTAAATATGCGGCAGAGGAGGTGGGTGGAATTGATAAAGGACTATGATTGCACAATTGATTACCATCCGGGCAAAGCCAATGTAGTGGCGGATGCATTAAGTCAAAAAGGGAAAGCAGTGATGGGTGATACAGAAATTTCGGAACAAGCAAATATGATGGAATTGAAAAGGATGGAAATTCAATTAAATGTGGGTCCTGAAGGGTCAATACTAGCTCATATGAAGATCAGATCAGTGTTACGAGATAAAGTTCTAGAAGCTCAGTTAGTAGATGAAGGTTTAGAGAAAATTAAGGAAAAAATAAAGCAAGGCAAGGAGTTGTCCCTTCAAATGTTGCCGGGAGGGTTGGTTGTGATGGGAAAACGGGTTTATGTGCCTGAGAATAAGACCTTAAAGGGTGAGATATTGAGAGAAGCTCATGAATCTCGGTTTACAACCCATCCTGGGAGCACCAAGATGTATAGAGATCTCAGGGAATATTACTGGTGGCCGAATATGAAGAATGAGATAGCCGAATATGTGTCAAGATGTGGGATATGTCAGCAGGTGAAGATAGAACATCAAAGACCGGCAGGAGAATTACAGCCACTACCAATTCCAGAATGGAAATGGGAAAATATAGCCATGGATTTTGTAACCGGATTGCCAAAGGGGAAAAAGGGCAATGATGTTATATGGGTCGTGGTAGATCGACTGACAAAGTCGGTTTTGTTCTTACCCATCAAAATGACAGACCCCATAGACAAGTTGGCCAAATTATACGTGAACAAAGTGATTAGACTGCATGGAGTTCCCATATCAATGGTATCAGATCGAGACTCGAGATTTACTTCAAGGTTATGGCCGTGCTTACAACGAGCTTTGGGAACCGAGGTGAATCTGAGCACGGCATTCCACCCCCAGACAGATGGCCAATCTGAAAGAACCATCCAAACACTTGAAGACCTTTTAAGGTCATGTGTGTTAGAGTTTGGGGGAAACTGGGAAGACTTGCTACCGTTGGTAGAGTTCACGTATAATAATAGTTACCAAGCTTCTTTCGGGATGGCTCCATATGAAGCCCTTTATGGGAGAAAATGTCGCACTTCGATATGTTGGGATGAAGTTGGAGAAAGGAAACTCCTGGGTCCTGAACTGGTAGAGTCTTCTTAAAGGTGGCACCATGGAAGGGCATCATTCGGTTTGGAATGAGAGGAAAACTTGCTCCGAGGTATATTGGCCCATTTGAAGTGATAGCTAGGGTAGGGCCGGTGGCTTATCGCTTGAAGCTACCAGCACACCTAGAGAAGATTCACAATGTATTCCATGTATCACTATTACGGAAGGCAGAAGTGGATCCTTCCCGAGTGTTACCTCCAGTTCCTATTGAAGTAAGAGAGGACTTGACACTCGAGACTAGGCCAGTCAAGATCATGGATCGTAGTGAAAAAACATTGAGAAATAAGAAAGTATTACTTGTCAGAGTATTGTGGAGAAACTCACAAATTGAGGAAGAAACGTGGGAGAGAGAGTCAGAGATTAAGGAAAAATACCCCCATCTATTCCTTGAGTCAGGTATGTAGTTTAAATTTCGGGGACGAAATTTTTATTAGGAAGGGAGAATGTGAAACCCGAGAATAAAGTATACATAGAGGTAGGATATTTTAAAAAAAAAATTAATATGTTGTTATTATACAAAATTTAGGAAAAGAAAAAGCAAAAAAAAAAAAAAAAAAAGGGGTCAAAATAGAATTAAGAAGAGATGGGACTATAAATACCCATCTCTTCTCAGCCATGTCCAGCGGGAAGGAAAAGAAAGAGGAGAGGAAGAATTTCGAAATTCATCTCATAAAAACCAAGAGTAAACACCCAAAAAATTGTAAACCCATACAAGCTTTGGATTTCTAAAGTGGAAGAGCACAATTGGGTGGAGAAGTAACAAGAAGAAAGTGAAGAAATTGGGGAAGAAAGGAAGAAGAGTGGCTGGGTATTTTCAAGGAGAAGAAGGCTAGGATTCTTCCAAAATTGTTAGATTTCATCCAACTAAGGAGTTCTAATTCCAATTTCTATGAAATTAACTTCAATTTGAGTAGAAGTTCATGATTGTTCTTGAATTGGGAATTAGGGTTTTTAACACAAAATGTTAGGAAAATGCATAAATGAGTAGGATTTCATGAATAAATGGAAGACATGGCTGTTATTGATGAGAAATCAAGGATTGAAGATGAATTGGAGACACTTTCTTTGTATTTCAAAAACTGGGCAGTTTCGTTGCCCTTTTTGTGAGGGACTTTTGAACCTGAAAAATACATAATTAAGGGAGGGTCACTTCATAGAAGTTGTAGCTGGGAGTGTTAGCTTTCCAACGAGTCTAACCTCGTCTAATTTGGAGTTCTGGAACTCCAGATATGGGTAAAACTCTGAGGAGAGGTCAAGCTGTCACATGTGTTGACAATTTCGGCCAAGTTGAGAAAATATAAAAAATTTAATCATGTTAAGGGTAGAAATTGTCCCTTTCCCTTCATAAAATGTGTCTTGATCTTCAGAAAATAAAAGAAGAGAATAAATGGTGATAAGAAATTGAATTCATGATGTCCATTTGGACTATAAATGAGCTGAAAAATTAAAGGATGATAATGAGGAATATAAGTAAGAAAGAAAAGAATTGGTAAAAGGGAAATGAATATTATTACCATTTTTATTGTTGTTGTGTGGGATATGTGGATTAATATAAAAAAAAAATGGTGGGTATTTGTGGTTTCAGGAAGAACCGCGGGTGAAGGGCAACAACAACAACAACAGGGTAACGCAAGTCGAACCTTCACAGCAGGTAGGTACTTGGTACCTATATTTGCTTTATCTAATAATTATTTTCTTTACTAGTTATTGAACTATAAGTTATATTTTGGTGCTTATTGATGAGGAAAAGAAAACGGGTAAAGGAAAGGTTATGGGATGGAAAAATAGATATATATGTGTGTGTAGAAAGAAACAAGCTGGTTGATATCGGCAAGTGACGTCGATATCGGCATAATGTATAAACTTGATTAACTATTCAATTTTGGAATAGTTAATGATATCGGCGGGTGATGTCGATATCGGCATGATTTATAAACTTGATTAGCTATTCGGTTTCAGAATAGTTAATGATATCGGCGGGTGACGTCGATATCGGCATGATTTATAAACTTGATTAGCTATTCGGTTTCAGAATAGTTAATGATATCGGCGGGTGACGTCGATATCGGCATGATTTATAAACTTGATTAGCTATTCGGTTTCAGAATAGTTAATGATATCGGCGGGTGAAGTCGATATCGGCAAAATTAATAGACTTAATAAGCTTTCTGAGATGGAAGCGAAGCAGTTAAAAGAAATAAATTTTCTTTTATATAATCTAAAAAAAAAAATGGTGTATATGGTTGTATTTAATCTCATATGATCTAAGTAGATTGATGGATATGTTGTATAAATTTTTCTGTAAATTGCTAGTATTTACTAAATTGTTTTACTTATATGGAAAATCTATATTTTGCAGGTTCTTCCCATTCTCGTCAGGAATAGATTTTAAACCTTAATTCCTTTTTGTATAAGTTAGGAACTTAGGGAGTTATGGTGAAATTTTGATATGTAGAAGAACATGTAAATTGTATAGAATAGTATTTTTGTAAATTTTGTTTCTGAAATATTGAATGTATCCACCTATGCTCCGGATATTAGAAAGTACTAGATTATCTTAGAATATTAAACTATGTTATGTTCTATGTATATGTATATATGTGAGATCTTCATGTACGAACTGGCTTTTTAATTTTTATCTTATGCGTGTGATGTAAGATGAAGTTTGAGAAGGAATATGGTCCTGAGCATATTCTGAAATGAATTATGCAATTAATTGTATTAAACATGAATGTGATTATGGGTGAGCTGTGCTCCAAATTGTGTGCAGGTTGTGTTATTGATAACTTGGGATCTCCCGATATAGGGGAGACTCTGCCGAAATTTCGTTAGAAATTTCGGCGAGAGAGAAAAAAAAAATCCATGCTTATCTACCCTTTTATAGGGGTAAAGATTAACAAATAAACAATCAGGAGAAAAAAAAAAATTTGGGGTTGTTACACGGAAAGATCCAGGGGGTATAAATTTTATGATCCCACAACTAGGTCGATTTTTGAGACGGGAAATGCCCGATTCTTTGAGGATGTCGAGTTTGCGGGAGGTGATAAAGATAAAGACTTTGTCTTTGAAGAGGAATATATTGATATTCCCACAGGTGTTATTAGCATTGGTCAAGATTCCATTTCTGACCATGTTGAAGACACAACGAATCAAGACAATATCGAAGCACCTTCTATTCAAGAAATTGTTCCAAAAGAACAACCTCGAGCACCTCTAGAATCTATGCCACTAAGAAGATCCACTAGAGAGAAGACAAGTGCAATATCAAATGATTATATTGTGTTTCTCCAAGAACATGAGATAGATATTGGTGTGATGGAAGATGATCCTATCAGCTTCCATCAAGCCATTGAAAGTTCACTCTCAAAAGTGGATTTATGCTATGAATGAGGAGATTAAGTCAATAAAAGACAACAACGTGTGGGATCTTATCCCATTACCTGAAGGTGTGAAACTCATTGGTTGCAAATGGATACTTAAGACCAAAAGGGATTCGAAAGGTGATGTGGAGAAGTACAAGGCACGTCTTGTTGCAAAGGGCTTTACACAGAAAGAAGGTATCGATCATAAAGAGACTTTCTCTCCGGTATCTTCGAAAGACTCTTTCAGAATTATAATGGCATGGTGGCACATTTCAATCTTGAGTTACATCAGATGGATGTAAAGACAACGTTTCTCAATGGTAACATTGATGAGACGATCTATATGTTGCAACCAGAAAATTTTGTGTCTGGAGACCCAAAGAATATGGTTTGCAAACTTAAGAAATCCATCTATGGACTCAAACAAACATCTCGACAATGGTATTTCAAGTTTCATCAAGTGATCATCTCGTTTGTTTTTAGATGAATTTGGTCGATGATTGTATATACCATAAGTTCTGTGGGAGTAAATATATTTTCCTGGTTTTGTATGTCGATGACATCTTGCTTGCCAGCAGCGATATAAGCTTATTGCACGAAACCAAGAAATTTCTAGCTAAGAATTTTGAGATGAAAGATCTTGGTGAAACCTCTTTTGTATTAGGTATTCAGATACATCGAGATCGCTCTCGAGGTATTCTTGGATTATCACAAAAGAGCTATATCGAAAAGGTTCTTAAGAGATATGGCATGCAAGACTGTAGACTAGGAGATACCCCTGTGGCTAAGGGAGACAAATTTAGTCTCAATCAGTGCCCTAAGAATGATTTTTAGAAAAGAGAAATACAGAAGATTCCTTATGCTTCAGTAGTAGGGAGTCTAATGTATGCTCAAGTTTGTACGCGTCCTGATATTGCGTACATTACTGGGATACTGGGCAAATATTTAAGCAATCTAGGAATAGACCATTAGAAAGCAGCTAAACGGGTCTTACGATACTTACAGAGAACAAAAAACTACATGCTCACATATCGGAGTTTGGCTAATCTGGAGATCATTGGGTATAGCGACTTCAATTTTTTGCTGGATGCCAATATAGTATGAAATCTATGTCTGACTATATTTACATGCTAGCTGGAGGTGCTGTCTACTGGAAGAGTGCTAAACAGTCACTAATAGCCTCTTCCACGATGGCAGCTGAGTTCATAGCATCTTATGAGGCATCCAATCATGGAGTATGGCTGCGGAATTTTGTCATGGAGCTGCGCATAGTGGATGATATTGAAAGACCACTAAAATTATTTTGTGACAATAAGTCGGCAGTTTTATATTCCAATAACAATAGGAGCTCGTCGAAGTCGAAACACATAGACATCAAGTTCCTAGTTGTTAAAGAAAGAGTTCAGAGTGGACAGTTGTCTATAGAGCATATCGGTACAAACTCCATGGTTGCGGATCCGCTTACTAAGGGATTGCCACCCAAAATGTTTCATGAGCATACTGCTCGTATGGGTGTTTTGGCAATTGATAATATTTAGTTTTAAAGGGAGTTTGTAATTTCATATGCTTTTATAATATAGACAATTTTCCAGTTTATGGATATTTATGAGGTTATTTTCTGCAGAAATAAAGTCTTTGGTTTAATTTACACTCTGATTTTAGTATGGTTTGATCTCACTAAGGTTTAAGGGTGGACCAATTGGAAATAGGCATGTTAAGATCATATTGCATGAAATTTCCATGCTACACATCCACATCATGATCCATGTTATTTAATTGTATTGGCATACGTGACCTTTGATAGGTTGAGTTATGATAATTGTAACGAAAACCGCTTAGATCCTATGTTGGTATGATTACTGGACCGGATTGGTTATAGATACATTTGTTAATGACAGCAAAGATTGAGCTCATTTGGTTATTTTTGCAAAACATAATTATAAGGTTATACATATAGCCCAAGTGGGAGATTGTTGGATCATTAATCCAACGTTGGCCTTATATGAGAATAATTATGTGTTTGTGGACTGTCAAATAAGGTGAAGCCTAATTAAAAAAATTATCTGCTAAGTATTTTTTAGGCAATTGGGTTTTGGTGTATCTAATAGGGTGTGGACCTTTAATGTGTAGAGATTACAGGGTTATTCCTATTTTAGTGATTGGCTAAAATAGGAATACCAAAGGGTGGGAATGCCAAAATGCATGAATACCAAAAAGCACTTGGTTGCCTATATATATGGTCATGGTCTCCAGATTACACGTGCTACATTCTCATACTGACATCCCATTATCAGAGAGAAAACTAAGGTTAAGGTAGAGAGAATCAAAGGGCTCTCTAAGGTGAACGTGTTAATCTGGAAGGTCATCCGTACGACTCTAGATAGCGACTTCCGGATATGGATTCAGGTACGCTTCCGCTTTATAGTTTATACAGTTTATGTGTTCTTGATAACTCGACATGAACATCATTTCTTTATGCTATGAAATGCTAGATCTAACATGACAAGGACGAGAATATAACTAGAACCCATTTCTATACGAAGTTTTTTCCTTCACTTTGCATACCTTCACGAAATAGAGACCAAAATGCTAACATACTTGTCACAAAAAAGAAAAGAAGAAGTGGGTCTCGTTCAATTATTTCACTATTACCATGAATTGTCATCTCTTTTGAACTTTTCACTTGTGGAATGAATTGTTATAGTACTAGCAAAGATGTTGCAATAAGATGTAAGATTTTGGGTTTATTAATGCAAGTATTTTTTATATAAACCGGATAAGATTTTGTTTGTCATTATGTTTCTGTAAATCCATCCACGAGCAAGCAAAATTGGTTTAATCGAAAGTCTTGTAGGGTTCATTGGCCCCGTCTATTGTATCGAAAGTCTCCCACCGATGGGTGTAATCGTCTATGGCTTTAACGAGTCTTCCTTTCCTTGAAACTACCTGGAAAGAATGGGATTATGGTGGAATTCATTTCTTTTGGTTGGCTGTCGTTTTCCTGTCCTCGTATAGAATAATAGCATGGGGATTACGGTGGAATTCATTTCTTTTTGTTGGCTGTCAATTTTTCCTATCTTCGTATAGAATAAGAAAATCTTGTTCATGTTTGTTCATTTTTAAAAATAATTAATTTGTTTTATTTTAAATTATATTTTAATATTTTTAGATTATTTTGATATATTAATGTTAAAAATAATTATAAGAATATAAAAAATATTAGTTTAATATTTTTCAAAATAAAAAACACTTTAAAAATCAATTTTAACGGTAAGCTTCCTCGGACAGCTTTTCTGACCTGGCCAGGCATTTACTCCCAGGTGCCTCCACCTCGAGAAAGAGAAAGAACAAGTTTCTATCCCCACTTGTGATCGTTGACGTGTCAGATTGTTTTGCCCCATTCGGGGGGGTGTTAGGCCGCGTCTCGAGATTCCAACGTAGCAACTGCAAGCAACTCTTCTGCAATAATAATTGCAAATACTTTTCTTTTTGTTTTAAAAATACTTTTAAATCATAAAAAAAGCTCTCTATGGTATACTCACCATCAACGCGACCCTTGTTAATAGTTTCTGAAAAAAAGAGTACCCAACACTTGTGCCTTCCGCTATAGTTCAGAAAAATCCATAATGAAGAAGATAATGTTAGGCGGATGGGGACTTTTCAAATCCATAATCCTCTTTCTTTTAACACCGTCTTATTTGGTGTACTCAACTAAACACTCAAAGTATTTAAACTTGGATTTTATTTATTGATTCGGAATATATTATTTATAAAAAAGTCAGAACCTCTAATTATAATATTTTAGACACATGTCTCTTTCATAACTCAATTAGACACCCTTCTTCTCCCTCAGCTCAACACATGTTGCAATAAAACAAGAAAAAAACGAAAGTTTCTCTAAGGGTTCCTCATAGAAGACGGCAACAAGTTCATAGTTTGTGCGACAATCATTATAAGTGAATTTAAAAGGCGTGTGTGTGAAAAATAGTATGGTTGTCCATTTTATTAAAAACAAATATTCAACGTATTAAATATCTGTTTGAGATTGTGGTTGTGATTATTTTTAAAAGTGTTTTTCATTCAAAAATGCATCAAAATAATGTTTTTTTATTTTTTAAAAATTATTTTTGACATCAGCACATCAAAATGATCTGAAAACACCAATTTTTTTTAATTAAAGTCAAAATTAAAATTAAAAATTTTCATCTTTTTTTTCAAAAGTACTTTTGAAACATAGTGTTAAACACATATCAGAGGTTCAATCACACGTCCACTCATCTCTTAAAAAAAAAAACATCTAGTAGGTGTTTCAATGATAAGCGCCTGAGACTAAAAGATTTGTTCCTAGAAGTTGTTAATATGATGACCACTGGAGATTTACATAGTCGTTAACTTTAGGACCTGTAAAATTAGTGGAGGTGCGTGCAAGCTAGCTGGACACCCATATTAATAAAAAAAGAAAACATCATAAATATATTGTTTTTTAATTTTTTTTGGGGATGACAGTTAGTGTAACTGTTCAAAGGGAATATATACTCTTCTTTTTTTCTACGTCTAACAAAAATTTCACAGAGATGCAAAATTTGGGAGATCAAATAGAGTGTGCCGCCGACCTGTAAACTGAAATGCAAAATAACACCACAGTAGTCCATTAATAAACCAAGAGGATAAAGGTGGGATGATGGTGAAGGTAATGGGGGACGAGGGGAATTTAGAAGACTTGATATCCTTAGGCGCTGCTGTATTTCCAGTGTTTTGGTGTTATAGATTAAATTATTTGATAATGAATTCTGTGTTGTTATTAAAATTACAACATAAATTTAATTAAGTAATTTATTTTTAAAATAAACATTTTATTTTTAAAAACAAATTATTTATTTGGAAAACATACAAATGTCATAATAAAACATAGGTGAAAATGAAACAGTAGCCAAATCATATGATAAATAGAGCTACTAAATAATTTAACCAAGATCCATTAAATAATATATTAAGATTTACAAGATTTGTTTTCATCTTTTAAATAATATATACAGACATCTTCGCGTTGAGCGACGGTGTTAAGAGAGCATTTAAGCAATCGCCAGAGGAAGGGTCTGTTTGATATTGCGGTTGCTATTGTGGTTGAGGTTGAAAAAAAACAGTTTTATAAAAAGCACTTTTACTGCGGTTCAAAATTAGCAGTGAAGTGTTTGGTTAAAACTGTGGTTGAGTTTGAGGTTAATAAAAAACAGTTTCGTATGTTTGGTTATCATGCTTTTCATATTGCTATCGACTTGTGAAATTACTTTAAAGAACACACACACACACATATATATTTTGCTTTTTAAATATTTAATAATTATAATAATAAAATATAATTAATAATTCAAGTAAATTAGACACTTGTTTTTATTCTTCCATCAAGCTACTTGTAATTTCATCACGAACTAAATCTATACGTGAAGGTCTCTGCGATCCCGGAACAATGGTAAAATATCATCTAATTTTTTTTAAAATATTTAATAATTATAATAATAATATATAATTAATAATTCAAGTAAATTAAATATTTGTTTTTATTTTTTCATCAAGCTACTTGTAATTTCATTCAAACTAAATCTATACATGAAGGGCTCTTCGATCCCAAAACAATCGTAAAATATCATTTAAAACAAAATTAGAATTGCGATACAAAAATTATATTTTTTATAAATATATATATATATATATATATAAATATAAATATATATATATATATATATATATATATATATATATATATATATATATATATATATATATATCTTAGCGCCCCCTCAGGTCAAAATTTCCTGCTTTCCGCAAACCGTGGTTTGCAACTTTAAAATTGATGAATCCCACTATCAATTTTAAAGTTGCCAAACACTACAAAAGGGTACAAACTGTGTTTTCAACAAAACGCAGTTTGTACCACATCACCAAACAAGCGCGAAGTGCCTGGAGAGTTCCGAGTTGCACTCAACTCAGTTTTCTCAGACAGTACCGTGTCTAAAAGTCCATGTTTCTGTTTTCCTGTTCTCTTAGCTGCACGGCGGGATTGCTACGAGACTCTTCCTCTCCCCCTCATCTGCTTCTGCCTCCATAACAACTCGCTCTGATCTCTACATTTCTGCTACTGCCATTAGCCAACACCAACCGATTAAGGTAATCCAGAGTCGTTTATTTGCTTATATTTTTGATTCCCAATGAACTGCTGCATGATGGAGAGACAAAGAAAAGTCAACAACTTGGATTTCAACAGCAACAACTTGTGTCGGCCTTGGAATCTTTTGGATAAGGAGTCTTGTTATCAAGGGTTTAGATTGAACAAACTCCATGTACAAGCTTACCTCGTAATTTCTGATCCATGTTTTAAGTTTAATTCCATAATGGAGTCATCTGGTTCAGCTCGATGAACACCGCCACCTTCATTTGATTCAAGCTTTGTTCTCTATGTTCTCTCGTTATTTCTCGTTTTGGCTGTTCGACGACCATTATCTATAGTCTTAGTGCCCTTATTTGAATTTGTTATGCTTATTTACTCATGCTCTTTGAAGATATATGTGCTCATGGAATTTGATTTGGATCTGCTTCGAGTGCTTTTCAGGTCTTTTTAATTCATACAACTATTTTTCTCAGTATTTTGCTCAAAACGTTTATGGAAGACTGTCAAATCATTGAGACACCATGTTGATTTGGATGCCTTAGAAATTGGAATCTGCCAAATAATTCAATCGGTTTTTTGGGTTCAATTATTGGTTTGCCAACAGTTTTATACCTCAATATAATAAAACTGGAATAGTATTTTATTGTTTTCAATATCTCACTAAAGGATATTCTTACTGGTGTCTAAATGTGACGAGGATCTTCTTGGAAAATTCGAATGCCTGCCTGTGATGAAAAAAGCATTACAGTATTTCCTGTAATTTGCTTTGCTGGTAGTTTGGGCACTCATATTTAAGTCCTTTCGGTACCATATTGATTGAGAGGGGCGGAAAGAACATTTGCAATATGATTATCGTTGCCATCATCATTTGACTGACAAATGATTTCATACCTTTTTTCCCTTTCAATGCGTCAGGAAATACTTGTCAAGTTTTGATTGGGCAAGAATAGGCTTACGCGAATGGGATTTCATAATGACATGATTTATGATTTTTTTTTTGCAGGGCAGGGACTTGATTTTGGGGGAGGCATTCATCTATCCTAACAATCCGCTGATGAGTTGTTTTTCTTTATTTTTCAAGAAGAAGGAAGTTTCCAGAGCTACACACACCATAGATGTTGAAGATGGTATGCAACTGAATAGACTCATTGTTGTCTCTGTTAAAGAGAAGATTTTCGTTAGCTGACACTCTTCCTTTTATTATGATGGTCTGAGAATTTACTGAATCAATCTCTCCCAGACCTATTTCTATGACCAAAATGTTTATGAGGTGAAATAGTTAGTAGTCACATAAGCTGGCCACAGCATGGTTCTCTTACATGTTTTTCCTTCCTGTTTCCCCCCCTCTCCTTTTCTTCTTCTGCGAAAATGGGCACTTTCTCAATCACACACAAAGCTCAGTCCTCATACTAAGTTCTTCTCTCTCCTAATACTATGAAAAAACTTTTATGGCACAGAGGTTTCAAGTGTGCAGAACGCTTCCTCTTACACTTACAGGGAACTGCAAAGGGCCACTGACAATTTTAAACCAGCCAATAAAGTTGGAGAGGGAGGTTTTGGTTCTGTTTACAAGGTGATTTTACATGCTTATTGCTTTGTGAAAAACCTCTAGTTTTAATGCATTGCTATTAAATTTCTCCTTGATCTGAATTCCAGTGATTTAATGGACAGGGAATGCTGAGAGATGGCACCATGGCTGCCGTGAAGGTACTGTCAGCTGAATCAAGGCAAGGTATAAAGGAGTTCCTGACAGAAATAAAAGTGATTGCAGATATAGAGCACAACAACCTGGTTAAATTGTATGGTTATTGTGCAGAGGGAAACCATAGAATTTTGGTCTATGGCTATCTTGAGAATAACAGCCTTGCACAAACACTTCTTGGTAAGCCCACCATTCATTAGTGATTTCTGTTTGTAAACAGCTCATTTTATAAATTTCCTTCATCTTTTAGGTGGTGGAGGCCATAGCAATATCCAATTCAGTTGGCCTACGAGGCGCAAAATATGCATTGGAGTTGCGCGAGGGCTCGCATTCCTTCACGAGGAAGTCCAGCCACATGTTGTTCATAGGGATATTAAAGCGAGTAATGTTCTCCTTGATAATGACCTTGAACCCAGGATTTCAGACTTTGGTCTTGCAAAACTTTTCCCAGCCAACCTGACTCATATTAGCACAAACGTTGCTGGAACTGCGTAAGTTCATAAACTCCTAGCAGTTTGTTTTACCTGTGTAGCCTAATTGTTGCTGCTTAGTTGCCTTAACAGATAAGATGGATGGCCTTAACAATGTCATACTATTGCATCTCCTCTCATATATTTCCCATGCTATGAGGTGGGTGGGATCATTTAACATTGGCTCATAACTTCCTTCATAAATTGGGTGAACAGACTGTTACTATGCTTACTGTTTTATGCATTATGATTTAATTGAACAATTTAATATGCAGAAATTAAATTGAGACAAGCTACTGTGGAGCCTACCAAAACACGCATGCTTATCGAAAAGTGATAATATGAGACTTAGCTAAATAGGATTTCTTTTTGCATATTTGACCACATTGTCTGTGGAGCCATAACTAAACAATTTCCTGCTCTTGTTTCACATGTGCAGAGGATATCTGGCGCCAGAATATGCAATTCGAGGTCAGTTGACAAGGAAAGCTGATATTTACAGTTTTGGTGTTCTATTGTTGGAAATTGTTAGTGGGAGGTCCAACACAAATAGGCGATTGCCTCCTGAGGAGCAATATCTGGTTGAAAGGGTATGAGCCTGCTGAACTCACTTCAATTCTGTCTTGAGTGCTATTAAAGAAAATTCATTTCCTATTCCTTATAGAATATTAAAGATAATTCTCTTTAACAAAGAGCAGAGATTCTTTCCTTCATAGCTAATCATTATTGAGTACATTCTAGCTAAATTGCTCCAATTTGATCACTCACATGCTGGGTTATCGATTCCTGCATCTAGCATTATTTCAGTAATGCTGTATTTTTCCTGATTTGATATATCTTTGTAGGCTGCATTCGCATTGGCTACGCTTGGTTTCTTTTCTCTGTTGGGTTCATGTAAATGGACCAAATCTTCATTTTCAAATGGTATGGAGTCTTAGAGTGTTCTTATTTTGTGCATATGACTATGATATGGAGTAATTTCCTCGTAAGATAGGAATCCATAGGATTATAAGACGAAAACAGCTTTCAGTTTTAATGAGGCAGCCAGTTCCTTTTCCAATGAGACAAATGTTAGTTGAACTACGTGTTGGGGGGGTGCTGTTCTGATGTCGTTTCTTATGCATTATTCTTCAGAATAACACTGCAACTGTATCTTTGCAGATCACTTTAGGTTGAAGCATCATCCATCAAAACCCTCTAGAATAATTGCTCATTTTTTTCTCTTAAATGGTGCAGTAATCTTATTTCATTTCTCAAATCAAGTTTTAAATGGACTTCAAAGTAGTTGTTTGAATTTGATCACACAGAGGTGTTGTTGAGTAAAAGATGCAATATGCAGGTATGGGAATTTTATCAGAAGCAGGAGCTGGTTAATTTGGTGGACACATCGCTGGGTGGGAATTATGATGTCGAAGAGGCTTGCAATTACCTGAAGATAGGTCTTCTTTGCACCCAGGACGTGCCAAAGCAGCGTCCATCCATGTCCACTGTTGTCCTGATGTTAATGGGTGAGATAGAAGTGAGTGACAAGATATCAAGGCCTGGCATGCTGTCTGAATTCATGAGTTTTAAAGGTGACAACATGCGGAAACACAGAGATGAAAAAGACCAGAATAACAAGTGGGAAATGAAGGATTCAGGCAAGGGCGAAAGTTCATCCTCATCATTAGGACTGGCAGAAACTTCAAACGCTACCATGACCTTCAGTTCTATATATGACCGGGACAATTAACAGCATTCTTCAAGTCTTATTGTCGGGACCAAATATGAGAGCCAGGTTTGCTTTCAAAAGAATGTTTTTGTTTAGTATCAGTCAGCACGTTAGCTTTTCTGTGAGTGAGAATCTCCTCGTAAATTCTTTTGTACAAAAGGACGGATTTCTTTCCTTTTATTTTTTTAATCCTAATAAAGAAGAGAAATATGAAGTTATATCAAAAGATTTACAAACTCAGCTTTGACAGAATTGCTGAATCTAATTTTTATGGTGAAACCTCAGACCCACGAACATTCAATTACATCCATTGCTCTGAAGGGTGTTTCTTGCTAACCATATTGTCTTGCTTAATGATTTTCAAGTTGTTATCATGCTAACATGGTATCCACAACCAATGAGCTAACTGCAACAATAGTAGTATGTTGAAATAGCCGTTTATTTGTATTCTACTATAACAAGGAAACAATTTCTGGTAGTCATATAAAGTGTATTGTATTTTAGCGAAAATTGTGTTATAATTATTTCCTATATAAAACCTCTACAGTAATAGCAAAACACATTTTTTTGAATATACTGAAATTAATTGAATTTCAAATTCTTACATGGTATCAGAGCAAATCTCAAATTTTTCCCTTTGAATCGTATTGCTGAATTTTTTTTTCTCTTTCTGGTTCGAAACCCAGAAATTAATCTCTACAGTGCTTGTTCATCAATGATTACTGTTCATCAAACCCAGAAATTGATTGCTACAGTATTTGTTCATCAACGGTTACTATTCATCATAAAAAACCCAGAATCAGTGCGTGTTCATCCACCCACCAACCCAGAAAAAAAATCCTCTACCCAGAAAAAACAAACACCAACCCAGAAATTCCATCAATTCATACACACATTCACAGACCCATCTAAACCCAAACACCACCAGAAACCCTAGAAAAAAACCCAAAACTTTATACATATATTCACTATTCATCAGCTCTGCGATAATGGAAATTACCTCTACTTCAGCTCCGGCGATGCAAATTGTTGTCCACCAAGACAACTCCCCACTCCTGATGGGCATTATGCTAGACGAAACTAACTATTCACTATGGTCACAACTCATGGAAATGAGAATCAGAGCTCGTAACAAAGCCGGATACCTCACCGGAGATACAGTAAAACCTGAACTTGGAGACCCGAGATTGGAAGTATGGATTACCGAGAACCATCGTGTGAAGAGTTGGCTCATCGACTCAATGAACCCAGCAATGATGCAACGGTTCATACGCCTTCCCATGGCCAAGGAAATCTGGGAGGCTGTGGCTCGAACCTTTTATGTCGGTGTTATGTTTTTACTTTGATGGGATTGTTTGTTGGGTTTTCTGGGTGTGGATATATGATGTGAAGAACTAAACATAGGCTAAATAAACAGATGCTGGAAATTCTAGGATCCAGGGACCTCACGACAATATTTATGAATAATTCATATGATAATCTTTCATTAAGCGAACTGAACCTTAAATACATATTTAGAAATTATAACAGCTCCCTGGGTCATAGCCATAACACCCCCTCATTAACCACCCATTACTACTACGATTATTATGAAACTAAATTACATAACTAAAATGTTCGTAACTGAAATGCTGATTTAAACAAACTATGATTAATAATAAACTAGAGTTGATGTAAACTGGAGTTGAAGTCCGCCACGCGTCAATCATCCCTTGCATTTATTTGTATCCCGAGGTCTGCCACATGTCGCTCATCCCGTGTCCCACTAGCTGCCACATGTCCCAGATCAGGCTCGTAACACAACCTCTTTCTTTCAAAAGAACTCGCCCACGAGTTCAGGGCACTGTCGACGAAGCTCATCCACATCTACCCAGCTCGCATCTTCTTCATTCGAACCTTCCCACTGAACCAAGATTTCAGCTCCTGCTCTATTCCCTTTCTTCTTCATTCTTCTAGCTAGTATCCTTTGTAACTTTGGAGCTAATGTCCCATCTGCCATTAAGGTGGGTAAGCTTGGATTGGGTTGAAAACGAACCCCAATCTTCTTCTCGAGGCACTATACGTGGAAGATCGGGTAGATCTTCGAGCTTGGGGGTAGATCCAATTTATAAGCTACTTTTCCCACCTTCTGTGTGATCTGAAATGGACCAAAATACCTGGCCGAGAGCTTCAAATTCCTTCTCACAGCTACTGACATATGACGATATGGTCTCAACCTCAGGTAAACCCAATCTCCTACCTTGTACTCCCTGTCCGTTCTATTTTTATCCGCAAAATGCTTCATACGGGTTTGGGCTTCTTGCAGGTTCTCTTGGACCAGTTTGAGAATGAAATCACGACTCTTCATCTCATCTTCTACGGCTTGAACAACAGTGGATCCTGGTTCATAAGGTTGTAACCGAGGAGGAGCCTTTCCATATACTACTTCAAATGGACAAAGGTCTGTTGATGAGTGGACAAAAGTGCTGTAGGACCACTCGGCCACAGCCAACCACCTAGCCCAGTCCCTTGGTCGATCCCCAGTAAAACATCGCAGGTAACATTCTAACCACTTGTTAATTGCCTTAGTTTGGCTGTTAGTTTGTGGATGGTAAGCTAGGCTCATCAGTAGTTTTGTACCACTTAGACGGAAAATTTCCTTCCAAAATAGGTTGGTGATTACTGCATCCCTGTCGCTTACAATGCTTTGTGGTATGTCGTGTAACTTAAATATGTTTTCCATGAATTTATGTGCTATATTCATTGTTGTGTATGGATGTGCTAGAGGTATGAAGTGGTTGTATTTGCTGAGTCTGTCAATAACCACCATTATTACACTGTATCCCCTTGACACTATTAACCCCTCTATAAAATCCATGCTGATATCAACCCATGCTTCTTTGGGTATGGGTAAGGGTTGTAGCAACCCTGCAGGTTTTATGTTCTCTATTTTGTTGTGTTGGCAAACATCGCACTCTCTTATATATTTTCTGATATCTTTGCGCATCCCATTCCAGTAGAATTCCCTTTTAATTCTGGCACGTGTCTTCTAAGAACTGTGTGTCCCCCAATAGGGCTCTCATGGTAGTGATATAATACCAGCTCCTGATAGGGCTTTAGAGAACCCAAATGCAACCTTTCTTTGTAGAATAACAAGTTGCATTGAAACTTGTATTTTTGGGGGTCAAGATCCCCTTGCTGGCTACTCTTGATAAGCTGCTGTAATTGTGGATCATGTGCATATGCTTGTAGTAGATCCTTCCACCAACTTGACTGCACAACACTAAGGGCTTATAAATTCCCTTCAGTTGAGGTTAATTCTTGTACCTCTGTATTGGAATCCTCATTGAGTCTTCTAGATAGAGCATCTGCAGCTCGGTTCTCTCTCCCACATTTGTATTCAACCGTGAAATCAAACCCTAGTAGTTTAACAACCCATTTTTGTTGGAAGGGTGTGCCCACCCTCCGTTCCAGCAAGTACTTCAATGCATGTTGGTCTGTCCTTACTTTAAATTGATTACCCAATAAATAGTGCCTCCATTTTTTAATAGCAAGGACTAGTGCTAGAAATTCCTTTTCATAAGTTGATAAGAGTAAATTCTTCCCCCTTAGAGCTTGACTTAGGTAAGCCAATGGTCTCCCTTCCAGCATCAAAACAACACCAATCCCTCCCCCCGAAGCATCACATTCAACAATAAAAGGTTTATTAAAATTTGGCAGCCCTAAAACAGGAGGTGTAATCATTGCTGCTTTAAGGGCTTTAAAAGCCTGAGTAGCTTCCCTAGACCAAGAAAAAGATTTTTTCTTCAATAGTGATGTTAAAGGAGCTGCAATGCCCCCATACCCCTTAACAAATTTTCTATAGTATCCTGTGAGGCCAAGAATCCTCTCAAAGCCTTAGGATTGGTAGTAGTGGGCCAATGAACCATTGCTGATATTTTTTTGGGGTCAGCTTTGATGTCATCTTTAGAAATAACATATCCTAAGTATTCCACTTCTCAGCACCCAAAAACACATTTTGAAAGTTTGGCATACAATTGATGTTGTTTTAGAGTGTCTAATACAGTGTGTAAGTGCAACACATGTTCTTCTAATGATTTACTACAAACTAGTATATCATCAAAAAATACTAACACAAACTTCCTAAGATGAGGCATGAATATTTCATTCATTAATCCTTGAAAAGTAGAGGGTGCATTAGTATGCCCAAAAGGCATGACTAGGAACTCATAATGACCCTCATGTGTTCTAAAGGCAGTTTTTGGCACATCATCAGGATTCATCCTGATTTGGTGGTAGCCCGATCTCAAATCTAGCTTGAAAAATAATTCAGCCCCATGCAATTCATCTAACAACTCATCTATGTTAGGTATAGGGAATTTATCTTTAATAGTGTCCTTGTTGAGAGCCCGATAATCCACACACATGCGCCAACTCCCATCTGCTTTTCTCACCAACAAAACTGGTGATGAGTAAGGGCTTTGGCTGGTTTGAATGATCCCAGCCTGCAACATTTCTTTAACCAGCTTTTCAATCTCCTTTTTTTGGTAATAGGGGTACCTGTAAGGTCTGACACTAGTAGGTAAGGTTGCCTTCTGTAGCTGAATTTTATGATCATGTCCCCTTATGGGTGGTAGACCCTTCGGCTCATCAAATACACTTTGGAAACACCCCAAAACCTGCTGTATAGCCATATCTGGAGCTTTAGGAGTATCTGTCTCCTCTGCCTCCATGAGCTGTAGCCAAACCCCTCTTCCCTTCAACAGAGTAGTCTTACTCAGCCTTGGCTCCTCTTCTAGATAGTTGATAGGAGGCCGTAAGCCTTGCAAAACTATAGGGATCCCCTTGATTGTAAATTTCATGCTGAGTTCGGCAAAATTCCACTGAATTGTGCCCAAACTCCTCAGCCAATCCACTCGTAAGACCACATCGCATCCCCCTAAGGTTAATAGATATAAATTAACCAATGCATCACACCCCTGCATTTGAAGAACCATTGACTTACAACAACCTTGGCAAGGGAGGGTTGCACCATTAGCAACCTGTACTGCCAAGTGACTTTCTTCCACTGGTAGTTGCATTTTCCTTGCTATATTTTCATCCAAAAAACTATGTGTGCTGCCTGTGTCAATAAGTATGATGACTGAATGTTTTCCAACTGTCCCCTTTAACCTCATGGTTTTAGGGGTAGATACTCCTGCTAATGCATGTAGAGATATCACCAGCAGCTCTGCAGCTGGTATTTGGTGATTTAAATCCTCTAATTCTGCATCTGCCTCTTCATATTCCCCTACTATTTCCACTCCTAGTAGGTATAACTTTGGCCGACTGCATCTATGCCCTATGTGATACTTTTCATCACAATTGTAACATAATCCCTTGTCTCTCCTTTCTTGCATTTGGCTAGTTGTGAGTCTTTTAATTGGTAAGGGGTATTGTTTTTGGAAATTTTGGTTGTATTGGGGGGTATTTTGTGGGGCTGGAATTTATGGAAATGGATTTGGTGCAGGTAATCTAAGTGGGGCTTGTTTAGGGTAAGGAGGTATATTGTTGTTGGCTGTTGTGTTGTTTAAATTTCTGACAGGATAATGCCTTCTGCTAACTTCTTCTTCCTGTAATTTGGCCAAACCAAAGGCAGCTGAGAGTGTGCTTGGCCTGAACATGGTAACAATTATTCGCAATTCATCTCGTAACCCACTTTAGAAAGTACTAATACGAAACTCTTCACTTAAGCCTGTAATTTTGTTTGACAGGACTTCGAAAGCTGTTTGGTACTCCTCTACACTCCTCGTTTGTCTCAACTTGGTAAATGCGCCTACCGGATCTTCATAGGTTGAAGGTCCAAATCTGATGCGGATGGCCTCCTTAAATTCCTACCAAGATGTTGCTAGACTAGACTCCTTCAGCCAATAATACTAAGTAAGTGTCTTTCCTTCCATATGAAAAGAAGCAATTTCTAGTTTGTGATCATCTGGAGTTTCGAAATAATTAAGAAAATGTTGTGCTTTTAGGATCCATTCACTGGGATCACCTCCCTCAAAGCGAGGGAAATCTAGACGTAAGGATCTAGCTTGAATTCCCCCGTGACCTTCAAAGAGAGGATTAGTCTGAATTCTTGTATTTTGAGAAGTGCCTTCTCCTGAGTTCCTTCGGCTGGTAGTCTGTATTAAGTTGTCATAATTTGATGCCAAATTATTGAGCTGCTGTAATATCTTTTCCATAAGCATCCCTTGTTTGGCTTGTTCTTCTGTTAGAATGGTGGATACCCCTTATAACTGCTTGACTGTTTCAGAAAGTTGGGACATTCTAGTGCCCTCCACCATGGTCGCTGGAAGGATGCTCTGATACCACTTGTTATGTTTTTACTTTGATGGGATTGTTTGTTGGGTTTTCTGGTTGTGGATATATGATGTGAAGAACTAAACATAGGCTAAATAAACAGATACTGGAAATTCTAGGATCCAGGGACCTCCTCTTGCACACGGCAATATTTATGAATAATTCATCTGATAATCTTTCATTAAGCGAACTGAACCTTAAATACATATTTAGAAATAGCTCCCTGGGTCATAGCCATAACACCCCCTCATTAACTACCCATTACTACTATGATTTATTATGAAACTAAATTACATAACTGAAATGTTCGTAACCGAAATGCTGATTTAAACAAACTATGATTAATAATAAACTAGAGTTGATGTAAACTAGAGTTGAAGTCCGCCACGCGTCAATCATCCCTTGCATTTATTTGTATCCCGAGGTCTGCCACATGTCGCTCATCCTGTGTCCCACTAGCTGCCACATGTCCCAGATCAGGCTCGTAACAGACGGCGCCAATGAGACCTATATTTTCGAACTAAATTAGAGGTCCTTCACTACTAAACAGAGTGGTCATCCACTGCCCATATACTACAATGAGCTGGTGTCAATCTTCCAAGAAATCAACTGTCGGACTCTGTCATAGGCTGACACCGTTGACGACGTGCTCCACCTCCACTCGACCATGACAAGGCTTCGGGTACACATTTTTTCCAGTGGACTCGACCCTATCTTCGAGCAGATCCGTGACGAGATTTTAAGGAAAGATCCAAAGGTGGATCTAGAAGGAGCATACGCTTGCGTCCGACGATAGCTCCAGCAGAAACATACCATGGCCGGCAAGGATCCTCCACTGGTTTCGAGAGCATGGTGATGTTTACAAGAAACCACCGATCGGTGGGGGGCATGAAAATGACAGAAAAATGGTGAATCCGAATTACAAGAAAACTGATGGGTTGTTATGTACTCATTGCGGTGAACTAAATCATTGAAAACAAAGATGTTACAAAATTACTGGCTACCTGGGATTTTAAGAAAATATCTTGGAAAAATATTGGAAAAAATATGGTAAATTTTATAGAAATTGAACAGGCACAACCTATGATGAAGGTTGTTCATATAGGCACAATTGGTAAATTTTATATAAATTATTTAACTAGTTTATTAATTGAAACTGGAATGACAACAGCAAACTTGCTGAAACACCTATAGAGATGAATCATAAGTTTGGAGAGTTGCAGATCAGACTCTGACGGACAAAGAACATTATCAACAGTTAATTGGGAAGTTAATATATCTATCACATACAAGGTCAGATATACCCTATGCAGTAAGTGTGACAAGTCAGTTTATGTATTCGTCTGATGAAGAATATATGTCAATAGTATATCGAATTTTGAGATACTTGAAGAGTTTATTGGGAAGAAAACTACTATTCTCTAAAAAAGAGGTTTATAAAATTGAAGGATATACATATTCAGACCACTAGATAGGAAATACAGAATCAAACTATGACGGCAAAAAAGCTTTCTAATTAATTTTAACCCTTTCTGTTTAATTATGACATTTGATTTTCCAATCATTGGTTCCCACGTGCCAACCAGCATGGCTTCATGGGATTTTAAATGATCCCGCCGAAAACAGAGTTTGTTGCGAAGTTGGGGCTGCAAGAGAGATTCAAGTAGAAAAATGTTGTCGTGAAAGAACAATCAGCATTACAAGTTACAATCCGAGAGAAAACAATTGCAGAGTCTTCACTGCTCAGAGCATCCCTCGATCAAAAACAAGAGCTCTTGTTCAGAAGAACCTAACTGAAACAAGTTGAGAAAAGACTATCTAACATCTGTAAAACCCGATCGAAAACTGACTTAAATTCCCTCTTTTTTTTACTCCCAGAAAAGACTATCAACTAGAAAGAAACCCTTGCTGATCACAATGATGAATGGGAGATGCTCTTGTTCCAAAACAGAGTCCAAAGATTTTCTGTAAAGATCTCTTCAGAACTTGGCCTCGTTTAGGGACATAACGAGGAGCCATTGATGGTGAATATGGTGCAGCCATGTCGAATTGCAGTCTATCTATCCTGGTTTTGAACAGGTATTCTCCTCGTCTTCCTGTCGTTTTGGGAAAACGGAAAGTAGGAACCATCAGACTCCTTCCATCTTCTTAGTCAATGGCCTTGCAGGACCTTTTCTTTCCCTGGTTAATACCATAATGATCCCTGTAATATGAAAATTTGATAAACAGGACCTTTGAATGTATTTGCACCGTCAATAATAACGTGACATATTTAACAACGTTTATTGAGTCTTGATATTCCTCTAATTTTACTTCGGTCTTTTTATTTAATTTTTTTTTTTTTTTTGCATTTCATCATTAAACACTCGTTTATTGAGTCTTGATATTCATGATTTTTTTCTATGAGATTATTTTGATCTCAAAACCTTCGTCATCACTTAGTCGATTTAATTCAAATTGACTTTAATTTTTGTTTTTGGTTTTGCCTTCCATTATTTAATTTGATTGATAATTGACCTCCATTATCTTATTTTCTTTGTACAGGTTATCTCAGTTTTATGACTGACCATGAATTTTATCATCTAACTCGAGCTAGTTTTTTTTTTGGTATTTTTAATTAGTCCTTAAATATTTGATTTATTGATAATAGAGCTTCAAAATCTTTTTATTTTTCTCTTTATGAGGTCATGTTGTTCTTATTCAGTTTTTCTTTATTATCAAATAAGATCGTTGAGATCTCTTAATAATATTTGAAATATGTGGTATTGTCAAGTGTTCATTATTTTTATTAGTCATTTTTTTTACTATTGTTAATAAAAATAAATTATAATCATGTTATTAATCAAATTTTCAAATTTATTGAACCCCTCTAATCAGTGATAGAGATCCTGGTTTTTTTTAATGCTTTAAAAACACTATCATTGTCTATGCATCCTTTTTTGCTATTGAGAAAAAATAATCGGCTCGGGCATAACACAAGCCACGTATCTAGTTAACTAAAGACTAAATGGCATGGGGGGTTCATTGTGAAAAATGCATCGTGGATCGATCCTCTCATATAGCACTATGGATAGGTTGTTCATAGTATAATATTTTTTGGTCCCTTCTTCAAATTATAAAGGGGAGGGTGAGATTGAAAAATAAAGGATCAAAGTATAAAACATGTAGAGAATGAGCGACTTTAAAAGTTTGGGCAAACTATTTATTGTATTCCTAAATTTTTTAAATTATTGATATTGGGTTCCTTCAATTTCCAAAAATTAAGGGAAAATAAATAAATTTGATCCTAAATTTTATTTTTTCTTATTTTTAGCCCTTAATTTATAAAGGGGAGGGTGAGATTAAAAGACAAAGGATCAAAGTTCAAAAGATTTAGAGAATGAGTGACTTTAAAAGTTTAGGCATACTATTTATTGTATTCCCTATATTTTGCAATAAACTTTAAATTTTAGGCATACTATTTAATTTCAGAGAGGTGAAAGAAAGTTATTGGAATACAATGTTAGAGAAAAAAAAAATCTTTGTTTGCACCATCTATTAACACCAAAAGGTTGAAATAAATGAAAATGGATTTGTTTTTACCTTGAAATTGCTAAGAAAAACAAATATGACCTTGTTAAGATTTTAAATTTCAAGTTTTAGGATGATTTTCTGAGTTTTTTAAGGCCATGAATGAGTTTATCAAGTTTCTTATGATATTTTCTAGATGTTTTGGGTCAAAACAGAATTTTGAAAAAGTGTCTTTTGGGTCTAAAACATTATTAGCCTATTTTTCTGGTTATGACAAAATAATAGGCAATAGAAATGATGCGTCATCTGTCTCAATAGGCAACACATCGTCTAATTTTCTTTTTTAAAAAATTAGATTGAAAAACATGTTATCCACCCCAATTGTAACCAAAAAAAGGAGTCCACATGCATGGGTCCTAACAAAATAGGTTAGGCAGGGTGACTTGATTTTTTTAAAAAAAAATATTTATTAATTTTTCTATTTTTAAAATGACTTTTTATTTTTTTTTAAGTAATGTTTTTTATATTTAAATTAATGTTGTTTCTCTCTCTCTCTCCCTTTTTTTTTTTTTTTTTGTTTAAGGAGTTTATTTTAAATGAAAATTGTATTTGTTATACATTTAATTTTTAAAAATAGTTTTCTGATTCATCTATTATGTTTTTTATTTATAACTTTTGTATACATAGCTTTATTTTTGAAAATAATAAAATATTATTTTCAGATAATATTTTAAATATGTGAAATATTGCTTGGTATTTGTTTTTCTCTTTTATTTTATTTAACCAATTTAATATATGTGTCTAATTCTAAAAATATTTGATTGAATAAAAAAACATTTTTATTTTCAGATTATATTTCTAATATGTGCAACTATGATTTTTTTTTTTTCACTTTTATTTTATTCAATGAATTTAATGTATGTCTATTTCTATTATTTTTATTGAATAAAAACACATTTTAATAAATAAATTTAACAAACATTCTTGGATAAATATCGATTCTTGCAAGACTGAGTATCTTGATCTCCATCTGTATCTCAATTTTTTCAATGTTTTTTTTTTATATTGTTTATGACTTTTATTTATTTATTAACACATGATTATTTAGAACTAATATGAAGGTCATATCATAAAACATATAATTGGGAATAGGTATTTTAATCTAAAAATTGACTTCGAAATCATCATCACTACGTGAGGAGTTTTAAATTAGCCTTCGAGATTGGGGGCGTGCCTTTGTTTCCTTCATTTTAAGCTACCAGAAAGTGTATAGCTTATGTCAAAGCACCAAAACTTGTGCTGTGAAAGCAAACAATTCCAAGAAATCCGAGGTGGTAGTTTATAGAATTTATGAGCATGTCATGTTTTAAAGATCGTGATATGACGATAAAAAAATTGTGATATATATATTAGATCTTGAGTTCGATTCAGGGTATTCATTCTTTGTAAAAGTCTAGAATAACCGGGATTTTACTCGCTCATCTAGATCCACAAATTATGCTTTCTAGATTTCATCGGATCATTTTTTTTATGAGCACGACTTGTAGCAGATTAATTTTTGTAAATGTTGTCTCGTATTCGAATGAGCAAAAGCTATCCCCTTAGAGTTACAGTAGTACTGAGTTGATCCTTGCATTCTTCTACTTGTTTGTGTCTGTTTTGTCCCCTGTAAGCAAAATCTATGAAGATATCGATCAAGTACTTGAAATTCTTACACTCATTTGAGTTTTTGACGGACACAAACACTGGTCAAGCTTCTCTTTTAATCAAATCATGTTCATGAATACAAATATTTCTTGTTTTCTTTATCACATGTAAAATTGTAAATAGACAAATCATTTAGAAAGATCATATAGGCTGGCTTGATCTTCAAAGAACATCGAGTAAAAAACAGTAAAAATAGGAGAGAAAAATGAAAATCAGCAGAAGGCTGGTGTACAACTTCATCTTCTTCTGTAACATCTAAACCACAAAATCACAAAACAGAGCACTCGGTACCCGATAATAAAACCCAGCATCACAGCTAAATTGCTCCATTTTTGTGAATCTTTCAGGCCTTGCTGTCTCAGGAACCCACTTCCATAAAGTCTGCATTCCCCTTCATCATAGTCTATGCACCTCCTGCTGCCTTGCTCCCCTCCATATTCATTTATTAGAAAACATTCAAACGGGTACTTGAACAAGCTCAAATAGTGCATGAAAATCCAGTAGCTAGGAATCTTATTCTTCGATATGAAGTAACCGGAGAAAAGAAAGAAGGATCCCATCAGCCCTGAAATCACTGACGTCCCCATTATGAAGTTAGGCACGAGCGCACTGAAACAAGCTACGAACGAATTCGACATCAAAATCACCATCCACACCACCAGAGAAAAGTAAAGAAATCCATCAGTTGCCCTCCTCAATCCGACAAGCCAGTAAACGGGGGTGGAGTAGAGAAGAGCGACCATTAAAAGGAAAGGAAGAAAGACGAGTGTGTTTGATAGAACATAAGAAGAAACTCTGTAAGCTCCTCTTGAAGTCTCCCTCGTCAGTATTCTTCTTTCTTGCAAGAAGATAGGCAGCCCTTCTGTCGCGGAAGATAGCAAGAAGGTGAGACTGAAGGCAAAAAACCCGATTCGAGTCTGCAGAGCAACCTGTCCTGTTTTCTTTCCAGCATTCAAGTATATGGTTCCAAGTATGAGTCCAGCCACCAGGGCCTGTATCACTCTCGTAGCAAATAGCTGCTTGGTCCTGAAAATGTTGCTGCAAAATCTTTGTCCCAGTATCAAAACCTCCCCCAATATGGAATTGGGATGGCAGAGAGGCTTTTCTTGATGATTTTTATGGTGTGGGGTCCTCATGGTAAGGTCTCCCCGGTTCCTGGTCTCATGAGAGCATTCATTGCTGATAAACACCGAATTTTGCATTGCCAGGCTTTCTAGGGCATCGATGGAAAACTCAAGCACGTTGACATGGAGAGGAATTTGATGGCCAGAAAACTTCAGTCTTTCTTCGAGAAAATGCAATGAGCCGTCGTGGACAACGTATCCATTGGAGAGCAAAACAAGGCGATCAAACAACTCGAGTATTCGGAAACCTGGTTGGTGGATAGTTAAAACAATGGTCTTACCTTGATTCATCACCATTGACTTGAGCAGAGTCGCTACATGAAGAGCTGATGCTGAATCCAGACCTGAAGTCGGTTCGTCTATGAAAACCACGGCAGGGTCATGGACTAATTCGACTCCAATCGAAACTCTCCGCCTTTCGCCACCCGAAATGCCCCAATTTGATCCCTCGCCTATCCTTGAATCTTCAACATTTTCCAGTCCAAGCTCCTTCAGTAGCCTTCTCACCCTATTAGCAGCCTCTTTTTTCCCTCCCGGGAGCCTTAAAAGTGCACTGTACAGTAGTGTTTCTTTGACTGTCAGCAATGGAAATAGAGAATCATCTTGCGTCACGTACCCGGATATTCGTCGAAAATGTTCTGCTTTCATCGGCTGGCTATTTACCAGAACCTGACCAGACACCTTACATGAAGATATCTTTCCAGCAAGAATCTCTAGTAATGTGGTCTTCCCTGCTCCACTGGGACCAGCAATTGCGGTGATCTCCCCGGACCTAGCTGCACAGCTCACGTCCCTCAGAATGAATTTTGGAACTCCTCTTGGAGCCTCTCCGCAGGAAATCCAATCGAGCTCATCAAATTTGCTGCATAACTTGTAGGACAACTTGTTGGTTTCTATTGTATATGAGGTTTTCCGGCCACCAGAAACTGGTGCCTTCACTGGCAATTCCATTGAGAGGATGGAGGTCTAAGGAAAGTCCAAGCAGAAGAAGATGAAGATAGCAGCAGATGCAAGATATGTGGAGAAAAGACGGGAGATGAGCTAACTCACCAAACTGGGAGTTAGACACACTAAGCTTGAAAAAAGAAGCATTAAAATGGCATTCATGGGCTTAGGCAGTTTACGCAATGGACTTGACGTGGGAGCGCTTTCTATTTTCGTTCGGGGAAGTGGATTTCTGGTAGAGGTTTGGAGAGTTGCAAGAAAACTCAAGAATGGAAGAACGAAAGAGTGAAAAGTGATGAAGTATTTCAGGTGAGCTGATTATTGACTGTGTAAGGCTGGTTTTGGTGGCCTTACCATCCTCCCCCCTACCCGAACTTGCCAGCTCAATATATTGCTTGTAGAATAATAAAAATAGCTTGCGTAATGCTAGGATGCTGAAATGGTCAAATTGGGATTTGTGCACTGCTCACAAGGAAATTACAATTAAAAATAAAATTAACTAAAATATAAAATGCGTCCTGGTTTTACTGTGCTTATCCACAGTAATACATATTATTAATATATATTGTTGTTAACAATGAACGAGATGATCAGGTAGCCGAGTTGGCTAAGGCGCGAGAGATTATTAGAAAGGGCGTGGGTTCGAATCTCACCCCAACAGTTTCTGATTTTGCATCCACAAAACATAAATACTATGAATATATATTTTCGTTAAAGATTAAAGAAAAGTTTGGGTAGCCGAGTTGGCAAAGGTGCGCGAGATTATTAAAAAGGTCGCGTGTTTGAATCCCACTCTCGGATGTTTCTGATTTTGCTTTAATATAATTTTAATTTTGCTTGGAAATGTGATTGATTTTTTAAAAAAATATTTTTTGTTTAGAAATATATTAAAATTATAAAACAAAATTAAATTATTTTTAACATCAGCACATGAAATGAAATGATCTAAAAACATTAAAAAAAACCCGTTAAAAAATACAATGTTTGGACAATGTTTGTTTTCTGTCCGTATTTATTCATTCATGCTTTTAGATTATTATTTTTTCAATTCATTTTTTATCGGAGTTTTATTTTTATTTGGTTCCTTTCTGAAATTTTAATTTATGTTGGTGATAATTTTAAAGTTAATATTGCTCCTTTATTCCCTTTGTTCTTTTTTTGTGTTTTCTGTTATTTTATCTATTTTTCGGATCAGATAATTTTATGATTTTATTGTTTTATTGTTAAAATGTTTTGATTTTGATTTTTATTTTTTGGGGTAATTTAATGATTTAAATTGTTTGGGCAGTAATGTTGATAATAATTTGAACTGTTATAGTAATGAAAATGATGATAATGTAGGGATGAATTTTCAATTTATATTTTCGTCTTTTGTGAATAGAAAATTAACTACTTATTTGTTATTTAATTATCACAGGTCTTTTCACAATTTATATATTTTTTTAAATGTGATTTAAATTGAATTATAAAATGAACTAATCTTAATACAATAAATTCAATAATTCAAATATCCGAATATTCTTACTTTTTTAATGATGATGATAATTTTATGCTGGTTATTTCATTAAAACCTACTAAAAAAATAAATTTATATCGATTTAAAATTCATATATTTTATAGAAAACTTGCACTTCATAAGAATTCTGCACAAATTTATTATTTTGACTAAATTTATATTATAACAAAAAAAAACACAATTAATATTTTTTACATTAAAAAAATATGATGCCGTCCGCGACGAGGCACGGGAGCAATGACTAGTAATAATAATAATAGGGCTCATGAAAACATTATAGATTATGAGAGGAAACACTCTGAAATTCAGTAGCTATTAAAATATCATTTTTTTTTCTTCTAGAAAAAGCATGTCATCCACCTATTTAAAAGTAAACAATGGATGGTCATGCAGGCGAGTCTAGCCTTGTAGACTCATGCTCATTTGGCTTCGTAACTTGGATCATAGTTGTAAATTCCGTTCCGTTTCGTTCCGTTAAGAAAACCGAGATGAAACGGCGTCGTTTTTATCTCGGTTTTAATTTCGGCCTGTTCCGGAAATTCTGGCCGGAACGTCTCCGTACCGTTCCGGGTGTGCCGTTGCGGCCTTAAAATCCTCTTCTTTTTTTTTAACTTTTGATTTTTTTTCTTTCCAATTTTGAGATTATATTTGTTTGACTTTGTGTTTATATTTTATAATTTAAAGTTAATTTATCTTGAATTTTAATTATGCTTGTTAAATTAATATTTTAATTTTTTTATATATATATAATTAATTATATATGAACAGTACAACCCCGAAACGGCACGCCGAAACGCTCCGAAACCGGAACGCTCCGTTCCAATAGAAAAACCGGAACGGTATTGACAACTTTGACTCGGAGTACTTGAAGAGCTAAAAATAAAAAAATATTTTTTTAGTATATTTATTTAACTTTTTATACTCCAACAGAAAAGTTATTTTAATAACAAAAATAATTTTCCCTGAGCTGCTATTTGTAGCAGCTCATGTAAAAAAGCTAAAAATTTTAGGTCACCTTTATGTGGATAACTCAACTGGACTGAATTTATATATATATATATATATATATATATATATATATTAGAAAGTAATGTAACTATATCAAAAATATGTGTTTTTATTTTTATTTAAAAATACCTCAACAAGAGAGTAAAAAATTATATACAAAATTAATAATTATATTGTTGGAGGGTTTTTAAAAGTAATTATTTAATTATATAACTTACTCTTATTAATTTTATAATTAATTGCATAATTAAACTACATACAAAATAATTATATTATATTTAAAATAATATAAAAAATAGCTCTCCAAAATGGTTTTTACCATTGGAGTACACATCAAAAAAAAAATCATATATACACTATTCAAAAAGCCAATTTAGAAATTTCACTTTCCAAAATAACTTTTGTCATTGGACTTGCTCTAAGGGTCACATAAGCTGGCTTGTCTAGTATAGGTGTCTATTTTTTTATTTTTTTTTGTTAACATTTTTATTGCGATTTCCCTTTTCTATCATAATTAAATTTCATCAAAGGCAATTGATAAAAAAAAAATATTAGAGATATTGTTTTATTAAATACCATTTGATTTTTACTTGGTTTTTGAATCAGACTATGACATTTGTTTTTGGCACACCCTTGAAGATGCTCTTTTTTTCATTATTTGTTCTTTTTTTTTGTTGATTTTCTACACTTTTTTGTTCTTATTATCATGTAATTTGATAAAAGAAAAAAGATAGATCTAGAAAACAAAGTTATTAAATTTTATCGGGTCCAAACCCAAATCATGATTTAATGATTAATCTAATTGATCAAATCTTGTTTAAGTCTGATTGGTCGAACGATTTACATCAGAACAACTCAACTTCAAACAATATGATGGTACAAGAAAGCCTCCATGTTAAGTTCTTGAGTCAAGTTTGATAACTTTTGGCAAGAAAGTTTCCATGACAATGCGCATACAAGGTATTTTGTTATATTTTTTATTTAATTTTTTTCTTATGAATATAATAAGATGTTATTTTTTGGTTGAAAAAAAAAAGCACGTTAATAAAATAAATGGGTTTTAATTCGAGAAATTTTTTATCCTTGTTTCAAATTGTCCAAATTTGTTTTAAATTTGTTTTCATTGCTTTTGATTTTTGTTAAATAAAGAACATAGAGCAAAACAAGTTATGTTTTTTTCTTAAATAAAATATCAATATGAAAAGAAGGAATCATATTGTTGTTTTGATAGAATTTAAATTATTTATCTTCTTATAAAAAAATTAAAAACATTTTCAAATAATTAAATAAAAAATATTAAAGGGCTCCTCATGGTACAAAATCAAATATCTTAATTTATATTAATCTCTCAACTCCCCTACATAATATTTAGTTATCCTTAACAACTCTTTTCAACATTCATTAATACATATGATTCTGCATTATTATTTTTTATTAAACACATGCATTATGCTTTTAATCCTAATTATTTATTTTATTGTTTTTTTATCTGACATGCATTTAGCTGATTAATTAATATAATCCCAAGAAAACCATTACCTTTCATTATTCATATTAACAGCTCAGTGTTTTAGATAGCCAAACCATTTAGTTTTTAGATGACAAATGATGTAGACAATGATATAATTTTGGCAAAAAATAATAATTTATATTTTACTTTGTTTTTCTGATATACAATATAGTTCTTAATATGGGCCCTAGCATAAAGGCCTTGTTATTTATTTTTTCTTTCTTTTATTTCTTATTAATTCGTTTTATTTTCAACCCTTTTTAAGAAAACATCTATATTAAAATATTGAAAAGTTATTTATTCCCATTTGTTTTCTTTAACAAAACCTTATAAAATTACTTGAGATATAATGCTTTCTTTTATTGATTTTTTTTTTCATTTATGTTAGTTAGTCAAAAATTGTAATATTTCATTAAATAATAAAATCTAACTGATAGTTATTTCTTATTTTAATGTTTTAATTTAATAAAAATTAAAAAATAAATATAGTGTTATGTATATGGTTGTCAAAGGATGAGATCAATCACATAAATCGAGCTTCATTTTAATTTTTTTCTTCAGTTTTAATCAAATAAAATATAAACATAGATAATATTTACGATCAAGGTTTATAACCAATTTTACATGCATATTTTACAGGATATTTATTTTCAATCATTCAATATTAAAACTAAAATGTTTAAAATAATCTCTTCAAGATAATCTTAAGTGTTTGATGTTTATGTGATCGTGAAGTTCAGGTGTGTTTGACATTGCGATTTAAAAGTATTTTTAAAATATCTGAAAACTTTTTCTTTTTATTTTTCACTTTAAACTAAAAACAATTCAGTGTTTTTAGATCATTTTCATGTGCTGATGTCAAACATCATTTTGATGCATTTTTGAACGAAAAACATTTTAAAAAGCAACCTCAACCACACTACTAACCATGAATATAAAAATAAAGCTTGTATTCGAGAGTTTTTTTAAATAATACAAAAGAAAAATCACAATCATAACAGTGTGTCATAAATTGTATTTTAACCTAAATACTCAAAGCAATTTGATTAACTATTTATTGATGCATGGATTGGGTCGTGGATCCTTCCAAATGAATTGAGTGATGTCTTCTTCTTCTTTTTCTCGGGAAAGTGCAAAACAAATCTAAATTCGATTCATTTGCATTTGGAGTTTCAAATTTTACACTTATATGATAATTTTGACGCTGATATAAGTCATTGCACTTTTTAATTTGTTGTAATCTAGTCCCTATCCTCTTATATTTCATAATTAATCAAATCCATTCATGTTATTTTATACCCAATATTAATATTCTTGTAGTTTAATCAACCACGTACAACGCTTTCAATGCTATAAGTTTATCCTTTATATATATATATATATATATATATAAAGAATAAACTTATTTCAGTGAAAATAAGAATACTATACAACAAATCTTCATTGAACCTTAAAAATGTATAAATTTTGATTTATTACAAAGGGTGTTTGTTCGAGTGTTAAGAATCATGATAATCAATTCAAAGGGATTAGAGCTCAATTAGAGAAGAAAAAAAGGGGGTTGGGGATCTTATTTTATGATTTGTTTAGTTTAATGAAATGGTTTGTAATATTAGTAAATATTGTAAAATTTAAAAATATAATAGACTAGTAATCTTCTTTTTTTATCTATGTTTAGTAATATCTAATAATTAAAGAGAATCTTGAGAAAGAAAAAACCCAAAAAATAAAACATTGGATCTTGTAAACATAGATTATAATACAAAATTAAACTTATTCTCTTATTAAAATCATTGTCATATATTTGAGAAAACCTCACCTCTTAAAAACGTAATTTGTCAGTCTAAATGAGCTTGTAAAATCCCGGTTGTCCTATGCTCTTACAAGAAATACACGTTCTGACTCGAACTCAAGACTTATTGAGTTAAGATTACTATATTCACAAATTATTTTTTTCTAATGAAATTCTTAATTAAAATAAAATCTATACATAACACAAATATATAAGATACTTGATGTGAAGGGCCTTGTTAATTTAACATGATTATTTGAGTATTATGGTTTTTATTAATTCTTTTATTTGAAGAGTCCGGTTTTAATATATGTAAGACAAATAGGAAAGATATAGATATGAATAAAAAGTTTATGCTAAATTTTTATTAAGAGTTTTTGTTTTTAATATTAGTTGAGTTTGGCAAAAAGCATAAAGTCATTCCTCTAGAATAACATAAGACAAGTAACCTAATATCCATTATAAGAAATAACTAAGCTCCAAGTTAATGATTTGATAAATTTTGATTTAATTTTATTATATTTAGATATTAATTAAATATGGGTGAAGACAAATTAAAATATAGGAATAAATATTTATTCAAAAACAACTAGCTAGAATAAATTTCCGAGTCACCCGCAATTGAGAAGGAATAAAAGAAAAATGAATCATGTGTGTGTATCAAGAATAATGCTTTTTAAACTTTGAAAAAAATGGAGGGCTTAGTTATAACATTTTTAACTTCTTTTTTTTTTTTTAAGTAGATTAATCTTTAGTGTATAAGAACATGCGAATCCTAGTTTAAATATGAATAAAAAAAAAGGAATATGTTTATTTTATATTATTTAAGTATTTATTTTATTGCTATATATACACTATATAGGCATAAAATAGAAAAACGGATTAACCTATTTCTTAGGAATAATGTTATTGTGTTAGTCTAATTGTTTTTTAATTAGGTATAACATAGAATTAACATATATTTTATATTGTCATATACAAAAATAAATTAATATTTTTTCTTAGATGAAGTAAAAGCCTTTTTAATTTTAATATATATATTAAGATAAGATAGTTATTTAGTATTTACCAATTAAGTATTTTAGAATCTTGTGATTTCATTAAAATTTAAAGATATTTTTATTAAACTTGATATTTTGATATGAAGTTGGTGTTTTTATATATGATATGAATTATGGATACAAGACTTGCAACATTGTTACAACTTACAACAATAGACACAATGAAAAGTTTATAACAAAAAATTATTCTGAAAAACAAAGAAATTGATCCAATTAATGGGACGAATTACAACACCAAATGCCAATTAGAGTATTGGTAAATAAAAAGAAAAGGAAGGAAATAAAAAGAAAACGAGGGAGATTAAAAACATCGAAATAAATAAAAAAAACTAAATAGCTTGCCATAATCTCTTCTACTATAAAGTTTATTATCTAAAAATTCATTAAAATTCATCTTTTCAACTCTTAGAAATTGAGTTTTAGATTTAACTCGATAACTAGTTTATGCTCTTTAATGAGATAGTTTGACTTCATTAGATTCTTAGAAGCACATTTTCTAATCATAATGTTAACTTTCTTAGCTTGTTTTGGAAGGTTTTATGGGGTATGTTGGAGAGTAAATTGATATTTTTTACTACTTGTTATCCACAGTGAAGTAATTAATACGACTTTAACTATATTATTAAAACTATAATTCAAAAGAATTGGAAAGATTGTTTGCTGTTTGTTGAATTTGCAGATAAAAAGAGGGTGCATTTTATTACTAATTATTCATCTTTTAAAATTGTTTATAAATTTAATCATGTAATTTATTTGGATTTATTTTTTGTATCTGTTAATGAAAGGATTAATCTTGATGACAATACAAAAACAAAGGTACTGAAGGCTCTTTATGAGACTGTACAATGACAAATAGAAAGACATAAAAAGCAATATACATTTAAAGCTAATATAAGCATAAGAAAGGTTATCTTTCAATTATTATGCTTGATTGTATATATACAAGGAGAGATTCCCTAAACATAAAAGATATAAGTTGATCTTGAGAGGAGACTTAGATGACAATGCCTACAAATGAATCTACTAGATGAGTATGATATTAATAATACTTTTAATGTTTTTGGTTTTTTTTGTTTGATGTAAGTGACAATTCGAGGTAGAATCATTTTTTTAAAAGGGATAATACAATCCAAACTAAATCAAAGGATCCATTAGAAGTTCTAGTTTGACCAATTACAAGATCAAAAGTAAATAAATTCAAAGAGACATTCAATGAGCTTATTTAGAGTATTTGAGACAAGGTGAATTTCAAGAAAGCTACTTTTTCAACAAGTGTTTATCAAGACTTAATCAATTTAATCTATGTACAATAGGGTGTTAATCCATTTTTTTCATAGGCTTAACTTATGTTTTCTAATACATAATTTTACTCTAACACACATAATGTTTAATCCAATTGTTGGATCAAATTGCAATCTTACCAAAAGTTTTTAGATATATTCTTTTATATTGAGTTAAGTTTTTAGGTCAATTAGACATCAAAAAGTCCTTTAGATAATTACTAGAATCTACGGTGCAAGATTTATATTAGTTTTCTAGTTGATTTATTATTCTTCTATTATTTTTTTAGCCTTATTTAAGATGTTTTTACCTATTATAAATAAGGTTAGTTAGCTTGTATTTAATGTTTTTACACAATTTGATTCAGAATAATCTATTATGTGATTGTGAGAGGATTCTCTTATATATGTTTTCAACTAATCTATGGTTTGTTCTTTAAAATACATTTTCAACTAATCTTAACATAAAACAAACTAATAAATACTATTAGAACCTTAAAAAACAATTTATTAACCCAAAAAATAGTCCAAAATACATAATCAATATGGAAAAAAGTTCTCTCTCTCTCGATCCCAATATATATTTTTTTAGGCAAGATTAAAGTGGTCATTTGCCAACTTTCACTTTTCTTTTTTATTTTAAAATGACTTTCTTTTTTTGTCTCAAACTTACATACTAATGTTAGGAAAACAAACTTATAGACCAGAATCAAAATTGTAAAAACTAAAAATACTAAAGAGTAAAGAAGGTAGGCTAAACAAATTTTCTCTAGCAAATTCAAGATTGACCATACAATTTCTTCTTGTTTTAGAATTTGATATTCTTTTATTATTATTTTTTTCTTTTCTTAACAAGATTTAAGAAATTATTTATTAATTTGGGCATAAAATATTACAATTGAAAAAACAATTTGAGTTATAATGGATTGCTATAGTAATTTACTCATGCATTTTAGTAGATTTTATGAATATAATATGATTATAGTTTTAAATATTTCTTTTATCACACTACAAAATTAAGTAACCATAATACAAGTATATTATCTAAAAATTATCCAAATTCATGATTTCTACTTCTAGAAAATGGATATTAGATTTAATTATATCGTTGTCTAGCGCTACATTATAGGTCAAATAAAAAAAATTGAACGTTAAAAAATATCTAAGTATTACTAACATTTTTTTAGTAGAGAAAATAAATTATACAGGAGATGACCCGATATGACCGGATGATTTAGTAAATCCAAAGGCAACCTGAAAGATCAGTAAAAACATAGTTTGACTATAAAAAATTCAAGACAATATCATTTTGTTAAATATTTAAATGACAATATATTGAATTCACTTCGATTAACTTGCCAAATCTATAAGCTAGTTCATGATATCATGATAACCCCATATAAATAAGACTGAAATAAATCATGAAGCTCAATTTTTATTCAATTCCATGTTGATAGATGAAATAAAATATAATAAAAAAACCCTAAAAAATAACTAAAGTAAACTAGTCAAACCCACAACTTAGGTTATAAGACCAAAATAATCCCTTAGAAAGTAAATCAAAATAAATTATGAAGTTTAATTCCTAGTCAATCCAATGTTGAAGGATGAAATTAGAAAAAAAATCAATTAAAAATAGAACAAAAAAAACAACTCGTGTCAATCTAGATTAAACTTTCAAACCTATGACTCAAGTTATAAGACTAAAATACTCTCATGAAAAATAACCTATGTAAATTTGAGTTAATCTATCAAACTCGTCACTTAAATCATAAGATTGAATAACTCTTAAAAAGAAAATAAAAAAAGGAAATTCAATTCCCAATAAACTTGTTATTGAATGATAAAATTGTAAAAACTCAATATAAAAAAGAATATAATAAAATGACTTGTTTATACTATAGTTAGCCTATAAAAACTCAATGATTCGAATAGTGAGATTAAAATAATCATATAGGAAGTAAAGTGAAACAAATCATGAAATCTAATTTTTAATCATCTCATTGTTGAAAGATGAGATTAGAAAAACACATCAATTAATCTCATAGAATGTAAACAAAAAAATAACCTAAGTAAATTTGGGTTAACTTGTCATCGTGATTTAGATAATGAGACTAAGATAACCCTATAAAAAACAAATCAAAATATATTATAAAGTTTAAGACTCAATCAACCGGTTTTTGAAGGATGAAATTGGAGAAAAAAATCAATCTAGAAAAGGATATGATAAAATGACCCTAGTTTACTAAGATTAACTTGTAAATCTTGTGACTCAGATTATGATATCATGATAAACTCATTGAAAAAAAACTAAAATAAATCATAAAATCTAATTCCTAACAACGTTGAAGGAGAAAATAAAATAAAAATAAAATTAAAAAAAACACTCGGGTCAGTTGAGTTAACCCGTTAAATCCATAACACAAATTATGAGATTCAGGTAATAAGATAAAGAGCAAATTGCAACAAATCATATCATATAATTTCTAATAAACTAAATATTGAAAAATAAAATAAAATAAAATATTATTCTAATAAAGAATATTTGATGCACATTAAGAACACCACATATTCTAATTTGTTTTTGTTAAATTAAATTTCAGGTTTTTTTTTATTATATTGGAAAGACAAATTAGTTACAAACAAATGTACTAATCAGTATATAATCTTTCAGATTAGCTATTTGAGATTATGATTAAGGTTACTTTTGAAAATACTTTTCGTTTATAAATATATTAAAATAATATATTTTTTATTTTTTAAAAATTATTTTTTATATAGCACATAAAAATAATTTTAAAACACTATATTTTTTTAATTTAAAATAAAAAATAAATAAATTTTAATTTTTTTCCAAAACAATTTTAAAATTTACTTCCACACAACCGATACCCTTTCCTTAAGAAAAAAACTGCCATTCCAATTAAATTGAAGGGCAATTCCTTATCTTCCTCTATAAAAACCCCATCTAAAACCCTGCCTCATTTATCTCCGTCAGGGTTATAATTCCAGAAATGGCGACTTCTCTCCTCACTCGTTCCCTCCTCCTCCAAAATATCACCTCCAAAACCCTAATCTCCTCCATCCTCTCCCGACCCTTCACTTCCCTCTCCGCCACCTCCTCCACTCTACTCAGCCGTTCTCTTCGTCCTCTCTCCGCTGCAGCCAACATCAATCGCTCTGTCTCTCGGATTTCAATCAGGTCGTTTTCTGTCAAGCCATCATCGTCTTCTCTTAACGACCCAAGCCCTAACTGGTCCAACAGACCTCCAAAAGAGACTATCTTGCTTGATGGCTGCGATTTTGAGCACTGGCTCGTCGTCATGGATAAGCCTGAAGGAGATCCCACTCGTGACGAGATCATCGATTATTATATTAAAACCCTTTCTGAAGTTGTTGGAAGGTAATTTGTTAAAGTTTACACCTTAATTTCATTTCTCGTTCACTAATTGTTTTTTTAATTTAATTTTTTTGTGTTAATTGTTAGTTTTAGTGGATGAAATATTGATATTCATTTTTGCTTAGAAATTACGGGCTCTATATATTGATTAATTGTTATTCTATTTCAATGTAACAGACTGCTTGGAAACGAAGGAATTGGCAAGAAATGATTTTAACTCTTTATTTTTTTAGCAGTTCTCAAGTTTGGAACTAAATTTGCATCATGAAATGAAGTCAATGACTTAAAAAAAGATGTGATTTTTATATAATTCACAATCGCACCCAAAAGATGTTATTTACTTGGAATTCCACACAATTAGTCGTTGTGTATTTCCATTATCCGAAATGCCCCGCAATACGTTGTTTTGAAACCTACCAAATATAGGTTTCAGCTCTTCACTGCCAGCAAATTATAATGTTATTCAGTTATTAATTTACATCAAATATAAATGTTAGGCTAAATCCAAATGAAGTAATTGAATAGAAATTACCTCTTCATGTAGAATTGATTTCATTTTTATCTTAGAATTTGTATAAGCTAGCTGTGGGTTAATTGGTTGTAATTTTTTATTCTATTTTATGTATTTATGTGTTGGATTTGGTTACTTATTATGGAGGGTTTGTGCATGCTTCCATGCATGTTATTGATGTCTTGTGGTTTCTTTGTGATTTGTTATAGTTTGAAGGGTTGCAGTTTGCAGTTTTGTAAGTGTGTTTGAGGCTTATGAGTTGTACCTAAACTTTTGCTAGAGGGGTTTGAGTGCATTTCAAGTATACTTCTCTAAGAATCAAGAGTTTGATTGCTTAATTGTTCTTGTTTCTGACTTTGATGGCAATCTTGTTTTATAGCGTAATATGTGATTTGTGTTTTGGATTACAGTAAGTAGAGTGCTATTCTCAGCGTTTGAATATTCCTGCTGCTTTTAATATTTAGCATGTCTATCTGTGTTTCAGTGCAGGGGAGCTGTAGATTTTATTTTTTAATTTATTTTATCTTACTGGAGGAATCTGGAATTAAATGGGTTTTTGTGGTGTAAGTATTGGTCATTTAAATTTTGTGTCTGTATGACAGTGAGGAAGAAGCGAGGAAAAAGATCTATTCAGTTTCTACTCGATGCTACTTTGCCTTTGGAGCTCTGGTGTCCGAAGAGGTTTCTTACAAGATTAAAGGTATATTTGCTTTCAAGCCTGTGGGGTGAAGGGGAGCTGGGGTTGGCCATGGCCTTACCAAGGATTAAAACTCTTCCTCTTCTGAACTAATAATATCTTGCATTTGGCCCATTTTAACCTAACAAAACCTTTAACTTGGATTCTTTAAATATGTTTTTAACCATTGTTAAATCCTAGATGTAAATTACCTCCCTTCACCTTAACAAGATGACATTTGGTCCCTTTCAAAATCTGGAAAAACACAAAAATGGACAACTTTGCTCACTTCTATTTTTTATATATTTTTTTTAAAAAAAAACGTATTCAAGTGTGTAATGGTAATTGCTTTTAATGGGAAAAAATGGGCCACTGCGCAGAATTGATTGGTATAGGATGTTACTTTTTTGAAGTTTGAATGTGATGGATGTGTTCTGTTGGTAACTTTTTCAGAGCTGAAAAATGTTCGCTGGGTTCTTCCAGATTCGTACTTAGATGTGAAGAACAAAGATTATGGAGGTAAGGGATATTTCCCCCCCTTTTTTGTATATGATATCAATATATTGTTGTAGATGCGTGATTTTTTGCATTTAGCAGTACTGTGTGCATCTTATTTTTTTAGTATCTTTTTTATCCTTACAGAACTTCTGGCATAAATGTTTTGTGCACCAAGTAATCGTTTTTAATATCTTGCCTCTCTATCTACAATTGTTGAAGCTCATCCTGGTAGGATGGATGCTATTTAAACCCTTCTAGACATTGACCAAATTAGGATTTTACTAGAATATCTCTAACTTCACTAGGGTTTTGCAGGCAATATTTCCAGGATTGGCTTTGCTTTGTGATAATCACATTTGAGTTGCGAGTCTTGGTTTTCCTTTTTTATTTTTTTAAAGTAGAAGGTAAAAAATGCAAAATTCCATCAAGATCATATCTCGCCAAATAGTCTCTGATGCAGTTGTCAAATGATTGCATGTATTTGTTAATAACAGCTTAACAATCCTAATTTTAAATGCAAGTGCTCAAAGAAAGCAGCATGCTTTCCTTTTGAGTTAGGGTAAGATGATGGTGCCCTGATTATGTTTTCATACTGCTAGGATTTTGGTCTGTTTCTGCAGAGTCCCACATTCAGAAGTGCTCATTTCTTTTTGTTTGAAACTTTGAGGATGAATGCTCCTTTTATCCGAAAGTCATGATTGTTACTATTTATCCTTTGTGATTAGCAAGTCGTGACATTATGCTATAATTGATTGTTTCGTGATCCTTTTTTTCCTTTTAGGGGAGCCATTTATTGATGGGAAAGCTGTGCCGTATGACCCAAAATATCACGAGGAATGGATAAGGAACAACGCGAGGGCAAATGAAAGAAATAGGCGCAATGATCGACCTCGTAATGTCGACAGATCAAGAAATTTTGACAGAAGAAGGGAAAACATGCAGCAGCGTGATGGAGCTCCGCCTCCTCCTATGGCTAATCAGGCTTTTCAGAACCCTGCTCCCAATGTGGCTGGACAACCACAAAACATGGGCAGACAAGGTGGACAGCCACCGTCGCCACAGAACAGCTACAGGGTGGGACCTGGTGGACCACCACCTAACAACTATAATATGGGTGGACCCCCGAACATTGGTGGACCACCGCCTAATAACTATGCAGGTTGGCAACAGAACAATATAAATAGGGGGCCGCAGAATGTGCCACCACAAAACAGCATGCCACCGCAGAACAACTACGTGCCTCCTCAAAACAACTACAATCGCCCACAGAACAACATGCCTCCACAGAACAACATGGGAGGATGGTCCAATGACATGCCTGGGAACATGCAGCACAACTTCCAGAGTGGGCCTAATGATGGAGGCTATCAAGGTGGGCCACCAAACTACCAGAACAGCTACCCTCCAAGCAGGGATTGAAGCATCCATAGTTGAATCACTTACCCAGCTTATAAAATCCCTGAATGGAACCTATTATTGATGCTGTGTAGATAATGCAAGATATTTCAAATTTCTAGGATTTGTGGTCTTGACGGTACTTGTCATTCTAACCGGCACGATGCTGTAAGGCATATGTTAATGTGAGATTTTATATATTGCAATTTGAATGGTAGAATTCAGTGCCTACGAGAATAGTGAAGGCTGTCCGCAGGTACGAGGTAGCATTTAAAAAGGATGGAATTATTGCTGTCTACAGCGTGTTTTGCTGCTTTTAGTTTGTTCCATATTTGCCTGTCACGATGGTGTTCAAGACCTGGTTTAACGTCTGGATCGGTAGCTCATAAGTTTAAGGAAAGGATCCGGTATCATCAGTGAATAAAAGGAAACCTCCCCACAAGTAGAAGGCAGTCCGGAAGCGGTTTTTAGCTCATAGCTCTCTATCAGATTGCTCTTGAACATATCTTCTTTCTAGAATGTGAAAGGAACAGATGGTGGGCGCTTTGAAAGTGCAAGAAATTTCTTTCGGTATATTGTATTGTGGTTTTGCGAACCCCAGAGTTTTGCAGTGCTGCTGTGCTCTCTCTCGTCTTCTTCGCATGCATTATTATCATTTGTGACGCATAAAGTGCATGCTATGCAAGCCATTCTATTGAGTTTGCCTGAATGTGATTGTGTCCTAGAACAGTACATGTGAACTAGATATTCTTGAAATCAACTTCAGATACCTGTGAGAAAACAGCTACATCATTCTCGAAAAATTAGCTGAAACACTGATAAAAGAACAGAAACATACTCGTCGAAATTACAGTCCAGGGATCCTGCCCTTCCCCATTTTTTTCATATATAGTTTGAACGCGAAAGTTTCAATTCTTTTGTTTTTGGCATCTCGGATCTGCTCAGCAAGTGAAGCTTCAGTTTGAGTTTTTTTGCTCCTTTTATTCTCTACATCTAGTTTCTCCCAAGCTTGGCTATTGAAAGTCAATGATGCCCCTTGGCGAATCATCTGGTCATTAATGGATTTTCTTTTTCGAATCTATAGAGAAAACATATAACCTTGTTAAGACAAACATGTAAGAGAAATGGGAATGGGATAAAAAGAATTTAAACAATAACCATTAATGTGAACATCATTTGATGTATAGGACCCCCACAAAGCATGGTCTCATCATGAAATTGCTTGTTTCATGCGAAAGATACCAAGAACAAAGATAGCAATTGGATCGTAAGAGCATGTCCAGCCTCTATATATTAGGTTTTAACAAAAAGGGTTGAAGTAAATGAATAGCTAGAGATTGTACAATGTACCAGTTCTCATGAAGTTCATCAAAAGTGATGGGAGTATCACGGGCTTGCACAGCTAGTACCAGTTTTTTGTAATCATCATTGAGGCCTTCAAGTATTTTGTCTGAGAGATCCTCAGTGTTGACAGCAGCTCCTAGGAGTGCAAGTTCATCAGCACGAGCTTTTATTGTCTGTAAGTATTCAGAAATACCCATGGATCCTTTGGTGAGTCTTTTGAATTGGTTTTTCACCTGTTTGATTCTACCTCTAGATGGTGTGGCATAAGTGTTAGCCAGAATTGTCCAGGTTTCTCTGGATGTATTTGTAGAGGCAATGAATGAGATTATGGTTGGAGACATAGAACCAAGAATGACATTAAGAATGAGTTGGTCTTGGCGGACCCAGAATGAGTGTGCTGGGTTTGGATTAGTGGTGCCAGGAAGTAGAGTTGCTGGAAAAGGATTTGATCCATCAATGTATCCTAGAAGATCATACCCAATGAATAGAGTTTGAAATTGTAGTTTCTAGGAAGTGTAGCTGGTGGAGGTGAGTTTGAGTAGAGTTTGAGCTGCAACATTGATACTGATCAATGTGTTTTGTGGTTCACTGGAGGATACTGTGGTCATGTTGTAGACGAAGAGGAAGAGAGAAAAGTTGGGAAAATAAATAAATTGGTAGGCAGAGTTTTAATTTTTCTACTCTGATACCATGACAGATTGAGAGGAGAAATGAATTCCAAGGGAAATTGATTTTCTATTAAATACTGTGTCTCGATATATACACGTATATAAGTGACAGTTCAAACCTATCTAATCTTGAATAAATGGAAAGATAAAACAGAATTACAAAGTTTAAATTAACTACACAGCTGGTGAGGATAAGCATGATATGAGGATAAGCATGACTTGTTATGCCCCCTCAAGATGGTGCTCGACAGGAGAGTCCAATCTTGTCACGCAGTAACATAAATCGTTGCTTGGTGAGAGGCTTTGTGAGGATATCGACCAATTGATCAGTTGAGGAAACATGAGCCACGCGAAGTGCTCCATTTTGGACCTGCTCACAGATGAAGTGAAAATCAATAGCAACGTGTTTCATTCTAGAATAGAAGACAGGATTTGAGCACAACTGTGTTGCCCCAACATTGTCATAGTAAATGACTGGGCATTTTGGAAGTGGAGGACCAAGTTCACGCAACAAGTTTGATACCCATGATATTTCAGCAGCTGTATCAGCAACAGATCTATATTCGGCTTCAGTCGAGGAGCGTGCAACTGTTTTTTGCTTTTTTGAGCTCCACGAGATGGGATTTCGTCCCAAATATATAATATAAGCACCAGTGGAGTGGAATCGATCAGGATCTCCAGCCCAATCAGCGTCAATGTAGGCATGTAATGCATTAATAAATGCATGAAGTGTGACTGGCCGGAGCTGAACCAGAGAGAGATTAGGGCACGACGAGGAGAAGGAGAGAGAGAGGAAAGCCACACGAGCTCTGAAGAGGAAGAAGACCAAATGAACCCGAGTCAACAAGGCAGCGTCCTCAACAAGCCAACCTGCACGGGAAAAGAGAGTGAGTTAACGTGTGCGGCTGAGATGGGAGGAAGGACAACTTACGTGGACGGGCAAGATGGAGGCAAGCTGACAGCAACCGAAGAGGCGACACCTGGCTCAGAGATAAGAACAAAGGAAACGGCGTCGTTTGATAGACAAGAAAGACAGCTGGCAAACCAACAAAAGCCAGATACGTATACGGGCCAAATACCGGTATTTTTGCCAGTATATTCAAATCAAAGACCATGACTTATTACGAAGGCTTATAAAAGGGGAAGGCAGGCAAGATCCAAGGCATACCGAGTGAGACTGCTTTAGAGCAAATCATTGACCAGGAGGCCCGGGCTACCTCGAATCTGCCCAGAGAATTCAGTTGTTTTGTTTAAGCTTTAGTTCTTAGTTTCATTAATTTCAATATTATTTTCTTCTGTTGAGAAAAACCCCAAAACCCCAAAAACATTGTTATTTCCCTTTTATTATTATAAAATCCTCGAGAGAACTTTTCTCTCACAAAAAGATTAGTCTAAAGAGTTAAGGAAGGTTACAAGTGGTATCAGAGCCATTCGATCCTACAGATGGCTGAAGGAACCCGAGTTTCTCAGTTAATCGAAACAGTGTCAGGATTGAAACAGCAGCAAGAAGCCCAACAACAGAGCCAACAAGGCCAACAGCAATTGCTGGAAGATATTGTCCAGCAGCTCAGAGCCATGTCTGCCCGCATGGACCAAATGGCCAAGGCCCAAGGGAAAAGGCCTATCGGCTCACCGCCAAATTCCCCCACTCGATCTGTGAACGGGGACCAGAGGCGCGAGATGATACAACAGGAAGAGAACCATCCAGTTCAAGTTAAGTCAATCAGACTTGAGTTTCCTCGTTTTAATGGTGATGACCCTATCGGGTGGGTCTACAAGGCCAACCAGTTTTTTAATTTTCATAATACACCAGCCCAGCACCGACTATTCATAGCCAGCTTCCATATGGAAGGGAAGGCAATAACCTGGTACCAGGAGCTAGAGGAGACAGGAATGATAACTAGTTGGGAAGCTTTTGTGACGGCCCTTAATATACGCTTCAGAGCGTCCTCCTACGACGACCCAATGGAAGCCCTAATCAATGTCAAACAATCATCTACTGTGGAAGTCTATAAAACCCGGTTTGAATCTCTGTCCAACCGAGTTAGGGGGCTATCTGACTCTCACAAACTCAGCTGCTTTTTAGGGGGGTTAAAAGAGGAAGTCAGAATGGGAGTTCGGATGTTGAATCCCCAAAATCTAGTAACAGCATATGGCCTGGCAAGGATGCAAGAAGAAAATCTTGCCATTATTCGAAGGGCATGGAGGCCCGGCCCAATGGGCCTACAAGGCCGAGGCATAACACAGGCCCACCAGAGGGCAGAAGGCCCAGGCGAGAAAGCAATTCCCTTGCAACGACTTAGCCCAGCCCAGATGAAGGAAAAAAGGGATAAGGGCCTTTGTTTCAAGTGCGATAGCAAATGGGGGCCCGGTCATAGGTGTGCAGGACCTAAACTGTTCCTAATTGAAGAAGAAGAGGAGGAATACATAGAGGAACCAGGAATTCATGACTTAATTGATTTAAGTGAACCTCAGGAGGGACCAGCCGAAGGAGTGGGAATATCCCTACATGCTATGGTGGGAAATCCTGACCCAAAGACCATGAGGGTTCAAATTAAGGTCAAGGGCCACACTTTTATAGCACTAATCGACACAGGGAGTACACACAACTTCTTGCATCCCAGGGTGGTCAGGAGAACAGGGATAAGGGTCACAAGGCACCCACCCGTTGGAGTGAGCATTGCCGATGGGTCCAAAATATGGACCGAAGGGAGCTGCCAAGACATCTTGGTCATGATTCAAGGGGGCCATTTTACCACTCAGGCCTACATCCTACAGCTGGGAGGATGTGATGTGGTGCTCAGAATCCATTGGCTCAGTGGACTGGTGTAACAACCCCAAATTTTTTTTTTCTTCTCCTAATTGTTTATTTGTTAATCTTTACCCCTATAAAAAAGGTAGATGAAGCATGAATTTTTTTTTTATTTTTTTTTTCTCTCGCCGAAATTTCTAACGAAATTTCGGCAGAGTCTCCCCTATATCGGGAGATCCCAAGTTATCAATAACACAACCTGCACACAATTTGGATCACAGCTCACCCATAATCACATTCATGTATACAATTAATTGCATAACTCATTTCAGAATATGCTCAGGACAATATTCCTTCTCAAACTTCATCTTACATCACACGAATAAGATAAAAATTAAAAAGCCAGTTCGTACATGAAGATTTCACATATATACATATACATAAAACATAACATAGTATAATATTCTAAGATAATCTAGTACTTTCTAATATCCGGAGCATAGGTGGATACATTTAATATTCCATAAACAAAATTTACAAAAATACTATTCTATACAATTTACATGTTCTTCTACATATCAAAATTTCACCATTACTCCCTAAGTTCCTAACATATACAAAAAAGAATTAAGGTTTAAAATTCTATTCTTGACGAGAATGGGAAGAACCTGCAAAATATAGATTTTCCAAATAAGTAAAACAATTTAGTAAATACTAGCAATTTACAGAGAAATTATACAACATATCCATCAATCTACACCATATACACCATGTACAACCATATACACCATTTTTTTTTTTTTGATTATATAAAAGAAAATTTATTTCTTTTAACTGCTTCGCTTTCATCTCAGAAAGCTTATCAAGTCTATTAATTTTGCCGATATCGACTTCACCCGCCGATATCATTAACTATTCTGAAACCGAATAGCTAATCAAGTTTATAAATCATGCCGATATCGACGTCACCCGCCGATATCATTAACTATTCTTAAACCGAATAGCTAATCAAGTTTATAAATCATGCCGATATCGACGTCACCCGTCGATATCATTAACTATTCCAAAATTGAATAGTTAATCAGGTTTATACATTATGCCGATATCGACCAGCTTGTTCCTTTCTACACATACATATATACCTATTTTTTTCCATCTCCTAACCTTTCCTTTACCCGTTTTCTTTTCCTCATCAATAAGCACCAAAATATACCTTATAGTTCAATAACTAGTAAAGAAAATAATTATTAGATAAAGCAAATATAGGTACCAAGTACCTACCTGCTGTGAAGGTTCGACTTGCGTTACCCTTTTGTTGTTGTTGTTGCCCTTCACCTGCAGTTCTTCCTGAAACCACAAATACCCACCATTTTTTTTTATATTAATCCACATATCCCACACAACAACAATAAAAATGGTAATAATATTCATTTCCCTTTTACCAATTCTTTTCTTTCTTACTTATATTCCTCATTATCATCCTTTAATTTTTTTCAGCTCATTTATAGTCCAAATGGACATCATGAATTCAATTTCTTATCACCATTTATTCTCTTCTTTTATTTTCTGAAGATCAAGACACATTTTATGAAGGGAAAGGGACAATTTCTACCCTTAACATGATTAAATTTTTGATATTTTCTCAACTTGGCCGAAAGTTGTCAACACATGTGACAGCTTGACCTCTCCTCAGAGTTTTTACCCATATCTGGAGTTACAGAACTCCAAATTAGACGAGTTTGGACTCGTTGGAAAGCTAACACTCCCAGCTACAACTTCTATGAAGGGACCCTCCCTTAATTATGTATTTTTCAGGTCCAAAAGTCCCTCACAAAAAGGGCAACGAAACTGTCCAGTTTTGAAATAAGAAGAAAGTGTCTCCAATTCATCTTCAATCCTTGATTTCTCATCAATAACACACATGTCTTCCATTTATTCATGAAATCCTACTCATTTATGCATTTTCCTAACATTTTGTGTTAAAAACCCTAATTCCCAATTCAAGAACAATCATGAACTTCTACTCAAATTGAAGTTAATTTCATAGAAATTGGAATTAGAACTCCTTACTTGGATGAAATCTAACAATTTTGGAAGAATCCTAGCCTTCTTCTCTTGAAATACCCAGCCACTCTTCTTCCTTTCCTCCCCAATTTCTTCACTTTCTTCTTGTTATTTCTCCACCCAATTGTGCTCTTCCACTTCAGAAATCCTAGGCTTGTATGGGTTTACAATTGTTTGGGTGTTTACTCTTGTTTTTCTTTGGATGAATTTCGAAATTCTTCTCCCCTCTTTCTTTTGTGCTCTCCTGGACATGGCTGAGAAGAGATGGGTATTTATAGTCCCATCTCTTCTTAATTCCCGTTTTTTTTTTTTTTTTTTTAATAACAACATTTTAATTTTTTTAAATATCCTACCTCTTTGTATACTTTATTCTCGGGTTTCACATTCTCCCTTCCTAATAAAAATTTCGTCCCTGAAATTTAAACTACATACCTGACTCAAGGAATAGATGGGGGTATTTTTCCTTAATCTCTGACTCTCTCTCCCACGTTTCTTCCTCAATTTGTGAGTTTCTCCACAATACTCTGACAAGTGATACTTTCTTATTTCTCAATGTTTTTTCACTACGATCCATGATCTTGACTGGCCTAGTCTCGAGTGTCAAGTCCTCTCTTACTTCAATAGGAACTGGAGGTAACACTCGGGAAGGATCCACTTCTGCCTTCCGTAATAGTGGTACATGGAATACATTGTGAATCTTCTCTAGGTGTGCTGGTAGCTTCAAGCGATAAGCCACCGGCCCTACCCTAGCTATCACCTCAAATGGGCCAATATATCTCGGAGCAAGCTTTCCTTTCATTCCAAACCGAATGATGCCCTTCCATGGTGCCACCTTTAAGAAGACTTTATCCCCTATTTGGAATTCTAAGGGTCTCCTCCGCTTGTCTGCATAACTCTTCTGTCTATCTTGGGCTTCCTTCATTCTTTGCCTGATTACCCTTACTTTATCAGTTGTTATTTGTACCAGTTCAGGACCCAGGAGTTTCCTTTCTCCAACTTCATCCCAACATATCGGAGTGCGACATTTTCTCCCATAAAGGGCTTCATATGGAGCCATCCCGATAGAAGCTTGGTAACTATTATTATACGTGAACTCTACCAACGGTAGCAAGTCTTCCCAGTTTCCCCCAAACTCTAACACACATGACCTTAAAAGATCTTCAAGTGTTTGGATGGTTCTTTCAGATTGGCCATCTGTCTGGGGGTGGAATGCCGTGCTCAGATTCACCTCGGTTCCCAAAGCTCGTTGTAAGCACGACCATAGCCTTGAAGTAAATCTTGGGTCTCGATCTGATACCATTGATATGGGAACTCCATGCAGTCTAATCACTTCGTTCACGTATAATTTGGCCAACTTGTCTATGGGGTTTATGTCATTTTGATGGGTAAGAACAAAACTGACTTTGTCAGTCGATCTACCACTACCCATATAGCATCATTGCCCTTTTTCCCCTTTGGCAATCCGGTTACAAAATCCATGGCTATATTTTCCCATTTCCATTCTGGAATTGGTAGTGGCTGTAATTCTCCTGCCGGCCTTTGATGTTCTATCTTCACCTGCTGACATATCCCACATCTTGACACATATTCGGCTATCTCCTTCTTCATATTCGGCCACCAGTAATATTCCCTGAGATCTCTATACATTTTGGTGCTCCCAGGATGGGTTGTAAACCGAGATTCATGAGCTTCTCTCAATATCTCACCCTTTAAGGTCTTATTCTCAGGCACATAAACCTGTTTTCCCATCACAACCAACCCTCCCGGCAACATTTGAAGGGACAACTCCTTGCCTTGCTTTATTTTTTCCTTAATTTTCTCTAAACCTTCATCTACTAACTGAGCTTCTAAAACTTTATCTCGTAACACTGATCTGATCTTCATATGAGCTAGTATTGACCCTTCAGGACCCACATTTAATTGAATTCCCATCCTTTTCAATTCCATCATATTTGCTTGTTCCGAAATTTCTGTATCACCCATCACTACTTTCCCTTTTCGACTTAATGCATCCGCCACTACATTGGCTTTGCCTGGATGGTAATCAATTGTGCAATCATAGTCCTTTATCAATTCCACCCACCTCCTCTGCCGCATATTTAATTCTTTTTGCGACATTAAATACTTCAAACTTTTATGGTCGGTGAAAATCTGTACTTGTGTTCCATACAAGTAATGTCTCCATACTCGCAAGGCAAATACTACTGCTGCGAGTTCCAAATCATGGACCAGATAATTCACTTCATGCGGCTTTAACTGTCTGGAAGCATATGCGATCACTTTTCCATGCTGCATTAATACGCATCTCAAACTCCTGCTTGAGGCATCACTATAAACAATGAACCCTTCTGTTCCAGAAGGAAGGGCCAAGACGGGGGCTGATGTAAGCCTTCTTTTCAACTCCTGGAAACTCTCCTCACATTCCTTTGACCAATTAAACCTCACTTCTTTACGAGTCAACTTGGTCAGAGGCGATGCTATTGTGGAAAATCCTTCAATAAACCTCCTATAATACCCTGCGAGGCCCAAGAAACTTCGAATTTCAGTCACATTTGTGGGCTTCTCCCACTTTAGAACTGCCTCTACTTTTCCTGGATCCACACATATTCCCCCAGCTGAGATAACATGTCCCAAAAATATCACCTCTTTAAGCCAGAACTCACATTTATCCAATTTCGCATACAATTTATTTTCTCTCAATATTTCTAACACCTTCCTCAAGTGCTTCTCGTGCTCCTGATAGGAGCTCGAATATACCAATATATCATCAATAAACACGACCACACATTTATCCAAATATAATCGGAACACTCGATTCATTAGATCCATAAATACTGCAGGGGCATTAGTTAACCCAAATGGCATTACTAAGAATTCATAATGGCCATAGCGAGTTCTAAAGGCAGTCTTCTGTATGTCCTGTTCTCTGATTCTTAATTGGTGATACCCCGATCTCAAATCTATCTTTGAGAAAACTCTTGCACCCTTCAACTGATCAAACAGGTCATCTATCCGTGGTAACGGATACTTGTTCTTTACCGTCACTTTGTTTAGTTGACGATAATCGATACATAACCTGAATGTACCATCCTTCTTCTTTACAAATAACACCGGGGCCCCCCAAGGTGAATTGCTCGGCCGTATGAATCCTTTGTCCAACAACTCCTGAAGTTGGATTTTCAATTCGGCTAGTTCTATAGGGGCCATCCTATAAGGAGACTGTGCTATAGGGTTGGCTCCTGGAAGAGTCTCAATGGAAACCTCAATTTCTCTAATTGGAGGCAGTCCCGGTAATTCTGTTGTAAACACGTCTGGGAACTCTTTTACAACATGAATATTTGTTAATTAAATGCTCCCCTTCTTCAATTCTCTTACATGAGACAACCAGGCAAGACATCCCTTTCTAATCAACTTTCCGGCCGTCATGACCGAGATTATAGAGTTTGGAATCACCTTCCTCTCTCCCCTGAATACTACCTTTTTCCCACTCACATCTTGGAGGTTTACTGTCTTTGTGAAACAATCCACTTGTGCTCTATGTCTACTCAACCAATCCATTCCCAGTATTAAGTCAAAATCATCTAATGCTAAAGGCATGAGATCTGCCGTTAGCTCTACCCCCTCAATATTTAGTATCACTCCCTTGTATACCTCATCAATGTTTATATTTTTCCCCAAAGGTGTACTAACTACCATTCCCACATCCAATCTACTTGGTAACACATTTAAATTTTTAATAATTCGGTGGGCCACAAAAGAATGACTAGCCCCAGGATCAATTAAAGCATAAACTTGTATTAAACTCAATTGTAGTGTACCTGCTACAACATCTGGCATTACCCCCACATCTTCCTGAGTCATGTGATATATTCTGCCACGAGTCCTTTCCTCCAGCAATCTGGGTCGGCCTTTATTGGCACTTGTCCCTGAGTGAGTGGGTCGTATAGGTCGATCAACCGTTACTGACTGTTGTTGGCTTTGAGTAGCCATCCCCTGTCCCTGTACTCCTTCAGTAACTCTATGTGGACATTCCTTCTTTCTATGACCCATTTCCCCACAATGGAAACAACCTCTTCCCAAGTACTGGCAGTCCCTCCATCGATGCCCTTCCCCTCTACAAATATAACATCTCCCTGGTGCAGCTGAACAATCCCCGGGGTGTTTTTGATTACACCTCATGCATATCGGGTAGACAGGTCCTCTCTGCTCCATGGACCCCCCTGTAACACTTGTCCCTTGGCGGGTCTGACCTCCCACGGATCCCCCAGGATTAAATCGTCTAACTCCTCCTGAACTCCCACCATGAACAAAACTCCCCCCTTTTTTCGGTAATGGGCTGAATGATGACCCACTCCTTCCTTTTTTCGGAGGAGGGTCCCTCCCTATAGGGGGTGTGAAATCCCTTCTCTTGAATCCCGTGGTCTGACTCTGCTCATTTGTTAACCTGGGTGTGTCGTTCATTACCCTTTCTATTCCTTGAGCAGCTCGCACTAACTCTCGCACTGACTGAAACGGCATAGCCACCAAAATTAATTTTAGCTCCTGCCTGAGTCCATCCCGAAACCGTTCCACTCGATGATGCTTAGTGGGGAGATGAGTGTTTGCAAAGACAGATAAATCCTGGAACCTACTTTCATAATCCAGGACGGTCATATTCCCCTGTTTCAAATTTAGAAACTCTTGCTCTTTCTCTTTTCGGTGCTGCCAGGAGTAATATCGTTCCTCAAATTCTTCTCGAAAGTTTATCCACTTCAATTCTTCACCTGCCCTTCTTTCTCTGATGGTCTCCCACCAAGAGTGGGCACTCTCTGTTAACAGCTGGGTCACACAGTCTACCCGGGTTTCCTCCGGCACGTGCAACTGATCTATAACCCTTTCCACCTTCCTCGGCCAATGCCCTGCTACTTCGGCGTCTTCTTCCCCTGAATAGGTCGTGCAACCCATTTCGCGCATGTCTTTCACCCATTGAACCAGGGTGACTACTTTTTCTACCCGAGGAGTGGCATGGGATGTTCCTGCGGCCATCCCTGCTACTACTGCTTTGACCAATTGCTCGAGAAACATAGGGTCTGAATAGGAATTCGGGACGGCCGTCGATGTCACTGGTGGTGGCCTATCTTCCAATCCTTGACCACTCGGTGTTTTCGCCGGTGACACTTCTGCCCGAGAAGTAAATTGTTCATTATGATGCCCACTTGAATCTCCCTCCTCTGAATGGGCCGATGCCACAGATTGACGGGAGGCAGTATCCATTAATGGATCCCTTTCGGTTTCATTCCCAGAAAATGAGTCATACTCTCTTTCTTGCACAGGGGACGGAACAACCCTTGCAGTTTGCCGTGAACGAACCATCCTGAAATATATTTTTTTCCAAAATCATATTAGTATTTCAATCCCTGAAACTGCAACCAAATGCTCTGATACCAACTATAACAGCCCCAAAATTTTTTTTTTCTCCTAATTGTTTATTTGTTAATCTTTACCCCTATAAAAAAGGTAGATGAAACATGAATTTATTTTATTTTTTTTTTCTCTCGGGAGATCCCAAGTTATCAATAACACAACCTGCACACAATTTGGATCACAGCTCACCCATAATCACATTCATGTATACAATTAATTGCATAACTCATTTCAGAATATGCTCAGGACAATATTCCTTCTCAAACTTCATCTTACATCACACGAATAAGATAAAAATTAAAAAGCCAGTTCGTACATGAAGATTTCACATATATACATATACATAAAACATAACATAGTATAATATTCTAAGATAATCTAGTACTTTCTAATATCCGGAGCATAGGTGGATACATTTAATATTCCATAAACAAAATTTACAAAAATACTATTCTATACAATTTACATGTTCTTCTACATATCAAAATTTCACCATAACTCCCTAAGTTCCTAACATATACAAAAAAGAATTAAGGTTTAAAATTCTATTCCTGACGAGAATGGGAAGAACCTGCAAAATATAGATTTTCCAAATAAGTAAAACAATTTAGTAAATACTAGCAATTTACAAAGAAATTATACAACATATCCATCAATCTACACCATATACACCATGTACAACCATATACACCATTTTTTTTTTTTGATTATATAAAAGAAAATTTATTTCTTTTAACTGCTTCGCTTTCATCTCAGAAAGCTTATCAAGTCTATTAATTTTGCCGATATCGACTTCACCCGCCGATATCATTAACTATTCTGAAACCGAATAGCTAATCAAGTTTATAAATCATGCCGATATCGACGTCACCCGCCGATATCATTAACTATTCTTAAACCGAATAGCTAATCAAGTTTATAAATCATGCCGATATCGACGTCACCCGCCGATATCATTAACTATTCTTAAACCGAATAGCTAATCAAGTTTATAAATCATGCCGATATCGACGTCACCCGTCGATATCATTAACTATTCCAAAATTGAATAGTTAATCAGGTTTATACATTATGCCGATATCGACCAGCTTGTTCCTTTCTACACATACATATATACCTATTTTTTTCCATCTCCTAACCTTTCCTTTACCCGTTTTCTTTTCCTCATCAATAAGCACCAAAATATACCTTATAGTTCAATAACTAGTAAAGAAAATAATTATTAGATAAAGCAAATATAGGTACCAAGTACCTACCTGCTGTGAAGGTTCGACTTGCGTTACCCTTTTGTTGTTGTTGTTGCCCTTCACCTGCAGTTCTTCCTGAAACCACAAATACCCACCATTTTTTTTTATATTAATCCACATATCCCACACAACAACAATAAAAATGGTAATAATATTCATCTCCCTTTTACCAATTCTTTTCTTTCTTACTTATATTCCTCATTATCATCCTTTAATTTTTTTCAGCTCATTTATAGTCCAAATGGACATCATGAATTCAATTTCTTATCACCATTTATTCTCTTCTTTTATTTTCTGAAGATCAAGACACATTTTATGAAGGGAAAGGGACAATTTCTACCCTTAACATGATTAAATTTTTGATATTTTCTCAACTTGGCCGAAAGTTGTCAACACATATGACAGCTTGACCTCTCCTCAGAGTTTTACCCATATCTGGAGTTACAGAACTCCAAATTAGACGAGGTTGGACTCGTTGGAAAGCTAACACTCCCAGCTACAACTTCTATGAAGGGACCCTCCCTTAAATATGTATTTTTCAGGTCCAAAAGTCCCTCACAAAAAGGGCAACGAAACTGTCCAGTTTTGAAATAAGAAGAAAGTGTCTCCAATTCATCTTCAATCCTTGATTTCTCATCAATAACAGCCATGTCTTCCATTTATTCATGAAATCCTACTCATTTATGCATTTTCCTAACATTTTGTGTTAAGGACCCTAATTCCCAATTCAAGAACAATCATGAACTTCAACTCAAATTGAAGTTAATTTCATAGAAATTGGAATTAGAACTCCTTACTTGGATGAAATCTAACAATTTTGGAAGAATCCTAGCCTTCTTCTCTTGAAATACCCAGCCACTCTTCTTCCTTTCCTCCCCAATTTCTTCACTTTCTTCTTGTTATTTCTCCACCCAATTGTGCTCTTCCACTTCAGAAATCCTAGGCTTGTATGGGTTTACAATTGTTTGGGTGTTTACTCTTGTTTTTCTTTGGATGAATTTCGAAATTCTTCTCCCCTCTTTCTTTTGTGCTCTCCTGGACATGGCTGAGAAGAGATGGGTATTTATAGTCCCATCTCTTCTTAATTCCCGTTTTTTTTTTTTTTTTTTTTTTAATAACAACATTTTAATTTTTTTAAATCTCCTACCTCTTTGTATACTTTATTCTCGGGTTTCACAACTGGGTCCAATCTTATGGGATTTTGCGTCCCTAAAAATGGAATTCAAACAAGGGAATAAGAAGGTCTTAATTAAAGGGATGGACATGGAAAACTCAGAGGTGGACAGCAGCCCCTCTTTCCTTCAGGAATTGAGAAGGGCCGAAGAAGGCCTAATCCTGCAGGTCTGGAAAATGGGCCCATCTAAGGGGAAAGAGCCCAGACAGATTGAACAACTACTACTAGAATTTCCAGGGGTCTTTGAAGAACCCTCAGGGATGCCACCCAGAAGGCCCCAAGACCACGCCATTATACTAAAGGAGGGGACCTCTCCAATAAATGTTCGCCCCTACAGGTATCCTTACTACCAGAAAACCGAAATTGAAAAAATAGTCAATGAACTACTAGCCATGGGCACAATAAGGCCCAGTCAAAGCCCATTCTCTTCCCCCGTGTTGCTAGTGAGAAAGGCTGATGGCTCTTGGAGGATGTGTGTGGATTACAGGGCCCTCAACAAAGAAACAATCAAAGACAAATTCCCAATTCCGGTGGTGGAAGAGCTGCTAGACGAACTACATGGGTCCCAAATTTTTTCTAAACTGGACCTAAGGTCTGGATTTCACCAGATCCGAATGAGAGAGGAAGACATCCCCAAGACAGCGTTCAGAACGCACGAAGGACATTACGAATTTCTGGTGATGCCTTTCGGCCTCACAAACGACCCCTCCACCTTCCAAGGATTAATGAACGAAATATTCAGGCCCTACCTAAGGAAATTTGTTCTGGTTTTTTTTTGACGACATTTTAGTCTACAGCCCAACAGAAGAGGAGCATAACCGACACCTAAGGTCAGTACTAGAAACACTGGTCAAACATCAGCTGGTTGCAAAAAGATCAAAGTGCAAGTTTGCTTGCAAGGAGATAGAATATCTGGGCCACATAGTCTCGGGCCAAGGGGTCCAGGCAGACCCGAATAAGGTAGTGACCATGGTGAATTGGCCCAGGCCCAAAACGCTCAAGGCCCTCAGAGGCTTCTTGGGCCTAACAGGCTACTACAGGAGGTTTATCAAAGGTTATGGGGGGATCGCAGGTCCCTTAACCAGATTGCTCAAAAAGGGGGCATTCCAATGGGATGCTGCGGCCGAAGAGGCCTTTGACCAGCTGAAGAAGGTAGTGACAACACCACCAGTCCTAGCACTACCCAACTTTGAACTAAGTTTTACAGTAGAGTGTGACGCTTCTGGGGTGGGCCTAGGAGCCGTCCTAATGCAGGAAGGCAGACCACTCGCTTACTACAGCAAGGCCCTCAAAGGAAGAGAACTAGCCCTATCCACATACGAAAAAGAATTCTTGGCCCTAGTGTCAGCAGTGAACAAATGGAGGCCATATCTCTTGGGACAGGCATTCAGAGTAAAGACAGACCAACAAAGTCTCAAATACCTCCTGGAACAGAGGATAGGGACACCCACCCAACAAAAGTGGTTGTCCAAACTAATTGGCTATGACTTTGTAGTGGAATATCGGGCAGGGAAAGAAAACTTGGTGGCAGACGCACTATCTAGACAAGAGGGCTTTACAACCGAAGCCTTGTGGGCTATCTCTAAGCCCATAGTGAATTGGGTCGAGCAGTTAAAGGAAAGCTATGACACGGACCCAGAAATCAAAGACATCTTGCAACAGATGGACAAGGAAACAGTCGGGTCACTAAAGTTTCAGCATAAGGGAGGAGTGTTATACTACAAGCACAGAATATACATCAGCAAAAACAACCCACTCAAACAAGATATTCTGAGCTACATGCATGATAGTCCAATCTCAGGGCATACAGGGTCAGAGAAAACGTTGCAGAGAGCAAGGAAGGACTTCTTCTGGAAAGGAATGAAGGCTGACATACAGGCCTACATCAAACATTGTGAAGTTTGCCAAAGGGCTAAGGGAGAAAACACAAAGCCCACTGGACTCCTACAGCCACTACCCATTCCTACTAGGCCTTGGTTTTCCATATCAATGGATTTTATAGAGGGGTTACCTAAGTCAAACCAATTCTCAGCCATTCTAGTGGTAGTAGACCGGTTCACTAAGTATGCTCACTTCATACCCCTATCCCACCCTTACAATGCACCTAAAATTGCTCAACTATTCCTACACAATGTTATCAGACTCCATGGCCTCCCCAACAATATAATCTCAGACAGAGACCCTACATTCACCAGCAAGTTTTGGGGGGAGTTATTCAGAGTGCAGGGGGTCAAGCTGCTGATGTCCACAGCATATCACCCCCAAACAGACGGTCAAACAGAAGCTACAAACAAGACATTAGAGGGTTATCTACGATGCTACGTAGGAGACAACCCCAAGGGGTGGTCAAACTGGTTGACCATGGCAGAATACTGCTACAATACGAGCTACCACACATCAACAAAAACAACCCCATTTGAAGCAACCTATGGCTACCCGCCCCCAAGCATCATTGACTATGTTCAAGGGTCAACACAAGTGCAAGAAACAGAACATCATTTACAGGACCGAACTGAGCAGATATCAAAAATAAGGCAGCACTTAACAAAAGCTCAAGAAAGGCAAAAGAAACAGGCAGATAAAGGAAGGACTGACAGAGAATATAAGGAGGGCGAGTGGGTGTACCTCAAGCTCCAGCCATTCAGACAGGTTAGCATGCAAAGAGGAAAAAATGGAAAATTAGCCTATAAATATTTCGGGCCATTCAAAATATTAAAGAGAGTAGGATCGGTGGCTTACCAGCTTGATCTACCCAAGGAAGCAAGGATCCATAATACCTTCCATGTGTCGCTGCTGAAGAAATGGGTAGGTAATGACCACACGCCGGAACAGTGGCTCCCAGACTTCGAATCAACCCAACGACCGCAGCCAAAGCCAGCTGAGATCTTGGACAGAAGGACCATCACCACTAGAAGAAAGGAGAAGGAAGAAATACTGCTCAGGTGGGAAGGACAACCAGCCGAGGACGCCGTTTGGGTGGAGGCGGAGTGGTTAGAGAGAGAATATCCCCACCTTGAGGTCAAGGTTCTTGAAGGGGAAGGGAGTTGTGACTGGCCGGAGCTGAACCAGAGAGAGATTAGGGCACGACGAGGAGAAGGAGAGAGAGAGGAAAGCCACACGAGCTCTGAAGAGGAAGAAGACCAAATGAACCCGAGTCAACAAGGCAGCGTCCTCAACAAGCCAACCTGCACGGGAAAAGAGAGTGAGTTAACGTGTGCGGCTGAGATGGGAGGAAGGACAACTTACGTGGACGGGTAAGATGGAGGCAAGCTGACAGCAACCGAAGAGGCGACACCTGACTCAGAGATAAGAACAAAGGAAACGGCGTTGTTTGATAGACAAGAAAGACAACTGGCAAACCAACAAAAGACAGATACGTATACGGGCCAAATACCGGTATTTTTGCCAGTATATTCAAATCAAAGACCATGACTTATTACGAAGGCTTATAAAAGGGGAAGGCAGGCAAGATCCAAGGCATACCGAGTGAGACTGCTTTAGAGCAAATCATTGACCAGGAGGCCCGGGCTACCTCGAATCTGCCCAGAGAATTCAGTTGTTATTGTTTAAGCTTTAGTTCTTAGTTTCATTAATTTCAGTATTATTTTCTTCTGTTGAGAAAAACCCCAAAACCCCAAAAACATTGTTATTTCCCTTTTATTATTATAAAATCCTCGAGAGAACTTTTCTCTCACAAAAAGATTAGTCTAAAGAGTTAAGGAAGGTTACATGAAGAGACAAATGAGACTCTTTATAAAGTTGAAGGCCATAGTCAGGAGTACCACACATATAACGTAGCAATCGTTTCACAAGATTCCAGTGGGCAGTGGTCGGTTTGTGCATAAATTGAGATAACTTGTTGACAGCAAAGACAATATCTAACCTGGTGAGAAGGAGATACTGGAGACTGCCAACTACTGCTCTGAATTCTGTAGGATCGGGTAAGCTATCCCATATATATAGGGATAAGTTTTCATCTGACGGTAGCGAAGTTGAAACAGGTTTGGCTTCAAACATGCGTGTTCGAGTGAGTAGATCAAGTAGGTATTGACGTTGAGAGAGCAGGAAGCCACGATGATTTTTAACGATTTCTACCCCAAGAAAAAATGAGAGCTGGCCAAGATCTTTTAAAGAGAATCTTGCTGATAGGAGACAAATGAACTGATTAACCATGATAGTGTCACTGCCAATGATGATTAAAACATCAACATATACTAGTAAATATATCAGATGGCCTGCAGAATGAAGCACAAACAGAGATGCATCTGCATGAGAATTAATGAACCCTAATTGCAGAAGAAAGTGATGAAGTTCATGATACCATGCTCGCGGTGCTTGTTTCAGGCCATAGATGGCCTTTTTCAGCTGACAGACATGTGAAGGGAAGTCATGATCAATAAAACCTGGCAACTGTGACATATAGACAGCTTCATGAAGGGTTCCTTAGAGAAAGGAATTATTAATATCAAGCTGTCGAAGTGTCCAGCCATGAGTAACTGCAATGCTTAGGACAAGGCGAATTGTGGTGGGTTTGATCACTGGACTGAATGTGTCGAAATAGTCAACTCCTGGACGTTGATGAAAGCCTTTGGCAACGAGGCGTGCCTTGAACCTGTCAATAGAACCATTAGAGTTACGTTTAATTCGATAAATCCATTTACAACCCATAACATTTTGGCTAGGCTGAGAGGGGACTAGATCCTATGTCCCATTGCAAACAAGAGCATTGTATTCTTCAGACATGGCTTGACGCTATGGAGGATGTTTGAGTGTCTGGGTTGGTGTGGTGGGTTCAATGATTGGGGATGGTGATAAGTGGGTGTGAAGATTGAGTTTCTGAGTTGGTTTACATATATTATTTTTGGCTCTGGTATGCATGGAATGAGTAGGAACTGGTATTTCTGCTGACTAGGTGGCCTGAGTAGGAGTGATGTTGTTCTGGTCACAGGGCTGGGAGAAGGGATTGGTGGAAGGGGAACCTGCAGATGGTGAAATGAGTGACACGGGAGGGTTATAAACTTTGAGTAAGGGTGGAATCCAAGTATCAGCAGTGGCTGGTTCTGGACAGGAAGTTTTAGGCTGAAGAGTTTTAAATGGAAAAATTGTTTCAAGAAATTTAACATGCCGAGAGACAAAGGTCTTGGATGAGGAAGGATCATAACACAAGTATGCACTTTGAGTGAGAGAATACCCTAAAAAAACACATGGAGTTGAACAAGATTCCAATTTATGATTGGTGTAAGGACGAAGCCAAGGATAGCACAAACACCCGAAAACTTTGAGTTTTGAGTAATTGGGAACATAACCAAAAATTCGTTCATAAGGTGAGATGAGTTTCAGAGTTTTGGAAGGCATGCGATTTATTAAGTAGACTGTAGTGGCAAAGGCTTGAGTCCAATGAGTTACAAGCATTGAGGCATGGGAAAGGAGACTAAGACCTGTTTCAACTATATGGAGGTGACGTCGTTCAGAGAGACCATTGTGTTCTGGAGTGTGAGGTGGAGAGGTGAGATGAGAGATACCTTGAAGGGCAAGAAACAAAGAAAAAACTATGTATTCACCACCATTGTCTGAAAATAATGTGGTGATTTGATGATTGAAGTGTTTAATCATAATGGATTTGAAGCAGATGAAGATGGTTTTAACATCAGATTTTTGTTTGATTGAATACAACCAAGTATATCGTGTGTAATGATCTACGAAAATTACATAGTATTTAAAACCATCATAGAAGAGAATGGGTGATGTCCATATGTCAGAATAAATAATTTGAAGAGGATGAGCATAAACAATCGTTGAATTGGAAAACAATTGTTTGTGACTTTTATTACAGTGACATGCATTACAAGGGGATACTTGAGGACTGGACGAGGTGAAACCTAATTTATTTGTGGAGAGAACATGTTGTAAAATTGGGAAAGAAGGGTGACCCAATCTGTGATGCCACTGCATGGAGGTAGTTTTGATACTAGAAAAGGCAAGGATGGATGAGGAGATTGGCCACTCATATACACCATCTTTCGGTTTACCCTTCATAAGAATTGCTCCCGTGCACAGATCCTTGACAAGAAAAAGAAAAGGTAGAACTCAATGGATACATTATTGGAAATGCAAAATTGGTAAATTGAAATGAGATTTTTTTTCATGCTGGGTACACACAGAACATTATCTAAAGAAAGTTGTTTAGTAGGAGTGTTAAGAGAGAGGGAACCAATATGAGTGATTGGGAGTTCTGTGCCGTCACCAATCATATTGTCATTTGTGCCATTATAGGGTGAATGCAGGGATAGATTGTTTAAGTCAGAGGTGACATGATGAGAAGCTCCACTGTCTAAGAGCCATGAAGGATTGTTTGCATTATTGGCCGCAAAATTGGCATTTGGTTGGCTTGAGGACTGATGAGGAGAGGAGGTTTTCATTCCTGAGAAGGGCACCAACCGAAAAGAGGGGTATCGCTTGGCAGTGTCCTTTAATGCTGCAAATTTGAAAGTAACCCAAGTAAGGTCGAGGAGAGTTGCGATCATTCTGAAAATGATAAGGGTTACGGTGGCTGGATGACTATGCTCGATTGGAAGGGTTAGGCGATGTATGTCAACCCGTATTGAGATTGCCAGGGAGGGTGGGTGAACGCCAAGGAGAATGTGTATCAAAAGATGGAGATGATGAGGACTGGCGATTTTGATTTTAGTGACGGTATGTGGGATTGGCAAAAGCTAGGAAATAAGGTGATTCATTTTTGAGTGAGCATTGAAGGGAGGCTTCAAAATTGAGGAGTTTCTCATGAAGTTAATCAAAAGTGATGGGAGTATCACGGGTTTGCACAGCTAGTACCAGTTCTTTGTAATCATCATTGAGGCCTTCAAGTATTTTGTCTGAGAGATCCTCAGTGTCGACAGCAGCTCCTAGGAGTGCAAGTTCATCAGCACGAGCTTTTATTGTCTGTAAGTATTCAGAAATACCCATGGATCCTTTGGTGAGTCTTTTGAATTGGTTTTTCACCTGTTTGATTCTACCTCTAGATGGTGTGGCATAAGTGTTAGCCAGAATTGTCCAGGCTTCTCTGGATGTATTTGTAGAGGCAATGAATGAGATTATGGTTGGAGACATAGAACCAAGAATGACATTAAGAATGAGTTGGTCTTGGCGGACCCAGAATGAGTGTGCTGGGTTTGGATTAGTGGTGCCAGGAAGTAGAGTTGCTGGAAAAGGATTTGATCCATCAATGTATCCTAGAAGATCATACCCAATGAATAGAGTTTGAAATTATAGTTTCCAGGAAGTGTAGCTGGTGAAGGTGAGTTGGAGTGGAGTTTGAGCTACAACATTGATACTGATCAATGTGCTTTGTGGTTCACTGGAGGATACTGTGGTTATGTTGTAGACAAAGAGGAAGAGAGAAAAGTTGGGAAAAAATAAATTGGTAGGCAGAGTTTTAATTTTTCTGCTCTGATACCATGACAGATCAAGAGGAGAAATGAATTCCAAGGGGAATTGATTTTCTATTGAATACTGTGTCTCAATATATACATATATACAAGTGACAGTTCAAACCTATCTAATCCTGAATAAATGGAAAGATAAAACATAATTACAAAGTTTAAATTAACTACACAGCTGGTGAGGATAAGCATGATAGGAGGATAATCATGACCTGTTAGCACCAACATAAAAACCATTTCATAAGATTATCCTCTTTCTTGTATTTGCCTTGTTTTGTATCTTCTGCAAGTTAATACTGCCTTGCATCAATTTCTAACAGTTATGGAATTACCATCTAACTTTGTACCATTCTAAGAATTAATTCTAAGTTAACTTCTAAACATAATATTCCAAATTTACTAAGTTAATCAGAATCATCTATTCCTAATTCAATTCTTTGCATCGATGTGCATCAATTCCCGCTCTACTCTTTTTTTAGCCCTCACCATCTTGTCTTTCCTTTCCATTGATTCTCTTTCAACTGTTCTCTTTGCTCTCTTTGCTTTTTCCTTTTCAATGGCACCCTAAAGCTGCTTGAAAGTTTTTTCTTTATTTGATCATATCCATCCTAGTCTAGCTCTTGTTGGTCAATGCCTCATTCCTTAGCTGCTCTTACTATAGTTTTGGACAATGACAGAAAGAATTTCTCTCTCAACCTTTTCCATTTCAAACGTTTACCCCAAATTTGCTGAGTGAAGAGATTATCTTTGCCCGGATTGCTTCACTGCAAGGAATTGGTTTGAATTGTGATTTTCAGTCTGAAAACTTGTGTGGTTCAGGGCCTATAGAGGTTATAGAATACTCCCATAAATATTAAAGCCATTAATCCTTAAGTTTCATTTAAACATAGTCAAGTTTTCACAAAATCATCTACTGGGTATTTTTAGCAGACTTATCCATGTAAGCTTGCAAGTGGATGTCAACAGAAATCTGGCTTATGTAGAGCATCATCTATTTGTCAGTCCCCTTTTTCCACACAACTTTCATAACTTTGCTTAGTAGATTTATAAAGATTGAGACCAGAGGGCATCAAGTGGATGTCTTGGCATCTTCTTCCTAAAATGAAAGTTATGATGGAAGGAGATTAAGCTTTGGATGAAAAGGAAGAGTAATACAAAGTAAGACAGTTAATTATCTAATAGGAGAGTATTCGTTACTGTCTCTAACTGAGAAATAAAGAATAAACCAAGCAGGAAACAAATTCAAAGCTTTCATCAAGAGGGAAAAAAAGTTTAAAGTAGTAATGGTAAGTTTTACTACTATTCTACGAGCTGCAACATATCTGAGTGATCATACTCATCAATCAAGATCTTAAATTTGAGAAAAACAATTGTGTAGTATCATAGCAAAACCATGCAGTAGGAACCCATACTGTTCCAAGAATTCCCATGTACAAAAGACAAACTGTGAGAAAACTAACTAATCCTCCCGTGACTTCACCTGGGGGTTTGTCAAGGCTGCAATTCTTTTCTTGATGAGTGCACGGGTCTCTAAACAGTAAATGAAATTAAAACCACAGAATTAATCAACTTCACCAACCCTCATAGGGACAAATTCAATCTAAAATTGAAGAGAGTTAACTGCAGTGTGTTTCTGCCTTTGTTCCAGGGAATTCTCCCTTTGTTCCCATGTTTTTTCTTTCCTTTTCTCTTTTTTGGGAAGGTCATTAATACTGATGTGAACATCGTGATTACGTGGTCACGCAAGCCATAATCGAGATTAAGATCTAATCCCGGAATGCCAAAATAGGTCTGATAGGAGTGTGACACAATGGAAACCTGCCCCAAGGCACCAACATTATTGTAATGAGTAGAATGACGCCACAAAGTTAGTTAATCTTCGATAAGCCAGATTAAGTTCGTTCAAGAACTAAAGAATGCAAGAATCACTCACAAGTTAAAACTAAAATATTCAGATGTAAGAATCATCAAAGGCTGCCAAAATTTTGGTTACATGAGTTTAAATAGTTTTGAATAATTAACCTAATGGACCCTTTATGTAGACTTAATGATGTCCACCCAAAACTCACCCAAAACCCTAAACTGAAAAACCCATAAGTTAATCCAAACAAGTCTTGGATCCTAATTGAAAACAAAATATTAATTAAGCCCAAACAAACCTTGGGTTGTAACTAACAAAATAAAATAAAACCTCAAATATTAAATCCATGTTCTGCCATGAGAAAAAGAGAAGGAAGTAAAATATTATAAAGTTGATTTAAGGCTTATTTATAGCCTTACCTGCAATCCCTTAATCCTAGAAACAAAAAGAAAATGTAGACACCCATGCTGTTTCCAAGTTGTAGTAGAATTCTTTTGTTTTCTTTGTTGTCCTCACTTCATTACCTAAATAAGATTGTATTAGACCCCTCTTGCACATAGATAAGAAGTATTAGGGTCTCGTCTTGATACTCTAATGGACCTTGCAATTCTAACTTGGTTAAAATCTTCAAAACCTATACATTCAATGCTTCTTCCAATATCTGTCTTGGATCGAGTCATTGGACCATTTGAAACATGTAATTGGTCCTTGTTGGTGGTTTTTGGTTGGTCCACATCATCGATACTTTTTGCAGTCACGATACCCATCCAGTTGAACCTCCTTACTGAGAGTAGGCTTCTCAACTGAATCTAGGCTAATTTGTGAACGGATATGCTTGCTAGAACCTATTGTCTCCCTGACATCAACACTGATTTGCAAGGCTGCATAACCATAAACTCTTGGGAAGGTACTAATAGATGCATATGTGGGACATATGCTTTTCATGATAGAGGTACGATGGTTTGTCTGCTGTACATTTGGTTGAAAATGAGTGTTCCAACACGTAACCCAGAGTTGGCCACAAAAGATTGTTCGAGACATGATTGCATGGTAGATGTAGAGCAGACAAGCTCCTGACAGATTGTTGAAAGAAACCAGAGTCACACATCTTATAAAACTACCTATCCAGATGTTATTGTCACATCCTAATTAGAATCATCCATTCAAAATATAGAAGTTGCAGAAATCCCTAATTACTATGATTGCAATGGATGCAGACAAGTACTCTAGAACTCACCATAATGTCAATCTGATGAAGTCCTTCAAAGAATTCGCAAGAAAAGATAACAAACTGGATAAATCATTCAATTGAATCCTTCAAATCCAAACAATTATAAATAAAATGACATCTCCCTGTTTATGAGAAATTGATGAATCATATACACAAAACTTAATAGAAGATTTGAAAGAGAAATATGATCAGATAATCAACCATTGCCTTAGAAATCATAAAGCATGAACCTAATTTTATATGTATTAGAGCAACTCCAACGCTGCAGTTATCAGAGGAGGCAAAGGCAAAATATTGTCCTTTTAGCTTTTTTGTTTAAATTTATCATTTCTAAAAATCAAATAAACAAAAATTACATCCCTCATTCAAATCATTTGATCCTAATTCTGAGCAAGTCCCAGTATTTTCATCCACTAACCCACAAATCACTTCTTGTTCTACACCCACATGGTGTCAAGAAACAGAAAAACAAAGTCAAGAAAGCAAGAGATAAAAAATAGAAAAGGTTTAGAAAACAAACTTTTTGTTTCACTTATGTTCTTCTTCTTCTTGTCAGATCTACAAATCCCTTGGAGAAGAAACCGGTTCTTGTTTGGCTTCTGTTTCAACGGAGAAAAACATGTATGCTTCAGGGTGATTTAATTACGTTGAACAATGTTTCAATAGGAATATGTACTATGGCTTTTTTGTTCGTTGCAGCTACAAATAACAACTGAAACACAAAACAATTATTTTAGTTATTCAAATAGTTATTCCGTTGGAAATGATAAAGTTAAACAAAAACACTAAAAGGACAATATTTTGCCTTTGCCTCATCTGATAACTGCAGCATTGGAGTTGCTCTAATGTTTGAGACTTGTCTTTTTCTAGAATATAAGCATTGATATGATCATACAGAATCCTTGAAATTGGAACTCTGAATTTATTGTTTTGAACTTGCTATTTATTTAAAGGTATCATTGAATTTCAAAAGTAGTTAAGCAAAATTGTCATACTGCTAGAATCAGTACTAACAATTGCTTCCTTCATCCAACTAACAAGTGCAATGCATTGTATGAGCAAATAATGGTTGTAAATTCTATTGGAATAGATAGGTTCTTAAGACTTGAATCAGTTTTCCCTTTTTAGTACCATATATGGTTTACAAGGCGACTTTAGCTTTTTCCATAAATGTTGTATGTTGTCTAATTTGAATTACATGGACTATGCTATTGCAGCATATGGTGAGAAAACTTGTGTGGTTATTTGTTAACAGATCAACCATTTTATCAATATAGAATGTAGCATATCAACTAACACAATTCTTTTTTTGTTAGATAGACTCAAATTTGTTAAACTCATTCACAAACTCTCTTATAAGTGAGTCTGAAGATATTGTAACTCAACCAAGTGATTATACTCCTATTTCTTATGACTCCAGAGACTCTAATTTAATTGTCCATACAATTAAAAAATCACAAAAAAGTAAGAACTTTTCACAAGAGGAAGATTGTTTACTTATGTCTGCATGGTTAAATACAAGCAAAGATCCAGTTACAGGAATTGAACAACAAACAAGACAATTTTGGGATCGAGTACAGGTTTTCTTTGTAAAGAATGGAGGAAACTTGAATAATGGTTACCAAATAAGCATCTCAAATAGATGGCAAGAAATAAATAGAGAAGTTAGTAAATTCATTGGATTTGTTACCCAAATTAAAAATCGTCTACAAAGGGGAATGACTGAAGAATCAAGGGTAATTTTAATTTTTTTTCATTTCCATATTAAATTGTTTGTTTCACATATTTTTTAACATAGTTTAATTTATTGACTTTGTTTTACCAGATTAATAATGTTTGTCAAATGTATGCTTCATGTGTTGACAAATGATTTCAACTAGAAAATTATTGGGTTATCTTAAAAAAGGAACCCAAATGGCAATTTGAGTGTGCAAGTCAACATCAAAGGTCAAACAAGAAACAAAAAAATCATGGAAATGCAAGTCCAGCTTCTTCAATTTCATCAACCCCTGATTCTGTTAGTTTAGGAGAAGATAGTGAAACATTTATTTATCAAAATAGACCAATTGGTTAGAAGGCTGCAAAAGAACGACTTAAACGTAGATAAGAAAAAGAGAAAGTTGGGGAGATAATTGTTACAAATATCTTACAACAATTCAAGGATACTTTAGTTGAAATTGTGGATAGAAAAAACATGACAAAAAAGTTATGTTAGAGCAACAAGCTATAATGATTAAACAAAGTCAAGAGAAACAAGAACTGGATAGGATTGAGAAAGAAGAAAAAATTATGAAAATAGATACTTCTAAATTGGATCCAATTTCTGCTGCGTATTTTCAAAATAGAAAGTTGGAAATTATGACAAATAGGGTTTTAATTTGTAATTAATTTGATTTAATTATTTGTAAGGGAATGTATTTTTAATTAAATTTTTTTAAACTTATTGGTTACTTTAAATATATTGTTTAGTGTGTTAATTTTATTAATTGATAATATTTTATCGTTTTATACAATTGATATCAATTCAATTTGTTTTTTTTTTAGTTCTTCTAACACTCAACAACAATAAGTAGAATTAATTAACTTGAAATAGAACATCCATAAAAAAAAAACATACAATTACTTGAAAATTATGATAACATAAGAAGCTTAAATCTAATGATCATTTACTCATTATTGTATTGTTTCCATAAATGTTCGATCAAATCTTGTTGGACTTGGGAGTTTGTTGCTCTATCCCTGATTCAATTATGAGTTTGAAGAAAATCATGTAGTTCTGGTGTTTCATCATGTGACACTGATATAGAAGAACTAATTTCACATTCATGGTCAAATCCAAGGTTCATTACTGTTTCATCATCAATAATCATATTATGCATAATTATGCAAGCTTTCATAATATTTGCAAGAGTTTCTTCATCCCAGTATCGCGCATGTCCATGCACTATTGCGAAACGATATTGTAACACCCCAAATGCCCTCTCCACATCCTTTCTTGCAAACTCTTGCTTGCAAATTTTTTTTCTCTTTGCTCCTAATAGCCTTGGGATTGTCTTACAAAGGTTGACCAATTCGGATAAATCTCATATGCTAAATAGTATCCCATTGCATATTCATGTTCATAGATTGTGTAATTGACAAGAGGAGCACGACCGTTAATAAGTGTAGCAAAGACAAGTAACCGATCAAGAACATTAATATCATTTAGTGATCTAGACATTCCAAAAAAGGCATGCCATAACCAAAGATCTTGTGAAGCCACCGCCTCTAGAATTATAGTAGGTTCACAACAATGTCGAATATACATCTCGTGTTATGCAATTGGGCATTTCTCTCATTTCCAGTGCATGCAACCAATGCTCCCTAACATCTTTGGAAATCCACGATGCTCGCTAATTGATAATAATCGACCAATATCTGACTCGTTTGGTGCCCTTAAATACCAATCCCCAAAATCTTCAACAATTGATTTGACAAAAGCTCTAAGAATTTCTATTGCAGTGCTTTCCCCAATCCGAATATATTCACTAGTAAGATCTGTAGGAATATCATATGCAAGTATCCTATGAGCTACAATTACCTTTTGAAGACAAGATAAGCTAAGAACACCAAATGCATTTGTCTTTTGTTTGAAATATGGATTGTTAGCTTCCACCACATTTGCAATCCGAAGAAAAAGACAATGACTCATCCTAAATCTCCTTTGAAACTGACTATCCGTGAATTTAGGATTTTCTGCAAAATAATCATTATACAACCTTAATTCACCTTCCTTTCTATTATGATTGACGATATTGTGTCAAAAAACAGAGCCATGAGACTCTATCCTCTTCCCTTGATCTATCGATTCTTCTTCAGCAACCACACAGTAGCAACTTGGAAGGCAATCATAAAAATTAAAATTCAAATTAAAATGATTCATGATGAACTTTAATGAAATAAAATAAAGATTGGAAAGAAGAAAATGATGAAGAAAAATGTTCACGTTTATACGAATATTTATAAATGAATTTATTTTCCCCAAAATTTAAAATTTTAAAATTTTAAATGTTGGCGGGTTTTTTTTTTAATATTTGAAATTTTAAAATTTCAAAAGTTGGCCGCTATTTTTTTAAAAAAATTGAAATTTTGGCGGATTTTTTCAATATTTTAAAATTTAAAATGTTGCTAGTTTTTTTATTTCAAATTTGATTTCTTTATTTAAATAAAATTAAAAAAATAATAATTATGATGTTGGAGGGTTTTCTAAAAGGAAATGTTTAATTATATAAATTACTCATATTAATCGTATAATTTATTGCATAATTATAGTATATACAAAATAATTGTACTATATTTAAAATGATATATTGTCCAAACATTTAGAGGATTGGATATCTTTTTTAGTGTGCCTATCATTGTCTTCGACAAAAGTTTGGTACCAAAGCCTGCATCATCAAATGTGCAAAGGCCTGATACAGAAGCATAATTTCATGAATCCCGGATATTTCTAAATACAAATTTCATGATGTTGGATTATTATAATTATAATATACAAGATAAAAATATGATAAAGGAGATAAAATAACATGTGGGTATTAAAAATAATAAGAATTATTTTACCTATTTTAATAATATTTAATTCTTAATCATTATTTTTTATGTTTATCTCTCTTCAAAAGTGTAAATATCTAGTAGTTATAACTTAAACATTATAAAATTTCTTAAACTTTAAGAACATCAATTCCTAATGGAAAAATTATGAAAAAGTAATTTTTTCTGCGTTTTTTTAAATTTATTTTTAATTTATCAGTTTGTATAGATTTTCAATCTTGGTTTGCTCTAGCTAGAAAGGTTGAGATAAGTCATTTGGGTTTGAAAAAAAATGCAGCTTCATCTTTTTGTTGATACACTCATCTAAAATTAATGTTATTAAATCTAATTTGACCAAGTAAATTAACCCGATAATCCATTGGCTCAAGTCCTTGCTTAGGCTAAGTTTCATATTCAATGGAGTGTGAGTTAACCAATATGACCTAGTGAGCCAACTAGTAACCTAATTGATCAAGACGAAACTTAAATGAGACTCAGTTTGACTTTTTATTTTTTTCTCAAAACATCATTTTAATTATTAAAAAAAATCTTAAAACATCATTATTTTGGATTAACTTGAGTTGACTCAATTAACTCATGGAAAGTGCCTTGGCTAGATCATGGTGAAGGAGGGGAGAACTTGGTGCGGTTTTGAGGGAAGACAATGAACATTGTTAGATGACATATCATTTAATCAATGTGTTAGACTATACTAGAAAACGTCTGACCACTCTTTTTTTAATTCTTCACCAAAATAATGTCGTTTAACTAATTTTGATCAAAGTTCAATTTGATCCTTTAACATTTAATTGTTTTGATTTCACTTTTAATTGACCCAAAACTTTCATTTTAAGCATTGTTTCCCCCAATAAAGTTCAATGAAACCCCTAGATTTATGTGTCTTTTTTTCTATGGTCCTTGATCTCAAAATTATGCAATTTAGCCCCTAATTGACCCTTAAGCTTTTAATTTTTTCCAATTTCACCACTGATTTTGGCCAATTAGGTCTCTGTAGTTCGACATCTTATACAAAATAGTCCTTGGTTGCGATTTCTTTAATTTTGCCCTTAATTGACCTCCCAAACTTTGATTTTCTTGTAATTTTTCTTGTATTTACAACCAATATCAATTTATCTATAGTTATTTTTAAAACTTTCTAGCTAAAAAACATGTTTACATATATTATAATTAGATTGTATGTTTTTTAATATTTATATTGTATTTAATTTTGGTAAAGAAAATTGAATTCAAAGATATACTTCACAAATAATGTTATAAGGTTTTATAAAAAAATTATAAATAGGAATTAATTTAAGCAAACTAGAAAAAATATGCATCATATTGTTTATAGATAATAACTAGTTTATTTGCCTATGTTATGCTACAGGTCAAATAAAAAATTCTTCGAATGTGTGAAAACAGAGTCTAGATCATAGGGATTATTTTTTATTATTTTTAAATTTGACTTAGCAAGTCAACCTTGAAATCTCTCGTCCTAATTCTCTGTCTTAAAATTAATACACAGTATATTTGCCTTAACAATATCAAGTTGACTTGATGAGTCCAAAAGTAACCCAATAAAAGCATGGTTTGTCTTTACAAAAACTCTAGTTGATATCTTTTTTATTTTAATATTGAGGCGATAACATATTGAATCTACTTAAACTTTATGACTTAACCTCATAAAGCTGATACACAACAATGGCCTCCACTAGGCTTAACAAGTTTTGTTAAAAAAAACTATATTTTTAAATTGTTTTTTAATTAATGATATGATAAAAAAAATAAACATTTATAAAATCTAGAACCAATAAAATACCAAGACTTTTTTGAGACTACGAGAACTTGATAAAAAGCAAACCGAAACAGTTTATGAATATAAATTTATAATCAACCAATTATTTAAGGATGAAATTGAAAAATAAAAGCAAAATGGATTCAATTGAAAGAAAAATGGAAGATTGATTTTTTTTTTTTTAAAAAAAAAGGTTGAAACAAAATCAACTTTAAAATATCTTTACCTGACTTCTTGTCTAGTCTAAGTTTAAAATTAACATGCATATGAGTTTCCATGACATAACCCGATGAACTTGACAAGTCCACGGATAACCCAAACAACCGATATAAAAGTGTGGTTTGATTTTAAAAAAAATTAGGATGACACCTTTAGTATTTTATTATTATTATCGAGACAATAATATATAAGATTGATCTAGACTTCTTGGCTTAACTCACCAAACTCACGTTTCGAATCATGGACTTCACTAAATCTAACAATTTTGTTTTTTTTTTCAACTATTTTTTTTTTACTTAAGAACATGATAACAATAATAAATGTTCATACAAAGTAAACCATAATAAATTATGAAGATATATATAAAAAAATCATCATAATATAAAAATGGAATGGAATGGAAAAAATAGAAGCTAAAAGGGATTTAATCAAAAAATAGAATTTAACAAGAAAAAAAGGTAGTTAGCTCACCGTTTTATATGAAAAGTGAAGGAGTAGGGGCTTACCATAGTTCTTTCAGTGGAGTATGTAATTTAATTATTGAATCAAACCTATAATAAAAAATTACAAATATATATATATTTTAACATATATTTAATTTCATCAAAGAAAATAAATAATTAGTTTTACCAACAATTATGCACGACTCATAGCTATGTTGTCTTGTATTTTGTGCTGGCTAATCACACTAAATATATGTTTTTTATTGTAGTTGAGCTGAGAAGAAAAAATCATATTGACTCAAAAGTAATTATTTGCTAACCTTTTCAAAACCATGATTTTTATATATATAAAAAAATTGATTCTTTTTCAAAACCATGGTTTTAAAAACTTAGGAGCACATAAGACACACAACTTTTTGACTTGTAGTTGAAATTATTTTTAGTTTAGAAATGCATTAAAATAATATTTTATTTTATTTTTAAAAAATTATTTTGACATCAACATATGAAAATGACCTAAAAACACACAAAAAATAAAAAAAAATCATTAATTTTTTTTTTGAAACACAATACTAAAGAAAGTTTTTAGCCAATTTAATTTAATTTTTAAATAAAACAATAATAACAGCAATAATAATAACGATAACATATCCTTATATGTGCAGTCACCTATTATTTGCTTTATCAACCATGGGATCATCGGAAATTCAACCTCTCCCGTCCACGGAGCTCCTAAACACCATTTAGGTCCCATTTTTAGCCTAACATACCATAAGTTTATCATCACAACCTCCATAAACTTCTTATAACTTAAAATCAATTTTAATATACCTTAAAACCTTAAAAATCATACCAAAGTTTCGAGATTAATTTTAGACCTTGGTTTTTGGTTGTTATCATACAAATGACCAGTCAATAGAATATTTGCATGGAACTCCTCCATTGGCACCCATGTCTTCAACCCTGGCAATCCCCCCCCCCCCACCCCACCTTTTGGCTATATATATATAAAACCAAATAATTTGGGCTGGCCTAGAGCTTGACTGCTGAGAATGGCTGAAACGAAGCCAGCCCATCATTTGGAAGAGAGACCTGAAGTAAGCAAAGGGAACGAAGCCAAGCCCAGCATAAAATATTTCCATAGGTGCCTAATGGACGGAGTTTGGTCCGGATCTTGATTTCATGATTGAAAATAAAAATTTAACCGATTAAAATAAACAAATCATGTTTTTTTGGGGTTATCTTTATTAGAAAATACATTACTAAATTATGAAGGGAGCCAATGATAGCATTCTAAGACTAAAGGGAGAACCAGCAAAGACGTGTTGTTTAGCCAATGAAATATGAACTTCATCCATTTTAAAAGCTCTTAGCCAATGAAAATATATAAATCAAAATCCGAAGACTTGGAAGTTAGAAGATGTTAGAAGCGACCAAAAGCATGCTGGCATCACATCATGCATGACGTCCGTAAACCAAGAAATATCACCACCTGTCCTAAATTAGATATGAAGAGAGATGTTTCAATGCCGATCAAAAATATTTTAAAAAAAAATTAAAATTTTTTATTTTTATTTTTAATGTTAAATTAAAAAAAATTATGTTAATCATTTTAATGTGTTGATATCAAAAATATTTTTTAAAAAATAAAAAAATTCATTTAAATACATTTTTAAATAAAAAAAATACTTTCAAACCTAAAACTTTTGATCAAAGGGTGGAAAATCCCAAAAATTAACCATGGGAAGTACTTTTGAAGTCCTTAGTAGCTACTTTAAGTAAGGGGAATGAATTATTAGAAATCTCTATTCATGAAGAGACTCAACTCACATGCAAGGAAATGTAGAAAAAGGGTCAAACCAGCCAAAAAGACCAAAATTCTCCTGATATTTGTAAGAAACATGGCAGCAATACATTGGCTGAGACTCGAACAACTTTAAACAAAATAATTAAAGATCCATTGATCGGCAAAGTGGAGCTCCACCACGACTGCATTTGCTTTCGAGCTTTTCCCCTAACACGGTTTGGAGGTTAAGATATATTGGAGCGTTGAATTCTCTTAGCCTCCCAAGCAAATCCATTTGATTTGTAAGCCTTTCCTTTTCAATTAAGGCTTTCCGGTCAAGAAATAAAACCAATATACAGATGTAGATGTGGGAGTTTGTGTGAGGGATTCTAATTTGACATTTTATTTATTCTCCTAAACAAATCCATTTACGCTATATCAATATATAATATAATGGATTGAATAATTATAAATGCAAAAGTATGGGAGAACAAATTTGGAATTTTTATTATAATAGTCTCCCTTCAACGAGCATTTCTCGGAAACTTCCGAAACCCAAATTGCTTCCACGAAAGAATAATAATTATACAGACAGACCCACATCAAGGTAGGTAAAGCCCATAAAAGAAGGAAGAGGAACAAATCTTGGTGTGGTCGGTGAGGAAAGGCAACAGCAGTACATACTTTTCTTTTTTCTTTTTTCTTTTTTCTTTTTTCTCCTCAATAGTAATCATCACAGAAAGTCGGTTTAAGCTTCCTGCTGATCAGTTCGAGTCAAAACACGGTGATGGACACGTGTTGTGAAGCGTATGGTTATTGAAATCTTCGAACACGTTTCTCCATGTGTCGAATTATTGTCGGAAAATCTGAGATTGACGTGGCGTGATTTCACGGCTATTATCCTTGGCGGCAGTTTTGACTTTTAAGCTATGAGCTGCTGACGTTAGTTAGAAGGGCGAAATTAACAGTCCTCCAATCAAGGAAGTTGGTCAAAGATATCGACAGCCATGATGCGTTAGATTATTTTCTATATTTAATAGTGTACTTGTTAAAATATTTTTTATTCTGATATATATCAAAATAATATTTTTTATTTTTAAAAAATTATTTTTGAAAAAAAATATATGAAAATAATTTAATTTAAAATAAAAAATAAAATAAATTTTTTTAAGTTTTTTCAAACGAATTGCCAAGCAGGTCGATGCCATAAGCGTGGAGCATGTCAAGAGAGTATCTCTTTGAATGTTTTGATTGGACTTTGGAATTGATTAGTGTCTTGAGATTAATGATCTTAGTTGGAAGTGTATAGTTACTCTTTCTTTTTTGATATATATATAAAGAATTGAGGCAAACTATATAATTCAATATTCTTCATGTTAATCTTAACGGGAATAATGTGGGGACCAATTTTGCATGGGGTTAAAATTATAAGGAACTTTATGAGTCTTCACATAGAATGACCTTTAATGTGAAAATCTAGAAAGAACCTTTACATAATTTAACATTTAGGGGTCAGAAAAATTAGGCTAGACAAGCCATTTTTCCAAAAACTTTCGGCTTCTCTTCTCTATTTGCGGGGAGGAGAGGTTGAAAAGGAGTCATAATTATGTTTACTCATCCCTCTCTCCCGTGGCATGACTAACCTCCTCAAGTTTTCTACTTTTGTCCACATGCATGTATATAAAGAGATTTTGATCAATTTTATTATATTTTTAATGCTCGTGATCTCACAATTTTATAGAATTCTCAACCTCATTGATCAAAACTAAATTAAAAGTAAAAAGTTTTACTACACTTTCAACCTATATATTTAAAATATGATATAAAATACTCCAAAAATAAAGAGTACTAGAAAAGTTTGGAAGGGTTCTTTCATCACATTTTTACTAATTTTTTGTCTATGCTTTTTTAGATAAAAATCCAGCCAATTTCTATACTTTCAAAAAAATAATTCCAAGGATTAAAAAAAATCCAAAATTATTATTGAAAACATATCAAGATTCCCATCTCTACCCAAGATTTCAACCACTAATTGCACAACATTCAGATCCAACATTGGATTTGAAAAGCCCAAAAATAGAAAAGAAAAGTTATAAAACAATATATATTAGGAAGAGAGAAAAAGAGAGAAAGTTTTTGGCCAAAAGGAATTCAGTCTCAAAACCATCCAATATGTACTACCATCAAATGGGAATTTCATCACAAAAGAATTTATAAATATAAAAAAACTACACAATCTAGCCACGAGATGTGAGAAATATTATAGAGATTTAACCTAAAAGCTTCATAATTGAATTTTTGTGTTGATTTGTTGGCTCGAATTACTTTTAAAAATTAGAATAGTGCTCAGAAGGTTTTTTTTTATAAAAAAAAGGGTAAAATTTTGAATTTTCGTGGTTTCTGACGCACTAGGACGAGTGTAGGTTAACGGTTGTCAATACATGGGGGGAAGAAATTAAAAAATAATAAGTAGTGCTTCCCAATTATATATCACCACATGCTCTCTATTCAATATAAATCCTCCCCGCACACTTCTACAAGCTCTTGTTAAAAGACATGCACGATAGGTGAGCAGTTACCCTAGATAAGCTGCTCGTTAAAGTATATTAATTGTCACCGGAAATAAATAAATAAATCATTAAAAGAAATGGGGGTTGCTTGGCCGTTTGAAGTTTTTAAGTTGGAAAACGTGTATCACTTTTACGATTATAGATTAAGGGATGTTTGTGAATTTATAGGTGTTTTTGAAAAAAATTGAATTTTATTTATTTATTTATTTTTTAAATTAATTTTTTTTTTATATTTTCATATGTTAATATTAAAAATCACTAAATCTTTCCTAGGCATTATCATTTAATTAAGCATGAAGATGATGTCTAACCGATTAGCCGAGTGAAAAAAGTAGGGATATAAAACTCAAATTAATTATTAAGATAAGGTACACTAATCTATGGCCATGGAGGATCTTACGTGATGAACTTGTTGATGTTAGGCAAGGAAGATTTAGTCTTAATTTGCTCGTTATATCTTATATCTGGTACCATATATATATATATATTAGTGGTTTTCAGGGGCTATTAATTAAAACAATTAAGATCATTATCTTTAAATCGACTTTCAACAACAATGAATGTGGATAGAAACTCATTGCACGGGCTCAATCCGACAACTACTGCCGACATTTCCTGCTATAACTTTTTCAAAATAAAGGGAGGCACCATATGTTCATTGTCCAATATCAATATAATATTATTTTTAATTTATTTTTATACCAGCATAATAAAACAATTAAAAATAATTAAGAAATTAATTTGAAGCAAAAAAATAAAAATTGTTTTAATAAAATTTTAAAACGCAAAACAAAATATACTCTTAGGGTGGAGCAATCTTATTACACGTAAGCTCATTATTTTAACTAATGATTTGAGACTTGAATTGTTTTTAATCTATCCTTTTCCTTTTACATTAAATGTTTTTTTTGCCAGAGACAAAGCGCGTGCAACATGCATAGCGTATAAAAAAGAAAGATTACAAGTATGCTAACAAGCATTACATACTATAATATCCGCCACTCTCCATGGCCCAATTCACTTGATGGTATATAAAAAGGAACACTAAAATATTGGATGATAAGTTCATCTCCCTTTTTAATTATGCTCATGTGGTATCTCAATATTATAATGCCCAAATCACATAATTGAAGTGTCGAAGGTGTTTTCTTTCATAAGACTCTAGCCTCCTCCCATTTATCTTTACAGATGGAAGACTGAGGTCTTGTTTGACAATGTGTTTTAAAAAATTTTGATTTTTTATTTATTTGCAATTAAATTTTATTTTGTTCTTAGATATTTTTATGTGTTGATATCAAAACCAATTTATAAAAATAAAAAATATTAATTTGATACATTTCTAAATAAAAAATATTTAAAAAAAACAAAAATCACTATAAATAGACAATGACAACATCTTTGGGTGATGTTTTCCAGAGAGATAGAGTAATTATCAAGCTAGTTTTAACTCTTTCATGGCAACACTTGCCATGATTTGACGCGGCCATTCTATTATGAAGAGGTCGATGGAAGCAATACATAATTGGTGCTCTACAAGGTCATTTCAGCAGAGAAAACAGGCCCCTTGCCCCCCGTGGCATCTATGAAATTATCTTTCTGACAGTCTCTGGCATTAAAAAGAAGACATAATTTATGATTTTCTTCAATGAAGTGACTCGAATGCTTTGATAATTATACAGCAGTGGAGATTATTCCTATTATATAATCCACGACTCGAAGAACAAATTTGTTTTGAATGCTTTAACCATTACTTATGGATAAAGATTCCTTCCTTTTTAAGGTGTGTGGTTTAGCGGTTATGTCTGTTTTTTCTTTTTGTTAAAATTTGATTTTTTTATATTTTTAAATTGTTTTAATGTATTAATGTTAAAAATAATTTTTAAAATAAAAAAATAATATGTTTTGATATATTTATGCCTAAAAAAACACTTTAAAAAACTACCATTACCACTCTCTTAGCACAAAACCCAAAATAGTCATTGATCCAGAAATATTTTGACTCATTTTCAAATACTTTTATAGATTTTAATATAATACGAGAAAAAGGTTGTGCTAGGGTTTAACTCCAAACCCAGGTGTTGGGCGTGCTCACCACCGGTGACATTCTTAACACCTTTAATTGAAGCTCGAGCCCAGGTGCTGGGCAAACCCAACTCTTCTTTGTGGGAACGAGCACACCAAACAAAGCTAATTTGTAAAATATATTTGTCTTTCATAAATTTTATCATGATAAAATCACTCTCCTCTACCTCAAAAAAGAAACAAAGTATAATAGTTATAAATACTCTCTCAACTACAAAGTAAAAAGGAAATATAGATTCAACAAAAGACAACTTAAACCTTAAAATTCAAAGTTGTTTAACTGTAATTATCACTCCTTTTCTCTATGTATTTGCTAAGTTTATTATTGGAGGGGTCCTCAAACACCTATAAAATGGACTTTTCACGGGTGTCTAGGCATTCATCAAGAAAATTTACCTTATCATTGATGCAATGAGCTATTCAATCAATCTATGATTCAACCACTAAAAAATTCTATTCTATAAATATCTTTGATTTTAACATTTTTTAATCATAAATTTAAAACAAATATATATATGAGCGTGTTATTTTTAAAAGAAAGAAACTTAAGGAAAAGATGAGGTTGAAAATAAAAACTCGGATTCAGAAGTTATTTGGAAAAGTAGAAAGTGGGCCATTAATATTTTCTTTCAAGGGAAGGATACTCGCTGCACAGAAAGCTAACAAAATGACCCTTGCCATTTGAATAGATTTCATTACACACACACACATGTCAAAAGAGCTTTATGTTTTTTGAAAAAATTAATTATATATATATATATTTAAAAAAAGTTATGTCACGTTTTTATTGGTAATCCAAGTTATTTTTAAATTTATTAAATTGATTATTTGTTTTGGATCAACTCTCAGATAACTTAATTCAAAACTCAAGCTAAGTATGAAGTCAAGATAGCTGGTTTGAATATTGAAGTGCCTGATTAGATTTAGTGATACTCCTCACAAAATATTTATGATTTTAATATTTTTATAAGTTTTATTAAAGAATTGACTAGTTACGTTCTAAAACATGTCCCTAGCTAATAACATTCTCTGAATGGCTATTGGCAGGACGGCTGCGAACAGTCTAGAAGGCGGCCCCCCAGACAAAAATTCGACATCAATGGACCCACTTCTGGAAGCCCATTTTGGCCCCTTGGATAGGTCCATATAAACTATACTGAGACTGCATTTAATTATAAGTTTGATATTAATTTCTGTTTTAGATTTATCCATTTCATGTACGAACAGAATTTTAACAGGTTTATTTTATCTCCCATTTCTTTTACAAGCTAAACCACCCGGCACTCATATCTTTTTATCTCCCTACGTTCTTTTTTTTTCAATCAGGACATCATCTGGTTCATGAGCCACGTCAATAAAGCAGCACCAGGAAAGTGAGGTATCACCTGGCCAGAGCTCTGTAAAGTAGCGGGCGGGTGGACAAAATCAGCGAAGGTCCAAGTGTTTGCTGGTCGTGACGACAACCTGCCACGTAAGTGAATTTCAAGGCAGGCTCGCGGGGATTTCGACACTTGGAAAAAATGACGTGGAAAGGTCTTGATTGACCAACAGTATTCGTAAATTATATGCTTTGTATGATGCAATCATGGTCATGGACATTGTCTTTTTCTTTTTCAGAATCATGCGTACACGTGGCAGTCACATATAGGCTATCGATGGCACAAAGACCACTCTGTTGCAATCCACGGGGATTAGTTTCATTAACGTAGCCAAGTGACTCTCTTCTTGCTTCCATAAAAATCAAGAAATGGCCCAGGATTGCAACGTCAACGAAGCTAAAGAAGGAATCCTGGTTGTTTGTTATAACAAGGTTTTCAATTCAGCTCCGTTCCACTCGGAACGGTCAATATATTTCGTTCTAATTTAAAAAATCAAATAAATTTGAGCAAAATTTATCTCATTTAGAATCTTGGTCTATTCAGGAAATTCCTCCCAAGTTTCGCCCAAAACATTCTGGTTCCATTTTGTAAATTCTGTTCCGTCCAAATAATATTTTTTAAATAATGAATAGTTTTACAATATAAATTATATTGTTAGATTGAGATGCAATTTTACGAGGAATCTCTTGACATATTTATGTATATTATGTTAAATTTTTAGAGCAATCAGAGAATATAACGATCTTGGGAGATTGATGATGACATTCTTGTAATATTATACAATTTCATAATTCTGTTCAAAAAAATCATTTTATTGTGTCATTTTTAGATTAAATTTTTCTCATTTTCATTATTTAACTAGTTTATTACGAATTGAACTTTTATAATTTGATTTGATTTGCTTTATTTAAGGTTATCATAGTGTTATAACGCATGTTACACATTTGAAAGGTTAACCTAGATTGACCCGAGTTGATTCAATATATCGTTGTTTCAATATTTTTTTAAGATGTCAACTTGATTTTTTTAGTTAAACTATATTTTTATCAATTTTTCATGTTATCTTTGAACTCATCAAGTCGGTCGAGTTATATCAGTTCAACTCTTATTTTCTTACTTATATTTTGAAATTTAAATTGCACAATTCTAAATAATTTTATTTTTGGATTTGAACTAATTTTTTTCTTGAATTAGTATATATATAAACATAAACAATAAAATCTCGAAACGAAACACCAAAATACTTCAAAACAAAAACATTTCATTTTAATTAAAAACATAAACAACAACCGCAACGGAATTGCAAAACTTGATTTATAAGGTGATTGTTTTGTATTTTAATTTGCAAGTGAGTGTAGCTTGGGACAAATGCTCGTGTTTTGCGACAAGCCTAATAAGTGAGTCCTTTCATCTGTCCTCTCATTTTCAGGTGTCAAAAAAGATGAGTCTTTTTTGTATAGAGAAAGAGACCCCCACTCTCTTGTTTCAGATATCCAACCACCTCACATTTGCTGTCCCTCCATGTGCCTCATCTCCAACACAATCCTTTCAGATGGGCCTCGGCGAGACACCATTTCTTGACACCTCATCTCTCTCTCTCTAGAAGCTTATCCTGCTCTGTCTCCCATTTGTACGAGCATTTTGAGAATAAGGTTTCTATCTTTATTTTATCCTTACAAATCGATGAATCTTCTCCCTACGTGAATGCCCACCAGAAGCATGCAATGTACACATTCAGTGAAGGAATCCCAAGACAGAACAGGCACCCATGGTTTTCTTGAACCTTACTTTCAGCCTTCCATTGAGGCAAAAGAAACGGAAACTAACTCAGAGATTAACGTTCCATGTGGTCGAAAGGAGCAGAATAATTAGTCGATTGATTAATTACTAAGACTGGGTCCTGCCGGGTTCGTTGGTCTTGGCAGTTGGTCAGTTTTTTCAGGTAAAGTCGGTTGGTCCAACAAGGTCAACAAAACCCTCCCTCCAATTATTTATGGATAACCTGTCCATAACCACACAGACACTAACCTTCCATGCTATCTATCTAAGAAATATACTTGTAGATTTCGAGCTGGCCATGTATCGGCACAATAAAGAACTCCAATTAACTAATTGAGAAAGACACGCATCTAGCAAAATACAAGCTGCTTTTCAAGATTTTGGCGGCTATATGTATATATATATATATATATACACACACACACACACACACACAGACACGAGTATATGTTCTTGTGTCTCATGCGAAGCAAGTTTTGTTTCTCGTGTGAACATGATGGCAGATTAAAACTCTGTAAATAACTCGTCGTCAAAGATTCTGTTCAAACAATACAAAAGCAAATGAAAAATGGAGTTTAAAAGAATATTTCAAGATTCGTATCCCAAACGCCACGCCTTGCTGTTCAATTACCCTTATTTAGATTAACCTAATCTTACCTTCCAAGTCTTCACTCGCTATAAAATACTCCATCGGAAGAAATAAACAAAGTTATTTTTCTCCTTTTTGCATTGACCAAGAAATTAACAAAGCTCTTGCCATTAAAGGGAAGATGTATGCAATATTTACTCTCCCCCGTCGATTCTTCCTTCTTTTTTTCAACAATAATTGATCGAGACCGTTAATATTGGATGGCAAAATAACAAAACTGAAGCATGTGGCACCATGTGCATATGTAGATCAATCCTACGTACCCTACACATAGAGTGCCCATATCATGAGGTCCCTTGCACGTGTTACATGTGCGGCGACCCTACGATGGTGAATTGCCCCAGTGGCGGAAGATGATCATGCTGTGTTGAATTACATAGATTTCGAAATTTAATTGACGTAGTCTTAGCATAATCATTATCAAAATTAATTAAACATAGGCCCCTTGAAACTTTCAAAGGTTCACAGGTTTTCTATTCTCCTTGCATTAAAAATAAGGATATATAATCAATTTGTTTCAAGTATTTATGTTCTTAAATTGAAGCTCCTTTCTCTTCTTCGGGGGAGGTTTGACGGGGGAGGTGGCTATATGATCATCAATTGATGATAGCTATCTTCCAATTGGTACAATCTTGATGATATATATATATATAAGCGATCAAATTCTCCAAGGAAACGCATCTCATGTGCCGACTTAATCAATTCCGGCAAATAATTATATAACTTTACGTATTTATAATCAAATCGAAGATGTCAAGCCTGATAAATTTTTTGATGGACCCCATAATGTGATAGGCCCCATGCAAGTCGACTGTATAGCTAATTGTAATTTTCATTAAAGTATAATCACGTGAATTTTCCACTTCTAATGGATCTCGGGCATCAATAATTTATCAGATTAAATCAATTCATCCTTTAATTATGTCTAAACCAATTTCTATTTATTATAATCATCACTAGAAAATCTGTTAATTCATTCGGATATACAAACAATTTTTGTTTTGTTTTTGGCAAGAGTATTACCAATGACATGTTATCATCGTCATTTCTGTCGGTATTTACTGACGAGTATTTCTGTCTGTATTTTTTCAGACACCATTACCTACATAATGATTTCGTTGGTAAATGTCAAGGAAATTACAATGAGATTCAAAACCTATGATGTACGATGACGAGACACTAGTTTTGACAAAATTATTGACGGAGTTACCAATAGATATATTCTGTCAGTAATTCCATTGGTAAGTACAGATGTATTTGCATGCGAAATTACAGTGAGATTAAAAAATTTATGAAATATGATGACATAATTTATTTACCGACAGAACTACGACGACGTTACCACCAAATATATTTCGTCGGTAAATCCGTTGGTAATTGTTTATTTTATGACCTGATCATTGACCCTTCTTTCTCTCTCCTTCTTTCTTCTATATTTTTTTCCTTGCAACCCCTAGCCACCCTCTCCCTCCAATTTCATCACAGTGCAACATCTCACAACAAATTCAACAACTACATCATTAAGTTTATGAGTATATGTATTATTATTCAATATTTTTTAGTATTCTCCACTTTAAGTAAGCAAATCTACCATATATTTTTTGAAATTTAATTTTAATGCGTTAATTTTTGTCGCATATTTTTGAAGTATAGACACAACACTTGAAGAAGCTTAAAACGAATAACGTAAAAATAATCTGCAAACTTGAGATGATATTTTCTTAATTACTTTTGATTTAATGGAGTATCTACTCATACATTTACCATATAAGGCAGAGGTTGAAGGCCTTATCCAATATAGATGGATGTATCCATTTGAGAGCTTAGTGATTATACATACATAATAATTAAAATTCCATTGTTTTTATGCATAAATTTTAATATTTATTTAATTCCATTCAAGTATTTGTACAACCTTAAGAGAAAAGTAAAAAACAAGGTGCAAGTCGAGGCCTCAATATCCAAGGCCTATATTGTCAAAGAGATCATAACATTTATCTTGTTTTATCTCGAGCCTCAATTAACAGTAAAAATCAACCGTCTTCTAAGGCATGATGATGGCAGGGAAGTGCCCTCAAGTGGAAACTTATCAATATTCTCCTATCCTAGATGACCCATTCCAAAAAATGATATTGGGAGAAGATATTTGTCAGAGACAAAATTCAAACAAACACATAATTACGTGCTTTTTAATTGCGAATTGAGACCTTTTATCTAGTAAGTATATTACCGAACATGTTATTTTCAAACAATTATTATCTTACAAATATTGTAAATTGATACATTATTGAATTCCTCATAGACAACATCGTTATTTTTTATTGCCACAAAATCCACAGCTGACTGAATCTCAATCTTTTGATTACAAGATTAACAATTTTCCACGGGGTTTAGAACACATGTTAGAACTTTATAATTATTTTTATCTAAGCATACTTAATTTCATTACACATTACTGCTTAATTGTTCATATGTGTACTTCATGTACCAAGTTTATAAACTAGGAAGAAGAGCTAGTGATTCCTTGTCTTTACTAAGTCTGGGTCCTAAATGAAAAGTTAAATGCTACAACGAGTATTTCATCAATGGGCACATGTTTCATAGTAAAGAATATGAAGAGGGTAAAATGATATATAACAGTGGGGTTTGTGTAAAGAGATTTATTTGCAATGAGTTTGAAGCTGACTATTACAAAACATTTGAAGAGATTATTAAATTACAATATCATAATGAGCAGAATATAATTTTTTTATTCAAATGCTATTGGTATGACACAACTGATAGAGGAGTTATAATAGATACTCATCATAGGTTGATCAAAATTAATTCAAAGTTTAGACTCTGCAATGTCGTCGATGTCATTGTTTTCACCAAACAATGCTAACAAATTTATTACACATACACCTCTTTCTTTAGAAAGGACCATTAAGGAGTTGATTGATTATTCATAGTGAAAACCAAATCTAGAGGTCATGTCGAGGTTATTCAAGACAATGACAACAGGTTCACACAGGGAGATGATGTTTATCAACTTGGCGAGTTAATTGATACCGAGTTGCTCTCTCTAATGAGCTGGAAGAAAACTTAAATTTTTGCATTGCAAAGAATATTTTTATTGATATTGATGTTCAGGAGTTGAGTTATATATTAAGCTCTAGTGGACATAGATGATAATGATGATAACAAAAAAAAATCAACATAAAATTTGAACTTATTTTGGATATGGAAAATGCCTTTTATTTTATGTCATTTTCTAGAAATTTGATTTCAGTTTTCAAACTCTATAATGTTGGTTATGAATTTTTATTTGATGGAAACATTTTAGTATTTTGAAAAATAAAGTTTCTATAGGTATGATATTGATTGATGTTTTATATATAATTGGTCTAAACCCTACTTTTGATATTTTTGCTTGTCCTATATGTCAATGATATTTTTTTTTACAAGTAATTATTTGTGTTTACTACATGAGATAAAACAATTTCTTCCTAAAAACTTTGATAAAAAGTATTTAGGTAAAACCTGTTATGTCATTAAAATAAAAATTCATAAAGATAGGTCTTAAAGACATTATAATTGTCTCAAAAACCTATATTGAAAAAGTTTTGTAAGGATTTAAGATGACAAATTGTGCATTTTTAGTAGCACCTATTGTTAAAGGGAGCAAGTTTAATTAAAAAAGTGCCCACAAAATACATTGAAAAATAAGGATATGAATAATATTCTTTATACATATATAATTGGCAATTTGATGTATGTACAAGTTTGTAAAATACCTGACCTGACATTTGTAATAGGGATGTTGGGAAGGTTCAAAAGTAATATAAGAATAAACCATTGGAAAATTAATAAGAAAGTCATTAGGTACCTATAAAGAGCTAAGAATTATAAGTTGACTTAAAGATAAACTAATTACCTTGAGGTGATTAGTTATTTAGACTCAAATTTCAATGGTTATATAGATAAAAAAAATAGTCCACTTCAGAATATATATTTTGTTGTTGTTAGAGGAGTTGTATCTGAGAGAAGGACTAAACAAACTATTGCTAATTTATCTATTATGAAATTAGAATTCGTTGCATGCTATGAAATAATCACATAAATATTCTGGTTAATAAATTCTAGTTTTGACCTTAAAGTTATCGATTACATATGAAAATTAATAAAGATATGTTGTGATAATTCAACTATAGTTTTTTTCTCTAAGAATAATAAGAGTGAAAGCCAAAATTAGTATTTTGACATAAAATATCTTATTATGAGAAAGAAAATAAAGGAACATGAAGTGCTAATTGAGCATATTATCCTTGAGCTAATAATCCTGGATCCCATGACTAACTAAAACATTGATGACAAAACAATATAAAGATCATGTATTGGTACCATGGGTTTAGCTAAACCATTTGATGTTTGATTTTATTTTCTCTTTGTTGACTTTCTACATATTTTTCTTTATGTTATTCTTAGAGATTAAGTGATGTTTTGTGAACATAAAGTATTATTTTTTATATATTTGTTGAGATATATGAAGTTGGACTTGAAAGGCTCTTTGGAATATTTTTCATAAAATTTATTTACTTATTTTGAGGATGCAATATATTATAATTTTTAATACTTAATCAATCATAACAAATGTATGTGTCATATTAATTTTTCAATGTGCATATCATTTATTTTAAACATGTTGATCTCTCAAAAACAAATTTATATACACGGTTGCAAGTTGCAAATTATGTGCCTATTTGGGAGTGTGACTATGGTTGTTTTTGAAAGTGTTTTTCGTTCAAAAATGTATCAAAATAATGTTTTTTTTATTTTAAAAAAATATTTTTGATATCAGCATATGAAATTGATCTAAAAACACATTTTTTTTAATTTAAAGTAAAAAGTAAAAAATAAAAAATAAAAAATTTCAATTTTTTTCTGAAATATTTTTGAAACGCAATGCCAGACATCATCAAAGAGACTAACTATGATCGACATGAACCTATTTGTATATTCAATAGATAATTTTATTAGAAACAGGTGGGTCAGTTAATGTTAATGGTCGAAGAGCTACTTTGGTAGGCCAAGCTTAGTTAGCATTGATATCATGAATTCAAAAAGGTTCTGAGAATGGAACACTCACACAGAGCACAAAACAAAGTCTGCATGATTTTGTAGGATTAATCACTAACCTTAAACAACTATTGATTAGTGGGATAAAATCCACCATTATGTTGATTAGTAAACACCTTCCGACGCCATTGCCACGTCATGATAATATAATCTTCTTAAATTGTAAAATATATATTTTGTAACCTTTCTCACAGCTTCCATATCCCATGAATACTCCTTTCTTAGCTTTATCATTAAACATTTATCTTAGACAAGCTAGAACATGAGTGTAACAGATGCATCCAAACACTTTTAGATGCTTGATACTTGGTTTTCTGTCTGTTAATACTTCAATTGGAGTCTTGTTTGGTACTGCCTTTGTTTGACACCTATTTTGTATGTACAGAGCTGTGCTAACAACATCTTCCTAGAACATAATAGTTATTCCCTTTTTTATCATTATGGATCTAGCCATCTCACATATTGTTCTATTTTTTCTTTCAGCTACTCATTTTGCTGAGAGGAGTAAGCAATTGTCAGCTGTCTCTCTATTCCCATATTGGCACAAAAGCCATGGAATTCATGTGAGGTATGCTCTCCACCTCTATTACTCCTTAATTTTTCAATTTGTATCCACTTCGTAATTCAACAAGTACTTTGAATTTTTTAAACACATTTAGAGTATTAGATTTATTCCTAAGGAAATATACCCAACACATTCTTGAATAATCATCAATGAATGTGATAAAATATTTATTACCTCCAATTGATTCTTTGTCAAATTTTTCTCTTTGATGTTTCCCCATGATACACCCTTCACATACATCTTCTGTTTTTGTTAACATAGGTAATCCAGTAACCATCTCCATTTGCTGCATCTTCTTTATGCTAACAAAATTCAAATGTCCAAGTCTTCTATGCCAGGTCCAAGAATCTTCAAGTATCGATGCTCTTCTTGTTGCAGGTGTAATGGATTCAAGTGAAAGAGGAAAACATTGATATCCTCTCATTATTAAGCCTTTCATCATCAAATATCACAGTCTTGTTCCCATCAAACAAAATATAATATCCATGCTCAATCATTTGACCAACACTTCCTTTATATGTCGTTTCCTATGTTGAGTTTCAACCACTAGAGTGTCTTTACTAGTTGCTTGAACAAGATCTCCTGAGCCCATCTTCACTTTGCAGGTAACAATTCTATCAATGTTTACCAAGCTTGACTCCTGTGAGGTCATGTGATTACTGCAAGCACTATCCACAAACCACACACTTCTATCTTGTATCCTTGCTGCATAACAAGTATAGAACATGGTTGTTGTGGATACATCTTCTTCTTTTGCACAATTTACGAATTGTTTGTTGTTGTCACATTCTTTTATTGTGTCCAAAATGATTGGATTTCCCATATTTGGTCTTCCCTTTATACCAGCACACGCCAAAATGGAATTTCTGACATATATGACATTGTGGCTTCACACTTGCTTGACTACGACTCCCATATTTGCACTGTGGATTGAAAGCATTGTTGTAGCTAGCTCTAACTTCATGATTTCAGTTTGAACTGTGATGGTTGCTCACATTTCCACCTTGAGACCAACTTGAAAATCTTTTATCTTGTCCCAACCACCTTGGATTTGATCTTCCCTGTGAGCCCTTGTTGCCATGGAAATGATTATTTCCTACTTTAAGGCTACTGAAAGCTCTTTCAGTACCCATTATCTTGTCCCTTTCACCATCTACGTCTTCTCTTTTATCATATACTTTGATAGAGGCTATAACTTCTTCAACCCTAAGTACAATAAGATCCCTTATTTCTTCAATGATTAAGACAATTGATTTATATCTCCTGCTTAGGCTCATTAAAAAAATTTGCACTATTCTTATTTCAGGTACATGTTCTCCAAGTAATTTTAGATTGTTTATAGTTTCAAAAAAATTGGTTAGGTAATGATCTAGACCTTCACCATCTGTCATTCTCATATATTCAAAATTTGCTCTTACTACTTGAAGTTTTACTGCCCTTACCTTCTTATCTCCTCTGAATTCTCTCTTTAATACATTTAATGCTCTTTTTGCAGTTTTTTCATACGTGGGAATAAATCATATGACAATGCTCCTTGAATAAGGCTCAATGCCTTGACATTCTTGATTATGTTTTCTCTTGAGGCAGCATGTGTTTCTTCTGGAGTATATTCCTCATCTGTTTCAGGATTTTGGTGAGGTTGAGGTAGTATAACCTCTACTACATCCCATAGATTATATGTTATAAGGATAGTCTCTATTTTAACCACCCAAAAATCATGGTTTGTAGCATTCAACTGTGGAGTTCTTAGATCTCCTCCAACATAGCTTGATCCCACCATTTTGTTTATGTTAATATCATTTTTGTTACGCCCCTCTCAAGATCAATTAATCAAGCTTTGATACCATGTTAATTTGTTTGTTTTAATTGTGATTTGCAGGTAACCTTGGTTGTTATTGAAGAGACAAAGAAAGGAGATACATAGAATTGGAGAAGATAAGATATGCAGAAGAAAGGTAAACAATTTCCTAAATGTTTGCGTTGTGTTTGATTAAGTATATTTTGGCCAAAACATATGTTACACATTCTATAACAACCTGTAACTGATTTATAACTACTCTAGAGAAATCAATTACATCTTTTCTCTTAGACCTGAGTCAGTTACTATTAAAATGAATTACAATCAATAAGTATGAAGTTATCAAAACATAAACTTCTTCTTCTTCCTTTCCTTCTTCGTAACCAACTTGTAGAATTAACTAGACAATGCCCCCGCGCTTCGCCGCGGGCGGCACAATATTTTTTTCAATGTAAAAAATATTAATTGTGTGTATTTTTTTTATTATAATATAAATTTAGCTAAAATAATAAATCTGTGCAGAACTCATGTCAAGTGCAAGTTTTCTATAAAATATATGAATTTAAAATCGATATAAATTAATCTGTTTAGTAGTTTCAAACGAATAACCAGTATAAATTTATCATCATCATTAAAAAAACAAGAAAACTCGGATATCTAAATTATTAAGTTCACTGTATTAAGATTAGTTCATTTTATAATTCAATTTAAATCAAACAAAAATGAAATATAAATAGTGAAAATACCTACAATAATCAAATAAAAAAATAAGTTGTTAATTTTCTATCAACAAAAAGACGAAAACATAGATTGAAAATTCATCCTGACGTTATTGCCATTATCATTGCTATAAAAGCTAAAATTATTACTAACATTACTGTCAAAACAATTAAAATAATTAAATTGCCATGAAAAATCACAAAAAAAAGCAAAAGATTTTTATAAAAAAACAATAACTAAAATTATCATTATTATTGCATAAATAATAAAATCATAAAAATCATATAATCTAAAGAACAAATAAAGAAACAGAAAAAAAACGAATAAAGGGAAAAATAGAGTAATATTACTTTTAAAATGATCACCGATATAAATTAAAATTTCAGGAAAATCTTAAAAAAAAATCAAAAGATTTTTATAAAAAAATAATCACTAAAATTATCATTATTATTGCGCAAATAATAAAATAATAAAAATCATCTAATCCAAAGAACAAATAAAAATAAAAGAAAACATCTAGCCATGGCACCCGCGCCTCGTCGCGGGTGGAATCATATTTTTTTCAACGTAAAAAAATATTTATTATGTATGATTTTTTTTATCATAGCATAAATTTAGACAAAATAATAAATCTGTATATAATTTTTATGAAGTGCAAGTTTTGTATAAAATATATAAATTTTAAATGAATATAAATTTATTTGTTTTGTAGGTTTCAATGAAATAACCAGTATAAAATAAGTTGTAATTTTTTATCAACAAAAAGATGAAAACATAAATTGAAAATATATCCTTATTTTATTGTCATTATCATCACTACAACAGTTAAAATTATTATTAATATTATTGTCAAAATAATTAAAATAATTAAATTGCCCTGGAAAATTATTAAAAAAAGAAAAAGATTTATAAAAAAAAAGCAATAAAAAACCAATCAAAAATATTATCATTATTATTGCGTAAATAGTACAATCATAAAAATTATTTAATCCAAAGAACCAATAAAAATAACAGAAAACCAAAAAAAATCAATAAAGGGAAAAAGGAAGCAATATTAATTTTAAAATGATTACCGATTTAGATTGAAATCCCAAGATTGAATTGATAAAAAAATTTGCAGCAAAAAAAACTATAAAAAAACTAAAAGTATAGATGTATAAATACGAATAAAAAATAAACATTGTCTAAGAATAAAAAAAATAAAAAAAATGAATTAATATAAAAAAAAACCCTCCAATAATCAAACAACAAAAATAAATAGTTAAACTTCCATCAACAAAAAGATGAATACATAAATTGAAAATCTAATCCTTATGTTATTGTCATCATCATTACTATAACAGTTAAAATTATTATCAACATTATTGTCAAAACAATTTTAATAATTAAATTGCCCTGAAAAATCATAAAAAACAAAGTAAAAGATTTTTGTATAAAAAAGAAAAAAAACAACAACTAAAATTATCATGATCATTACATAAATAGCCAAATCATAAAAATCACCCAATCCAAAGAACAAAAAAAGAAGCAGAAAACAAAACAAATGAACAAAGAGAAAAAAAGAGCAATATTAATAGTAAAATGATTATTATAATAGTTAAAATTATTATCAATATTACTGTCAGAACAATTAAAATAATTAAATTGCCCTGGAAAATCATTATAAAAAAGCCAAAGATTTGTATAAAAAAAATTAAAAAATAAATTAATATCAAATAAAAAATGAACATTATGCAAAAAAAAAACCAATGAATTAATATGAAATAAAAAATTGAAAGAATAAGGACCAAAATAAAAAATAACATATATAAAATTAATTCCAATTGAAGGATAAAATTGAAAAAAAAAACAATTGGAAGACCAAAAATAAATAATGATAATTGCTGTCATTTAAAAAAAAACAGAAGAGGAGGGACTGAAATCAAACTTTGTATATATTTCCAATTTCAATTGGAGGACCAAATTAAAGAAATCAAAAGTATAAGGACTGAAAGAAAAACTTCTCATATAATCAGTTTTAATTGAAGGGCACAATTGAAAACAATAAAACTTTCACTTAAATAAATCAGTAATAAAAACGAAATCAAAACCGCAGGGACCAATATGAACTTCCGACAAACATCAGGGACCGGAGCTGACTTTGCGGCGGAAGGAGAGAGAAATGCGACAGCCGAAAACAAAATGTCAGCCGCCACTTACCAGGACATATATGACCGGAACGCGCCGCGACGGAAGGGAGAGGACCTTCAGGCGCATCGTTTGGCACGACGGACGTTAATTTTGGACGGCGGGAAGACGCAGCACGCGCAGCCTAAATGGCGCGTATGCGTGGAACGCCGCTGGCGCGGCCAGACGACGCGCCAGCTGTCCCCCCCGGGAAAAATAATAAAATAATGGTTAATGACCTACACACCCCTGCCCCCACTGGTATTTACGAAAATACCGGAAGGGAAAATACGCCATTGCCCCCGTTCACTGTGCTCAATTTTGTCCTTTTCGAGGGGTTTTTTCCGTCAGCTCACTGTGAAAAAAAATTGGGAAAAACCGAGAGAGCCCCTGGTCCCTATGCACTATTTTGTCGTTTTCGAGGGACGAAAACGTTATTCCACTGTTCATATGACGAAAAAAAAAGATTATTGCAATCCACAGTGTACTGTGTCTGAGTGCACAGTGAAAACCCCACGTCTTTTATATATATAGTAATTTCTTGAAGACGTATTATCCATGTGAGCAACCGTTAGGGCTTCACTAACTTGTAACAAGTATATACATATATATATATATATATATATACATATATATATATATATATATATATATATATATATATATATGAAAGGTGTTGCATACAATTATTCATCAAAACGATATCAAAAGATTTTTTCTCCGAGGTTGACCCTGGAAACCCCAGGTCTGCCGCCCCTTTCGAGGATAATTGAGAGCGGTTCCATTGGGAATTGGTGCCATCAAATGACTCAGCAGTGCATGGCACTCGAGAGCTTTTCCAGCCTCCATTAGAAGAACTTAAACCAAATCGAATCGAAATGCATGAACCAGGAAAGTCTGCATGTTACTGTCATTTACTTTCCGTGAAAAGAGATGACAATCGCTGGAACAGGAAACTGAAGTTGCAGCCATGGATCAAACGAATTTTAAGAAAAGGGTATGAAAAATGTGCATTCAAATTCCAAGCACAAATAAATGCGGGATGAAAGGAACATTCACTCGCTTACTATAGCGCGAATATAGTGGAATAAAAAAAGGTGGGAGGCAATGGCGTGTGGGGTATTTTCATTGTAAAGGGCGGCAGCGGCTGCACAGAAAACAAGGACAGAGAGCCACGTGTTCAGGCAGGTTGCACTTGTAAGAGGCAAAAACGCGGGGTTAGACGTGTTCCAAGTAGAAGTTGCTAATTTTATTTCGTTTCTGCTCCATAAATTAAAAAAATAATATAATTTTTATCTTATTTAAAATTTAGATTTATTTCAGAAATTTTACCTAAATTTGTTTTGCATGTTCTGTTTTGGTCACATAATATTTTTTTAAATAATGAATAGCTTTACAATATCAATAATATCTCTTAATCTGACCGTTATATTGAGATAAAATTTTACGAGGAGTCTCTTGACATATTTATATATATTATTTTAAAATTTTAGAGCAATCAGAGAATATAATGACTTTGCGAGTTAATGATAATATTCTCGTAATATTATAAATATTTATAATTTTGTTCAGAAAAATCATTTTATTGTGTATTTTTAGATTAAATTGCTCAATTCTAAATAATTTTATTTTTGGATTTGAACTAATTTTTTTTTAAAATTAATATATTTAATTATGCATATATATGCATAAACAGTAAAACTCCAAAACACTTCAAAACTAAAATATTTTGTTCCAATTGAAAAAACAAACAAATGACAACCTTGGTTCCAAGAGACCATCATCATCCCTCCATGAATCCCACCAATGCTCCAATCCTAAACACCCCATTATCACTGTCTGCTCATCTTCTAAGTAAAAACGATCTAAAAATATACAAGATTTGATTTAAAGCGAGGAAAAGAAAAGTCCATTTTTTTTTCCAAAACACAGAAATAAATATGTTTTTTTCAGTAGCTGCTGAGATAGAAATCAAATAATGTACAGCAGGAGTACATGACATTATGCAAATACACGTTCATAATCAGGAATTTTATAACAGGGATAGAGAGCGAAAGCAGTGTGGTCGTGTCAAAGTCGTAAGCAGCTATGTCCCGCAGCGCCTGCACCTCGATTATTAATATCACTTGGTCTCTCTCCCCCTCTCTCTTTCTCCTATTCTCCAACACGTGGTGCTCTGTAACAGGTTTGAGGTGGGCCCTCTTCCCCTCTCCTCTCTCTCTATATATACCCCTCCTCTCACCCCTCTCTCCTCAGATCACTCAACTCTAAACTCAAAACCTTAAATTACATCCAACCACTCTGGTCTCTACTCCTGTTTCTTACAGCCAAAGCCAAAACCAAAACCATACAACATAGCTCTCGTGTCCCCGCAAAGCAGCATACCAGAAAAAAAAGCAAACTTTAGCCAATAAATACAGGAGCATGGCAGCGGCGGCAGCAGCAGCAGCTACAGCAAACTTGGGCTCATCATCTTCATCTTTAAACAGGCCTGGTAGAAAGCCCAACATCAATTCCGCTCTCCAAACTCCTTCCATTCCTCATTTCCCAAAGCAATCCACTACATACACGCCATCATCCACTACTATTTCCACTCCCACCACCAAGCTCCCAAAACAAGACACTCTCTCTCTTGTGGCGCCGTCCCCGAAACAACAGCAAAAGCAATGGAATTTCTTACAAAGTGCTGCAGCTATGGCCTTAGATGCTGTTGAGAATGCTTTAGTTTCACATGAACGTCAACACCCTCTGCCCAAAACAGCTGATCCCAGCGTCCAAATCTCTGGCAACTTCGCTCCGGTACCGGAGCAACCTGTCGTTCAAGATTTACCGGTCACCGGGAAAATCCCAGATTGCATCCAAGGTGTTTATCTAAGAAACGGGGCCAATCCATTTCATGAGCCTGTAGCCGGTCACCATTTCTTTGACGGGGATGGCATGGTTCATGCTGTTCAATTCAAGAAGGGTTCAGTCCGCTATTCCAGCAGGTTCACAGAGACTAATAGGCTTGTTCAAGAGCGTGAATTGGGACGTCCTCTATTCCCAAAGGCCATAGGTGAGCTCCATGGTCATTCGGGCATAGCTAGGCTCTTGCTCTTTTATGCTCGTGGAGCATTTGGTATTGTTGATCCTAGCCATGGCACTGGTGTTGCGAACGCTGGTCTAGTTTACTTTGATGGTCACTTACTGGCAATGTCTGAAGATGATTTGCCTTACCATGTTCGTGTACTTCCCTCTGGTGACCTTGAGACTGTTGGACGATATGATTTTGATGGTCAGCTTCAGACAACAATGATTGCTCATCCAAAAGTTGATCCAGTTTCTGGTGAATTGTTTGCATTGAGCTATGATGTTGTTCAAAAGCCTTACCTCAAGTACTTCAGATTCTCCCCAGATGGTAAAAAGTCGCCCGATGTTGAAATCCCGCTCGATCAGCCTACTATGATGCATGACTTTGCTATCACAGAGAGGTTTGTTGTGGTACCTGATCAGCAAGTTGTGTTCAAACTGCCTGAAATGATCCGGGGAGGATCTCCGGTGATTTATGACAAGAATAAGATGGCAAGGTTTGGGATTTTGGACAAGAATGCCACTGATGCTTCCAAGACTAGGTGGATTGAAGCACCTGACTGCTTCTGTTTTCATCTTTGGAATGCTTGGGAGGAGCCTGAGACCAATGAGGTTGTTGTGATTGGTTCATGTATGACCCCACCAGACTCCATTTTTAATGAATGTGATGAGAGTTTGAAGAGTGTGTTATCAGAAATTAGGCTCAATTTGAAGACCGGCAAGTCTACTCGCCGTCAAATCATGTCTGAAGCTGATCAGGTCAATTTAGAAGCTGGAATGGTCAACCGGAACTTGCTTGGCCGAAAAACCCAGTTTGCTTACTTAGCACTGGCTGAGCCATGGCCTAAAGTTTCAGGTTTCGCAAAAGTAGACCTCTCAACGGGAGAGGTACACAAGTACATGTATGGAGACCAGAAATTTGGTGGAGAGCCTTTGTTTCTTCCACGAGACCCCAATTCAGAGAGGGAAGATGACGGTTACATTTTAGCTTTCGTGCATGATGAGAAGGAATGGAAATCAGAGCTGCAAATTGTGAATGCAATGAATTTAAAGTTAGAAGCCACAGTTAAGCTTCCATCCAGAGTTCCATATGGCTTTCATGGCACGTTTATTGGTGCCAAGGATTTGCAGAAACAGGCCTAGAGGATGAGATGATATAGCCTGGAGACCAAAAGGGATTATCTAATTTTTTGTTAGCGTATTAAAGAGAGGAGATTTTACCAGAGGGATGCTTGCGGATACGCCCCCGGAATCTACATCTCTATACAGAATTATCAAACCTGTTTCTGGGTTCTTTTTCAGTTTTCTTACCCGTTTCTTTTTTTGGTTTATCTAAGAGTGAGGCTTTGAGGGACCAGCTTGTAGCTTTTGGGTGTAGGTAGATTTGGAGCTCAGCTGGTCGTCTTCTTATTCTTTCACTTTCACTTTTTTTTTTTTTTTTATGTGCATGAATATATATTATTATGACAGCTTATGTACTAAACCTCTCTGTTCTCTCTGTTTCATTCTGTTCTCACTTGCAAATTCTCTGTTTCAGTCTCGTTTTCCATAATCAATACTGTTTCTTGCTCAAAATGCTTTAGGATCATTGATACTAATATGGGAACAATGAAATGGAAGATTTTTATTCATATTCCCGTTTCTCTTGTCGAATATGAGTTAGGTTCAGCAGGCCTAAAGACGTGTCGATCAAATTATCGTTATCTGCAGATTTCCCCCCATTAAAATGGACCAATGGGAGTCCATGGAAAGGCAGATTGATAAAGCAATCAAATTTCAAATGTGAATCGTGTGAGATAATTGGCCTTAGGTTAGGTGGAATGATGACTGTTGGGCAATTTTAAAAAATAAATAAAAGGGGATTCGAACATTGAAGAAACGAGATGGGTTCATGACGAAACAAGTATGTATGATCGCTAATAAATAAATAAATAAATAATTTGTAAGTGACCCAGTGGATTAATCCGAAATGCCATCAACTTTGTGAAATAGTGACGTGCTTTTCTTGATTAATGTTAGCGTTGGCATTGTTGATCGTGTCGACTTGTTATTGGTTGTGTCGCAATCGTTAGGCTCGTCCACCTCCCAATCACAGGAGCGAGCATCATGGTACCCAGCAATTGGGAATACTCAACAAACCCTACACTTTCCACGTAGGTGCATGCTTGTTTTTCGGCAAAGAAATTGTGTTTACAGAAAAAATGATATTTATTTCTCTTCCTGTTTTAGATTATTTTAATGTTTTTATGAACCAAAACCAGCTGTTTATGCAAAACACCAAAGAAGCACTAGGTATCAATGAGTGAGATTTTGAAGTGGGCTTGCAATGGTGATTTGACCCAACAAGGCTCAACTTGGAGAGGGGAGGATAAAGTTTTCCAAGTCAACTTGACAAAGGCTACAACCTTGTGACGTCGGAGTTTCCTTTTATGCAGATTGCGTGTAAAGAATGATGAGGCCGGAAAATGTGAAATGAATGTCAGCTGCAATTCCAGCATAATAATCTAAAACACGAAAGATGGAGCTTAAGATAATGTTTCGGTGATCTGAATGGAACAGCAGATATAAATATATAAATGCAAAAGCGCCAGACAGAGTTTAATGGGATTACAAGTCTAATGCAACAAGTGTATTGGAAAAACTCTCTCCAATAATTTGTCAAGTGCTTAAGAATTGGTGCTTACAAGGTCCAATGAAAACAAGACGAAGGTTTCTCATCATGTTCCTGCCCCCTACAGAAATCCATGGAGTGGGAGTGGAGTCTGCTTAGGAGGGGATGGGCTTCTCCGGTCATTTCTAGCTCGGACAGTGCTTCTCCATTGAAGATCAGCAGCATAAAGTGTTTGGTTCAGTGATTGGGAGCAGTCCAGGGAAATTCTCTCGTCCATATAGTGGAGGCCCAGTCATGGCCAAGTTTTGTCTCTACTGAGAATGAAATCAAAAGAAACACCAGGCCAATAGAACTTAATTGCTCTTCTCTCTGTCACTTTCTGCTACTTGCATGGTGCTGTCTGCATATGAACAGTGATCGGTCTGAGGTCAACTTGCATCCACCATGGTTGGCCTCTCGAAATAACTCCTCGCAAATGAAGTCCACAACTTTCTAAATTCATCATGTAGTTGCCCATCGACTGGTGCTTTGGCAGCGAACTGGCAACATGTCAAAACTAAACGTACCCTTCACGATCAGCGCGCGCTGTTGTCTGCTTAGTCGTATGAGCTGTTCCACATTCTCAAAATATGAGATATCAGGTTTCTTTTCTGTCAAGGGACATTCTTAGTTCACACCATAATTCAATATTATATTTTATTTATATATATATCTCTTAATCTGAATTAGGTAATTGAAAAACATGTTTCTCAGTATTGTGCCCACACAACTTATGGGCCTGTTGAGTTTTAGGGCCTGTTTTAGAGGGCGGTTGCTTTTGAAAGTGCTTTTCGTTTAGAAATACATCAAAATGATATTTTTTTTATTTTTTAAAAATTATTTTTGATATCATCACATCAAAATGATCTAAAAACACCAAAAAAAATTCATTTAGTATAAAAAAAAATTGAATTTTGGTTCAACGCCGGTTTGACCAAAGTGCCAAGCACATATTAAGCAAACAGTGAAAGAGATGCGGTGGAAAGATTTGCTTACGTGCAGCTTGCTCATTCACGTATATAAAAAAATTAATTAACATTTCTAAAATTAGTTAAAGTGAAAAACGGATGGTTTTGATTACTTTTCAGCTTCTTTCTTTTTCTGGATCACACATAAACTACTAGGTGACTATTTGGGATTGAGATTAAGATTGTTTTTAAAAGTATTTTTATTTAAAATATATAAAAATAATATTTTTTTATTTTTTAAAAATTATTTTTGACATCAGCGTATCAAAATGATCTAAAAACATAATAATAATAATAATTTAAAGTAAAAAATAAAAATAAAAATTCATATTTTTCAAAAACAATTTCCAAACACATTACCAACCCCCCCTATGCTAATAGCTAGTGATTTTTTGTTGTTTTTTTATAGACAGCAATGGAAGATGAGGGACAAATGGAGAAAGGGAGCCGACTATTAGGTTATAACTTAAAAATTATTGATAAACATTAGTTATAGGTTAGTTTTATCGTTAATATCATCTGTAATAATGACACGTTATTTTTTCTTGTCTTTTTATTGTAATAATTTCGGTTGATAGACACAATAAGGGAAACACTTCATCGGTGGTCCTCACTATAATTTAGTTTTTCCATATATATATATATATATATTTGTATTTCTTAGTTTTCTTATAATAGAAATACAATCGATGCCCAGGGTAAATTTACAGTGAAATTATGGGAGGGTAATCTTGTTTGATTCATCTCTATCCTTCCTTTTGAATTATTCGCATGTTTTCTTTCTCCTTGTGAGTTCTATTTTCTCATTAGATGCTTTCAATGAATTCTATGCTTACAGAAAAAAACAAACCTTAAAGCACCGACCCTTTGACCTGAGAATTCCAAAACCAATGAGTTTATCGTGTTAGTAACATCTTGTGCTTCAGGTTTTCTTACGGCATTTTGATTTTGAGACCAATTTGACAGGATCGCCATGTGAACATGGCCCACCTCGCAGCTTTAGCTTGACCACAATGTGGAAAAGGGAAACCACAGCAATATATTCTCGTCATTAATAATAGAAGAAGACAGATATTCCTGACTGTAATGTTCAAGGGCTCCAAAACTTCCATTCAAAGTTACTATGAAGTTTGCCGTCACAGTGATTAATTGCACAGATTTTACCTCATTGCTCTCGCGAAACATTTTGGATTATTAATTGGAAAGTCAATTTAGCACAAGATAGATCCCTCCAGAAATCCCAAAAAAAATAATATAGAGGAGGTGGAAGACATTGCATATGGTCATATATAGTCATCCTACACGTTCCGATCTCTAGCTGTGGTTAATATTCATGTTGGCCATGGCAGGCGCGTCAAATACCTGAAATTCATGACTCATATCATTTTTTTTGTGGTCTTGTAGCAATGAGCGATGTTTATTGACAAAGAGAATCATATATAGAGAACAAACAGTTATATATGACGAATAGCATGATTATTACTCTTCATTCAATTATATATATAGAAGAGTGTGTGTGTGTGTGTGTGTGTGTGTGTGTGTAGAAGCATGATCAATCAATTGCTGGCTTCTCAGTTGCCCATGCAGGATTTCAGCCTCATGGCCTTACTGCATAGAACCTGTGTTGGCAGGAAGCTCTCAGCAGCAGGTTAATACTCTCTCTCTCTCTCTCTCTCTCTCTCTCTCTCTCTATATATATATATATATATATATATATAAGCAAGGAAGCAATGAATCATGCTTCAACCGAAAATCAGCCAGAAATGTGTAGTCACTACCATATGTACGCAATCTGAGTCAAACTTGTAACATTTTATGAATTGAAGTATAAATCCAAGAGAAGTTTCCATAGAAGCTTCATATTTTCCACATGAGTTCTTGTGATGAAGTGATGTTCCTTTTGACCATTACTAATTGCAATTTGATTTGTGCATAGAGATACTATCCTATTCAATGTAAATTGATTATTTTCTTTTAGAGTGAGCGAGTTTCACGATGAGGCCATTCGTCAATTATGTAGAAATTTATAGAGGTTTATCGGTATTTAAAAGTGTAATAATGATTATTTTTTAAAATATTTTTTGTTTTGAAATATATTAAAATAATTTATTTATTTTAAAAAAATAATTTTAACATCAATATATAATATATAATGATCTAAAAATAAAAAAAATTAATTTTTTTTAAGAAACACGTTTGTAAACAAGTTTTAAAACAATTCTTAAATGGCTAGACCTAAAACGCATACATACCTAAGGAAAATAGGCAAGGTGTTGGATTAGCCTACATGGATTGTGATAGGAGTTGATGGTAAGTTTGTAAGTGTGAAGAAAAACCTTGAGGAGAGAATAGGTCCAAGACTATTTCTCACACGTGATTGGCAGCCCACGTTGAGTTTAGAATTTTCCAAGCTTTTTTTTTTAATATATATATATATATATATATATATATATATATATATATATATATATATATATATATTCATGAACATAACGAAATAGGAAAGAAAAAAAAGAAAATGAAATAAAAAACTGTTTTGACAACTTTAAAAATATATAAATTAAGATCTATTTTTTAATTTTTGTGCGTGTCTCCAGACTCTACACAAATTTACACATAAGCACATTATGTTAGAGAGTAATATAAATCATATTCTGGGACCTTATCTAAAAACTTAATCTTTTAAATGAGATAATTTTTTAACATGGTATCAGAGTCTTGTTGACCCAGTGATTACGAGTTCGAATCTCACCACCTTCATTCTATTTGATAAAAATCAAACACAAAGTTGTGTGGACCTGTATTCAAACCCAAAGAGCTTTCACTTGAGGGGGGTGTTAGAGAATAATATAAATCATATTATAAGATCTCATCTAACAGCTTAAGTTTTTAGATAAAATAATTACTTAATATGTGTACTTCAGACAATTGCCAGAGTTTCAGAAGAAATCATTATTAATATATATATTGAAATGGCAGCTGAGCTTCGAGAAGGGATTAATTTTACAACATGGATTGATTCTTTTACACTCACACGCAGAGCAATGACGTGATAATTCATCAAAAGAAATTCCAGTCATAAAATGAAGTAGGGTCTCAAAAATTGTTCTGGGTTTCAGCAGCCAAAGGTAGCTGGATTTGATTAAAATTAACATGGGACTAAAACTTTGCCTCACCCTTCAAGCAAAGCAAGCCAGGATACACAAATTCTGTTCCAACAGTAGCTGCTGACAGCCCTTGATCGGCAGCCATGTTTCAAGCTGTAGCTGCTGCCAGCCCTTGATCGGCAGCCATTTTCAAGCTGTAGCTGCTGGCAGCCCTTGATCGGCGGCCATGTTAGCTCAGTAAAGCTTTCTTGGAAACAGCAGACAATCAGGAATCGACCTGCTTGCCATCAAGGCTGATAGCAACTGGATGAGAAACGGTCCAGCATGAACCTGAAGGGAACAAAATGTATTAATCAGGTGAAGTGTTGTGCAGGTAATAGGGAATGGAAAATAGCTTTACAAGATGCTGACAAACCATTAAATATATATCGATACTCCACCGCTACTGATTCTACTTTGGACCACACTGTCACCTACACCTTTTCTATACAGGCTCCATTGGAGTTGGACTGGTCCAATCAAAAGCTGCTTTTCTCCGAAAATTCTGAAAGCTCCAAATTCTCCCATGATCCGAAGGAAACAATAAGAGAAAAGACCACTGAAACCCACATGTCAAGAGCCTAACGGCTGGTCGCTTTGCATCAGTGGTGACAGAATATTTTTGCAGAATTGTGAAAAGTAATGTTTTCTTTTTTTTCCCCTTCGAAAAACGACTACCTGTCATCCATCTATATTCAGCCACCTCCCATATCCACCGTACCTCCCATATCCACCTTTACCTTTTGGTGACTTCATGGCATGCCTCATCCACACGAATGTAACCACATAGAAATCCAGCAGATAAAAATTATAAAATATCATCATCATATTTATCCTCATCTCTTAAATTTGTGTGAGTATAATATTTTACTTTGGGGGTTGAAATAACTACACAGGTTCACGGGCTTAACCTTCTGCACAATCCAATTCCAGACAGTGTTTTAAAAAAGAGGCTAGCTGGGAAGGATAGCAAATCAAACATGCTGTCTGCTGAAGATGGAAGAACGCGACAGCCCAACACTCGTTGCCGTCGACTTAGACATCTAACAATAAGTAACATGCATGGCGTTGGAAGACAAGTACATTGCCATGTATCGAATGCCAGCAGCCATATAACGTTAAATTAGACTAAGACCAGATCGGTATATGTTGTTTTATGCCTTAAGGATGAAAAAAAGGGGAACCACGAATTGCTAGTAATAGCTTCTTGCATTTTGTGAGTCTAGATATAAGCAAAGCAAATAAAACTCTAGTTATCCCAGGTTTTTATAAGAAATACATATAATGACTCAAACTTAAAACCTGTTATATTAATCATAATTTTTTTACCATTACACCACTCACTAGTCGGAGACCTTGATAGTAATAGCCGCTAAATGCGACAGAACAAAGTGGTAGATATGCAATCCAAGCACGTGAAGTTTTACTTGTATTTGCCATGAGGCGTCAGCATTGGTCAATTTGCAGCCGGAGAGAATTTTGGGTGTCAGCCAATCATTTATAAGCTGAGCATCTTTCTTTGAAACGGTAATTATTGTGCATCTTAACTCTCAAGAGTGGCTGCTCATTCATGAATGTCGTCTGGAAATATATCTGAGATATGTCCGTAACATAAAAAGAAATTAAAAAAAAAAATATGCATGTTTGAGACCACACCGAGGGTATTATCAAATACACTAAAACAGGTCGTGATGTCATGGACGAGTTATTGTGCATTGTGAGACAAATTACTGTAAATTATAATAATATTGCTCAATTTTTAGGTCGGTTCAGGATGTTTCGGGTTGTTCGGTTCACCGGTTTATTGGTTTTTTTCTTTTTACACGGTAAAATAATTGTTTTATCCCTAGAAAAAGACAAAAAAAAAGGGTTCTGGAAGGGGGGTTCTTGTATAATGCAGTAATCTACAAGTTAAATGCAGAAATGCATGATGCAAAACAAACCAAAACAAAAAAAAGTTGATGTTTGTTGAGGGGGGGGGGGGGGAAGAAAGAAAGTTGCATTAAAAAAATCGTACAAAATCAGAACGTAAATAAACATTACACAGATCTGAGTAATAAAAAATGGATACAGGAGTGAAAGATCCAAAACTGTTTTGCTATATCTGAAATTCTTCTGGTCTCTTAAAATCTATTTAAATGCATTTAATATATTAATTCACCCAAAAAGCATCCATGCATATCGCTTCATTATAAAATCATTGGGAACCTGCAAAGGGAACATGACATTCAATTCAGCGCCATACTCTGGCAACTAAGCCAAGATTAACTCTGAAGTTGTTGAATGATTACATCCATACAAGAAAAAAGTAAGCTAAAAGTGTTTTTGCTTGACATCAAACTAAACAGAGGATGATGGTCATACCAAGGGTAAGCATTCAGTCCTCCTCCATGGGTACCTCCGGAATATCAAACGTGTCTTCCTCAATTGTTTTATTTATCACAGAAACAGGAGAGAGTGATAGGGAAGTCAAGGAATCAAAAACTCATCCAATTCAGTATAGTTGCAGGACCAGGGGACAGAAAAGGCGTAAAATGTCATTAGCAGTAACTATAATTGTAGTTTTTTTTAAGAAAAAAAATATCGCTCCGTTATAAAATCATTGACTTCATGCTTATGAAAAGCAAATCAGCACCTTCATATAGAGGAGCATACCATTCATTTGTGATTGAAAATCTCATAAACCTTGAATAAGGAGAATATACAAACATAACCAACTTAACCAACTGCATGTAAAATCATTGTATTACAAGCATGTAACACAAGGGTTAAGACCATCAATATCCAAGAATAGAAAGAAAAAATGATTTATAAGAAGACAGGCAGGCATGCAATTGTCTTTCACCCAAATATTTCTAACATGCATGACACAGGACTTGTGAAAATACACTTCTTAGTTTCTAATCAGCAAATTAAATTCAGTCTACCCAATCTCTTCACTATTCACAAAAGACATAATGACCATGACTGACAAACCTTGAGAGTATTACAAGCATGCAACACAACGACTAAAACCATCAATAGCCAAGAATAGAAATGAAAATGAAAAATGATTTGTAAGAGACAGGCTCAGTTGTAAGACATGAAGGTATGCAATTTGTTTTTTACCAAAATAATTTCTAACATGAAAGTCACAGGACTTGTGAAATACTTCTTAGTTTTTAATCAGTAAATCAAATTCAGTCTACCCAATCTCTTTACTATTCACACAGGACATATAACATGGCAAACTTTAAGAGTAGAATCAAAATCAGAGACCTTTAGACACCACTGATCCATCTCACTGTCATCCCTATGACTTCTAAAAAGATCGCATTTCATGAATTGCTGATAAACCAACACCAACAAGTTAATATGCTGGAATATCAATAAACAATTGTTACCTCATACAAGCATAACATAACAAAAGATAAATAAAGAGAACAAGCAAATGACCAATAAAAGAGGTTTAAAGTTCCAAATTTTGCAAGCAAAGGATATTTATTGACATAGGATCATCCTTCTCTCCACGATTGAGGCTATTGTCTAACTCTCTGATTATTTCTGGAGATACCTGCAATCAAAATGAGCACAGTGATTAAACATTTCTGTGAAATAAACAAAATCGACCCATTTTCAATCCTATGTATGTGTAAACGAATAAGAGAGCTATCAGATGGATGGTCTCACTAGTTTATGCTTTTGCCTTAGAACTAGTCTTCTAAGGTTATCTTTATCTTCCTTCTGCAGTTCATTCTTGTACCTGTGAGGATTTCAACAGCAATTGTACGAGTGAAAAGGCAAGTGTTAATTGTTTTGATGCAGCTACTTGATTTTAATAGCACAAAAGTTAACGATGCAAGAGAGATATTAGGAACAAACATCTCATGTCATACTGTGATGCTCAAAGGAGAAATTGTGTGATTTTCAAGGAGGGCTATTTTCAGGTTATTAATGATTTTGTTAATTGTATAGTTTTATAATTACTTAGAAGTTATCTGATTGAAAAAGGTGCAAATAACCAAAATCTCATTATTGCTGAGAATGCTTTTGGTGGATTTTGTTTCCTTCATTAGTTTAGGTAACTTCAAGAGTTCTCATGTGCCTTTACAAGCACATTCTATGTAATTGAATGGCCATTTTAATCAATGAAATCAATTATCAAGACCTTGATCCACTGCATAAAACATCTGATATTGCAAGATAGCAATAATAATAGATCTCATTCATCAAATGACTTCCTAAATATTGCAATTATTTTCAAATGGAGAACTTGCTCCAAAAGTACACAATAATTACACAATTTGAAAATGCTAATTATTTGTAATTTCTTTTCTTGACCTGCAATTGATTAATTTGGAAAAACAGATCACATTAATTACTTTGCTAAATGAATTGTTTCTCCATAGGTATCAGATAGAAAAGGAAATCTGTGAAATACATGAAAACATAGAAAAACAGAAACATCTTCAATTAGCTACTGCTCCCCTTTCTTGGTACCTCAGGTTAAATGTATGCATAATAAAACAAAGCAAAAGGGAATTGCCTGTGCATATAACATAAAAGAGCACATCTGAAACAATGCAAAGGAGGGACAAATCTAAAAAGAAATACCCTTTAACTCGCATTCAAAATTAAGCATTTATTGATTATACACTCCAGATAGATTTCACACAACTAAAAAGCAAAGAGGCAAGAGAAAAGAACAAGGAAAAATTATCAACCTTTGCACAAATGAAAGAAGTGATTGATGCCAAATTACAGGCATTATTCTTGTATCCTCGAGAAATCTCATAAAATGACCAACAACTGCATCAACTACACGATATGGCAAGGCATATTTCTTGTCCAATAGAAGCTTGATAAAATAACTGCAAATGGTTTACCAAAGTAAGTAATATGAAGATCATTTAGCAGCTAAAAAAGCATGAGATCCAAAATGGAAAGGAATTTTTAAGCAGGTCTGCTCTTGAATTAGTTATTGGCTTATCCTTTCTTGAATTAAACAATGGAACCACACTACTAAGGTTCATGCATCAACAATTGTTTCATTACTGGGAAGAGTACTATACTTGATATTGCCAATCATTTCATTTTCATCTTCTCTTGTAAGTTTTCTTCTCAGCGTTTTCTGATGAAGTTTATTTGTGACCATTAACAATTATTTGGAGTAGCATCACATAAAGAAAGCCACAGTACATATTGCTACGATTTCACTACATTAATCATGACTCGTTTTCCAGAATCCATGTTAGGCATGCAATCTCTTGCAAGGCATGAGCTATGAACCATATTTATATATAATTCCAGCTCATTGCCTCTTTGTATGACAATTACTAGTCAAATGATATATGTGAAAGCAAGGATCAACATCATTCATCACATTGTGCTTCACATCAAACATGGAAAACTTTCTACAGAGCTTTCACGCACAATAAAGACCACAGGCTGTTCAAGTGCAGAGGCAAACTAAATGCATACATAGCACGGATGAGCAAGTAAATCTGCTAACTGTTAAACACTCCTTTATATCTTTATTTTTGATACCTGTTAAACATTTACATACCTTGTTGTGCCACAATAATCCATTTCTGCAAGTTTCAACAGTGTAACACTACAATGCCATTGAAATGATTGAGTTAGACTCTTTCCCAAGTATTTGAAACTTAGGAAAACAAAAGGTACATAGTTTCAGCTGCTACAGATGCATCTTATCCATGTGTGCTGAATGTTGAAAATATCACTTGGATGTCTTAAAATGAGAAGGGGGAGAATTAAAGCAGAATGGTTTGAGATGTTTAAAAGCGCTGGTGTAATGTTGTAAAATGATATGTAATGGTGTAATGTTGTAAAATGATATGTAAATCATGAAACTTGGCAGAATAAAAAGTGCAAAGTTCCAGCTGCTACAGAAACATCTTATCGTCGTATACTGAATGTTGAAATTACCACTTGCATGCCTCAAAACGAGAGTAAAAAATAAAAAGGAATGGTTTGAAATGTTTAAAAGCAATGGTGTGGCTTCAATATATCCATTTGTAAGTCATTAAATTCTCATCTTTCTCAACAAGAAATTCCAACTATACAATGAAAAGGTGTTAAAAGGTAAAGTCATGTTGATTTACAATGGGTCAAAATATGCAAGTGATTCAAAAGCTTTGGGATATGGAAATTAGAATTGGATCCACTAGGTTTGAAGGGTCATCAGGAGGATTGTGCAATGGGGTTATTGTGTCTCCCTAGCAGGTAGCAAGATGATTTTATAACTAAACATAAGGATCCTTTCGATCACCAATTAAGAATGTTTGTCCAAGTAATCATACCATGAATGAAGCATGGGAATGGAGACCTTCTGAATAACACTTCCAACAATAACAGCTTCCCTAAGATTGCAGGTCCTTGACTGCATATCAAGAAAGGAAAAGGAGTTTATATTAAAGCTTAACCATTGGTTCATTAAATAAAAAAATTATCATAACCAGACAATCATATGAATTGAAGGCCAATGAACTTCCTGACAGAGAGTTTAGTTTTGTCTATCCTGTGAGGTATTTGTTAGCCTAATTTGTTTTGCAATCACTAATTGGAATACAAACTTTATTTTCAACTCTCCACCAAAAAATACCATAAAATGTAATTTGTCTAAGCCCTGAGTGGTCAGCCACCCTGTCCAGCAATAACACATAAGTTATAAAATAGCAGTTTGGATTTAAACAAAAACAGAAAGTGTATGAGAGACAAAAGATAGCAGTGAACTAATGCATCTGATCAATCTCAGAAGAGCAACATCAAGAATTTATCATGATTAAGAGAAGTGGAAGTATACAGAGACTAAACCATCATTGGTTAGCAAATCAGACAGAAATCAAAATCCAAAGCTTAAAAAAAACAACATGTAGAAGATTTCTGTGCTAATAAATACCTTACACAGTGGAAGCAATATTCCCTTGTTGAATGCAGCAGGTTTATATAGAGACTTTTTTAAAGCTTGATACAGACTGAAATGCAATCTCTTATTCATCCTAATATCATCTCTCACTCTAGGAAGTAAGACAAGCCTATAGAAGCGCTCAGCCTTCTTAGCACCCAAATTCGAAGAGAAGATCCTTGTGGCTTGATACATTGCACTTGGTGACCATTTCTGAGGTTCAGTCAGGTACAAGACATCCTCCCAGAGTTGCATAGAGGGGATGTGTTTAAAAGCTTTAGGTATCTTTCCAGCTGTGTATTTACTAAGATACTCACCAACTCTACACATAATCATACCAAATGATTTCATTACATTCAAATTATTTTGTTCACAAATCTGTTTTGAAGAAAGGTTCTAATAAGAGAGAATGGAAAAAATACTGTCAAGAAGAGGATAGCTAATATACCCCTTGTACAAATCTATGAGAGACTGGTCCAACTTAGGCATAGGCTGTGTCTCTGCAATCACACAAAGACATTCAGTATAAACACTTAACTATACAGATTCAAGAATGTGTATTAGAGTAAACACCAGTTAAAAAACTAAATAAAGGGTTCATAAAATAAACAAAAACTGTGTTTTATGAAAAAAAAAAAAAAAAAAGGGAATCATGTAATAATATGAACCTGAAGAAACATGAGCATCCATCTTTTTGATTTTTTCAATGATAAGGTCGGTAAGTGTTTGTTGTGGACCAGCATCCTTCGACAAGAATGCCTCCAGCAATTTCTCATCGTTCTCATCAATTTCTTCCTGTCAAAACTCCCAACTTTACTTCTTTTACAATCAAACTAAAGCTCCAAGAAAAATCAAATGAAAGAAAACATATATCCAACAAAATTACAGGAAAAAAAATAGCCGGAAGAAAATAATTTATGAAAACAAAAGGAAATGCTGACAGGATAATCATTAAACTGGCTTTGAGTCTCGGAAAAACCACTAAAATCGTCAATTTCATCCTCAGCATATTGCTCTTCCTCACGCTCAGGAAATTCTTCCTCCAAATCATTAAAATTGGGGTTCCTCTCTTTCGCTTCCTCAGCTTGAATCTCCTTCTGTTGAATTAACGCTTCTTTCAAGATTTTCGAGCTCATCCCCGACGATATCATCTAGTACATAAAATCATTAAAAAATCAGAAACATAAAAAAACAGGGGGGGGGGGGAGTTAATGGCATCAGAAACAAAGTGCAGATTACTTTTTGTTGTTTCTGGTGGTGTTTTGATGCTTTGGTTCGTGTCTTAGTGGAAGCAATAGAGTCTGCATCCTCCTTGAGGAAAGGCTCTCGGTTTTGCTGCCTCTCTCTTTTCTTCGCCATTGATGGAGGATAGAGTGGCTCAGAGAGACTTCTGCTTGGTGATGCGAAGAGGGCGATTGATGATACGAAGGTAAACCCTTGTGCGAGAGAGATTTTAGGGTAAGCTATATCTTTACGCTTATAAATTTATCATACTCTATTTCTAGCCCTATATTTTTAATTTTACCCTTATAATTCTTAACAAGTCTCAATTTTACCCTTAACTCCTCAGTAATTAATAAAAATCAAGGAATCCTTTGGTATCGTTCATAGCAGTCAAAATCGAGATTTTGACACGGATCGGAAAGGGCTCCGAAAAATCGGATCGTAAGATCGGATCGTAAAATCGTAGAAAGATCGTAAAATGTCCGTACAAAAATTATTATTTTTAATTATATTTAAATTTAAAAAATGAATTTAAATATAATTAAATATTATTATTTTTTATTATTATTATTATTCTACGATTTTTCTACGATTTTTTACGATTTTTCTACGATTTTTCTACGATTTTGAACGATTTTTCTACGAGTTTGACCGAGTTTGACCGGTTTCGATTTTTCTTTCCGGTCCAACCAGGTTTTCGGAGCCAACTCGCAAAATCGTACGATTTTGCGAGTTGACTCGCGATTTTGACTGCCATGGTATCGTTGGCGGTTTTTATTTTCTGCTTTTGTTTTCATTTTCTATTTTTTAGGAAAATAAAAATAAAAAGTGAAACTTGTTTAGTTACCATAGCATAATTGAAAACAAAATTGTTTGGTTGCATTTTTTTTTGTGAAATAGGATAATAATAAATTTTGAAATTAAGCTTGGACTTCATGGTTTTTTAATTTGTTGTGCTTCTAATTAATAACATGGATCACAAATTTTAAAAGTTGATACATTTAGGTATTCTTTTTTATTTCTTATTTACTTTTATGGTTTTATCATTCTACATTATTTAAAAAAAAATGATTTGTGGTTATCTTCAATTTTTTTCTATTGGTTTCATAACCTAGACCACCACGAGTTTTCTAAACCTTTTTTTTAATATTTTTTATGTTTTTTTTATTTTTTAATTTTATACAAATAACCTTTCTTTATAAAAAAATATTTATTTTAAAATAATATTTCTGATATATCAAGGCTTGCATAGTATTTTTTTTATTATTCACTCAAATTCATGTGTTTCTATTTCTATTATCTTTTATTGATTTTAATAAATAAATTTGGTAGACACAAATATGTATATGTTTTATTTTGTAAAATTAAATATCTTAATCTACATTCATCTTTTAATTTTTCTATTTTCCCTTTTAGTTATTGTTAATATTTTTTTGTTTATTTACATTGATGATTATCTATTTGTTTAATTATATACTTGGATAAGTTTTGTTATTTATACTTTGAATTTTTTTTATGTATAAAAGCATATTGACAGAGGTTGTCTACCTATTTTATTTTTAAAAAATATTAAAATCCATGGCAAAATACAGGTCAAATATCTAGTTCCTGTATATATCATGTATTTAGACATTATTAGATAGGGATGTCCACACTTCCCTACGAGTCAAATCATTATTATTTTCAAAGAAAAAATAATTCGCAGATTTTGTTAATAGGATTTATAAGGTAAAAAATAATTATAACTAAAAATTTGTACACAAATCAAAAAACAAATAGGAAGTATATATGACAAGCATGTTAAAAACAAATTGCGAATTACTTTTAAAAAAAACAATATTCTAGTAATTCATCATTGTTAATTCAACACGAGCATGTTAAAAAAAAAATATATGAGAGCAATACTCCATTTGTGTATTGTCATTAGAAATTATTTGTAATTCTTTTTCAAAAGAAGGCAAGTGAAAGATAGAGAATTAATTTTAAAGATAAAAATTATCATGACTTATTTTAATGACTAAAAAAAAGATTTGCATGCAATGTAGGAACTAGAACAAAACGAGGCTAAATATTTATTTTTGTTTTAAATTCAATCTCTAAAATTTTAACTGTTTTGAATTAATTAACTTGATTCTTACTTTGCCAAATTGAACATTGGCTCAATATTAAGACTTATTTACTTATTTTTTACATTGTCAGAACCTTGCATCAAACTAACCAAAACAATTCAAGTCTAGCCCTAAATTAACTCAATTTGAAAGGATCAAATAAAAAAAAGTCAAGAAAATAAATAAAAGAGAGAGAAAAACATCGTGGGCAACTATTGCAATCCACAATGGATTATCTTCCTCCTATATTGCATTAAAATGTTCTTTTTTTTAATATTTCTTCCACCTAATAGTTTTTGGTATGCTCATGATTTCGAACACCATTCCATGATTTGTTAAATGAAAAGATATGAAACAAAACTATAATTGTTGTTAGAAATAATAATTAAAAGAATAAATATCAAATTTGACATAAGCAATTACAATTCATTTTGCTATTATGAATAAAGAAATATGTGAAAACCAAGGAGAGGCATGGGGGGAAAATTGTTATCGAAGCCACATTGTATCTCCTTCATCATCATGCATCATTGGATAAAGAAGCCACCGCTCCAATACACCTAATGAAGGCCACCTTTGAAGCTTGGAAGAAGTTGTTTTTGCCTCCATAAAGTGATAGCTTTCCTCATATACTAGTGCATATATTATATATGTCAACCAATTCTCACTTGCCTGTTGGATTTAGTTCTTGATCTTATAAAAAGGGTTGAGCATTTATTTTATTTTCAAATTTAGTCCCTAAGAATTCAATTGTTTTAAATCAATAAAATTTAATTTTGTCAAGCCAAGTGCCATAATCTTTTCTCTACATCATTAGATTCTTATATATAGGCAACCAAACAAATCATCAAGTCCAATACCTTATAAACTCAATGTGAAAAGATCAAATTGAAAAAAAATCAAGTGACAACAAATGAAATCAAAAGGCCAAAAAAAGGTTGAATATTTGTGCAATTTCTAATCTCACAAAAAAATGAGTTGAATATTTGTTATAGTTTTGAATTCGATTTTTAAAGCTTTAATTATTTTAAGTCAATAAAACTGAATTTTATTTTGTCAAGTTAAGTATCAACAAAGCACAAGTGTAAACCCCGGGAAATAAATGTAAGTGTTAAATTAAAAGAGAAATAAAATAAGTTGAGGGGAGGGTGAAATTGAAATAAATGTAAAGATTATGACTTATAATATAAGAAGAGAACATGTGGGGTAAAAAGTAGCATTTAAAGGAGATGGGGGGCCTAAGTGCAATAAGAGAAATTGAGGAGTATAAATACCTCTTTTTTTTTCTCATTTCCAGCAACATGAGATGGGAGAGAGAGAAGTTAGAGAGATGTTAGAGAGAAAAAGATTAGAAGGGGCGGTGCTCCGACATCCATATCTCGGCCGGACACCGTTGGATCGGTCTGAGTTTTGGGTATGTTGTGCACCTAACTGTGGTCTTTAATCTGACCGGAGGGATTGTCAAGAACTAAAGCCGTTTGAGAAATACGATCATCTGAATATTTCTGGAAACCCCCCTCAAACCCGTCAGAGTCGCCGACCAGTTTCTCCTCTTTCCACCGTTGGATTACACTGAGTTTTTGGTATGTTGTGTTTCTATATAGGATCTACAATGTGACCGTAGAGATGAGCAATATGGTCATCCAAGTGAGAGATATTGATGTTTGAATGCGTTCTGGAATTTGTTGATACACACCTCAACTAGTCTCAGCCGCCAGCTTTCGTTTTCATCTATCTACCGTTGGATCGAGGTGATTCTTTCTTTGTTGTGTGCGCACATAGAGTGACTACATCCTGACCGGAAGGATTTTCCTATTTCTACTCCGGTGGAGTTTTGCATTGTTTTGAAAAAACCCTGCAAAATCTGCTTCTCCGGCCAGTCAGAGCCGCCGGCTGGTTTCTCATCAGTTTACCGTTGGATCAAGCTGAAATTTGGGTATGTGGTGCGTATGAGTGTTATTCATGTGCTGAACAGTGGAGATGAGAATGGTACACTTCAGAAAGGAGATATTGATGCTTAACAGTAGCTCTCCAGTTTAAGGTCAGTCTCCGGTTTAACTCCGATCTTGGTAGATCCAACCGTTGAAATACCCTGAAATTTGAATATGTTTTATATAATGGGTTTTTCTACATATTAACCGTTGGTATTTGATAATTGTCGAGTTAATTGTGATTTATTGCTATTACAATTACTGCTGAGTGCTGTCTTGACAGCAGATTTGTTTGTGTCCTTATATGGGTTCAATGTGTGTTTTCGGTTGGAATTTTGTTGAGGGATTATGTGTTGAAATTTATGATTTCAATGTGTGATTTTGTTGGGATTTTATTGATGGATTATATGCTGAAATTTATGGTTACAATGTGTGGTTTGTTGGGATTTTATTGAATGATTATGTGCTGAAATTTATGGGTTCAATGTGTGTTTTCGGTTGGAATTTTGTTGAGGGATTATGTGTTGAAATTTATGGTTTCAATGTGTGATTTTGTTGAAATAAGTATGGTGACGAATGTGAAATTGAAAATAGAAATATACTGATTTTATGGACAGTGATGTCGCAGGCGGTGCAGTCGGGATTGAACCATCGTCCAGACAAGAACAACCCAGAAGTAGAGCAGGTAGGTGAATTACACCTCTCTTTTTATACGACACGTAAGAAGTATTTTAAGTTGAATATTATTCGAATGTGATAGAGTTTATATTAGATTGTTGAATGCTTAAAGGTGAATAATCGATTGATTAGAGTTTATATTAGATTGCTGAATGCTTAAATGTGAATAATCGATTGATTAGAGTTATATTAGATTGTTGAATGCTTAAATGTGAATAATCGATTGATTAGAGTTTATATTAGATTGTAGAATGCTTAAATGTGAATAATCGATTGATTAGAGTTTATATTAGATTGCTGAATGCTTAAATGTGAATGAATGATTGATTAGCTTCGGCTAATGGCATCCCAATGGATGACCGGCAGGAATGATTGATTAGCTTCGGCTAATGGCATCCAAATGGATGGCCGGCATGAATGATTGATTAGCTTCGGCTAATGGCATCCCAATGGATGACCGGCAGGAATGATTGATTAGCTTCGGCTAATGGCATCCAAATGGATGGCCGGCATGAATGATTGATTAGCTTCGGCTAATGGCATCCGAATGGATGGCCGGCATGAATGATTGATTAGCTTCGGCTAATGGCATCCAAATGGATGACCGGAATGAATGATTGACTATCTTTGGCTAATGATATTTGAAAAGGATGACCGGGGTGAATGAACGATTAACCTCAGTAAATATGCCTTAAGAGGATAGACGGGTTATTAATTTTTGTTGTGTTGAGAACGATGTTTAAGATTTTGTAGACCCAGGATGATTGGAACTGTTATGGTTGGATCTGTTACTGTTTGACCTGTTACTGTTAGTGCTTGAGACATGTTATTGTCTCGGGACATGTTACTGTTAAATTGATGCATTTATATGCATTACAAGCTATTTGTACCAAGTACATGAAGAAATTATAAATGTTAATGCCTCCTGTAACTGCCAGACCGTTTAGTTACCATTATAATTATCATTAAGTAATTACATTTTCTTAAATGTTTTGTATTGCTGTAGGGACGTCACATCCACGAGATGTCTAAGGAACCCGATACACGGGAATCTACTTTTGCAAGGAACCATGTAGATGCATTCTAAATCACAATGTATTTTGTGTGAATCAATGTACTGAACACATAATTTTTATTAGACCTTTTTGTGTAAATTCGTAATGGCTATTAGTAGTATAGGAATGAAACCTCATGTCCATGTATGTATATTTTTAATATGAATTTCTAATTATGCAACCATAATACTACATGTTTATGTAAGATCCACTTTTAATGAAATGTTGATTGTATGGATGGTAATCTGATGATGTGAGGTAATCAGGTTCGCTGATTTCCGGTACCATATGTGTTAGATATACATATTAAAAAAAAAAAAAAAAAAAATCCGGGTCGTTACAGTTGGTATCAGAGCACCTGGTCTTGATCCTGGGGTTCAATGATAATGGCATTGTTGTGATGATTTTGAAAGGTATTATAGGATGGTTCGAACCAGACAGCAAGCTAGGACTGACCCAACCCTTACATGAGGAAGGGGGTCGAGTTTACAATATGACTGTATGAAGCGGATTCCGTGGTAGATATTACATTTTATATACCCGCGATATTGGTTCATTCCGAGAGGAGAGAACCAACAGGAGGTCAGGAAAATTCTACTTCTCGACGGGTAGATATGCCTCCAACGGAGGCATTTGAAGGCGAGCGACAAATCAATATATATCTCCCTAGTAGCGCCGATGGTTGCGCTGAACATATTTTTAGATTGTGCTTTCATGGAATATATGGTACAGGCTTGGCGGTAAGGATGGCTGCAGGTGCTTCCAGTGTAGCTTCTAGATTAGAGAAGGTCGTTATAATAGTACAATGGGCAAAAGATATATAGGAAATGGGTTGTGAAATATTCTCAAGAGAGGAGGATTCAGGATTTAACACCTTTTGCCTCCACCTATTTTCCACGAAGCACCACAGAGTAGATGTATTTAGTGATGGACTAAGATAATAACTGAGAATGATAATGATAGCTATGCAACTTCATTCTGTGCGGGATTTGGTAAGGCTGCTCAGGGTATGGAAAGTGTTAGAGGTGTGAGCAAAGAAACCCGAGGGATTGTTCTACGATGCCAGGAAGATGCTACATCAGCAAAGGAGGACATCGATGGAAAGAGTGCCAACATATGGGTAGAGGTTGTTATTATTGTGGGTACATGAGTCATCAGAAGAAGTATTATCCTCATAGGGCTAACAAGGGAAACCAAAGTCACAGGACCGATGTTGGGAGTTAGCAACAGACAGATTATGGTTGATCGACCTGCTAGACTTACCTCGTCAGGAATAAGTGTTACTCGAGGGAGGTCCAGGTTTCAAGAGGGAAGATTTCAAGGTCAGGAATATCATATGACTCAAGAGGATGTGGGAGTTATGCCTGATGTTGTGACAGGTGCTGTAATATTCCACATTGGCAGGTGAGAGAGTGGTAGCTGGCCTATTTAAGAGTGCTGGTTGCTAACTTTTCATACGCGTTTTGGGGCGTCAAGCCCAGAAGTGGGCTCGCGTCACCAGGAACAAAACCGTGAGGGCGGTAAGGCCCAAAACGGACAATATATTACAGGTTGGGCCGGGCTGTTACAGGTAAAATACAGTTAAATACAATGCAAGATTATACTTTAATTGATTCTGGGGCTAGTCATCCATTTGTATTATGTAGAATTGTGGAATGATTGCATGTGGTGCCTCACAAGTTGCGAATAAGGTGACAATTAGTACTCCTTTAGAAGAAAGCATGAACACTGATGATATCTATAGAGGAGTGAAACTGTATATTAAAGGGTTGGGATTGAATGTAGACCTTATGTCATTAGAATTATATGACTTTGACTTGATTTTTGGGCATGGATTGGTTAAGCAAACATAAGGTACAAGTGGATTGTTTTACCAAAACAGTGACTCTCCAGGGGGTAGGAAATAAGAATGTTGTATTTAAAGGAGAGAGAAAATTTCTTCCAAATTGTATGATTTCAGTCTTAAGGGCTAGAAGGTTAATGAGGAAGGGTTGTCCTGTTTGGTTAACTCATGTAATATATATAAAAAAAACAAGTATCCACTTCCATGAATAGATGAATTGTTTGATCAGTTAAAGGGTGCTAAGGTATTCTCTAAGATAGATTTAAGGTCGGGGTATCATCAATTGAGAATTAAAGAACAAGATATTTAGAGGACAACATTCAGAACCCGTTATGGACATTACGAGTTCTTAGTGATGCCTTTTGGGTTGACCAATGCACCAACGATGTTCATAGATTTGATGAATCGAGTATTTCCGCCTTACTGGGATCAGTACATGGTGGAATTTATCAATGACATCTTGGTATATTTTAGTTCATATTCAGAGCATGAACAACATTTGGGGGTCGTGTTACGGATTTTGAGGGAGAATAAATTGTATGCAAAGCTGGATAAGTGTGAGTTTTGGCTCAAGGAAGTGGTATTTTTGGGCCATGTGATTTCTGCAGAAGGAATATTCGTGGATCCAAAGAAGGTAGAGGTTGTGTTAAAATGGAGAGGCCTACTAATGTGATAGAAATTTGAAGTTTCTTGGGTCTCGCAGGATATTACCGGAGGTTTATGGAGGGGTTCTCCACCGTAGCACCACCTTTGACCAGACTAACTCGCAAATAAGTCAAATTTGTTTGGTCGGAGGAGTGTGAAGGGAGTTTTCAAGAACTAAAGAAAAGGCTCACTTCTGCTCCTGTGTTGGCCCTTCCATCGGGAACAGAAGGGTTTGCGGTATATAGCGATGTTTCAAAAACAGGTCTGGGATGTGTACTGATGCAACATGATTGTGTAATTGCTTATGTATCCAGACAATTAAAGCCACATGAGGAGAATTATCCAGTTTATGACTTGGAACTTGCAACGGTAGTGTTTGCCCTAAGAATATGGAGACAATTTTTGTATGGGTCACAACTGCAAATCTTCTCAGATCATAAGAGTTTGGAATATTTGATGTCGCAGAAAGAGTTAAACATGCGCCAAAGAAGATGGGTGAAGTTAATAAAAGATTATGATTGTGTGATTGACTATCATCCTGGTAAGGCTAACATTGTAGCAAACGCTTTAAATAGAAAGGGTAAAGTAATTATGAATAACATAGAAATTAAGAGACAAGGAAGTATGGTAGAAATGAGAAAAATGGGTTTGTGGCTAAGTCTCGGTTTTGAAGGGTCATTGTTAGCCAGTTAAAAATCCGATCTGTACTTCGAGATAAAGTTTTGGAGGCTCAACAATTAATGAGAAGGTAAGGAAGGTCAAAGGGAATGTGAACCAGGGTATAAAAAAGTCTTTTCAGGTGTTATCTGATGGACTAATAGCTATGGGAAAACGAATTTATTTGCCCAATAATGAGATCTTTAAAGATGAGGTATTGAGAGAAGCTCATAAATTCCGTTTTGCTACCATCCTGGAAGTACAACGAGGTATAGGGATTTAAGGGAATATTATTGGTGGTCAAATATGAAGAGAGGAATAGCAGAAATTGTGTCGAATTGTGGGATTTGTCAACAAGTGAAGATAGAACACCAGAAACCTACAGGGAAGTTGCAGCTGTTATCAGTTTCCAGAATGGAAATGGGAGGATATCTCTTTGGATTTTGTGATAGGATTACCCAAGGGAAAGAAAGGTAATGATGCCATATGGGTTATTATGGATCGACTAACAAAGTCTTTTGTTTTGCTTATGAGAATGACAGACTCAATGGATAAACTTGCAAAATTGTACATAAATGAAGTGGTCAAACTCCATGGGGTACCAGTATCGATTGTCTTTGACCGAGATCCAAGGTTCACATCGAGACTATGGCCTAGTTCATAATGGGTTTTCGGAACAAAGTTAAATCTAAACACGGCATTTCATCCACAGACGGATGGGCAGTCGGAGAGAACCATTCAAACTCTTGAGGATCTTTTAAGGTCTTGTGTACTGGAAATTGGTGGAAATTGGGAAGATCACTTCCCATTGGTAGAATTTACTTGTAATAGTAGTTATCAAACTACTATTGGTATGGCTCCATTTGAAGCATTGTATGGGCAGAAGTGTCGTACCTCAATTTGTTGGGATGAAATAGGGCAAAGGAAGCTGTGAGGACCCGAAATGGTACAACAGGCAATTGACAGGGTACAGGTGATTAGAAAGAGGATTTAACCATGGAAGTTAAGCCCATCAAGATTTTAGATCGGGATGTAATGATACTAAGGAATAAAAGAGTTACATTGGTGAGAGTATTATGGAGAAACTCACAAATAGAGGAAGAAACGTGGAAAAGAGAGTCTGAGATAGAATAAGTATTTGCATTTATTACCTGAAATAGGTACTTAATTTAATTTCGAGGACGAAATTTCTAATAGGAGGGGAGAATGTAAACCCCGGGAAATAAATGTAAGTGTTAAATTAAAAGAGAAATAAAATAAGTTGAGGGGAGGGTGAAATTGAAATAAATGTAAAGATTATGACTTATAATATAAGAAGAGAACATGTGGGGTAAAAAGTAGCATTTAAAGGAGATGGGGGGCCTAAGTGCAATAAGAGAAATTGAGGAGTATAAATACCTCTTTTTTTTCTCATTTCCAGCAACATGAGATGGGAGAGAGAGAAGTTAGAGAGATGTTAGAGAGAAAAAGATTAGAAGGGGCGGTGCTCCGACATCCATATCTCGGCCGGACACCGTTGGATCGGTCTGAGTTTTGGGTATGTTGTGCACCTAACTGTGGTCTTTAATCTGACCGGAGGGATTGTCAAGAACTAAAGCCGTTTGAGAAATACGATCATCTGAATATTTCTGGAAACCCCCCCTCAAACCCGTCAGAGTCGCCGACCAGTTTCTCCTCTTTCCACCGTTGGATTACACTGAGTTTTTGGTATGTTGTGTTTCTATATAGGATCTACAATGTGACCGTAGAGATGAGCAATATGGTCATCCAAGTGAGAGATATTGATGTTTGAATGCGTTCTGGAATTTGTTGATACACACCTCAACTAGTCTCAGCCGCCAGCTTTCGTTTTCATCTATCTACCGTTGGATCAAGGTGATTCTTTCTTTGTTGTGTGCGCACATAGAGTGACTACATCCTGACCGGAAGGATTTTCCTATTTCTACTCCGGTGGAGTTTTGCATTGTTTTGAAAAAACCCTGCAAAATCTGCTTCTCCGGCCAGTCAGAGCCGCCGGCTGGTTTCTCATCAGTTTACCGTTGGATCAAGCTGAAATTTGGGTATGTGGTGCGTATGAGTGTTATTCATGTGCTGAACGGTGGAGATGAGAATGGTACACTTCAGCAAGGAGATATTGATGCTTAACAGTAGCTCTCCAGTTTAAGGTCAGTCTCCGGTTTAACTCCGATCTTGGTAGATCCAACCGTTGAAATACCCTGAAATTTGAATATGTTTTATATAATGGGTTTTTCTACATATTAACCGTTGGTATTTGATAATTGTCGAGTTAATTGTGATTTATTGCTATTACAATTACTGCTGAGTGCTGTCTTGACAGCAGATTTGTTTGTGTCCTTTATGGGTTCAATGTGTGTTTTCGGTTGGAATTTTGTTGAGGGATTATGTGTTGAAATTTATGATTTCAATGTGTGATTTTGTTGGGATTTTATTGATGGATTATATGCTGAAATTTATGGTTACAATGTGTGGTTTGTTGGGATTTTATTGAATGATTATGTGCTGAAATTTATGGGTTCAATGTGTGTTTTCGGTTGGAATTTTGTTGAGGGATTATGTGTTGAAATTTATGGTTTCAATGTGTGATTTTGTTGAAATAAGTATGGTGACGAATGTGAAATTGAAAATAGAAATATACTGATTTTATGGACAGTGATGTCGCAGGCGGTGCAGTCGGGATTGAACCATCGTCCAGACAAGAACAACCCAGAAGTAGAGCAGGTAGGTGAATTACACCTCTCTTTTTATACGACACGTAAGAAGTATTTTAAGTTGAATATTATTCGAATGTGATAGAGTTTATATTAGATTGTTGAATGCTTAAAGGTGAATAATCGATTGATTAGAGTTTATATTAGATTGTTGAATGCTTAAATGTGAATGAATGATTGATTAGAGTTCATATTAGATTGCTGAATGCTTAAATATGAATATTCGATTGATTAGAGTTTATATTAGATTGTTGAATGCTTAAATGTGAATAATCGATTGATTAGAGTTTATATTAGATTGTTGAATGCTTAAATGTGAATGAATGATTGATTAGCTTCGGCTAATGGCATCCCAATGGATGACCGGCATGAATGATTGATTAGCTTCGGCTAATGGCATCCCAATGGATGACCGGCATGAATGATTGATTAGCTTCGGCTAATGGCATCCCAATGGATGACCGACATGAATGATTGATTAGCCGAGATGAATGATTGATTAGCTTCGGCTAATGGCATCCGAATGGATGGCCGGCATGAATGATTGATTAGCTTCGGCTAATGGCATCCGAATGGATGGCCGGCATGAATGATTGATTAGCTTCGGCTAATGGCATCCGAATGGATGACCGGAATGAATGATTGACTATCTTTGGCTAATGACATTTGAAAAGGATGACCGGGGTGAATGAACGATTAACCTCAGTAAATATGCCTTAAGAGGATAGACGGGTTATTAATTTTGGTTGTGTTGAGAACGATGTTTAAGATTTTGTAGACCCAGGATAATTGGAACTGTTATGGTTTGATCTGTTATTGTTTGACCTGTTACTGTTAGTGCTTGAGACATGTTATTGTCTCGGGACATGTTACTGTTAAATTGATGCATTTATATGCATTACAAGCTATTTGTACCAAGTACATGAAGAAATTATAAATGTTAATGCCTCCTGTAACTGCCAGACCGTTTAGTTACCATTATAATTATCATTAAGTAATTACATTTTCTTAAATGTTTTGTATTGCTGTAGGGACGTCACATCCACGAGATGTCTAAGGAACCCGATACACGGGAATCTACTTTTGCAAGGAACCATGTAGATGCATTCTAAATCACAATGTATTTTGTGTGAATCAATGTACTGAACACATAATTTTTATTAGACCTTTTGTGTAAATTCGTAATGGCTATTAGTAGTATAGGAATGAAACCTCATGTCCATGTATGTATATTTTTAATATGAATTTCTAATTATGCAACCATAATACTACATGTTTATGTAAGATCCACTTTTAATGAAATGTTGATTGTATGGATGGTAATCTGATGATGTGAGGTAATCAGGTTCGCTGATTTCCGGTACCATATGTGTTAGATATACATATTAAAAAAAAAAAAAAAAATCCGGGTCGTTACAGTTGGTATCAGAGCACCTGGTCTTGATCCTGGGGTTCAATGATAATGGCATTGTTGTGATGTTTTGAAAGGTATTATTAGGATGGTTCGAACCAGACAGCAAGCTAGGACTGACCCAACCCTTACATGAGGAAGGGGGGTCGAGTTTACAATATTGAGAATAAAATGATTGGTGATATTACTTTTAACTATAAGGAATAATGGATGTCCTTTAACTAGCAAGGTTAAACTTCTCGACGGGTAGATATGCCTCCAACGGAGGCATTTGAAGGCGAGCGACAAATCAATATATCTCCCTAGTAGCGCCGATGGTTGCGCTGAACATATTTTTAGATTGTGCTTTCATGGAATATATGGTACAGGCTTGGCGGTAAGGATGGCTGCAGGTGCTTCCAGTGTAGCTTCTAGATTAGAGAAGGTCGTTATAATAGTACAATGGGCAAAAGATATATAGGAAATGGGTTGTGAAATATTCTCAAGAGAGGAGGATTCATGATTTAACACCTTTTGCCTCCACCTATTTTCCACGAAGCACCACAGAGTAGATGTATTTAGTGATGGACTAAGATAATAACTGAGAATGATAATGATAGCTATGCAACTTCATTCTGTGCGGGATTTGGTAAGGCTGCTCAGGGTATGGAAAGTGTCAGAGGTGTGAGCAAAGAAACCCGAGGGATTGTTCTATGATGCCAGGAAGATGCTACATCAGCAAAGGAGAGGGACATCGATGGAAGGAGTGCCCACATATGGGTAGAGGTTGTTATTATTGTGGGTACATGAGTCATCAGAAAAAGTATTGTCCTCATAGGGCTAACAAGGGAAACCAAAGTCATAGGACCGATGTTGGGAGTTAGCAATAGACAGATTATGGTTGATCAACCTGCTAGACTTACCTCATCAGGGATAAGTGTTACTCGAGGGAGGTCCAGGTTTCAAGAGGGAAGATTTCAAGGTCAGGTATATCATATGACTCAAGAGGATGTGGGAGTTATGCCTGATGTTGTGACAGGTACTGTAATATTCCACATTGGCAGGTGAGGGAGTGGTAGCTGGCCTTATTAAGAGTGCTGGTTGCTAACTTTTCATATGCGTTTTGGGGCGTCAAGCCCAGAAGTGGGCTCGCGTCACCAGAAACAAAACCGTGAGGGCGGTAAGGCCCAAAACGGACAATATATTACAGGTTGGGTCGTGCTGTTACAGGTAAAATACAGTTAAATACAATGCAAGATTATACTTTAATTGATTCTGGGGCTAGTCATCCATTTGTATTATGTAGAATTGTGGAATGATTGCATGTGGTGCCTCACAAGTTGCGAATAGGGTGACAATTAGTACCCCTTTAGAAGAAAGCATGAACACTGATGATATCTATAGAGGAGTGAAACTGTATATTAAAGGGTTGGGATTGAATGTAGACCTTATGTCATTAGAATTATATGACTTTGACTTGATTTTTGGGCATGGATTGGTTAAGCAAACATAAGGTACAAGTGGATTGTTTTACCAAAACAGTGACTCTCCAGGGGGTAGGAAATAAGAATGTTGTATTTAAAGGAGAGAGAAAATTTCTTCCAAATTGTATGATTTCAGTCTTAAGGGCTAGAAGGTTAATGAGGAAGGGTTGTCCTGTTTGGTTAACTCATGTAATATATATAAAAAAAACAAGTATCCACTTCCATGAATAGATGAATTGTTTGATCAGTTAAAGGGTGCTAAGGTATTCTCTAAGATAGATTTAAGGTCGGGGTATCATCAATTGAGAATTAAAGAACAAGATATTTAGAGGACAACATTCAGAACCCGTTATGGACATTACGAGTTCTTAGTGATGCCTTTTGGGTTGACCAATGCACCAGCGATGTTCATAGATTTGATGAATCGAGTATTTCCGCCTTACTGGGATCAGTACATGGTGGAATTTATCAATGACATCTTGGTATATTTTAGTTCATATTCAGAGCATGAACAACATTTGGGGGTCGTGTTACGGATTTTGAGGGAGAATAAATTGTATGCAAAGCTGGATAAGTGTGAGTTTTGGCTCAAGGAAGTGGTATTTTTGGGCCATGTGATTTCTGCAGAAGGAATATTCGTGGATCCAAAGAAGGTAGAGGTTGTGTTAAAATGGAGAGGCCTACTAATGTGATAGAAATTTGAAGTTTCTTGGGTCTCGCAGGATATTACCGGAGGTTTATGGAGGGGTTCTCCACCGTAGCACCACCTTTGACCAGACTAACTCGCAAATAAGTCAAATTTGTTTGGTCGGAGGAGTGTGAAGGGAGTTTTCAAGCTAAAGAAAAGGCTCACTTCTGCTCCTGTGTTGGCCCTTCCATCGGGAACAGAAGGGTTTGCGGTATATAGCGATGTTTCAAAAACAGGTCTGGGATGTGTACTGATGCAACATGATTGTGTAATTGCTTATGTATCCAGACAATTAAAGCCACATGAGGAGAATTATCCAGTTTATGACTTGGAACTTGCAACGGTAGTGTTTGCCCTAAGAATATGGAGACAATTTTTGTATGGGTCACAACTGCAAATCTTCTCAGATCATAAGAGTTTGGAATATTTGATGTCGCAGAAAGAGTTAAACATGCGCCAAAGAAGATGGGTGAAGTTAATAAAAGATTATGATTGTGTGATTGACTATCATCCTGGTAAGGCTAACATTGTAGCAAACGCTTTAAATAGAAAGGGTAAAGTAATTATGAATAACATAGAAATTAAGAGACAAGGAAGTATGGTAGAAATGAGAAAAATGGGTTTGTGGCTAAGTCTCGGTTTTGAAGGGTCATTGTTAGCCAGTTAAAAATCCGATCTGTACTTCGAGATAAAGTTTTGGAGGCTCAACAATTAATGAGAAGGTAAGGAAGGTCAAAGGGAATGTGAACCAGGGTATAAAAAAAGTCTTTTCAGGTGTTATCTGATGGACTAATAGCTATGGGAAAACGAATTTATTTGCCCAATAATGAGATCTTTAAAGATGAGGTATTGAGAGAAGCTCATAAATTCCGTTTTGCTACCATCCTGGAAGTACAACGAGGTATAGGGATTTAAGGGAATATTATTGGTGGTCAAATATGAAGAGAGGAATAGCAGAAATTGTGTCGAATTGTGGGATTTGTCAACAAGTGAAGATAGAACACCAGAAACCTACAGGGAAGTTGCAGCTGTTATCAGTTTCCAGAATGGAAATGGGAGAATATCTCTTTGGATTTTGTGATAGGATTACCCAAGGGAAAGAAGGTAATGATGCCATATGGGTTATTATGGATCGACTAACAAAGTCTTTTGTTTTTGCCTATGAGAACGACAGACTCAATGGATAAACTTGCAAAATTGTACATAAATGAAGTGGTCAAACTCCATGGGGTACCAGTATCGATTGTCTTTGACCGAGATCCAAGGTTCACATCGAGACTATGGCCTAGTTCATAATGGGTTTTCGGAACAAAGTTAAATCTAAACACGGCATTTCATCCACAGACGGATGGGCAGTCGGAGAGAACCATTCAAACTCTTGAGGATCTTTTAAGGTCTTGTGTACTGGAAATTGGTGGAAATTGGGAAGATCACTTCCCATTGGTAGAATTTACTTGTAATAGTAGTTATCAAACTACTATTGGTATGGCTCCATTTGAAGCATTGTATGGGCGGAAGTGTCGTACCTCAATTTGTTGGGATGAAATAGGGCAAAGGAAGCTGTGAGGACCCGAAATGGTACAACAGGCAATTGACAGAGTACAGGTGATTAGAAAGAGGATTTAACCATGGAAGTTAAGCCCATCAAGATTTTAGATCGGGATGTAATGATACTAAGGAATAAGAGAGTTACATTGGTGAGAGTATTATGGAGAAACTCACAAATAGAGGAAGAAACGTGGAAAAGAGAGTCTGAGATAGAATAAGTATTTGCATTTATTACCTGAAATAGGTACTTAATTTAATTTCGAGGACGAAATTTCTAATAGGAGGGGAGAATGTAAACCCCGGGAAATAAATGTAAGTGTTAAATTAAAAGAGAAATAAAATAAGTTGAGGGGAGGGGGAAATTGAAATAAATGTAAGATTATGACTTATAATATAAGAAGAGAACATGTGGGGTAAAAAGTAGCATTTAAAGGAGATGGGGGGGCCTAAGTGCAATAAGAGAAATTGAGGAGTATAAATACCTCTTTTTTTTCTCATTTCCAGCAACATGAGATGGGAGAGAGAGAAGTTAGAGAGATGTTAGAGAGAAAAAGATTAGAAGGGGCGGTGCTCCGACATCCATATCTCGGCCGGACACCGTTGGATCGGTCTGAGTTTTGGGTATGTTGTGCACCTAACTGTGGTCTTTAATCTGACCGGAGGGATTGTCAAGAACTAAAGCCGTTTGAGAAATACGATCATCTGAATATTTCTGGAAACCCCCCTCAAACCCGTCAGAGTCGCCGACCAGTTTCTCCTCTTTCCACCGTTGGATTACACTGAGTTTTTGGTATGTTGTGTTTCTATATAGGATCTACAATGTGACCGTAGAGATGAGCAATATGGTCATCCAAGTGAGAGATATTGATGTTTGAATGCGTTCTGGAATTTGTTGATACACACCTCAACTAGTCTCAGCCGCCAGCTTTCGTTTTCATCTATCTACCGTTGGATCAAGGTGATTCTTTCTTTGTTGTGTGCGCACATAGAGTGACTACATCCTGACCGGAAGGATTTTCCTATTTCTACTCCGGTGGAGTTTTGCATTGTTTTGAAAAAACCCTGCAAAATCTGCTTCTCCGGCCAGTCAGAGCCGCCGGCTGGTTTCTCATCAGTTTACCGTTGGATCAAGCTGAAATTTGGGTATGTGGTGCGTATGAGTGTTATTCATGTGCTGAACGGTGGAGATGAGAATGGTACACTTCAGCAAGGAGATATTGATGCTTAACAGTAGCTCTCCAGTTTAAGGTCAGTCTCCGGTTTAACTCCGATCTTGGTAGATCCAACCGTTGAAATACCCTGAAATTTGAATATGTTTTATATAATGGGTTTTCTACATATTAACCGTTGGTATTTGATAATTGTCGAGTTAATTGTGATTTATTGCTATTACAATTACTGCTGAGTGCTGTCTTGACAGCAGATTTGTTTGTGTCCTTATATGGGTTCAATGTGTGTTTTCGGTTGGAATTTTGTTGAGGGATTATGTGTTGAAATTTATGATTTCAATGTGTGATTTTGTTGGGATTTTATTGATGGATTATATGCTGAAATTTATGGTTACAATGTGTGGTTTGTTGGGATTTTATTGAATGATTATGTGCTGAAATTTATGGGTTCAATGTGTGTTTTCGGTTGGAATTTTGTTGAGGGATTATGTGTTGAAATTTATGGTTTCAATGTGTGATTTTGTTGAAATAAGTATGGTGACGAATGTGAAATTGAAAATAGAAATATACTGATTTTATGGACAGTGATGTCGCAGGCGGTGCAGTCGGGATTGAACCATCGTCCAGACAAGAACAACCCAGAAGTAGAGCAGGTAGGTGAATTACACCTCTCTTTTTATACGACACGTAAGAAGTATTTTAAGTTGAATATTATTCGAATGTGATAGAGTTTATATTAGATTGTTGAATGCTTAAAGGTGAATAATCGATTGATTAGAGTTTATATTAGATTGCTGAATGCTTAAATGTGAATAATCGATTGATTAGAGTTCATATTAGATTGCTGAATGCTTAAATATGAATATTCGATTGATTAGAGTTTATATTAGATTGTAGAATGCTTAAATGTGAATATCGATTGATTAGAGTTTATATTAGATTGTTGAATGCTTAAATGTGAATGAATGATTGATTAGCTTCGGCTAATGGCATCCCAATGGATGACCGGCAGGAATGATTGATTAGCTTCGGCTAATGGCATCCAAATGGATGGCCGGCATGAATGATTGATTAGCTTCGGCTAATGGCATCCCAATGGATGACCGGCAGGAATGATTGATTAGCTTCGGCTAATGGCATCCGAATGGATGGCCGGCATGAATGATTGATTAGCTTCGGCTAATGGCATCCGAATGGATGGCCGGCATGAATGATTGATTAGCTTCGGCTAATGGCATCCGAATGGATGGCCGGCATGAATGATTGATTAGCTTCGGCTAATGGCATCCAAATGGATGACCGGAATGAATGATTGACTATCTTTGGCTAATGATATTTGAAAAGGATGACCGGGGTGAATGAACGATTAACCTCAGTAAATATGCCTTAAGAGGATAGACGGGTTATTAATTTTGGTTGTGTTGAGAACGATGTTTAAGATTTTGTAGACCCAGGATGATTGGAACTGTTATGGTTGGATCTGTTACTGTTTGACCTGTTACTGTTAGTGCTTGAGACATGTTATTGTCTCGGGACATGTTACTGTTAAATTGATGCATTTATATGCATTACAAGCTATTTGTACCAAGTACATGAAGAAATTATAAATGTTAATGCCTCCTGTAACTGCCAGACCGTTTAGTTACCATTATAATTATCATTAAGTAATTACATTTTCTTAAATGTTTTGTATTGCTGTAGGGACGTCACATCCACGAGATGTCTAAGGAACCCGATACACGGGAATCTACTTTTGCAAGGAACCATGTAGATGCATTCTAAATCACAATGTATTTTGTGTGAATCAATGTACTGAACACATAATTTTTATTAGACCTTTTTGTGTAAATTCGTAATGGCTATTAGTAGTATAGGAATGAAACCTCATGTCCATGTATGTATATTTTTAATATGAATTTCTAATTATGCAACCATAATACTACATGTTTATGTAAGATCCACTTTTAATGAAATGTTGATTGTATGGATGGTAATCTGATGATGTGAGGTAATCAGGTTCGCTGATTTCCGGTACCATATGTGTTAGATATACATATTAAAAAAAAAAAAAAAAAAAATCCGGGTCGTTACAGTTGGTATCAGAGCACCTGGTCTTGATCCTGGGGTTCAATGATAATGGCATTGTTGTGATGATTTTGAAAGGTATTATAGGATGGTTCGAACCAGACAGCAAGCTAGGACTGACCCAACCCTTACATGAGGAAGGGGGGTCGAGTTTACAATATGACTGTATGAAGCGGATTCCGTGGTAGATATTACATTTTATATACCCGCAATATTGGTTCATTCCGAGAAAAGAGAACCAACAGGAGGTCAGGAAAATTCTACTTCTCGACGGGTAGATATGCCTCCAACGGAGGCATTTGAAGGCGAGCGACAAATCAATATATATCTCCCTAGTAGCGCCGATGGTTGCGCTGAACATATTTTTAGATTGTGCTTTCATGGAATATATGGTACAGGCTTGGCGGTAAGGATGGCTGCAGGTGCTTCCAGTGTAGCTTCTAGATTAGAGAAGGTCGTTATAATAGTACAATGGGCAAAAGATATATAGGAAATGGGTTGTGAAATATTCTCAAGAGAGGAGGATTCAGGATTTAACACCTTTTGCCTCCACCTATTTTCCACGAAGCACCACAGAGTAGATGTATTTAGTGATGGACTAAGATAATAACTGAGAATGATAATGATAGCTATGCAACTTCATTCTGTGCGGGATTTGGTAAGGCTGCTCAGGGTATGGAAAGTGTTAGAGGTGTGAGCAAAGAAACCCGAGGGATTGTTCTACGATGCCAGGAAGATGCTACATCAGCAAAGGAGGACATCGATGGAAAGAGTGCCCACATATGGGTAGAGGTTGTTATTATTGTGGGTACATGAGTCATCAGAAGAAGTATTATCCTCATAGGGCTAACAAGGGAAACCAAAGTCACAGGACCGATGTTGGGAGTTAGCAACAGACAGATTATGGTTGATCGACCTGCTAGACTTACCTCGTCAGGAATAAGTGTTACTCGAGGGAGGTCCAGGTTTCAAGAGGGAAGATTTCAAGGTCAGGAATATCATATGACTCAAGAGGATGTGGGAGTTATGCCTGATGTTGTGACAGGTGCTGTAATATTCCACATTGGCAGGTGAGAGAGTGGTAGCTGGCCTATTTAAGAGTGCTGGTTGCTAACTTTTCATACGCGTTTTGGGGCGTCAAGCCCAGAAGTGGGCTCGCGTCACCAGGAACAAAACCATGAGGGCGGTAAGGCCCAAAACGGACAATATATTACAGGTTGGGCCGGGCTGTTACAGGTAAAATACAGTTAAATACAATGCAAGATTATACTTTAATTGATTCTGGGGCTAGTCATCCATTTGTATTATGTAGAATTGTGGAATGATTGCATGTGGTGCCTCACAAGTTGCGAATAGGGTGACAATTAGTACCCCTTTAGAAGAAAGCATGAACACTGATGATATCTATAGAGGAGTGAAACTGTATATTAAAGGGTTGGGATTGAATGTAGACCTTATGTCATTAGAATTATATGACTTTGACTTGATTTTTGGGCATGGATTGGTTAAGCAAACATAAGGTACAAGTGGATTGTTTTACCAAAACAGTGACTCTCCAGGGGGTAGGAAATAAGAATGTTGTATTTAAAGGAGAGAGAAAATTTCTTCCAAATTGTATGATTTCAGTCTTAAGGGCTAGAAGGTTAATGAGGAAGGGTTGTCCTGTTTGGTTAACTCATGTAATATATAAAAAAAAAACAAGTATCCACTTCCATGAATAGATGAATTGTTTGATCAGTTAAAGGGTGCTAAGGTATTCTCTAAGATAGATTTAAGGTCGGGGTATCATCAATTGAGAATTAAAGAACAAGATATTTAGAGGACAACATTCAGAACCCGTTATGGACATTACGAGTTCTTAGTGATGCCTTTTGGGTTGACCAATGCACCAGCGATGTTCATAGATTTGATGAATCGAGTATTTCCGCCTTACTGGGATCAGTACATGGTGGAATTTATCAATGACATCTTGGTATATTTTAGTTCATATTCAGAGCATGAACAACATTTGGGGGTCGTGTTACGGATTTTGAGGGAGAATAAATTGTATGCAAAGCTGGATAAGTGTGAGTTTTGGCTCAAGGAAGTGGTATTTTTGGGCCATGTGATTTCTGCAGAAGGAATATTCGTGGATCCAAAGAAGGTAGAGGTTGTGTTAAAATGGGAGAGGCCTACTAATGTGATAGAAATTTGAAGTTTCTTGGGTCTCGCAGGATATTACCGGAGGTTTATGGAGGGGTTCTCCACCGTAGCACCACCTTTGACCAGACTAACTCGCAAATAAGTCAAATTTGTTTGGTCGGAGGAGTGTGAAGGGAGTTTTCAAGAACTAAAGAAAAGGCTCACTTCTGCTCCTGTGTTGGCCCTTCCATCGGGAACAGAAGGGTTTGCGGTATATAGCGATGTTTCAAAAACAGGTCTGGGATGTGTACTGATGCAACATGATTGTGTAATTGCTTATGTATCCAGACAATTAAAGCCACATGAGGAGAATTATCCAGTTTATGACTTGGAACTTGCAACGGTAGTGTTTGCCCTAAGAATATGGAGACAATTTTTGTATGGGTCACAACTGCAAATCTTCTCAGATCATAAGAGTTTGGAATATTTGATGTCGCAGAAAGAGTTAAACATGCGCCAAAGAAGATGGGTGAAGTTAATAAAAGATTATGATTGTGTGATTGACTATCATCCTGGTAAGGCTAACATTGTAGCAAACGCTTTAAATAGAAAGGGTAAAGTAATTATGAATAACATAGAAATTAAGAGACAAGGAAGTATGGTAGAAATGAGAAAAATGGGTTTGTGGCTAAGTCTCGGTTTTGAAGGGTCATTGTTAGCCAGTTAAAAATCCGATCTGTACTTCGAGATAAAGTTTTGGAGGCTCAACAATTAATGAGAAGGTAAGGAAGGTCAAAGGGAATGTGAACCAGGGTATAAAAAAGTCTTTTCAGGTGTTATCTGATGGACTAATAGCTATGGGAAAACGAATTTATTTGCCCAATAATGAGATCTTTAAAGATGAGGTATTGAGAGAAGCTCATAAATTCCGTTTTGCTACCATCCTGGAAGTACAACGAGGTATAGGGATTTAAGGGAATATTATTGGTGGTCAAATATGAAGAGAGGAATAGCAGAAATTGTGTCGAATTGTGGGATTTGTCAACAAGTGAAGATAGAACACCAGAAACCTACAGGGAAGTTGCAGCTGTTATCAGTTTCCAGAATGGAAATGGGAGGATATCTCTTTGGATTTTGTGATAGGATTACCCAAGGGAAAGAAAGGTAATGATGCCATATGGGTTATTATGGATCGACTAACAAAGTCTTTTGTTTTTGCCTATGAGAACGACAGACTCAATGGATAAACTTGCAAAATTGTACATAAATGAAGTGGTCAAACTCCATGGGGTACCAGTATCGATTGTCTTTGACCGAGATCCAAGGTTCACATCGAGACTATGGCCTAGTTCATAATGGGTTTTCGGAACAAAGTTAAATCTAAACACGGCATTTCATCCACAGACGGATGGGCAGTCGGAGAGAACCATTCAAACTCTTGAGGATCTTTTAAGGTCTTGTGTACTGGAAATTGGTGGAAATTGGGAAGATCACTTCCCATTGGTAGAATTTACTTGTAATAGTAGTTATCAAACTACTATTGGTATGGCTCCATTTGAAGCATTGTATGGGCGGAAGTGTCGTACCTCAATTTGTTGGGATGAAATAGGGCAAAGGAAGCTGTGAGGACCCGAAATGGTACAACAGGCAATTGACAGAGTACAGGTGATTAGAAAGAGAATTTAACCATGGAAGTTAAGCCCATCAAGATTTTAGATCGGGATGTAATGATACTAAGGAATAAGAGAGTTACATTGGTGAGAGTATTATGGAGAAACTCACAAATAGAGGAAGAAACGTGGAAAAGAGAGTCTGAGATAGAATAAGTATTTGCATTTATTACCTGAAATAGGTACTTAATTTAATTTCGAGGACGAAATTTCTAATAGGAGGGGAGAATGTAAACCCCGGGAAATAAATGTAAGTGTTAAATTAAAAGAGAAATAAAATAAGTTGAGGGGAGGGTGAAATTGAAATAAATGTAAAGATTATGACTTATAATATAAGAAGAGAACATGTGGGGTAAAAAGTAGCATTTAAAGGAGATGGGGGGCCTAAGTGCAATAAGAGAAATTGAGGAGTATAAATACCTCTTTTTTTTTCTCATTTCCAGCAACATGAGATGGGAGAGAGAGAAGTTAGAGAGATGTTAGAGAGAAAAAGATTAGAAGGGGCGGTGCTCCGACATCCATATCTCGGCCGGACACCGTTGGATCGGTCTGAGTTTTGGGTATGTTGTGCACCTAACTGTGGTCTTTAATCTGACCGGAGGGATTGTCAAGAACTAAAGCCGTTTGAGAAATACGATCATCTGAATATTTCTGGAAACCCCCCTCAAACCCGTCAGAGTCGCCGACCAGTTTCTCCTCTTTCCACCGTTGGATTACACTGAGTTTTTGGTATGTTGTGTTTCTATATAGGATCTACAATGTGACCGTAGAGATGAGCAATATGGTCATCCAAGTGAGAGATATTGATGTTTGAATGCGTTCTGGAATTTGTTGATACACACCTCAACTAGTCTCAGCCGCCAGCTTTCGTTTTCATCTATCTACCGTTGGATCAAGGTGATTCTTTCTTTGTTGTGTGCGCACATAGAGTGACTACATCCTGACCGGAAGGATTTTCCTATTTCTACTCCGGTGGAGTTTTGCATTGTTTTGAAAAAACCCTGCAAAATCTGCTTCTCCGGCCAGTCAGAGCCGCCGGCTGGTTTCTCATCAGTTTACCGTTGGATCAAGCTGAAATTTGGGTATGTGGTGCGTATGAGTGTTATTCATGTGCTGAACGGTGGAGATGAGAATGGTACACTTCAGCAAGGAGATATTGATGCTTAACAGTAGCTCTCCAGTTTAAGGTCAGTCTCCGGTTTAACTCCGATCTTGGTAGATCCAACCGTTGAAATACCCTGAAATTTGAATATGTTTTATATAATGGGTTTTTCTACATATTAACCGTTGGTATTTGATAATTGTCGAGTTAATTGTGATTTATTGCTATTACAATTACTGCTGAGTGCTGTCTTGACAGCAGATTTGTTTGTGTCCTTATATGGGTTCAATGTGTGTTTTCGGTTGGAATTTTGTTGAGGGATTATGTGTTGAAATTTATGATTTCAATGTGTGATTTTGTTGGGATTTTATTGATGGATTATATGCTGAAATTTATGGTTACAATGTGTGGTTTGTTGGGATTTTATTGAATGATTATGTGCTGAAATTTATGGGTTCAATGTGTGTTTTCGGTTGGAATTTTGTTGAGGGATTATGTGTTGAAATTTATGGTTTCAATGTGTGATTTTGTTGAAATAAGTATGGTGACGAATGTGAAATTGAAAATAGAAATATACTGATTTTATGGACAGTGATGTCGCAGGCGGTGCAGTCGGGATTGAACCATCGTCCAGACAAAAACAACCCAGAAGTAGAGCAGGTAGGTGAATTACACCTCTCTTTTTATACGACACGTAAGAAGTATTTTAAGTTGAATATTATTCGAATGTGATAGAGTTTATATTAGATTGTTGAATGCTTAAAGGTGAATAATCGATTGATTAGAGTTTATATTAGATTGCTGAATGCTTAAATGTGAATAATCGATTGATTAGAGTTCATATTAGATTGCTGAATGCTTAAATATGAATATTCGATTGATTAGAGTTTATATTAGATTGTAGAATGCTTAAATGTGAATATCGATTGATTAGAGTTTATATTAGATTGTTGAATGCTTAAATGTGAATGAATGATTGATTAGCTTCGGCTAATGGCATCCCAATGGATGACCGGCAGGAATGATTGATTAGCTTCGGCTAATGGCATCCAAATGGATGGCCGGCATGAATGATTGATTAGCTTCGGCTAATGGCATCCCAATGGATGACCGGCAGGAATGATTGATTAGCTTCGGCTAATGGCATCCGAATGGATGGCCGGCATGAATGATTGATTAGCTTCGGCTAATGGCATCCGAATGGATGGCCGGCATGAATGATTGATTAGCTTCGGCTAATGGCATCCGAATGGATGGCCGGCATGAATGATTGATTAGCTTCGGCTAATGGCATCCAAATGGATGACCGGAATGAATGATTGACTATCTTTGGCTAATGATATTTGAAAAGGATGACCGGGGTGAATGAACGATTAACCTCAGTAAATATGCCTTAAGAGGATAGACGGGTTATTAATTTTGGTTGTGTTGAGAACGATGTTTAAGATTTTGTAGACCCAGGATGATTGGAACTGTTATGGTTGGATCTGTTACTGTTTGACCTGTTACTGTTAGTGCTTGAGACATGTTATTGTCTCGGGACATGTTACTGTTAAATTGATGCATTTATATGCATTACAAGCTATTTGTACCAAGTACATGAAGAAATTATAAATGTTAATGCCTCCTGTAACTGCCAGACCGTTTAGTTACCATTATAATTATCATTAAGTAATTACATTTTCTTAAATGTTTTGTATTGCTGTAGGGACGTCACATCCACGAGATGTCTAAGGAACCCGATACACGGGAATCTACTTTTGTAAGGAACCATGTAGATGCATTCTAAATCACAATGTATTTTGTGTGAATCAATGTACTGAACACATAATTTTTATTAGACCTTTTTGTGTAAATTCGTAATGGCTATTAGTAGTATAGGAATGAAACCTCATGTCCATGTATGTATATTTTTAATATGAATTTCTAATTATGCAACCATAATACTACATGTTTATGTAAGATCCACTTTTAATGAAATGTTGATTGTATGGATGGTAATCTGATGATGTGAGGTAATCAGGTTCGCTGATTTCCGGTACCATATGTGTTAGATATACATATTAAAAAAAAAAAAAAAAAAAAAAATCCGGGTCGTTACAACAAGAATCTTTTCTCGATACCATGAGATTCTCATATCTAGACAATCAAAATAAATCATGAAGCTCAATCCAAAATTAACATAATATGAAAAGATTATATTGAAAAAAAAGAGTGATTATATATATATAAAGAATCATTGTGCACAATATTACAATCCATATTAGATTATGTTTGTTTACAATAAAATCAAGAGGAGATTTATTTTTTCTTTAATTTAATTTATGGTTCTACAAGATATTGGGAATAAGATGTGAATTTTGTTTTCTTTGAATATTACCTATATTTACCTTAGTGATGATGCTCCAAAATTCAAAATGCTTGTGATAGGTATTGGTTTCCTTCTCTTTTGGAGATAATGGTCAATGAACCCGATAGAGGTTAGTAGGTTAATGACTCGTACTAAGAGCAATGCTGAGTTTCTAACCGAAGTTAATGAAGTCCTGAGTCATCACAAAACTAGCGTCAACCACATTACCACCACCATGCAAGTTGTCCTTTCCGAACTCCAAGCATTACGTGTTAGCCGTAATGGTATTGAGTTTGATCCCTTTTCCTCCACCAAACCTTCACATTGATACCAACTCGCACAAATACCATATCCAACTAGTAATATCCCAAACAATCGCCACCATCCAACCCCGCTAAAATTATCATTTCCACCCTTTAAAGGCATTGACGTTATTGGATAACTCTTCAAAGTCGAACAATACTTCAATTTTGTGAGTATCACAGCTCCACAATAGGTTCATCTAGTTTATTTCCATCTAGATGAACACATATTGCAATGGTATCATTGATACACCAAGTACACATGACCATCTTCTTGGGATGAATTTAAATAGGCCATCCTCCATCGTTTTGGTCCGACGGACTATGATGACCCCTCTAAGGCATTATCCCATCTCAAACAAAACTTTACGGTGATTGAGTATCAAGAAGCTTTTGAAAGATTATCCCATCGTGTTGATGGCCTATCACATAATTTTCTTATTGACAATTTTATTATAGGACTCAAGGATGAAGTACAACTTAAGGTCTGACTTAAACAATTATGTACCATTTTGGATGCCATTAATACGACCAGATTAGTGAAATATCACAACCAATTGCAACGCAGACCAACGCCTCCCTTTCAACACCAGAATTCATCAGCTCTTCCATGAATATCACCAAGTCCAACGATATATCTTATTGGTCCCCCCCACTTTAAAGATGTCAATCATACCAGGTACACCAACTATCCCGATCCAATGTATTACGGGGCAAGAAGCAGAAGCACGAGCATGATAGGAAAAAGGGTTGTCCTATTATTGCAATGAGAAATTTGTTTCGGGACATCATTAAGAAATCCCAATTCTTTATGATGGAAGACACTGAAACTATAGTTAAGGAACCAGGCGATTTATGAAAGATAATACACCTCCGGAAATTCTCCTAGAAATTTCCTTCCACAAAATAGTAGGTACGTCCCACCAGTAGACCTTGCGAGTACATGGTAGAATGAAGAATAAAAACATTACCATTTTAATCAATGGTGGAAGCACTCATAACTTCTTGGATCTGTCAGTTGTCACCAAGTTTGGATTGCTGGTAGTTTGGGACAAACCGCTTCAGGTCATGGTCAGTAACAGAGAAAAGATTGATTGTTCTCAGCCTTGTTTGGCTCTTACTCTAATCATCCAAGATCATCCAATTATGGCATATTTTTATGTGTTACTAGTTGTTGCGTGTTAAGCTATTTTGGGAGTACAGTGGTTGGAGATGTTAGGTCCGATTGAAACTGACTATCGATAGTTAACAATGACCTTTACACAAGCTAGTAAAACTCAAACTTTTAACGGAATAAAAAGTTCTCCTCTTGCTTCTTTATCCAACAACGAACTACAACATATGAAAGGAATGAGATTTTTTATTGCATATGGTACCCAGTTCACCCGTAGAGGAATCCATTTCCCTTCTCATAGATATGACCCAGTAATTGACAGATTTTTCACATGTTCTTAACACACCAATATAGCTACCACCAGTGCACACACAAGACCAACAAATTTTGCTTCAACCTATCGGTACTCATCAATGTGTGTCCCTATCGATACTCATTTTACCACAAGAAAGAGATCAAAAAAATGGTACATGACTTTCTTGACTTGGGCTTTATTCGACACAACCATAGGTCTTTTTCTTTGCTTGTGCTTCTTGTAAAAAAATTAGAAGGATCATGGAACTTTTGTATTGACTACCAAGCTTTTAATAAAATTACAATAAAAAACAAGTATACAATATCTATCATTGACAAATTGCTTGATGAATTACATGGTGCAAGATATTTCACCAAGCTAGATTCACACGTAGGGTATCAGCAAATTCATGTCCATCCTGACAATATACATAAGATGACCTTCTGTACTCATGAAGGGCACTGCGAATTCATGGTTATACCTTTCAGTCACAAGAACGCCTCATCCACCTTCCAAATCCTTATGAATGATGTATTCCATCCACATCTCAAGAAATTATTGTTTTTTATGATATCTTGGTATACAGTAAGAACTGGATGAACCACATACGACATTTGTGAATGTATTGGAAATTTTATCAGTTAATTGCTTGTTGGCAAAACAGCCAAAATGCAAGGTTGGAGTTCTACAAGTCAAATACTTAGATCATCTCATCTCTTTGGACGAAGTCGTCTTTAACCCAACAAAAATCTGAGTTGTTCTAGACTGGCCAACTCTAAGTAATGCTCGTGGAGTCCTTGGCTTAGTAGGGTATTATAGAAAGTTCATTCGTGGATTTGCTATCATCACTGCTCCATTAACATGTTTGTTGACAAAGTAAGCATTTCATTGGACACTTGAGACTGGACAACTTTTCATCATATGAAGAAAACCCTCACTTCCCCTCTAATTTTGCAACTACCAGACTTCTTCATTCTCTTTGTTGTTGAATGTGATACTTCGAGTGTGGGACTTGGTATCATTCTCACACAACACAGTCAACCAATTTCCTTTTACAACGAGGCACTCAAGGTTCCTTTTACATTAAGTTGGAGACCTCTCTTCCATCTAGTTGTTTCAAGCATGAGGGAATTTAGTACAAAACTAGGAGGTTATTCTTGAGTCCTAATTCCTCCCTATTTCCTACTATTATGAAAAGGCTCATTCAATGTCTATTGGTGGACATTTTGGCTACCATAAAACATGAATCATCTCAAAACTTGTTTTGTACGACCTAGAATGCAATCATCGATCAAGAAGTTCATCTGCGAATACAAAATCTGCCAACGTTGCAAATCAAATAATTTCAGACTCGTTGGTTGTTACAACCATTATAGTTACCGAAGGAAGTATGGAATGAAGTATTGATGGATTTCATTGACAGATTTTCACCATCCCAAGGCCATATTGTCATCATGGTTGTTGTGGATCGCTTGTTAAAATATGCACACTTCATAGCAATCAAACATCCATACACGGTTGTTTCAGTAGCAAAAGCCTTTGTCTGAAGAGTTGTTTGCATGCACGGTGTTTTGATATTAATTGTTAGCGATCATGATCGTATATTTATTAGTGCTTTCTATAAAAAAAAATTCAATTACAGGGGAAAAAACTTTGTATGAGCTCTAGCTACCATCCTCAAACTAAAGGACAAATTGAAGTAGTCAATTGCACCTTGGAGCAATACCTGCGGTGTTTTACGTGTGATCAACCTCGGAAGTGGGTTGATTGGATTCCTTGGGCAGAATACAACTATAACACAACCACCCACACTTCCATAGGAGTATGCCCTTTTGAGATCATGTATGGTACAACTCCCCCAACTTTACTATCTAATGTTCCTAGCATAACTCGTGTTCAAGTTGTGGATGAGTTTTTGCGCACAAAAGAGGAGATCTTGTGTGAGTTACGCCACAACTTAATCGCTTCTCTTGACCACATAAAATCTTAGGCGGACCAACATCGTCGAGACCTTCCCTACAGTGTTGGTGAGTATGTTTATCTCAAACCATCATACCATCAAAAATCGATGGTCTTTCGCAGATCCCTCAAGCTCGCACCTTGATTTTTTGGACCATTTAAGATTCTTGCTCGTATTGGACTTGTGGCCTACAAGTTGGAGTTACCTATTGGTTTCTTAATTCATGATGTTTTTCATGTTAGCCTTTTGAGAAATACTTGGGTATAGTGTTCCCGTTTACTCTGCCGCCAGTTAATTCGAATTCAATAATTCTTCCACAACCTGAAATCATATTGGCTTCTCGTGTTATTAACAAGGGGAACTATCGTCCTAAAAAGAAGTGTTTGTCAAGTGGTTACATGCACCACCGGAGGATGCAACATGGGAAAATCAACTTCATTTTGCCACGATGTATCCAAATTTTCTCTTTGAAGACAATGAGCCTTCAAGGTGTGGGGAATGATAGGTACTAGCTTCATTCTTTTTTGGAGATCATAGAGATAATGGGTCAATGGACCTAGTAGAGGTCAGATGTTTTGAATTCAGAGCATTATTGTGTTAGTTACTAGTGACTTTCTTCTCTTTTGGTGTCATTTTGTTAGTGGGTAATTGTTTCTGGTTTTCAAGAGATTATGGCTGACCACTTGTTACTTGTAAGCCTATAAAAGGCTTTTTGAAATTCAATGAAAGATATGAAATGTATTATCTAGCAAACATCTCTCTCTCTCTAATTCTTTCCCTCATGTCATTCCTTTCTTCCTACTAAATTGATCGCATCAGCTAGGTAAATTACTTTTCACCATGTTTGGATGGTGGATAATCACGTGTTCATATCCATCTTTTATTTTTCATAACTAAGAATTCCAGGAATTGGTGGGAGGGGTTGGATTTCCAACAAAAAGATTCTTTTTGAGGATTTAGGGACCCTCCACTTATTAAGTTAGTATTTTTATTAAGAGTAGCTGCAGTAAATGAGCATTAAATTCTAAAAACAAGAAAGTTTTCTTAGTTTATGTATGATAAATGTTGAAAATAAGTTGTAAGAGAATGAAGATAATGAACCTCTTTTTTGAGCCATTCAAAGAGTATTAATGGCCTTAAGTTTTCCTTTTATTCACTTAGGGAGTCGTAGGTCTTTTTCTTCTTCATATCTAAGTGGAAGGAAAACACTTGCAATCAATATTAATCAATATGGATTGTATACGTCTCCTTACATTATATTAATTATTTACGAGAGTATTGCGTGCGTGTAAAATACGATTCTATATTGATTTTTACATGATATTAATATCGATGACATAATTTCTTATAACCTTCAATAATAATGATTGATATATGAACGACCATGAGATGACTTTTGATCAGCTTGGGTGTAGAGGGATGATGACCCTAGATCTCCATCTTAAATGCTTGTATATGGAGAAATCCTTAGCATAAAAAGGGCTTGATTTTGGCATTTTAGGTCTGACGCGTAGCCAAACCCAATAAAATTAGATATGATATCTTGTCAGACCCATAAACGCTTGAGTTAGGCGTATAATTGAATTTAAAAAAATCGAGTTTGACATTTTACTAAACCTAAATTGGTTGTATTGGGTCTACTGGATTTGAACAGTAAATCAATCATGCCACCAATTAGGAACAAAAATGGAGAAAAACAAAATAAATCTACGTGTTGCAAGTCCAGGTCTGCTTCCTCTATCATACTAATTAAGCAAATTGAGCCTTTACGGATTGATGCAGGATTTCAATACCTGTGAACCTCAACACTTCGAGCAGCTTCGTAGAATTAAGTGAAACTCTAAACGGGAAAGTCTCGTGTTTGTTTCACTGTATGCTTACTCATCGAATTTGCGCGAGAGGTATACAGCTTTTCAGCACAATATTGGCAGTCTGGCATCCAAACTATTGAAGCCTAGCAACTTACAGATCATGCATCCAATATGAACACCTCAAGGAGAAAGCTATAGTGTATGATAATCTTGTTTAAACAAAGAATATACAGTGAAGGCAGCAGTATCCATAAGATTGTAACCATCCATCATTCATAAAAAAGCTTAAAATCTCCAGAAGATAACAAGGCATGCTCTCAAATGCCCAGATCGAGTAAATTATTGCGCATGGGGCTGCTGGGATTTTTCTATAACTTGGGAGCTAGCAGGCGAGCACGAGGATGGTCCCAATCTGTTGCAATGTGGTCACGAGTGATTTCCTTGAGGGAACGACAACCACTTAATGCCATTGTAAGTTCAAACTCCTCACGCAACATTTGAAGCACTTTTCTCACGCCGGCTTCTCCTTCAGAAGCAAGTGAAAACACCACCGGCCGGCCAATCTGTCATCAACACCACCGCCAAATAATCCTTAGTTTCTTCAATAGATGTTAAAAATGGAAAAGGTGCATCTTTTGTGTTAAACGAATGTTGTTCGAAGTCTTGTGCGTTAGAAAAATGAGTTGAATCTACAAATTGATACTGATCCCCTATTTGTTTTCAGGGAGATATTGTCCGAAGTCTATTGAGTTAGAAAAATGAGTTGAATCTACAAATTGATACTGATCCCCTATTTTTTTTCAGGGAGATATTGTCCGAAGTCTAGTGAGTTAGAAAAATGAGTTGAATCTACAAATGTAGTTGGATCATAGTCATGCAGCCCTTTCTCTTATGATTTCCATATGAAAGCTGTGGTTAAGTCAGTGTGTGATACTTACAAATATGCCAGAGGCTCCAAGTGCCAATGCCTTGAAGACATCAGTTCCACGCCTTACCCCACCATCCAAGAACACTGGAACTCGTCCTTGTGCAGCCTTCACAACCTGACATTATCAATGTAGAGATGAAATATAATACCCCTTTTAGAGTTTATTCGTTTTCTGATCGATTTTGGCTGTGTCAGTTATAAACATGTTGAAATACCTCTTCCAGCGCCATAATGGTGGAAGGCACGTAATCAAGTTGGCGAGCACCGTGATTCGACACAATGATTCCTGCTGCTCCAGCTTGAACTGAAAGCCTTGCTGCAAAACCATGCAAGAAAAGAAAATGTTCAAGCATTTGTAAAAATTAGAGAACTACTGTTGATATTGCTACTGTTTGTGTTGTTCTTACCATCCTCTGCAGTGAGTACACCCTTCACAAGAATTGGCAGTTTGGTGATTGTCTGAAGCCACTCCACATCCTATATATATATATATATATTCAAAATATATAAATATATCAGTGGAACAACTCATCTACATATACAAAGAATTGGCACATAATGATGCTATATCAATATCACAGGCTACGACTCACAAATTCTGAAAAAAGTCTGGTTGGATTGCCTAATAATCCTTAACAAGCTTTGATAATAATTCTTAATTGTCAATGAAAAGAACTTGAAAAGAAATTCTATTTAAAATGATAATATCTTCAAGTCTTAATCCTCAACCTCTTTTACAAATAATGTTTCTAATTCAATAAAAATATCTAAATACTTTGTCCAGATTAAAGTGGTGGCATATACTACTAATACAATTACAAAAAAAAACTTTAAATCCATGTTAAGTTCACTTTACATCTAAGACACAATTTACTATTCACCACAACAATATAATTATCATTTTCCCTTTAACAAAAAAATCAATTAGTTCTAGGGGTAAAATGGTCTTTTTACAAATAATTCATTAGACATTATGAGATTAGTAGGGGACAATTATGTCTTTTTACTTCTTAAATGCACAATATAATGACTATATTGCCTTCACAAGGATTACATAGGAGTAGTTCGATCTTTTTATGTTTGAAAAGAATAATGCAAATACTATATTACCCTCACATGTAAAAAATATTGAATTACAAAAAAAATGTTTTTTCATCTTTTCATATTTTTTTTTATAATTAACAAGCTAACAAGAATTGATTTGATCTTTTTAATAATATAAATATTATTAAAAAAAATCATCAACAAATATAGGATAACATTGCAAGTGTCTTGCTATCAATTTTCCAATGATGCCACACGTTTTGACGGCATCATGGTGGTTGAGCTTATGAACTTTTTAAATTTTTCTCTTTTTTCTCCTTGCTAAAATATAAGTGTCATTTAATTTGTTTTTCTTTTTCAAAACGGTTATCATTCTCTTGTATGCTATTTATTTTGTTTTTTTATTTATTTGTTTTTTCAATTCCACCCCCTCATCATTTAGTTTCATTTAATTCTTATATCAAATTTATTCCTCATTTGTTTTTATTGTTGTTTGTTTATTTTTAATCCTTTCTCTAATTAGATTTTGTTTTCAATTTCTCCCCTTAACATTTGATTTCAAATTATTTTTTATATCAAATTTAGTATTCATTCTTTTAATTGTTTTTTTTTTCTATTTTGGATCCTTTTTTTTTTTGGCTTTTTCATCTCTTAGCATTTTGATGATTTGTTTATTTTCTAAGGTTTGCTTTTATGGGGTAAATCTAGAGCTAATGACTAGAATCATAAGTTTTGAAGGCTAACACATGTTGATTTGTTTTTTTTATCTTTTTTTTTAACTTGATTCTTTTCTCTCCTCAATTTTATGCTTTAACACTGGATTTATTGGGAATTGATTTGTTTTCTATGAGATTATTTCAATTTTGTGTTCATAATCGTGGGGTTAGAGAGGTAATTTGAATTGACTTAATCTTTTTTTTTTCCAGTTCTTTCTTTCTTTCGATGTTTAGTTGTTTGATGATTGAGATTTATAGTTTTATTTTATTTTATTTTTATAGGAATGACCTATTATTATAACTAGGTCCTAGATTTGATATGTTAACCGAGATTAACTAGAGTTGAGTTTTTTTAGCCTTTTTACGCTATTAATTTTTATTTTCATTGTATGTTTTTAAATGTATTATTTAAATTAATCAAACTTATTAAACACAATTAAATTAATAACCTGCTTCCTTAACATTTTTTTATATTGAAAAAAAAAAAAAATTGTCCGCAGCATAACATGACCCGCGAAACCCCTGTCCAGTATTAAGTTATTAAGCAGAACAAATCAAGCATACCTTCCAGCTCAGAGTACGATCAATTTGACCGGCAACATATGAAGCCAGTCCAGAGTCATTCGCCTGTACAGCCCAACAAAGCCAACTATGATTTGTGTATAAAAGAGAGTGATCAAATAATCTTTAATTTGGGAATCATGTAATTATTCCGCATAAGAAATTCATTGGAACTCACCTTGTCCATCTTGCCAAGGTCCAAACCCTCGAAGTTCTTCAATGTCAAAAATGGTGGCAAAGTAAATCTTTAAGAGAAGAAATCAGCAGAAACTATATACAGTCAGAATCAGGATATATCACTCCTTCGCACTGATTAAGGTAAGTGTTGATTTGAAATCTGTACCTGTTCTTGATGTCAGCCTCCCGGCGGCCCAACCTTGGGGTATCAACTGTAAGAGCAATGGCTTTGAAACCAGCCCTTTCAGCTCTTCTGACAAGCTGAGCAACAACATTCCTGTCCTTGTATACCTGCGAGAATAAACAGTAAAATCAAGGCATGTTGATCCGACAGATAAATGGACACCAGACATATTATTCCAAGCTTACATAGAGCTGGAAAAAGCGGATGCCAGGTCCGGTGGATGCGACCTCTTCGACACTGGATGTAGCCCATGAGGATAATGTCTGAAATAACATTTAAAAATCAAGCACAGCAGAATTTGTCTGAAACTTTCCAAAAATGAAGAAAAGGAAAAATGAAAAAGTTCAGAAGAGATTTCTGAAACACTCTTTCAAAAATGTCGTCATAGCACCATTTCAATGTTTGAGGGTATACATTTCAGCTAAGGGTTTCTAGTAAAACCATTTGCATTTGACAGTTCAAACAATCTCGTATCCCATAATTGTAAGCAAGAACTGAACATGAGAACAGTCTTCCATAAATCGCAATCAGCAAAACTAACAGGGAAGAATGTGATATAACATGAACATCTGGCACATGATGTTAATTAGCTCCTCTATTTTGGTGTCGATTAGTTGAATTGATTCTATCTATCCATAAAATTCAGGCCTTGAATGCTTGCAGTGCACATATCTAAATGAAACACTGAAAGTGGTGAAGAAACAAACCATGATTGTCCCAGCAGCTGACGCAGCTCTTGCCGTAGCATACTCGCCTGCATTAAACGAAAAGGATTCTATCAAACTACGGAACATGCCCTTCTTTCAACAGATCCAAGGTCCAGATCAAACCATTAGCAGAAGAGATCCGTGTTACCAATGGAAAACCAAAACCGAAGCAGCATACCTTCAGGATGAGCCATTTTCTGGAAGGCAGTTGGAGCGATCATAATAGGCATTGATATTTTGAAGCCCAGAACAGTGGTGGCCATGTCTATTTTGCTCACATCAATAAGAATACGGGGTCGAAACCTATGCATCATTCAAACCAAAGGAAACACATTACTAAACATTGTTGTAAAAGGGTTCCAACGACAATCAAGTTCCACATCCAGCGTTATATGTCTGTAAACTAAAAAGATAAATAGACAAAGGCTCACAGAATTCTTGAGAATGCATTTGTGTTTTCTGCTAGAGTCCACTGGTCCTCTGCACCAGAAGCATAGTAGTCAAAGGCCATCTTTGGTAACTTTTGCTTAGCGATGGCCTCGTACTCGCTGACATTGGTTACCTCCATCTTTAAAATCAACGGTTAAATCCCCCCCCCTCTGCGCAATCTGTATCTAAGAATCAACACGTTGATCACCGATCAATAAACACAAAAGGTCGTCATATCAAAGTTCAGCGACGGGGACAAAAGCACAAATTAACACATGATGGGGCTCAACTCTCAACTAATATGTACTATTATGATCACACTAGTCATGCTGAAAGAATCTTCCCCAGAGCATCTAAAATCACGGATACAAAGAGAACAAAAACACAGAAAGAAACAAAAGGTGATTTTTATGGACTTGAAAAAGACCTGCACTGTCCAGGTACAAGGAACCAGAGTGTATCAACCTACAAGTGGAACTCCACATACGATATATAGGTGTATAAAACATAGATAAAGAGAAAAAGGAACAGACATATCTTTTATCTCTTATCTTCAAAGTAAGTACAAAAAAGGTCTAAAGCATAAACCAAGAAACTTTACCACTTAAATTAAGTATGCAGTAAGAGAAAAAAATCGCCCCTCTCCTTGCACAACTTAAAGTTTTAAGAACACTCAACGACAAACACAAATCTCAAAAATGAAACTGAAAATTATTGATTAGCTTATCTTGTAGCACCATGAAAGGAAATGAAAAATCATAGCTATGAAGGCATAACAAGCAAGTTAAGAGAAGTGAGAGCGAGAAAAACAGACCTTTGATGAGAGGAGTGGAGTGGAGATTTGAGTTGGAGAAAGAAAGAGAACGCAAAGATGAGGTTAATTATATGATGGCATTTTGCATGGAGACAAGAGTGGTGGGGCTTAGATTTATACATATTTGGGATTGGGATTGGGATTGGGATATGGGAGTTTAGGAGAGGAGAGCGTGGTGGTGGGAGTGGATGAGCATTTGGAGGTGAGAATTTAAGATCAAATCCTATCACTGCAAGTTGGATGCTTCTCATCCACAAAGCATTCGTGTGTTTCACAGCTTTTTCTCCTTCATTATCTTTTCCATCCCCAATTTTTGTGGACAATCCGAAAACGAAACCACAGACAGGGTGGCTCCCCGTTCTCCGTTCCTATGACGTCCGGGTCGCAATTGGCGGCTTTCCCGTGCCCGCCCGAACCAGAGTTCCCACGCCTATCGGTACCAAGGATGTAATTCCGTTTCAATTGATGCTTTATTTTTTTTTAATTGGAATAAAATATTTTGGTTTTGAAATGTTTCGGCGAGTTATTTTGGAGTTTTAAAATTTAATTTAAAAAAATTATTTAGAATTTTGTAATTTAAGCTAAAAAAACACAACAAAATGATTTTTATGAACAAAATTATAATATTACGAGAATGTTATCATCAATCGTGCAAGGTCAATATATTCTCTGATTGCTCTGAAATTTGAACATAATATATATAAATATGTCAAGAGACTAATCGTAAAATTTCATCGCAATCTAACGGTCAGATTAAAAAATATGATTGATATTGTAAAATTATTTATTATTTAAAAAATACTATTCGACCGAAATGAAACGAGTGGAACGAAACTGGAACATTCCGGCCAGAATCCGAGCAAAATTTCCTGAACAAATCAAAATTTTAAATAAAATAAAAATTATACCATTTTATTTTGTTTTTTTAATTGGTATAAAACATTTGGTTCGTTCAATTGATGGTTTATCTTTATCCTTAACCACGGTGACGTAAGGCCGAGTTGAATAGAGAGGCCATCTTTATCTTTCATCTTTCGATCCCATTTTCTTTCCAAATCATTATTAGAATATTATATCCTGGAAAATTAACGTAAAGAATATAAAATTTTATTATTTATTTATATATAATAAATTATGTACTGATTTGTAATTTTGAATATGTTATTAATTTATTATAATATGACACGTTGACGTGGTCATAGTTAATACCTATATTATTCGATCAATTTATGTCAAATTTATTTTTTTAATTATTCTCAATTATGTAAAGAAATACCATTGTTAACTTGATTTCATATTTTATTATGAAAAGAAAAGACTTTGATTAAAAAATAATAAAGGATTAATAATACATAATTTAACTCTACACTCCTATAAACTTTTTTAATAACTTAAAGGATCTTGATATTAGTTGATATAGTATAGAAGTTTTTTTTAAAATTTATATACGTTCATATTTATAAAAAAAATCAATATGCATTTTAAATAAACATCTGTTTTATAAGATTTCAATTGGTTTAAGTAAGAAAAAAACTTAATAAACATATATTAAGAAACTATTATTTAAAATATTTAGTTGAGAGTTTTTCTCAATTTGTTTTATTTTTATTTTTAACGTGGCACCAATAATTTGACAGAGACGCAAACCAATCATTTTGAATATTGCATCAATTTTAAGAATCTTATAAAGGGCAAAGGCAAAGGATAGAAAATTGTCCAACTGTATAAATAAAAAAAAGCCTCTTTAGTTTTTTATGTCATGGGACCGAAACGAGGTTCTTTTATTTATAAGTGGAGATTAATTAGAAAAAAAAAAGAAATTTAAAAAATAAAAAAAATGCCTATTTAATACGAAAAAATTTGAAAATAGAAAACAAGGACCTTTTTGGATTAAAATGAAATGTTAAAATGAATGGCACAAAACATTAGACGAATCAAATAAGGCTTTTATTTTTATAATTATAATGGATAATTTGAAGAACAATTATTTTCATGCATTTTTATATATATAAATGGAGAATTGAAAAACACCTTATTATAAGAAAATAATATACATTCGCTTTAATTTTATGTTTTATAGAAACTCAAAATATTTTGGCAAGTAAATGCGGTGTAATTGTTTAGACTGTGTTTATAGTGTTTTGAATAATCATATTGTTTATACAAAAAATAAACATGTACATGTCAATAAAATAAAAACAACAATTTTCATGACAAAATAGAGAAGAAAATGCTAATATCGATCATGAATAATAGGATCTAATAACCTAAAAGAATCTTGGTCTACTAGAAGGGTTGAAGGCGGCTAGAAGTCATGATAAATAAAAAGAAAGTGATTGACAATAGGATTTAAATTTCAAAAAATAACAAGATTCAATCCTATGTAGAGTAGCAATGCTAAAAAAAAACTGGTCAAATTTATGAATTAGTCAATGATTCATATAATTATCAATAAAAGAGAAGGTAAATTTATATTAGGATTTAATAAGTCTTATTATTTGATACAAAATGCTTTTATATGATTATAATTACAAGTTTAGATATGATTCAAATTTTGTACCAATATAAATAGGGTTATACAAATAAGATTTAGAAAAATTGTATACAATAGACCAATAACTCTTTAGACATATATAAATAAAGGCAAATCCCAAGAGAGTCTATAGTCATAAGCATTTGAGTGGAGGTGTTTGAAACTATTATACCTGATATATAGTGATACATGTTAATATATCAAGCACAATAACAACAACCATAACCTAACTTGGGCACAGGAGACCCTAATGCACTAGTTACTCCACAAGTATACAAGCAATCATAAACAATTTTATAGCTCTTAAACTTTATTATCATGTGTAACTAATTGTAATTAGGTATTTTAATGCCATATAAGTCGTTTTACAACAAGGAAATCTTATTTCTCTTGCTCAATAAGCCTCTACTATCAATTAACAAAGGATAAAATAATATTGAACTAGGCCAACACTTAAGAGAAATTAGGCAAGCAAACAAACTTGTATACAATCATTAATATCTTGAATGAGTTGACAAGTTGCTTCTAATTCTTATAGGAGTAAAGATTGCATATTTAAAAAATCATTTCGAGAAGACAATTAATTTATATGGGAATATAACATCAAGTTCACATATCAATATAATGATGGTGTAGTGAAAACTTTTATAACATTTAGGGAAGACACTTAATTTATTTGGTTTGTCTTTAAACAAAACAACTTTCTACTAGTTCTCTACATTGCTTCCTAATTTAATTAATAACTAGAAAGGGATGGAAACTCATTTTCAAATCACTTTTATAGTATCCAACTAGATGTAATAGTGGTTGACTTCACCAGGATAGTTTAGGACCTAAAGGAGTCAATTAAGAGTTATGTCTTGCGATTTAGGATATTGAAAATGAAGTGTAATGTTGCTATAACAAAGTAGCGACGCATTAAACTCATTCTAAAAAGGATACAAAGGAATATAAAAATTAGTTTTTAGGCACTAATATTTAAACATCTATACCTTGATAGATGATGTTTTCCTATAATAATATGCTTGCAAAAAAGTCATTCAAGGAAACATACCTAGTTGGCTACTCATATAATTTTATGAATATTTATTCATTAATTGATTAAACTTAAATAATGCTTTTCATAAATTTCAACAAGTACTTAAGATATTGGTATTAAGAAAGCTTAGAAATGTTGTTGGATTTAGTTGTAAATGAACAATGACTACTAAAATGGTTGAAGAAAAAAAAGAATACTATTTTGATATTAAGATGGTTGAGAGATTCTTTGATCAATTGATGTGTAAGGGTAAATTAAATTTATTGGAAATCATAACATTGAAGTCTAAAATAGCCTAAAAGGGTGGATGCATTTGGGCTAAATTGAATGTCTTATACTTAAACAAAATTAACATTTTGAACAAAATTAAATGTTTCTGCAAAAACAATAACACAATTAAGAAATAAATACATAAATGAATAAGATGGATAATGAGAAAAGACAATAATTTTTACAATGGTTTGGACAACCGTCTACTTCAATCCGTTAACCTCTATCTAAGTATTCACTATCAAATTATAATCTTCTTAGCGAGTGATACCGTATTGACTACACTAATATTTTTGCAGGATCAAGAATAAAAAACCTTATAACTATAATCTTTTTAAGGATCAAAATTTGAACCTTTTAAATAGTTTTGAACTAAAGATTACCCACATGGTTCAAATGGTACTAACATTTTTACAATAGATAGAACTCTCATAAATATTATCACACTTCACAAAAAAAGATTATCAAGGATTAAGTTTAAGTCATTATAAAGTTGTAATATAGCTTAAGAATATGAAATAAAGATTTGGTTTAATTTAGGATTTAATGCTTTAAAGCAATGGAAAAAAGGATGAAAGCTTTTTGGAATATTAAAGCATCAATTATATAATATTGTAAAGTTGAAAGCATTTTCTCATAAAGTCAAATAATAGTATTTATAGGTGAAAAACCTTGTATAGATATTACTCACATGTAAGAAATTTTAGTGTTTCAAAGTTCTCATCTACTTTGTTAAAAATGGCTAAGTGTTTTTTTTTTGGAAGAAAATGAGTTGTTACAAACTCAGTTAATCATGTCAAACAAGTTTACTCTGAAGTGCTAAACATATTTTTTGATAATATTTTAATTATATCACTTTTGCTAAGAATGGATGATAAGCTTTTTCGTGATTAAAATTGCAATAACACATGTGATAATTTTTATATATCATTTAAAAAGAATTGATGATACCAAATTATTTAATAATATTATTTAAAATGTTTTTCAATCATGTATAAGTTTTGGCGATATAAATGTTTTACATGTTAGAATTTAATGATTACAAATAAGTTTTAGATAAAATTATTTTTGTGATGCCAAATAAAGTTATATAGGTTAAGGAACCATCTCACCTAAAAGCTTAAGCTTGTAAGTGAGGCCCCATAATATGATTTATATTATTCTCTAACACACCCTCTCAAGTGAAAACCCTTTAGGCTTGAAACTTGCATAGGCCCACATCACCTTGTGCTTGGTTTTTTTTTTATCAAATATAATGGGGGTGATGAGATTCAAACTCGTGACCGCTGGGTCAACAAGGCTCTGATACCATGTTAAGGAACCATCTCACCTAAAAGCTTAAGCTTGTAAGTGAGGCCCCATAATATGATTTATATTATTCTCTAACAATATAAAGGCTTGATTATATTAATTATGTTTAGGTATCTCCAAGCCATATATGCATCTAAAATGTCTATTTTAGTTCCAATTGATGTGGAAGAATTCCTACAATATTAAAACCTTGGACAAATATATAACCTTACTAATTGTTGTCATCATAAAATAATTAATTGATAGGTGTTAATGACCTTTGAGATAACAAACATCCCCCTACTAAAAAAACTAAGAAAAAGAATTACTATCGGTGGTATATGTAGACATAATTTTAAGCACTAGGAATTAAACAAACACACATGTACATATATTTAATTATTATTAGTATATGATTGATTCTAATCTCTATTTAAAATATTCTTACAAAAAAAATAATACAATCCTCTAATTCTTTCCTTGTATTTGATAAATGGTGACTTAATTTATTTGTTAAATCAAGTCGAGATTGATGCGTTGCAAGAACATGAGTTTAGGCACTTGTTATGGAGCGAGATTTGGTGATTTGATTATTTAAAGATTATTCTTTTATTTGTCTTTAAAATTCTATAAGAGAAATCTTATGGGTTTTTTAGGCTTGATCCTACAAAAAATACATATATTTGTACACTTCAAGTATAAATGATAAAGGCTCAAAGACTTTTGAGAGAGCTTTCTTACTTGAAGTACTTGACTTAAAAATGATATTTTATAAGAAAAAAACTCTTATGGGATGTTTAGGCTCATGAGCTTTTAGAGAGCTTTCTTCCTTGAAGAGTTTGTCTTGAAAAAAAAATTTTATTGAAGAATTCTTATGAGGTATTTAGGCTTAATCCAATAGAGCTTTTATCTTTGTAGAATTCAAGCATATATGAAGGAGACTTGAGAGCTTTTTAGATAGCTTCCTTACTTGAGTTTATTTTGAAGAAAATCTTGCATCTCTAAGAATTCTTCTCCCCTTTTAATTTAGGGTGAAACCCTTTATTTATAGAGATTTAATAGTTAGATTGTTTGCACTACGTTGTGGGTTGAACAAACAATTTTTATAACTGGTGGGATTGAAGCAATTAATAGGTTTTGCTAGTTAAAAAAAATAAAATATAACATCTAAACATGCAAGGTTTGATATAATGAAACACATCAACACACCCTATTGTAACAACAGTAATATCGAAGTCTTATTATCAAAGAAATGAAAATAGGTAATTGCTTCGAAATATTTCCAACACAAAGGTGTGGGAAAACATAGTTTTCCCCCCAACTGTTGTATCAACCTTAATGCTTTCATGACTTCACATACATGGTTTGATAGAAATAGAAGACAAAATACATAATTGTTGGAGCACACTAACATATTTAAGGATAACAATATCTGCAAAAAAGTGTCGTCATTGAAGATATGGAAATGGATAATTGCTCCAAAAATAATTTAGCACAAAAGTGAGGAAAATAACATAGATTTTCCAGCAGCTGAATAAACTTTTACGCTGCCTCGAGCCTTACGTTTCTGCAACAAAAGAAAAGGCAATCATTTATCTTGAAAATTTATGCAAATCTAATATGATTATATTGGTAGATATATAATTAATTGTCACAATTCAACGACGATGATATGCAAAAAAATGAGAACAATAGGCTGCCACTTAAAAACTGAAATTGTAAAGTTTTATCAATGTAGAAAAAACATTAGCAACATTGCATCGAAATGAAACCCTATGAAAAAAACCATAACATGTTAGTTGTTTAAATTTTTCACAAAACATTTAACATTTATCAGAAGAAAGAAAAAAGTGGGGATAAAAAAAAGGGTGCAAAAATCATAACTATAATAGTAGTGTTGTTTTTAATTTCTTTTAAAAGAAGAATGCATCATTATATAATTAGAACGGTTTGTGACAATTATAATTTGTTTTTGTTAGATCGTTATGAACATAAGAACAAACTATAGGAATAAATGCAAACAAAATATGATTTAATCTATAAAAAAAATATGTGTTTGTTGTTATTATTATATAAATGGTTCTTAGTTTTTTCCAAGCATCCAACCAATTTTCTCCTATTAGTTTCTTGTTATGACCATTATCATTTGTAGTTTCTAGCATGACATATAAGGCAAGAACAATACCTTTTTTTGTTAAAGCACTTGCTTTTTTGTTTCCCTAAAAGATCATCTGTTGATTGGCCTGTTTGTGTTGAATATCCTTTTTCAATAGGTTGTCAAATTGTGAATTAGTGTGAAATAATGTTTCATTAAATGGATAAGCTAAATGTGCAGAGCAAAATTTTTTTAATTAAAATGATTATTTGTTTAGAGCAAAAGAGAGGCAAATATCTGTTGCAAATCATCTTAATTAAAATCGAGTTTCCTCTTTGCTCCAGTATCCAAAGTAATACTTTGCACTTGTTGTGTGTTAGGCTCTTTGGTCCAGCATCCAAAGTAATACTTTGCACTTGTTGTGTGTTAGGTGGATTAACTGTTAATGGTGTAGTTGAGAAACTGATTTTTTTAGTAGTAATTGCTGGTGTAGGGGGGTCAGATGAAGTGTTGCATGCAACGCTCAATACAATTGACACATCGATAGATTCATCAACATTTGATGTTTGAGGTGGTTGTTCTTACTCGATGTGATCTTGTTCAATTGGAACATCATCGAATATATTTGTTACGAGAATGTCACATTGATTTGTTGTTGATCAAAATGCTCCAAATCACAATTGAAAAATATTTATCTTGTTTAGATTGGTTGCCATAGGTGGTGCGATTATTGAGGGGCAATCAAAACCTCTATCATACACATAGTGATGTGCTGATGATCCAAAAACATTTTCTAAAACTTTGTCAACCATGAGAAAGTTTATCACATCTATTTCATCGGTGACAACACAATCAAGACAAAACCTGGCAATGATGTTATTGCATCATGATCCATGCAAACTGGATTATTAGTAGTGTTATCTAGTTTTTTGTTGCAATGAGGACAATTGGGGTACCACCATCCATTAAAAATGTCAAAATCAGTAATTGATGCACAAAATGTGAATATGAAATTCTGATAAGGGGGGGGGGGGCAAATAGATTTAGCGATGATTCACATAAAAAGTTGTATGGATAAATTTTGATACATTTTAAATGGTGCACAAAGTATAGTAAGAAAGAGTAAGGAAATAAAAAAAAACAATATGAAGAAAGAAACCAGACCTTGTGCTAAATTTAAATGCAGAGGAAGAAACTCGCTGATGATGGTAAGGCAACACTTCTGGTATATCAGGATTTATATACCAAAGAGAAGCAGTTGTCCCATTTAAATTAGGTTGACCTGGTGGTTGAAAAAGTTTTCATTGAATTGAGACATGGATATAAGAAAATATGCTAAAAAACAACAATATTCAGAGAAAAAATAGAGTTTTCAGGCAACAAAAGATGTTGAAACCTTGGTATTCCGTTACACAAAATCTTTCAAAAGCCATCATAATTGGCGATTTGAGAGTTTGAAGAATTGAAGCGTCAAAATCCCTTGCGCGATCACTCCATATAGTTCTGCGCATTTCAGCACCCCTTTAACAAACATCAACAAAACATGTTAAAAAACAATATAGTATAAAAATGGATTGAGTATGTTAGTAAACCTTATATTTTCATGTATAAACTCTCTTTTATTCTCCAATGTTTGGCCCCGAACCAATACTTGCTCATGCGGTTGAATAACTTTAAGCCTTCCTAGAATATTTGAATAAAAAAATATATACATGTTAATTTTAGATTGACATACATGGATAATAAACAATAAATCAAAGTCATGTATAAATTAGACATAACATAGAAGGATCCAATTAAACCTATAAGAACTCTTCAACCCTATTTTAGAGAGAGAACATGTGCGAAGTGAATGAAGTTGAATAATATCTTGACACGACAGGAGCAAGAGGATCAATGGTTTTAATTTTGACGAAAAGTTTAAACTCGACAATCAGATCGTTATCAACAACTATATTTGTTGATATGTTTTCATAGATGTAAGAACCCCTGACTTCGTAGTAAAGACCCTCAATAATTGCATCAGTGAAATGAGCAACATCTCTTGCTTTTGATGATCCTTGGATAACTCCACCCTTTTAACAACAATGACTATGTTATGTATAAAAAATAAACGCAAAATTAAAATTAAAATCCAAATAGATGATAACATTTGCATTGAGAAAGAAACTAATACCAAAATAAAAGGAAGGATGAGTTAGAACAAAATGAAGAATAAAGCAATCAATAAATTTTGTTTGATTGTTGGATACACTTGAAAAGAAAATGGAAAAGAATATATGTGTAGGTATCATTTTCTACTTTTAACACAAATGAAAGAAAAATGTGCAAAAGAAAACAATTGCACCTGATTATCGCAAAAAACACAATCAAAATTGTTCTCTTGTTCCTCCAGCAACCATCTACAAGATTTTCTTAAAATCCATACCCAGTAATACTGACTTGCCACCAAATGGCTGATTATGAGTGTGTTGGCCATTACATGCAAGGACATCTCGTAATGAACAATCCAATATTTCGAAGCAATATCGATTATTCATTGGAGCCTCATCCTAAATAATGAGAGATGTCATCTCTAAGAGATGTGAAAGGTTTGTGTTCTTTTGGAAACCATTAGTGGGATTTTAAAGCGCGAGTGCACTGTACGAACACCTGACAATAACAATGATGTTATTCTAGATGATGCAATTGCAAGGACAATCAAACCTTCGAATCGAATCTTGCTTATTATTGTATTTCATAAAAAAAAGTATTTCTTGTCCCTTTATGTCCATTGACAAATACTAAAGCTTGTTTTTTTTCCATAACAACTGTAATAACATATTCATAGACATTTCTCTGGCACTAGTTAAGCAATGGGAAAGCTATGGAATGTTGAGATTTAAGATCAACTATATCATAGTTTAGCTCCTACCTAAGCAACTTATTTCTTATTTCTGCTAGCAACCTTCCATTAGCATTGAAAGCTTATACTTTTTAAGAGAAGTTGATGCAGCATTAAAAAGCAATTCAAGTTTATAAAGCACATAGTTTCTCATCTCATCATCATACATTAAAAGATTTGGCATGTTCAAAGTTAATCTAAAACGGTGTATAATATCATCATACATGGATATCCAAAATTGAAGGAACAATTCATTTGGGTCACTAACTTCATAAAAAGAGCCAGACTAACATATAGTTCTCTAATTCGTGGAGATGTTGCGGTTATAATAGCTTTACTTAAAGCATCTACCCATTCCTTATCATCTCGTAAAAGCCCTAAGCTTTTGCAAGCAAGTTGGAATGTTGGATACAAAATTCCCGAAACTTTTCTAAGGTCATCAAAACTTAATACTCCTTTAACATAACTTAAAAGTAATCTTAGGATGAACATATGTCAAACGACCAAGATTGAAACCCTTTTTCTTGTGGACCACTATTTCTACTTGGAATCGCAAACAAATTTATTTGGAAAATCCATATATTACAGGTTTTGTGCAACTAAATCATTTTTATTGCATTCAAACCATTCTGTAAGCATTGTTTTGTGAACCCTAGGTCTTTTCATTACAGTTAGCAATGATTCATTTCCTGAGTAGACAATATTATGTTGTGATGGCAGATGAACATGTAAACACTTAACTGGAGGATTTCTTGAATGAATAGGAAATTGAAAAGGTTGCCAAATAGCCTCATATGGGCATATAAAACAGTTAAGATAGGCTTTAATTTCCTCATCATTCTTTTTTTGGACAACCATCTGACACCTATTTGATCCTTTACTAACATATTTGAAAAGATACTTGGTAAGCATTGACTAATAACATATCTCAACATTGATGTGCACATTATATCTTAATAATAACTCTCTATTATATGGAACAACATAGTTGTTATGTAGTTTTATTCCATCTTTAAGCATAAAATTATCATGTTGCTGGCAACACTTGTAGTAAACAAAACCATTGTCATAAAAAATCATTGTTGTTCTAAATGTCTTCGGAAAAGATTTGGAGCACTTACCCTTGTTCATGCACTTAGATTTCTAATTTGGCAGACCACATGGCCCATGGATCATAAATTTGGATACAATATCATAGCAAATGGGATCGGTATTTTTGTTAGGAATTTTTGCTGAAACAATAGAATCAACATCTTTGGCGCTTTGACATTTAAATTTTGCATTTAGCCAAATGAGAAGGTGGGTGTGTGGAAGTCCTCTTTTTTGAAACTCAACTGCACAAACATCTTTTTTTGAAATGAAGAAACATAAAAAAGTATGAAAATGGTATTGAATGTATAATAAACTAATAATAGAAAATAAGAATAAAGAAGTTATAAGCAACTGCGATTGTCCTGTCAAATAGTTTGTCTAATTTTATATAGGCAACCATATCAATTACTTTTGCTTGGAAGACTCTTGTAACAATGTCAGACATGTCTTCTTGCCTATAAGGCCTATTTTTTCTAATATCTCTTTGATTATCTGGTCAATATGTATTGCATGTAAATGAAATAAAAAGATCTAGGTTTCTGTAAGCTCTGCAGATAGTCATTGCATCCTGATAATTATTTATCATATAACGTGGGCTACCAGTTAAGGAAGAGGGAACAATAATTTTCCCAACAACATTACCCTCAACATCTCCTCTAAGTATTGCTTAATGTATAACTTTATAGATTTCTGATCTTAGATCACTTTGATTAGCCCTTATATAATCAAGTCGATCTTCCTCTACATTGACAAAAGCATCAACCAAAAATTGTTGATAATGACGTCCACCTTTGATGATGTTGTTTTCAATATTTGTCCTTTCATGAATAAAATAAGCATAATATGCTCTCATGGGGACTCGTGAATGTTTTCTTTGTGGATGATGATCTTGAACAACAAACATTATGTAACATCGATACCCATCATCGCCATAAAGAAAAAGCAATGGATATTGCAAGGCCATGAATTTTGGGTGTAGCTTAGAAACTCTTTAAAGAGAGACACAATAATGCTCAATGATAATATCATTTTCATAGTGAAAAAATATCAATATCCCCAACAATTAAACCGTTAATATCATTCGACGATGGATCATCATATTGTCGTAAGTCATTATCTCTTTTACCAATTAGCTGTAATTTATAATTTGACTAACAATCACCGGAGAGCCTTTGCTTAGCATATCTAAAAACTTTGACCAGTTGATTAATATCATCCAACATCTAAATTAAATCGCCAACAATAGTTGCATCCAAAGAAGATGAACCGTTATCCGTTGTGAATGCGCTCATTCGCAAGCTAATTTCATCTGTTGTGTCATCGACATACAATTGTGCAAATTTGGTGCATTTCCTTCAGTTGGCAAAAGTAAACCCATTAAATCATGACAATGTCCATTAATCTTAAAGATATGTGGACCATGCCCTTCATATAAAATTAATCTTAAGGACACAGGGTGGTCAAGCTTTGCTCCAATTGATGTGAAATCAAACAGAGAGTTGTACACTTGTACATTATTTCGAATCTTTTTTTGATGTAGAGACATTTGATGGATTAAGATGTTCGTGTGGTAATGAAATTGTACCACCAAGGCAACAAAGTGAGAATGCTAAGTTTGTTTCTCATGAACGTATAAGATGTTCTTGAAGCCAAAAAAGAGCTTTATAGTGCCGACACATAAATTTCTTCTCACCAAAATCGATATAACAAAGAGAGACTCCTAAAAAAGCATCGCTAGTTAAAAGAAGATATAAGAATCTAAACAACATGCAATGCGATAGAAAAGCAAAGATGGGGAAAAAGTGATACAACCTAAAAGAAATAACATACTTTTTCTTTTCCGTTGATATTTAGCTTGACCATATAACACAATTGATGATGGCTGAAAATTAGAGTCATGATTGCTTGAATTGAGAAAAGCATATTCAATAGTGACATATGTATCACTAGAATCAAGTGAGTTAGATGTCGAAGTCTTTGTAATTGAACTATGACACGACAATCAGAATCATAAAAAGCTTCACTGAAGTTATGAGATGAATACAGATTAGTGTCAGTATGTTGTAATGGTTGTAGTCTTTGCCAACGACTTGTCATCTTACAATTTGTCTATAGGTTGGAAAAAATCAACAAAGAAACCTATTATTTCTTTTGAAAACAAAACATCAAAAAAAGCAATGTGAACACATATAGCTAATTGAAGGTAAGCAAATAATGAGTAAACACAACATATATGCAACATGAAAGAAAAAGGCATGCTTCTCTACAAAGATGATTAATGATTACTGTAAAAAGAAGCTTGGAGAAAAAAAATATAAGCCTTTTCATCTACAACGTAAAAAAAATAAAGCATGAAAAAACAACAACACCAAATAGCTCAACCCTGGTTAGAACACGCCTTAACACTCAAAAGCAAAAAATCTTGTAGAAAAGCAAATGACAAATCACTTCAACAGTTAATTCCTAGCATGAGAAAAGAGATTGTTCTTTCATGCACACTCAGTTTTTTTAAAACACATGATGCTTTTATCGACATTACAATTGAATGAGCAAAACACTGAAAAATTAACACTGAATATATATTTTACGAAAAACAAAACAAAGGTGCAGCAAATAAACCCCTCGACCATTAAATCTAAGTTGTTTTATCTATTAAAAAGCAAACACACTTTCTCCAACAACATGCAAACATGAATCAATATTGTTAATAATCACAATATATGCACAAAAGTGAACACCTGTAACAAAATTAAAAATCCATTTGAAACACAACAAACTAATTATGTAGGCAATTAAACATCAATTTATCAAAGAAAGAAGAAAAGAGAAAAAAATAGGTTTATAAAAAAAACTTTTCATAGCAGCATTGACACGACACTACAAAGTAAAGTTGCGCAGCACAAACATGTTTACAATCTTAAAAATTCAGCGCAAAAAAACAAACAAACGAATATATTCTTGCAAAAAAAAAGGGTGCAATAAATGATTAATTAAAAGAATTAAATGGGAGAATCCATGAACATAAATGGATGTTATGCCAACAATTTTATTTTGCTTGGAACTTTTATGTGATTTCAATCTCTCTTTCCTTTTTTTTTTTTTTATCTTTTTCTCCTCTTATTTTACCCATAAAACTTATACCATTTAATTCTAATAAATTCCTTGAAATATTGTAGTTTCCAAGTTACTGCCCAGTAAAGTCGCGGAATACAAACATGTCTACAATCTCAAAGATTCAACACAAAAAAAGAAAGAAACAAATGAATGCCTAATATATATTCCTGACAAAAGAAAACAAATGTCCAATAAAATGATTCAATCAACCGCCTAATTTTCTTTGTCAATAAAACAACACACTTTCAGTTTACGTGTCATCATAAAAAATACTTTATTCATTGTAAGATTTTGTTAAATAATTTAAATATTAAAATTTCAAAATTACTTAAAAAGTTATTCAATCATCAGAAAAACCTAAAAAATATTAATTGAATGCTTAAAAAAAAGCTTTTTAAAAAACTATTTTCAACATACGTATTTATGGTTTTAATGATATATATATCGTGGTTTTTTTAATGAAAGAATTTTTATTTATTTATTACATTTAAAAGAAATTGAAATCTAGTGGAAAATAACACAATTAGAGAAATTGTGTGGTTTCCAAGTGTGATATTTTTTTAAAAATGGATCTTGTAATCTCTAGTATTTTAAGATATGTATAAAAATAAGTTGACATGAATTCTACCAAGAAGAGAAAAAGAAAGAGAGTTCACTAACACATTAAAATTTCAATGACAATATCCAACAATTATTAAAAAAAAGAAGGGAGAATCCATGAACATAAATTGATGCTATACCAATAGCTTTATTTTGTTTGGAACTTTTATATTATTTTATTATATTTCCCTTTTCTTATCTTTTTATCCTGCTTTCCTCTTTTCCTATCCTTTAAATTTATACCATTTATTTTTAATAAACACCTTGAAATGTCATAGTTTCCAAGTTTGTTTTTTCTAGGACATTTTGCTTAAAAAATGTGATATTTTTGTGATTGAGATATTTTCAAAAAAGAATTTTCCATCAATACTATTATAGCAAAGCTCTCTAAAAACGGTGTTTGAAATGAACTCTCAACTCAAAAAAATATTGGCATATCATTTTTTTTATTTTGATGATTTAATTTAATATCATCGAAATAATTAAAAAATGATTCATGTTTATAAATGGCATCATATGCACATAAGTGCATACTTGCAACAAAACCACAATTAAACTTGGAAAAGAAATTACCAATCATCAAAACAATAAAAAACCAAGTTAACCAATAGGGAAAAAAGAAAGAAAATAGCCCAGCAAAAAAAAAATGGCAATAATGAAGACTGTATTGCTCTTAAAGATGAACAACATAAAATATATTGACAAATGCAAAAATAAAATAATACTTGCAACCAAACCACAATTAAACTTGGAAAACAACAAACCAATCATCCAAAATAATTAAAACCAAGTCATCCAACACGAAAAAAAATAGCCGAGAAAAATACTTCAAGAGCAACGACGAAGACTACATTGCTTACAAAGACGAACAACATAAATATATTGACAAATGCAAAAAAATAAAAAAACCAGCCACATTTTCCATGAACGAATGACAAAAAAATTAAAAAAAAATCAAGGAAGTAGCCATAAAAGTGAACATCCACAACGTTAACCATACCTCCCTTAAATACCAAACTAAACATTAATTCTCTAATTCTATAACTAATTTCAATACAAAATTGTTCGCTGAAGGAATACGAAATAGAGCAACCTAATATAACATTAATTGTCTAATTTCATAACTAATTATAGTACAAAATCATTCACCAAAGGCATATGCAATGTAGGAAACAATATTTGATCCACCAAACAGAAATGTATACTTGATCCAGAGAAGAGGATGACAGTTGAGAATGAGAAGAGTGTTGTTTAAGGATTAAGGCAACTATGCACCTAAGGGGGGGGGATTAGGTGTAAATACAACAATTAATGCAATTTTAAAATTAATTACTTTAAAGTAAAGAGATAAGAGAGAGAGATTGCTAACTCGGTTTTTAACGTGGTTCGGCAAGCCTACATCCACAGCTCAAGTACCAACCCGTACTTGAGTATTGTATTCTCTTACTAGTCCAAGTAACAAGATTACAATTCCCGCTTGATGAATCCACACCAAGACTTTTACACCACTTGAAGATATGCCCTCTTCAAGATTTTCCTTTTTCCCACTTGAAGATGTACCCTCTTCAAGATTTTTCCTTGGTGATGTTCCCTCACCAATATCAAGAGTTTTATACTCAACTCTCAAGAGTTTTACAAGGATTGTTTTTGTAACACAACAATACACTCTCAATAGTGTGGATATTACAAATTAAGATCTATGATCTCTTTATGTCACTTAATAGCACTTAGAATATTTGAAGGTGTTTAAGTGTAGTGAGAATGAGATTTAATACTCTTTGTGTTAGGATATGAAGATTTAAACACAAATTTGAGTATTAATGAGGATTGATGATATGAAAGTGTTTATGCACTACTAATTGCCTCAATATCAGATATAATCAAAAAATGTCTCTATTAATTTTGCAATTAAGATGCCTATTTATAAGTTTCAAAGAGAAACTAGCCGGTTCTAGCCGGTTTAGTGCAACTGTCATCTCAAATAGTCGACCGGTTCACAACGGATAAATCAAGTGGTCGACCGGTTCATTTAAAAGCCAGAAAATCAATCTTTTTGACCAAGCGGTCGACCGGTTCACAAGCGGTCGACCGGTTCAACTTAACATGGTCCGAAACATTTTCGACCGGTTCACTTGGTAAAAACCAAGCGGTCGACCGGTTCAGTTCGAAAGGCAATTTGTCTTCCAAGCGGTCGACCGGTTCACTTGGTAACCCAAGCGGTCGACCGGTTCATGCAGAAACCCTATTTTGACAAATTATCTTTTCTGAATTTCTTGAACCGATTGATTATGACTTAAACCTATAATCATCAAACCCTTTTAATGCATGCAATGTGAAGTGTGTGAGTTCATTTTAATTTGTGCTATCAAGTTAGAAATTGAGATTTACATAAAGCACTAAAATGAAAACTCATTCTAAATCTTCACTTGCTTGCATCTTGGACTTCCTAGAATGATTTCTTCGTGTAATCCATTATGCTTGTTGATGTATTCTTTGTATAATACCTGTTTATAACTTAATCTCATCCAAGCATATTATTAGTCTATTTTCTTTTTATTGTTATCATCAAAATATATAAAGCATACAAGTATGACATTATATGTCAACAATCTCCCCCTTTTTGATGATGACAATAAACAAAAAAAACTTAGATAAAAAATTGAGTCTCCCCCTATATTTTGTAATGCAATATATAAGAGGCATTAAACATTTTTAGCAATTTAATCTAAGTACAAATATCATATGCAATTTCAAGAAAAATTCATTTTTCTCCCCCTAAATATATGCATATAATTTTTTCCATATTCTCATATTTTTCTCCCCCATTATTGATGCATATGTATATTTTCATATTCTCTCCCCCTTTGGCATCAACAAAAAGAAAATTAACATTGTAGATAAATAAAAACATAATATTCAAAATTATAATCTCCAAAACATCAATGTAATACCCAATGTTATAAAAAACAAAATAATATTCAATAACAACATATATCCAAAATAAAAAGCATAAACACAATAAAATGAGATGCATGATACAAAATCTCTAAGGAGGTGGGTATCATGAGAGAAGTGAAGCCATCATCTCCTTCATCTCCTGCATATCAGTCCGCATCTCTGTCTGAAAAGCCTCGTGAGAGTCTCTCATGTATCGCATATCCGCCTCAATGTGCGTGAGACGGCTTTCCATCCTATGCGACCAGCCACTCGCAGATGGCTCATCTGGCGAGGAAGCCGGAGGTGGTGACTCAAATAAATTTGTGAACTCATCCTCACCCTGATCCTCAGCCACATTCTCCTCCTCTTCAGCACTTACATGCTCTTCCTCAGCATGTGCACTCTCTTGGTGCCCTTGAATCCACTCACCATTCTCATTAAGCACATATTTCATTCTAGTGAGAGTGGTGTTATCAATCTCCGTCTTATCCGAGTACAGTTTCTTATCCGTACCCGTCAGCAAGATATCAAAGTGCTCAAAAATAGTGGTAAACACTTGACCATATGGTAGAGCCTTTTGTTTTTGATCGTATGCTAAGATCATATTCCTAATCATGATATATGGAAGGTTTATTGGTCTTCTCTGAATCATACAATCAATTAAACATAACTCCATAAAGGTAAATTCATCATAATGCCCCTTTTTGGGCAAGATGTTGTGAGCAATAATCCTATGAAGTAGTCTAGGTCTTAACAGAAGATCCTGACTCTTTATCTTAGCACCTGGAGCAAATTCAGTATTCCCAGTGTGCAATGCAACAGCATAATCATAGATAAACCCCTCAATGGTCGGAATTATTTTAATTTCAAAAACTCGTGGACCATCATTAGATATACCCAATATATCAGCTAATACAGCACAATTAAACTCAATGGGATTTTCTTGAAGAGTACTAATTATCCTTGGTTCTACATTAACCCTCATATTAGCAAAGAACATCCTCATCAACTTAGGGTATGTAGGTTTCTTATATTTATATAATGAGTACCAACCCATTTCAGCAAATAGAGTATATATACCTAAAGCAGACAAATCATTGCCTAAACCTCTTTCTACACAAATAGCTCTATTTGAGAAATTACTTAAAAACCTTTGAATATTGTCACCTGATGAGGAAGCAGGATCATTGGCTTGTTTGCTCCTTGATTCAGTCCTCCTCCAACGTTTCTTGGGAGTCATTGACTTCAATTAGGCTTTGGGTGTTTTGATTTTGAGTGATTTTTGAGAGGATTTGAGTTAGGGTTTTCAGAATTTTGATTTTCTCTCGTTTTCTGTTTTCTGAAACCCTAGATAGTATTGATACTATCGAGCAACCGGTTTTTAACCGGTCGACCGGTTGCCTTGGGATAATTTCAACCGGTCGATCGGTTGACTCCCAAGATGAGAATTTTCCAAATTTCTCTTTTGAACTTTTCTTTGCACTCAAAATGTAGCCTTTTCATGTAAAAATTATGTCCAAAAGGCAAAGAAATCAAGGGGCTAAAAGTGCTAATTTTCGGCAGTAGCCAAGGCTACTGTTCCTCTGGCTCAACCGGTCGACCGGTTGATCCAGATGCATGAACCGGTCGACCGGTCCATGCAAAAATGGAAATTTTTGCACTTTGACTTTAAAATCTTGATTTAAACTTCAAAATACCCTTTATGTCCAAAAATCATTTTCAGAAACATTTTCCTCCGAAAATTCAAAAAAAATTCCAGTAGCCATCCTCTGTTTTTCTGCCTCAACCAGTCGACCGGTTGGGCTTGCTCTTGATGAACCGGTCGACCGGTTCATCCCAGAATTTTTAAACTCCCTAAAATTTGTTTTGAACAAATTTCTTATGCTTCAAGTGTATACATTTTAACATCAAATAAATCCAACTTATAACCATTGATGTATACATAATTCAAACATCATTTGCATGGATAAACCCTAGGTTCCTTCTTATTTCGCAAAAGCGATCTTTTCCTAAGGGTTTTGTAAAAATATCTGCAAGTTGATGTTCTGTACCTATAAACTCAAGTACAATATCTCCTTTTGCAATATGATCCCTTAAGAAGTGATGTCTTACTTCTATGTGTTTTATACGAGAGTGTTGAATAGGATTTTTAGATAGGCAAATTGCACTTGTATTATCACATTTAATCGGAGTATTTTCAAACCTAAGTCTATAATCCTCCAGAGTTTGTTTCATCCATAATACTTGTGCACAACAACTACCTGCCGCAATATATTCTGCTTCAGTTGTTGATAGGGCTACCGAGTTTTGTTTCTTACTCGCCCATGATACTAGTGATGATCCTAGAAAATGACAAGTTCCACTAGTACTTTTCCTATCAATTTTACAACCCGCAAAATCTGCATCCGAATAACTGATTAAACTCATTTCACTTCCCCTTCGGATACCACAACCCTAAATCAATTGTACCATGCAAGTAACGAAAAATTCTTTTTACTGCACTAACATGGGATTCTTTTGGACATGCTTGAAATCGTGCACATAAACATACACTAAACATAATATCGGGTCTACTTGCGGTTAAATATAAAAGAGAACCGATCATACCTCGATATTTGGTGATGTCTACGGTTTTACCTTTTTCGTCCATATCAAGCTTAATAGATGTCCCCATGGGTGTGTCAGCATCTTTGACATGTTCCATCCCAAATCTTTTCAGAAGATCCTTGGTGTACTTGCTTTGGTTGTGAAGATGCCATCTCTTGTTTGCTTAATTTGCAATCCAAGGAAGAAATTTAATTCTCCCATCATGCTCATTTCAAATTCCTCTTGCATGCATTTTGCAAATTCCTTACACAGAGATTCGTTAGTAGCACCAAAAATTATATCATCAACATAGATTTGTATAATAAGGATATCTTTTCCTTTTCTTTTCGTAAAAAGGGTGGTGTCAATTTTGCCAATGTTAAAATCATTTTCAATAAGAAATGTTTTTAATCTATCATACCATGCCCTAGGTGCTTGTTTTAAACCATACAAGGCCTTTTTGAGTTTAAAAACATGATTAGGAAATTCAAAATTTTCAAAGCCTTGAGGTTGTTCAACATATACTTCTTCCATTATAAAGCCATTTAAAAATGCACTTTTAACATCCATTTGGAAGAGCGTAAAATTGGCATGACATGCATAGGCTAATAGCATTCTTATAGATTCAAGTCTAGCCACTGGTGCAAAGGTTTCTTCATAATCTATTCATTCTTCTTGATTATAACCTTTAACAACTAGTCTTGCTTTGTTTCTAACAATATCCCATGTTCATCAATTTTGTTTCTAAAGACCCATTTAGTACCAATTATTGATAAATCTTTTGGCCTAGGGACTAGTTCCCAAACATCATTTCTCTCAAACTGATTTAGCTCATCTTGCATGGCTAAAATCCATTTTTCATCATTTTCGGCTTCAAGAAAGGTTTTAGGTTCTATTTGAGAAACAAATGTATAATGCCCACTAATGTTTCTAAGGGATGCTCTAGTTTTAGTTCCCTCAAAAGGATTACCAATAATTAAATCTGGAGGATGAGAACTTACATACCTTAGCTCCTTTGGCGGCTCAAAGGAGTTACATACCAACTCTTGTTGATTGCTTGAGCTTGGTTGGTCCTTGTTCATGTCTTCATTTGATGACTCCTTTGGGTTTTTATCATTAAGATTCAAATTTTGAACATTTTCATTTAAGTCATCTAGAATCTCAACAATTTTGTCATTTTGAGTTTCCTCAAAAGCGACATGCATGGATTCCTCAAGACAAAGTGTTCTATTATTGTATACTCTGTAAGCCTTGCTAGAGGAGGAGTATCCAACAAAAATTTCAACATCGGATTTTGAATCAAATTTATCAAGGTTGTCTTTAGTGTTTAGAATAAAACATTTTGAACCAAAGACTTTAAAATAAGAGATGTTGGGCTTCCTCCCTTTCCAAAGCTCATAAGGAGTCTTTTTCAACTCAGGTCTCAAAGTAACACGGTTTAAAACATAGCAAGAAGTGTTTACGGCTTCCGCCCAAAAAAATTTCGGGGTGTTAAATTCATTTATCATTGTTCTTGCCATTTCTTGAAGAGACCGATTTTTCCTTTCCACAACCCCATTTTGTTGGGGAGTTCTAGGCGTTGAAAAATTGTGGTGGTATCCTTTTTCTTCACAAAACGTTTCAAATAAATCACTTATGAATTCACCACCATGATCGCTCCTTATGTTTATTATAGAAAATCCTTTCTCGTTTTCGATTTTCTTTGAAAACTTTACAAATTCATAAATGGTTTCATCTTTTGATTTCAAAAATATAACCCATGTATACCTAGTAAAGTCATCAACGATTACAAACACATATCTATTACCACTTAAACTTCTTGTTCTAGTTGGTCCAAATAGATCTATATGAAGTAATTCTAAAGGTCTTTCGGTTGATATGTGATTCTTACTTTTAAAAGACGTTTTAACTTGTTTACCCATTTGGCAAGCGTCACATAGCTTTTTCTTTATATATGCAATATGAGGAAGACCTTTAACTAAGTCATTTTTAGCTAATTTTGAAAGGATGTCTATGCTTATGTGACCTAGTCTTCTATGCCATAGAAAACTATCATTTATACTAGCAACAAGACAACTTTCAATACTCATACATGTATCTATTTTGATTTTATAGATGTTTCCAATTCTATTACCGATAAAGATAATTTTATCATTTTTAAGTATTAAGCAACATGTATGATCAAAAATGATTTTATAGCCTTTGTCACATAATTGACTTATACTAAGCAAGTTATGTTTAAGACTATCAACAAGAAATACATTTTCAATGGAGGGTGAAGACATACCTCCAATGTTACCAATTCCAACAATTTTCCCTTTTGAGTTGTCCCCAAAAGTCACTTTTCCTCCTTTAGTTTTGGTAAGGCTTGAAAAAAGAGTGTCGTCTCCAGTCATGTGTCTTGAACAAGCACTATCCAAAAACCACTCCCCATGTTCCCTTGGTTCCTCATTTTCACTTTTGATTGCCATGAAACACATGTTAGCCACATGTTCTTCTTCATCACTGGAGCTTGAGTCCGAGTCATCGCTCCATGTTGCTTTCAAAGCTTTCTTTTGAAAGCGATTTTTCTTCTTTGTTTGAAGAAGGGGACAATCGGTTTTGATATGTCCCAACTTGTTGCATTTGTAGCATCTTGGAGTTTCTTTACTTGATTCTCCTTTGTTTCCCTCCTTTTTGAAGTTGGAGAACTTTCTCTTGTCATTTTTCTTTCTAAGGAAGTTTCGAAATTGTCTTGTGATCAATGCTACATCTTCTTCAAGATCGTCGTGACTGTCTTCATCATCATCATTATCATCGCTTTCAATTTGATGAACAATTTTAAATGCCAAGTTTTTCTTTGGCCTTTCTTCGTGATCTTGTTTATCCATAGTTATCTCGTGAGTCATTAGAGAACCGATGAGCTCCTCTAATGGTAATTTTGTGAGATCTTTGGCTTCTCGTATTGCCATCACTTTAGCTTCCCAAGCTTTCGGTAGAGATCTGAGAATCTTACTTACAATATCTGCATTTGTGTAAGTTCTACCAAGAGCATGTAAATTATTTGTAATGCTAGTCATACGAGTAAACATACTTGTTATGGATTCATTTTGCAACATTTTGAATAACTCATACTGATGAACTAACATATCAATTTTTGATTCTTTAACTTGATTAGTTCCTTCGTGAGTTACTTCTAAAGCATGCCATATATCCCTAGCATTTTTACAAGAAGATATTCTATTAAATTCACTTCTATTTAATGCACAATATAAAGTGTTCATTGCTTTAGCATCCATAGAAAGTAATCTTTTATCTAGGTCAGTATATTCTATCATGCTTTTCGGAATCTCAATATCATTTTCGGTTTTAATTGGTCTATGAGGTCCATTTTCAATAGAAAGCCATAAATCGAAATCTATAGATTGAAGATATATTGTCATTCTAGCTTTCCAATAGGCATAGTCATTACCATCAAAAAATGGTGGTCTAGATGTTGAAGCACCTTTATTTTGGAGATTATAGCTTGTAGTTGCCATTCTACTCAAAGTTTAAGCAAACTTAATAACTGAGAACTAAGCTCTGATACCAATTGTTGTTTAAGGATTAAGGCAACTATGCACCTAAAGGGGGGGGATTAGGTGTAAATACAACAATTAATGCAATTTTAAAATTAATTACTTTAAAGTAAAGAGATAAGAGAGAGAGATTGTTAACTCGGTTTTTAACGTGGTTCGGCAAGCCTACATCCACAGCTCAAGTACCAACCCGTACTTGAGTATTATATTCTCTTACTAGTCCAAGTAACAAGATTACAATTCCCGCTTGATGAATCCACACCAAGACTTTTACACCACTTGAAGATATGCCCTCTTCAAGATTTTCCTTTTTCCCACTTGAAGATGTACCCTCTTCAAGATTTTTCCTTGGTGATGTTCCCTCACCAATATCAAGAGTTTTATACTAAACTCTCAAGAGTTTTACAAGGATTGTTTTTGTAACACAACAATACACTCTCAATAGTGTGGATATTACAAATTAAGATCTATGATCTTTTTATCTCACTTAATAGCACTTAGAATATTTGAAGGTGTTTAAGTGTAGTGAGAATGAGATCTATGATCTCTTTATCTCACTTAATAGCACTTAGAATATTTGAAGGTGTTTAAGTGTAGTGAGAATGAGATTTAATACTCTTTGTGTTAGGATATGAAGATTTAAACACAAATTTGAGTATTAATGAGGATTGATGATATGAAGGTGTTTATGCACTACTAATTGCCTCAATATCAGATATAATCAAAAAATGTCTCTATTAATTTTGCAATTAAGAGGCCTATTTATAAGTTTCAAAGAGAAACTAGCCGGTTCTAGCCGTTTTAGTGCAACTGTCATCTCAAACGGTCGACCGGTTCACAACGGATAAATCAAGTGGTCGACCGGTTCATTTAAAAGCCAGAAAATCAATCTTTTTGACCAAGCGGTCGACCGGTTCACAAGCGGTCGACCGGTTCAACTTAACATGGTCCAAACGGTCGACCGGATCACTTGGTAAAAACCAAGCGGTCGACCGGTTCAGTTCGAAAGGCAATTTGTCTTCCAAGCGGTCGACCGGTTCACTTGGTAACCCAAGCGGTCGACCGGTTCATGCAGAAACCCTATTTTGACAAATTATCTTTTCTGAATTTCTTGAACCGATTAATTATGACTTAAACCTATAATCATCAAACCCTTTTAATGCATGCAATGTGAAGTGTGTGAGTTCATTTTAATTTGTGCTATCAAGTTAGAAATTGAGATTTACATAAAGCACTAAAATGAAAACTTATTCTAAATCTTCACTTGCTTGCATCTTGGACTTCCTGGAATGATTTCTTCGTGTAATCCATTATGCTTGTTGATGTATTCTTTGTATAATACCTGTTTATAACTTAATCTCATCCAAGCATATTATTAGTCCATTTTCTTTTTATTGTTATCATCAAAATATATAAAGCATACAAGTATGACATTATATGTCAACAAAGAGAACTTGTCCAAAATTAATTAACATGCACAGTGCACTCGCATAGTAAATAGACCAAGATCATAAAATCAGACCGATTTTACGTTTCTTCCTGATTTTACCGAGTTTATACTTATTTTAGTGAGTTTCAATTTTTTAACCCGATTTTACAAGGTTTATACATTCAACTCTTAAAATCATACGATTTTACGAGTTGAAACGCGGTTTAACAACCTTGATGATGACATACTAGATTGTCTTTGGCCAAATATGGTTACCTTGAAAATTCATGATATGGGGTATGAGATTGTGATAAAACCATGGAAACCATAACGAAACAAAATTGAAAGCTCGATCATAACTAACCAAATATTTAAATGTTAAAGGTGAAAAAAATTAAAAAATGAAGAAAAAAATTGACTTAAGTAAACCTATATCAATGGTCAACATAACCTCATGGGGTGGGACAAATTTTTCTAGATGCAAAAATAAAAAAGTTAAGATTATGCTATGATTTTCAAAGAAATAAAAGAAAATCGAGACTTGAGTCATTGAGTTAATTATGTTTGATAAGTTTGGTGTGTGTGTGTGTGTGTGTAAAAGACAACCTCAATTTAATAACATGAAAAAAATAAGCAAACCCAGGGCGAACCCTTTGAATCATGATTAATCTTGCAAAATTAAAACCCATGAAATCTCAAACTCCATCTCAAGCAAGAAGCCAAATTCCTAACTGATTTAATTTTAAAGGATATAATAAAAATTATCAATAAAATTAATGATGACCAAACATGAAAAAAAAGAATGTGAATGGAATTAAAATAAATTATAAACCATCTCGAATAATAAATTAACAATAAGAAAATACGAATCAAATCTGAGAGGTAAAAGACTAGAGGAGGTTACAATTGAAAAACAAATCTAATTTGAAGTGATTATTTCAAATAAAATAATTACAATTCAAAGAATAGAGAATAATTTTGAAGGGAAAAGAAATTAAAAGCATGGTGTGATTTTTTTTTCATAGAAAGGTGTAAATCAAGGTAGAGGAGAGAGAAATGAAATGAAAATAAAATCAAATTGACATCAAACAAGACAGATTCACCATACACACATTTCAGATAGAAGAAAAAAAAAAGCTAAGACACATCAAATAACATGACAAAACAAAAATTTTCACCCTTAGAATCATCCGTATGCACTGCTTGAAAAAGATAAAGTGATTGACGCACTAACAAATGCCATATACTTGTCAACATTTTTTTTTTCATTCTTTGAAAGACAACATTACACCCATAACAAACTAGATATTGCAAAAAAAAAAAACCCATTAAATGATGAATTAGCCCTTGTAAACATGCTTTGAGAATTTAAATTTTAAGAGCGATAATGTTATTACACTATGCTTAAAAAATGGAAAAATCTAAATCCTCATAGCTATAGATAAGTGATTTTTTCTTTTAAAGGGTATTAAAGTAAATCTATTATATATATATATATATATATATATATTTAAAAAAAATAACAAAGTTGCCCTTAATAATTTTAGGATGATAAATAAACTCTATAAAAATATAAATCTACCTCAAATTCAATGGATTTTTAGAACAAAATATAAATCCACTATTCTAATCCAATAATTTATATCTATTATACAATACTTAGACCATGAAGTTTAGATTATGTTAATTTGGATTTGAATGATGATGTGCCTTAAATGCAGTCAACTTTACTACATCAAGTCTCTTTTATGAGATGTAAATGCTAGGTTGATTTATTCGTGGAAAAGTTTTTAATTTTATAGTTTTTTTTATAAATAAAACAAGTTAACTAAACATATTTTATTAACTAACAAATGTACATTATTTTCTTGAAAATACATGTTTTTTGTATTCTATATTTTTTTGAAAATTGAAAACATCAAAATAATTATTTTTTAAACTCTTTATTATAAATATAAAGGCTTTGCTTGGTTCAAGCAATGTTTTATGATAATTTTCTTTTAATATTTTCAATCTAAGTTCAACAATACTTTTTTATTTTATTTAAAAAAAATTATATTCTTATTTTTTCAAGGAAAAAAATCTCTTTAGAATATATAAAAAGATTTAGAGGCGAAAATATATATAATTTTTTTTAAAGTAAATTACTTAAGATTTTAATTAAAAACAAAAAAGAATATTTGTGCCATACCTTTCTTGACCTATTGATTAAAATCAAGTGGAGTATATATTTTCGAATTGCGTGTGGCAGGCGATGAAAAGTATGTGTGAAATATATATTTTTAAATTATGTTTGATAAGAGATTAAGTGGTGTTTGACATTAAATTATGTTTGATAAGAGAGTAAACGGTGTTTGACATTGTATTTTATATTTTATTTTAAATTAATTTTTTGGTGTTTTAATTTTTTTTAATATATTGATGCCAAAAATATTTTTTTAAAAATAAATAAAATATTATTTTAATATATTTCTCAATAACATTCCCAAATATTTTCTAAAAAGTAAGAAACAAAACTATTACAATAGTAAAATACAAGGATGAAGTTATTAGAGTTGAAAAAAATGTTCAGGCGAGTCCTTAAATTAAAGTAGCTTTTTTCTTGTTGTGGTTCGAAAAGGTATATATATTTTTTTAAAATTATATAATACAGTTTCCTTAATTAAATTATATAAAAATAAAGTTAAACTTTAACACCTTAAAAACTATATTAAGTTTTAATAAATTTAAATTTAATTATAACCAATTAAATTTGCATATTGGAAATAAAATATTAAACTATAAAAATAAATTGGATTAACGATCTTAATTAAAAAAAACCTTTAACAAACCTGTTAAAAGATCGGCAACTTTTATCTCCTCACTCCCTCTTATCAGTATTGGAGATTTCAATTTTAACTGCTACAATTCTTTTTGTTTCTTTTCTGTAAAGAGCCTTAATTTTTCACAATAATATCCCAATTTTTAATTATGAAGTAAAATAAATAATAAGTAAAAAAGAAAGAAGCCTTTTTTCGGGTTTGGTGATCTTGGCCTGCCGCCTTTAAAAAAACACTTCAATTTTTAATCCCCTTCCCGGTCACCAATCCCTAATTCTTTCTTTCTTCGCCTTACCATAAAAATATAAAGAAAGAGGAAAAAAAAACTAAGACTCGTCTCGATTCTATTCGATTCGTTTCGATGCGATTCGCCTTCTCACGGCGGCTCTGGTGGTGGTTGACGACAATAATCGACATCATTTCAAATGAAGAGGAAGAAACAACATAATCGATTTCGTTTTGCTATTAGTGGATGGGCGGGTTTCAGCTGCAAAAATTGCAAATGAGTTGGCAACCGAGTTTACTGAGTCAGAAACGAAAAAATGGTCCGCCTTTAGGGTTGAAGAATCTCGGCAACTCTTGTTATCTCAATAGCGTCCTTCAATGCCTCACTTACACTCCTCCTCTTGCTAATTTTTGCCTGCGCCTCCAACACTCCTCTCGCTGTAAGCAATTTTCACTTTCACTTTCAGCTCTTAATTTTTTTCAATATTTTTGTTGATCTCGTGAAGATTTTTTCAAGGTGATTCCGTTGCTAACGGAGATAGAAAGAAAGACTGTCCGTTTTGTATTCTCGAAAAACGGATAGTCCGTTCACTCAGTTTGGATCTCACGCTTGATGAGCCAGCGAAGATTCAAAGCTGTTTGAAGATTTTTGCCGAGCATTTTCGCTGTGGACGGCAGGAAGATGCTCACGAATTTTTGCGGTATGTGATTGATGCGTGCCATAATACGTGTTTGCGTTTGAAGAAACTCAGAAGGAAAGGGATTGAGAACGGTGGTGCGAGTGTGGTTAAGGAGATATTTGGAGGTGCATTGCAAAGTCAAGTCAAGTGCTTGTGTTGTAATTATGAGTCGAACAAAGTTGATGAGATTATGGATATCAGTTTAGATGTTCTGAATAGCTATTCGGTAAGCGATGCAATGCAAAAGTTTTTTCAGCCGGAGGTTTTGGATGGGAATAACAAGTACAAATGCGATAAGTAAGTAATTTTAATTTATTTGCTCTTTGTTTGTGTTTTTTTGTTGTTGTGTTTGATAAACTTATGCTTGTTTAGTTGCAAGAAACTGGTGGCAGCTAGGAAGCAAATGTCAATACTTCAAGCGCCAAATGTTCTTGTTATCCAACTGAAGGTGGGTTTTAACTTTCCTTGATACTGTTGTTGTTGTTGTTGTTGTTATTTAGGCTTTCGCTGTTCAATGTTGGTTGTGTTGCTGCTTTTGAGTAATGACAGTTATTGTTGGATTTTGGTGTTTGCAGAGATTTGAGGGTATATTCGGAGGAAAGATTGATAAAGCCATTGCTTTTAAAGAATTTTTTATTCTTTCAAGCTTCATGAGCAAAACAAGCCAGGTACTGATAATTTGATGATTCAATCAGTCTGTCGATTAGATTTGTATGGTTGGACTTAGGTTCTTTAAGATGAGTACAGTTTGTTATAAATGCACTTCTCATTGCTATGTGCTTAATATGCATGCAGCCATTCAATCTTTCTGACAACACACAGTTACCTTGTTTGAAATTAAATTAAGTAAACTATTAGACTTGCAATTTCTTGATGATGGAGTGTAAACTGTAGATTATATCATTATCATATTTTTCATATCTCCTTGAATTTAAAAGATTCAAAAACTTAATTAATGGGTTCAGACTTCAGAACCAGGATTTAGCTGGCAGAGTTGCATTTGCCTAAAACAGAAGGTTCTTGCAGTGGTTTCAAGTTTTAGATATCCTGTTATTTGCAGAATTGAAGTCTTAGACATCTTTATGCTAGACTGTCTTAAAACATGCAGTTCAGACTGAATGTGTATATAATGAGAATGGAAACACAAGCCCCTAGCCTGTCACAAGCGCCATTTTATGGATAAGACAAACGCCCACTGTTTTCAAAAGCTCTTTGAAGTGTCCTTCTATGTGGTTATTTTCCATCTCTCTTCTTTAAATATTAAAGTGAGCGATAACCAATCTGTGGCTCCATTTGCAGCAATTATATTCCATTTGTTATTGTACTGTCATAAAGAACATTAATTCCAGCCTTCCTTTTTAATTGTTAATGATAGTCTTAATTGTCAAGATTTGGAAAGGTTGTCATAGCTTGCACCATTTTTCCCCCAAATTCATAAAGAAACTACTTTGACAATTTTGTGCACTTGGGCATCATGATTTTGGAAACATTGGAAAGTGTAGCTGAATCATTTTAGCTATCCTCACAAAACATTATTTGAATTTATTGGAATAATATTTTGTGTTTTTTCCCCATATTTAGCTGCTGCTGCTTCTTACATTTAATTTCATCATGCAATGCTAAATTGTGTTTAATAAAGAAAAATGGTGCGATTGCTGCATCAAATAAGTTGGGGTGATTTTTATGAATCTCCAATTGGAATTAATGTTCTTTATGACAGTACAATAGACTCCTCTAGCACTGCCTTTCAATTTAGTCTTCATGTCATAATGAATTTTGCTGTTAGAGAGCATACCATAAAAGAATGTGACTGTTTTCTTGCTCAACTTTCCACTTTTGTCATAAATTGATCCCTGAATCAATTGAATCTTATGTCTGAGGCTGATAGAACCAATTTAGGGTGTCAAGCACAAATGATTGAGCAATCTGCCATTGACTTTCAATATCATCATTTGCAGAAACAACAGAGGATAACAGTCCCATACAACTTGGGGATCTTCTATTAAACTAGTTTGCTGATGGTTTATATAGTTCCTCCTATTTATAGAGATTGTATGCCAAGCCATTGCCTCCATGCTTTAACACTCCACCTCAATCACCATTTATTTCTCTTTATTACCTCATTCTCTTAGAAATTGAAAAAGAATGAGGGCAATACAACCTTTTGGTGCTTTGAGAGAAATAATTTTCATCTTAAGTAGAAGAGACTATGTTTATCAATGCTTTGAGCCTTTTAATGCATTTTATTGATCAGAACCTTATGCTGCATAAGGGTTGCTATTTCATTTAAAACTGAAGGTGCTTTTACAGTAGAAAACAAAATTAACAGATATGACATCTGACCGAGAGACAAAATTCATTGTTTTAGCATGTGTACCTTCTCTTTCAAGATCAATTATTTGGTATTTAAGTATCTTATTTATGATCTTTCTTTTAATTTACTAAGATTTGGTTACTGGTGACAAATTGACAGTAGAGAGAGATTTCAGTTTGATGGTGACTGCCACCTCCCAACAAATAAGAAAAGGAACAATAAAAGTATACAAAGAAAAAAGCTACATGATTGGTACACATGATCCATAGTTTACATTGACTTCATTTTGTTTTCTCCCTTTTTTTTCTTGTTTGTAAGTAATCGTTATCAATATATCCTCTGGCTAATTATTCTCGTGATTGCATATAAAAATGATAAGGAAGTACATATGTTTAGGGCCCCAAATTTCTTTGATGCACTGCCTCGTTAATGATTGAAACTCTAATGTTTGATTGAGCATAAGGTTCATCCTTACTATAGCTGTAGGGCCTCTGTGTCTTGCTATGGGATGTTCTATATATTTATTTATTTCTCTTCCTTTTTTAATCCATCGCAGGACCCGCAACCTGAGTATAATCTTTTTGGTACCATTGTGCACTCTGGATACTCTGCAGAATCTGGACACTATTATGCATATATAAAGGTCTGTTTTCTGGGTTTATATATACTTCATTATTAAGTCTGGTCTGTGCTAGTTGTAAAAGCTGCAACTTCAACTGTTACTGATGTTATTTCATTGTTGTGTCCGCAGGATGCAATTGGTAGGTGGTATTGCTGCAATGATTCATTCGTGACAGTCTCTACCCTGCAGGAGGTCTTGTCAGAGAAGGTCTATGTTCTCTTCTTTTCTCGTACTAACCAAAGGCCAGCATCCACTACCTCCTCTTTTGCTTCCTGTGGAGAAAAATCACGTGAATCAAATGGATGTGTGGAATTTAAAAGTTCAAAGGCTGCTGTTCCTCTGAAAGCATTGCCTACAAAACCACAAGTTGAACAATCTTCAAAAAAGGATATTTCAGTCATGTCTAAGATTGATAGAGTGCCTTCAAGCCCACCGGTAAAGTTTAGCATTTGTGGGAACTCTGGATCCAAAAGCACCCCTCTATCCATTAATGGAAAGGTTGATCATCTGAAGGGTCAAAACAAGGAAATGAATGGGAATGTGAAAGCGATGGTTCGTGTGGAGAAATGTGACAATGATGTGTCAACAGTAACAATCAGTAATGGTTTTGAAAAGCATAAAAATGTTGATGCTGTAGAAGGTGAAAACTGTCATGCATTTGCAACAGCAAGTGAAAATGGTCATTCTCAAAATGGTGCTTTTAATTCTGTAAAGCTGCTTGTATGTGACAGCAATGGTACGGCAAGTAAGGTGACAACAGGAAGAGGACTTCATCACCTTGAATTGCAAAATGGTGGTATGAAGAGTTGTGCTGACATTTCAGGTTTGAAGAGAAAGCTAAAGGATGATACCTGCATTTTGCTTGCCCAGGATGCTCAATCTCTAGCCAAAGTTGAAGATTTCAAAGAAGTGTACGCTACATTATACTTAATCTGTTTTGAAATCTTTTATTAAACTGATTAGCTTCTGTGGCATAACCTAAATTTCTCAATTTATATTGAAGATTATTTTACTTGATTTGTGCTTATTAAATTTTGTGGTTGTGATTATTTGGTAATTTTAAACTCTCAAGTTAGATCCTGATCGTGACTAGTTGGATTGGAGCTGTGTTGGACTTTTAGATCTTAATTCTAAAGCCTAGTATTCTGATGAATTTCTTTTGAAATTGTTTCATTGGTGAGCCATGTCATAAATCAGCTGTTGACACTGGATCTTGATACGTTACACATTATTTGAATTGCTGAATGTTAATTATGTGCTTGCTAAAATTTTGGTTAATCATCTTTGCTCTTCTTACTTTTTTTGTGCTTTATTCTGTTTCAGTCTCAAGCAACAAGCATCTTTGATTTTGGGATCATGTGGTTTGTTTGATGAGGTTTATGATTTTATGCGCGCGAGAAAGAGGTTGTGTGTTCAAGAAGAAGGAAACAAACCAAGTGGTATTGAATTAAAGTAAGTCTCATTAAGTTTGACTTTCTGTACAGTTTGATATATGTTCAAAGCTTTGATGCTAGTAATTTCCCTTCATATTCAATGTCACTTGTAATATCAGCCCATGTTATTAGCAACATCTTTTATAGGTTCATTGCATTTTATGGCATTAACTTTTAAGAAAGCCATTTAGATTCTGATAATTTTTCTTGTTGGGAGGAGGGGGAGCACTGCCTATGCAAGATCAGAATATGTATAAATCTCTGTCAAAAAGTTTTGTAGTGAACTTGCATGATTCTTGTCATGTTTCTCTGGTGGTTGCATGATATGTACAATTAAATAGAGTTATCTAACTAAGATTTAATGTTATGGCTTTAAACTGGTGTTCCCTTCTGAAATGCAGGAAGACGTTGATTGCCGATGCCAAAAGAACCTTTATTTCACAAATACCTGAGTCATTGAAAGAGGACCTTATCAAAAGCCTCCAGTCATTTAGTCAAGAGAAACGACTATCCTTAGCAGTTATGGGGAGCTCAACTGGTAATTGAGGTTTTTTTTTCTTTGTTTTTTCATTCATTTATATGGAGTCCTTGCATCACAGTTTTGCTGGTTGCATGACCATTACTTTTCTGCTATGATATTTTTGCAGTCTCTTGATTATGTAGCTGGAGGAGCTTGGTGTATAATCTGTATCACTAATTGATGTTTTAACAGAGATGCCTGTTCTAGAGATAATAGCTGGGTATCTGCTGTGACCTGTATCTTTGAGCAATTGCTGGCAGTGACAAGAGGTCATTATCTCATCTTTTTTATTCTTAATTGCGGCAATATGTTAATACTGGTAGATGCACCATTGTGGGTGCTGAGAAGAGAAGGCCGGGTTCAAAATCCGGCCAATATTTTTCTTCCTTGAGGCTGTAAAGTTGGTTTTTGGCCGAGAACGAGTTAGAAATCCTGTAGATTCTGTACTATACCTTTTTTTTGGCTATATTCTAGCATAAGATCCTCATTTTATGGATGCATTGCATTTATTTTCAGTAAATATGTGCCGGGATAGTCCTTGAATCTTACATACTATCATTGAATTTGCCTGTAAAGCGTGACATGGTGTTATTCCTTCTATTGCCCTCCCGCTCCAACCTTCTTTGATAACATTGATGCTCAATCAGCACATAGTTGTCTTTATTATTATTACTATTATTATTATTATTATTATTATTATTTTGCATTTGTCATGCATACATTTTGATTGCATTCTTTTTTCTGGGACTTGCACGTGTGCATCTGATCCGAGGGATTTGATCTGTTGTTGGTTGGTTTGTTACATGCCAAAAATCCTTTTCAAATTAAACATTTTTCATGGAAGCTGAATATGAATCTGGATTCTGGAGGCAAGGGGAGTATCCCATACTATATCCTTATTTGGCGTTATAAAGTAGAGATGATGCATTGAATATACAATGGTCATGGAAAGTCACGGAGACCTAGAGCGACGTTGCAGGTAGCTGGTATCCTCTTTTGGCTAATCTCCTTGGAAGAGTGATGTTATAATGCATCTAATTTTTTTCATTTGTTGCAGATGGAATTAAATAAAACATAAGTGGAGGGATTATCTTCACTGAGTACAGATTTATCATTACTTTTTTTTTCTTTTTTTTGAAGTCAGTTTCTATCAGTCAGGCATTTGATGATTATTTATTTTGCTGGGCACGTTAATCTGCATATCTTGAACAAATTCCAATGCCATTCATTTGATAGAATATGGTTCTCGCGTGCTTGGTATGTCGGTAGTTGGATTAAGATCCTAAATAGCAGGCTCGGTTTATGCTTCTTCTTTTTCCTTACATTTATTTTAAAATAATAGATGGTTTATTTCAGACTCAATCGAGGGCGTTGAAATTGGTACAAGTATTGTCAATATATATATATATATATATATAATTGTGCGCCCAAAGCAATTAATTTTTATAACTGTTAAGATTAAAATATAATATTTATACATGTAAAGTATGATATAATAAAATAGATCAACATATTCTATTATAATAACAGTAACATCGAAGTCTTAACATCTAAAATTATCACAAAAAAAATAAATTATCTTGAGAAAAACAAAAAAACAAAAAAAGTAAGTAAGAACAAAAACTAAAATTATTATTATTATTGTGTTAATAATGAAAAAAATAAAATTAAATCAAAGACTAAAAAAAACTTGAAAACTTTAACAAAAAACAAACAAAAAAATAAATTAAATTAAATGATAAAATAAAAACAAAAATTATCGGACGAAAAAAATTATTTGACATGAAAATAATAATAAAAAAATAAAAAAACTAAAAGAAATACAAAAGAGGAAAAAAAATATTAATTTTTAAATAATCATAAAAAAATCCTAAAAACTTTAACAAAAGATCAAATATCAAAATAAAATAAATGATAAAAAAAATTAAAAATTATTAGGTTAAAAAAAATTATTTGACTTGAAAATTAAAAATATCTAGTTAAAAAAATTCATTTAACTTGAAAATTAAAAAAAAAAAATACAAAACCTAAAATAAAGAACAAAGAGAGAAAAAAACAGAAATATCAATTTTCAAATGATCATAGACACAAAATAAAATTTAAGAGCTAAATATTTTTTTAAAAATACCACCTCAATAAATAAGAAAATAATAAAAATTAAAAATCAAAGCTAAGAGCATACTCATATATACATGGACAAAAATAGAGACTATTCTAAAAATATAAAAACAATAAAGGGATTAAAATAAAAAATTAAAAGTATAAGGGCCGAAATGAAAATCAAATATATTATCAATTTTAATCCAATGACAAAATTGAAAAAATCAAAATTTATGTACCGAATATATTAAGGTATTTAAACTTCATCTGGAAATTAAAAAAAGGAGGATCGAAGTGTAACCTAAATATATAATGAATTTCAATCGAATGACCCAATTGAAATAAATCAAAACTTATATAACAGAAATCAAGGATATAAACAAAGTTAAAGTAAAGGGATGAAAGTGAAACTCTCACAAAATCAGGGGCCTCTCCTTCACTTTAGCGTGCAGGAGAGAGAAAACAGTAAAAAAAGATTTAACCGGCCACCGACATGGATACGGACATCACTGGATGAAACGTGCCAAACCAGGAGGACGACCACACAGCATCGCATCAGAGGAGACGACGGAAGCCCATTTTCGTCCACCGTAACAGGCCTCACGCACCTCCCGAACAGGGCGTGAGGGCGAATACTGTCGGTCGCGTGTTCCACACGTGCCAACAGTATTCCGAGAAAAAGAATAAAAAAATAAGGTCAATTACCGGTTTGTCCTTGTGCCTAAGTCATCAATTTTGTCTTATTAGGGGTTATATCCATATTTAGCTATTTTCAAAAAATATGAAATTCCCATGGCACCCCTCCCCCATAGCTGATTTTTGTCCTTTTCGAGGGATATAATTGTTATTTCACTATGCAAAGGAATATAAAAAAAATCAAAAAGTGTGGTGGACCGGACCAGAATTATGCAATTACCGCGTAGCCCTTCCACTCAGAACCTGTTTTTTGTCTTTTTCGAGGGACAAAACCGTTATTGCACTGGACAAAAAGAAAAAAAACACTAAACCGGCGACCCAAACAATCCGAACCGGACCGAAAAATTGAGCAATACTATTGTAATCCACAATGATTTGTCTCACATTGCACAGTAACCAACCCATGACGTCAGATCCTCTTTTAGAGTATTGTATATATATATATATATATATATATATGTGTGTGTGTGTGTGTGTGTGTCTAAAACATTCTAAGAGCCTGTTTGAAAGTGTGATTGAGATTGTTTTTAAAATTATTTTTTATTAAAAAATACATCAAAATAATATATTTTTTTTTTTTTAAAAAAATATTTTTGACATTGTAGATCAAAATGATTTAAAAACATCAAATAATTTTTTTTTTAAAGAAAAAACACTTACCTTTAATTTAGCGGTTGAGTTGTGTTTTTTTCTCTTTTCAAGTAATACGAGGGAGGGATAAAATTCTAAAGGGTGAAATATTAATAGGAAAAAAAACTACATAAGATGAAATTGTATAAAAAAGTGTTCAACTTTAAAAAATATTTTAAATGAAATAAGTAGTAATAATAATAATATGGCATAAATTTGATATAATTTTTATTGAAGTTAAATGAAACTGAAAAATATTTTCAAATTCATGAATTATTTCAAATAAAATAACTAATAATAAAAAATATAAATTATTTTTAATGAAAAAACAAATTGAAAAATTGCTTTTTATAGATGAGTTAAATAATAAATTTCCTTACAAAACAAATTGGAAATTGTGAAAATGAGTTATAGATGCGAAACTAGACGGGTCACCAAAATGATTTGTATGTCGCATATCACTAACTTTATGTAAATGTTTTTTTATATAATTAAAAGATAACATAGCTCTTGGACATTAACTTTATGTAAATGTTTGTTTATTTTAATGGCAGTTTTGTTATTTTAGTGTGAAAAAACCCTTGTTTTGCATTTCATTTGTGCTTGACGTTTTCGAACGCGACAAGACAAGACTGCTTTTCACAAGAGAAATCTGAGAGTGGATCTCTGGCATTGATTTTCTCCAGGTGTAAGAGTCGTAAGCAATACCGTATGTGATGACTTGTGTTTTTTAGAATTAAAAAAAGAGACAATGAGAATTGAAAGTGAATTATTTTAAATTTTTTAGTCAACAGTGGAAGAGGGATCAGAATAAAAAATACGTCCAGCATAGATGGTGTCCCATAAAGTTCAAGAAAAATACACTTTAATTCTCAAACTTTAAAATAACATAAATTAGATCCCTTTATTTTGTAAATATGTGAACAACGCTAGCCATGGTGAAAACCCAACCCTTTATTATTATTATCCGACTGAACTAGCCAACCGATTGCTGTTCAAGAATTTTGAAGTATCATTATATATTTATTGAATCCCCAGTTTCTGTTTGATCTGCAAAATGACTTCGTAAACCTCCTTTTGGCCACTTAAAGACTTGGATACACTCTCCTTTTGCAAGCATCTCTCACCCCACCCCACGAGCTTTGGGAACTCGGCCACCATTCTCAGCTCTCCCAGGATCTCGAACGTGTAAAAGAAGCTGTAGAATGGAATAAGTGCCAGGTCTATATAGCCAAAGCTCTCATCCCCGAAATATGGCTTCTCTCCGAGTTCTTCTTCCAGAACTTTGAAGCACTCAACCAAGTCCTTCTTCGATGATTCCCTGACCTCACCTTCGGATGCCCATAGATTCCTTCCAATAGGGTAAATCTGGACGAAACCAATTTGCATGTCAGCAAACAGATTGTTTCATTAATGTTTCCTTTAAGACATTAAAGACAGAAAAAGAACTTTGATCAGTACTAAGAACTCACCTTCTTGTCGATATAGTCAGCCCAGAACCAGGCATGCGCACGTCGATAAGGATCAGAAGGCAACAACGAAGATTTTTGGCTCCAAAACTCATCAATATATTGAACTATGATCATTGATTCACAAATAGGTCTCCCATTATGGATTAAGACTGGAATCTGCTTATGAACTGGGTTCATCTTGAGAAGAGTAGAGCTCTTGTTGCTCAAGTCCTCCACCTTCGATTCATATGTTATTCCCTTCTCTTCCAAAGCTATCCTCACCCTTGCTGCAAAAGGACTAGCCTTCAAATCCAGTAGAACTACTTCATCAGCCATTTGTTGCGATTGCAAGGGGAAGATTTTTCTAAGTAATTTGTTTCCTTTTTCAATTTGCAATTTGTGAATGTAGACACAATTTTGTGTACCTGAAATTAAACAAGCACACGTGTACAAATATATGATTTTATTAAATATATGAATGGGTACAATCTCTACGTAATATATTCTATCAAAAGAATATGTCAATCCTTTGATTCTTCCCTTGGATTTGATGTATGGTGGCTTGATTTATTTGAGTAATCAAGCTAAGATTTGTGCCTTGCAAGAACGCGAATTTGGGCGTGTATTGCGAAGCGAGATGTTGTGATTTGATGCTTTGAAGAATACCTTGATTTGTCTTCAAAGTGTTGTTGAAGAACTCTTATGGGGCGTTTTGGCTTGATCCAATAGAGTTTCGTTCTTTGTAGACTTCAAGCGTAGATGAAGGAGGCTTGAGAACTCTTTGAGAGAGAGAGCTTCCTTGCTTGAAGAGCTTATCTTGAAGAAAATTTGTATCTCCAAGAATCCAACCCCTTGCCTTTAGGTTGAGGCCCTCTATTTATAGAGATCTGTAGGAGCTCTCAGGTCTTTTTCCAATGCCACGTGGCGTAATTTTATTGGTTGGTCTTTATTGACAGGATCTTGCATTTATGTCCGTCTTTATTGACGAAATCTTGCCTTTATGTCTGTCTTTATTGACGAAATCTTGCCTTCATGACGAAATATCTTGAATATCTCATTTCAAATGTCAACTTTTCATTGGCCAAGAAATATTTGAAGGCTTATTTGTTTTCCATGTCATTTATTTCAATTTTATTTTATTCTTTAAAATAAAGAATAAAATAACACATGGTGAAATTTGATTGGCGGAAAATTTGTGTTTCTACAGATGCCCCCTCGAGACAAGTTCACTTACTTTTGGAACAAGTGGGCATGTCTCGAAAATATGGCTGTGAGGGTTTTATATTTCCGACTAAAATTTGACTTGATCATATTAGATTTTTACAACAAGCAGATAAATCTTATTGTGAAAATAAAATATGATAATCAAAAATTGAAAATTTATGGATCGATCTTGATTGAGATTTATCAAATCAAATGATAGAATATTCAGGTCCAATTGTTCATTTGAGACTGCTGCATATGCATGACCAAACAAAATTTATCTTTATGCCCGAATAACAACCCACACTTTGACCGGGCTGCGTGAAATTTTTTTTTTTCACTGAAAATGGTCACTGTAATATCTTGTTTTAAAGATCTCGTTATTCTGAATCCCATAACGCAATCTGTTTGTGATTCCGAGTAGCGGTCAACAAGTTATGAACTATGAAAGTTGCAACTCCCTTTTCCCATTGCCTTGGTAACCGTGCCCTCTCTTCTTAATTAATCTTGATCTTTCCCTGGAAGAATGTTCAAAGAACAAAATAACATTTCACGTAAATTGCTCTTGAATTGACTTTCTTTTCTAAATGAATTGCTTAAAGTGAATTAGCTGCTAAAAGTAACCAGAAGATCCTCCCCAACTGATAGCCTGACTTAGCTTAATTGAACCCTTTTTTTTCGAGACTGAATGAATTGTCCAGCGTGAATAAAAAAGGAGCAACTCAATTTCCTGTACTGTAAGCCGATTTTGCTCTCACAGAATAAGAAAAGATTTGTTTTAGATTAGGAAGGAGTCATTCAGGAGGCTATAAAAGAACATTATATTGCCCTTTTTTTTTTTTTGTTACCCACCACGCAGCCTTCATGTTGCTCATCACTGAAGGTTTTGAAGCAAAGGAGTCTTCCTCGTGACCAGACGTGAGATTGGTGATAGCCTGGTAAGTGACCCTTTTTTTTTTTTACTGTTTTTGTTATGCTCTTAATAGCTGAAGTTTTTTTTTTTTTTTTTTTTTTTTTTTCTTTCCCGACTGTAGGAAGAATTCCTCGCAAAGGCAACTTCAAATAAGGGACTCATAAGAGTGATGATGTGCATGGGAGAGGCCTTACGGACCATTGTCTTCAAAGTCAGGACTGCTTCTTGTGGAGGAATAGCTTGCCGTGGACATGCTTGCCAACAATCTTCTTTTTAAGGTTTCGATTTGAAACTTTTAATGACTATTTACTTGATTTTGCTAGATAGCTTATTTATCTTGCCAGAATCTTTTCAAATCGAAGACAAGGATAAATTATGCAGATTCCATTTATTGCTTTTCCTTACTGTTACCCGCATTGCCAAAACTTTCAATCTTGGATGTCCATTGTGTTTACAAACCCGTGGAAGCAGAATTTCATCTTTGTTGTTTTGGCTTGTGAACTGGTTCCTCTCATGTAGTTTCTCAAACTTCACGTGTGAATTTGCATGATCTTCAAACCAGTGGTCCAGAACCGCAAATTTCTTGCTCATCAGGTTTATTCATGGCCGAAGTTGTTGCAAGAGATTTAACATCCTTGTTGCCAGTGTTTTCTAAACATTGCTGCCATAAATCATGATATATCCTCAGTCCCGAATTGATTCTTGTGGTGCTCTCTCAACTCTGGTTAATTTCTGCCAACGTCGTGAGTTCTCCCATTGCTCCAGAATTTGCCGGACATTAGCGCTAAAGCAATTCTACCATAGTTCTCCCATTGCTCCAGAATTTGCCAGACATCAGCGCTAAAGCAATTCTACCATCTCAGACTTATAATAACCTTCTGGCCGTGAATGAAGATGCATACGGTCCTCATATCATCTCCATCGGACTTCATCATCATGGAAAGCAGAGCGTGGTGGTTATGGAAGTTCACAGATTGCACTACACGCTGTCTCTCTTTGCTCATCATTCACGTTTTTTTTTTTTTTATCTTTTTTTTTTTTTTTTTTTTTCATCAGCAATCAATATGTCTAGCTTTGTAAAGTCTTCCTGCAGCTTGTTGACATGTGCGTGTTAATCCAAAAGCAACCTTTCATGCTTCTGAAATTACATGATCGATGGTGCGAGATTGAGTTATTGGTGAGCCCACTTGTTTCCATTAATTAACATCTATTTTTATTGCAGGCCGCAGGTTTCTTTGGGTGATTTGAATTCTCTTGCCATAATACTTCACGAGTCTTGCCGAGTTGTTTCTTAAGGGTCACGGTTCTGACTTTCCCGCAACATCAATTTTAAAACATTAGAGCCTTACTGTTCTTTGGCTCTTCATCAAGGTAAGTTCTTATTCCCTCATTAGATTTTTTTTAGGACATATAAATATCATGGGATTTATAATCTTGTCCCCCCCTCTTCTTTCAAATATGCATCTAATTCATGCATTTTTTTCTTATATGTCTTCCTTGTCTTTTTTTTTTTTTAGATGGTGCTTTTCAAGAATTCTTCTTCTTCCACTAAAAGATTCTTAGTAATTGAGGAGAAGTATCGTCGGACAAGCCTTCGCGTATATGAACCCGCCATTGGTCCCTTTGCTAAGAAGCTGCCTTCCGAAAGCATCAAGCATTTGACTTCCTGGTCATCAGAGGCTTCCTATGAACTTCATGGTCACAGTGGTTCGCCTCAATCAGTTTTACAACTTCAATCCTCCTTTCCACATTCAACAACTTTTCTAGCTGATCTGCCATCATTAGACTATCATAAACGTGAAGGAAATGCTACTTGCAAAGACTATTTCCCAATTTCCGATGCGCTTGAGTACACTCCTAAGTATTGGGAATGGACAGAAGATATTTTGAAACATTACGAGCCAATCCTCGAGCGGGCACATATCCAAGACACTGTTTTTGCATCCCTTTTTACATATGACTGGCAGATGAATGTCATCCTTTCTTTTTATAATCATTGGAATCCTGCTACCAATACGCTATCTACTCCGAATGGCGAGGAGTCTATATCTCTTTGGGAGCTAAAATCATGTAGCGGCCTCCCTATTTTTGGCACTTTTTATGATGAAGTCATCCCTTCTGCTGATGAACTTAATGAAGCTGACAAGAAAGGACGTTCTTTTCTTCCAAAGAGCTGCAAGTACCTATTCATCGCCTTTCATAAAGAATGTCAGACTATTGATGATGACCATGTAATGACCCTTCAAGATTGGGTAGATTTCTGGTTCCGAGATGACTTGAGATACAAGGTACCTTTTTGTGTGGGCAAGTCCAGCGGCTCCAACAAGACTAACTATCCTTCTGGCTCAATTGATAAGTCTCGTGTTCGCTCCAGCAGATTCATTCATCCTTTTAAGGAGCTTAATGTCCCTTCTCATATTCAGGATGAAGTTTATTTAGCGGCTTTTCTTTCATGTTGGATATGCAAATTTGTATTTCCTAGCAAGGATGTTGGTTTCATTCGTCCTAGCACTTTCAAAGTAGCATCCATGATGGCAGCTGGAAGGCAATTCTCCCTTGCGATACCAGTTCTAGCAAGTATCTTCAAAGGTCTAAAGGAAGTTCAATCTGCATTAAGTGTGGCAGTACGAGACATCCCTTTTCCTATTCATTTTCTTAGCGGTTGGCTTGCAGAAAAATTTGGCACTCATCAAACGACAATTAGCCCTACCAAGTTAGCTGGGATGACAAAATATGCCGGCGTGGGGTTAGCAAAACATTTCACTGAATCTCAAGCTCATGCTCTTTTCAAAGATCCTAAGAGAGTCATATTTCCTGCGTTACTTCCCCTGACTAAAGTTGGGGTCTTATATGATGATGGCAACTTGTCAGTCCTCGAGAGTGACTACTTTATGTGTATTCGATCCGGCTATTTGACTCTTCGTTATGATGATACTTATATAATTGAATCTTACTGTCCTGATAGATTTAGTAGACAATTTGGGTTTTGCCAACATATTCCCCGTGACTTTGGAGGGAGGACTGGAGTCCCAACCTTGGAGGATGTATTACAGCTTTGGCTCAGCTTTACCAAACTCAAAACTCATTCCCGGTGCGAGCTTCCGTTGCCCCCAAATGATAAGCTTCCTTTGGTAACTAAACGTTACATGGATTGGTGGACTCCGAGGTGGTCCAAAGTTTGCTCTCTACAGATGAAGATCATTCTTAAAAGTCCTGCTAATGTTGCCATAGTATCACGAAGGCCAAAAGAAAAGAAGAATGACCCTCTCTTAACCAAAAGGAAACGCTCTTCTCCTACCTATAAAGGAGACAAGCGGGTAGTTGATGTTGATTCAGGCAAGGAAGATAGTACTCGAACATCTGCCCACATAAATAGGACACCACTTGTGATTCCTAGTGTAAAGAGAGTGAGTACTTCAAAAGATCATCTTAATAAGAAATCTTCTAACTCCTCAGGGGCAAAGGAAAGGAGTGCGCAATCCTTTTCTCCACAATCGGTAAATAAGTACTCGTCTCCCTTTTTTATGTACCTTATTAATTTCCCTTTTTTTATTGAGATGGTCATAAGGATATGCATGTAGCAGGAGGAGGAAGATGATGTTGAAGCAATCTTAAATGTGGAAGACAGTGAGCACGAAAATAGTGATCATCATTGAAAACGTTTAAAACGTACCAAGAAAAAATTCAATCCTTGCAGCTCAGGTTTTCTTCATGGAGTCCCTAGTGCATCCATCATGCCAGACAATATTGATGAACTGGTTTGACACTTTCCTTTTTTTTTTTTTTTTTTTTTTTTTATTTGTCATATATTAACCTTTTTTTTTTTTTTTTTTTTTTTTTTTAGCTTGGTCAACAAGATTTGGGGAATGACTTTGATATGTATATTGGGCCAGAAATGAGTGTTGCTTCTGTTGCTAGCCCAAACCCTTTCAATATTTTAGTTGCTGGGATTGGAAACTCTCAACCTTCATTCAGTTTACCACATGAGCAGCCTAATCCACCTCAACCGATCTTTAATGTAGCGACCAACTTGCATAATCTTGGACCTACTACTGCCTTTGAGCCTTCAGGAATCACTAGGTATTGTGCTGATGACATAATAGGAGAGATAAGATCTGAATTTGCTATCAAGTGTTGGGAGAGCGTCAGAAATAAGATTGCTCGCACACCGATCCATTATATTCCTGATCTGGCTGGTGAAGTTGAGAAGATCTTCCTCTCCATTGAAGATATAAAGGTTGATTGCTCTTCTATCAGAAGAATGGTGACCGAGGTGATTGAGGATGCTAAAAAGTTTATTCACTTAGAGTCTTCATTATCTCCTATGATGACATCAAAGCAACGAGCCTTAGATGTTGAAAAGCTTGAAGTGCAACTTAAAAATTCAGAAGCTTTTGAAGAGGAGGCGTCTACATCCATTTCTACTACTCATGCTGAGATAACAAAAATAACAGGACAATTGATGGAGTTGAAGAGCAAGAAGGCTGAGTTAGAGTCATCTCTCAAGGCGTGTGATGAAAAGCTTTCTGAGAGAAAGATCATCACCTCTGGCATTCGAGCAGAAATCACCACACTATCCTCTTCCCCTGTGATAAGTGAAGCTGACGCAGGCATTCTTCAAAAATTAAAAGGATTGTTGGAGACCAAACAAAAGGAGATGGAAGGACATAATTGGAAACCGTGATATGATAATGGTTTATTATGCTTTGGAATTTTTTTTTGTTTTGGTAACATCGGCTTATGACTTTCTGTTGAGGCTACATACTTTATGTAATAGAACTCTTCTTTCTATTAATAAAGTCTATATTTTGCCTTCGCTTGTGTCTTGTTACCTAGATTTCCATGTTACGATCTGTCTTGAGGTTTATTTGTCTCTCCTCTCTACGTGAACGATCATATTGGTTCAAACAACTTTAAGGATGGTGTGACTGTACTTAGAATAATTTCTAAGTTGCCTACGTACCTTTATGGATAAAGGATCAAGTCACAACGTAGTTCAAAAGATTAATTTTTTTTTTTTTGGCATGACTGTACTTAGAATGAATTCCAAGTTGCCTACGTACCTTTGTGGATAAAAGGATCAAGTCATAACGTAGTTCACATTTTTTTTTTTTTTTTTTTTTGTGCCTTTCACAGTTTTAGCTCGTGCGGGCCAGGAGCTACATCATATTTCAAGCATAGTATCTTTTTAAGAATTTGCCATTGATAGGCCCAATCCTCAATCCATTCTCATCAACAATCTTGTAAGCTCCATTGGTGTAGACTTCTTGAACCACATAAGGGCCGTCCCATTTGGAGAGGAACTTGCTACCCATGCGTTTTGACATGATTATCGGTCGTCTTACTGCCAAGACAAGATCCCCTTCTTGAAAGGAGCGTGGTCGCACCTTCTTGTTGAAAGCTCTACAAAGTCGTGCTTGATAACATTCTAGTCGTTGTTGTGCCTCAAGACGTTTTTCGTCTAAAGCTTCAAGCTCTTCAAGGCGTAGGCGAACATTGTCTTCATTGGAAAGCCCTTCTTGGATCGCAATTCTTAAAGATGGAATTTGACATTCTAGTGGAAGAACAACTTCAACCCCATATACCAGGGAGTATGGAGTAGCTTGAGTTGGTGTTCGGAATGTAGTACGATAAGCCCATAGCGCCTCACCAATTCTCTCATGCCAGTCCTTCTTCGAGCGATTCACCACCTTCTTGAGAATATTGCATAAAGTCTTGTTGAAAGCTTCTGCCAAACCATTAGCCGGAGCATTGTACATAGAAGAGTTATGTTGTTTGAAACTGAACTGTGCACACAACTTGTTCATGGCTGTATTATAGAATTCCCTTCCATTATCGGTTATGATGTATCTTGGTACCCCATAACGATAAATGATGTTTGTTCGAATGAAGCTTACAACTGTCTCTTTCTTGACCTCTCTTAATGCTGCAGCTTCTGCCCACTTGGAGAAGTAATCTGTTGCAGCCAATATGTAAAGATGCCCCCCGGAGCTTTTCGGCAATGGTCCTACCACATCAAGTCCCCAAGCATCAAAGGGCCAAGAGGCAACTGTTGGATGTAAAGGTTCGGGTGGCTGGTGGATCAAATTAGCATGCAATTGACAACTTTGACATTTTCTAGCATAGTCTATGCAATCCTTCACCATTGTTGGCCAGTAATATCCCATTCTTTTGATCCGGAAGTGAAGTTTAGGGCCTGATTGGTGTGCTCCACAAATCCCTGAATGAGTTTCTTCTAGTGCTTTTGTTGCTTCTTCTTCTCTGAGATAGCGCAAAAAGATTCCCTCAAAAGAGCGTCGATAAAGAGTACCTTGGAAGTATATGAAGCGAGAAGCTCGTCGCCTCACCTCTGTCTTATGGCGTAAGTCGTTAGGTAGTTTTCCATGTCTCAAATAATCGATAAGCGGTTGACGCCAGTCTTCTCTTTCAATCTCGTAGACAGAAACTACGCCCACTTGTTCTTTCTCTTTTATGTCGTGGCTTAGTGGTGGAACAACCCATCTTTGACATACAGGGACATTTATCTCTTCACTGCATGATGCTAGTGTTGATGCCAAATTTGCCAAGGCATCGGCTTGCTTATTCTCTTTTCGTGGTACATGTTCTAAAGTGACACAATCAAGTGATGTTATCAGTTTAAGTGCGTACTTGTGATATGGGATGAATTCTGGCTTCTTGACTTCATATAGTGAGAGGAGTTGTCTGATGACTAGTTGAGAATCACCAAAAACTTTAAGGCGAGACATTTTTATATTCATTGCCATTTCCAACCCAAGAATCAAAGCTTGATATTCAGCCATGTTATTAGAACAACAATTGGTAAGTGAAAAGGAGAAAGGCAAGACCTCCCCTTCTGGTGTGATGAATATAACCCCAGCACCGGCTCCATCTTGTCGTGTTGCGCCATCAAAGAACATTTTCCATGGTTCTGACAGTTCAATAAACAGAACATCCTCATCAGGTAGGTCTTCAGAGAACTTCCATTCATCGGGAATAGGATGATCAGCTAGAAAATCAGCTAGTGCTTGCCCTTTGATAGCTTTTTGTGAGACGTAGACAATTTCAAATTCTTGAAGCAATAAAGCCCATTTTGCCAATCTTCCTGATAATACTGGTCTTGAGATGATGTACTTGAGGGGGTCGGCCCGGGAGATTAATCTTACTGAATGCGCTTGGAGGTAATGCCTTAACTTCTTGATTGCAAACATCAATGCTAGACATGTCTTCTCTATTGGGGAATAATTCAGTTCAGCCCCATTTAATGTCCTACTAAGGTAGTAGAGAGCACTTTCCTTGCCTTCCTCATTTTGTTGTGCCAACAATACTCCTAAGGAACGTATTTGAGCTGCAATATAGAGGATAAGTGGGCGTCCCTGTACCGGTGCTCGAAGGACAGGTGGGTTCAACAAGTATTCTTTTATCTTGTTGAAGGCATTAGTGCAAGCTTTATCCCAATAGAATGATGTATCCTTCTTCATTAAGTGGGTGAATGGTTGACATCGGCCTGATAAGTTAGAAATAAATCTCCGTATGTAGGCCAATTTTCCTTGGAGACTCTTCAACTCATGGATGTTTCTTGGCTCCGGCATTTTTAGAATGACCTCGATCTTAGACTGATCAATCTCAATTCCTCGATGTCGAACTATAAACCCTAGGAATTTGCCTGAGGACACACCAAATGCACATTTTAATGGGTTCATTTTTAGTTGGAATCGACGTAACCGTTTAAACACCAAACGAAGATCCTGCAAATGATTTTCTTTTCTTTTGATTTCACCACGAGATCATCAACATAGCATTCAACATGTTGGTGAAGCATATCGTCAAAAATCTTCTGCATCGCCCTTTGATAAGTGGCACCTGCATTCTTTAAACCAAACGGCATAACTTTATAACAATATATCCCTTTTGGAGTTCGGAAAGCCGTCTTCTCCTCATCTGCGGGTGCCATTCGAATTTGATTATAGCCAGATGAACCGTCCATGAAGGTTAATCTCCCATGACCCGTGGTAGCATCTACCATGATCTCAGTAATAGGAAGTGGAAAATCATCTTTGGGACAAGCATTGTTAAGGTCTCGAAAATCCACACAAACACGCATTTGGCCATTCTTCTTTTTTACTTGCACAATATTTGAAATCCACGTAGGATACTTGACCTCACGAATGAAACCCGCTTGGATAAGTTTATTGACTTCAGCCTCAATTTCTGACACGAGTTCAGGACGAAAGCGACGCTGAGTTTGTTTTATAGGTCTAGCCCCATGTTTCACTGCTAGTTGGTGGACAGCAACTCTTGGGTCTAAACCTGGCATTTCATCATAGGACCAAGCAAAGATATCTCGATATTCCATCAGGAGTTCCATGTAATTCGCTTCCTCTTCAGGTGATAAGTTTGTGTTGATGAAGGTTGGTCGTGGGTTTTCATCAGTTCCTAAGTTAACCTCTTTAAGTTCATCCATTGTAGGCTTATTTTCTGATTCAAGGTTAGATGGAGCTTCCTCAACATCTTCTTCGACAACAAACTTATCATTATCATCTTCTTCAATAGTGATGTGATTTGAAGTGAGACATGTTATTTCATCTTCTTCTTCTTCATTAGAGGGGTTTGTTATCACTATTGTGCGTGTTTTTCCTTTCAATGTCTCTTCAGCACTCACCACCCATTCATATTGCCTCTTCATGCGTGAAGGTATTTTGCTACGAAGAACCTTTGAATCACCCATCAAACCTGTCTCTTTTGACGTGGATTGTCCAAGTCTTGCAAAAACTGATGCGCGTTTTAGCACCTTTTATTTTGGGTTTCAATCCTAGTAAAAACAGGAGCACGATTTGTAGTTCCACCAAGACGATCCCAGACTGAAACTCTAAGAGGTGTCGGCTGACTTTGTTGTTTGTCCTTCACTTCTTCCACATTTATGTATCGTGAGGCTTCTTTATTAATATGAAAATACAGTGGTGTGGAAGACTCATATCCAAGACCAGCCCTCAAAGTTTTGCCAGAAGTTTTCTTCTCTCTCCATGCCTTGCTAGTCCTTGCAAAAACTTGTTTACCTTCAAGTTGAGTCGTATCACCATCCTTTGATATCTCGTTGATGTCTTCCTGACTATAGCCAGCCCTGGCTAAAAGCTTGTAAGCATTGGGATCAAAGCCATTTGACCGTTTATCAGGGAGTCCTTTAAGATTTATCACCACCGACTCAGTTTGATGAACAAATCCTTTTAGTAAAGGTTTTGAAACCTTGTTCAAGGTGAGATTAGTAGTTGGCAAGGTCAAGTTTTCAAGCTCTTTACTGATCTTTTCTTCATCTTTTGCAAAAGAAGACTGGCCCTCTTTTCTTGCTGATACTGAAATATATCGGAGTGCCGCGGCTTTATGTGGTGGTTTATTGTCAACAAAATTTTCTACCACCTTTTCTTTTCCTTTATTCTTTGTTGGCTGAGACACCCCTTCATTTGTAGATGACTTATGCCCTTTTGAGCTCTTAGAGTCAATTATTCCTTCTCCTAAGTGGTCAGGTGATGGCAGAGGTGATGATCGTAGTTCTTCCATCATATTTGACTTGAAATAGAATTTTGCGTCTGCAAAATGAGCTTCAGCTATGGTGAAGGGATCGGTGTCTGCCATTATCTTTCTTACTTGTCCATTTCGGCAATACTTAAAACATTGGTGGAGTGTTGAGGAGATGATACCATTTTCATGTATCCATGGTCGCCCAAGCAACATATTGTAGGTAGTTTTGGCATCTATGACATGGAAAAGAGCATTGGATTCCATATCTTCTATGTGCATCGCAAGCCTTATCTTTCCTATAGCATTTTGCCCTCCTTGATTGAAACCTTGAATCATCAGATGACTTGGGAAGAGTTCATCCATAGGAATCCCTAGCTCTCTCATGGTCTTAAGAGGTAGTATATTGACCGCCGAGCCATCATCCACCAAGATGCGATTCACTACCTTTTCATCAACATATCCTTTAATGAAAAGAGGTCGGTTATGGAGTTTTGATCCAAGCAACAAGTCCTCATCGTTGAAGGATATCTCTGTTGTGCATACACCGTGAGATAAGTTTGAAGAGTCATCATGATCAATAGAGGTTTTCTCTTCATCAACCTGATAGCAAGCAACAGGTACATTTTCAATTCTTTTCATTTCTGTTGGCATGTACTCATTCAGTGTAACAGGCTTTCTTATACTTTGAGCTGAAAAACCCTCCTTTCTAACTGGTATGGATTTTTGTTGAGTCTTTCGGCGTATCGGCTCACTAAGTGGCTTCCTCACCATTGAGATCCTCATTCTTGTTGGCTTTGTCATTTGTATGTGCTTCCTCCTTCCTCTTCTACGCGTGACTAAAGTCCATCCTTCATCATCATAATTTTCAGACCATTCAGGCTTCAAGTCGTCAACTTGAGGTGTGAGGGTTATACATGGAGTTTGACTTGAGGACACAGTGAAACTCATCGGGAAAATGGCATCAAGTCTTATAGGTTCACAGGAGCCGAAATTTATTGTAGAGAGTGATTGACATGGTCCTGACTTGACCGTGGTTGTGATATTAGAGGCTGCTACTTCATCATCAAAAATGATATCTCCATTCTCGTGTAGCCTCATGATCTTGTCTTTCAGCACAAAACACTTCTCTACGGGATGACTGATTAAGCGATGATATTTGCAATAATTCGGATTATCTACTTGGTTTGCTTCTTCAGGGTGTTTCACCTCCGGCAACTCAATGATATTTGCCTCAAGTAGATCATCCAGCATCCTAGATATGTCTGAGTCAGGGAATGGATACACTTTTTCCTGTCGCTCTTTCAATGATGGTTTCTTTCTTTCACCCTTTTGAAAGGTAGTCGGCGTTGCATGATCATTCCTCTTAACTCCAGTTGGTACTCTTACAGCAGTCGAGTTAACTACTAGCGATTGCTTTCCCTCGACCTTCAGAGTGCTCTTTCCGAATCTACGACCTTCAGGCTTATTTCTTTTAGGCTCTTGCATAGGTAACGATGAACTTTCAGCCGCCGCAATGCTAAGTTCCATATCATGTGCACGAGTAGCCAATTCTTCAAAAGACTTTGGTTTGATGCCTTGTAGGATATATCGTAGTCCCCAATGCATCCCTTGAATACACATGTCTAGCGCAGAAGTCTCGGTGAGTCGATCTCTACAGTTGAGGCTGAGGTTTCTCCACCGATGAATGTAGTCAATGACAGGCTCTTCCTTCCACTGACGTGCATTAGTGAGTTCAATCATGCTAACCACACGACGAGTGCTGTAAAAGCGGTTAAGAAACTCACGCTCCAACTGCTCCCAAGTATCAATCGAGCAAGACTCCAAGTCAGTGTACCAGTCAAAGGCATTACCTTTCAAGGAACGAACAAACTGTTTTACCATGAGATCACCATTAGTCCCGGCATTGTTGCAAGTCTCCACAAAGTGAGCTATATGTTGTCGAGGATTTCCCTTGCCATCGAACTGCTGAAACTTTGGTGGTTGGTAACTTAGAGGCATCTTTAATAGGTCGATTCTTTGGGTGTACGGCTTCACATATGAATATGAGGGTTGAATCGAGCTTTCCACCTGGTCTGTGATGGCTTCCTTGATGAGTTCTTTTAGTTGATTTGTGGTGAAGATGCCATCAGTAATACCACGTATATTCTCCACAGCTCCGATTGCAGACTCCTCAATGACATCTAGTTGATCTACTTGAAAAGCCTTGTTAGTGGAGGTTTGGCCTCTTTCGTTCATGCTCTCAAGTTTGTTCATCAACTTTGCTATCTCGCGGTCTTTCGTCTTGAGTGAAGTCGAAAGCCCCTCGACGAGTTTTGTCAAGTTAGCCACTTGATCTTCTAAAGATGTTGTCTCGGTCATCATCACTGACATGGTGCTAGAACCCGAAGCCTTATTTGGTGATTGACACGGAGAAGTTTTCATAGGTGAATCGTCAAAGTCGCCTTGAGTGCTGAAGACCATTTCGCGCGCCTCACTTGACTTTTGTAGTGGAGTTGCTTGTGGCTTCATCTTTGAGGCGACATCTTGTGCCCCCCTTGCATTCGAAGTTGATGTCATCTTGAGGATCGGCCTAGTTTGGGCATACAACTCGACGATGGATTTTGTTTTCAATGGCGGAGTTGAAGAATCTTCAATAGTATGTTGGGGACTTGAATCAATAGCCTTGTTGCTTTTCGAAGCGACAATGGTGATCATGTTCCTCCTAGTTGCCATTGAGATTTTGTTGAAAATTCTTTCTTGAAGGGAAGAGATGAAAGGTAGAGATTTCCCCAGTGGAGTCGCCAGAAATTTGTAGACACAATTTTGTGTACCTGAAATTAAACAAGCACACGTGTACAAATATATGATTTTATTAAATATATGAATGGGTACAATCTCTACGTAATATATTCTATCAAAAGAATATGTCAATCCTTTGATTCTTCCCTTGGATTTGATGTATGGTGGCTTGATTTATTTGAGTAATCAAGCTAAGATTTGTGCCTTGCAAGAACGCGAATTTGGGCGTGTATTGCGAAGCGAGATGTTGTGATTTGATGCTTTGAAGAATACCTTGATTTGTCTTCAAAGTGTTGTTGAAGAACTCTTATGGGGCGTTTTGGCTTGATCCAATAGAGTTTCGTTCTTTGTAGACTTCAAGCGTAGATGAAGGAGGCTTGAGAACTCTTTGAGAGAGAGAGCTTCCTTGCTTGAAGAGCTTATCTTGAAGAAAATTTGTATCTCCAAGAATCCAACCCCTTGCCTTTAGGTTGAGGCCCTCTATTTATAGAGATCTGTAGGAGCTCTCAGGTCTTTTTCCAATGCCACGTGGCGTAATTTTATTGGTTGGTCTTTATTGACAGGATCTTGCATTTATGTCCGTCTTTATTGACGAAATCTTGCCTTTATGTCTGTCTTTATTGACGAAATCTTGCCTTCATGACGAAATATCTTGAATATCTCATTTCAAATGTCAACTTTTCATTGGCCAAGAAATATTTGAAGGCTTATTTGTTTTCCATGTCATTTATTTCAATTTTATTTTATTCTTTAAAATAAAGAATAAAATAACACATGGTGAAATTTGATTGGCGGAAAATTTGTGTTTCTACAGTGAACTGAGGCGAAAGCAAGAATTTATAGCAGAACATGAGTCTTCTAGGTGCTTCGTTTCCGGTGTCATTGCTTGCATCAGAATGGTCATCATTGACTATGACAGGTTGGGATTTGTCTCAGGGCAACCTCCTCGCATCGTTTAGTCAACAAAATCTTTTAAATATTCTTTTTTTAAGAAAATTAAAGTGAAGTGGACTAGTCATCACGAGAGAAAGGAAATCTTGGAGAACAATGCCAACATCCCCGCCATGATACACGTACCATGGCAAAGTAATTTTAAATATTCTAAAATTTACCAATCTTAATTATTTTATTTTAAGTATATGGGTTTCAAATTTGTATGGATCTTAATTAAATTATTCAGTAGTTTTATTTATTAAAAAAAAACATGGGTAATAAGAAGTCGACATCAAGGGTTTTTTATTCCTTATTCTACAAGGATGCAAAGCCGACAGCCTTTCAATATCCGCAAGTCGGCATCGCATGTGCATACGCAAAGGTAAAAGTTAGTGGCATTATTTTATATGAATTCAGCAACTTATTAATTTATTTGGAATTGAATTATTAATTTTATAATCTTTGTTTTATTGATTGGGCTTTATGTTTAGCACATTAGTCCATTAAGGTTTATTTATTTTATAAACTATGAGTGAAGGGTCAAACATGTTAGCTTTGATTTTTTATCCATAATAATATTTTATTTGTCATGAGATCACACTTATATTGTTGATTCTCTATTGAACTTATCAGGACTTTTCAAATATTAATTATTTTTGTGATATTTATCCTTACACCTTTAATTTTTAATTCTTTTATAATTAAAGGATTGAGTTTTCATCTAATAACTTCGATTTCTTAATTCAAGTAATCACTAAGTCGATTTATTTTTATGAAGTTTTGTGTGATGTTGTTTTTATGCATGCAAGTGATTTGTTAGTGGGAAAGTCATGTCGATTTGATAGGAATGTTGGACATGATGGGTTATGCAATAAGTTTTCTTTTGTAAAAGGTGAAAAATTCATCACTCTTGTGTTATTATCACAGAAACATGTTTTTCAAGAATCACTTGAAACTGAAAAAGAGAAAATAAGATTGATGGGAATGAAATTGTAAATTTGACTATAAACCACAAGAGGAGAGACAAGTTAGATTCAATCAAGAGACAAAAAAAAAAATAGAGAGTTGAGAGTGAAAAGAAAAAATCGAGAAAAAAAAAGAAAGAGAAAGAAAAAAGAGAAAAAAGAGTGTTGAGGAAAAAACAAAGAAACAAGTGAGTTTTTATGCAAAAAAATGTGACTAATCAATATATGTTTGCAGTTTTTTTACAAAGAGATATATTTAAATAATAATAAAATTGATCCTTTAATTTCTATTATCATAACCCATTTCTGGGTCATTCCTCAAATTCTACCTAAAATCAAATAAAAATAAAAAAAATAAAAGGGGCTCGTGTCGGTAGAAAAATCAAGGTGGAAATTTTGGATGTTTTCAAGAGCCCGATCGTACTTCTTTTGTGCCAAAAAATAAAGGGAAATGCAGATTCAAGGCTAAAATAATTTATTATTAGATAAATCTGTGTAAAAGATAAGTAAAAAAGATCATTCTTCTCGGTTTTCCCATAAAAAAAAACTCTTTTTTGTCACAATTCATTTGTAATGTTATTTCAATTTTTTTTTTAAAACCTCTCCATCGTCACTGGAAGCCTCTAACCATAGTTGAACCCAATAACAACAGCCAGCAACAAGCCAGTACCAACTCTTCTCCCTTGCCAGCTTCAGCAGCACCCCTCGTTCGGCGAGCACCAGCTATTCCCTCAGAATTGGTTGTTTCTCCCCCGTGTTATAATATCAACTATTATACACTTGTTTGAAGGATCTAAAATCCACTTGACTTTTCATGCCTATCGAGGACAATTGATAAGAATGATAAACTTTTAATTAAGAAAAACAATTGTAGCCCAAACCAATAAAAGGTTTAAGACTATGAATAAATGGTTATCAAAAGAAGAACCTAATGAGAGTTACTAATTATATTGGATGGATAAAACAAGAAGGATGCAAATTGGGTTAAGAAAGATTAACTTTTAAATTTTTTACCCAACAAAATTCTTTTTATGAAGAATGGGTTACAACAAATCTAAAAAGATTAAAGTAAAAATGTTTCTTTCTTAAACAAGGATGGATAAATTTTTGGATGATGATAATGGTTAGGTGGACAATAAAGATTAAGATATGAATAAAAGATTATTGGATTTCTTAGGGATGAATGACATGTACTATCACAATAAAAACAATAATGTTTTAAAGAGAGACTCATTTTAAGGTGACAACTAACACAATCAATCCAGATTTGCCTTTAAGCTCAAATTACATCTATTTAAAGTTTGAATTTTTAGTTCTAGTTTATATTTGGAAATGTTGTTAGGAATAATATCATATTCAATGCTATTAAACTATTAATTAGCAATTGAAGGCTTGGACTGCCTCAGATTCTCCTAAAAAAACTTATATACTTTTTAATTAAGTCATTTAGGAAGAAAATTATTAATTCAATGAAAGTTCTAGTTTCAAATATCCTTTTAATTTTGATCTATCAAGTGTCATTATCATGACATAACTTAATTTCTTTACATATGACTAACACATTATACTGACCAGAAATGAGTGTTATTATAAACATCTACCTATTTAGTGTGGCATTTACATTCTATAACATACTTTACAAGTTATTTCCATGGAAAAATAACTATTCTTTATGATTACTTATATATGATATAGTTGTAATTTTACTCATTATGTGATATTTTTATATGACCAAAGATTATAAATACCTCAAATCACTTTATAATAGCAACTCAAAACAATATAATATTCACTCTTTTACACTATTTATTCTCATGAAACAAATACATTATTTGTTTTCTTATAATTTATTAACTTAAGCATCAAATGTTTCTTATCCTGAAAGATGACTTGTTTGATAAGAGTTGAGAATTACAAGCCTTGCTCAACTTATTAAAAATTCTTTCGAAACTCATTACAGTAGTCATGGAAAGACTAGATCCAATTTAAAGTTTCCCTAACATAATCAATGGTGTCATATGTAAGTATTGAACAAAAACTAGTTTATTCTCATATTACATATCATCAAAAGTCTTTTCTATGGCTAACAACTTAGAAACACCAAGATGATAATAATAATAATAATAATAATAATAATAATAATAATAATAATAATAATAATAATAATCGACCTTGCCAACATTAATATAATGCTTATAAAAGTTATTCTAGTTTCACAATAAAAATTCTGAACTTTTCCAAACCCCTAAAAATAACACAACTACTAACAACAATACATGAGCCATTAAATGTAGGTAGACAAATTCACTTTGTTCAAAAAGCATGATAAAATGATGTTAGAAAATATGCATGAGAACTACAACATATCTGTAAAGGTTTAACTATGAAATGCTCAATGTGCAAAGTTTACTTGAAGTCATTTACCAAAGAATAACAATAACTCACTCCATTACACAAGCCATCAAGTGCATGTAGGCACCTCCACTTTGCTGAAAGAACATGATAAAGTGTTGAGCAAAAAATAGGCATTTAAGCCTAATTACTTATATAATTGAATTTTATTTATTATTATAAAATCATTTTACATATCATGAATTTTTTCCCATGAAAAACAACATAGAAACACCAAGATAATAAATAGTAACTGACCTTACCACAACAATAATTTTGAACTCTGCCACATTCCCGTTGAATAACACAATTAAACCCATTACACGCACTTTCATATGCATGTAAACAACTTCACTTTGTTAAAAGAACATGATAAGGTGATGTACAAGAAATTAAACATGAGAATTAGAACATATCTCTAAAAGTTTAATTGAAAAATGTTCAATATGCAAAGTTTACATGAAGTCATTTTCATTGAAGCCTTATTAGCTATATAATTGTATTTTATTTATTACTATAAAATTCATTTTACATATTGTCATAACCCAATTTTTGGGTTACTCCTCAAAATAAAATAAAAATGACAAAAATAAAATAAAAGGAGCCGGCGTGGGTAGAAAAATCAATGTGGAAATTTTGGTTGTTTTCGCAAGTCCAATCGTATCTCTTTTGTTCCAAAAATAAAGGAAAATACAGATTTAAGGCAAAAATAATTTATCGTTAGATAAATCTATGTAAAAATTAAGTTGAACAGCATAATTATATTTTTATAGGTTGATTCGATTTAATCGTCGACCAATTCAAAGTTTAATTATGATCGGGAATTAATTTAAGATCCAATTGAAGGATTTAATTAAGTGCAAGGACTTAATTATACTTTAAATTGGTCAAATTAATTTTATTAAGGGCTTAGTCAATGAGAAATCAAGTTCTCAAATTTAATTCAGGTTCAATTGATTAGATTGGAATTTTTGGGGATCAAATTGAATTGTTTTAAGCCAATTATGCGAAATCAGTGGCCGAATTGAACAAATTGAGAATCTAATGGTCAATTGAGGGTTAAATCGCGCAAATCAGAAACCAAAGACCAAAATAAAAAAGGCACGCACATTAAAGGTTGCTGTTGAAATTTTAACGGGGATACGATTGCATAAAATAAAAAGTTTAAAACTAATCGGGGGTGCGATCGAACCAATTAAACATTGAGGGACCAAATTGTATTTTCTCACACCCTCCTTAAAATGAAATTTGCATGTTCCTGCACTGTTCCGACACCTGAACAGTTCAGGAACAACTCTGCAACTGATGCCCCTTAGCCCTCTGCAAAATGCAAAGGGCAACCAACAAAATCACACAACATGCATGTCTATCCCCTATAAATACCCCGTTCACAGACGAGCACAAGGTGGAGAAAGGGAGAAGAAAAGAAAAAAAAGAAAACAGAGAGAAGAAATTAAACAGAGAAGAAGAATTACACAGAGAGGGGAGAACAAAGGAAAAACGCAGAGAACAGGGAGCAAATATTTTACGTAAGAGAGGGGAGAGTTTACGTAGAGAGAACGAGAAAAAAACAAAGAAAAATTTACGCAAAGAGAGGGAGACGACAGAACGTGAAATCTCTTCATCTTCCTCGTCTCCGACGACCATCTCTCTCTCTTGGCTATTTTCTCACCAGCCCTCTCTCTCTCCCGTCAACCCCGACGGTGCAACAGCCCCTTCTCTCTCGCTAGCCAATGGTCAGCTCTCTCTCTTTCACTGCAGGCAACCCTCTCCCTCTCCTTCCTCAGCCCGTTGCAGCTCTCTCTCTCGGTTGACAGCACTCTCTCTCTAAAACCAGTGGCAACTGGCCCTCTCTCTCCTCCAGCAGCAGCTCCCGGTGAGCACAGCGGCTGCTCTCTTGGCACCGGCGGTTCCTCCCCCACGCCAGCAGCTCCCTAGCAAGATCTTCTTCTCCATCGCCGGCGACGCAGAGCAGAGGCAGCCACGAAGACAGCACAGACCGGCAGCTTCCAGCGCCTCCTCCGGCCACCACAGACCTCTATTTTTCAACGCCACCACCGCAGGGACAACCACCTCGGCATCCTCTACCCGGCGGCAGTAGCAGGTAAACCTCTCGACGTGGTCGGCCGACCAAGTTACTGTGCACGTAAGAACAGTGCAGTGAATTAATTCACTACACTGTGTTCACGTGTTTTGCATTTTTATTTTATTATTTTTTGGCCTTGGGCTAGCCTCTCTCGGCCCAGCTAGTTGGCCGGGCCGGGCCCAAGTCAAGCAGACTTGGGCCCTTGGCCAGCCTCAGCTGGGCCGGCCCATTTATTCGGGCCAGGCCAGGGCCGATTTTTTTTTTAATTTTTATGTTTTAAAAAAAATTGCATTTAAAAAAAATAAAAATGTGTTGTTTTCGTGCATACGGCCGGATTCCAAAAATTTTCCATCATATTTTTTTGTAAAAACATTATGTTGCATCTTTCTCATATTTTTAAACGAAAATTGGATATCGTAACCAGTTTATGATTATCCGTTGAAATTTGGCCAAAATATCAAAAATAATTATAAATATTTTTGTTTTATCTATTAGGGTGTAAATTTACATTGTAAAGTACATTCATGGATTAAAAAAAAGGGTTTTTAACTACAGTGTAAATTTACATTGTAAAGTACACCCGCGGATAAAAAAGATTTTATTACGGTGTAAAATTACATTGTATAATACATCCGTAGATAAAAAGATTTTTACTACGGTGTAAAATTACATTGTAAAGTACATCCGTAGATAAAAAAGGTTTGTAACTGCAGTGTAAAATTACAATGTAAAGTACACCCGCAGACAAAAAAAATGGTTTTTGAAAATGCAGTGCAAAATTTTTAACTTAGAAAAACAATCAAACAACAATGCAGCTTACCTTAGGTAGGGTGCACTAGGGGTGATGCGTCTTCCCCTTGCACAGCAAGTCCCCGTACCTAGACTCTCGCATACCAATAGGTTCCTAGTGACCTTAATACTAGGTGGCGACTCCTTATAATTTTAGTCATAAATTTTTACGACTATAAAACAACCCCCCATTTCACCGCCCGCTGTTGTCTCCCCCAAATCCAGGGGAGATGGCGGGGCGCGAAGCGCGTGAAAAATCGTCGTCGCGACACATATCATCAAAAGTTTTTCCATGGTTAACAACTTAGAAACAGTAGGACAATAAAGAGTAGCTAACCTTGCTGCCATAAATTGTAGTGCTTATAAAAGTTGTTCTAGTTATATAATAATAATTTTGAACTTTGCCACATCCCCCAATGAATAACACAACAACTAACTCCATGACATACACCATCAAATGCATATAGATAACTCAATTTTGTTGAAAGAACATATAAATGATGTGCAAGAAAGTAGACATAGTAACTAGAACATATCTTTAAAGGTTTAACCAGGGAATGCTCAATGTGCAAAGTCTAATCAAAGTAATTTCCATTTAAGATTAATTAGTTATATAATTGAATTTTATTTATTATTATTATAAAAAGAAAAGGAACACAAATCAAAATTGACATTGACAAAAATTAACAACCTTTTTCCCATGTAGAGTATTCATGAGGCATGAAATTCTACATTCTTATCCTTTATTTATTTATTTTTATTTATATTTGGCCCCTTTTACTCTTAGTTTCTCATTTAGATCCTAAACTTTAGTTTTTATATGTTCTAGTCCCTCGATCTTAAGAGGAGAGAGAGAAAGTTATTAAAAAGTTAAGATGAGAGAGTTTTTGCATAACTAAATTCCAAATACTAATGATTTCAATTTTAGTGTCTATAGGTTTATCCTTAAAATAGAAACTATATGGAGAGAGGAGAGAGCGAAAGTTATTAAAAAGTTAAGATGAGAGAGTTTTTGCATAACTAAATTCCAAATACTAATGATTTCAATTTTAGTGTCTATAGGTTTATCCTTAAAATAGAAACTATATGGAGATGGTTTCCAATTTCATTCATGATTTTGAGTTTTTAGGTTTGTTAGAGAGTGTTTTATTGTTATTAATAGGGTTTTGTTTTTTCATGTTGTTTGAGTGAAAATGGTTGAAATCTTGGTTTTTAGGGTTTAAAAATCAAAACATGAAATTTTGAGCACCAAAACCACTTTCATCAATGTAACAAGTGGTGTATAGTATATTCAAGTAAAAAATAATAAGGTGGATGACACATCGCTCGACCTTTATGAACAAAATATGTGTGATTTAATTTTTTAATTATAAGCCAAACTTGTTAGCCTATTCTTCAGGTCCATAATCATCTAACCCTTTGAATAATTTATTTGATTTTTTATATTTGTATTTTGTAATTAAAATTTACTAAAATGATAATTATTTGATTAAGTTATTTTTTAAAATAATAATATTATTTTTATGATAATATTAAAAATTTCTTTTTAGATAATTATATATTAACCTAATACACAGAGTTTTTTGAAAACTTTATTTATGTGAAGAAATATAATTTTTATTTTTTTATTATAAGTTTTTTTTTCTCAATTTATTATTCTTATAGTTTTTAATAAATTAACTTCAAAATGATTATTTTTTTATTTGTATTAATTTGTTTTTGTGATTGTGATAAGTTTTCATTAAAAAAATTAATTCTAATAATTTCTTTTAAAAAAACAATGAATAGGGTTTTAGTAAAGAGATAATCCTTATTTCAAACCGTTAATTTTTAAAAGAAATTTATTTAATTATTATCCTATATACTAAAAGAGATCAAACTATCACTGTATAGTGTGAGAACGTTTTACTGTGGATTTCAAAAGTTATCTCGGTTTGTTTGCTGTATTTTGTGTTTGTCAGCTTCACCTTTTGTTTTTTTAATTTTTTCTGTGCTTTGGTGCCTTAGTGTTGTTTGTTGTCGCAACAATTTTTAATGTGAGCATTTATTGGGTGTCAACACATTAATTAGTAGCCTTGACTTTTTTTTGGTTGCGACTTAGTTTTGATATGCCTTTTGTTTTTTATATTTTTTTTCCTGTGGCTTCATTGCCACGTGTTTCAGCTTTTCTATTTTCTTTTTCTTGTGGCTTCTGTTTTGATAATTAATTTAGATGCTTTTTTTTGTCTCAGGGCTTGCTTTTGCTTTTTTAATGTTTTCTGTATCTTTTGCTTTTTTGAACCTTGCGTTTCTTGCATCTTTTGCTTTCTTGAACCTTCTGCTATATTGAAGGAAGATGCCAGGTTGATTGCCAAAGAGGAGCCTAATTTGTTTCTTAAGTTTCTTGGCGGTGGGGTTTTTGTTTGGCATTACTATGTGTTTTTTAGCTCGATTAATTGTTGAAGAGGATCCCGATTTGTTTCTTGGGTCTCTTGGCTATGGGGGTTTTGTTTGGTATTATTACAACATGAGTTGTGGTTGTTGATCTCAAATTAATAGGCATGTCACTTGGGTGTGTTAGTAGTGGTGGGTTGTTTCGAATAGAGGAGTTGATTTGTGTTTTGACATAATCGTTGAGTAGGGTGTATGTGCGGATTACTGCCATTGTCATGTGGGTTTGGTTTATTGTTTATTTTTATTTTTATCATGCAGGTTTATTATTGATTTTTATGTGTGTATGTTGTTGTCATTGTCATGTGGGTTTGATTTATTGTTGATTTTTATGCTGGTTTTATATGGTTTTGTTCGACATCACTGAGACATGGGTTATGTGGTTTTATTATTGATTTTTGTTGTGACACAATTGTTGAGTTGGGTGCATGAACGAGTTGGTTCCATTGTCCTATGAATTTGGTTTATTGTTGTTTTTTATTTTTATACAAGTTTATTATTGATTTTTATGTGTGCAAGTTGCTACCATTGTCCCGTGAGTTTGGTTTATTGTTGATTTTAATGCAGATTCATTATTGATTTTTATGTGGTTGTTGATCTTAGATGGATGTGTCACTTAAGTGTGTTGGCAGTGAAGGGTTGTTTCGAATGGAGGAGTTGATTTGTGTTCTGACACAATTGTGAGATGAATTATGTGCTAGTTATTGCCAGTGTCCTGTGGTTTTGGATTGTTGTTGATTTTTTTTGTAGGTTTCGTTTTTGTTTCTCGCACATTGAGGCAGACTTTGTTTGCTGTTTCAAGGCTTTGTTGTTTCTTCTTCATAGGATTGGGTGATGGGTTTATGTTAATAAGGTGATTAGTTGTGTTTATTCCAGTTTTCAAGGATTTTTGATGTGGGGTATGTGTGTTTCTTAGTTACCTTGTCTTTGTGATCTTAACTACCACTATATTTTTTATGCCACTAAATTTCGTTTACTTTGTATGTCATAACCCAATTTCTGGGTTATTCCCCAATATCTACCTAAAAATAACAAAAATAAAACAAAAGGGTGGGAGGACAGACGAAAAACTTGAGGGAAAAAACTGAGAAAACGAGGCTGAAAACTGAGGAAAAACTGGGGAGAAATTTTGTAGTCATGAGGGGATTAAACATGGGTGAATGATGCTGAAACAGTAGAAATTTTTGACAGGGGGATACCATTTAAAACAGAAAAAACACAGAAACACAACACAGAATTAACACATACACACGCGCAGCAGCCCATCACCTTCATCAGCCCCGGCGACAGCTCCCCCCAGCTGCTGCAGCACGGCGTCTCTCCCTCTCTTCTTCATCCCCGGGAAGCCACCACCACCATCGACGTCACTCTCCCTCTCCCTTGCAGCCAGCCCGTTGCAGGGCTCCATCTTTTTCTCTCTCCCCGACAGCTCCTCTCTCTCTCTAAAAACCAGACGACAACAGCTCTCTCTCGTCACCCTTGACAGTGTGCAGGCCACACAGCTGTAGCCACCATCTTCCATCTTCACCGTCAACCACCCAACAACAGCCCAACTCTTCTTCTCTGTCGCCGGCGACGTCACAGCAACAACAAGCAGCCAACAGCCACAAATTCCAGCACAGACCGGCCCACTTCCAGCCCTCCTCCCGGCCACCACAGGCCTCCGTTTTGGACGCCACCACGATAGAAAGAACCACCTCGATCTCCTCTACCCAAAGGCAGTGGCAGGTGAGCCTCTAGTAGTGGTCGGCCGACCACCACTTTACTGTTCACGCTGCATGAATTAATTCATGCAGCGTGTTTAGGGCTGGGCTGGGCTGGGCTTTTTTAGGCTGGGCTGCTCTCGGCCCAGCCCAAGTCCAGCTGAGTTGGGCATTTGGCCCAACTTTGCTGGGCCGGCCCATTTGGTTGGGCCAGGCCCAACACAGATTTTTTTTTTTTTAAAAATACATTTAAAAAAAATGTGTTGTTTTTGTGCATACGGCCAAATTCCAAGATTTTTCCATGTTTATTTTTTGTTAAAAAAAATATGTTACATCTTTCTCATATTTTAAAACGAAAATTGGATATCGTAACCGATTTATGATTATCCTTTGGAATTTGGCCAAAATATAAAAAAAAAATAAAAAATATTTTTGTTTTAGCTATCTCGGTGTAAAATTACATTGTAAAGTACACTTGGAGATACTAAAAAAGATTTTCTTTTATTGCGGTGTAAATTTTTTTTGGTTAGTCTTTCAAACTCCTAACGAGGTAGAGATTCTCTCACGAAGAGAGATCTACGTCGAACTTTAGAAAAGACAAAAAAAAAAATCAAACTTAGAAAAAACAATCAAACAACAATGCAGCTTGCCTTAGGTAGGGTGTACTAGGGGTGATGCGTCTTCCCCTTGCACAACAAGTCCCCTTACCCAAGACTCTCGCAGACCACTAGGTTCCTAGTAACCTTAATACTAGGTGGCGACTCCTAATAATTATAATCATAATTTTGCGACTATAAAACAAACCCCTCATTTTCACCGTGCCCCGTTGTCTCCCCAATCAGGGGATGGCGGGACGCGAAGCGCGAAAAAATCGCTATCGCGACACTGTATATATACATACTATCTCTTCCTGGTTTTCTTAATTTCTCTTTTTATTTAAAAAACAATGAAAAAGGTGGAGTGTCGTGATCCTGGGTTTTGTTTGCTTTATTGATTCTCAAGGTCTATGTGTATATTTTTTGGTTTCATGTTGATTGAGTTTTGTTTTTTTAGAATTGTTAGGTTCAATAATGGTTGTTATTGTGTTGGTTGATGCTTTTGTTGGTTATTTGTTGGTTTTGATGGGTTTATTTTAGTTGGATTGTTATTTTTCTAATTGTTATGTTACATTTTTTCACTGTAATGTTATTTTGTCTATTGGTTCGTTGTTTGTGATGTTGATGTTGAATTTGTTGGTTTTTTCAGGGGCTTGGAGCTGTTGCTGTTTTGTTTTACTTGCTTTTTTTTATGGTAAAGGTAACTCTTTCTTATTTAGGAAATCATTTATGTTGATCATAATCAAAACACTGTGTTTTTGTTTTTGGTTTTGGTGTCAGTTGGGTTTAGTGGTGGTGAATTTTGTATTGTTTCTTGGAACAAATTCTTGGTTTAATTTTATGCCTATATAGAATATGATACTTGATCTTTGGTTGCTATTCATATCTTTGTCCACAACTTTCTTGTTATTTCATCTTCTTTTTTTCTGTTTGGCATTGTTTTGTCTCCTACTTCGTTTGTTAAGCTAATTTTTAGTTTCTGTTCTATGTTTTCTTTTCTATTTTTGGGATAGAGTGTTGTCATTCAAGGGTTTTATTTGCTTTGTTGATTCTTAGGGTATATATGTAGTTTTTTTAGGTTCATGTTGATTTGGTTTTTTTAGAGTTGTTAGGTTCAATAATGGCTATTGATGAATCAATTGATGCTTTTGTTGGTTTCGATGAGTTCAATTTGATTGCATTGTTATTTTTCTAATTGTTTAGTTACATTTTTTTTTACTGCAATGTTATTTTTCTTTGCATTTATTCATATAGTTTATTCTTATGTTTATAACGCTTGAACAAAAAAAATTGCAACTGTCAAAAACCATTCTGATTGTATAATGATGCATTCTTCTTTTAAAAGAAATTGCAAACAAATACTTAAAAAATAACATTAGAACACCTTTCGAAAACTAGAAAAAGATGCAAGAAAAACTATCTCAACTCTTACTTTCAATTATTTTGTCTTTAAATGACAATAATTTCACATAATAATCTAATAAATCTAAACCAATAGACACTGCCATGTTGTTGTTGTTATTGTGTAGTGTTTGTACTATCGTCCATGTTCATACATTTATACTTAATAATAACAAATATTTTGTGCCAAGTTTAAACAACTAACATGTTATGGTTATTTTTTTATGAGATATGTATTATGTTTCTTCTTGGAATCAACATGTTATTTCCTCCTCCTCATCAACTAATAGGTGAAAATTGCTCAGTAAGAGTTATTAGAAAATTCAATAGTCCATCAGACTTTTTCAAGTTATTACAAGTTTGTCCAGCTTATGACAAAGTTTTGAAAAAAATAAAGAGAATACTACCATTTCAAATTTTCTATCTTGACTTTACAAATAGTAATGCCTAAGTTTTCATTTTAGACTTAAAAAAAAACCATAGATAGGAAAATTCAAATGTGATTGATAAAAAAGATTTCAAATTGTTGCAAACATCAACGATGTTAACAATACTGAAATCTTAAATCTTGTTATTCTAAATTGCAAGAAAAGCCAAAAAGAAATACAAAATAGGAAAAAAAATATTAATTTTTAAATAATCATAAAAAAATACTAAAAACTTTAACAAAAGATCAAATAACAAAATAAAATAAATGATAAAATAAAATTAAAAATTATCAGGTTTAAAAAATTCATTTGACTTGAAAATTAAAAATATCAAGTTAAAAAAATTCATTTGACTTGAAAATTCAAAAAAAATGAATAAAAAAACTAAAAGAAAGAACAAAGAGAGAAAAAAAACAGAAATATCAATTTTCAAATGATCGTAAACACAAAATAAAATTTAAGATTTAAAAAAAAATACCACCTTAATAAATAAGAAAATAATAAAAATTAAAAACCAAAGCTAAGAGCATATTCATATATACATGGAAAAAAATAGGGACTATTCATAAAATATAAAAACAATAAAGGGATTAAAATAAAAAATTAAAAGTATAAAGGCCGAAATGAAAATCAAATATATTATCAATTTCAATCCAATGACAAAATTGAAAAAATCAAAACTTATGTACCGAATATATTAAGGTGTTTAAACTCAATCCGGAAATGAAAACAAGGAGGACCGAAGTGTAACCTAAATATATAATGAATTTCAATCGAAGGACCCAATTGAAATAAATCAAAACTTATATAACATAAATCAGGGATATAAACAAAATTAAAGTAAAGGGACGAAAGTGAAACTCCCACAAAATCGGGGGCCTCTCCTGCACTTTAGCGTGCAGGAGAGAGAAAATGGTAAAAAAAGATTTAACTGGCCACCGGCACGGATACGGACATCGTTGGATGAAACGTGTCAAACCAGGAGGATGACCACACGACGTCGCATCGGAGGAGACAACGGAAGCCCATTTCTGTCCACCGTAACAGGCCTTATGCACCTCCCGAACAGGACATGAGGCCGAATACTGTCGGTCGCGTGTTCCACACGTGCCAATAAAAAGAATAAAAAATTAAGGTCAATTACCGGTCTGCCCCTGTGCCTAAGTCATCAATTTTGTCTTATTAGGGGTTATATCCGTATTTAGCTATTTTCAAAAAATATGAAATTCCCATGGCACCCTCCCCCAGAGCTGATTTTTGTCCTTTTCGAGGGATATAATTGTTATTTCAATGTGCAAAGAAATATAAAAAAATCAAAAAGTACGGCGGATCAGACCGGAATTGTGGAATTACCGCGTCGCCCCTCCACTCAGAACCTTGTTTTTATCTTTTTCGAGGGACAAAACTGTTATTGCACTGGACAAAAAGAAAAAAAAACACTAAACCGGCGAACCGAATGATCCGAACCGAACCGAACTGGCCCGAAAAATTGAGCAATACTATTATAATCCACAGTGATTTGTCTCACAATGCACAGTAACCCACCCATGACGTCATATCCTCTTTTAGTTATCCTCACAAAACATTATTTAAATTTATTTGAATAATATTTTGTGTTTTTTCCCCGTATTTAGCTGCTGCTGCTTCTGCTTCTTACATTTAATTTCATCATGCAATGCTAAATTGTGTTTAATATAGAAAAATAGTGTTTACTGTATGTCATGGCTCCCGATTGCTGCATCAAATAAGTTGGGATGGTTTTTATGAATCTCCAATTGGATGATTGTCATCCCTGGTTAGCTAGCTAGATCGATCTGAGTTTACCTTAATCATTGACTCCTTTTTCATTTCTGATGGATATCATCAAATTTCTCAACTTCATGTTCATTTTTTTTTTATGCGAGAAAATTTTATTTTCTAGAAAAATATATTTTGTGGATCCAGGTGATCGAGTAAAAACCTGACTGTTCTAGTCTTTTACAAGGAGTGCACACTCTGACTTGAGTTCGAGACCTGCTATACATATCACAAGTTCTTTGTCGTCACGCTACGCCATTTAAAGACTTCTCATGTTTGAGATATTATCATATAATAAATAAAAAGAGATTGAATGTCTTTTAGCCAAAATAAAAATTCAGTCGAAGACCTTGATAAAGAAATATAGTAGTGAGGAGTATGAAATACATCTTAAGTATTAGAAGATGTAAATATGTCTTTATTTATGGCCTAGGCTTCTCTGTTATAGCCAACGACATTTATAGCCAAAATGACCTTTCATATTCCTGTTCTTTGTATATAATCAAACTGATAAATCAATATTAGGCAAGGTGTTTAATTTCTATCATGGTATCAGAGCTCTAACCCTAGCAGTCGTACTATCTTCTCCATCTTCCTCTTTTCTGTCTTCTTCTTCACTATCCCCATAACCACCATGGCAGACCAAACTTATGATACAGCAGCCTCCCCCTCTTCTCCTCCTCCTCCCAAACCTCATTCCTCTCACCCAGCTCTTGCAGTATCAAACATAAACACATTCATCAAAATCACTTTAGATATTGAAAAGGGTCAATATATCACATGGTCAGAATTATTTAAAATTCATGCTAGAGCTTACCAAGTTCTTGATCACATCCTTCCTCCCTCTGCAGAACAGATGAAGCAGGACTTATCTAGCTCAAATACAGACCCAGCACTCTGGTCCCGAGTTGACGCCATTGTGCTGAAATGGATTTATGGAACTATCTCTGAAGACCTTCTCAACACCATTCTTGAACGAGACTCCACTGCTGCCCTTGCTTGGGATCGACTGAAGGACATCTTCTCGGACAACAAAAATTCCAGGGCTCTCTACCTGGAACAAGAGTTCTCAAAAGTTAAAATGGAGGATTTTACCGATGCATCATCATACTGTCAACACCTCAAATCAGCTTTCCAATGTTGGCGCCCCTGTCACAAACGAACGACTGGTTCTTCAACTCCTCTCGGGCTTGACTGATGCCTATGCAGGAGTGGGTTCTCAAATTCGCCTTGGTGACACTCTTCCTCTTTTCTACAAAGCTCGATCCATGCTGGTTCTGGAGGAGACAGCAAGGACGAAAAAGGCAGCCTAAAATCCCACAACTCTGCTTTCTTCATGGCTCCAGTGGACACTTCCAGTGCTAATCCCACACACCATCGTCATACTCACAACCTGAATCGCAACTCCAACAACCATAGTGGCAGAGGGGGTGGTGGCGGTGCCCGTGGTGGCAGGTACAGAGGGAGGGGTTCTGGCCGTGGAGGACACCAGCAACAAAATTACTCAGCTGGGCATGGAAACCAGCACCCGTGGAGGCCTTTTATACCCCAGCAGCAGCAATGGGCTCCTCCACCTTGGGCCGGGCCATGGCAGTCTTGGGCCACGCCTCCATGCCCATACCCAATAGCAGCCCACTAATCAGCGCCAGCCCGGATTGCTTGGGCCTAGGCCTCCACAGGCCCACATGGCAGCCACAACACCGCAGGCCCAAAACTCTTATGCTCCGACTGATATTCAAGCAGCTATGCATACGCTCTCAATGGTTCCCCCGGATGATCAATGGTACATGGACACCGGAGCCACATCTCACATGACCGCACACGGAGGTAATCTTACGTCTTATTTCAATATGAGCAATAATCGTAATATTACTGTTGGTAGTGGCCATACTATTCCTATTATAGGTTGTGGAAATGCATTATTACCTAACCCCAATTCTTCCCTCACTTTGAACAATGTCTTGCATGCTCCGAACTTAATTAAAAATCTTGTGTCTGTGCGAAAATTCACCATTGACAATAATGCCTCTGTTGAATTTGATCCTTTCGATTTTTCTGTGAAGGATTTTCCAACGGGGATGCCTTTAATGAGATGTAACAGCTCCAGTGACCTATATCCAGTTATCACCAGTCCTCCCGTTGGATTTTCAACACATTCTGCTTTTACTGCTTTATCTCCTGAATTATGACATAGTCGTTTAGGACATCCAGGAGCTCCTGTTTTAAGCTCCCTTCGTAAGAACAATTTAATTATTTTCAACAAATTTCTGGATAATTTTCTTTGTCAGTCATGTACTCTTGGGAAGCAAGTTAAATTACCTTTTTATGACTCTCTATCTTGCACTTTATTTCCTTTTGATATTGTGCATAGTGATCTTTGGACATCACCTACACTTAGTTCGGGTGGTCATCGGTATTATGTTTTATTTCTTGATGATTTCATGAATTTTCTATGGACTTCTCCCATTGCCACCAAATCTCAAGTGCATTCCATTTTTCTAACTTTTCGCAATCATATTCAAACTCAATTCGAAAGAAACATAAAATGTTTCCAATGTGACAATGGAACAGAATATGACAATGGACAATTTCACAAATTTTGTCAAACTAATGGAATGACTTTTCGATTCTCTTGCCCTCATACATCATCTCAAAATGGAAAAGCCGAAAGAAAAATTCGTACCATCAATAATATCATTCGAACTCTTCTCGCTCATGCCTCTCTACCACCCTCTTTTTGGCATCATGCCCTTCAAATGGCTACTTATCTCCTTAACATTCTCCCAAACAAAAAGCTTGCTTTCCAAACACCCACAAAAATTCTATATCAAAAAGACCCGTCATACTCTCACCTTCGTGTTTTTGGGTGTTTATGCTACCCTCTTCTTCCCTCCACTTCTAGAAATAAATTGCAAGCTCGGTCAACACCGTGTGTATTTATGGGGTATCCATCAAATCATAGAGGTTATAAATGCTATGATTTATCGAGTCGTAAAATTCTTGTTTCAAGGCATGTAATATTTGATGAAACTGTTTTCCCTTTCTCTAAATTACATGCTCCTACATCTTCCTCTTATGATTTTCTAGATACAGGTCTTACACCACTCCCTCCCTCACCTGCTCAGTCCACTCCTCCTAATACTCAAGTCTATCCTACCGAAACCCCTCAGTCTCAGCCAGCCGAACAATCACCTCTCCTCACCCACTCTTCTCAGACTCCCTCAAGTCCTCTTTCCCCAGTTCGGTCACCCTCACCTATCCCATTAGTTTCCCCTAACCTAGCACTACCCAACTCTTCAAATTCCTCCACCGAACAAACCAATTCTCCCAACCCCTCTCCACCAATGGAAACATCCCAAGCTCTTCTGATTGCTCCTCCACCTCACTCTCCACAAATTACAACTAGATCCCAACATGGTATTTTTAAGCCCCGAAAGCTCCTTAACCTTCATACTTCAGCCGCAAAATCCATCTCTCCTTTACCCACTAATCCCATTAATGCATTACATGATCATAATTGGAAAATGGCGATGAAAGACGAATACGATGCTCTTGTTGAAAATAAGACGTGGGACTTAGTACCCCGTCCGTCTAATGCTAATATCATTCGCAGCTTATGGATTTTCAGGCATAAGAAGAAACCAGATGGATCTTTTGAGCGGTATAAAGCTCGCCTTGTCGGTGATGGTGCAGGTCAGCAAACAGGTATTGATTGTGGGGAGACTTTTAGTCCGGTGGTCAAACCCGCTACCATCCGAACGATGCTCAGTATTGCTTTATCGCAATCTTGGTGTCTTCATCTATTAGATGTAAAAAATGCCTTTTTGCATGGGAATCTCGATGAAACAGTCTACATGCATCAACCTCCTGGCTTCCGAAATTCTGAACACCCAGATTATGTCTGCTTGCTAAAGAAGTCCCTTTATGGACTTAAGCAAGCCCCTCGTGCTTGGTATCAACGGTTTGCTGATTATGTGGATACCTTGGGATTTTCTCACAGTATTTCGAATCATTCATTATTCATTTATCGTCAGGGCAATGATATGGCATATATTCTTCTTTATGTGGATTACATAATCCTTGCTGCATCTTCAGCTGCTCTTCGCCAATCCATTATGTCTAAGCTTGGCTCGGAGTTTGCTATGAAAGATTTGGCATCTCGGTTACCAGACATTCAGGAGGTATTTTTCTGTCTCAACAGAAATATGCAGAAGAAATAATTGAGCGGGCCGGTATGTCCTCTTCTAAACCATCTTCTACACAAGTGGACACAAAAGCCAAACTCAGTATGTCGTCAGGAAATCCTTATCATGATCCAACTGAGTATCGTAGTCTTGCTGGTGCTCTCCAATATTTGACTTTTACCAGACCAGATATTTCTTATGCGGTTCAGCAAATTTGTCTATTTATGCATGATCCCCAAACTTAACACATGACTGCTTTGAAGCGTATCATTCGCTACATTAAGGGTACTAGTGCATTTGGTCTTCATCTATATCCCTCTTCGATTCATGATCTACTTTCCTATACTGATGCAGATTGGGGTGGATGTCCAGATACAAGACGGTCAACTTCTGGGTATTGTGTATATCTTGGGGATAACTTAATATCTTGGTCTGCAAAAAGACAGCCTACTTTGTCTCGGTCTAGTGCTGAGGCCGAGTACCGCGGAGTGGCTAATGTTGTTTCTGAATCCTGTTGGCTCCGAAACTTACTTTTGGAGTTACATTGTCCTGTTTCGAAAGCTACTTTAGTTTATTGTGATAATGTTAGTGCAGTATATCTCTCTGGCAACCCAGTTCAACATCAGCGCACTAAGCATATTGAAATGGATATACATTTTGTGCGAGAGAAAGTCGCTCGTGGTCAAGTTCGTGTTTTACACGTTCCTTCGCGTTATCAGATTGCTGACATCTTCAAAGAGGGTCTTCCGCTGCAACTTTTTGATGATTTTCGGGATAGTCTCAACATTCGACAACCTCCAGTTTCGACTACGAGGGTGTATTAGAAGATGTAAATATGTCTTTTATTTTAATATGTCTTTATTTATGGCCTAGGCTTCTCTGTTATAGCCAACGGCATTTATAGCCAAAATGACCTTTCATATTCCTGTTCTTTGTATATAATCAAACTGATAAATCAATATCAGGCAAGGAGTTTAATTTCTATCATTAAGGTTTTTTTTTGTTGAGTAAAAAAATAGCATGAACATTTTGAATTTCAATATTCAAATTCCAATTTAAAACTCAAAATTATTATGGTATTTATGTTAAAGATAGAATGAGTTACATTTTGTATCCATGGTTAGCTAGCTAGATCGATCTGAGTTTACCGTAATCATCGACTCTTTTTCATTTCTGATGGCTATCATCAAATTTCTCAACTTCATGTTCATATATGCCAAGACAAAACAATGAAGGGCAGAGGAGAGGGTGAATCCAAGAGACTATAATTCAATACATTAATATCTGTAAACCCTTTATTATTATTATCCGACTGAACTAGCCAACCGATTGTTGTTCAAGAATTTTGAAGTATCATTATATATTTATTGAATCCCCAGTTTCTGTTTGATCTGCAAAATGACTTCGTAAACCTCCTTTTGGCCACTTAAAGACTTGGATACACTCTCCTTTTGCAAGCATCTCTCACCCCACCCCACGAGCTTTGGGAACTCGGCCACCATGCTCAGCTCTCCCAGGATCTCGAACGTGTAAAAGAAGCTGTAGAATGGAATAAGTGCCAGGTCTATATAGCCAAAGCTCTCATCCCCGAAATATGGCTTCTCTCCGAGTTCTTCTTCCAGAACTTTGAAGCACTCAACCAAGTCCTTCTTCGATGATTCCTTGACCTCACCTTCGGATGACCATAGATTCCTTCCAATAGGGTAAATCTGGACGAAACCAATTTGCATGTCAGTAAACAGATTGTTTCATTAATGTTTCCTTTAAGACATTAAAGACAGAAAAAGAACTTTGATGAGTACTAAGAACTCACCTTCTTGTCGATATAGTCAGCCCAGAACCTGGCATGCGCACGTCGATAAGGATCAGAAGGCAGCAGCGAAGATTTTTGGCTCCAAACCTCATCAATATATTGAACTATGATCATTGATTCACAAATAGGTCTCCCATTATGGATTAAGACTGGAATCTGCTTATGAACTGGGTTCATCTTGAGAAGAGTAGAGCTCTTGTTGCTCAAGTCCTCCACCTTCGATTCATATGTTATTCCCTTCTCTTCCAAAGCTATCCTCACCCTTGCTGCAAAAGGACTAGCCTTCAAATCCAGTAGAACTACTTCATCAGCCATTTGTTGCGAATGCAAGGGGAAGATTTTTCTAAGTAATTTGTTTCCTTTTTCAATTTGCAATTTGTGAACTGAGGCGAAAGCAAGAATTTATAGCAGAACATGAGTCTTCTAGGTGCTTCGTTTCCGGTGTCATTGCTTGCATCAGAATGGTCATCATTGACTATGACAGGTTGGGATTTGTCTCAGGGCAACCTCCTCGCATCGTTTAGTCAACAAAATCTTTTAAATATTCTTTTTTTAAGAAAATTAAAGTGAAGTGGACTAGTCATCACGAGAGAAAGGAAATCTTGGAGAACAATGCCAACATCCCCGCCATGATACACGTACCATGGCAAAGTAATTTTAAATATTCTAAAATTTACCAATCTTAATTATTTTATTTTAAGTATATGGGTTTCAAATTTGTATGGATCTTAATTAAATTATTCAGTAGTTTTATTTATTAAAAAAAAACATGGGTAATAAGAAGAAGAAAAAGAAGTCGATATCAAGGGTTTTGTATTCCTTATTCTACAAGGATGCAAAGCCGACAGCATTTCAATATCCACAAGGCGGCATCGCATGTGCATACGCAAGGGTAAAAGTTAGTGGCATTATTTTATATGAATTCAGCAACTTATTAATTTATTTGGACTTGAATTATTAATTTTATAATCTTTTTTTTATTGATTGGGTTTTATGTTTAGCACATTAGTCCATTAAGGTTTATTTATTTTATAAACTATGAGTGAAGGGTCAAACAAGTTTGCTTTGATTTTTTATCCATAATAATATTTTATTTGTCATGAGATCACACTTATTTTGTTGATTCTCTATTGAACTTCTCAGGACTTTTCAAATATTAATTGTTTTTGTGGTGTTTATCCTTATACCTTTAATTTTTAATTCTTTATAATTAAAGGAATAACTTTGATTTCTTGATTCAAGTAATCACTAAGTCGATTTACTTTTATGAAGTTTTGTGTGATGTTTTTTTTATGCATGCAAGTCATTAGTTACTGGGAAAGTCATGTCGATTTGATAGGAATGTTGGACATGATGGGTTATGCAATAAGTTTTCTTTTGTAAAAGGTGAAAAATTCATCACTCTTGTGTTATTATCACAGAAACATGTTTTTCAAGGATCACTTGAAACTGAAAAAGAGAAAGTGAGATTGATGGGAGTGAAATTGTAAATTTGACTATAAGCCACAAGAGGAGAGACAAGTTAGATTCAATCAAGAGACAAAAAAAATAGAGAGTTGAGAGTGAAAAGAAAAAATCAAGGAGAGAAAAAAACAAAGAGAAAGAAAAAAGAGAAAAAACAAAGAAACATGTGAGTTTTTATACAAAAAAATGTGATATCAATAATTGTTTTTATACTAATCAATCTATGGTAGCAGTTTTTTTACAAAGAGATATATTTAAATAATAATAAAATTGATCCTTTGATTTCTATTGTCATAACCCATTTCTGGGCCATTCTTCAAATTCTACCCAAAATCAAATAAAAAAAAAAATAAAAAAAATAAAAGGTCCTTGCGTTGATAGAAAAATCAAGGTGGAAATTTTGGATGTTTTCGATAGCCCGATCGTAATTCTTTTGTGCCAAAAAATAAAGGGAAATGCAGATTCAAGGCTAAAATAATTTATTATTAGATAAATTTGTGTAAAAAATAAGTCAAAAGGCATAATTTTATTTTTATGGGCGAATTTAAAATGTAATTATGTTTAGAAATTAATTTAGGGCCCATTTGAAGGATTTAATTAAAGGAAAAGACTTAATTATACTTCAAATGGGTCAAATTAATATTATTAAGGGCTTAATTGGTGAGAAATTAAGTTTGGAAGCCTAATTTAGGTTAAATTAAGAAGATCAGATTTTTCGGAGATGAAATTTTTTGGGTGAAATCAGAAGCCAAAATTGAAGAAAAAAAATCACTCTTTTCGGTTTTCCAATAAAAAACTTTTTTTTTGTCACAATTCATTTGTAATGTTATTTATAAAAAAAAACCCTGCCGAGACATGCCTTGCAACCTACCATTGCAACACACCATCTCCTGGACATCACTCCCATACATGCAAATTGCACATTTCAATCTATAAAAAAAGAAGAAAATTTACAAGGGAGAGCATGAAATAATACTGAAAAACTGGGGGAGAAAACGCAAACAGAAAAAACACAACGAACACAGTGGAGCACGCTATATCACAGTGTAAATTTTTTTACAGCAACCACCACCTTTTCTCTTCCTCTTGCTGGTAGGACCACCCATTGTCATCTCTCTCTCTATAGTACCAGCGACATCAACCCTCTCCATCGCCACCGGAAGCCTCTAACCATAGTTGAACTCAATAGCAACAACCAGCAACAAGCCAGTACCAGCTCGTCTCCCTTGCCAGCTCCAGCAGCACCCCTCGTTCGGCGAGCACCAGCTATGACCAAAGAGTATAAATACCTCAAATCACTTGATAATAAAAGCTGAAAACAATATAATATTTACTCTTTTACACTATTTATTCTCATGAATTTGTTTCTATACATTATTTGTTCTCTTATAATTTATTAACTTAAGCATCAAATGTTTTTTATCCTGAAAGATGACTTGTTTGACAAGAGTTGAGAATTACAAGCCTTGCTCAACTTATTAAAAATTCTTTCAAAAATCATTACAGTAGTCATTGAAAGACTAGATTCAATTTAAAGTTTCCCTAACATAATCAATGGTGTCATATGTAAGTATTGAACAAAAACTAATTTATTCTCATATTACATATCATCAAAAGTCTTTTCTATGGCTAACAACTTATATCTTTGTCCACAACTTGTTCTTTCATCTTCTTTTTTTCTGTTTAGCATTGTTTTGTCTCCTACTTCGTTTGTTAAGCTAATTTTTAATTTATGTTCTATGTTTTCTTTTCAATTTTTGGGATAGAGTGTTGTCATTCTAGAGTTTTATTTGCTTTGTTGATTCTTAGGGTATATATGTAGTTTTTTTAGTTTCATGTTGATTTGGTTTTTTTAGGGTTGTTAGGTTCAATAATGGCTATTGATGTGTCAGTCGATGCTTTTGTTGGTTTCGATGAGTTCAATTTGATTGCATTGTTATTTTTCTAATTGTTTAGTTACATTTTTTTTACTGCAATGTTATTTTTCTTTGCATTTATTCATATAGTTTATTCTTATGTTTATAACGCTTGAACAAAAAAAATTGCAACTGTCAAAAACCATTCTGATTGTATAATGATGCATTCTTCTTTTAAAAGAAATTGCAAACAAATACTTAAAAAATAACATTAGAACACCTTTCGAAAACTAGAAAAAGATGCAAGAAAAACTATCTCAACTCTTACTTTCAATTATTTTGTCTTTAAATGACAATAATTTCACATAATAATCTAATAAATCTAAACTAATAGACACTGCCATGTTGTTGTTGTTATTGTGTAGTGTTTGCACTGTCATCCATGTTCATACATTTATAATTAATATTTTGTGCCAAGTTTAAACAACTAACATGTTATGGTTATTTTTTATGAGATATGTATTATGTTTCTTCTTGGAATCAACATGTTATTTCCTCCTCCTTATCAACTAATAGGTGAAAATTGCTCAGTAGGAGTTATTAGAAAATTCAGTAGTCCATCAGACTTTTTCAAGTTATTACAAGTTTGTCCAGCTAATGACAAAGTTTTGAAAAAAATAAAGAGAATACTACCATTTCAAATTTTCTATCTTGACTTTACAAATAGTAATGCCTTAGTTTTCATTTTAGACTTAATAAAAAACCATAAATTGGAAAATTCAAATGTGATTGATAAAAAAGATTTCAAATTGTTGCAAACATCAACGATGTTAACAATACTGAAATCTTAAATCTTGTTATTCTAAATTGCAAGAAAAGCATCGTAAGCCACCAATAACATTGTTGTTGTTATCATGAGTTTTCCACTTTTTTTATCCCCGCTCTTTTCTTTCTTCTAATAAATATGAATGTTTCGTGACAAGTTTAAATAATTAACATGCTATGATTGTTTTAATTGTGTTTCATTTTAATGTAATGTTACAATTGTCTTTTCTACATTGAGAAAACTTTATAATTTCAGTTTCTAAGTGGTAGCCTATTCTTCTTGTCGCGACTGCGATTTTTTCACGCTTCGCGCCTCGCCATCCCCGGATTTGAGAGACAACGGCGCGCGGTGAAAATGGGGTTGTTTTATAGTCGTAAAAATTACGACTATAATTATCAGGAGTCGCCACCTAGTATTAAGGTTACTAGGAACCTAGTGGTCTGCAAGAGTCTTGGGTAAGGGGACTTGTTGTGCAAGGGGAAGACGCATCACCCCAGTGCACCCTACCTAAGGCAAGCTGCATTGTTGTTTGATTGTTTGTCCTAAGTTTGATTTTTTTGTCTTTTCTAAAATTCGACGTAGATCTCTCTTCGTGAGAGAATCTCTACCTCGTTAAGAGTTTGAAAGACTAACCAAAAGAATTTTACACTGCATTAATAAAAAACATGTTTTGTTTGCAGGTGTACTTTACAATGTAATTTTACACCGCAATAAAAGAAAATATTTTTTAGTATCTCCAAGTGTACTTTACAATGTAATTTTACACCGAGATAACTAAAACAAAAATATTTATTTTTATTTTTTGATATTTTGGCCAAATTCCAAAGGATAATCATAAACCGGTTACGATATCAAATTTTCGTTTTAAAATATGAGAAAGATGCAACATATTTTTTTTACGAAAAATAAACATTGAAAAATCTTGGAATTCGGCCGTATGCACAAAAACAACACATTTTTTTTGTTTTTTTTATAATATATATATAAAAAAAAATTCAGGCTGAGCTGACCTTTTATTTTAATTTTTCTACCGACAAAAACAACACATTAATTTTTCTGCCAACACCAACCCCTTTTATTTTATTTTTGTTATTTTTTGGTATATTTTGGGGAATAACCCCGAAATTGGGTTATGACAGTTGCCCCCCTCTTTACAATGCTTACGACTAAAGTCTTGTAAAAGGCTTTAGATAGTAAGCGTTGTAAAGAAAAAAAGAAAAGTGGATTTACCAGACCAAGAATTGGTTAATAAATCTGAAAGTGAGAATGAGGGATATAAAGCATAGTTGTCAATACCGTTCCGGTCGTCGTTCCAATTTTTCTATTGGCACGGAACGTTCCGGTTTTGGAGCGTTCCGGTTTCGGAGCGTTCCGGTGTGCCGTTTCGGGGTTGTACTGTTGATATATAATTAATTTTATATATATATATATATATATATATATATATATATATATATATATATATATATATATATATATATATATATCTATGTGTGTGTGTGTGAAAAAAATTAAAAAACAAAAAAACAAAATATAATTTTTATTTTTTATAAAATCAAAGTTGACGCAACAATTTTTTTTTATTTTATATATATATATATATATATATATATATATATAAAAGCTTACAGTTACAAGTTGTAACGTTAAAGTTACAATTGATTATTTGATTTGTCCAGCGGACAAATCGCTGGATAGATTTGTCCAGCTGGACAAATCAATTCTATCCCACATCGCTAGATTGTGGGATAGCCTTAGAGTCTGTGGCTTTAAATTTTCAAATCTATCCCACATCGGCTAAATAGGATTCCAGGCAAAGGGTTTTCTCTATAAATATAAATCAGGAAGTCAATATTAAACATGCTCACCGGGTCTGTTCTTAAGCTCAGTGAATTTTATGTATAAATAAAAAAAAAAATATTAATTTAATAAAAATAATTAAAATTCTTGAGAAGAATTTTTTGGCCGAAACGGAACGCTCGGAATGATTCCGAGGCGTTCCAGCCGGATTTTGGCCGGAATTTCCGGAACGGACCAGAATTAAAACCGAGACGAAAACGACGCCGTTTTGTCTCGGTTTTTTGAACAGAACGGCACGTTCCGGCCGTTCTGGCTGGAACGGAACAGAATTAACAACTATGCTATAAAACGCACTTAGAAGGGAATGGTAAGATAGGGCTAGAAAGCGCACTACCTAAGAATTTAGGCCTAAGTAGGACACTCAAAGGATGGAAGAGGATGATGTTTGTGAATGACACAGGAAAATGGTCTTATTGTAATGAATGGCCTACCTAGGTGAGAATGGTGAAGGTGGTCTCATTGTAACGGGTGACCTGCCCGGGTGAGAGTGATGGTGATGATCTCATTATAATGGGTGACCTACCTAGATGACAAATGGTGAAGACGGTCTCATTGTAATGGGTGACCTACCCAAGTGAAAAATGGTGAAGATGGTCTCATTGTTATGGGTGACCTACCCGGGTGAAAGTGATGAAGATGGTCTCATTATAATGGGTGACCTACCCAGGGTGAAAGTGATAGAGAGGGTCTCATTATAACTGGTGACCTACTCGAGTGAAAGTGATGAAGATGCTCTCATTGTAACAGGTGACCTACCCAAGTGAAAAATGGTGAAGGTGGTCTCATTGTAACGGGTGACCTACCTGGGAAATATGATGGAGATGGTAAAAACAAAAAGACGGTCTTGTTGTAATGGGCGATCTGCCCAATTGAAAATGGTGAAGATGGTCTCATTGTAATGGGTGACCTACCCGGGTGAAAGTGATAGAGATGGTCTCATTGTAATGGGTGACCTACCCAGGAAATGTAATGAAGACGGTCTCGTTGTAACAAGTGACCTGCCCGGGTGAAAAAAATGGTGAAGATTTCATGGGATGGAAGATAGGGCTGGAAAGCGCACTATTCATATTGATGGTCGAGGGTTGGAAACCGCACTCGAAGATGAAGAGGAAAATAGGGCTGTAAAGCGCACTATTGTAATTGATGGTCGAGGATTGGAAAACACACTCGAAGATGAGGGGAAAATAGGGCTGGAAAGCGCACTATTTTAATTGATGGTCGAGGGTTGGAAAACACACTCGATGATGAAGAGGAAAATAGGTTGTAAAGTGCACTATTGTAATTGATGGTGGGTAGAAAGCGCACTCAAATAAAGGAAGAGATAGGGTTGAAAAACGTTCTATCTGCTGATGAAAGGCTCACAAGCGCACTTAGGGAAATGAAAATGATGAGGGCTCAAAGGCGCACACAAAAATGATGAAGGTTTGTAAATTACAATCCCTTCTAAACATTTTCTAGATTATCAGTGGGGAGATGCAATGCATGATGACACCCAAATTTAGGAAAGAGATAAAGCTGAAAAGCATGCTTAAGGAAGTGAAAGGGGTGAGAGCTCGAAGGCGTACACAAAAATGATGAATGAAGGTTCGTAAATTACGATCCCTCCAAAACATTTCCTAAATTCTCAATGCATGATGATGCATGTATACTTACTTGAGAAATATAGGTCTCCCTTTCTTCTTCCTGGCCTTCCTTTCCTGGGGTTTGGATCTCTGACTTTGACGGCTTCTCGCTTCTGCTTACTGGAGCTGCAATTTAAAATTTTGATCACCAGAGATGATAGATTTTCCATATCAACATGCCCCGTAAGTTTGATTCAGATTCCTTGAAAAGGAATGATGGAGCCAACTTCAATTGCATTTTAGAATGCCCCCCAGTTTGATCATGCCCCAAAAGTGTTTTGGGCTTCAAGTGTTTGCAGGAAACGGTTGGTTAATTGCAAAGATTGTGTTTTCATGTGAGATTTTTGAAATTTCAAAGTCATTCCAAGCACAAAAACCATTTTGATGTTTGTTTAAGCAAACTTGTTCTCGAAAGAATTCAAGTGATCTCATTGTCAAGTTTTATGTTGATTTAGACAAGAATGTGAAATGATGCGTGTTTGCATGTCTTGTATTTCAAAAAGGCTTCGATCAAGTTTGGTGAAGCATTTGTATGGCTTGTTTCGAATGGAAAAGCATTGCCTATCGATCCAGATTACTCGTATTTCATCAGAAAGGGCTTTATCAGGCTTATAATGTAGGCTTAAGTTGCTGGCTACGAAAAAAAGATATTGTAGGCTCAAAAGATGTTTAAGGGTTTTCTTAGACTAAAGATCACTAGTGCTTACTCTTAAAACTCCTTTTGGTCCTCAAAATTGTTTTGCATAATGACCTGATATGCCCCCCAGCATTTTGTTTGGGTTTTTGTCTTGAAGTACCCCTAGTAATTTGTTTGGGCTTTTATGTTGACATGCCCCCTAGTATTTTGTTTGGGCTTTCTATGTTGGGTTTTTAGTACTACCAAAATATTGAATTGATTTGCTATAGTGTACTAAAAACCTTTTTATGTTTATGCCCCGCAGCTTTGTTTAGACATCTTTTGTCATTGAGGACTACTTTGTAGATTGAAAATTCTTTTCTTCGCACTTGCCCCCCAGTGTAGGGTGTGATCCTTGTCAGGGTTAATTATCAAGAAATAATTATTAGGCTCAAATAGGGACTGCAATGGGTATTTGAGACTTGTGAAGGCATATCAAAAATGGCCTCTCCTCATTTTAAAAACATGCAATCTGAATCAATAAGCTTTGCTTTTCCATACAAAATGGTTTTTTTTTTATTTGTTAGCTAAGATCTTAGCTTTATTATGTGGATTTTTGGGGTATGAGATCATTTTTCAATGAAATCCTTTGAATTCCCAGAACATAAATATATGTGCTGCGTAAGTGAGTGGGCTGCTCTCGGCCCAGCCCAGCTGGCTGGGCCGGGTCTAGCCCACCCCTATATATATATTACACGTGAATTAACATGTAGCGTGTATAGTAAAGTGGTGGTCGGCCGACCACCACGAGGGGCTCACCTGCCACTACCACCGGATAGAGGAGATCGAGGTGGTTCTCCCTGTCGTGGTGGCGTCGAAAATGGTGGCCTATGGTGGCCGGGAGGAGCTCTTGAAGCTGCCAGACTGTGCTGGAACCGTTGCTACTCTTCGTCCCTGTTGTTGCTGCTACTCGCCGGAGAAGAATAGCTGGGCTGACGGGGTGGTGGTCTGCCGATGATGCCTCTGGCGTGGGGCAGGAGTTGCTGGTGTGGTGGTTGACGGGAGCTGAAAGGGCTGGAGCTGCAACTGGTGTTGCAACTGGTGTTTTTTAGAGAGAGAACGTCGTTGCAGGAGGGAGAGAGGGAGGGAGGATGGTGGAACTGTTATGGGCTGTGAGGGAGGTGGTGCTGCCGAAGTGGCTTCGCCGGCGATGGAGATGACGGGCTGCTGTTTCCGAGGGAGGCGAGAGGGGGCTGTTTGTGTTTTCACGTGTGGGTTATCTGTGCCCTGTCACATAAATTTCCCTGTTTTCACCTTGTTTCTGTGTTCAATTGTTCCCTGTCACTATGTATTATTTCCCCTATTTTTCATCAGTTTCAGCCCCGTTTTTCTCAGTTTGCCCCTAGTTTTCAGCCCCGTTTTCTTAGTTTTTTTTCTCGAGTTTTTCGTCTGTCTTTCCCAAAAAGTTTCTCCTCTATTTTTCCCGTGACAGTCCCTCACTGTCAAAATTTTCCTCTCCTCCCGTTACTGTCTATTCCCCCCCCCCCTCATTTCTGTGTAAATTTGCTTCCTTTTATAGGCAACCTGCAGCATGGTGAGGCATGGGAAGGGTGTCCAGAAATGGTGTTTAGGAATGGTGTGGCATGGTGGGAAGCATGGGCTGGGCATGACTGCAGCATGGCTGCTGGTATGGCCGAGCATGCTGCCGACAATTTTTTTTTTTTTAATTTGAAATAAATAGGTTGTGACAAAAAAGAGTTTTTTTTAATGGGAAAAACCAGAAAGAACGATATTTTTATCTTTAATTTTGGCTTCTGATTTCACCCGAAAGTTTCGTCACCGAAAATTCCGATCGTCTCAATTTAACCCAAATTAGGCTTTCAAACTTGATTTCTCGCCAATTAAGCTCTTAATAAAATTAATTTGACCTATTTAAAGTATAATTAAGCCCTTGCGCTTAATTAAATCCTTTAACTAGGCTCTCAATTAATTCTGAAATCATAATTACATTTTAAATTGGCTGGCGATTAAATCGAATTGGCCCATAAAAATATAATTATGTCTTTCGACTTAACTTTTATGCAGATTTATCCAATAATGAATTATTTTAGCCTTGAATCTGCACTTTCCTTCATTTCTGGGCAAAAGAGAGGTACGACCGGGCTTTCAAAAACGTCAAAAATTTCCACATTAATTTTTCTGCCGACACTAGCCCCTTTTATTTTATTTTTGTTATTTTTTGGTATATTTTGGGGAATAACCCAGAAATTGGGTTATGACAATTCTTATTTTTGTTACAACTATGTTTTTCCATAACTTTGTGCTGAAAATATTTTGAAGCAATTGTTCATTTTCATCTCTTTGATGATAAGGCTTTTATGTAGGTATTGTTTTACTTGAGTGTGTTAATGTTCTTTATTATATCAATTTTTTTATACAAAAATTTTATATTTTATTTTAAAACTAGCAAACAAATTTAATTATTTCAATCCTATCAATTATAAAAATTATTTACGTGCGGATAATATAATTAGTTAAATCGTAATAAGATTTTATTAAAAAGAAATAATTCGGATAATGTTTTTGTTTTTTTTTTTAGAAAAAACAAAACAACACGTTAACATGGGAAATGGTTTCCATCCAAACAAACAAAATAGTTATAAAGAGCCTGAGAAAACAAAAAAAAAATCCATTAGAAAAATGGATTATACTCGTTCACCGCCGCGAACGCCAAGAGGAGGAGGGGGTGGAGAAGGAGGAGGAGGAGGAGGAGGAGGGGAAGAAGAAGTAGGAATAGTATATGGAAAGTGGGTGGAGCTGCCGGAGGACGTGATGGCGTCGATCCTGAAGAGGGTAGGTGCAATCGACATATTGGCAAATGTAGAGAGAGTGTGCAAGACATGGCGCAACATCTGCAAGGAACCTTCCATGTGGAAATCTATCGATATGCGTGATTCGGGTGATATTTGGGACATGGATTATGATATAGTCAAAATCTGCAGGCGAGCTGTCGATCGCAGCTCTGGTGCTTTGCTTCATATCAGTATCGAGTATTTCGGCACAGATGACCTCCTCCTTTACATCGCAGATAGGTAATTTTGATAATTCATCCAATTTCTTGTGCTTATTTTTAAATGATTTTTATTTTGGGGATAGTTCTTGGAAACATTCTTGTGAGAGATGTATTCTTGTTCCGATCTTCAATATGTATGTAGAGGCCCTTAGGATTGTTGAATTCCTAGTCTTGGAATTTTAGGATTGTTTTTTTTAGGTTAAGGAATCTCAGATTCCCGTAACCATAAAAATAGTGTTTGTTGGGTGATTAGTGAAGAACAAAATTTCCCCTCAAATGGGAATTGCTTTCCCGTGCTAATTATCCTGTGTATGTTGCATTCTCGGGAATTTTACTTTAGCTGGTGTTCAAGAATCCATTAATTTCTTAGGGAATATGACACTCTGAATTGAATGCATATGGTGCTAATATGCTGGATTTTGATGATACGATGGTATTTTATGATCATTTTACAGATCAACTCAGCTCAAAAGCCTTCGGCTCGTATTTTGCCAGAATATTTCTGATGAGGGATTGATTGCAGCAGCTGCTAAAATGCCATCGCTGGAAGAGCTTGACCTTTCATACTGCTCATTCTCAAAGGCAGCTCTAGAAAAAATTGGGCATTGTTGTCCTTTATTAAGATCATTCAAGCTAAACACCACAGGTTACAGATATCCATGTATAGAGTGTGATGAGGAGGCAATAGCTGTTGCAGAAAGTATGCCCGGGTTACGTCACCTCCAAATGTTTGGGAATAAACTGACAAATCAAGGCTTGCAGGCTATTCTTGATGCTTGTCCTTCCCTTGAATCACTTGATCTGCGCAGGTGTTTCAATGTTATTTTGGAAGGGAAGATGGAGAGAAGATGTAGTGAACACATCAAAGATTTGCGGAGGCCTTTCGATCTCACTGATGACTATCCATTTGATTCACGAGATCCTAACATTTTTTGGTCTGATGAGGAAGACTACCCGTACCGATTTTCCGACATTGATTTCATGTCTGATGACGATAACTACTATGAGTTCTCAGATGGCAGTAATTTTACTGAGGTTTATGACATCGAGGATGGGTGGCTTTTCTGATGCAGTTGAGGTCTGTACAGATGAGTGAAACCAAGCTATGTAAGTGTTGGCACTGATCCACATTTCAGTGTTCTTGGTACCAGCTAGTTTTCTGTGAAGACTTTCTACATTTGTTTTTTCGAAGACTACTTTCTTATGTGGACCTTCACTGTATTTGTTCTTCTTCTTCTTTTGTGCGCGTTATGGTTTTTCTCTCAATTGTCGTTGGATTCAATTCCCAGGTACAGAGCACCATACTTTTAAATCATCTAGTTTGCTGCCTTTTGCCAAGTGAAATTGATTTCCGTTCCATTTCATTTTTCAGGTTTCAGGTCATGTTATTTTGATACATTTCATTTCTGTTATTTTTAAGTCTCTATTTTTTGGAAGGATAAATTTGTTTGATGGGTTCTAGCGTGGTATAAGAGAATCATTGTTCTTATATATTCCGGCTACTAAATTGGTTGATATTGATATTCACAGCTTCTATTTGACAAAAAAAAGTTAAATGATGGTTGTTTCAAATCTTGATATTACCTGCAAAAGTAGATCTAAGGTCCAGAAAGAAAAATCTAACTTGGATTGATTTCATGTTTTGGGTTGTTTTTGTAGTTATTTTTATATTGATTAATTGGTTTCTAGGTGTTGTGAGGGTTTTTATGAGATGATTTTGGTTAGAATGTGTTCAAAAATATTACTTTTGGGGAAAAAATAGCTTCGCCTTGATTTTTCAGCCATGATTATAGTGTCTGGATTATTAGCAAATAGGTGACATGTCGTCTGTTTCAGAAGATGATGTGTGGTTCGATTTTCTTAATCAAAGGATGGATGGCATGTAGTTCATCTTTATGTTTTTGTTTTCTTAAAAACACTTCGTGACGCGAGTTTGGGTTTTTTTTCATAAAAGAAATCCAAACACGCATACCCATTAGGCTCTTGCATCTGAGTTTTTTTTGTGGGAATTTGCTTTTGCAATTCTTTTTTGTCTTATTTAAGGGCAATATAAAATTATCTTAAGAAAAATTCTAAACCAGATTGAGCCCTTATGGCGAAATAATTTTTTTCCAGAACCGAAATGGAACACCCGGAGTAATTCTGGGGTGTTTTGGCCGGTATTTTCAGTACAGACTGATATTTAAAACGAGACAAAAATAATGTTGTTTTGTTTGTTTTTTTTACCTGATACAAAATGTTTCGATCAAAATAAAACGGTATCAATAACTTTGATCCAAACACGCTTACCCATTAGGCTCTTGCATCTGAGTTTTTTTTGTGGGAATTTGCTTTTGCAATTCTTTTTTGTCTTATTTAAGTGCAATATAGAATTATTTTAAAAAAATTCTAAACCAGATTGAGCCCTTATTGCGAATAAATGATTTGAAGGCTGTGACATAACATTTAAGATTTCTTAATTCATTTCCTTCTTTTTTAAATGAAATTTAGCTCTTTGTTATAATTGATTTTTTTATTTAACTTTAAATAAAAAAATAATTGTTTTTTCTCACGTAGCTTAAAAAACTTATGCCTAATTAAAATCATATTTTGACCTGGGTTGTAAACATTTTTTTGTTGATAAAGTTGACTATGATTAATATAGTATGATATATTGTTAAAGTTTTTTCATAAATTCTCTTAAAGCTCTTTTATTTGCTTCTAGATTTAATCTAACATGTGGTAAATTAAGACCCAAGGGAGGTCCAACTAGAAAGACAAATTATCCAGTTAAGTTGACTTATTATGGTTTGTCCATTATTCAAGTTGTACAAAAGAGCTTAAAAAAGTTGACCTAATTGAAATTGATGCAACAACAAATTGAGAATTTCTTAGAAGCATGTATGCAGATAAGAGTAGCCAAAAAAGTTTCTTGGCTTACACGTGGTTTCAAAATTTCTTGAAATATTTTTTTATAAAAATTTTAAAAGAGTTCTCATCACAAAACTGAGTAAGCCTATGCTTTTCATTTATTTACACTTATAACACTTGACCCGACGATGAAGGGAGCGGAGGGTTAAAGCCATTGATAAGCACTACTTGTTTTGGAACACTTTAACTGAAAGAGTGTATTATATATATATATATATATATTGGTTGCTAGCATGTAACAACTAGGCATGAAATAAATGAGAGGATTAAAGAGTTTTATAACAGTTAAAAAAACATGAAAGAGATTTGAAGAACACCTTAGAATATTTCTTGTTGAGATTCTTAAGAGATAGTGTTTGTCACATGCAATTCAAGCTTAATCAGTTTTTGTCAGATCCAATTCAAGCTTCATACCACTTTCTATAGTTCATACCAAACTGAACTTAATCTTTCTCGAAGATGAAACTGAATCACGAATGAATGTACTGCAGGACAGTGATAGTCATTGTGCTCTTTCTCTCAAAATCATTTGTTTTAAATCACAAATTATTAGTAAAAGAGAATTAATTTATACACTTCTGTTCCAGATGAGCTGATATTTAAATCAAATGCTGAGATCGATCTATTGGTAGCAGTGGCAGCAACATACAAAATCAATGTCCAGTCCCCAGACTAGCTTTTCCCTTGGTGCAAGGATTCTGGCAATCCCACTTTATTTTTTCCAGACAATACATGGATTCTTTAATGGAGCATGCCCCCCCTTCAAGAGTAAAGGAGATCAATTCTAGATTTTTGAGAAAGAAGCAGAACGATGAAGAGGGTCATTTTCTGGTATATGGATTGCAATCACTCGGTGAGACAATTTATGCAAAATGATTCTTGAAATAGTGTTTTGAGTGTCTACGAAGATATTTTTTTACCGTTTGAAAAACCTCTCCAGCTTTTTGTAGACAACAAAGTCTTGTCTGCTTTTCATTTATACGCATTTTTGCAAGTTCTTGGACCTTGACTATGAGGGGAAAGAAGCTCTCAAAGGCTCAAACAGTTTGGAGTAGATGTAAAACTGATGGCCGGTCAGGCATGCTAGGGATGGCTCCCTTCACTTGAACACAGAGAGAAGCTGCTGCAGCTGTAAATATTTTGAGGGAATTTAGAGGACATCATTCAAATGAAAAATCATATAGAGATGTATAAATACAAACAAAAACAGCGAACACCAGTAAGTAATACCAGCAAATCTCATGCATTCCTCCTTTGTTTTGCCCTCCACGAGTGCCACAGCAAAAGCGGCAGTAAAAGTATCTCCAGCTCCAGTGGTGTCTAGGACTCTTGCTGCAGAAATTATGGGTTGTTTAATTGGTTTTTCCCCTTCTATGAATAAAGCTGACCCTTTAGCCCCAAGCTTCACTAGAACTTGCTTAACTCCCTGAAAGTACACATTAAATAATATAAAGTTCAGTGCTAACTTGCCAAGCATGGTTTCCTATCATTGAAACTATCCATTATAACGAGATGATCAAGTTACTCAAAACAGACACTCGAATGAATAAGCTTTACGTAAATTCTGATTTTAAAGATATGATAAACATTTAGTTGGCGCAATACATCTGTCTTACTCAACGATCATATATTTAAAAGCATTGAAATGGACTTATTCATATTTTGAGAATGAATGTGTGAAACAGAAATCAAACAATTGATTTCCATTAACTGATAACAAAAGCTATTAATTGTCCTTGAAATATCCAAAACATGCCTTACAAAATTGTTAGGCAATTGTAAGAAACTACACTTTGGCTATGTTTGGCCATTAATTTTTCATCCCCCTCTACTTATGTTTGGCAAGATATAGTAGCGGAGGAAAACATCGAGGGTCACAATTTTAAATCCTGTGCAGGGAAAAAATCATTTTTTGTGCCTTTCCCCCCTTTAAAGAAAATAATACAAACTTGTTATTTTTTCTTCCTTTTCCCATTTTGGACATAAACATATATTATTTTCTATGTATAATTATGTTTAGCTTAAAATTTGATTTGTTTATATTGGGATTCACTATCCTCCATAATTTTTTCAGCTTCTATCAAACATTCTTATAACTTTAACCTTCAAAACGTTTTTATAACTTTCACATGTCAGTTGTCACCCTTTAAAACTTACCCTCTTAACATCTCACCTCATACCTGACACAAACAAAGCATTTAATGATAGGGGTATCCAAACTCACCATTTTATGACACTTAACAACAGCATGACCAATCTGTTCAAAGCTTTCAGTTGACATGCGAGTCAAACGTGCAAGTTCACTTTCATTTGGGCTGAAGATGTCAACAGCATTCAACAATTCTGGGGGCATTGGTGCATCCATTCCCCCAGCATCCAAAATAACAGGAACACCAGCGCTTCTTGCAGCCTAAAAAGAAACACCAAACAAGCTATGAATAATAATAATAATAATAATAATAATAATAATAATAATAATAATCAAGTCAACGGAAACTTGGACAAGAAAATGCAGAACCATTAAAGTCAACTAGCATCTGAGGAATAAGATATCTTCAAACCACAAGGTTACCCAAACATCCATGAAATTGTTATAAAATATCAATATTAATATTCACAGAGGCAAATCAAAAGAGCACAAGAGATATCTAGAAGATAAGAAATGTTGAAAGAATCAAACTAGTCAAGACTAAGAAGTGGCAACAGATATTAGCGTGAATGGCTTTACTAAAATATATAATAAGCATATATTCTGTCACATTTATATTTATGATCAACTTATATCAAGCAACCACAGAGAGCTCAAGCATTTGGGAGATTTAGTGCTATCTTAATGGTTGTGTTACCTGTGCAAGCAAGTCTTTGGGTCTCCTCTAATTTGAGAAAAGAGTGTAAGATAAGTACAGTTTTTCCATTTCAAAATTCTGTCCAGTTCCTCTAAATTTTTCCCTGCCTGGTTTCATCCCATTTTTTCTTTATTTACACAATCTCAAGAAGTTTCAGAAGATCAAGTGAGCATACATATAGAGAAAGCAAATATGATAGTTACTTCCAGTAATTCTAAGGGTTCAAGTTATCATCTTCACCCACTTACCTGTCTCCTTGTGTGTGAGTGTTGCTTGGTGTGAAGAAGTAAGCCAAAAACAAAACAAAAATCCCATGTCCATGCTCCATCAGGAACCCAACATTTTAATAGTGCAATGACAGTCAAATTTTACCATTCTTTGCTATTTCAATTTCTTATCTTCTGGCTAAACCAATACAAGCTAAAGCTTTCATTCATGAGAAATTAAAGAAGAGGTAATCTTCTTTACGGCTAAAAAATCTCAGTAGCAAGTAAAAGATTTTACAATGACAGAGACATAGAATGGCTCAAAATATACCTAAAATCCTGGTTAATAGATGAGCTACACTTAAGGTAGCCACTTAAAAGCAAAATCAGACACCAAACTGCTTAGCTAATCTTAATTAAGATGGAAATGTATTAGCAATACATTATAGTGGTTATACTATGTGATAATGCAACAAAAGTTTTAATGCCTGAGATATTTCCTGGAAAGGATTTTATAATGGAAGTTACACCTTTTAATTGAGATCAGTCAGCAAAGAAGGGAGCCCTACCTTTTGCAAGAAATACTATTTAGGTTGGCTACAGTAAAACATTAACCTTGGAACTCAACCAGAGGATTCTCAAAAATCTAATCCAAGTACTGTGGCAGACAGCATGAAGATGATGCCAGCTAGTTTTAGTCCTCCATAAGTGAACCATTTTTAACTTCACATCCAACACCTACAACACAGCAATGCTAGACTGCTAGTTGCACTTTATTTCTGTGAAGTAGCTTACTATTTCCTCAACAAGATGTGCGAAGGAAAACTTTTGAAATTTGGAGTGCGCAGCTAATTAGATATCATGAAAATTTCCAGGGCTCAGCAGAGCACTCTGCATAGCATAGAGCAATAACTAACTTCAACTATAAGCAAATATTAAACTCACAATCTGGAAAAGGACGCTCAACATTTCCACATAGTGCAGAAGATCCTGGACCTTCTATAATATCCTTATAACAGAGAGATCCGTTGCCTGAAACTTGGAAATATCCCGAGTTCTTTCAACATTTACTGGTTCTTGAAAAACATAAATATGGTTTATTCTTAAGAACTTTGTCAACTAAAACTGTGAATCCATTCTTTCTTCCAAAAATTAAAATAACAAACAATCATTGACCTGTACATTCCTCCTATTTTTGTTTAACGAGTGACCTCTCTATCTTTGAAGCTTCTAGCAAAAACTAATTGTGATGGTCGAGAAAGGTGCTGCATATGGATTCACCTTTTTCTAGTCATATTTATTATTGGAGAAAGAAAGAACCAAGAAAACCAGATCTCAGTCTAGCTGGATAAACAAGTCCCAAAAAGAAAATCTAGGAAAAAGAGTTTGCAATCCATCACCAAATATGGACAACCATCAATTCATTTTGGTCTCCAAGAAATATGTCAAAAACTAAGGCAATCTCAACCACATACATTTTCTTTGATCCTCCCATCATACCTTGATGAACAGTGTCAGTGAGAACAGCAAAGCCTGATCCCATAGCCATGGCCATTCATCTGAGTTTATATTTATACAGCTAATGATATTCTTATCCAGAAACTCATTGTCTAATATCCAAAAAAATATCCAATCCAATTAATTTTACCCTAATTGATTCAAGACCAGTAAATTAGGATCACTGGTCAATCCATGCACAAAAAGCAAAACATAATAAACTAAAACCTTCACTACGCAAAAGAAATCACTTAGTTCATTTACAAAATTGCTTATTTAGATGCAAGAAATAAAAAGCTCTGATTTTAAACCATAAACATGATCGCCACCAAACATGAATTGATAACAAGTGATAAAGAATTAAAAGAAAAGTCATTGAAATGCCTGACCTTTGCCACTTGAATATTAACTAAATCAGGTATTTCCCTTTGAAGCAAAACAACCCCAGCCTTCCTCACAACCTCCAAATCCTCATCGCTGAGCTTTTCAGGCCAGCAACTCATGTTAGCACCACCAACAATAATAATAGAATTTTGCCCATCAGGCTGCAGCATCACCACAGCATGTCCAGTAGGCGCATCACTCAGATTCCTCACACAATCAAGATTAACCCCACCATTCTTCAAAGCCTCAGTGATCAACCTCCCATGTGCATCCTCGCCTACTTGCCCCACAAAGTATGTTGGATATGAAAGTTTTGCACCACATGCGGCCTGGTTAGCTCCTTTGCCACCAGCAAGAGTCTGTCCAGTCTTGGCTGAGATGGTCTCTCCTTCTTTTGGCAATCTATCAATCTCCACGTATATATCGGCATTGGCTGAGCCAACAACTACTAGCGGAGGTGTATCGGGATTTTTGGTTAATGGGGTTTGAGGGGTTTTCGAGGCTTTGATGGAAAATGAAGGAAATTGGTGTTTTTTGTTGGATGGCTTCTGGTTCTGGTGACTGTTGAAGTGAGTCGGGTTTGCAAGTATTGGTTGTTTTATGGGATTCTTTTGGAGTTTAAGGTTGCAATGATTTGCTGGTGAAAATGACATTGCTTTCATGTTTTATCTTATCAGATTGATTTATGTTTAAGGAAGTTTGGATCAAAATATGAGTTTTGATTTGCGTTGTTAGATTTGCCTTTTGCTGGAGACTTTTTTTTCGAAGGATAAGAAGGCCACCCACTCAGCAGCACGCGGAGTACACATCGACAACACTATAAGCATTTTACTGTTTTCACCTTTTAAGTTCAAAATATTTCTCCATCCATTACGAAGTGGGTTACGGAGTCTGTCGCCGGAATGAGGGACATGTCGGCGTGGAGAATACGTCCCTTGCACCTGGCATTAATCAGCAATTCACGGCAATGCATATGTCGCTACAGAGTTTGTGATTAACTGGTCGGTGAAGGTGTGCTTGTATAGGTGGCACATCATTCTTTTAATAAAAACACTTTTTTTTTTTAAATTGTTTTTTTATTATATTGATATATTAATATTAAAAACAGTTTATTTAAAAAAAATCTGATTTCTTTTTTAAAAAAAATTATCATTTCTAAAAGTAATTTCAATAAAGAAATATTAAAAAAACATATTTCAGTAATTTTTAAAGAATTTAAAGGGAAAAATAATTCGATGTTTCCACAAGAATTTGAAAAGATATCTACACCATTAGCAGTAGTGTTAAGAGTTAATAAAAATCATTACAAGCCCTTTAACTTTTAAAAAATCAGTATAACTTATTTTAAGTTAGTTGTACTAAGAGTGATACATTTTCCTTTTTAAAATAAGTTTCCTTACTCAAACTCTCGTAGGTTATTAAATTTTCTAGTGATTTTAATATTAGATGATAACTCTTGAAAATATAATTATACCATAACCTCTTTTCACACATATATCTTGGGTGGTAGACTAATTGTTTATAGGTGTTGCATGTTTCATGATATAGATTTAAAAATATAGTATCGTGATGAAATATTAAAGAGTCAAAATGAATAGATTAAAGTATGACTGGATAAAGTATTTATAAATGATCCTTAAAAAGTTCTAGTTTTGATAAACAAAAATTTTTTTTTTAGATACCTCATGATGCGACCATATTATTTGATAGTTTCATCCATATTTACCTAGTGTTTTGCATATGTTTTGTGTATAAAATACCTTGATATTCTTTGTTTTATGTTTTGAAGGCATTTTTGGATGAAAGATGCAAAAATGAGGTAATTGGAGCTGATTGACAGATTTGACCTTCAGTCGGTGTTTTGTGCAGAGTGGAAGCTCTAGAGATCGAAATCAAGTGATTCTAGTGACATTCAAAAGCTAACATCCATAAATTTATGAAAAAGCTAAGGAAAAAGAAATAAAATAAGAAAGATCATGGAAATTGCAGCCTTCAAAGTCAAATCTTGCAATCTGCCAATATCGACCTTTGTCCATTCCAACTTCAATATCTCGAGATACAGAATTCCGATTAATGCAAACTCAATTTTAGTGGATTCAAGACTCAAATACCTATAAACGCTTCAAATTTCAGCTCAAAATGATGTGATATGAAGAAGATATGAATTTTACAAGGGACAACTAAATTCTGTCAACTTAAGGAAGAACTATTTTGTAAAATAGACACTAGGGTTTCTAAGCATATATAAAGGAGGAGAGGAGCAAGGAAGTGGCGGCCAGCACCAAAAAAAACACAAATCTTCCTCCTTCAAACCCTAAATCATGTTTTCTTTCATCTTTTTATTTAGTTGTTCAATAAACATGCAAGGCTAGACTCTTTTGCTTGGTTGCAAGGACACGGAAACCTTCAGATTTCAAGAACTGTGAGATCTATTTTTACCTCAATTTTTCAGTTTATATGATGAATATGTTTGTTCTCCTATGCTTATTTTCCTATGATTGTTTATTTAATTGCTAAGAGCGGACTCGAAGTTATTATTGTAGACAATCGATTGCTAAGTTTGATATCAAAACCGGAGTTGTGGTATATAAACTTATGAAGCAACTAAGTTAATAATTATAGCGGATCTATGTTATTAATCTTAGGGAGAACATTCAATCGAACTAAACATATATTGCGGACAATTATGCTTCTTAATTAATCTTAGGGAGATTGGTCATGGTTATTTTTAATTTAAATTTTTTTACCCATCCTATCTCGAGGACGAGCAAGAGCTAAGTGTGGGGGTATTTGATGCGACCATATTATTTGATAGTTTCATCCATATTTACCTAGTGTTTTGCATATGTTTTGTGTATAAAATGCCTTGATATTCTTTGTTTTATGTTTGAAGGCATTTTTGGATGAAAGATGCAAAAATGAGGTAATTGGAGCTGATTGACAGATTTGACCTTCAGTCAGTGTTTTGTGCAGAGTGGAAGCTCTAGAGATTGAAATGAGGTGATTTCAGTGACATTCAAAAACTAACATCCATATATTTATGGAAAGCTAAGTAAAAAGAAATAAAATAAGGAAGATCATGGAAATTGCAGCCTTCAAAGTCAAATCTTGCAATCTGCCAATATCGACCTTTGTTCATTCCAACTTCCCTATATCGATATACAGAAGTCTGATTGATGCAAACTCAATTTTAGAGGATTCAAGACTCAAATATCTATAAAATCTCCAAATTTCAGCTCAAAACGATGTGATATGAAGAAGATATGAATTTTACAAGGGACAACTAAATTCTGTCAACTTAAGGAAGGACTATTTTGTAAAATAGACACTAGGGTTTCTAGCATATATAAAGGAGGAGATGAGCAAGGAAGTGGCGGCCAGCACCAAAGAAAACACAAATCTTCCTCCTCCAAACCCTAAATCATGTTTTCTTCCAACTTTTTATTTAGTTGTTCAATAAACATGCAAGGCTAGACTCTTTTTCTTGGTTGCAAGGACACGGAAACCTTCAGATTTCAAGAACTGTGAGATCTATTTTTACCTCAATTTTTTAGTTTATATGATGAATATTTTTGTTCTCCTATGCTTATTTTCCTATGATTGTTTATTTAATTACTAAGAGCGGACTCGAAGTTATTATTGTAGACAATCGATTGCTAAGTTTGATATCAAAACCGGAGTTGTGGTATATGAACATAATGCTTCTTATTTCATCAAGCATCACTTTTTCTTTCTTTTCACATAATTTCCAACCATAATTCCATGAGATATCACAAGTATATGCTCTACTAATCCTTGGCCAGGGGAAAAGAGGAAAACATATAAAAAGTTTAAGGCTTATACATGGATAAAGCAAAGAAAATATAAACAAGCTCAAAAGGGGCTCACTAAAGATAATATGCTTTAGGTTGGCTTTTTGGCTTAAGCAGTTAAAATTCCTAACACCTTTATCATCTTCATGTGTCTATGTAATGCGAATGTAATCTCAACAAGATATGAAGCAAGTTCTAGAGATACATATCATTGAAAGAACGAACAATCAAAGAATATAATGTTGAAGGCTCAAAAGCTTACATTGGTATAACACTATAAAGTCAACATGACATATTTTCAGAGTCAAACCCTAAACCAATTAAACATTAAAACTTGCATGCACACTCATTCATTCAATTTATATATTCATCTATCTCACTTTATTCTCACACATAATACTCATATTCTCATAAACCAATGGGAGTTCATAAAGATCAATCATAGATTTTTTTTGAAAGAATAAAGAAAAACAAAATAAGAAAACTGACATTTTCCCAATACGCCCACATTTAAAACACAACATTATCCACAATGTTGAAAATGAAAGAAAAGGGATATAAGAGAATGACAAAAATGCAAAATAAATAAATAAATAAATAAAATAAAAGATAAGGGAAAAGGAAAGCAAATCTGATTTTTTTGTTCTGGGTTGCCTCCCAGGAAGCGCTTTTGTTTTGTGTCATTGGCTCGACATGTGGTATGCTCATTCTTCATAGATCGATTTAGCTAACTCCACAGAAGCGGTGATTTCTGTCGTCCAACTTTCATAGAAAGGTTTCAAGAGATGCTCATTGACCTTAAATACGTTATTTGTTTCTAAACTTGTAATTTCAACTGCACCATAAGAAAAAAACATTAGAAACAACAAAGGGCCCAATCCAACGAGAACGCAACTTACCAGGAAAAAGTTTCAAACGCGAATGATAGAGAAGGACTTTGTCTCCAACATGAAACTCTCTTCTTGTAATCATTTGGTCATGAAGACTCGTAGTCTTATCTTTGTAAATCCTTGCATTCTCATAAGCGCCATTTTGAATCTCTTCCAACTCTTGCAATTGCAACTTTCTTGCAATCCCAGCAGCATCATAATCCATGTTACATTTTTTTATGGCCCAAAAAGCTTTATGTTCAAGTTCCACTGGTAGATGACATGCTTTCCCATAAATTATCCTAAAAGGTGACATTCCTATTGGTGATTTATAAGCGGTTCGGTAAGCTCAAAGTGCATCACCAAGTCGCAGACTCCAGTCTCGCCGGTTGGGTTGCACTGTCTTCTCCAAAATGGACTTGATTTCTCAATTTGAAATCTCAGCTTGGCCATTCGTTTGAGGATAGTATGTCGTAGAAGTCCGATGAGTCACATGATATTTGCGTAGCAATGCTTCCATTGAACGATTGCAAAAATGAGTGCCACGATCACTAATGATAGCTTTAGGGATTCCAAACCTGTCAAATATATGAGTCCTGACAAAATCTATAATAATTTTAGCATCATTAGTTCATGTGGCTTTTGCCTCAATCCATTTGGACACATAATCAATTGCAAGAAGGATATAAAGATTGCCAAAAGAAGAACGAAATGGACCCATAAAATCAATACCCCAAACATCAAAAATCTCGCTTACAAGAATATTTGTTAAAGGCATTTGATTCTTATGAGTGATATTACCTGTTTTTTGACAGTTTTCACATGATTTTGCAAAAATGAAATGCATCCTTAAAAATAGAAGGCCAATAAAAACCACTTTCAAGTATCTTATGGGCCGTTCTTTTTGCTCCAAAATGTCCACCACAAGAATGAGAATGACAAAAGGTGAGAATGGAATGAAATTCATCTTGTGGTACACATCTCCTAACTACTTAATCCACACAAAATTTCCACGGATGAGGAGTATCCCATAAATAATATTTAGCATCAGCTCGTAGCTTATTTTTTTGGGATGTAGACAAACCTGGACAGAATTATTTGGTGACTAAATAGTTCACCAAATCAGCATACCATGGTCTTATGGTGGAATGTAACACATACAACTGCTCATCAAGAAATGTCTCTCTTATTGTTTCAACTTGTATATCCTTGGTCCTTAGTCGACTCAAGTGATCAGCCACATGGTTTTCAGCACCTTTTTTGTCTTTGATTTCAAGATCAAATTCTTGTAAAAGCAAGATCCACCTAATTAATCTTGGTTTGGACTCTTTTTTCTTCAAAAGATACCTCAGAGCTGCATGGTCAGTGAAAACAACTACTTTTGTACCAAGTAAATATGACCTGAATTTTTTTAGAGCAAACACTACTGCAAAAAGTTCCTTTTCAGTTGTATGGTAATTGCATTGTGCTCCATCTAACATGCGAGAAGCATAGGCTATAACATGCAAATTCTTACCAATTATTTGCCCAAGAACAGCCCCTACCGCATAGTCACTCGGATCACACATTATCTCAAAAGGTTTATCCCAGTTTGGTGGTTGGATAATAGGGGCAGATGTGACACACCTTTTAAGCTCATCATGAGCATCTTTACATGCTTGATCAAACACAAAATCTACTTCTCTGGATAATAGTTTGCACAAGGGTGCTGTAATCTTCGAGAAGTCTTTGATAAAGCGTCGATAGAAACCTGCATGGCCAAGAAAAGAACGAACTTCGCTCACGCATGAGGGGTAAGGTGATGATGAAATAACATATATTTTAGCTTTATCAACTTCCAATCCACGTGAAGACACAACATGCCCAAGAACTATTCCTTGATCTACCATAAAATAACATTTTTCATAGTTCAAGACAAGGTTAGTTTCAATGCACTTTTTCAAGATCAAAGATAAGTTTTATAGACATCTATCAATAGAATCACCATACACCGTGAAATCATCAATGAAAACCTCAATTATTCTTTCAACATAGTCAGAAAAAATACTCATCTTGCATCTTTGAAAAGTTGCATGTTAGGTTTTCATCATATATGTTTAAATATTTCATCTAGAAAACTTATAGTTATTAATGTATTTAGTTAATGGTATTTATATTGTAGAACTTGCTCATATGTCATCATTTTCTTTTTTATAAAACATGTTTCATTTGATAATGAGATCAAGATATTTTTATTCTATAAATGTGATAATGATATAAAACGTCTAGAATATTTGGAATATGATGTGAATTGGGACACAAATAATAACACTTAGATGTTGAATCTAGAGCATTAAAGGACTAAAATTAAAATAGCAAAAAAATATATGATCTATTCCATTTGGTTGACATGAACGGAATGACTTAGTCAATTGTTTGACTAAATGTATAGATAAATTTGTTTTTGACTCAAACAGTTGATCAAATCAGTCAAATAATGTTATTAGTTGAATGTATCTCCTTTGTTATTAAAATTGGTTGAAACAAAAAAAAATACATTAATGTGCATAATGTGCATATATCTTGATGAGAAAAGAAAAGAAAAAGTTAATTCTTTGGATATTTTTTGATAAATGATTGGATATGGTGCTTTCACATTGTTTTTTCATCATAATATCATGTGTATATAAAAATAGTAAGGACAACTTCCTTTTATATTTGTTAATTTAGGTATTAATTTTGATATGATTGGAAAATGCAGCTAATGCAAGTAAGTTGTTCGTGTATCATTGTATTATTTTAATCTTTTTAGAAATTATATGTGACTAATTATAAAGAGTACCTCGAAGGAATTTGTGATATTGCATTAATTAGAAATTGAAATATTTGTGTTAAAAACTTTTAAGAATACTTAAGTAATTTAACTAATTCAAAAAAATGATAAAGACCAAAACTCCCTTAATTGAAAGATAACCTTTTTTTATTCTAAGGTTATATTAGCAATTTTAATATGAAAACAAAAGATTAATCAATCCCTTTTTAACTTGTAAAAGAAAATTGTATCATAATAGAAATACTATTTTGCCCAAAATGCTTAGTTTAAATGTTTTTATGGCTAAATGATAATTTCACCATTATACTATTAGAATGAATAGTATTTTGTGTATTGTTGCATAATGATTTCCCTTCAAGAATTTTTTTTAATAGATGTTTGGTTTTATAAACGTATTAGTAACATGAATTGTGATGCATTATGTTTTCTTATTCGTTTCATTATCTTACTCAACTAACATGTTTTGTACCTTTTTTTTTCTTTCTCAAATGACCTTTAAATTATGTGTGTGTTGATATTATGGTCTAGACTACTTTTCAAAAGTGTTTGATATTGAATATATATCAAAATATTATTATTATCAGTTTTTTTTACATCAATGCATTAGAATCTTTCAAAAAACCTAAAAAACATCAATTTAGTTTTTTTTTCAAGTGAAAAGAAATTTAAAAATTAAGTTATAATGCAAAAAAAAAGCACTCAAATAAATCATTGCTTCACTGTGGGGTAGATTCTTAAAAAAATCTATACTAGTTTTTTTTTATTGTGTTCTTTTTTATATTAAAAAAATCATAAGTGTAAATAAAAAAGCTTATGCATGAGTTTAATTAAATAAATCAAGATGTATCTATGTCAATAAATACAAAAACAATCATTAATAATAACTAGAGACTACATTGAGAAATTTAAGAGATAGATATAAATTAAGATATTTAATCTTGCAATAGAAGCCATTTATTTAATTATGTCTAAAATTTTTATCTATTATAAAACAAATTTATTTAATCAAATAAAAATAGAAATAGTCACACACATTAAATAAATAAAATAAAAGGGAAAATAATGTTATGCCAAGTTGAACATATTTAAAAATTCTATCATTTTATATGAAAACCATGTAAAAAATAATAATATTTAACAAAAGATGAAACTGAAAAAATTAAGAGATAAATATGGATATAAATATATGATTACAAAGTCAAATTCATATTTTAGTGTAAAATTTCATATTGTCTAGATTTATGTTATTAAACATAACTTTATATCAAATGATTTGATCAAGATAAACCTTTTTCAAAGATTTCAGAGGTGTTTTTCTATGTTTTGGTAAGATTTAAGGTCAATCATATTACATGAAGGTCTTACTATATAGGTCAGAACAAGTTCTTTGAATTTTATTCTTTAATCTTTTTTTATTTGTGGACTTCCTATTTGACAATGAATTTTTTTTCCTACAAGGATACGGTGGCATAATTTGGTTTTTTTTTTTTTAATTCTATAAGGAATTTTCAAGGAAGATAACGATAGTTTCCATGTTTTGAGAGGATTCTTTAATGCTACAATTAATTATCCTAGAAAAACATGGACACTAAAGGGGAGACATCTTCAACAATCAATTTCATAACTTGTTTTGGATATTTAAAGGTGACAACAAATATCTTAGTATTTCTAGGATGAAGATTTCATTCATGTTATTATTTAAACTAGGAAATGTATATCTTAGGTTATTTTGTTTAATTAGATGCAAAAGCTTTAGTTTGTGTATTATTTTGAGCTTAATTGATATTTTATTTTAGCTAGTATCTAAGGCTTGTTTGAATTAGGTTTAGGGCTTATCAATTTAGGGGTTTGAGTCAATTTTTCAAGTGGAATAATATATGGGGATCCATTAGAGTTTTTTAAAGCATTGTATAAGTGTTTATATGCTCAAAGCTATGCAACCATGAATTTATGAAATAAATTGTTGTTTTATATTATGCAACATGTTTTCTTTACTAGGAAAAAGATCAAGTATGATTTAACAAGGTATAATTGATATTTTGATGTCATTTGATTCAATCCCAATAATATTGAAGTCTTAGAACAAGTTTTCATTGTGTCTCATTTCTTGAACTTGATTTTCATCTTTATTGAGGAAATATCATCTTTGTTTGTGTTGCTTGACCATATGATCAAGAGTTTGCATTAGTTGGTATCATAGCCAAGCTCTAAAATATGTCATATCCTTTTGTTATTTTTGTTTTTTAGTGTTCCTTTAAGTTTTTTAATGTTTGCATCTTTCATCTTTTTTTTTATGTCTCTTTAAAAATTTAATATGTCATCTTTTTACCATCTCTAGCCATATCAATAGCATAAAAAAACATTAAATAATTGATTCAATTCGGCCGTAAAGATTAGATGAAATTTTTGCATACTTCATTTTTATTTTTATTTTTTCCTTAGTCTCATTCATATTTCAGACAAAATCCAATTGCTACTATTGAGATTGTCATCGTGGTTTCAGTTTACTAGTTTTTTATACTTTAATTGCATCTAAAGTCATATACACTTATTTGAATTATACTACTAAGTTGGTTCTTTTTGGTGTTGGATTCAGTTCTACAAGAGCTAAAAGAAGGTGAGACGAGAAAAGAAAACCCAATTTAGAGTGAAACACGAGCAACATGAGAATATTTTTAAAACTCATTTGAGCATAGTTTTAGTTTACATAATTTGTTGTTGTAGACACTGCCTTATCTTTAACTCATCTTCAACCACTTCTAGTGGCTCAAAAGTCAGATTTTAAATTATTGGACAAAAATAACTCATTTTCCAACCATTTTTTCAGTCACAAACACTTTAGAAACATAAAAAAACTCATTTGCGGTTTTGTTTTTTCATAAATGGTCCTCAACTGCAAATCAACTCAAGTCTAAAAATTTAAAAACTTGTTGCAAGTAATGATACTTGAACTTGAATTAATGATACTAGGCTACTACTTATTGCATTTCATCGTGGGTTGGACTAGATTTTCTTTAAAGCAAAAACAAAAAGAAGAAAAAACAAGCATTGTTATTTTTTTTTCTCTATTTGTAAGTAAAATTTCAATAATTAGTTTTTAAATCTAGAAGTTGATGTAAAACTTGGTTAAAAGTCTTATAGTGTAAGTAAATTAAACCTATATATAAAATGGGATGATAAAAAAAAGTAAAACTAACCAAAATAGGACAATATTGGATAATTAGAAATAAGACATTAACTTTATCCTTTGGGTTAGAGTCTTCATCCAAAAATATAAAATAAAAACACCTAAATTAAGTGTGGTCAAGGGATATTAAGGGAACAAACAAGAAATTTAAAAATATGAAAGAGAATTAAAGCTGGAAGACCTGTTCTCTAAAGCTAAAAAAGAAAGAGAATAAAGAGTGAAGGATAATTGGGATTTTCATGTTTTATTCCTTTTCATTTATTGAAGTTAAAAGGTAAGAAACATAGTACAAAAGCTGATTTAAGGATTTGATAAGGAGTATGATGATTTTTATAATATAAGTTGTTAGGAAAAATTTGAATTTAAGATAAGTTTTTGAATTTTATTATTGTATATTTAAAATATATTGACGTGGATAAAAAAAGGTTAAGAAGTGTGTAAACTAAAGAAATAATAAAAAAAGAAACTCTCCACCATGGGCAAGGTTTCAACTAAAGCATAAAAAAGTATAATTCATTTCATTTAATTGACATAAAAATTAGACTGTAGTGTTCGTTTATATTAAAAAAAATAGTGGGTAAAATAACAATTATAAAAGTTAAAGAAGAAAATCATGCACTCCTCTAAAGATAAGATTTCAGTCTAGGGTATGGATAAAAAGTTTATTTATTTTTTGATGAAATTGCTTTTAATTTGTATTTTTTTGTGTTCATTTACATGAGAAATATACAAGAAATGTACCAATTATTGAAATTTGAAGAGAATTCATACCTTATAGTTCGTCCACATAGAGTAAAGAAGCATAAAAAAATTCAAATTGAAATGACTTAGAATTTAACACAAATTGGTGATAATTAAGGTAAAGAAAATATAGGCAAACAATTGAATTGTAAAAAAAAAAAAAAAAACCCTAATTAAGGATAACATGGATGGCGTTTTATTAAGATTTGATATTGAAAAAATTTAAAAAATTTAAATTGGATCGTTATGAGATACAAATATAATAAAGAAATTTGTGTCATTTTGTTTGGATCCAAGTAAGGATTCATGATTAATGTGATGATCTTATTTGAGAGGAGATATTACTGAGGTCTTGATCTTATTTTCTATTCCGAAATTTTAATAAGATAAGGTTCAAATAGAGGGCCCCAGCATCTCTAAAATCGACCGGTTATATATATAAAAAACTCATGGGGTAAACCCAATAAAAACTTAGTTGGGGGCCTCGATAGCCCAGCCTAGAGATGTATGGCCCATTAAAAAAACCCACCTCCAATTCTAGAGATATAGCATTCTCCACGCGGCAAATACAGAGCCTCCCATTTCCATCTGTCAAAGTCACTACAAGAGGGCCACGTATCACCCAATTAAACCTCCGGTGTTTCCAGGACCACAATAAGCCTATGAATCCACCCAATATAGGCCCCTGAATTAAGAGATATTTGTCAATACCTTCATCTACAGTCACTCATTGGTAAACAACATACCCTCTTGTGATATCGATATCAGTGGATTACTTCTTTAGTCCCAACTATATTTTACACGAAAGAAGCTCCCTTCTGTTCAAGGTCGGTCACAGCAATGGCTTTGAGTCATTGTAGTATAAGCTTAACAACAACATTCACATCCATTTCTTCAAAATCTCAATTTGTTATTTCTCCAAAATCCAACCCTTTTGCCTTGGATTCTAGTTGTTTTAAACTGTACAAAAGAAGCTCCATTTCTGTTCGAGCTATGGGTTCTTCCGCTTCTTCTTCTTCTCAGAAACCTGACAACATTCAAGGTCTACTCTTTCTCTATTTGATAATTCCTTTTCTTTTCGGTTTATATGATTCTTGGTTCGATTAAGTTTCCTTAGTGATTCTGTTCAAACGAGATGACACTCGTAACTTGATAGTACTGGTATATGTATTGGATATTGTTCTGTTTCATTTGTTTTGAGCTTTGCTTGTTTGTTTTTTCTTTGATAATTGTATTTAAAGCAATTTATATGGGGATTGATGCTTTTTTAATGAGATTTTTTGTATTCTTGTTCTCTTATTTGTGTTAATTAATCGTGATGGTTTTCCTTATTCTTCTTTTTCTGAAGCTTTGGCCTGTTTGGAATTTGTGTGGTTTTTATAAAGCAAATATGGTTATGTGGTAGAATCATTTTAAATGAATAGAATTTGTCTGAGTTTTTCCTCAAAGATCACACATGGTAATGGCATTCTTCATGGCGGTGCTGAAATTTCTTTTGTTTTTTTGTTGGTCAAGTAATTTTTGTTTTTGGGTTTTCCCATGGTGTCGTCAGTGGGTTGTGTTATTGGAACTCTATATCACGCATTTGATGCTTCAAAATTCTCTGTGAAAAAGGTCGGAATTTTCTGTTGTTTTGTTTTGAGATAGGATTATTTGAACCAACTGGTGTGAGTATTGCGGTTGTTTACTTTTTCTTTCTTTTTCTTCCATCATGCTAGGTGACAGCTTCCTTACGAATCTTAACTCACCACATACCTTTCCCTTTTACTCCCTTCATCATTTGATCAAATAAGTAGTTGAACTCTCTGGTATAATTCACGTGGAAAGTTTGATAGTTGTGTTACATCTGAAGGTAGAAAGATATGCTTTGATTAATTGTGATGATATATATTCAATTCAAATCGATTGTGTCCCGTGGACCATAACATGTCTTAAATTAAATGTGTTTAATCTCTCTTGTATTACCTAGAGTGTAGTCGGAGAATGAGACTGCAGGTTTCCTAGTCTATGTGTTATGTTGCACATCTTAAAAGGATGGTGATGTAAGTTTGATTTCCATCATTGATGGACATTCCGTGGTCACCATCTTTTGAATTGTTGATGATAGAGAATGATGGTTTGGGAACAATCTTATTCTTATATAAAACATGCAAGTTTGAGAGAACATGAATTCTATGAGATTGAGGATGGTAATGTCATTGAAATATAAGATTGGGAGTGAGCTGATTTTGACAGAGTGTATCAACCATCAAAGTGATTTTGTTATGAGCTAAAACTGAGTTTGCTGATATATTCCTCCCCTTCCAAGTACTTTCCTTGATTTCACCAAGCTCTAAATGATTTTTATTTGAATCAGAAACTACAAGAGACCTGGTTGACACAGTATCAACTCTACAGATGAAATGCTTAATGATTTTATCTTTTATTATTTGCTTGTTCACATGCAGTGAGAAATCCTTTAACAGAAGTTTATTTAGTGATCTCTTCGAAATATAATATTGCAGCTAAGGATTGAATCACTTTTCTCATTGGGTTGGCCGTGTACAGAAATATATGCATTTAATGTGTTCATTTTAATTTTAGTTTTTCCATTGAGAGGTATAAAAGTATAATTTCTTTTCTCATTATATATACATTTAATGTGTTTATTTTAACGTCACATACTGCTTGACTCTTTGGCTAATGCGAGATGAGGTGGGGTTTTTATCTTTGCCACATCATGGTTTAACGACAACAGTCCTCAACTTTGGCTTCAGAAATAAGTATTTATAGGGCAGATGTGTTGTGGTTGGATAATTCCAAAGGAAGGAAAGTCCATCACTTAACAATTAATTAGTATTTGTTATATCAGCAATCAGGGTAATGGGGTTATTGATTTTTCTTGAGGTTCTCAATTTGCATAAAAGATGATATTCTCTAACTGTACTGATCAAGTCAATTGTCTGATTTGATTCCTTGTGGCATGGTGAATCATATTGATTTAGGGAGATTATATTCTGAATGTTTTAATGACAAGGAACTGATCCTTATGATCTCTGTTTATAATCTTCTTGATACCTTAATGATTGAATGCTGTTTCTATTGTGGATCTTCACTACAATATGTCCATTCTGTATTTTAATGTGAGATTTCAAAATGCATTTTGACAAGTGCTAAGCCTTTGTAGTTCTTTATGTATTGATGTTTCTTGGCACTCTACTGCAATGCTTTCAATGATCTTATTTGTTTTATGAATCGAATTTATTTGCTGCTTTTTTTGGAGACAGGAGATGTTAACTATGCCTCTGTGAGTAATGAAGAATGGAAGAAGAAGCTTACAGCCGAGGAGTTTTACATCACTCGGCAGAAGGGGACTGAGAGAGCTTTCACTGGGTATGATTTATTTAATGTGCAGTAGGTGTAATTTTTACATGACTAAACCTAGGGGGCTTCTGTGATCCTCTCTAATGTCTTAAGGCTGGCTTACTTCATCATGATGAATAATTTTAAATTGAAAAAAGAAAAGGTAAATAAATGCAATCTGTCATGATGATTGAACCATATAAGACTTGATTATTTCCCACATCTATTTGGTTGCTTACCAGCCCTTTTTTATCTCTGTTTTGCATGCCACTTGAATTGTTAATGAATAAAATACATTCATCCTGTATGTAACATAGATTATAAACATTGAAATTTGCCAATGCTTGCCATGTTAGAGGATGTAATGTAGAAATATATAATAGAGAAAAATAAGTGGGATTATATCATGGCTGATAACTCTAGGAAGCATATACTACTAGCATATTTAAGTGCATGGTGGCAGGAAAAGTATACTAAATCTATGCTTATCATCAAAACTGAACGGAGCACCAACATACATATATACTGCTCTTTTGTGCCACCACTAATCATCGGTTTGCTAATATCATAAATTTTTCACTTTCAGAGAGTATTGGAACACCAAAACCCCGGGAACATACCACTGCACCTGTTGTAATACACCTCTATTTGAGTAAGGGTCTCTCTTCAATCTCTTGCTGGCGCAACTTTCAATAGAACTGATTGGAATGTGCTCTGCCTTGCAGATCATCCACTAAATTTGACAGTGGAACTGGTTGGCCATCTTACTATCAGCCCATAGGAAATAATGTGAAGTCAAAGTTAGACTTGTCAATTATTTTCATGCCTCGTCAGGAAGCTCTCTGCGCGGCTTGTGATGCTCATCTAGGGCATGCATTTGATGATGGTCCACCACCCACTGGTAAACGTTATTGTATCAATAGGTAAGTATCGCTTCCTGTCCAGAGCTCTTAATTCAAAAGTTATATCTTTCTTGTGGACTCATTTTAAACATTGCTTGTCATATTTGCAGTGCTTCCTTGAAACTAAAGCCCAAATAAGAGACCAGTGATCTGGTAAATTTCGATTTCATATTAAAGTTAAGTGAGGCATTTGTATTGTATATGCACAAACTGCACATCACCTCAGTAGCTTCTCAAGCTCTCAATCCGACAGATGTTCAAATGCTTGTAAGAAAAAAACTATTATACAGAACAGCTGGTGCATCTAAACCAAAGTTCTTAAATGACATTTTGTCGGGTTGCAATCCAAATAAGCAATAAAATGACAGATCAATTATTTTCCTTTCTTTTCTCTTCCAAAACAACTATGTTGTTTGATGTTAACAGAAATTATCATGGCGTTGCATTACATTTATCTTTTGTCCTATCCGAAGCCATTTATCTTTTCGAGTCCCTTCCCCTTCATTTCACTCCCCTGAAGCCTGAAGGTAGACTCATATGCACATGCCATCAAAAAGTTTTGGCAGGAGGCGACTGTTGTTGGACATGAATAATGCATATTTCTAATTTGGATGACAAAACTTTTAGCTTATTTTCGTTACTCTTTCTGTCTCTCTAACCGGTGTGTGTGTGTGTATCTGAAACTGGAGTGGTTTAATTAGACCTGCATAACTGTGAAATTGGCGTGGTCTGATTGGACCTGCAGAATTATCCAACGAGGAGTTTTTCCAATTATCCAACGAGGAGTTTTTCCTTGTTACATTGTTTCTATTGTTCTTGGCTGGCAAGCCTGGTGGTGTTGAAACTAATACTGCATATTTGTGTTGTTGGACATATGAATACTGCATATTTGTCTGTGTTAGATGAATTGAATCTAGGGTATGTCATCCGGGCTGTTATCTCACCCCCTCCTTTTTTTTTCTTGTAAATTAATCTGAAAACTTTGGCATCGAGTTTTTAGATATAAATATTTCATAGGATGATATAAGAAGCATGAAATGGTATTGAATTTACTTCAATTTCCTTATCTCTGTCTGGACAGCCCCCATGTCTTTTCTCTCCTCTACCTCCTTGTTGCGTAGCTGGCTCTAGAATGACTGCATGATCTGAAAACATTAAATTTTTTTAGTTTAAAATAAAAAAATAAAAAATTTCAATTTTTTTCAAAAAAATTTCAAACGCACTCTCCATCACCCCTGTAAATGATTTCAAATCATGAAGAGGAATCATTGAACCCTATTTCTACTATATTCTTGAAAATTGTCAAATTTGGTGTCTAAGTAGACCAGGGTTGTCAATACTGTTCCGTTCCAGCCGAAATGGCCGGAATATTCCGTGCCATTAAAAAAACCGAGACAAAACGGTGTCGTTTTTATCTCGGTTTTAATTCCGGTCCGTTTCGGAAATACCGGTCAAATTCCGGCCGGAACGTCTCGGTACGGTTCCGGGTGTGCCATTCCGGCCTTAAAATCCTCCTTATTTTGATTAACTTGTGATTGTGTTTCTAATTTTGAGATTATATTTGTTTGATTTTGTGTTTATATTGTATAATTTAAAGTTAATTTATCTTGAATTTTAATTATGCTTGTTAAATTAATATTTTAATTTTTTTCATATATATATAATTATATATGAACAATACAACTCCAAAACGGCACGCCGAAATGCTCTGAAACCAAAACTCTCCGTACCAATAGAAAAACCAGAACGGCGACCGGAAGGGTATTGACAGCCTTAAAGTAGACATGTACAAGGGGAATAATTGCAGGGTAAAGGTCAAAGCTTATTTATTGAGCAAGAACAATGAAAACAAAAGATGAATAGCTTATAAGCAGTTTGCCAACTAAACTCATCGTTCCAACTTCCATGCAACCACCCATAATTTATCTCTGCTTTTCTTTCCCCCCTCACATATCAGAGCTCTTCCACTCCCTGAAAAATATTGCATTAGGTTGGTCATTGAACTCCTATATAAGAGGAGAACCGTGAGGCCTCTTTTGGATTATTTTAGGTATTGAAGAGACAGGCTTAAAGTTATTATATATAGAACTTACATCAGTTAAAACCCGTTTTAGAATAATAAATAAATTGTGCAATTTTTGTCAAAGAATACTCAGTCGTGCGTTAGCTTTTGGGTGAAAATACGTGCCTTAAATGTCAATTACAGCCGAATTATAATATTGTGAAATACAAGAATCTGGCTGAAGTGTGCAAAGCAGTGACACAAGAGAGACTCCCGAATGTCCAAGGTGCTGTAAAAATTCGCAACCCTCTTAGATGGCATTCTAAGTCACATCTGCCTTGTCCATGTTTAGATTTGCACTTGGGGTCTTGGTTTAACGGGGAAAGAGACTTGTTCCCTTCCTCAATACCTAGGTTTGAGCCTATCTGTACACTATAATTAATTTTCGGATCTACTAAACACTCTGCAAGTTCAGAGAGCAGGTAAAACACCGCCAGGATGACAAACATATACAAAAGGGTTTGAAACCGGGTGTTGAGGAAGGGAACAAATCTCTTTATCTGCTAGGTCAAGACCCATGTGCAAATCTACTACATTTTTAAACATGGACAAGGCAGATGTGACTTAGAATGCCATCTAAGAGGGTTGCGAATTTTTACAGCACCTTGGACATTCGGGAGTCTCTCTTGTGTCACTGCTTTGCACACTTCAGCCAGATTCTTGTATTTCACAATATTATAATTCGGCTGTAATTGACATTTAAGGCACGTATTTTCACCCAAAAGCTAACGCACGACTGAGTATTCTTTGACAAAAATTGCACAATTTATTATTCTAAAATGGGTTTTAACTGATGTACTTGTAAGTTGATCCGAACAACTGATTATAAAAAAAAAAAGTAGAAGATTTCTTTGGGTCAAATCAAAGCCCCACACATCTTTGATTGAATCAAGTCTGATAATTGATGTGATCAATAACATGGACTGCGAACAACTCCAAGCTAGTGGCCCCCTCGGCTCCTCTTCCTTATCGTCTCTCTTCTAACCTCACAAAAATAACTAAAAAGAAAAATAAAAATAAATAAACAGAGGTTCGTATAAAATAAAATAAATGTTTCTTGAGAATTTGGCTGAGCTGAGTGCGGGCGGGATGAATTTATTTCCCACATCTAGTTAAGATTTCAGATGGTAAGATAACCTGTTAAGAATAGCTCGACTTACATGAACTATCCACCCAAGATATATATATATATATATATATATATATATATATATATATATATATATATATATATATATATAAACACGCACTCTGGCAATTAAAATGAAAATAAAATAAATTTAGTAGTCTTCGGTGCTCAAATTGAGAGGAATTATTAAAGGGTTAATCGCCATATCCAAAGTGAAGTAGCATTTATTTTATAGAATTAAAAGGAAAAAAAAGTGGAAGCAAGCTGTGGGATTTAAGGATTATATATTATTTTGTTAACGTTAAGATTTTTTTTTATTAGTATTTATTTTCCCAAACCTGCTTTCTTTCCTCTCACTAGAAAAAAGAGTGATTCTTTAACTTAAAAAATCCTGCTTTTTTAATAAATAAATAAAATAAAAAAGTTAGTTTTGTGAAGTACATAGCCTTAATTGTTTGTATTGTTAGAATGAAGATACCCCTAACTTAAACTATTATTACTCGCAACTCAATTTAAAAAGAGAATAACCATAATTCTCGTTTTTTTATCTTATAATTGATTAAGTTTATATTTGTTTCATTTATGTTTTGCTTTAATTATATTTTAAAGCATTTGATTAATTAATATATATATTCTGCACCGGTTTAACTTAAACTTTTCATTTAAAATTTTAGCTGAAAAATAAATATAATTTTTAAATCCATTTTTTAAAACTTAATCATAAAAACTATACTAATCACATATAGTTAAACAAGATTTATGCTATAGGCATGATCATTATACAACTCTCCAAGAGATGTAACGTGGTGATAAAGAGTTGAAGATCTATGTTTTGGGTCTCAGGTTCAAGTCAGAACATGCTCACCCTGTAAGAGTCTAGAACAACTAGAATTGTACTCGCTCAATACAGTCCATAAAGAATTTCTAAATAGGTGGAGTTTCTAGAATATTTTTTTTTGATAATTATACAACAATTATTAAACATTTGTTTTTCCTCTCTTTTCTTAAAGTATAAACACAAACACACATTATTTATATATTTTGATTACTCTCCCTAGCTCGTCACCACATAACAAACATTTTATCCACCGATCTCTTCCATAACACTCAATTTATCAATACAAGTGAAAAATAACTTTGAGAAAAATGGGATCAGCTGTAAGAACAAATTACTTGACCTAGCTAACTGATCATATAGTCTTTCACAGATGTTTTCTAACCAGCTAAGCATACAGTATTTGAGTTTAAACTTCACTTAATAGATATTCTGATACGAACTTGCAGGACTAATAATACACAGAACATGTCTAGAAAGTAATCCTTACATCCTTAATAATTATTCTTATAATAATTCATCTTTTTAATCTGGCTCCATACAATGATTAACAGATGAAATTAAAGCCCTTAACCTTATAAGAAGAAAAGGGCCACTCGAGGGGAACCGAGAGGAAGTTTGAAAGACATGCCATTTATTAGCTTTACATTACAAGTTGGCCAATGATCAATTCCTCCTAATCAATAATTACGAAACTGCAATTTCTACAAGTTTGAAAGTAACATCAATGGCTACCAATCATAATTAATTACAAGTCAGTCTCTCCAACACCCATCAACCATAGGCAGCTTAGTTTTTTCTACAGAATATATATCTTCGAAGCGCACACACACACACACACACACACACACACACACACACACATATATATATATATATATATATATATATATATATATATATATATATATCGACAACAAAGAAGAAGACCAATATTTGTTGAGCTATCACTGTGCTAGGTCCACTTAAGAGTTTATCCACACATGGTGCCGATCAGCGCTTGGTTTTGATCATCCATTATATTATGATAGATGACATTTGATGCTGCACCTGAATTAACCCCAAGCTGACCCACTAGCGCTATACCAGCAGGCATAAAGCTCGTCAAGCTGCAAAACCTCACCGCCCGCATCCTCATCAAGAGAGGAGTTAGAAGAAACATTAACAGGAGGTTGAGCTGGTCCTCGGTTCAGATCGAAAACCATCTGCTGAGCCCTCCTCAACTCTTCTTGAAGCTGCGCCACTTCTCTTTCTAGCCGCCTCCTATCGGCTAATACGTTCTCTAGTTTCAGATGAAGTGTATTGTAGTCAAGCTCGAGGTTTTGTGTCTTCCATCTTGCTCTCTTGTTTTGGTACCAAATAGATATTTGTCTCGGGGGCACCCCTAGCTGGTTTGCAAGCTGGGCCTTCAGCTCAGGCTCAAGCTTCCTGTTGCTTGTGAAGGTTCTCTCAAGGAGCCTCACTTGGTCTTGTGTTAGCCTCTTCTTCCTGCTGCTGCTGCTGCTGTTTTGGTGTTTTGACAATTGTTGGTTTTGAGAATGGAAGAAATTCATTGATTTGGACGTTGGAGGATTAAGCTGAGGAAAGTAATTGTACTGGAAATAACGCTGGTTACAGAAAAGGATGAGTTCGTTCCCCTTTTTATAGGCTAGAAAGGGGTTTCGGACTTCCAAAATATTAATAAAATGAAAAAATGTTTTGAGAGATGGAGAGACAAATACAGGCGGCTATATAAATAATCAAGCTTACAACTGTGGAGCCATGGCACATTTTGCGAGAGGTCATCACGTGAAAAGGGTCCTACTCAGTACCCCCAATTATAATTACACAATTATAACACACGGCGGCGATTAATGAAATTATATTTATTTTCTTTTTGGTGAAGGTTGTTTTTTATTAAAAAATAATAAAACATTAACTTTAATTTAAAAAAAAGTAATTGGGTCGCAGTGCAAAACAATTAATCCCTCAATTTACTAGATTCATTTATGACAAATGTCTTAGTTTGGTGACCCTTCATTCCCTCTTCTACGGAAAAATTACAAGTTCAAGCTGATGTAGTTTTCCATATATACAAATAGGAATTGATTAACTGCGCTCAATTTGTTTTAAAAAGTAGTTGATAAATTGATGTAGAATTAATTTTTTTATCCAGAATTCAAAATCAAGTCATGCATGTTTCCTGTTTGCAGCCTGACATTGAATGGTGAGAAATTATATCTCTGAATGATCTGAATTATTTCAACCCATTGATAATGAAGATTAATCATAGAGACTAATTGCCTGATTTTCTTCTTGATAAGAGAGAAAAATGAGCTAATAGATACTGAAAAAGATCATTGATCTACCTATAAATAATAGTTTGTGTACTCCATCTATAATTACCGGTAGACATAGATCAAAATGATTCTCTCAGATAATGTTTTTTTGAAGTTGTTCTGCTGCTATGTTGGAAAATTTTTCTAAGCTTGAGCAAAAATAACTGATGATATTTATAATTTAAATATTTGTTGCTTAACATGAAATCAATAAATATTTTATGTTTGTGGTTTGAAACATGAAGCCCTCCCCATAACCAAGTCTCTGTGAATGCGAGACAATAGACAGTGATGAGCCTTAAACAAATATTATAACAAATCTTGACTAACCCTAGCATTAAGCAAAAGAAGTTGAAAAAAAGAGAAGGAAAACTGCCACTTGCTTTTGTAGGATTACTTGATTCATACAAAGTTAAACGCTTTGGACAGATGAGGTGCGCTTCAAAACTGAAGAATTTGACCGTCACTTGTCGTTTATTTGATCAGTGCTTGCGTTCATGTGGGGCGGCTGCACGCCACCTGGATAAGCTGAAGGCTAGAATTCTGAAAGTCCATGCAGCAAGGAGCTTCAACGCGACCGTACGTCATTGATTTATAAGACATTGCTAGAAGTTTGAAAAATCGATAACTGGTTGAGAGAGAAGAAATATATGTGGGGTCGGGCAATAGTAAAATCTTAGGACCCGAGAAACCCTACAGCAGAAGAAACAAACAGCCCGGCTAGGGTTTGGAAAGCAAGAATAAGTGGTGTATGTTCACACTCCACCGCCTTCTTAGCCACCTAATCCGCCGCCTGGATCGTTTTGCTTCTTTGTACACATTGTAACTAGGAAGTCCCCTGTCGGCGTCCATTTCCTAGATTTGGTTAGAATTTGTAGTCATTGACGATAATTCGATTTGAATAAATGTAATTTAAAACACTACTTATTTCAATGTTAAGAAATTCAAATAAAATAATTATTTTATACAGGAAATGCATTACACTAGATAATTTTTCTAAGTAATTTTTCAGTTTATATCGTTATTTATATATCTCAAACATTGACGAAACATCAACTACGTTCTCCCTCTTACCACTCATACATATAAAAGAATTTATAGCCGTCAGGAAAAAAATTAAATAGGTATATTATAGGCTTTGATATAAAACAGTCTCATAGATTTTCAAAGTAAAACAGTCTCATTTTTGTTTGGAGAGAAGGGAAATATCAGAGAGGCAAATAAATATATAGAAAATAGCAAGAAATGTGTTTATTATAAATAGAGGATGGTGATATTTGATGGCTGGCTGGTCTTCTCTGAGTGTGTTTTTGCTTGGATGATTATAAATCTGACTCTTGGCTTTGAAAAATAAATAGACAAAGGAATGTGTCCACGTGGGGTCCTTTTCTTTTCTTATTATAAAGGAATATGATCTCATTGTTTCTGCATATGATTCTGAGGGTGTTCAGGAGTATTGCCATATCTCTGGTTTCAAAAAAATAGGTTAAAAAAAGCAGATAAGTGTTTGGTTATTTGAAAAGTTGGAAAAAGTTGTGTAGGCTCCATGTTTAAAAAGTGAGTAAACGCAATTGCGTGAAAAGCAGCAAAATGCTGCTTTCATGCGTGAGAAAAGCTGAGAAAAACCCTCATAATTATCTCAAAAATATTACTGTTGTTAGTATTAATTAGGAAATTAACTTCACCTATTTGCCTCTCGTTCATCATTGCCTCTCATTCTCTTCTCATTTGTTTCAGCTCAGCTATCTCTTCTCTTCTCTGCATAATTTCTTCATTTCTCTTCTAATCTCTACATGTCCCTCACCCTCCCGTCCTCAATCACTTCTCCTCTGCAAAATATACACAGACCCATCTCCTTCACCCTCCCGTCCCTCACTTCTCTCGTCCTCGCCATCTCTACAACAGATCACTTGCTGACAACACCCTCCTGTCCCTCACTTCTCGTCCTCACCAACTACAATAGATCCCACTTCTCTCATCTCTCTTTCCAAACAACAAATTTGTGCACCATCCCACCAAGTAAGCTCTTGTTTTCTGTCAATTTATAATTTTCTCTTTCATTTGACGTCTATTTTCGTGTTATTCCCTTGGATCTGTTATTAATGCTCTGTGATGGTATGTATTGTTAAGTTATTAGAGTTTGGATGCTAGCTTGTAAATTGCAAGCTTTGACGAGCATATGAGACAGGGTGGGTGTTGCATTTGATCCTCCAATCTGTCGTCATTGATTAATTGTGTGTTGTGTGTTTGCATTATGTGGCCTTGGATTAGTTGGAGGGATGTATAAATCGTCCCATAAAAAAACCCCAGAGTAGATTATGTCTTAAAATAAAAACAAGTCATTTAGACAAGGAGGTGGTTTTTTTTTTGGGTTGTGGGTACAAACAGACAGACCATGGTATTTTTAGATGAGATGATGGAGAACTGGAGAAGAGTTGATCTGCAAGTTGAACTGCGTGTTTGGGTTGTTTTAAGAAGCATATTGGTACTATTGTTGTTTTAAGAAGCAAATTGGTACTAATTAAACTGTGGAGATTAGTTCTGGGTTGAAAAAAAAGTTCTCTTATTTTTTCTCAGAAAATAGAATCTCTAACTAATCACAGTGTTATTAAATATAAACTCAATTTCATTTCTGAAACTATTGGTTTCAGCTTTGCTCATTGTCTATCATTTAAGAGACCCGAAATGTATAGAATATTATCAACAAATAGAAGGCATATTTAAATAAATAATAATTATTTTTTGCTTATATAATTTTCGCTTCCAGGTTTTGCTTATTCTAGTTATGAACCCCTACACTGGTTTTTGATTTCCCGGATTGTAATGTATCATTTGTAATTCCAATTAGTGATCCTTAACGAGCGTTAGGTTGGAGATTTTTGTTGGTAATTGTTGAATATCAAGATTGTTTCTATTTTGAGTATTAGGGAATTTATTGAAGCCATAAATCATTTAAGTTTCACATAGTTGGTACTCATTACGCTGAATTCTTGATGCTTTAAATAAATAATTCTTTATTCTTGTAGTGATAACTCACTATCATTTTCACAATTGCATTGAAATGATGAATAACATCTCCAATTTATAGTTGACCACAATCCTCTTTGTCATTTGTTATTTGCTAAGATTTGAATGTATTGTTGTTGATTATGTTCCTTCATAGTATTTAAGTGTTTGTTTTAATGTTGATTTGTTTTTGTTTTTCAAAGTTTTACAAGATATCATGGATAATCATGAATCTATGGATAAAGCTGCTTGGACTAGAGAAATGTTGCATATATTTTGTGATATATGCATTAAGGCAATTGACATGGGAATGAGACCGAATACTCATTTCGATAGATGTGGATGGTAATTTATTTTGACATCATTTAAACAACAAACGAGTCATGCGTTCTCCAAAACGCAGTTGAAAAACAAATGGGATGCATGTAAAAAAGATTGGAGGATATGGTCCAAATTGATTGCTGAAACTGGTGTGGGTTGGAGTTACAAATTAGGGACAATTGCGGCTAGCGATGAGTGGTGGAATTCAAAAATTCTGGTGAATTTTCGTCAGAGTAACTATTCCATGTCATTCTTTATGTTTTGTTAAGATAATTACAAGAAAACTATTTGTTTTATGCAAGAAATAAGAGGGGCAAAAAAATTCAGACAGTCCAGTATTGAGCCTTCATTGAAGTAAAAATTTGATATAATGTTCTTTGAAGTTGTCGCTACCAGACAATTTGCATGGGCACCATCGTCGGGTGCAGTTGGTGCCAATGAATTCGATTTGGAATGTCGGTCTAGAAGGTGCTGATTTGGAAGAAGGAAGCGGGGATTCAGAGGAGAATGTCAATTAGGATTTTGAAAATCATATTTTTCGAGGCGTTGGGGGGGTGCATATGTCTACTAGTAGCAACATAAAAAGTAGTGGCAAAAGAAAAGAAAGAGAGCACCCGGACCCGAGAGCTAGAAAGAAAAAGTCATATGGAATTGGTGCTCAACTAGTATCAATGCAACAACAGCTTCTCGACAGCATGTCTAGTAGGAGTGATTCCACTTCTGTGAATAGGGATTTGTCGGGTTGCAGTATTCGTGAAGTATTGGCTAAGTTCCAATCAATACCTGGTTCGACAGATGACGATGAATTTTTTGACCTAGTTACTGCATTCCTAAGAGTGCGAAGAAATAGAGAATTGTGGGCTAGCATCAACAGTATTGAAAGAAAATACAATTGGCTTCAACGAAACATCGCGCGCCAAAAAAAAGCTTAACTACAATGCTCTGAATTTGTTTGCCTGTTTGTTTTTTATATTTGTCTTCCTTTAGACTATAACTTAGAAGTAATTTGTTGAGCACAATTTTTTTACTTGCGACTTTCGTATTGAGTTATTTCATTGTTCTAAAATATATTATTTTGTTATAACCTCTTATATTATGATTTAAAGATTTTTATTTATTTTCAATTATTGTTCTCATTGTTATTAATGAATGTTTGTTTGTACTAGTGAATATAAATATTGTTAAGAATATTAAGAACATATTGTTTAACCATGCAAGTTGTCTTAAAAACAAAAGAAAAAATTAATATTCTTGATTAATTGACATTAAAAACGAAAAAAAGTGGGATCTTAAATAGTTGCTAAAATCAATAATACAAAATTGCTACAATTTAATACTTAGAGTTAAAAAAAATGGTTTCTTGATTAATTGACATTAAAAAATGAAAATTAAAGGAATATGACATGTAATGTTGAATAATTGATAAAATTAAAATAAAAATTGACATGTAGTGTTGAATAATTTGAAGTGAAAAAAAATGATAATTGGAATCTTGAATAACTGATAAAAACAAAAAAAGATTTGACATGAAGTTTCATTATATTGATAAAAATAATTTGGTGAGAGAATAAAAAAAAGTGTCCAATTTACTTGAATTATTAATTACATTATATTATTATATTTATTAAATCTACAATATTTAAAAAATTATATATATATGCCATTTAAAGTAATTTCACAAGTTAAAAGCAATATGAAAAACTTGGTAACCAAACACATGAAACTGTTTTTCATTAATCTCAAACTCAGAAGCAGTTTTAACCAAACACTTCAAAACTTATTTTGAACTGCAGTTAATGTGCTTTTTATGAAACTGCTTTTTTAAAACCTCAACCACAAAAGGAAAAACAATATCAAACACACCCTCTATCTCCTTCGCACCTAATAATTCCTTTCCCTCACTCTTGTTTTTCTCCTTTACCATTCTACCCCTTCCAATTCTTCTTTCTCAGTTTTCACTTTTTTCCTTTTCCTTTTTCCTTTATTTGATGAGAGTTAAAAATGGTAACGCTTAATTAAAATTATTATATATCTATTAATAAATATATTTACAAGATAAATTATTATATATCTATTAATAACTTGCGGTCCATATAAAGGGGAGAAGTATCATTTACAGGATTTTTGATGTCGTGGACGAGAAGAAGTGTTTAATCGTGCACATTCATCACTATGTAATGTAATAAAACATACTTTTGGAGTATGAAAGCAAAAGTGAAGAATTTTACAGAACATGTCAGCTTATCCATACAAAACACAAGTTGAGATTGTTGTTGCATTGATGACATTACATAATTATATCTGAAGGAGATCCCATAATAATGTTATTTTTGTAGAATATGATCGTAATCCCAATTATATCCCAAATGTTTTTTTACCAGATATTTTAGCGCGCGAAAATAGTCCGGGATTACAGAGGCCTTCAAGTATTGATCTTGTTTGTGATGGCTTTGCAAATTGTTTGATGAGAAAATAAAAAGAAGTGTCCAATTTACTTGAATTATTCATTACATTATGAAATTATTTTATTGTGTCTTTTTTAAATTAAATTACACAATTCTAAATAATTTTATTTTTGGATTAAACCGATTTTTTTGAATTAATTTATTTTTGGATTGAACCGATTTTTTTGAATTAATTTATTTAATTATATATATATATATATATATATATATATATAAAAACAGTATAACCCCGAAACACTTCAAAATCAAAATATTATATTCCAATTGAAAAATCAAAGCACCAATGGTATTGACAAGTTTGCTAACACTCCAAAACCATATTGTTTCACGTGGATAAAAATGAAATCCATGAACTGTTTTCATAATAATCATCATTTTGTTTAAATATTTTACATCTGAAATGCTATTATTTCAGCGAGATAACTACGTACAACGAAAATATCCCTGTTTGCTTTTGTTTACAATACACAAAGATACCCGCGTAGCAGATGACTGTGGGTCTCTCTTTTTTCTCCTTCTTCAGACTCTGGTTCTGTCACATCCATCAAGCAACCATATATCTTTTTTTCATGGGGTCATATCACGCAGCTAATAAGTGCATAATTAAGCTAAATACATTCATTAAAATAATTTTATGCGCTCTTTTGAGATTATATTATTTATGTATATATATAATTAAATATATTAATTAAAAAATTAATTCAAATTTAAAAATAAAATTATTTAGAATTGTACAATTTAATATGAAAAAACATAATACAATGATTTTTCCGACCAAAATTATAAATATGTATAATATTACGAGAATGTCATTATCATTCTCGCAAAGTCATTACATTATTTGAATACTTAGAAATTTTAACATAATATATAAATATATCAAGAGACTCATCGTAAAATTTTATCTCAATCTAGCGGTCAGATTAAGAGATATGATTAATATTGTAAAATTATCTATTATTTAAAAAATACTATTTGACAGAAACAGAATGAATGGAATGAAACCAGAATATTCCAGCCAAAATTTGAGCAATATTTCCGAAACCAAGTAAAATTTTAAATAAAATAAAAAATATATTTATTTATCTTGTTTTTTTATCCGAGAACAAACTACCGTTTCAACCTAAACTAAACGAGAAACGAGATTGACATTTTCTGGACTTGCCAGTATTTATTGTACAAGTTTATGGGTTGATTGCCTGTTGGTTATGATTCCTTTGAAGTGGAATTTCGAGAGAAAAAAAAATGGATCGTCTTATTTTTAAAGAAATGTGAAATTTGTTTTAGTTCGAATATTACAGTTTATATCTAAAGGATTTTAAAAAAAAATTCTTAAAGTTATATTAAAAAAAACATAATTTTGATTGAGTACAAAATGATTTAACAATACTCATAATAGAAAGTGGTTTTTGTTTGTCTAACATTAGAAAAGTTAAAGAAAAACTTGTCTTGATTTTTAGGAAAATATTTTAATTTTTTTATTTCAGGTGTAATATATTTTCTAGAAGTTAAAAAAAGTCAAAGATATACTAATATTTGTTGATTATTTCCAATTTAGTTATCAATCTTTTAATTATTAAATATTTTGTTTTGAATATTGTTTTTAATCCCATCCCTTAGAATTTGATTTAGTTTATTTTTATATGAATTTTGATCCTTATTCTTTTGATTATTATTTATTTTTCTCTTTTTTTAATTGAGATTTTTTTATCTATTAAATTTGGTTTTTTTTTTAATTCTTACTTATTTTATGAAATAATTTATGAAATTGATTTTTTTAATAAACTTCATCATCTTTCTATTTTTTATTTGTCAGATATTCTCCTTATTTCTTTATTTTCTATTTTTTTTATATGAAATGATTTAAGAAACTAATTTTGTTTTTCAATTTCATCCTTCAATTTTTTATTTTTTTATATTTATTTCTCATTATTTTTATTGTTATTTATTTTATTTGAAATAATTTGTAAAATTAGGTTTATTTTGAATTTCATCCTACTTTAATTTTTTTATTTATCAGTTTTGATCCTCATTAATTGAATAAAATTGAAAACATAATTATACTATAAAGACTATTATATATTTATATATATATATATAAATACATTCCAACAAACAAACTAAACACTAATAACACTCATAATAAAATATACTTTGTTTTTTTCTTAAGAAAAAAGTCTTGAGAAGAAAATCTTGAACTTGAAACTTTTTACTTTGACAAAAGGTGCGGCCGATGGTAGGGTTATCACCAAGTATCGGACCGACCTACAATGTTTGACAGCACATTATTACACACAACAGGGTCTCCTTGCCTTGTTCACATCAGCTATCATTCGTGTTTTTTTCATGCAATCCTATTTAATTTCATGCAAGTGGACTGGCTCTCGAAAACATACAAGAAAAAATAAATCAATCATTTTCCTTAATCTTTTTAATCCTTTTATATCTTCGATCAATTTTGATTTTTCGGAAATATTACAAAGTTCGGTTTTCTTATAAATTGTTATTGTTGTGCTTCTATTCTCATCAATTTCTAGGGTTTTGTTTCGGGTTTGCTTTAGAGTATAATTGATATTATATTTTAAAAATATTTTTATTCAGAAATATATTAAAATAATATATTTTAATTTTTTTTTAAATTTTTTTTAATATATATCAAAATGATTTGAAAAATATATAAAAATAAAAATATTTTTTCAGAAATATTTTAAAAATGCAGCGTGATTTTTTTACAAATTAAAAACGCTATGTGACTCCATTTTCTTGTTGTTGTTCTTTTTTATTTATTTCCCATAGACATCTAGAGCCCACAACGGTTTGGAAAGAGGCTACTTATTTCTCGTGACACTGTTGCCATTAATTTGTCAACCTTGAAGCTCTTAAAAAAATATTTCTCATGATTTTAATTTCAAGCTTTGTAATTATTAAAATTTTATATTATTATTAATTTCAGAACCCAAAAAATTAATTAAAATACACATAAATTAACTTAAACACCCCGATTAATATAAAAAAATTACTCATATGGGCTCGACTTTCATGAATTGCCTCTTTTTTTCTTGCGCCTCTCGCATGTGGTTACAAGGCTTTCATTGATTTTGGTTGATGGAGATTGATGTTGAAAAAATATTTGAAAGTTTTGGCGATTGATTAAAATAAAATAAAGCTTTTTTTTTTGGGATAAAACTTAGAGGACATTTAAGTTGAAATTAATCCTAGATTTAAATCGACTAGCTTCCATTGATAGAGAGAGATTGATATAAAAAATAATTTTTTTAAAATAAAAATATATATTAATTTTTAATAAATTTAAAATAAAAAATACTTTAAAAATAATAATTATCTTGTGCAAGAAGTGCAACAGCCCTTCAAAGTCAAGAAAAAACAAATACAAAAGCAGCCCAATTAGGTTACCAGCGACTCAACAAATTTTGGAAAATGGTGGTTTTGAATAATTGCTATGCAGACAGATATTGGTTGATGTTGGTTGTGGGCCCAAATAGTTAATGGTAACCCCAACACCCAAGTCCACGACCCTAGGCAGATCATTCAATAAAATGTCTCTCTTCTTTAATACATGTTAGTGTGTGTATCTTGAAGTTAATTAGTTAGTTATATGTAATATTGATTTTATTTATATAACTATATTTAATTTGTAATTAATTTTTTTTGTCTTTAATATTCATCAAATATTTGATTAATGAATCTAGAGTAAATATAAAGTTATAGGGATACAAATATTTTACAAGAAAAATTATATATTTTTTTTTATAATTATGTGATTTATATTCCATCAAAGTATTGTATGTTCTAGGTTAAGTTAACAAGTCTACCAGTTATGTAACATCCTATAATTATTTATTTTTATCCACAACATAATTTTATTTGTGAGAATAAAAAGGGTGACAGTTAAATTAATTTATTTTAAAATGTGAACATTTAATTGACTGTACTTATTAAGGTACATGTCTCACGCTAGGAAGGCAGCCCAACTGCCCGAGGGAAGGTTATTACCAAAAGCATTGACCTAGCTAGCTAATTGGATACACATACCAGCCGATCATTACGGATTGAAAGTTGACAAATTAAAAAAAATAAAAAAAATACAAGAATTACAAAGATAATATTTAATCAAGGGTAAGGTTTTATTTATTCATTTATAAGATATGTCGCGCGATATATTTCATTAAAAATAATGTAATATAGATTTACGGCATATTTTACAGCTAGCTAATTAATCTCTGGTCATTAATCATACAAAAAAATTAATGAATTGTTGAAAGTCATAAATTACAGCTGCAATCAATTGACAAAACTCCTGCCCTGCACACACACACAGCTTGAAAACAAATCTAATAATAGAATGGGATGTCCCGGCTATGGTTGAAATAAATCAGCATGGAATCAGATCGATAAACCATTTCATGACTTTTACGGGAAGCTTCACGAGGCTCACTGCAAAATTTGCCAGTCCAGCAAAACAAATGCAGCATGGGCAGAGGCAACTCAGCACAGTCCTGTCATCAAATTACTCATTTTGTCAGCATTCATCAACGACACTCCGAATTAATAAGAAATATTACAAAATAAAACTGACTGGGCTGAAGATCAAGCTCTGAAGAGCCGGGGAAATGAAGGTGTCTATATTTAATGACGTGGAAATTTCTGATTTAAAAAGAAGAAGCACATACTGATCAAATCAGTGCATTTCCTGCTGTGCAAGGCAATGAACTATCATTTATTTATGGGAATGAGAACCAAGAACACAATCCCTATGAAAAGGAAAAGGAATTTGCGTTCTTGATTTGTTTATACACATCAAATATATATTTGCATGAGTTACACAACAAATGGGGAGTAAATTTCATCAAGAAAAACATAAAAATATTGACAAAGCAGATCGGAAAGAAAAAGAAGAGAACTACTACTCACCCAATAACCCAAACAACAGCACCGACAAGAGACAAAACCAAAGCAACAAGAGCAAAGGGTAGCCCGATCAAGAAACCTAAAGGCCTGCAGTCACCCATATTTATCTTCTTCTAGTTTATTTTTATCGTTCTTTCTGCGGGTGCAAACAGGGCACAGCCCTTCAAGCCAACGAGGATTACTGTGTTTAGCGAGAGAAAGAGATGGGAAGAAAGAGAGGTGAGCTTTAATGATTATGCAAATTAATTTTTATAGTAACATGCAAATGAGTACTCGTTGATTGTTCGCGGAAGCTTACGTCCGATAAGAGCAATGTTGTTCCAAAATTACCCTAAAAACAAAGAACATGCTCTTCACAGAGTGATGGGTATATTGGGAAGTTTGAATTTGACATGGAAGCTTCATACTAATTTCATAGTTTTTTGTTTTTCTTACGTTTGATGAGGGGTTTTGAATGTTTCTTCAAAGCGTGTCAGACTTTTCGTCGAAGTTCAAATTCGCACTGCTGTTATCGTTGGCACAGCTTAATTCCATGGGCAGTGTAAGAACTTGAGGACACGACATGTCCTTCTCTGTCCTCATCATTCATTCCGAGGATTGCATGAATTTCTTGGAATGATCGTTGGGAATACGCGTTGATGAAAACAAAATTAAAAGGCAATAATAGGCATTAAAGGTCGAATTATCCAAAATTACTATTAATATTGAGTAAAACTGAAATTAATTTCTAAACTTTATTTATTTTGATAAAAAAAACAGTCCCCTTTATCACTCCGTTAATTTTCTGTTTTTTTTCAAATCGTGTGTGTTCGCAATGTATATCATGTTTGAGGCATGCACCCAAAAAAAAACTAGGTTTAATTTAATCCAAGATTTAGAATATTTATTATTCAGTCAAAATTAAAATAAAAGTTCTCCATAGAGAGTAAAATTATATATATAGTTAAGAATATGTATATATATATATGCCAGGTCAAGTCAATTCTCTAGACTTTAGAGATGGAAAAGAACACCCCATGTGAAAACATGTATATTTCTAACGTTGGAGAGCTTGTATTTCAGTTTTAAAATCAAGGTTGCTTTGTTGAAAAAATAATAATACTAATAATAATAAATAAATAAAAAGAAGCTTCCACGGCGCCTTAATTTGCTTCAAAAGCCAAAGATCTACCTACTACGTGATCTAATGTGACGGCAATAATACTTGTGCATGGGTCCCCTATGACTTGATCATCCAGAAGACTTCATCAATAAGGCCAGCTCCAGAGATTATAATTTGTGGAATACGATGAAAAATTTGTTAAAAGTCATAGGTGTTGAAGATCAAATGCCCTTTGGAACTTGGGGACACGACATGTATAGGTAGAGGTAATTATTAAGCACTCAAAAAAATAAAAAAATTGTTAGATCGATCTTTTACTTGTATAAAAACAAAATCTACTTTAATAATTACTTATGCATTATTCCATTAGGGAGTACAATTTTTACAAGTTATTATAAAATAAATTACTATTCTACCACACAGATTATTGCCTCTACCTTTGAAATTTAAATTTGAGTTTACTATAAAATAAATATAATAAAAATTTATTTTTACTTTTCAATAAAGTAACTAAGATGTGGCATTTAATGTGATGAATTAATATATTTATATATGTTATTTTTTCTTGAATTCATATTTAAAAGGGTAAATATTTTTTGACCCAGTAACTTGTTGAACCCTAATATATATGGGTCTACCAAACTACCAGACCCAACATCCTAGACTCATTTATGCGTTAAGTTTTATTTACTATAATTAAGACTCAAAAGATGTCATACTCAATACCTTTAAACTTAGTTACATGTTGGTTCACTAAGCAACCATATCCAATATCATTGGGCTAAGCTACATGCTGAGCCTAAGAACATGTAGGTCTCACAAGTTATCAAACTTAACATTCTTAGGCTCGACATCATGTCAAGCTCAAATAAATATAGAATTAATGCTCTTTCTAGACCCTATATTGGGTTTAGAGACTTCATTTATTTACTTATAACCCTTAACATAAAATAATAAGGTAAAAAAATATTCATCTCTCAACATCCTTAGGTTTATAAAAATCTTCTAAGAACCTACTATTATTCCATCAATATTAATGATGTGTAAGAGATATTTATATCTTATTAACGATGAGTAAAAAATATTTATCACTCATTTGTACTATCAAAAGGAATTACTTTCTAGTTCATTCTCTCTATATAATGACAAGATTCAAGGGTTATAAATACTCTCCTAATCCTTTGAGCTTCAGGTTCATATTGTATTGATTCTTAAAATTTTGAGCATACATATTTTTAGATATACCTCTCTAAAATATCATTTTTCTTCTTATTTCTAAGAAAATACTTAAGCCTCTTAGAGTTTCTAAATCTATAAAATATGATATTTTACAGGTACCGGTCATATTTGTCCATCAAACATCAAGTACAAGCTACCAACAATCTTGGCTAGAGAGAATGAAATATATTGCAAGAATCAAGAGATTAATAAACTATCCAGTTCATAATCTTTACTCTTACGCTACTTGGATTTTTTGGGACATCATTAATTGGTGCTGTTTGTAGGAAAATGATAAAAAAAAAAAAACTATAAAATATTCTTCGAGAAGTGATTTTTGACATCCTTAATCATTATCAATGATAGTTAGTCATGATAGGCCTAAAGGCGTATCACATAGCTCCCTACAAATTCTAGCATAGCTATTGTATTAAATCATCAACAACTTTTCAATTAAGTCGAACTCCTTATTAAGCATCAATATATCAGCCAAAAGAAGCTCTATAGGGCTATGACATCACTCAACTAGGAGAAATGTTTGAATTTTTATGATCCCATTAATGGTACCAATAAAGTTTATTTAGCAAAATAGACTACTTTAATGATCAAGAAATTTTTCAAACGAGCTTGGAAGACTTGATATACTATGAATATTGGATATGCATTATTTCTAAAAGTATTAGAAAGCTAAAAATATTTTGCATTAAATTTAGAACATAATTTCCCCTTCTCACAAAGGCCTTAGTGAGACAAACAAACATGAGCTATATTTCTTGTCAATATTCATGAATATCATAAAAACCTCAAAAGATTAAAAGCTTTCAACAAGTACAAATAGAGTGTTGTTTCAAACCATAAAACTTGTGAAGTCTATTTACCAATTACCGAAAGGAAAAATGAGTTAACTACCTAAAAGACATCCACTTGAAAAATTCTATTTTCTCCTCAGTTATGGAACTAAGACCATGATGTTAACAAAAACTAGAAACCCAATTCATCAAATGGATTATACCTTAGAGGAAAATAAAATTATATCATAATCAATAACTAAGAATGTAAGTTTCTTTTATATTAATGATTTATTTAGAATGATGATTTTTATTTTATTTTCTCAAGGTGACGCCTAATGGTCTCTTTATAACTCACTAAAAATAGGAATGAATTGATCCTTCTAGTGTGGTTACATAACTTACCTTGGCAGGGGTCAACATGATTTCTTTAGTACGATTGCATAACTCACCAGGGATACAATTGACTCAGTCTCTCTAATATGATTACACAACTCACCAATAATGAGATTGAATCAGTTCCCCAGTGCAATCACATAACTTAACTTGGTAGGGATCAATATGATCTCCCTAGCGTGATTGGATAACTCACCAAGGATGGGATTGACTTAGTCTCCATAATATGATTGCATAACTTACCTTGGCATGAATTAACATGATATTTCTAGTGTTATTGAACAACTCAACAATAAAGAAATTGACTCAATCTCTCTAGTGCAATTGCACAACTTATCTTATAATAGATTCTAAATGTTTAGGAAATAAGTCAATCAAAGCTATTTGGTGTAGCTTAATTTAAGGATAGTACTTTGCATGTTGTCCTTCAAAAAGGCATATGCCATCTTTAGGCTCCTATGTTTGGCCTTCACGGTATCTTTCTTTGCTCTACTATATGTTTGGCAATGATTTCCCTTACATTGTGCCTCTTAGCCATCCAGTGCATCTTAAAATATGCGTACATCATGAAAATTTACCAGAGACAAGATTCTTAAAAAAAAATGATCTTAAAACAAAACAAAAAAGTTTAAATAGAAGAGTTATTTATATTAAAAGCTATTTGTCCTGTAAAGTCCAAATGGTGATTTTAGCTCTTATTACATATCATTACCAAAAATGAGATATGTATTCTCCTAGATGTCACCATTAACAAACACCATCTCCACTATATACCTAATATGTTAGAGACATCATCCTTTAGAGCGTTCTCTCCCCTAAGGTTACCTTGTAATAATAAGAGAAAAACTTCTTTAATAGGAAAAACTACTTCCCCCTACCAAATATAAACACTAGAATTCCATTATCTAGTTCTAAGGCCCAATCTGATGGACCCGTGGCACTACCATTTCCTCTAGTTTTAAGTTTAGACTTGAACTCCTCACTATAAGAAGTAACAACATTTGTATTCTTATATTTAAATCTAACTCTTTTGGGGTCTATTTTGTTGGTAAAAAAAGAAGTTTTTATGCAAAATACCTTGAAAGACCTTTTCTTCTCTGATTAAGGAAAACTGGCTTATAGATTTTTCAACAAAACTGATTTTTTAGAAGTTATAAATAATAAAAGAAAATGTAAATATAGAAGCAACAATACCTAGGGTCTTATCATTGGATGAATGATCTTTTCTATTGTCTTCTATCTCTAAAAATCTACCCAAATATTGTATCAAGGATTAACATGCTTTATATTTTTTTTTCTAAGTCCATGTTTAAAAGGAAAAAAGACTTCATGATAACTCAATATCATTGAGTTTAATTACACACTGAGCCCTACTACATATAAGTCTATGCGAGTTGTCAGACCCGAAATCTTAGAGCTTAGCTATTAACTAATATCGAGTACATGTGAACTTGACAAGGTACCAAACCTAATGTCCTTAAACTCAACTATGCTTTGAGCATAAATACATGTGGGTCTAGCGAGCTTTTAGACCTAACATTTTTGGGCTCAACGTGAGAGCATGTGGGTCATGCGAGCTATCACACCAAACATCTTTAGGCTCGGTATCATCCCAAACCAAATGGATATAGAACTAATATCCTTTTTATGCCTATATTGGATCTAAAGACTTCATTTGTTTATTTATATGACCTTTAATAGAAAATGTTTAGGTCAAACATTTTCATTTCTCAACACCCCTAGGTGTATAAAAGTCTTATAAGGACTTACCACTATTCCTTCAATATTAATGACGTGTAAAGGATATTTATTTATTATTAATTATGTGTATGAAATATTTACCCCAAATTAATGACATGTAAAAGATATTTATCCCTCATTGATACTATTAGAAGATAATTTCTTTCTAGTTCCTTCTCTTTACAAACAACAAGACTCGTAGGTTATAAATACTTTATGAATCCTTTGAGTATCGAGTTTGCTTTTAGTTATTCTCAGGATTATGGGTATACATACATTTAGACTCTATCTCTTTATAATATCATTACACTTTCTTTCTCTCTCTACAAAAACTTTCTTAAGTATTTGAGAGACTTAAAATCTATTAAAAAAAAAGACGATCTTTTACATATACCAACCACTTTGACCTATCAAGCACCAAGTACAAGCTATGGTCCATCTTGGTTATGGAGAATATATTAAATTGCTAGAACCAAAAGATTAATCAATTATTTAACACAAAAGCCTTACTCTTAATTACTTTAATTTTTTGAGACATCATCACAATAGATCAAATCTTAACTGGAACCTAAATGATTCTAACACAAATAAAAAGATCTTATAAATAAATTATATAACTCATTTTCAATAATAACCTAAATTATTTACTAGTTTACTGAACGAATAAACTAAAGAAAAAGATTGTTATTGCTAAAGGCATTAATGTTTTAAAGATATATGGAAGAATAAACTAAAGAAAAGATTATTATTGCTATGAAACAAAGGCATTCATACTCTCTAACTAAATTAAATAAAAAATCTAGTTTTTTTTTATATAAATTAATCATCTAGTTGTCATCTAGCTATCACTAACAACTACCCTTTTTTCCTTCTTCTTCATAGTTTTAAGTCATAATAGTATATATCTTTTTTTTCTTTTTTATAGTTTTTGGTCATGTTTAAGTTTTTTTTTAAATATATATCTTATTTTTCTCATCAATGTTTTTATATTCTCTATTTTTTCATCTTTTATATTGCCTAAAATAAATAAAAAAACAAATTAAATTGAAAAATAACCTAAAATGGGTGAAAAATGTCGAGTTACAAATATATTTTACAAATTAATTATTTTTTAAACTATATATATTATTTACTTGTTTTGCAAAACTAAAAGGTCTAATTAATTATTTACTCTTGGATTTACATGGTATTTTTATATTATTTGTTATTCCACTCCTTCATGTTTTTTACCAATTTCAAAATAGACATAATAATTATTAGTAGCTTGAATTTGATACGTTGTTTTATATTTTACAAAACAAGGATGCAAATTCTGTATTGGTACTCTTGGATTCCAATTTAAAAAAAATAAAAATTAGAATAACTTTTATCTCATTTAGAGGTTCTAGCTAAAATTTTGGTCAAAATATTTCGTCTATGTTCCAACCAAATAATAAATTATTTTTTAAGAAAAAGCTATATTTTATCTTTAATTGTATCCTTCAAAATTTTGGTTTACTAGATATTGAAATGAATAATTTATTGTGTACTTTTGTTTTAGTTATCTTAATTTAATAACTCATATCGTGGGTTTGATAGGTTGACTCAAGTTTTTTTGTTAATTTTTTTAATTAATTTTTCTCTCACTTTCATCATTCAATATTTGGTTGATTATAAATTAAATTTTCTCATTTATTTTGTCCTGTTTTGTTTTTCTCTATGAAATTATCTCAATCTCATAACTTGAGTTGATTTTACAAGTTAATCCAAGTAGACTTACATCGTTATATTATATCATGAATTGGGTCAATCTATTATATTGTTGTATCAACATTTTTAAAAAATCTTGTCTTGAATTTGTTTGAGTAAAACTACATTTTAACTAGTCGTACATGTTGTTTTTAGACCCATCAAGTTAATTTGGTTGTATTGTGTAAAACCTCCAGGCAAAAAATTATAAATTGACTAGTTTTATGTAAAACAAAAACAAATTCGTAACTCTTGATTGGGTTATCAAAAAATTCTGAAATTTTGCGTGAAGCCTTATAATATGATACCTTAGCTTGGTTTAAAATTTCAGAATTTTTAGAGAAATTCGAAAATTTGACGAAAAATCACAATTCGACTAGTTTTACGTTATTGGATGTAATTTTCAATCCGACCATCGGATTGAGCTGAAAATTTTTGAGGAACCTTAAAATATATTGAATAAAATCTGGTTAAAATTTTAAGATGAATGGAGCTCGGTAGTGCTAGCAAAAAATAAAATAAATAAATAAATAAATAAATAAAATCATTAAGGGTAAAATTGGAATTAGCCATTGAAAACACACATATAAGCTCCCTTTCTCTTCTAAGCACTGCCGAATGGGCAGAAACAAAAGAAAGAGTGAAGAGAAACAGGGAAAACGTGAGAGAAAGAGAGGAAGAGAGAAAGAGAGGAAGAGAGAAAAGTTAGAGAGAAAGAGAGAAAGAGAGAAAAGTTAGGGAGAAAGAGAGAAAGAGAGAAAATACTTTTATAAGCTTGCAAGTTCACCCTATAAAGCACTAAAGCAAGTGAAGGAAGGAGGATTTGAGAAGGGAAATTCAGCTAACCTTGGAAGAGAAGAGAAATTGGAAGAAAAACAATAGGTAAGCATGAGAAGTTTTGATTTCATGTTTGATTTAGATGTGTTCTTAAGCTTATTTGATTAAGTTGGGAAGTAATTTCATGGAGTTTTACCTTAGTTTCTCTTAAATCCTAGATTTTTGAACTTAGGGTTCTTATGTGAATTTGGGGGAAATACGAGGGGAAGGAAAAATGATGAAATTGAAGTGGAATAGAATGAAAATAAGTTGAAATAACAAGTAAATGAAGAAAATTTTGGAGGAGGAAAAAGAAACACCACATTTGGCCAAATGAAGGAAAAAGTGGGAGAATGAGTTTTGATGTTAATGTTTAGAAGCAAATCATGTTTAATCATGATAATTGAAAATGTAAGAGAGACTAAATGAAGAGATAGCATTTAAATTGAGAAAATAATAATAATAATAATAATAATAAGTAAATTCAAATTAAAAGAGAAATAGACTAGTTAAAAGAAAATATGAAGACAAGATGTCTAGATTGTGTTTGAATATAGTATTTAGATAAAATGGATAATATAATGTGAGAGTAGGCAAAGAAGTAACTTGAGTTAAATATGAGGTTGTATGTAAAATAATGATGTTATATTTGAGAATGAATTTTATTAGAACAAATTACAAATAAAAATATTACGTGCTTTGTGTTGCGGCACGTAAGAAAAATATTGATGGACTAATGATATAATGACACTTGATTGATTCAGGAGTTGTGTCTGGAGCAGGTTATCAGACAGGAGGAACTGGGTCATCTCGAGCAGAAGGTAGGTGATTCATCATTCATCACCTTATTTTATAATTTTTAGTTTCCCCAATAATCTATGTTGCTCATTTAATTGATATTAAACGAATGGAGCAAATGAATAAATTGAGTTATGATTATGTGGATTACCGGTAAATTTTGTGAAATTACCGGTTTTGTTGGCTAATAAAAGAGGTTAGCCGGATGCTGGGTAATTCAAATGGAATTACCGGAATGATTGGCTAATAAAAGGGGTTAGCCGGATGCTGGGTAATTCAAATGGAATTACCAGATTGATTGGCTAATAAAAGAGGTTAGCCGGATGCTGGGTAATTCAAATGGAATTACCGGATTGATTGGCTAATAAAAGGGGTTAGCCGGATGTTGGGTAATTCAAATGGAATTACCAGATTGATTAGCTAACAAAAGAGGTTAGCCGGATGTTGGGTAATTCAAATGGAATTACCAGATTGATTAGCTAACAAAAGAGGTTAGCCGGATGATGGGTAATTCGAATGGAAGTACTGGATCTATTGGTGACCGAGGAAGGAAACCAAATTTCTGAGTAATTATATGAAAGTACTAGATTTATTTGGTAATTAAGATGAGTTAGCTGGATTGGTAAATTTTGAAAAGATTATGTAAATTAAGGGATTAAGTTAGACTGAAGTAAAATTATTCAATTTCAAAGGTTAAGAGTAATTAATTAATATTAGAATAATATAGTGAATAAGTGACTTAATATTATTATTGTTAAAACAGGTACATCGCGAGGTGATGCAGATCGTTAGATATAGGAATACTCCTGTTTTTGGAATTACTATTTTGGAATGTAATATTCATGTCGTTATTTTGAGTGTAAATCCTTTTGTGTTGTAAAAATTAAGAAGAAGGTGTAACATGTAGTAGATGTATTATATATATGTATAGTTGTTAGTATGACCAAATCATCTTCAAAATGATAAGATAAGAATTAATATAAATATATTATGACTCTTAATCTTAAAGTTGTATTTGTGGTTTAAAGGCTCATATGTAGTTAGTTAGCATTTATTACGTATAATGATGAATTTGTTTATCTTTTGAGTTGTTTTGGTAGTACATTTATGTTAATTTACTAATTGATCTTATGAGACTTGCATATATTGATAAGTATGAATATTGAGTATTGTTTGATGAGAATGTGATCCAGGATGATTGGATCAAGATGGAAGTTGTAATGACATATAATAGAAGTGTTGTCAATAACCTGGTATCAACAAAAATAGAGGAAACTCTGCCGAAATTTCAAAAAAAAAAAAAAAAAAAATTCCCATAATTTAGACATATTACCCAACACTTGACATTGGTAAAGAAATGTTGGGAGAAATCATGATATTAGAATTTGAGGGTGTTACATTTGGTATCAGAGCCAGGTTTAAAGTTCAGGAGACCATTATTAATGAAAAAGAATATTGTTTCAGGATGGTGCGTACACGGCAAGCCACAGCTGACTCGTCACCCGTGAGGCACGAGCGTCTAGTTGAGACTGGAGATAGAGGACTAGAGAGAGATCCTCTGGTAGATACAGCATCTTTTATGCCAGCCGGGTCGGTGCAATCCGGACAAGGAGAGTCATCAGGACCCCGAGATGAGCGAAGGATATTTGGTGGAGATGGGCAGGGGACTCAGTCCCCACCAACAGTAGCGCCTGCAGCAGCACCCCCTGGGGTAGCACCTCCACCATATCCAGATCCTACGTATTTTGCACAGTTGGTTCGTGCAGTGATGACAGAGATGGCGGGACCATTGAGTACTACCCTCAGGGATAATGTGGTCACCTTAGTTCGATGGGTAAAAAGTCTGAGAGAATTAGGTTGTGAGGCATTTATGGGAGAGGGGGATGCTGAGATAGCTGGGCGATGGTTACGAAAGATAGAGAGGTCTATGGATCAAATAGCAGTACCTGCAGAACTCCGAGTGGATTGTGCTACTCAGCTATTATCGGATAGAGCCCAGACATGGTGGGATATTGTTAAAGAGAGGCGGGCTGCTGAGACGCTTAGATGGAGGGATTTCAGGACAGAGTTTGAGAACCAGTATTATTCCCGACAGCATCGAAAGATCAAAGAACAGGAGTTCTTGGCTCTTACACAGGGAGATATGACAGTATTGGAATATGAGAGGCGGTTTCAAGACCTCTCTATGTTTGCTTCTGTTTATTTACCGACTGAGCAACATCGGATTGAGAGACTCCAAGATGGACTCCGACAGGAGCTGAGGATGGGGTTGGCTGCCTTGCAGTTTCCGACAGTAAGAGATTTTATAGTGGCCGCTCAATCTCTAGAGGCCGTGGCAGCCGCAGGGCGGCGGGAAGGTGATGGGCAGGGTACTATGGGAACAGAAAAGCGTAAGGAGCCTACATCATTTACAGGGAGACCTCCATTTCCAAAAAAGGGAAAAGGAGGACATTTTGGTCAGTTCAGAAATAAGGGAGGAAATCTTGGATCAGGCGGTACATCGAGTAGACCTATGCAGAGCTCACAGGGAGGGTGGTCACGACCACAAACTAGTTTACCAGGAGGAGTCGTAGAGGGCTCCAGGATGGCTACTTATCCCCTGTGTGTGAGATGTGAGCGTAGACATCCTGGAGATTGTTCGGTCACATCTGGCAGATGTTATGTATGTAAACAGGAACATAGATGGAGGGATTGCCCCTATCTAGATGCTGCGTGTTATTATTGTGGAGAGTCAGGACATCGTAGGAGAGAGTGTCCTCAGAGGACTATGGGGCAGACGCAGAGACATGGTTTTTCAGGACAGAGTCAGCAGCAGTCTGTGACCGTGGACAGGCCGGGTAGACCTGCCCAGTCTGGGACTAGTGCCATTCGAGGCCGACCCCGAGTACAAGGAAGGGGAGCTCAGGGAAGAGTTTTCCGTATGACTCAGGAAGATGTGCGAGCTGCCACTGATGTTGTTGCAGGTACTTTACTATTAGAATCTCAACCTGCATATACATTGATTGATCCGGGTGCTACCCATTCCTTTGTAGCTAGAAAATGGAAGAATAAATTAAAAGTGCAACCTATGAGAATGGAAGAAGGGGTAGCAATTGGTACACCTCTAGGGGAAACTATACTTATAGAGTATGTCTATAGGGGTTGTCGGGTAAAAATAGAAGATGTTGAAATGAGGGTAGATTTATTACCACTAGACTTGTATGATTTTGAGATGATTTTGGGAATGGATTGGCTAGTAACATACAGAGCCCAAATAGATTGTTTTACTAAAATGGTAACTCTCCAAGATGAGGGTGGTAGGAGAGTAGAGTTTAGAGGAGAGAGGAACGTCATACCAAATAGTATAATTTCGGTCATGACAGCTAGGAAACTATTAAGAAAGGGATGTACAGCTTATCTTGCCTATGTAGTAGATTTGGAAAAGAAAGGAATAGAGTTGGATAAAATACCTGTAGTAAGAGAGTTTCCAGATGTATTTCCAAAGGAATTACCCGGGCTACCACCTGAGAGAGAAGTAGAAGTTTCGATAGAAACACTGCCTGGGACTACACCAGTAGCTCAGGCACCGTATCGAATGGCGCCTACAGAATTGGTGGAATTGAAAATACAATTACAAGAATTGTTGGATAAAGGGTTTATCCGCCCTAGTGTTTCCCCTTGGGAGGCTCCTGTGTTATTTGTTAAAAAGAAGGATGGAACATTACGGCTCTGTATAGATTACAGGCAGTTAAATAAAGTGACTGTAAAAAATAAGTACCCCCTTCCACGAATTGATGATTTGTTTGATCAGTTAAAAGGGGCATGTGTATTTTCAAAAATAGACTTGAGGTCAGGGTATCATCAGGTGACGATAAAGGAGAAAGATATGCAGAAAACAGCTTTTAGAACTCGCTACGGGCATTATGAGTTTGTGGTGATGCCTTTTGGATTAACTAATGCCCCAGCGATATTTATGGATTTGATGAATCGGGTTTTTCGATCCTATCTGGATAAGTTTGTAGTAGTGTTTATTGATGATATACTAATATATTCTTCGTCACAAATGGAACATGCAAATCACTTGAGAGAAGTGTTAGAGACCTTGAGGAGAAATAAGTTGTATGCGAAGTTGAGTAAGTGTGAATTTTGGCTGAAAGAAGTAGTATTTTTGGGTCATGTGATATCGGAGAAGGGTATCTGTGTGGATCCAAAGAAGATAGAAGCAGTATTGAGATGGGAAAGACCTACAAATGTGACTGAAATTCGTAGTTTTTTGGGCTTCGCTGGATATTATAAAAGATTTATAGAAGGATTTTCTACAATAGCCTCTCCAATGACTCGGCTAACTAGGAAGGAAGTTAAGTTTGAATGGTCAAAGGAGTGTGAAACAAGTTTTCAAGAGTTAAAATCCAGGTTAACTTCAGCCCCGGTATTGGCTTTACCAAAAGAACAAGAGGGATTTGTCGTGTATAGCGATGCTTCCAGTAAGGGTTTGGGTTGTGTACTTATGCAGCACGGAAGGGTAATCGCTTATGCATCCAGACAGTTAAAACCACATGAGGTGAACTATCCAGTACATGATTTGGAGCTAGCAGCTGTGGTGTTTGCTTTGCGGATATGGAGGCATTATCTGTACGGAGTACAAGTACAGATTTTTACAGATCATAAAAGTTTAAAATACTTGTTGTCACAAAAAGAATTGAATATGCGACAGAGGAGATGGATGGAGCTGATCAAAGATTATGATTGTATTATTGACTATCACCCGGGGAAAGCAAATGTGGTGGCAGATGCTCTGAGTCGGAAGAATAAAGCTTTTATTGGTGGCTTACTAGTGCGAGGTAATAAAGAACTCTTGGAACTTGGTGGGCTAAATGTGCATTTGGATGTGACTCCAGGAGGAATGTTATTGGCAACGTTAGTGCTACAATCTGATATGAGAGAAAAGATACTAAAGGCTTAAGGGGAAGATTCCGAAGTAAAGAAAGAAATGAATAATGTAAAAGTCGGCCAAGACTCTTTATTTCGAGTGTCGAATGATGGGCTCGTAGTGATGGGAAAAAGAATATATTTACCTGATGACAAGGATTTAAAAGGTGAAGTTTTAAAAGAAGCTCATGAGTCTAAATTGGCGATCCATCCAGGAAGCACGAAAATGTATAGAGATTTGAAGGAGAGTTACTGGTGGCCAAACATGAAAAAGGAGATAGCAGAATATGTGGCCAAGTGTGCCATATGTCAGCAGGTGAAAGTAGAGCATCAACGACCGGCTGGAGAATTACAGCCTCTTCCGATTCCAGAATGGAAATGGGAGAATATCACTATGGATTTTGTATCTGGGTTACCAAAAAGCAGGAAAGGACACGATGCTATATGGGTGATCGTGGATAGACTGTCAAAGTCTTCTTTGTTTTTGCCTATGAAGATGGGGGATTCGGTTGAAAAATTAGCTCAATTATATATTAAAGAGGTGGTGAGATTGCATGGTGTACCAGTTTCTATAGTATCCGATAGGGACCCTCGGTTTACATCAAGGTTATGGCCGTGTATACAACGGGCTTTGGGTACCAGATTGAATCTAAGTACAGCTTTTCATCCACAGACTGATGGGCAATCTGAAAGGACAATACAAATTTTAGAAGATTTGTTGCGGTCTTGTATTCTAGAGTTTGGAGGTCAATGGGAGGATCATTTGCCATTAGTAGAATTTACTTATAACAATAGCTATCAATCTACTATTGGAATGGCACCATATGAAGCATTGTATGGAAGGAGATGTCGAACTGCAGTGTGTTGGGATGAAGTTGGGGAAAGAAAATTATTGGGACCTGAACTGGTGCAGATCACGGTTGATAAGGTGAAGGTGATAAAGGAAAGGATGAAAGAAGCTCAAGACCGGCAAAAGAGCTATGCAGATAATCGACGGAGACCTCTAGAGTTTCAAATTGGAGATATGGTATTTTTAAAGGTTGCTCCATGGAAGCATGTGATTCGGTTTGGAATGAAAGGAAAATTAGCACCCAGGTATATCGGGCCATATAAAATTATAGAAAGAATTGGGACGGTTGCCTATCGTGTACTGCTGCCACCACAATTAGATAGGATACATAATGTGTTTCATGTCTCGATGCTGCGGAAAGCAAATTTAGATCCTACACGAATTTTGCCACAAATTTCGATGGAAGTGCGGGAAGATTTAACTATGGAAGTACAGCCTGTGCGAATTATGGACCGAAGTATAAAGGAATTACGGAATAAAAGGGTGCCGTTAGTAAAAGTGTTGTGGCGAAACTCTCAAATAGAAGAAGAAACCTGGGAGAGAGAGTCAGAAATGATGAAGAAGTATCCTGGATTATTTTCTTATATAGGTATGAATTTAAATTTCGAGGACGAAATTTTTTTTTTTAGGAGGGGAGAATGTAAAACCTCCAGGCAAAAAATTATAAATTGACTAGTTTTATGTAAAACAAAAACAAATTCGTAACTCTTGATTGGGTTATCAAAAAATTCTGAAATTTTGCGTGAAGCCTTCTAATATGATACCTTAGCTTGGTTTAAAATTTCAGAATTTTTAGAGAAATTCGAAAATTTGACGAAAAATCACAATTCGACTAGTTTTACGTTATTGGATGTAATTTTCAATCCGACCATCGGATTGAGCTGAAAATTTTTGAGGAACCTTAAAATATATTGAATAAAATCTGGTTAAAATTTTAAGATGAATGGAGCTCGGTAGTGCTAGCAAAAAATAAAATAAATAAATAAATAAATAAATAAAATCATTAAGGGTAAAATTGGAATTAGCCATTGAAAACACACATATAAGCTCCCTTTCTCTTCTAAGCACTGCCGAATGGGCAGAAACAAAAGAAAGAGTGAAGAGAAACAGGGAAAACGTGAGAGAAAGAGAGGAAGAGAGAAAGAGAGAAAGAGAGAAAGAGAGAAAAGTTAGAGAGAAAGAGAGAAAGAGAGAAAGAGAGAAAAGTTAGGGAGAAAGAGAGAAAGAGAGAAAATACTTTTATAAGCTTGCAAGTTCACCCTATAAAGCACTAAAGCAAGTGAAGGAAGGAGGATTTGAGAAGGGAAATTCAGCTAACCTTGGAAGAGAAGAGAAATTGGAAGAAAAACAATAGGTAAGCATGAGAAGTTTTGATTTCATGTTTGATTTAGATGTGTTCTTAAGCTTATTTGATTAAGTTGGGAAGTAATTTCATGGAGTTTTACCTTAGTTTCTCTTAAATCCTAGATTTTTGAACTTAGGGTTCTTATGTGAATTTGGGGGAAATACGAGGGGAAGGAAAAATGATGAAATTGAAGTGGAATAGAATGAAAATAAGTTGAAATAACAAGTAAATGAAGAAAATTTTGGAGGAGGAAAAAGAAACACCACATTTGGCCAAATGAAGGAAAAAGTGGGAGAATGAGTTTTGATGTTAATGTTTAGAAGCAAATCATGTTTAATCATGATAATTGAAAATGTAAGAGAGACTAAATGAAGAGATAGCATTTAAATTGAGAAAATAATAATAATAATAATAATAATAAGTAAATTCAAATTAAAAGAGAAATAGACTAGTTAAAAGAAAATATGAAGACAAGATGTCTAGATTGTGTTTGAATATAGTATTTAGATAAAATGGATAATATAATGTGAGAGTAGGCAAAGAAGTAACTTGAGTTAAATATGAGGTTGTATGTAAAATAATGATGTTATATTTGAGAATGAATTTTATTAGAACAAATTACAAATAAAAATATTACGTGCTTTGTGTTGCGGCACGTAAGAAAAATATTGATGGACTAATGATATAATGACACTTGATTGATTCAGGAGTTGTGTCTGGAGCAGGTTATCAGACAGGAGGAACTGGGTCATCTCGAGCAGAAGGTAGGTGATTCATCATTCATCACCTTATTTTATAATTTTTAGTTTCCCCAATAATCTATGTTGCTCATTTAATTGATATTAAACGAATGGAGCAAATGAATAAATTGAGTTATGATTATGTGGATTACCGGTAAATTTTGTGAAATTACCGGTTTTGTTGGCTAATAAAAGAGGTTAGCCGGATGCTGGGTAATTCAAATGGAATTACCGGAATGATTGGCTAATAAAAGGGGTTAGCCGGATGCTGGGTAATTCAAATGGAATTACCAGATTGATTGGCTAATAAAAGAGGTTAGCCGGATGCTGGGTAATTCAAATGGAATTACCGGATTGATTGGCTAATAAAAGGGGTTAGCCGGATGTTGGGTAATTCAAATGGAATTACCAGATTGATTAGCTAACAAAAGAGGTTAGCCGGATGTTGGGTAATTCAAATGGAATTACCAGATTGATTAGCTAACAAAAGAGGTTAGCCGGATGATGGGTAATTCGAATGGAAGTACTGGATCTATTGGTGACCGAGGAAGGAAACCAAATTTCTGAGTAATTATATGAAAGTACTAGATTTATTTGGTAATTAAGATGAGTTAGCTGGATTGGTAAATTTTGAAAAGATTATGTAAATTAAGGGATTAAGTTAGACTGAAGTAAAATTATTCAATTTCAAAGGTTAAGAGTAATTAATTAATATTAGAATAATATAGTGAATAAGTGACTTAATATTGTTATTGTTAAAATAGGTACATCGCGAGGTGATGCAGATCGTTAGATATAGGAATACTCCTGTTTTTGGAATTACTATTTTGGAATGTAATATTCATGTCGTTATTTTGAGTGTAAATCCTTTTGTGTTGTAAAAATTAAGAAGAAGGTGTAACATGTAGTAGATGTATTATATATATGTATAGTTGTTAGTATGACCAAATCATCTTCAAAATGATAAGATAAGAATTAATATAAATATATTATGACTCTTAATCTTAAAGTTGTATTTGTGGTTTAAAGGCTCATATGTAGTTAGTTAGCATTTATTACGTATAATGATGAATTTGTTTATCTTTTGAGTTGTTTTGGTAGTACATTTATGTTAATTTACTAATTGATCTTATGAGACTTGCATATATTGATAAGTATGAATATTGAGTATTGTTTGATGAGAATGTGATCCAGGATGATTGGATCAAGATGGAAGTTGTAATGACATATAATAGAAGTGTTGTCAATAACTTGGTATCAACAAAAATAGAGGAAACTCTGCCGAAATTTCAAAAAAAAAAAAAAAAAAATTCCCATAATTTAGACATATTACCCAACACTTGACATTGGTAAAGAAATGTTGGGAGAAATCATGATATTAGAATTTGAGGGTGTTACATATTGGGTAAGACATGTGCTAGATATTTAAATTGTGTGATTTGAAGTTAATTTATCTTTGGATTTGAATTGAAATAATATTTTAAATTATGATATAGTACAACCTTGAAACAATACGTTGAAATGGTCCAAAATTAAAACATATTGTTTTAATTGAAAAAAAAACCATTAACCTAGATGGAATTGATAGTCTTACTTAGAACAATAAAACCGAGTAGTGGAATCCATTTTTGGCAATTTTTATTTATTAACATTAACAAAAACCCAAAATTCCTCATTAAATTATTTTACATCTAAACACATATTGGTATTCATTGATATAGTATACAGACTATTTTACATTTACAAGCTAAAATCTTTGAACATGGGGATGAAGATATGATGCCTATTTTTATTGCATATTGAAATAACTTAATTTCCATTTAAAGCATAATTAATTGAATTGTCTAGCTTCAAGAGATTAATTAACATAAGTTCATTTTAGTTTTTTTTTCATGTTTAACTTTTTTTCTTAAATTTCAATTTTTATAATTTGATTTTATGATGATTGGTATTCACATGATTTTTGTTATTGGAGTATCTCAATTTAATGCCCATAGTCATGGGACTAATGGGTTAGCCTAAGTTCACTTAATTATTTTCATGCATTTTCATGATAAAAGTTGGGCTCTGATAGGTGTCTTTCTAATCCTCCCCCTTTCTTTTCTTTTTATTGGCTAAATTCATGGGTGTCATGCTATTTGTGTTTTATATCCAATTTATTACTCGTATTTTTGAATCCTATTTGTTTTATATTTATCATTTCTTTTATATCCTTCAATACAATTCCTCATCATTTGCTTAATTTGATTTTTATATCAAATTGATCCTCATTCTTTGTCATTGTCATAATAGCTTTCTATTTTATTTTATTTTCATAATTGAATTTTATTTTTAATTTCATCTCTAAGCATTTGATTTTAGTTTCTTATGTCAAATTTGGTCTCTATTCTTTTTTGCTATTTTTATCCGTGTATTTTTTAATTTTCTTTCGAGTTGTATCCCTCAATATTTTTTTATTTTAAACTTTACATTGTTATTTTTTAGTGTTTTTCTTCCATAAGATCAATTAAGGATTCATGACCAATGTCACTAGCTTCAGAAGTTAAAATTAACTCATTTCGTATTTGTTTCCCTTTTGAATTTTTTTTTTAATTTTCATTTTGATTTTTTTTTAATTGTCATCTTTCATCATTTGATTAAATAGGGGTTGGTCTTCATGATTTTTTATTTCTTTATTTTCATCTTTCATGATTTTCATTTGAACTATCTCAATCCTATGCTCATGGTCACAGGTTTAACGGGTTAGTTTGAGTTCACAAAAAACATGATTTATTGATTTTAAATAAAATATATATACAATTTTTACCTTTGATGTTATCTTTTTTTTTCCGTAATCTTTTTTTGGTTGTTTTTTTTTTCAATTTCATCCCTTATTATTTTTTTGGCTTAGGATTTTGCTTTGTGATTTCTTAGTGTGTACCTCCTATGGATTTATTCTATGGTTCATAATGAGGGTCATTAATTTTTTAGGTTAACATTGGTTGACTTTATTTTTTTCTTGTTATTTAAAGTTTTTTTAATTTTATCCTACAATGTTTGATGTATTTGGAATTAGTCCTTGCTTCATCTTTTTTTTGTTTTTCTTTATATGAGATTATCCCACTCCTCGCCATTATCTTTTTCTCTCATGATCTTGAGATTAACGAGTTAACTTGGGCTGACTTATAATTTCTTTCATAGTTTTTTTTTAAAACATCAAATTTCTTGTTTTTTCCCCTTCAATATTTGGTTCTTCGATAATTAAGCTTCATTGTTTTATTGAGTTTAGTTTTCATAGGGTTACCGTTGTAACGTAATTGGGTTGAATAATTCATATTTTAATCCAAGTGGGATCAATATGTTTTTTTTTTCCTTTTTTATAGTTTGTTTCTTCAATTTATCAACATTTTATTTAGTTAGCCAAGTTTGTTAAGCCTATATGAGTCAATTACCTAAGTCATTTGTTTTTCTTTTTTTAGTGGCACTTGCATCTTATTAGCATCCTTTTTAAAATTGAAAAACATTTGCACTACCGAGAGGTATAACACGTGCCGCCTATATTAGACAAGATATTGAGCTTTGAGATTTTCTTCAATTTCCTTTCTATTCATTTACCTTTATCAAATCACTTAGACCACAAATTTAACGGGTTGACCTAGGTAGGATTGAGTTTTTTATGTATATATTTTTTTTATCCTTTCACATTAGTTGTTTAATAATCGAACTTCATAATCTTTTATGGTTTGTATTTTATTGGGTTATCTTATTCGTATGATTTGGGTCACAAAGTTTAATTAGCTTTTTTGATTTATTATTTTTTTTCCTTTTTTTACTTTTTCTTTTATTTTAATTTCTTGCTCTTATGTTGGATTTTTTTGGAATTGGACTTCTATTTTTTTATTGGCTTGTCGTGATCTCATAACTTGTGTTTCATATTTGGCATGCTCACTCAAAATTGAATGAGTCATTTTCTTTTTCAATTTAGTCTTCCATATTTGATTTGTTGGAATCTTAGTTTCTCTACCTTTTTAATTTTTGTAACTTTTCTTCCTTTTTCTTACACATTCCAATTATTATTTTTAATTGGCCGATTAGTTATTGTTATTTGTTCTCTTATTACCTAATTAAATTATACATGTTTTTTTGGCTCATTATACTTTAGTCACACTTTTTTTACAGCTTTAAAACATCTTTTTATTGCTTGAGCATTTTTTTACTAATAAAAAATTATCTAGTCCAACAGTAAAATAAAGGCCCACAAGTCTAGTGGACATTAAAATTCATTTGTATATATATGCTACAATTAAATCATATGCATGTAGCTTGAAATAGGTGTTTTTGTTCGGCACACTCAAAAACTTTGAAGTTTTTAAATTTTTGGTTGAGTAAAAAATCATAAAATAAAGGAAAATACAAGTAAATAAATTAAAACAATAAAATGTTACAAGTAGCATCCAATCTGATTTGAAAAGCAAGCGTCAAGGCTAAAGGGAAGTAAATGTGGCACTTAAAATATTAAATGTAAAGGAAAGATGGGTGTTTTATGAATTTCAAAATACCTAGTTGTTATCTCTTATATGGAAGTAACCATTTATCAAAATCTTTGAAAAACATATAAAATCATGCACAAATTCTACTTGGTCGGGTTATTTGGGTAGTTATGGGTTATACTTGGTTGGTTTTTCTCTACTTATTTTTTATATATTTCTTTTTTCAGATCTTACTTGATTTGTCTTCAAGGTTTACCATCCTAAGTAGTTTCATATGACCCTTATATGTAAACATTATCATCCTATGGTGTTTTCTAGTATACATAAAGAATATCATGATTATTTTTTAATACATGCTACAATTATATTGTATAAATTAAACAAAATATCTTAATTGTTTGAAACTCCATTGTTTTGAACTTTAGAAAGACAATCTCCATGATAACACATCATTGATTGAGAATTATACAATCACCATTCATGGTTATAAGATATTATTCTTCCTACTTGAAATCTTCATAAATAGGAAGTATAATCCAATATCACTTTTAGGTAGCTTAAATATGAGCTATATTTAGCATTAAACATTTTCAAGTATAATAATTTGAAATCATTTAATTAATTTCTTAATTCATCAAAATATTAAATTGAATCGCCCTTAGATCAACACCAATGAGCATATATATTAACATCACTCAATTATTGTTCAAATAGATAAATAAATAAATAATTACAAAGAGGTTATAAAATAAATTGGCATGACTTTGAGTTGGATGGACTAAACAACTTAGGTTTATTAGGTTGATCAATCATCCAAAGTTTTTTTTTTAAAAAAAAATTTGAATAAGAAAGTCTCAAACCAACCTAAGTTGCAGCTTTTTTAAAATCACTTTCCCCCTACCAATTGATAAACACATAGAAACCCTAGCAAGAAAAAAAATAATGCAGATGAAAATATATTAATTACATTAAGAAACCAATCACTAAAAGGTTAAGTTAAATCACTAATGATTTTTTTAATATTTAGAAGATCATAACATATTGCTAGGCAAATCTAATATTTAAATATAAATAAATCAATTATTGAATTGATAATAAATTAAATTGCTAAATCTATTGAATTAGAACTACAATTTATGTTTGGGACAACGTATCAAAAACCTAATAGGTCACACGCATTAAAAACTATTAGTCAAAAATTAAATTGGGATGATTTAATAAAGTATGACTTGATTAAAATATATTTAGAAATTAAAAGACTAAAAGATAATTAATACATAGATTATATTTCTAGACCTAGAAAAAATCAAGTAAGGACTTAATTGAGTTAATTTATAAAATTATTCTGAATAAATATGTAGATATAATTCAGGGGCAAATTGATATTTTGTCAACTTATATGAGTTTTTCATATTTTCCTATAAATAATAAGTTATGCTTATTACATCTATATATTTATAATTGGTAACACTCTAGACCTAACTGCTTGTTCGGAGACTCGACATGCTTGTGGGTGTAGAGTCCAATTTGATGTCTAGAATTTATGTTCAGCGTCATATCAGCTATAGATCCTATGCCAGTTACTAGTTACCAATTAGGTGGACGAGCTTTGCTGTATAGAATATTTACAGAAAAGATTTATACTTGTTTTATGCTGAGAAATAATCATGCTTGCCATTTACAAACTATGATTTCACACTTTCTCTTAGTAGAAATGTGATATCTCTGCGATTTACGCAACCAGCAAATTAGGAAGACGCATAAAAATGAAACGAAACATTCCTTGTTTAGATTTCTGGCGTCATCATATAAGGAAACGATAGCATTAGCAGAACCAGGGAATTATCACGAAACACAGAAGGGTGAACCAAGCAACATGAATTCCTGTGGTCTTCTAGCTCTCACTCTCTTCCTCTTCACCTTGTCTTATCAAATTCTGGTCATAAAATCTGACGAGGCGTTGATCCAAAATCTCTGTCACAAAACACCAGAACCAGTCCTTTGCGCAGATTGCCTTCATCTTGATCCTGGTAGCAAGGATGCAGATGGTAGGGGAGTGGCGCTGATAACAGTGCGCTGTGCCGAATCTGATGCAGAACAAGTGTATAATTTCACATTCAACCTCTGGCAGAAGACTCCCAAATCAGATGTTGCACTGTACAACACCCTCGACACATGTTCCATCCAGTTTCTCGTGGCGCATGATAGTTTTCGCGGCGCCACCGTGGCTCTTGAAAAGGGGGTGCTTAACTGGCGCGGTGCTGCCATGGATCAGTTAACCTCTCAGGTTTCTCCTTACTTGAACCGCTGCCTTGACCTCTTCAAAAAGCAACCTCAGCTCCCGTTGCCAAACACGATCTTGATTGGGACTGAAGCTGTCAATCAAGGCATTGCAATTAGCTTGGGGATTTTGAAGAATATTCCTGATAAGTTAACCCTCTCATAAGTCGCCACGGTTTGCCAAGGTTCCTGCTTAATAATGAGTTTATTGTTGATAGGATTGCTATTCATAAAAATATTAAGGTCGTGAGGATAACGATTTGGGAGCTACAATGTCTACAGGTTTTTCATTTATGAAGGATAAAGCTGGGTGCCCTTTTATCAATGAATAAAGCCATTATCCCCGTTTTTATCTTCTCCTTCTTGTTTGTTCTTACACACACACACACTGTTCTTTAACACGTTTGAAGACAAGATCAAGATTCATCAATGGACTGCACCAAGAAACGATAAGGAAGATGAGGGCCGTCTCACACCCGCATCCGGACTGTGTTGCGCATGTGTAAATTCTGTGATTGTTTGGCCCGTTCAAGAAAATAAAGTTGGCGTCAAGTTTCAATGGCTTCTCTCTCTTCAAAAAATAATGTTCATCTAAACCCTGTGCTTCTAGCAACAGAAGATGTCTGTGAAGAAAAAAATAAATTGTCGGGGTCTGGCAACGACAAGGCAAACACTGCTAAACTAGAGTACAAAGACTATGTTCTGTAAGGATGTGCAGTCAATAACAGATCATTACTGCAAATGTTTCCAAACAGGGAGGTCAAATCTCGAAAGCATAAAATATATCATCATTAACACTCGTTTACATTCCAAGTTATGCACCTGACAGCAACTAACAAAAACCTACCTCGTAGAGGTCATTTTCAAGGGAAAGAAAGCATTGTTTTGGCTTTTGTTATGTCTATGAACCAACCCATACTACATATACCATCCACAAAATAAACTGTAACCACATAAGAAGATTGCCTCATATTAGAATAAGTGCCACCACAATTTTGAGATTTCTGAAACTACTCTGTATCACAAAATATTGGCCAGCAGACTCCCATCACTCTTCTGCAACATTCACAAGCTCATATTCAACAAGAGAGAGATTGTTGTCTTCCTTGACTGCAAATTCTGCAGGCTCAGTGACTTCGACGCGACCCCATTTGTCAACTGCTAGCCTCATAGACCCCTTAAACATGTCAATCTTTGCATTGCGGAGAATAACAGTTGTCCCTGCCTTCATCAGATCAACTGAGGGGGGAAACAAGCGTTGTTAGAACAATAATGCAGTAAAGGGCACGCATTTATAACGCTAAAACAAATAAACCTTAAATCACAGAGGTTCTAGATTTTTGTGAGAAACTGCTTGCTCCACAATTTCAAAAACCATTTGAATTCGAGGACAATGATGAATCCCCTGAGCAGAATGCATCTGGTTATTAAACATCCCACATGAACTATCTCAACAAAATGAAGTTTGTTGCACTATCAAAATCTGGGAAAGCAAAATAAAATATCCTCCCCAATCAACAAGCACAAACTATAAACAAAAATCATTTAAAACTCAGATTATAGTCTTGAGCATTTGGAAAAAAAGGCTCATATATTAAAAGCTGCACCTCCCTAAATAGAGAGAGAGAGAGAGAGAGAGAGAGAGAGAGAGGATGGAACAGGTTCGTTCCCTATTAACATTGCATGTTGACAAAACCCAACAGCAAAAAATAACAGCTCAGAGACACATTGATATTGAATGATACAAACAAGTCACAAACTGAAAACCAGTCTTTCAAATACGTTCAAATTATTCATAGGGCAGAACCAGTGTGCAACATATAAACAGTAGCCAATAATGTGAAGAACAACACCTCTCAAGTAGAACATTCGGCTCACCAAGTTAAAAATAGCCCCCTCTAGTGAAGAAAACAAATGTAGCAATCATCCACTTCTGTTCCACAAAATCAATAACCATACTCGCAAAAAGATCACGTGCACAATTAGACTTCCATTTTTGCAGGGCTGAGTACTGTTATTATTTATAGTTAAGTAGGCAGTTGAATGAAGAGAACTATCCATCAAGATTCTATAAATTAGCTAATAATTCAGTCTCTACCATTAGGGAGCAGGGATTTTTTACTAGCACAGGTCAAAACTGGAGATATCACTATATGCATAATTGACCTCTTAACTAGAGTTTCACATCCAGACCCAGTTGCCATCATTCAGCTCCATAGAGTCAAAATGAATCATAATTGTTAAACCAAGACTTTGGTTCATATAGTGATTATCATCATACTCAAGGGAAATTCAATCATCATAATCTAAACTGCAAATGTAAATTGTAAGGACATTTTGAAGCTAAGGACGAAAAATAATTCCATCAATCTCAGACAGAACCACAATCAACAAAAGCAAAATCCAACCATCGGTTGTAAGAGATCATTTGACTTTAAATTTATTAAGAATCCTAAAAGTTTTAAACAAAGGAAGAGAGCCCATAAATATTTTACATCAAGACGTATAATTCACTGATAGATACATAAAATTCAATTCAAGCGAAACATGAAACGTTGAATCTCCAATAAGATGAAAGAACCTTGATCGTTTCTTGCGGTGAAAATGATGGTACCAGTCTCGTCCCCAATAAGACATTCAGCTATTCGTGTCGGACGGAGATGCTGAGAGACCGACCGGCGGTCCTTTTGAAGGACGGTATTGAAATTAAGGACCATGACAGTCAATGTGTGGCCTCCAGTTCCAGGCTTAAGCTGGTCCACTTTGGTGAACACAGGCTTTCTAAGTCCTGGTTTTGCACTCGCACTCGCACTCGCATTGCTACTCTCCTGCTGTTCAATCTGTGCTTGAGTCGCCATTGATTTGATCTCCCTAACCCTAACTCTGTAATATTGATCCAAAATGGATTTTTATTGTAAATGTATTAATCGGTCAGACAGGATAAAGGCAAAAAGAAGAGCTTTAAATAGATGGTGATTTTTGGAGTGCTGTGGAAGAAATTTTATTTTCCTTATTTTTTTATGGCGTTTAAAATGGAGGTTGATTAAAAATAATTTATAAAAAAATATTTTTTTATTATTTTAAATTGTTTCAGTAAAAAGTAATTTAAAAAAATATTTTAATTTATTTTCCAGTTGAAAACACATTAAGAAAATAATTACTATCACATTCTCAGTGAGATACCTTCTAAATACTTCTAAATAAAGAGAAATGGAAATACTAATACTACAAGTTAGCATGAATAATAAAGATAATAATAGTAGTCATGGGTTTAAGATTGTGTTAGAGTATATTTAAAAAATGTGTTTAAATTGAATAATAATAATATTTTTATTATTTTTAATAATTTTAATGTATTAATATCAAAAAATTTAAAATAATAATATATTTTTAAGTTAAAAACTTTTGAAATTACTAATACCGACATAGAAATGATGATTGACAATGCATTTAAAATTGGACTATTCTTATTAAATTTATATTATTTTTTTATTTAGTTAATAATGTATTGGGATATAAGATTAAAAAACAATAGGAATAAAAAATATAATTTTCTTTATTTTTTATTTCAAAAATATGTAAATTCATTCCAACATTATTATAAAAATAAATTTATTTGATATTTAAAATATATACTAATAATCAATTTTGTACAGTATGTCCAAAATTTTATCCTTATTTTATTTTACTTTATTTTTAGCATCCTTCAATGAGTGTTTCTACAATTATCCTTATAAGCCAAAAATAAATAAAGAATAAAATTTTTGTATTGTATGTTGATGGGGCCTAATGATCTATTGCACCCTATGTTTATATGGGCCGATGCTCGGCCTAATTTCTTAGCAAAGTTTCTAAGGACTTGGATTAGGTGTATACGAATCTAATATAAACAGAGCCTGCATGTTATATTTTCTAACACAATCCTCCCGCTAATTAGTGGCACAGGATTGAAGTAGGCGTAAGAGCAAGGTTGTCAAAATCGTGATTTTGACATGATATGGAAGCCGATTCTAAAATTTGGATTGTAAGATCGGATTGTAAAATCATAAAATCGTACCTGAAATTTTTCCGTACAAAAATCATAAAATCACAGCTAAAATTGTGTAGGTAGAAAAATCATAAAATTGTAAGTAAAATATTTTTGAATACAATACAATATAATTATAACCATAAAAATTAATTAGTTAAGGTTTAATACATGATAATCAAGAAATTTTTTTTCTAATAAATAGTCTGTGTAATGGTTTTTTTAATTTTTTTTTTATTAACAGAGAGAGAGAGAGAGAGAATTAAGAAAATCATTACTCACTGATTTTCTTAATTTTTTTTATTGAGAGAGAGAGAGAGGGGGGAGGGGGGCTAGGCTAGGCCTAGCTTTGCAGAATAGAAGGCAAAAAAGCATGGGGGGCGGCTTTGCAGATAGAAAATCTGGGATCGTAAAATCGGAGCGATCCGGTTTGATTTTACGATCCGGACGGAGTTTGATGTTTTTTTTCCGAGTTTAATGAAAACTGAGTTTTCAACCCGATTTGACAAGTTTTGTTGAGTTGACTCCCAAAATCATACGATTTTGCGAGTCAACTCGCGAGTTTAACAACCATGCGTCAAAGATCTAAGAATATTTTATTATATGATGAGAAATACAAATGATAAAAAAAAAAAAAATTACTCATAGTCAACCCAAAATTCAATAAAAATGAAAAAAACACAATTGTGTTATCAAATAATTAAAATAATGTATTAACTATACCTTTTAATTGTGTTAAGAAAATAATTAAGATAAATATTCCTAATTTTTACATAATTGATAAAAGAAAAAACAAGGAGCTAAACAAAGCAAGATAATTAGGAAATTATTTACTTAATTCTTTTTTTTTTATGTCTTATTTGATGGCTATATTATACAAAAAGCTAAATGAGCTCATGACAACACTGTTCACCCACACTGAAGTCACTGTGGATAGGAATGGTGCAATTCACGACCTCATTCGCCTTTTTATGCAACTGCTAATGCTAATTAATTAGCATGATCAGTTGTCAAAGCTCCCCATACCGCACATCATCATCAACATGAACAGTTCCCACTGCTGCCCAAACCGATGATAATCATCTGATGCCTGAACGATAGATCAGCATCTCTCCACTGTTCATGTCAATTAATTAGCATGAACAGAACTTAAAGCCTGCTCAACGCACAAATATTTTTTTGAGACAAATAGTGTTTAGCGCAACCCAAACCGCTGGTCATCCTTTGCAGCTGTTCATATTACCATTTTGTAGAATGCCCGAGCGACAGATCATCAGTTGTTACTGTTCATGCTAATTAATTAGTATGGACAGAACTTAAAGGCTGCCCAACACATGGATATTTTTGGTGACTAGCTAAAATATATTTTAAACCAAACCTGGATGAGAAATGTGGAGTAAACACTATCACGATGCAAATACCATCTCTCATTGCTGATCAACACTATCAACTAGATGCATTCTTTTGTTGTTAAATGCTGCTCAACAGTGTCCACTCAAGGAATTCCTTTACTACTGATCATGCTAATTAATTAGCATGAACAGTGTCTAAGGATGCCAAAACCCCTTGTCATCGTCAGTCACTGTTCATGTAACCGATGCACAAAGCTACCCAAACCACAAATCAACATTTGTGTCTAATTAATGCATCCTTGCATTTAATTAATGGGTTTTGTCTTTGTGTGACCGCAAATCCACCCTGTTGCAATTGGAAATATTTGTTGTTGCAATTTTCATGCCTTTGTCGAGTGAAAAGCCTGTGCAAGATGAGGCTGGCACTTTTGAGGTCTTGCTGTCATGAAATCGACGCGTAATGCCTTTATAAAAAAAATCTTTATGGTTCAGATCCTTCACATTCATCTTTGTCAAAAGGTCAAGGCTGTTAAATATCGAGGGAACTCACCCATTACTTTTTTTTTTGTCCTCGTCATTGGATTTCTTCGCAATTCAGTTAATGTGTTGCCTTTCAAGTGTTCTTTTCTGCTCTCTATTTACTTCCCCTTAGCATTTAAAATTCGTTGGTAAACTCTGAAGTAATACATATGATCAAAATTATTGAATAATATCCCAAAAAAGTGATGTCATATGGTATTGGAAAAAGACATGAATGCCCCTATATATCTCTATAAATAAAAAGAATCACCCTAAAGGAAGAGAAAATTCTTTTTGGGTATAGAAATCTTCAATACAAACTCATAAAAAAAAGGAGTCTCAATTGAACCAAGAATAAATATTTTATAAAAGTTCTTTAACAAATCAAATTTATTGGATTCGAGGAAACTCCACCTTTTTTTAGGTATTTTTTGCGGGCCCGGGTTAAGTGAGTAAAACTCCATCCGTCCCGGACCTTTACAATGTGAGCACGTCCTGACTCGAACCTGAGACTTGCAATACAGATCTCAAGCCATTTATTACCATGTCACACCGCTTGACGACAGTTCTTTAACCATACTTTGAATATATATCAAAAATATTATTTAAAATATCAAATCACCAAATCTTGCTTCACAATAAACATTTAAATCCATGTTCTTGCAAAGCATAAATATTAGTTTGGTTTCATAAATAAGTCAAGTCGCCATAAATTAATTTTTTTCTTAAAAATCAAAGAATTATTTATTATTTTATAAAATACTTAAAATAAAAATTATACCTAGTCATGTATTTCAATAAAATCAAATATTTATTCCCGTGTAATTGCTTAATTTTAATCACTACACGCCTAAAACATAAGCTGCAACTGAGCAATTGTTTTTAATCACTACACACCTAAAACAATATCAAACTCCTGTATTTATAGAAGCTATAACCAGCCAACGACAAATTCTACATTCACCAACTTTAACAAGGATTAATGACAAATCATATGCCAAGTTGGAAGCCACCAGAGATCAAATTCATAAGCCATAAGGATTGAAGACTATTACCAACTTGGTAACATTTCTGAAAAAAAAAATTAATTTTTTTATTTTTATTTTTTATTTTAAATTACTTTTTGGTGTTTTTAAATTATTTTTATTTGCTGATGTCAAAAATAATTTTTTTTTAAAAATTCATTTTAATACATTTATAAATAAAAAATATTTTTAAAAACAATTTTAAGTATAAGTAGTCATTAGTATAGTTTCTACACAAGGCTTCTATAGAATGGAAATACCCAGCGGAATAGTGGATCAAACTTAACGTGGATGGTTGCAGTAAGGGTAACCCAGTGATAGCCGGTGCGGGAGGAGTAATGCGAGATCATATGGGGTCTTGGATCGGGGGGTTTGCAAGAAATATTGGAATTTGTTTGTCTGTGACTGTGGAATTATTGGCAATCTATGTTGGGTTACATATCTAGTGGGATAAAGGGTTTAGGAAAGTGGTTTTGGAGTCAGATTCCAGGGGTGTAATTGGGCTTATTAATGGGGAGAGTGTGAGAGTTGATAAAAATTATAATTTGATTATGCAAATTAAAGATATGTTAGGCAGGGATTGAGAGGTTGAAATTTTACATGTTTATCGGGAGGCCAATTGTGTGGTTGATTGGTTGACAAATTTTGGGTTAACTAGAGACTTATTAGATAGAGGGTGGATATTATAACCGACCCACCGTCAGGGATTTATTTCTTATTATACTATGATCTTATTGGGTCTACTATTCCAGAAGGGCATATGCCCCGATCATTACCACAAAAAAAAAAAAAAAAAACACAAGGCTTGTATATATGGCCACCATTTTTATTTCTAGTTATGTCCATTTATTTTCTTGTTCACGCACGGAGATAAGAAAGCTGACAGGAATGGCAGTAAAGAGTTCAAAGTTAATTGTCCAGTACTCTGTAAATAACAGCCATGCCATGACAAGAAGATGAAGTTGTCGTTGGCATGGCAGTCAAAATCGAGATTTTGACACGGATCGGAAAGGGCTTCGAAAAATCGGATCGTAAGATCGGATCGTAAAATCGTAGAAAGATCGTAAAATGTCCGTACAAAAATTATTATTTTTAATTATAATTAAATTTAAAAAATGAATTTAAATATAATTAAATATTATTATTTTTTATTATTATTATTATTCTACGATTTTTCTACGATTTTTTACGATTTTTCTACGATTTTGAACGATTTTTCTACGAGTTTGACCGAGTTTGACCGGTTTCGATTTTTCTTTCCGGTCCAACCAGGTTTTTGGAGTCAACTCGCAAAATCGTACGATTTTGCGAGTTGACTCGCGATTTTGACTGCCATGGTCGTTGGGGTAGTGACAATCAGTGGCCTCCAAATATTGTGCATTTCACAGTGAAGACTCACATGGATGCACGATAGTTGCAGAGCTAGAGAGATGCTTTTTGAATGGTGTGAAAATGGCATATTTTCAAAGCAAGCGAGATTCCCCACTTGCACTCTTAATATATTAACATCTCTTGCAAAATCTCTGACAAGAGTCACAAGCTTGACCTATTCTCTTGCAGACAGCACTTGCCGGTAGAGCTGTGTCCAATGGCTTAGATAAAACATCAAGATTGGGTTTTTTTAAGAGAGGAGAGGAAGCCATGGATGGTTGTCGATTCATGATTGGCAAGACATCATTCTACGGGTTGGGTGGGATAGGGAAATTTGTTTTCAATCTTGTGAGAATTAAGTAGAGAAGAGGTGGGAGCTGTTCTGCAACGACAAATAACTCCTGGTATCATCTGCAGAGATTGTTGGTGGAGCTTTTTTTATAAGCTAAAAAGAAGGATTAAACAACCAGGTTCAGAGAAATCACAGGGAATAGAAAGCAAGATCTGCAGAAGAGAAGACATATATACAGCAACTGAACAGCGTGCGGATCAGATCAGAGAGCTGATATAGACCACCACCGGGCTGGGATGGGAAAGGGGAAAATAACTGCTATGTTTAATCATAGTAAAAGTAATGTTAGCTTAGGGTAATTGAAAGTAGAATCCGAAGAGGTTTGAGTTCTGTTCGATATCTCCTTCTGAAATCTGCTCACTGCAATTATACATATAACACGATGTGAGTGGGCTGGGATTGGTTGCGTGATCAAGAGGGGTTAACAAGACATGAATCCTGAATCCTGATTAAACGAAGCAAGCAATTTGAAATAATTAATTTGATGGTATGTGGCTCACTACTCGGAAGGAACAGGCACCCTCTCGGGGCCAGCAACCATGTCATCCCAGAGCAGATCCGAGCCCACTTTTCCGGTTGAAAAATAAAGAAAGAATGCTGTATTATCGAGTAACTATTACAATATGTTGGATTCCTATTGGTATTAGAGGTGAGTATTTTCGGTTTGGTTTTTATCAAAACAAAGTAACCAAATCAAAAATTAATTTTAAAAAAAAAAACAACCGAAACCAAACCGACCCTGTTAAAAACCGACCATTTTCGGTTCGGTTCGGTTCGGTTTTCATGATTTAAAAATTGAAAAAACAGATTTTTTTAGGCTTTCTGATGGGCTGGGCTTTCTGATGGGCTTTTTTCCACTAAGTATTTAGCTGTATTAAATTATTAGTGTTAACATTGTTTTTTAATAAGTTCTTTTTGCCTTTCTAATAATATTCTTTTGTTTTGTATAATTGAGCATGAATCACAATAATTTAATTACACGTGAACAATTTAAAATTTAAATTACAAAATGTTCAAGGCTTATCACTCTGCTTTAAGCTTGGTGCTTGACCACCTGAAGTTTATCACAGTGCTTTTTCTCCTTGACCTGATTCTCCTTCTGCTTTGTGTCTGTAGTCTGGAAAACCCATGTAGCATCTAGAAAATTAATCCAAGAATTAACAACATTTGTCTCTGCCTGACAGGATGTAATCGACTTTGCTAACTCTTCTTCCTACAATTATAAAAAAAATGCTCAACATGATATAATAATTAATAAGGATTCCTCATAGGCTTTGTGATTTTCTTTTGGGAAATTCAAGTAGTTTAAAAGTTCTAATATGTACAAAATATAGTTCTTCTGACAAGGGAAGATCAACAATACATTGGCTTTCAAGTGAATCAAAATCTAGTTGCTAGCTTCATCAAAGCTCTCTCTCTCTTCCCTGGCATTGTGAATACATGCCCATGCCAAATTCAAAGTGTTATTGAGCTACAATAATGCCAAAAATGGTTATAATCCCAAAAAAATAGGATAGAGATCCTAAAGAGTTGATTTCACAGAGTGAACGAGTTCTCCCATCGACATTACCAATTCAACTTCATAGTTTAAGCACACACAAGCAAAATTACAAGATCCAACATCCTACACCAAAAACCCAGTCTCGTCATGTGAACACCAAATAAGTAAAAATTACAGTTTTAACATACAGAAAATACAAATTGAAAAGTGGAATCAGAAAAATCAAATTTACCTCTTCCCTATAGGTCAAGAGAGGAAATTCAGGAACAATAGAAGCGGAGTTGAACTCAAATGGTGTGGTAAACCCAGAAACATTGGATTGGGAAGAAAGTGAAAAGAAGAAAAGAATAAAAAAAAACAAGAAAAAAACATTAAAAAAGAGAGGCTGGTGAATTGTAGAGGGAGGGATGAGCAACGAGTAGAAATAAGAGAGGCTGATGAATTGTAGAGGTAAGGGATGACTGGTAAGGATGTTTTTCTTGGTTTAATTCATGGTCGTTGAATGCACAATGCAAAGTGCAGAGGGAGGGGCGCGGCGGCTAGGTTTAGGAAAGACTTTGAAAGTGAGAAAGTTTTCTATTTATAGTGCAGGGCTTAATTGTGAACCGGTTCGGTTTGGTTCGGTTTTTTCCTTACAAAACCGATACCGAACCGGATAATTTTTAAAAAAAATCTGTTTAATAGGTTTTTTTTATCAGTTCGGTTTTCTCTGTTATTTTTTTTCCGGTTTTCTAGGTTTAATCGGTTGACCGGTTTTTTTGCTCACCCCTAATTGGTATACATGAAGTGGTGAGTTGGGAGAAGGGTCGGCACAGCCCTCCAAGTGCCCCAATTGATGATTTCAATTTTAACTTTAAAGTTAGTCCACGAAAAAAAGGGCAGGCTGGTTAGATCATCGTTGATGTTTCCTGGAAAGACTAATTCATGCAACCCTACTTTAGCATATAACGAGCGATATGCCCGCGCGATGCGCTGAGTTTTTTTTTTATCTATGTAGAAAATTAATTGATTTTATATGTGGTGTAATTGGTTACCTTAATATTTAATAAGTAAAATTGTATTGCCTTAATAAATTTAATTTAAAGTATAAAATTGAAACAAATATAAATTTTGGTATCTAAAAAATTAGAGAATTTAACACAAAACCGGAAATTAAAAGACTGAGAATTGAAATGAAACTAAAATATATAGTCACTTTGAATTGAAGAATAAAATTGAAACAAATCAAAACTTTGATATCAAAAATATTAAGGATTTCAAACCGAATGAAAAATTAAAAGACTAAAGATCGAAATGAAACTACAATATATAATCAATTTTTATTGAATGACAAAAGTGAAATCAATGAAAATTTATATAAACAAAATAAGGACCATACAAAAATAATTGAAAGATCATGGACTACAATGAAAATCCAATAAAAAATGGGGTCTGATGTGTATTTTTGCATGCAAGAGAGAGAAAAGAGGGGAAAACTTCAACTGACTATCGATGTCTCCAGCCACCTTGGAACCACACACGTCGCACTAGGAGAAAAAGAACATAATGGAGAATAATTCTAGACTCTGGTGTGACATTTTTACACGCTGGACAACACCACACGCGCCGTCCAAAATTCACGTGAACGCGGAACAGATGGCACGTCTGACGACATGCAAACAATATCTCACCAGATTATATAATCAAAAAAATGGTAAATTACTGTCACACCCCCAAACAGTAACTATTGGATTTTATCTTATATGGAGGTATATACATATTTGGCCATTTATAAAAATATGTGCAATGGCCCTACTAACCTGGGTGTTTACCATTTAGTTTTATCTTATATGGGGGTATTTTTATTTAATCATTTAAAAAAATATGTGCTTTAACAATAATGCTCTCGGTGGTTACTATGTTGTTTTGTCTTATATATAAGTGTTATGATTATTTTACTATACAAAAATATATATAAAAAAAAATACCCTTAAACAAAAGACTAAAACACACAATGGCTCTGAGTCTAAATGAGTAGTAAAAATCATTGTTCATTACTGTTTAAATCCAAGACCTCCTTTAACTTTTAGTAATAGTTATGTCCCTAATAGGACTATGTTCCATTAAGAAATTGATTTGGTACGTTTCTGGATCGAGTGTTTGTTTCAAGAAAATCTATCAAATTCTTAGAAGTTGGAAAATCACCTCCATTTAATTTTATTGTCTGTAACTAATGATCCAGAGCCAAAAGAGACAACTCTAGTCACAAGAAGGCAAAAATATCAGAATTGATGAAACATGTAATTGGCAAATGTCAGCTTGTATGTCTTATGAAATGGATTTAATATTTGCGCTCGTTTAGGTTTGGTTTTCAAGGGCAGTCCCGATTTCTCAATGAAAAACATCTAAATAATCCTTCACTTGAAACGACAGATAGATTATGCTTTCACATGGGAAATAAAGATAGAATTTTAGGCAGTGTCTGATATTATATCAAAATCATTGCAATAGTTATTGCTTAAAAATCATTAAGATATTTTTTTTTTGAAAGTTTGTTTTTAAAATAAACCCATCGAAACAGTTCAAAAATACTAAAAAATAATTTAAAGCAAAAACAAAATTAAAAAAATTCAAGAACACGATTTCAACACAGTAACAAACATTGACTTAATGTCCAAAATGATCTAATAACACGGACAACCTAGCAAGACATTTGCTAAAGAACGTCTAGAAGGAATCAAAATATACCCTTGGTCATCTGACTAAATGAAGCGAAACAGATGTACATGTACGGAGAATGATGGAGAATAAAGCCTCTTTTTGCTTATATCCACTCATACGGAAAATCAGAGTGGCACAACCCATAAATAGCTCTAGTATATCAAAGTGAGCTCATGGAGGTGAAGTGTTGTTATGTCTACAAAAAAAAGCCCCACTCAAGTCTTACCAATCAGGCCAAAAATTTCAGGCATCGGGTACCATCATGTATCTTCTGGCATCAGATTGAACAAAAGTGCATTCCACACTTTACACATGTATAATTGGAAGTGAACTCACAAACAATGCAAAAATGCCTATGGCAGGTAGAGCTTGGAGGTCCCACTGCTGCCCTCATATATGATGGAACATGCGGAGGCAAAGCTTCCAGGTTTGCATGTTTTTGTCGATTGAACATTTAGACTTGTTATTCATACAATTAATACATGTTTAGCATTTCCTTTCATACCTCATGTAAGAGCTTCAGGAAATTTCTTGAGGCTTTCCTAGCATTCTCAAGTTCTTTTGCTTGCCGAGTCTAACGTTTTGTGCCTTTCTGCTTCTTTTGTATATAGACTGCAATGGAGATCAAAAAATGTTTTAAAACAATATGGCTAAAAGACACAAACAATATGATCAACTTTCACTTTGCTATGCAATCCCATCAAACTACCACTACTTGTGGCAATAACTTGGAATGAATTTTAAGAAGGATTCTCATTCTCCCCATTCAAAGAATCAAAAGTTGGTTATGGATTGGTGAACAAAATGTCAAGCTCAAAACTTTGTAAATAAATGCACGCTAAGCAAAAATACTTGGTGAACAAATTTGCAAAAAGGAACATGTTTCAATATTTTAAAATAAAGGTAATTAAACATAAATATGGGACATAGTTTTACATAACATTATTGAAAAACAAATTCACAAAAGAGAAATGTTTCAATCCAAATAGTAAAGTGCCAAAAACTTGTTTGGCCGAAATAGAAGATGCATTAGAATAGATAACTGACACCATGAAAAAAAATAACAGAAAAAAGATGCACACAACAAACTTCATGTGAATACTAATAAAGAAAACCAGCTAGCTGTATATAATTCTTGCAAAAGAAAAAATGACAGGAAGACATAAACATATTATACACAGAAACCACTGCACGCCTTCAATGCATCAAAAGACATTCTTTTTAACTTTAAACTATACAAAACAAAGCATACCAATGCATAATGCAACAAAGTTTTTTCAAGATAGAAAAAAGAACACAAAGAGAGAAATGAATGAGAGACTCTAATACCATCATCGTCAAGAGAAGCCTCATCATCATCAACTGCTTTTACTGTTTCCATCCCTGTATAATCATTCTCCAGCAATTTAGAGACATAGGCGATGCCATCTCTCTCAGAAAAAAGAACTAATAGGCCAATTGGAAGATGATCTCACCAACCTCTCATCACTTAACAAAAAAGTTGCACCCTCTCCCCTTGCTTGAATATCGAATAAGTAAACTGACTTTTTCTTCCTCAAACGCCCCTAAAGCTTTCTCTATGGTCGACTTAGTAAACTACTTCTTCTACCGAATGAGAAAAGATTGAATGACTTGCCTCATTCTCTCAATCGATCCGAACTTCTTTTCTGTATTGCCTGATCATCATCCCCGTCGAGGAATATCTCTTTTCTTCTAGAGATCGCTGCCTTAAAGAAAAAAAACAATCTTCTTTAAATCAACGAAACATAAGTAAAACAACAAAAAGCTTTGATCTTCCCAATTAAAAACAAAGCCCCAATAACTAATATCTCTCTCAAATCAGCCAAACATCAATAAAAAAAAAAATTCAACCTTTTCATTTAAAAACAGTACCCAGTTCACTACTCTCTTATATAATAGTTCAAATAATTGGAAAAAAAAAATCCTTCAATAAAAAATCAGAAACCTGACATTTGTTATCATTGTTGGCAAGCGCTGACGCCATTTTTGAAGCAATCTTTGGAGTTCGCATTGACATTCTTTGAAACGGAATTGAAACATCATCTTTCATTAGCCTTCAAAAAATCCAAAAAAGAATCAAAATATAGTTGAAAATATAAACAGAAATGGAAAAAACACAAACTTTGGACGAAGACAAAGATATTAAAGAGAAAGAGAGTGAACCCAGGTGAAGGAAAGCAGGGGCTTTTGGATTCAATTTCTCTGGTCAAATTCTTTCGAGATGAGAGAGAATTGAATCCATTTTTACCAGATCAACAATTTCTCTCTCAACTGTCATGGACCTGTTGTTGTTAGCTTATAAGAGCAAAAAATAGGGGAGAGTCAGGTAGGCAAAGCGGAAAAGGAAAAAACGAAGGAAAACAAAACAATTAAATGAAACAATTGTTTCAATCATAAACAATGTTATATGAACAATATTTTCACATAACATTCCATTCGGAAGAGATCATATAACATACATTTTTGTAAACAATTAGTTGTCTCAAACAATCCCTAGCTCTCTACAATAACTCTTGGCTCAATCGGTTGTCTCAACGTCATGATCTCTGTGACGACCGACGAGTAAAAATAAGAAAGGCTGGTGAATTGTAAAGGTAAGGGATGACTGGTAGGGTTGCTTTTCTTGGTTTAGTTGAAGGTCGCTGAATGTAGAGTGTTGGGGGAAGGAAGGGGCGACGGCTAGGTTTAGGATTTTAGGAAAGTAGTAGAATGCAAAGTGCTAAGGGAGGGGGGGTTAGGATTTTAGGAAAGAAGTAGAAAATTTAGTATTTATAGTACATTGCTAAATTGTGAACCGGTTCGGTCTGGACCGGTTTATTCGATGTGAATATTGGCAGGAGAAGGGAGAAGAGGGGGCGGCAAGTCACCATAATCCAATGCAATTTGAAGTAGCAAATCACGCACCCCAGTCCACAGTGGATCTGGGTGTGCGTGAACAGTTGTTCTATAGTAAATAAACGATCTGTTTTAGCTTCTTTTATAATTTGTAATTAGTCTTTGATCATCAGCACAAGCTTTACTAATAATCTATACGAAGATAAACTCCCCAAGACTTAACATATATATATCCCCACTGATATATATATATATATATATATATATATATATATATATATATATATATATATATATATATCAGTGGGGAATATCTAGTATTTCACATAAGCTCAAAGTTTAATAATGAAGCTTCTCATTAGAAATTCAGAGATGTTAGAAAATCCAGATGGTGCAATCAGATTTTTATTATACTTTTGGGCATTTGGCCCCGCTTGTAATGAAAAAAGTGTTGGGGGAGAGGCCACTAGTGGTGGCTTCAAAATACTCAGTAGAGAATAAAACACATCATTTTATTTCAATAACACAATATTATAGGAGCTTAAACAATTTGTCAAAACTTTTTTTTTCTCTATTGTTTTTCTCTACCCCCCCCCTAATTCACCTTAACTAAGTTTTTTATTTATACATAAAATAAAACCTTGATAAAATAGATTTTTAAGTATGAATATAAATAATAAACGCGTGTGAAAACAGTTGATGATTGCAGTTGGTGGACTATCGATTGCTTTAATTGGTTGTCGTAATCAATGATTGTTGGTGGTTGCTTTTCTTGATCTTTGCAAATTGAAGAAGAAGAGAGTGGTTTAATCATGATGGATACCCTACTAATCCAAAACTCATAACTAATGATTGTATGATTTTTGGAGTTAATATTAAAAGAATTTTGTCCTCAAAACAAAATTTAGCATCAAACAAATTTATCATAATATATATCTTTCGTCGGTAAAAATCACAACATATATACAAAGAGGCATATTTATAATGAATATTACAACATATTATAAGAAATCAATAAAATGATATATTTTGACAAATAATTCAATACACCAATCTCTTTAATTTCTTTTGCAAATCTTATGAGTTAATTGTTCTAAACTAATATAAACTATATATTAGATGTAACTTAAATTTTTAGATTAAATATTTTTTTTACATGGTATTAAAATTTTATTAACCAACTGCTGGTTAATAAAACTTTAGCCTAAAAAGCACTGTGGCACTGTCTCCATGAAGAGAACTCAACTGCATTCCATTCAACTATGGGATCCGAAATTAAGCATATTAGAGAATATTAATTGTATGAACATGTTCATTATATACATGGCCCAAATTGATTTCTTCATTTTAGATTTTGGAGTAAAAATAAATGAAAGTCGAGGCAAACTTCAAAATCTTATTCAACATAACATGAACCATGATTAAACAAAGCAAGCTATATCTGAGCCATGCGCCTATAATGGAACAATGATGAGAGCCAAAAATCTGAAATCCGGCCTTGTTGATTGATCTGTATCGGGTTGATCACTCCTCGTAAGGTAGAGGAATCCTCAGGGTACCAGGGCCAGCAACCATGTCATCCCAAAGAAGATCAGAGAGTGCCATTGTCAGCTCTCCCACCTTCCCTGTTCCCACAAGAAAGAAAGAAAAAAGTCTGTAAGAATGTTGTAATAGTTTATCAAGGGTTTCTATAAACGAATGTTTTGAATAAAGAGCATCCAAAGTAAAAGCTGGTTGGCTGTGTTAAGCTGTGTTACCGTCTCCTATAGGTTGCTCATCCCACATGACAATTGGCAATATAGGAAGTGTGCTTCCTACATACATCATTTCAGCAGCCCCTTTGGCTTCCATCAGAGTAAGATTTCCAGTTTTTACACTTTTTAATCGCCCTTGCTCTATCAATTTAGGAGCTATCTGAAGAAGCCTCAATGCAGTGCACCCGCTAAGGATGTTGTCAAAAGGGGGCAGGATAAGCTCCTTATCTTGGCTTATGAAAGCCACATTCACATTTGGACCCTCTGCAACATAGCCTTTCTCGTCAATCCAGATGGAGGCAAATGCTCCCTGATCTTCAGCTTCCATTACTGATAGAACATTTGGGAGGTAGTTCACATTCTTCATTGTTGCGAACAAAGCTGACTTCATTGGGATTGTGGATGTTATCACCTTAACCCCTTCTCTGCGCTGAGAGAAGTCCTCGTCGATGACTACAGCATAGAATGCAGATGCTGGACAGCCTGCAGGGGAGAGCAAGAAGTTTCCAGGACCTGCACTTAGCCAATATCTCAAAGTTCCTTTCTTGCATTTAGATGCCGTAGCCATTTGAATAAGAATGCTTCGAAGAGATGAACAAGGGAAAGGAGAGGCTATCCTTGCTTTTGATGCTGATCTTAAAAATCGGTCTAAATGATCATCCAGCTGATACAGATGTCTGCATTAAACAAATTGTTTAATGATCATGTTAGATAATAATATAAATCATATTTTGAAATCTCACTTAATAGCTTAAGTTTTTAGGTGCAATGGTTCATTTATATGGTATCAGAGCCTTGTTGACTCAGCGGTCACGAGTTTGAATCTCACCACGTCCATTTTATTTGATAAAAATTAAGTACAGGGTAGTGTTAACCTTGTGCAAGTTTCAAACCCAAAAGACTTTCACTTGAGGGGTGTGTTAAAGAATAATATAAATCATATTTTAGGGTCTCATTTAATAGCTTAAACTTTTAGATGAGATGATTCTTTTATAGATCATAACCCCAAATGCATGCTCAGAAGGAGCAAATTAACGAGGAAGCATAATTTAGAATAGTCCTAGAATTGCAAGTTATTGCAGAGTGCAGTGTAAAGAATATATACTGAGGCATTATGCATACCCATCAAGAATGATAGCCGTATCAAACACACCATGCCCTCTGTGAACCATGTGATCATCCATGGGTATTACCATCATTGCTGGATCAAGAATAATTCCGCCATATACACTGGAATACATTGCTGGGTATGGTTGCCTTTTCACTGAACCCCACTTCTCATGCAGGCTTTCAAGCAACTGATCGATACAATAATTAAAATGAAAATTAAGGCGAGTTGAGTGAAATGGTAATAAATAGAAGACACTATTTAAAGCACTATGATCACTTGATAAGAGGACTTGAACATGTACTTTTTTCCCCTGAAATGGATCTTTCACAGGGAAAAGGTCAGACAGAATGCAGATTATCCACTCTTTTGTTCTGCAATTTGGGAAGATAAGAACTCAGGGACAAGCTAGGAGCATGAAAGCTACATGAACCCGGATGCTAATTATAGGAGCTCTTGGATTGCATTTGGAACTCTGTATAATCCGTAGGTAAATGACAAGTTACCTTCACTCTTGTTTTTCCCTTCTAAACACGTGCAATAGCTAATAAAACAAGATCCGTGAGCACATATTTAGATGGGGCTGAATTTTTTAGTCTGGAGCAATACTGTCTTCCACACTAGACCAGTTTGAGAGTTCACGCAAAAATCAACGAATGCCATATTTAGATCCTGATTTTTTTTCTCTTTTTTTTTATTTTTTTATTTCTAGATCAAAGGAACACCAAAGCATTTTAAATAATTAATACTCCATAATCATCTAAACATGGAACAAAGAAATGTTTTTGCTCTCAGAGAACATGCATTTATGCTACTTCATCCCTTCTTCAAAAAGAACACTAAAACGAAGGTGTCTATGCGATACTCCATGAAAAATAATTCAAACAGAAGGAAAAAATTTATTGCTAATTGTTAAGATCAACAAAAAAACACCAGGCTAGAAACAAACATACCCCAACATAAAATTACGATCAAAAGTGTATGTAAAATTAAATATGGGGTGTAGAGTTTTCAACCTCTGAGGATGATGAAAACACGCGAACCTTGAACTCACTTCCATTTTCAACCTCCGAGGAAGCCATCGCACCTTCAAAACAATCAAGAAAACACCGAATAAGCTAGCTCAAGAATTCATCGTAAAACACCAAATTGAAGGCCAGAATTATGAATACAAGAAATGAATAATGGAAGGAATTAAAGGAAGTTACCAGACTGATGTGCCGTGAAGAAGCAAAGAAGGCAGTGAAAAACAGGTGTCAACAAAAGCTGTTTGAAGAGATAGTCACTGAGAGACGATGTGAACCATGGTTATTGTGAATGCTGCAGTGGTGGTTAGTCTAAAATAAGGGTGTTGTGGTAGGTGGTGGGTAGAATCCATTTTTAACTTTTGCAGTTTGTCCTGTAATGTTCGGAGAGTGTACAAGGTGTCAAACAGAGAATCATGGCTCAGCTTTTGTTTTGTCTCGTTCGGAATCTTTTTTTGGATTGCTATCATGGTTTGTTAAAATCATTTTTGAAAAAATAAAAAAACAAATTTATTATATTTTATTATGTTTTTATAATAATTATGTCAAAAATAATTTTTTTTAAAATAAAAAAATATATTTTTAATATATTTTTAAATAAAAAATACTTTTAAAATCAACTTCAATCAAACTATCAAACAATTATTAAAATTCAGCTATGTAAGCATTGACACTATAAATGGTAGGTCCAAAATGATGCTACGTGCAAAGTTCTTATTCTTCTTGCTTAAGGAATGAATGTGTAGGTTACGGTGTTGCATCAAAATTGGAATAAGCAGACGAGCTCGAGCTTAAATGGCCGTCAACAGGCACACCACAGGCTATCTTTCTCTCTCCACAACAACAACTCTCTCTCTCCACACGACAACTCTCTCTCTCTCTCTCTCCACGGTCAGGGGTAGTTCCCGAAGAGCACCACCATCATCCCCCTTAGCTCTGGTAGCTTCTCATCCAAGCTAGAAGCTACGTCGTTACCTCCAGCGACAGAAATAAGCCCCGGCGTAGAAGTAGCAGCAGCGGCAGCTCCCGGAGAGCACCACCACATCCCCCCTTAGCTCTGGTAGCTTCTCATCCACGCTAGAAGCTCCGTCGTTACCTCCAGCGACAGAAGTAAGCCCCGGCATAGAAGCAACAGCGGCGGCAGCAAGCTTCCAACACTCCTCCCGGCCACCATTTTCGATGCCACCACTACAAGAATAACCACCTCAGTCTCCTCTACCCATCAGCATCGACCGTTGAGCCTGTCATCACTATCGCCCGGACGCTACTGTTCACATTTTAAGAAGACATGAACAGTGCAACGCACCGTTTCACCATATATATATATATATATGCATGCTAGACTTGGGTTAGACCTCCTCTTGGCCCAACCAAAGTCCAGCAAAGTTGGGCCTTTTGACCCAACTTGGTTGGGCCAACCCATTTAGTTAGATTAGGCCCAGCCCAATTTTTTTTTTAAAAATAAAAAAATATGTAGATAGAAATCAATCCTAATGAAAGGAAAAGGCACGTGACTTCGTTATACTCCACAACCCTGTTTTTTTTTTATTGATTATGAATCAGAAACTTGCAATTGGATTTGGCCTTGGAATTATATCACTACAACTCGATCGCAGATGTTGTTACTAATGATATTGTTATCAAATGTTGTTCCTCGATCAAATAGCAAGGGATCGCAGAGTCATTCACAAATTGATTTAGTTCGTGATGAAATTGCAAGTAGTTTGAGTGGAGAATAAAAACAAATATCTGTTTTTTTATGAATTATTGATTATATTTTATTGTTATGATTATTAATCTAGAAAATTCACAAAACAATATATATGTGTGTGTGTGTGTATCCTTTAAAGTAATTTTACAAGTTCATAGCAATATGAAAAACATAATAACCAAACACATGGAACTGCTTTTTATCAACCTCAAACTCAACCAAAGTTTTAACCAAATATTTCAATTTCAGTTATGAACCGCAACTAAAAGTGATTTTCATGAAATGTTTTTTTAAAACCTCAACCACAAAAACAATCACAATACCAAAAACACCCTAAGTCAAATATAGTCACATCAACACTAGATATGTTGGGAATGAGTTTACTCTTGCATGGATCAAAATAGAGTCGCGTGATTATTAATATAATAATCATTAAAAATTTACATGATTATTAATTTTAGGATTTATATGATTAGTTATATGCACAAGTTAGTCCGAACATCCATATTAATAAAAATAATAATAAAGAGATGAGAGGAAAAGGTGGGAGTTGATAAATTAAAATTAAATCGAACCTTTATATGGTTTTTAAATTGATTTCTTCATTTTTTTTCAATTTAATTACTTTGTCAGTTTTTTAACACCTGTAATGAAGTGGAACACTAAGTGTCTGTTTGAGAGTGTGGTTGAGATTGCTTTTAAAAGTATTTTTTGTTTAGAAATGCATAAAAATGATATTTTTAAAAAAATATATATTTTTGACATCAGCACATTAAAAAAATCTAAAAACACCACAGACATTTAATTTAAAATAAAAAATAAAAATATTTTTAAAAAAATTTAGCAGTGTCAAACACCATCTAAAAAGGGACAAAAATATGTATCAGAGTTTAATAATTTTGTTAGGCATCATTAATCAAACGGTGGATGACATAATAATCAACTTTAATTTGACTTTGGATCATTTTTTATTGATTCAAATTGTGATCTTCTCTTATGAGATATCAAAATAATTATAAGATTTAATATTTTATATAATAAAAATATTCTTCATTGTTTTACTTTGTTGTCGAAAATGTTATACATTCATTAGCGTTGATGACAATTTAACCTGAACATGCTAGATGCTAATATAGATAAAATTTATATAGTTATCATATTAGATAGATAATAAATAAATTATAAATATGTGTCAAATTTAAATTTGAACTTGATATCTATTAGGGGGTGAATATTTTTGGTTTCGTTCGGTTTTTATAAAAAAAACAACCAAACCAAAAAAAATCAAATAAAAAATCATAATTGAACCAGACCCTGTTTAAACCAGCCGGTTTTTGTCCGTTAAGTTTTTGAACTAAAAAATCAAAAAATAATTTTGGTTTTTTTAGACTTTTTTTTTTACTTTAACAAAGTTTTCTCTTCTTCTATTTAACCAAAAATAGAAACAAACAAAATTTTTGAACTGAATTGAAAGAATAAAAAAAATTATAACATATTTTTTTAATTTAAACTGGTTTCAGTTTGGTTTCAGTTTACTAGTTTGTTTTAAAAAATCAGAAACAAAAAACAAAAGTGGACCAATTTTTTTAAAAAAAATTCTAATAATTTTTTTTATCAGTTATTTTTTATTTATTTAATCGCCTTTTGTTATGTCAAGTTTGGCGCTATAATATGCATGCTATTTTTTTATGGGGCTAAAAACAAAATGTGGACGATTTCAATGCCGTTTTTCACGATGAACGCCTAACATTCCCACAAGAACGGCCATTGAAAGCCTTCAAGTATCTAGAGAACGCACAGAATAGTTTGGTTTTTTAATCATCTCATAAAATTAGAATTGTTCTTCTTCCTTGGAATTTTCTGAGTCAATGACCAGTCACAATTACTGACATGGAATGAGATTTTGTTACAAACCTTCTCGTTGTCGAACAAAACATGAACAAGGCCACTGATAGATTATTTTTTATAAACAACGTAGTCTTCATGACTAGAAGCTTAGCTGGGGATCTGTAAGAATATGGTCATCTAACTTTACGACAGCTTCACCTTGAAATGGAACCTATAAATTGCAGGCAAATGTCGTATTATTTGGTTGCGTTTGAAAGCTAGTAATCATTCAAACTGTTTGCTATGCCTTAGACAGAACGATTTCACTCTCCCTAAGGCTTCTTCTAGGGCTACTGGATCAGCGGCAAAAGTGATACGGAGCCAATTCTTTAGCCCCACAGCAGTTCCTGCAAAAGAAACATATTTCTTGATTATCAATGGCTGTTTGTTACCCTCAAAAAACTGGGAAAACAAAATGGCTGGCTCATCAAGCTTTCTATGATTTTGTCTATGAATTTTTTGTCATTTGCAGCTCGGTTAATGCAATGATATATATCACGACACAAACATCAACGTGGAAGCAGGTCAAGCTCAGTTTCTGGCAGGACTGCTGGTTTTTAAACCACATAAATTGCAAACTATTCTTGATAAAAGAGAGGTTTGGAGAAGGATTATCAGCACAGGCTATAACAATCTGCTTGTTTAAGTTGCCAAACACCTACCTGTTCAGCAATTCCTTCTTGCCTGATAAAATCTTTTTCAGGAAATAGAAGATTCTGGACAGAATTTGACTGTTCTTATGACTATTTTTATTAAGATCCGAGCCATTAAGATGTAATTTATATGTTTAATTGTTCACTTTTTACCTGGAAGAATGATGACAAGTTCCTCTCTGGCCAGTTTGAAGCAGAAGTCAATATCGTCACTGATATCTTCTAGTAGTGAAAGATTTAGTTTCATCTGCATTTCGTAACCAGTTTGATTAGTGTGTCTCCATTTATATTTCCACTCATTGGAATACATTTAGAGTTGCAAATTCTGCTCTTTCCTTACCATCATAGCCATTGATCCCTCTGGCTTGTATGGGCAAGATATGCAAGGGATCTCCTTCAACCTATCGAAACATATATCTGAGGACTCCTTCAGTATGTTGATAGTTTTCTTGAAGAAAACCTCATCAGTTAGCTCAAGAATTCCAGGAACTGCTGCCTGACAAACCAGAACATTATTGACAAGAAAACAAGATTAGCAGACTACTCTTGCTATATCTTAAATTTGTTTGCAGATTGACAATTTTCACTCTGGAAGTGATTCAATCATTTCTAAGATTAGCTGTAGTCAAGAAATGTAGCTAAATGTCCCTCCACGCCTACTTGACCTCCTTTCTCATGAATTTAAAATTATAAATGATTTTTATGTCTTTTCAATTGCTTTCCAACAAATCAAAGTGAAAGCTAGAAGAATCTTCATATTTAAAGCTTTCAACAGCAGAAACTGCAGATTTCATCATTCATATGCACTCAAGCCAAAATTAAACCTATCCAGAAGTTGAGGGGAAAACAATTCTTGAGAAGATTGGGAGTAGTATTCAGTCACGCGTTCCAATGTACTAACCTGGATGAAGGTTGCAGGACCTCCCAAAATGTCGAAGTACTTCTTAATACGTTCAACAACCTGAAAGGAAAGAATGTTTAGCAACTTTGGCCGTGTAAAATTCAAGTCATGATACATTCCAAATATTCAAGCATGATGTGAAAATCCCACGATGAGCCAGGCAATATTTTTACATTACAAAAGTTCTGTACACTGCTATAAACAAAGATATCCAGATCAAGCACGTAAAAACTAAATATTTGCTGACTGAGAAAATGTTAATAGAGGGAGAGATAATGCAATTGAAGTTTTCTACGCTTGAAGTTGTCAAGCACTCGAAAAGCAGCATCAAATCTCTTTGGGAGAGACAACTCTTGCCAAAGCAAACACTTGTAGGCAACGGAATCCAAGCACTAGTACAGCAATGCTATGCAAATGCACAGAAATAAAGGAGATCAGATCAGGGATTCAACCTTGGGATTTCTAAACATGCCAGATGGATCACTTGTCACAAACCAACCAAGTCTCCATCCAGGCACAATCCACCTCTTTGAAAGAGAACCAAGGGTAAGAACAGGAACAATGGATCCAAAAACTCCCATTGGCACAAACGGATTACGACCAAACACAAGGTGTCCATACACTTCATCAGCAATAACAAGAACTTTGAGCTTTTCAGCAGTTTCTGCAATCTAAATCCAATACACAAGCAAACAAGACATTACATCAGATTAAAATCTTGATCTTTTGGTGGTATCCACTGCAAGATGCTTCAGCTTGAATCAAAATACTTGACTGATAACCTTTTTCAAATGCTGGTAAGAGTATACATTGCCGCAAGGATTCCCAGGATTTATAATAACTACTGCGACAGTGTTCTGATCTGCAAGGGCTTCAATAGTATCAAGATCAACCTCCCAGCCTTTTTCTGGGAGAAGATCAAAATGCCGAACTTCAAGATGCCTAAAAGCAGCACAAAGTTCATAAATCGGGAAGCCTGGCCTCGGGAGCAGGATATTTGCACCGGGGCGAGCAAGCATCGCCAATGCAACATCAATAGCTTGAGTGCAACCGGATGTTATAAAAACATCATCAGATGATAACTTGTAAGGAAGATCACGAGATAGGTGTTCAGCAATCGCCCTACAGAAGAGTAAGCATATTGTAATCAAGTGGAAACTGATAAAATCTATCTATGGTTGCTTTCAGACTCTCAAAGTTGAACGTGGATGCTCATATGTTAGTAATTTCAGACGCTTTCTACTGCAACCAAGTAAGAATAAACAGGCTAAACATAATTTAAATTGGTTCTTTTAGATTGCTTTAGTGTCTGTGTTGTGGAGCTTTTTCATTTCTTCAAACTGGAAGAAAAGGAAAACATTTAAAGCCAAGACAATCAATATCAAGTGACTAGTTGTAGATTATTTCAACAGAAACTGTAGCAGAAATGTAATTAGTACTAAATGAATCAAGCCCAGATAGTATTTCAGGATTATTTTCAGCTGCAACAGCAAAAGAAATTAAGCTAATTAAAGATAACCAATCATTCCTTTTCATTAATTTCATTTGAAAGCGTTAGAATAAAAAAAAATGAAACAAGTCAGGGAGGAAGCCACCATAGGTCTAACAATTGTAAGCAAAAGGAATTACAGCTTTAATAAATTATTTCTACAAGTAAGAAGCAGAACCAGTTATTTCTTGCCAGGCAAATTCATAAAACTCATCAAATACACGCAAGCAATGAAGATTGGTCTCCAGAATTAAAGTTCATTTAACAATCAATCCACAAAAACCAGATTTTACAAAATAATAATATACCAATAGACAACATGCTACTCATTCCTAGTGAAAGAAGGAAAAGGGATGGAACTTGAATCTATTTCATCCCACATCAGGGAACCAGAAGTAGCCACAGTAATTAAAATTAAATTGGCTAGCACTCTACAAATCCAGAAATTAACAAGGAAAAACTCCATATCATGAATAGCATGCAACAAATACATTCAATTGAAAAGCCAAAAAATAAAATGAATGGAAATTAATGAATTGCCTTCTTGTTTGAGGAAGGCCTACAGTAGGTGCATAACCATTGAACTTGCCAGATTGAAGAGCATCAACAACAGCTTCTGGAGCAACATGTGTGGTGTGAAAGCAAGAATGAGCAGTTGGGTCGCCCATGCCTAGTGAAATCACACTCCTGCTATGATTATTCTCATCAATGCTTTCCATTAGCAGACTTAAAATTCCTTTGATGGTAATGTTTTTAGGTGTATCCATTTCATAACCATTCACCGTCCCATTCTCCATGCTCTAAATTTATTTTTCAGGCCCCTGTTCTTGCCTCTTTTGTGGACTAGAAACTGGGTTTCCGGCTCTCTTTAATTTACACACCTGTGAAACGAGAGAGAGTGAGTTTGAAGATAGAACGAGTAGTTTGGTGAAGGTGATGCCTAAAACCACACGTTGAAGTGGCTTCCTGAACCAGCCTGTCTTTGCATGAGAACAAATTTGGCAGCTGGTCTGGACAGACCTCTGATACAGAGCCAAGAAAACATGAAACAAAATCTCAACTAGCCAAGATTCTACGGCTCGCTGCTTCAAGATGTGTCGCAGATGGGATGGCCGTCTAGCTGGGGGAGTTATAAATAATGTTTAATTAATCAGTTTCTGGATGAATTTATCTTAATAATGTCGTAGTTAATCCATAGCAATGTTTTTAAAATCCTGTTGTCCTGACCGTTGTGTGATTCGAGACAAAACCTATCATATTCGAGCTAGATGTACAAATAGAAACTTTTAGGTGCACAGTTAAAATTGCAATTTTACGAAAAAAGAGGGTCGAAATAATTAAAATTGCAATATTACGTACGAAAAAAGAGGGTCGAAATAAACTTAATTTGCAATTACATCCTATAATATGGTATGAGATATCGACTGTCGGTATTTCTTGACGGGCATTGCTATTGTGAACTAATACTATTATGTAGGAAATTCTTATCATGCTCGTGGTTTTAGCTTTAAGAATCCTGAATTTAATTTGAAAGGTGGAACTATTTTCAAAATGTAACTTATAATTAGAAGAAAATATATATTTATTTAAAAATACTACTGGCTGTAGAATTTTGAAAGAAAAATAAAGTAATTTTGAAATATTCATGTGGGTTTACTATTTTATAAGAACAAAAAATATATGAAAACAAAAAAGAAAACAAAAACTACGAAATGACACAAACTGCTCCATCTTTCATTTTCTTCAAAGTGGAGGAGAAGTCAAAGTAAAATCCAATGGCTAACTTAGTAGCACAAGTTTATACCTAAAAAAATTTATTGTTCTCGAAATTTTAGGTTCGAGTTATATAATTACTAATATAATAATTATTAAAAATTTACATGATTATTAATTTTATGATTTATAATTTCAGGATTTATGAAATTAATTGAGGTACGTACCAGTTGATAACACATTAATAAAAAAAACAAATGGTTGTGTAGCACGAAACTTCTTTTTTTTCATTTTCTTTCATTCTTTTTCATGTCCTTTTCCTTTGTGTTTTTCAATGAAAAGAAAATTAAGCAACGGATGAGCGTGGGTTTGGGTGAAGCCACAACGTCTATTGTTGTCTTCGCATGCATCCCTACATTAAGCCTTTAGTATTTTTATTTAATATAGCTATCGTGAAAGTAAATGTGGACAAGAAAAGAAAGGAAAATATGCATTGTGGTTGGAATCCATCCCCGTCAACAATAAAGATAATAGTACTTTTTTACCAAATAAGAGAAAAGAATAAATATTTTCAAATAATAAAATTATTTGTAACATAAATATATGAAAATGATAAAACATAATTTAAAATAAAAAATATATATATTTAAAATACAGTTCCGAAGAAAGCTTGCATTGATGGTGATTGGACTGGATAAGACAGCCTAACGCGTTTGGTCCAATCTCAGAATACGGCAAATTACCGGGGCAGGATAGTGATACGAAATAGAGTCGTCTCCGATTTGAAGACGGAACGGCGATTTTGACCATCGCCGACAGCTTTTAATGAAGATGGAGGGCTATTTTGGAGTGGCGTGTGATAGGCGCTCCCAAGACTCTGATGATATTATGTATTGTAATTTGTAAGGAATGGTTTGACTCTTATTTGGTACCCACCGGCCACCACAAGCTCTCTACGGTGAACGATTTTTGTGCCTCTTGATGTTAGTGCACGTTGGGCCACTCTTGTTTTCGAAAACAAAATTGCATCAACGTCGTTATTTCATAGTGTGAGGGGTGGGAAAAAGGGTGTATATACCTAATACAATAATATAAATTATATTTTGGGTTTTATTTAATAGTTTAGGTTCTTAAATAAAATAATTATTTAATATAGTATTAGAATTTTATTGATCAAGTGGTTACGGGTTTGAATCTTGAAACTCTAATTCGATTTGATAAAAAATAAATATGAAATAGTATATGATAAGAATTGAACAAAAGATAATATGGACTTGTACAAGTTTTAAACTCAACTCAACGTACTTTCATTTAAAAAGATGTGTTAGAGAATAATATAAATCATAATTTTTAAACAAGATTGTTTCTTGAAATTTATAATTCAGAGCACTTCTAAGATGGTTAAAATCTTTGTCAGAAAAGCAGGCATTGGATTCTCTGAAAAACTCTAATTATAAATTCTCCAAACACATTCGGAGCTTTTAAGTTATGGAAAAGTTTTTTTTTTATTTTACTCCATGATTGCACATTAACCCAGAAATGCATGAAAAACAAGATCCTAGAGCTTTCATAAATTGTTGAACTCCATGTTTTTTCAATCATTGCTGCCATGCAGAGCTCCTGTCGAACTTTCCTAGCACTGCCTTTATGAACTCAACTTAAATCTAAGAAAAAAAAACCTGTAAATAGGATAATGGAGATCAGAACATACCGGCGCGGACTTGATTTGTAAGATTGAGATCCCTTCTTTGGATCACTGAAGAACTCCTCAACTCGAGCAAAGTTTTAGCCAATGAGATGATCTCTTGGTGTTGTTCTTAATTCTCCAAGATAGAAGCCAATTATATGCTACGTCGATCGTGCATCTTATCATGCATGGCGTCGCTTTGTATTCTCTCTCTAGACGATAGGTCTGATGAATCATTCAGCTCTATTTTTAATGTATTTCAATGCTTATTGAAGATTACTGGTGGCGGAGAGTACGAGTTTTACACGTCTGTCTAACTTTGACAGCTCAATCAGATCACGTCGAGATCCATTGTCCAGAAAATATGGAATCACTGGAGTATATATGATGATCAGAAGGCCCACATTTGATTAAAATCTGATGGGGAAGAGCACAGTCTTGGACGGATTGATGTGATTTTTCTTTTTATTATCATTATATTGCCAAAATTGAAAATCTCACGGTTCTAAAATTAATAATTATATAAATATTATATTAGTAATTATAAAATTCAAATTTGAAAATACAGCAGAAGTAAACTGTTTAAACTCAAACTCTTATCAGTAATCCAACAACATGGTTGGATTGATGTGATTTGGATCTACGAAGATGTGGCGTCTTGAGCTTACTCTAAAAGGACATCGACAGATGTATGCAATGCTTGATTTAAAAGAGCTAATATGACTTGAAAAATCTCTGTAGATGCGTACGATGAACGTTTAACGGCGCATGGAAATCTTTTTATATAATTTATTTGTAATTTTCATAATATTTATTAGCGTGAATTGTTGGGTTTTTGCAATAATTTTCTTATTATCATAATAATTTCAGATGAGAGACAATTTGGTATTTATTAAGATATAAAATAAAATCTAATAAACAATTATGTACACAATAAAAAAACAGCAATACCCTTAAAGTCAAAAGATTTAAGCATGAGGTGTTAAATTTATTTATTTATTTCATTTTTTAATTTTTTAATACAATATATTTATGATAACTAATGGGGGTCCAGTTTGGTCTTGGTGAGCTCTTCTTCTTCTTCTTCTCCGCTAAATATTAAAGATTGGTTCTTTTGGTTTTTCAATTTTAATGTGTATTCTTTTTATTTTTAATTTTTCTATCTTAGATTTTTTGTTCAGATCTTAATTTTTTTCCTTGGTTTTTTTTGTAAAAGTTTTAGTAGTTTTTAGTTTCATTCTTCAATTCAAATTTAGTCCTCGTTATTTTGAATTCTATTTTTTTCTTGATCCTTTTGTAAAAGTTATTGTCTTATTTCTTTTTTAACAATATAATCATAACATTGTTTTAATTTTTTGTGTCAATTTTAATCCTTATTTTTATAATCTTTTCCATCCTTTTATTAAATTCCCTTCAAAGGCCTCCTTCAAGATTTTTTGTATTCTTATTTCCTGAGCACGCATGGTAAGATCTAATGAGCTGCAATTTCACACCTGCTCCAATTCATCTAGTAGTCAACTCTTTCAGCTAAAACCTCTTCCTAAATCCCTTGGTAACAATGCTTTGCCTAGACCACCCACTGTTTCACATTTTAACGGAGGTGTGATAAGACAGCCTAAGATGCCATTTGGCTTCACGGTTCAGCCTATATTTGTGGTGAACCGTGGAGCCAAACGTACAAGTTACCAAACAGGATTAAAGTTTTTGGCGCAGCTGCGCTATAAATAATTAACACACGCTGCATGCTGCATTAACACCAACCTCACTACCTTGACCAAGGGATCGGAAGGCCATGAAACATAGACAATCGTCGAAAGGAGGAGGAGGAGGAGGTTGTGGGGGCCTGTCTATCACTACAAAAAAAGGGTCTCTTTGCAACGGCGCGAGCCGTTGCAAATTATAAAGAAAGCCGTTGCTAATTAATATTAGCAACGGCACTTGCAACCGACTCTATCCGTTAGAAACAAGTCACCGCAAATTTTGCTTGCAACGGATTACACGTTGCAAAATAATTTACAACGGCTAATCCGTTGCAAATTCTCCCGTTGCAAATACACATTTTGCAACGGCTGGTCTGTTGCCGTTGCAACGGCAGCGAATATTATTTAAATATTTATATTTTTAAATTCTATTTTTAATATATTTTAATTTTAATTAATTACAACTAAATCTTTGAAAAGCACTAGCAAATATTGAAATATTATTAATATTGAAAATAACATAAATATGGTGGAAATAAAAATTATTATAAATTAAAATTCTTAATACAATGGAGAATCCAACACATACTGGGCTGATATTATCATCAAATTCTCACATAATCCGCAGGGTGCACGAAACATAAAACTTCAATTCCTTGGCAAATAAAAAGCAAACTGATATGGTGGCATGTACATAGTCGTGCTGTGTTGGATATTACACAAGTGAAAAGGCTGTATAGATCATCCTCGTCAGCAACAGCAGTTTCTGAAGCAAAAGGATCTGTAGCTCCTCCAGCTGCGGCATTCTCAGGACGGTCTGGAAACCGGAACTCGGTACCAAATCCACGAGATTGCTGTAAGGTCTGGGCAAAAGATTGGTATTTCCTTATGTCTGCATCACTGACACTTCGTCGTGCGATTAAAACATGAGCCTAGTTGTTTGCCTGAGTCAAGAGAGATTCCATTAATGAAAGTATACATGACTACAGTAAAATCAATTGATCAAAGCTGCAAGCGAAATATCATATCACAGGGATTCATATTAACATTGAATTAAACAAGTCTTAAATGATGAGATACAATAATTGAAGGAGCTAATGCTTTGCTCTTCTTCGAAATCCACTAAATCACCATCCATGCTCTCCTCTCAATCTTCCATTTCATCCAAATAATCATCTTTCAAGGCAAAATGTGCTTCTTTAGATTTCGATCCTTATAAGGTTTGAGAATTTGATGCCTTTGCAGTTGTTCTCAATTTTGTTTACCGTGTGGTTCTCACTTCTCCAGCTTCAGATGCTCTAGCCATGTCAAATTGTCATCATCTAACACCAATTCATCTTCTGCTTCTGAAGCGTCAGCACCTATAATTTTTAGTATCTCTAAAGAGATAGAACTAACATCCCTAAAAATGGTGACTTACATTTTCTGTCAAAACTTGAAGCATTTGCATTTTGTTTTAGATTTAGTTCTTCTTCCAGGCTATCGGTAAGCTGTTTAACATTATTGTGTCTTTCCAATATCTTTGTGCCACTTTCTGTGATTCTAATATTCTTTGTTTATGCAATCTAAGGCATATATTTGTTTTGACAACAGTTGTCCAATGTTCAAATATTAACCTTTTGTATTTATCGTTTTCCTTCCTTTTTTCTATTTTGCTGTGATTTGCTTTGGCTACAATCGTGCAATTCTCAGAACTTGACTCAGGCAAACAACTGGGCTCATGCGTCAACATAAACATTTTTTAAAGAAATAAAAGCAAAATTTCAGGAAGGCCAATCAGAATGAGAAACAAATTGTTAAAATAACCACAAATATTAAAACATGTAAAAAGACTCTACTTCACACGCTTCAGTGCAGTACATGCTCACAAATCAATTAGATAAAATAAGAATAGAACTTCAAAGCAGGTGTGTTCGTTCAACTTAAGGATGGAAAATAAATATTGTAATGCACAAAAAAAAAATACTCCTATCGTAAATCATACCTTCCGGATTTCTATTAATCGGAATTTTCGAATAGGGTACGTATAAATATGAAAAAGCCTACAAAAATTCAATAAACTAATTAGCTCAAAGTCATCATAAAAAAAATCAATCCAAAAGGCTTAAACTTTTACACAATAGTCAAATTCAAAATCCTTAATTTTTGCCTGTTTCAGAAGTTAATTACCAAATTAATTACAGGAAAAGTAATTAATAAAATCTTACGCGATGAACATGCAAACAAGTTTTCTGACCAGCAGGTGTAGAGCCATAAACCCTAATTACTGGAACTTCATTCACTCTTCCACCTTCAAAATTGCATACAAATAAAAAAATCAGAAACCCTAGGCCTCTGAAATTAACAGAACGACAAATCGTTTTGGTGTGCAAGAAACAGAAAATCAAAGGAGAAACTGAAACAAGCTGGCCTGTTCATAAAATGCAAGAAATGAAATGCGAGCAACATGGAAATATTGACCGTACCATGCACCAGAGGAAGCAGATCTTCGTTGTGGTGGTGATGGGTCTGTTGGGTCACTGAAGCTCGACGCCGGCGAGGTGGAGATCGGGAACAAGAGATGGAGATCAGCTAGCTGTGTTTGTTTTGATTTCGTGATCTGATAATGAGCATAAATGAGGCAGACGAACGAGAGAGGAAGAGATGAATCGAGAGGAGTGAGGGGGCGGCCAAGAGGAGAAGATAAGAATGGGGGTAGTGTAGTAGCTAGGGTTTTTTTAATTTTAACTTGGAACGGACGGGTGGGTCTAAAATAATTAATTATATTAACTATTAATTATTATAATAATAATTAATTAATAATAATAATAATTAATAATTATTATTATAATTAATTATATTAATTATTATTATAGTATTATACTTATTATTATTATAATAATAGTTAACATAAAAAAATAGGAGTATTAATTTGTAATTAATTTGATTAAATTATTTGTAATGGAATGTATTTTAATTAATTATGTTTGAACTTATTGGTTATTTATTAATGTGTTCATTTTATTTTCTTAAGTTTTTCTAGCACTCAAAGACAATAAGTAACATTAATTAACTTTAAATACAACAACCATAAAAAAAAAAACATACAATAAGTAACTTAAATTTCAAATTTCAAATATTGCGGATCTTTTAATTATATTTCAATTTATTTTTTTAATTTAAACATGATTAAAAACTAAGAGTTAACATAGGAGGTGTCACGGTGATTTCACATACTATTGCACGGTAAAATAACTCTTTTACCCATGATAAGACAAAATGAAAGAGTTGAATGTAGGGGTGCTATGTTAATTTATCATTTTTTATTATTCTTTTCTGCGAATACTATGTACGCATCTGACACGCCCGCCGACAATATTCGACCTGACGCACACCTTATTTTTGTCTATATTTATATATGTGTGCTCTTAGTTTTGATTTTTAATTTTTATTATTTTCTTATTTGTTAAGGTGGTAACTTTTTGAAAAATTTTATTCTTAGATTTTAGTTTGTGTTTATGATCATTTGAAAATTGATATTTCTTATATTTTTCTCTTTGTTCTTTCTTTTAGTTTTTTTTTTTATTTTCAAGTCAAATAATTTTTTTCCAGCTAATATTTTTTTTTCATTGATTTTGTTTGCTCTTTTGTTATAGTTTTTAGGCTTTTTTATTCTTTGATTTAATTTTGTTTTTTTTTTTCATTATTGATGCAATAATAATAATAATAATAATAATAGTTTTAGTTTTAATTACTTTTCATTTGCAACGGATTCGCCGTTGCAAATTTAATTTGCAACGAACAATTTTGCAACGGATAATCCGTTGCAAAATTGTCCGTTGCAAATTAAATTTGCAACGACGAATCCGTTGCAAACCATGTTTTTTTTTTCTTTTTCTGGAATTGGTTTAGCAACGGATTATCCGTTGCAAATTTAATTTGCAACGGACAATTTTGCAACGGATTATCCGTTGCAACATCCGTTGCAAAATTGTCCGTTGCAAATTAAATTTGCAACGGAGAATCCGTTCCAAGCCATGTTTTTTTTTTTTTTTTTCTGGAATTGGTTTAGCAACGGATTTGTCGTTGCAAATTACATTTGCAACGAACAACTTTGCAACGGATTTTTGCCGTTGCAAAAATCCGTTGCAAACACACCCCTTTTCTAGTATTGTATGTGTGCTGGCTGGGCTGTCTGTGGGGGAGAGAAGGGGGACTGTGGGGGTTGTCTGTCTATCTGTGTGTGCTAGCTGGGTTGTCTGTGGGGGGTGGGGGGCTGGCTATCTGGGTTGTCTGTGGGGGGTGGGGGGTGGGGGGCTGGCTATCTACAATGGAGTATGTGAATGCTGGGGGTTGGTTGAAGGTGACGGTGGCGTAGAGGAGAGAATGAGAGCTGAGGGGATATATATATATATTGAAAATGATGTAATTATATCAAAAATATTTGTTTTTTTTATTAAAATATATCTAAACAAGAGAGTAAAACATTATATATAAAATTAATAATTATATTGTTGGAGGGTTTTTTAAAGCAATTATTTAATTATATAACTTTTATATATGTGTGTGTTCTTTAAAGTAATTTCAAAAGTTGACAGCAATATGAAAAACATAGTAACAAAACACACGAAATTGTTTTTCATTAAATTCAAACTCAACCACAGTTATAACCAAACACTAAAATTTCAGTTACAAACCGCAGCTAAAAGCACTTTTCATGAAACTATTTTTTTTCAACCTCAACCACAACCACAACCACTCAGTCATACAGGCTCTAAGGCGTTTAGGCCAATCTCATAATACGGCAAATTACGAGGGCAGTCTTATGATACCAAATAGAGTCGTCTCTAATTAAGGATGAGTTTGGTATTGCGGTTACTATTGTGGTTGACGTTTAAAAAAAAGTTTTATTAAAAGTACTTTTAGTTGCGGTTCATAACTGAAATTGAAGTGTTTGGTTCAAACTATGACTGAGTTAAAGTTTAATGAAAAACAGTTTCGTAAGTTAGGTTACCATGCATTTAATATTACTCAAAAAACTGAGTTAATTTGTTTTTCATTTAATTACAAAGGTGTTTTGAACTATATATTAATAAAAACACAATTTTTTTGCCATGTCTTTCATATTAATTTGATAAATTTAAATATTTTAATAATTTTTAGTATTTAATATATGATTTAAATCTAAAAAATAAAAAATAACAATAATCTTTTTTTAATTACAAAAATAAATAATAAATCACTATTAATAAGTAAATATTAATTCAATTCAAAATACACGTGCTCAGATTGTAAAATATCTATTTTATGTTATTATAAAATATTTACTCATGTTATTTTTTTATATTTTGAAATAATTAAAAAAAAACTTTTAAAAAATTATTATTATTTTAATTAATCAACTTTAAGTAAAGAATCATATAATCTGCCGATGAAATTATCTACACAATACTACACGCCGATGTTGTTCTTAAAATAAAATATTTAAAAAAATGTAAAGAAACAAAACAGAGGCAGTGTTATAGCAAACACAGCTGCTAAAATATGTACGAAATCACTCTCTCTTTCCTCTCTTGTATGTTGCTATACAAACAATGAAAAACAACTATTATTTATGAGACCCATACAATGTTTTTAGTTTAAAACCTAAACCAAACACTAAATTGCTAGCTTTTTCCAAAGATCGATTATACCACAAAAACAAACACCCATTTAAAAAAAGGAACGGCGATTTCGATCATCGCCAGGTTTTAATGAAGATGGAGGACTATTTTGGAGTGGCATGTGAAAGGTGCTCCCACAACTCTGATGATATTATGTATTGTAAGGAATGATTTGTCTATTATTTGGTACCCACCACGTCCTCCCTACGGTGAATGATTTTTGTGCCTCTTGATGTTAGTGCACGTTGGGCCACTCTCATTTTCGAGAAAAAAAATTGTTTCAACGTGGTTATTACAACGGGTGAGGGGTAGGAAAAATGGTGTATACCAAGGTTATTTTGAAGGTTATCAAAATAGCGATATGGAAGCTAATTCTAAAACTCAGATCGTGAAATTGTACCTGAAATTTTTTCTATACAAAAATTGTAAAATCACAACTAAAATCGTGTAGGTAGAAAAATTATAAAATCATAAGTAAAATATTTTCTAATACAATATAACATAATTATAACCATAAAATTTAAATAGTTAAGGTTTATACATGATTAAAAATAACATAAAAATACATTATAAAATAATTATGTCCATAGAATTTTATTAGGTAAAAACTAATAAATTTAAAACAAAGATTCTGTTGGTGTTCTATGTAAACTAAAATCAGTCTCATTATCATCATCTTCCTCGTTATTTCTAATACATTCATCAAAAGCATTGTTATTAAAAGGATTATTAGTACTACTACTGGTATCAACACCGATATTACTAGTATTAGCTCCAACTCCAACAAATAATTTCAACATAAACACATGAAAATAATCTAAAAACATCAAAATTAAAAAAATAATTTAGAATAAAAAATAAAAATAAAAAATATTTTTTTCAAAAATTTCAAGTATAAATTTTAAGGTCAATATTTAAATTAATACATGATAATCAAGAATTTTTTTCTAATAAATAGTCTGTGTAATGGTTTTTTTAATTTGTTTTTTTATTGAGAGAGAGAGAGCATTAAGAAAATCAATACACACTGATTTTCTTAATTTGTTTTTTTATTGAGAGAGCGGGGGGCGGGGGGGGGGGGGGGGGAGGCTAGGCCTAGCTTGCAGATATAAGCGGGGGCTATGCCTTAGCTTTGCAGAATAGAAGGCAAAAAAGCCTGGGGGTGACTTTGCAAATAAAAAATTTTGAATTGTAAAATTGGATTGATCCGGACCGATTTTGATATTTTTTTCCGAGTTTAATGGGAACTGATTTTTCAACCTGATTTAACAGGTTTTGTTGAGTTTGCGAGTCAACTCGCGAGTTTAACAACCATAGTGTATATATCTAATATAATAATATAAATTATATTTGAGGTTTTATTTAATAGTTTAAATTTTTAAATAAAATGGTTATTTAATATAGTATCAAAGATTTATTGATCAAGTAATCACGAGTTCTAATCTCACAACTCTAATTCTATTTGATAAAAATTAAACACAAGATAGTATGAGCTTACACAAGTTTCAAACCTAAAATATTTTCACTTGAAAGGATGTGTTAGAGAATAATATAAATCATATCTTAATAATTTATAACAATATGATCATTATTCTACCACCCATAATCATAGTAACATTAGGATTCTTGTAATCCTATCAATATTAATCTCTCCATGATAATCATGGTTTATTTCATATTGTTTTTAGGATAATAAAATTACAATGTATATAGGCAACCAAGAATGACCGCAAAAACCAAAGGAATTAATATCAAATAAAAAATTTAAAGAATAAGGACCGAAATGAAAAATAAAATATATAATTAATTTCAATTAAAGGACGAAATTGAAAGAAATAAAAACCTTGGGATAGAAACAAATAAATGTATTTTAAAAACAAATTGCAGTGTAATTTTATTTAAAAAAAATAAAAGAATATGGATTGAAATGAAAAATAGCATAGATGAATAATTTCAATTGGATGACATAATTAAAAAAAATAAAAATAAATATATATAATTACTTCCAATCGAATGAAAAAATAGAAACAAATAAAGACCTTGGGATGAATACAAATAAAGGTATTTTTAAAACAAAATTGCAGTGTAATTTTGTTTAAAAAAAAGGAACGAAATGAAAAGTAGCGTATTTCAATTGGAAGACACAATTAAAACAAATCAAAACAAAATATATAATTAATTTCAATCAAAGGACAAAATTCAAACAAATAAATAAAGGCATTTAAAAAACAATTGCAGTTGAATTTATTTTTTTTTAAATAAAATAATAAGGATCGAAATGAAAAGTAGCATTTATGACAAATTTCAATTGGAGGACACAATTAAAACAAATTAGAACTTGCATCTCAAAATAATTAAAAGAACAAAAAGCAAACCAAAAATCAAAATGATTAAGGCCCCGTTTGTTTGCTGGAAAGTAGTTTTCTTTTGGAAAGTGAATTCCGGGGAAAGTAAATTCCGGGAAAGTATTTTCCGATGTTTGGTAGTATAATGGAAAATAAGTTGGAAAACAGTTTCCAGTGTTTGGTTATGTCATGGAAAATGAGTTGGAAAAATAACTTATTAATGTTTTATTTTTCTCCAGTTTATTAAAATAATGAGGAACAAATCTTACAAATTAAAAAGTTGAATGAGAATGAAATTGAAAAAAAATATAATTTCATAAATTATCTCAAATAAAATAAATAATAATCAAAATAATAGAGACCAAATCTAAAAAATTAAAAAAAAATGAAAGGTGAATAAATTAAAATAATAATAATTAACATTTCATAAATTATTTCAAATAAAATAAGTAACAATAAAAAAAATGAGGACCAAATTTGATAGATAAAAATTTTCAATAAAAAAATGATAAGAAAAAAGCAAATAGCAATTATAAAAATAAGGACCAAAATTAATATAAAAATTAAATTTTAAGAGATGGAATTGAAAAATAAATATTCAAAACAAATTATATATAGCAATCAAAAGTTTGAGGATCAAATTTGATATAATCAGCAAATAATGACATTTCAAAAATTTTCACAACTTCCGGAAAATGTTTTCCGCCCAAATTTTTCAGGAAAACACTTTCCTGAAAACCAAGCCAAATTTTTCTTTGACTGGAAAGTGTTTTCCGTTGACCAACTTTTCTAATGGCAAACAAACATAGGAAAGTTTGGAAAGTGATTTCCCAGAAACCACTTTCCGGAAAACAAACACAGCCTAAAATGAAAACATCGCAAACCTTAAAGATGGACATGTATTTTCCGTGGGCGGGAGAGAAAAAGGGAAAAAATCATAAAACCGTTCACCGATGATTTACTGACCACTAGAACCCGACACGCATCGAATCGGGAGGCAGAGAACATGTCGACACACCAAGTGACACGACGGACGGTCTGTTTTCACCTCTGTACGACTCAGCACACACCACCTCAAAGGCGCGTGTGCATGAACCACTACAGGTGCGTCTATACAACACGCCTGTAGTGTTTCAAAAAATTAGATCAATACCCACGGGCTTCTTTTTTGGGGTTATTTTAGTATTTTTACTATGCAGGAATTTGGGAAAAACTAAAAACACCCCCCAATTGTTTCGCGTTCTTTTCTCAGCATTCAAGGGTAAAATAATAGTTTTATTGTGCAAAGAATTCAAAAATACCATTCATGTCCCCTGGAAATGTCGAAAATGACCCCGTTCTCGAGGGTTAAATTTTCCAGCTTTTGGGGTAAAATTATAATTTTACTGTCACAATCCACAATAATCTGTGTCTATGTGAACAGTAAAAGTGGCACGCCTTTTATATTATAAGTAATATTCAATTTTTTTATTTTATGATTATCTTTAACTTAATTTGACAAACAAAAACTAAATAAAAATGATTAAAATCAACGCTATTTAGAATTCTTGCAATTGAATTTAATTTTGATGATTAAATCAATTCTTGTGATTGAAACACTTTAAAAGTATTGATTTGACTTTCAAATGAAACTCAAATCATACAAAAATCGGCAAAAGCAAATAAAAAGGAAAAGACTATGATTTGGTTCAATATTACAAATAAAATTATTGTTTTAAAAATACCCCTCTTTATTTTCTCTTTAAAAAAAAAAACCTACGTCTCTTTACTGCCTTATTCTTTTCTTCAAAGTGCAAAAGATATTTGGAGTACTAAATCTGTTAAATACAGATGAAAATGAGTTAGTGCCAAAATTTGAATAAATGGAAATTGATCATAATGGATTTGTCAGCGGGCAATTTATTTCAAATTTCAATCTTCTTTTGTGCAGAATGTGCCAGCTGTGTTTGCTGGGAAGTATTTTGCGTGATGTTTTCACCTGTGAATTGAAGGACCGATTTATATTTTAAAATTTTATTTAATAGTTTAAATTTTATAGGTGAGATAGTTTTTAATATAGTACCATAATTTTATTGACTTAACGGTTATGGGTTCAAATCTCAGCATACTTATTTTATTTGATAAAAATCAAGGACAATATGATAAACCACGAAGGTCTAATAGGATGCCTATCAAGAATCCGAGATATGAGGGTTGAGCTGGGACACGTATTATGATGACTCAGTTGTGGGCAATTGCTGATTTTGTTTAATTTGCCTTTTGAATTGGTCAATAAAGTTAGAAGGAATAAGTCAATTAGTGGGGGCTATTTCTCTGTCAACTAGCCCTTCCACGTCCTTCTAATTAGGAAAGTAGTTAAGTTTTTATTTGTATTTAAATCATTGTTTCCAGCAAGTTGAATATCAAGAAAAGTATTACAAGGTTCATTCTCACCTTAAGCAGAGTATTTTCTTATTTTCTTAAAAGCTTTGACTGGGACCTAACATTGGTATCAGAGCTTCCACACTATGACTTCCAATAAAGACAGGATCGAGAATTTAGAAGCGGCTCTTGGAGGACTTCAAGACAATTTCAACAAGATGGAACTGGGTGTTACTGACAAATTACAACAGCTAGAGACTGCTATTAGCAGAATTTCTGAAGTACTGCTTCAAAGGCAAGAGCCGAACTCTAGCAATGTCCAAGAACGCAGTGGGCAAGCCTTTGGTTCACGATCTCGTGACACCACAGACGGTGGCCGCTTAATGTTCTCCTCCAAATTGGCTAAGCTCGAATTTCCCAAGTATTTCAGTACTGATCCAACTGAATGGCTCACGCGTGTTGATCAATTTTTTGACTACCAGGGCACTTTGGAAGCACAAAAAGTGTCTTTGGCTTCTTTTCATTTGGAAGGCGAAGCAAATCAATGGTGGCAGTGGTTACGCAAGGCTTATCATGAGGACAACAAAGAGGTATCATGGGAGATTTTTGTGGAAGAATTATAGGCTCGTTTTGGTCCCACGGATTGCGAAGATTTTAATGAGTCTTTATCAAAAATAAGGCAAATGGGATCCTTACGGGAATACCAGAAGGAATTTGAGAGGCTGGGAAACAGAGTGCAAGGATGGACTCCGAAGGCTTTGGTGGGTACTTTTATGGGTGGTCTCAAGCCTGAAATTGCTTATGGAATTCGGATGTTTAAGCCAAAGTCCTTGAAAGAATCCATCAGTTTGGCAAGGATGAGAGATGAGCAGATGATTCGTCAAGAGAAACCACATCGGCCACTCTACAGAACCTCTGATATTTCTGATCGGCCATTCAACAAGAACACTAACGTCTCTAATCGCCCATTCACCAGGTATGGCGGCGTCTCTTCACCTTCTAAAATCCAGTCTGCATCGCCGATGAAGCGATTAACATGGTCTGAGATGCAACAAAGGCGTGCTCAAGGCCTTTGCTTCAATTGTGATGAAAGGTTTGTATTGGGGCACAAATGCAAGGGGCCGCAGCTATTATTGCTTGAAAGCAGTTATGAAGATGATGAGATCGATAATGAGGAACCTGAAATTTCACTCCATGCTCTCACGGGGTGGTCAACAGCTAGAACCATGAGAGTCTCGGCCAAAGTGGGACATCATGAACTGATTGTGCTTATTGACAGTGGGTCAACCCACAATTTCATCAATGAACGGGTAGCTGAAATATTGCAATTACCGGTGGTGCCCACTGAACCTTTTGCTGTGAAAGTGGCTAACGGAGTTCCCCTAAGGTGTCAGGGGAGATTTGACAATGTGCACATCTTATTGCAAGGTATCCCATTTACCTTAACTCTTTATTCGTTACCACTAATTGGGTTGGATATGGTGTTGGGAGTCCAGTGGCTAGAACAGTTGGGAATGGTGGTTTGTGATTGGAAGAGGATGACGATGAAGTTTTATTGGATGAATCAGCATCATCAGTTGGAAGGAATTGGCAATCAACCAATTCAGCCGATACAGGTTCAAGCACTGTCGAAGGAGATGAAGCAGGGCAATTCTATTTTTGCTGTGTGTCTACAGCCCGCTGGGGAAGAAACACCACAGATGAACCGACCTGATATGCAACAATTGTTACAAGAATTTGAGGACATTCATCAAGAACCACAACAGCTCCCTCCCCAAAGAGAAATTGACCACCACATCAACCTCAAAGAAGGGACTGAGCCCATCAATGTTCGGCCATACAGGTATGCCTATTTTCAAAAAGCTGAGATTGAAAAGCAAGTTCATGACATGTTAAAAATGGGGCTAATTAGATCTAGCACAAGTCCATTTTCTTCTCCTGTGTTGTTAGTTAAAAAAAAAGATGGCACTTGGCGATTTTGTACCGATTATAGAGCCCTAAATGCTGCAACAATTAAAGATAGATTTCCTATTCCAACTGTCGATGACATGCTTGATGAATTATATGGGGCTGCTTTCTTTACTAAACTTGATTTACGTTCTGGATATCACCAAGTCCGGGTCAATCCTTTAGATATCCACAAAACTGCCTTTCGTACACACAATGGTCATTATGAGTATTTGGTTATGCCGTTTGGGTTATGTAATGCTCCTTCCACATTTCAGTCTGTCATGAATTCTATATTTCGTCCTTACCTTCGCAAATTTGTATTAGTTTTCTTTGATGATATTCTAATTTATAGCCCCAAATTGGACCATGCATATTGAACATGTTAAAACAGCTTTTGAAATATTAAGGCATCATCAGTTTTTCATCAAGTTGAATAAGTGTGTGTTTGGGCAACAAGAGGTGGAGTATTTGGGTCACATTGTGACGTCCCAAGGTGTGAAGGCCGATAAGGGCAAAATTCAATCTATGCTTAATTGGCCTTGCCCAACTAATATTTCTGAATTGCGAGGGTTCTTAGGCCTTACAGGTTACTACCGGAAGTTTGTTCGCAATTATGGAATCATTGCCCGACCACTCACAAACCTTTTGAAGAAGGGCCTATTTCGGTGGACAGAGGAGAGATGCGGCATTCCTTGCTTTGAAGCAAGCAATGACTTCAACTCCTACGCTTGCTATGCCTAATTTTAATGAACATTTTGTCATTGAAACTGATGCTTCAGGTACTGGTATTGGGGCGGTGTTAACTCAGCACGGGAGACCCATTGCATTCATGAGCCGAGCATTGGTCACTAAACTGTCATGGTCCACATATGCCAAAGAAATGCTGGCCATTGTTCAAGCTATTCAGTTGTGGCGTCCTTACTTGCTGGGCAGGAAATTTTTCATACACACTGATCATTGCAGCCTCAAGTACTTGATGGAGCAGCGCATTGTCACCCCAGAACAGCAGAAATGGGTGTCTAAATTGGTAGGGTATGACTACGAAATCACTTACAAACCGGGAAAGGAGAATTCTGCAGCTGATGCCTTATCAAGAGTAATTGGCAGCCCTAGCCTTAATGCACTCTTTGTTCCTCAAGCATCTTTGTGGCAGACACTCAAGGAGGAAGCCAGCCAACATCCTTACATGGTCCATATTGGCAAACTTGTTACTGCCAATCCGGGAGATCCCTATAAATGGATGAATGGGTTGGTATGTTACAATAACCGAGTAGTCATTCCCCCTAATTCACCTCTTGTCCAGCTTCTATTACAGGAATTCCATGATTCACCTTCTGGAGGTCATTCGGGGGTGTTACGCACATACAAAAGAATGGCGCAGCAATTTTATTGGCCATCCATGCATAGAGTGGTTCAGCAATATGTTGCTTCTTGCACGGTTTGCCAAAAGAATAAGGCTGATACTTTATCTCCAGCCGGGCTTCTACAGCCGCTGCCCGTTCCTTGTCAAATCTGGGACGATATTACCATGGATTTCATTGAAGGGTTACCACCATCTAATGGTAAAAGCACCATTTTTGTGGTTGTGGACCGTTTAAGCAAATCTGCTCATTTTTTGGCCTTAGCACATCCTTACACGGCCAAAATGGTTGCTGAGAAATTTATGGAGGGGGTTGTCAAGCTTCATGGCATGCCGAAGTCCATTATTAGTGACCGGGATCCTATCTTCATCAGTCACTTTTGGCGTGAATTCTTCAAGATGTCAGGGACAAAGCTACACATGAGTTCCGCTTATCATCCCCAAGCCGACGGCCAATCGGAGGTGGTTAACAGGTGTGTTGAGCAGTATCTTCGATGTTTTGTTTCTCAACAACCTCGAAAGTGGTGTTCTTTTCTTGCATGGGCTGAATTTTGGTATAACACCACATTCCATTCCTCTATCGGGATGTCTCCTTTTCAAGCTCTCTATGGCAGACCACCACCGAGCATCCCGAATTATCAGATTGGGGCCTCTTCAGTGCACGAGGTGGATAAGACTATGATTTCTCGTAATTCTCTTTTACGTCAGCTCAAAATTAATCTGCAGGCTGCAATTAATCGAATGAAGCAGGGGGCTGATTCCAAAAGAAGGGATGTGAACTTTCAAGTGGGGGATTTAGTCTTCCTCAAACTACATCCTTATCGTCAACAATCTCTGTTTCGGAGACCAACTCAGAAGTTGGCCAGCCGTTTTTATGGTCCTTATAAGGTTGAGGAAAAGGTGGGAAAGGTTGCTTACAAGCTTCAGCTTCCTGCAGATGCTCGAATACACCCTGTTTTTCATGTTTCACTTCTCAAGAAGCAAGTTGGAGAGTCCACGGTCACCAGTGCAGAACTGCCTCCCATTACTGATGATGGTGAGTTTGTTTTAGAACCTGCTGCTGTGTTGGAAACCCGATGGGTGCGGAAAGGGTCTACTTTTGTTGAGGAACTCCTTGTCCAATGGAAACACTTGTCACGGGAGGATGCTACGTGGGAAAATGCACAGGAGCTGCGTGACAAGTTTCTGTCCTTCAACCTTGAGGACAAGGTTCTAATTCAAGACAGGGGCAATGATAAACCACGAAGGTCTAATAGGGTGCCTATTAAGAATCCGAGATATGAGGGTTGAGCTGGGACACGTATTATGATGACTCAGTTGTGGGCAATTACTGATTTTGTTTAATTTGCTTTTTGAATTGGTCATAAAGTTAGAAGGAATAAGTCAATTAGTGGGGGCTATTTCTCTGTCAACTAGCCCTTCCACGTCCTTCAAATTAGGAAAGTAGTTAAGTTTTTATTTGTATTTAAATCATTGTTTCCAGCAAGTTGAATATCAAGAAAAGTATTACAAGGTTCATTCTCACCTTAAGCAGAGTATTTTCTTATTTTGTTAAAGGCTTTGACTGGGACCTAACACAATATAGTGTAAACATGTGTGTACTTTCACTTGAAAAAATATATTAAATAAAAATATAAATTATATTCTAAAATTTTACTGAACAACTAAACTTTTAAATGAGATGATTTTTTGACCATCTACATGAATCAGGCTCTAAGTTATCGAAGTAGTGGATTGCATTATGGAAGGAAAATGGTTTAAAGGAAGTAAACGTTAGTGTGTTCAAGCAGATCGTCCCAATGGGTGTGACGTAGTGGTAAAGGATTTGATATCTGCACAGCAGGTCTAGAGTTCGAGTCGGGATGTATATTTTTTGTAAGAACTTAGAACAACTAGAATTTTATTTACTCACTTGAACTCACAAAATATACTTTCCAGGAATATAATTTCCTGGAATCCAGAAAATAAAAAAGTGTTCAAGTAGATCGAGGGAAAGACAGTGTGCTGAAAGTTACAATATTTCATGCAGATGAAGATGTTGATGTTTGGATTGACTGCTGGGGAAAAACGAACTGTTCAGGCTCGACCGTTAATGCAATTATGAATTATAGATAAAATTGTTACGATTTTTAATTCAATTCAATTCTACAAATTATATTAACAATATATTTAAATTCAATTGTGGTTTGATATTTTATTATAAATATACAAATTATAATAAATTGCCAATTGAATTCAAATTATATATAAAAATCAATTCAGTACTCCAAACACAGAGTAAAATTACCGGAAATATTTATTTTTTTGAACTTTTTTTATTTCATATAGTATGTCAAAATAAAAATAAAATTTGTGTTTTAGTCCAAAAATTGGACCTAATTTTGTAGATAGTCGAGTTACCTTTATTGAACCGTAAAGAAAAAATTGACCACATAAGGCTTCAAAAAAGCCCAAACGCTCATCTTGATATGAAGGCTCAAGGGCACATACTTCCAAACCCTTAAGTGCTTGGTTCATCGCTCCAAGCTTAGAAGCCACTAGGCTAGCATGGGCTATATTTTTTCGGCTCTATTTTTTTTAATTTCTTAATATTCTTTAAGGTATATTATCTAAATATATAAGTAAAATGATATTTTAATCATTTTTATACACGCAATTTTTTTAGGTAATATATTTTATATCTATATTCGTTTCTTTTATAATTTTAAAATTTTGAATATAAATATTAAATAAGGATAAAATATATTTTTTATTATCAATTTTTATGCAATTTAAAGAAGAACATTATTCTTAAAGTTTTTATTTCAGTTTTGTAAAAATAATGAAAACATTTTTGTATTTATTTAGAAGTTGTTCACACATGATGATAAGTTTCTAAATGTAAAATAATATTTCTCATTATTTTTTTTATTAAAAGTAAATTAATGAATAAAAGAGAGAGAGATTTGGTTAAGGAAATATATTTCCCTACTTAATTTAATTTTTTAATTTCTTAGAATATTAAATTCGATTACCTGAATCTTGTGTTCACAAACCTGTATTTAATAAAAACAATCTTATTTCATTAAATGAAAAAAGAATATATAAGTTAGAAATAAAACTTTTTCTACAAAATTTAAATCCCTATATTTTTATAAATATTTGTTTTAATTATTACAAATATTTTTTGGAATGAATTTATGGTACAAGGGAAGTATTAAAACAAGAAACTAGAAACACGTTTTCAGTATGACCGTACAGCCCAAGCCCACCTAGTTAGCCATGATTTATATTTTCTTAATTTTTTAAGGGCCAAGTGACCTATCATTGAGCCCATGTTTTCCTCGAAGAAAGAGTAAATAACTTATTTGTTGCCAGAATTTGATCACCATAAAGGTGACAAAAAAATCAAGGAAAATGATTTTTTTATCCGAAAACACCACAAAATCCTTTCTAAATCCTAAAAAAACCCTAAACATAACTTCGATCACCTTTTTTATAGAAGTTTAAAGACAAAACAATGATAACTCAATAACAAATAAAAACAAATTATAAAGTTTAATTCTTTTGAAAATCAATGGAGGAAGAAACTAAAAAATAAATCATTTTAAAAAAACTAAAAAATAATGGGTCAAGTCAACTTGTGAAGCCTGCAATTTGGATCATGAGGCAAAGATAATCCAATAAAAATCAAATTGAAACCAATTATAAAACACAATAATCAATCAACAAAGCATTGAAAAGATAAAAAAAAAAATTCAATTAAAATGAGTAAATTCATAAACTGAGTTTAGCACAAAAAAGACTCGTATCAATCTGTTTTACGCACCAAATTCATAAACTGAGTCATAGGACAAGGATAATTTCATAGAAAACATATCAAAATAAATCACAAAATCTAATTTATAAGTAACTTTGCATTAAAGTATAAAATTAGAAAACAAATCATTTAAAAATAAAATAAAAATTGAAATAAAATGAGTTAACCTGTCAAATTTATCATCTGAATCATAAATTTTAATATCTAATAAACATTATGTTAGCAGATTGGAAGAAAAAAACTTATACGAGTTTATAATATTATATGAGGTTGGGTAGAGTAGATCAATTCTTTTTACCACCTAAACGAGGCTTTTTTAGAATCATAAATGGCAATAATTGATCAGCAATAAATCTCCTTTTGAAAATACTGAAAAACTTCTCAAGCAAATAAATGAGAACAAGCCAGACGTTGACACGTCAGATGGACCATCCTCAAGATAAAGACGTGGCAAAATCATATCTGTACAGAATGATAAACACATGACCATTAAATTATTGGACTGGCAGTAAATAATTACCGCAGTAAGCAGCTGACTTTTTTTAATTAAGGGAGATGGGCGTGGGCGTACTGCGCCCACGGGAGAGGGTTAACCAGGAGCTCACGTTATAATACAGAGAGCAGAAGCTGTGGCCCCAAAAGCTAGAGCCAAAGTGACTCGAACTACGATGCGCCGTAGGTGGCGGGCGGCGGGCGAGAGAGAGAGGCTGACATAATACCGTCGTCATGCAGATCCTCGAGGTAATCTCTTGATATTTGAGCACGCTTTCTCTTCTTTTTTTTCCCTATATTATATATTAATATTAAATTAAGATAGTTTTTTTTATTTCTCTCCCTTTTTTTTATTTCTCTCCCTTTTTTTTCTTACCATATTTTAAAAAAAAAAACTCTTTTTTTTTTACTTTGCTACAAAATCATGTAATTGCTACAAAACAAGGCCAAATGAATTAAGAAAGCGGTGGTTATAGATAATAAGATGCTGAGAAAAGTCAACTCGTCATCTCTTTCATGGGACAACGACACACGACAGAATAGTTGTGTCCAAGGAAGGACTTGTAGTTTATTAGGAGCACGTAAAGTTTAAATAGTGCGAGTTGAAAAGACAGGAGCAGATTAATCATTAAATATAGAATATCAACACGAATTCTTTATTTTTTAAATATTAAAATAATATAATTATTTTTAATAATTATTTTTAACAGACTCTAAAAATATTTAATTTAAAATAAAAAAATCAAATTTTTCAAAAACATTTTTAAACTACAAACAAAATCTTATCCGGTTTATATAAAAAATACTTGCATTATTAAACCCAAAATCTTACATCTTATTGCAACATCTTTGCTAGTACTATAACAATTCATTCGACAAGTGAAAAGTTCAAAAGAGATGACAATTCATGGTAATAGTGAAATAATTGAACGAGACCCACTTCTTCTTTTCTTTTTTGTGACAAGTATGTTAGCATTTTGGTCTCTATTTCGTGAAGGTATGAAAGTGAAGGAAAAAACTTCGTATAGAAATGGGTTCTAGTTATATTCTCGTCCTTGTCATGCTTTGGACTGAGTTTTTCTGTAAAATAATTCATTATAAAACAAGAGACACTCTTATGCTTAAATATATAAGAGAAGAAGATAATGTAAAAAGAAAAATAAAGATATATTGTGAGGGTATCTTGGTGTAATTTAATTGTAATTAACCCGGTTCTAGCTTTGGTATGCCTGGCCAAGATCCCATCTCTCGCCACTTGGTGAGTCTATATCATGTCATTGGGCAGCAAAGTGGCTCACCAGTTGGTGTGGTGCTTCTATAGGTTCCATGTTTGGTACACGATTGAAGAGGAAGCTAATGTGCCACAAATGTATGGCGAGATATATTTATTTCCACTGGCTTTTATATGGGATGATACACGTAGTGTAAACATGGTGTGCTGCATGTAAAATTATCAATATTAAAAAAATATATATATGAGAGAGAAAAAGATAGAGAAATAACTTCTTCTTTTTTCTCTTTATTGTGCTAGGGTTTTTGCAAGAGTATCTCCATTTCAATCACTCTATATTGTTTCCTTCTTGACTTTCTCTAATTAATAAGACTTTCTCTTCTTAACATGTTAGATTTCTTTCCACAGATTTCTTACGATAATTATGAAGTCACATGCGCACATACCAATGATAAGCATCACGAAAATCTGAAGCTCCCTTCTCCCAACGTTACCAGATGCATCACGCCCGAGCCCACATGAGACTCCACCTTTCTAGCCTTCTATGCCTCGGATGCAACTCAACAGAAAACGTCAGAGAGCGCAGCAACCACCACCAAGGCCGAGTCCTTGACTTTCATGGTTGCTGGCAATGCCATAACTTTTTCATGTGATCCATCCCTATTTTTATGTGTTTAAATAAATGTGAAAAATCTTGGTTATTCGACTGTGCAGTGTTTTGCGGAACAAATGAATCGCAAGGTGATTTTATTTTTACAGAGAGTACGTGGGGCTGGACTGTTTATTGCTTGAGTTTTATCAGCTTGGTTTCAAATCTAGCTTTTTGGTGGTTGATTCATTCTACAGAAAACAGTGAAATTGGGTGCCCGAGTCAAAATTCTGAGTTACTCACCATCTTGTGCATAGGAATTGCCTTTATCAGCATCAGAAGCAGCTTCCTGAAACAAAAGATCGAAAGATTCAGCCCTTGATGCTACGTTGTTCAGAGCTAAGCTGCTTCTTGAAGGGTTATTCCTGCAGTCCATAATTCTAACTGAACTAATTACATAGACAGAATCCACAATAAGATTATAAGAATGTCGAAGTGCTAGTGCAAACATACCGCTCCAACATCTGCAATCAGCATTATCATATAAACCTCCGAGTATTCTACCATGATTATTTACATAGTCAGCCATGCTCTATGAGTTCGTCAGGGACTTCACAGAACATTCACAAGGACAGCTGCGATTTCATTTTTATCATATAAACCTCTGTGCATTGAGTTTCTCTCAGATATTTTTGTTTAAGTTGTGTTGTTGCTGTGTTGGGAATTCTTAGAAATGACTCGTATATTTAATTTTAGTTTCCCATGAAGTTTCTGTTTCCATTTGTTCCAAACTGACACCAAAAACCCACATAATCACGTACATTATCGTTGGGTTTCCATGCTTCGTTTTCATTATTTTGACCTCCATTCCAAATGCTTAGTTCTAAGATGGAATCACGAAGATCGTTGGTACATGAAGGAAGACTTGCTTTTCTCTAATAACGCTTCCAAATTACCAAAGTGTTATGATCCAAAGGCAGAAACATTCAATAAATATGTATCAAAATAAAAATCAACATAAAAATGAAAATAAAGTGTTCAGAAAAAAGAAAGAAAGAAAAAGCTAACTAGGAATTATTTTAAAATCACAACTTTAAAAATATTTTTTAAAACTAATATAGTAGTTGATCCGTGTATATAAGATATGTGCAACTAGTTATATTGTGCATATGATATATGCTTAACTAGGTTTGTTGTGCATGTAGCACATGCAAAACTAATAAAATTTATTTTCCATTCATTTCTAGAATTATTAACCTATGCAAAAGTCAACATGTATTTTTATAAAGATCTAATGTCATGAAAAAATAAAAATGATCTAGTGACTAGAGGGAGAAAAAAGATGTCGTGGCATAAAAAAGGAGAGGTAAAAAAGAGACATCCGAGACATGTTAGAAACACATCAAAGCTCCAATGATAGAATTTTCACTACCAATAAAAAAAACATCTACTAGACAAATTCATAGACATCATAGAAAACTAACTTTGAATCTAGTGGTGATTCACATATATAGTTTAAACTTTAAAGACAGCGACATTCGTATCAACTTTGAAGTTATTTTTTTATAATGTCTATAAATTCGTCCTATCTCATGTTTTATTTTTGTTTTATTTTATTTTTTTATCATGTTTTTTATCTAGCTATTCTATTATTATTTTCATTACATTGAATCTTTATAAAAATACTTATTGATTAAAGAATAAGAAGAACAGAAAATTGATAGTTTTGTATGTACAATATATCTAATAATGAATCACATGCTGAACACTCCTAATTAAACTGTGTAAATTACTTGGTTTAGAAATTATCTTTTCTGATGTTATAGGTGTGTGCTCGATTGGAAAACACTCTTTGATTATTAGTGATAAGTTGTACGGGATCTATGACATATCACTTCAGTTGCTGATAGGATGGGTCAGCTTTACTTCTAAAAGTTGATTGATAATGGCGTCTTTCTTTCTATCGTGATGAGGTTAGTGCCTCCTAGTAATTATATAGATACCCTCTTTCTACCACGATATATACCAGGGTTTGATGCTGTTCGCTTCTCTAATATTAAGAATATTTTGCCTCTCTACATTATATATATATATATATATATATGTAATGAGATTTGTTTTTACATTGTAATTTCAATAAGATGATATAGTAATAAATTTGTTTTTGATAAAACACACCATAGATAGCACTATCAACACTTTGAGCCATTTCATAAAACGCCAAAGAGGAGGCAGATGAGCAAAATAGGAGAAGATCGTGGGGGGGATTTTTTTGTCCTCTTAAGAGAGGTACTGCTACGTGGGAGCGAAGGCTTGACAACTAGAAACGATAAAATTGGCAATGTGCTTGATTTTGACGGGGAGAGAGACCTCAGCATGCAGATTGATGAGATGATTTGATGTAAAGCCTGTAAGGAGGCGAAGAAACTGGCTGGCCATTTTGTCTCAAAATCCGAGCATGATGTGTCTAAATCCCATTTCATCAATCTCTCCCTCTTTTCATGGCTGATGGATGGATGGATGGATGGGATTGATGAATAAAGATGCAAAGCATGGTTTAAATAATCATTTCTTTAGCTCCATTTCGGCATGGCATCATAATCCAATGGAAGACTCAAAAACCCAACACAGAATTCAACAAACTATAGTAAAGTAAATCCTTTTCATTTTCTCCTCCTTTAATTGTTCATTTTTTTATTTTTTTTCATGAAGTGGGTGCATGTCTGGAGCAACCCCATCTAATCTTTTCCATGGCGGATCAGCTGGTTCAAATTATCCCAACTCAATTTGAATCAAGCAACCCAATCTCACTCAACTCAAAAGTCTTAGAACTGCTGCCTGGAATCCTATGAAGAATAAGGAATGGTACATTTTTTGTGTCACCAGCTAATCAGCGGTTCTCCACTCCCTATTCCAATTTCAACTTTTTGTTTGGAATATCCGGTGGGAGTTTGAAGCGTACAGAGCCAAGAAATCTGTCTCTTTTTGAGCACTTGTGACCTTTACCATATACTTTTTTGTATGGAATTACATGACAGCAAGTCTTGGTGATAGAAAAACACGAACAGAGGGAAACCCAGAATTTAAATATCAGAAGGAGCATATTTTCAAACATGAGGTGCCTTGTGGACGTAGATTTTAGGGTTTTTTTATATGAAAAAAAATCTACCATCACAGATCATGCTAGACATGTCTTTATTCCCACTTTTTGATAGGATATTGCCCACTTAAAGTTTCGTTTTATCGTAAAGTTTCCAGTTTGGATGTGGTAAAAGGTACGAGGGTTGGATATTTGGTCCCCTTTATCTGCAGTTATAACATATGTCAGCCATTGATTTTAAAAGGGATATGATGTGTGTAGATCGTGATCCGGGTGGGCTTAGGTTTTAATTTAGTTTAATTAAAATTCATCTCTTACTTCGTAGATTTCATAATTAATCTATATAAAAAAAATAAACGAAATTTAGAATATGTTGGAGAAAACTATAATATTAGTTCTTATAATATTACTAAACATTTAAAATTCACAACCACAAGGTCACAGTCAAATTGATGGTTTCAAACAGACAAGACAAGGGGGGTTACTTATTTCCGTGTAAAAGATTAAGCCCTTCCAAAGTGACACGTGTCTAATAATTAAGACTACAAGATAACGAGGGCATTAATTATTATCTTTAATATGTTTTATAGCATCAAATGGATATTTAAAAAAAATGCATAGTTTTTTTTTTTGGTTTTAACCGTCCAGTAATCCGACCACAATCGACTAATCCGGATTCGAGCCGGGAGAGACCCGTAAGGGCGACAAAGCTCTCCCACAAAGCGCCACTGCATACCCAAGGACAAGCCCAGTCTCGAACTCGTGACCTTGGTTAAGTCAGGACTGCCCTCTAGCCAACTGACCTGAACGCTCGGTGGTAAAAAAAAAAAAATGCATGGTTAACTACAGAATTAGATGCAATAATATCGTTTAAAAAACATTTTGGTGAATCAAAATAGTTTAAAATTTTTCACTTTAAAAATATAATAAATTAATTTATTGTGTTTTTAAAACATTATATGTTGTGAAATTTAAATTATTATCCAAATTGATGAGCATAAACATAACAATCACCCTCTCTCTCGATCGATCGATACAATGCCAACGACCTTGTTTCTCTTAAGAAAAACAATCAATCACTTCTTCTTTTTTGCTTTTAAAACATTTAAGACTCAAAATCATCTTAGTATATTTTTCTTTTCAAAAAGTGTCATTGTTGTAGTTGTCTCAGTATTTTCTAGTACTATAAACAAGATAAATATATTGGATTGCTATTAATCATGTGAGTTTTATATTTAATTTATATTTGATTTGGTTGGAATTAAATTATTTTTTAGGGTTTAGATTGATTTTAGGATTTGTTGAATTAATGATAAATTAGTTATGAATGTCATCAATTAAAAATTAAGAATTTCAACTAATTATATTAATTATGTATTGCATTGAGTTGTTGATAAGTTATTGAATTGGGGATTTTGTGTGGAATGGTTGGCATCAGCTAATAATGCTATCAATTATGCTTGATGATTTCATACAATAAAGCATGAGAACGATATATTTTTGATGAATTACATGTTGTTTTGAAGTGTGGATAAATTGTTGAATTTAGAATTTTAATTTAATTGTATGAATTTGCTATAAATTTAGGTTTTATTTCATGCAATTGAGCATGAAAATATCAATTAGATTTAATATAATGAATTATATTGAATTTTGGTGAGTTATACGTTGCAATATATTTTGGGAATTTGTTTAAATTTTCTATGATTTCTGGAAATTAGAATCACGTTCTTGCAATTTAGTTAAAATTATGTTATATTGATCATAATTAGATTTATTTATTTTTTTATAAAATATCTTGTAACATCTTTATGTTATGTTATGTCATTATGGTCATACTATTGTTTCTAATATGGACAATAATATCACCTACAATGACAAGAGTAATTTGTTGTTACATGATAATTTAAGCATATCATATGCATAAATGAAAAAACAAAAACACAATATTTCTTGGACTTGGGTAGAATTGTAATTATATTGAAGTTAATATGCTTGAAAGTGTCAAGTTAGTAAGCATCAATATTATCATGTATCGACTGTATATGATGACATTTTTAAAACATTAATGAGTTGTTTTATCCAAAATGGATTGAACATGATAATATTGTATGCAACAAAAATTGACTAAATTCTTAGTGCGTCCCAACTTCCGATTAAATAAGTACAGGTGGATTAAATATATACTAGTCTTTCAAGGTTGGTTAGTAAATGAAAAAATAGTTTATTGATGGATGATTTGTTACAAAAGAGTGACAATACGATGTTTGACAATCCATTTACTGATCAATATATATTTGACTATTATGATTTGGATGATAATAAAGATGATAAAAGGCTAGACTCGAATATGACAATAAATGTTGATGATGACATAATATCTCATGATCTCGAATTTAAAGATTTTTATGAGTCTAAATTTGTTGTTTCTCGTAAATGGATACATCGTCATAGATGTTTTTCAATAAGCTATTATTTTAAAGGTTAAACAAACACTCATTAGTAAAAATTAATTAGTCAATGTACTTAAACAGAAACATGTTACACACTTGATCGAATTCCAAGTTCAACAATCAACCTTGACCTTTGTTCAATTAAAATACATAAAAGTACCATAATATAAGTGATATTTATATAGGATAGGGGATACCATAATACGTTAAATTCATTTAAAATAGCAAAGTTAAAAAAATAACAAATATGTACTCGAACTTTGTTTAAAAAGACTATTATCAACTCGATGCAAATTTTGTTACTAATATTTTATCAAGCCTTGTGATGAATAATGTTCTAGTGATAATTGCAAGCATGTAGGATGAAATAAAAATGCAGTACAGACATATAATAACATATGACAAAACATGAGTTGCAAAATAGAAGGTTTTTGTGTATTTATTTGGTTCATATGAGTAGTTGTTTGAAAAACATCGAGGTTATTGTTGGCAATAAAAGAATTAAATATAGAATGGTTTCTAATTAAAAGTACAACAAAGTTTTTTTTTTTATAATAGTTGAATGGTATTTATGACAGTTTTTTTGTCATCTAGATCTTGCATTAAAGGTTTCAGATACTACTTGTCACTGATCAATATTAATGGTATACATTTGTATACCTAATATGATGGGATGTTAGTAATTTCATTTTTTTTAATTTAAATGATATATATATATATATATATATATATATATATATATCTTCTTTGGTTTTTGTAATTGTTGATGAAAAAAATAATTATAATTAGAGATAGTTTTTGCTATATTATAGAGATACATTATCAGTGATAATACAAATATATGTATAATATCAAATAAACATTAAAGCATAAAAAAATAGAGCAACAAAATTTTAGCATCAACCTATTGGATACTATTAGTATTATACCATATATTTTGCTAGCAATTTCAATTATAAATTCAAAGACCCATGTATAAAAAAAAGATTTGATGAGGATATTTTATGAACCTTCAATATTCAAATTTGATTTATGGTAAGAAAAAAAATATGTAACCTGGGTCAATCCTATCAAAATGAATTACAAAGGGGGAAAAATTTGTATGATGGTGGTGACGACCGATCTTTCAAATTATTTAATCATGTTTTGAAAAGTGTCAATGTAATGCATGCTTACGCTTTAATGAATTTGACATTTTACAAATATAAAACCATATGAGCAATTTTAACTTTATATGTTCTAAGTTGTTTTTTTTATACATTTGTTATTTATAGCACTTCAATACAATTTGATCAATTCATTGATTGATCGATAAAGATGTGAGAATCACAAGCTTTACCTCATACTTGAGGAAATTACATTGAAACTATAGGACTTTACAATTTTGTTTATACTTTCTATTGATGGACCAGAAATCATATCTATTAGGGTGTTACTTGAGCTACAATATGCAAACATGCATTTGGATTGACACCCTCTTTTATTGAATTGAAAGTGGTAATGTAAACATCAAATGGATTGAGGAGTCATTTACCACACCATAGATGATGATGATAACGAGGTCTTTTGGAGGTACGCATTAAATTATGATTTGAATATGTTAATTATTTTTAAAGTATATATGAATTGGTTTGATCATTTGAATGTTTTATGTAGGTGTGTTAGAACATATACATTATATTTTTCTGGTAATGTTATTACTCACAAACCCCCACAAGAAGGTATGTGCCTTTTATTTATCAGATGTTTTTAAATGAATTTAAAATGATCCCTTTGTATAGTTGGAGATTTGCTATTTTAGTATGTATGCACATATATTTATGCTATATATGCATAAAGTTATAAATGCTTTCTACTTTTACTAGTAATAAGAAAAAAAATAAAATAACTATTTATATTTTAAATATTTTTTGTTAACATGAAAATAACAACTCGTTTTCATTTAACAAAAACCATGATTGTTGAAGCATCTCTATATAGGATGATAACAAATTCATAAAGGTCTTATTAGGATACAAGTAATGCAATTGTTTGTTTTTTCTATTATAAGCATTTATATTGTTTAATTTTAACATTCAAAATATAATTAAATTGATTAATTTGTAATGTCAGATGATCTGCTGACAAAGTATTTGATAATAGTTTAACATATGTGCTGACAGAGAATTTGATAGAGTATTTGATAATAGTCTAACATATTTGATTAGTACAACAACTTCTCTTCAACAAATTATTCTTGTTTGATATTTATGTCACCTATATTGTAAGTCATGCAGACTTAATATAAGATGATAAATTGTTAGTTGCTTAAACTGAATATATAGACAAGAGTGGCCTTATTGATATTTTTAAGATGATCGAACTACAATGCCCAAGTTAGGTAATGTAATAGTTTAGCTACAAACAACATATTCTAATTGACATCAATACAAGTGATGTGTTGCGAGCTATAAATCATAACAGTAAAAATAATTATTGTAATTATTTAAGCCATCATAAAACTTATGTATCATGGTGGGATGTACATAAAAAAGATATTTATAGAGATGCATCATGCAATTATAGTGGAAAACGATATAATTTGGTACATGAGTATCACACATCAAGTAATTACATTGGATCCCGTAAAGGTTATCCACCTACAAACATGCATAATGAGTAACATGTCCATCGGATTCAAAATATTGTAATCAATCAATTTTTTTTAAAATAATATATGTTAAATAGTGCATTTTATGAATGTTTTAATTTAACATTAATGGTGTGTTAATATTAAAGTGACTTGTGGTTACGAGAGGGTCAAAATATTGTCTTTATGCGTTGTAATATTGACAATGAACATGAGGATACAAAATTTTAGGTATAGTTATTAAAAAAAGAAAAAATATGCTAAAATTTTATTAAAATTGAAAATCTTCTTCATATATAAAATCATTAACTAAATTAAATATAAAATTAATAAACTAAATAACAATTGAAATCAGAATTGTTATACATTTCAACTATAAATCTCATAATAACCCTTAAAAATATGTTGAATGCAGATTATTTTTCCTATTAAATTTTCATGGGATGATCGTGAAGATGACTAATAAGATTTAATTGATGTCGTGATTATAAAACACAAAGTGTCTATTTGGATTGTTATTGAGATTATTTTTATAAATGTTTTTTTGTTAAAAAATATATCAAAATAATATATATATTTTATTATTTACAAATTATTGTTGACATTATCACATAAAAATAATTTAAAATAAAAAATATATTTTTTTAAAATGATGTGGCAAATGCCCTAGAAATCTTGTTTGGAGCAGCGTTTTCCAATCACGAATTGTATTTGTGCAATTGGAATCACAGTATTGATTACAGAATACATTTTAAAAAGATAACAATAATTGAATATCACGTTTTGAAATCGTGATATACATAAGATGTGGTATTTTCGAGGTAAAAAGCCTGAACTGGAAACTCAAATCTCCACAACTCAATTTGTAAGAAAACAGAACACTCGGAAATATTACATCACCTGAAGCCAACTGCTTACTAGCTGCAGAGGGCTAGAAAAAGCCTAGCTAGAACGAGGGCGAGGACAGGAGTGGAAATAGCCAGTTTGCACCATGCTTTTAGCCACTCCTGGGGAAATCTTTTTGTCCCATGTGTCAAAGCTGTGATTGTACCTTTGCTAGCATGAAAATGTTATGGTGCAAGAGTAAGTAGCAGAGAGCTAAAACTGTGGGAGCAGCAAATCCACATCATTAGATGTGTGTTTTCTTGCAACTTTGCAGTGCAGCCAGAGCGAGCCAATTACATTTGCATCCTTTTCATTCGGAGCTCAATTCGATCACCATTAATCAACAGCAGAAGAGAAAAATCCCAGAACCCAGATGATAACCATTTTACCAGTGAATCCCATAAACGAAACAAAACAAAACAAAAGAAAAGTGAAAAAAAGACATCGAAGAGATTGGAGGAGAAAGGGCGATGGCGTGTGTTACAATGTCTCTGTCAAGATTGATAATTTAATCTATGTACTACGCTGACAGAGGAGATATCAAACAGCTTTATCGATTCATGGTGAAAATCTTCTCTCTCTCTATCTGTTCTTTCTTTTTTTATAAAAAAAAATGGTGAATGTGGATGCATTTTTCGAAAGGACTTCTCTCATAAAAACTACTTTCTGTTCCCCCCTTTCATTTTCTTCACTGACAGAGAATACCTGCACACTTCTCACGCACGCACGCATACTCTAAAACAGAACCCCACAGGCCACTCCTTGGACACATACATCACCCTCCCCCTCTCTCCTACTGGCCTTATCATATCCATAGCTCCTATAGACAGTGAGAGAGAGAGAGAAAGACAGAAGAGGACAGAGCAGAGAAAACACAAGAGATTTTCCATGGCCAGCTAGATCATACTTTCTCTCACACTATTATTTCGCCCTTTTCACCCTGCACCCTCCTCCATCCCCACGAGACCAACCCCTTATAAACTCATGCTTTCACTCCCTCTCCTCAGGTCCTATAACTAGCCATACTCTATAAATTAGACGACTAGGTAGCGATTCACTTGTAGCCACACTCACTGCCTTCGATTGTTTAGACGTTTTACGATGTGTGGGTTTTGATGGATACTTGATAAAGCTTGTAGCCATTGCAATTTCTGTTTTTCTTGAGTTTTCTTTTTCTGCTTTGCTAGATTTCTGTTTGTTGACGCGGGTTTTGTTTCTCAATGGAGAGCTACCATCACTTCGACTGTGGTGATGCCAATTTGCCTCCTGGCTTTAGGTTTCACCCCACAGATGAAGAGCTTATTACGTACTATCTCCTAAAGAAGGTTCTTGACAGCAACTTCACCGGTAGGGCCATCGCTGAAGTTGATCTCAACAAGTGTGAGCCATGGGAACTTCCAGGTAATTAAGATACACTATCCTCTCTAATTCTTTCGTTGTTACACAAACAAAAAGCTACTAACTTGTGGTTTCCTTGTGATTTGTGGGGGCAGGGAAAGCCAAAATGGGTGAGAAAGAGTGGTACTTCTTCAACTTGAGAGATCGAAAATACCCGACTGGGTTGAGAACCAATAGAGCCACTGAAGCTGGTTATTGGAAGGCTACGGGCAAAGATAGAGAGATTTATAGCTCAAAGACTGGTGCCCTTGTGGGGATGAAGAAGACACTGGTGTTCTACAGAGGGAGGGCTCCTAAAGGAGAGAAAAGTAACTGGGTAATGCATGAGTATCGCCTTGAAGGAAAATTTGCGTACCATTACCTCTCTAGGTGCTCTAAGGTATAAACGAGCTCTTTTGTTAATTTTGTGTTACCTTAGTTTCACTTCAAGCTATGGAAGATAAAACCTGTTTTCTAGGGTTTAACACTTGTATCTGCCTGTTATTATGGGAGTAGTACTAGCTAGTGACCTCAGTCTTAGGAGCTATATTCATGATTAAGATTGTGGTAGTGCATCGAAGGAGTTTAGGTTTTGTAGTTGCTGTTGCGACAACTTGATTACATCATAGAGAATCATGTAGGACGTCCTGTTTGTTCTTGCTTCAAGATTCTTTTGGAAAAGCAATAATTCGAAAACTGTTGTTGCAAATAATTTATGGTAGTTATTGTCACCACTATAAATGAATGATCATCTGTAGCTATTTTCATTTAAGGGGCTGAAAAGGAGAAGTGCCATTATTTTGTTTAGGGTATCATCTTGCAGAAAGTACTCAATATTCATCTTTATTTAGATTTAGGCGGATATCACAGAATTTCGGCATCATTATTCTTGTCATGAATCCAGAGGCTACTGGTTACTATTTACAGTAATTTAGTTGGATAGTTTGCATACCACTTGCATGCTTGCTAAGGTTTACTTTTCTTTCGAACTTTTTTTTTTAATTTTAACAATCATCTTATATTCTTGTTCACCTCACAAGAGTTTACCCTCGCGGAAAATCTCAGGCTTCTGATTCTTGTAGAGAAAATGTTTTTTGGCAAACAAATAACTCGATCAAAGTGCTGTCATTCTGAGATCTTTCATAGTGGTCATTATTATATTTGTATTATGTCTTGCACTATATCAACTACATACAATGATGGCATTTTACATTTTCAAACTTAAATTCTTATCAGGACGAGTGGGTAATCTCTCGAGTCTTTCAGAAGAGTTGCAGCGGAGCTGCGATCAGTGGAAGTGGAAGCGCCCCCAAGAAAAACCGCTTCAACACCACTATCAATCTCTACCCAGAAGCTGGTTCCCCATCTTCAGTCTCTCTCCCTCCCCTCCTTGATGCTACCACTGCAGCCTCCAACTCTACTCTCAATGACCGTGACAGCTGCTCTTATGACAGCCACACTCAACACGAGCACGTGTCCTGTTTCTCCACCATTGCAGCTGCTGCTTCTGCCGCTGCTAAGTATAACAACAATAATTTTGATCTCGCTACGCTGCCTCCCCCTCAAATGGCTGATTCATTCTCAAGATTCCCAAGAAACACCGGTCCTACTAGTTTCCCAAGTTTGAGGTCCCTTCAGGAAAATCTTCAGCTGCCGTTCTTTTTTCCTTCCCCGCCCTCTGCTGTGGCAGGACCTCCTTTTCATGGCGGTGGTACTGCAATGAGTTGGATGATGAACCCTGAAGAGGGGAGGGTTGATGGTAGCGGTGCAGGTGGAAGGGTGACAATGGGCCCTACTGAGCTCGACTGCATGTGGACTTATTGAGTTGCATAGACATGAGCACCCCCTTGTATGTCGACTACTAAATTATCTTCCATGTTTTTCTTCAATGATTCTCTGGTACTTTCTCAGATTTATGCATTATCCGGGTTTCTGATTGTACCGACTGATATTAGGGCAGGATTTGTATATCGATCTTGTTGTTACGTATCAGTTATTCAGCAACACTAGGATTTTCTGATTTATGTAGGAGTATCTATGCTTTTAATGGCCCCTAATCTGTAATGTTATGTTCTCTACGAAAGTTTTCTACTATTTCTGTGCATCAACTACGAAAAGCAGTTTTGTTCTATTTATTTTTCATCATCGTGTTGGATCAAGTAAATATTTATAAAGTTGAATCATTCCATTTGGATGTGTTACTGATATAGGGGATCATAGTGATTTAATTTTTGGTCAGGCAATGTGATTAAATGGAAAACCAGGGTGTGTTTTCTGGGTAAAGGGATGCTTGATGATAAAAAGAAAAACATAACTAGATAACATACTGTTGCTTTCTTGCAATGAATACAAGGGGGGAGGGCATGAAGTAGGTAGTTGAGTTTGGTGGGGGGAGTCGCGGGGGTGTTTGGACATTGGAGGTCACCTCTCACACATGGGTTCTGGTGATTTTGAGAATACTGAAGCCCTAACCCTACTTGTAGGAGGGACAAATTTAAAGCTCCTGTGACATTGTTTCTGTTCTGTCAGCATAAAATTTATAAATAAGAGTAAAGGAATTAAGCTATGAAGCTGTAGGATGAGAATTTGCTAACCAGTTAATAGTGCTGGCATGCCTTGGCTCGTCTTGCTGTACTGTGTGTTCCAAAATTCAGAAGGAATGAGTGAGGAGGTAGCAGTAAATTGAAAATGTTGCGATATAAACTTTATTTTCACTACGATATCAATTTACTCGATTTTTCATATAACAGTAGCAGACACTAATATATATACACACACACACGGTTTTCTTGTTCCCGAGATAACTAGCTGATCCTCCATTCATGGATCCCTGGCTGCCAAGTTTTCTTCGTTCTAGGGGAATTATTTGAATCATGGATATCCTGCTGCAAGGTCAAGATGCTGGTATCTTCTACAAGAGATTTTCTTTGATTCAAGAACAAATTATGGATAATCGGGATTCGTACGTATTGTTTGTGCACATTATGATCATACAGTGAACTATCATCCATAGAATGCAGGAACATTTCACTTGTTGAATATCAAGTAATCATCTCATCTAAAATTTTAAATTGTTAAATGAGATATGAGATCCCATGTTCAAATCCGCAGATATAGACTAAGCTTCCATGTTACAGATGAGATGGCTATTTCTTTGATGGAGAATGAGCACGGAGACCAGCAAAACAAGCCTTATTTGAGAGTCGTGGTACTCTCCAAGAGTGCATGGGTGATGCTCGTACGTAAACCAAATGAGTTTGGAAGAGTTTGAAGAAAGCGCAAAAGCTGGAAAAAATAAAAAAAGGTAGCCAGGGATTCCTGACAGGCTTCTTCGCTAATGAACCTCGCCGATGAATCTATCCACTGGGGTAACTACTATCAGAGACCACTGTTCGGGGGGTAATAGTCATTGTTGCTGAGATGAAACGGTGATGTCATGAAAATTATTCACTTGAAAATATTTCTTAGCATCGTCGTGTGGATCCTATGATAGAAAATGTGTCATGCATTAAACCTAAAAATCATGAAGTGAGGTTATTCTAAACATGCCAAAACTAACTAATATAGATTATCCTTTTCAACATAATCATGGATTGCACACTCATATTTTAGCCATAATAAAAATGAGTTATAATTTGTTTTATGACTAAACATCCAATTCTAGATAAACATGTCTATAAATATCAATGTATAACCCTCGTAAGTCAGGTTTAAAATGCATAGTTACTCTAACTACAATAAAAATAGGTCAAACTATTAAATTCTAAATAAACATGTGCCGTCAAAGCCTAGGTCCAAAACATAATTCATCAATTCACTTTCATATTCAATCCACAAATGATTTCACAAAGACAAGACATGTTCAAACACTTTTGCAATCATAAACATACTTGTACAAAAACACTTGACAGTATTTGTAAGTCATTTTTCACCCTTGATCCATCTAATTCATGGAACAATAAATATTTCAGTAAGAAAAAATTATTTAGTACATAAATATATACACACTCGTGGGAAGTGCTCGACGTAAAGATGTGTTTTAACTTGTTTTCAGATCACTAAAGGTTGAATAAGAACAAGAGAGGAAAGCACGGCTTCTTTCTTTCATGTATGTGGGAAAGTTGTGAGTTTTGAAAAGTTCCAAATTATGGCCTCTGAAAATAATACATGGAATGAACGGTGGTACTCGCTATAAAGTATGACCAAACATTTAAAAACCATAGACACTACAGTCAAATTGGTGATTCTCATACAATTTTTGCAATAGAAAACATGGCGAGGAGAGAGATGCTCTTGACCACTACCATACTTCGTCTCAGCTACAGATTCGATAAACCAGAAAGGCACAAGTAATTGTGTTCGAAGACAACCATGTTACACATGATTCCTGGTTGTGAATGCCACACAGAGTCAAATTTGTTCACTTTTGTTTGGCACCAAGCTGAAATAAGGCAAGTGATCTGTGCAGGATCGGCAACGCAATCAGCGGCATAACATTTTGGGCTCTGTAGGGACCAGCAGAGTCGGGGCAGTTTGTGCATGTAAATGGTATAGCACGCTATGCACCTCAATTGGTGCCAGTTTTTGATGGAGAAATAATTTGGCTGTGAAATAAAGGTTAAGGAAGAAACATCCGAGCATCAGAATATCAGCAGAGCAGATCAGGAGTTTGTGTAAGAAGGAAATTATGAGTTTGAGAGTATAGGCTGTCTTGTATTCAGGTATTGGAAATATACACCACTCTCCTGCAGATTTAGCAGACTTTCTTATGTGACTTTCATCATTTTCTTTTGTTTTGAAGTCGTAAAGAAGAATCAGATGGAATGGCATTATGATAACATGCTGACAAATTGTCAGCCTCATCGGTTCAGTTTACTACCTGAAATGGAGGGTTCAGTGTAACCCAAGAAAAAGCAAATTATGGGCTGCACCGGTAATCTCATGCACTTCTGTTTTATAGGCCAGCTTGGTGAGCATTTAAGCCCAAGCAAAACGAAGGTAGTAAGGCCATGCTATATATATATAAACCGGACACAATTGCATGAGCAAACAAATGAAATTAGTAGTAAAACATCAAGTAGATATTAATATTTTATTAGCTAATTCTTTTAGGATTTATTTTGAGAAAAATAGATAGATATGAGATATTAAATGAGATATTCTTGTAATTTTGTTTATAGATTATGAATTTTATTCCTTCTTTCACTTGTTTTTTTTCCAAAGTGAATATCAAAAACTAATTAACTAAATGCCACTAATTATTCCTTGTATATCATAGAATTTGAAGGAAATTACATTTAATATCTTATGGTTTGGTGTGGATTATATTTTTTATCTATCACACTTTACTTCCTATCCTTTAATACTTAAGTAACATTTTACATCACCTTAAAAAACACTCAAGAAAAATTATTTAAATATTTACAAAATTTCTTGGAACAAAAATGTCACTCAATCTTTTGAGCACGAAGCTATGCGGCTGGTAGAAAAAAGAAGAAGCTCGAGATATATAGAGGGATGGGGGGATGGATATTGTTACAAGGTTGGGTTTGTACAAGTTGTGGACAGCATGGGCTACTCTCTTGATTGTTGAATAAAAATGGATGCTTGAGGAGAAAGGAGTTGCCAGGTGAGCTTGGGGAGAAAGCTTGTGAAATATTTGTGAAGCTGGATATCGACGGGAGTTCGATCAGGACACCAGTTGGTTCTTCTATGCGTGGAATTACAGGTTTTGCGGGCATTAGATGCAATCTTCTTCCTGAGTTGATGGCCATTAAACATGGTTTTCGTCTGGCTTGAGAGGAGGGCAATCTTTGCAATTCGGATCCGAAGGTGGCCACTAAATTGATTTCTACAGGCGAGGTGGGTTATCACAAGCAATGTTGTCAATTCCGTCGGTGCTTTGTTTTCTTAATTGTAACTGAATGTTTCAGTTTCGAAGTGTTTCAGCGCTTTGTTTTGAGTTTGTACTGTTTATGTTTTTTTTTTTATAAATATAATTAAATATAGTAATTCTAGAAAAAAAATAATTCAAATCCAAAAATAAAATTATTTAGAACTGTGCAATTTAAATTTCAAACATAAGTAAAAAAATGAGAGTTGAACTGATATAACTCGACTGACTTGACGAGTTCAAAAATAACATGAAAAATTGATAAAAATATAGTTTAACTAAAAAAATTAAGCTGACATCTTCAAGAAATATTGAAACATCGATATATTGAATCAACTCGGGTCAACCTAGGTTAACCTTTTAAATGTGTGACCTACGTTATAACTTATAAGACCATGATAACCTTAAATAAAATAAATCAAATCAAATTATAAAGTTCAATTTGTAATAAACTCGTTGTTGAATAATGAAATTGAGAAAAAAATAATCTAAAAAAAGACACAATAAAATGATTTTTCTTAACAAATTATGAACATGCATAATTTTACGAGAATACCATCATCTATGTTGCAAGGTTATTACATTCTTTAATTTCTCTAAAATTGTAACATAACATATATAAATAAGCCAAGATATTCCTCATAAAATTTCATCTCAATCTAACGGTCGGATTAAAAGATATGATTGATATTGTAAAATTATTCATTATTTAAAAAAAATACTATTTGGCCGGAACGGAACGAAACCAATATGTTCTGGATAAAATTTCTAGAACGGGCCAAAATTTTGAGCTAAGTAAAGTTTGCTCTGGTTTGTTCCTTTTTTGAATTGGAACGAAATGTACCGGCCATTTCGAGCGGAATAGAACAAAATTGACAACCATGATCACAAGTACATAGTTGATACTCTCGATATTGCATTGTCACAAACCATAAATCATTTTTTGAGAATTGTTTGAGAATTTATTAGTTGAATTTCATTTTTTTTAGCTTTTAATAACTTTTTAAAAATTGCATTGTCGCAAACCATAAATCATTCAACTGCCGAGCATGGTGATACGTACATACCACCAAAGATAAATTTCTTAAATCCCTATTTAGTAGAAGAGAGATTGTTATGCTTAGAGTGCTATCTCAACATTAAAAAAATTATTAGAGGTTTAACTTAATCTTTTAGTAATCGATTTTTTCTTGTAATTAATATATCTTCAATGATAATGTTTCAAATGTTCTAATAATTTTTTTTTTCATGACATTGATGCATCCATTTATATTAGACAAGTCCACAATATAAATGTTCTTATGGCTTTGAAAGTGAGAAGTTTGGGCAATTGCCTATTGGGAGAAATAACAATACACAAAACTCCCTCTTTATGTGAATATGTAGGAAACTATAAAATAGAGCAATATATATGTGGAAAATATATATCCAAACACCACAAGCACAAGACACAATTTTTACATGAAAAACTTTCCCAATTTAAGAAGGAAAAACCACGGGACCATAGTCCACTGAAACAATTCCACTATCAACAATAATATGAATATATGAGTCTTCTCTAGTCTCAACTAGAGGCATACAATCAGTAACTATCTTCAAGAAATACAATTTCTTAACACAAATCAACTTATACAAGAATTCAAGAAAGATTTAACCAAAATAGAGACCACTATTCATGGGCTAAAAAAATATACAAATTGATTAGAATCCAATTTCCACAGTTCACAATGAGTAGTCACAATTCATGAACATCCCTGCAAAATTTTAGCTCAATCGGACCATGAATACTCGTTGATCAGAGCAATTGATCAAGACTGAACATAAAATTCTAGAAACTCTATTTTCTTTCTCTCTATCTCTAGCGGCAACTCTTTTTTTTTTTATAATTTCTTTCTTACCCTTTACTGCAACAAAGGATAGGGTTATTAAACTCTACTCTCCCAAATGGGTCTCTTCATATGGGTTAGTTTTACACATGTTTGGGTTATCCTCTACTTAGGAGGAAAACTCAACCCAACAAATCTCTCCCTTCTCGACTAGGTGGAGGGATTCGCCATCCTGGTGATCGAGTGCCATGTCTCAAGCTTCTCCTTTTTTAGAGCTTTCGTTAACATATCAGAGCCATTATCATCGATGTGAATTTTCTCAAGAGTTAACAACTTGTCATTAAGATTATTTCTAATCCAATGGTATCTTACATCGACATGTTTCAATCTCGAATGAAATGAAGAGTTCTTTGCAAGGTGGATAGTACTCTAATTATCACAAAACAACATATATTGTTGTTGCTTGAAACCAAGCTCCTATAAAAACATTTTCTTCCATAACATCTCTTTACAAGCTTTCGTTACTGCAATCAACTTTGCTTTAGTTGTAGAAAGTGCAATACATTTTTGTAATCTTGATTGCCAAGAAACAACCCCTCCTAAGAAAGTGATCAAGTAAACCGAAGTAGACTTACGGGTATCCACATCTCCAGTCATACCAGAATCCGTATAGCAAACCAACATTGGCTTACCACTCCCAAAGCTAAGACACAACTTGGAAGCCCTTCGTAGATATCTCATAATCCATTTCACTGCATTCCAATGTTCTCTTCCTGGATCTAAAAGAAATCAGCTAACAATTCCAACTGCATGGGCTATGTCTGGCCTCGTACAAACCATTGCATACATCAAGCTTCCTACTGTTGAGGCATATGGAATTCTTTCCATATCCTCCTTTTCATTTGTCGAAGGGCTTTGTTTTGTGCTCAACTTAAAGTGTGTAGCAAGAAGAGAGCTAACCACTTTAGCATGTTCATGTTGAACCTCTTAGGCACTTTCTCAATGTATTGCTCCTGTGATATAAACAATCTCTTGTCTTTTCTGGATCTATGAATACAAACCCTAAGAATCTGCTTCGACTGACTTAACTGCTTCTTCAACCTATCAATTTTAGAAGAATTCATGCCAACAATCAACATGTCATCAACATAAAGCAATAGAATAATAAAATCACCATCAGGGAATTTTTGCATAAAACGCAATGGTCAGAAGTAGCCTTCGTATTGTCTTGCTCCTCCATAACAGACTCAAACTTTTTATACCCCTGTATAAGTGCTTGCTTCAAACCATAAAGACTTTTCTTTAGCCAACACACATAGTCCTTTTTTCCTTTCACTGTAAAACCCTCTGGTTGTTCCATATAAATCTCTTCCTCCAAATCACCATGAAGGAAGACAGTTTTCACATCCATTTGTGCAATCTCTAAATCTAAGCTAGCTGTTAAACCAAGAACAACTTGAATGGATGACATCTTCATATCAGGAGAGAAAAATCTCATCAAAGTCAATACCTTTTCTCTGTCTGAATCCCTTAACAACTAGTCTAGCTTTGTACCGTGGTTATGAAGTGTGTTCTTCCTGCTTCACCCTATAAATCCACATGTTTGTCAAAGCTCTCTTACCCTTAGGCAACTTCACCAAATCAAAAGTGTGATTGTCATGCAATGACTTCATCTCATCTTGCATAACATCAACCCACTCTGACTTATGTTCATCTTCCATGGCTTATGCATAACACTCGGTCGCTCCCCTGTTAGTTAATAACACATACTCATCTATAGAATACCGAGTGGAAGGATGTCGATCTCTGGTAGACCTTCTAAGTGGAACATCTGGTGGTATCTCTGGCACTGACAACTGATCATGAGATTCATCATGTAAAGGAACATCTGTATCACCTAGACCTTGGTAGTCATTTTGAACATCATGTTAAACTTGTGCTGGCAAAATCTGTCAAAGAAATCGAATCTAAGTCAATCAAACCATCACTGTATTAAGGCACTACTTTTTCTATCTTCTCAATATCATGTATAGTTTGATCTTCCATAAACACAACATCTCAACTTCTCACAAGTTTCTTCTCAACTAGATCATACAATCTACAACCAAACTCATCTAGGCCATAACCTTTGAAGATATACTATCAGGTCTTCACGTCTAGTTTAGACCTCTCATCATAAGGAATATGCACAAATGCCTTACATCCAAAGACACGCAAATGATCATAAGAAACATCTTTGCCAGTCGAAACCTTATCAAGTACATCGAACTGAAGGGGAACACATGGTGTGAGATTAAAGACATGTATCGATGTGCTCAAAGCCTCCCCCCAAAATGAGTTTGGCAACTGTGATTGTGAAAGTAAATATCTTACTCTCTCAACCAGTGTTCTGTTCATTCTTTCAGCTAAAACATTCAACTTAGGAGTCTTCGGAGGTATCCTTTGATGTCAAATACCTTGTTGCCTACAATATTCATCAAAAGGAACCAAATACTCTCCCTTATTATTTGTTCTGATGCTCCTCAACTTCTCCCTAGTTTGTCTCTCAGTTGAGGCTTGAAATTGCTTAAACACATCCAATACCTAATCTTTGTTTTTCAAGGTATATACCCACAATTTCCTTGAATGATCATCTATGAAGGTCACAAAGTGAAGGCAACCACCAAATGTTCTAGTCTTCATAGGACCACATACATCTGAATGTACAAGATCAAGTATACTTGTGTTTCTGGTAAAAAAAGAACTCTTGAAGGAAACCTTGTTTTGCTTCTCTGCCAAACAATGTGTGCACTTTTTCAAAGATGCACTCTTCATTCCTGATAGCAAATTCTTCTTAGCCAATATTTCCAAGCCTTTCTCACTCATATGGGTGAGTTTCTTATGACAAAACTCTGTAAAAGACTCGTCATCCATTACATTAATAATGCCTTTGGAGAGTTTTGCTTGCAACATGTACAAAGTAGAAAACTTATGGGCACAAGTAATAATCATAACACCTCTAGTGAGCTTCCACTGACCATTATGAAAGGTGCTGCAATACCCATCATCATCAAGTTTACCTACATATATCAAGTTCAAATGGATGTCAGGAATATGCTTCACATCTCGAAGAACTAACTTCATGCCATTACTCATCTCACACATCTCCAATACCAACAATTTTGGCCAAGCCATCATTACCCATCTTTATTGTCCCAAAGTCACCAGCTGTATAGAAAGTGAAGAAATCTTGTCGGGATGTAACATGAGTTGAAGTGCCACTGTCAATCCTCCAATTGGTCTCATGGCTTGCAAAATTAATGACATCATCATCATAAACAGTGAAGAAATCTCTGGAAGTAGTGGTGGTAACTCGATCATCATTATTGCCATCATCATTTTGTGTCTCCTTCATTTTCTCTTTATTCTCTCTCTTTAACTATCTGTGATATCTCCTAATGTGCCCTTTCAAGCCACAATGATGACACTCAACATTGGCAAACCTATGGTCTTGTTTCTGCTTTTATCTTTATTTTTTGGACCTCTGCTCTTACTCCTCCCCCTTCTTTTTGCAATCAGCACCTCTTACTGCGAAGAGGATCCCTGTGATTTTCTTCTCATCTGTTCATTCAATGCATTACTTTTAGCTAGATCCATATTGATTTCACCATTTGGAGATGAGTTAAATAGTGACATTCTAAATGTCTCCCAAGAGTCCAATAATATAACAAGTAAACACAACCCTTGAACCTCATCATTAAACTTGATACCCATCCCAACAAGTTGATTAATAATTCCTTGGAAAATGTTCAGGTGATCCATTAAGGGAGTTCCATCTTGGTATCTCAAATACATCAATTGTTTCATCAAAAACATTTTACTATTTCTTACGAGCATACAACTCCTCAAGTTTTTTCCAAAGTGTGTGTGCATGTGTCTCACACTCAATATGATTCAAAACATTATCATCTACCCACTATCTAAGATATCCACATACTTGTCTATGCAACAAAGTTCATTCTTCATCATATTTATTTTCTGGCTTCTCAGACGCAAACACATGTAAATGGAATTGTTTCACATAAAGTAAAAAAAAAAAAAAATTGTTTCACATAAAGTAGGCCTTCCATTTTACCTTTCCATATATGATAATTTGAACCATTCAAAGACATCATTCTACTTAGATTAACCTCCATTATTCAACACAAGATATTTAGAGCACGATCGCACCTCGCTCTGATACCACTTTATTGGAAGAAACAACAATACACAAAACTCTCTCTTTGTGTGAATTTGTAGGAAACTATAAAATAAAGCAATATATATGCGGAAAATATATATCCAAGTACCACAAGCATAAGACATAATTTTTACGTGAAAAACCTTTCCAATATGAGAAGAAAAAACCACGGGACCATAGTCCACTCAAACAATTCCACTATCAACAATAATACGAATATATGAATTTTCTCTAGTCTCAACTAGAGGCATACAATCGGCAACTATCTTCAAGAAAATTCTTGAATTCTTGTAGAAGTTGATTTGTGCCAAGAAATACAATTTCTTGGCACAAATCAACTTCTACAAGAATTCAAGAAAGATTTCACCAAAATAAAATCTATTGTTCACAGGCTAAACAAATATACAGATTGCTCAGAATCCAATCTCCACCATTCACAATGAGGACTCAAGTGTCATGAACTTCCTTGCAAAATTTTCAGCTCAATCGGACCACAAATACTCATTGACAGGAGTAGTTGATCAAGATTGGACAGAAAATTCCAAAAACTCTATTTTGTTTCTCTCTATCTCTGGTGGTAGCTCTCTTTCTTTTTTCTTGTTTTTTTAATTTCTCTCATACCTTTTTCCACAGAAAGGATAGGGTTATTAAACCCTACTCTTCCAAATGGGCCTCTCCATATGGACTAGTTTCACACATGTTTGGGACATCCTCTACTTAGGAGAGAAACCCAACACATCATTGCCAACCTTCTAAATTTTATGGAAATGTTTGCCTCATGAATTTAGGAGTTTTAAAAGGATTATTTTGTGTGGCTATCGTGAGGTTAGGCAATCATCTTGTCATTGAGATTATGAAGGAGTATAGTGTCAAAAGAGTGGTGGATAAAATAGTAATATATGATTGAAAACTTGTATCCAAACGATCACCCTTCCAGCCTGATGAGCCATTAATATTCTTCAGCTTTAGGAAAATCTTGATGTTAGTCAATGACCACCTCATAGTTTACAACTCAAAAATAAAAAGGCTTGATGAGGTTATAATATGTCAAACTCAGGGATTAATCATGCCATTGTGTGTCATCCAAGTTTTGTTTCATCTAATAAAGTTGTGAAAGAAGAAAAAGAAAATGAAGGCATTCAGGTAAGTTTTCATGATATCATCTATGTGATTTGCTAATTCCTCACAAACTCCTTTGCACATTTTCCATATTGTTGTCCTCTCAAACTCCTTCGCATTAGAAAGAAAGCTAAACAGATCGGTCATGCACTGTTCAACCACACCCACTTCCACTAAGGATTGGAACAATACATGAGCGATCTGCTGGCTTCTCGAAAATCAAAAGTTTACGCTGTGTGAATTACAATTCATAACAGTACAAAAATTCATACTGTGTGACTTACAATTCAAGATAGTACGTTGCCTTTTAAAATTTCAAAATTTCAAGTGAAAACAGTGCATGCACTACTGCCTTTTAAAAATTCAAAAGTTCAAGCGAAGGAAAAATTAAAAACAGAGCTAATGCACTGCGACCTTGACTCTGCGCGATTTAAAAATTAAAAAGAAAGCAAATACTTCATTGTTGATTCTGCACCAATTACATTTACAAATAAAGCTAATCCTCCTTACCTAGTCATTGTTCATGCTCCTTTATTCGCTGCCCTCTCAAGTTAGTGTTGTCCCCTGCACTGTTCGTGAGTTCAGCGGGCAGGGTTGTTTAATGTTTCTGCTCATTAATTATGTCTTGAAAACAACAATTAAGCAGCTAATCCTTCAAATTAATTAATGTGTTTTGCCGCTGCGTGTAATCAGCAACAATTAAAAGCCTTGACATCTGCAATTTAAACCAATTCTTACACAAATCCATGGGGAAAATGGGGAGAATGGCAATGAATTCGGTAGGTTTAAGAGATTCCCCAAGTGCGTTTTCCATTTATATGTCCATTTATTATCTTTTCAAAGCCACAATTCAGCACCCAATACAAATATATTAATGGGTTTTGTCTTCAGTTGGATTCTGGAGCAAACTAATTCTTTGCCAGCTGCAAATTATAGTCCCCTGTTAGATAAATCACGACAGAAAGGAGGTTGCCATTTTTGGTGTGGTGCCGACATGAAATCAATGACATTTGTGGATACCCACGCTTCATATAATCTCTGCAAAGGTGACAGTGCTGCTAAATCAGATCGGTCATGCACTGTTCAACTACACCCACATCTTCTGTGGATTGGACCAGTACATGAGCGATCTGCTGGCTTCTCAAAAATCAAAAGTTCACTTTGTGTGAATTACAATTCAAAACAGGACAAAAATTCACGCTGCGTGACTTACAATTCAAGACAGTACACTGCCTTTTAAAATTTCAAAAGTTCACTCGAAAACAATGCATGCACTACTGCCTTTTATAAATTCAAAAGTTCAAGCGAAGGAAAAATTAAAAACAAAGCTAATGCACTGCGGCCTTGAATTTTCTGGAAGTAAAAATTAAAAAGAAAGCTAATACTGCACTGTTGACTCTGCGCCAATTACATTTACAAATAAATATAATCCTCCTTACTTGGCCACTATTCAAGCTCCTTTATTCGCTACCCACTCAAGCCAGTGTTATGCCCTACACTGTTCGGGGTTCAGCGGGCAGGGCTCTTTAATGTTTCTGCTCATTAATTGTGTCTTGAAAACAACAATTCAGTAGCTAATCCTTTAAATTAATTAATATGTTTTGTCGCTGGGTGTAATCGGCGACAAGTAAAAGCCATGACATATGCAATTTCAACCTATCTCTTACACAAAGCCGTGGGGAAAATGGGGGAGGATGGCGATGGATTCGGCAGGTTTTAGAGATTCCCCAGGTGCATTTTCCATCTATTTGTCCATTCATTGTCTCTTCAAAGCCACAATACAACACCCAATACAAATACATTAATGGGTTTTGTCTTCAAATGGATTCCAGAGCAAACTAATTCTTTGTCAATCAAAAATTTTAATCCTGTGTTAGATAAATCACGACATGAAATCGACGGCATCTATGGAGACCCATGCTCCACATCAACTCTGCAAAGGTGACAGTGCTGCTAAAACAGATTGATCATGCATTGTTCAACCACACAATACAAAAATTCACGTTGTGTGGCTTACAATTGAAGATAGTACGTTGCCTTTTAAAATTTCAAAAGTTCACTAAAAAACAATGCATGCACTGCTGCCTTTTAAAAATTCAAAAGTTCAAGTGAAGGAAAAATTAAAAACAGAGCTAATGCATTGCGGCCTTGACTTTGTGTGATTTAAAAATTAAAAAGAAAGCTAATACTGCCCTATTGACTCTGCGCCAATTACATTTACAGATACAACTAATCCTCTTTACTTGGCCACTGTTCAAGCTCCTTTATTCGCTGCTCTCTCAAGCCAGTGTTATGCCCTGCATCGTTTGGGGTTCAGCGGGCAGGGCTCTTCAATGTTTTCTACTCATTAATTGTGTCTTGAAAATAACAATTCAGCAGCTAATCCTTTAAATTAATTAATGTGTTTTGTCGCTGGGTGCAATCGGTGGCAGGTAAAAGCCATGACATGTGAAATTTCAACCAATCTCTTACACAAAGCCATGGGGAAAAAGGGGAGGATGGCGATGGATTCGGCAGGTTTCAGAGATTCTGCAAGTGTGTTTTCCATCTATCTGTCCATTCATTGTATCTTCCAAGCCACAATTCAGCACCCAATGCAAATATTCGGTCAGAAATCCAGAAGGTTTCACACAAGTATTCGTGCCTACAACTCTATGTTTGCTTTTACATCCATGGGAGAAAATATTGATCAATCAGTAATCTTCAATCTGGCCCGTATGTTTTTAGGATAAATGGCCATTTTTATCTACTTATGGGATCTCTGTTACCTTTTAATGAGAATGATCCAAAATTTCCCCAACTTTATATTTATGATGTTGCAAACGAGGTTTGAAATCGGATGTCATAATTTCCGCATTCAACCTCTAATTCATCATTGGATGAGACTATTGTTGGTGATCTTATTCAGATGTTTGCATCAACTAATTGTTTAGTTGGCTTATTTTGTCACGCGTCACAAAAACTCTCAGAACCTAGCAATCCTAGCTATAAACTACAATTGCTTTGTCAAAGAACTAATGACACCAGACAATATAATGATCCAACTTTAGATGATATTGGTGGCTTGATTGTTGGAGATATTGGTGATTATCTATCAGAACAAGATATAATTATTGAAACTTGGTCAAGCACTTTACAGAGAATCTCTAAGCTGCATTCAAAATTTATGGCATTGCAATATCCTCTTCTATTTCCATTTGGTGAAGACAGTTATTGAACTAACATTAGTTTTGCAAATCATGACAGCCATATCTTTGGAAAACATTAAAGAGTCCTGATGAGAGCTTTTTATGCTTATCTTATTCAAGAGAGAGAATATGGCAAAGACACTTTTATAATAGGTGGTCGCCTTTACCAATAATTTTTTGTTGATGCTTTCGCCAACATTGAAGAAGACATGCTTGACTACATTAGAATGAACCAAAATGATCTCCGGTTTGATCTATATCATAACATTAGTGAAGTTGTGCTTAAAAGAGATGTTCAAGGATCATCAACTGGAAAAATTATTCTTCCATCTTCTGTAACAGCTAGCCCGCGGTATATGGTTAATAATTACCAAGATGCCATGGCAATTTGTAGAGCATATGAAAATCCTGATCTTTTCATTACATTCACATGCAACACAAACTGGCTGGAAATCCAAAGAGAACTCAATAAAAGCAGGGCTTACAGACATGAAGACAAACCTGATATTATTACACGAGTTTTCAGAGCAAAAGTTCTTGATATGTTAAAGTTCATCAAATCTGGGTCCTTTTTGGCAAAACAATTGTTGGTAATGCAATCATCACAATTTATTATTTGCATAGTCTCATTTGTAAAAAAATAATAATTGTATTTGACAATTTTGTAGATGTTTATGCAATTGAGTTCCAAAAAAAAGGCCTTCCACATACACATATCTTGATTTGGGTTGCCTCAGAATTCAAATTCAAAACTTCTGGTGATATTGACTCAATTGTCTCAGTTGAGATACCAGATAGAAACATCGATCCTTTATGTCATGAAATTGTCTCTAAATTCATGATACATGGTCCATGCGGTGTTGCCAGACCAGGTGTGCAATGCATGTTAGGAAATGTTTGTACAAAATTATTTCCAAAGAAATTCAGGAGCTCAACTACTTTGGCGAGAATAGATTTGTCTACTATAAAAGGCGTGAATTCCATGATAATTTTGTGCTTAAGAATGGAATTATGCTATTCAATGACTATGTTGTTCCATACAAAAAAGAACTTTTGATGCATTATAATGCAAATATAAATGTTGAGATATGCTGCCAGTTAATGCTCATCAAGTATTTGTTCAAATATGTCAGCAAAGGCCCCGACAGGTGTCGTGTCGTACTACAACATGACACAAATGACGAAATACACGCATATCTTAATTTTTGTTTTATTTGTCCTTATGAAGCTATTTGGTGGATTTTTCAATTTCCAATTTATTCAAGATATCCTCCAGTTGAAAAGCTTCAAATTCATTTTCTTTTTCAACAAATATTGTTTTCTTAGGCACTTACTGCATGATGACATCCTTCATGAGTTGAGAGCATCTTTGAGAATGTCAAACCTCATTCTATCTGATGATCAACTTAAAATTATGTGCTATATGAGCTTGAGTAGCTTTTCAATGCTTCTGCAACAACACTTCAAGATCATAGCTTGTCCATGCCTAATGGGCAACTATTGAAAAAATTACAAACAAGCTTCTAAGAGAATAGCTCAATTATGATTTGACTGAACTTAAAAGTCAACATTCCTTGAATTTTTCTTCTCTCAACCATGGGAAGAGAGTTATATATGATTCAATTATTGCAGCCATCTTTGATAAAAAAAAACAGGCTTTAGTCTTTGTGCATGGTCATGGGGGAACTGACAAGACTTTTTTGCACACAATCATAAATCGTGTCAGATCTCAGTCCTTGATTGTCCTTACAGTGGCATCATCTGGTATTGCATCTCTTCTGCTTCCAAATGGTCATGCGGCTCATTCAAGATTCAAAATCTCATTTTCTATTGATGAACTATCAACATGTGCCATTAAGAAAAACACTCATCTTTCCAACCTTCTTAAAAAAACCTCTCTTATAGTTTGGGATGAGACACCAATGATTAACATATATTGTTTTAAAGCTCTGGATCATTAAATGCATGATGTTCTTTCGGGAGGTGACAATTATAACAAAGATCTTCCATTTGGTGGGAAAACCATTTTACTTGGTGGTGATTTTCATCAAATATTACCAGTTATTCCTGGTGGAACAAAAAAGCAAATAATCAATGCTTTTTTAACCAGCTCAACTTTGAGGTCCAAATTTACTATATTGACTCTTATGGAAAACATGTGTCTCTCTACAAATGGTCTAACTTCCGAAGAAAAGGCTGAGATTAGTGAGTTTTCCAATGGATTCTAAATGTTGGTAATGGTGAAATATCTAATTTGCCCTCATTGAATGAATCCGATGATTCTTTTGTTACTATTCCCTTGGATCTTCTCCTTGAAACTTCATGTGAACCAATTTTAGCAATTGTCTTGGCAATTTATCCGAATATTTGTGACGTTCAAGTTGACCCCTACTATTTTAGAGAAAGAACTATAGTGACAACAAAGAACACAACATTTATTGAAATAAATGATTTTGTGCTTTGCATCGCACCTGGAGAAAAGCGTGTGTATCTTAGCATTGATTTTATTTGCACATTGTCAACAGAGAGTGATGATGCAAGCTCATTATATCCCATAGAATACATAACCAGCTTGAATTCAATGGAGTCCCATCTCATGTACTTGCACTCAAAATTGGAACACTGGTTATGTTGCTTAGAAATATCAGCCCATCTATTGGTCTATGCAATGGGACTAGGCTTATCATTACACAACTTTTGTCGAAAATCATCCAAGCACAGATAATAACTAGATCTAACATTGACAATAAAGTGTTCATACCAAGAATTATCTTCCCAATCAATGAAATTAGATGTTCTTTTACAGTTAAAAGATGTCATTTCCTTTAAAACCATGTTATGTCATGACAATAAATAAAAGTCAAGGGCAATCTTTAAGAACTGTTGGTGTTTTTCTTAAAGACCAAGTTTTCACCCATGGTCAGCTTTATGTCGCTCTCTCAAGAGTGTCACTTCAAGAAAAGGTTTAAAGATTATTTCATGTGACAATGAAGGGCGTTCTTCTATTTCCTCATCAATATTTTACAGATCATAAACATTAAACTTTACTTCTAGAAGTATATCATTTTTTTTCTTCAATCTCAAACAAAAAAAATTATTGCTCATTGTTTGCTCATCAATATTTTGCAGATCATCAGCATTAATCTTTGCTTCTGGAAATGATTCTTTTGTTCACTTTATATATTGCCCTATTCATCGACCTTATTAATTATTTTGTTAGGTTTTAATCAACCTTATATATAGTTCTAACATTTTATGTTTGTTTATGCATTATAGGTTAAATTTCTTTTTTTATTTATAATTGTAAATTCTTATTCTGTTGTTTAGATCTTTGCTAACAGGGTCATGACACTATTTATCCAGAGCATAAAAAAGGACAACTTCTACACATCCTTACGTGGAAAAGTTTGTCGTGTTTGGATTCCAAGGCTCAATGGTCAAAATAACAGTTTCAATTAGCTTTTCTTCGATGCCATAGTGAGCTTATATTTGACACCTTTTTTTTACCATCTGTTTATCCCTGCCTCTTGAAGTTTGTTATAACATACCATCACCATTCAAATTTATCCATGACGATTTCAATTTCCAAAACAAATTTTTTCTTCTAATCATGAAATGATTGTGATACACAACAATGTGTATAAACTTTTAGAGGCAGACTAATACTTTCATCTCAATCTAGATTATCAAAACTTACATTCAGTGTTATGAATTAGTTAAAAGAAAAAACATATGTTGTTATTGAGGTTCAACTATTATCAAACAAAAATTAAACTTCCAAATTGAGTTCCACATATATTTTATTAACAACAATGAAGGGTTTTTTAAATTATTACTATCCATTTAGTGTAATTAAATTTTCCATTTCATTTGACGAACGAACAACATTTTTAATTTTTTAAAAGACATATCCTTATGCTATGTCCATTTCCTCTTTTAAACCTTTGTAACGAATACACCAACGGTAATAATAGTTTCAAGAATTATTAAATGATCCATGTTTTCTACTTCAAATAAAAAAATTATACATGGAAAAACACTCTTTAAACTACAAGAACAACCTGGGCAATCTTTTATATGGTTTATACTCTATTTCTCTATGCACAATGTTTTTAATTTCATTGATAATGGTTTTCACTTTGATGTAACAGGGTGACGCAATTCAGGCCTCTGCTAAAGGCAGAAACATACAATCATATGTTGCTTCTATTATTGAAGGTAATTATTATCAAATCAGTGGATTTTATACATTTGAAAACAGATATACAGACTCTGTAGTTGCCCACGAAGCAATCATTGATCTTAAGTCTGACACCAGAGTTAGAAGACTTGATCCACTGACACCCCCTGTACCGCGCCATTACTTTAACTTCATCAACTTTGCAATATGTTGACTATGGGAAAACAATCAGGAGTGCTCACAGGTTTTATGACAAACTAACAATCTTCATGTATTTTTATTTTTTTGTTACATTTATTTTCACCACTGACCTTTTTTTTGTTTTTCATATATTAGATGTGCTTGGTCGATTAAAATCTATTCAACCACTTGAACAAATTATGGTTCGGGGTCAAGATATAACAGACAAAAGAGAATTTATCATTGAAAATATAAGGTTGGTTATCTTAATCTCATAGGTTTACCAACGTAATGCCTTATTTTTTTTTAAATCAAACTTTTATGCATAGGTGACGAACTCAGGGTTACTCTTTAGGGGTGTTGTTGCAAAAAGCTTTGATGATTCTAATCTAAGCTACCAATCAAGTCCAATTATAATTGTCTTTGCTGCCTTTCGAGTCACTGAGTTCAAAAGTTTTTCTTATCAAACATTTCCCTTTAATTTCTAATGATTCAATCGTTCATTGATTTTGATACTTTTATACATTTTATGCCTTATTAAACTCAATATGAAATAATCTCACTATATACACTTCTTTTTGCTCTCATGGAAACCAAACCTCGCCATCACTGTTGCCTCTTTATGATATTTCAACCTTAAAATTCTAGAAATTCTTCCCTATAAACATTAGTGAGCTTTCTATTTCTTTGTTTATCTTTATAAAATAATTTTTTTAAGCTATTTATACCAAACATCTTTAATGATCAGCTATAAGGATATTCCCGTTGAGGTGCATCAACTCCCTTCTACAATGAATGCTCAAACCATTGATCAACAACTAAAAGAAAATAGAAGGACAATCAAAGAAATCCTTTGCATGGATCCATACCAATACAAAGTATGTCAACAATGATCTCCACTTTTCTTTTAGCACATTAGCTTTGATTTGCATGGATCTATACCAATACAAAGTATATCAACTATTCAAGAATATATATTTATTTATTTATTATTCCAAAAAATTCAAAACCAAAGATTTACATGTAAGGCCTCAATAGTTGACTATGATCTCCATCGGGTTGGTGGTATCATAACTGCCTAATATGCACCTAATCACTTTCTGATAAAGGCACGAGTTTTAAATGCATTGAACACAATGAAGTAACGCCGATTCCATGGCAGCAAAATTTTTAAATTGCTTTTCATGTCCAAAACTAAATTTTACATATCTTCACATCTTTTACATTGCGCCATATATTTAATTATCTCATTTCTAACATTTTCTTAGGTTTAGAGTTGATTGCATTGTGACTGATGCCACTCTTGTGACAACATTTCTAATTGTCGAGAAAACTACTAAAACTTCTTTGGCTCCTCTACCCACAGTTATTTCTATTATAAAGGGTTCATTGATTCCACTCCACCTCCCATGATCGACAAATTACAGAAGCCCAAAATTTTTCAGTTGAGATTTGGAACTCCTCGCTCAATTATGAATCGTTGTGACATCATTGTTGCCAATGTTTTTGATGACATTATAGATGTTGAACCTCCACAACAACATGTTGAACCAGAACTTCATGATATTGATGTTCCTTTAACAGAAAAGTTCCTACATCTTCCTCTAAAAAACCACTTCTATTAGACCCAATAACTTCAGCCCCTATTCCACCATCTAGAGCTCACGCTGATACTCCTTCACAATCACAAATTATGAAACATCTACTATTTGAAGATGAAACACCTCTGGATAGGTAACATATTTCTTCATCTCTTCATACCTATTACCTTTAAATTTCAATGATATCATTTATATATATTTGCTTTATCAATGTTAAATGTATTCTTTTTAAATTCACAACTCTACAACAAAAACTACAGTCGGACCTCCAAGTATAATCACATTGCTCGATCACAATGCATCAACCATGTCTAAGAAGGATGACCCGCCAAAAAAACATCACCGCCCATCTAAATCGCATCATGATTAGGTTATTTTAACTTATTCTTCAATTATGCCATTTCGCAAACTATAGCATTTATTTCCAGGCCTTTTCATGTCACACACAAAAACATTATGCTATATATTGTTTCATGCAACATCACTTAGAATTTTTTTACCAGACGCTTCATATACAAAAACCTTACAATCTTGATTCGTAAATTTATTAAAAATTTTGTGCAAACCAAAAATATACTTTCTGGATAAACAATATCAAGACAAGGTGTTTAAAATCATAAAATGAATTCATATGCTAACAAAATCACTTACAATTGTCGATATCATCTTTGTTTTAATAAACATCACTATCAATGTCAACTCCATGAACACTGTCTCTACTCGTTTTGCATGCCTTCTTGCGCTGTTTCAAGGTCACTATCCTCTCTTAAAAAGCAATGATATTTTATGACATTGCGATGACATCATTTTGTTGTAATCAATTAATATGTTCTTTTTGTTATGCTTTCAACTCTTGAATTGGTAAGTTAATCCATTTGCTATTTTGATTGTAAAATATGATCGATGTAATAATTTAGCTGATCTAATCATATAACAGTTTTATCGCATAACATCCAAGGAGTTACTAGTACTTTCATCACCTGAGAAATATAGTTTAGGCATTATGCTCGCGATTGAAAGTTCACACTAGTCATATCCATATGTCTAATATCATCCCTCCATATTAACAAGTTCCAGCGTAGGTTACTAGGTCTTGGCATAGTCAATTTCATTGCTTTGCCTTGATTTATCATTTCTATGTGCATTGCATTTGATGACGATGAACAACTTTCCACCAAGAGCAATGAGGGCCAAAATGAGATTGCAGAGATTCCAATAAGCGGTTTCGAAGATAAAAAAAGAGGATGACTTGATCTATAATGAAGATATTTTTATTATATTTTTTGCCTCTTTTTCCATGCATGGGTATATGTGAAAATATTAATCATTTTTTTAGTATCAGTTAGGGATTCACCTTTTCTTCTTTTTTCAGAAAATGAGTTCGCCTTCTTAAGGAATGGAGAGTTCACTTCCTTCAAAATTCAAGGCTTTTGCAGTCTAAAATTCAATAACTTTTTGTGATTGTGGTTCTAATTCATTATTACCCATGACGCCAAACAAGATAGACAATTAACATGGCACTACAAAATCCTGAACAGAAGCAGAGCACACCATCCTCAAGAATTCAGTCTGAGACTTGTAGGGTCAAGTTTTCTGTAATGTGGAGGATTAAATTGAAATGGCAAAACTTTAAAATTGAACCGAATTGACTTTTTTCTTCGTGTTTCTTTTATGGGAAGACCTTGGCGATTGATCCATCATTCTTTGCACTTTCTCCCCCTTCTTCTGCTTCCTTCTGTTTCCTCGAAATCATGAAATTGAGCAATATCTTAGTCCTGGGTTCTGGCACAATTCCCTTATTTTCCATCTCACCAATATAACACAACGCATCCTCAACCCTTCCCTTGCCATAGAGCCAGTGTATCATAATAGTGTACGATCGCCGATCCAGTCCCAGACCATTTTTCTCCATCTCCTCCCAAGTATATCTTAATTTTTCCTCAGAATCCCAATCTGCATGCAATTTCAATAACAAATTATATGTATCGATATTCATCTTGCATCCATTGACCTCCATCCTCTCCAGAACACCAGCAACTTCCTCAGGTTTCTTCAATGACTTAAGCAGGTAATTGAAAGTTATCTCATTGGGCATACAACTGCCTTTCTTCTCCTGCATTTCATCCAAAAGCTTATAAACCTTCTGCATCCTCCCAATCTTGCACATATGCTTGATAAGAGAGTTGTAGGTCGCTACATTAGGTAAGCAACCTCGCTCTTTCATTCCCTCAAAAACAGCCAAAGCTTGAGGAACCCTCTTCTTGAAGCAAAGTGCATCAATAATACAATTACAAATCACCACATCTGGCTTGCATTGCATCTCCCACATTGCCTCGTACAGCTTCATTGCCGTCCCTAATTTTCCCTTGTTCGTCAACGCCTTTATAAAAGTTCCATAAGTAAACACATCCGGCTTGCATTTAGAGGCAATTATATCTTTCCAAAACCTCTTTGCCTCTCGTACATTTCCCAGCACACACCAGCCATTTAGAACGATATTCATAGTCTTTGTATCGACACCAAACTCATGCCCCTTACTATTTAGCAAAGTTTCCGCTACATCTACATGTTTATACCTACACAAATACATCAAAAGCTTTTGGAAAGAAACCAGTTCAAGTTCTAGACCCAACTCTCTCCTCTTATTAAAGATCCCAATTGCCTCTTCCACCATATGTGCACCGGCATATCTATTAACCAAAACCCTATATGTATCCTCGTCAACAAATCCCTCTCTATTAGACATTTCGTCGAGCACCTGTGTGAATTCTTCAAACCTTCTCATTCTACCAAGAATATCAAGAATCTCATTGTAAACACAAGAGCTAAGTGAGATTATACCTTCTCTAGAAACCCAATTAAAGAATATATAAGCTGGTTTCCAATCAGAGCGGTGCCTCTTTAGTACCTTCAAAACTGAGTCTTGAGTCATTGTGGGGCAGCATAGGTCAAGAGCGAGCTCAATCTTCCGCACTGGGCTGTCTCTATATTTCTTGAGGGTGTTTTGTACTCTAATTGCTAGTTCACTGTCAGGGTCTTGCTGTTTTTCAGCGAGTGAGAGAGAGTTTTCAAGCGAGTGGATAGAGAGAGAAGTTTTGGATTGAAAGAAGGAATTTTGAAAGTGATTTTGAGTATTTGGGAATTGAAAATTGTGAGTGTAGACATGGTTTTTTGTGGGTTTTATTGGGAAATCAAATTTGAGCTTCCGGTGAATGTTTTGCCGGCAAATGATTAACAACGATCGGAATACGAAAGGCATTGTCAAGTTTTTAGTTGATTGGTTTATTTTGATGGGAGGAAATCATCTTCTTAGAACATTAAAAAGAACAAGAAAATGAAAAAGGACATGGACATGGACAGTTTCCTAGGCTAGACTTGAGAGCGATCGCCATGCTGATTCGAGGTAAATTGAAGGTATGAACTTATAACAACCGTCTGGTTTTTCTAGTAAGAATTCTTTCACTCAAATTCTAAAAACATGTCATTAACTATGTTTTCGGATGATTTTTTCCTTCATATTTCTCATTATTTACTTAATATACGTTATTATATAACTATTTATTTAATTTCTTGCAGTATATTTAGAATCAAACCACATACTAAATTGAATTTAATTCATAATTTTTTTTAAATAAATTCATAATCTATTAAAATAAAATACTAAACCATATAATTGAATTTAATTCTGGTGTTTAAAACACATGTTGTAATGAATTGAATTAACAATATTTATTATTTTACTCTTAATTTATAATTCAATTTTGTTACATAAGTAATTTATCTTTGTTAAAAAAACCTTTTATTTATTTAAAATAACATGAAATATAGTCATTTTAAAAATATAAATAGACCTATCTCATATTAATTGTTTATTAGATATTTATCAAAAGAAATTAAAAAAATATATTTGTCAAAAAAACTTGCAAGTATTTGTTGGTTTGTTTCCTCACGCATAAATAAGTTCTGGATTCAAACTAAAATTATTATCATATTAACTTGAAACCATTCATTCAGCTCAAAGAAAAACAAACTTAAGCTAATGACTAATATAATTTTGATAATATTAATAATTAAATAAAGATATCACAATTCTTAGATTTAATAATTCAAAATAAATCACCATGCAAAAATTACATAAAAGTTAAGCATCCAATCTTAATTTCAAGTTATTTAAACTAATTCAAAGCAAAACACTAACAGTACAAAAACACAAGCTCTTATTAAAAGCAATGGTAAAAAAAAAAGAGTTAATGTCAAGATATACAATAATGTCATATTTGTGCAGCATAGTCTTTCTCATAACTTCCCTTTTGTATCCATCTTTACCTCCATCAATTCCTCCATAAATAATTTCATTTTCAAGCTCATTATTCATGAGGTATCTATTAACTTATGCAATAACTTATTTATCTTGATCAAAATTCATTATGAAGTTGTGTAAAATACAAGCTAAAATAGTTTCACACACAATGTCCACTTCATATCTTGATATCTTGGATAGAATTGAAAATCTTGAATATAAAACATCAAAAGCCCTTTCAACTGCATTACACAATGAAGAATGTCTCGATTTGAATAGCTCTTTTAGGTTCATTGGACGATATTGATAATATTCTTTCAAATGATATATGATACTTCGATTTGGATTGATAAACCCTGATCGCAAAATATATACAGTATCAACTAAGTAAAACTTACCTAAAAACACAATTAAGAAAAATTACTTTGAAAACTTTAGGTGACATTTTATATTTGCTACTTAAAATATATTTATAAAAACTAAATACATTAAGAAACATTTTGTTTATCCTCTCTATTTAAAGCATTTATAAAAATCTTGAGTTTGAAGCTAAGATCTCCTACCCAAGCAACACAAAAGTGAATCTCAAGTCAAAAGTTCAAGCAACCATTACATTCATTGTAGAAAACCTTTTCACTTCTTTATACATCTTCTTTGGAAACCTTAACACAGATGTATGTTTCATCTATAGTGCCAATACAATTCTAAAAAACTTCACTTACATTAATAATGATGACTATATCAGTTTCATATATATATATATATATATATATATATATATATATATATATATATATATATATTGTTGAAATAAATATATTTTAAATTTTTTTCTATTTTTCTATTTTGAAAATAAAGTAAGAAAAGAGGGTCAAAATTGGGTTATGACAGTTGTCCCTCTCTTTATAATATTTATGGTATAAAATCCTATTAGGGAATTTAGAAAGTAAGTTTGTAAAGAAAAAAAAGGTATTAAAGTTTTCTAAAGTTGGGAGAAAAATCAAGAGACAATTATCCTTGTAGAGATTTCAAAACTCTTTTTTTTCTCTTAAAAATCAAAGGTTTTCATTTATGATTAGGTGACCTACCTATAACTTGTTTTATAGTAGCTTTTTTATGGCTTATGTTCGAGTAACCTGCTCATGGTCTCTAATTAGGTGACCTACTCTTAGATTGTGTTAAGGTAACCTTCTTGTTGTCTCTTATCGAATGACCTACTCGTGGATTGTGTTATGTTAATCTACTCGTGGTTTATTTTTTTAATGTTTCATAATGGTAGGGTTGAAGCTTGTTCTTTCATGATAGCATGGTTTGACTTTTTCATTGTAGGGTTAAAACTTAGAATTATTGATGATAAGATTAAAAATGGGACTCCTAATGATAGGGTTGAATATAGGACTCCTTATGACATGCTTGACATTTATTGGTTTTTTCCTAATTGCAGGCCTAACACTAGTCCTTCCTGATGATAGATTGGATTTTATTAAGGATTTTTTCAAATAATTTATGCAAATACATTATGCAATAATTTAGAATTAGATGATATGCATGCGTCCTTATCTAGTTAGATATATATGCTTTTTTTTTCATCTTTATTGCTTGATGAATGACATTTCTGATTTTTTTTTAGATGATTTTTTTTCCCTTAGACTCTTTAACTCACATAGTTTTACCCATGTGGTTAATATGTTTGATAGCCTCTTTGTCGCAACCTAGATCTTTAAGCAATTTAGAAAGCTCTACTTAGTTATCCATCCTTTGAAAAGTGATAAAGTTTTTTTAGCCATGAGATTGCCCCTTGATTAAATGGTGTCTTTTAATTATTGTATCCGTGCATCATTAATCACTTTTTATATTTTGATAGAGAAGAAACGCTATATTATTCTCACTTATTTGAAATAGCTTATCAAATAATCTATTGTTAATGATTATTGTAAATTGCCTCAACTGATGCATTCATGTTTTAATAACTTTCAGTATTATAGTCACCCTTCAAAAATAATAAACTAGATTTTTTACCATAAAGATATCCCTCAAGTGTTGCCTTAATCTAAATTACAACTGAATTTCACCAAGTAGTTTATTGCTTTTAAGCAAAGTTGTCTTCATCTGATCTAGTTTTAAAAGGCACTTGTCATTGTCATATGCCATTTATAAATTTGATGGATTTTGTTGGGTTGTCATTTTATTATTATCATCACAATAACTTTATTTCCTCTCCAACTATATGGATACTATCTTTTACCCCTCTCGGAATTCAATGCATTGCCTCTTGGTTGCTTATTTTTTCAAGAACGACTCTTAAAAAATGTCAATGTCATTTTTTTCAAAGTCTTTGCAGATTTGATCAGTGGCTTTTTTGTTTGAGAATTGTTTTCTTGCTGTGAAATCCACTCTCAAAATTCAAGAATCATATCTATTCAAGTTTAATTATTGTAAAGAAATCATAATATGTAAATTTGGAAGTGTTTACTTGATTGTAATCCTAAGACATGTCATTGAACACCAAGGTGTATTTTTTTATGTGTTTTTGGTGAAGAATTGACATGGTAAAGTTTGAGAATAAGTGTTAGCTTATAATAGGGTTATCCATGGCTGAAATGAATTCTTGCATTTTTTAATGACTATTAGTTATTGGGTTTAGCTTGGTTCGCCCATGAGGGATGAACCTGATATATTTATCTAGAGAAGTTACTAAAAAGTAACCACTAAGGTAACCCTTTCTCTACTTTTATAAATAGGGATATAACCCCTATGAAAAGGATGGTTTTTTTTCATTATTGAAAGAACATTGTTCTCTCTTTTTCTTTCCATCTCAATTCTCTGCATAAATATGACGATCTACAAAGACATTCGTATTGTGAAATATCACTCTAATTCTAGTAATTGAAGTGTCCTTGAAATTATTGACTCAGGAATAAGGAAACGGAATATCACAAGTAAGTTTTCCTTATCGAATCTTTATTGGTATCAGAGCCTATATCATAAATTTTTATAATTAAATAATCATGTAATAAATGCATGCAGATTATTTGAATACAATCAATTATGTATTTAAATTTTTTTCTATGAATTATTGTTATGCTTGTTCAATTACTATTAAATAATGTTAGAAAAATACATGATTTTGTAATTTTGTAAAGTAAAAACAAAATCAGTAATTAACATCATATGCCATGTGTAAATTAATTAATTGCCATTCCCAATGGCAACATTAATGGAACTGAACGTGTGACATTATTTCTCACAATGCCATTAATTAATTTTTTTTATTCTACACTGCCTAACGAAAAACATTAATCCTCTTGAACAAAATTGGTAGTTAATTTTACAATGCGAGGTAAGCTAAATATTGTTGCCCTATGGAGTCAAATGGACAAATGATCACAAACAAAAAAAAATCTCATGTGATGTATTATTCAACTGCTAAACGAAAGTTAACTTTTTGAAAGAAAAAACCTCACACATTCAGGGAACGTGTGGGTTGATAATGGGCAGTGTCATTTTAACTGCCAAATGACAATCAATTTCTTGGGGGGGAAAACTCACACGTTCAAGGGAACGTGTGGGTTGAAAATGGACAATGCTTTGATAGTTATTTAACTACCAAATGGCAATTCATTAAAAAATGTAATTAATATAAATTGTTTAAATTATGATGTTTGCTTATTCATTGTTAAACTTAAATTGCTATTTTAACTGGTAAGTGTTTTTTCAAAAGTGATGATACATGCCTTAATTACATATTGATTATAATATTTAAGTGTTTCTGGAATATTTTGTTGTAGTGGATAGACAACAACAAATTGATCATTTATTGAGTTATGTGATTAATCATGTTCACAAAATTCAAGAGCACATTGATTATATGTATCATTAGATGAGTAGACCGGCCATGAGTGGCTACATAGAACATCATATGTTGATCGTTCTCAATTCTATGCCTGAGGAATAAATGTCAGTGCGACAATCATTGGAATATAGGTTGAAACCCTTAGATTTCAATAATCTCGCTAATGAAATGTTACTTGAGAGGGAACGTCAGTCTACTGAAAATGATATACGACACACTAGAAGAAGTGCAAGTCATTTGGATTTTTCTGCTAAATTCATTCCATGGTTTGAGTAGACTGAACTTGGAGAATATGACTTTCATGAATTAGATGATGTAATTGGAGGTCCCACTTATGTTCCTACAATATAAGATAATTCTAAGAAGTTTATTATTCTTAATATTGTATTTTAAAACAAAAATTAAGGACAATTGACTGTTTATTTTGAACTGCATAAATTATGTAATGTAAGTTCTTATTACATTATATGCATATATTTGATAATATTATATTAACAATGAATTAATATTAACTCATTGATAATATGTGCAACCTGATCAGTGGGAGTTGTTAGTTGAAAATAATAACTATAATGTTGCACTCATTTAAATTTTCAATAATAATTAGACCATACAAATGGGAATTGATTAAGAGTTTAACATTTTTTTTTGTTTTTATAGTATGTGTTCAATTATTATTTGTTTAATTAAGAATGGAGTGACAATATATGTCATTTAAATTGTACTACTATACACTAATATTTGTTATTGGTGTCAATATCTTTTAATAAGATTGCATTTAAGAGCATTATTGTTGATTTGAACCATGGAAACAAACTAAATGAGAAAAATTACAATGTTTGGCATCGTAAGATTGAATATCTCCTAGAAGAGCAAGAAATGCTGGAAACAATCACACAACCAATGACTGAACCTGAGTAAGGAAACACTATTCAGCATAGGCTTGATATGGAAGCATATCAAACCTATAAACGCAAGGATCATGTAGCTCGCATTTTGATGTTGAGTAGCATGCAGAATGATATAACGATGTGTTTTGAAAGGCATTGTTCAGCTCAATCTGTTTAGGATATAGTAAAGATTCAGTATGGAAGAACCTCTACTACTAGACCTTGTCATTTACCCCTTAAGTTCAATGGTTACAAGAAGCGCTAAAATTAGATGATAAGACAGCATCCTACAGTCATGTCTAACATGATAAGTGAATTACAGGGTGTTGGGCATGAAATAAATAATGAACATCAAGTCCAAGCAGTTATCCGCTCTTTTCCAAGCAATTGGAAACACATGTGTGCTAACCTTACCCGCAATGACAACATCAAAACATTTGATCATATTGCTCGTCATGTCAAGCTTGTATGTCTAAGACTAAAGTGGATGGAACATATTGCTATAAATATAAAAAAGGTAAGGCTAAGGGTCACAAATATGACAAGAGAGGAAAAGAAGCAAGTAATAGAGGACATAAACGCAAGCGTGGAAAACATGGCGGTAAGAAAGACAAAAAAATGAATTGTTTCAGTTGTGGTAAACCTGGTCATTTTGTTCATGATTGCACTAAGCCAAATGTATTGTTTAACCACGATCATCCCTCTAACATGTATGTTAGCAATTGTTTAATGCTTGTTGAATTTGTTTTTATTTGGACTATAGATTCAGGAGCAACCTACCATATAGCAAGGGATCAAACTACCTCTGTGGAATTTTGTCACATTTCAAAGGGAAGTAAATATATACACATGAGAAATAATTCTTCCGCTGCAGTGCTTGGGATCATTACTTGCAAACTGGACTTGTAGGGCGGTCACACACTTTATCTTCATGATGTACTCTACGCTCCAAAAATTCGATGGAATTTTGTATTTGTTCTTGCTTTACTCCAATTGGAATTTAATATTGCATTTATTGGTTGTTGTGTAAAAATATATTTGGATAATATTTTCTATAATTCTGACTTTGTATTAAATGGTTTTATTGTGTTAGATACCGTTAATATATCTATTAATAATGATGCTTCAATTTATGTTATTCAAAATTCCAGCACTATTAAAGATAGTAATATCATAACTTGACATGCTAGATTAGGACACATTGGGCAAGATCGATTACATAAATTAGCACGAGCTTGTCTTTAGGATCACTTTCCAAAGAGGAATTTTCTATGTGTGAGCATTGTCTTACTAGAAAAGCAAGTAGATTACCATTTGGCAAAGCAAAAAAGAACTAGTAGTCCATTACAACTTATTCGTTCAAATATTTGTGGCCCAATGAATCCGAGGGTAAGACATGGAGGAAATTATCTCATCATATTTATAGATGATTTCACATGGTTTGGTCATGTTTATTTGATCTCACATAAGTCTGAAGCATTGGATTGCTTCATTCGCTACACAAAGATGGTGGAGAATAAACTAAGCACTAAGATCAAAATTTAAGAACAGATCGAGGACGTGAATATTTGTCTAAACAGTTCAAAAGTTTTTGTGATGAAAAAGGTATAACTAAACAGCTAACTATTCCTTATACTCCATAACAAAATGGTGTGGCAAAAAGGAGGAATATAACCCTATTTGACATGGTTAGGTCAATGATGGCGCAAGCTAACTTACCAATTTTTTTTGGGGGAGATGCATTGTTAACTGCTACTTACATACTTAATCGTGTGCCCTTTAAATCTATCTTATCCACCCTATATGAATTATGGAATGACATCAAACCTAATCTATATTATTTCCATCCATGGGGGTGTGCAACTTATATTCACAATACTTTTCATGAATATGGGAAACTTGGTTCTAGGGGGAAGAAGTGTATTCTCATACTATATTCTGAACATTCTAAAGGATTTGTATTTATTGATGAAAAAGCTTATAAAAGAGTGACAGAGATTGAGTCATGTGATGTTATATTCTTATAAGAGGTTTTTTCAAAAACAGGTGAGGTTAAACAAGCCATTTAGTAGAGAATTTAAATAAAACTTTTAATCCTTTTAGTAATAGTGGGAGTAATATTGTGTCTATTCCTACTCTCATGGAGCAAAATCATGAGCAATCTCAACCTTATAGAAGCATTTGTGAACCAATTCCTCGTCATCAATTTGAGATTGAAGGGGAAACGTTCATGATTGCTCCACAAGATGATGAAGAGCCACAAATATTCAGTGATACTTTATCTGGTCCAAAAGCCAAAGAATGGATTTAAGCTATCGAAGAAGAAATAGAGTCGATGAAAACTAATCAAGTCTAGGACTTGGGTGATTTACCGTCAGGATGAAGATCCATTATAAATAAATGGGTTCTTAAAATTAAACGTAAGGCGGTTGGGTCAATAAAATGTTATAAGGCTCGATTATGAAGATACATTCTCACCAGTTGTGAGGATTACTTCAGTTCATCTTATTTTAGCTATAATCGCATATATGGACCTAGAATTATACCAATTGGATGTTATAACTGTGTTTTTCAATGTAGAACTAGATGAGGAGATCTATATGGATCAACCTTTAGGATTCGAGACTAAAGGACAATAGCGCAAAGTTTGCAAGCTTAATAGATTTATATGTGGTCTTAAGCAAGCCACTAGACAATGGAACATCAAGTTTCATTAAGTTATCCTCAAGGATGGTTTTACAATGATGGAAGAAGATCATTGTGTGTATTTAAAATGTTATAACAATAGTTTTATAATATTGTCCTTATATGTTGACGACATTTTAATAGCTGGAAACAACAAAAAGATGATTGATACTACCAAAAGTTGGTTATCATCAAATTTTGAAATGCAAGACATGGGTGAGGCCAGCTTTGTTCTTGGTGTGAAAATCATTAGAGATCGTGCTAAAAGGCTTTAAGGTTTAACTCAAGAGACTTATATCAAAAAGATGTTAGAGCGTTATCACATGCAAGATAGCAAACCGATAGACACCCCTATTGATAAAAGTTTGAGCCTAAGCAGTGATATGTGTCCTAAGACTCTAGAAAAAAAGGAGAAAATGTCCTGGTACCTTATGTCAGTGTTGTCGGTAGTTTTATGTATGCAATGATGTGCACACGTCCTAATATCTATTATGTTGTTGAATTGGTTAGCCGATATCAATAAAATCCTGGTCAGAAACATTGGATGGTAGTCAAAAGGATTATACGATATCTGAAAGGAACTTTAAATTACATGTTATGTTACCAAGGAAAGAAAGATTTACGATTGATTGGTTACTCTGATGCTGATTGGGGAGGAGATGTCGACCAATCTAAATCAACTTCAAGATGTGTTTTCTTGCTTAATGATAGTGCAATACTATGAAGGAGCAAGAAACAATCCTGCATAGCCTTATCTATCATGGAAGTTGAGTATGTAGCTTATTCTGAAACAACACAAGATGTCGTTTGGTTAAAAACTTTTCTGTATCATTTGAAAATTGTCAAATCAGCATCAGATCCAGTGACAATTTATTATGATAACACTACTGCAATAGAGAAGATCCAACACGTAAAGATGAGATATCACTACATTAGATAAGCGATTAATGACCATGATGTGATTCTAAAAACACATTTCTACAAATTCTATGGTTTTAGATCCACTCACAAAACCAATAGCAAATGATGCATTTATTAGACATGTGAAATCTCTTGGTTTGTGTAGAATGCAATTAAGTAGTGAATAAATGTCATTTGAATATCATTTTATTCATTAATTGTTTATGGATATATTGAGTATCGTATAGTATAGTACAATTTGTTAAAGCATGTCGATAGACTAAGATTGGCTCACTCACATGAGCAATTGCCTCTAGCATTTGTATGGTGCGTAAAGATGAGACTAATTGAGTTTTAATGCTCAAAAAGTGACTTGGGTGTAGTGGGAGCAATTTTAACTCAAAATGATTATTAAAAAGTCACTTTGGTTGGAATCAAGATGAGGTTCTTAAATAAAAGAATCAATATGAATGAATTCCCACCATTCATGTGTCTATTATGATTGAAGCCGAGTATGAAATTATTCATTTGTCATTAATGACAATGAGCAAATGAGAATTTTTTTTATTTGAAGTTTTTGTTTTTGGAAACAAGACTGAGACTCGTATAATATATTTCCTCTAACAAGGAGAGCAACGACATACACTCTTTGTCCTTAGAAAAGGAAAAGAGTACGCTCTACTATAACATGTATTTCATACTACATGTGGTGATGACCATTACAAGAGTAAATAATGGATCTCTACTTCTTTATTATGTGAGTCGTGGAGATCATATCTAAGATCTCAAAATCTTACCCTTTGTGACTTTTTGCTATATCATGAGGCGATGAATAAATTATCGATACTTTAGGAGTATATCCCATGATCATGTAATGATTCAACTTGAAGGATTTTTCTTAGGAAAGCGAGTTAATTTTGATCTAAGTGATGTGAGAGCGAAAGAAAAAGTAATTTCAGTTCTACACTTGTTACTTGTATTTCATCGGTCGGGATCATATCATTTGAATGAATTTGATATGATTTAGAATACATGTAATTTTCATGATGGATTTAGTACTAAATTCTTGAGAGATTGAATTATATTAGTTCATGTGTAACTAAAAGTGCTTGGGGTATATTAGTACACTCTAAGGAATAATTAATTATAAAGTAGATGTCTCTTATATGGCCTATGTTAGGTTTATATAGATTGGAGCTACTTTCTTTGTGTGTTTCAGGTTGCACGGTTCATTCGTCAAGTATAAATTTTTTGTGCAAGTTTGAAATATAATGTATTAGGTAAATCTAGGCCTTCATGGGCGAGTGGGAGATGTTGGTTATTGGGTTTGACCTGGTTCATCCATGAGGGATAAACCTGGTCTATTTATCTAGAGAAGTTACTAAAAGGTAACTGCTTCTCTACTTATATAAATAGAGACATAACCTCTATGAAAAGGATGGTTTTTTCATTATTGAAAGAACATTATTCTCTCTCTTTCTTTCCATCTCAATTCTCTACATAAATTTGACATAATCTACAAAGATGTTCATACTATAGAATATCACCTTGATTCTAGTAATTGAAGTGATCCTAAAATGATTGATCTAGGAATAAAGAAACGGAATATCATAAGTAAGTTTTCTTTATCCAATTTTTTCAAAGTCTTTGCAGATTTGATCAGTGACTTTTTTGTTTGAGAATTGTTTTCTTGCTATGAAATCAACTCTCAAAATTCAAGAATCATATCTATTCAAGTTTAATTATTGTAAAGAAATCATAATATGTAAATTTGGAAGTGTTTACTTGATTGTAATCCTAAGACATGTCATTTAACACCAAGGTGTATTTTTTATGTGTTTTTGGTTAAGAATTGACACGATAAAGTTTGAGAATAAGTGTTAGCTTATAATAGGGTTATCCATGGTTGAAATGAATTCTTGCATTTTTTGAAGACAAATATTTATTTGATGTGAGCTTAAAGCAAAATTGTTTTGAGTTATTACAATTTTCAAGAGGTTTAATCTTTAGAAAAAAAATATGATAATTTGATCTTTTTTGTGGTAAGATTAAAATTATTTTTTTGTTGTTGTTGTTTTTTCTATTTCTTAGACTTTTAAATTTTTTTTAAAAGGGTTAAAGTTGAGTTATGGCAAAAAAAAATTAAAAACACAACAAAATTAGAGAAAAAAATCATTCTTTTTTTAAATATGGTTAGATTTCAAAAACAAATACAGACAAAAAAAATATCCCTTTTTATCAAGAAAATCAATATTTTCAAAGTATTAAGACAAACAAAAATGTTATTCTCACATTAAGACACGATAAGCATCTCTCTTTCCAGCTTTACTCCTTTCTTTTTCAACGCATTCTCAAATCAAAATCATTTAAATAAAATAATGTAGCAAAAAAATGAAAGGAAATACCATCATAGGACCTTGAAATATAATATGCATAACATGCTCAAGTTTGATAGTGCTTAAAATGATAGCAATCTATGAAGAGTGAGAAGCTTGAAACTTTATTACTGTTTAGTAGCTAAATGAATCTAGAGATTTTAAATTGTTTTTGTAGGCCTCCTTATTCCAAAGATCTTGTTTAGTTTTATAAAGAAAACTAGATAATGCCCCCGCGCTTCGCCGCGGGCGGAACAATATTTTTTTCAACGTAAAAAATATTAATTATGTGTATTATTTTTTTATTATAATATAAATTTATTGTCAAGTGCAAATTTTAAATACAATATATGAATTTTAAATCAAAATAAATTTATCTGTTTAGTATTTTCAAACGAACTAACCAGTATAAATGTATCATCGTCATTAAAAAAGCAAGAAAACTCGGATATCTGAATTATTGAGTTAACTGTATTAAGATTAGTTCATTTTATAATTCAATTTAAATTAAACACAAAACACAAAAAAAACATCACCATGAGATAAATTTATTAATTTATCCAGAAAACACAAAAAACACAAAAAAAAAATGAATAAAGAGAAAAAGGGAGCAATATTAATTTTAAAATGATTACAAACATGAATTAAAAATCCAGGATTTAACCGATGAAAAATAAAATCTCAAGAAAAAGAGAAAAAAACTAAAGTCAAAAACTAAAAGCATAAATGCATAAATACTAATAAAAAATAAACATTGTCAAAGAATAAAAAACAACCAAATGAATTAATATCCAATAAAAAATTCAAAGAATAAGGACCGAAATGAAAAATAAAATATATAATTAATTTCAATTAAAGGATAAAATTGAAACAAATAAAAACTCTGTGACCAAAATAAATGATGGAATAATAATGATAATTGTTGTGTAATTTAATAAAAATATTCAAAGAAGGAGGACTGAAATGAAAAGTAGCATATTAACCAATTTCCATTTGAGGACCAAATTAGAACAAATAAAAACTTCCGTACCGAAATGAAAGTTTTTATTTCAGGAAGAAATATTAATTTTTAAATGACAACCAATTCAGATTGAAATCTCAGGATTGAATCGGGAAAAAAAATCCTAGCAAAAAAAACTATAAAAAAACTAAAAGTATAGATGTATAAATAAACATTGTCTAAGAATTAAAAAAAAAAAACTAAATGAATTAATATAAACAAACCCTCTAATAATCAAATAACAAAAATAAATTGTTAATTTTCTATCAATAAAAACGATGAACACATAAATTGAAAATCTAATCCTTATGTTATTGTCATTATCATTACTATAATAGTTAAAATTATTATCAATATTTCTGTCAAAACAATTTCAATAATTAAATTGCCATGAGAAATCATTAAAAGAACGTAAAAGATTTTTGTATAAAAAAGGAAAAAAAACAACAACCAAACTTATCATGATCATTGTATAAATAGTCAAATCAAATAAATCATCGAATCCAAAAACAAAAAAAGAAGAAGCAAAAAACAAAAAAACATGAACAAAGAGAGAAAAAAAGAGCAATATTAATAGTAAAATGATTATTATAATATTTAAAATTATTATCAATATTACTGTCATAACAAATAAAATAATTAAATTGCACTGGAAAATCATTAAAAAAAAGCAAAAGATTTGTATAAAGAGCAATTCAAAAATAATCACTAAAATTGTCATCATTGTTGTGTAAAGAGCAAAATTATGAAAACTAATTTAATCAAAAGAACAAATAAAAATAAAAAACAAATAAAGGGAAAAAATGTGCAATGTTAATTTAAAAATAATTATCAACACAAATTAAAATTTCAGGATTGAATCGATTAAGAACAAAACCTTAAAAAAGAGGACAAAAACTAAAAGCATAGATGCATAAATACCAATAAAAAATAAACATTAAAAAAAGAACATATGAATTACTATAAAATAGAAAATTAAAAGAATAAGGACCAAATTGAAAAATGACATATAAAATTAATTCCAATTTAAGGATAAAATCGAAAAAAAACTAATAATTGGAGGACCAAAAATAAATAATGATAAATGTTGTCATTCTATAAAAAAAATTAGAAGAAGAGGGACTGAAATCAAACTTTGTATATATTACCAATTGCAATTGGAGGACCAAATTAAAGAAAGCAAAACTTCCGTACCGGAAAAATTGAAGGAATCCAAAATAAATCAAAAATTCAAAGTATAAGGACTGAATTAAACATTGCTTATATAATCAATTTTCATTGAAGGGCACAATTGAAAACAATAAAACCTTAATTTAAATAAATCAGTAATAAAAAAACAAAATCAAAACCTAAGGGACCCAAATGAACTTCCTACAAACATGAGGGACCGGAGCTGACTTTGCGTCGGCAGGAGAGAGAAAAGCGACAGCCGACAAAACACCGTCCGTCGCCGCTTACACGGACATCTATGACCGGGACGCGCCGCGACGGCAGACAGAGTACCTGGAGGCGCACCGTATTCACCTGCGGAGGAAATTTTTTGACCGCCGTATGGAACCGCACGCGCCGCCTAAAGGACGCGTTGGCGTTGAGCCCCGCTGTCGCGTCCTGACGATGCGCCAGCCGTGTAGACGGAAATATATTAAAATATAGGCTAATTACCAAGACACCCCTGACCCAACCGAGATTCACGAAAAAACCGATGGGGAAAGGACGCCCGTGTCCCCGTTCACTGTGCATTATTTTGTCGTTATCGAGGGCTTTTTTCGTCGGTGCACTGTGCACTGAATTGGTGAAAAGCCGACGGAGCCCCTTGTCCCTGTGCACTATTTTGTCTTTTTCGAAGGTCATAGGCGTCAATGCACTGTACAAAAGCGGAAAGTAAAGAATAAAAAGCCAAAAACCGAAAACACCCCTAGAAAAAAAACAAAACACGCCGGATGATGAAGCCCAAAATCGTCTCCACACTGTCGCAATCCACAGTGATTTAAGAGAGAAGGCACAGTGCAAACTCCCACGCCTATTATGTGTTTTGTAATTTGTTTTTAATAATGATAATGATTATGTTTTTTTTAAAATAGTTTAAAATATATTATTAGTTTTTAAAAAAATATATATTAAATTAATTTATTTTTTATCTTAGCATATTAGAATAATAATAAATAAATAAATACAAAACAAAATAAATACAAAATGTTTAAAAACTTAAAATGTCACGCCAAAAATCCCTTAAAACACAAACAATGTAGCGAAGAATTCTTGTTGTACCCCTAAATTACAACAAGATCTTGACTGAAACCAGATGGCTCCCACTACTGTCTTCTCTCCTAAAGATTTATCCATTTTATTTTTCTTCTTTTGTCATTAATGACTTTTTAGGTCCAAGATATAACCAGGCATAAAAACAATGCATAAACACAAAGACAATACCTCCAAGATATAACTAGAGCTTCTAAACCTCTAAAAAAAAGATGAAAAGAAAATATAATTGCCTATTGTACATTTATTATTTTCTATGTATAGTAACGGATTTATATATATTTGAAGCAATATAATGAAACATTATGACTATTAAAATTTTGAATAAAAACTGATAATGAAGAAATTAATATTTTCCTTTTGTGTTTTAATTTTAAAAAAAAAGAAAATGATAAAAAAGAGAAGGAGTTATTTGATGCGTTTCAAATTTTGAAATTCTCATTTTTTATTTTAAAATCATTTTAATATATTGATATCAAAAATAAATTTTAAAATATAAAAAAATATTATTTTAATATATTTTTAAACCAAAAATACTTTAAAAATCAATTTTAATAACCTCCCAAAACAGTTACAATTTCGGAGTGGACTCTGGAGTAAGCTTTTCACCCTGTTTCAGAAATATTTTTAAAATATATAAAAGTATATATTTTAATATATTGATACTGTGTTTCAAAAGTATTTTTATTTTAAATTTTTATTTTTGATGTTTTTAGATTATTTTCATACATTAATATCAAAAATAATTTTTTTAAAAAATATTTTAATATATTTAAAAAAAACATTTTAAAAAATAACCAAAAACACGGTATGGAACAATCACTTTGTCAAATTGTAACAACTAAGAGGCTTCTCAATTCATTCTAGAAGGAGGGAAAATGAGTTTTTGTAAAAAATAAAGAAAAAAAAAGTGCGATACGCGTGGAGGGTGTGTTCAAAGACTTGTGAGTTGCCATCCACACAGAGAAAATGGTTTCTGGAGTCTGGACCGTTTCAATCAAAATCTAAGAGGTGCCCAGATAGCAGACAGGACTTTTGTCGGAAAGAAAAAGTTTGGTTTTTCACACTTGTGTGTGTGTGAAGTTTAACTGGCCAATCTTTTCTTTGATAGGCGGCTGCCTCACCATTCCTAGTTTCCCACACCGTCTAGACACCTATATGTCTATCCCCCCATGAAAAGCCTACACCTGTCCCAATTACAGCTACCTCTCCACCGTTAGATGCAACTGGACCGCTTCAAAAGCAAGACTAGATCTCAGCACCGATCCTACACACGCGGCGAGAAGAAAGAGGACGACGACAAGAATCGCAAATGGTGGTTAGCTGCCGTCATCTATTCTTAACTTGTTTGAGACGATATTTTTTATGACACTATTACGGTAAAAACAATTAATAAGATAATATAATTTAGTCGAGATGTAAATAATATGTGCAATTCACCAGCTCCATATAGTATGAGGCTGTTTGTTACGACGGTACAACTGCTGTTTCTAAAAAAAATGATTTTTTTTTAAATAAATATTTTTAGTGTTTTTAAATTATTTTAATGTGTTTATGTCAAAAATAATTTTTAAAAAATTAAAAAAATATCAATTTGATGTATTTTTAAATGAAAAGTATTTTCAAAAACAACCGCAGCCGCCCTCCCAAACAGGTCCAATCATGTGCGACTCTTTCAAATGGTAGATTCGATGGTCATAACCCTCGAGCTACTCCAAAACCATGATGATAATACCACTATTAAAAAGAATACAACAATATCAATAAAAAATTCTAACCATGATCAAGGTGAGTCATATAAACAATTTAAAAATAAATAAACTTGGACACTTTTGGACAATGTACACACTCACTTATTCACTACTTTTAATTCTTTTTTATGTCTTCGAGGTCATCTTGTCAAAGTCTTTGCAAAATATCAGTGATGTTATCAATGGAGTTTTGGTATGTTTTTGGAGTATTCTTTCTTTCTTCTCTGTATTCATAACTTACAAAGAGAAAAAAGGAAGAAGAGAAGAACAACACAAAGGGATATCTTGGCAAAAACATCTAGCAATAGCAAATAGAGATCACAAATGGGGAATGAAATGGGTTACACAAACTGTCTAAAAATGTTAAGGCTCATTTGCTTTTGAGTCACTCGTGTGACCTACTTCAACTATTATTTTGATGAAATTTTTATAATAATACTGATGAGGCTATTATTAGAGTTTTGGTATACTTTCAAGGGAGGTTTTATCTGTAGTTTTTATTTTTTGACAAATTACATTTTTATTTGTGATTTTTTAAGACTTTTATATTTCTCTCAATATTTTTGCACGGTATTATTTTATTAGTATTTTTTAATACGCTAGAAACCAAAAAATAAACTCGTTTGAGAGAAATAAAAGAACAAGCTGGAAAAAAACGAACAAATAAATGGCGGCAATCATCACACGTCACACGCAAAGTGAGGTGTTTACGAAAACTATGTCGTCTTGAAAGTCGTTCAAACATCACTAGCGCCGCCCCTCTCTCTTTCTGTTTGGTGGCTATTTTATTACAAGACGCGTGTGCACGCATTAAGCGTGCCACGCGATGCTTGTTTCCTCGTAATTCAAGGAGAGGAGTGTTAGCATGAAAGGGTTTTCGTTTTGAGCTCGTCATTTTTATTTAATTTCGTGGATGAGTAAGTATATTGTGTTTTAAAAATAATTTTTTTATTTTTATTTTAAATAAAAATAATTAATATTTTATAAATTATTTTAATATATTTCTAAACAAAAAAACATATTAAAAAATCACATCAACCATATTACTAAATAAACACTAAAAAATAGCATCATTTTTAAGAATGTTTGATGCGTCACGTGAAGAAAAGGAAGTTATGGATTACTTTGGATCCCATGAATTCATCACACCAACATAATTTTTTTATGAAAAATGAATCGATCTTAATAAATTGATTGATAATATTGTTATAATGATAATAACAGGAATAGAAGAAGAAAAAATTGTAAGCCATTAAATTAGTGAGATTATCTATTCACTTAGCTTAACTAAATCATTTAGAAATTAGACTAGCGATCATATTTTTAAAATTAATTAAATTTTCACTAGAAAGTAAATCATCTAGAATGATGAATGTTTTAGGAAGTATACATCTAATTTAGAAACCAGGCATTGTATAGTGCAGCTGATTTTAGACCAAAAAAGAGGTGATAATACAAGATCACCAACATTTTTTTTTCCGGTGATACAAAATGGCTAGCCAATGTTTTTTTTTCCTATAAAAAAAACATGAATAACACTTATATTTTTTTCAAAACATCATTTTTTCACCTACAGTTGATGACTAGCTCCATAACCATAGTTGAGCGCCGGTTTCTCCACCATGATATGAACTTTTTTCTCGATCACGAATTTTAAGGGTTAAAGGGGGTGTTTGGAAATGTGTTTGGAAAGTATTTTTGAAAAAAAAATAATTTTTATTTATTTTTTATTTTAAATTAAAAAAAATAGTGATTTTAGATTATTTTCATGTATAGATGTCAGAAATGATTTTTAAAAAATAAAAAGATATCACTTAAATGCATTCCTGAATAAAAAACACTTCCACAAGCAACCTCAAACAGACACTTAGTGTGTAAAGACAAGTTATAAGGCAAACATGAGAGGAAAATTTCTAGTAAGACAAGTCCAACATGCAAACCTCACCCATGTCTTTCCAGGCCATAAAAGGTAGCCAAAGCCATATACACTATCTTAATACATAGTTTTTTTTTATTGTATTTCATTTCATACACACTACTGTCCTCTTATACTTGCTAATTTGAGCATCGAAGGATTCCATGTTTCAATAAGGGACTTGTTTTACAGGAAAGCTTAAGTAATCACAATCAAGTCTAGTCACACCACAATCCATCAACCTAGCTGTGAAAAACCTAATTTTTGTGTGATGTTTTTTCATAATTTTATTAGAATTATTCTTTATGGAAATTAAACAAAAAGTTAGTTCATTCCTTCTCACTCATCATATTTTCATGGGTAACAGAACTCCAAGATAAAGGAGGATAATCGATCTCCCTACAATAATAATTCCCCTCCTCTAGATCTCCATCAACTGACTCATCATGCACAAGTGCTCAATAATGTTATTGTTATTATACATACAGCTAAACCATAACGCACTATCATTGTTCGGATTCTACTGTTCACGCAGACTCATCGGCACTATTCATGTGCACTTTGACCCGGTGCATCGCGGGTGTATGTCCTCCTTTTTTTTTTCTCGCTTTCGAACAGTGTAGAGGCGAAAATAGCCCCCGAAAAAGACAAAAAACGCCGCAATTTTCGGGGGCTGGAAGGTAATTGACCGGTCCGGTCCGGTCCGGCCCGGACCGGCCGCCCGGTTTTTTATTTTTTTAATATTAGAATGAACAGTGCATCGACGGTTTCGCCCCCCGAAAACGACAAAACCAAGGCCTGGGTGTGAGGGGCGTTCAGGTAATTAGCCATTTTTTTGATTTTTTTTTCCGCTGACATCTGCTGGCGCGTCACTGGACGCGCCGTCCGTTCCAACGCTCACGCATTTTTCGGACGGCGCGTGCGGCTTTATAAGACGTCGGAAAACGCCCAACCGGCGTCTAGAATGGTTTTCAGGCATGTTCTCTTCCACATGGGGCGGCGCGTGTAACAAGATGGTGCCCGGAGACGTGTCAATGGCCGTTTGAATTTCCCCCCCACTTTCTCTCTCCTGCCTGCGCCAGATGACGTCAGCTAAGCTGTTTTTTGTCAAAGTTCATTTAAGTCCCTGCACGTTTTATTTTGTTTATCTGGCCCTTATGTCTATTTAATGGGTTTTGATTTGTTTCAATTTCGTCCTTCAATTGAAATTAATTAGGTATTGAAGTTCCAGTTCGGTCCTCATGCTTTTAATTTTGCGGTCTGGGCTGGAATTCTGAATTTTTTTTGTATCAAAGTTTTGATTAATTTCAAATTCATCCTTCCATGCAAATTGATTATAAATCCTTAATATTTTTGGTGCCAAAAGTTTGATTTCTTTCAATTCTATCCTTCTATGCAAGTTAATTATGAATTTCAGTTTCATTTCAGTCCCAGTTCTTTTAATTTCCGGTTTTGTTTTGAATTATTTGATTTCAATGTTTGGGTTTCCTTCAATTCTGTCTTTTAAATTAAATATATTATTGAAAGTATATCAAATTAATTATATATTTGTATATTTATGTCAAATTAAAGTATGTAAAACTAATATTATGTTCAAATATTTATTGAATATTATCGCCTAAAAATATATAGAGGGAGAGGAAAAATGACCTAGGATTTTTTTAATAACAGAAATTCATATCAGTATTCTTAAATACATTTAATATAATAATACGATGAATAAATCTTATAAAAAAAATATATTGGCTTCAAGATTAATTTTTTTGTTCTTTTGTTTAAGTTTATTTCTTCAAATAAATTTGCAGTGTTTTGACTTTTTAATTATATATTTGTGTATTTATGTCAAATTAAAATATGTTAAACCAATTATATGTTCTAATATTTATTGAATATCATCACCTAAGAATATAGAGAGAGAAAGAACAAAATAGCCTAAGATTATCCTTTAAATTCAATATATTATTGAAATTATGTCAAATTAATTATATATTTGTATATTTATGTCAAATTAAAATATGTAAAACTAATTATATGTTTGAATATTTATTGAATATTATCGCCTAAAAATATATTGACTGAGAGGAAAAATGACCTAGGATTTTTTGAAGGGAAGAAATTCATATCATGTTTTCTTAAATGTATTTAATATAATAATATGATTAATAAATCTTATATAAAAAAAAAATTGCCTTCAAAATTGAATTTTGTGCTCTTTTATTTAAGTTTATTTCTTTACAAGGATTTCCAATGTTTTCATTTTTAATATTTTAGATATAATATTACTGCGGAAACAAAAAATCTCAAAAAAAAAAATGTTGACAAATTTACCTGCATTATCTACAAGTCAAATTAAAAAATATACAAGTCACTTCCCGTTTCCATTAGACTGTTCTTTTTAGACGGCAAATAAATAATTATAGCACAAAAAAAAATTAAGTTTATGTTTGAAAAACAAATTATAATATTTTTATTTCTAATATGTCTGATATTTATTGAATATTATCGCATAAAAATATATTAAGAGAGAGGGAAAATGACTTTGGATTTTTTGAAGGACAAAAATTCATATCAGTATTCTTAAATATAATTATACTAACTAAATATTAAAATAATAAAATACAATACATATACAAGCAATTAATTTTCTACATAGATAAAAAAACCCCGCCGCATCGCCAATTATTTAGTTAATTATAAATAATAGGAGTAAATATTTTTTCTCAGGTTACTGGAGTTCGAGTCCCCCTGCCACCGAAAATGTTTTTTGAGTAAAGAACAGTGTTTTCTATTGTTCATAAGTGTTTGACATGTTTTTTTTCAGTCATTTTTTCGATAACTGGGGTGTCCGGGTCAGCTTATGCGCATCACAATAAATCTTTGAACTTAATTTTTTTTTACAGTTTTCACTGTTTATTAATATTTTAAAATGTTTTTTGCTCTTCTTTTTTTCAGGCTTCTTTTTTTTTTTTACACTCGCGGTGTCCGGGTCAGTTTACACGCACCACAATTTTTTCCTCACATATATATATTTTTTATAACCGGGGTAAGTTACACGTGTCACGAATAATCCTTTGACATTGTTTTTTATTTTTTTTCAACTTATAAATTTTTTTATAACTAGAATGTCCAAGCTAGCTTACGTGTACCATGACTATTATTTTGTACATAGCCAAAGGAGATGGTAATTTCAAACAGTGATAAACAGTGATTTGAAATGTGGTTTTTGTTTTTCAGTACTATTTAAAAAAATTGATTGAACTATGATTCTGGTGAGATATGACAGGAGTATTTGGTAATGCGTTTGAAAATCGCTTTTGAACAAATTTTAATTTTTTTCAATTTTAAATTAAAAAAAGTGTTTCTACATGATTTTGATATGCTAATGTCAAAAAATTTTTTCTAAAAATTAAAAAAAATACAACACGTTAAAAATCAATTATTTTTCTACATATAAAAAAGCTCAGCGCAACGCGCGGGGAAATCAGCTCGTTTTAGCTATACAATAACAACTTCACACTTTCTTATTTCATTACAACATATAATTTCATTACATATATTAGGTGCACAAAAATAACTCCATATACAATAAAGAACAAGACAAAACATCATACAAAGTAAGTATAATAATCTAACTCTGTAAAAGAGTGAGCACTCATTAACACAACCTAACCACAAGTGTTGTTATCACTAACAATCTTCTTCTATATCTTAATCTCATTTATATGTTTCCCATCACAAAAGACTTAGACATGAGACTAAACTACCTCTAGAACAAAAATTTCACTGTGTAGAAAAATCTCTATTTTATTAAAGAGTTATTACACACTCACCTCTCCAAGAACTGTGTCACCATAAAAGCTAATTTGGACAACTATGATGACTTTATAAGTTCAATAAAGCACATACAAAATGTTAAAGAGAAGAGATTGTGAGTGATGTTATGTGCAAGATTCTTCCAATATTTTTCTTACAATCGACTAGGGTACGATATAGATTTAATGAAAAAATTCTAAATATGGAAAATTTACTCGATCCAATTGTCATTGAAGTATTGATTGATAGATTTTACAACTACTCATTATGAGACCGCATGTATGTACTCTTTAAAAAGACTCATTTCAATGTAAAATAGTTAATGAAGAATCATAGTACTCTCTAAAAAGACTCCCTTCAATGTAAAATAGTTAATAAAGAATCATATTTGAGTAGAAAAGGCAATTGTCAATAAGATCTCTATTGATTTTTCTAAAACAATTCTAAAAGTACTCATTTTTTAGTAGAAAATGCAATTGTCAATGAGAAAAATCTAAAAAGATTCAATATTTGGTTGTCATATATATATATATATATATATATTGAATTCTCCATGTCTTCAAATGTATCTTCAAACAAGATCTTAACAATAAGATTATGTCTTTATTGAAATATTCATGACTCAATGTGAAATCTCAATATTGGTCTTTATTCAATATATCTTCTTATATGATACTTTTTTATAATTATAAAGCATTTTTGCTCTTCTAGATCGTGTGTCCTTTCATATAAGAATAATCAATAATATTTTTTCATGGAAACAAATGTAACATTTATACAATAAGTTTTGTCTTGTCTTTTTTTTATTGGTTAAAGTCTTCTAGATATGACTATTTAAAAAACTTGAGAGAAAAATGGTAATACAAGATCTAAAAAAAAAAAAATTCAAGATGTTTAGGCATGACCCGAATAGTTAGGAATTTGGCCTAAATTTATACTTTATACCTGATATTGACATGTTTTATCCTTGCACACCTTTTTATGCATTTATCAGGTTTCCAAGAGATGCATGCACAAAAAAAATTATTCACACAACTTTTACGCAGTGTATATAGTTGTTCATCTATGTAGAGTAAACACTGTTTTTTAGGTCAGTGACATTGTTAATCACAAATTTAGGTAAGTGACATTGTTCATCACTAAATTTCTTTAAATAACACATATGACATAATAATTATGGCATGACACATCAATTAAGAAGCAAGAATGTTTAGCCAATGATTTTTTCTTATACTAAAAGCATGAATAATACTAACAAAACACACCATATTTTTTCTTCAATGGATAACAAGGTTGATTCTCAATTTCTCCTCCAGTACTTATATGATCAATAAGTTTCAAAGTCAACCATCTAGTAGGGTGACCCAATGGTAAGAGTTTGGGACTAAAAAATATGCTCCCTTGTAGTCTCAGATTCGAGCCTTGTGGCTGCTAATATTATGGTCATTGCAGTCTTACATGGTCATTAACTTTAGGCCCCGTGTGATTAGTTAAGATGCGCACAAGTTAACCCGGACACCCACATTAATAATTTTTTTTTTGAAAGTCTAGATGTATAAACATACTTAGTCACCATGGTAAGTCAAACATATAACTATAGCCAGCCATATAATTATTATAGGCCATAAAAACCAATCAAAAGCTATGACAACCAATTTAGCCAAAGTGAGCCAAAAACCATCAATATACCGAAGCTAATTAAAAGGATCAAGTTATCATCATTATCATGACTATAACAGTTAAAATTATTATCATCATTACTGCCAAAACAATAAGAATCAATTAATTATCTCTAAGAATAAAAAAACAAAATATTTTTACAGAAAAGCAAGCAAGAAAACAATAAAAAAAAATCACTAAAGTGTAGATGCATAAATATGGAGAAAAAATAAAAACAAAAACTAAAAGTGTAGATGCATAAATATGGACAAAAAATAAATATTGTCCAAGAAAGATTGAAAAAACCAAAGGAATTAATACTAAATAAAAAATTAAAACATTCAATGCTGAAATGAAAAACAAAATATATACTTAAGTTCAATTGAAGGACAAAACTACAACAAATCAAAACCTTGTGATTGAAAAAAATAAATTGATTTTTTAAAAAAAATACAGTGTAATTGTTTAAAAAAATTAAAAGAATAGGGACTGAAATGAAAAGTGTCATACATGACAATTGGAGGACAACATTAAAATAAATTAAAACCTGCAGAACTAAAAATTTAAAGGAACAAAAAACAAACCAAAAATCAAAAGATTAAGGGATGAAATGAAACGTACCATATATGATCAATTTCAATTGAAAGGGATAATTAAAAACAATCAAAATTCTCATTGAAGAAATTAGTAAGAAAAACAAAATCAAAAGAAAAGGGACTGAAATAAAACAACAAAAAACACAAAGGACTGACATGGATTTTCGGGCTACAGGAGAGAAAAAGGGGTGAAAAGAAAAATCGTCCATCGACGATTGCACAATAGCCTTCACGTAACACGCGTCGCGAGTAAGAGGACATGACGACACACTGGATGACACGTCGATCAGACATTTTACACTACCCATCGACACGGCACGCGCCACCTGACAGGCGTGTGCGCGTGAAAAACCGATGTATGTCATACGACGCGCGTGCAGTAAATTAAAAAAGTTACAGAATTACCTAAACACCCTTGAACCAAACGATAACCGCGAAAAACACGGACGTGAAAGTATCACCATGCCCTCAGACACATACCTTCGTTTCTGTCTTTTATGAGGGTAGATAAGTAATGTATTGTGCTCAAATATGTGAAAAATAAAAAATACCCTTCACCTGCCCTCGTCTTTTGTCAGCTCCTAGGGGTAAATAGGTGTTTTCATTGTGTAATAAATATTGAAAAAACCAGAACACCCCCGGTACCAAAGGTTAAATTTTGGCGATTCTAGGGGCAAAATAGTAATTTTAATATTGAAATCTACAGTAAACATATATAGTGAATCCTCGACGAGTTTTATATATATAGTAATATTCTTGCATTATTTTCAGACTTGTTTAAGTATCATAAGATTCTTTGTTGCAAAAAAACTCAAGGACTTGTGATCAATCCTACGAACTTATTTTTTCTAGCTTTAGGAAGGCCATTTGAAATTAATTTAATGAATTTAAGAAATCAATATTCAGTGGTTTTAAAAATATTAATAGCGATTCTATTCTACTAAAAATAGCTGAAAATAGATTAATAAGAAACGAGAATCATTCACCGTACAATCAATACGAGAAAGTCAGTGATTCGACGCTGTTTCTAATTTTTTTAATTTCTTTTAATTCTTGGTGTTACTGTTGTTACTGGCACTATTTTTATTTTATTTCATTTAAAACAAAAGAGAACTCGTCGAATAAAGAATTGAGCCGGAACCCGCTGCTTCCATGCGTGATTTGAATTGGTGATGTGGGTACGTGGCGGCAGATATGTAAAGAGGTGACGTAATTTAATATAGGAGCGTATACACGTAAGAGATTAAACAAATGTTGCAAATAATTTATTAATAAATGGCGGCAAGGGCGGCGGCTATATTTATGCATACAAAGTAGTCAAACACTTCGTTGACTGAGCCCTCTATCCATAGACCTTACTTAATTAAGCAAAAGTAAAATAATCGGAGCTCCAATACCATTTGTGTGGCCCGTGATCGAAACGCCCTGGCTAACACGTCCGCCTTGCCTTCAGACAACCCACGCTCTACTACACGTGTCACCCTTTTCTAGATCTGATTGCAGTTTGGATCAGAGCATTAACCCGTGAGTTGGTTTCAAGTTTAAGTTTATGTTTAACAGGGTGGTTAAGATTACACTTTAAAAAATACTTTTATTTATAAATATATTAAAATAATATTTTTAATTTTTAATTTAAAGCAAAAAAAAATATCAAATTTTTAAAAAAATACTTTTAAAATACGATGACAAATAGGGACTTAAGCTTCTTTCACTGTTGCAATCAATTATTATTTTTGAAATTTTTTATTTAGTTTTATAAATCATTTTAATATAGTAATATAGAAAATAATTTCTATTACACATGTAAAGTCTTATAAAGTCCTATAATATGATAAATAGCAAGGAGACGATATGGAAATAAAACTCTTTTTGTTTGTGTATATTTAGTAGTGTTGTTAAGATTGTTTTTTAAAATATTTTTATCTATTTATAAATATATTAAAATGATATTTTTTTATTTTTTAAAAATTATTTTTGATATCATCACATTAAAATATAAAAAAACAATAAAAAAAATTATATTTAAAAAAAAATTATTTTTTTCAAAAATACTTTTGAAATACAGCGAATTTTTTTTTCTTAGTTTGTGATTAGCAATTTGCATTTATTTCTTTTTATAAGTGCATTTTCTTGTATCCCTATATTATGAATTCAATTACTTATGGAGATTTTATGCTTTGTGGGAGGATACGTGGGGGCTTTTATTTTACTAGAATGATGGATTTTCTCATATAAAATATACTGATATTAAAAATTAAATTTTTTTAAAAAGTATATTGTTTAAAAAAAACAGAAAAGCAGACAGGATCTTTAAACAATGTAACGAGCACGAGTAACCTTCTCAGGTGCCATGACAAAGCTTTTATTAGCCACTTAATGACTGTCACGTGGAAATCCCATTCCTCTCTAACCACAATCTCAAATACGGGGGGAAAAATCGAAAACATTTATTCACCAAAATAAAACATTTAATTATGAAATATTTATAAACGTACGTATCTCTTCCTTGAAGAACCTAACGTGCCACCATTTCATTAACCCATAATTTAACTAAAGTGGTTCGTGTAAGAGAAGCCACATATCCTATCGTTGACTGGACCCACAAAACGCAAACAAATCACCCCCAAAAGCAGCACACCTTTCTCTCTCCTCCTCTCTGGCTCTCTCCCTATATAAATAAGCCAGCTCCAAGGCTCTTTCCTATCAAACCTCGCACCTAATCATCCAATCCCCCACCACGCAAAAATGGCTCCCAGAGAAAGACCTGACAACCACCACCTCAACAGCCCTAGATCGGAGATCCGTTTTAGAGGCGTGAGAAAGAGGCCATGGGGACGGTACGCCGCTGAGATCAGAGACCCAGGCAAGAAAACGAGGGTTTGGCTAGGCACTTTTGATACTGCTGAAGAGGCCGCCCGTGCATACGATGCGGCTGCTCGTGAATTCCGAGGAGCCAAAGCCAAAACTAATTTCCCTGCAATTGGCGAGGTTAACCCGAACCCCACGCGCAGTCCTAGCCAAAGCAGCACTGTCGAGTCCTGCTCCCCTCCGATCCCACGCGCCGCTTCCCCGCCGCCACTCGATCTCACTCTTAACATTTCCCACCGCAATCCCGACCGCCAACAGTTTCCCAATGGAGTTAGGTTTACAGGAGGCGCGTGGTTTCCATTCCCTGCTGTTGCGCGTCCCGTCTATTTTTTTGACGCGTTTGCTCATGCGAAGAATAATACTCCTAGCAGTAGTAGTATAGTGAATAATATTAACATGTGCAGGTTTGATCGAACGGTGATGGTGAATGGAGGGCCTAGTGATTCGGATTCGTCATCAGTCGTTGATTTTGATCGTCATCATGATAGCAAGGGATTGTCACTTGATCTTAACCTGGCCCCACCACCGGAAGTCGCATGATTTTGTGGTTTTTTTACGGAGAGATCTGATTTCGGAAGCCTTATCAAGGCTTTAATGTTTGTCGTTTTTTCCCCTCTGTTTTCCTGCGGACGACAGGAAGAGCAAGTTTTAGAAAATTAGAGCTAATTATGAAAAAACGAAACCAAAAAGAGTAAAGCAGCTGACATCTTTTGTATATAGAGAGAGAACGGAAGTGATCTACAACTATGTCCTCTGTTTTTTGCAACTGAGAAATTCAAGAAATATCTCATAAGTTGTTCTATCTTACTGTTCCTGTTTCAGGTAACGTCCATACATGTTCCTGCAAATCTTCTAATCAAAATCCAAAGATTTACTTGGCTCATTTAATATGTTGCTGTTTCTCCTACAAGTTTGGTTTATTACACCCATGTCCGGTTATCAAGAACAGCACCAAAAAGATGCTTCAGTTGAGGCCTGAGGGTTTCAGATTAATTTAGGAAAAAGTTTTAACTCTTTCCCAGATAAGTAAGAAATGTATCGCGTCTTCTTTTTCTCCCTAAAAAAAGATAGGATAGGACAACGTTTGACATAAAAATTCAATATTTTTTGCCATTAGTTTATTTATTTTATTTTTTTTGTAAAATTGGCTTTTCAGATATTCAATGAGGAGGTTGTCGTGCGGTAACCCTCCCCCTCACCCTCACTGTTCCAAAGATTTTGAGCGAAGACTGCCGAGACTTGGGTTTAGCATCCCGTTTCGAAAATGCAAATGAAATTCTTAAAAAAAATTAAAATTAAAACAATACAAGTGCCTTATTAAAAATAAAAAATAATCTTGAACACGCTTTCAAATCAGATAAAAATCATATTTTCCCACAACCAAACCGACAAGTTGAGAACAGTTTCCCTAAATTGTACAGTTCTTTTTTCGTAATGAAGGTATCCCCTCTTTTGATGTGAAAAGATGGATTCAGTAAAAAAATGTGCAACTGCCCTTTAATCAGGTAAAACATACCACCATAATTACTCGCATTTATGAATCGATTTGCTGGCTCTGCGTATTTGAATGTGCGGGTGGAATCCAGGTGTTCAACAGACATGTCGCCGGCATTGTAGGTTGGGTTTGATTTTCATGCGCAAGCGTAGCGTAATACAAGGCGTATGTTAGAGATCTGCCCGTTTACGTCACGCGGGGACCCATCTCCACCGTACGGAAACATCACTAAACTGCCTTTGATTACCCTGTTATTATTTCTTCGATATAAAATCTGATTTTTTCTTTTTGTTTTTTAATAAATGAAGATTACAATTAGAAAAATACGACACAGCGGAACGGGCTCATGATGAGAAACATGGTCATGTCTTTCTAATCACTTCTCTCTAAAAATGCTCCTCGTGATTCATGTACTCGTTTGTTTTTTCTGGACAGATCTCGAGATTATTTTTAAAATCAACGGCTGGATGAAGATGGTTGGTGGGTCCAGTGTGGGCGTGTACGCGTGGTTACGTGTCGGCTGTTTTAATGTTTTTGTGTGGGGGTTATATTATTATTAAAAGCGGCACCGACGGCAAACCCACTGCTTTGTTTGGTTCTGAGAGAGGAGAGAGAGAGGAGCCGAATCGAGAGGCCATGAGCGGGGTCCATGCGGCCGGGGGGGGACCTGGGAGAGTAATTCCGTGCTGTCGTCACGTGCACATCCACCGTTCGATAATTTTATTTTTTGTTTTTGTATATATATAGTTATTTATTTATTTTCTTTTCTTGGATACGTCTTGTTTTTCCAAACGCCTCCGTTTTCCATTTCCAACATCGGATGCCTCCTTTCACGCTTCACAATAATCTGGTTGTTTTCTCATACCAAACCCTGGCATTGGAAAAGAAAAAAAGAAAAAAAGAAAATCTATCTTCATTCTAACATGAATTAATTCCTTCTAAAACATCCAAAAAAGGTGTAATACTTTTGTTTTAAGATTGAAGGTTGTTTTTTTAGGAAAAGATGACGAGTTACTAAAGCAATGTGTCCACGAAAACGATTCGTTAATCCTATGCTTAAGAGCATAACAATTAATAAGGAAATGGAATATCTAATATTGTTTTAGGAACCTTGGCAGACATGATATTTTATTTATTTATTTATTTATTTTTAGATTATCTTAATGTACTAGTATTACAAATATTTTTTAGAAAAATTATATTTTAATATGTTTATTAATATATATTTTTCTATATTATTGTACATGTTGGGCTAAATTAATATAGAAAATAAACCCGACTATTGGAGTATTATAATTGGAAAAGGTGTAAGCTCAAAAGTCTACTGGAAAGATAAGATCCATGCCATTACACTTTAAAACATTGTGGCCCACATTGTGGCAAGGGGTCCACGTGTGAAATAGTCAGGAAAGAGGAGGCGCGGCGGCCGCTCATGGTGGGGTCCACATATGTTTCTTGGAACCCATTTTCAAAGATCTCATCTTAATGTGATCCTGAAGCGGGTACTTATGACATCGACAACAATCCAATAGATACGCGCGACGTGGCGACTATCACGTGAGCACATGTACGGACTTCCAGAGGAAGCAACATGTGTAGCGATGATGTGTTGGAAGGTGACAGACAGTTGAAACCGGCTGCTGTGTGGGGGAATTCAACAAGGGACATGTGGGTGAGGGAAGGGATAGCTCGCTGCGTGACACGTGGGGATCTGTGAGAGATGATAGACAAAGACACAACCGCCAAAAAGAAAATGAGGCGGTTAGTTATTGTTAATAAGTTTGGGCGGCCGGCTGCTGAGACAGGGAGGGAAGGTCACGGGTCACGAACCTCCTCTGATAATTATAAAACAACGAATGAAGTTATTGTTATCAAGTCATTTATGACGTAATTATAATTTTTTAAAAACAAAATTATAATAATGCAATTATAATTTTATTTTTGAAAACAAAAGCTAAGAAGCTTTTGCGGTAAGGTTATTTTTGTTTATCATGACACAATTGTTTTATAAAATTATATTTATTATTTTTTTATTCACAATTAAATTATTACTCTAGTATAAAAAATAATATTTTTTTATGCTTTTGTTTCATATCTATTTTTATCCTTTTATTTTTTTAGAATAATGAGATTATTTTAATGCTATTAGAGGTAAAAACAATGTAACTCTTTTACAAGGGTATTTTGATTATTTATATTAGTTTTCTTATAGTTTTGAGATTGCTAAGAATCAATATTGTGATTTTTTTATATTAAATATTATTTTAAAAAGTTGGTTGGTATATGCAACACACAAGCCTCTGTATTGGTAGCCTTAACTGCCATTCAAAAGATCAAAAACAGACTACCAAAAAAGTATTTGAAAAATCTTAACATCATCTTCAAAAAATATAGCACATGTATTAGAAATATTGTTGGTTATACTAAATAATATAAATGATTAGAAGTCTTATTTAAAAAGCTTTAAATAATATTTCAGGACATATTGTCTCTTATGGTGTTCAACAACAAGATTGCATGAATCAAAATCTTTCCTAGATCTTTTATTTTAAGAAGAAGAAGAAGAAATGATAATCTTTTAAGAATTTACTAGTTGGTCATATTCATTCTTAAACCACATATATTTCTTTTTTTTCTATTATATATTGATTACTTGGGGTCACATTGGCATACTTGGCGATGAGGTCACTTCCTCCTCTCTCTTCCTAACCACCAATTTTCCTTTAACACAACAATGTTTTTTTTATATAAAAAAAAAAATAAATACTACAAACAATTATTCATTATCAAAGATGCTTTAAGTCTTACAAACATTAAAGATGAAAATTTTGGAATCAAGGGAATGCTCAATTTGACACTGAATTTGTTTAGCCATTTACCTCATGTGGGAGTTAAGGTAATTCTTTTGTGAAGATTTTATGTTTATGTGAAGTTATAATGATCCTGGACAAAACAACATATGTTTATCTCCTGTCTTCAGAATTCATTGTTTTTTAAATTCATAACAATCTTTGTTAGTTTTATGTGTTTAAACTAGCAAACGTGCACTGTTTGTATATTTTGCTCAAGATTTTTAATAGATCATGAGAAAGTTACATTCAACTAATTTATTTTTCAAAACACTAATTTCATTATTGAATAAATATTTTAAAAACATATTACATTGATAACAATACAGAAACTAAAATGATGTTCTCATAAACACAAAGACTTATGCATCCAAAAAATTATCCAAGCATTGTTTTTATGTTCGTTTCCTATTTTTTATTTCGATATGAGTAAAATATTTATTGTGAAAATTATTCTAAAACATTAACCAATTTGTAAGTAGATTCTAGGGCTTTTTCCACAACAAACTAGTATCAAGACATTTTGAATTACAATGTACAATAGTAATAATATGACAAACCAAAATTACTAACCCAACCTCTTAGCTATAAACTTATTTCATTGCCTTTATCAATGTTATATACTTAGCCTTTATTGTAAACAACCTAGCAATGGATTAAAAAAAAATGTTTTTCAACTAATGACATGCCAAAAAAAGTGAAGCACATGACCTTTCAATGACTTTCTCTTATTCAAATTACCAACATAATCTGAATTTATGAAGCCATAAACACTATTTTTAGTGCCACTACCTCTGTCATATATCAAACAAGCATTTGTAGTGACTCTAAGATAATGACATATCCATTTCACAACATGCCAACTAATGTAACAAAATTTTATCAATATTATTTGTCCTATTTTCTCAACAAAAATAAAATAAAAAGCGTTGAAACGAGAAAACAACTAGAACCACTGGAGTGTCATAGGACGATAAGAACTAGTCTAAAAAAATGAAAAATAGGCCTATCATACCTTAGGCCTAGTACCTTAGGCCTAACAAATAGAAAAACTCGATCTCTTTGGCCTTGGAACCATGTCAAACCTATTCTTTCATGTGTTTGACACCACACAGGCCCAAGATCAGCGAGCTTGCACCATGCTAGTCCCATAATGAGTGTCCCTGGTGAAAAGCTAGACCCATACTCGTTGGTTTTAGTGCCCTTACCAAGCTCGACACATGGACAATACATTATTAGGCCTAAATCTAGAACTAACATGCTTTTAGGCCCTACCATATGAGCTTATTGTCAAACCTTTTTTAAGCAATATTTGACACCAAGGTATTTTTTTTACTCCTATACCTTGGATTTTGAGTGAGTTTGCTCTCAAGGACCTCATATACCTAAGAATTATATTTTAGGCATACCACCCATATATTTTGAATATTGTGCCTATAATTAACTTTTATATAAATTATTAGGAATTATTACATCTTTTTATTCGATTAATGACGACATGTTTACTCTTCACCTATACATCTAGGTGTATGAAAAATTGTACCAACTTACCCTATCTCCATATATTATAATGAAAAATAAGTCAATACCTTGGTTATGCATATCTCTATATCTAAAATCTTCTTGGTTACAACTAAAATTTTCATCTTAAACTTAACATTCAACTAATCGTTTAAATTGTTTATCTTAGACATTTTCTTAAAGGAAATGAACTTATAATTAGCATATAGCAACAAGTATATAAATAAACCATCTAAAAGTTTAATTAAATACACACAACTATTATAATCACCTCTAAAGTAACCATGTATAAATATAAACTGATCAGACCTTTTATACTATTACCTTAATGATTACTTTAATAAAAGATATAGTCTTCCTTACCTTGAGCAATGAAACCCTCTAGTTTATGTATATAGTTTATCTCCTTAAACTCACCATATAGAAAAATTATTTCAACATCCAATTCTTCAAGATTTAAGTCAAACAAAATAATCACAACAAGTAATACTCATATAAAATTATGTTTCATAGCTGAAGACAACACTTTATTGAAATCCACACTCTTTTTTGTGTATAAGGCTTTTAGAAATGAGGTTTGTTTTAAACTTTACATCCCTAATACCTGGTATTCTATCTTTTCTGTTGTGAACCCATTTCCAACCAATTTTTGTCTATCCATGTGGTGGTCTAACAAGCTCTCATCAATAGGTATCTTTATTTATAACGAACATCTATTGAGAAGATTTTTTGCAAGAAATTACCTCTTTATAAGAATAAAGCTTATGATCATCAAGATTCTCTACAACATTCAAAGTAAAATCAACTAAATCATAGTAACAAGACTTAACTAATATTTTCTTATGTCTTCTTTACCTTTATGCAGTAATACTATAAGAAGACATAAGAAAACATTAGTTCTTATGTCTTCTTTACCTTTATGTCTTCTTTACCTTTATGTAGTAATACTATAAAACCTTTATGGCATAACCAAAGAATCATGAGAGAATCTAGAGAGAAGTTAGGGAGAGATGCTCTCAAATCCCTCTATGTTGGCTGCTCACTGTTACTGGCCGGAGCAATCATCTTCTCTGCCGCAAATACCTTCACATTCAACCATCAACCCCAACTGGTCCCTCAACCACCCAAAAAAACCACTCACCTGCCTAACATGCCAACCCCCTACATACATAAAATACAGACTAGCCGCCCCCAAGTCACCAACAAAAACCATGGCCACCTTAGCTCAAAAAACAATACCCAAACCCAACCCTGTCACATCCTGGGCAGAGAGAGTCAAGATCACCAACTCCATAACAAGGTTCACCCTAGAACCACTGCCATGACAACCACTAGGAGGTAACCTCAAAATCCCAGCTGAAGTTGCTATGGAAAAAACAGACCACTGGCAGAGATATCTAGTGGGTTTTTTCCTAGGATTCTGAATGAGTTATCACACCATCAACTCCATTGCCAACCGTGTATGGAAGAAAGAGGGGCTTGAGAATGTCATGACCACAACCAATGGTTTCATCTTATTCCGTTTTCACCACGAAGAACAACTACACACAGTTCTAGAGCAGGGCCTTGGATGTTCGGGGGAAAACACCTCATTCTCCAACAATGACATCCAAGGTTCCAATTTGATGCGAACAAGATTGGCAAAATACCAATCTGGGTATGCTAGAAGGGCCTCCCTCTCCCTCTATGGTCTGTCAAAGGATTAAGTCTTGCTGCCAGCATGGTTGGCAAACCATTGTCCTGTGACCAGCAGACCCACAACTGCACAAAGCTAGAGTATGCTAGAGTCTGTGTGGAAATAGACACATCTCTCCCCTATGTCCACTCATTTGAGATTGAGAGCATGCTGTCGCCGGAGCCCATGCAAGTGATGGTGGAGTACGAATGGAAACCAGTCATGTGCTCCAAATGCAGTGTCTTCGATCATTCATGCGACGACCCCATTGACACCCTCAAAGGCATAGACCAACCTAGGCCTGCCATTGCCCACATTATCGAAAACCCTAAAAGCTAGCAGCCGCAGACTAACCAAAACATTGACCCACAACCCTCCACATGCACAAACCCAACGGTTAAACCAAAACACCCTCAAACCACCAGTCACAACCCAACCCCCACCAAAACCCTAGTCTCCCCCGAAGACACACATACCAACACTTCCCAAAAAGGACCAACCAACCCACATGCATCACTAACCCCTACCCCCCTTCCCCAAAATAGCAACCCTAACCAGCCAACCCTAGACTCTAGCCATGGTACTTCAGTGTGTGCTGAAAACAAAACAGCCTCCCTTCACGGCCAGCACACCTACTTGGAAGAAGAGGAGGATGAAGACATATCGTCCCCTCCATCACCACGAGAGATACATTGCCCCTACAATGAAAAATGCCCTTCAGAAGAAAGGGGAAAAAGAGAAGAGAGGCCAAGGGCCTTTAGTTGGTCAGCCGCCTATCCCCATTAATAAATGTTAAGTATTGGTATATGGAATATACAGGGGCTTAACAACCCCTATAAGTAGAAAATGATCCATGAATGGGTCACCAAAAATAGCATCGATGTTATGGATCTCGTCGAAACCAAAGTTTCAGCAGCAAAACAAGCCACCATTGAAGTGAACCTCCACCTCTAACACTGGAAATTTCTCAACAACACCACCAGTACCAACCATGGCAGGATCATGGTGGGCTGAAACAGTCTCAAAGCTCAACTCTCATGTATCCACTACTCAGCCCAATGGATGACATGTGATGTTCGCATGCTTCATAGCATGAAGAGCAACCATTTTAATCTGACTGTTATCTATGGTCACAACTCCCCTGCAGGCCGAGCCTCTTTATGGGACTACTTAGGGAGCATTAACGTGATGCATTCTGTCATCCCTTGGCTAATCATGGGAGATTTTAAAGTTGTGGTCAGCCCTACTAACAGGCTAGGAGGCTGCCAGGATTGGACCAATTACCATAATGCCTTTAACAACAGTATTCAAGCGGCTGAGCTCCTCCAAATCTCATACACTGGCATGCGATACACATGGCACAACGGTCAAGAAGCAGGGTCTAGTATTCATAGCAAGTTGGACTGGGTGTTCTCTAACTCAATTTTCTACACCACATGGCCTGGGGTCAAAATGGTTTTTTCCCCAAGGACTGCTTCTGACCACAGTGCAACCGTCACAACCCTAACCAACAACCACCACCAAATACACCCCATTCACATTCCTCAACCTCTAAACCAATAGAGAGGAGTTCATGCCCATCGTTAGAGATGTCTAGGCAACCATAAACCAAGGGAACCCCACCCAAACCCTCAAAGCAAAGCTTAAACTGGTAAAGACTCAACTCAAAACTCTCCATCAGCAATGCACTTCTCATATCTCTCTCAGGGTAAAAGAAGTCACCAAGAAATGGGATGAAGCTCAGCGTCAGTTGGAGCTCCACCCCCACAGCAGCCCCCATGCAGCCGAGGAGTATGCCCTTGCTAAGCTTCACACGCAGCTCACCATGGAAGAAGAAGCCTTCTACAGGCAAAGGTCAATAATGTAATGGCTTCACTTGGGTGACCGCAACACAAAATTCTTCCACAAATCGCTCCTCCACAGGCAAACAAGGAACACCTTCCACAACCTCAAGGATGCCATGGGGAACCAGGTCACTAGACGGGAGGATCTAGGGCACCTAGCGGTAAACTACTATAAAAACTTGTTGGCAACTACCACCACACCTCACCACAACTACCATCACCATTTCCCAACCCCAAATGAAAATACCACGAACGCTGAGATGGAAAAGAACATCATTGACGAAGAAATACAGGAGGCCATTTTCTCTATCCCGGACGATAAAGCTCCTGGCCCTGATGGTTTTACCTCTAAATTCTACAAGCATGGCTGGGCCATTATTAAGGACTTCGTGGCAGCCATCAGGTATTTCTTTCAAACCCTAATCATGCCTAAGTCAGTAAATGCCACCTACATTGCCTTAGTCCCCATAAATGAGAACCAGAAGACCCTAAATGATTATCGTCCCATATCGTGTTGCACTGTGTGGTATAAATGTATAGCTAAAATCCTTGTGGCAAGACTAAAACCAGCCTTAACAGCAATCATCGGCCCCTCTCAGACAGCCTTCTTGCCAGGCAGGAGCATTTCCGACGCCATCCTCTTGTCCCAAGAACTCCTCCACAACTACCACAACAACAAAGGTCTAGCTAGAATAGCCTTGAAAATTGATCTTTGTAAAGCCTTTGATACCATCCAATGGGACTACATCATAGCTGGGCTGGTGGCCATTGGCATACCAGCTGTTATGATCAGCTGGATAGAAAAATGCATCACCACCCCTCAATTCTCAATAAGCTTGAACGGGGAGATGCATGGATTCTTCCCAACAACAAGAGGGCTGCGACAAGGGGACTCTTTATCGCCTTACCTCTTTGTATTGGCAATGGAAGGGCTGCGAGGGATCCTGCGCCAAAGGACAGTTGGTAGGAGTTTCAAGTTCTATCCGAAGTGTCAAGCAACCCAGCTCACACACATTTGCTTTGCTGATGATCTCTTGCTATTCTTCCATGATGACATTAACTCGGTTGCAATTCTTCAGGAATCCATGGCCAACTTCACCAAATACTCAGGCCTGGAGATCAATACAACCAAGAGTTCTTTGTACATGGTCGGAGTTGCAGAGACGGAGATTCTGAATATTCAGGAGCAACTAGGCATGAACAGAAGGACCCTCCCAGTTAAATATCTAGGGGTCCCCTTGATCACAACCCGACTTACTTACACTGACTGCCTCCCTTTGCTGAACAAAATCGCCACAAAAATAAAGCTATGGACCACAAATTCCCTTACATATAGGGGTAGGCTTTAGCTTATTAAATCGGTGCTTTTCAGTTACCAGGTTTACTGGTCCTCCCTCTTCATCCTTCCAACATCAGTCATTAGCAGGATTGAAAGCACCCTCTCTGCCTTCCTGTGGAAAGGGAGTTCGTTAAAGTCTAGTGGGGCAAAGGTAGCTTGGGAATCAATTTGCTACCCTACAACAAAAGAAAGGTTAGGAATTAAGAAGTTGAGCACCTAGAATCAAGCTGCTATGCTGAAGCACCTGTGGAGGCTTCTCATGGATAGGGAGTCTCTCTAGACTACCTAGGCTCACAGAAACTTGTTGAAAGGGAAATCAATATGGGCCATAACATCCCCTCTAAGCCTTCTTGGGCTTGGAGAAAAATCCTTCAATGCCGAGAGCTTTGCAAGGGCCTCATGACCAATTGCATAGGGAATGGCTCAGGCATTTCTCTTTGGAATGACTACTGGCTGCCTCGTGGTTGTAGATTAAGTGACTTTCTCCCCCATAGGATCATGGCCACCACAGGTCTTGGCTGGGAGGCAAAACTTTCAGATATCATTAAGGATGGGAACTGGGTCTTTCCGACAAGCCATCACCTTCTTATTATAATATGGACATCCATTATCTTCAACCCAAACAACCGAGCTCCAGACCACCATGTTTGGGGAGGTAACCCGTCGGGCAATTTCACAATTTCCTTTGCTTGGGAAAAGCTAAAGAAGAAAAATCCAGTCAGCGCTCTCAGCCAGCTCATTTGGTACTCAGACCATATTCCCCGTCAAGCTTTCATCCTTTGGCTGGCAACTCGGAATAGCTTGCAAACCCTAGACAAACTTCAACGAACAGGCCTCGTCTCCACCATGACTTGTGTGTTGTGTAACTCCCATAATAAAACTCACAATCACCTTTTCTTCCATTGCCACTACTCCAAAACAGTTTGGGAAGCATTTCTGGGGCATGCATGCATTAGATGGCTAACACTGCCCTAGTTGAATCTCCTTAGCTGGGCATCCAAAGTTTTCAAGGGGAAGAAAAACCTTCATAGCCACATAGCCAAGACTCTCCTCTCAACCACAGTTTACCATCTATGGTTTGAGAGGAACAATAGAACTTTCAAAGAGGTTTTTCATACCCACCAGGAGCTTACGAAGGAAATCATTCATTGTACTAGGTTGCACCTCCACAGTGCAACCCAAAGTGCTATGCTTGACAACCCTACAAGGCTTCGCTGTAATATTGAGTATCTCGTGAACCAAACGCACTAGGGCCCGTCCTACTAAGCTTAAGCCCACTTGGGGCCCCTGCTGAAGTTCGGAAAGAAAAGGCCTCTGGCCTGGCCCATTTAGTGGCTATGTTTTTTTAATGCCTTTTCAGTTTGGGCCATGAGCCCTGTTTGTTTTGATTCTCATTTTAGCTTTCAAGGCCATCTGCCCTAGCTCCCGGGTTGTACAGATTTCTTGTAACTGTGCAAACCGGACCCCCTCTGTATCTTTTCTTCTTTTTTGTTTATACAAAGCAATTTGTTCCAAAAAAAAAGTAATACTATAAAGTTTCTTCAAATGCATTTTTAACAACACTAACTTATGTCATTTCCTTAACAAGTTTAGTTGAAGCATCTTTATGCATTATTACTCAAGTTTTTCCTATTTATCAATACCCTTGTTAATCTCAACATCAATATCATTTGTTTTTTTTATTAAATATAGTAGACTCATCAAAGGTTATATTTCTATTAGTAATAAACTTAAATGAATTGGGATAAATACACCAAAATCGATATCTATTTACCCTATATGCATAATCTAAAAATATGTATTTTTTCTCTCAATCCAACTTTATCTTTCTTAACTTGACCATAACTAGGACAAACAAATACTCTTAATTTAGAGTAATCAAAATGAGAATTAGACCATACCTTATATGAATTTTTAAACTTTAAAATTATCAATGAAGATTTATTAACGTGATAACAAGAGATGTTAATTGTTTTATTTCAAAAGTTTTTTGACAATCCAGTTTGTGAAAAATACGACGTGCTTTTTCTAAGAATGTAATGTTCACATGTTTTGCAACCTTACTTTGATATGGTGTGTTTCTGAAAATGTGATGTCTAACAATTCTTTCATTCTTACTTAACTCGTCAAACTCACCTGAGTAGAATTGTGAACTATTATCAATTCTTAAATGTTTAATTTTCTTACCAATTTACCTTTTAATCAAGGTTTTACATTGCTTGAATATGATAAACATATCACTATTTCTATTTGAAAAATACACTTAAACCTTTATAAAGTAGTCATCAATAAATATTATGCTCCACCTTTTGATATAACAGGAAAACTATAAAGGTCGAAATGAATATAATTCATAATACCCCTTAGTATGATGAATAACCATATTGGATTTTACCCTACATTGTTCACTATAAACATAATGATAATGTAAACATATTTTTTACTTAGTTTTTAACCATATATCAAATCTTGTTTACCTAACTCTATCATCTCCCTTTTACTTATATCTCATAGTTGTATCTGCTATAACTAAGTAGAAACACCATCCAAATCAAAATAAATTGCGAATGATAAACTAGCTGAACCAATAATTATTAAGATTTAAAGAAAATAAATACGATTAACCAACTTTTCTTTTATCATGACAAGAACAAACTTATAAACCTTCAGAACCCCGCATTTATCAAAATAACTATAACCTTTGGAATCAAGAAGTCTAAGAAAAAACAATTCCTTTTCATCTTTGTGTCTTAACATGTTGAATCTCTAGTGTCTTAACAATGCCATTATACACCTTAGTTTGAATTGTACCCACACCAATAACAGAAAGTTCTTTGTTGTTTTCTAATAAAATAATATCATTAACAACTTTACAAGTTTGAAACTACCATCAATTAAAAAAAAATGAAATGTGCAAGCCAAACCAATAATAGACCCATCACTCAAGTTACCAAAAAATACAGCTAGAACACTTTCAACATCATTAGAAATCTCCCCTTCATTAGTGTAAACTCTTGACCTAGAAAATAGTAAATTAATGTTAAATAGGGTAATGCTTAATTGATAAATGAGGAACAAAGAGGAAAATTATTATGGTTTAGGATGAACATCCCCATTAATTTCAATTACATTTTGGATGAGATAAAATAATAAATCGATATGCAAAATGTTAACCAAGATGAATCATGTAAATTCCTTTATCTAGTAAAATAATTATGTAAATGAGAAATTTTATAAATTAAGGTGAAAAAAATTATACAATAATGATAATAACAAATAACATTTTGGTTCAAGATATTCATGTTTGAATGTCTAGTATAAAAGAACATTTTTTTGTCATGTTTGAATGTCTAGTATAAAAGAACATTTTTTTGCCGCGAGAATGGTTCTGAACCGAGATTTGCAGGGTTTTTTTTTCGAGAAACCCAATTTAATGTTTCAAGGATTTATCGGGATAACCAGAGATTGATTTGCTAAAAGTTAATTAGTCTTGTTGAAAAAAAAGGAGGGGTTGGTTCAAGAAACGTCATAATAATTTATGTTCCACGACTGTCATGTAGGGTTATATTTTGTTTCTCTTCGCAGAACCAGCGACACTTTCTTTATTACTATTACTTTTTTTTTTTATCATAGTTTAAGGTTGGATAAATTACTAAGAATTTACACTAAAAAATGATTTTGCTGCTGCCACGAAAATCCTTTTCTTCAAAACAATTTTGACCAAGCAGATTGTGGATAGATTTTGTATATCAAAACAATTTTTTATCACTTCAGGTCCTTCACAAAAGTTCTAATCCTGCACGTGTATATAATTTGGGGTTTTTGAATTGCCTGATTTGAATATCGTAATCTCAAGATATTCCCGTTAGAATGTCTGATATAAAAACAGAAAATCTTTTTCTTCGGAACAGTTTTGACCAAGCAGATTGCGGGTTGATTTTTTTCATCAAAACATTTTTTTCTCACTTTGTGCTCTGCATGAAAGTTGTATTACTACATGAGTTGATGAATTTGAGGTTTTTAATTACCCGATTTGGATATCCAAATCAAGATATCTATGTTTTAATGTCCAACGTAAAAGCAAAAAATCTTGTTGCGATAGTTACTATTCATCGCAACTTTGAAACAACCCCTACCTGCAACTTCTTTTCTTTTCATTGCAACTTTCCATTTGGTTTCCATGATTTTCTCACTTGATATTTGAGCTGGAGATCATTTTTTTTCTGCCTCAAAATCATAGAATATCAACAATAATATTTCTTTCTCTATTTTGTTTATCTAATTATGCAAAAAACATAAATTTGCATCCTAGATTAAATGCACCATAGCTGTCAGTTTCGCTTCGGTTGGCGTTTCGTTTTTTCTATTGGTACGGAATGTTTCGGTTTCGGAGCGTTTCGGTGCGCCGTTTCGGAGTTGTACTGTTCATATATAATTAATTAATTATATATATAAAAAAATTAAAATATTAATTTAAGAAACATAATTCAAATTCAAGAAAAATTAACTTAAAATTATATAATACAAACACAAAGTCAAACAAATATAATATCAAAATTAGAAACATCTCTAAAAATTATATATTATTTAGTTCATCACAACTATAGATAAACACGAAAAATAATTATCTAAATTTTTGTTTTTAAATTGTTTTTTTTATGAAGATGCCAGGGGTGTTTCAATTTATTTTTTTGATGACAAATTATAAAAAAAAAATATATTTTTTTTATAAAATCAAAGTTGATGCAATAATTTTATTTTTGTTATAATATGTATTTTTTAATTTTTATTGTTTTGATTTTCTAATTTTTAATATATCTAAGTAAACAATATATATATATATATATATATATATATATATATATATATATATATATATATAATGAGAAGGAATTGACCTGCGGAGCAAAAGCAATTCATAAAGAATTGCATTTGAAATTTAATTTGATGGGCTGGGGGTTGTCCCACAAGCGGGAATGCCGAATGAATATTTTGTCCGGAAAGAAATGGAACAGCCGGCATATTCCCGACGCATTTCGTCCGAAATTTGGTCGGAATTTCCAGCACGGGCCGAAATAAAAACTGGGGTAAAAACTACGCCGTTTTGTCTCGTTTTTTGACTGGTACGGGGCGTTTCGGCCGGAACGGAACGAAACGGACAACTATGAAATGCACTAAATCTTCCCTTAATAAAAGCTATGAATATGCTATATATACCCCTCCCGTGCTGACCTAAGGATGAAAAAGAAGAGAAAAAAACAAAAGGAGAAGAAAGAAGAGAGAAAGAAGAGAGGGAAGAGTAAGATAAAGAGGTTGTCAAGAAGAAAAAAACATCAGCCGATCATATCCTCTTCATCTTAGTTTCTCCCTTAGCCAACAAACTACCAGTAATAGCCCCGATCAGATCTCCCCTGTTGGCCACCACTAGCTTTGTATTCCTAGAAGCAGTGGTTACCGGCTGCGCAGGAGTTCCAACAGCATCACCTTTGCCCGTCAGTAAGTCCCTATGCATTCTTCTTCACTTTGTATTTTTATTCATTCACTATGCTGCCTTTGTGTTTACTGTTCAAGTGAATTATAATTCACTTGAACATTAACGAAGGAGGCATGTGTGAGGCAGCTCACGCATGCCACTTGTTGTTGTCGGGTTAATGGTTTGACAAAGTGACCTGACCCTTTTTTTTCTTTTGTTTTTTTTTTCTTAAAAAATATAAAATAAGAGGAAGAAATTTATGATTTTATGGCATATTTAGTTTAAGGTGTGTATTTGCTTTATATTTAAAAATATCAATCTCGTATTGAGAATACCCGGTTTTCGGCGCGATGCGGCAAATATACATATATACCAAAAATAAATATTTTCATGCATACGACCAATACGCTAACATATCTTGAATGTTATTTTTTTAAATAAAAAAATATTAGAAGTTTAAAAGAAAATGTGTTTTAGCATGAATTTCATAAACACAAAAATTATTTTCTTGCATTTTTGGATTTTACTACATGTTTGTAAATTCCAAAAGTTATTTGAACAATATTCCAAAAACTACAAAAATCTTATTTTTGGGGGATTCATATTTTTTACTTTCAATATTTGGGTAAAGAAGTCCCAAAGGGGTTAATATCCAAAATAATAGTGGAGATAATTCGCTATTGTTCACCGTTAAATTTTGATAAAGAAACCCTAAAGTGGTAAATATCCAAAATACTTTTCCATGAATAGTAAGTCATTATTATTTAACCAACACATCTTTGAAAGAAGTCTTTATTATAATTGGGGACATTTTAATTTTTATCTCCACGGTTTACGAGCCGTAAATATATGAAATATTAAAGCAAAAATAGGCTTTTAAAGCGCTCCGAATTTCCTTAAATTTCTATTTGTTTTCTTTTCCTTGCGATTTACGAGTTGCGATCACTTGAAATACTAAAGGGAAAAATGAGCTTTTAAGCCCATTGAATCTCCTTAGATTTCTATTCTAACAGTCTCTTAATTCATATGTTGTAAATTTTCATTGAAATTTTTGTTCCTTTTCGTTGCGATCTATCTTAGGAAAATTGATTAGATAACACCACCATCATACCAATCGTAAGACAAACCAAAACACCAAACAACTTAACTTAGATAAAGCGTACTAGGAGTGCTAAAACTTTTTTTTTATATAATCAGTCTCCTGCCTTAAAATTTATAAAACATCAGTCAGTTTCCTAGCACCATAATATTAGAGGATGACTTCTTCACAAAACATAAAAACCTCAACAAGAGTCCTTGTTCACGGGAAGGGTCGCTGCACTCTCGTGTGGTTACGACAATTACCATCAATGATTTCTGTGGCATTCATTTTCTCTAACCATATTCTATCCAACCCGAAATTTAATAAAATACGAGCAAGCAGAAAAGTCCATCAAGTGAGGAACAGATCTTTAATTACACATACCAATATCCTTTTGTTAAATTAGAATATTTAATTCAAACTCCACATTGAAATTAGGAACATGATGGGTCATATTTACGAGAATCTGAATTCAAGATCTAGTTGTTTTAGGGCTCTTTTGATAATTTCAGCATCTCAATCTTAAATTTAGGTTTATAAAGAGACTTATACTTTTAGCTTGAATTTGTTTCATAAATATTGATTTTTAAAATATTTTTGTTTGAAAATATATTAACATAATATTTTTTTAAAGTAATTTTTGATTTTGACACATAAGAATATCTAAAAAAACAAAAAGAATTACTTTAAAAAAAATCAATTTTTTTTAAATAAACATTTTGAAATGTAATCTCAAACATTTTCTTAGTATGAATTGGATGATATATGCATTAGTCAAGCTCAAAAATACGTGGTTGCTATTGAGTATCATGTTTTTAAAAATTATTTTAAATATTGCCACCCAAAAATATCTTAAATTAAAAATAAAAATAAACTCCTAGAGCTTTTAAAACACAATTACAAGCATTATCATAATAAGATTTACAAGTTGCTTGACAAAGTTTTTGAAAAAGAATGATTTGTTTTTTATTTTTTGTTTTGATATTTTATATTATTTTAATGTGTTAATATCAAAAATAAAAATAAATTTTAAAAAATAAATAATATTATTTTAATATATTTATAAACAAAAAAATACTTTAAAATTTTAAACAACCTCGTACAAGATAATTACATTGCTAAGTCCAAAAATACGTTTGTTATTTATTAAGTGGCTTGTTTTTAAAAAACTTGTTTTTAAAAAACTTTGATATATATATATATATATATATATTGATTTTATTTTTTTGAATTGTATTTAATACATTAAAAAAACAGAGTAATCTAAAATGAATCTTGTAGAACTGGGGTATGTAATGCCAAAATCTATCTGTACGCACAAAATTTGGTGAAGTTTTACCATTAATACTAGCAGTACCAGGACAAGATAAAGCCCTCGTTTGGTATTGAGGTACAAACTGCATTTTGTTAAAAATACAGTTTGTACCTAATACTATGTGTTTGGTAACTTTAGAATTGATGGTGGGACCCATCAATTCTAAAGTTCCAAACCATGGTTTGCGGAAAGCAGGAATTTCCTTTCCGCAAACCATTTTGCTAAAATGGTTCCTGCTTTCCGCAAATATATATATATATATATATATATATATATAAATATTTATTTATATAAATATTTATATATATTTATATTTATAAAAAAAAATATATAATTTTTGTCTCGTAATTCTAATTTTATTTTAAATGATATTTTACAATTATGTTTGGGATCGAAGAACCCTTTATATATAGATTTAGTTTGGATGAAATTACAAGTAGGTTGATGAAAAAATAAAACAAGTGTCTAATTTACTTGAATTATTAATTATATATTATTATTATAATTATTAAATATTTAAAAAACAAATTTTAGATGATTTTGTACCATTGTTCCGGGATCGCAGAGACCTTCACGTATAGATTTAGTTCGTGATGAAATTACAAGTAGTTTGATGGAAGAATAAAAACAAGTGTCTAATTTACTTAAATTATTAATTATATTTTATTATTATAATTATTAAATATTTAAAAAACAAAATATATATATGTGTGTGTGTGTTCTTTAAAGTAATTTTACAAGTTCATAGCAATATGAAAAGCATGATAACCAAACATACGAAACTGTTTTTTATCAACCTCAAACTCAACAACAGTTTTAACCAAACACTTCACTGCTTATTTTGAACCGCAATAAAAGTGTTTTTTATAAAACTGCTTTTTTTCAACCTCAACCACAACAGCAACCGCAATACCAAACAGGCCCAAAAAATCTAATACCACTAACCCACCTTCTTCCAATCCACAACTCACTTTCGGACTTACTATTATTTGGTCTGCAACTGCAATTGCATCAGTGGGCTGAAATCAACAAGAGCTAAACAGGAAGATATGGGAAGGATATCTGTGGTGGAATTAGAGGGTCGTTCCTACATATGCAAGTTCTGTGGGGCCCATTTTGCTCTCCCTAATCAACTTGTCTCAAAGGTAAACCAAAACCTCTTTTGAAGGGGTTCATGAAATTGTTGATTCTGTTTGTTTTAGTTCACTGTTATGTATTGTGCTTGCATTTGAGTTGTTCAACTCTTTTGGGGTCTTATATATATATATATATATATATATTTGGTCAGACTTTTCACTGCCGCAGAGGAAAAGCTTACCTCTTCAATAATGTGTGAGTGCTTTAATTTTGACGAAGTTCGTTCTTTCCTTCTTTTGAAAATTTTGATTAATTAGTGATCTCTTTAATGTCCCATTTATAAAGCTTCAATCTTTATTTGGGCAGCGATTTGCTGGTGAAAATGCCTAGGTAGATAACTTTCAGCTTTTTTTAAATTATATTTAATGATTTGTGGCCGGAGGGCATTGCAACAAGAATTTTTTTAATTCTAAACGAGGATTCAAGTATTGGCAGTTTACATGGTATCATATCTTGTTTTCAAACCTGTGTGGATTGTTGGCTGGATGCCTAAATCTTGGAAAGCATGAAAGGCTCTCTCCAAGCTAGAGCTTTATGTATCACTTTCACTGTTTTGGCTCAAATTTTTGAAATTGAGTTTCCTACCTTTGAACCTAGTATCCATTATCCTTTCCCCTCCTTTTGTGCTGTTAGGATTGGAGAATTTACATGTTCTTGCAATGAAAATTATGAAATTCAAACATTTTTCCTTCTGCTGCTTATTTTCATTAAGTAGTAAAAATTTGTCCTGTTTTTTTTTATGGGTGATAATGCACTGCAGCAGTTGTTCAGAATATAAATTAAATACATAAGAAGGTACTAAAAAAACCCAGAAATCAGTTAGCTGTGGTGATGAACTGGTCAATTCTTAACCATAGTTGTTGATTGCATACTCAAACAGTTGAAATTTGGACATTTAATTCTTGGTTTCTCACCGACTTTTTCAGAGCAATCATGTTGGAATGGAACGATAATTAGTACCACTCATGTGAGCAAAAAAAAGTCAAATGAAAGCATCAAGCATTTTCTCTTCTGATGCTGTTTCAGAGTTATGAGGTGGTGTTGTGCTGCTTGATGAGGTGGTGTTGTGTTGCTTGATATATAATTTCCCCTGTTGGTGCTGAAGAAATGAATATTTTTATCCGCAAAAGTTTATTTTAAACACCTGTTCTCCCAAACATTACTGTCGAAGATGGTGGAAATGTAATGAATATTGAGAGAATGTAAAGCTATTGATCACAATAGAAGAAGATAAGAGATCCCTCGAACAACTTAAGAATGAATGACAGTTGGAAAATGTGCCTTTTCAGTCCACTTAGTTTCATTATTCTTTGATGGTTTGCTATCAGGCTGTCCTGATTTATATCAATGTTATTCTGTCCTAAATATTGGGTTTGGCTTGGACCCATATGGATCTGAATGGTATTGTCTGGACATAGATTGATTCATTTAATGGTTATGCTCTTCTTCCCAACTTGCTTCCAGATCCTCAAGATCGGATCTATAAGAAAACTAGGCAATTGACTCGTTAGGATTTTAGATTTTTTCAGATGTCTTGGAATGCATGCCAAATTTTGATTTATTTTTTTCTGTCCAAGGACCATGTTTGACAGAAATGTGCTCGCAAGTTTTATCGTTGAGTAGTTTGCACATTGAAAATACTTTCCTCCAATTTTGTGTTCTCATTGTATCTTCTCTCTTTCATATCTTCTTTTCTAAATTTCATGTTTTTCTCTCTTTCCCAGTCCATGAAACCTGAATGTGCCATTTGTCAGGCACTGAGAGAACCATTTAGAGCACTGCTACCATCAAAATGCCAATAGCTCCATAAATAAAGTTTAACCATCAGTAAAATGTCCTGATATCAAGTTTTTCTGCTGAAGCACTGCTACCATCTTCCCTTGCATGACTGATTTTTTCCCAGCATATTTAATTTAAGCACTGCTGCCATTTTTCTTGTGGAAACTGATCGCTTCTCAGAACTTAAGGTCTTGATCATCTATTTCTACGAGAGTTGACAAGAACTTGAATGACATATTTGCGGTGAAAACTTTGGTCATATAATCACGGGTCATCCCCTTGGATGCTATTAATCATACCAGCATTAAATAATCCTTCAATGAAGGCACCCTAAAGTGCTCATGGTATTATTGTGAATATACAACCAAATCTGTAAAAACCTTACAACACACATACCCAGTTAAGATGTGATATGATTGCATTGTGATGCCTAAGGACACAATCTAACTAGTCATTGTATTGAGTACTTATATTATAGTCTCTTAACATAAAAATGGCTGTGTATAGAAGCTCCAACTATGAGAAATATTGTGCATTATGGTCCTTTCAACAGATCAGTGTTAAGATTATTCATGGCAGCGATCCCCTTATCTGTGCACTCCGGCACACTAACACACTCAAATTTCATTACCATTAAAATGACTGCATGTGTATAAGCACCAACTATGAGAAATAATGTGCTATATGGTCCTTTGAAAAGACTAGTTGTAAAATTATTCCTAGTAGTGATCCCCTTATCCATGCATGTGCACACTCACATACTCAAATTTCATTACCATAAATATGGTTGCATGCACAGAAGCACTAACTGTGAGAAATATCATGCAATATGGTCCTTTTAAAACACTAGTGTCAAGACTTTGCCTGACAGTGATCCCCTTATCTACACACGTCCATGCACACAAATTTCATTATCAAGTTCTTCAAGTGAATTGAATTGATTAGATAGGGGGGAATGATTTCTTCTCTTCTTGAGTAATTCTATCCTGTTTCTTCTATTGATGCATATAACAGAGTTTGTGATTCAGGGTGAACATCACTGTGGGTGTTAGAGGAGCGAATGATGCTTTCCGGAATGCATACTGTTGCTGACATATTTTGTTGCTGTTGTGGGGGAATTATTGGCTGGAAATATGTAATGTCTCTCTGACTCACGATGCTTGACCCCTAAAAATAACCCTTTGAAATATGGGTTTGGCTGTAAATGCTTATGTTATGATTGTTTCTTTGTAGGGGATATCTACCTTCTGATTAGGATTCCCTAATTTGCCTTTTTCCTTCCTTAACAGGAGGCAGCACACGAGACAAGTCAAAAGTACAAAAGAAGGGAAGTTTGTCCTCGAAAGGTACAAGCTCGTACATCTCTAACTGTCACTGATTTCATGCATCTACCACACAGGGGGAGGATTGTCGTTGAAATGGACTTCTCAGCAGAACTCTTTATTGATATCCATCCTGAATGATTGAAGCTTGAGATGTTTAATATCTATTTTCATTTCTGTACGTAGCTGAGCTAAATAATGTGGAAGCATGAAAGGAGACACTGCACCTCTTCTGTATATACGTGTGTACAGTAATTATATATTGAAAGAATTCCATTAATCCATATTATTTCTGATGGACATTTAAATTTTAATTAATGCAACTGTTTTATTTTAATTCAGATGGAATTTTCTGTAGTAGATCAATGGTTTCTATTGTTCCTGGTCTGCGTTTAAAGTGTTCCAATCTGAGTTGACCACCAATATCAGAAAGGTATCTGAACTTCGAAAGTAGTAGATTTGCACTCACATTAAGAATAACTTTATATATTATTTTAAATCTCAGTACAAGAGTTGAACTCGTTCAATTCAACATAATTTATATATTATACATTAGCTATGAACCAGGACTTGTAAGTTACTGGCTGCTATTTTCATCGAGTACCAATAGGCTGGTTCAAGAAAGAACCAAAAAGGTAAAGCAACCATTTACTTAATTAGAACTAGCTAAATTTTCAAATGCCACAAATTAGTTTCCATTTCAAAGTACAATGCTTTTCCTTTAATGTAACATCAATGTTGTAGCCAAGTACTTTGCCCTAACCATGAATATCAATAGAGATCTTGAACTCTTTTTCCTCTGTTAAGACCGCTCTGCTCCAGGTATGCCTTCTTCATAGCTAGTACTGTGCTCTATATTATTTATCACTGAATTTAGTTCTCCATTCCTTTTATGCTCTCCCCTTTACTTCATCCATCTGGAAGGATTAATTGTAACAATCTTATAGTGTCACCGCAGCCCATATGTAATTATCATTAGGAAAACTACACTATTATCATTACCAACTGTAGCTGACAATTTCTTGACAATTTATAGTAGTTTAGCTAATGAAATCAATAAAGCTTTATTACAATGATATATTGCTAATAAGGGGAGAGTCAATTCCCTTTTGTTTTATTCTAATAATGTAAGGAGAATTTATTACCCCCCTCTTCATTTCAATTCCTAATATTATTTATTACTTGTATCTTTTAGATAGCCAAAATAGTTTATCTTGGTTAAACACTAGTACGTTAACATAACCATGGGAAAGGAAGACATAAAATTGATGAAGCTTGAAGAAATCAACAAAGAGGACTACCCTAAAGAACTCAAAGAGCAAGGAGCAATGACTCTATTTCTTTCATGTCTAATGCACACAAGGGTTAGTTACAAAATTGCTTTGACTTAGGATAAATTGAAAGTAATATCCTTGGTTGTGCAAAGAGGCATTAAAGCTCACATTTCAGCAGGAAGCATCTAAGAGTTTTTCCAACTTGGAATTTTGGAGCTGTAGTTAGAAGAAACCATTTTGATGATCAAGAAAGTGAATCCAACATTACTGCTACTGATAAAAACTTGCCAGGAGTGCCACCACAATTAAACCTAAAACTACCTTTCAAGCTCATCGATGAAGTCCCTTCAATTTTAGGGATAAATGGACTAATTGAAAAATGCAGCAAGCCTGAAAAATAATTGACAGAAAGTGATTTGAGGGATGATCAAAGCAAGTTGTCAATGAACAAAGCAGATCCACAAAACTACCTCTATCATTTTCTGAATAAAGATGAGAAAGTTGCTGAAGGAATTGAGGTGATTACTGACAGTTTAGAAATCACTTTGCAAAAGTATGCCTTGCATTACTGATCATTGCCCTATATATATACATAGATTTACAAGCTATTAAAGGAAGGAAATACAAGTTGATCTTCAACCCCTACCATATATATATATATATATATTATACAACTAGTACATCTTAATTAAAGAAAATCAATGTAAATTTGTTGTCATTAAGTTTGTATTCTTGGAAATCTGCGATCTTAAATCTAGAGATATAGTTCCTTTGACATCCCCCCTCAAATTGATGCTGGTAAATTAACAAGCATCAATTTGCCAATGAGAATATTATGACACTGACACGAGAGGGATTTTGTGAAGATATGTGCGATCTACAAATTTGTAGACATGTGGGAGGGGTGATGACCTAATGATCATAGGCTTCCCTGATGGAGTGATAGTCAACTTTGATATGTTTGGTGCGTTCGTGATAGACTGTGTTGGCGATAATTTGAATTGCACTAGTGTTGTCTGCATGAAGTGGGATAAGGTGAATAAGAGAGAAACTTAGTTCGGTGAGGATACTGCAGACATGACTCGATTTTCTGCCTCAGTAGAGTATTTGGAGACGTGGTCCTGCTCCTTGCATTTCCAAGAGATAAGAGCATCACTAAGAAACATACACCAACTGGTGGTAGATTTCCTAGTGTCCTGACAACCAACCCAGTTAGTGTCACTATATGCTTGTAACTGAAGTGAAGAACCTAAAGGAAAGAATAAGCCACAACCAGTTGTCCCATGGATATATCGAATGATATGGTGAACAATAGATAGATGAAGATGCCTTGGTGCTTGCATGAATTTGCTAACTATATGAACAACATAAGGTATGTCTGGTCAAGTAATGGTGAGGTAGATAAGACTACTGACCAATTTCGATAGGTAATAGGATACTTAAGAAGCTCTCCTTTGTTACGTCGATATTTCACATTAAGTTCCATGGGGGTGTCAACCGAAGTAGCATTGGTGAGACCTGCTAGCTGAACCAAATCCTGACTATACTTGTGCTGATGCACAAAGAGACCGTGAGGCTGATGATGTACCTCTAAACCCAAGAAATAAGTGAGCTTCCCAAGGTCTTTCATATAGAAAGTAGAGTTCAACAAAGTCTGAACCACAGTGATTACCTCTAAATCAAAGTTAGTGATGATGAGATCGTCCATATAAATAAAGAGGACAACGATACTTGTTGATGTCTTTTGTAGAAAAAGAGAGAAGTCATAAAAGAAAAACCAAGCAAAGTGGATCAAAAATTTTCAAAATCATGCTCGTGGTGCCTGCTTCAAACCATACAATTAACGTTTCAATTTACAAACATAATGTGGTGAGGGAGTAGGCATACCAGAAGAAAGTTTCAAGTAAACATCTTCTTTGAGATCACCGTGGAGAAATGTGTTCGTGACATTCATTTGATGACAGGACTAGGATTAGGATGCACCAAGTGCGAGTATAGTTCTGACGGTGGTCATCTTGGCGACTAGTGTGAAAGTCTCATTATAGTAAAGACCATATTCTTATTTGTTCCCAAGTTCCACTAGGTGAGCTTTATAATGGTTTTCTTCAAGTTTGATAGAAAACACAAACTTACTGGAATGATATGAGACAACATCCCATGTTTGGTTTTCTTCAAGTGCTAGAAGTTTCATGTCAATTGCTTTTCGCCAATACACATGCTCTATTGCCTGTTTATAAGATGAAGGAATATAAATAGAAGACAAGGTGGATGTGAAGGATGAAGGGGCAGAGAAACCAAACCTATTAGGATGTCTACAAACTCGAGCATTATGTCTGATAGAGGGAGGTGTAGCTACAGAAGTAGCAGTCGAGGAAGAAGTTTGAGGGGGATGAGAAGGTGCTGGTAGCTGGTGGGAGGTGCTAATGGAACGTCGTTGATATACTACGAGAGGTTTAGAAGGGATTGAATCTGCAGAAGAGTTAGGAAATATAGGCAAAACAGAAAATGAAGGAAAAATAAGATCTTGATTAGTGGTAAAGAAATATTGATTTTCTAGGAAAATCACATTTCTAGAAACTCGAATGCGATGCAAAATTGGATCATAACAAAGATTCCTTTCTATTATACTGAATATCTTAGAAAAGCATATTTAGTTGATTGAGTTGTGAGTTTTGTGTGTTTAGATGTAGGAAGATGAACATAGCAGACATAACCAAAAATACAAAGGTTAGAATAAGTTGGAGGATGGCCAAATAACCTAATAAAAGGCAAGTCATGGTTCAATATAGGAGAAGGCAATCAATTGATGAGATAAACATCAGTAAAAGAGCTTCACACCAAAATCAAGAGGGCATAAAGGATTCTAACTGGGAAAAACAAACCACATCAAGAAGGTGACAATTTTTTCTTTCAGAAACCTTATTTTGTTGAGGTGTTGAAGGACAAGATCGTTGATGAATAATGCTAAGATTTTATAGGAAATCCCGAATCAAATGAGATGTGTACTCACCTCCATTATCAGAACGAAAGATTTTGATATTGGTGGAAAATTGAGTTTGAATATATGCATAAAAAATCTTAAAAAAGAAATACCTTGTTTTTGGAATGAAGAAAGTAAATCCATGTGAAACGACTATAGTCGTCAATAAAGGTGACAAAATATTTGTAATTAACATGTGATGTAATTGGTGTCATTCCCCCCTCATCGCTATGTATCAGATGAAAAGGTGTGACAATATACGATGTGTGAAGAGCAAAATATAGAGTTTTACTCTTGCCAAGTTTGCAAGAATGACAATCAAATTAAACAATACTAAGAGATGGTGTTTCATTATTCTCAAGAAAACCAGATTTTAATAAAGCATGCAATATATTAGAGTTTGGATGTCCTAGATGTTTATGCCATGCTTGGTAATCAACTTGAGCAAAATTACAAGTGATAAAAGATAGAAGATAAAGGAAACTGAAGAGGAAAAAGACGGCCTACTTTAGGCTCCCTCGCAATCATCCTTCTTGATTGTTGATCCTGCACAATACAATCAGATTTAGAAAACTCTATTTTACAATTATTTTCAACCAATTGACCGACAGATACAAGATTGATGGCTAGACCAGGGGATATGAAGACATCAATGAGGGAGGAGGAAACATCACCAGTGGCTATGATAGCAAATTGATTGCCATCGACAGTTTGTATTTTGAGATTTCTAGAATATTTTCTTACATTTATAAGAGAATCAACAGTGTTTGTCATGTGATGAAAGGCTACATAATCAAAATACCAAAGAGATGATGTGGAGAAGGGTTTACCTGAGAGTCTTAATGCTGAAAAAGCAGACATGATCATTTGCTGAATCATGTCAAAGTTATGGATTGAGCAAAAATAGGAGTAGGAGCATGAACTTGAGTATGAGCAATTTGTGTCACAAAACTACCAAAACTAGAAGAGCCAATTGAGGTAGTATATGTTCTCTCCTTTTTCTTGGGATGTCAAGTTACGCATTCTTCGATGACATGCTCATCTTTTTTGTAGTAGTTGCAGAATTTTCTAGGATAATTTACAGTAAAGTGCCTAAATCCCTTGAAGTAGAAACACTGGATAATGCTCATCTCTACTTCGTGGCCTACCTTGTGGTGTATAGGTCACATAAACTGATGTGGTATGTTGTTGTTCCATGGTGGATTGAGTAGAAAGAGGTGTTCCTCATGAAGAAGATCATTGAGACATGTATCCAAGAAGGTATAGACTCTCGGTTCATGAGATTGGATCTGGTGCCTTCAAATTCTGATCTTAGTTTCATCAGAAATTGATCTCTCTAAGTTGTTTCATGGACATATTGAATTGTACTCAGCCCCTTGAATGGTAAATCAATATAAATTATATTAGTGTATTCAGACCAAAGATTAGTGAATCTAGAATAAAATTCAGAGATAAAAAGATTATCCTATTGAAGAATACTCAATTCATGCCCAAGTTGGAACCTTCTAGCAGTGTTTTGTTGATTGTAAATTGTCTTTAGGTAAGTCCACATTTGAGTAGTAGTCTGAGAAGTTCAAAGATTCAAGATGATATTGGGTTCAACAGAACCTAAAATCCATGTTATGACTTGTGCATCCTTGACTTCCCACTTGTCATGTCGATCTTTGTCTTTGTCAAGAGCTGGGCTACTGCCATAAACATGCCCCCATAACTCCCTGCCTTTGATGAAGATCTTGAAATGAAATGTTCAAGCAGAGTAATTCTTGTCATTAAACCAAATCAAAGAAACATTAGACTTGTTAGAAGACATGATGATAACAAAATTTGAACATAGAATAACTGAGACTAAAGGACTTTGAGAACACGAGACAACTGACACTTTAGACTATGGGCTCTGATACACAGTTTAGAAATCTCTTTGCAAAAGTATGCCTTACATTACTGACCATTGCCCTATATATATATATATATATATTTATATATTTACAAGCTATTAAAGGAAAGAAATATAAGTTGATCTTCATCCCCTACCCTATATACATCTACCACACACACACACACACACACACACACACACTACTAGTACATCGTTATTAAAGAAAATCAATGTAAATTTGCTACCACTAAGTTTGTATTCCTAGAAATCTGCCATCTTAAATATAGAGATATATTTTCTTATGTAGATATATATTTCCTTTGATAACTACTTATGACCCTAATTGCAAGGAATTTGAGATGATATTCAAGATTTGGGTGTCCAAGACTATGTCAATGGTAGTGGGTGGAAAGCATTCTTTCATGAGCATTATTTGAGGAAAGACCAATACTTTGTTACTTTATGGATGTTTTGAAGACTTGACACGGGAAACTTTGCTTTGTGATCAATTGGAGGAGATTGCCTTTGTTTACACCAAACAAAAGGAAAAGGGTCAATATGAATCTGTTAATGGATCAATTGACTAACTGACAATTTCATAACAAGTTGGATGGGTGAATCAATTTTATTGATGTGAAGTTTTTTAGTTTATATATATATATATATTAGTTTTGATTGAGGATTGAGTCTGGGAAAATGACCCATGATCCTCGTAAAAAAATTTCAATAGAAAAACCTTGTCAAGCAATCATATAAGCCTACTTTTTTTAACAAAATTTAAGATTTTAGAAGTTGTGTGGATTGATCTTTTCTTGTCCTTTGCAAAAGGTAAGTGGTGTCTTGAGGTCAAAGTAGTGTGTGTAAGTTTCGCGACACTCAAAACAAGGATTAATACTTGTTTGGAAGTGTGGTTGAGGTTTTTGAAAATATTTTTCATTTAGAAATGCATCAAAAAGATATTTTTATTTTTAAAAAATTATTTTTGACATTAATACATACATGAAATGATCTAATTTTTTTTTTTTAAAATCGCTTTTGAAACGTAATGCCAAACAGAGTAAACTTCAATAGTCGAAGACATGGGTGCATGTCATATTTGAGTGTATATGTTATCATAGTTTAGATTAATTTTCCAAAAAGTGATTTTAATTTATTAGCCTTTAAACTTTTAATTCTTAGCCCTGAGCTAAACATAATTTTAAAATAAATGATCTAATAAAATCTCAAATACCTTGCCAAGTCTCCATATATATTCTTACATTTTTAATTGTTGTTATTATTATATCTATTATTCAATTATTTAATATGGCCTTTAAGAAAATTATATTTTTCATAACAAAATTCTTGAGTTATATAAGAATATAATAGAAAAAAGTGCTCAAATAAAAAAGAACTCAAAATTACTCAACCTAAGAAAAACAAAAACAAAATATTTTCTTAAATGAAATTGTATAATTATAAATCTAAAAGGCATTTTGAGAGAAAAATATATAATTATATCACATTAGAAAGACTTGATTAATAGAGTCATATATGAAAAAAATAGATATTATATAAATATATGATAAACATAATTAGAAAAAAAAATTGAGACTTAGATCATATAGCCATTGACCCAATCTTTTATAAAAAATAAAATTTTTGAGGCTAATGATGAAAGTAATGATATAATGGATATTAACAAGTTATGTTTTTTATTATTATTTTAGTATATTATTTATTATCTACAAAGTAAAAGATTTAAATAGTTATGGAGGTGTTTGACACTGTGTTTTATCAGCGCTTTCGAAAAAAATTGAAAAGTTTTTATTTTTATTTTTTACTTTAAATTATTTTTTGGTGTTTTTAGATCATTTTGATGTACTGATATCAAAAATAATTTTTAAAAAATAAAATAAAATATTATTTTAATGCATTTCTGAACGAAAAATACTCTCAAAAGCAATTTCAATCACACTCCCAAACAAACAGTATATCATATTCATTGAATTTTGTTATTATTTATTACTCAACATAAAAAATAATAAAATAATAAATATTATATATGTATCATACCAATATTAAAAAAATGCATGTATTATATTGAATTTAATACACACACACTCAATACAATGAAATAAAATATAAATATATATTTTATTTCAGAGTTTGATCATATTTATTTACTTTGTTATTTATTAGGGCTTGATAACTATTAAAAAAAGAATTACCTGCAGAAATCGGTTTTAAGGAGGTAAGAGTTAAATAGCGTCGTCTCTCCATCCAAGTAAATTAAACGGCTCCTCGTTTGGACACTTTCGTGTGAATAAACGACAAGACGTCTAAAGAAACACAAATAAATATAGCATCTGCCACTCTCTCTCCAAAGCCAATAAAATCAAAATCCCATCCTTAGCAAATTATCAGAGAAAGAAAGAAGTAACCAAACTTCTTGTTTGCTTACAAAATTAAATTCCAATCGCTCCCTTCCTTAGTGTTATTATTGTTATCAATTCAAAATCCAACCTTCAGATCTCATTCATATTGTTAATTATCATCAATTCCCCCCCCCCCCCTCTTTTTATCAGTTTCAATTTTGTTTCTTGCAGGTGGTTATTATTGAATTGACCCATTATGGGAAAATCTTCTTCTTCTGTCAGAAAGAAACGGTCCAAATATTCCTCTCAGGTATTATTCTCTAATTCGGTATCCAATTCTTCTTTGCCATCAAGTTTTTTTTTAATAAATTAGTGTGCATTTCTCGATTTCTTTGCCAAGTTTTGTGTTTTTCAGCTGCAACTTCAATTGGGTTGTTAAAAAGTTTGCACTTTATTGGGCTGTTGGTTATGTTTTGACAATTGGGTTTTTTTTTCCTGTGTTGGGATTTCATGTGCATTAACATTTAGGTTTTTGTTTTTTGAGGTTGTTTTTTTGGTGTGCATGGGTGTTTCTTTTTTCTTTAATTCCTTTTTTGTGTGTTTCTGTAATGTATGTCGCTCGTTTAGGGTCGAGCAAAGAAGAAAAAAGATACTAGGAGAAGGAAATCGAAGAGGCTGCGGCGTCATGACGCGTCTTGTTCGGATGATGATTCGAGAAGTTCACTGTCTGTCTCATCTTTTGATTCTGACGATAGTTTCAGAAGTAGAAGGTCGAGGTCTCGCACTAAAAAGGACGTGAAGGGGACTAAAAAGAGGGCTCGGTCTTCTAGCAGTGAGGTTAGAAAGCGAAAAGCGTCCAAAAGAAATGGTGAGAGGAAGAAAATGCATGAGAAGAAGACAAAGAAGAGGAGGAAGAAGGGTAGGAGAGATTCAAGTGTTAGATCTAGTAGTAGTGAGTCTTGGAGCTGTTCATCTTGTCAGAATCTTAGTAGTAAGAGCGATGAGAGTGAATATGATAGGTTTAAGGCTAAGCCTGAAAGAAGAGATGATGGAAAACGAAAATCAGAGAATATTGGAGGTGGGGCTAAAGGGAGGAGATACAGATCAGGAAGTTGTTCCTCATGGAGTAGACATGATGATAGTAGTGATTTTTTGATGTCGAACATAATGACTGGAGAGAACACCTCCAGGCGGTTGAGGTCTATTATTATTCTCCCAGGGGAGGATAGCGAGGTCAGAGAATTGGACAAGGATAAACATAAAGAGGAGATAACATATGATCATGATGATTATCCTTATTCTAGAAGCAATGATAGTAATGATGGGCTAAATAACATGGAGGAAAGGTCTATAGAGAATGAGAAAAGAGAAGAAGCTGCTGCTTCCAATAGTAAAGCCATTGAACTCACGGAAAGTAACAAGTTTGGAGAGGGTCAACATACTAGAAATAAGCCTGGCTATGACGTTGACAGGGCTGGGGCAGATGATACTAAAAAGGAAAATAATGATGTTTCGGGGGTCATTGTTAATGCTGTGAATGGCGATGATTTGGAGACAGTTTTAAGACAAAAAGCTTTGGAAAATCTAAAAAGTTTCCGAATTGGACTTGGAGGGTTCCAAACAAATGCAAAGAGTGCTGTTATTCAGAAGGATAAGTGTGATGGTACTGCCCAATCACCATTTTCTGTGATGCCTGAACTAGGCCAAACTAAAACCCCAAAGGTTGTTGGTAGTAGAATGGCGAGAGAAGATTCTGCTCATTCATCACTAAACGAGAAGATTCCTGATGGAGGGATTTGTGGCAGTGAATCTTGCTCTGCTAAGAATAATGTTCATCCACCTGACCAGGTGGCTATTCCTGCCAGAGAAAAGGGTAGTACATATGCTAGTTCTAGTAAAAACAAACCAGGGTTGATTACATCAGCATCGAGGAAAGCATTATCAAATGTTACTTCCACCCTGAAAGAAACACCTACTTCACAGGAAACCACTCAGCCAAAGTTGGCGAGTGGCACTTGCTTGGGTAGGAATGCTACCCTGAAAGAAACACCTACTTCACTGAAAGAAACACCTACTTCACAGGAAACCAATCAGCCAAAGTTGGCTAGTGGCACTTGCCTGGGTAGGAGTGCTTCCCTGAAAGAAACACCTGCTTCACGGGAAGCCAATCAGGCGAAGATGTCGATTGGGATTAGCTTAGGTAAGAGTGTCACCTTGAAAGAAACACCTTTATCCCTGGAAGCCATTCAGGGAAAGTTGGCGAGTGGGAGTGAAGTGTGTAAGAATGCCATACGTGGTGCTCACACTGCCACCCCTCCCACAGGCACTGGTAATGATGACAAAGCTAACAATTCCTCCGTTTCTGATCCTGCTGAGCCTTCTTCGTGCCTTAGATCTGCAGCAGGAGATATTAACTTGAACGAATCACAAGATGGAGGCAAGGAAGGCGCGCAGTTGGAACAGAAGACAATGTCTGTGATGCGGGGTGGGGAATTGGTACAGGTAAGTGTTTGAACCTGTGCTAGGTTGGTCAAATTAGTTTTTTTGATATTATAAGCTGTGAAAATTGGCATATAAGCATATTGGTTTCAGCATCAAGGTTTTTGCAGCAACTGAAAGCTTCGTATTTTCTCATTTTTGGTGGCAGGTGAAATACAAGGTCTACATACCTAAGAAAACCCCGGCTTTGGCTAGGAGGCAACTCAAGCGGTGATATTTATGTTGAATTACAATATCTACTTTCTAAGAAAACCACCGCATGTCAAGTGTTTGCTGATGCTTCTTCTAATAATAGTAGGTAGCACAACTAGGTACGAACCTTGAAAACTAATTTGTGGTTGACCTTTAGTCATCACCTGAGCATTAGTTGAAAGAACATTTATATTTGAATTAATGGTGGATTAATTTCTTGTTTCTGATGGTTTATTAACTGCTCCAAATTTATGGAATCGAATTACATGCAAAATTAGAGCCAAAACATGAAATCGTTTACGTGCGAGCTTGGGATTGTGGCCTTGGCATTGTGGCAGATGCTATTTTTTAAAGTACATTTTTCTTGAAAATATGTTAAAATAATATTTTATTTTTATTTTTTAAAATTTATTTTTAACATTAAAATTAATTTAAAGTAAAATAAAAATAAATAATTAAAAAAAAAACAAAGTTAGACCTTAAAAATTCAAATCAAAGGCACAACTATCAATTTATTTCCTGTAAATTTCTCTTTTAACTACATTTATAAAAGGGGTAATTAGAAACAGATATTTGTAATGTGCTTATGGAAGGAACTCCATTAGCTGATGTACTCTACCGTAGACTACATATGGGACATCTCAACATCATCAATATTCATCAAGAACTACTGGTCGAGCTGGGGAATAGAAACAAGGCGAGATCAATTAATAAATAAATTTCAAAAAGTGTGGTCCTACAAAATATTGCATTCAAAATTAAAATTAAATTGGAAAATATATAAATGAATAAATTATATTAAAAAAGTTAATGTTATCTATAAACTAGAAGCTAAAGTACCTATAAACTAAAGTAGTGAGTAGCGGATTTTTTTTTTTTTGTATTTTAAGCTATTTAATTTTGTGTTACAGGTGTTTTTTATTTTTTTATTTAACTATATGATATGAAAATAAATTTTTATAAGAATAATATTTTTTTAATGGTTTGAGATAAGGAGAAAAACGAAATAGAAGTATTGTTTTTTAAAACAAAAACTTATAATTATTACAATTAGGTTTTATAAAAATAAATAAATAATGAATTGATAAATTTGATGCAAATATATTAAAAAAATATGTAAAACAAAACTTGAGAAAAATATATATAAAAAATCTTTTTATTTTTTTTAACACATTGAATATTCTTGAATAAAAAATTTAAAAATTTATGTATATTGGGTTTAATAAAGTTTATATTTTAAAAGCTAAAGACAAACCAATCATAATCATGCTCAAAACAATTTTTATTTTGGTTTAAAAGTTTATTTTATTTATTTTTCAGTTTTTGAGTTAAATGAAAAAAAAGAGAAACTCATAGAAAATAATATAGTTATTGGTATACCACAATCTAAGAACAAAAAAGGAGGATCTTGACGTCAACTGGTTTCTTTACTCAGAAAGATTTCAATGGATGTGGTTTCCCTTTAAATATTGTGGAAAAAGTAGATCGGATTTAATTTGAATCCAATATGTTGTTATCTTAATATTAAAAAAATATCATCTTAAGATTTCTTATAAGGTCAAATCATGCTTTATATTGGTCATCTAAGTTACATTTAGATTTGTCAAGTTAACTAGATCACTTCAAGTTAACTCTCATACCATTTAATTTTAAACCAAAGCTACATAAGGAGTCGAGATTAGATGTTTTAAGATTTATCCATTAAGAATGTTTAATAACAATGTCAAATAATTTTTTGTGACTTAGATATTTTTTGATATGTTTATTTTTTTATATCTGATCCACAATGTAGCAATTTATATTGTAAACCAATATACATCCAAGAGTTTTGAAGAATTTAGAAAAGTTGAAAAAGGCGACAAGGTGTATTGTAGTTCTTGGCGCAAACAATGAATTTAGTTATATATTGTAATAAAAGCACAACATTAGTTAATTTGCATAACCAGATGTCTTGTATAAAAGATGATGGATGATAGGCATACCATCTCTTTATGTTTAACTGGCAAGCCTAACATGACCAAAAAACTAATAAGAATGAAGTTTAACCACCCAATACATACAAGATTAAAAGAATTAGATTTATAATGACTAGAGAAAAGTGCAAACAAAGGGGTTGTAATATATGAACATTTCCAAATTCAAGAAATAGTAATGAACCTCGGATAAAGAGTCAAGCAAGAAAGATGAGAGAGCAATATCAACCACCCAACCCATACATGATGAGAAGAATTGGAGTTACAATAACCAGTGAAAATTGCAAACATAAAGATTATAATATAAGGATATGTCTATAGACAAGGACTAGTAATGGACCTTAGACAAATAGTCAAGAAAGAAAGATTATAGAGCAACATCAACCAACACTATTTTGTATCTCAATCCACTCATAAAAGCATTGTCATTAAAAACACAATATAGTCCCCTACAACCAAAGAAAAAAGTAGAATAAAAAGCAAATAGATTGATATAAATAAGGGTAAAATATGAAAGAGAAAAGACCAAATTATTCTTAAACCGCTTAAACAATCTACAACTAAAAGAGTTAGTTATTGGGCAATATCAATTATCAAAGTCTTATACTTGAAACTAATTTATTTCTATCAAAATTGGATTTAATGAAAAGGATTTATGATAGTTTAATGTTTGTGTTTTAGGTTAGCAGAAAAAAGCCTTCTGGTTTTATGTTATCAACAAACAATATTAGGACCATAAAAATACCTCAATCACACCAATTTGGACCTACTTGATGAAACAATCTATAAATATTGGATTAACAGCAAGGAACAAGTTTGCCAAAATAGACTAAGCACAAGTTTAAGTGGAAACATATGGAAACCATGAACACACTATTTTGGACCTTACAATATTTTCATGAATAAAGCATATTTTTGTATATGATGAGGATGATTATTGGCTTGTTATTATATTTTTCTATAAATGTTAAACACCATTTCAACTTTATTATCTTATATTGTAAAACTTTTTCAGTTTTAAATCTTCAATTACTTGTTAATCTTAGATGGATGGATGATAAATAAATATTATTTTATTTTTTCCCTAAAAGATAGATTAGTTAAATTCATACTTTAATAAGAAAAAAAGTATCATATTCATTGATTAGTTTTATTAAATAACTTATTAAACCCAATAGCTCCCTTACTTAAGTTAACCCAACACATCTCTTACATAATCCTAACCATTACTTTATTACATTATCTGTTAGCGATTGCAGAACAAAAAGAGCATTTACAAACCCTTATATACCCTTCCTCATACCATTAATTGTAAAATAATAATTAATGCTACTTACACTAGAGCACATCCCATGTCTATAAAACCTTTGACCTCTTGTAATTGTGCCATATAATTACAATCTTTTAAAAACTGAATCGATATACTTTTACTTCTCAATGAATCTATAACTATAACAATGGTAATAGAGTTTATTTGGGTTAACACTTGTTTTATAAATTCTCAAAATAGCCTTTCTATAATAGCATGACCTATTCACATATCTTAGATATGTTGTTTCTCCATCTTGTTGCTTGGCAAATGAGTTAATTGACAAATTTGACATTTCATTGGATATTTAACATATGTTCAACTATACATTATTTCTTCCTTGTTTCAAAAATATATTGTAGCTTTTTTTCAACATCTAACCTATGTTTATTAATGTTTTAAAATATATGCAAAATAAAAGAGATTGACTAATTAAATCCAATTTTTTATTTTGAAGGCAAGTTAATTTGGCAGTGGAAAATCTTAAAGGTAAAGCTTCCTTCAATTTTAATCTTTTAAGATCGGGGGGGAAATAGGAAACATATGCTTCCTTTTTTTCAAAATTATAATTTATGTATTAAGTTTTTTAATTAAATGTAACATTTAATCATGTTATATGTTTTTTAGGCATTGAAAGGAACACCAAGTTTTATTAACAATGAACTAAATTAAATCAAATAATTTCTTTAGAGACCAATGGCATAAAATTTTCAATTTAGGGGTTAATGGCACTTTGACCAAATATGTATGAGGGGTTTCGTGCATTTTAGCCTAGGAGGTATCCCAAGCTCATCATTCATTAGAAGATGTGATAAAACTCATTCTCTTACCACCTTTCATAGAGCATATTAAAGATCAAATTCAGATAACCTGATAGTCTAGTTTCTAGTTCATCCTCTCATGATGTACAAACAATTATATACTTTATTAGGTCATAGACAAGATTAAGAGAAGTATCATTGAAGCTTTATATAACAAAAGCATAAACATAGATAAGATTTTTTATTACAAAATATTTTTTTTCCCATGTAGTCAAACTCCAATTCAAGTAACAAATAACATAGTGTAGTTGCACTCATTCTCTTTAGGTAATGAAACAGTCAATGAATATGTTTACAATATAGAAATATATAAGAAAATCGGGTGGCCCTATCATTGAGACATTAAAAGTAGTGGACTGTAGATGTAAGCTTTGATTGTATTAAGGACTTCTTGATGTTTTGAAGTTCGATAAACTCATTAGAATACCATAAACAAAAGTAATAGAGAGAAAGACCAAATTTAACCTCCTATGTTGAAAATAAATCATCTTAGAAATTTCACTTTTTCAATAAAATTGTAGAATTGTTTTTTTATTGAATATTTTTGAGAGGTGGCGCTTAAATAATAACTTTAGTTTTGATGAGGTTTATCTTTAATTTATGAAAATGTGCTCAATAGAATGTTGCTCTTAACCTTATCAAATAACTTGTCTAATAATTAGATTTGACAATAAAATCATAAATATAAACTTTCTTACAATTATTGTTAATGTCTAGAAGATCATATTCATGTATCTTTCATAGGTTGCTTAAATATTTTTAAGTTAAAAAAGCATGACTATCTATTCAGAAGTTTCAATTGACCTTGGATATCTAAATAATGTTTTACTACCATTCTCAACTACATAGTCCACTAATATATTTATAAAGTGAAAAGAGCATACACATGTTGAAGTGAATATAGGCCTTTTCTAATAAAGCATTATAACTTACTTTGGTATTCATAATAAAGAATATAGTTTGAAAAGTCTTAAATCCCATAAATAAGTCAGCATAGAATATCTAATGTTTTCAAAAACTCATCCATAAAAATCTAGTATGGTGACATCAAAAGGCAATATATCTAATTTCTTCATACCTACCTTAGTCATCATAGAATAAGGTAAAATATCGAGAGTCACCCATTGCCAATTAAAAATCTCATAATATAAAAGTTTTGTATATTAACACGTCATTGGGGTTGACGTAATGAAGGTCACCACAACTTCATCTTTTTATAGTTTTGAAGTCATAAGTATTTCATTTACATATAAAATATTTACTTTTCCATCTTCAACATCATTAACATCATCATCTAGAATTAAATATTGGTTAGGTTTAACCTTAAAGGCATATAAAAATATAAAACACCATATTAATTATAGATTTTGCTTTTAGGATTGAAAATTACTTATGTCAACTTCTTTCTCAAATAAAATGTCCTTTTATTCATTTTCTTATTGATTTTGAATTATGATAAACTCTCTCATTTAAATAAATTAGAAATTAATGAGTTAAAATCTCTAGTTTGTTTTGGACTTTGCTCATCAACTTTGATTGTTTCTTAAACTAAAATATGATTTGATCATGGTTGGTTTCATTAATCCCAAATTTAGATAGAACTACTATACAATTAGTATTTTTATTACATAAATAAGATGAAAGTTTAATTGCCTCTTATGCTTCAAACTTCTTAACTTTGTTATACATGGAGCAATTTTGACTTTTTTTTAAGAATCCACTTCATTCTATTTGAGAAATTGTATTTCTATCCTTCCTATTCTATTTAACAAGTCTTTAGATTTAGGTTTGGCTTTAAAAACTTTTACAACTCGTGCTTTTAAATATGAACCAATATATTTTTTCCATCTAAAACATCAAGTCTTGTAATTTATGAACAACTATTAGAAACACAAATCTATTTCATTAAAAAATATTTTATTTATGTAATGAAAACACTAATTGTGTAGTAGTATTGATGGGCTGGTGCGAACTCACCATGCACCCCCATTCTCTAACTCGTGCATTTTAATCATCCATGTTAACTTTAATTCCCATATTTATTTCATAATCAAATTTCATCTCTTAAGCCCTAATTGCTTTAAATCAACAAATCAAGTACCGTGACTTTTTTTTTAACATTGAAAGACTCTTGTATCTAAGCAAGAAGAATAAACTATCAACTCAACTTTGAATATATATATATATATATATATATATATATATATATATTCAAAGGGATAAAATTAATAGAAAAAAAAAAGAATAAGAATCGAACTTCGGAACAATTTACAATGGGACAAAATTAAAAAATACTAAAATTCGGTCTTAAAAGCTTTAATTGCTCTAAACCAATAAAATTGAATATTATTTTGTAAAATCGAGCATAAATTGAACAATTGAATATTTTCTTAACACACTGAGTTCTCTATTCATAGGCATATTCAACAACATGCAAAGTTCAAACCCCGATTATTATAATGTCAAAGGGCTAAAGAAATGAAAGAACTGTAAATTTCTAAAAGGAAAAAAAAAAAAAAGGGTAAGAAAAAACACCGTGGAATATTGTTATTTCACAATGCAAAAGAGTTTTGTGGTACAATAATAAAAGTGATACAGTAGATGTGTCAATTTGGGAATGCGGTTGTCTTTTAAAATATTTTTCATTTGAAAATGCATTAAAATATTTTTTTTTATTTTTTTAAAATTATATTTTACATAAATATATAAAAATCATTTGTTTAAAATCTAGCACCTAAAGCTTTGATCCAAACTTGCTGAAATCTTCCTCGCCACATGCAGCCCAATACGCAACATCCTTGCAATGGCCTACATTCAGTCCGTAATCATTCGTTGAGTTTCACCCCCATCGTTCCTCATCTCTCTGCCAACAAAAGTATATTTCTTGTTGCCAAGAGAATCAATCAGTGATTATGGAAAATAGTCTGCATGACAGAGTTGGAAAATAAGATATCTCCCACCGACACAAAGCTGTAAGGTGACAATCTTTTGGTAATCGCCGGGACAAGCAGTCAGGAACCACTCGGTGTGAAGGCCAATAATAAGCTTACGCAATTTGCTTTGATAGATATACATTATCTGGCCAATAACAGCAATCTCACTTCAAGAGTCGATAAAAGTTGAAATGCACTTGAAAATCTTGCCTTCAACCTCTATATCAAATATACACTCGAATAAAAATTAAAAAAAATCGTGTGTACAAAAAATCATCAGGAGTTTGAGGCTCTGATCGACTCTCATCGGTGAGATCCTCATCTGTGCGCGGTTTGTTGTGTTTGGAAAATGCTTTTCCAGCAAAACTTTTATTTGATATTTGAGCAATTAAACAAAATAAGGGGGCAACAAGAAAATAGAAAAGTGCCCTGAAAGCCTTAATGATGTAATGGATTATGTAATGTGTACAGTTAACCTTCTTCAGAACTATGCTAGTTGAAAAACTTTTGCAGACAGATTTGCAATTATTTGACACCCACCCAGATCAATTAATGAGACAATAATATATTTCAAAGACTAAACGCAAGGTGAGAAATATCACCTCAGAAAATCTGCAACCCTTTCTCAGGTTTTGATACACCACAAGATAGTTTCACATTAATCCACATCCCAGGATGGAATGATGTTAGAAACAAGGCTTGCAGAATTCCACCAGACCTACATGACTTGAAAGTGATCACAGCTATTAACAAATAAATTTCAAATTCAGCTCAGGGTATATGCTCATAGTTTTAGCAGTTTCTAGGATCTTCTTCAACTCTTATTAAACTAAATTTTCTTCCTTCCACTTACACAGGTCCAACCATCCATCTCTGACACTGATATGTCTTCCAAGAGCATTGAATACCGATCGACAATACGTGAGCACTGCATAGAAGACACAATAAAACTAAATCAGGTCACACACATCTATGACTACAATGCAAGTAAATAGTCAACCACCTGAAGATATATACATGGGATACATAGATGTCAATTCCTGTTATCTCGTCAAGGGATCTCACTTTCTGCAAATGCGAAGAATGGCTATGCCAGATTCCACCAATTCGATCTTTTACTTTGTGTTTATTGGAGATGTGAAGACAAGTTTTAGTTACTGGTGTAGGTTTTTAAGATTAGGATTACCATAAGACTGAAATCAACTGTATCTAGCTACTCTGAATCATTACCTGCTCGGCTATAATACCAGAAATGCCGACAACTGCCTGAGGTTTAGCATAAGAAACAATATGATCTGCCAAATCCAAGAGAGGATTCAAGAGAATATTAGCAATAACCACATCATATTTCTCAGTTCCAGAGATGACTTCAGTTCCGTAACAGCTCTGATCTTTCACCATTTCATCTTTTCTTCCACCAGTCCAGGAAGAGCAGGTTTTGTCAGGAACTAGGTGCAATTCCATTGCCTCAGGTCCTATACTGTTCAGAATGGCATTATGACGTGCGGAAGTGATTGCTTGAGGATCTATATCAAATCCAACTGATAAAGCAGCACCAAACTGCATTCCCAGTCATAATGACAAATCAGAAATAAAAAAAGCAGTTGGTATCGTAAATGATTTGTAACTTGAAAGGCATGTTAGAATGTTTACTGTAATAACAAATAGATAAAAATTCATAATGCCAATTTTTCATATCCAACATAAAAGAAATCCAAGAAACAGGGAATGCATGTTAAGAAATGGGAAAGTGTGTTCATTGTTATCATATGTGTAGTGATGGCACCACTCATGACTGATCGATGCACTTGGAGTAAACAAAAGAAAATTAAACAAGTTATTCAGGATATAGTTCGAGTGATGTCTGATCCACATATAAGCATAACAAACTTAAGGTCAAACAACATTTTCAAATAGAAGTTCATTTGTTAGTTGTTACTTCAGTTGCATGGATACTTCCGCCAGTTAGATGCATGGAAGGAACCTCACAAATTGAATTGAAAGAATTTTTTTTGCCTTCAATCAGATACATGCTGATCATTTGAGGACACCACTTTGGTGGGACCAAAGCTGGTTATGACCTTTTTCTCTTTTAACTTGCAAGAGAGACACTGTATGAGGCTACCCTGCTGAAAATCTACCATAGCTTTGTGATCTAATTGGTTTCACTTATGCTTGATACAGCCTAATATTCTTAAGATCAGACCAGGTATCTCGAATATCTCATTGGTGTCTTTAACAGACAAGGTTCCAATTTATTTCATAATCAAGGATTAAAATATAAAATGAATTTTATTACCTTCAGTGCTGCAATTGCAAGAACTCCAGAACCTGTGCCATAATCCAAGAAAAGTTCTTCGCCCTTTATTAACTTTTTTAGTAGCAACAGACATAACTTAGTGGTAGGGTGCTCCCCTGTTCCAAAAGCTAATCCAGGATTCAGGATTATATTTGTTGCTTGAACATCCTGTTGGGAGAAAGAAAATTTTTTATATCCATTCCATTACTACTGAAACAACATTCTCTTTTTGCATAGTGAAAATCATATTTGCAGGACGAGTAAACGTGGAAGAAATTATTTGTGCGATAACTTGAACTTTAATATGTAGCCATCTGACGAGTCTCATAAAATGAAAGCATAAATTTCAAGTAAAATGCAAGTAAATACTAACACTTGAAGAGTGTGCACATGGCACATGCATGAATCTTATTTTAGGTTTCATAGAAGCATGGGTAAATGAGATGCCAATATATGGAAAGCAATGATTCAAGTAAAACCTGCAAAGAAGATAATTTGGGATAATCATACAGGGGGAGATCTCCACTCAGGCACAATCCAAAGTCCTTCAGTTACTTCAACTGGATGAAATGATTCCTGTAACAGATAAAAAAAACATTTATTAAGTTCAGCATAAAGGGGATGGGGGGGTATGCTCTAGCAAAATATAAAGCCATCGAACAAAAGCTGCAAGCACACATGCAGAGAGTAAAAATATATTGCCAGAAACCATCTCATCATAGGTCCTTGAATAGGAATAAGGACTTTCCTTTTAGTCGCCTAAAAAAGGCATCTTTTATTCTGCACCATTACAACTTTGTGGACTCCACAAAGATTGAGTTGGTGAAGATTAAATATAGAAAATTATTTTCTAACCCAAAACAGTAGGAGATGGAGAATTATATAGATACCAATCACTGGTTAAGTTTGTTTTTCTATATTGCACTTGTAAGTTGAGGCGAATCAGAAAAGGTTGAGTTATTTTACTTGTGATCTCAAGGAAGCTAAAAGAGGCTGCTGTTCCATCAAGATCAATTTGTGTCTTTTGGTCCTTGTAGCTACTGACTTTGGAGAAGATATATTAATGTTGCTACTCATATCTTTGACAAAGTACTAGCACGATGAATCTTCATTAATTCAGTGCAAGTGCAGGGCTGTCATCCTAAATTCAATTAGAAAACTTCTTAGTTGGAAAAAAACAATCAAGAAAGAGAAAAGCTTTCACATTTACCATTTACTTTAGAATTCCAAAAATGAGATACAAGACAATGAGGCAACATGAGAAATGCCAAACCAATAATCTCGAAAAACAAGAACTATTTGCATCTGGGAGAGAGAAGAAAAGAAAAGAAATCAACCTGAGTTTTCCGAACCCAGTCATCTTGATCCCCAAGATGAATCTCATAAGGGGGTGTCTCTTTCAAGCCAATGGAATTGGCTGCTTGTGAAAGGCACATGTCCACATCTTCACATTCAGGAAATATGGAATCAATGCAGACCTACAAAATAAAAGAATAATTTATACAAGATTTTGGTTTTCTTTATGCAGTCTCGTCCTTCTCTAATAACATTTTGCATACAGTGGACCAATAATCATTTGCACTTGAATTGAAGAATAAGGAATGGAAAAAAGCCAACCAAATACACAATACATTATCATATGGCTCAAGAACGTATCTCCAAGGTAGCATGTCTATACCAGGAAATTAAGATACAGCTTTATCGTCACCAAAAGGTCAATCTATTTCCTTGATTATGGTGTTATTATCAGATCAGATTGGAAATAAAATGGGGAGCTATAGATCAAATCATTTCCCTCGATTTTAACCAGATCTTTTTATAAACTCTTATTCGTTTATCTTCTCTATACCACTGCAATCTCCCTTGATCATGCAGCATTTAAAGGTTTAAATGGCACTTATCCAAGCCATATTAAATAAATAACCCTTTCACACCTAGTGCTGTTCATTCTTATTTTATTGGTGTAGAAGTAGAGAATAATGGGAAAAGGTGAAACTTTCAAGGAAACAAAGATGCTATATCCGCAGCGATAGCATCACATCACATCAAGGAACAAATATATCATAAACTTAAAGGCTCACCTCATTAGAACCATCAAAGTCATCATCTTCATCCATACTTGCTGAACTGGCACCAAAACATAAAAGAGCCTCTGAAAGACTATCCTGATGACATGACAAATAGAAAATAAGTAAAATCTTATTCACATCTAAATCTTAAAACTAAAATGCCATTCAAAAGTTTATTAACGCGCGCAAATAACAACATTTCGTAAATGTAAAGAAGGAGTAGCTAAGTTATGAAACAAAAGAAACCATGATAGAAAATGAAAGAAATAATCGAGTGACCGTGCTTACAGCGACATGTTTGGGGCATCGAATGAGAACAGAAAGGTAAGCAGAGGATTCACTTGTTGTTGAGGGCGAGGCAGTAGATGAAGAAGAAAAACAAGAAATGGGACATTTTGAGAAGAGCGGGGAAGAGTTGGGTTTCTTCCATCGACGTGGAGATTTCCAAACCGAAAGTGGAGGAGAAAGATATGATGGGCGGTGGTGGTGAACGAGGGTGTAAGACAGATGTTTGAAGAAATGACTCCTTGACATTTCTTGTCGTTGCTGTTTAACAGGTTCTTTCTGTAAAGACAAGAAAGCGAAAGTAGTTGGATGGTTGGCGCGTAGAGTTCTATTTCCTTATTTCCTTCTTTTTATCACCCATGTTTATATATATATATATATATATATATAATACAAGATAGAAGGTGTCAAACTGTCAATAGTATTTACTAGACAATGTCCCCGCGCTTCGCGGCGGGGGCACAATTTTTTTTTAAATATAAAAAATATAAATTGTGTGTATTTTTTTATTATAATATAAATTTAGCTAAAATAATAAATCTGTACAGAATTCATGTCAAGTACAAGTTTTCTATAAAATATATTAATTTAAAATCGATATAAATTTATTTTTTTAGTAGTTTCAAACGAAATAACCAGCATGAATTTATCTTCATCATAAAAAAGCAAGAAAACTCGGATATCTGAATTATTCAGTTCACTGTATTAAGATTAGTTTATTTTATAATTCAATTGAAATACAAAAAAAATATAAATTGTGAAAATACCCACAATAATAAAATTAAAAAAAATAAGTTGTTAATATTCTATCAATAAAAATACGACAACATAGATTGAAAATTCATTATGACGTTATTGCCATTATAATTGCAATAAAAACTAAAATTATTACTAACATTATTGTCAGAAGAATTGAAATAATTAAATTGCCCTGAAAAATAAAAAAAACAAAGCAAAAGATTTTTATAAAGAAAACAATTAAGAAATAATAACTAAAATTATCATTATTATTGCATAAATAATGAAATTATAAAAATAATATAATCTCAAGAACAAATAAAGAAACAGAGAATAAAAGAAAAACGAATAAAGGGAAAAATAGAGTAATATTACTCTAAAAATGATTACCGATATAAATTTAAATTTCAGGAAAATCTTAAAAAAAATGAAAAGATTTTTATTAAAAAATAACATATATTAAATTAATTCTAATTGAAGGATAAAATTAAAATAAAATAAAATTTGAGGACCAAAAATAAATAATGAAAACTGCTGCCATTTTTAAAAAAATCAGTAGAAGAGGGACTGAAATCAAACTTTGCATATATTAGCAATTTCAATTGGAGGACCAAATCAAAGAAATCAAAACATTTGTACCGGAATAATTAAAGGAATAAAAAATCAATACAAAATCAAAAGTATAAGGACTGAAATAAAACTTTCTTATATAATCAGTTTTAATTGAAGGGCACAATTGAAAACAATAAAACTTTAATTTGAATAAATCAGTCATAAAAATGAAATAAAAACCTCAGGGACCAAATGGAACTTCACGCCAACATCAGGGACCTGATCTGCATTTGGTTGCTGCAGGAGAGAGAAAAGGGATGTCGGAGAGAAAACCGTCCTCCGAGGCTTAACCCGTCACCTGTGGAGGGCACGCGCCGCGACGGCGGATAGAGGACCGTCAGGCGCATCTTGTGGCATGGCGAAAGTGAATTTTCTGACGCCGGGACGACGCCGCACGCGCCGCCTAAATGGCGCGTTCGCCTGGAATGCCGCTGGCGCGGCCAGGCGACGCGCCAGCTGTCCCCCTGGCTAATGACCAAAAGAACCCTGTCCCCACTGGTATTTACGAAAATACCGGGGGGGAAAAGACGACGCAACCCCCATTTACTGTGCAAAATTTTGTCTTTTTCGGGGGTTTTTTTCCGTCAGCGCACTGTGCACAAAAATGTGAAAATCCGCCGGAGCCCCTCGCCACTGTGCGTTGTTTTGTCGTTTTCCGGGGTCAGAGGCGTCAATGCACTGTGCACATTGCGGCTATAAAAAAAAAAGCCAAAAACCGAAAATACCCCCATAAAATATACACAAATCGCCGGAGCACCAAGGCTAATCTCGCCTGTGCACTGCCACAATCCACAGTGGATTGTGAGACAGTGCACAGTGTATTGTACAGGAATATCACAACGCCGTTTAGAGTTTTTGTAATATGTTTTCGGGTATTATAACTCTTTTTTAAACTGATAAACACAAAGATATTATCTATATTTATAAAATAAATAAATAAATAATATACGAATCATTAAAAATAAATAAATCTAACTCTTGTCGTGTTTCTATTCAATAAGAAATGAATGCATGTTTTTCCAGATAATATTTTTAATTTCAAAAAAATTTCAATCGAGATATCCTTAAGCTTCTCTTAAACGAAAGTGAAAATGTTAATTTCGTTTAAAAACATTCATTGGATATTCACTTTTACATAAAGGGGTAAATAATCTATATAAAATATTAAAGTTTGTACTAAAATGACTATACAATTATATTAATTAATTCAGCTTGAAAATGTAGTGACGGAATATGCTCTCCTTTTCTTTTTCCTACTACCTTATATATTAATTAAAATAAATCTTTTTTATATAATTTTTAAAATATATTTTCATATAAATTTGATATATTAAAAGAATAAATGTTATTAAATATGGATCTTAAATTTTAACAAAGTATATTGATGAAAATACAAAAAATTTAATCAATAAACCTACTGCTTGGAATTAAATATATACTTTACATTAACACTACTAATTATATAGGCACAGCAAAAACCATCCTCGAAAAAAATTTCTGCAACACTATGCGCACTTATAGATTAATTATTGCTCAATTTATCGTACATGTTTTAAGCTTAAATAAATAGGTGCCAAAGTGTTGTGTTTTATATATTAGTATTTTATTTTTCATGTTTTAATTTATTTATCTAAGAGATTAATTCAGTTAGTTAAGAACAAAAGATTTTTATTTTTATAAATATATCATACACATACAATTTATTTACATAAAATATAAAAAATATAAAGATAAATTACAATAATCTCTTTGATGCATCATAAAATTTTTTTAAAATTATTATTTTAAAAAAATTATACCAAACAATTAATAAAGAAATAAAAGAAGAAATATTAATTAAAATTTAGATAAAAAAACACTCATAAAAAATATTTCAGGTCCCATAACTCTCTCAAATTTTAGAATCTATAACATGAAAAACTAAAGTTTATGATCAATATATGAAATGCTAAATAAAAGGATCAAACAATATCAAAATAAGTTTTTTTTTTTTTTTGCTAATATCAAAATGAGGTATTTGTGTTTAAACTTGGTCCTTGATTTTTTAATTTCATTTTTAACTACAATTAAAGTTTTATTTTGTAAAATTAAACTCTTCACTCGACATTTTTTATACGTGAGGGGAAAAAATCTTCTCTATATAAAACTATGCTAATGTAATTTAAGGTCATGAAATTACAATTAAAAGTATTAAATGATCAAAATAAAAATAATAAATATTATGTTTATATAAACAATAAAACACATTCTATTTTAGTATATCTAGTAAACTTGTATTTTAGATTTCATTATGCATGTTGAATGTCACAATAAACATGTAAAAATCCAAGTATTGAGACATAAGAGAAATTACACAAGGAATTTTAAAAATAAATAGAAAAAAGTAATAAAAAATTAATTAGTGAAGTGCATGATGTAATTTTTTTTTTCAATTTTGAAGTGCAAGAAAGAATTGATTTGCAACCTTAAAAAATAAGAAAAATCTTCTGAAAAACACAAGAAAAAAAAAAATATATATATACATTACCACTTTTGGTAAAATAATAATGAATTTCTATACCTCAGAAAGAAATATATATATATATATATATATATATATATATATATATTTCTTTCTGAGGTATAGAAATTCATTATTATTTTACCAAAAGTGGTAATGGTTGAATCCTTTTTAATAAAGAGGAGGAACAAAACCCCAAAACCCAACAAAACAACAACAATCTTCTTCTTTGGCTTCACCAGATTATGGTTTTCTCTTCTAACCCTTTATCTCTAAGCGTTCCCGACCCCACCTTCGACACATGGCTACGCGACTCCGGCTACCTCGAAATTCTCGACCACCACTCCTCATCCTCCGCCGCTCCCGCCGCCACCTCCTCGACAACCACGACCACAACAACAGTCACTGGCCTTTTCATCTCATTCTTTTCCAATGTTCTAACACTTCTTTCTCTCTTCACTCTCAATCCTTTTTCTAAACTCACCACCGATGACTTCTCGGGTCCAACCCCTTCTTGGACCCGGTCGTTTTTCGCGGACTACGGGTCCTACTCGTTTCCTTCCGGGTTTGACCAGGCTAGGCTCCGGGCAAATGAGAACGTTAAACGTTATGCAAGAAACTATGTCTCTCTTTTCATTATCTTCTTCGCTTGTACGTTGTAAGTGTTTCTTTACGTTTATTTGTTGTGTGTTTTCGTTTTGATATCTGGTTTTGTTTCTGAAAAGATCAGAAAGATTGATTTTGTTTTTTTGTGGGTGCGTTTGGTTGCTGAGAAATCTCGAGGGGAAAGTTGTAGTTTGGGTGTGATTTTTATGTTTAAGTATGTAAATTGTGTTGCTTGTAGACTACTATAGCATTGCTTAAGGTTTAAATTATATGTTTTTTTTGGCTAAAATTAGGATTGGAGACAGATGATAATTATCTAAATTTGGCCTAATAGTTTGATATTTGAACAATTTTTTGAGCTTTAGTTGGTGTTTGATGTTCCTATGGACGTCTAGTGATTTATTGAGTTGCTATAGAAATTAAAATGCTTTAGAAATCATCTTCAGTCGGTATGGAAGACAAACATTGAACCTGCACCATCCACGATCCGACTTTATGTGGTTGTGTTTTCCAAAGGATAATGAGAGGGATTGTTATGACAAGTAATATTCTTACGATTTTTTTTTTAATTTTCTTATCTGGTAATTAACTCTTTATATGTCTTTGGGGTTGCAGGTATCAAATGCCACTTGCTCTGATTGGATTGATATCAAGTTTGGCACTTTGGGATACTTTCAAGTTCTGTAGTGATAAGTGGGGATGGGATCGATATCCAGTGATTCGGCAAGTTTTGGTCCGAACAGCACAATGTGGTAAGTGATCAAGTCTTTTCCTTAAGTTATCATATATCATTTTCTCTGTGGAAAACAGGCCCTTTTCTGTAGCTAAAAAAGACATGGTTGGTGCTTTCAAGGATATTAGGGATATAGCAGACTGTTCTGAGAAAATCATGGCCACCAGAATTCATTTTCCCCTGCCTCTTTCTTAATCATTTGATTTCAACTAAGAATGAACAAGGTCCTGCATTTGAGTTAGGATTGTGGCCCATGCTTTCATAACTGATTGATTGTGAAGCTATTTGCAAATTGAGTGCTCTTCCATTTCAAGCCCCCACTTGTACCTCAAAAACAATTGGTAGATTTGGACAGGTTCAAATACCTTAAACATTATGTTTTCTTAATCCCTTTAAACATTCTGATGACTAGTACTTAACCTCCCATATGCCCATTCCTATTTGACCAGTCGTTTCCTTCCTTTTCTTCTTTAACAATTCTAAGCGCATAAATGAGTATAGCTAGGAAAAATTGATGGATAATGAAAAATTATTTTCTGTACCTGACTTCATCTTATCATCTTGTGATGGCAGTTGCTGCAGTTATTCTGGTATGTTTGAACGTTCAAATGGCTCTGTTTTGTGCACTTGGTGTTAGTTATACAGGTAAAAACTAGATGCTATTTTTCTCCTTTTTTTCAGACATGTTTTCTTTCTTCTTCTTCTTCATGTGTGATGAGGGAAATCCTACCTTCTCATTCTGTAATCTTCCTCATCCCATCAGTTATGATCATGCATGCCGCATTTCGAAAGCTGACTCCGGCAAAGCAACCTACTCGCGGTAGATGAAGTAGAAAAGAGGCATCAATTTTGACATGTTCTGATTGTGGTTTGATATGAAAAACCTGCTCATCCATCACCAAGATAGTCTTGGGAAGTCTTTTGTTCATTGAAACATGAAGCAAGATGTGATCATTCCGTTTTGTTGCAGTCCTACTGGTAATGTGAAGCCAGAAATGCCCATATTTATTCAGTCTTGATCTTACACGCAGCTCTGTAAATTACGTAGCTTATCAAGTTCTTACCTATAAAAATAGTTCAATCGTGGAAACTTGAGCACAAGAATTTTGTTTCGGAAGATTTCATTTTTGCTGAAAATTTTTGTTTATTAGGTCATCGTGTCTCTATTGCCAAAATGAATTTTGCCCAAAAACACAATAAAACTAGTTCCCAAGGCCTTCAATGCTTTGCTTAGAAATGATTTTTGTTTAGAAATATATTAAAATAATATTTTTTTAAAAATATTTTTCATATCAAAATGATTTGAAAATATTAATTTTTTTAGTTTAAAAATAAAAATCAATATTTTTTAAAATTGTTTTAAATCTTTTGAAATGTCAGTACGAAACAGCTATTAAATGGATGTTATTTCATTTCTCTATACTGTATATACGATGATAGAGAAATCATTTTTTTATTCTGTATATATAAAGATAAAGGATAAAAGTTTTAAGAGGAACGATAAAATAGATGGTCTATTCTCTATACAAATAGATGGGACTGGTTAAATTTTTGCAATGTAAGAAATGTGGCAGGGCCAATTTTTCTTTAAAGAAGCAATGTACACAACTCTTTATTATTCTAATAGATTAATCTAATTTAACTAAAAAACTAAATTAATTTTTAAAAAGCCAAATTTAATAATAAAAAATATTGACATAACTTGAATCCGGGTTAATAATTTTTTTTTATTTTATAAAAAAGAAAATAATATTATTTTGAGAAAACAATTAAAAGGAAAATAGTCAATGGAAAAAAAATGGCCGCGCTCACGGGTACTTTCTTTGTGGGCTAGGTGTTGGGTCTAGCTTAACCATGCTTGACCTCATTTTGTTTTTCTTTATAATATTCTTTTTTAATTACTATATTTTTTTGTATTTTTCGAAAGAAATTTTGGATTTGTGTTTTGATTACCCCTTCTTTGTGATTTTTAGCTTTTTTTAAATAACAATTATTTTTTTAATTATATAAAGCGTGTTTAATTTTTTTTTCTTATGGTTAGTGTAATTCATCTATATAATCTTTTATTTTATATGAATTAAACTTTATTTTTTAAAATAAAAAAATTATTATTTTGAAAACAAATTAATATTTGTTGCCTTGCATGAAATCTTTTCCTTTCCTTTTATTTAATAAATCTTATATGTGTGTCAATTTATATTACATATTGATTTTTATAAATAAACTTATTAAACTAAACCAAGTAAATAACTCATGTTGCGATTAAATATTTTGGAAAATCAACTTATTAAACTAAACCACGTAAATAACTCATATTGCGATTAAATATTTTGGCCTACATCCATCTCTTAATTTTTCCAATCTCTCATTTGATTATTGTTAATGACTTTTTTATTTACATAAATAATTATTGGTTTATTTGATTAAATATTTGCATTAACTTTTATATTTACACTTTGACTTTTGTTGATATAAAACAGCCTGCGTACCTGGGATATTTTTGAAAAAGAGAAATTAATGAACTATGGTAGCGCGTGGATCAAATAACTAGATAATTAATTATACATATAAATTGAATGGGGAAAGTACTGTAGCTCCCCACACATAACATTGTGGATTCCCTTGAACTTTTTTTTTTTTTTCTGGCTGTCCTATTTTTTTATAATTGGAGTGTCCGGGCTATCTTACGCCCACGACAACTAATCTCCAGATCCACTTTTTTTTCCATTTTTTTTCCTATTTTTTCTCTCCTACTTATATGTTTTTTTTGGGTTTTTTATAAACGAGGTGTTCGGGCCAGTTTAGGCGTGCCATGACTAATCCCCGGATCCATTGTTTTTACATTTTTTTTTCTGTTTTTTTCCCACTTATACATTTTTCTTATAATCAGGGTTCCAGCCCAGCTTACGCGTCACCGGACCTATTTTTTTATTGCTACAGTGCTTTCCCACTTATGTTTTTTTTATACGCACCACGACTAATCCCCGGATCCACTTTCTTTATTTTTTTTTTCCTATTTGTTTTTCCCACTTACACATTATGTTTTGGTTTTTGTTTTTGATAACTGGGGTGTCCAGACCAGCTTACGTGTACCACTTACCAGTCTAATGACTCGGGTCATGAGTTTGGAGGATTAACTCAAGTTTTCTTTATGTTTTTTAATAGTCATTTTTTAATCTCATGCTTCTACATTGGGTTATATCGGTCTTATGACTAGTGTCACAAGTTTGATAAGTTGACTTAGATCACATTTTTTAGGGTTTTTTAATTGATCTTTTATCCTTCAACATTGGTCAATTAAGAATAAAACTTCATAATTCATTTTTATTTACTTTCTATGGAGTTATTATAGATTTTTAACCTGAGTTGCGAATTTGATATTTTAACTCGGATTGATCCACGCATGGTTGTCAAAATCGCGATTTTGACACGACACGGAAGGCACTTTTGAAACTCGAATCGTAAGATCGAATAAAATCGTAAAATCATACCTGAATTTTTCCATATAAAAATCGTAAAATCACAGCTAAAATTGTGTAGGTAGAAAAATAATAAAATCATAAGTAAAATATTTCCAAATACAATAAAACATAATTATGGCTATAAAACTTCATTAGTTAAGGTTCATATATGATTCAAAATAACTTAAAAATACATTACAAAACAATTATGTCCATATAATTTCATTAGGTAAGAACTAACAAATTTAAAATAAATATTTTACTGGTGTGCTATATAAATTAAAATCAGTCTCATGACCCTCATTTTCCTCGCTATTTTTAATACATTCATCAAAAGCATTACTATTGAAAGGATTATCAGTACTAATACTGGTACCAACACCGATATTGCTAGCACTAGCTCCAACTCCAACAAAGTATTTCGACATCAGGACATGAAAATGATTTAAAAACATCAAAAATTTTAATTTAAAGTAAAAAATAAAAAATTTATTTTTTTCAAAAAATTTAAGTATAAATTTTAAAGTTAATGTTATTGATTTTCAAGAGTGATTCCATGTGTGTGTATATATATATATATACAGCAAGGGGGTGGGGGGGCTCCCAGTCCTAGGGCATGGCCTATGGCCTAGCTTGAGAGGCGGTGGCAGGCTTTTACATTTTGAAATTTTGAAACATTTGAAAATTTTGAAAGATTTGGAAGGTTCATAAAATCGGACCGATCCGGTCCGATTTTACGATTTTACTGTTTTTTGACTAAGTTTGACCCAAACTGATTTTTCTACCCGAGTTAACAAGGTTTGATGAGTTGACTCGCAAAATTGTACGATTTTACAAGTCAACTCGCGATTTTGACAACCATAGATCCAAGTCAATCCAATGTATTATTATCATAATATTAAAAAAGATGTTATCTAGAAATTATTTTTAATTAAATATGTTTTTATAAATAGTTTTTAAACTAACAAAATCAACCAAATTATATCAAATCAACACTTATATAATTTTTTTTACATTTTAAAAATTTAACCCTACCCACCAGATAACATGTGAAAATCTAGTCATCTCCCATTTTAACAAAGCATCCAAGTGAGAACTGAGAACACTTCTTTTTTGATATATTTGTTTTCCGGAGGCCCAGTGGGCAAGTGAGAAACTGTTTATTGAAAAGAATGCGCTTTTTCAACACTTTTTATCTGTTTTGATGCACCGACTCTACCAGTGGATATATCTGTTAGTCCTTGAACACTCCAGCTCCATTCCCTTGGAAGAATGATTCGAAGGAAAGGCAGATGTGTAAGCTCTTACCAGCCAACGCAAGCAAAAGAGAAATGGATAGAAAACTAAACGGTTGACTCAAGATTTGGGACAATTTATACCAGAAGTAATAATAAATACAATTAATGTTCTAAAATTACACTGCTAATTAATATAACAATAGCAAACCCCACCCCTAAATTAGACAGCAATTATGTTGCTACGAAAAGGGCAAGTAATCTTAATTAGAAAATATTATAAATGCACACTTTCTTACAATGATATGTACATCAAATCTGAAAGAATGCGCAAACAGGTAACACACTGCAAAATGAAAGATGTACTCAGCCACCCTTCAAGCTCTTCCTTTTCAAATTTTCAAGAACTTTGTCCCTGCCATCTGCATAAGAAAAAAGGTTCATCCACCACTCAGCATGTCCGTAAAACCGGTTAAACATGCACGGGAAAAATAAAATAAACCAACCTTGAGAGCAGAAACCTCGCAAGAGGGCTTAAATTGGAGCTTGAATTAACTTCCTTGGCCGGTTGCTTTTTCCTGTTGTCAACTTCTGTATTTGCATTTTGGGTTTCTTCTGAGGCTGTCTTGCCCTTGCTCAAGAGGCGAGCTGCAAGCTCCTGCAGATCTTTCAGTGAAGATTCTTTTGAGCTGCAGAAATCACTTTTACTTAAGTAATTTGAACTAACAATTCCAACTATGTTAACTAATAGTGATATTCTCTGGGGGTTCAGGAGAGAATTTTGAACCTTGCCAATCGCTGAAGCAAACTTCTGACCAAGATGTCACAAGATCCGGGCTTTATGCGCTCCATATTTACAAGTGAACTTGCTACTGCATGCACAGCTGATCCTTCTGAATCATCAGCAACGTCCTATATTATGCAGTTCACACTATTAGAAATTAAACAGATGAAACCAAAATCAGCAATGAAACTTGAATCAAAGATTTATGATAGCACAAGTCTAGTAAGCACGGGAAATCACAACATAAATATTGTTTTACCAATGCAATAGACCAGAGAGATCTACAGATTCTCTTAGCACAAAATCATTTTATGAACTAGAAAAGCAAGCTGATCAGTTTTGTTGTATGAAATTCATTGAGGAAAAGCAAACCAAATTGTTCCATATTTCATATAATTCTTGGCAGATGTAAGAAATGATCTGAAGACCCATACTGACCACATAGCCAGTACCACATTGTTTGCAATTCATTTTGTTGTGAGAAAGGAACTTTGTAATCAACTTTTACACCTTGGGAACTAAATTGTAATGCATGAAATGACAACATTATGTCACCTATGTCATGCAAATCTGTAAACTGATACATAGAATCACTTGGTTGCTCACCTCTTTCAAGGATGGGATAAGCAAAACTGACAAAGGTGCTGATGATGATGCTATTCTAGCACTTTCTTCATCATCACTTGCTTGGCGTGATCTTGAAAAAGCTTTTGGCGCAGCAAAGTATTCACGAGTACTTCTGAGGTAGAAGTTTTGACCTTCAGAAATTTGCAAAACACCTTTTTTTTTTCTTTTTATGCATGTAGAATCATTACCACATGTTAAAGTATAATGTACCTGGGCGAATCAGAGCTGTTAGTCAATGATTCTCTTCTTCTGCTCTCCAGCCCATCACTGTTATTCTTGTTTGGAACAGACCTTTCTCTATCATTTCCTTTCCTCAACCCTCCTTGAAACGCAGCCCTTGCCTGCATAGACATGTCAATCAAGAAGCTTCTCAACACAAACTCAGATTCCAGATCAGAATCTCCACATGAACATGAAACTGTCAAAAGAGGGAAAGGTAAAGAATCTGAAGAAAAAAAATGATTTGAGCAAAACCATATTCATGTGGAGATTCTGACTGTCAAAAATAGGAAAGGTCAAGTATCAGTCAAAAATAAAAACATGTTTTGAGCAAAAGCTTGAGAAAAGATCCAGTGACAAAATCTTCAAGACAGGTTGGGGCAGACAACCCAATTTTATGAGGAGAAAAAAACAAAACAAAAACAAGCAACATGGGAAGTTCTAAGATTGATTCAGGCATGACATTTAGTACAGTAGAAAATACTAAATAACAATTCAAGACCAGTGCAGCAGGATCTGATGATTAATGGGCAATATTTAAAAGCTGCCTGATGAAATTAGAAGTTCAAAATAAAACAACAGCACTAACCTCAGCAAGATTTAGAGCACTGTCTTCTAGTGAGGCACTTGAAGTTGTCTCTTGCATTCCTAATCTGGATTTAGGAGTCCGAGGAGAATCAGATTCATCATGTTGGCTATAGAAAACAGTTCCACTGGTAGAAGCATCTTCAAAAGATGCAAATGTGCTACTAGACTGCACAAAATATAAAAATCTGGTAAAATAAAATGGTTGCATAGGGAAAGCCAATACACATCATACAATTCAATTTCCAAACATGTTGACAGAAATCATACCGAATTGCTTTGATCTTGAAATATGGCAGAAGACTGAGATCCTTTAGGAGTACGGATGACAACAGTTCCTGATCCACTCACGGACAAATCATCCTGGAAATTGAGCACTTCAGCCAACATTAGAAGTTTGATATAGAGTTCCAGGCAGTTCAATTTCTGTGGCTATTATTGCCAAGTGATTAAGCACCCTGTTAAATTCCTATCCAGTCTGCAGCCTATAGGCATTTACTTCTATTAAATTATAGCGCGAGTGTCTCGTGGAAACATTCCAGAGGAATGCCATGCCTTGTGCTTAGGCATATCAATTTCCCCAATCATGTTGATGTTGGCCATTAGCATTTGAATATTTAGTACGACTGATTTCTTCATTGATTTTTAAAAAAAATAAAATAAAATTAGAAAACCATCTCCATTCTTAGCCCACAAAACACAAGTGAAGATTTCACTCTTGATATAATGTATGATAAGAGAGATAAACTTACACCATCAAGTGAATTATTTTGACGATCATCATAATATGGATCCCTAGCATCTTTACCAGGGGATAAATCTAGTGATTCCTGACGTGCATTTCCAGATGCAGACATCAAATGGTTACCACTCTCTGAAGCTCTTCTTTGGGCATCCTTATTGTATGAAATATCTGTTTTCTTTTCTCTAACCTGAGGTGGTCTTGCAGCACTTCTAACAGTTCCTGTAGCCTGTGATCCACCAATGCTGAAGTCCCATCCAGCATTTTTGAAGGGTTTCCCCTGACCACTGCAAATTAAACCAGTCCATTAGAATAAAAACATGCACTCTGAAGACAACAAATAATAAAGAAATGAAATCAACCTGACTCGAACAGTTCCATCAGTCTTTATGTCTCTTGCCACCTTCACAGTATCATAACCCTCCCCTATTCCTTTACCGCCATTGCTGGGGGTTTCTTCATCCTTTATTTGGTACTTTGGGCGCTCTCTATCAGGATGACAACAAGAATGTAATTATTATGCTAACTTGTGGAAGAAAGTTGTATCTATTTAGCATTTTTCAATATTTAAAAAAATAATAATAATCAGGAACTGTTACAGGAAACAGTGCCCGAGACAAGATTAAGCACATTTCAAGATGCCTTGTTAAACCTTATATAACCAATGGGGCACCATCTCAATATCTATAATAGCGATTAAAAAAAACAGGGAGACACAAGAAGGAAAAAGGAAAAACTATGGAAACTATATTAATTTTGGTGGGAGTGTAACAGACAAAAGCAAAATATCACACCTTATTCTTTCCAGAAGCCTTGGGCTCTTTCTAGCATTTCTAATAAACCGGTGCTTAAGAAGATCCTTAGCATTTGGCCTCTGAAATTCAATAAAAGGAAATTCAAAATACAAGAAAGCAAATAAGGTTCAGCAAACAATAGAAAAATTAAATTCACATTACCATATCAACTAAAGTGTATCAGAACATTCAGAAACATGGATTAAAAAAGGAAAAAAGAAAACAATGAGACAAGATAAAATTCATACTACTTCAAGAAAGCCAAGCATCAGGTTCAAACGAAAAATGAAAGACAAGAATCTTAATCATGACAGCATTAAATTGCTTCCAAAATTCTCAAATTTATTGGAGCATTGTGTAAGGCTTTTTATGACAATAAAATTAAGAAACAAAAGCTAAACTCATCTCATTGGGTTAGGGTACAAAGCAAGCAAACCAATCCTTGTATATCTCAAGGTGATTGAGCACAAGGACACCAAACAAAAATCATCTACTAGTGCTAATGGATACTTCACCGATGTGTCAATATGGAAAAAAAAGGTCTCAGAGCAGAAGAGCAGCATTTAGGTGGCATAAAGTTCAACTTTCTGGTCAGTTTACATTGCTTAGGAAAATCTGAAATCATGGAAGGATTCTTATTTGCAGATCCTCAAACCCATCCAGGTGGTTATGATTCTAGAAAGTATTGTCATAGGACAGACTGGACATGAAAGAAATAAGAATAATGGTTGCATGGTACAGTGCAAAAAAATCAGGAGCAGCTGAGCAGGCAGCAACAGCCATGAAAACAAAAAACAAAAAAAGTAAATTGTGATCCCGCTAATTACACATAATTTTGAAAGGAATGCTAATTTGAAGATGATAAAGCTGCAAGGATACAGTCAATTTGGTTCAGTGTTCTCACAAACTCCCTTTTTCAGTCCTCAAGGAGCATAAATTCTGATGGAAGGTGAAAAAATCTTCACTCAAACAAATTACTGACTGGAACAAAGGATCTCCACTCAATATGAGCACAAACAAAGCAATTTACAAGATCACGTCAAAGAAGTGGATTCAAAAACTCAATGAACAACTGAACTGCAAGAACTATATCTGCAATATTCATTTTGCTGATAAATATATTTGAGGAAACATGCTGCAATCACAAAAGAGCCCCATTGTCTTCTCCCCTTGTTTTAACTCCCCCCTGTCTCTCATGAAATGAGTGGACCATAGGCTATGAAATTTAGTTGTAAATTTTGTAGCTCTTATTAGTAAATTTAGAACACAGCCAAATTTTATTTTCGCGTTCATTCAACATCCAAAAATAGAATAAAATTGATCTCATTCTTAGGAACAATGCTAAATGAACTTGGTACAAAATCCAAATCAAGTACAAATCCAAACTCCAAAATTTCATCTTTCCAAGTTTAGGGTTATGGGGACTAGTGACAGCAAGAAAGGAAAGCATGCTGCAGTTATTGGGAAATATACTGAATTAAAGCAGGATTGTAATTACCAAATATAAGTAGTAAATAGGAAGATTTATATTACCATAACAGCCCCCTAGATATAGCTTAACATATATAGAAAGATGCTGTAATTGATGTATCCTACACTATATGAAAAGCTAATAGCAAGAGGACATTCGAACCATTTCTGTTAACTAGTATCAGAGGTTCTACAAGGCTACATGGATAAGTTTATTTAAAATTATCGTATGGTTACTAGATTTGTTTATACCATCTAGAGCGATGCATTGATAGAGCTTCTTCATTTAATATAAGGACCCCTCTTTCAAAGAAAAGCATAAACAGAGAAAAACTAAATGGCTTTCATTTTCATATTTTTGCCTCACAAGCCACTACACAACTCAGAGAAAAGGATCAACTTTCTAAATGTATTTTGCTTGCTCATGCATTGATTGCATGTGTGTCAAAATAAGGGAACTTGAAGCAACAAGCATGCCATGAAATTTCATTGACAAGTTGGACTTGAGTTCAACCTAGCCCTAAATAATTAAGTACACTGGTCATAGAAAACCCATCATATCTCCATTACTCACAAAAAAAACAAGGAATATATACTTGCCTCAGCAGGAACTTTCTTTAAACAAGACGAGACAAAATCTTTCATAGGACGGGAAAAGTGCTCATCAAGCTATACAAGAAACACAAAATATTGAGAATAATACTTCCATCTGTTAAATATACATTTGATCATTATAGGATCTCAAAATGACCAGTTTGACATTAAAAAATGCAGCAAAACCTGTGGTGGATTTTCTCGAGGTATGATAAAGAGAACCCTCATAGGGTGAAGATCGGCAAGTGGAGGCTCCCCTTTTGCCATCTCAATAGCAGTTATCCCCAGAGACCAAATATCTGCCTGCATCAAGCAAGGGCTTCAGCATGGCCACACTCAAATGTTGAGAGAGACGGTGACAGGAGTCATGACAACACCAGCAAAACAAATCACAAAAAAAAAAAAGGAAGGCTAAAAACTGCTTTAAAAATACCTTCACATCATATCCTTCTGAATTCTGAATCACCTCCGGAGCCATCCAGAATGGTGTTCCTACAAAAGTCTGTATTTGTTAACCAAATTAGCACGCTGCTTAACAAATTTTTCACTCATAATTGGATTCCAGCACAGAGCAAAAAATTATTAGATGAGAAAGAAGATAGTCAGATCCAGTCAATCCAAAGCGCGCTGACAACTTGAATTGAATAATGGGAAAAGAAATGGTTAATGATAAAATATCTGCAGAAGATGAATTCATGTCATCCAAAAAATGATAACATGAATTGCAAAATTTGAAAATAAAAAAGACAGTCAGTCAACATGTCTGTGGCCCAAAATGCACATTGCAGATAAAACTTGGAATAATAACTGAAAGGGAAACCTCATCACTCATTCAAACAGGAAATATTGTTACTACCTCATTTTAAAATAAAAGGCAACCAAAGAAAGCAATAGAAATGACACTTTATTTTTTCAACTAGAAAAGGAATTTGTTCAATTATTTCTTCTTTTTTTTTCATTTTGAGTTGAACATAGATTCCAATTGTTTTAATTTGACAAATGAATTATTATCTATTATCATTTTCTATGAAAGCCATAACTAGTTTCCGCTGGAGAACTGGCAATAAATGGTAAACAGGAAATCCACAAGGCATATTCCAATAAGCAACACACTCTTTGATAGTTGAAAAACAAAGCTTGTCGAATAAGGTGCAGTACCTTTCTCCTAGATATAGTACTTGTTAATTGAGCAGAAACGCCAAAATCTGCAACCTGTCACAAGGTCACCACTGTAACTTGGAATACTAAAAGTAAAAAAGCAAATTCTGTTAATCTACCAATATTTACACATATCTTCTTCTAATTCACCACAATTCACATATAATCAAAGGGGACTTTATAAGCCTATTCAAGCAAAAAGAACATACCTTAACATCACCATTCTCGCTCAACAAAATATTTGCAGCTGCCAAATTTAGTGCCAAGGATGTCAGTGGACAAGCAGTTTGATCAAGCATTGAAGTAAATGGAATTAACAGGAATGAAACAAATTAAAAGCAAGAATAATGTTTTCGCAAAACCTTTAATATCTCTGTGAATTTTTTGTTCATTGTGTAAATACTCAATAGCATGCAGCAAGTCCCGTAAAATACAAGCAATTGACATTTCATCCAGTGGAGGACCTGATTGCAGCTGCAAGAATAAAAAATTGCATTAGCATTTTAATAATAATCATTATCTAGGAAGTTATAAATGAATAATAATTGAATACTGCTGCATCAACATTGTAAACAAGCATTATTAGGAATCTTTCAAAGAAAAAATTACTAGTTTCATGCAGCACGGAAATAAACAATGAAGTAACCTACTAGGTCAGCAACAGATCCACCGGCCATGTACTCCATAATTATCCATAGTTTTGTGTGGTGAAGATAAGATCCATAGTACTCAGTGATATATGGAGATCGGCACTGTTGCAAAACAGAAATTTCCTAGCAAAGAAAAGTTGACACATGAGGAAGAAGATCATTACATATAAGAAATGGATTATCTTGAATAAGAGGTAATACCTTTTGAATGTCTTCAATTTCATCTTCGCTGCAGAAGACAAAATGAAGTATGAATTAGAAAATAGAGAGCTGTCTCATACTGTTTACAAAGCTTGCATGCTAAAATTATTTTAGGAGAAAAAAAATATAAAATAACAGTCCGTTTGCAATAATAAAAGCTTATAAATCAAGGCATGACATATATATAGTAAGAAGCTGCAGATAGCCAGATACCAGAGCATGTTTCATTGTTAATTCACAAAAATCTTCTTTTTTATCTGTAAATATTATTGCTAATACTAGTCTCCTTTTATGGTACATGGGAAATTGAAAAAACCCTTCAACTTCAATTGATATCATAGATGTGTTAGTTTTCCCAAACATTGATAGCAGCAATAGTGGCACTATGGTTAACAACCAACTTGGATCTACTTGCAAAAAAAACCCAGTCTATGGTTGCTTATAATACAGTGAAGTGAGGTTCAAATGCTTTAAACCCAGAACTTAATTGGTCAACTTCAATGAAATACATCTCTTCAGTATAGTTACGGAACAATCATGAATTAGGGAATAATGGGAAACTGAGGTGTCCTTCAGTTTCTCTCAGGCCAGGAAACTTATTTTTTACATGGACACAGAGAGAAACCTCTGGGGCAAAGACTGGAAATCAAATATGATTTTTATTTTTTTTATTTTGATAGCAAAGAGCAGATTGAAAACGGAAAAATAATCATCGCTGCATACTTACGATTCTTCCAAATCAATAACTTTGATGGCAACTTCTTTGTTAAGCTCCTTATCAAACCTGCAAATTAGAAAGGTATCAGCAGCCATGATTACATCATGTACACTCTTTAGATAGTTATTCAATTGGCAAAGCTTCATTTTAAATATAAAAATAGCTTGCCATAATGGCTACTAATGAATAAAGATTCATACAACTCTGACATAACACAATTATGGATATATTTCAGGAACAACAATGTGTTTTAGTTTCTGATAGCACAATACTTTGATCATGTAAAGGAATTTCTATGCCATAACTAAACATACTTAAGAAGATGTAATATCTTCAAAATAACCAAAACAGAGAACAGATTTTTTTTCCAAATTATTCAATAATTCAGCTAAATATGAATAACAGGATTAAACAAAATGGAATTGTATTTCTTCTACAGATCATGTTCCATAACACCTTGATGTGAAGAATCATTGTTCCTGTTATCAGCAAGGACTAGAGAATTTAATTTACCATCATAATTTCTGTAGTTTCCATTATACCTAATGATAGCTTAGTTTATCTTGTTGTGAGAAACCATTCATGAAAATAACTTAATCCTTTAGAGAGTTTTGTGTTTGATACACTTTTTTGATTCATTTTCATAGGTGATTTTGACAATGCCAGAGTATGAGCTAGAATTTCCCTGTTGTAATAGGTTCCTACCACCTTAATGCTCCAATGTGGTTACACAACTCCAGAATTGACAACTTGTGCTCCCACACAATCTACAGTTGCATTGTACAAATTTCTAACTAATCAAGCCCTTCGAAATGCTTAGAGTTTCTAACTGTTATAAGCAGGATAATTGCTATCTAGTTTCTGCAAGCATGAAAAATGATCCACTTTTTAAAGCCACTATGTAATTATCGAAAACCTTTTATCATATTGAAACACGCTATTTCCAAAAGTACAGAACAGAGGATAATCTTACTTACAAGCATTCCCTCAACACAAAGGTAACCGACACTAGATACAATTTTTTAAGACCACATAACACTAAACAAGAAATGAACACTTACGCTTTAAAAACATCACCGAATGATCCTCTACCGATCAACTCCAGTGAACTAAATCTAGCCCCAGCAGCCTCCATTAACCCAGCTGCATCAGCCATTTCTATGAAAAATCAAAAAAACTCTTCCTCCACACCCACTTTAAGCACACAGAGTCAAGCCAGACGCCTCCACATTCTCCCAAGCAACAAAAAGCCCACTATCAGTTCGCCCACGGAAAAATCAAATACCCTCGAAAGCGTCTCTATAAATCCATATCTCAGACTCAAAAACCAACTCTGCAACACAATTTACGATAAACCCATCACAATTTAAGATCTAAAAAAAAACCCAAATAGCAAATCTCTTTAACAAGGCAATAAAGATAAATTTACACTCAAAGTAAAACATGATTTTCTTCTCTTCCTTTCTTTTCCGTTGGGTGCAAGAGAGTGGACAGCTGAGTGAGATATTTTTCTAAAGTGACAGCCCAACATAAATTCTAGTGGTGATAGAGAGATAACAACAACAAACAGGTAGCCTCCAAATTGGGTTTTAATCAAAAATAATAAATTTGTTACCTTTTTGTTAATCAATCGACACAAAAACTGAACTTGGTGGCAATTATAGATCTTTCTCTCTCTAGCGTGACTCCAAGGTTTCAAGCAAAAAAAAAAAAAAAAAATCTTGGGGCCGGCCTCTGTCTTACAAGTGCTAAACTGTCTCTCAATGCCTCTCCCTATGGGCCTCGTTGAAGGGAGACTTTTGAGAAGAGATGTAAAGAGAAGGAGGGATCGAGAAAAATGACAGAACAGTCTTTTATTTGTTTCAATGGAGGTTTCAATTTCTTACTCTGCTAATTTGTGTTTTATTTTTTCTTGTTTAGCAACAATTGTTGTCTTTTGAGTAAATTAAGGATACAATCGTCTGAATAACTCCTGTCTGTACTGGATTGGATCTGATGCATCTGAAAGTCTGTCGTTTTGAGTAGGAAAAACTATTTGGTCCACGCTCAGCTACGTACTAAATGTTTTTTTTAAAATAAATAAATATTTTTTAAATATATTTCTTTACATAGAAGTATTACAAATAAATTAAAAACTTTATGTACACATCTTTTTAAAATACGTTAAAAAAATGAAAAAAATATAAAATTTAATTAATAGTAAAATGTAAGATAATCACACCTTTTAGAGCTATAGAGTGTTTCTATAACTATATATATATATATATATATATATATATATATATATATATATATATATATATATATATATATATATATACACACACACACGAGCGATCTGCCCGCGCGATGGTCGGGTTTTTTTTATCTATGTAAAAAATTGATTGTTTTTATATGTATTGTATTTTGTTGTTTTAATATTTAATTAGTAAAATTATAATTGATAAAATCTGTATAATCGAAATAGAAAGTGGTTCGTATATTTTTTAATCGCAGATAATGTAGGTAATTTTTTTTTATGAGTTGCATTTTTTCCTCAGTAATATTAGATCTGACACATTATAAATAAAAATATTGTAATTTTTTTTTCGAGAAATAAACTTACATTTTCTGCGTGCTATAATTAGTTATTTCAATGTTTAATTACTAAAATTGCAACAGATAAAAATATATAAGAAATGAGTTTTTTGCGTGGTATAATTAGTATGCTTGCCCGCGCATTGCGCTAGGGTTTTTTCCATGTAGAAAACTAATTGATTTTTTACATGTTGTAATTAGTTGTTAAAATATTTAATTAGTAACATTATAATAGATAAAATATGTAACAAATAAATTTTTTCCCCGCCTAAAAGGAATAGTATAATCGAAATGGGAAGTGGTCCATATATTTTTTAATTGCAGATAACCTAGGTAAATTTGTAAAAAAAATAAATTTTGAGTTGCCTTTTTTTCCCAGTAATATTAGATCTGACACATTATAAATAAAAATATTGTAAATTTTTTAAGAAATAAACTCTCTTTTTTGCGTCCTATAATGACTTATTTGCCGTCTAAAAGGAATAGTACAATTGAAACGGAAAGTGACTTGCATATTTTTTAATTGTAGATAATCGAGGTAAATTTGTCAAAAGAAAAAAAATTGAGTTGATAATGTAGGTCAATTTGTCTACCTTTTGTTTTTTTGAGTTGTATTTTCCCCCCAGTAATATTAGATTTGAAATATTAAAAATGGGAAAATTGAAAAAAAAATTAAGAAATAAACTTAAACAAAAGAGTATAAAATTTAAATTCAAAGCCAATTTTTTTTTTTATAAGATTTATTAGTCATATTATTATATTAAATATATTTAAGCATATTGATATAAAAAAAAAATCCCAGATCATTTTTTCTCTCTTTATATATATTTTTAGGCGATAATATTCAATAAATATTAAAACATATAATTAGTCTCACATACTTTATAGAGTAATCAAAATGTGAAGTGGTTCGTATATGTTTAAATTGTAGATAACCTAGGTAAATTTGTCATTTTATTCTTTGTTTGAGTCATGGTTATTGATCCCGTCCCGGGTACCGTTCCGGTTTTGTGTTTGGAACGGAACGTTCCAGTTTCGGTACCGTTCCGGGTACCGTTCCGGTTTTGTACTGTTCATTTTTATTTAATTATATATATGAAAAAAATAAAATATTAATTTAACAAGTATAATTTAAATTCAAGATAAATGAAATTTAAATTCAAGATAAATGAAATTTAAATTATACAATACAAACATAATCTCAAAATTAGAAACATCTTTAAAATTCCAAAATATTATGAAAGTAAAATGTTCTAAAATAAAAGAAAAATACATCAAACATCTTCTACATATTATTATTATAATTAATAACTATTATTATTATATAATAATAATTATAATATAATAATACTTACTATAAAAAGTAAAAACCCACCCACCCCGTTTTTGTCCCCTTCAGGCCTTCACTTTCATTTCAAGCAAACCCTATCTTTTTCTCTTCAAGCCGCCGCCCTCCCTCACTAAAAACCCAATCTTTTTTATTCCTTCAGGCTTCAACCCCTCTGCTCCTTCTCCAAAATTCCCACGCCATTTCTTTGACCCCACCATCACCATGACTCTTCTTCTCCTATCCTTCCCTCTAATCACTCTCCGCACGACCAGACCCTCCTCTCTTCCTCTCCTCCAAACTCTTCTCAAATATCACGTGGAGGTTTTGTAATGCATTACCAAACACAAATATTGGATTTTCTGGCGACATGTCATTCATTCACATGCATCGTGCTGTTGCTTTCCAATTCATAACAGTAATCTGGAGCAGAAGTCATGATATTGTTGGACAATTACTTCCTCTGCCTGTGAGTGGATTGAGCTATTTTTGTTATTGCTCAGTTAATCAGCGAAGTGTGACCAAGGTTGAAATGAAAACACCCTTCAAAAACCATCTTCATCTCCTCTTCCTCTTCTCTGTGCTTCTACTAATCCTTACAAATCATCCATCGGAAGAGGAAGCCGAAACCGAAGTTGCTGCCGTTTTACAAATTGAGGAAAACGACGTCGTTTTGGGTTTTGGCTGAACCGGAACGGAACGCCCGGTACGGAACCGGGGCGTTCCGGCCGGAATTCGCCCGGATTTTCCGGGACAGGCCGGGATTCTACCCGGGACAAAAACGTCGCCGTTTTGTCCCGGATTTGGCATCGGAACGGGACGGGATCAATAACCCTGGTTTGAGTTGAATTTTATCCCCAGTAATATTAGATCCCACACATTATAAATCAAAATATTGTAATTTATTTTTAAAAATAAACTGAGTTTTTTTGCATGCTATAATTACTTATTTGCAGTCTAAAAAAAACAGTGTAATCAAAACGGGAAGTGACTTGCATATTTTTGAATTGTAGATAATGTAGGTAAATTTGTCTGCCTTTTGTTTTTTTGAGTTGTATTTTTTTTCCAGTAATATTAGATCTGCAATATTAAAAATCAAAATACTGTAAAAAAATTTCAAAAAATAAACTTGAACAAAAGAGTACAAAATTAAAATTTGGAGCCAAATTGTTTTTATTTTATAAGATTTATTCATCATATTATTATACTAAATGTATTTAAGAATACTGATATTAATTTTTTTCCTTCAAAAAATCCTTGGTCTTTTTTTTTCTCCTTGTATATATTTTTAGACGATAATATTCAATAAATACTCAGACATATAATCAGTTTAACATACTTTAATTTGACATAAATATACAAATATATAATTAATTTCACACACTTTCAATAATATATGATTTTTATTATTATTATTAGGCGATAATATTCAATAAATCTTCAAACAATTAAATTATTATTATTATTATTATTTTAATTATTCTTATTATTATTATTATTATTATTATTATTATTATTATTATTAGCATTTAAAAAATATTTGTGAAATTTTTATTAAAAAAATATTAATTTTCAAATGATTACTACCAGGAATAAAATTTAAAGACTAAATAAATAAAAAAAATCCAGCAAAAGAAAAGATAAAAGAAATATTCAAAACCAAATTAAAAAAAAAATATACATAAACTTGTACAATAATAGGGAATAATGCATAATATATATAAATAATAATAAAGGAAATCAATTTCAATAGAACAATTAAAAACAAAAGGGCCAAAATAAAAATAAAAGATATGATAGATTTAAATTAAAGGATTAATTTGACAACAATTCATACTTTTGTACCAAAAATATTAAAAGATTTAAAAGAAAAAACATTTAAAAGAAGAGGGACTGAAATTAAAGTGCAATATATAATGTATTTGAAATGAAGGACAGAATTGAAAACATTACAACCTGCTGCACTTAAAAAATTAAGGGATCTAATAGAAAACCGAAAAATTCAAAGAAGAAGGACTGACATGCAAACTGCATATATATCAATTTGAATGAAAGAACGAAATTGAAAGAAATCGAAACTTCTATTACAGAAATCAAGACCAAACAAAACAATCAAAAGCCAAGGGACTAAAATGCATCCACAATAAACCGGGGTGACTGAAGTGGATTCCGGCGCTGCGGAGAGAGAAAAGAGCACATAAACGTTCAACCGACCATATGAGCCTCTACGTAGATCATTTAAACGCACGCGCCACTCCATTCGATCCAGGGAAGGGTTGCGAATCGTTTGCACTGGCGACGGAAAAATTTTCACCACCTTATGAAGCTGCACGCGCCGCCTAAATAGATCGCGGGAAAGAAACGCGCTGACGCGCCCGTACGGCCGTCTGACAACGCTGCCGAAAGGAAACAGTAACGAAAGAGGAAGTTACAAAAACACCCCTGATTCTAATTCTTGGTTTTTGTCGTATCTGGGGCTATGGACGTAATAACACATTTTAAAAAATATTAAAAAAAAGAAGTTGCGGCGGACCGGACTGAACCGGTCCGGTCTGGACGCGCGCAATTACACCCGTGCCCCTCTGCCGGAACCGTTTTTTATCTTATTAGCGGGGGCAAAACCGTTAAAACATTGTTTGTAATAGGAAAAGACAAAAAAAAAAGGGTGGACGTGCACCTGCGAAGAACGGAGACAAATTTCGAGTCCACAGTGTTAATGAGTATATGTGCACAATGTTTGAACAGTAAAATCCGTTTTGTTTTAGTGTATTTGTTAATATATATAATTCCTTATCTTCTCTAACAGTACTTTTTGGTTTATCACTTATGGTAGAATTCCTAATTAGTTTTGAATATAATAGAAAATGTATTAATGAAGTGAATACATTTTAAAATATTTATGAATTAATAAATTATAATATTTGAAAAAGAATTATAAAAATAAAAAATAACTAAAAACAAAATAATATATTAAAAGCATGCACTAAAAAAATATAAAATATAAGAGAGAGAGATGATATTGATTTAATTTAAATAAAAATAATTATAGACCAGGAGTTATTAACTCCATGTAAAAGTTAAAATAGAAAGCCAATTTATATCCTAAAAGTAAAAGATATGTGCTCATGCAAATATTTAACCATTTCAACTATTTTCTTGAAGAAATGGTAGAAAAAATATTAATGAAAAGTCATTGAGTCAAGGAAATAAAAAATATATATATATTTAGAAGCCTAGTTTGAAGGTTAAGTAAAAGGCCTAATTTATCTCTCTTTTATTCTATAATATGTTTTTAATATGTTTCTATTGTGTAGTTTCTCATACTTGTACTTCTCAACTATCGATAACAATCAATCCTAATTTATCTAACATTTTTCTTAAAAAAAGATGATTATTGATTTACGTATGATTTGAACTCACTTACTACTATTATAACATAAAATAAACATGGAAAACAACCATACACTAAGCTTTATAAAATAAGGATTTATATCAATTATTGATTTGCATCGTAATGATAAATAAATAACAATGGAAATTGTTATTCTTGAGAAATTTGAAAGAGATGAACTTTTATTATTTCTATAATACTATTAAGATAAAAGGAATAGGAATTATGCCCGTTTTATGTACATGGATGATGAATAAGTTATGCCTCTATGTCAACCAAATATTATTATTCCATCTTTAAGCTAAAAGGTAAGTTTCATTAATATATGTCCTCACAATTTTTTTTCATTTATCCTTATTAACTATGAAAATTTAGATGAGTTATTTACCAAACTATCTACATCTTTTGTCATTTCTATCTTAAGATGGAACTTGTTTGAGACAACCAGTTACAAAAAAATGTTGATGGACAATATCAGATAGATCTTGACCATTTTGCCTAATGAGATAGTATTTTGAGAAATCAAATTATAATTGGTTACCTTCAACATTCTTATAATATGGTAGATAAAAATAATAAGAGGCTTTGTTATATTTAAAAAAAAATATTGATTCTCTCACTTATACCAAGAAATCTAGTAAATGGTCAAAGGGTTGGAATACCTCTTAATAAAGCATCTATTCTCTTTAAATGGTCAATTATTAACATATTTGCATCCTACATTCGCTATTGGACCATAATTATAATCTCTCTAAAAAGGTATATACAATTAATTGTCTAACAATTAATCTCCTTGGATCAAACTTCTTAAATCAAATAATTGTATATCATTAAGTCTCTCTAAAACAAGATATTACAACTAACAACCCTTCTCGAATTGATACCGGTGGAACATAAAGTATCAATTTATCAACCATGAATTAATATTAATGACAAGATAAAGTTTTAATGAACATATCAATCATTTCTAACTCAATAGAAATATAAGAGAGAGTGATCACATATTGGTTAAATAGTTTATAAATAGAATGACAGTCTACTTCAATATTCTTAGTGCACTTATAAAAGACCATATGATGAGTAATTTGAATAACATTAGTGTTAATGATATAAAGAAGAGTGAGAGTAAATTAAGAGATATCAAGTTCACCTAATAGACCCAAAAGCCAAACAAGAATAACATTTCATAGTATTCATAATCAGTTGGGAATTTATAAACTTAATCTTACTTTTTACTCTTTGAAGAAATAAGAGCATTTTAAGAAATATTACAAAGAATAACTTATAACTAGAAGTACCTTTGAGATTATAAAAGATAAGTTATACAATAATTAAACTAGAATAACAAGGAGCTTGTATAAAATGAATAACATGTTTTACCTCAAGACTAAAAAAATATTATAGGGTACCAAGATCATATGAAATAAAATGTTAAAATGAGTTTTTAGTTGCCTTATCAATCAAAAATCAAACCCTATAATAATAGTATCATCCACGTATACAAGATAAACAATAATCATGGTAACAATCGTTCAAAGAAAGAGAGAAGAGTCAAACTAACTCTGAATAAAATCAAAATCAAGAAATATAGAATAAAACTTCTCAAATCAAGTATATAGTGTCTATTTTCATATATATATATATATATATATATATAGAAAGATTGTTTTAAATAATTAACCTCATAAGAGGAATGAGTGAACATGTTACGTAGAGGAGTCATATATGTTTGTTTCTTAAGGTATTTATATAGAAATACATTTTTTATACCTGTATGTTAAATTGACTACCTTTTCAAAGCAACAAAAGCCATAATAGTGTGAAAATAGTCATCTTCGCCATAAGTGTAATCATCTTATCATTTTCGAACCAATACTCTTGTTGGTTCCTAAAAATCATTGGATGTGCTTTATACCTTGTATTAGAACCATCATGCTAGAACTTTATGGTATAAACCCATTTGGAATTAATAAGTTTAATGCCATCAAGACAAGGAATAATATATCAAATGTAAATGTCCTAAAAAGCTTGAAGCTCTTCTCATATTATTTTTAACATGTTTAAATAGAAGTCTAAAAGTTAGACACAGGTACAATAATAATGTTAAGAGTAACTTGAAAAACTGTATAAAAAAACTTATACCTATACGAAGGATATGAAATTTAAGAGAATCAATGAGGTTCAACAAGGACAAGATCAAGTGTTAGGGATGGGTCAAGTAATAAGACTAGGACATGACATTTTTTATACATTATTCCTCACTTAAAATGTTTAATATAACTTGACATATCATCAAAATTAGGAAGAAAAAATAAAAAGGAACAATGAAAAGTAAGACTAAAAGAACTTATTGACTTTAAAAACGCATATTTTGCGAAATACAAACTTTATTAATACCTAATTCATAACACAAAAAAACCTTTATGGACATGACTATATCATAGAAAAGCACACCAGAAAGATTTAACAGTAAACTTGTGTTGTTTAGTTAATGGTAATAAAAAAAAAACACAATCAAATATATAAATAATGTTATACATAAGAGCAACATCAAATAGTTAGGAATACAAAGAATCAAAATTCAGAATTTGGAAAGGTAGATTGTAAACACCCAAGAGAATATATATATATATTAAAGGCTGATTTAGATTTTCACTGCCGTTTTCGTAACACGACAGAAAATCGTAAAGAAATACGACCAAGGTCAATATTCCGTAAGTAATCTGCAACAAGATGAACTTGCAAAAAAAAAAACCCAAGGAATGAATTAAAGGATGAGTAAAATAAGTTGAGAGGGGTGAAATTAAAATAAATAAAAAGATTATGATTTAAAATTATAAGAAGAGAAGAGGTGGGGTAAAAAGATATATTTAAAAGGAAATGGGGGGAGATAAGTTAGAGGGAGGTTGGAGAGAAAAAGATAAGAAGGGGTGGTACTCCAAGAACAATATCTCCTCCAGACACCGTTGGATCGGACTGGAATTTGAGTATGTTATGCAACTAACCATTGTCTAAAATCTGACTGGAGGGATTGTTATTATCTGAAGCTGTTTGAGAAATCCAGTCATCTGAAGATTTCTGGAAAACCCCCTCAAACTCGTTAGAGTCGCCAGCTAGTTCCTCCTCCTTCCACCGTTGGATTTCTCTGAACTTTTGGTATGTTGTGAACCTTACTTGTTACTAAATTTTCACCGGAGAGATCAACCTAGTATTTCTCTGGTGGAGACGTGTAATCTTTTGAACAATATTGCTAAATTTGTTTCTTCGGCCAGTCAGAGCTGCCAGCTAGTTTGCCTTTATTCCACCGTTGGATCAACCTGATATTTGGGTATGTGGTGCGTATGAGTGTTTTTCATGTGCTGAACAGTGGAGATGTGAATGGTACACTTCAGCAAGGAGATATTGATGCTTAACAGTAGCTCTCCAGTTTAAGGTCAGTCTCTGGTTTAACTCCGATCTTGGTAGATCCAACCGTTGAAATACCCTGAAATTTGAATATGTTTTATATAATGGGTTTTTCTTCATATTAACCGTTGGTATTTGATAATTGTCGAGTTAATTGTGATTTATTGCTATTACAATTACTGCTGAGTGCTGTCTTGACAGCAGATTTGTTATGTGTTGAAATTTGTGATTTCAATGTGTGATTTTGTGGGATTTTGTTGATGGATTATATGCTGAAATTTATGGTTACAATGTGTGTTTTCGGTTGGAATTTTGTTGAGGGATTATGTGTTGAAATTTATGTTTTCAATGTGTGATTTTGTTGGGATTTTGTTGATGGATTATATGCTGAAATTTATGGTTACAATGTGTGGTTTGTTGGGATTTTTGTTGATGGATTATATGCTGAAATTTATGGTTACAATGTGTGGTTTGTTGGGATTTTATTGAATTATTATGTGCTGAAATTTATGGGTTCAATGTGTGTTTTCGGTTGGAATTTTGTTGAGGGATTATGTGTTGAAATTTATGATTTCAATGTGTGATTTTGTTGGGATTTTTGTTGATGGATTAGGTGTTGAAATTTATGGTTTCAATGTGTGATTTTGTTGAAATAAGTATGGTGACGAATGTGAAATTGAAAATAGATATATATTGATTTTTGTGGACATTGATGTCGCAGGCGGTGCAGTCGGGATTGAACCATCGTCCAGACAAGAACAACCCAGAAGTAGATCAGGTAGGTGAATTACACCTCTCTTTTTATATGACACGTAAGAAGTATTTTAAGTTGAATATTATTCGAATGCGATAGAGTTTATATTAGATTGTTGAATGCTTAAATGTGAATAATCGATTGATTAGCTTCGGCTAATGGCATCCGAATGGATGGCCGGGACGAACGATTGATTAACTTCGGCTAATGGCATCCGAAAGGATGGGCGGAACAAATGATTGATTAGCTTCGGCTAATGGCATCCGAAAGGATGGCCGGGATAAACGATTAATTGGTTTCGGCTAATGGCATCCGAAAGGATGGCCGGGATAAACGATTAATTGGTTTCGGCTAACAGCATCCGAAAGGATGGCCGGGACGAATGATTGATTAGCTTTGGCTAATGGCATCTGAATGGATGGCCGGGACGAACGATTGATTAGCTTTGGCTAATAGCGTCCGAATAGATGGCCGGGACGAACGATTGATTAGCTTCGGCTAATGGCATCCGAAGGGATGGCCGGGACGAACGATTGATTAGCTTCGGCTAATGGCGTCCGAATGGATGGCCGGGACGAACGATTGATTAGCTTCGGCTAATGGCATCCGAAGGGATGGCCAGGACGAACGATTGATTAGCTTCGGCGAATGGCATCCGAATGGATGGCCGGGACAAAAGAATAATTAGCTTCGGCTAATGGTATCCGGAAAGGATGACCGGAGTGAATGAACGGTTAACCTTAGCAAATGATGTCTTATGAGGATAGTCGGGTTTGAGATTATGGTTAATTACAATAGTTGGTGTATATATATATTGCATTACAAGCTATATGTACCAAATATATGAAGTGATTATAAATGTTGATGCGTCATTTAACTGTCAGACCGTTTAGTCTTCATCATTATTAATATCATTAAGTAATTACATTCTCTTAAATGTTTAATACTACCGCAGGGACTCATACCCACCAGATGTCTAGGAACCCGACACACGGGAACCTACTTTTGCAAGGAATCACGTAGATGCATACTAAATCGCAATATACTTCGTATGAAACAATGTACTGAAAGCATAACTTTTATTAAATCCTTCTGTATAAATTTGTAATGGCTATTAGTTACGATAGGAATGCAAACTCATGTCTATGTAGGCATATTTTTAATATGAATTTTCTAATTATGCAACCATAATACTACATGTTTATGTAGATCCACTTTTAATGAAATGTTGATTGTATGGATGGTATTTTGATGATGCGAGGTAATCAGGTTCGCTAATTTCCGGTACCATATGTGTTAGATAAAAAAAAAAAAAAAAAAAAAAAAAACCGGGTTGTTACAGTTGGTATCAGAGCACCTGGTCTTGATCCTGAGGATCAATGATAATGGCATTGTTGTGGTGATTTTTGAAAGGTATTATAGGATGGTTCGAACCAGACAGCAAGCTAGGACTGACCCAACCCCTACATGAGGAAGGGGGTCGAGTTTACATTATGACAGTATGAAGCGAATTCCGTGGTAGATACTACATTTTATATGCCCGCGGTATTGGTTCATTCCGAGAGGAGAGAACCAACAGGAGGTCAGGAAAATTCTACTTCTCGACGGGTAGATGTGCCTCCAGCGGAGGCATTTGAAGGCGAGCGACAAATCAATATATCTCCCTAGTAGCGCCGATGGTTGCGCTGGACATATTTTTAGATTGGGCTTTTATGGAATATATGGTACAGGCTTGGCGGTAAGGATGGCTGCAGGTGCTTCTAGTGTAGCTTCTAGATTAGAGAGGGTCGTTATAGTAGTACAATTGGCAAAAGATATATAGGAAATGGGTTGTGGAATATTCTCAAGAGAGGAGGATTCAGGATTTAACACCTTTTGCCTCCACCTATTTTCCCATGAAGCACCACAGAGTAGACATATTTCGTAATGGACTAAGACAATAACTGAGAATGATAATGATAGCTATGCAACTCCATTCTGTGCGGGATTTGGTAAGGCTGCTCAGGGTATGAAAAGTGTCAGAGGTGTGAGCAAAGAAACCTGAGGGATTGTTCTACGATGGCAGGAAGATGCTACATCTGCAAAGGAGAGGGGCATCGATGGAAGGAGTGCCCACATATGGGTAGAAGTTGTTATTATTATGGGGACACGAGTCATCGGAAGAAGGATTGTCCTCGTAGGGCTACCAAGGGAAATCAAAGTCAGAGGACCGATGTTGGGAGTCAGCAACAGACAGATTATGGTTGATCGACCTGCTAGACTTACCTCGTCAGGGATAAGTGTTACTCGAGGGAGGTCCAGGTTTCAGGAGGGAAGATTTCAAGGTCAGGTATATCATATGACTCAAGAGGATGTAGGAGCTATGCCTGATGTTGTGGCAGGTACTGTAATATCCCACATCGGCGAGTGAGAGAGTGGTAGTTGGCCTTATTAAGAGTGTTGATTGCTAACTTGTCATACGCGTTTTGGAGCGTCAGGCTTAGAAGGGGGCTCACGTCACCAGGAACAAAACCGTGAGGGCGGTAAGGCCCAAAGCGGACAATATATTGCAAGTTGGGTCGGGCTATTACAGGTACAATACAGTTAAATACAATGCAAGATTTTACTTTAATTGATTCTGGAGCTAGTCATTCATTTGTATTATGTAGAATTATGGAATGATTGCATGTGGTGCCTCACAAGTTGCGAATAGGGGTGACAATTAGTACCACTTTAGAAGAAAGCATGAATATTGATGATATCTATAGAGGAGTTAAACAATATATTGAAGGGTTGGGATTGAATGTAGACCTTATGTCATTAGAACTATATGACTTTGACTTGAATTTTGGGCATGGATTGGTTAAGCAAACATAAGGCACAAGTGAATTGTTTTACCAAAACAGTGACTCTCCAGGGGGTAGGAAATAGGAATGCTGTATTTAAAGGAGAGAGAAAAGTTCTTCCAAACTGTATGATTTCAGTCTTAAGGGCTAGAAGGTTAATGAGGAAGGGTTGTCCTGTTTGGTTAACTCATGTAATAAAAAAAAACAAGTATCTATTTCCACGAATAGATGAATTGTTTGATCAGTTAAAGGGTGCTAAGGTATTCTCTAAGATAGATTTGAGGTCGGGGTATCATCAATTGAGAATTAAAGAACAAGATATTCTGAAGACAACATTCAGAACCCATTATGGACATTACGAGTTCTTAGTGATGCCTTTTGGGTTGACCAATGCACCAGCGATGTTCATAGATTTGATGAATCGAGTGTTTCCACCTTACTTGGATCAATACATGGTGGAATTTATCGATGACATCTTGGTATATTCTAGTTCATATTCAGAACATGAACAACATTTGCGGGTCGTGTTACAAACTTTGAGGGAGAATAAATTGTATGCAAAGCTGGATAAGTGTGAGTTTTGGCTCAAGGAAGTGGTATTTTTGGGCCATGTGATTTCTGCAGAAGGAATATTCATGGATCCAAAGAAGGTAGAGGTGTGTAAAATGGGAGAGGCCTACTAATGTGATAGAAATTCGAAGTTTCTTGGGTCTCGCAGGATATTACCGGAGGTTTAGGGAGGGGTTCTCCACCGTAGCATCACCTTTGACCAAACTAACTCGCAAATAAGTCAAATTTGTCTGGTCGGAGGAGTGTGAAGGGAGTTTTCAAGAACTAAGGAAAAGGCTCACTTCTGCTCCTGTGTTGGCCCTTCCATCAAGGAACATAAGGGTTTGCGGGTATATAGCGATGTTTCAAAAAGAGGTCTGGGATGTGTACTGATGCAACATGATTGTGTAATTGCTTATGTATCCAGACAATTAAAGCCACATGAGGAGAATTATCCAGTTTATGACTTGGAACTTGCAGCGGTAGTGTTTGCCCTAAGAATATGGAGACAATTTTTGTATGGGTCACAACTGCAAATCTTCTAATCATAAGAGTTTGAAATATTTGATGTCGCAGAAAGAGTTAAACATGCGCCAAAGAAGATGGGTGGAGTTAATAAAAGATTATGATTGTGTGATTGACTACCATCCTGGTAAGGCTAACATTGTAGCAGACGCTTTAAGTAGAAAGGGTAAAGTAATTATGAATAATATAGAAATTAAGAGACAAGGAAGTATAGTGGAAATGAGAAAAATGGGTTTGTGGCTAAGTCTGGGTCCTGAAGGGTCATTGTTAGCCAGTTAAAAATCCGATCTGTACTTCGAGATAAAGTTTTGGAGGCTCAACAAGTAATGAGAAGGTAAGGAAGAAAGGGAATGTGAACCAGGGTATAGAAAAGTCTTTTCAGGTGTTATCTGATGGACTAATAGCTATGAGAAGACGAATTTATTTGCCCAATAATGAGATCTTTAAAGATGAGGTATTGAGAGAAGCTCATGAATCCCGTTTTGCTACCATCCTGGAAGTACAACGATGTATAAGGATTTAAAGGAATATTATTGGTGGTCAAATATGAAGAGAGAAATAGCAGAAACTGTGTCGAATTGTGGGATTTGTCAACAAGTGAAGGTAGAACACCAGAAACCTACAGCGAAGTTGCAGCTATTATCAGTTTCCAGAATGGAAATGGGAGGATATCTCTTTGGATTTTGTGATAGGATTACCCAAGGGAAAGAAAGGTAATGATGCCATATGGGTTATTGTGGATCGACTAACAAAGTCTTTTGTTTTTGCTTATGAGAATGACAGACTCAATGGATAAACTTGCAAAATTGTACATAAATGAAGTGGTCAGACTCCATGGGGTACCAGTATCGATTGTCTCGGACCGGGATCCAAGGTTCACATCGAGACTATGGCCTAGTTCACAATGGGTTTTAGGAACAAAGTTAAATCTAAATACGGAATTTCATCCACAAACGGATGGGCAGTCGGAGAGAACCATTCAAACTCTTGAGGATCTTTTAAGGTCTTGTGTACTGGAAATTGGTGGAAATTGGGAAGATCACTTCCCATTAGTAGAATTTACTTGTAATAGTAGTTATCAAACTACTATTGGTATGGCTCCATATGAAGCATTGTACGAGCGGAAGTGTCGTACCTCAATTTGTTGGGATGAAATAGGGCAAAGGAAGCTGTTAGGACCCGAAATGGTACAACAGGCAATTGACAGGGTACAAGTGATTATAAAGAGGATTTAACCATGGAAGTTAAGCCCATCAAGATTTTAGATCGGGATGTAATGATACTAAGGAATAAGAGAGTTACATTGGGGAGAGTATTATGGAGAAGCTCACAAATAAAGGAAGAAACGTCGAAAAGAGAGTCTGAGATAAAGAATAAGTATTCGCATTTATTACCTGAAATAGGTATTTAATTTAATTTCGAGGACGAAATTTCTAATAGGAGGGGAGAATGTAAACACCCAAGAGAATATATATATATATATATATATTAAAGGTTGATTTAGATTTTCGCTGCCGTTTTCGTGACGCGACAGAAAATCATAAAGAAATACGACCAAGGTCAATATTCCGTAAGTAATCTGCAACAAGATGAACTTGCAAAAAAAAAAACCCAAGGAATGAATTAAAGGATGAGTAAAATAAGTTGAGAGGGGTGAAATTGAAATAAATAAAAAGATTATGATTTAAAATTATAAGAAGAGAAGAGGTGGGGTAAAAAGATATATTTAAAAGGAAATGGGGGGAGATAAGTTAGAGGGAGGTTGGAGAGAAAAAGATAAGAAGGGGTGGTACTCCGAGAACAATATCTCCTCCAGCCACCGTTGGATCAGACTGGAATTTGAGTATGTTATGCACCTAACCATTGTCTAAAATCTGACCGGAGGGATTGTTATTATCTGAAGCCGTTTGAGAAATCCAGTCATCTGAAGATTTCTGGAAAAACCCCTCAAACTCGTCAGAGTCGCCAGCTAGTTCCTCCTCCGTCCACCGTTGGATTTCTCTGAACGTTTGGTATGTTGAGCATCTTACTTGTTACTAAATGTTCACCGGAGGGATCAGCCTGGTATTGCTCTGGTGGAGATGTGTAATCTTTTGAACAATATTGCTAAATCTTTTTCTTCGGCCATTCAGAGTTGCCAGCTAGTTTGCCTTTATTCCACCGTTGGATCAGCCTGAAATTTGGGTATGTGGTGCGTATGAGTGTTATTCATGTGCTGAACGGTGGAGATGAGAATGGTACACATCAGCAAGGAGATATTGATGCTTAACAGTAGCTCTCCAGTTTAGTTATTCATGTGCTGAACGGTGGAGATGAGAATGGTACACATCAGCAAGGAGATATTGATGCTTAACAGTAGCTCTCCAGTTTAAGGTCAGTCTCTGGTTTAACTCCGATCTTGGTAGATCCAACCGTTGAAATACCCTGAAATTTGAATATGTTTTATATAATGGGTTTTTCTACATATTAACCGTTGGTATTTGATAATTGTCGAGTTAATTGTGATTTATTGCTATTACAATTACTGCTGAGTGCTGTCTTGATAGCAGATTTGTTATGTGTTGAAATTTGTGATTTCAATGTGTGATTTTGTGGGATTTTGTTGATGGATTATATGCTGAAATTTATGGTTACAATGTGTGTTTTCGGTTGGAATTTTGTTGAGGGATTATGTGTTGAAATTTATGTTTTCAATGTGTGATTTTGTTGGGATTTTGTTGATGGATTATATGCTGAAATTTATGGTTACAATGTGTGGTTTGTTGGGATTTTTGTTGATGGATTATATGCTGAAATTTATGGTTACAATGTGTGGTTTGTTGGGATTTTATTGAATGATTATGTGCTGAAATTTATGGGTTCAATGTGTGTTTTCGGTTGGAATTTTGTTGAGGGATTATGTGTTGAAATTTATGATTTCAATGTGTGATTTTGTTGGGATTTTTGTTGATGGATTAGGTGTTGAAATTTATGGTTTCAATGTGTGATTTTGTTGAAATAAGTATGGTGACGAATGTGAAATTGAAAATAGATATATATTGATTTTTGTGGACATTGATGTCGCAGGCGGTGCAGTCGGGATTGAACCATCGTCCAGACAAGAACAACCCAGAAGTAGATCAGGTAGGTGAATTACACCTCTCTTTTTATATGACACGTAAGAAGTATTTTAAGTTGAATATTATTCGAATGCGATAGAGTTTATATTAGATTGTTGAATGCTTAAATGTGAATAATCGATTGATTAGCTTCGGCTAATGGCATCCGAATGGATGGCCGGGACGAACGATTGATTAACTTTGGCTAATGGCATCCGAAAGGATGGGCGGAACAAATGATTGATTAGCTTCGGCTAATGGCATCCGAAAGGATGGCCGGGATAAACGATTAATTGGTTTCGGCTAATGGCATCCGAAAGGATGGCCGGGATAAACGATTAATTGGTTTCGGCTAACAGCATCCGAAAGGATGGTCGGGACGAATGATTGATTAGCTTTGGCTAATGGCATCTGAATGGATGGCCGGGACGAAGGATTGATTAGCTTTGGCTAATGGCGTCCGAATGGATGGCCGGGACGAACGATTGATTAGCTTCGGCTAATGGCATCCGAAGGGATGGCCGGGATAAAAGAATAATTAGCTTCGGCTAATGGTATCCGGAAAGGATGACCGGAGTGAATGAACGGTTAACCTTAACCTTAGTCTTCATCATTATTATTATCATTAAGTAATTACATTCTCTTAAATGTTTAATACTACCGCAGGGACTCATACCCACCAGATGTCTAGGAACCCGACACACGGGAACCTACTTTTGCAAGGAATCACAGATGCATACTAAATCGCAATATACTTCGTATGAAACAATGTACTGAACGCATAACTTTTATTAAACCCTTCTGTATAAATTTGTAATGGCTATTAGTTACGATAGGAATGCAAACTCATGTCTATGTAGGCATATTTTTAATATGAATTTTCTAATTATGCAACTATAATACTACATGTTTATGTAAGATCCACTTTTAATGAAATATTGATTGTATGGATGGTATTTTGATGATGCGAGGTAATCAGGTTCGCTAATTTCCGGTACCATATGTGTTAGATATAAAAAAAAAAATCCGGGTTATTACATAGATGATTGCTTAAATAAATAATCATAAATAATGATTCTACTTAAAATTTATGTGTTATGGAAGATTGAGTTGATAAGGTATGAATAACATTTAAAATGTGATAATTCTTATGCTTTACAACCATATTCCATCGAGGAGTGATGGACAAAAACAATGAGAAAAAATACCCTTCATTTATAGATAAACCTGAAAGTTATTGGATATATTTAAAATGTGTTTTAGGTTTTTATTAAAGTCTTGCTTTCAGGATTCTTAAAAGAAAAAAATTGTTTCTTATAAGTATATGTGTTTGAATGGAGCAAAAATAATTATGTAAAAAAGAACTAATTGAATGGAAAACACATTATCTCATTAAAAGAAAAATAAAATAAAGGCTTATCATAAAAAAAAAACTTTTTTTAGCATCTTACGCCATAACTGTTAAAAAGGTCAAGATAATAAAATATAATAATTAATTTAAAAAACATTGTTATAAACTTTTAGCTTTTGTAATTATTGAGTTATTCCCCTTCAATATAATTTTGATTGAGCTCTTTTATATAAGGAATCCTATATATTTATAGTAAGTTATGACAATATCATAGTCAAGAGGTACTCTTTTATCACCTCAAAGTGGGCATATAACCTTCAACCTTTTCCCCCCTTTAAATAGTGAATGAAGAGGTCAACAAATATATTGGTCACCTTCATCTTGGCATCTTTTAGTTGTATCACACAATCTAGATAGGAAAGGTCATATAGATATGTAAAATATTCATTTCCTCCTTATTTAGATCTTGACTTTCAATGTGAGCCATTTCTTTTTGTTCTTTTTCTTTATATCTCTTTTGTAGTTTTTTTTTCTTTTTAAATCTAAGCTGCTACAGTTTGTATGATTGAAGAAGACTCATCATTATAAAAAAAAAATACATATAATTATAGGGTAAAGCATTATAGTTTCTATTTTTTTTAATAGAATAGCTTTACTAAGATCTTATTGGTTGAACATTTATAGTTTGCTAATACTTGGACACCTCTAGCTTCCTTTTATGAAATTATATTTTTTAACTCTTTATCTTGATGTCTTCGACTAATAATATACTGAAAGGCAAAAAGTTTAGACTTCATAGGGGAATTCTTCATTGTAGTCTATATGGTCTCTTACTAATTATAGCCTTAAAGATGGTTTGAGATAATTGTTTTTACAAGGATATAAAATAACTTATTAATACTTAATCTTAAAATTACCCCTTGTTGGCTATCCTCTAAATGGATGGTGATTGCATTCACCCTTCTATTCCTTATAGCATGATTTAGGAAATGATTGGTGTTCACATTATGGGTATCATTAAAGTTTATTCACTCAACCTTAATAAGTTGCATATAACTTATCTTAAATAGAGTGTATTAGGGATGATGTTATCATCTCTATATATAACCAATCCTCTTATCTAGATTCTCAAAATCAATTACGGTTCCTAGTGACCAAAATACTAGGCAATGACTTCAAACCTTTTGAATTGGTAAAGGATAAAAATTCTTTATTCTATCCACAACACCTAAAATCCTAATCCAGGATGATCACCGCAACATCGAACACATGTGAAATCTTTAAAACTAGTTTATTGTTTTTTAGTCCATTAAAACTCTTTAGATTTATTACTAGTAATTAGTCTAATTTTTTTTGCAGTATTTGTAAGGAACCTTTTTTTAAAAGGAATCTTAATAGTAAGGTTCTTTAAAAAAAATTCTTATTTTAAGGAGGTTTTTCTTTCATCATTACTTATGCTTTATTTTTATCCACCTTATGCCTTATTGATGCACCAAAAAAGGGATTCATTTTTAATCTATCAAATAAGTATGTCATTTTTATAGGTAAGAAAAATGTTGACTTCATTAAATGATCCAAAATAACCTAAATAACATCACTTACCTTCCTTCCCCTAGACATGTCTGATATGAAATTCACAGTGATTTGTTTCCAATTCCATTAAGGCATTTATAGTGATTAAAGAGACTTAGCTAACTTCTGATATTCCATATTTACTTACTAACAAACTCCACACTTGGTTATGCATTTAACTTTTTTTTCTTCATGCTTGGCCCCTAATAAAATCCTTTCAAATCCCTATATATTCTTATGCTTTCGAGGTGTACAATGAATCTTGATTTATAAGCTTATTTTAACATTTCTTCTTTAGAGTCTTATCACTAGGCAAATACATTCACCTACCTATCACTATCATTTCATCCTCTAACATCTAAATAGGAGTCATAACCCTTTAATTCACCTTGATTTTCATTTTATCTAATTCAACATCTCTTTGTTGAGCTTCAAACACCCTATCTTAGGGAAGTGACCATACTCTCAATTGAAATAATAAATATTCCTTAGGACCCACTTCTATTTTGGCATAAATCTTTTTCAATTTTAGTAATTCTTTCACATTCCAATCCTTCAATTCATTCAATATTCTTTTGTTTTATAACTAAAGGAATTAACAATAACATTTCCTTCCCTAGATGATAATCTATAATACAACTATAATAATTAATTCCACCCATTTTATTTATTGCAAGTTCAATTCCATTTATGACATGAGATCCCTCAAGCTTTTATGGTCAATAAGAATTTGCATTTGAGACCTATATAAATAGTATCTTCATACCATTAACTCTTAATCATTAACTAAATAATTAACTTCATAAGGCTATAGTTGTCTTAATCCATATAGGATCTCCTTTCCATGTTGCATTAAAACACAACACAATCCCTTCTTTAAGGCAACGCTATAAACCATAAATTCTATAGATCCAAGGAAATGTTAGTATTGGAGAAGTAGTAAGCCTTTTTTTTAGTTCTTAAAAGCTTTGTTCACACTTTTTTAACCATTCCCACCTTACCTTTTTTTTTGGTGTGTCAAAGGCATTTCTATGATTGAAAATCCTTCTATGAACTTTTTGTAGTACCTTGCTAACCCAATAAAACTGTGACTTTCTATGACATTTACTAGCTTTTCCATTTCGACACTCTTCTAACTTTTTTGAGATCTACAAAATCCCTACTAAAGATATGCTATAGCCTAAGAATATAATTTTTTTAAAGCAAAAACTCATATTTATTCAGTTTGGCATACAATTGTTTGATCTCTCAAAGTCTGCAATATGAGTCTTAGATGTTGTTCATGCTCTATATATGAACTACAAAATATATCATATATCATTTATAAATACTACTATAAACTAATTTAAGTAAGATCAAAAGACTCGATTAATCAAATCTATAAACACAACTAATGTATTTGTCAAACAAATGGCATTACTAGGAACTCATAATGTCCATAACAAGTCTTGAACATGATCTTTAGAACATCTTACACCTAAAATCTTAACTATAGTACCCTAATGTTAGGTTTATATTTTAAAATATTGTATCTCTCTTAAGTTGATCAAACAAAATATCTATCCATAAAAATAGATATTTATTTTATCAATGTCATTTTATTCAGTTTTTGTAGTCAATACAAATTTAGAGGACGTCATCTTTCTTTTTCACCTATAAAAATGAAGCTCTATATAGAGAATTACTTAGGCTTGTAAACCCATTGTCTAATAGTTCTTATAACTAGAATTTCAATTTAGCCATCTTTGCAAGTCCCTTCCTATAAAAAGACTAAGCTATAAAAGATGTACCAAATACAACATCAGTAGAAACTTCAACCTCCCTCTCTCAAGGTAATCCTGACAACTATTTTAGAAAACCTCCCTCTCTCAAGGTAATCCTAACAACTATTTCAGAAACTCTCTTACTATAGGAAGGTTATTCAATTTTACCCTTCTTAAAATCCATTATATAAACAAGATATGGCTTACATCCTTTCCTCAATCTCTAAAGGGTCATAATTTTAACACAATAATTCATTTAAGCCTTATAAGTACTCAACCAATCCATTCCTAAAATTAGATCAAAATCAAACAACTTTATAGGTAATAAGTTCACCTTTTAACATCCTTGAATAGTAATTTTAGCTTCATTAAACACATATCACACAAGTACAACATCCTTTAAAGGTATACCAATTATGAACCCCATTTTCTAACCTAAATGGTTGTATTTTTAGTTTTATTACCAAAAACATTTTAGCACTATGATCAATCAAACAATAAGCATGTAGAGACTCTCATATTAATTTACCTATTATAAAATTCAATGCAATCCTAACTTCCTTTTGAGTCATGTGGAAAACCATCCCTTAGGTTTTGTCCCCTTGAGCTCTAGGCTGTCATCTATTACCACTAGCCCCTAACTAAGTTGGCCTTCCAAACTCAACCATAATAACATATTGTTACTGGCTTTGCATTGGGCATCTTTATCTCTAAACATACTTAGATTTTTTGAGGTAAATTTCCCTATCTTCCACAATAATAACATCAATTACCTAAATATAGGGAATCTTACCATATATGCCCCTTTTATATACAAATATAACAACGATAAGTTAATGTTAAACAATCTCTCGAATGCCTCTACTTGTATTGGACATAATGAGGAAAGTAGTGGTCTTTTATTCTAAAGCCCTTCTAATATAACTACCTTTAAGGTTTGATTGCCCTTTGAATAACCCTTCACCTGTATTATGTAATAACCTGTATTATGTAATAACCCAATGACTAACCTTTCTTGACTATTACCTTTTCTTTTCTTCTTGAATTGACTAAATTATCACCATTTACTCTTACTTGGAAGGGGGTCTACCTAAAGAGAAATTAATATCTTTCTTTTCTAAAAACTTGATTTGGTATTGTTGGGACTCTCTAATACATACCTTTATATCCTGAGATGCTTCTATGTTCTCTCACAATCTTAAATTATAATATAATAATTATTTTTTCAACTCTTGTTATAATCTATCATGTAATTTCTCTATCATATATTTTTTTATGGGAATGTAATGAGAAGGAAACATAGAAATATCATGAAACCTCATCTCATAATTAAACACCAATGTATCATTATATCATAAAACAATAAACTCTTGCTTTTTTATTTTACAATGATATATAAAGTATAATTGATTCTTGAACTCTTCTTGAAAATCACCTCATATCCACAATCTTGTTATCCTCATAAATTGTACAACCTTTCACCAAAATTTTTCTTTATTTTAATAATAGTTATGTGGAACAATCCTCTCACATTTTTTTTATCACTTTAACATAAATCAAAGTCTTCCTTACTTTTCTAATTTATCTCTAAGCAATCTTTGCATCTTGCTCCTTTAAAAAAAAAACTCACAACCTATTTTCTTCACACTCTTTATAATTCATACTAGGGATACCATATCTCAGGTAGATTTTCCTTTGCCCTTGGATTTTATCAAGTTATCCTTTAACTTGCATTATACTACATATTTTCATGATAATTATACTCTAATTACCTTGGACTTTATTCAATTTCCATAATTAATAAACAATTATAAAGCATGATGCAAAAATTATAGGAAGACATTATGAGTTAGATTTTATATGATTTAAAACGGTACTAAAAGAAAACATAACATTTTAAAGGTGTATTATGAGATTCTTAACAAAAGTGATACAAGTATTATTAATCTTGACATTAATTATACCCAATTTTAGATTACAAAAAAGATGAATATATCAAAATTACATCTTCATTAATTAATATAAAGGAAATTCATAATTATGTAATTAAATCATGTGAGTAATATAGAAACAATAAGGTAACTCTCATGATATAATAATTACACACATATCAAACATTAAAGAAGAAACCTAACATATTTATTGAAAAATTAGTTAGTTGATTCTATATAAGAGTATCAAAGTGTTAACATCTCCCTAGGTTTATGATTGTGGTGTTATCATATACCTTTAGCCTCTCATGTTCCACTAGGAAACATTATGATTGTAAATACATCAACCATCAATTAAAGTCCCTTTTCAATTCTCATCGCTCTAATTTTTTTGTTATATTACTCGTTTATTTGCATTGTTTTTTGAATAATATGTTTTCATTTTATCATTCAATATAAACATACCCTTCTATATCTTAAGTTTAATTTTTTTTTCCAATAAATTTTATATCATAACCTCATTAGCATGAAGAATTTCATATATAAAGCTTAATACATATTTATTACACCAAGGATACCATCACAACAAATATAACATCATTTCATGAACAACATCATTTAAGTAATAATAATCCACATTAATCCTACATAATCACAAAAAAAGGACCCAAAAACTTTGTCATATCTTTTCCTATTGGTCAACCCTTTTTTTCTTTCTTCCTATCATAATTATGTAATCCTATTACCATGAATTAACATTAGAGAAAAAAGTTTCCCACTTCAATTGCCTTAATTTAATAAATTTTTATAATTCTCCTAATTTATACAAATAATACTAATTTGATTTGGTAGGATCTTACTCAAAATAAATTAACTTTTGTTCAATTTAGTATGGATGGGATCTAAACAATTTACCTCATAATAATTTGAACTTTAAAAGCTAACTAGTCAAAGTTTGTTGTTCCTTTCTTCTTTCCTTGTTTTCCCCAAAGTCTCTCCTCTTTCTCTCTTTTCCCTCACTTCATTTCCCTTTAAATTCTTATTTAAATTAAGTTTAGATCCTTATCTTTCACTATTTGGTATAATTCTTTTGTTTCTCTTAAAAAAAAATTAAAATATTTCTTTTTTCCTCCTCTATTTCCTCCTCTATTTCCCTCTACTACTCTTGTAAGCTATATTTTGAGGAAGAAGAACTATTTTTTTTTAGTTTTTCATTTATTTAATAAAATACCGTTAATGAATTTATTTATTTATTTTGTCTAATAGTTGATAATTTCTTATGGCCTTTCCAAACTCTAATAGCCCTAAACTCTTACCCAAATATAGAAAAATATATTAGCAGACCCCTCATATAGTTTACCTAATTTTATAGTTTGATTAAGCCTTATTCTTGTTAGTATAAATCCAATCAGTAGGTCATTTTACACCAAAAAAAAACTTGTTTTATCGTGTCATGCCTACATAGACCATATTAACTTCTCAACTAAGTCCTAAGGACCATTTTTTTCCCATTTTCCATTTCCATCTTTTATGTCATTTACAAGTTTAATATCATCTCATAGTAACTTTATTAGGTTCATATGAGGTTTACACTAACAATTCTCAAGTCTTTCTATCTTTTATTTATTTAATTTTCATTATAAATTTTTAACTTCCAAGCATTACAATTTATTAGATAGATAGGTATAAGGTCTACACAAAATTCTCAAGTCTTTCTATCTTTTCTTTTATTTACTATTCATTATAAATTTTTAACTTCCAAGGATTACAATTTATTAGATAGATAGGTTTGGGGTTTGAGTTTACCATAACATCATTAATATAAACCTTTATGTTATGGTTGATCATGTCAGGGAACATTAAATTCATCATTATTTGGTAATTAACATTAATATTCTTTAATAAGCCAAATTTGATTACAATCAATTCAAACATTGTTATTGAACAAGGACATCTAAATGAAATTTTAGATAAACTCACCCTTATCTATAATGAAGATTTGGTAATGGTCTAAATAGTCATCTATAAAATTAAGAATTTTATTTCTAATTTATGAATCAATTAATATACCATTCATTGACATTCAATATTCAACTTATAAAGTTCCTAGAATAAGGTTTATAAATATATGAATATGCATAATTTTCTTTTTTTTAATACTAGAATTATGCTAGATATCCACTCAAGAAATCTTATTAACCTAATAAATATAGCTTCTAAGAGCCATTCAATTTCTTTTTTCACATGATCAATCATTTTTATAGATATTGTTTTTTATAGAAGTCATTTATATAGCTTGAACCCGGGCATGATTGGTAATGGATGCTCAACCAAACTTCTATTTGAACTAGACATTTTATCATAATTCTAGGGAAAATATTTTTTTATAAGTGTGTAATAATGATACCATATTTTTAAAAAAGATTCTTATGTAAATATGCATTATAAAAGTTGGTTTGAGATTGGTTTCATTTCCTAAACTGATAAATAATGTGTTTACAAGCATCATTAAAAGCCTCAAAATAAGAAAATAAGTTATAATAACTCATTTGTTAGCATATTTTGAATCTTTAGTCATAACCTTATAATTACACTTCATTTGGCCTAACAAAGTTTATTGTTAGTATCTATTTGTATTATCTTCATGCTTACTAAAAAGTCAATTGGACGATCTAATTATTTGCACCCTATGAATTAAAATAAGCCTATATCATTGATATAGAGGCATGCATAAATCATCCATGAATTTACCATGAATGAATTGTAATTTACTTTTAACTATCTTAATTGACCCATCTATAATCAAAATATCAAAGTTTGATGTAAGGATAATGACACATAAATTTTAGCGTATATTTAGTCTCACTCAAGAAAACGTTATAACCTGTCCTTGATTCATCCATGAAGAAATTTATATTAGAGGTCATAAACCATCATTAGACCCAAATATATCACTCATATAATTTCTTTTATTTCTCTTATAAAATCTGTCAACACTTATATAGTTCCTCTTATTCCTTATACAAAATCTATCATAACTAGTTTAAAAGGAATCATATTAATGTTTTTATGGCGGATCTTATTAATCAAATTCAAAGTTATGATATTAAGTGCTATGCAATTATAAACCAAAATGCTTTACATTAGCACATTATTGAAAGTTACTATGATGTATAGAGGTTTAAGGTGATGAATTACAACCACTATTAATTTAGAAAAGACTAGAGTTGTAGTTAGCAATCCACATGTTTTAATAAGTCAATTTTGATCATTTTAGTGTTTTTATATTATTTTTGTAGTCATTACTGAGATAAGGCAATTGATCAGGTCTAAGGAGATGATTTATAACCATTATTGGCTTTAAAAGAGTAGGAGAGAGAAAATATTGATTGATACAATGTCATCATGATTACTTAACTCTGTGTTTGAAGGAGTTTTTTTATGTTTTTTAATTATGTTTTGTTCATCTAGTTATTGCATCGATACTAAAAATTCATTAAGCTTTTCCTCATTTTTAAATGAATTTTCATATAAAAAGATGTTAGACTTGTCTTCTAATGTATCCTCATCCATAAAAAATCAATATCAATAATTAATTTTCTTCATTAAGTTGATGTTCTTTGCTTTTGATGATATTTATGGTAAATAATTTAAACTTTATTATGGCAACCTATATTTCTTTTTGGACATTAATGTTTTCTTTATTTTTTTCAACTATTATTTGGTTTGTAAAAGATAACGACTACTTGTTTTTTGGGATTGTTTTCTTTGTTTTATATATATAATGTGTCTTTTTTATTCATTATGAGTACATGAAGTTGGATTCTTTGTGTTCTTTAACTATTAATTCTTTACCTTAATATTACAACACCTATTTCTTTTATTTATGTTTCTAAAATGTTAGCCTAAGATATAAACACCTTTATCTTATATATAGGTGGTTAATTTCATGTATGTTCTTGGAATTAGGTTTAACTTTTACTTTCTTAATATATTATTTGTTGTCACTTATATATATTTTTTTACTATCTTAATGACAACCTTGTCCATTTTTTTTTATAAACTTCATTAGAAATATCTTTTTGCTGCTTAGTGTTTAAAAATCTCTTTGAGTGGATAAAGATAGTGTTTATATAAATCTTTCTTATAGTGCCAACTATACCATGATTAATGTACCATTTCTAGTAGTAGCATCTATAACCAATTCTAGCTTTTTTTATGGTCAAACATACCTTAATTTTAGTAATTACCATTTAATGAGTCTTTTAAGCTTACGCATGGTTATTATTATTGTCAATTTAAGAAATATGTCATTTTTCACTATCATCTTTGAAGGAACTCTTGCATACTTTTTTTCCTTTTCTTTTTCTATAAGATATAGGCTCTATTTGTCATGAGCAATATCTATATTGTAATTATACTACATTAAAAAATCCATATTTTTTTCTATATTGGAACCTTTGTGTTGTTTAATCTAATGTATCAGCTTAGTGGTGTTCTATCCAAATTGTCTTGAAAGAACTGCATCAATAATTTTTCATCATGATGACTTCAACCATTTTGTTATAATAGAACTTGAGGTGAGTGATAGGGCACTGAACTCGAGCATAAAAAATATTTTTGGTACAACCACATTCAAGACTAAACATATTTCATCTTCTTGTATAAAAACATATAAGGTCACACCTTTGATAACTGTTACTCTTACTTCTAGCATTGTTATCTTATCATAATTAATGCCTTCAAAATACTATCATATGGAATTTGTTATGAATGGGCTTACAACCACTAGGTTGGTACAAATATTGTTTACTATACAAATTTTATATTGCATTAGGATTTCTGACCCTGTATACCTATCCTTTTTTAAGCTGAATTGTTGTATGCTTTTAGGCAAAGGTCATAATTTCATGGGCCTTCACTAGAAATGTTTTTAGCATTTGCTTGAGAAAGATAAAAATGCAAATTATGTTAATCTTCAAGGATTCCAACTCTTTTTTAAAATGGCCACATGATATGTGCATTCTTTATCTTTTATGTTTCTTTGTAGAAGTCAAGTATTGTAAACTCTAGGTTTTTCAAAGACCAATATTTTAACCTAGATATGCACATATGAAATTTAAAACCCTAAAACATGAATGCATGTACACCTATGGATACCAAGTGTATGCACATGTGCATCGAATATGGATTATCTTATTCAAAAAGTTGTGCTTACTTTTAAATTACAAGCAAAATCCATAGTATAATGAATCAAAGAAGATCTTTTCTAAGTTCTTATCTTAGTTTATCTCCATATATATTGGAAAGTATAACATACAAAAATAGTTTCAAATATTTTTCATTCAACCAAAGCAAGTACTTAATATTAAGAATGTTTACAAGGGGATAAAATTTTTGTACATCTATAGTCATTCTTAAAAGAATCCCCCCTACTAACTACATTTCTAATAAAAGTTTAAACGTTATTTAAATACCCTCAAATTCATTGGCACTATAATGGATAAAAGAGGATTTTACTTGGGATTTATTTGTTTTTCAAGCCACTTTATTAATCAACTTGTTTGTCTACTCAATCTTGTAATGGGATAAATTATTGTCTTAAAGTAGTGGATTATTACTTATGGCTAGTTACTCATTGTTCCTATTTAACATTTGAATTATCTCTTCAAGCTATTGGATTTGGTTTCTATCCATTTAAAGTTTTTCTCATTTAATATTAAGCTTATATTCATGTTTATCTGTACACCAAATTTGTTCATGTGATATTGCCATTCTTCAAACTTCTATCTCAACTCGTTAAATTCTCTAATAACTCTTTGATATTGTTCTTTCATCTTTTTTTGGTTTTCAACCCGTAGTTTGAGCTTGGACTAGACTATAAAGACCCAATCTTTCTGGACATTGACTCTATCTTAATACTCATTTATGTTTGATTTGGTTGGATTTTTAGTTTCTTTTTCATCATCAACTTGGATTCATTTATGTAGTATTGTATGCTTGTTCATCAAAGCATTGAACTTGGTCATTATCTCCTTCAACTACTCATGGACTTCCTATATAATTTCCCTAAACTTCTTAGCCATATCCTATTATTCACTAATCATCTCTTGATTTTTTCCCCTTTACAAGTCTTGCATTAGTATGTCTATCCATTCATCATTTTTCCTTAACTACTAGTTCAAAAAAAGCTTATCTTTTTTTCTTATAATATTTGGTTTTATAAGAACTTTTGTTTACTCTTTTTGTTACTTCACTCAATCTTTAATTCATTCAACTCATCTCATAACTCCTATTCATTGTTAACCCTTTTTCTTTTCGGTTCTAGTGATAAATGGTTTAACACTATTAACCACCATTAGACCTTGTACTCTTCAGCTTTAAGTACCCAATCCATAATTTCCTTAAACTGTAATTAAGGCTAACTAAGGATTATTTATGTTCATTATATGAATAAAGCAAGTTGTTTCTAATCATGTGTGATATTTTTTTAATTCAACCAATGAGCTAGAATTCTTTAACAACTTGGTATACTTAATTAGACCTAAAAAAAATGAATACTTAATGTAACCATATAACTCATTTAGCGGGACTCATACCTTATCTTCACAACTTATGATATAAAAGATTTTTTTACCAATATGGTTTTCATCTAAAGATAATTTGGGGGATAAATTGGTTTTTATACCCTTGTCCTTTCATCTAAGTTACTCTAATCATCAGTCATAATCATCTTTAAAAGCCTCATATTACACCATAAAACATTATTGAATACCACTCACAAGGTCTCCAAATAACTCCTTATCTATAGAAACAATAAGGAATACAACACTACATCTTTCTTTTTCCATGCAACTTATAGTGGTTCAGAAATGTAAACACCCGAAAGGAAAATAATTATATATATATATATATATATATATATATATATATATATATATATATTATAGAGATTTACTTAGTTTTCGTTGTCGATTTGGTGACGCAGCGTAAAAATCGTAAAGGAATACGACCAACGTCAATGATACGTAAATAGATTGCAACAAGATGAACTTACAAAATGGTAACTTACAAAATAGTTCATGAAATCTTACTGAATAATTGATACATAATTCGACCGGAGGTTTTACAAGTTAGAATATGAACCATAAATTGTATCGTAAAGGAAAACGATAAGGAACCAAATATGACCATAAATGGAAAGATTTGGGATAAATTTAGAATATGATAGGTCAATAAGCCCTGAATAAACATTTATTGATGAAATTCGATTCGGACCATTAAAATCTAGGATTTTGGTTGAAACGAGATTTTCCTAAAATGGCAAAAACCACAATTTCGGGGGCGAAACGATGGAATTTGGCCAAAAACCGGTGGATGTCAGCGGCACTTCTTCCACAAATGGCGAAACGCATTGACCGAGTGAGTTTCGCGTCATTCCGATTTCGTTTAGCGATCGGCAACGAATCAGTTTTCGCGAACTAGTCCGCACAAATCAGTCCGCGCGAATCAGTTTGCTTGCTGCCATTTTTTTTTAAGAGCTGGGAGGGGAAGACTAGATAAAAACGGTTTTGGATAAAACAAAACCAAGATAAGAATACATCTAACCTAACCCCAAACAACCCATCACATTTTAGGAGAGGTATAAATATAAGGAGGAGAGAGAAGGGAGGGCTGATTTTCTTCTCCACAGCAGCAGACCCTTCTCCCTTTCCCCTGTAAACCCGAAACCCACTAAAGAGAAAGAGTGCTGTGAGTGTATGAGGAAGAAGAAGTAAGACCGAGGGAAAATTAGACAAGAAGAAAAGGGTGGGGAAAACAGACCGTGAGAGAAGAAGAAGAAGAACGTGAAGGGAAGAAGGAGGAAGAAAAAGAAAAGGAAATCCAGCAGGTAGAGAGAAAGAAAAGTATCAAAATCCCCTCAAAATTTGTTAAATCTGAAAGATATGGGTCATAAAACTCCCCTTCCTCTTCTCCTTAAAACCCAAGAAGAAAATCCTAAGGAAAATCGACCCACAACCTAAGTTAATGATGAAGGAAACTGAAATTTAACTAAGAGAAACAAAGAAAACAGAAGAAAAATGAAAAATGCATGTGTGTTGTGTGCTGGAAATTGATGGGTAATTTTGCTGAGAATTGTATGTGTGTTTCGGCTGAAAATTGTTGAGGGATTTTGTGTGCCGAAATTTAATGATTTCAGTTGTGAACTATGATGGAGATTGTGTGTGTTGAATTGGAAATTTATGCTTGTTGTGTGCTGGAAAGTGATGTGTGCTTTGCTGAAAATTTCATGTGTTTCGGCTGAAATTTTTTGAAGGGTTTTGTATGCCGAAATTGATGATTTCAGTGTGAGATATGAGGGAGATTGTGTGTGTTGAACTGGAAAATGCATGTGTGTTGTGTGCTGGAAATTGATGTGTAATCTTGTTGAAAATTGTATGCGTGTTCGGCTGAAAATTGTTGAAGGGTTTTGCATGCCGAAATTGATGATTTTAGTGTGAGATATGAGGGAGATTGTGTGTGTTGAACTGGAAAATGCATGTGTGTTGTGTGCTGGAAATTGATGTGTAATCTTGTTGAAAATTGTATGCGTGTTCGGCTGAAAATTGTTGAAGGGTTTTGCATGCCGAAATTGATGATTTCAGTGTGAGATATGAGGGAGATTGTGTGTGTTGAACTGGAAAATGCATGTGTGTTGTGTGCTGGAAATTGATGTGTAATCTTGTTGAAAATTGTATGCGTGTTCGGCTGAAAATTGTTGAAGGGTTTTGTATGCCGAAATTGATGATTTCAGTGTGAGATATGAGGGAGATTGTGTGTGTTGAACTGGAAAATGCATGTGTGTTGTGTGCTGGAAATTGATGTGTAATCTTGTTGAAAATTGTATGCGTGTTCGGCTGAAAATTGTTGAAGGGTTTTGCATGCCGAAATTGATGATTTCAGTGTGAGATATGAGGGAGATTGTGTGTGTTGAACTGGAAAATGCATGTGTGTTGTGTGCTGGAAATTGATGTGTAATCTTGTTGAAAATTGTATGCGTGTTCGGCTGAAAATTGTTGAAGGGTTTTGTATGCCGAAATTGATGATTTCAGTGTGAGATATGAGGGAGATTATGTGTGTTGAACTGGAAAATGCATGTGTGTTGTGTGCTGGAAATTGAGGTGTAATCTTGTTGAAAATTGTATGCGTGTTCGGCTGAAAATTGTTGAAGGGTTTTGTATGCCGAAATTGATGATTTCAGTGTGTGATATGATGGAGATTGGGTGTGTTGAACTGGAAAATGCATGTTTGTTGTGTGCTGGAAATAGATGTGTAATTTTGCTGAGAATTTATGCATGTTTCGGCTGAAATTTGTTGAAATGAGTATGGTGACGAATGTGAATTTGAAAATAGAAATATACTGATTTTGGAACATTGATGTCACAGGCGGTGCGGTCGGGATTGAACCATCGTCCAGACAGGAACAACCCAGAAGTAGAGCAGGTAGGTGATTTACACCTCTCTTTTCATACGACACGTAAGAAGTATTTTAAATTGAATATTATCCGAATGCGATAGAGTTTATACTAGATTGTTGAATGCTTAAATGTAAACAAATGATTGATTAGCTTCGGCTAATGGCATCCGAAAGGATGGCCGGAATAAACGATTGATTGGCTTCGGCTAATGGCATCCGAAAGGATGGCCGGAATAAACGATTGATTGGCTTCGGCTAAAGACATTCGAAAGGATGGCCGGGCGGGATAAAGGATGGCCGGGATAAACAATTGATTAGCTTCGGCTAATGGCATCTGAAAGGATGGCAGGGATAAACGATTGATTAGCTTCAGCTAATGGCATCCGAAAGGATGGCCGGAACAGTTGATTGATTAGCTTCGGCTAATGGTATCCGAAAGGATGGCCGGAACAGATGATTGATTAGCTACAGATAATGGCATCCGAAGGGATGGCCGGAACAAACGAATGCTTAGTTTTGACTAATGGCGTCCAGAAAGAAGGACCATGGGGGAGGAACAGTTGACCTCAGAAATGAGTGCCTTATAAGAATAGTCGGAGTAAAGATATTGTTGCTCGAAAAAGAAAAATGGAGCTCCTATAAACTTTATAAGTGAATTGCTTTATGTATATGCAGAAATTACAACTTGTCAGCGTTTCTTTTAACTGATAGGTCATTTGGTCAAAATTATTAATACTATCATTAAGTAATTGCATTTCCTTAAATGTTTTGTACTGCTACAGGGACGTCACATCCACGAGAGGTCTAGGGAACCCGATACAAGGGAACCTACTTTTGCAAAGGACCACGTAGATGCATTCTAAATTAAGATGTGTTTAGGATGAATCAATGTATTGAATGCATAATTTTTATCAGACCCTTTTGTGAAAATCTGTAAATTCCACTAGTAGGTTAAGAATGTAAACTCATATCCATGTATGTATATTTCTAATATAAATCTTTAATTATGAAACTTTAATATTGTATGTTTATGCGAATTTTTATTTTTTTAATGGAATGTTTATTGTATGGATGATATTTTACTGATATGAACTGATATGGATCGTTGAGTATCGGCACTATGAAAAGAAAAAAAAAATTCTGGGCCGTTACAAGAAACATGAAAGTTTCAGCCAAGATAGCTATAGTAAGGTTATTCCTGGTTTGCTTATAATTAATAAAGGCATTGGTGGCTTTGACACCGATAATTCCAATAATTTTTAAAAGAAACAAGCATACCTAGATATATAAAAAAAATGACCGCGTGATATCTCTCTTCTCGTAACTTTGTCTCATCTTTATTTGTCTTCAGTTTAGTCTCAATAATCTTTCACTTAAACCCCCCATTGGGTGTCTGATGCTAGTTAACTTGGTCTAGGTGCAATAATTTGTCAACTTTGGAGCCTTGTCTAAATATTTTGTTTGAAATACACTTTGTGAGGGTTGTTTAGGAAATTCAGGATCTAAGCATATTCCTTGATAATAGGGGTCATGTTGATATTCTTAGATTGTGAAAACCTATATTGGTAGCCTCACCAAATGAGTGATTCTCTCATACCTTCTTTCAAAAAGGGTCTCGTCTATATATCCCAAGACTGACACTAGCTTTTCCATGTTATTTACTAAGAAATTTATTGTGGTCATTCATGGTAAATTCCTCGACCTTGGTCCTTAGGAAGTCCTCACCAATTGTATCATCTCAAATTTTTGCTCCTACTCAAAAAAGTTCATAATAGTCATGGTCTTAGCTTAAATAAATTTTGCAAAGTTCATCATTTTCTTATCAAGTATGTCTCTATTTAAAAACTCAAATTGATAAAAAAATATTTTTTTTCCAAGGTTTCTAACATGTGTAAAACCAAAATGTTAGTGGATTAACATCAAGTTCCCATTGAAATAGGATTTATAGAGAAATACATTTTCTATATGTTACTTATTGTTATAGAAACAAAATCAATTAGTTGGCTTACCTTATTCATGTATCGATTATAAGCTTGATTATAGGATGTAAATATAGGAAACTTACTTTAAATAGACTAGCATAGAATGTATAAGTACACGTGTTTATGTGATGAAGAAAGTGCATAAATACAAATTTATTCTCAATTATTTACATGGTATCGGAGTCAGGTTGGGCTCTGAGGAATTTCTAGGTTTAGGGTTTTGTTCCTAATAAATCTAGAACAGTAACCTGCCTTCTAGTCTTGTTTTTGGGTTTTGTTCCTAGAATTCAGGAACAGTATCCTGGTATACTTTCTAATTTGGATTGCATCACCACCGACCCAGGGAGGAGCACACTCGTGTTTCCATCCAGTACACAAAGCTCGGTGGTCAGATGAGTTGCGCGTAAGTCTCACTTGTCAATCAAAGCTCCGGGATCAACCTTCTGATCTGGAGTCAGACGAGCTACCATTGCGCCATAGATCCACTTGTTTCTTCACTGATCCACTTGTTTCCGACGTCTCCCACAGATCCATCTCTTTTTGTCTATTCTCAGGTGGTACTCCAGTGTCTCGATCAAATGTAGATCAGTTAGGTTTGTTAAAAGGAATATCATCGTGATAGTTGGTTTCAGTTATTTCTGGTATGCAAAGCCTTCTATCATGCTGAAAAGGAGGCCAAATATCTAACCACTTATTTTATGGACTTTAAGAAGACTTATGAGGAGTTGAATGTACTATTACCTTTCAGTACCAATATTAAGGTGCAACACACTCAGAGAGAAAAAATGGCGGTAATGAGTTTTTTTGCTAGTCTTTGATGCAACCTTATTATTTGATAGTTTCACCATATTTACCTAGTGTTTTGTGTATTAAATGCCTTGTTATTCTTTGTTTTATGTTTTGAAGGCATTATTGGATGAAAGATGCAAAAAGGAGGTAATTGGAGCTGATTAACATATTTGACCTTCAGTCAATGTTTTGTGTAGAGCAGAAGCTCTAAAGATCGAAATGAAGTGATCTAGTGGCATTCAAAAGATAACATACATAAATTTATGTAAAGATAAGGAAAAAGAAATAAAATAGGGAAGAGCATGGAAATCGCAGCCTTCAAAGTCAAATCTTGCAATCTGCCGATGTCAACCTTTATCCGTTCCAACTTCAATATCTGGAGCTACAGAGGTCCGATTGATGGAAACTCAATTGTTTTGGATTCAAGACTAAAAGAAATATAAACTACCCAAATCTCATCTCAAAAAGATGTGTTATGAATGATATATGATTTTTACAATGGACAACTAAATTTTGCCAACTTAAGGAAGGACTATTTTGTAAAATAGAAACTAGGGTTTCTAAGCATATATAAAGGAGGAGAGACAGCAGGGACTTCAGCCAACAGCAAAGAAAACACAAATCTTCCTCCTCCAAACCCTAAATCATGTTTTCGTCCATCTTTTATTTAGTTGTTCAATAAACATGCAAGGCTAAACTTTTTTGCTTGGTTGCAAGGACACAAAAACCTTCAAATTTCAAGATCTGTGATATCTATTTTTACCTTAATTTTCCAGTTTATATGATGAATTTTTTTGTTCTCCTATGCTTATTTTTCATATGATTGTTTCTTTAATTGCTAAGAGCGGACTCAAAGTTATTATTGTAGATAATCTATTGCTAAGTTTGATATCAAAACCAGAGTTATGGTATATGAACTTGTGAAGCAACTGAGTTAATAATTATGGTAGATCTACGTTATTAATCTTAGAGAGAACATTCAATCAAATCAAACATAAATTGCAGACAATTATGTTTCTTGATTAATCAATTTATCTAGTTTTTTAGGTTGTCATTGAATCAAATTGCTAGTGCAGACACTGTGGTTATTTGATGGTTAGGGTAAGTTATACGGCAGATCCGTTAACGAACCAATGTTAAGAAGACATAATTATTCAGAATATAAATTGATGTTTCGTTTCCATGATCAGTTCTGATTTCTATAGGTGGATGTTGACTTGCAACCAAGGTTTGTTTTATAGATAAATTTCGGTTTTATATAATTTTCGCTTAGTTTGCTTTAGCCTAGCCTAGACAACTTCCAAACCCCCCCCCAATTTCATAGCATATAGCACGAAAATCTGAACTAAATCGTCCTCGTGGGACTGACTCTTTGCTTGCTATATTATCTTATGTGATTTGTTTTAAGTTAGGGTAATTAATCTGTGTGACCATGACATCGCAATAGTCTTCCATCAGAAGTTAAGGCTGCTAAATCATAAATTCTTTCTAGTCCTGAGATTGGCTCACTTCAAGAAGTGTTCAGTAGAATTTTGTGTACTGAAGGTACATTATCTATCCAGCAAACCAATAATGTTCTTGTTGCCAAAGGAAGAAGCAATGACACTGGGAGGAAATTAAACTTCAGGGGAGGAAACAAGACTTATGATAGTCATACCAATGATTCAAACAACATTGTTTGCTACTATTGTCATGAGTCAAGCCATACCAAGAAATTCTGCAAGAAATTACAAAATCATAATCAAATAAATTAGTTTGCTAATATTGTCACCACCTCTAGTGCCTCTTCAAGGTCATTTGATAAGATGATCATGGTCTTAACTGATGAATTTGCAAAATTTTCTCAATATCAAGAATCATTGAAGATTTCTACTCTAGATACTGCTCCTACTGAGACAGATAAAACATGTCTTATCTCCTCCTCAAATGAATGGGTAATTGATTCAGGTTCCACTAATCATATTACAGGTAACCCTGAAACATTCTCTAGTTTTCAATCACATTTAGCCCCTTCTCCTGTTTCCATTACTGATGGGTCAACCTCTAAAGTTGTGGATTCTGAGACTATAAAACCAACCTCTTATATCACTTTTCATCTATTTTAAGTTTAACCAAGATTGCTTTTAACTTGATATCTGTCAGTAAACTTACCAAAGATCTGAATTGTTGTATCTTATTCTTCTCTGACTATTGCATATTTCAGGATCTTATGACAAAGAGGATTATTGGTAAAGGACATGTATCTGACGGTCTCTACATTCTTCATGCATGGGTACCTCGGTCGGTTGCTTATTCCAAAATCCTCTCCTCAGTTGAAGCTCATTGTCGTTTAGGACATCCCTTTTTACGAGTATTAAAGAAGTTATGTCCTTAGTTTCATAATCTACCTTCGTTTAATTGTAAGTCATGTCATTTTGCAAAACATCATCGTAGTTCGTTAAGACCAAGAATTGATAAGAGGTTTGAATCTATTTTTGAGTTAGTACATTCTGATGTTTGGGGACGTTGTGCTGTTACTTTGAAAACTGGATTTCAATATTTTGTTACCTTTGTGGATGATTTTTCTCGAATGACTTGGATTTATTTTATGAAGAATTGTTCTGAAGTTTTCTCTCATTTTTATGCATTTTATGCTGAAATTAAAACACAATTTAATGTTTATGTCTGAATATTGAGAAGTGATAATGGCAAAGAACATATGTCTAACTCATTTCAAACTTATATGACTCAACATGGGATTCTTCATCAGTCCTCTTGTGTGGATACCCCTTCTCAAAATGGTGTTGCTGAAAGGAAAAACATGCATTTACTAGAAACAGCTAGGGCACTCTTGTTCCAGATGAAGGTTCCTAAACAATTTTGGTTTGATGCAATTTCTATTGCTAGTTTTCTGATAAATTACATGTCGTCTACGGTACTCAATGATCAAATCCCATATAGTATATTGTTTCCAAAGAAGTCTTTATTTTCAATTGAACCACAAATTTTTGGAAGCACTTGCTATGTTCGAGATGTAAGGCCATATGTGACTAAACTAGATCTTAAAGCCCTGAAGTGTGTATTCTTAGGGTATTCTAGTCTTTAGAAAGGTTATCGATGCTTCTCTTCTGATCTTAACAAGTATGTGGTCTCGACTGATGTGATATTTTTAGAGGATACTTTCTTTAATTAATCAACCCCAAATTCTGAAAGTGAGTGAGAGGATGAAAATTGGCTCATGTATCAAGTCACCATCCCGAATATTCCCACTAATTCTTCTAGGCAACCACACGACAGTATAGATGTACTGCCTACTCCAACTCCACCACCAATTCTTTAGGTATACTTCGAGCGTCAGGAGACAATAGATACATGTCCTGTACCAACTCCTTCATTATCTGATCCTCCTTGTGACCTTGACTTTCCCATTGGTCTTCGTAAAGGTAAATGTCTCGACTGATGTGATATTTTTAGAGGATACTTTCTTTAATTATTCAACCCCAAATTCTGAAAGTGAGTGAGAGGATGAAAATTGGCTCATGTATCAAGTCACCATCCTGAATATTCCCACTAATTCTTCTAGGCAACCACACGACAGTGTAGATGTACTGCCTACTCCAACTCGACCACCAATTCTTTAGGTATACTATGAGCGTCAAGAGACAATAGATACATGTCCTGTACCAACTCCTTCATTATCTGATCCTCCTTGTGACCTTGACTTTCCCATTGGTCTTCGTAAAGGTAAACGTCAATGCAAGTCCATTTACTCCATTGTTAATTATGTTTCTTATGATCACTTGTCACCTTCCTCGAGCTTTTGTTGCCTCTTTAGATCTGTCTGTATTCCCAAAACTGTTAAGGAAGCCCTGGATCACCCTTGCTGGTATACTGCAATGCTTGAGGAAATACAAGCTCTAGAGGTCAATCACATATGGAATCTAGTTGATTTATCAAAAGGAAAGAAAGTTATAGGTTGTAAGTGGGTCTTTGCAATCAAAGTTAATCCTGATGGCTTAGTGGCATGACTAAAAACCAGACTTGTAGCTAAAGGCTATGCTCAAACTTATGGGGTACACTAATCTGATACTTTCTCCCTAGTCGCCAAACTTGCTTCAGTTTGCTTGATTCTATCAATTGTTGCCTCTCAACACTGGTTCCTGCACTAGTTAGATATCAAAAATGCATTTCTCCATAGATATCTCCATGAAGAAATGTATATGGAGCAACCACCTAGGTTTGTTGCTCAGTGGGAGTATGGGAGAGTGTGTCATCTCAAAAATCTCTTTGTGGATTGAAACAGAGTTCTCGAGCTTGGTTTGGTAAGTTCAGTGAGGTGATTCAAGAGTTTGGGATGAACAAAAGCAGAGTTGATCATTCAGTCTTACATAGACAGTCAGAAAATGGTATTATTCTTATTGTTGTTTATGTTGATTATATTGTCATTACAGGAAATGATTGTGCAGAAATTTCTTCTCTGAAATTGTTTATGCATTCTAAGTTTCACACAAAGGACTTGGGAGAGCTAAAATATTTCTTGGGAGTAGAAGTATCAAGAAGAAAAAAGGGAATTTTCTTGTCACAAAGGAAATATGTTCTTGACTTCCTTACAGAAACTGGAAAGAGGAAGCCAAGCCATGTAGCACACCAATAATCCCCAATGAACAATTGACAAAAGAGGATGGTGATCCTTTTGATAATCCAGAAAGATACAAAAGATTGGTTGAGAAATTGAATTACCTTATAGTGACTCACCCAGACATTGCCTACGCAGTTAGTATTGTCAATCAGTTCATGTATGCACCTACAGTGAAGCATTGGGCAGCCCTGGAGCATATTTTATGTTTTTTTGAAAAATGCTCCTGGTTTGGGCATATTGTACAACAATCAGGACATGCTCAAATTAAGTGTTTTACAGATGCGGATTGGACTAGATCTAAGACTGATAAACGATCCACTACGGGCTTTTGTGTTTTTGTTAGTGGGAATCTTATATCTTGGAAGAGCAAGAAGCAGAATGTGGTTTCTAGATCTAGTGCAAAGTCAGAATATAGAGCCATGGAGCAAGCCACGTGTGAAATTATATGGGTATATCACCTTTTAACTGAGATTGGGATAAGGACTCTCTTGCGAGCAAAACTTTGGTGCGACAACCAAGCAGCTATTCATATCGCCTTGAATCCAGTGTATCATGAGGGAACTAAACATATTGAAGTAGATTGTCACTTTATTCATGAAAAGATTCAAGAAAATTGTATTTCCACAAGCTATGTGAAGACGGGAGAACAACTGGGAGATATTTTCACAAAAGAATTAAATCGAACTCAGATTGAATATATTTATAACAAGCTAGCCATGATTAACATTTATGATCCAGCGATCCAGCTTGAGAGGGAGTGTTACAGAAACAAAATCAATTAGTTTACTTACCTTATTCATGTATCGATTATAGGCTTGATTATAGAATGTAAATATAGGAGACTTACCTTAGATAGACTAGCATAGAATGTATAAGTACATGTGTTTATGTGATGAAGAAAGTGCAAAAATACAATTTTATTCTAGGTTATTTACACTTATTAAGAGCATCTTAAAAATTTCTATGTTAAAATATGGTTTTTAAATTAAATTTTGAATAATTGGATAATGCAAGAAAGAATTATGATTCCATATGTAAAAAGAAAGAGGCTCCTAAAATGGAAGAGGTAAATAAAGCTTTTGAATATAATTTTTTAAACCATGAAAATGATCTATATTTGTGTGTGTGTGTGTGTGTGTGTGGAGTGAGTTTTAACATCACATCAATTATTATTTTTCATATTAAATAATTTTTAACTGTATTACCAAACACCAAAACAAATTATAAAATAAACTAAAAGAGATCAGGAATTCATTATAGCATGTGAGTGAAAACACTATGGATTGTAATAGTATATTTTTGGGTCGGTTTGGTTTTTGGTTTGGTTGGTTTACTGGTTTATTTATTTTTTTATCATTATTTGCACAGTACAATAACGTTTTTAGCCCTCACAAAAGACAAAAAACGTGCTTCATGGGAATTTCACAATTCCTGAAAATAGCTAAATATTAATCTATCCCCATATAAGACAAAACACTATCAGGCCGGGAGGGGTACCCTAGAGATTTCCTATTTTTTGAAAATAGCTAAATACTAATGTACCCCCAAATAAGAAAAAATTGAAGAATTATAGGTAGAGGTGTTCCGGTAATTGACCACCATTTTTTATTAATATCTTCATAAATCAGCACGCGCGTGGGCCACACGCGGCAGACGAGTTTTAGCCTCACGCCCGCTTCGAGCAGCGCGTGCAGCTTCCTCCGTCACCCAAATACGCTTTCGGGGTCTCCTCCGGTGCGCCTCCATGTGTGCTTCCTCATAGTGCGGTGCGTTTTGGACAATGGTGGCCGGAGTCATTGCGGTGGCGGGGTGAACTTTGTTTTTTCGTTTTCTCTCTCCTACACGCAAAAGTGCAGGAGAGGCCCCCCGTTTTCTGCTTTATTCACTTTGGTCCCTCCACTTTTAATTTTCCATGTGGTCCTGATTTCTTTTAAATAGGTTTTGATTTATTTCAATTGGGTCCTTCGATTGAAATTAATTATATATTTAGATTTTAATTTGATCCTCCATCTTTTAATTTCCAGATTGGGTTTAAATACTTTAATATATTAGGTACAAAAGTTTTGATTTTTTCAATTTTATCCTTTGATTGAAATTGATAATATATTTGATTTTCATTTCGGCCCTTAATACTTTTAATTTTTTATTTTAATCCCTTTATTTTTTTTATTTTCAAATTGAATGATTTTTTTTCACTTCATAATTTCTATTTTTATTTTATCATTTATTTTATTGATCTTTTGTTAAAGTTTTTAGGATTTTTTTCAGTCTTTTATTTATTTTTGTTTTTTTCATTATTAACACAATAATAATAATAATAATAATAATAATAATAATAATAATAATAATAATAATAATAATAATAATAATAATAATAATAATAATAAGAAGAAGAAGAAGAAGAAGAAGAAGAAGAAGAAGAAGAAGAAGAAGAAGAAGAAGAAGAATAATAATAATAATAATAATAATAATAATAATAATAATAATAATAATAATAATAATAATAATAATAATATTTTTTTTTTCTTGCTCACTCTGTTGTTAATTTTTTTGAGTTTTTTTTCTCTTGGGATAATTTGATAATTTTTATTGTTTTGACAATAATAGTAATGATAATTTTAGATGTTAGTGTCAGAGGAATGTGATTGTGTATTAATTAGGAAATTGATTAGAGATGTAAAGAGTAGTTAGTAGTATTGTAATAGGACACTTATCCTTCTTCCATACTTAGCCCTAATTACTAGCTACTCATGTAAATCGGTTTAATGTCTATTTAATGAACAAGACACTCAAGATGAGTGATCATTCGGTGCATACACAAATTAATAATTTGACATGGTATCAGAGCTACTGACCTGTGAATCATCGTGAGCATAATTTTTTTTCTTGATCTGTGTCAAGTCTTCTGTGTGGGTTTTGTGGTTGTGGCTGTCGGCGTACTATTCTGTTAATTTTTGGGGGAGATCGGTGACTATTCCGGTGTACTTTTTTGGAGGTTGTGTGGCTGTGTAATCTTTTCTGGAGTAAGTTTCTGTTGTGGCTGGGTTATAGAGCGTGTATCGGCGCTCTCTGTGGTGACTGGAAGCTCTGTGGTGGCTGATTCTGTGGTGGGTCTGTTGCCGGAATCAGTTCTGTTGTCTCTACCGAGACCTTCGGTTTTGTGGGAGTGTCGAACGAAGACGACGATTTATTGTGTGATTTATTTTTGTTGACACGTCAACATCCCACTTGTTTCTGTGTGTTGACGCGTCAGGGCTGCTCTTTTCACACGTGGCTTGGCTGAATTACGTTGTGCGGTGAAGCGCGGAGGAAGCGTGGTGTGGGCTGACTGCTGGGCTGCGTGGAGTGGGCTTTGTGGGCTGACTGCTGGGCTGCGTGGAGTGGCCTTTGTGGGCTGACTGCTGGGCTGCGTGGATTGGGCTTTTCTTTTCCAGGTTTAGGCTTCCGTTTTTTGGGCTTTATTTTACCTAATTGAGTGCTGGGTCGGGACTGTTTCTAAAAGAAATTTTTGGGCCTTATTAGTTGGGCCTGTTTAATTAATTGGGTTAATATTTGGACTATTTGGGCTAATTTTCTATGGATTTGCATCATGTCTTCGGAGAATAATATTATTCGTTTTACTGGAAAGAATTTTTCTACATGGGAGTTTTAATTCAAAATGTTCTTAAAAGGGAAAGAATTATCAGAGCATATTGATAGCTCTACCAAAATTCCCACTGATAAAGAGGAATTAGCCAAATGGGAGGTTCAAGATGCTAAAGTGATTTCATGGCTATTGGGGATGATTGAGCCTCATCTTATTGCAAATCTTCGGTGTTTCACTACGGCTCAAGCTATGTGGGCTTATTTACGTCGTATTTATCATCAAGATCACAACGCTCGAAAATTCCAGTTGGAGTCGGAGATTAGCAGTTATAGTCAAGGTAACCTTACCATTGAACAATTTTATTCTGGTTTTATTAATATATGGTGCGAGTATTCTGCTATTGTTCATGCTAAGGTTCCTACCGCGGCTCTCGCGGCTCTTCAAGCGGTACATGCTGAGAGTCAACGCGATCAATTTTTGATGAAGCTTCGTCCTGAATTTAAACATGTTAGAGCTGGTTTATTGAACCGTGATCCGGTTCCTTCCTTGGATATCTGTTTGGGGGATTTATTGCGTGAGGAGCAATGATTATCCACTATTATGGGTATGGCCTCTCAAAAGGCTTTTTCTGAGCCTGTTACTGTAGCCTATGCAGCGCAAGGAAGAGGACCGCCCAGGTTGCAGTGTTACAGCTGCAAAGAGCTTGGTCACATTGCTCGCAACTGTAAAAAGAAAGTTTGCAACTATTGTAAGAAACCAGGCCATTTCGTTAAAGACTGTCGGATGCGACCTCAGAATCGACAATCTCAAGCTTTTCAAGCTTCTGTTCAGGCATCACCTTCTGCATCTCCCACTGTAAGCTCTGATTCATTTGTTCTCACACCTGCTATGGTTCAACAGATGATTGTCTCGGCTTTTACGGCCTTAGGCCTACAAGGTAAAATTCCTACCTCCACTCCTTGGCTTGTTGATTCGGCTGCTTCTAATCATATGACTGGTCATGAGACGGATCTGCATGATGTTCATGAGTATGACGACACGCAATCTATTCAGATTGCTAATGGCAGTACACTTCCTATTACTGTTGTTGGTGATTTGGGTCCTTCTTTTAAAGATGTTTTTGTCTCTCCTGAATTATCTACTAGCTTGATTTCTGTTGGACAATTGGTGGATGATAACTGTGATGTTCATTTTTCCCATGGTGGTTGTATTGTGCAGGATCAGGTGTCGGGAATGGTGATCGCGAAGGGGCCTAAAGTGGGACGTCTTTTTCCGCTATATTTTTCTATACCTAATGTTGTTTCCTTTGCTTGTATGGCTACTGCCAATAACAATGAAGTATGGCATAAGAAATTGGGTCATCCTAATTTTGGTGTCTTAACTCATCTTTTGAAACATGGTTTTTTGGGCAATAATAATAATTCTTCCTCATCCTTTGATTGTGCTACTTGTTGTCTTGGTAAAAGTAAAACCTTACCTTTTCCTGTGCATGGTAGTCGTGCTTCCGCCTCTTTTGAAATTGTGCATATTGATGTTTGGGGGGCAAGTCCTATTACTTCTCATGGACAGTATCGTTATTTTGTGACATTCATTGATGATTACAGTCGATTTACCTGGATCTATTTTCTTCGCTCTAAAGCTGACGTGTTCTCTGTTTTTCAAAGATTTGTAGCACTTGTCGAGACACAATTTAGTACTTCTATCAAAATCTTACGCTCCGACTCAGGGGGGGAATATATGTCACATGCCTTTCAAAATTATCTTCAGCAAAAAGGGATAATTTCTCAACGCTCTTGTCCTTACATCCCTCAACAAAATGGAGTCGCTGAGCGTAAGAATCGTCATCTCTTAGATGTTGTTCGTACTTTGCTAATTGAGTCATCTGTACCTACCAAATTCTGGGTAGAAGCATTATCTACAGTTGTTTATTTGATCAATCGCTTGCCTACGGTCACTTTAAATTATGATTCTCCATATCTTTGTTTATTTGGTATACCTCCTGAGTATAAATCACTTCATACTTTTGGGTGTGTTTGTTTTATCCATCTGCCACCTATTGAACATCACAAGCTTGTTGCCCAGTCTGTCACATGTGCTTTCATGGGATATAGCCCTACTCAGAAAGGATTTATATGTTATGATGCTCATGCAAATAAATTTCGAATCTCTCGGAATGTAGTCTTCTTTGAAAATCAATATTTCTTTCAATCTCATGTTATTTCTGATTCCTCTACTGCCCCTACTGCTCCTCTTCCTCCTTTTGATGATGTCCCTCTTTCTGCTAAGCGATTTAAACCAGGTATAGTGTATCAAAGACGTCCTCCTCCAGTGCCCCTTCCAGACACCACTTCGTCACTTGATTCTACACTACCGGCACCGCGACGGTCCACTCGGGTTACACATCCGCCAGATAGGTATGGCTTTTCTCATACCTCGTTTACTGCCACTCTCGATACTATTTCTGTTCCTCACTCTTATACTCAGGCAGCAATTCAGGCTTGCTGGCAGCAGGCCATGCAAGAGGAAATTCAAGCTCTTCAAGAAAATCACACTTGGGATCTTATGACTTGTCCGCCTGGAGTCAAACCTATTGGTTGTAAGTGGGTTTACTCAGTTAAGTTTAGATCTGATGGCTCCCTAGACCGGTATAAGGCCCGTCTCGTGGCTCTTGGGAATCGACAGGAATATGGTATTGATTATGAAGAGACATTTGCACCAGTAGCTAAAATGACTACTGTACGGACTATATTGGCACTTGCTACGTCACAGGAGTGGTCTCTTAGACAAATGGATGTGAAAAATGCGTTTCTACATGGGGATCTGAAGGAAGAAATTTATATGTCTCCACCTCCGGGCATGTTTAAAACACCTTCCTCCGAGGTTTGTCGGCTACGCAGATCCTTATATGGTTTGAAACAGGCTCCGCGGGCATAGTTTGATAAATTTCGCTCTACTTTGCTTGATTTTCACTTTATTCAAAGTCAGTTTGATTCCTCTCTGTTTCTTCGCAAGACATCTGCAGGAATTGTATTGCTCCTAGTCTATGTTGATGATATTGTGATTACTGGATCAGATACTGAGTTACTTAAACACTTGCAAAAGCATCTTCATGACTCTTTTCACATGAAAGATCTTGGCCCCTTATAGTATTTTCTTGGCCTTGAGGTTCAGATTACTCCGACCGGTACATTGTTACATCAGCACAAGTACACAGAGGAAGTAATTTCACTAGCTGGTCTTCAAATGGGTAATTCTGTTCTTACTCCATTAGAGGTCAACGTTAAGCTTCGCCAGGAGGAAGGCGAGCTTCTGTCAGATCCGTCCGTGTATCGGCAACTAGTTGGAAGTTTGAATTACTTGACGATTACTCGTCCTGATATTTCCTTTGCGGTACAGCAGGTTAGCCAATTTATGCAGGCTCCTCGTCATCTTCACTTTGCTGCCGTTCGCCGCATTATCCGCTATTTGAAGGGTATTTCTTCACGAGGGTTGTTCTTTCCTAAGGAATCTTCCTTACGGTTAGAAGGATATTGTGATGCTGATTGGGCCGGTTGTGCAGATACTCGTCGCTCTGTTACCGGATGGTGTATGTTTTTTGGTAATGCACTCATTTCTTGGAAGAGTAAGAAGCAAGATCGAGTTTCCAAATCCTCCACAGAATCCGAATATAGAGCTATGTCTTCAGCCTGCTCGGAAATCACATGGCTTCGTGGGTTATTGGGCGAACTTGGTTTTCCTCAGAATCATTCCACTCCTCTTCATGCTGATAATACCAGTGCAATTCAGATTGCGGCTAATCCAGTGTTTCATGAGCGTACAAAATATATTGAGGTTGATTGTCATTCCATTCGTGAATCATTTCACCGACATGAAATTACACTACCGCACATTTCCACCGAACATCAAACTGCGGATATTTTCACTAAAGCTCTCTCTCGGCATCGGCATAAATTCTTAGTTGACAAATTGATGCTTCTTGATCGACCAGCATCAATTTGAGGGGGGATGTCAGAGGAATGTGATTGTGTATTAATTAGGAAATTAATTAGAGATGTAAAGAGTAGTTAGTAGTATTGTAATAGGACACTTATCCTTCTTCCATACTTAGCCCTAATTACTAGCTACTCATGTAAATCGGTTTAATGTCTATTTAATGAACAAGACACTCAAGATGAGTGATCATTCGGTGCATACACAAATTAATAATTTGACAGTTAGGATTTCGATGTTCAGTTGTTATAATAAGGTTTATTGATATGTTTAATTATATTAAACTTTGTATATATGGATATTATATTTTATTCTCAAACTAGCAAATCCTATTAATTTCTTTAATCTTAAAAATTATAAAAATTGTTTGTTCAGCCCGCAATGTAGTGCGGATAATTTTTTTAATTTTCAAGTCAGATGATTTTTTTTTCCAGCTAATATTTGTTTTTTTTTATCATTTATTTATTCTTTTATTTTATTTGCTCTTTTGTTAAAGTTTTTAGGATTTTGTAGTCTTTGATTTAATTTTGTTTTTTTCATTATTAACGCAATAAAAACAACAATAACAACAACAATAATAATTTTAGGCTTTTTTTCGTGCTTACTCTTTTGTTAATGTTGTTGAGTTTTTTTTTCACGGGATAATCATATATTTTTTATTATTTTCTCTTTTATTGAGGTAGTATTTTTTTGAAAAATTTAGTTCTTAAATTTTAGTTTGTGTTTATTATCATTTGAAAATTGACATCTCTTTTTTTTTCCTCTTTGTTATTTCTTTTTGTTTTTTTATTAGTTTTTATTTTATTTTCAAGTCAAATGATATTTTCAGCTAATAATTTTTATTTTTGTTTTATCATTTATTTTATTTTTTGTTTGGTTTTTTGTTAAAGTTTTTAGGTTTTTTTGGTCTTTGATTTAATTTTGTTTTTTCATTATTAACGCAATAATAATAATAATAACAATAATAATAATAATTTTAGTTTTTGTTCTTACTTCCTCTTTTGTTAATTTTTTTGTGTTTTTTTTCAGGGTAATTTAATAGTTTTTATTGTTTTAGCAGTAATAGTAGTGATAATTTTAGATGTTAATACTTCGATGTTGTTGTTATTGTTATAATAAGGTATGTTGATCTATTTCAATTTATCAAATTTTACATGTATAAATATTATATTTTAATCTTAACAGTTATAAAAATTGTTTGTTCGACCTGCAATGTAGTGCGGGCAATTAACTAGTGATGGCTATTTATGGTGTGATTCAAAACCAATAATGGGCTCTTCTTTAATGGCTTGTTGGGCTTGAAGATTAAGTTGTTGAATATAGCTGCTTAACTTGAGGTCCTCAAGAATAAGTCTCTTAATGATTTTAGGAGACCCTTTTAGATTCTTAACTGCCATGCCTGCGAGGAATGCCATCAGCGCACGTGATCTTGACTATTTATTAGTGTTTTTTTTCAGAGATGCAGAAGGCATATGGGGAAAGATAATCACCATCTTTATTTCATCACGTGCTTGAGTGGCACAAATGGATAGAGAGATGATGTTACAATTTGACCCTCACAATTCTCGACGGAGAGAAATCTTAATAGAGAATTTTGTCGACTACTTTATGGGTGTGTGTCTGTGACAATTACCGTACGGATATTATAATAATGGCATTATTTGCTACCACGTTACGTTTCTGTGATGATCGAGAAATCGGTGAAGTGCTTTTCCTGCATTCTTTGCCGAGTGTTCCTGATAAATAATCGTCAGCAAAGTCTGAACCCTTATTTAAAAGAACTATTTGTGCAAGTAGCTGGTAGATTGTTTGTCATTCAAACCTCATAATGGAGACCATTGTGCCACTCAAGCACGTGATGGGCTCGATCGAATCTAGAGTGGCAGCCCCCTTTCATCAATCTCCTTCAAGGTCTAGATTAATTGAAATCTAGCACTACAAGATTATTGGATTCTGTTGACTTCTTTTTGTAATCAAGGCACGCGTAATCGGACGATAAATGCTCTCTTCGGATTTGATTTGATTTGATATGAAAGACAATTGGCTGACATTATTTCAATTTAAAGCATCTATATTTTTTAAAGATTGTCAATTCTGTTTTGGTTTATATTTTTTTTAATTAAAATTGAATATTTTGATTTTAAAATGTTTCCGTGCATCGTTTTGAGGTTGTATTGTTTATGTATATGTATATAATGTATATATAATTAAATATATTAATTCAAATCCAAAAATTTCTCTTAAAATGAATGGGAAAAGTTTCTTGCCATTTCACTAGAAAATTTGAGGAAGGTGGTCTTTTCTCATTTCAACCTTGGAATTCAAATTTCATAGAGATCATTGGAATATAATTTTTGCAAATGCACTAGCCAGTACGTTTGGATGTAGATAGCTTGCTTAAACTCCATCGAATTAGAATTTAATTTTGATGTATAAAGATAATTTTCCATTAAATAAAAGGTGTTAACTATATAGTTATAAGAAAATAAAAATTATGCTTGTAAATGCTGCATTTGCCACTCGTTTCATGCATACATTGTAGGTATTACTAGTAGTTTTGCCCATTTATTATTTTCTCTTCATTTTTATTTTGGATTTGGGTTCAGATTGGGCACCAAATATAATAAAAATCTAAAATTTAAGATTCATATTATCATTCATCAACTCAAATTCACCTTTTTCGTTCTATCTTTTCGCACATCAATTCTGCAAGCTAGCATTTGAAAACATCGTGCAAGGGTTGGCGAGAGAGGAAAACGTTCCCAGCTCATAATCGACACGTGTTTACTATGTAAGAAGTAATTTCGTCAAAAGTCTAACACATGATTGATAGACATGTGGTTTACATCTGATTGTGTTGAGGTACTTCTCATCAAACTAACGAAAATAAAATAAAATAAAATAGTAGTGAACTAATTTAATGATAACTACAAATTATAACTGGTTTTCAAGTTTTAGGTATACCATTGATTATATAATAAATAAGAATAATTCTATAATTTATTTTGTCTAAGATAAACTAGATTATTGTTTTTTTTTTTTACAAAAACAATACCCAGTGTACTTTTGCTAAGAATTTGTTTAAATTAATGTATTTTCATCGATCGAAGGTAAGAGATTGGTAAACTTACTATAGTGCTTTGGAATTTAGGTTAAATAACAAGGTCAATTCTTACTTTTAACATACAAGCATTTAGCTCAAAAAAAAATAATCTTTGGTTTTTGTTTAAAGAGCGTGGTTGAAGTTACTTTTAAAAGTGTTTTTCATTCAAAAATATATAAAAATAATATTTAAAAAAATTATTATTGATATCATCAACACATGAAAATTATCTAAAAACACCAGAAAAAATTAATTTGTTTTAAATAATAATATTTTGTTTTATTTTTTTTTAAAAGCACTTTTAAAATGCAGTGTCAAGGTATCCATGATAGAGTAATATCTTAACACATAAAAAGTTATAAACAAATATTTTCACTTCAATAAAGCTAAAAATATTTACAAATAAACACAAAAATAAAATTCACAAATAAAGATAGCAATGAGTATCCATGAGTTGGATTTTACAATATTCATATCCAAACTTAATTGGATATAAATTAAATTTGGTTTCAAGTATTCATCTAGTGATGAACAACTTGTTATCTCGACAACACAATCATTATCAACAATAAACACCGAAAAATTATAGTTGTAATCAAGATTTTTGTCTAATGTCATTATAATTATAATTCAAAACAGATCTTTATATAAAAAAAAAAAACCTCAAAAGTGTGATGTCCAATATTAATATCATTTGGAATATTTTTCATAAAAAAATTAAAACTTTTATTACGTACATTTTACCCTTTTTTTAATTAAAAGAATCAAATCATAGTATAATATAAAAATCTATCATTTGATGTTGATAATTTATTTTTTTAAAATATAATAAATTCTTCTGTATTACTGTAAATATATTATATGTTTATCTTTATATGTAAAAGAATATTATTTCTTTTAATATGAATATGGATTCATGAGTTAAAGGATGTCTTTAACAATATCCTTATAATTTATTTTTCTCTCATACAAAAAACCACAATCTTCTAGGTTTTAAAGCAATCTTTTTGAATTCAACAAGAACATTTGATAGGAATATTTCTTTCTTATCCTGTCAATTCCAACAAGGATGAGTTTTGTGGTAGCCTTTGATATGCAATACAAACAAGATGAATTGCTCCTTCTTTACATAAAAAGGTGTCTAGCCTTCAAGAGCTAAAGTTATCAAATCAATTAGATCATTTCCTACAAACTTCTCTTATCCAAAGTTTAATTCTTTTCTATTTTGCTTTATTTTCTTCTCTCTTTTTTCTCATGTAATTTAAAAATACTTGGTGAAGATTGTTAAAGTTAGCATGGTTGCTTGAGTATCATACATACATACATATATACATACTGGAATTAAAGCTTATTAGGATATGGGTAATTTATCAAACTTCTTTCAATTTTTTTCAAAATTGATTGTATAATAAAAACTAAATAAAGGGACTTACAAATCTTTTGAAATTATTAAAATATTCCCCCAAAAATCCCTACAAAAACACAAAGATAGAAACTACTAATATATTCATATTGTCCTAGTATAAGTAGGAATCAAACTCCTTACCAAATAAGGACTAAATACTTACATTTTAGTTGTCCTCAGAGACACTAGATTCCAATATTTCCAAGACTCATTACTTAGTTACATTGAATCTAGTTTATTTAATTGTCCTATTTATTTTTAATTGTTATCCAAACCAAATCATATTCCTCAAAGACAAAAACTTTCAGCGTGGCATATTACTTAGCATGTTTTTGATGATTTTCTCCATATTTTAACTCATATTATCTCAAAAAAACATTTAATAAGAGTTAAATTAATTTTTTTTCAATTGTTTTAAATATATATTACAGCCTTATTTGATACATGTCCATATTTAAATTGTATTAAAGAAGGCATAGTTTAAACAAATACAAAATTAAAACCTTTCTACAACATTTAATACTAGATTAATTATCAAATACAAAACTCAAGCATCAGTATTTAACAATGAATTTTATCTTAAAAAATTCTTTGTTGCTATAAATTATATAGATCATATTGTTATCCTTAGCAATCCATTCATTGACATAATTACTCCTTACAAATCTAGTCATAAAATCGTTACTTCAAAAATTAATTATTTGAAACTTGTCTTTCTTTTCCTAGAAAAACCAAAGAGTAGGAATTTAAATCTTATTAAAGCATATTTCATTCATACTTTTCACATCATTGCTTTTTGGATGAAAAAATAACATGTTGTTGATATTTCTTATGATGATAATTTTAATAAAAACTTCCTACAAAATCAAGACCTATATAAATTAATGTTGAATTAGAACAACATTGCTGACTCAAAATCAAAGATATAGAGTCTAAAGGCCTTATACAAAATTCTAGATCACCTTGGTTGTATGCAACTTTTTATATTAATAAAAATCTTAAAATTGAACAAGGCACACCAAGGCTTGCCATAAATTATAAACCTTTAAACAAAAAATATTTCCAAGATCCTTAAATATGTCATTAAAACAACAAGATTCTAATTTGACTTTTCAAAAGGTTAATCCTCCAGTCATAAGAATGAAAAACAACTTTCATTGTGGCATGCACTTCTTCTAACATTTCAAAAAGCAAATCATTTGCTTTATGAGATTTAAAAAAAAAGAAGACAATCTATATAAAAGAACTTATTTGAGATAAAGAGCCTCCTCCGAATATTTGAGATAAAGAAGATTAGAGATAGAACTTCATAAAAGAACTTATTTGAAGAAGGTATCAAACATTTTCCTCTTGAATTTTCATATAAACTTCTATATTAATATATTTTATCTCATAAACAAATCCATATTTTTTGGATCCAAACCCTATAAACTAATATCTCATGTATTGGTTTCAATACAAACTTAAATAAGATTTTCTTAAGTCACACACACATATAAATTGTTTATTATTTTGTTCTTATATTCCTACAAATTTTAAGTATATTTTGTTGTTTTTATTAGAGGATCTTGTCACTATTTGACTTTATGTTTTATATTTTGTTTTAATATCAACTATGTTGATTGAAAACTTGTGGCCAGATCCAATTTTGAGTATATTTGCATCGATTGAACATTTAAACTAATTGCACACAATGTAATCATCATAGTTATATAAGATAATGGTGATTTTAAACATAATTAGATTATTTAATCTAACTTATTGAGTTGATTTGAGATTTATTAGGTATGTTTATAAATTAGATTGGTCAGAACATAGATCTAATCAAATTCAATATGCTTAAATAAAGCATACTTAATTTGATTAATATAATCTAGTTGATGTAATAAATCGAGTTAAAATTAATTCATGTTAGATTTAATATGTTACCTCTTTATTAATTAGAAATACCAAATATGTTTTTAATATAAATAGTATATTTATTATTATTATTGTAATTAATCATTAGTTCAATCCGTTGTCCGGAAAAACATATTGCAGATCAAACTCCAAACTAGATTTGATAATTACAATTCTTGATCATACTTAATTTATGATTTACAACTATGGGTATTAACAAGGGCTACATGGAAAAAATAAGTTAAGAGACATAGAGATCAATTTGATGGTCCAATGAAAGAGTTTTTTTTATCATCACCAATATTTAAATGTCAAATTTTGAATGTAAACCTTTTCAATTGAACCAGCACATATTTAATTAAATCAAGAAATTCTTAACATAATCTTTAAACACAAAAAATAATTTACAATATATATATTATTTCACCCGTGTGTTTTAAGAATTTCTTAATTAAACCTTCATGTTGATAGATTTCAATTTATTATATATATATATTATCTGATTTTTTTATCACCTAATAGATAATTAATTGTCTAATTTAATATTAATTTTTTTTACTATTAAAAAAAACAATGAAATATAAAATTAGTAAACTCAAAATCAACACACTAATTTAACACACGTAATTTTAATATGAAGAGCATGTATTCATTGCTTTCACTTGGATAATCTAAATCTATTTTTATTTTCCACATGAAATAATATTAATATTAAATAATTACTTGTTAGATAGTTTTGATAAAAATGAACAATACATATCAAATTAAAATAAAGTATTAACAGCGTATTAAAATTGAAAAAGATAATAATCAACGCGCACGAGCGAAATGTTGGCGTGGACGTGACCACAAAAATAGAAAGGAAAGAGATGAGAATCAAATATCTCGTATCTATTTTAATTATTGACAGAAAGTAAGTGAGAAAATAGCGCGTGATGTCGCAGGCAAATACTCCGCAAATCGTGCGCATCGTTTTCTTAAGGCAAGCGATGCACCGACTCACTGCCATGTCACGTGCGCACGTGACCCTTGAATCGCCCTGGTCTTTTTATTCCCTTCTCTGACTCTCTCAACCTTCCTTTTATGCGTTACTAATTAAAATTAAATAAAAGCTGATAGAGTACGCCCCTCTCTCTCGATCGAATATATATATAATTTTTTTTATTGTGTTTTAAAAACCTTTTTAAAAAATAAATATTTTTATTTTCATCTTAAATTATTATTTTTTGATATTTTTAGATCATTTTCATGTGCTGATATCAATTTTTTTTAAAATATCATTTTAATGCATTTCAAAATAAAAAACACTTTAAAAAACAAACACAACCACACTCTCAAACAGACATATAGTTTACATCCTCTAGTTAACCATTAAAAAGATTTTGAATAAATGAAATATATGAAATTAATATTTTTAAAAATATTAAAATCAACTTTTTTTCTTTTTTAGAGATTTAGTATTTCTTCAACAATTATATTAAAAATTACACACAACCATCAATGAATATAATCACATAAAAGCATTTATAAATGTACTAGGCAATAATTTAGCTGCATTTATATTTGTGCTTAACAAGTTTTCGAGACAAATTAATTCAATTCACACAAGAAATAACTTTTACATTACCTAATTCATCTAATCGACTCGAGGAGCCAACTCACCTCTTCAATGTTCATGGGAGATGCCTTCTTTTTCTTCATTCCATTTATCCTTGTTTTTCTTTATTTTCATTTTATTTAAATTCCATACTTTATGTTTGATTTTTAATTTATCTTCATAGATTATTTTAATTTACTTTATATTAAATCATTATATTTATCGTTGAAAGCAACAGGGCAGGAAGCAATAAACAAAAAGAAAGGTGACGAAGTGGCCACGAAGAAAGTATAGTCTTTTAACAGCACAAATTTTACCCCCTGACATTAAAACATTATCATAATCCATTAAAATATTAATCCAAATCTAATATTCCTGTCACTTTTGACCACTGAAGATTCTGTTCAATGCCAACAGTCATAGTAAAGGGTGAAACAATGGGTGGTGTTTGGCACTGCACTAACTTTTGTAACCACCATCCCAAGAAAAAAAGAGATAACATGATATAATTTTTTTTTTGATATTTTTAGATTATTTTAATACGCTGATGTCAAAAATAATTTTGAAAAATAAAAAATATCATTTTAATATATTTTTGAATGAAAATACTTTGAAAAACAACATCAATAACACTTTCAAACAAGCACAAAGTTTGTTTCATAGTGTGGTTGTAGTTGGTTTATAAAATGATTTTTGTTTAAAAATACATCAAAATAATTTTTTTATATATTTTAAAAATTATTTTCAACGTCAACTCATCAAAATTATTTGAAAACATAAAAAAATCATTTTAACCAAAAAATAAAAATAATCTTTTTTAAATTGTTTTTATAAACTTTTAAAAAACAGCGACAAACAAGCATATAATAGTCAAATTCTATGTACGTGGAAACATACATGTTAATATGCATTCCATTATTTTTTAATTTATTCATTATTATTAAGTATAATTACCAAAAAACAAAGATAAAATTAGAAAAATATATGCTATTTTAATAAATAGTGAGGATATAAGTAGATTAATAAATGAATGACTACAACTTTTTGGTGTTTTGTTAATAATATATGCCACTGTAGATGACGGCAATGAGCTGTTGAAGGGTACTAGAAATTAATTTCAAGTTCATCGAAAGAGTACCATTTCAACACTGTACCCCACAACCATAAGACCACTGTCACAACAGCCTCTCAACTCTATAAGATACGCATAAAAGATATGAAATGCTTAAAACCTTACACACCATGAGAGAGAGCAATTCTGTCAATTCTGTTTTGTTTTATTTTTTAAATTAAAACAGAATATATTTGGACACGTTGATTTGGAATTATACTATTTATTATATTTAAAATTGTGAAATTTAATCTAAAAAACACAATAAAATGATTTTCTAAAAAAAAGTATAAACATGTATAATATTACGAGAATGTCATCATCAATCTTGCAAGATCATTACATTATCTGATTGCTCTGAATTTTTAACATAATATATATAAATATGTCAAAAGACTCCTCATAAAATTGTATCTCAATCTAACAGTCGGATTAAGATATATGATTGATATTGTAAAATTATTCTTTATTTAAAAAACTATTTGATTGAAACGGAATGAGCGGAACAAAACCGAAACGTTCCAACTAAAATTTGGATGGGATTAACCGGAACGAGCTGAAATTTTAAATGAGATAAAAACTACGTCGTTTTATCTCGTTTTGTTAACTGGTATGAAACATTTTGACCAAAATAAAACAAAATTAACAACACTGAGAGAGAGAGATGAAAGAGTTGTTGTGTTCCTCACCTAGAAAGTGTTAGATAGCTTATTACAATTATTTTTTAAAATATTTTTTATTTAAAAATATATTAAATAATATATATATATATATATATATATATATATATATATATATATATATATATATAAATTATTGTTAATCACCACATTAAAATAACCTAAAAATAAAACAAATAATGAAAATAAAAGATGCTAGATCAAAGCTGAAAAAAACAAACAAAGAAAATGAGTGATTAGATTGTAGGTTTTATTAGGATATTTGAGTATTAGTTCTTATTTTTGTTATTTGTGATTTTTGTCATTGACTCTTTTGCAAGTGTTTTTATATGTTTTCAATTTCATTCTTCAATTTATTTTTTTGATTTTTTTTCAAACTTGGTCCAAAATCTTTTTTTCTCCTTTCATTTGTTTTCTTGCTTTTTTGTAAACTTTCAATTGTTTTAAATTTTATCCTTTAATCAAAATTGATAATCTCTTATATTTTTTTAATTTGGTCCTCAGTCTTGTGGTTCTTTTATAAAATTGGTTTTTCTTTTTTAATTTAGCCCTTCAATTCAAAGTCATCCATCCTCTCTTTTTTTAATTTTTTTTTACTCCTCATTTTTTTTACTATTATTTTTCTTTTGAATCTTCTTTTTATTGATTTGTTTTTTAATTTTAGCATTTGACATTTAATTTATTGAAATTTAAGCTTTGTGTTTGTTTTCTTTCAAGTTTGATGCTTCTGATAAAATAGCTCGGATGACAAGTTTTATAAGCCAACACAAATTCACAATGTTTTTATTACTTTTTTTTTTATCTCAATACTCAACATTTTTTTTTTTTTTTTTTATAAAAAAAATAGTACTCATAGTTTTGTTTTTTATAGGATTATTTCAATCTCATAATCTAGTTCGTGTATTTGGTGGATTAATCTAAGTGGACTCTTGCTTTTTTTTAGCTTTTAATTACTATTTTTTCTTTCAAATATTTTTGTGTGATCATTTTTTTCTTAAAAAAAAATTCAATATTTGATTTGTTAAGAAGTGGTCTTTATAATATTTTTTTTCATCATTTAAATGGCCTGTAAAAAAGGTTGGGATTATGTTTTTTTCTTGGAAATCTTTTTTCATCATGATAAGATATTATTTTTAAATAATAATAATAATAATAATTTAATATCATAACTTGGTTTTAGATTATCATGATTTTATAACTAGACCGAATGGTTCAACTCAAGTTTTTTTAGCTTACAATTTTTTATTGTTTTATATGTTTGATTTTTTTAAAAATTAATTAGTTAAAAACTAAGCTTCAATGGTTTATCAAATTTATTTATTTTAATCAAATTACTCATATTACATATTTAATAGATTAGCTGATGTTTGTTATCGTTTTTTTTTAACGTATTTCATATTTTGTTTTCATCATTTGACTCTTGGTTTTTCTTTTATGACACTGATTTTTTCTTTTTTTAAAACATGATTATGTCGTCCTGCTTTTTTTTCCCCTCAAATATTTTGTTACCCAGTATGCAGCAGAGCACCTAGCTAGTTACTGCTGCCATGGAGAAAAACAAAAAGAAGTGGACACACCATGTCGTGAGAGAGTAATACGTCAAGACAAACAAAAGGGTCCGCTCAACTTTGTGGTGCAAAAGCTTTAATTGAAGACAATTTACTGAAGAGAGTGAAAAAACAATATATAAGCAAGCAAAGTGCGGAGGTCTAGAGAAGTGGTGGCAGAAGTTTCACGTTTCAAGTGAAGATAGACAGAAACAAAAGGGTTGAATTCGAAAGGCCAACTGTGAGCTGAAAATAGATTATAAAATTTCTATATAGAGATATAGAGGGAGGGAGACTTTCAGAGAGAGAGAGAGAGAGATGGTGGGCTCGGGAGGAGCAGATAGGAGCAAAGAAGCTGTTGGGATGATGGCCCTTCATGAGGCCCTTAGAAGCGTCTGTCTCAACTCAGACTGGACTTACTCTGTCTTCTGGACGATTCGTCCTCGCCCGTATGTATCTTGCTTTTTCTGCGCTAAAGTTCCAAACTTTCTATCTCTATGGTGCTATTCATTCTGTTTCTTTCTCTATAAATTCATTGCCTTCCAACTGTTTCCTTAAATGGGTAGTCTTTCTTTTTTGCAGAAGAGTTAGAGGTGGTAATGGTTGCAAGGTTGGAGATGACAATGGAAGTTTGTGAGTTCTTGCTTCTTCCTTTCTTTCCTTTTGAATTCTAAAACTTCAGAGAAAATGAGGAGGATAGTGAACTGTTACTCTAATGAGTTGTGATTCTTTTGTATTTTTTCAAGTCTATGACAAAGTTCTCTCCGGTTACACTTCATGTTTTTTTCCAAGGTTTTTTCTTAGTAACCAAACAAACCATTACTCATTTGCTTCTTGAAACAGAGTTAAATAAACACACAGCACTTGATTGTTGACTTGTGTATTTAAATATGTTTAGCCGGTTTGTAAATGGTAATTACAAATGGGTTTCAGGCAATTACTGATGTATAAAAATTACATATTCAATCAACTTGTAAGTTAATTCTTGGTCTTTCAGTCTGAATTTAATTCTTGACTTGTGAGATTTGTGAAGGATGTTGATGTGGGAAGATGGGTTTTGCCGGGGAAGAGTTGGAGACTGTCTGGAAGAAATTGATGGAGAGGATCTTGTCAGGAAAGCATTCAGCAAAATGTCCATTCAGCTGTACAATTATGGAGAAGGGTGGGTACTGGGTAGGTGTTATTATTTTGGATTAAATTCTCACTCCCCCTCTCTCTGAATGAAAATCTTCATAACATGGTTAGAGTGTAAAAACTAGGAAATGTAAAACATATGCAGTTCATGTTTTTTGATTGATTTTTACCTCGTTGGAGCAGGTTAATGGGAAAAGTTGCTTCAGATAAGTGTCACAAATGGGTCTTCAAAGAACCTACTGAATGTGAACCAAATATTTCCAACTACTGGCAGAGTTCTTTTGATGCTGTAAGCAACAATATCATAAATCTGTTTTTTTCCTTCCTTTTTTGCTCAACTCGTACCGCTATGAAGTTTGGACTTGAAGTGGTGTTGGGGATTTAATGTCTCCCATTATTAGTTAGTAGGATGGCACCATATTTAAGATTGATAGTAACCTTCCCTCTTGAATGTTTCAACTGCAGCTTCCTCCGGAATGGTCAGATCAATTCGAGTCTGGTATTCAGGTCAGCACCGGAAGAGTTTCATTGTACAGTTATTAGGCTCATATGTGTATATATATATATATATATATATATATATAGATAGATAGATGTATATTTCAATTAATTTCCCCCCTTTCCAGTACTAAGATTTTGTACCACATGATTTATGTTGACCAGACCATTGCTGTCATTCAAGCTGGCCATGGCCTTCTACAACTGGGCTCCAGCAAGATTGTGAGTTCTAATATCTTTCTATTATGAGAACTTTTAATCGAATTTCTTTTATCTAATCAATTTTTCTTCTTCTTCTTAAAATCTTTCTTTCTCGAGTACCCTTTTCACATTTGCACAATAGCTATTATTTACTCTATGGAAAGTTTGATCTCATTTGGGTATCATTCATATGTTCAGATACATGAAGACCTTCATTTTGTACTAAGAATGAGGCATACATTTGAATCTCTGGGCTACCAATCTGGTGTTTACCTCTCCCAGCTCTTTTCATCAACCAGAAACACTTCCTCCTCTTCTTCATTACCTGCTAAGCAATCTGCAATTCCAACCCACCCACCACCGCCCCTTTTCAACTGGAGTCAAAGACTACTTCCATCTGCTGCTTCTTTGCTGTCTTCACCCTATTCTCAAAACCCTGCAGCTAGACTTGGATTTCCACAAGCCAAAGATGAACCCCACATGTTTATCCGTCCCCATTCATCCGAAACCGGAGTGGAAGAGATGATGGGAGAGCATGAAAATGACATCAAATGGCCTAATGGGCTGTCTTTCTTCAATGCTCTCACTGGAAGGGCAGACAATGCCAAGCTTTTGTTTAACCCTGAGAGCTTAGGAAACAAAAGAGACCAAAATCACCACTCTCTTATCCTTGAAGGGAAGGGTCGAAATCCAAATTCAGATGCTTCGAATATGAATAATTCTGATGTTATGAATCCCAATGAGTTTTTGAGTTTGGATAGCCATCCAGATAATGCAAGGAAAATGGAAAACAAGTACAAAAGGAGCTTTACTTTGCCTGCAAGAATGACTTCATCTTCTTCATCGACGTCAATTGATCATCATCAGCACCAACCTGTGGATTACCGGAACCCTGAAGCGGGGGTGTATTCAGGCATCATGGAGAATTTCTTGGAGTGAAATCTACAAGCCTTATATTAGATGGACAAAGGATAAGAACTTGTATCTGGGAAAAAAGAGGGAGGCTTTCATGCTCATTTAGTACTGGGATTTTAGTGCTCGTTTTATTATGCTCTTTTACTCTGTGTTTCTGCTATTTAATTCTCAGAACCTCCCAATCATTTGTTGCAGTTGATCGTAACACAAGTTTTCTTTGCAAATTTTCTTTGAAATAGAGGAAGTATGCCACTTGCTTTGGCTTGCCATATTACGTCAAGGCCTAAGCAACTGTTAAAAGATAAACAGCAGTTCGAGTGGAGTTTCGTATCATGATTGTGATTTTGCATCTCTAAGCTCTAGGCCAACTCTAATCTATTTTCGTTGCATTTATGCTTCGTTTTCAACGGGATCCTAAAATCTCGTAGTGTAATAAATCAATCACTCCTTATTAGACTCTTACACACTATCTATTTATTTTATTTTATTTTATTTGAAATATTTGGTTTGTCTGTCTCCGATCAAATAATTGGTATACGTAGTTGTCAAATCGACATGACTCTGCAAGTGATTGAGAAATCTGATAGCCTGAAACTCAAGCCAAATTGGATTGATTATTGAACAAGACAAGTTAGTAGTGTTTGTCTACTCAAAAGTAATTTTTAAATGGATTATTTTTTAATATTTCAGTAATGTCTTGGAAAATGAATTTTTTTAATAAATGGCAATTTTTGAAAAATAATTTTTGCCCAAAATAAAAGAAAAACACTTTCATGAAAACCATGCTAAAATTTTCTTTTACTAGAAAGTATTTTTTGTTGATCAACTTTTTTAATGGTAAATAAATATATAAAAATTTAAAAAGTGTTTTTAAGGAAACCACTTTCCATAAAAATAACAAGGCCTTAATATAATTTTTTTAGTGAATATTTGGCATTTCACTAATTTTTGTGGTTGTAATTTGATAAGGCAAGTTTAAAAAAAGCTATCAATTGTATTATATATTTTTTTATAGCTAATGTTTTAAAAAATAATTTTCAATGAGACTCATATGATATGTAAATTTTGTTTATTATGATAATATTACTTTCTAATCCCAATAATTATTAACTTGTAACTTTAACATTTTAATTATTTAACCCGTGATCTTAATCTACAAGATCCTACTTATGGTAAATAAATAGACATTAAATTAAGGAAAAAAGGTTTATATCACAAGGTACATACATAAATATTCATGTGATATAATGTGATAATTTAAACAATAAAATCAATTTAAATATAGATGCAATCACTATTACTTTTTTCCTTCTATTTTTTCATGTATTACCAGGGATTTTTCCATTATATTAGTTTTTTTATGTACAAAAAAGAGAGATTTTTATATATTTTTTTCATCTTATTAGTTTTTAGAATAAATATAAATAGATAAATGGGTTAGGGGAGCTAAAAATATTTTCTCTCTTTTTCTTGCATTTGACCTTAACTATTGATAGAAACTAAGGGGGTGTTTAGCACTGCGTTTCAAAAGTATTTTTTTTATTTTTTTACTTAAAATTAAAAAAAAAATGGTGCCTTAAAATCATTTTCATGTGCTGATGTTAAAAATATAATTTTTTTTTAAAAAAAAACATCATTTTGATGCATTTCTGAACAAAAAACAATTTCAAAAACAACTGTAACCACACAGACACTAAAATGATGATACTTTAAATCCTTTAGCTACTGAGTTACAATGTTTTTATTTATTTATTATATTTTATTTTTCATTTAAGATAAGTAACCAACAAAAACACTATTGCCTTAGAAAACACCATTATGAAGACTGTCGGTTAAACCTTACGACAGACATAGAAGGAACACACCGAAAAATCCCAATTTAGCTAAGAAATCATCTCATCGGTTTCCCTAGTAAAAGAAGTGCTAGAAAGAAACATACTAGTCATTTGACAAATATACTAAATATCAGAAACAATATTATAAGAGAGATGAGTCTTTTGAAAATAAACTGATTTTAAAAAATAAGTTTACTCAGTGACTAGTTGAGAATAAATCAATTAGTTGAGACAAACAATCTAATAGAATAATTGAAATAGTCAACTGATTTAGAAACAATCAACTGATTCGGTCGACATAATACAATCTTGTTCAGATTATGATTTTCTTATATTAGTTTAATTTCTTGATTGATTAGAATTTAATGCCTATAAAGGCTTGTAATTCAACTTCCTCTCAATTTTCTTCTTTTTTTGAGTTTTTAACTTCGTATTATTGTTATTCATCTCCTACCATACTCATCTTTCTTCCAACAAAATTGTATTACACTTAAAGAGATAGCTCACACTTTCCCCAAACAATCTAGCATCATTGTAACTTATTGAAAAACCTAATTAGCAAGCAAGTACAAGCATAAATCCATGTAACCCTATGCTAGCTACATTAAGAAGGATACTACTAATACCAATATGAGTAGAACGATAAAGAAAGATTTCATGTGTGTTGAGTTTAATTGAATCAATTATAGGAGCAACTGAGGACACCTAATGATTGATGAAAAGAGAAATATTTTCATCTTGACTACAAATATACAATCTTCAATAAAAGAATTAAATTTGATAAAGTTGCTTATTGTTAGAAGATAATGATAATGTATGGTGGTTAATTTATAAGAACAAAGCTAAAAAACAAGAACAAGAATGGGAGGTATTATGATTTTTATTAAGATTTTTCTCAAAAGTTACATCATTTTAGATCTTCTCTCTATCTCTCTATTGTTGTTAATTATGCTTATGATTACAAGCCTATTTATAGACCTTAACTCCTAAATAATCAAGGACTTAAACTACTAATGAAAATCATAATCTAATAAGGAATCTAATATTCTAATTAAATAAAGATTCTAATAAATTATTTTATTATAAAACATTTTTCATCAAGGATTTCTACGTTAACTAGAATTCTTCCTTTAACTAGATTTTTTTATCTAACAATGATAAAACTCTAATAGATAATAATCTTAATATTATACATAGCTAACAATATTAAAACTCTAAATTCTATTAGTTTAAAAAATAAACCTTAGTTGATATCGAACTTCAACACTCTCTCTTGATATTAATTATCAATGTTCTTTATAACTCCTAACATATCTTCCATCTTTGCAAAAATATCATATTTGACTTGCTCTGTGAAAATATTTGCGACTCGATCTTGAGTCTTCATATACTTGACTTTAAATTCCTTGTTTACAATAAAATCTATTAGATAATGAAATCTTGTGTCAATGTGCTTGGTTCTATCATGAAAAATCAAATTTTTAGACAATACAACTATTTATGAGTTATCCATATAAATCTTTGAAGGCTTTTCTTGCAGTATTTGCAACTTTTCAATAATATTCTTATCCATATAGAATGATAAAATCATATTGTGATAACCACATATTCAACTTCACAAGTAAATAATATGACAGTAAATTGTTTTTTTGAACTCCATGTGAAAATTGCGTCTTTCATGTAGAAAATAAAAGCTTGTAGTGCTTTTTATATCATACATTTTTCTTTATTAAAGCTGTAAAACTTGTATCATTTGGAAATTTAATTATAGTTAACAAAATATCCTTTTTTTCTTTTGTCACCTACCTTGGTCCCTAATTATCTACATGCATATAAACAATTTTATTAAAAACTTTCAATTGAGAAACACTTGATTTTCTTCCACTCTATGCTTTTTATGGAGTTATGCCATTCAAGAGTTTAGTAGTGTACCTATTGACAAGTTGATAGCATAATCTACAATTTCCACCTAAATCTCTTTAAACATTTTCTTAGTTTTGAGCATGTTTCTTGCTATGTGAAGGATCTTTTTATTCTTTCTCTCTACCATGCTATTTTTTTAATGGAAATCTAGGCATAATTACGAGTTTTTATACAATGATCTTCACAGAACTCATCAAAATCATTAGAAATTTTTTTAACCCTATTCGTCCCAAGTGGTTTTATAGAATAACCACTTTTCTTTTCAACTAATACTTTAAATTTCTTAAAATAGCTTAACACGTTATACTTTTCGTTTAAAAAATATATCCAAGTCTTTTTACTATAATCATCAATAAAAAAATATAAAATACAAATTTTTACTAAACAACATGATTTGATAGGACCACACACATTTGTATGTGTTTTTTTTAGGGGTTGATTTGCCCATGATGTAGACTCATTCAGAAAACTCTTGTGAAATTACTTGATTACTAAACAATATTGACACAATTGGTTTGGATGATAATGGATGGTAGACCCTTCAACATCTTATTTTGTGTCATCATCTTCAAGCTATCAAACTTTACATACCTAAGTCTCATATGCCAAAGCCAAGTTTCATCTTTCACACATGCATTTAGACACATCAATCTCCATGTTTAGCAAAAATATTTTTTTTTTATCATGGAAACCTTTTCCATTATATATCTTTTACTGCTAAGTAATGCCAAAGTACAATCTTTCATTTTAATCACATACTTCTTCAATAATTGTTCTAAGTTCAATATGTTGCTTTTCACCATTGTTAAATAATAAACATCACCAATAATTAATGATTTCCATCTTTCAATTTAAAAAATCATATTTTTTTTTCATTTGATGACAACTTTTGAATGATCCATAAAAGTGACATTACCTCCAATTAATTCATTAAGCCCTATAAAATTGTGTTTGTTTTCATGCATGTGGTTGTTAGCTCTATTATTTAAATACCATATATATTTTTTTTATCTTATATTATCTCATTATACACCAGCAATAGGGGGATTCCTTCTCTTCTTCTATAATAAGATTTATATTTTCTTCAACCTTCTTGGTCAGACTCTAGCAATCTTTAAAATAGATGACATATCTTTTAATAATTATAACAATTGACTTTTAATTTTTCAAACAAGCTGTCAAATTTAGATTTCAGATTGCACTATTTGCTAAACCGATTGACATGTTTCTTTCATGCAGCCAATTAATTGACTTATTAAGGTTGTCACGACCTTATCTTTAAAATATTTCTCTCTCCTATTTCTTTGATTTGTTCACCTTTTCTACCTATTTGAGAATATCTAAAACCATCTTTATTTGAAAAAAGTACTTGTGCATCCACATCTTCTTGTAATTTTTTATGAGACCTTGTATTGAAAGAACATCTATATTTTGCATCTTCTCTATAACAACCACCACATAATGAAACTTTTTTTTTTTTGGAGTGAGTATAATTTTTTTTTTGTACCATGTCTTTTTCATCTTCTCCTTATATTTATTTATTTAATTATATATGGCTAATACTCTTGCAAAATATTCTGAAATATTCTTCGATTCAAGCATATGTAACTTTTCAAAGTCACCATGTAGTTTCTGTATACGTACCTTTATCACATTGTCAGCTTATTGGTTTGATTATTGTAAAACTTCTCATACTTGTTTGGCGGTGCTTGTATTGGCCACTATCTGAAAAGTGACATCATCCAGACATTAGAGGATAATTGTAAGGCTTGTTGATCCTTTCTTTGTGTCTTTTGCATGGTCTTTATTTTAAATGAAGTTAGTGTTGCTCCATCTATAGGCTCTACTAAGTCTTTTTCAATAGTCTCATATACATCTTGAAAATCTAGCCAATCTTTTACTAAAATACACCAAGTTTTATAGTTGTCCTTTGTCAACCTAGGACATTGAAGTGAAAAGTTTGAATTAACCATGTTAAATAATCAAACATAAGCTCTGATACTACTTGTTGGAAAAAGGATAGGGTGTGATAATTAATTTATAAGAATGAGTCTTAGATAATCAAGGAATTAAACTATTAAAAGAAATCTTAATCTAAAGAGGAATGTAACACTCTATTAAATAAAAATTCTAATGAACTAGTTTATTACAAATTCTTCTTCATCAAGGATTCCTATTATCTTAAAAGCTAAAACAGCTAGCGAGTCGATTCTTCTGTGCACCAATAGACAAAGCACTGTCGACTTCAATAGTAGTGCTCAATTTTCTGTTCGGTTTCGGTCGGTTCATTCGGTCCGGTCAATCTGTTGATTTTTTTCTTTTTTGCACAATGAAATAACGAATTTGTCCATCGAAAAAGACAAAAAAGGCCACTGGACTGAATGGCTCAGAGGTAATTGCACATTTTCGGCCCGGTCCGATCCGGTTCGTGTGGCCGGTTTTTTATTTTTTAAATAATTCTTTGCACAGTAAAATAACATTTTTATCCCTCGAAAAGGACAAATTTCAGGTCTGGGCGTGAGGGGCGAGACGATAATTTACTATTTTTTAATTATTTTTCCTGTCAAATTACTGTTGGCGTGTCTCCGGACGCGCCGTCCATTTTCCTGCGCTCACGCGTGTTTCCAACGGCACGTGCGGCTTATTACGGCGTCCAAAACTACCCAACCGAATTCTAGAATGATTTTTAGCCATGTTATCTTCCACATGGGATGACGTGTGTGAGTTTAAGGTGGCTGGAGATATGTCAATGGTCATTTGAATTTCCCCCCTTTTCTCTCTCCTACCTGCGCAAGATGACGTGAGCGCAACTGTTTTTTATCATATTTTATTTCAATCCTTGAACTTGAGATTTGGTTTTTTTGGTCCTTATTGCTATTATATAGGTTTTGATTTGTTTCAATTTTGTCATTCAATTGAAATTGATTATATATCGAAGTTTCATTTAGGTCCTCATTCTTTGATTTTTCAGATTGGTCTGGATTCCTTAAGATATTTGGTATCAAAGTTATGATTTATTCTAATTTTATCCTTCCATACAAATTTATTATAAATCCCTAATATTTTAGGTATCAAAGTTTTATTTTTTTCAATTTTATCATTCCATTCAAATTAATTATAGATTTAAGTTTCATTTCGGTGCTAATTCTTTTAATTTCCAGGTTTGTTTTAAATTATTTAATTTTATCGGTATCAATGTTTGGATATATTTCAATTTTTCCCTTCAAATTAAATTTATTACATATGTTTTTTTTTTCATTTTATCCCTTATACTTTTAATCTTGGATTTTATTTTAGTGACTTTATTTTTTTATACATATTTCTTACATAGTTCCCATTTTTGTCAATGTTTATATGTACATACTCTTAGCATTTGTTTCCAATTTTTTTTTTATTTCCAATGTTATGAAGTTTTTTTTTTATTTAATTTTCAAATTTTAAAATGTGTTGGTGATCATTTGAGAATTAATAATTATTATAATTTCTTTTTTTTTCCTTCAGGTCAAATAATTTCTTAAAATCTAATAATATTTATATTTATTTTGTCATTTATTTTGGTTTTTAATTGCTTTGTTTTTAATATTGTTAGGTCTTAGATTTTCTAATTATTATAGATAAGACATTCAAAATAATAATAATGATTATTTGTTAGTTTTGTTTTTTCAAATATGTCAGACTAATTATATTTTTTGATATTTATTTAATATTAACGCCTTAATATATATATATATATATGAGTAATAAATCTTATTAAAAAATATGGAATATTTTTTTCTAACAATAATTATGGTCTCAACAATTTTTATTATTTCCACTATTATTAAGTTTTTTTTTTAAATATTTACATTTTTATTTCTGTTGATGATCATTTGAAAATTGATATTTATTATTTTTTCTCTTTGTTGTTTTTTAGATTTTATTTATTTATCTTTCAAGTCATTTTTTTTAAATCTACCTATATTAATTTTTATTTTGTCATTTATTTAGGTTTTTTTCTTATAAATATGTGAGACTAATTATATATTTTAATATTTATTTAATATTAACACATGAAAATATATATATATAGACAGAAAAAAATGACCTAGAATTTTTTAAAGAACAAAAAAAATAATATAAGTGTTCTTAAATACTTTTAATATAATAATATTAGGAATTAATCTTATAAAATAAAATAAAAATTGCGTTTTAATTCTAATTTTGTCCTTTTTTGTTTAAGCTTATTTCTTAGAAAAAATTGATTCTTGGATTTTAGATTGTGTTTGTAAAAAAAAAATTGTTTCATATTTCAGATCTGATACTACTGGGGAAAAGATGCAACTTACAAACAAAATGGGTAGACAAATTTACCTAAGTTATCTACAATTAAAAAAATATATGGATTACTTCCCCTGCGTTTCGATTACACTGTTCCTTTTAAGCGAAAAAAACTCATTTCTAACATATTTGATCTATTATAATTTCATTAATTAAATATTAAAATAACTAATTACAACGCATAAAAAATTAATTAGTAAAATAACTCAGCGCAACACGCGGGCAAATCACCTCGTATTAACTAAGATTCCTCCTTAAACTAGAATTTTTATCTAACAATGATAAAACTCTAGTAAATAATAATTTTAATAATGTGGAGTTCTAACAATATTAAAATTCTTACAAACTCTAAATTTTATTAGCTTAAATCATAGTTGATATTAAACTTCAATACTAATATAATGATTAGGTGGACCCTTGTATAACATCTAAATTTCAAGCATGCCATTATGAGAGTGTTTTTCTTTTTATATCAAAAATGTTTTTGAAAAAATATAATTATTTTTATTTTCTTCTTTACTTATTTTTTTTGTATTTTCAAATTATTTTAATATGTTGATATAAAAAATAATTTTTTTTAAATAAAAATAATAATTTCAATACATGTTTAAGCAATAATATTTTTTTAAAAAATCATAATTATATTTTCAAATATTGCCACCAAAAAGAACTAACCTTCTCCCACCGCTCATCACTGTCAAAAGATATATATTACCATAAAGCCAATTTGTCCAAGCAATTGAATTCATAAAGCCAATCTCCTTTCCACGAAATAAGATGGCTGAGATGGTTTCGATCCCTTGCAAAGGCTCTTGAGCAATTAATTGCAATGATCATTTGCAAATTAACAAGCTAAAGAAAGATCGATGTCGTTTTGGTTACTAATAGTAACTACACTATTACTAAAACGCGCACAAGGTGTAATTAGTGATACTATATTAGTTAATCTCTTCTACCTATTTTTTGTTAATAAATTCACGGAGAGGAGAGAACAAAAAATCAAATCTAGAATCACTAAAAAATGATAATTATTTACACCAAGTTTTTTCTTTCTTTCTTGTACCAATTATGTTTTTTTTTTTTTATAACAAAATTAGCTTAGAAAAATAATTAATAGGATGTACTAATTATTTCTTCACACCATAAAATTACACGCAAATCTTTGCAAAATCAATACCCCCTCTTAAGATAAAAAAAAAAAAACACACTTGTATTAATAATTAAATATATATTAATCATAACTTGATATTTCTCTCCAATATGTCATCCTTTGTGGATGGTTCCATGGCATGACATTCTCTACAGGCCACCAAAAATGACCTGAAAAATCTCCTCCAAAACCCAGACCTCTCTCTTTTCCCTTTCTTTAATTGTTTCTTGTTGTTGTTCTGCCCTTCTTTCACCAAAACCCGGCAGCTTTTTCTTCGTGAGTCCACACGTTTCAAAGCTGCAGCTGGTACAGGCATGATATGTTGCCACCTTTGAGAAGATCCATATAATTGTGCTATCACAACTTTACTAGCCAAAGGTGTTTGGCAGCTAGTAAAATTATACAATCTTCTCCTCTCCGAATTGTCACTTGAGCTTGTTCTCGCGCTGCTAAAACTGCTTCTGCTGCTGTTGGAGCTATTACTTCTCGATGACATGAGGGAATCTCTGCTGCTGACACTGCTTGCTCTGCTATTTGCTCGATAAATGTTATCGATGAACACCATAGTTGTTGGCTGCTGTTGAAGTACAGGAAAAGAATGTGGCAACAGGCGGCCATTGCAGAAAAGATGATCAGCTGGTGAGTTCTTGTTTGGGTCAGTAGAGGGAGAATCCGGCGTCAGGCAACCGAACTCGAAATTAGAATCTTGATCTAGAGTACTTGGAGTGCTGGAAAAGGAGAAGATGTATTCTCTAGAGCTGGTTTTTTTGTGGTGGTTTTCTTCCATCGGATTTCTTGTGGGGGTTTTGGGTGAGGCAGTGCTTATATCCCAAGCCACTCAATATATAATATAATGTGGAGCTGTATATCGTATTACAAATAATGAGAAAGAGATGGGCATGTGGTATGCATCAAACAAGAGAAGATTATGATAATTAATTGGCTTGGTGGAGTAAATCATGAGTTGATGACTCGCCAACTCAACCTTATACTAACTTATACATGGTGGTGTCCTCATAATTTTGTTCAGGGTGGGGGTGTTTCTTAGACTTGTGTGTCGAGTGATAATTGGGGTATAAAATTTAGAGGCTCCTTTTGATATAACATTCACCAAATTCACATAAAAGGTGATTGCTTTTTATAGCAATTACCACTAATCCAAATAATTAAAGACAAATAATTAACTCCTAGTTTTGATGGAAAAGTGTCGTGCAACTCAAGGTGTACAAGTGATTTCTTTTATAATAGTTATCATGTGTAGCACTAGAAAAGGCCGACCCAATTGAGATAGTATATATATGATCAAAGCTTTGGATACATTATTATGTGGGACTTAATTAATTAAAAAAACAGAAAAATTAACCCCTATAATCCTAGTTTAGCTCAATGGATTTCCCCCTTTAATTTTTGACCACTTGCTTTTGTTTTTCTTCAAGGAACACAGCTCCCTAAATATACTCTTGCAAATAAAGCAAAGGGCTTGCTAGAGATGTGGAAAAAGAGTGGCTGGTCAAGCAGCACAAGTACTAATAACTTAAGTGCTATGTCTGGCTTTAACCGGGCCATGCTATGATGGGATCAACGAAGGTTTTCTTAGTGTTGGTGGAACCAAAGGCTCTGTGTGGACCGACCTATCTTGATGAAATAAATCTTCAAGCGTATTAACTAATATTTCACTACTTTGATTATTATTATACTTCAGATCACCCTCCTCAAAATGAGGACAAAGCAGCTCTCAGAAAATTCTCTTGTCTCCCATCTGGGTTTCCATGGAAACCTTTTGGGACCATGGCAGCTCATCATGCCCTAGGGACCACCAGATTTCCCTCCCCACAAGGCAAGCCATATATGTTAGCTTCTTTTGTTGATACTCTAATGATGTTATGAGGTAGCTCTACCCCCATAATGTTTAAGCGTTAAATGGGATTAGTTTGACTCATGAAGCAGTTTTGACCTAAATCCAATGATATTCCTTTGGGCTTCACCTGAGTTTAGGCAGACCTTAACTGAATTAACCCTTCTCAAGTAACAGGAGCGGGACACAGAAGATTCTTTACAAACCAAGTACTGCTCCATGTAATTAATAAACATTGAGCTTTGCCTGTCACCGATGAAGAAAGAAAAGCACCAGATTTATCTAAAGTACAATAACGGGTGTTTTTTTATTGATTGAACACCAGTATAAATACAGAACCAAGAGTGAATTAAAGATCCTACAAACTAGGGCTGTTACAGCTGAATTTTGAATAATACAAGCTGATAAGAGAGCTAGATGCATTTGAATAATATAAGCGGATATTATCTCTATTATACCCCCTTAAGATGGAGCTCGGGAGAGAAGTCTGTTGAGAATCCACAGCCTTAATCGTTCATACGTTACTTGATCCTTGATTGCAGGCTACGTTACTTCTAAACTGCTATTATTTAAATTGTAATCAATTCCTTTATTATGTAATTAATTCCTTTATTATGTAATTAATTTCTTTACTCTGTAAATGAATATAAATAAAGAAATACTCACCATCCTTTCAGTGTGGTGATTTGAACAAATATTCTCATGGTATCAGAGCGGTTCCCGGTTTAGCAACCCCGATCCTTTTCATCTTCTCTGAAACAGTTTCTTTTTTGGTTCAAGCAACACCAATGGCTTCTGAATCATCTTCTCATCTTCTTCCTTTCAACACATTAATTCACATGATCACCATCAAGCTTTCTTCCTCTAATTACCTCATCTGGAAAAGCCAACTTCTTCCCCTTCTTGAGAGCCAAAATTTGCTCTGTTATGTTGATGGAACAATTGTTCCACCCTCTCGGTTTGACCCAGAAAAACCCACCACAGAAAGCACACAATACCTGTCATGGAAAGCAGCCGATCAACGACTTCTCTGTCTTCTGCTTTCCTCACTCACAGAAGAAACCATCGCTGCTGTCGTTGGCCTCTCCACTGCCCGTGATGTTTGGCTAGCATTAGAGAACACCTCCACTCATCATTCAAAGGCCAGAGAATTGCGCATTAAAGATGATTTGCAGACAATGAAACGTGGCACGAAACCTGTTGCTGAATATGCCCGTGTCTTCAAAAACCTCTGTGATCAGCTTCACGCCATTGGAAGACCTGTTGAAGACACCGACAAAGTTCACTGGTTCCTACGTGGACTGGGCACTGATTTCTCAAATTTTTCCACTGCCCAAATGGCTCTCACCTCTCTTCCTTGTTTTGCAGACCTAATCCCCAAAGCAGAGAGCTTTGAGTTATTCCAGCGCTCTCTCGACACCTCCAATGCCTCCACGGTGGCTTTCACAGCCACAAATCGTGGCCGCCACAGTACCCATGGTACTCCCTCTGCTTCCCGCAATACCCAGCGACGATTCCCTTCCCATGGCAATAATCAATTCAATCGGGAACGAACCCATTCTAGCCAGGGTCGTCGCCCACCTCGCTGTCAAATTTGCAGAATGGAGGGACACTATGCTGATCGCTGCAACCAGCGTTTTATCCAAACAAATCCATCTGCTCACCTTGCTGAAGCTTTTAACGCTTCTTGTTCCCTTGCTGGAGAAACTGTACCCGAGGCCTCTGACTGGTATTTAGACACTGGAGCCTCGGCTCATATGACCTCTGATTCCTCTAATTTGGATCAGTCCAAAAATTACACGGGTAAGGATTATGTGATCGTTGGAAATGGTGCTTCTTTACCCATTACTCACACTGGTACTCTTTCTCCTGTCCAAGATATTCACTTATTAGATGTGTTGGTTGTCCCTCATATCACTAAAAATCTTCTCTCTATTAGTAAATTAACATCTGATTTTCCTCTTTCTGTTACCTTTAATGGAAATTTTTTTACTGTCCAGAATTGCCTAACAGGAAGGGTGGTGGCGACCGGTAGAAGATATGGAGGGCTTTATGTGCTGGAGCGTGGCAACTCTACTTTTATTTCTGTCCTTAAAAATAAATCTTTACGTGCTTCATATGAATTATGGCATGCTCGCCTAGGCCATGTGAATCATTCTGTTATCTCTTTTCTCAATAAAAAAAGACATCTCTCTCTTACATCTTTATTGCCTTCTCCCTCACTATGTAGTACATGTCAACTTGCAAAAAGTCATCGATTACCTTTTTCCCGAAATGAACAGCGATCGTCCCATATATTAGATCTTATTCATTGTGACCTTTGGGGCCCTTCCCCCATCAAATCTACTTCTGGTTTTCTTTATTATGTCATTTTTATTGATGATTATTCCCGCTTCACTTGGCTATATCATTTGAAATTTAAATCTGATTTTTTTGACATTTTTCTTCAATTCCAAAAATTTGTGGAAAATCAGCATTCTGCTCGCATCAAAGTTTTTCAAAGTGATGGTGGTGCCGAATTTACTAGCACTTGCTTCAAAACTCACTTACGCACTTCTGGCATTCATCATCAACTATCTTGTGCCTATACACCTGCCCAAAATGGTCGTGCTGAGAGAAAGCATCAGCATATAACTGAAACAGGATTGACCCTTCTCTTCCATTCTCACATTTCTTCTTGTTTCTGGGTTGACGCTTTCAGCACTGCAGCTTATATCATCAACCGGTTGCCTACTCCTCTTCTTGGCGGTAAGTCCCCTTTTGAACTCTTCTATGGGCACTCTCCACATTATGAGAATTTTCATCCCTTTGGTTGTCGTGTTTATCCTTGCTTACGTGACTATATGCCTAACAAGCTTTCTCCCCGCAGCATTACTTGTATATTTGTTGGTTATAGTCCCTCTTATAAAGGATTTCGCTGTCTTGATCCTACCACCTCTTGACTATACATAACTCGTCATGCTCAATTTGATGAAACTTACTTTCATACTCTCCTTGGCTCTCAGGCCCAACCCCTTTCCTCTCTTCATATTTCAAATTTTTTGGAACCAAATCTTTCCCTTGTAGAATCACCTCCTCTTTCCCCGCACATTCCTCGATCCAACCCTTCTCCGTGTAATATTTGTTCTGACCATTTGGATGAGTCTGTGCAGATTACTAATTCTATTGGAGGTTCTTCTATGCCATCCACCACCTCATGTCCGCCTTCTACTGAGCCTATTAATGCAACCTCTTCTTCCTTGAGTTCTCATCCTATGATCACACGAGCTAAAGCTGGCATCTTCAAGACTCGTCATCCTGCAAATCTTGGTGTCTTGGGCTCATTTGGGCTCATTTCTGCTCTTCTTGCATCCACTGAACCTAAGGGCTTCAAATCTGCTGCCAAGAATCCTGCTTGGCTTGCTGCCATGGATGAAGAAGTTCAGGCTTTACAACAAAATGGTACTTGGACTTTAGTTCCTCGCCCTGCCAATACCAACATTATGGGCTCTAAATGGGTGTTTCGCACCAAATATTTGCCGACCAGTTTCGTCGAGCGCTTGAAAGCTCGTCTTGTTGCTAAAGGCTATACTCAAGTACCTGGTCTCGACTACACTGATACTTTTAGTCCAGTTGTCAAAGCTACTACTATCCGTGTGGTACTCTCTCTTGCTGTCACAAATAAATGGCCCATCCGTCAACTTGATGTCAAAAATGCGTTCCTCAATGGCACTATTACTGAACATGTCTATATGGAACAACCACCTGGGTATGTTGATCCTCGCTTTCCCAGTCATGTTTGTTTGTTAAAGAAAGCACTCTACGGTTTAAAGCAAGCTCCTCGTGCCTGGTTTCAGCGTTTCAGCTCCTTTCTTCTCACACTTGGTTTCTCTTGTAGTCATGCTGACACCTCTCTTTTTGTGTTTCATCAGCAGTCTAATCTCATTTATTTGCTTCTTTATGTTGATGACATCATTATTACTGGAAACAACTCTTCTCTATTGGACAGGTTTGCTCGCAAGCTTCACTCTGAGTTTGCTACCAAAGACTTGGGCTCCCTCGGTTATTTTCTCGGGCTAGAATCATCGCCCACTCCTGATGGTCTATTTCTTAGTCAACTAAAATATGCTCGAGATATTCTTACTCGTGCTCAATTGCTTGACAGCAAACCTGTTCACACTCCGATGGTTGTTTATCAGCACCTAACTGCAGATGGTTCTCCATTCCCTGATCCTACTCTATATCGATCTCTTGTTGGCGCTCTTCAGTACTTGACCATCACACGTCTAGATATTGCCCATGCTGTCAATTCTGTCAGCCAATTTCTGCACGCCCCTACTACCGATCATTTTCTTGTTGTCAAGCGTATTCTTCATTATGTCAAAGGCACAATCCACTATGGACTTACACTTCGTCCATCCACTACTCCTGGTGCGTTGGTCGCTTATTCAGATGCTGACTAGGCTGGCTGTCCCGATACTCGTCGTTCCACATCTGGCTATTCTATTTATCTTGGTAACAATCTTGTCTCATGGAGCGCTAAAAAGCAACCTACTGTTTCCCGTTCCAGCTGTGAATCTGAATATCGTGCCCTTGCCCTGACTGCTGCTGAACTTCTTTGGATTACCCATCTCTTGCATGACCTCAAAGTCCCTATTCCTCAGCAGCCTTTGCTCTTATGTGACAACAAAAAAGCTATTTTCTTAAGCTCCAATCCTGTTTCCCATAAACAAGCCAAGCATGTTGAACTAGATTATCATTTTCTTCGGGAACTTGTTGTTGCTGGCAAACTTCGTACACAGTATGTGCCCTCTCACCTTCAGGTTGCTGACATCTTCACCAAAAGTGTTTCTCGACCTCTCTTTGAATTTTTTCGATCCAAGCTTCATGTCTGCTCCAATCCGACGCTAAGCTTGTCGGGGGGTGTTGAGAATCCATAGCCTTAATCATTCATACGTTACTTGATCCTTGATTGCAGGCTACGTTACTTCTAAACTGCTATTATTTAAATTGTAATCAATTCCTTTATTATGTAATTAATTCCTTTATTATGTAATTAATTCCTTTACTCTGTAAATGAATATAAATAAAGAAATACTCACCATCCTTTCAGTGTGGTGATTTGAACAAATATTCTCAAAGTCTAATCTTGTTTTTGAGTTGAAGAAAACAATGGCTTGGCAGTGGCTTTGTTAGAGCATTTGCTAGTTGATATTTAGAAGAGACATGAGCGACACAAAAAACTCTATTTTGAACTTGATCCTTGATAAAATGAAAATTTATGGCAACATGCTTCATACGAGAATGAAAAATCGGATTGGAGCAAAGTTGAGTTGCTCCTATATTGTCACAGTAAATAGCAGGATAGTAGGGAAGTGAAATACCGAGATCAGTCAAGAGGTAACAAATAAAATTAAGTTCAACAACTGTATTGGCGACAAAGCGATACTCGACCTCAGTAGAGGATCTAGCAACTTTCTGTTGCTCTTTAGAACTCCAAACGATTGGATTTTGACCAAGATAAATAATGTACGCACTGGTATAGCCAAAGGTGTCATTGTCTCTTGCCGAATCAACATCAGAAAAGGCTTGTAGACTCAGAGAGGTATTTGGGAATGCATGCAAACTGAGATTAGAGGTTTTGTAGAGTTGTAGACCATCATCAACTGTTCTAATAAGATATTATAGCAAGCATTTGACAAATGACCAGTGTTAAGTTGTTGGGCAATGCATATATTAGGATAATTTGTTGACAGCAAATGCAATATCTGGCCGTGTGATGAGCAGATATTGTAGACTCCCAACGACTTGGCGATATTCAGTAGGCTTCATATATTTCATCTTAGTTTGATTTTGAAGATCCATAATATATCATCTTTGCGAGAGCAACAAGCCATTTATGTTAGGGATAACTTCCACCCCCAAAAAGTAAGTAAGGAAACCGAGGTCTTTGAAGGAGAAACGCTGAGCAAGGATGGCAATGAAGTGGTTAACGGTGGTACCATTATCTCCTGTAAGAATTAAATCATCAACGTAGACAAGAAGATACATGGTGTTTTCATATGCATGAAAGACAAAAGGTGATGTATCAGCATATAAATTTTGAAAGCCAAACTACAAAATGAATGTATGAATCTCATGATACCATGCCCGAGGGGCCTACTTTAAGCCTAATATTTCTTTATGGAGTTTGCAAACATGAGAGGGTTTGTCATGATCAATAAATCCCTGAGGCTGGGACATGTATACAGTCTCTGATAAATATCCTTGAAGAAATGTATTGTTTACATCAAGTTACCATAATGTCCACCCACGACTAACGACAATACTGAGAACAAGTTGGACAATGGTTGGTTTTACAACGGGACTAAAGGTGTCATGATAATCTAGTCTAGGATGTTGGTGGAAGCCTTTTGAAACCAATCAGGCTTTAAATTTATCAATTGAACCATCAAAATTATGCTTAATTCAAAGTATCTATTTACAACTAACTAGATTTTGGCTGTTTGTCGGTGTAACGAGAGTCCAAATGCCATTCCTCACTAAGGCATCAAACTCTTCAGACATGGCCTGATGCCATTTATGATTTTTAAAGGCTTGTGTAAAATTGGTTGGTTTAGGATCATCACTTTTGGTAAATTGGACGTCAAAGGTTCATCTTGGTGTCAAGTTTATGAACATTGTTTTTGGATTTGGTAGTCATGGTGTAGGTGGGTTGTGGCTGAGGCACAAGTGGTTGTATTTCTATGGATGGATGTGGAGAACTGTTGATGGGTAATGGGTCTTGTGTTGGTGGTGGAGAAATTACAACAACTTGGTTGATAGGAAGTGAAGAATCATAGGATGCTTGTGGAGGATATGTGGCAAGTAGGTCTGGTGATAGGGGATCTTCACCTGGGAAATGTTGTCGGACATTCACTGCAAATGACAAAGTAAGTGGTGGTACATAAAGGGTGATGGGAACCTGAAATGGGGTTGGGATCCAAGTAGCAATAGAATTTGAGGAAGGACTTGAGATAGAAGCAGATAAATGATTAAATGGGAATACAATTTCAACAAACCTAACATGCCTCGACACATATAATTTGGAAGTGGTTGGATCAAGACAATAATAGGCACTTTGAGTCAAAGAATAGCCAAGGAAGACACATGGTTTGGATCGGGTTTCTAGTTTGTGAGTGGTATAAGGTCTAAGCCAAGGAAGACACATGGTTTGGATCGGGTTTCTAGTTTGTGAGTGGTATAAGGTCTAAGCCATGTGTAGCATAAACAACCAAAAATCTTTAGTTTTGAATAATTAAGAGTTGTTTAAAAAATATTTTCATAGGAAGAAGTAAGATTCAGGGTGGCTGTTGGCATTCGATTAATTAGGTAAACTATTGTGGTGAATGCATAAGTCCAATAGGTAAAAGGAAGAGATGCATGAGATAGTAAAGCAAGTCCAATTTCTATAATGTGAAGATGTCTAGGTTAAGAAAAACCATTATGTTCAAGAGTGTGAGGTGGTGTAGTGAGATGAGATATACCATTTGTTCAGAGAAAGTGAGCAAGGACAATATATTTACCACCATTGTCAGAGTAGAGTGTTTTGATGGGTTTATCAAAGTGTTTTTCAACAATGGCTTTAAATTGAACAAAAATAGTTTTGACTTCTGATTTGTGTTTAAGTGGATAAAACCAAATATATCGAGTGAAATGATCCACAAAGATAACATAATATTTGAAACCATGTTGTGATATAATTGGAGATGTCCAAACATCCAAAAAAATTATTTCAAGAGGTTGAGTCGAAAAAATCATGGAATGAGAGAAAGACAATTTGTGGCTTTTATTACTCAGACACGCATTACATGAGAAATTATTGGATAACAAAGAAATGAAATCGAGTTTATTTTTGGAAATATTTTTTTTCAAAATATAGAAAGGGTGTCCTAATCTTTGGTGTCATTCGGATAAGGTTGTTTTGATACTTGAAAAAGCAATCAAGGGTGGAGATACCGACAACTCATAGACGTCATCTTTAGCGTTGCCCTTAAAGTATTGCCCCCATGTCCTTAACAAGAAAAGTAGTTGGTAAGAATTGAATAAAGACATTATTACAAATGCAAAATTGATAGATTGAAATGAGATTCTTTTTCATAGCAGGAACACAAAGAACATTGTTTAAAGTAAAAGTATTATGGGATGTGTAGAGAGAGGATAAACTAGTTTGAGTAATGAAAAGACCCGATCCATCACCAATCATAATGTCATATGAGCCATTATATGGAGCATAAATGGTGAGATTGCTAAGATCAGATGTTTAGGAGCCAAGATGTAGTACAAGGAGTGTTGGATGCATAATTGGCTTTTGGTTGCCATGGGGTTGTAGAGGGAGTATGTGGAGCAGGATAAGAACTAGGAGGTGTGTTTACTGGAACTATCTTAAAGGAGGGGCATCTATTAGCTATGTGTCCTTGCATCCTACATATTTGACAATACCCCAAGTATGGACAAGAAGGATGATTTCCTTTAGGTGCATGTGGGCCATTGGATGGCGGAGTAGGATGCCTATTGTGGGGACTGGGAGAAGGTCGCCATGTACGAGTATTGGTTCTCGATGGTATAGGAGAATGTCAAGGTGCAAGGTTCCTGCTGGTGGGATTAGCAGTGGCAGGATACATAAGAGAATCTGAGTTAGAAGTGATCACCGAGGCTTGAAAATTGACCAGCTTTACATGTAGTTCCTCAAAGGTGATTGACATGTCCCTGGCTTGGACAACATGGGTGAGTTCTTTGTATTCATCACTAAGATCATCAAGAATCTTATCAGTGAGATCTTCTACATCTAATGGTGCACTAAGAAGGGCAAGCTCATAAACTTTTTCTTTTATGGATTGCAAAAATATTGTGATACTATCAAAACCTTTGGTTATCATTTTAAGTTGGATTTTGGTTTGCTTGATACAACCACGAGAGGGAGTGGCATAAATGGTGGCTAGGATATTCCATGTTTCACGGGCTATTTTGGCTTGTGCAATGAATGGTATGATGGTATGGGAGATGGAACCAATAATGGCATTCAAGATCAATTGGTCCTGTCGGATCCAAAAAATGTTAATAGGATTGGGTTTGGATGGGTCATTTACTGTGAGAGATACTGAAGGACATGGCTTAGAGCCATATATATATATATCCTAAAAGGTTCATAACCAATGAAAAGAGTGTGAAATTGTAATTCCCATGAGAGGTAGATTGTGTAAGTGAGCTTTAGAGGTGTCTGGGCAACAACATTAATGCTAATAAGGTGTTATGGGAGTCATTTGTGTTGATAATGGATGAGGAGGAGGCAACCATGGTTGTTTAGTGGAGAAAAAAAGATGGGTTTGGAAGAGGAATTGAATTTGTTACCTCTGATAGAGCTCTGATACCATAAAGTACAATAACGTGTGTTTTGTTATTGATTAAACACCAGTATAAATACAAAACCAAGAGTGATTTAAAGATCCTACAAACTAGGGTTGTTACAACTGAATTTTGAATAATACAAGTTGATAAGAGATCTAAATGCATTTGAATAATACAAGCTGATATTATCTTTATTATTATTTGTCATTGTGTGCTCTAGTATAGTTCTCGGAATTTATACCTTTATACTTAGTCGTGAAAGCAGATCTGCCTAGAAGGTTTGCCTGAAACTCAACATTTGTCACAATCATATCACTGCAATTACCACTACCATATCATTTACTATAACCATCATAATTTATCAATACAATACAAATCATAATTCATTTGATCTTATGACAACTCTTATCATTAATTTTAAGATCATATTAATTATACAATATACTAAAATAAAGTATATCATTTGACACTTGGTCTATTTATCATCATTTTTTTTTGCATTTTTTGTTTTCAATTACGTTTTTCTTCTTTACATTTACCTATTTATCACCATTATGTTTTTTTTTTCTTATCTACTATAATTCATTGCTAAAATAACATCGTGGAGATAATTTTTGTTTAATTTAACTTCCTCTTGCATAAAGCCACTCAATCTAAAATCAAATACATTATTTATATTATAAAAGAAACTAAACTAAAAGAGAATGATTTTAAAAAATGAAAATAAAATTCATCATCATCAAAGAAACAAAAAGAAAATAGTCTTTCATTTTATTAGTTTCTTCATTGTAGAAATGACACTCTTGAAGTTTTATTGATGTTTAGGTTTTATGTAATTTTCACCTTTATACTTAGAAAATGATATTGTTATAGTCTTATAGAGAATTTTAGGGTTTCTGGATCCTCTCGATAAGCAACTCTATTTACTGTAGGGATCTTAATGTTGAGATTTTCAATATTTATTTTGGATACCTAATCTTTTTCTAGCACCATTTTGGCAACCTCTTGAAAAATTCCAAAGAAATCAGTTCTTTCCCTTTCTCTTACATAATTGATTCTCTCACCTACCTAACTTGTTTCTCTACAACCCTTTCAAATAATATTTTTCATCTTTCAAGGTGCCTCAAAAAATCCCAGATGAAACCATTAACATCATAGAGGGGATTTATAAGAACTAAGTTACATCATAAAATACTTTATATTTAGTTATATCAAACAAAAAATTCCAGAAATTGAAAGAATTTTTCTTATCTTTCTCTCCCTTGAGTGTTGAAATGATTAGATGCTTTAAGAAGAGAAGGGGTTCAATTAACATGGACTATAAATTAAAAATCATGAACATGTTAATTTTCAATTAAGAAGGTCTACTATAAGATTTATGTGCTCTATAACTCTATGTTTTTTGTAATTGTCTTCTCAATAAAAAGGTAAATCTATGAGTGTTTCTTGTACTCCTCTCAATTTCTTTGTGGTTTTGTAGGGTTTCTATTCTTACAATTAATGTATGTCTTGTCTTTTATAGTCTCCAAGGCATGTTAATTGTCTTTAAGATAAACTTACAATGATTTTGGTTTAATGGTTACCTGACTAGAGATTTAGGATTGGATAGGGCTTCAACTTGTATCTCCTTATGCATTTTTTGAAATTTAAGGTGACATTTGAATTCCCTTAGTTTATCTTTAAAGAACTAGGTAAATCTGCCATCAATGTTTTTTCCTCCATTAATTTCTCTTCTTTTCAACCATATCCACTATTTATTATTGATGTCCCACAACTTTAAACAAAAAGCTTCTTCTTCTTCTTCTTCTTTTCAATTCCATGGTATAAACTTGGCATGCTTGATGTGAAATTACCTTGAGATTTAGGACTTCTTGATTATCACTTATATTCTTTATTTTTTATTTTTTTTGGATGTTAGGAAATCTCATTTCTTGGAAAAAATACTTTGTGGGTCCAAATAAGTGAGTAAAACTCCGGTTGTTCCAGGCTCTTAAAAGAGGTGCACGTCTTGACTTGAACTCGAGATTTACTGTGAAGATCGCAAGCCCTTTGCCATCATGACATGCCCCTTAGAGACCTCTTTTAATTATTACTAAGTGCTTCTCCTCATATTACTATTTTTTGGATTCTTTTTGATTTGTAAATAAATCAGGGACATTTGCTTTCATTTCTATTGTTAAATTTAGATTTGTATAACGTTTTAGTACACAGTCTTTTGATTTTCTTTTCTTGTTCACATCTTTGATTTGTATTTCAATTTATCCTAATTTTTTCCTTTTTGCCAAATTTTTTTTATTTGTGTCTGCTTTCTATGGTTTATGTTTGATAAAAAAAACAATGATTTTTCACATTTTAGATTCTATGCTTAAGGTTGTCTTTTTATTAATAGTTTGGTTCATCTTCTTTTATTAAGGTGGGAGGATGTGGACTATAAAGAAAAATAAAATATATTCTTATTGACATTTAATAAAGGTATTAAACGTTTTATCCTCTTGTTGCCTTTTTTATATTTATATTCTCATTATCTTTGGCATATATGCAGTAAAAAAACTAAAAGAAAATGATTTTTCGTTGTACAAATGATAATTTTGTGATGTTTTCATTTTCTTCACTATAGCAAGACAAAATCTTTGATTTTCTAAAATTTTATTTTCCGTAAAAGTACTTCTCCTTTTCTTCTTTACATTTAGCATATAATTAGATTGATGGCTAACAATACAAGCACAAAGATAAAAATTACTTTAAATATTTATAGAAGAAAAGCTGTTTTGTTTTTTATTTTCAATAATAAAAATATATATTTTACTTAGTATTTTTCTAAAATAATATCTATATATACTATTAAAAATAAAAGGCCACTAAAATTTCAAATAGTGATTTAAGATCCAAGGGCAGAGAAAAGTTTAATTTTTTTTTTTTAAAATAAGAGTATAAGACTCGAGAAGATAATGAATAATTAATTCAGCTTTATATCCATTCTTTCTATTTATGTTCAGATAATCACTCTTGCTATCTATTTCATTAATTTTCTTATATATTTGTTGCCTAAAATCCTACTAATGTATTTGCATTGTATAATATTTAATTTTATATCAATAGCTACATGTAAATAATTGCAAAAGGTTGACATGATAGTTAATTAAAAAACAATGTTGTAGTTTTCTCAGTTTTGATTTTAAGATTAATTTACTATTTGGGAGTATGATTGAAGTTGTTTTTAAAAGTGTTTTTTTTTTTATATATAAATATATTATAATGATATTTTTTAAAATGATCTAAAAATATTTAAATTTTTTAATTCAATTCAATTTAAAGTAAAAAATAATTTTTTTTTAAAAAAATTATTTTTTAAATGTATTGCCAAACAATGTCTAATACTGCGAGAATACTCTTTAAAATTTTAATATGAAAAAACTATTTTATCTCGATTTATATATAAATTGACTAGAAAATGCTTTTTAATAAAAAAAAATAGATGCAAAAGTAAAATCACCTCAACTCAATTATCCTTCGATTCTCTCTTCTTTTATAATATTTTTTATATATAATTTTAATACACTAGTGGGAAAAAAACAGAGACAAAAGTGAAAGTGGTCGCAAGTAACAGCAAGAAAGGGGGATGATAAAACGGGAAGCAAGTGTGCTGTCAGCAGTTGCTGTATCCTCATCGACACCTGTCTCATTTTCTTTGCTTTCTTGTTTTTTCTTCTCTCTTTTCTCGGCCACTGTGATTTTCTTTCTTGGTTTTCTGGACGATAATTATCCATCCAATTCCCATATATTCTCTCATAAAATCACATCACATTACATTTTGCACTAGTAGCGAACCATGACTGGCAGAGAGATCCTACACAAGATGAAGGTAAGTATATATGTATAATTCTACTCTACTCTGTGGTTTTGCTCTTGAACCCTTGATCGATTTTTCTTGCTTTGTTTGCATCATTGTTGAAGATTTTTATAAAGTTTGTTCGGACTTCGGAGACTTGATAAATATTTTTTCTTGATGGGAATTATAACTATCCATCCATGTGCTTGGTGCAGCAGAATGATATTGTTTTGGAGATGATAGCATATGCTGTTTTTCTAGAACAATCGCTGCGAGATGTACATGAGATGGGCTTTTTAAATGTGATTTAGTAGAAAGAAACCAAGAACATGGCATTTTCTGTTTCACTTTCCATTTATCATCTTCAACACAGTTGCTGTAATTTTTGTTTGGGGGAAAGATAACATGTTCGAAGAAGAGTTGTCAAATTCTTTTGTCTCAAACAACTGTAATTATCAATGGAGTGTAAGCCGTGAGAGTTAACTACCGGTTTGAATGCATCCACATATTGCAGGAAAAAGTTGGAGTAAGTTCATCTGCAGATTCTGGGAAGGGAAAGAGTAAGATGTCCAAGAACATAACACATGGCTTTCACTTGGTAAAGGGGAAATCACATCATGACATGGAAGATTATGTTGTTGCTGAATTCAAGCAAATCGATGACAATGAGCTTGGTTTATTTGCTATATTTGATGGTCATTTGAGCCACATTATCCCTGATTATTTGCGATCTCATTTGTTTGACACTATCTTGATGAAGGAGGTAAGCATGCACTCTCCATATTTTCATATTATGTTAGAGAATAATATAAATTATATTCTGAGGACTCATTTAACAGCATAAGCTTTTTAAGAGAGATGGTTTCTTAACATGGTATCAGAACCTTATTGACCCAGATGTCACGATTCGAATCTCACCATCTTTATTATATTTGATAAAAATCAAGCACAAGGTAACGTGGGTCTGTGCAAGTTTCAAGCTCGAAAACCTTTCACTTGAAGGAGTGTGTTAGAAAATAATATAAATCATATTATAGGAACTCACCTAACAGCTTAAACACTTAGGTGAGATGATTTCTTGACATATTGTACGCACTTCATGATCGAACCAGCATTTGTTGAACTACTTTTCAGGTTTAAACTTCTCACTATGGCTAGGGGACTGGGTTCAGGGTTAGTTACTATATGGCAACTCATTTTTAAATAGAGCTGCAAATTGATATTTGAACTTCTACGATGAACAAAAAAGGGTTAACATTTCCCCTTCTTAGCTAGTCCTTTATGTTTGTTGTTTGCTTTACTAGCTGGATTCGATGAAAATAAATGTCTTTTTCTTGTTTCAATATTTTCTACAAGCAGCCAAACTTCTGGACAGAGCCAGAGAACGCTATGAGGAGAGCATATCGTATAACCGATACTAAAATTCTGGAGAAAGGAGGTGATTTGGGTAAAGGAGGTTCAACGGCTGTCACAGCAATACTGATTAATTGTCAGAAGCTGGTAGTAGCAAATGTTGGTGATTCTCGAGTTGTAATCTGCAAGAATGGTGTGGCCATACAACTATCAGTTGATCACGAGCCAAGTACTGAAAGGAAGGACATCGAGAACAGAGGTGGCTTTGTATTAACCTTTCCAGGTAAGAGTTATTTTACAGCACCTCATAAGAATAGTTAGCAGATTTGCTTACCAAGCTTTTAGCTAAAGACATTTAAAGCTACGAGGGAAAGGATAGGAATGTGTAGCTCTAGCACTCGTTGAAGTAATGGCATCAAAACTGAATGTTGTTATCAGCTAATATTTTTGTTTGATTTAGAATAATTCTAAATACTTACGTAGCAATCCCCAGAGGAAGGAGATTATGACTGTTATGATTTTATATATATATATATAATTAAGATCTTGTAATCTTGATTTTGTCTGTAAATATATTTAAGGGATGACAATAACCTTCTAGTTTTTGTTTTGTCCTTTATTCTTTAGTCTTTCTTCCTTGACAACACTAACTATATCAATACTTTCAGACTGTCTTGTTCTTACAGAGATGTTTCAGTTCACTGACTGTGTTCCACTTTAATGAATTTAGGGGATGTCCCACGTGTTGATGGACAGCTGGCAGTGGCAAGGGCATTTGGTGACAAGAACCTGAAGGAACACCTGAGTTCAGAACCAGATGTTGCAATGGAGATGATCGATGATGAGACAGATTGTATTATCTTGGCGAGCGATGGGTTGTGGAAGGTCTGCTCTGCTTGAACTTTCTATCTCTAATATATCTTTCAAACAAATCTTTTCTGGAAGGATAAATTATTTCTTTGCCTTCATAAGTTACATGGGCTAAGATCTGTTCCTCAATATGATGCCAGGTGATGTCCAACCAAGAAGCTGTGGATACTATCAAGAACATAAAAGATGCGCGGTCCGCAGCAAAACGGCTTACTGAGGAAGCACTTAATAGGAACAGTTCAGATGACATTTCCTGCGTAGTTGTAAAATTTTAGTGACCTACTCATCAGGATTCCTCTCCCTGCACATGTTTGATAAGGAACTCTGAGAGGGGTATAATCACCCCTGGTGCAGTAAAAGTGACCTACTCAGGATTCATTTTTCTTTTGCAAGAAAACGATTTAGATCTTCTTGGTGGCCCTGTGCTTATAACAATGTTGTTTGAATGGTTTGATGAACCATATCTTCGATGCCAGCGCTGTCCTGCCGAAGGAGGGGTTTGTCCATCTAGCGTATCCATGGTTTTTGCAGTTAATCAGGGTATGCCAAGTGTTGCACGTTGGGTGCATCTGATAGCTTAATTGGTTGTGTGATTTTAACTATATATATATATATATATGCCCTTTAAATTAATTTCACAAGTTGACAGCAATTCACAATATAAAAAACATGGTAACAAAACATACGAAATGAATCGCAACTAAAAATATTTTTTATGAAATTGTTTTTTTTAACTTCAACCGCAACAGTAATTGCAATACCAAACAGACCCGAAATATGCAATGCAAGTGACCGAACCTGACTTGGTTTTCTTAATAAGCTGAATCCAACGAAGTTCTTTAATTTGCAGTTACGCAAGAGGCAACAGCATATATATAATCGATGTTATTCTCTTAGGAATAGCTTTCAGATTCTATCCAGTTGTGGTTGAACCTGAAGACACCATATTACACAAACTATTCGAGGCCTAATCCGCATAATACAGCCTCTATCAAACAGCATCATACAAGTAGAAGCTAAATCACTGCTAGAATATACGATCCCACATTTTATTTGGTCCAAAACATGGGTAGAAGAAGCTATAAGTTGACAGAAGAGAGGGAGCAAGCCGCTGGTATGGTCTTATGTAATCTGGGATCGCTTGTAAGAGGAATTTCCTTGGGGTGGGATGCTCATCTGAAATCTTCCTCGTTCATCAGCTTGCCTGCACGGACTTTCTTTCAGTTGAGTACCAACCCCTTTGCGGCTTGCACCTTCTCCATATGATTCAGCTGTGTTTTTCCGGCGGCGTTCATTGTGTCCTGCCAAACGCCTACGGCAACTCCTCTTTGTTTCATCAAACTCTGGTAGCTCATGGAACCTGCAAGGACTCATAATTGGTATAATATATAGAATGGTACTGGAAGCAACTTAACAAGAACCATAGACATTTTGTTGAGAAGTCCCACAATGAGCTGAATTTGAGTTTCTAGTAAATTTTGTTGAGAGCTTCTCTTGTCAAGGGATCACTAAATGGAAATGCAGGGAAAGGGAAATCACGAAAACTCATTCTCAAGTAATCTTTTAAGTCGAAAAAGAATCGATTTTGCAACTCATATTGAACCATCATCGAAAACCAGGTCTCCAATAATTTCCTCACATTCCAAAATATTTGGACCATAAATGCTGACAGATTAATCAAGAATCCAAGATTAGCAGAAACTTGTGTTAAGTTTAAGAACTTTGAAGTCTTATTAGCACCATACCTTTTCATACCATGGAAGCAAATCCTGTCATAACTCTTGCACCACTATAGTGATCATAACATATGTTTATGTACCACTAGTTCTGTCTCACCTTCTTTACGCTAATCCTGATGAAAACCCATCATTTTTCATCCAACCAAAGCTGGTTGCAGGAAATTTATCGTCTAAACAAAACTTAAGAAATCTCATTCTTCCTCGGATTTTTTAGCACAACTACCAACAGAAAATTGCATGTATTTGACTCTCCAAGTAATCGAAACTTGTAATTCTAACACTTTAGTTGCTTTTAGCTTGAGTTAACCGCCTGGATTAGTATACTTCTTCACAGTGAGCTTACATTGGCTAATTCAGTTAACTAAGCTTGACTTTGAACTCGAAACATGTTTTTTTAGGGTTATTACGTAATGTTACAAGTGAAAAACGAAAGAACTGTGTTTTATGAAGAAGTCTCTGCCTACGGGAAAACAAATTGGGTTTGTGTGGATATAGCACATTTCATCTCAAGTCCCTTAAGTTTTCAACTTACACTCCATGATTAGTTAAATGAAACATAGAAAGATAGCTAAATGAAACAGCTATACCTGCTGCATTGCTGGCAGAACCGCTGCCTGAGGCCATCAACAACCACAGCTGGTGACTTCGCATGAACCTCGCAAACCTTGTGTCTCCTGTGGTACCTTTTAGCATCCGTTAATTTAGCTCCACACTTCTCTACTTGGCAAGACGGCGGAGATGCTCCGCCGCCACCAGTCCCTCTCTTCCCATTCATAACACCGACGTCCCTCTTCTTATCATCATCGGTAAAACCAAAACATCCCCCACCCTCATCTTCTTCTATGTCATCCTCAATCGGGAAATCATCTCTGTTGATAATTTTCTCTTTCATATAGTAACGCTTCCCTTCAAGAGTCTTCGCATCCATTCTTTCAGGGAGGATATCCCACAATTGAGTTACCGTGTGATATCTAGCAAGGTGAGGAGTGATACTTGAACTACTAAAATGAAGGTCTGTAAGAGTGTGTTGACGAAAAGGTGAGAAAAGTCGGGAGGACCACAAGCCGCGGATTCTTGTGTGTGTGTGGTGTCAGTTGTGAATGATCGATTAGAAATTTTGAGAGATTGGAAAAATCGTATGTTATGATTTGCTTTTCTGCCTAATTTCTGATATTTTCATTGGACATCGGAGATGTGTGGATCACGCTCAATTATTGCTGCCCTACAGGTGCTTCCCTCTCTCTCTCTCTCTCTCTGTATATATATATATATATATATATGCATGGAAATTAACGATACTAGCAAACTATTCTATCATTTTCTGGATAAGACATTTGTAGACCAAGCCAGTAGGTTTGATTATGAAGCTTCTGTAACAAAGCAGGCGCATATGTCAATCGAATCAGGCTTCTAAGTTTGGTTTCTAGGCATGAAGGAGTTACATATTACTTAGGATTTGATACTTTTGTCAACAAAAGATGGAAGAAAAAGAAAAGTTGAGTGGTTTTGCGTCCAATCGACTATCAGCCTCGCATTTTAAATGTTGCTGATTCGTCAAATGAGGCCCGAGGAACATGTGAAGCAGAACGAATCTGAGTAGTCCAAGTTCTGGATATGGAATTATCAAAAATATCTATGCGTCAGTGTACGTAGTTTTCAAGTCTGTAGTGAAGATTTGATCACTTGATTTTCCTGAAGAAGAAGAAGAAGAAAAAAGCAAAACCAGAGAGATGGTCTGAGTCGTCTTCAACAGAGACCTCTCATTAACAATTATTTACTGTTCTCTATCGCCAATTTCCAGTACGTTATTTTCTTGGCGAATTATTTTGAGATTAATAGCATGGAAACAAAACCAAGTTTCTGGTGGTTAGGTGAAATTGCACTGATCAAGTAAGAAACATCAGAAGGGATTACGTCCATGTCATAGCCTTGAAAAGGACACGTCAAATTTGAGTGCACCCTTTGGTGGATCCGGCGTTTTTGGCCTGGACAGAAGTGTCCTCTAGCAGGTACCAAGGTTGTCAAAATCGAGATTTTGACACGAATTGGAAGGTGATTCAAAAAATCGGATCGTAAGATCAGATCGTAAAATCGTAAAATCGTACCCGAATTTGTCCGTACAAAAATCGTAAAATCACAGCTAAAATCGTGTGAGAAGAAAAATCATAAAATCGTATGTAAAATATTTCTGAATACAAAAAGCATAATTATGGACATAAAACTTAATTAGTTTAGGTTCATACATGATGTAAAATAACTTCAAAACACATTACAAAATAATTATGTCCCTAAAAGTTCATAAGTTAAAAACTAACAAATTTAAAACAAATCTTCAGCTGACGTACAAGTAATTGTATATTTTTTTATGATTGTTGTATTTGAAATTAATTAATGTTATTTATTATCTTAAATTAATAGAATTTTTTTAAAATTATTTTTTATGCTAACTATTATTATTATTATTATTATTATTATTATTATTATTATTATCATCATCATAACCCCTCCCCTGTATATATTATTATTATTATTATTAATAATTTATAACCCCCCTCCGTAGAAAAGAAACCTCCTTTTTATATTATTATTATTATTATAAGTTATAACTACTAAGTATAAAAGGCAACTAACCCTAAATCCTTCTCTTCTCTCACGCCGCCGCACCCTCATCTCCCATTTACAAGGCAAGATCATATCAGCAATATTTACCTCTCTTCAATTGTTTTTTTGTCTGTTTTCTACTATGCCTAATCGCCATGACAGCCACCGAAGAAGCTGAAACTGAGGCTCCAGTCGGGGAGCAACCAGCTACCACGGAGGAGCCTAAGGTGGAGGAGAATCCTGTTAAGGGAAAGAAGCCAAGGACTCCCAGAGAAAACAAGCCTAGACGATTTGGGGAGGAGATCGGGTGTGAACTGAGAAGAGAAGAAACGATTTGGGGGAAGAGAACGGGTTTAGGGCAAATGACTATGAAAAAGAAAGAGTGAAGACCGAAGAGTGAAGAGTGAACACCTGGGATCGTAAAATCGGACCGATCCGGTCCGATTTTACGAGTCAACCCGAGTTTGACCGAGTTTGACCGGTTTTGATTTTTCTTTCCGGTTCAACCAATTTTGCTGAGCCAACTCGCAAACTCGTACGAGTTTGCGAGTTGACTCGCGAGTTTGATTACCATGAGGGTACCCTACGCGACTAATAATTTTCTTCTCTATTATCCACCCAAATACTTACAGGTCCATGTGCAAATCGATCGATTAAATTATTTAGATCATTGTTTTCCATCCGAATGCTGCTGGTTTTCTTAGAAATCATGTCTTTATTATTTCTGGGATTGAATCCTAGTAGCTGGGAAGGCAAATCATCAGTAATGACATGATGACCCAACACAAGTTTTCACATGGCGCTTGTTCAAGATGGAAAACTTTAGCAAATGTCTAAGACACAGATATACATGCAGCTCATTAGAATTTGAGTAAGGCTTTCGTTTTAACATCTAATAGTCTTCTTTTTTTTAATGTTTGTGTTCGGGTTAGTTTACGTGTATCTCGACTAATCTCACGGATTCTAGAGTTAACGACCAATTAAAAACTTCAGTGACTCTGACTGATGTGGGACTCGAACTGGTGACCTCTAGAGAACAAACCCAGGACTTTAACAGTTGAACCGTGGATTAAAAAGTAAATTTAGATTTCAGATTATTCGAATCCACTGGATCTAATAGTATATGGTTAAGAGCTGAAGTGATTTGTAGGTACAGATCATAGTTTTGTAAACCGGAAAGGAGTCATGTAACAATAATGCTTTGCATAAAAAAATTATAAAATTGTTATAATTATCAAATTTGTTAAGCATTAAAACATTGTTATTATATATATATATATATATTATTACTTTTTATAAAAGGAAAAAGTTGCTCTTATAAATTAAGATATGAGTGTTACCAGAAACTAATATGCAGTTATTTGTCAGATGACAAGTACATTGAACTAACTTATAAGAAAATTCTATACGAAGAGATCAACTATGTCTATAAAAAAGCTAATTCAATAGTTGTGTAAGTGATTATTATACCCGAGGTTACTAATTCTTTTATATAAAAAATATTATATTTTGATCCTAATTACACATTGTCCTAACCAAGAGTAAAAAACAAAAATTGGGTATAAGATAAAGTATATGAAAATATTTGAGTAGTCAAGAGAGGATTCATCATCCCAAGTAAATTAGTGAAAATATTTCATCTATTCTCAAATAGTATTGATTGTGAAATCATTGTCCAAGGTGAAATAAGTTATGAAAAGAGTTTTAAAGTTTTACCCAAAAAAACAATGACTATAATATTTTAAAACTAAAACCATTCCACAAAGCAAACATATTTAATGTTACAATGTTTTAATCATAATATTATTAATGAAAAAAGATGATAAATACACTAAGAAACTGGTCACTAAAATATTAAGTCAAATCACTTATAACTTTTTTTAATATCTAGGGGATCATGACAAGTTGTTAGACATTATATTTGGTTTTTAAATATAAATCAATTAATTATTAAATTGATAATAAAATAAAGTATTTAATTTATTTAATCTTATTTTGTGCAGGGTTATGATTTATATTTGGGCCAGCTTTTTATGGAACCTGATAATAAATTAAATCAATATTTTATTTTATTGAGAACTAAGATGAATGCAAACACATCACTTTATGTGTATTTTAAAGGATTGATAAAATGATTCTAAGAACTCACCAATATTAAAATTGTCAAATCTGTCAAAACTAGAATTCTATATGAATTAGTCAACCATTTAGTAATAGTCTGTTCATCCTTGATGAACACCAATAATTTTTTTAGAAAACGATAGATTATTTCAATTATTAATGGAGGCGTAATAACTATAAACGATAGTTTTTCAAGAATCTTATATATAACTTTCTAAACTGTAAAATTGACAAGGAAATCCAAATATATATTATATATATACAAGTTACTTTAAGACCAAAATTATATTTATAAACAAACCCTTGAGAGTTTGGAAAAAACTCTTGGTAGTAGTGAGGTATTGTCACCAAGAGAGAATCTTGAAGAGGAGACATCTTTAAGTAGTGTAAAAAACTTGGTGTGGATTCATCAAGTGAAAACTATACCTTTTAACTTGTACTAGTAAAGAAATACAATATTCAAATATGATTTGATACTTAAGATGTGTATGTAAACATGTTGAACTTGAACTAGTAAAGGAACACATCTAAAAGAATGACCTAGTCATATGAATTTGACTAGCATAGAGTGCCCATTACTCTCAACATTGGAGTTGGAGTTTTGGTCCTATATTCTTTTCAGATTCTTGCATATAAAATGGAGCTGGGGATCACGAATTTTAGATGGCTGATAAAGGGAAAAAAAAACAGAATACAGATGAATGGATGATGACTTTTCCATGGAGAGGAACAATTCAAGGTCTTATCAACCAGCTGTTTGATAAGATGGAGATCTTTCAAACCAAAAAACTTGAATCATATCTTTCCAAGAAAATGATTTTTAGTCTAAATTGTGTTATAATGAAGGTGATGACAAGTATTGAAACTATAATCATCTTCTTTGATTCTTTCAGATTAACTTCAGAAGGAGTAAAGTGCTGATCATATGTATTGCCTATCACCTTTTCTAGCGCTCCTTTATGCTTGCCCTCGAAATTTATTTATCGACTTCTGTCCTTGAGTTTCTCTCTGTCACATTTTACCAATCCTTTTCACTTTGGAATTTATTTTGGCGATGAATGGCCAAAGTAAATAACGTATCAGATTCCCAGTCAATTGTTTTTCTTTCAACCATGCAACTCGACAAAATCTCGGCACCTTCTGTCGTGGATATAGAATTCCAGTCAGAAGAAGACAGTGTCTTGTAGTGTAGAGAATGTCATTTCATGGTCAGAAACTCAGTTTCAAGTTCTTGCATAAAGGAAATGTGCAGAGCTCATATGGTTGAAATTGAGGTTTAATGAAAAATATTTTTATATCTTCGGCTAGCTATTTTTAAGGTTCTCGAGTGCCTGATACCTGAGCTAAATCTCGGAAGTTCTTCAGAGAGGAGCTAGAAACATTCCAAGATGGAGGGCTAAAGTTAAATTCATAAGCTCAATTTATTTGAATTTCAATAACCCCACTGAAAACAAAGATAAACGTAAATGACCTAATACAAGTCTACATTAAAAGATACAAACATTGTAGCCGGCCAGAGTGCCTGGTACAAAATACAAGCAACCTTAAAAGACCAAAGTGCTTTCTCCATCTTCTCAATTGTTTATTGTCTTCAAATCATCAATATTTCGGTGCTCTGCTGTATCAATTGGCCCATCGATCTTATGAACGTCAACAGCCACGGGATCTTCTACAATATTGTTGCTGTTCGTCGTCGTCATTTTAATGACTGTTATGGTGTTTTCCACCGTCTATGGCATCTCTAATCTTTTGGTTAGCCTCCTTGGTTGCTTCCACTGCACCGTCCATTGTTTTCTTTAGCTGTGTCAGCCTCAAACTGTTTTGCAGCTACTCCTGTATATTCTTCAGGTCCAGGGCTTGCTGGTTGGCTTCAAACAATCCTTGCTTGTAGGGTGACATCATATCTGAATCCATAATTATATTCAATTTAACTTTTAATATTTTATAAATTATACAATTTATCCATTGAATTCTTTTAAGTCAAATATATTGAATATATTTGGTTGAACTAATATATTTTCATAGTTATTATAGATATTCAATTTTTTAAGTTTAATATTGTTAATTTTCTTGGATTTATATTTAAAGATAGACTTACAACATGAACAGTAAGTACAATAATATTTTCAATATTATATCTAATTTTTATATTTCCACCGCCAGTAATTCTAGTTTTCTTTCTGTTTTCTCTTCATTCCAACAAAGAAACAAGTTTTTTTTTTCTTTTTAACATTAAAGAAATCTAATAGGAGGCTTTTCAAGCCAAAATATTTTTTTAATAAAATAAATTAATCCCTAAACTATCAAATATAAATAAAGAAAAATAAAATAAAATATACATGTTAAGCTTGATTGGTTTTAAAACTCTCAACCATTCAAAAATTCATGCTCATTTGGGAGTGTGGTTGAGCTTCTTTTTGAAAGTATTTTTTTTATTAAGAAATGCATCAAAATTGTGTTTTTATATTTAATTAACATGAAAATGATCTAAAAATATCAAAAAAAATTAAATATATAAAAAATTCAATTTGTTTTAAATACATTTTTGAAACGAAATGTATAATTTTTGATCTTGGATTCATTTTTAAATACAGTTTTCTGATCTTGGATTTTCTTATCAATTATAATTTGTTACTATATATAATTTTTGACAAATCAAATCAGGTTAAATAGTTCCAATATTATAGATACTAGATAGATTAAATTTTTTAAATACCCCTACTTGCCTTTGCCTGGTTGGATCATTTGTTGCACCATAAAAAGTTCCCGGTGTCTTATGATCTGGGCGTCCTTCTCTTCTCGTCTCTGCTGCTACATTCCTAGCCTGCACAAAAAATTAGCACAGAAAGAGGTAAAATAAAGTGTTGTTGATCTAGCTTTTTTTATGAACCGACCACCAGTCCCCCGTCAGTAAGATATATATAATTCAAAACTAGCTAGACAAAGCAGGGAATTTCAGAACCATGCATGATTTTCAGTTTGAAGACAAAATATATGCTTACTGCATAAATATTCTGGCATACACAGAGAGATATCAATGTAGTAAAAAAAAAGATTCTAATTGAGTGGAATTATGGTAGAGAGATACTTGAGCACGTTCAGAAACAGTGGAGAAGGAAGCCCTGATGAAGAATCTGTTGGCAGAATCAACATGATGAAGGCGATCCTTAGATGGAGCTTTAGAGATGCTAACGGTGACTAATTTTGCCAAAAACAATGCTGCCATAATTTCCTTGTCTCTAAATCTTCTGCTGCGTTATGTTAATTTCTTTGAATATAAACATGGCCTGATAGTTACAGTATTTTTTTTATATAACGTGAATGTCCGGGTCATCTTGCATGTATCTCAACTAATCTTATTGATCCTGAAATAAACGATCAGCTAAACATCCTCCAATAACTCTGAGGGTTAGGAGATTCAAACTGGTGATTTTCAGGGAATAAGCTTAAGGTCTGACCAGTTGAGCTGCATCACTCAAGGTTATGATAGTTACAGTATACTAATAAGAAACCAGAGATGCAATATTGTGGGACAATGTAATGTTGAACATGTTTTGAGAGAATATGACACGTTCTTGAATAAAAGAATGATCCATGTTGGTGTTTTTAGGTGCTCAATGTTTTTTTTTTAAATCATGGATTTTGAAGCCATCATATGTAAATTGTTGAAATTCAATACCAATTAGGATTTAAGTTAATAGAAATTAGAGTTTGTAAGAGTTTCAATACTGTTAAAACTCCACAATATTAAGATAAACTTTTAGTTAAAGGAGGAGACTCGGTTAATAGGAATCTTTGATGAAAAGATTAGGATTTCCTTTAAATAAGTTAATTCTTTGATTGTCTAGAACTTGAGACCCAAAAATAGACTTGTAACTAAAAGCATAATACATAAGTATAGAGAGATATAAAGAAAAACCTAAAATTATACAATACACTAAAAGAGCTCAAAGTCGTTATTGTAGCTTGTGTGTATTTTTACTGTGGATTACAATAGTATTGCTCAATTTTTGGGTGAGTTCAAGTCATTCGGTTCACAAGTTTACTGGGTTTTTTTTTCTTTTTGCACTATAAACTAATGGTTTTGTCCCTCAAAAAAGACAAAAAATGGCTACTGGGCTGATGGGTTCCGCAGTAACTGCACAATTTTGGTTTGGTTCGGTCTAGTCCAGGTTGCCGCTTTTTTTTATATATTTCTTTGCACAGTGAATTAACCATTTTGTCCCTCGAAAAAGAAAAAACTCAGTTCTGGCCAGGAGAAGTGCCACAGGCATTTCACATTTTTTTTAAATAGCTAAATATGAATATGCCCCCCAATAAGACAAAATTGTTGAGTTGGCTGCAAGGGTGTCTCGGTAATTGACCATTTTTTATTATTTTATCCGGTTTCTGTGGGCGAATGTGGCACACGTGGGTGACTGTAATCTGCCTCACGCCCTCTTCGAGCAGCGCGTGCGGCGGCTTAAGGTGTCAGAAAATGTCCATCCGGCGTCTGACCCGATGCGCCGCCGTGTCACATGGTGGCCAGTTTAGAGATGGAGGTCGGTTGAAGGTTATTTCTCTGTTTTCTCTCTCCTGCATGCTAAAGTACAAGGCAGCCCCCTGTTTATGTTTATGATTATTTGAAAATTTATATTATTTTTTCCCGTTGTTTTTCGTTTGCTCTTTTGTTAAAGTTTTTAGGTTCATTTTATTCTTTGAATTAATTTTTTTAATTTCATTATTAACGCAAATAATAATATTATTATTATCATAATAATAATAATAATTGTAGTTTTTTTCTTGCCTCCTCTTTTGTTATTGTTTTTGAGTTTTTTTTCCTCGGGGTTGTTTAATAAATTTTATTGATGTAGCAGTGATAGTAATAATATATTTAGATATTAATGCTTCGATGTTGTTGTTGTTATAATAGAGTGTGTTGATGTTTTTATTATATTAAACTTTGCATGTATAGATGTTATATTTTATTTTTGAACTACCAAAATTTTTATTTTTTTGTTTAATATTTTGTTAAAGTTTTAGGATATTTTTAGTCATTCATATATTTTTGTTTTTTTCAATAATAATAATAATAATAATAATAATAATTTTAGTTGTTTTCCTTGCTTACTCTTTTGTTAATGTTTTTGAGTTTTTTTTCTCTTGGGATAATTTGATAATTTTTATTGTTTTGACAGTAATAGCAATGATAATTTTAGATGTTAAAGCTTCGATGTTGCTATTGTTATAATAGGGTGTGTTGATTTGTTTTATTATATTAAACTTTGCATATATAGATATTACATTTTAATTTTAAACCAGCAAATCCTATTAATTTCTTTAATCCCAATAACTATAAAAATTATTTGCACAGCCCGCAACGTAGTGCGGTCAATTTTTTTAATTTTCAAGTGAAATGATTTTTTTTTAGCTAATAATTTTTATTTTTGTTTTATCATTTATTTTATTTTATTATTTGCTCTTTTGTTAATGCTTTTAGGCTTTTTTTGGTCTTTGATTTAATTTTTTTTCATTATTAATGCAATAATAATATTAGTAATAATAATAATTTTAGTTTTTGTTCTTACTTTTTTTTTTGTTAATTTTTTTGTGTTTTTTCCTCGGGGTAGTTTAATGATTTTTATTGTTTTGACAGTAATAGTGATAATAATTTTAGATATTAAGAATTTGATATTACTGTTGTTATAATAGGATATGTTGATCTGTTTTATTGTATTAAACTTTACATATATAAATATTATTTTAATCTCAACAGTTATAAAAATCATTTGTTCTGTCACAACGTAGTGCGGGTAATTAACTAGTTTAACATAAATAAATTAAAAATCAACTTCTAAAAATAATTTGATTCAACATAAATAAGCCTACCAAATTCGGGTTAAAAGACTAATATAACTTATTAGAAAATAAATTAAAATAAATTATAAATTTTAATAATCTTTAAACTGAAAGATAAAACTGTAAGAAAATAAAAAATACCTTGAGAATCTAATTATAAAAGAACTTGGATTTTAATTGGTCATTAATTAAAATAAAAAAATATTTATCTTTGTTCGATGAAGGACTATTAGAGTTCTGAGAGGTTAGCTATCTATGCATCTTTCAAGTTTCAACAACTCCCAGTAACCCTCACGATAACTCTTGAATTTTGGTTTATTTTCAAACCAGGTTAGCCAATAAGAAGCTGTATAAAGTGTTTCAAATAAATTGTTTGTCTCCTAATAAACAATAGCGGGGATAGCTCAGTTGGGAGAGCGTCAGACTGAAGATCTGAAGGTCGCGTGTTCGATCCACGCTCACCGCAATTTATTCCCTTTTTAGTTTCTTCTTTATTTTTCAAATTGTTTTTTGAACATTAAATAATAATAAAACAATAATCTTACTTCCTATTTTGTCTCCAATCGAATCAAATCTACTTTAATGATAACATGATAAATAAAATCAACAAATCACCCTCCTCAACATAAAATAGTAGCTGGTGAGGAAATGAAAAAAATAAATTTGGAAAATAATCACAAAATTCAAATTTGATGTTGTAATAACTTAAGTTAACAACTCGACTTTATTTACAAAAAACTTGTAACAAAATAATGAAAAACAAAAAAGTGGCTAAAGAGTTCTTCTCTTTATTTCATTTTTTTTGTTAGTCTAGCAATCCTTATTAATAATTAAAAAAAACTTATATACTTATGATTATTTGAAAATCATAGTATCCATAGTTCTTAATTATTCCCAAGAATGCATGACATATTATTACTACTCCCATCCCCTATCACTTTAGCTAGTTTAAAAGTCATATACTAATTATCACCATAAATGCATTTATCATATCACATAATTTCTCCCACCTAAAAGTATATTTTGGCCCCTCATGACTTAACATTATTATTATTTTACCTTAAAATTATATCATAAAGAATATTTTAATATTCTCTCTTAACAAATATTAATAATAATATCATAATATTTTCCCCTCGAAACATATATACTATCATAATATCTTTTTTCTAGAAGAACATATATATATATATATATATATATATATATATATATAACATGACAGGAACAACTTAAATAAGTTTAAAGATAAAAGCCCTTGTAATGTGTGCTCTTAAAAAGACATGGTATACACTACACACATTTCTTATAATCCCAAACAATGTCAATCAACTCACATCTAATACAATTCTTTCTCGTTATTGCAGCAAAGACTCAAGCATGTAATAACCAAATTACTCAAATATTTCCCAAGTAATTCTTTAATCATATGCAACCTATTTGATTTAGGCATAATTCTCGCTCATTCCACACTTTTCCACAATCAATCATAATAAAACAACAAGTTTAAATCATATTTTTTTGACTTCCATTCGATCAATAAATATAGTCATCCTAAGTACACGTTTAATGAATCATATCAAAACTTTAAAAAATCAATCTTAAACAATTCTATCATCATTAAACACATCAAATCTCATACAATTTTATCAAATTTCAAGAGCCTCCAATATTCTACACATGGTCAACCATTGCTGAGATTAATTTTTCAAAATTTATTTCAATTGTAAGATTTTCCATAACAAAACAACTACATCATTTATCAAAAAAAAAAAATCTACCAACTTACACAAACCCTAGAATTTCGGAAATTAAGGATTTTCTTTTTCTCCGACAAAAACATAAAGCAGTGAAATCAATTGAAGGTAAGTTCCTTACTTCAGATAATTTAATGAGTTCTTGCTTAAATCCCCAAGAATCTCCTCCTCCTCTTCCAAATTTTACATTTCATCTCTCTTTATCATAAACTTCTAATCTCTCTATTTCTTTAAAGCTTGTAATTAGGTTCATTCTCCTAGTATGATACTCGAAATCACTCTCCCAAACTAAAATTTTAAGAAAAACATAAGAAAAATAAAGAAAATAGAGAAGGATATATAGAAGGATTTTAAGTTTTCTTCTCTCCCATGATCAATGGCCTTCCAATGATAAATGAGTGAGAATTTTACTTTAATTACAACAATACCACTACTAATTGCTTCATGCATTAGTTTTTATAAATTAGTTGGCTATCAGTACTTTTTGTGTACTGAGTTATTATTTTATTTTGTTTGGTATTTTAAGCTAATTTACCAAGAACTTTCACCCCTAATCATAATATTTTTTTCTTTTCATTTTTTGTTGTTGAAGATTATATTATTTATAATTGGGTAAAAATTTTAAGTCAAGGGTTTACATTACGAGTTGGGAGATTAACTAAGGTTTAGGAGATTCATCTAGGTTTATTTTTTTTAATCACATTTTTTTTAATTTTAGTCTTCAATATTTATTTAATTGGAGATTGAGCTCTTCTCCATTAGATGCTTTTGATTCGAAGACATGAAAGGATTTTTTTTATTTTTCAACTTGGTTTTTGGTTTGAGTAATTTGGTTTTTTGATTAAAAAAAATACATATTATTTAAAAAAAGTGGTTGATGCGTGCAATGCACATACTATTATATAAGAGGCACCAATGTAATTCAAGCAATATATGCGGTATTATTTGGTGGCCAAATAGTGGCTTCTAGGGTAGTGCTTAAATAGTCTTTGCGGCTCTTTTATTCCTAGACAACATATGTGTCAAACGAACCTTTGGTTTGATATTAATGACCTTTTTTTCTTTCCTGTTGATTTTATAGTTTGCCTTTAATTTTTCAAAGCAACCCTTCAATTTATTTTTCTTTAAGATTTGGTTCATATTAATTTGATTACTATTTATATTATTTGAAATAATTTATAAAATTGGATTTATTTTAAATTTTCATCCTCTCTTTTTTATTTGTTAGATTTGGTCATGATTTTTATTTGAGATTAATTTCAATATTGAAGTTATTTTTATGATTTCATCATCTTTTGATTATTTTTTTCCCATTAGATTTTATCCTCAGTCTTTTGATTAATATTTATTTTACTTTGATACGGGTTATTACACCCTTCAATATCGAGTTATTTGATAATCAAACTTCATAATTTAATTTAATTTATTTAATGGAGTTATCATTATGTTAGTATCAAGTTGCATACTTGACTTGATTAGTGAGGTTTTTCTTTCATTTTTTGTTGTCAATTGTTTTTAGTTCATTTCTTGTCATTGTATATTCTTAATTGTTTTTATTAAATTTGTTAGAGCTTATTAAACTCAATCAAATCAAAAACTAGAGTTTCATGTTTTTTCAAAAAATCTTATATCATCACTACAACTAGTAAAAGCCGCTTACACTAGCTGATAATAATTGGAAGACAGAAAAAGGAAAGACTCGGATGGTTCGTATCAGAGAAGGTTGTGGACAGGAGAGCAAAACTGTAGTCGAACCATGCATGTTGCTGTAATACAAAGGTTTGTTTGCTGGATAACGTTAGGCCCATCTGTCGAGAATTTAAGGTTTGAGGTCCATTACAGCAGAAGATCTAGACCCTTTTTGGCAAAATCAAGGTTAAGGGTTGTGGTTGTTTTCTTTGAGATTTGAGAATGATGACCCATGATCAGTTGTCTCATCAACCACGACTTTTTTCACGCAAAGAGTCGCGCAGCAGACACCGAAATTCATTTTTCTATTCAATTGAAATGGATTTTATGTTCTTGGCAGGACTAGCAAGATTAAAAAATTTAAAAATAAAAATAAGTTCTTGGCAGGACAAATACGAAATAGTAAAATAATGCATGTAAACGACAGGAAAGAAGGTAAACTTGTAATGTCATGTCAACTTGCCATATTTTTATGTGGCATCCTCCATCTTTTTCAATCATGCACTGTCAAATTATATATATATATATATATATGAACAGAAAAAGAGGAGTATTTTTTTCTTCCTTCTGTGCAAGATGACAAAAAGAAATGAAGATGCTGGGAAGGTTCGATTGCAATTTGCATGGGAGGGATTTGCGGAGCTTCGAAGCTCGAGGAATAAGGTGACAGAAAAGGATGTATACCAAACAACACAACTCAATTATCAATCTCAATTCTCAATTTAATGAGCGGATACATTTTAAAAGTATTTTTTTAATTTTTTTTTAAAAAAAATTAAATTTAAATTAAAAAAATAATATTGTTAAATTATTTTAATGCACTAACATCAAAAATAACTTTTCAAAATATAAAAAATATAATTTAAATATATTATTAATAAAAACACTCTCAATGCTGCTGCTGCAGCTTTGAAAGGATCTTTCCACAGGAAATATACAAAGAATCAATAATGTTCTTTCAGCACTTGTATGATTTCTTGGGATTTCAAGCGGGTCACTAATCGGTACTACTACCTAATAACTTTTAGTCTGTCTGATCTCTTTTTCTCCCTCTTTTCATAGAGGTATGTGTCTTGACCTATCAAATGACACAAGGAATCTCTTTTTTCTATTTTTTTTCCCTCGCAGAAACCACTTTCCGGCGTCCAAAATCTAATTTTTGCCGGTTTAAGAAAGCAAAATTTCAGGGATAACTAGATTTGGAGATTTATGACATCACCAATAGATGATGGCTTCCAGGTTGGGGGGTTTCTTCGGCAATCTATGTTAAAAAAGTCAATAAAAGGTAGGTAACCTTGTCAAGTTACTGTCTCTCAATCTCTCTCGATATCCACTTGACACCCAAGCAAGAAAAACACATAAAAAGCATCTTGATGATTGCATTTTTTTAAAATAAAATAATAAATTGAGGCTCCACATCAATCAAGTGATGCTTTATAGGAAGGGACAAACAATCCAATCCTTTCTTCCACTAAAGAAATTGCTACGAAGTGCAAATTATTAATATTCAAGTCATGCTTTATGAGAAGGGACACATAATTCAATCCTTTCTGTCACACAGAAAAAATGCTACAAAGAGCGACGTGCCTCTCAATTTTTTTTTATCAAGAAACTATCTTATTTAAAAACTTAAATAGTTAGATGAGATCCCAAAATATAATTTATATTATTCTCTAATGCACCCTTTCAATTAAAAACCTTTAGGGCTTAAAACTTGCACATAGATCCACACTACTTTGTGCTTAATTTTTTATCAAATAGAATAAGAGTGATGAGATTCAAATTAGTAACCGTTGGGTCAACAAGGCTCTGATACCATGTCAAAGAAATCATCTCACCTAAAAATTTAAGTTGTTAGGTGAGACTCCAAAATATGATTTATATATTTTTTTTCTATTTAATTTGCAAATTATTTTTTATTTAAAAATATATTTCAATAATTTATTTTCTTAAAAAAAATCAAGGCATTTTGTAGTATGCTCATTCCTATCTGAATAATTGCCAAACGAGCCTGTGTATTCTGTTTACAGAGTAAGGAGTGTTTCTATGGGGGAAAAAAGAAAAAAACTTACTTTGTTAAGACCATTATAGAAACTTGGAATAGTGTTTACAAGTATACCCGCTTCCCATGTCCGCCCCAACTGAAACTAAGATCCCCGTAACAAAATACAGTATTATAGCTCATTGTCGAGCACCTTGGAATCCAATACAAGCCACGAAACAACTTCTTCGATAAGGGGTCTCCGCCGTGGATCCTGGTCCAAGCACCTACATGCAATTTCAAGCATTTCAAACAGCTGTTTCTGATGATCTTTGTCCCAAATTGCCGAGTCGATGATCTCTGCCTCCCTTTTCTCGGACTTCATCTGAAACGCCCAAGAAACCAAATCCCTGCAGTTTTTTCCTTTGCAAACTTCCACGGGCCTTCTACCAGTGAGAAGCTCAAGAAGAACAACACCAAAACTGTAAACATCACCCCTGCATGTTGCCATCAATGTTTGACTATATTCAGGAGGTATATAACCTAATGTGCCAACCAAATCTGTCGTTACATGAGTATCGTAAGGACGAAGTAGCCTTGAAAGACCAAAATCAGCCAAATGAGCTTCAAAATTTTCATCTAGAAGTATGTTGCTTGATTTCACATCTCGGTGAACTATATGTGGCTCGCAAACTTTGTGCAGATATGCTAACCCACAAGCTGCTCCTTGAGCTATCTTGAGTCTCACCTCCCATTTAAGTTCTGAGGTCCCATCAACAGATTCATGCAGCCAATAATCCAAGCTTCCGTTTTCCATGTATGAGTAAATCAATAACCTGTAATTACCATGCCTGCAATAACCTTGAAGAGGAACAAGGTTTTTGTGTTGAGCCCTCGACAGAGCTTCCACTTCAGCCTGAAATTCACGTTCCATTTGGCCACAATCTCCAGAAAGCCTCTTGATTGCAGCTTTTCTATCATTGGGAAGGTTGGCTTTGTAAACTAGGCCGAATCCACCACAACCAATGATGTTTTCTTGGTTGAAGTTATTTGTTGATTTCAACAAATCTGCAACTGTGAGGTCTTTGCAATCTGAATTCTGAAAAAGCACCAGCTTGGAAGACCTGAGAGCTTCAGATAATCTGTGTGGAAGGCTGCCTTCCTCCTCCAAATCATCACTGGGACCCCCCAAGTTCCTCCTTGACATCTTATGCAAAACAATAGCAATGACCAGCGCAAACCCAACTCCTATAGTGATTATAATGCTGAGAATATTGATTCGACGAAACCTACTCTCTGAACCAGATGGAATACCCGGCTTCCGCGTACCATTAATGGCATTACAAGGAGAAATTATTACCCCACAGAGTCCTGGATTACCCTCAAAGCTTGAGCTAGGAAAACTATAGAACTGCCCTCCAGTGGGAATTTGTCCCCTCAAGTGATTATTAGCCACACTAAACTTTGACAAGAATGTCAACTTCTCGAGTGATGAAGGGATTGACCCATACAAATTGTTGGATGAAAAATCTAAAATTTCCAAGTTTTCCATTTGCGAAAAAGAGTTGGGTATAGTGCCAGTTATGTTGTTCCTGCTCAAATCTAAGACATGGAGGTCTTTCAACCTTCCAACTTCAGGTGGAATTGTCCCATTTATTCTATTGTTGCTCAACAATATTGAAGGCGGGAAGCTTGACGCCTGCTTGTATGGCAAACCACTAGCACTCTGGTTTCGCTTTACATATAAAGGAATGCCAGCAGAAGCAGTAAGATGGGGCGAACTGCTGTTTGCAGAGATGAGGCTCTTTAGGTCAGTCAAACTTGTTGGGATCTCTCCAGTGAGGGAGTTATTTGAGAAGTCCAGGTAAAACAAACTCTCCATCTGGCCAATCCATGAAGGAATACTTCCACCCAAATGATTCCATGACAAATCAAGAACTTCTAACTTCCTGCATCCCAACAGCCAAACGGGGATATGGCCTTTGAGAGCACAATTTCCAAATGCCAAGACCATTAAATTCTGAAAACCACTTACATTTCTGGGAATTTCCTCACCAACGAAGTTCTTTGTGAGGATAAGAGTAGAGAGATTTTGGCAATGCTGTAGCACGTCTAGCGCCCCAGATAAGTCCACAAAACTATTGTTCGACAGTGAGAGAAACAAAAGGGAGGAGAGCTTAGCAAAACTCTCGGGGATTTTGCCCGTTAATTCATTCTTAGCCAGGCTCAAAGTTTCCAATCCACGGCAATCAGATAAAGAATTTGGAAGCGGCCCAGAAAAATGATTAGCGGCAAGATCAAGTGTACAAAGACTAGGCATTCCCGTGAAATTAAGATCAACTGGACCAGTTAAAGAATTGTTTCTAAGGTCAAGAATGTGAAGTTTTGAGCAGAATGACAGTGTTGAAGGCAATGGTCCAGACAACATATTTGAATGCGCATCAAAATGCTCTAGATGTGTAAGGTTGCCAAATGCATCTGGCATATGGCCTGAAAACTGGTTTCCATAAATAACCAGGGTTTTAAGGCTGGAGAGCTTACTCAATTCCTTGCTTAGCCGGCCAGAGAAATTGTTGTTGGAGATTGAGAAGTGCTGCAAAGCTAACGTTGAGTATATAAAGTCTGGGAGAGAGCCTGAGAGTGAGTTGGAGCCCAAATGGAATTGCTGGAGGGATTTGCTGCAATTGTACAAGCCTGCTAGATTGCCTACAAGATGGTTCATCGATAAATCAAGAATCTGAATCCCTTTAGAGGAGCTGCAAATTTGAGAAGTGACTGGACCAGAGAATGAATTGTTGCTTATGTTGAATACTACAAGATTTGGATACCCTCCAAGCTCAAACAAGTCTTCCTTGAACAGATTGCTAGAGATATTCAGTGACTGAATGGAGATCAAACCAGAAAGCACCCCTGAAACTGGCCCTGTTAGCAAGTTGTGGCTCAAATCAAGAACCTCCATCCACTTCAGGCTTGAGAGCTCCGAAGGCAATCCACCTTGAAGATGATTGCAAGAGAGATCAAGTGATTTCAGCTGGTCTAAATAGCCCAAAGAGCGTGGAATTAACCCTTGAAGACCCTTTTTAGAAAGAATCAGCATGGTCACTCTCCTGTGAATTGAGCCATTGATATTGCTCCCACATACAACCCCATCCCATTGACAGCAGTCAGACTTGTTGGACCATGATGTTATGATGGACCCATTTGTGAGGTTTCCTGCAAATTCCTTCAGGGCCAGCGAATCATTTGGATCACAAGATTGAGCTAGAGTTTTGAGACCCCAAGATGAACAAAGAAAGCAAGCAAGAAACGCACATCTGAGGAAAGTCATTGGAGCAGACTCCACCACCACCATTACTGAAATCAAATATTAGCCCCAGCTCAAATCAAGGCAAAGACTCCCACGTTGAAGCTGATAATTTTCTTGCATAAACTGCTTTCAAAGCCCAGATAAAGGAACTTGCATATCCCAAAAGGCCTCCAGAAAGAAAGCAGATTGCAATTTCCAAATTGCAAATGAAGCAACAAGAAGTAAAATCAAGAGATATACCCACTCCCCACTTGAAATCAAATCCCAGTGAAGAAGCTTTGGAGCCGATCGAAGACAGCGAGAGTAGCAGCTGATCTTCTACCTGATCTGTCGACCATATTGATTGATGTATTAGAGAGACCAAGTTCCTACGAGGGAAGAAAAGATTCACCAGCTCTATCGATTACCTTTTTGAAAGACATCGCATGGAATAGCTTACACGGGAACGGGGAAAGGTAGAAACTCAGATTCAAAATACAAGTTCCTGAGCTAGAAGGAATGGGGTCAGGGGTGGAGACTGACTGCCAAGGAGAGTAGTAGCTCGACAAGAGGGAGAGGAGTGAAGCTGCCTGACCGAATAAGTGAAAGACCGAACCGCAACTAGACCTGATAAAACAGCAGCTTTCAGGCACCCGGAGGTCTTAGATAGAAGATGAGCCGACAGTAGGACTCTCTGAAAGCTTCAAGTGTAGCATCGTAGATTACTAGCTGCTCAGAAAGACTATCCGGTAGAGATCCTGGTTGATCAAGTGTTGCCCATTAGAGAAAAAAAAAAGAAAAGGATCACCCCATATGAAAAAACTTCCAATGCAATACACCTTAGAAACACAAAACAAAGATCAAGTTACAGCTTGGAAGTGACGCAATAATACACACCATTAAACAAGAAAAAAAAAACTATATATAGATAGTGAAGCCAGTCAAACAAACTGAGATCTCTTGACCCCACTTGAAACCCAAACCCTTGACAAAAATAAAATAAAATAAAATCAACTAATCCCCAAAACCCTGTACTGCTGAACAGCCAATACCCCATGGGGGGGCTGAGAGAGCAAGAAAGTCATCCAAATGAAGCAACTTCAAACACACATCCCAATGCACCTATAAATCAACACAAAACAACATTTGGCAAATTAAGCAACGATTAACAGTTAAATCAGATCCCAACATCAAAGCTTTGAAGAAGTTTTAGAAAGAAAGAAAGAAACTTTACCAGTCCACACCTAATATAAGAAACCACCCCAATGGTATGAGCAACGCATTAAAACATCACTTGCACGTAAAGTAAAAGCACACCGGTAACCCAGCAGCCCCCAGTGGTCAACTTTTCCACCAATGCCTTTCATACTCATTTCAAAATTTGACACCTGCCCCTCTCTGACCACTGCTTTTATACGAATACAAGTTATATTTTTTATTTTTCAAAATTTATTTTTTATATGATAATATATAACAAAAAAAACATCATTTTTGCAGAAACATATCTCAGCGGTGTAAGTCAAACGAGGAGAAAGCAACAAGTGACAGAATCTAGAGAAAGAAAAAGATATCGAAAGCACCAAAAAAAAAAAAAAAAAAAAACGAATCTATTGTTTTCTGGACAAATAAAAAAAAATACGCCCACACTTACAGCTGTGAGAAATAATAGTGTGTGTATGTGACTTGGGATGAAGACATGAGAGCTGACCTTTGAAGCATTAATGATTTTATTTTATCATTTTGCTTTTGTTTTGTTTCACCTGCCAGCTAACATCTCTCTTTGTTTATCATCCTCAATGTCGTCAATTACATGCTATTTCATACAGAAGAGCGTTGCATTTTGTTTTACTTTTAAAATTAAAATAAGCTTTATTTCATTTAATTTAAAAAAAAAAAATTCTGGTGGGGATATTGTAGTTCTATTTTGATAGTTATGTTCACACTAAATAATTTAAAAAAATTATAATGTATTTTCTAGTCTTACAATTTTTTTCAAATTTTATCATTTAGTAATAATTTTTTTTCCATCTCATAACCTAGATAATAGATTTAGAAGGTTAACTCGGACTAAACCAGACCGATCTAACATGTTGTCAAATCAATATGTTCTTTTAAAAAACATGTTAGTTTGAATTTATTTATTTTATATCAAACTATAATTTGATCAATTGTTCAAGTTGTTTTTGAACATATCGAGTTGTTCTGATCATATTTGTTCAACTTTTATTTTTTTTATTTATGTTTAAAGTTTAAATTATATAATTTCTAGTTTATCTTTGAATTTTATATATATATATATATATAACAGCTCTGAATTGTCACGCAAAAACATTTTAAAATCAAAGCATAATGTTCCTATTAGAAAAATAAAACAAATCATACCCAACATTTGTCTCTTGCTGAGAAAAATAAATGAGAGAAATTTGGTAGAGCTTTGATTTGACGAGGTTGGCTGCTTGAATGACAATGCACATGCTGCTGGCCACAGGAGGAACGAGGAAGTCAAGATCCACGTTTGAAATATGGGCACCATGTCTCCATAGTGGAAAATCTCTTCAATTCTACTTGGGAAAATATTACCAATTTTGCCCCCACCGGAGAGGACTTATGCACATTAATAAATATTAACTTCAATTATCATGTGGTTATATTTTTATTATTATTATTCTATTTATTATAGATATATAGATATATAATAAAGTTAAGGTCAATATCCATTAAATTCAGATTAAATTATTAATTATACTTTTTGTATTAATTTTCTTAAAGTTTTCTGTTTGCATACTTATTAAAAATCAAATTAGCGCTTGCATGTGTTCCTCTAATTTTGATTTTGTGTGTAAAATGGTATTTTGTTTAATTTATTACTATTATGTTGTACGTCAGTTAAAGTAAATAATACATTTGTATTTACATTGCATGTATGGAAGTATAATTGAAATTGTTTTTTAAAGTGTTTTTTTGTTTAAAAATGCATCAAAATAATTATTTTTATTTTTTAAAATTATTTAATATTAGCACATTAAAATGATCTAAAAATATCAAAAAACTTAATTTAAAATAAAAAATAAAAATAATTTAATTTTTATTTTTTTGAAAATCGCTTTAAAACGTAATGTAAACACCCCGAAAGTCTGTCTAATCATGTCTCGTGTTTAAGAAAATAAAAGAGAAGTGAGAAGATAATATATCAAAATAATATGATTTTAATATTATATTTATTTCCTTCAATTCTATAAATATAGCATGAATGTCATCTAATTTTCCGGAGGTCACGGACTGCTGCTCTGCTGCCATGATTCAATTGTCAACATGTTGCTTTGCAACTGGCTAGTTGGGTCAACTACGCAGCCTGCTTTGCACGTGAATTCACCAAACTAACTTGTCCACTTCTTGAAAAAAAGTCTGCTTTTCCACCATGTTATATTTACCAATATTTGAAAAACAAAATACAAGAATGGATAAATATCCCCGTTTGCTCAAAACAAAGATAGTTATTATGACATTTGATTTTATTTAAAATGATATTATTTTAATTTTATTATATTTTAAAATTGATCCGGTCTAAGCTAGATTAAAGGTTAAGTTCAATTACAACAGTTGAATGTTTTTTTTTTAAAACAAATCCCATAATATAGTCTTGAGACTCATGGATATAAGTGATTTTGGGATAAAGTTGACCCAAAAATAATATTTATTTTTTAAAAAAAATCTCACATAAAAAATGTTATTAGATTTGAATTAGAGAGTTGAAATGATCAAAGTTTTGTTCACATTCTTATAAAGCATTTCATCGGTTTATCATTTACCACATATATTGGTTTTCACTACCTAGTTCACTTGTGATATGACTTGATTTAATCAAATTCAATCGTCTTAGTATATTTATCTTACTTCTTTAAAAATTAATTGTATCATTTAAATAATTTTTTTTAATATAAGAAATTGTCAAAGACACAACCTATCATGAGAATGAGATAACCACTAAAATAACAAAAGAAATAAAATAAAATAATATTAAACAATTCTCAACCAATTTAATGATGAAGTATGAAATTGAAATGAAAATTTTATTAAAAAAAAAAAAACAATGGACCGAGGACAGATTGCCAAACTCTCAACTTAGATCATAAGACCAAGATAACTTTTAAAAGAAAATTAAAAAAAAAATACAAAGCTAAATTTCCAAATCAGTCTAAGGTTGTGGGGTAAATTTTGAAAAAAAAAATCAATTTTATAAAGAAAAAAAAGATTGATTCAACCCGCGATAAAACATCAAACCTACAGCCCAAATTATGAGACAGGGATAATCCCATAGGAAAAAAATCTCTAAGAAACTTGTTAAAATTGTTAAAAAAAATCAATTTTATAAAAAAGCCTAAACCAAATATCAAATGGAACTCGATCTAACATTCCAAATCTATGATCTAGGTCAAAAGGATAGGATTACTTGATAGAAGCAAACCATAAAAAACACATGAAGTTTCATTCTTAATCAACCTAATATTGATGGATGAAATTGTAAAAAATATCAATTAAAAAAAGAGATTAAAAACAAAATAAATAGCCATAAAAAATAAAAGAACCAAATTTGACATAAAAATAAAAGGTGAGACACAATTCTATCGTGGAGAGAATTTACATATATAATGAGGAAAAGAAAGAGGAGAAGAAAAAAAGATATACACGTGCCTCCAACATCTACACGCATCGCTTCACTAACAAATCCTCATTGAGATGTTTTCAAATTCACCAAGGAAGGAAACATTCTAATATTTTTTATTTTTTTTTTGGATCATTCCTTACGAGGGAAACTCCATCCCTCGGAAAGCGCATTTTGTGGGTCCAGGTGAGCGGTTAAAACCCCCGGCTGTCCCAGGCTCTTACGAGGAGGAGTGTGCAAGGCAGAGGCTCGAACCTGGGTGAAACATTCTGCACCCAGGCACTTACCGCTGCACCCCACCCTCGGGGACAACATTCTAATATTGATGGAAGTTGGAAAAGAGATAACTTATTTCGCTAACTACAATATACCCTGTATCTTGATTAAGTAATATGTTTTTTCAGTCGATTTAAAAAGTTTAAATAATATCTTGAGTAATTAATAAATTCTCATGATCCCATAAGTATCAATTCATAAGGTGTTGACATCTCTGCTATGGATTTTAAAAATTATATGGTGAATTTATATGTACATATTAATAAACTCTTATAAATTATTAAATTTATTTAAATAATCAGTTTAATGAATTGTTGTAAAATTTAGTGATATGCGCAACAAGTTTATAGTATGTTTGAGAAATTTATTAAAATAATTAAGCTCTTACATATCATTAAATTTGCAAAAAAAATATCAAATCACACCCTTCCCTTGAAAATAAATAAATAAATAAGATTTTCCCAACTTATTCTATGATTATGGGTAAAGCTGCAAAATTAAGCATAGATTCCACACCAAGAACCAGAATAATTTTTAGAATGATAAGTGTGACTCCCCCGTTGGATAGTTGGAAGGGAGCATGTTTTAGTATACTTTGAAGCAAGAGATAATATTTTCCATTTCATTTCAAAAATGTTTTATAATTTTTTTAATTTATTTTATATTAAATGTTTTTGTGGAATTATATGGTGAAGCTATTTGTGGAATGCATGGCATGTGATATACGGTTTGATATTGTGTTTTAAAAATATTTTTGAAAAAAATAAAAATTATATTTATATTAAATATTTTTAGTGTTTTTAAATCATTTTTATGTGTTAATATTAAAATTAATTTTTTTTTTAAATATTATTTTAATATATTTTTGAACAAAAAATAATTTTAATTACAACATATACTATATTCCCAAACACTCACAGCAGGAAAATAGCCACCACAAGAAGTTACAATATTATTAGATGCTGGCTGCTACTGGTTAAGCATCATAGCCAGCCATTGCAGAGAGTTTCTTACGAGTTATGTATATGGTCAAAAGCTTTCCACTGATCAAGCATTGCCTAAGCAGAGAGTTTCTGAAAAGGTAAACTATATGGTAAAAGTTTTTCATAAAGTTTCATGTTTATTATGCTATTTTGGCTGGTTCCTCTTATGTTTTTATTTATTTATTTATTTATTTTTTTGGTGCTAGATCATGAGTGATGATAAAATCTTTTTAGGTAAGCTTGCAGAAACCGAGACATTTCATGATTATTTCCATTGATGGCATCTTGCACGTTACCTATTACCTAAAAAAGGTGGGATTTCCCACTGTACACCGTGACTCATTGTCACTGTGGAGTGACATTTGTCACGGTGAATCGCGGGTGTACATACTCTTTTTTTTTTTTTTTTTTTTGCTTTTTCAACAGTGAAGTCACGAATTTAGCCCCCATAAACGACAAATTCCGCCGCCAGAATCAGGGGCGGCGTCGTCATTGCACGCTTCGGATCGGGCCGGTCCGGTCCGGACCGCCGGTCTGCGTCTTATTTTATTATTATTCGAAATTGGCTAAGTACGCCTTTAACCCCCGATAAGACAAAAACGCCGGCTGTTGACCAAGGGCAGGAGGGTAATTGACCTACTTTCTTTAATTCTTTTTCCACTGCGTGTCAGAGCTTGCTTTGCACACGCCAGGCCTTTGCTCTCCCCACGCCCTGGTGAAGCGGCGCGTGCGGCCTATTCCGGTGGCCGGAGAAGAGATTCCGGAGCCTATCTCGCTTCGCCTCAACATCCTCTTCCTCTCGCGGTGGTTCGTGTAGTCGAAAAACGTTCGTGGACACGGCTGAGGGCGGTTGAAAGCGCTGCCCATGTTTCTCTCTCCCCTGCACGTCAAAGTGCAGGGGAGTCCCCCATTTGTTGCTACCTTTAACTTTGGTCCCTGAACTTTCAATTTTGTTTTTCCTCCTGATATTTAGTATATAACTTTTGTTTTAGTTCGATTGGGTCCTCCGATTGGAATTGATTGAATGTCAATGTATCAATTCGGTCCTCCTTCTTTTAATTTTCGGGTTGGGTTTAAATTATTCAATACATATGGTACAGAACTTTCTATTTCTTCAATTTCATCCTTTTATTCAATTTCATTTTATATTCAAATTTCATTTTGGCCCTTATACTTTTAATTTTGGATTTTAATCCCTTTATATTTGATTTTCATTTTGGCCCTTATACTTTGAATTTTTTTTTAATCCCTTTATTTCTTTTTATTTCTAGAATAATCTCTACTTTTGTCCATTTATAGTAATAATAATAATAAGAATAATAATACTAATAATAATAATAATAATAATAATAATAGTAATAGTAATAATAATAATAATAATACTTTTTAGTTTAAAAAGATGTTTTTTTTTTTCTTTTGTTAAAGTTTTTAAGATCTTTTTTTTCATCCATTTAAATGTTTATTGATTTCTCCATTATTAACATAATAATGTTAACAAAAAAAAGTTGGTATTTCAAATGTTTAGTTAATGTATAGATTTGAAAAAAAAACATGTAGGATGCTATTTTCTTAAAGTTTATTTGTTAAAAAAAAAATGACAATATTTTCATTTCTAATATTTGAAATCTAATATTAACGGGGAAAAAAACAACTAAAAAAAAAAAGGTTGGCAAATTTACCTAGGTAATACTCATTGTAACTATTCATTGGCATTATCTACAGTTAAAAAATCTGCGACCCACTTCCCATTTCGATTACACTATAAAGTATGTGAGACTAATTATATGTTTTAATATTTATTAAATATTATCAACTAAAAATATATAGCGAGAAAAAAAAATGGCCTACAATTTCTTCCAAAAACATTTAATATCAGTGTTCTTGAATACATTTAATATAATAATATCATTAATAAATCTTATAAATATAACTTTGGCTTTCAATTTAAATTTCTATTTTATACTCTTTTTTTTATAAACGATGACCTTTTTTTCACATTTTTTTATTTTTTAATAACCGTCGTGTTCAAGTTTTTTTTTTTAACCAGGTTTCTTTTTTTTTTTTTTTGCGAGAGTATCCGTTACAACAAATTTCTAAAAAATCATTTAACCTTCTTAGCAAATTTTCTAACAAATTTTATCAAAAGTTTTTTAGCAATAACAATATTCAATCACTTTTTGGTTGAAAGAAACCATTTTTCACAGATTTAATCAATTAATATTTTACTAATAAAATATTAAAATAAAAAATACAACATTTATAAAATCAATCAATTTTTTACATAGATAAAAAAACCCAGCGGAGCGGGCGAATTCGCTCGTTTCAACTATAATGATTGCCAGTTTCCATGCCTTTCACAACCATTTGAGACTTTAGAGTTGACTTTTTTCCAAAGCATGCAAGATTTTGACTTTTTTCCAAAGCATGCAAGATTAAGGGATTGAGTTTGATTTTTAAAGTATTTTTTATTAAAAAAATATATGAAAATAATATTTTTTATTTTTTAAAAATTATTTTTCATTAAAATAATATAAAAATATTAAAAATATAAATTTAAAATATAAAAATATTTTTTTGAAAAAACATTTTTAAAACATAAGGTAAGAAACACATAGTACACCTTCTATCATGTCCTTTTCTTGTTTTCTATTTCGCACATCATTCACCTTGCCTAGGTAAATTTGAGATGGGCCTAATGTTCAAAACAATTGAAATTTTTTAGATGGGCCTAGGTTGTATCCAAAGTACTTATTGATCTGGGCCATTGGTTGGGTTCTGATGGTTCATTTGGCTTTTATTTTTATTACCCTCTACGTTTCTTGTTTACCCCTCTATTAGAGAGGAAGTTCCTTTATGTTTCATGGTTTTGCAATAAATTATTCTTACACTATTATCCCCAATCTCTATATATGAAGTTATAAAGCAACCATAAATGAGTGGAGGATAACGAGAAGAGGGAATTAATAGTTTCAATGAGAAGTTATAGTAAATAGAGTAACAAGTTAATGGTAGTAAAAAAAAATTAAGATTAAATGCATGGCGATGAATAAATTAAAGAATGAATTCCAAAATCTTTATTGAAAACATTACAATGCAAGTTCAAAAACAATTAGTAAGAAAAATAAGAATTATTAACACAAAGAGAAGAAAAAAAGAAGAAGAATCCAAGGAGAATTGTTGTGATGATCAAGAATAAATTCTCTCTCTTTTGTTATAAGTTTATTAGCCTAATCAATTAGCTAATTATCATGTTATTAACTAATTTTCACGCAACAATCTTTTAATCCTTTCACATATGATATAACCAGTTTCCACACATGTATTAACTAATTCTATAAGACTTTAGTACTCTAAGAACTCCTACACATGCTTAATTGACTCTTCTCATACTATACCTAATTTATAAGCCTTGCATCAAGCATTGTTTTGCTTGTCATGACTTACATTATCCCATATTCTTTCATTTTTCTATTATTGTTTTTATTTTGACTTTTTAATCATGATTGCCAATAAAATGGATAAGTGATAATACCTCTCCTTCAAATAATTTTAGCCATAAAGTCAAAATAAAGATATTTTTGTTAAAAATAAATAAAACAAACTCACAATATACATCAATTACATTCATATGAATATTAAACTTATTATACTATTGAATACAATTTTAGTAATAACTTGATTACCATGTTTAGTCATTTTCCTATCTTAAATAACAACAAGGTAAAACGAAACTTTGAATGATAACTATGAGCATTCTTAAATTATAAAACATGGAAAATGGAATGGATTATGGATTCAAGAATATGTAAGTAATTTCAATGTATATCCTACAACCCTAATATGGTTTAGGATTCTATATAGCTCATAACGAGATAACTTGCACACTTGCTACGCTGGATTTTTATCTATGTAGGAAACTCATTGATTTTATAAGTGTTGTAATTGGTTATTTTAATATTTAATTACTAAAATTATAATAGATAAAATCTGTTAGAAATGAGTTTTTTTTTTTGCGTAAAAGGAACATTGTAATCGAAACGCAGGGGAAGTGACTTGTATATTTTTTCATTGTAGATAACTTGGGCAAATTTGTCTAACCTTTTTTTTTTATGTGTTGCCTCATATTTTTTTTTTTTACATAATATTAGATTTGAAATATTGTATATAAAAATGTTGTAAAAATAATTTTTTAACCAAAATTAAGAGCGTATATATATAAAAATGGACAAAAATATGGACTATTTAGAAATATATGTAAAAAAATAAAAGAATTAAAATAAAGAATTAAAAGTATATGAGCCAAAATAAAAACAAAATATGTAAATAATTTTAACCAAAGGATTAAATGAAAAAAAAAGTGTTGTAAGGAAAAAATAAATAATTATTTTATTTATTGATTTAGTTTCGATCCCTTTATATTTTCAGTATTTTTTTTATAATTCTAAATAATTTGTTAGGATTTACATACTCTTAGTTTTTGTTTAAATATAAGAGTACCTTGTGCAATTCATAAAAGTATGTAATACTTCCCAATATCAACAATATAAAGATCATTATTGAGTATGAGAGGCTTTCTAGAAGTCAACATCAATATGACTTTTTCAATGCCCAATAACTTAAAGGTTGATGAATTTACCATCGATTTTTTTCTTAAATGAAAAAAAATATCATTTTATCTCATACATATCTTGTTATAATTGTAATATTCCAAATTTTAAGAGTAACAAACAAATATAATTGAAAATCTTAGGATTTATTTTCATCTAGATGTCTACTCAAGTTTCAGTAGAGTCTTTCTTATATTGATGATCCCAAGTTATTTACTAATCACATTACACTTTTAATTTTATTATCCCATAATCCGACCCAACATCTTAGATCACAAACAACTCATCATCATCTACTTAATAAATCATATTTGATATCAAAATACAAAATTTAGATGAAATAATAACAAACATCATACAAGTTTCATAAAATAAAAACATATAAACTATATCAATATGATAACATCCTATAGTGCGATTGAAGTAGAAGTTAAAATTAATAATAGCATGCATAAATTAATGGTTTCTTCAAGTTTCAATACTAGTTTAAGTCATACATTCGAGTTTACAAATTTATATTACATAATTGAGTTTTTAGGGAAATATATGTCATGAATTATAGTGTAATTTCTCTACCTAATAACAAAAGAAGATTAATTAAGTTTATTCATGGTGATAGCCTAATGTACCTAAAACAACAATAAATTGAATATATAAATATACTAAGATAATTAGAAAGGATTTCTAAAATATGAAGGCTATAAATTTTATAATATTTCATTTGACACACAAGATTCATGTTACTCCCCTTATTATACATATGACCTAACCACTTGGTGAGTTAAATTCTTCTTGATAACATTAACTAATTCCAAATTCTTCATAATAAAAGAGCTCAATTAGATATGCAAGACTTCCAATAGCTATTTATATTAAGCAAGTCTCTTGAAATGTCGACATCAATATAACTAATTGATATCATTAAATACTATTTTCTCTAGAATAGTTAATCAAATCTTATCGGCATTTGATTCACCAAATTTAGTTGTCGATTTTATAACCGTTGACATCATAAATTTCCATATCCAGAATAATTAATCACACTAGAAATAACTATTGATATCAATGCATCTCATTAATATCATTAACTATTCCTGATTTAGAATAGTTAATCAATTTATCTTTTTTTTAACCGGGAGGAACCATGCCGGTGTAGAAATCTTTATCTACATCATTAGTCACCTCAATTATCCAAGGTTGACTATTCAATTAAAAAAAAATATCAATAGTAATGAAACCTCATTAATTCCATTAGTTATCCAAAACCTGGATAACTAATCAATGTTGTCCAAAATGATGATATCAATAGAACTCCAATTATACCATTAGCTATCCAAGAACCCGGATAACTAATCAATATCATCTCAACATTCCCCATACATCAATTGTTTTTCCATAACATAGACTACCATTATCACATTTAATGGCATAACTATCAAGTTCAATTTCTAAAATTCTTACAATTTTAATGATGAATATAAAGACATAAGTTGAGAAACCAACCTACTGCAAAAGTTTGATTGGTAGTCCTTGGCTATTATTTAGGTCTGGTGGCTCCCCCTGCATCAACAAATATATTACATTATTACTCATGAACACTTATTCCTTTTACATAAAAAAATTTATATAGAACTCATCTTTAACCATTTTAATTCTTTATTATCCCTTATTTCTTAAATTTTTCACCTCATGCTCTCATTAAATCTTTCTCTTTGTTTCTTTAACAAAAAAACAACCTACTTCAAATTTGATAAGATCTCATCATTTGAGCATTGTTTAATGTTTTGTTCTTAACTAATATTATATAGTTTGTTATAAAGTGCAGTTAGTCCTTTGAAAAGATAAGACACGGGGCTAGAAGTATACTATAAAGAGGAAAACCCAATACTACCTCTAAATCACTTGAAATGACATGTTTTTTAAAGTAGGTGGCAACTGCCCTAAAAGTTCTCTCTCGACCCTTTCTCGGTCATTTACACATATCTGAAGCTATAGAGTTCCAAATCAATTAAGATCAACCAAATCCAAATTCCCCCCTTTTCATGGTCGAAAACCCCCTAGAATGGAAAGAGATGAAATTGTTCAATTTCATCGACAAATTCATAAACACTCATACATCATCATTTTAATTTATCTTTGACAAAAATAATTTTCTGTCATGTTTAATACATTATATTATTGTCAAAAACCTTCCAAAATTATTCTACCAAATTCTTACTAACTTATTTATCAATACCCTTCTCAACCTTTTAATCTTTCCTGATTATCTTTTATGCACTTTCATCACTTTAAATCCATATGCACACATATTATCAAAAGTTAAGGATTCACTTAATTCACTCTCCCAAAACTACAAAATTTAGTTTTGGTACCAAACTTCATTTGACTCACTTTTCGATCCTTTTTTAGTTAGATAAAATAGGTAAGGTCACTAGATTTTGGATTAGAGAAAAAAAGTATCTGTTAGTGAGGAATTTGATCATCAAAATAATTATTTTATTTGTGTGTCAAATGGTTCCCTATGATTATAAGAGTTAAAATTAGGTGTTTGGTTTACCTTGAAAACACTTAAGAAAGAAGATTTAAGCTCGAGAAAGGTTTTTTATTTTTATTTTGAGTGGATTTTAGGTTATAAGGTGGTTTTTTATGTTTTTCATGACCATGGATTTTTTAATATGGTCTCTAGAGCATTATCTAGGTATTTTAGGCCAAACATATGTTCAAAATATATTTTAGGGTTTAAAAACAAAGGATTTTATTTTTTTAGTCACCGAAATAAAAAAATTCTAAGGATGAACAGACGTCGTGTCGTTTATTGTTGCAAGCCACGCGTCAAACCTTTTTGCTTGAAACATAAGGAAGAAGAAATATTATCTTCCCCATTCAATTTAAAAAAGTATAGGCCACACATATGTTGTTATTTGATTGGGCTAAGCACTAGGTTTGACCTACTAGGCCGAATAACATCTAACCTATTTTTTAAGTTTGATGTTTTTAAAAAAATAATGCATTAGTTGATTATTTTTAGATAAATTTTTTATTTTATTTTTTATTTAGCTTGTGATTTTGACCTCTTTAATGGAAAGTTATAAACTATGAGTATCATTTACCAATAAGAATATAGAGTAACAAATGACTTGAATGAATTGAATATGTTTATTCACAACCCAAGATGTATATTACTTAATTCCATTAAAAACTAAGGATGCACCCTATTAAAAAGTTTTTAGGCTTGACAATTAAAAGGGTGCACCATCACTCTATCTATCATATCATGTGAATGATGCTATGTATTGTGCTCAAAAGTCTTTGGTGACATGAATGAACTTTGCAGTCTATATGTGATTGAGAAATATTTAAGTTATCTATGTTTGATAAGAGTACTTTCTCTTCCAGTTATAGGTTTATAATAAGTATGCTCATATGCTCTACACTGAGTCAACTCTGTATTTTCAAGGTAGTACAACATGTAAAAGTTTGGACATATATTAATTGTTTTGGTATCCTAGGCCAAGGAGTTTTATCATGGATTTGAGAGCATAAAAGTTCTCTTTCAATTTCCTTCAAGTCAAAAGCTTTTTATTCATTTGATAATTCTATCATAATCGGTTTAACTTAACAAATGATCTGATTTGATGGTAAACATTTGTGCAACATTTGATAATTTATTGTGATTTATGCACTCATAATATATTTGTTCTTCACATTTTTTTAAAATAAAAAAACATTGGTCATGTCTATATTAGGTTTTTCATTTTTTATTCAACATTGACCAACATAAACCTGATTCATTCTCATCGCATTCATAATTGTATTCCTATTATTATTATTATTATTATTATTATTATTATTAGTATTAGTATTATTATTATTATTATATACAATTTCATGCACATATCTAGACCTAAAAGTTGACCTAACCATCATTTTTACCATGGTCTCATGAGGAGTATATGGTTCTTTGTGTGCAAACCAATCAATTATCTATCAATGAACCCTTTTGTTATATAGAAGATTTATCGTTACAAGTTTGGACACAAAACTTTATATTTTTACACATCTTGCATGAACATCTAATAGTGTCTCAAATAATATTTCTTGGATTAGATAATATGTATTTGATAAAATCCTGAACTAATATGTATTTGATAAAATCCTGAACTCCATTATAATAATAATCCACCTAATACATCCCTTTAGGTAAGTCTCGATACAGTCATGAATGATCATCACTTACTTGTGTCAAACCTATATAGAATATTCATGATAAAATGTATTGATTAATTATGTAAAATAAATAAATAACGCAACACGGGTTTAACTTGAACTTGTTCAAACTTTTTTAATATTACATCTAACTCATTATCAATTATCTATATAAGTTCAAATTTCTATACATTTACTGAAAATTTCAACTCAACAATAATATTGACAAAACATAAAACAAACCCGTTAAATAAGTTATTATTTGTTTCATCACAAAACACTCAAGTCATAAATTCAAATTAAATTTCATCAATTTACAAACAAATACAATTTTACAAAATCTCAAAGAAACCCTAACATGTACAAATCATATATTTTAACAATAAATTTCTACGAGCAAAACCTATAAATCAATCAAACACAAAAAAACAAAAATACATACACTACAAAGATATGCAACAAAAACTAACATTTTAAAATTGAGTTCATATAAAAAAAAGGGTAGTTTTTCTTACTAATAGTGAAAAAACCTCAATAAAATTTGAATCATAACAGGAATGTTGATAAATTGAGTATTGGGATGACTAAATTTGTAATGGGTGGTTGATATGTGATAAAATTATGGGGGCATGGTGTTTATTACACAGAAAAATAGAGGATAGAGGAAGAAGGGTCGCTCATCAGGTCATACATTAAATATTACAAAAATGTTTACCAAAAGATTTAATTGATGAATTAAATCCATTGGTAATTTTGTCTGTAAAAATAACATGTCATCATATTTTTTGCTTACTTTTTCATTAATTCTTTTCCCTTTATAATTCTCATGGTATATACCAAGAGAATATTTCTATTAGTATTTACCGATGTATACCACAAAAGCATATTGAGTTGGAAAAAATCACCATAATTTATTTGTACTTGTCAATTTTCTTTGAATACTATTTAGAACTTTGATGGTGATAGTGTAAGAAATTACCATCATGTTCCCGATGACATACCTATATTCTGACTTATTCAAACTCATATTATCATGGAGATTGATCATGAGGATCAATTGCCTGATTTTCTCCTTGTTGAGAGGAGAAAATCAGCTACCAAATACTGAGAGAGGTCTCTGATCTATCTATAAATAATAGTCTATGTACTCAATCTACAACTACTAGTAAGCATAGATCAGAAGAAATTTCTTAGAAAAATTTATTTCAAAATCATCCTGCTGCTGCAATTGAGAATTTTTTTCAAAGTTTGAATAAAAATAACTAAATATATTTATAATCTAAATTTCTGCTGTTATATATATATTTAATATTCAATTATATAAAGGGTATAAAAGATAGCTGATAAGTAACGCTTTATCAACAATGTTGTATTTGAATCTCATGAAAATCAGTAGCCCAAATTGACTGGCATCCTTCAACATTAGTCCTAGTCATCGAAGCTAGTTGCACATGCAGCCAAGGTAGTCAAAATCGAGATTTTGACACGAATCGGAAGGGGCTCCGAAAAATCGGATCGTAAAATTATAAAATCGTACCTGAATTTTCCCGTACAAAAATCATAAAATCACAGCTAAAATCGTGTAAGAAGCAAAATCGTAAAATCGTATGTAAAATATTTCTGAATACAAAATAGCATAATTATGGACATTTGTTTATCTTATTTTAAATAAAGTTCAATTATTTTATATATAGTTTAATTATACAATTAATTAAACAATTAATAGGAGTAAATTATATAATTAAATAATTGCTTTTGAAAAACCCTCCAACAATAAAATTATTATTTTTAATTATATTTAAATTTAAAAAATGAATTTAAATATAATTAAAAATTTAAGATTTGAAATTTAAACTATTTATTTTATGTTTTTCAAGTAATTGTAATTTTTTTATGGTTGTTGTATTTGAAATTAATTAATGTTATTTATTATCTTAAATTAATAGGATTTTATTAAAATTATTTTTTATGCTAATTATTATTATTATTATTATTATAAGTTTATAACCCCTCCTCCCCCGTATAACTTGGCTACTTTATTATTATTATTATTATTATTATTATTATTATTATTATTATAACTACTATAAAAGCCCCCCCAAACATAACCCTAAAGGCTAAATCTCTAATTCTCTATTTCTCTTCTCCTACGCCGCCGCCCATCCTCTTCTCTATTTTTTTGTCTTTCTCTTCTCAATTTTTTTGTCTTCCTCTTCTGCTTTACTCTCTTCCTCATCGTCTCCTCATCCAGATGATGTGGAGGACAACAAGGGCTAGGTGTGCAGGTGGCGGGTAAGTGTATTTTTGGGTAAGATTTTGGGGGTGAGAGTTGATGATTTGAGTTTTTTTGCTGAGAAGAGAAGAAAAGATTTTGATTTGAGCTGCTGCAAATATAATTTGTAAATGAAAGAATGAAAAATTGAAAATGAAAGCCCCAAAATCCGAACACCTTAAAATCGTAAAATCGGACCGATCCGGTCCGATTTTACGAGTCAACTCGATTTTGACCGGGTTTGACCGAGTTTGACCGGTTTCGATTTTTCTTTCCAGTCCAACCAGGTTTGCTGAGCCAACTCGCAAACTCGTACGAGTTTGCGAGTTGACTCGCAAGTTTGACTACCTTAATGGATTGAAAGTCACATGCTTTTTCCAATCACTTCATTGCCTTTAATGGCCGAGCATTTGCATGAAGCTAAATCAAACACTAATGTAAACAAATCTATGATTTTCTTTTCCAGTGAACAGCCATTGTACTTCGGTTTATCAAGCTTCTCGTCTATCAATAAAAAATAATAATCATGAAGACCCGGGCATGAAACCCGAGTATATATAAAGTTGACTTGACTTAGATTCTCTTCCCTCTCATCTTCCAACTATATATATAAACATATTTTTTTTTTTCTGTCATATATATATATATATATATATATATATAAACATTGAAACTGACACCCATGGTAATGTAAAATAATACATGTATGATGGTTGCCAGCTTGGAGATTTTAATCAGAGACAATGAAATCAAAAGGATCCTCTGATTTTCAATGAAAGTGTGCTAAAGATGACCACAAAGAGGAGTTAGTGGTTCATGCTTATTCATATTTTGGCTAAAAAATAATATAAATTATATTATCAATCTAATATAAATTATATTCGATGATATCATCTAATAACTTTAATTTTTAAGTGAAATGGTTCCTTAACATGGTATCAAAACCTTGTTAACCAAGTTGTCACGAATTTGATTCTCGCCACACTCATTCTATTTGATAAAAATCAAGCACAAGGTAGTGTGAAACCGTGTGCAAGTTTTAAGCCTTGAGAGGATGTATTAGAGAATAATATAAATTATATTCTAGTATCTTATTCAATAACTTAAATATTTAGATGAAATGATTCATCGAAATACAGACGACCCCACTTCTCATTCTAGAGCTGGCATTATGGGGTAACCATCTTCTTCATTGAAAGCAGAGTTATAAATCCCGTTCCGTTCCAGTGCAAAATCCGGGACAAAACGGCGACGTTTTTGTCCCGGTAAAAATCCCGCCCCGATCCGGAAAATCCGCCCGGATTCTGGCCGGAACGCCCCGGTTCCGTACCGGGTGTTCCGTTCCGGGTTCAGCAGAAAAAAAGAAAAGAAAAGAAAAGAGGATCTGTTCCAGATCCAAATCGACGGCACGCCTCTTCGTCTTTTTCACCAGAAGAGACAACAACTTCTTCGAACTTGACAGCCGATGCTCTGGTTTGTATTTGTGTGGCTTCTTCACGCCTCCTGTTGTTGGGGTTGATTTGCGTGCAGCCTTGGTAGAATAAACAAGACCCATGGCAAGGTATTGAGGAGATGACCAAGACCCAGATTGAACTAGTAGAAAGTATTGAGGAGATGAGGCCTGAGGGTGGGCGGCGGCGTGGGATATGCTTAGGATTTTAGGGTTATGTTATGGGGGTGTATTTTACTATTTTATACTAGTTATAAATAATAATAATAATAATAATAATAATAATAATAATAATAATAAAAAAAAAAAAAAAGGTTTCTAACTTTATAGGGGGGTTATAAATTTATAATAATAATAATATTTTTTGGAGGGTTAATTTTTAAATATTATTTTAAATTTCAAATCTCAAATTTGTGGGTCTTTTAATTATATTTAAATTCATTTTTTTAAATTTAAATATAATTAAAAAAATGGTTCTTTTATTAATGATGTAGAAGATGTTTGATTTATATTTCTTTTATTTTCAAACATTTTACTTTAATAATATTTTGGAATTTTAGAGATGTTTCTAATTTTGAGATTATGTTTGTATTGTATAATTTAAAGTTCATTTATCTTGAATTTAAATTATACTTGTCAAATTAATATTTTATTTTTTTCATATATATAATTAAATAAATATGAACAGTACAAAACCGGAACGGAACGCCGGAATGCACCGAAACCGGAACGTTCCGTTCCAAACAAAAAACCGGAACGGTACCCGGAACGGATTTTACAACTTTGATTGAAAGTGATCGATTTGGAATTGTATTGGAAAAAAAAAAGAATGATGTTGTCTAGATAAGAAGGAAGATAGAAAGGCACGGCAAAGCTAAGACTTTTCCTGCTCATAAGAGTTCAAGAGAAGTTTGGAGACGGGAGGAGAGAAGGAAGGAAAAGGCTAGCAATGAAGTTCTTGTTCCAGTGCCCTTGTTGCTCATGTTTCTGCTTCGTGAGGCATAAACAGGGAAAACCAAGGGTGAAGGAAACTACCAAGAAAGAGTGATCATGAATTTGATGCAACCCAATGTTGATGCTTCATGTTTGATCTACTTTTAATTAGTGTATTGACTCTTGTTCTTGCTCGTTGTTCTCATGTAATTCGTATGTAGCATAATTTTCTTTCTAATCCATATGAAATGCCTCTGCCTTTGATCACTACGCTTGGAAATGTTAGGATGATGAATCCTTACTAAGAAATAGAATTAAAGCAGATTGGGTTTCAATGATCTTGCAGTGTATCAAGAGTTAATAAACGAGAGAGAGAAAGAGAGGGAAAAGTGAATTTGAAATTTTAGTGTTCTGTTTCTATTTACATACAAAGTGCGTGACCTTGCTGTGCATATTTATAGGCACTATTATATTATACTACTTTGTTGTGTATACTATACGTATACTCTAACATCCCCCCTCAATCCCATGCTTTGGTAAGCCAAGCATGAGATTGTTACAATGAATTCGAAATAAAGGAGCACTCAATCCCTTGGTGAGAATGTCTGCAAATTGCTCTTTGGAAGAAACAAATTGAACAGCCAACAGATGCGCAGCTACTCTTTCCCTCACAAAATGAATGTCAATTTCAATGTGTTTTGTCCTCTGATGTTGAACAGGATTGAATGATAAAGCTATGGCAGAGAGGTTGTCGCAGAACAAGATTGGTGGCTGATGAAGTGGAACATGAAGGAACACCAACAGCTGTTTAATCCAGTCAATCTCTGCAGCTGTGGATGACAATGCACGATATTCAGCCTCTGTTGAAGAGCGAGACACAGTGGACTGCTTCTTAGAGGACCATGAAATGGGATTTGACCCAATGAATACCACCAATCCAGTGGTAGACCTCCTGTCATTGGGATCCCCTGCCCAATCCGCATCACTGAAAGCTTTAACACCCAAAGACCCACGCTGATAAGAAATGCCATGACTGATAGTGCCCTTCAAGTACCTTAAAATTCGTTTGACAGCAGAATAGTGTATCACCATAGGACTTTGCATAAACTGACACACTTGATGAACCGAAAATGCAATATCGGGACGAGTGAATGTCAAATACTGCAATGCTCCAACAATACTCCTATACAAAGTAGGATTATCAAAGGGCAACCCATCATCTTTACACATCCTCTGATACGGCAAGCAAGGGGTCTCACAAGCTTTAGACTCAAGCATACAAGTTTTGAGAAGAAGATCATGCACATACTGATTCTGGGATAAGAAAAGACCAGATTGATTGCGAGTAATTTGAACACCCAAGAAATAGTGTAGATCACCTAAATCCTTAATGTCAAATTCTGTAGATAAAGCTTGTATAATCAGTTGCACCTCATTATTGTTACTTCCAGCAATTATTATGTCATCCACATAAACCAATAGAATCACAATACCCGCATCAACATGTTTCACAAATAAAGATGAATCTGAATATGTGCACTGAAACCCCAAAGATGGCAAAAAATCAGTAAACCTGTCATTTCATGCTCTCGGAGCCTGTTTGAGACCATATAAAGATTTGTGAAGCCTGCACACAAGCTGAGGATGTTGTGAATCTGTAAAGCCAGGAGGTTGGGCCATGTATACCTCCTCATTGAGAATGCCATGAAGAAAGGCATTCTTAACATCCAGCTGCCTCAAAATCCATCCATAGTGAGCTGCCAGAGCTAGAACCAGTCTGATTGTAGTTGGTTTCACTACTGGACTAAAGGTCTCTCCATAATCAAGACCTGCCTCTTGACTGAACCCCTGAGCTACTAGCCTAGCTTTGTGTCGAACAGTGGAACCAGAAGCATCCTTCTTAATTTTGAAGATCCATTTGCAGCCTACCACATTTCAGTCAGGAGGCAATGGCACTAGTGACCAAGTTCCCTGAGAGTGAAGTGCATCCAGCTCTTCCTTCATAGCATTAAACCAAACTGGATGCTTTAATGCTGACTTATAGCTACTAGGTTCAACCACAGATAAGTCAGAGTCAGCTACATCCATTGTTGCAAGAAAACAGGTTTTCTTCTTAACAATACCACTCTTAGACCTTGTTTGCATAGGATGCAAGTTCATGGTTGGGATCTGCAATACTACAGAAACAGCCTCAGGCTCAAACTCATCAACTGAAGGTATGGATGTAGGGGACATACCTCTATTAGTGGAGTCAGGAGCCATAGGAAGAGGAGATACAGTTGAAGAAGCAGTGGCAGTAGTGGACAATACTGGTGTAGGAGAGGAACAAGAGGAAACAGAACCATGAAGAGAGGTTGGTAAGTTGATAATATGGGAAGAAGGAATGACAGGCTTGACAGACAAAGGTGACACAACAGGGGAAGGAGGATCAGACTGACATGCAGATGCCAAGTCTTTATAGGGGAATACATGTTCAAGAAACAGAACATGTCTAGAAATATACACATGTTTCTTAGGCACATGATAACAAATGTAACCTTTGTATTGAGATGCATAGCCGAGAAACACACACATAGAAGTTTTGGGTTGAAGTTTATGTTGATTATAAGATCGTAATAATGGGAAGCAAGCACACCCAAATATGCGCAAGTGAGAGATGGAAGGACTGTGACCAAACAACACTTCAAAGGGTGACTTATTTTGCAAAACATCAGTAGGCATTCTGTTGATCAAATAGGAGGCAGTGTTAACTGCATAAGTCCAAAATGTGGGAGCTAATTGGGCATGTTGAAGCAAAGTGATGGCAGTTTCAATTAGGTGTCTATGTTTGCGCTCAGCCAACCCATTCTGTTCAGGTGTATAAGGACAAGATTTGTGATGTAGAATTCCATTATCAGTAAGAAATTTCTGGAAAGGTTTGTTAACAAATTCACCCCCCCCCCCCATCACTTTGAAAGATTTGAATTGTCTTATCAAACTGAGTATAGACATAGTGATAGAAGGTATGAAAGACAGAAAAGACATCACTTTTATTAACAAGTGGAAACAACCAACAATATCGTGTAAATTCATCAACAAAAATTACATAAAACCGACAGCCATCAACAGATATGTGAGGAGAAGGCCCCCAAAGGTCACTATGAATTGTATTGAAAGTTGTTGTAGCAGAATTTACACGTGAGGGAAATGGAAGTTTACAAAATTTACCCTCAAGGCAACTAACACAAACATCAGAAATTTTATCAGGGGAACACTGAATATTGGAATTTTGTAACATAAGACTAACAACTTTATTGGAAGGGTGTCCTAATCTATGATGCCAAGTGGATGACAAAACCAACTGACCAATGAAAGCTGTTGACTGGAAATTTGTAAGTGACCGTGAAGCAGCAGAAGATAGAGGATAGAGTCCATTATGACACTGCCCCTTGTACAATATCCTTCCTGTTAGCTTGTCCTGAATCCAAAAACAGAAAGCATCAAAAATGAGATAGCAGTTGTTATCCAAACAGACCCGATGCACAGACAACAAATTCTGGGTCAATTTAGGCACACATAAAACAGACTTCAATTGCAGAGGCTTAACAGGTGTAGGAATAATTGCAGAACCAACATGAGACACAGACAAACCTTCACCATTAGCTGTGTGGACTGTATCATCAACAGGATAGGGAGAGCTTAGTGAAAGATTAGACAAATCGGCAGTCATATGATTTGTTGCCCCTGTATCCGTGATCCACACAGGAGAGGAAGCTGCAGATGTCTGAGGATAAGACTGTGGAAAAGCTTGATGCATAGTATGAAGAGCATGTTGTTGAGGCGGAGGACTAAAGGAGCCACTGGATGAGCCAATATATGTCTGAGAATGAGTCTGTGGAAAAGCTTGATGCATAGTATGAAGAGCATGTTGTTGAGGCTGAGGAATAAAGGAGCCACTGGAGGAGCCAATAAAATTTGGCCCAGCCTCATTATAGTAACAGTACCAGTTGGTATGATTCGGTTTGCCACAAATGGAACATTTCACCCTTTCATATCCCCTAATTCCACATGAAGGTGCAGTGTGACCCTCCATATTGCACAACTGACACACAATAACACCAGAAGATACTGGTGATACAGGAGAAAAATTTCTTGAAGAGTTCACATGAGACACCTCATTCCTCGGTAAACCAGAGTTCACATGTGAAAACTCAGAGGGTTTAGAATGAAAAACTGATCTCTGCTGATAGGACCTCTGAGTAGAAGTAGGCCTGATCCTACCTCTATTTCTGGTAAAGGATCGATAGTCACCATTATCAACTGAATTAAAACCATTCTGACCACGAGAGAAATGTGTAGCAGAATGCAGTGGTTTTGTAGTAGCATGCATAGCAGTCAAAAAAGATGAATGAACTGATGTATTGTTCTCAACAATAAGTTCCTCAGCCAATAGTTGTGAGCGAAATTCTTTCAATGTAATAACACTCTCTCTTCCTCTAATAACACACCTAAAAGTGTTATATTCAGCAGGTAATCCATTTAGAGCCAAAATGACTATATCCTCATCAGCAAAAGATACACCCGCAGCAGCCAAATAATCCCTAGCCTCTTTAATTCTCAACAAATATTGACTTATACTATCTGTCCCTTTCCTAATATTTTGCAGATTAGATTTCAACTGAAAAATACTAGTTCTCGAGACAGTAGAAAACTGCTCTTTCAATCGTTGCCACAAATCTCTGGAACTAGTGCTACCAATAGCACAAGACAATGCAACAGGAGATAAGGTAGCAGTAATGAGCTGCATGACAGCTCGATCATGCATTTTCCATATACACAGTTCATCACTTTCAACAATAGCTGAGGAAGAGAGTGAAGAAGTTGTACCAATATCAGCAGGAGAGGCAGGCCGAGGATGCGAACCATCAGCAAAACCGAAAATACCATTGCTCTCCAGAAGAAGCTGTACTTGAAAATTCCAATTCAAATAGTTAGAGTCATCCAGTTTAACATTGACAGACGAAGAAATGGAGGAAATGAGAGAAGTAATTGGAGATTGAACAATCTGCAACTGTGCAGCCGTCACCATATTTGTGGTGGAATGTAAAATCAATTTGAAATACTGGGTGCTTTAATAGTCAACCAGAAAAGATGAATTTCAGAACAAATTGAAATTCAATTGAAAAATGAACAGTGTTTTTGGCTACACCGAGTTTGATAAACTGAATGAAGATTGGATCATTTGTGCTCTGATACCATGTTAGGATGATGAATCCTTACTAAGAAATAGAATTAAAGCAGATTGGGTTTCAATGATCTTGCAGTGTATCAAGAGTTAATAAACGAGAGAGAGAAAGAAAGGGAAAAGTGAATTTGAAATTTTAGTGTTCTGTTTCTATTTACATACAAAGTGCGTGACCTTGCTGTGCATATTTATAGGCACTATTATATTATACTACTTTGTTATGTATACTATACGTATACTCTAACAGGAAATACACGTGACGACTGCATTTTTTTTAATTTTTCCCGTGTTAAAAACAATCCATCCTCCATTTTCTGCCTCTGCTTGCATTTTTTTTTAATTAAACATGGATGCTTAAATTAAATTATATATATCTCGACTAATCACACGAATCCAGGTTCAAACCTGATATAACTTATGCGAGTTAATAATTCTGGGAAATACAAACACATCCATCTGTAAGACCTCTCTCTCTCTCTCTCTGTGTGGATAGGATTTACATTAATTACGTGCTTTTGTAAGGGTTTACACGTTGCCCAGCTAGATACACAAATGGGGTTATATTAGCTTTCGAGCAATTTTTATTTGAAAAATTATGGAAAATATTACAAATTGGGTCTCGTATTGCATAATGAAGCAAACCCATTCCACCTTGTCCGTAGTGATATAGATCAATTGCTGTATGTGAGGGCAACATGTCTGGCCGGTGATGAGCTCATGCATGCTTGCAAGAGAATGAAGATATCAAAGCATGGTGCTTGTTCAAGCAGGAGATTAAAAATGGTGTCAAAAAAGTTTTCAGAGAACATTATACAGAGGACAAAAGTGAAAAGAAAAGAAGGGCTCGACGGGGTGTTTTCAATAATTTTCTCGGTATCTAGGGAAGGCAATAGAATCCGCAGGTCAAATTTTCTGTTTTTATATTATATTTATTATTTATTAAATAAAGAGTTTAGATATCTATAACTTATTTATTAATTTTCATGTATCTAATGATTATCTACTACCTACTATTATTTATTAATCAATAAAAATAAAATAATATATGTATATATATATATATATATCAAGTATGTACTATGTATATTAAATGATAAAATAATAAATATTATTTATATATATGTTTTATATCAATAAATGTATATTTTATATTGTATTAAGAAAATCTATAAATTACACGAATATATTACAAACCAAATAAACCGTGTGGAGTGTTATACTGTGCACCCTCTCACAAATCACTGTGGATTGCGACAGTGTGCGCCCGATTTTAGCCTTCATCCGCGCGGCAGAAGGGGCTGGTCAAACGGGGCTAATTACGGTTTTTCCTTTTTTTAAAAAAAAATAATCAGATATGAACAGTGTATTAACGATTTCACCCCCGGTAATAAGACAAAAAAAGGAATTCGGCTGAGGGGCACCGGCGTAATTGCGCTCGGCCGGACCGGCCCGGTCCGGTCCGCCGCAACTTTTTTTTTTAATATTTTCTGAAATGGCTAAATACGGTTATAGCCCCTAATAAGACAAAAACACTGAATTGGGTACAAGGTTAGAACGGTAATTGACCCTATTTTTTCAATTTTTTAATCGGTGTCTGTCAGGGCGTGAGGCGCACGTGCCAGACGGTTTTTCGCCTCACGCCCTGTTTAGGTGGCGCGTGCGGCGTCATACGGTGGCCGGAAATTGTCTACCGGAGGCTACCTCGATGCGCCTCCGCGTGGGCTTCCTCCCGCGGTGGTGTGTGTAACCACCAAATGTCCGTGGACGCGGCGGAGGCCGGTTAAAGCCGCCGGCCACGTTTCTCTCTCTCCTGCACGTAAATGTGCAGGAGAGTCCCCCATATTTCGTTACTTTTCACTTCGGTCCTTCTACTTTTAATTTGGTTTTTGGTCCTCATTTTTTTTATATAAGTTTTGATTTAGTTCGATTGGGTCCTCCGATTTTCATTAATTGAATGTGAAAGTTTCACTTCGGTCCTTCTACTTTCAATTTTCGGGTTGGCTGTATATAACTCAATGAATTCGGTACACAAGTTCCAATTTTTGTAATTTTGTCCTCTGATTTCAATTGACAATAAATGTAATTTGCATTTCAGCCCTTTGACTTTTAATTTTTTAATTTAATCCCTTTATATTTGATTTTCATTTCAGCCCTTATACTTTTATTTTTTTATATTTCTAGAATAATCCCTACTTTTGTCCATGTATATATAAGTGTATTTAACACAATAATAATAATAATAATAATAATAATAATAATAATAATAATAATAATAATAATTTAATTATTTTTCTTTCTAACTCTTCTGTTGTTTTTTCTTTCTCCCGATAATTTGATAATATTTTTTGTTTTGCCAGTAATAGCAATAATAATTTTTTTTTTGTTTTTTTTATCTTTTGTTAAAGTTTCTTGGATATTTTCAGTCTTTCATTTATTTTTGTTTCTTTCATTATTAACATAATCGTGATAATAATAATAATAATAATAATAATAATAATAATAATAATAATAATAATAAAATTGTTTTTCTTGCTTGCTCTTTCTTTAATGTTTTTTTTTCCCTCCAGATAATTTGATAATTTTGTTGTTTTGACAGTAATAGCAATAATAGTTTTTTTTTTTTAATCTTTTGTTAAAGTTCCTAGGATATTTTTAGTCTTTCATTTATTTTTGTTTCTTTCATTATTAACATAATAATAATAATAATAATAATAATAATAATAATAATAATAATAATAATAATAATAATAATAATAATAATAATAATAATAATTTAATTGTTTCTTTTACTTATTCTTTTGTTAATGGTTTTTGAGTTTTTTTTTCCAGGATAATTTAATAATTTTTATTGTTTTAATAGTAAAAGCAATGATAATTTTAGATTTTAAGGCTTTGATTTTACTATTGTTATGATTAGGTGTGTTGAGCAATTTTATTATATTAAATTTTGCATATATAAATATTGTATTTTAATTTTGATCCAGCAAATCCTATAAAAATTGTTCGCTCAACCCGCAACATAGAACATATATTTTTTAAAATTTTCAGATTAAATGATTTTTTCCAGCTAATAATTTTGATTTTTGTTTTATCATCATTTATAATTTTTTTTTTCTTGCTTACTCTTTTGTTAGTGTTTTTGAAGATTTTTTCCTTGGGATAATTTGATAATTTTTATTGTTTTGGCTGTGATAGCAACGATAATTTTTGTTTTTGTTTTATTCTTTTATTTAATCTTTTGTTGAAGTTTTTTGGGTTTTTTTCCTCTTCCATTTTTCCCTTTCATTATTAACACAAAAAAAAAATTGATAATAATAATAATAATAATAATAATAATAATAATAATAATAATAATAATAATAATAATAATAATAATAATAATAATTTAATTATTTTTTTTGCTTACTGTTTTGTTGATGTTTTTGAGGATTTTTTACCCTCAGAACAATTTCATAGTTTTTATTGTGTAAAAGTGATAACAATGATAATTTTAAGTTTTTATTGTATTTTTTGTTTTATCTTTTTTTTTTTTTTTTACAATTTTTTTAATATTTCATTCATTTATTTATTCTTTCATAATAATAATAATAATAATAATAATAATAATAATAATAATAATAATAATAATAATAATAATATTTTAATTGTTTTTCTTGCTTTCTATTTTGTTCATGCTTTTTATGTTTTTTCCATCGGTATAATTTGATAATTTTTATTGTTTTCACACTAACGGCAATAATAATTTTAGATGTTAAGACTCCGATGTTGCTGTTTTTATAATATTTTAAATTAATATTACTTCCTTTTCCCCTTTATTTTTTTTTTAGTTTTATTTCCTCTTTTTATTAAATGATTTTTATAATTTTACTATCTACACAATAATGATTTCAATAATTATTTTTTTTCCTGATAAAAATATTTCTGTCTTTTTTCTAATGTTAGTTCGCACTCTTTTGTGATCGTTTATGACACAATACCTATATTCTAAAATATGTATTCTATGCTTGCGTAACAAACTAAACTCAAAATTTTATACATTTTATCTCCTAATCTATAACTTTTATTTACTTATATCATATAAATTTATCGTTGTAGATTTAATTATGTTAAATTATATACACAAGAATACCCGCGGCAACGCGCGGGGCAATTAGCTAGTAAATATATATTTGAAGTTAGATTCGGATGATTTCTAAATAAAATATAATAATATTTATACTCATTTATTATTCATCAAGTTTAATTTTTTATATATATTCAGGTCGAGTAGGTCCGCATGTATTAGATTTAGATTACCTAAAATTTTAGAATTGTCTGGATTGGAAAAGGACCATTCCATTTCTCACGTATATTTGGTTAGGCCTAAATAATAAGGTTTTAAAACTAGAGTGTATACTTGAACTCCCCAGCTTCTTAAAATATTGACATTTACCAAAAATAATAGGAAATAACCTTGTTTTTTTTATTAATATGGATGTCTGATCAGTTTACACGCATCTCATCTAATTATATAAATTTTAAATTTAATGATCACGTAAGATTTAAATGATTATTATATCAACAACCATAGAGTTCGAACATAAAAAAAAAAAGAAAAAAAAAAGAGTAAATTCCTTGATCCAAAGATTTTACCGCCATCTACTTACCGCCATCTACTTAGATCATTAAATAGCCTTCGGTTTTGCTGTACACAGACTTGGCTTAACGTTCGTGTTAAGTTCTGTTTGGATGAAACAGGTACGGACTTTGATGGCTTCAATTTATTTAATTATAATATGATAGAAGAGAGCCTCATCCTCGTTTATGCTCAGCCAATATATTTTCGCCATCTAGTAAACGTGAGAAATAAATAAAGTAATCACTGCCCCCTTGATGCGAAAATGCAAACCAATCCCACATAACTAAGTGGCTTGTGATGCGTAGCAGGTAGGAATAGTTTTTACTTTTTAATATAAAAAATCATTAAGGTCATCAAAAGCTTTTTGATGATGATGTCAATTCCAATATGAAACTCTTTGTCTACTTTTTATCTAATCAATTTTAAAAGCAATTTGAATTTTCTAATCAATTGCCATCAGCCAGTGAAGATGATGAGTTTAAAAGTAATTTACTTACATAATCTATAAAAAAGTATTTTTATTTTATAACAAAAAAATTCAACATGATATTCTTTTAATATAAAGATGATAAACTTAGATTTTATAATTTAATTCATCAAATCTTTAGCCAAGCCAAGCCAAGAACTCTATTGGGTTTAATAAAAAAAATATATCTAGACTTTTTTACATAATTATATGATAACAAAAATAGATGCTCATAAAATTAAATATCAATAAATATTATTATGACATTTCTGTTGAGATAATGATACACCTATAGAAAACAATCTGAAATAAATTATGAAGACAATTCAAAACTAACTAAATATTGAAAGATTAAATTAATAAAACATTTCATAAAAAATCAATACTAAATGATAAAATTAATTAAAAAAACTTACGAATAGGTTTTCTTATTTTTTCCACGAGGAGAAGTTTTTGGGTCTAAAAATATGTTTTTAAGTTATTTTCATCTAAAAAATCCATCAACCACCTATTAACAAAGAACCTAAAATACATCGGTATTTCACTGTTCCCGCACTGTTCACCGTGACTTATAGCCACTGTTCATTGGCAATTTACTCCGGTGCTTCGCGGGTGCACGCCCACCTTTTTTTTTCTGGCTTTTGAGCAGTGTATTAACGAAAAAACCCCTCAAAAAAGACAAAAAACACTGTTGGTTTCAGGGGCTCAACGGTCATTGACCATTTCCGGTCCGGTCCAGCCCGGTTTGTCTGACCAGTTTTTTATTTTTTTAATATTTCATTGAACAATGCATTAACGATTTTGTCCCTCAAAAAGGACAAAAAAAAACGCTTGGGATTTAGGGGCTTTCTGGTAATTAGCCAATTTTTTTTTTCGGCTGATTACTATTGGCGCGTCGCCAAACGCGCCGTTAATTTCTGCGCTAACGCGTGTTTCGGACGGCGCGTGCGGCCTACTGCGGTGTCCAAAAATGCCCAACCGGCGTCCAAAATGATTTTCAGGCATGTTATCTTCCATCCTGCGCGGTGCGTGTAGCACTAGGATGTTCGGATACGTATCAATGGTCATTACAATTCCCCCCCCCCCCAATTTCTCTCTCCTGCCTGCGCCACATGACGTCAGCTAAATTATTTTTTGTCAAATTTCATTTCAGTCCCTGAACGTTGTTATTTGTTTTTCTGGCCCTTATTGCTATGATATAAGTTTTGATTTGTTTCAATTTCATCCTTAAATTTGAAATTGATTATATATTGAAGTTTCAATTAGGTCCTCATGCTTTTAATGTGGCGGATTGGGCTGGAATTCTAAATATTTTTGGTATCAAAGTTTTGATTTAGTTCAATTTCTTCCTTCCATACAAATTTATTGTAAATCCTTAATATTTTCGGTATCAAAGTTTGATTTCTTTCAATTTTATCCTTCTATGCAAGTTAATTATGGATTTCAGTTTCATTTCGGTCCCAAATCTTTTAATTCCAGGTTTTGTTTTAAATTATTTAATTTCATTTTTTTGATTTACTTCAATTTTATCCTTTAAATTAAATATATTATTTAAAGTATGTCAAATTAATTATATATTTGTATATTTATGTCAAATTAAAATATGTTAAACTAATTATATGTTTTAATATTTATTGAATATTATCGCCTAAGAATATATAGAGAGAGAAAAAAATGACCTAGGATTTTTTGAAATTAAATATATTATTGAAAGTATGTAAATTTATTATATATTTGTATATTTATGTCAAATTAAAGTATGTGAAACTAATTATATGTTTAAATATTTATTGAATATTATCGCCTAAAAATATATATAGAGAGAGAAAACAAATGACCTAGGATTTTTTAAAGAAAAAAACATTCATATCAGTATTCTTAAATATATTTAATATAATAATATGATGAATAAATCTTATAAAATTAAAAAACAAATTGGCTTCAAATTTTAATTTTGTGCTCTTTTGTTCAAGTTTATTTATTGAAAAACATTTACAATGTTTTGATTTTTAACATTTTAGATCTAATATTACTGCAAAAAAAAAATACAACTCAAAAAAACAGAAGGTGGACAAATTTACCTACATTATCTACAATTAAAAAATATGCGAGTCGCTTCCCGTTTCGATTACACTGTTCTTTTTAGACGGCAAATAAACAGTTATAGCACGCAAAAAAATTAGGATGATTTCTAAATTAGGATGTAATATTTATAAATTACACGAATATATAAATATATACTTGAAGTTAGATTCGGATGATTTCTAAATAAAATATAATAATATTTATACTAATTTATTATTCATCAAGTTTATTTTTTTATATATATTCAGGTCGAGTAGGTCCGCATGTATTAGATTTAGATTACCTAAAATTTTAGAATTGTCTGGATTGGAAAAGGACCATTCCATTTCTCACGTATATTTGGTTAGGCCTAAATAATAAGGTTTTAAAACTAGAGTGTATACTTGAACTCCCCAGCTTCTTAAAATATTGACATTTACCAAAAATAATAGGAAATAGCCTTGGTTTTTTTTTATTAACATGGATGTCTGATCAGTTTACGCGCATCTCATCTAATTATATAAATTTTAAATTTAATGACCATGTAAGATTTCAATGATTATTATATCAATAACCATAAAGTTCGAACATAAAAAAAAAGAAAAAAAAAGGAGTAAATTCCTTGATCCAAAGATTTTACCGCCATCTACTTAGATCATTAAATAGCCTTCGGTTTTGCTGTACACAGGCTTGGCTTAACGTTTGTGTTAAGTTCTGTTTGGATGAAACAGGTACGGACTTTGATGGCTTCAATTTATTTAATTATAATATGATAGAAGAGAGCCTCATCCTCGTTTATGCTCAGCCAATATATTTTCGCCATCTAATAAACGTGAGAAATAAATAAAGTAATCACTGCCCCCTTGATGCGAAAATGCAAACCAATCCCACATAACTAAGTGGCTTGTGATACGTAGCAGGTAGGAATAGTTTTTACTTTTTAATATAAAAAATCATTAAGGTCATAAAAAGCTTTTTGATGATGATGTCAATTCCAATATGAAACTCTTTGTCTACTTTTTATCTAATCAATTTTAAAAGCAATTTGAATTTTCTAATCAATTGCCATCAGCCAGTGAAGATGATGAGTTTAAAAGTAATTTACTTAGATAATCTATGAGAAAGTATTTTTATTTTATAACAAAAAAATCAATATGATATTCTTTTAATATAAAGATGATAAACTTAGATTTTATAATTTAATTCATCAAATCTTTAGCCAAGCCAAGCCAAGAACTCTATTGAGTTTAATAAAAAAAAAAAATCTAGACTTATTTTACATAATTATATGATAACAAAAATAGATGCTCATAAAATTAAATATCAATAAATATTATTATGACACTTCTGTTGAGATAATGATAAACCTATAGAAAACAATCTGAAATAAATTATGAAGACAATTCAAAACTAACTAAATATTGAAAGATAAAATTAATAAAACATTTCATAAAAAATCAATACTAAATGATAAAATTAATTAAAAAAACTGTAGATGGATTAAAGAGAGCTATTGAATTTGAGATTGGCTATAGAGTTTTTCCTAGTCTTACATTTTGGTCCTCTACTGCTAAATATTTTTCTTTTTTAACAAGTTCTTACAAATTGACCATGAAATTAGGTATAAAAAATGGCAATTGAAAACAGAAAAAGTTTGAGAATGAAAAAGAAAAATATATTTTGTAAATTCTTACAGTGACTTACATGGCCATTTTGAATATTTTGCAATGACTTGTGAGATTCAATGTTAATCTTCATTTTATTTTGGAAACCACATGAAAGTGTAAAAAGCTCTGCTCAATTAGTAACTTGCCTCTGTCTGAAACGCGTTGGATCAGAGTAAAATCTCGTGTTTAAGTAATTAATATTTGTAACTCTATATTCATGAAAAACACCATTAAAGATTTAAAATGATCTGGTCCAGGAAAACAAGTCTAGTCCATTGGATTCAAGGTCTATATCTCCATTGACTGCCATATCTAGGGTTTATATATGTGTGTGTGTGTGTGTGTGTGTGTGTGTGTGAAGATGGAGGAGAAGTTGAGTTCAGCGCCATAAATGGTAGGGATCAATCTGCAGGTTTTTTATGTGATAAAACAAGTTTAATTTATGGGTCTAAATAAATAAATAAAATCTCGACTATTTCATATTTTTATAAAAATTACATACTTTGTCTTGAATTTTAGATTTACAGTGTTGAAATGTAAATTATAAACTCTTTGTCGTTGTGCTATTCTCCTTGGAAATATTGCTGCTGTTGTTGCCATCAAGCTCTCCTTTAACTCAATCCAAAAGATTAAGTAAAAATACAAATCAGAAAACTCATACTTACACGTCTATTTGACCATAGAAAAAGACATCTATAGTTAGGTACAACGTATGAACAAAAACTCTCTTCAAACTTTAATTCTAATCAGAGTTTGTCCTAATAATATTTAATTTTTCGTTGTAGACAAAATTACAGAGACTTCTCTCCCTTGGAAAAGGGACATTTTTCATTTAAAATATCAATGTGCATTCAAAACAATTCATGACATCGAACAAATTTTCCGAGGCGAAAAAACTCTATTTTTTTAAAAATTTATTTTGTGGATCTGGATAAATAATTAAAAATTTTACTTTCAAGTTTTTATAAGGAATACATAGTCGGACTCAAATTTAATACATACATGGTGAACATATAACAAGCTCTTCGAGACATCAAATCACCGATCACTTAATCCCAATTTCTTACCACACTTCCCTTTCAATTTTCAGCAATTAACAGTATTTGTTACTGCTTAATTACTAGATTTAACCTTCTAATACTCTATTTGAATTTATATTTTAAATATGTTTTTTATTTAATTTTTTTTTGTGTTCATAACATGCATGTTAATATTATTTTTTTTAATTTAAATATATGTTTTTAAATAAAAATCATTTTTAAAAGTATCCATTATAAAATTCGAAAACAAGCATGAAATTCATGACTTCCTTAGCATGCAGTACTACCCAGTCAAATTATGAATACGAACAGATATGTGCTCATCGACCTAGAGAAAGGGAAAAAAAAACATCATTGACTAGAATTCTAATCAATTCTTGCCTTTACACATTTTCTCTCATTTCTGTTTTAAGATAATTTCTTGGAATGAAAATTCTTGACTTTTTTTTTTATCTAAGGAAATATTTTAGGTCAGAAATCAAAATCACGTGTAAGACATCGACAGAACGATTAATAAATGCTTAAGTTTGTATTTATTGGCTGCATGTGCCCCAATAAATGAATGACTTACGGGAATCGATGCACTTAAAGCTACTCTAGCTACTCTCTCAGTAGCTTTAATGTCGTTTATTAAATGATAACATTTATTTTCTTGAAAAGGGTTACATTATTGTTTATTTAATACTTCTTTTATTTAAGATAAAATCATTATAGTGACCTTTTTTTATTTATTACTACTAATCAAATTACTCCATTAGATGTTCAAATTGCAGCTGGTTGGGAGATGGACTCAGAACAATCCCTCTCGTGTTGCCTTCCCTTAGCGTCGAAAAGTAATATAATTCATCTGTTCACCGAAAAAAATAATAAATGGGTCGTCTGCTGAGCGAAACATCTGAAGCGACAACAAAAAACAAACACACTATTTATTTTCTCTCACTCACTTTTCGGATTACTCATCTCTCTCACTCACTATTCCAAGGCACATATTGCACAGCATATGTCGATTTATATGTCCCGCTTCTGAACAAGTTCTAGTGAAAATTCTCCTCTGCGTTCATTGGCTACAACTTGAATACTAAGCTGCCTGCTTCGTCGTAACCCGGTTGGCTTGTTTCTAGCCAAGAAAATTTCATGTGATTGTGGTTTACTAGCTAGCATTTTATAGCAAAGGACGTGATGAACTTCTCTGATTCATAGATATCATCTCACCCATCTGGCATTCAAATTTGATTGGTAAGAAAATTGAGTGTGTAATTCGATCACTCACACATTTAGTAAATATTTTGCCATACATAATCCACTTTTGATTTTGAAATACACATGTTTTACTACCTACAGTGCAAAAAAAATATCCTGATGGCCACTGGAGTTTACTCGCTTTGTGCTCTCAGGCTCGAGCCTTGTGGTTGCTAATATGATGACTACTGGAGGTTTATATGTTCGTTAACGTCAGTACCTGTAGAATTAGTCGAGGTACATGCAAACTGAACTACTGTCACATGAAGCTAGGAGATTGAAACATGAGTTCATAATTTATAAATCAGAAGCTATTTCTCCTGATGTCTCATGTATGAGGTCATGAACTAAAATCGGTTGATCTAATGTCTCTCACGAGAACTTTTTTTTTTTTTGTAAAAGAAAACAAAAATCAAACGTTTAACTTAATTTTGTTAGCGTTTTCTTGTTTGAATAAGTTCCTATTTACTAGGAACCACCTGTTCTTTATCCATTCCTTAGGAGAATCCCAGCTGACTAGGAGACAGTTAGTCATGAGATAGTTGTTGCTTATTTTTCTATTTGTTTGTTATTTGTATTTCTATTTAAATTGAACTCTTTTTTATGAAATATACATATCATTTCTTCCACTTCCATGTTTTCTTTACAAAGCTTTAACTGTTCTATAGCTTTTTAGTTATTACAGAACCTTCAGTGCTCAACAAGTGGTATCAGAGTCTGGTTCTCAACGTTTTGAGTGTGAAAGTGTAACAACCAGAAGGTTAAGGGAAACACAGGGAAGTGAGATAGAGAGAAACACAATGAAGTGAGATAGAGAGAAACACAGGGAAGTGAGATAGTGAGATAGAGAGAGTATGCCAATTTTTCTTTAGCACGTTCATAATTTCTTGGTTTGCTGCAATAGAGGAAAATGACATCTGAAAACAACTACGTGCAACCTGCAATCCCACACTTCGATGGTCATTATGATCGTTGGAGTATGTTGATGGAGAATTTTCCGAGGTCAAAGGATTATTGGAGTCTTGTTGAAAACGACATCAATGAACCAACAAATGGAGGTGCGATGACAAAAGCACAAACAAGAATCCTGGAAGATCAGAAATTGAAGGATCTTAAAGAAAAAAATTATTTATTCTAAGCTATTGATCGTGCAATTCTCGAGACTATTCTTCACAAAAACATATCTAGGCAGATTTGGGACTCAATGAAGAAAAAATATCAAGGGTCAACAAAGGTGAAGAGGGCGCAACATCAAGCTCTTTGTAAAGAGTTTGAGATTCTTCACATGAATACTAAGGAGTCAGTCAATGAATACTTTTCACTCACTCTTGCAATTGCAAATAAAATGCAAATACATGGTGATAAAATGGAGGATGTAACGATAATTGAGAAGATTTTTCGATCAATATCTACAAAGTTTAACTACGTAGTCTGCTCAATTGAGGAATCACACGACATTGATGAACTTTCGATTGATGAGCTACAAAGCTCATTATTATTGCATGAGCAGTGGATGGTGAACATTATCTCTGAGGAACAAGTTTTGAAAGTATCAATGCATGGTGGTGTATATTCAAAAGGATACGGAAGAGGTCGCAACTGGGGTCAAGGAGGCACAGGTCGAGGAAGAGGGCGTGGATATGATCACAAACCATTTGACAAAACCAGAGTTCAATGCTATAACTATCACAAATATGGCCACTGTCAATACAAATACACAAACAAGGAGGAGAGGGTAAATCTTGTAAAAGCCGAAGCAGAAGAAAAAATGTTCTTATTGGCATATCTTAAAGAAGAAGAATTCAAATAAGATAAATGGTATTTGGATTCAGGGTGTAGCAACCACATGTGTGGAAACAAGGAATTATTTTCTTGTTTGGATGAAACCTACAAAGATACAGTGAAGCTTGGGAATGGTACATGCATCACTATCATGGGAAGGGAAAATATTAGGTTTTATTCAAAAGATAACACAATGCAAACAATATCTAGTGTTTTCTACATTCTAGAATCAATTGCAAGAGAAGGGCTACACAATAATCATTGCAGCAGGCTATTGCAAAATCCATCATCCAGAGAAATGAGTAATTGCTGAAGCAAGAATGACAAGCAATCCCATGTTTCCATTATACATGTAGGATCACATTCAAACATGCTTCTCTATGAAAATGCATGACTTAACATGGTTATGGCATTTTCGTTATGGACATCTCAATTTCGATGGTTTGAAGACACTGCAAGAGAAAAACATGGAACTGAGCTTCCTAAAATTATTTTTCCTACGGAAATATATGAGGAATGTGTTGTTGGTAAACAACATCGAGATTCCTTTCCAAAAGGAAAAGCTTGGCGAGCTGAACAAACCCTTCACCTTGTTCACTCGGATATATGTGGACCAATCAATCCAACCTCTAACGGCAACAAAAGGTACTTCATTTCTTTTATTGATGATTGTAGTAAAAAGACATGGGTTTATTTCCTACAAGACAAGTCTGAAGCATTTACTTTGTTTAAGAGATTTAAAGCTCAAAGTGAAAAAGAATGTGGAATTCCTATTAAAATCCTTAGAACAAACTGGGGTGGTGAATTCAATTCACATGATTTTGCAAACTTCTATGAAATGCATGGAATACAAAGGAAACTTATAACAACATATTCACCACAACAAAATAGAGTGGCAAAATGAAGGAATTGTACAATTATGAACATGGTTCGCAATATGTTACTGAAGGGAAAATTTCCAAAAAGCTTTTGGCTTGAAGCAGTTAAATGGAGTGTTTACATATTGAATCGATGCCCTATGTTTGCTGTCAAGAATATCACACCAACAGAAGCTTGGAATGGATCTAAGCCTACTGTTGATCATTTCAGGATTTTTGGGTGCATAACATATGCACATGTTCCAGATGCAAAGAGAACAAAGTTGGATGACAAGGCAGTAAAGTGTGTATTTCTTGGGGTTACTGAAGAATCAAAGGCTCACAAGCTCTATAATCCCATCACCAGAAATATAGTTATCAGCCGTGATGTTCAATTCGATGAATAAAACACATGGGATTGGAGGAACACAAAAATTCATCATAATTCAAATATGGTGAAAAATTCTATGAAATAGAGGAAGGATTCATTGGTGATTGCAGAATTGAATCTCATATTCAATCATTTGAATATGAGATTCACTTAGAAGAGCAACTACCAACTCTTATTTCACATGAGGGAACCATTATTCTACATGGTGAAGGGACGTCAAACACATTACCATATAATCCTCTTTCATGTGATAATTAGCCAATACCTCAACGCCAAAGAACAAGACCCGCATGGATGAATGATTATATTAGTGTAAATGAATTATCTGATGAGGATACCATTGCCGAGTTTGCTTTGTTTGCAGATTTTGACCCTATCAAATTCAAAGATGTAGTAAAGGAAGAAAAATGGAGGAACTATGGATACAGAAATCCAAGCTATAAACAAAAATAACACTTGGGAACTTATAGATCTTCTAAGAGGGCAGAAGACCATTGACGTCAAATGAGTGTATTAAACAAAGCTAAATGAAAACGGGGAGATTGACAAACACAAGGCTCATCTAGTGGTAAAGGGCTATAAACAGCAGTATGGCATAGATTATGGCGAGGTATTTGCTCCGGTAGTCAAGCATGACATCATTCATCTTGTGATTTCATTAGCAGCACAACATTCTTGGCCTATCTTTCAAATGGATGTAAAGTCTGCTTTCTTGAATAGGGAGTTGTAAGAGGAAGTCTATGTTGATCAGACTTTCGGATACGTGAAGCAAGGATATGAAGAGCACGTTTACAAATTGAAAAAAAGATTTATACGGACTGAACAAGCTCCTAGAGCTTGGTACAGTCGTATAGATGCTTCTTTCAATAAAGCAGATTTCAGAAAATGTTCACATGAACACACTTTATTTGTAAAAACTGCAGATGGAGGTAAATTTTTGTTTGTGTGTTTATATGTGGATGATCTTATTTACACTGGGAACGATGACACATTGCTTCAAGAATTCAAGGACTCTATGAAAGCTGAATTTGAGATAACTAACTTGGGCATGATGCGTTATTTTCTTGGAATCGAAGTTATGCAATCAACAACAGGAATATTCATTACACAAAAGAAATATGCGAAAGAGATTTTGTAAAAATTTCATTATCAAAATTGTAATCCAGTCAAGAATCCAATTGAACTAGGATTGAAGCTGCATAAGGATCTCGATGGTATGACAACACCTATTACAAGCAGATGGTTGGGAGCTTAATGTATTTAACAACCACTAGGCCGGATGTCATGTGTGCAGTAAGCCTTCTCAGCAGGTACATGGAATCTCCAACAAGTCTGCATTCCCAAGCTGTGAAAAGAGTATTTCGCTATTTGCAGGGAACAATTGATTTCGGGATATTCTATAAGAAAGGAGAAGCTTCAAAACTTATTGGTTTTGCTGATAGTAATTACACAAGTGATTTATACGATAGGAGGAGCACTTTAGGCAGTGACATAATGAACTCAGGTGTTGTGTCACGGTCATCAAGAAAACAACAGGTAGTTACTCTGTTCACAACCGAAGCAGAATTCATAGCCGTAACAACATCAACATGTCAAGCCATATGGCTGAGAAGAATCCTCGACGAATTACATTTCCAGCAACATGATCTTATGATAATTCATTATGACAATAGCTCAGCAATCAAGCTCTCTAAAAATCTAGTTCTTCATAGGAGAAGCAAGCACATAGATGTGAGATACCATTTCCTTTGTGATCTGTCAAATGAAGGGACCATTGAGTTAGTTTACTGTCGAAGTGAAGATCAAATCGTAGACATCATGACAAAGCCTCTCAAGTTTGATGCATTTGAAAAACTGCATGACTTGCTTGGAATGTGTTCATTTAAGACTCTTGAGCAAGGAAATTAATGACAGTAGTTGGTTTAGTGATAATAAACTGCTATGATGAAGCTTCCATGGTGGTACCATCTTAAACTGTTTTTTACAGAAATTAGTTTACGGGAGGGTGTTAACATTTTCTTGTTTGAATAAGTTCCTATTTACTAGGAACCAACTGTTCTTTATCTATTCCTTAGTAGAATCCCAGCTGACTAGAAGACAGTTAGTTATGGGATAGTTGTTGCTTATTTTTCTATTTGTTTATTATTTGTATTTCTATTTAAACTGAACTCTTCTTTATGAAATACACAGATAAGTTTTTCCACTTCCACGTTTTCTTTACAAAGCTTTAACTGTTCTATAGCTTTTTAGTTATTACAGAACATTCAGTGCTTAACAAATTTCTCTTACAAAATAGTCACTTAACTTTAAGCTTCTTTCACTTTGATCTTAAACATTTACTTTTTTCATATTTTAGTATTACAATCGAACATTTAGTTCCAAGGAGACCTTGGGGGAACGTGAAGACACGACCATGAAGCCCTAACCCTTCTCCTTACTGCTGAGGTGGTGTTTGGGAACATTTTAAAAATGCTTTTTAAAATAATTTGATTTTTTTTAATATATTGATGTTAAAAATAATTTTTAAAAAATAAAACAATATTATTTTAATATATTTCTAAATAAAAAACAATCAAAAAATTAATTACAACCACATTCTTAAACATACAGTATATCCATAACCTTCAAATAAATATCGTCCTCGTCCCTATTCGAGATGGGTTGTGAGGTCAAATAAATGCCTCTTCCTAAACCATTTTAAAAACCTTACCTTCAAAATATAAACTGAAAAGAACATAACAGGACTGATTCACACAACAAATTTCCATCATTTCGCCTTTTGTTTAATGAAAAAGGGACTATCAACATAGTCTACGTATTGAAGATAGACGAAAAAACTGGAGAAGGTGGGACAAGATCGAAGAAATGTTATCAAACACAGGTTTCGAAGATGCCCCTTTGCTGGAGCGTAGTGACAGTGTAGAAGAAGAAAGTAATAAGAGAAGGTTGGGGTGGAGGAAGGTGCTTTTTCTAGATGTAGAAGAGGCCAGGAACCAAATCTTGTTTTCGCTGCCAATGATTCTCACTAATGTTTTCTACTACATGATAACTTTGGTCTCAGTCATGTTCGCTGGTCATCTCGGAGAGCTTGAGCTTGCTGGAGCCACCCTGGCTAACTCGTGGGCTATGGTCACTGGTTTTGCCTTCATGGTAACTCAATCTCGCACTTCTTTTCATGATTTTTTCAAGTAATAAGTCAGGCTCATATCTTAGTTTTTGCCTTCTATTTTTTCCTTAATTCAAAATGGTGTTGAAATTGAGGAATTGGAAGTGCATGATTGTGTCAAAACATCGTACAGATGAAGATAATATTAGTATAATTAGCTAAAAAATACTGTCATAGCTGCAGTGGGGATCCCTCCTGATGTGTGTGGTATACGGGGCGCAATGTTTCGTGCCGAGTATGGGGTGAGCACATCTTCCTACCCATTTTTTCTCTTGAAAAATACCTCTGGACAAGCTTAAGCTTTTAGACGGGGTCATCCACATTTGAATCGATGCATTTACCAGATATTTTCTTTTTGCTGGCAGACTCTATTTTGATTCCAACTACTTATAACCCTTAATTCAGATTTTATCTTTATATCCTCTCCAGTTATGTTATTTTTTAAGAAAAACTTTTCCAGATTGGGCTGAGTGGAGCACTTGAAACACTATGTGGTCAAGGATTTGGTGCACAGATGTACAGAATGCTAGGAATTTATCTTCAAGCATCCTGCATTATATCAATCATCTTCTGTATTTCCGTATCGGTTATATGGTTCTATACAGAGCCAATTCTGCTATTACTCCAGCAAGATGCTCAAATTTCTATGACTGCTGCTCTCTACATGAAGTATCTCATCCCTGGATTGTTCGCATATGGCATTATGCAGAACATCCTGCGGTTTCTTCAGACACAATCTGTAGTAATCCTCCCTGTCGTATTCTCATTGGTGCCACTGTGCATTCATATTGGTATTGCTTATGCTTTGGTTCACTATACAGCTCTCGGGTATAAGGGAGCTTCACTGGCTGCATCCATTTCACTTTGGATATCAGCCCTAATGCTAGCTATTTATGTGATTCGTGCGAAGAAATTTGAGCATACATGGGGTGGATTTTCATTTGAGTCATTTCACTACATTCTTCATGACTTGAAACTAGCCCTACCTTCTGCTGCAATGGTTTGGTAAGTGAAAGTGAACAGGATTACGTCCACTTCTTTTGATCGTGACTAATAAAATCTCACTACCGATCCCCCTCCATTTTTTCCCGGAATATTGTGCCAGCCTAGAGTACTGGGCCTTCGAGATTCTGGTGTTCCTAGCAGGACTGATGCCAAGCTCGGAAATAAGTGTCTCATTGATCGCGATATGGTACGTTCAATCACGATTGCATGTCTTTACCATCTCGTGAAGTAAAATTTCTGTTTTCATACTAGTTTCTCCTTCTCACTCTGTTTTTTCAATTAATATTCAGTGTAAACACAGAAGCTGTGGCCTACATGTTAACCTATGGTCTCAGTGCAGCTGCGAGGTTTGCTGATAATTTGAATTTCTATATCGTTTGTTCTGTCATTGTTACATTTTTGTGTTGTAGATATTGAAATTAATAACTTCATGAACAGCACAAGGGTGTCGAATGAGTTAGGAGCAGGCAATCCAGACAGAGCTAAGAATGCTTTGGCTGTGACTCTCAAGCTCTCTGTCCTCCTCGCTCTTCTTGTTGTTCTGGCTCTAACATTTGGTCACAACATCTGGGCTGGATTTTTCAGTAGCAGCCCTACAATAGCAAAGGAATTTTCAACGATGGCTCCCTTTCTTTCAATTTCGATCACTCTTGATTCTGTGCAAGGTGTCTTATCAGGTTCGAAACAAGCCCTTTTCTGCAGATAGATAAGGGAGGTTAATTATTCAAGGATTATTCTTAATTTTTCTCATATTTGTCATCAATGAAAGGGAATCACAATTTCCTGGCCGTGCTTTTCTCAAACTCAATTTCCTTCGAGGATGTTCTTCCTCTATTTTACTAAATTTAGAAGCTTCTTATCATCTGATTATACACAAATCGTTCCTATCAAAGTGAAAACAAAAACCCTTTTTTCAGAAAATGCATTTGACACACTGCAGGAGTGGCCAGAGGTTGTGGCTGGCAGCACTTGGCTGTTTATGCTAACTTCGCAACATTCTACTGTATCGGCATGCCTGTAGCTTGTGTTCTTGGATTCAAGCTAAAGCTATATGTAAAGGTGAATCAAAATTGTCAACGAAATGTAACAAGGTTCGAGCCTGTACAAACACTGATGAATTCTGATGATCTATTTTCTTTGTTGTAGGGTTTATGGATTGGCTTAATCAGTGGCCTTTTTTGCCAAGCCGTCACCCTCTTGTTAATCACAATAAGGACCTCTTGGGCTAAAATAGATCTGTCGACAACCAGAGAAAAAGAGAATCCCATTGTCGTTTAACAGGATCTTCTCCATTAATAAATAGCTGCTGATCAAGCGACAGACACAGCTTAGCTGAACTGCAAGTTACTAGAAAGTAGCAAGACTTTAGTCATTAAAACAAAACGTTTGTCTTATGATGCAGTGGCTTTCTATGAAGAAATGAATTTTATAGTCCTTGACCAAGAACGATGACTCTGTCAAATTTCAGGCCGGAGAGAGGATTTCCCTGCAATTCTCAGCTCTAGCTATTTCATCTTCTTCTACAAGAGGATGAGTTTCTCAATTTTTGACATGGATGTTGATAGTGTTTGGAAAGATACTGTTTATTGTCTGTAACCTCAACTTCCATGAGCAATTAACAATACAGGGCATGTAAGGATTCAACTTTTAAAAGGTAACTGTTTTTTTTTTTAAATAAATAAATCTGGTTTTCAATATTTTATCTTAATTTATTTTTATCCATAAATATCGGATTAGTTATTTTTTTTTTAATTTGATTCGATTATGTTATCTTAGTATCATAAATTGAATTATAAATTTGGCTAGATAACCGAGTTGTTTTTTCTTTTGGTCATTTTTTAATGCAAATTTATCATTTATTATTGAATTTATTAATAATTGAACTCCGTTATTTTTTATTTATTTTCTATAGAATTATCTTAGTATCGAGACTTGGATCAAAATTTTAATAGTTAGTCGATTTGAGTTTATTTATTTTTTGATATTTTTGATATTTGATTTTTTTTTATCAAATTCATCCTTCATTATTTCTCGATTTTATTTACATTCAATCTCATAGTCCGAGACAAGCTAACCCAATTTTATAGATTTAATAGACCAATCTTAGTTGACTTGCATCACTCTACTCATGATTTGAAAATTTATCCCATGTTTGCACAAGTCAATCTTATATATCATTGTCTAAATATTTAAAAAAAATTATCATTCAATACATTATTTGCTTTTATATTTAAAAAAGGTGTATAGTGTGCATTGAATTTTGAATTCTTTTAAATAAATAAATAAAAAATCTGCTAGAAATCCCGCTAGCAATACATGGACATTAGGGTCTGTTGGCAAGGGGCTAGTCCTCCTCGTGAGCTGAACACGGTTCGATTCCTCGTTGGTTGGTAGTTGAACTCGCTTTACGATGCTCGACGATGCCACGAAAATGACAGCCTTGGCCAAGATTTCATTAAAAAGTGCTATGAAAAATGAAGTCAAATTTTCAAAACATTTATCTTGCACTGCAAAATAACCAGTTTATTGCAATAAAGATAGCTTTCATTGACAAGGTCCTCCCTGTTGTCCCCGACAAAACAGAACATCTTGGCATCTCAGTTTCTCCTATCTGTCCCTCTCTCCATCAAAAGCATACTTCTGAGATTTTATCAGGGAAAGTTCATTTTCCACTGGTTCTGAGAGATACAAAACGGTCCAACTTGCACGCAGTGTAATCAACAGCAGAGTGCAGGTTTGGCATGACAGACCGCAGATTAAACCAATCATCCGAAATAGACCCAGAACAGAATATGAAAATCCAGAGGACGAAGATTGAGGATTAAGACAAGTTATTAGGTTCATTTTCCACAGTTTTCTATGCAGAGAAACTGCTGTCATAAATGTCTAGTGTGTGTCTGTGAAAAGCTGCATGCTTGTGTAACTAAACGTACAGAAAAGAATACTATTTTTGTTTGCTTTCACCTTGGAATAAAGCTTAAACTTGAATCCAAGGAGGGTAGCAATCGGCATTCCAATGCAAGAGAATGCTACTACATTTACAATAACAGCCAGATTCTGCCAGCCACGCCCTCTTATTACCCCTGCCACAAGGATAGAAAAATGAGATCAAATAAGGGAAGAAATAGGATCCTTGAAACCTGCAAAGACGACTTGGAAAGCATCGATTGCGATAGAAATAGCAAGGAAAGGTGTCATCGAGGCAAAGGCTTTCACAATGGAAAGGTCATCACTGAAGAAGCCAGCCCAGATATCATGGGCATTGGGCAATGGCTAGTGATAAGACTATCAGAAGAGCAAGAAGGACAGAGAGCTTGAGAGTCACAGCCCTGGGGTACTCTGTTTTGAAAAATATTTTTTGTTTAAAAATATATTAAAATCATATTTTTATTTTATTTTTTAAAACATATCTTTGATATCAACTCATGAAAATAAAATAAAAACATTAAATATTTTTAATTTAAAATTAAAAAAAAAATTCAAAAATGATTTGTACAAGCAGTGCCCCATTTCCGTGAGTTTGAATCGTTTCAGCATCCGCCACCACCTTTCTTCTTATAGCCAAAACAGTACCGTTACCAATTAGCCTGGTGCACACCAAAACTAAGAGTAATCATTTTCGGTTTAATTTGATTTTTTTTTCTATATAAACAATTAAGTTAAAATCATGATTGATAAAAGAAATTGAAAGCGAACCGAAACTAGTTTAAACCGACCAGTTTCAGTTCAGTTCAAATTGTTTTTTTATGTAAAAAAAAAAAAATAGTACATTATCATTTTGGGTTTTTTTTTGGACTTTAACCAAGTCTTTTTCCTTCTTGCATTTCAATTTTAAAATATAAATTTTTTTTATAGTATATTTTTTTAATTTAAATCAATTTGATTTATTTATAGTTTACTAGTTTTAGCCTTAAAAAATCTAAACCAAACCAGACCAACATATTTTAATCAATTTAATTAGATGTTTTAATTATTCAATTTTTATCAAACATTTTTTTCAGTTTTTCAGTTTTTTCCTCACCCCTACCAAAAACTCTTCAACATCTATCCTTCCAAATAAACAACAGTGCAGTGCCAGTGTAATCTAAAGCCTACGGTATTCCCCACCAAACCAACAAAAGATTTGAAAGATGACTACTAATAAACAGATTGAATATAAAAAAAACAAAACATTTATTAAAAAAAATGCTCATAATTTTCATCAAAAATCAATGGCTAAAACGTGGTACAGCAGCAGTTCCTGAAATAAGAGAGGTCTTCAGAAGCCAGAAATGGCCATGTACTAGCTAACTAACTAGCTGCTGCAAAGAAATACAGAAAAGGGTGCACAGGGTAGCATGCTAATACACATTACAAATGAAGTAAGAAGAACAGAGCACAGGAAAATAATCCTCATAAACGAAAATAATAGCCCAGCTGATGAATCATATCTACCTTTGAATTATTTCTTCGTTTCGTTCACGCACTCATCCTTCTCTTTGAACCACAATTCTGCAAACTCACAATTCTTCCATGACTCAAACCATGGGCCACCGCGGGTATAATGTATTGCTTTAGGAGATGTTGATGTGTGGTCACCTTCCATAACTTTGTTATGGCCCTCCAGGAAATTCCACACAAATGGGATAGAGCCGATTTCTTCATCCTCAAGCCACTGAAACCTGTGAAGGAAAGCCCCGGTTTGGGTATTCACAACCTCAGGTGTCAGAACCTTGTTCTTCGGGTGCCCACAATTGTACAGCACCATGGAAGACCAGTTCTTCCTTGGATACACAGTCTGTACCGCACCATCCATTTTTGTGGCCTCTTTTGGAGTGTAGTCGTGTTGCACACACATGATGGCATACTTATCATCAATCAAATCCCTCAATTCCTTAATGTCAGCCAAGTAGAGGAAATCACAATCAACAAACATTGCCCAGCCATCATAGTTAGCCAAATGCGGGGTCAAGAAACGAGTAAAAGAGAACTCTGTGCTCTCAAGCTGTCCTCTCTCGCGCCAATACAAGCCATTCTTTCTAAGATCTGACTGCACAATGGGGGTGATCTCAACGGGGATCGAGGACCGTTTCAAAATAGAATGGTGACAAACCTCATAGGCAATATCTTCACGTGGATCGTAGCCCACAAAGATCTTGAAGGGCTTGTTAATCGTAAGGCCTCCATTGGCAGTCACAGAATGCACCTCACCATTGGTCACGGTCATGGTCATTCAAGCTGGCTCTGAATAGTGAATCAGGATCACAGATCTGCGTAAAGCAATAAACAAGCAAGCAATTGCATTAATTAGACCACGAAGGCAAATCAGATCATCTGTTTTATATGCCCATATTAATTTTCGAAAAGAATAGTAGTATGATTTTATCCTGTGATGGATTCAATTATCAAAAAGGTTGGCCAGACTAGCAATGTAATTAATAGGTAAGAAAAAAATGAAATCATGGAAACAAAGATAACTCATATATATAATTTGGAGAAATTCAGTAATAATTTGGAGTTGGAGCTGAGTTTCATCAATACCCACATTTAGCCAAACAGAGATTATTAATAGAGAATCCAATGCAAAAACTAATCAAGCAATCATTTTATAAAAAAAAAATCAAGAGAAACAAACAGCAAGAGATGTGTGTAACAAACATATCTCCAGAACACAGAACAATATACATAGAGCCAGGCAGCTACCCAAGCAAGAATCTTGTAAGGAAAAAAAATGAAAAAAGGGATCACACATGGAGAGAGTACCTGGAGCAGAGAGGGAAGATCTTGAAAAGGAGAGAAGAATAAAATGGAGTGAAATTCAATGGTTTTTCTCTATCTAGTCTTTCTTTCTTCCTTCCTTTTCTATCTATAGAAAGAAAGGTTAGAGAGAGAGAGGAGGGGAATTGAGCGGTGGATGTTAGCGGGGAGAGATATTGGTATTTATAGAAAGTCCAGTCCTGCCACCCCCGAACTATTTTCTGCTCAAAGTCAAATTTTGTAATTATTTCTTCAAACTCCAATTAATAATAATAATAATAATAACGTGGTCCATTTTTGGTAGTCCATTTTGTAATTTTATATATATATATATATATATATATATATATATACACTAGCCATGACACCCGCGCCTCGTTGCGGCGGGAACCATATTTTTTTCAACGCAAAATAATATTAATTATGTGTATTTTTTTAATTATAATATAAATTTAGATAAAATAATAAATCTGTGCAGAAATCTTTTAAAGTGCAAGTTTTCTATAAAATATATGAATTTTAAATGGATATAAATTTATCAATTTAGCAGGTTTCAATAAAATAACCAATATAAAATTACCATTATCATTAAAAAAAAAAGCAAGAAGATTCAGATATCTAAATTATTGAATACATTGTATTAAGATTAGTTCATTTTATAATTCAATTTAAATTAAACACAATAAACAAAATATAAATTGTGAAAGAACTTGCATTAATCAAATAACAAAAATAAATAGTTAATTTTCTATCTCGAAAAAGAAGAAAACATAAATTAAAAATTCATCCCCACGTTATTATCATTATCATTATTATAACAGTTAAAATTATTATCAACATTACTATTCAAACAGTGAAAATTATTAAATTGTCCCGAAGAATTAAAAAATATATATATTTTTTGTCAAAAAAAATCACTAAAATTATCATTATTATTGTGCAAACACTAAAATCATAAAATCATCTGATCCAAAAATTAGATAAAAATAACAAAAAAAAGAGAAAAATGGAGTAATATTAATTTTAAAATGATTACCAATATAAATTAAAATTTCATAATTGAACCGAATAAAAATAAAACCCCAATAAAAAATAAAATGACAAAACTACAAAACAAAAACCAAAAGTATAAATGAATGAATACGGACAAAAAATAAACATTATCCAAGAAAGATTGGAAAAAAAAGGTATCAATACTAAATAAAAAAATAAGTGCCAAAATAAAAAACAAAATATATATAATTAATTCCAATTGAATAACAAAACTACAACAAATCAAAACATTGGGACCGAAAAACAATAAAGAAAATTTTAAAAATAAAATGCAGTGTAACTAGCATAAAAATTTAAGAATGGAACATAATAAAAATAAAACCCCAACAAAAAATAAAATGACAAAAAATAAAAAAAAAACTTAAAAGCACAAATGCATAAATATGGACAAAAAATAAATATTGTCCATGAAGGACAAAAAACCAAATGAATTAATACAAAAAAAATTAAAAGAATAAGTATCAAAATAAAAAACAAAATATATAATTAATTCTAATTGAAGGATAAAAATAAAATAAATCAAAACTTCAGGACCAAAAAACAATAAAAAGAATTTTAAAAAATCAATATAGTGCAATTATTGAACTAATTAAAAGAATAAGGATCAAAATAAAAAGTAACATATATGACCAATTTCAATTTGGGGACAAACTTACAACAAATTCAAATTTGCATGCCAACATTATTAAAGGAACCAAAAATATACCAAAAATCAAAAGATGAAGGACCGAAATGAAACTTACCGTATATAATCAATTTCAATTAAAGGGCATATTTGAAAATAATCGAAAGTTCCATTGAAAAATCAATAATAAAAATGAAATCAAAAGAGCAGAGAGCGAATTGAAATGTATAAACATATGAGGGATTGTCTCGTACTTCACCAGTAGTAGGAGAGAGAAAAGACGGGGGGAAGAAAAATCGTCCACCGTAGATCACACGGTCACTATTGCATGACACGCGCCGCATGTGTAGGCATAGAGCTTGTCGGAGAACCCTATGAGACGGAAGAATCACATTTTACACCGACGAACGATACTGCACGTGCCACCTGATAGGCGCGTGTGAGCAGAACACTGTCAGCGCGTCCGTACAACGCGCCTACAATGTCCTGGAAAAAGTAATAATAAAAAATTAATACACCCTGGACCCATTGATATTTATGAAAAAACCGGGGGTGCAAGTGGCGTGTTTTGTCATTTAGGAGGCCTGAAATCGTTATTTAACTGTGCAATAAATCTAGAAATATCATCCATGTCTCCTGGAAAAATAAAAAATACCCCCGGTCCCGAGGGTTAAAAATTTTCAGCCCTGGGATAAAATGATCGTTTTACTGTAGTAATGAATAGTAATCTAGTAATCTATATCTAGGGGAACAATGTGAATTTAAACAATAAAAGACGGACGGATTTTATATTTTAGTTAATAACACATCTTTGTATTCATTTTGAAGAGATGGAACAAAATGATGATGATTTTCAATTATCAAAACAATAAAATATCAAAAATAAAAATAAAAAATCAGGTGTGAAATAATATTACTATTGTATTTATCAAGATCTGTAAGTGAATCTTCAATCAAAAGGATGAGTTTGTCTTTATACTATCATCGAAGATTTGAAGAAATAGGCACGGTAAACTTAAGCAAAACCCCAAATAAAAAAAAGGTTTAAGTATTTTTTTCTTACCAAAAAAACTTGTTTTTTAATCTATTTTTAACCTAAAATACATTTAAAATATTTTAGAAAATATGATAAATTTATTCGTAGTCTCAAAAAATCACTCCAAAAACCAAAATCAACTTGAAATTATAAATCACCTCAAGCTTTAATTATTTTTTCTTAAACTTTAAAGATAAAAAATCATCTAATATAAACTCATCCGATCAAATAAAATAAAATAATACAAATTTTATTTGTTTTAAAGATCCAAATTGATACCAATATCATGTTTTTTTTATTGCAGAAATCCAGCAACTTCTCTCTCTTTTCTCATATAGGGATAAAAAAAAAAAAATTGCACCAAAACTAAATATAATTTGAGGGAACGCAATTATATTATCTATGTTATTTTTTATGTTTAGGGAGCAAAATGTATATTTTGAGAAAATTATGGCTTGCCACCCATATTTAGCATCTTTTTTATTTCGATCCCTCTCTTCTTTTAATTCCACTATTTCATTAAAAATTAAAATTAAAACGTAAAAAAAAAAATATATCTAGAATTGAGAAATGAAAAGGTTAGTATCCGGAAGACATTGTGGGAAAGCAAGTGGGGGAATGAATCCTCCTTCCATGCTATTGTGTAGTATTTCCTGAGTTGTCATTATTTATATATATATATTAACCATTTATTTGTGCTTCATCGCAATCAAAATCATATTTTTTTAAATATAAAAAAATATTAAGATTATGAGATTTTTTATAATGTTATAAATTTGGTTAAAATAATAAATTTGAGTAAAAATTTTGTGAAGCGCTAGTTTCCAATAAAATATATGAGTGTTAAATCAATATAATTTTATTTGTTTAACAGGTTTCAACAAAATTATCAGTATAAAATTATTATCATCATTAAAAAACAAGCAAATTTGCATACTTGTATCAAATTCACTGTGTTAGAATCAATTCATTTAATAATTTAATTTAAATTAAACACAATAATAAGATATAAATTGTGTAAACACCAACAATAACTAATCAACAAAAATAAGTCGTTGATTTTATACTTATAAAAAAGAATACATCATTGAAAATCCATTGTCACACCACTATTATTATCATGAGTTCATGACTATAACAGTTAAAATTATCATCATTATTATTGCTCAAACAATGAAAAATATTAAATTATCCCAAAGAATAAAAAAAACAAAACACTTTAACAAAAGAGCAAGTAAGAAAACAATTAAGAAAAAACAATCATTAAATTATCATTATTATTACGTAAACATTGAAAACCACAAAATTATCTTGAAGAATAAAAAAAAACCAAAAACATTAACAAAAGAGCAAACAAAATAACAAAAAAAAAAGACAACCAAAATAAATTTTCAAGACTAAATTGAATAAAAATACAACCACAACAAAAAAAAAAAGACAAAGATCAAAAACCAAAACTAAGAGCATATATACATAAATACAAACAAAAAAATAAGAATTATCTTAGAAGTACCGAAAAAATCAAAAGAATCAAAACCAAACCAAAAATTAAAAGAATAAGGGCCTAAATTAAAAACAAAATATATGATTAATTTTAATATGACGACAAAACTGCAACAAATCAAAACCTTGAGACAAAAAAAATAAAGGAATTTAAAACAAAGAAAAAATTAAAAAAATAAGGGCCAAAATGAAAAACACATATATGATCAATTTCAATTGGAGGATAAAACTGAAACAAATTAAAACCTTGAGACCGAAAAAATTAAAAAAATTAAAAACAAACCAAAAATAAAAAGAATAAGGTCTAAAATGAAAAATATCATATATGATTATTTTTAATTGAAGGGAAAATTTGAAAAAAAAACTTCTATAAAGTAAATCAAGAAGAAAAAAATAAATAAAAAAACTAGGGACTGAAATGTATTTTTGACAATATGAGAGAGAAAAGGGGTAAAAAATGAACATTCAACAACCCGCAAGCCTCCCCCGCCGCCCTCTATTCGCCGACACGTGCACCATCATGTGGAAGAGGACATGGTGGCGCATTTGAAGAGACGATGGTTGAACATTTGCAACCGTCGTATGACATCGCATGCACCGCTTGAATTGCGAGTACTTGAGAAAATTATCGGTGTGTTAGGCAAACGTACTAGCAGTTATTCTGGAAAAAATATTTAAAAAATATGCAATTATCTAAATACCTCCCGGTGCCTACGACAATAACAAAAAAACTGAGTGGGAAAATACCATCATGCCCATAGCATCAACCCTCTGTTTTTTTTCTTTTTCTGAGGGCATTTAAGTAGTTTAACTATTCATCAAACATGAAAAACCACAAATACCCTCACCAACAGCCTTTTGTTAATGTCTCATCCAAGGGTAACGTTGTTATTTCATTGTTCATAGTCAGACGGAAATATCTAAAATACTTTTGCCCAACTTTTGTTTTTTTGTTTGCTTTCAAGGGTAAAACACAGTTTTATTGTTCAAATAAAAATGAAATAGACGAGCCACCCCAAACAACCAACTAATGACACATAGATACAGTGGAAAAGTTGAAAATACCTACAAGGTTGATAGTTAATTTTTATGAACTGAAAACCAAAACTGTAATTACATCAGTGTTGTTAATTTAGTTTTGTTTTTGCCGAAAGGTTTCATATCAGTTAAAAAAACAAGATAAAACAGTGTAGTTTTTACCTCGCTGAAAATTTCAGCCCGTTCCAAATATTCTGCTAAAATTTTGGCCGAAACATTCCAATTTCATTCCGCCCGTTCCGTTTCGGCCAAATAGTACTTTTTTTAAAATAATGAATAATTTTACAATATCAATCATATCTCTTAATCCAACATTTAGATAAAGATGAAATTTTACGAGTAGTCTCTTCACATATTTATATATATTATGTTAAAATTTCAGAGATATCAGAGAATGTAATGACCTTGCGAAATTGATGATGACATTCTCGTAATATTATACATGTTCATAATTTTGTTAAGAAAAATCATTTTATTGTGTCTTTTTTTAGATTAAATTTCAAAATTCTAAATAATTTTATTTTTGGATTTGAACTATTTGTTTAATTAATATATTTAATTATATATATATATATATATATATATATATATAAAATACAACTCTGAAACGGCGCGTCGAAACACTCCAAAACCAAAACATTCCGTTCTAGTTGAAAAAACGAAGCATCAACCAAAACAAAATTGACAACCTTGAATTACACTATTAAAATCCACTGTAATCTATGTCCAGGGACACAGTGAAACGTCATCGCACTTTATATATATACTAGCAAATTGCCCGCGCGCTTCGCCGCGGGCGGTACAATATTTTTTTCAATGTAAAAAATATTAATTGTGTGTATTTTTTTATTATAATATAAATTTAGCTAAAATAATAAATCTATGCAGAATTCATGTCAAGTGCAAGTTTTCTATAAAATATATGAATTTAAAATGGATATAAATTTATCTGTTTAGTAGTTTCAAACGAAATAACCAGCATAAATTTATCATCATCATTAAAAAAGCAAGAAAACTCGAATATCTGAATTATTAAGTTCACTGTATTAAAATTAGTTCATTTTATAATTCAATTTAAATCAAACAAAAATAAAATATAAATTGTGAAAATACCTACAATAATCAAATAAAAAAAATAAGTTGTTAATTTTCTATCAACAAAAAGACGAAAACATAGATTGAAAATTCATCATGACGTTATTGCCATTATCATTGCTATTAAAGCTAAAATTATTACTAACATTACTGCCAAAATAATTAAAATAATTAAATTGCCATGAAAAAAAAAAAAGCAAAACATTTTTGTAAAAAAACAATAAAAAAACAATAACTAAAATTATCATTATTATTGCATAAATAATAAAATCATAAAAATCATATAATCTAAAGAACAAATAAAGAAACAGAAAACAAAAAAAAAAAAAAGGGAAAAATAGAGTAATATTACTTTTAAAATGATCACCGATATAAATTAAAATTTCAGGAAAATCTTTAAAAAAAATCAAAAGATTTTTATAAAAAATAATCACTAAAATTATCATTATTATTGCGCAAATAATAAAATTATAAAAATTATCTAATCCAAAGAACAAATAAAAATAAAAGTGAACAAAAAAACGTATAGGGAAAAAAAATAAAAAATAATAATAAATTGGTTCGGAGATTAGTCATGGTGTGTCAACGCTGGCCTGGACACCTCGATTATCAAAAAACGGATTTGGTCCAAGGAGTAGTGGTGGTGCACTTGAGCTGGCCCGGAGATCGTGGTTATAAAAAAAAATATAAGTGAAAAAAAGAGCTTATGCTGGCTGAGAGACCATGGTTATAAAAAAAATGTATAAGCGAAAGAAAACAAAAAAAAAGTATAAGCGTGAAAGCACTGTAGCAATCCATATTGTTTTTAAAAAAATTCGGCCCAAGAATTAGTCGTGGTGTGCTTAAACTGGTTGGAGATCCCGTTTATAAAAAAAATGTATAAGTGAATAAAACAAAAGTATAAAAAAAAGAAAAAAAAAAAGTACCAGCAGGAAAGCACTTTAGAAAAAAAAATGTGGGTCCGGGGATTGTCGTGGTATGCATAAGTTGGCCTGGACACCCTGGTTATCAAAAAAAATTGGATATGGAGATTAATCGTTGTGCATTTAAGCGAGCTCGGACACCCCGATTATTAAAAAACAAAAAACCAAAAAAATATATAAGTAGAAAAAGGAAAAAAAATATAATAAGAAAAAAATGAAAAAAAAAATATAATAAGGAAAAAATACAAAAAAAAGGCAAAAAAAGAAGAAGCAAAAAAAGGAGGAAAAAAAGAAGAAAAAGAATAATTAGGAAAAAAAAAAGCAAAAAAAAAAAAAGAAGAAACGAAAAAAAAAGGAGCGTAATCATAAAAAAAAAAAAAAAAACAAAACCACTATTGCAATCCACAGTGCACTGTGTCTTTGTGCACAGTGCGTGGGTGCACAGTAAAAACCCCACGCCTTTTATATATATAGTAATACTAGAAAAGGCAAAATCCTTGGTTTGCATCACTCTGGTTTGCTGGGTACAAAAAGGAGAAGAGAAGTTCCAGGAGTTACTTGTGCTCTCTCCCTTGAATGGAAGATGAGAAAGCAGTAGAGAACAATAAAGGATTGAAGGAAATAAGCATATTTCCCCATTAGGTGGTGGTTTCATAAGCACATACATTCTATACAAAATCATGAACAATCATCAGAATGAAAAGAAAGGAAAGGGAATAATCACTTAAAAACAACAGCAGATGGTAACATTATGCACAAAAACAACTTTCTACTGCACCACCAACAATAGCAGATGTTAACTCCTCATTATTCCACCAATGCTTATACAAACCTTATAGTTGGTGTAGTATGACAGGAGCTCCATGCTGTGGTTGAAGAGTTATGACAGTGCAAGGAGCATGCGTGTAAGAGGGTGAAAGCTCAAACCAGAAATTTTGTAGAATCATGGTGAGAGCCATCTTTGCTTCAGTCAAGGCAAAGTTTTGGCCTAGACAAAATCTAGGGCCCCAACCAAAAGGATAAAATGCAATTTCATCCTTTGATGCCTTAGAAATTCCTTCAGAGAATCTCTCTGGTTTGAATTCTTCTGCATTGTCTCCCCAATACTCGGGATCATAGTGAAGAAACAAAAATGGTAGCAGAAGGTCTGCCCCAGCTGGAATGGCAATCCCTCTAATGCTTGTTTCCTTTAGAGTATGTCGATGGAGAATCGTCACAGGTGGATATAGTCTTAGTACCTCATTTAAGATCATTGGGACCTGCAAATTTAATGAGTTTCATAAACCAAAGATTCATAAATTTAATGAGTTTCATAAATCAATGCGTGAACAGAAGAAGTACTGACGATTTTGAGCTGTTTTATACTATCGATCTCAGCTGTTCTCTTGCCACAAATCTGCAGAACCTCCTCTCTTGCCTTCTCCTGCCATTCTGGATGCATAGATAGAACTATCAATGTCCAAGTGAGCAAGTTTGCTGTGGTCTCCTGGCCTGCAAAGTAGAACAACTTGCATTCCTCGATCACATCTTCAATTGTCATGTCATTATCAGCTTCATCTCTGCACTTTAAAAGCAACCCTAGCAAGTCAGCATCGCCGGAGTCTCCATTTTGCATGGCCTGCTCTTTCTTGTGGATAATATTTCTCAACGCTGCTTTTATCTCCTTGTCTATGCCGTATCTCTTCTTGTTCTTTTTAGTGGGTATGAATCTATTGGAGAAGCACAAAGAAATGAAATGTTGGTAACTGTGATGTAATTTATTATCAGACATTGGTTAAAACATTTTAACAAACACCAAGAGAAGCTAGAATTTGCAGGAGAAACTAAGAAATGGCATTAAAATGTACCTCAAACCAGGGAAGTAAATGGAATAAAAAGCTTCATTGGACAAAATAACTTGATCTTTTTGAAGGTCAAATATTTTCTTTCCCTCTTCATAGCTGCTTCCAAAGGCTGCTCGAGCAATAACATCACTTGCAAGAATATGAAATTCGCGTGATACATCCATTTCACATGATCCCTGAGGACCTGATAATTTCTTCCATCGTTGAACCAGATCACAACAGCAGGCTGAAAATGCTGGGATCATCCCCTGTTCATTTACTAGTACTAATCAGTATATAGACTCCGATACCATATCAAAAGTTGATTCAATTCAAAAGTTAAAAAGCTATTGATTGAAGGCTAAAGATCTGGAATCCGAAAATCCTTATGAAACATGTATACAAGCTAAATGGCTATATTAGTTCCTGCAAAGTTTCTTTATGATAATAATACAAGAATCCTTTCAAGCCTCCATCTCAAGTGTGTATAGCTGTACCATCCCCTTTAATGAGTAAAGAAGTCCAAATAGATTCTAAACTTTCAAACGCAGTCTTAAGAAATTCTTGAGAAAGTTCAAACTTCCAAGATTCAGGTGGTGATGCTACCTTTAATCTCTCAGCGTGGAAGGCAGGTGTCATCAACCTCCTGCGTTTGGCCCATTTGTCTCCTTCCAAGGTTGCGACTCCCAGTTGTAAGAGACTCACGAGGGCATTTTGCGGTGGCTTCACAATATGACCACTCGTGTCTGTGAATACCAACCTCATCAGCTCTGGATCAGCTAATAGCAGCCTAGGTCTTGTCCCCATCCAACTCAGGGAGACCTTCCCTGTTCTTGCAATTCAGGATCATACCAAATACATGCATGAACAAAAATTTCTAAAAATAATAGTAATATAACGATTGAAGCTGCTACTCACCGTAAATTTGCACCATCTTGTAAAAGAATGGCAGGACACGTGGTGCAATTTGATGATTTAGAGCGATGGGCCTGGACCTTGCTTCTTTAGAAGACCTTGCAAACTCCTTCATATCGCCATTCAAAATACTGTAAGAAGTGCCTCTTATCCCTTGCTTCCTCAAACGCTTCTCTTGGCTTTTCGGCTTCAGCCAGAAACTGTGAGCAACTCTGAAAACGACATAGAGAGATAGTAGTAGTAAAGAAGATGACAGAAACCCTCTGGAAATAAAATCTTCCATTTTTGTTTTTTGGTTGGAAACTGCAGCTTCAGCAAACTTGGGATCGATGGGATTTGATGGAAATGAGACCCGACTGGTAAAGAATTTACAGGGCCGGCTTTTGTAATAGCGCTTGAACTTTCACCTCTTTGCTGTCCTTCAACTATTTGATGAAACTCATCATCAACACTTTCCTTCCATACTCGTTAAAGGTTGATTTGCTAAATTACCGCATGATTTTGAAGCTTTAATACAATGATTGTGACCAGGCAACATCGAATTATTGGTCTTGTTATTATGCCGAAATCCATCAAGATTAATAAGATAATAGAAGGAAATTGTATTCGTGAAGATCAAGCCACAAGCCCACGTCAAAAATGTTTGTCCCGTGCTTTCTTTCTTCTTTTTTTCTTGAGAAATTTGTCCTCCTCTTATCACTTTGTTTCACAAGCTCCACAATCATTATGTCATGTTGACTTCAACGTAGAATATAAAAAATGAAAACGACAGAACAGGAATATAAGTCCTAATGGATGATTTTTTATTATTTTTTTGCAAGTGGCGGTACCCCTCACTGCCGGCGTTAGGGTGGAAGAAGATGAGAAACCACTCTGGATCCACTAATTTCTTATGGGTCACCAGCAATAGCGAGTGGGTACACGCGCCGCCACTGTCTCGACAGTGTCCCCGAGTCTCGACAACTTCTGCAGTTTTTTTTTTTTTCTTTGGAAGGTCATTTGTTCAATTTTTAAATGTTTAATATATTTTTAGATTATTGTTAGAAATCAAGTTTCGGTGTTATGTAAACATTAGGTGTCAGGTAAACACAATGCAACTTATCTCAGGTAGGGTTCGTTGGGGTGTTAATATTATTCGTAGTCACAATCAGTTTCTAACTCTTGAATCTTTAATAAAACCAGTATACTATGATTTTCCCTTGAAATCTTGAACCAAACAATTAGGTGACAACTCTATCAACCCCTAGACATCGTGTTTCCACATTCAACAACAAATATGACTTAATCTTAAATTATTATGTCATCATGTATAACAAAACTAGTTTTGTTTGTGAATGGTCTTAAAGCTAACCTACTAAGCATGGCAAAGGGCTTGAGATATACACAGCAGATTTCAAGTTCTAGTTAGGATGTGTATTTTTTGTAAGAATCTTGGACAACCGGAGTTTTACTCGCTCACCTGGACTCACAAATTGTGTTTTCTGAGGGTTGGGTTTCCTCGAATCCAAAAAAAAAAAACTAGTTTTGTGATGAGAGTTATAGTGTGGTTTTCTAAGGACGAATGGAACATCTATAATTGTACTTGTACTGACAAATGGAACATGAAAGGTACTATTATTATGGAATTTCTACCTTGATTATATCGGGATGTCACAAGGCAACATTAGATGATCTTGATCTTTGACCTCAATGTCTTGATCACATTAATTTTTTAAAAATTTGTTAGAAAAATTTAAAATAAAAACTATATGAGGACTACCAAATTTGCAATCACTTAAATCAATAGTGTATGGAACATGTCAGAAAAGAATATAAACTAAAGCTTTACACAAAAAGACTATTAACATCTTGACATCAACGCCATTTGAGTTATTACACATGGATTTAATGGATCTAACTCAAACTAAGAGTTTTGGTGGAAAAAAAATATATCATGATCATTGTAAATGATTATTCAAGATATATTTGGGTTATATTTTTAAGAGATAAATCATAATTTTTTGGTTTTGTAGGAAAATTGTTCATAAAATTACAAACAGAAAAAAAATGTATATTTCCAATAAATTGTTTTGGTCATCATGGGAAATAATTTAAAAATACTAATTTTTTATATATATAAACAGGGAATTTTATGCTTCAATCACTCCTCAATAAAATTGTATAGTAAAGAGGAAAAATAAAGTTGTACAAAAAATGGCTTGGATAATATTGAATGATAGAAAAGCTGCAATACACTTATTAGACTTGATTCTCATTCTTTTCATTACTATTTGTCTTCTTTTAGATATATTTTAGAATTGAAGTTTTTTTCCTTTGTGATTTGATCCTCTTTTTTTTTCCATTCTTTTTTCTTTGGTATTTTTTTAATTAAGTTTTTTTATGATTTTATCCTCTAATATCAAATTGATTTAGAATTGAACTTAATGATTAAATATAGGTTTAGGATTTCATGAGTTGCAAGGATCAACCTAGATTTAATAGATTCACAAGGGTTTATTTAATTATTATTTTTAAGCTAGTACCTTTTCAGTTTAATTCATCAACACTTATTTATTTTTTAATATCATCCTCCTTAAATTTTCTATCCTTCAGATTTGATCATCGTTCTTTTAATTTATTTATTTTTGATGATTTTTACAATTGAAGTTTTGTTAAAACAATTTCATCCTCCAATTTTATTTTCCTATGTGATTTGCAATTATTTTTTCCTTGGGAAATGTTTTTATTTTATTTTCTTACAATTCATCCTCCAATACCAACATTAAATTTGTTGGAAATTGAGCTTTTTAACTGAACTTTGGTCTATAATTTCACAAGTTATGAGTTTGGAAGGTTAAAACTAGTTAAGGAGATTCACCGGGATTTACGTGTCTTTTTTTATTTTTTATAATGTTTTTTAATTTTATTATTTGATATTTATTTATTTATTAATTTTTTCTTGTATTCTTTAATTGAACCTGGGATCAATTGAGAATCGATCAAGATCTAACCACAAGGAAAATAAGGGAAGTAAAAAGAAGAGGCAAATTGTCTAAGCAAATTAACTCATTATGGTCATGTCTATTGCCTAGATCGTCGATTATATAGGTTAGCAAAGATCAATACAATGTGTCACCATCTTTTCATTTCAGTCCCTATTTTTTTTTTCTGCGATTTGGTTCTTTGACGGTCCATTGTTTCACATTTGAGATGGGGTTAGGTAAGGATTAAAATGACAATAGCATTAGATATCTATATAAACAAGGTGACCAATTTACTCTTGGCTCATTAGGTCAAACAACCTTCACCAACTTTTATTTATTTATTAATTCATATGGTGGCCAATTATTTTTTTCCAGGTGCACTAATGAGGTTTTTTTTATCCTCATTTCAAATATTTTATCGTGTGCATTAAAAAAATAATGACACTCATTTTTTTTAATGCAGTCATTAGATTTTGATTCGACTCGCAGTGAAGCATGAACCCCAAAACTAGTGATAATCTACCACCAGTTCCATTTAAAGTCTCCATCTCCACTGGCTAATACTCCTTCACCATCGTATCATCCTGTCGATCGCCTCCCCAACACCAGCAAAATCATATCTCCATCGACTCCAACTCCGGCAAAACCGCCACCTGAGTCCAGTTCTGGGCCAGCACCATCCCCCGACTCCAATGAGGCTGACCTTGCCCCCGCTCCAGCTGCTTCTTGGGTTGCAACTCCTTCAACCATGATGGTTATCGTGGCTTCTCTTCTTATTAGCTCTGCTATTAGCGGATGACCTTGAGGAGAAAACAATCATATCCATTTTAGGTTGGGAGTTTTCTCAAGTTTCTGGACTTAATTGTCATTGCTAAACTTTATTAGAAAAAAAATGTGATTGTGTTTAAGTTTCTGGGGTTAATTGTCAAGTTTCTTATAGCTTGATTTGTGGTTATTAAAAAAATGTGATTGTGTTTTAGTGGCTGGCATCTTTTTAATTTTCAACATGCATGTGTTTTTTTTAAGAGAGTACTTGGTAATTGTTATCATACTAAATAAATATAATAAGTGCATGTGTTGCTAATCTATTTTCTTAAAGTAAAAGTATAATTATAAAATTAATATTTAATATGTACAAAGTAAAAAAATAAAAATATTGGAGACAGTGATATTTTTTATCGATCTGGATCAACATGACCTAACTTGTTAAATTAATGACTTAGATCATATATTCGATTAGACTTGATAACATTGTTTTTCTAAAATAATTTTATTTTATTATATAACAATAAAAATATATGTTACTAAAAAAACAATTGGATAAAATTGAAAAGAACAATGATGATGGACTATGAAATATTTTTTACTATTATAGTCTTATTCAAAGAAAGAGTAAACATTTGATTGGTATTCCATAAAATAATATCTAAAATCTATTATTAATTAATTTAATTTTTTAATTAATTAATATATTTTTAATTAATTAATTTTAAAAATATAGATTTAATTTATAAAAAAAAATAGGTTAGATGCACGAGTCTCACCTTAATTAAAAAGCTTAAGCACACCTGGTTTTTTTTATAAAAAAAAATGAACGACATATTATACACTCTTTTTTTATTATTAAGCAGGAAATAGGTCATCTACTAGGCTATTGTCCATAATCCAACCACCACTATGGTGGTCGGAAAAAAACAGACGGGAGATTTTCCTTTAAAAACTCTTTTTTAATCTTTTTTTCTTAAAAATATCCCAAAAACATCATAAAAACCTGTATAAACTATCCAACCCCCTCAACAAAAACTTTAAAATCATTAAAAAACATCATTAATTGAATTTTAAAAATCAAAATTGAATATGATATGTCTTCCCTGCAATGTTTAGAGGGAAAATCACCATTAATAAACTTCTCTCGAGAAGAAAAACTCATAAACAAATTTTTTTTTATTTCAATAGTCATATTGTGGTCAAATGAAAAGAGCTTTGAGGCTAGCATGATTGCTAACCACTGAACAGGGACTGCTTCTGCGTGGTGCTTAATTTTTGTTTTTGTGAATATAAAGATGTTTGTAATGAGTTTTTTATTTTATTTTAGTAGTTGCATTGAAACAATTAGTCCTGAGACAATAGAGTAAATTCTCAAATTACAAATTAATTTACTGAAATCTATATTTTCAATTTATGAATATATTTATATTCTTATCAAATTAATTCAATGAAGTTGGATTTGAAAGAAAATTAAAAGATTATCTTTATTTATATGGAAGAGAACGTTTACTTCCTATAATAATTCTAAAAACAACTGCTTCATATCTTTTTATATTTCCTGGATAAGATCCAATTTTCATCTGATTTTCATGGACAGATCAAGTCTAGCCAAAAACCAACACTGTATCTTCAAGAAATTATTTTCATCCTTGACCAGCTTTTGCATGAAGAATAAGCTGCTCTGAAAGGGCCTTGAGCTTAAGCAAACAACCGGGAAATAAGTTTCTTCACTTAGGTTTTAAAAAGCGTTTCCTTTCATTTCTGAATTTAGCATTTCATTTCTGAATTTAGCATTCAGACGACACATCATGAAAGGTTAAAGCAATCAGGTGAAATTACAGCACTTGAGAGAACAAAAACAGACATAGAGTAGCGTATAGTAGCTACAGAATATCTAGGATAAGGGTAGAAGAGAGACTGATCCGGGATAGAGCTACAAAATTCTCAGAGAGACTTAGGTAAGGTAGGAGAGAGAAATGTACAATTTTGAGAGAATTTTTTTGGCAAATACAACTTATGAAACGTGCCACGCCACCTACAAGGGAATGCTGGTTAAAACTTCTTCAGAAAAACCACCATCTCCTCTGCCTCCTCTGCGACAAATAAATAAACAAAAAGCTGCAAATGTTACCGGGGCAGCATGATAAGCCTTCTTGGTGCCTAGCAAAAGTTTCACAATCTTATTATTCGAAACCCTACTCTATTACCACTATGAGTATGTTGATTGTATTAAGGAATAGCTATGGTTATCCATCTTTCCACCACGACTGCATGTGCATACAAGGCATGTTTTGTGTAAAACATAGATTCATTCCTCTTCGCCAGCAGAAGAGAAATTGAAGAGGTAACACTTCGCTTCGTAGCTTATTTATAGATCTTACAAATAAAGTCCAAGCAACAAGGGAAAGAAGGGTGGAACCTTTTTATCCTGATTCTGTGGTTGTATTATGATAGGACTGGGAAGGGCACCACTGTTGATGTTCTGAATGTATGGCCGCACCTTCTCTTCCAACAGTTCATTCAACTGCAAATCAAATTGTATAGGATATTGATGGTTCATGGCATTTATAAGATAACAAACATGAAAACATAGGTGGAATATCTGGCAAATAGTGATGGAATGTGGTAAGAATATTCTCAGGGTATCTACATGCACAGAGAGACACCTGCGCATTTGTTTCTTAAGGGAATAGCAGAAAAGCATTCAGAGAGTTTCTCATACATCCACGCAAAAAGTTCACATTTTCTCCCTTCTTTCAAGTACGCTTCCAAGTTATTTCCATTGGTCAAATATGGATGCCAAGCATCAGTTGACGTATAAATTTGCATTCTTTCTGAAGTACATTCTGAGATTTTTAGAGTATTTTATCAAACATGAGACTACAAGCCCCTCCTCTTTGAATTGTTAATTACAGCACTCATTTTGGAGGGTTTCTTCTCCAATGTTTAATATTTTTTAATCTTGTTTTCTCTCCGCTTTCAATAAAATGTTCCTTTTTCTCTTGAAAAAACATTTGTAGTCTTTTAACATTAGACTTGGGAAATAAATCTAAAGGGAATGACAGAGAGAAAAACTCATTTCTTTATCATGTTTTGGTGAGAAGTCACTGATGCTACGATAGCTATTCCATGATAGCAATATTCATCTTACAAACTTGATGCCCGACTGGCTTTGTAGATATATTAATTCAAGAGTGACAGGATAACAGCTTTACTTAGAGAGAAGCCCACCCATAATTAGAGAGGGGTGTTGTCCATAATATGGTTTTCATAATTTTCTCACAAAAATAAAGCCCAAAACAATTAAAGGGATTTCTTTTATCTTTCTAACTATTTCAATCAACAGACCCCACCTAAAACCGCAGCATTTCAAAATGGTTTAACTTCTTAATGCTTATTAAGCTTCACACATGTCATCCGCCTTGCATGTTTGTGAAGAAAAAAAAAATCAGAACATTACATATGTAGTGTGTCACATGTATGTATGTGTGCGTGCACATGCAAGTGTTTATTATGCGTATAGGTTTACCACCCCATACTTGTAAATGTTGCATGCAATATGTACAGGAGAGATATGAGACAAGTTAAGTGGAAGGAATAGAGTCAATTTTCCCAACCTTTTCTTGACGCCATTTAGTTTCCCATCACTACTAAAAAAGGGGGTGTTTGCAACGGATTTTTGCAACGGCAAAAACCCGTTGCAAACTTTGCAACGGAATTTTGTTTAGCAACGGATTTTCCGTTGCTAAACACATTCTGGAAAAAAAAAAAAAACATGGGTTGCAACGGATTTTCCGTTGCAATTTAAAATTATTTGCAACGGAATATCCGTTGCAAATTAAATTTACTTTGCAACGGATTTTCCGTTGCAAATTTAATTTGCAACGGAAAATCCATTGCAAATGGTTTCAAATTCCGTTGCAAATGAAAATTACTTTGCAACGGAATTCCCGTTGCAATTGAAAACCATTTGCAACGGATTATCCGTTGCAAATTAAAATTATTTTGCAACGGATTTTCCCTTGCAATTTAAAACCATTTGCAACGGATTATCCGTTGCAAATTAAAATTATTTTGCAACGGATATTCCGTTGCAATTTAAAACCATTTGCAACGGATTATCCGTTGCAAATTTAGATTGCAACGGCAATTCCGTTGCAAATTAATTTTTTTCAGTATTTTTACTATTTAATTATATATTTGTGTATTTATGACAAATTATATATTTGTGTCTAATTATGTTGCAACGGAATACCCGTTGCAATTATAATTTGCAACTGATTGTCTGTTGTAAATAATTCATTTTGCAACGAATAGAACTATTTATTTCTTTGTTTTATGTGGATGTACAAATATGTATATATTTAAACAAGTAAATGTAAATGAATCTTTTTTGAATTTGTATAATATTTCCTTTATGTTATTTGAAATGTATTTATTTGCTTATAAAAAATAATAATATTAATCAAAGTGTGTAAATGTAATTATTCCATAAATTAAATAAACAATTTAATATAAAAAATAATTATATAAAAAAAAAATTATAATTGCCACTTTGCAACGGCTAATCCGTTGCAAAATTAATTATTTGCAACGGATTATCCATTGCAAATGAAATTTGATTAGCAACGGATTTTCCGTTGCAAAATCAATTTTTTAATAATAAAAAAAAAATAATGTGTTGCAACGGAATATCCGTTGCAAAATTGCAACGGATTATCCGTTGCAACGGAAAATTAATTTGCAACGGATTATCCGTTGCAATGTAAAACAATTGCAATGGATAATCCGTTGCAAATCAAAGTACATTTGCAATGGATTTTCTGTTGCAATTATGATTTGCAACGGAATATCCGTTGCAAAATTGCAACGGATTATCCGTTGCAACGGAAATTTAATTTGCAACGGATTTTCCGTTGCAATGAAAAACCATTTGCAACGGATAATCCGTTGCAAATTTAAATTAATTTGCAACGGATTTTCCGTTGCAAATTAAAATCATTTGCAACGGAAAATCCGTTGCAAATGGTTTTATGCAGCGCCCCTTATATAAATTCTGCTTCTCCACTACGTCTCTCTCATTCTGCCTCGTTAATTATCTCTCATTCTGCTCCATCTCCAGACCAGCCACTGCTCCCCGTAGCCCCACTCTTTTCTTTTCCATTTTTTTTCTCTTCGTTGGCAGCCCCACAACTGCAGCCTTATCTCCCCACTCTCTTCATTTTCCCTTTCCCGTTTTTCTCCACAAGCTGCCGCCCATTTCCACAATCTTCCTCAGCCACGGTTTCACTCTCTTGCTCTCACAGCCAGCACAGGCTGCCCCTTTCGGTCCACCATCCTCACTCTTTTTCCCTCTCACTTTCTCCTCCGATCGTCCACCGTCTCCCGATCTCCCCCACGCAGCCCTTCCTCTACATCTCGGCCTTGCTTTCAGCCCTCAGTGGCAGCCCCTGCCTTTCTCCTTCTTCTCCAAGACACCACTGCAGCAGCCTCCACGGTCTCATTATTCAGCCTCCACAGCCTCAAATATGCACTCTCCCTGTCAGATCTGTGCTCCGGCCACATGGAAGAATTGGTGTCTCAGAGTTTTGACAGAAAGAAAATGGCTGGCGCCTTTACCGGTGAGAGGGTAAGAATTTTAATTTTAATGTTTTTAGGATTGTTTTATATTTTATTGTGTATAAAATTGAAGAATTAGTAGAACTACTGACATGCTTCGGAAACAGATGCCCTAACATATTCGAGCATTTGAATTTTAATCAGTTTTTTAGAAGAATTAATTTATGTAAGAATTTGGAAATAGCAAGCTGTAAATAATATTATTACAATTCTGTTTCTCATGATCAAATGTTCATCATTTCCATTTTTTAAATTCCTTAGTTTCTAAATTTGTTTAGGGTTTAGGGAGATTGGGGTGGCCACGGTGGTAAGGGAGAGTTTCTGGAGAATGATTGGTTTGGGTAGGAGTTTCTGGGGTTGCATGTGGCTATTTTTTGTGTGGAATGAAGTTGTGAAGTTGTTATTTTGTGGAAAATTGGCTAATTAACTGACTGTGATTTTGTGTGCTATTTTTTCCCTTGGATTCAATTGTGAAGATGTGAAAGTGTTCGGGTTTTTGATTATAGATGTATGTGCTATTTTTTCCCGTGGGTTCAATTGTGAAGATGTGAAGATGAGATAAAACTTATTCTCGGCTTGTTGATAAGATGGTCTGAACCCTGAAGATGAGATAACTTATTTAGGAATTTGGTGGCTCATTTTATTGAAGACTTGAAAAATTATATGAAGCCCTGCATCACAGGAAATTTCTATCAATTGTAGCAAAAGAAAACACTATTATAACCTCCGGTTTATTAGTCAGTCTTATGATGTCTGCCTCTTTACTTGTTTCAATTTCTTCAGTCTGAAGGTACATATGGTTTATTTGTACAAGGAGGTATGTTCTTCTCTCTTTCTCTGTCCCTCTCTCTGTTTCATTTTCACTTATCTTTGTTTTCTTCTTCAAGTTTTTAAATCTTTACTGGCTGGTTCTTATATAGTTCATGCCTTGAATATTTCTAATTCAAAACCCAGGTGCAAATATCTTGCTTCCAAGGCCAGGCTTCCCAATTTATGAACTTTGTGCTGCTTTTAGGAGTCTTGAAGTTCGGCATTTTGATCTTCTCCCAGAGAAAGGCTTTGAGGCTGATCTTGATGCTATTGCAGCCCTAGCAGATCAGAACAGCAAGGTCTTATGCAAAATATGTATTTTTTTATTCCATGTTGATTTACTTATAAATGTAATTGTAACTGAATTTTTGTTGTATTATACATTTTAATTTATGAAATTTTTATTTCAACTGTATTTATTTAGTTCTCAATATTAATAATATATCAATAATATTTATGAAAATATTATTCATAATTAATTTAAAAATAAATAAATTTGAAATTGATTAAAAAATTTAATTGCAACTTTGCAACGGATTCACCGTTGCAACGTTGCAACGGATTATCCGTTGCAATTTAAAATCATTTGCAACGGATAATCCGTTACTAAGTTGCAACGGATTAGCCGTTGCTAATTGGCAACGGCTTAGCCGTTGCAAATTTGCAACGGATAATCCGTTGCAAATTAATTTGCAGTCACCGTTTTGCATCGGAATGCATCCGTTGCAAAATCCGTTGCAAATGCAAATTTGTAACGGCAACCTTACTTATTTGCAACGGATGCTTCCGTTGCAAATCCCCCCTTTTTATAGTAGTGCATTGTGCATCCAAAATTTTATCAGCAATTTCTCTTTGTGCATTAAGAAGAACAGTCATCTCATAGAACTTTTCTGGTTTTTTAAGATCCTCCTCGCTCCACGATGATGCATTTAGTGGAAGGTCCAGCTCCTGCCAAGGGATTATGGTTAGCTCAATCACCCTTCAAAGTAAAACAAGACACTCGACGTGAATCACATCTCCAAAGCATGCATGGGTATTGCCTGCCAAACCAGCCTTTACTTTTCCCTTACCAATACAAATTCATATTCAACAAGTACACATGGATTAACTTCGGTATACATTGACAAATTCAAAAGAGGAGTTAACTTGCCAAATGATCTAATGCTAGAAGTTGAGATGGGAGCATGATACTTAGAGTTAGAAATATCCAGAAATTTTATCTCTGGAAATAGAGGAAGCTGAATAAAATTGAGTGTATTGGTCTATGGTAAGATAATATGACACCTATTAAGTTGAAGGGGATACTTTAAACGAAATCAGTAAGAGCAGTTATGCTACGTTAAAATGAGAACATCAATATAGATGAAAGGTAATATAAGAAAAACTAGAACAATCACATTCTACAAATGGTATAGATCCCGGGAAAGTCATTTAAGGTGATTCAGCCATGTTCCATACAAACCAGAGTCATTTTAGGAAAAAGGTGAGAGGGGTAAAGGATAGACCAGAAATGACTTCAGCTGATCATGACTAAATTTGAGTAGAAAACATAAAAGGAGTAGGATAGCGAGACGAAAAAATGACAGGTTGAAGTTCTATAAAGGAACCTGGATTCTAAAAAGTTGATTGAAATAAAGGTCTAACCAGCACCAACTAGTTTGGGAATACGTTGAGTTGAGTTGATGTGATTAATAAGATTTAAAATTAGAATCTTAGAGTGTGTTTGACATTGCTTTTGCTTTTGCAATTGAGGTAAAAAAAACAGTTTAAAAAAAAGTGTTTTTACTGCGGTTCAAAATAAGTTGTGAAGTGTTTGGTTAAAACTGTGGTTGAGTTGGAGGTTGAAAAAAAACAGTTTTAAGTGTTTGGTTACCAAGTTTCTCATATTGCTTTTAACTTGTGAAATTACTTTAAAGGGCGCGCGCGCGCGCGCGCGCGCACACACACACACACACACACATATATATATATATATTTTAACTTGTGAAAATCAATTTTTAATCAACTTGTGGATTTAATTTAAACTTCCTCTTTTTTACCAGAAATTAGGATTGCCCAAACGCGCATGACATGCTAATGTTACGTGGAGGGACATGATAGGGTCCTCGACTAGATGGCCGAATGTGATTGGATTTCCGTAACAGAGTCCACCTCTAAGAGCAAGTTCAATTGCAAGAGTCATTTTGAAGAGCCAAATCATAAAAATAGCTCTTTGAATAGTGTATAAATGGCTTTTGAATTGATGTACTCTCCAATGGTAAGAGTCATTTTAGATAGCCATTTTTTTATCTTATTTTAAATAAAGTTTAATTATTTTGTATATAGTTTAATTATACAATAAATAGAATTAAGTTATATAATTAAATAATTGCTTTTAAAAAACTCTCAAACAATAAAATTAATATTTTATTATTATATTTAAATAAAAAAATGAATTTAAAATAGAAAACCCACAAACTAAAAATATAATTATCAATTACTAAAATTAACACACTAAATAATATATTTCAAGTAACCAATAAGTTTAAAGATAATTAATTAAAATACATTTCATTACAAATAATTCAATCAAATTAATTACAAATTAAAACCATGGCCAGTAAGGAGAGGCATAAGGATTCTGCATGGTAAATGCTCCCAAATTTAGGATAAGTATGGATACTGTAAATTGAAAAATCTATTGGTTAAGGGGGTATGATGTCAGAGCTGTTGAAGGTTTATGATTAAGGAATATAGACACTTAGAAAGGGGTTATTACCCGAGGATACAATATCAAGCCAATGTAATAACGTTAGATTAGAGAGAGGTGACAATTGGTATGTGTAGTAACTAGATTGCAGAGTCAACACTAACCCAGTCAGATAATCCAAGTGTCCCAATGATAAGGTCAATTTAAAAAGAAAAAAAATTGTAAGACAATATGTTCCCAAGAGGGCTCATGCTTGCATTTGATCCGACTAGGAAAGACCAGGAATGCACAAGACATCTCTAACAGAATCCCAATCTGAGCAAATCCATGTCTCCAAAGGTATCTCGTTATTTGAGGTTCTCAGGTTAACAATGAACATCCTGCCTATCCAACATCGATCCTATATGCACAGGAATAAGACATAAAATGTCCTCAATAGCTTGAAATTCATAATGGGTATTTGTTCTCCATGGAAACATTGTCCAATTCATGAAAGACTATGTATGGACTAAAAGGATGGCTAGTTTGACCAGCTTGATCACGATAATATTAGAGTACTTCATTGAGATGAAGATGGGTAAGTAAAAGGCTTATATTTCATAATTACGATGGTTAGCCATGGGCAAAGTAATGAAGCTACAAGACTTTCTAAATCTTAAGGCATTGACAAAGGAACTTCACAAACATAAAGGTGGTATGATACTAGCCTCATAAGGATATTCCATCTTGCTCAAGACATTGTAGGCTTGCCATGGGGGCTCCATTATCTGCAGAAAGTCAATTCTTAACAAGGATGGACGAGTTCATGAATTGGACTAGAAAGTAAATCACAAAGGGTGATCCAATAAGCACCAATGAATATATTTGTCAAAAAATAAATAATAGAAACTGATGAGAGCATAGACCATATCTGAATAATCTGAACACACTCTTACAATTTACTATCTATTGCTGCTATTATTTTGTTTTATCACCCATGGTCCAACCTGATATAGCCAAATATACTTACCCTTGGTGATATTTTGTTTTTGTGTTGCTGAATAATCCTAGGTTGACATCCATTCAGAGTCTAACTAGGATTATTGATCTTCTTCGTTTTTTTTCCCCTTTTGAAGAGTTTCCAGTTGATCTAAATGGATCACAAAATCAATACACAGGAAAACAGATATTCCACTGCAGTGTAATGCCATTCAGTTCCATTATGAAGCACAGATTTGATGTTTAATGCTTTTAGTTCAGGAATTTTCACTTTAGAACAATCAAAGACTTGGATTTTCAAAGTAGTTGCACTGCCATGCATAGCAACATAAGATGTTGGTTACAAGGATTGCTTCCTAGCAATGTCAACCATGTTGTTCATACAAATTCAGCAGAAGCCACAGAGAGATTGAATCTTTAAATTTTGGTTGTGATGTTCACATTGAAAGTCTGGAGCTACTTGACTGTATTCATATTATGCGGTCATAAACAAAAACCAATTTCAACAAATTCACATAAAAAATGTATAAAAAGAAGAGGACAAACTTACATCATCTGCAGAGATCCTGACTTGTAATTTGTTTTTGCATTCAGGGCAGCTCATTACACCCTGCAACATCAATAAATATTGAACCCAGATATCATAACCTAACATTTCATGCACAGAAAAGTTGTTCAGCTTATGCTCAAAGAGTGAAAAAGTATGTGCCATGGACACCACTTCCTCAATTATTGTAACAAATATAAGGTTGGAAAAATAGTAAAAGGCATATTTTTTATTAAACTATATCAAAAGGGGCTCCATGGTAAAGTGAAGATGTGCATTGCTGATCAAAATAGACTGAAGTCAGAAAGAAGCTTTCAGAATCTGAGATAACAGAACATCAGGTTCAGACTACAATATCAATACTAATGTACAGGGATGAAAACTTGGATAGACATGCTTGGCAATTCAAGTCTCACCGTTCCATCACAAGTTGGACAGTCTTTAGATGGCAAAGGCATGTTAAGATCCATGGAGGAGGGAAGGTGCACCAGCTCAGCTCGATTGTCAGCAATGGCATCAGCAATACATTCAGCTGTAGCCTTCTCACCGCTGCAAAAGTATCCATAGAACAGCATATATACAATTCAAGAGCACTATACTTTTGGTTAGAGAACTCATTGGAAAGAGTAAATTATTCATTAAAGATATCGATGTCCAGCAAATAGAACTCTCAATAATGCTGATTTTTGCTTTGCGATGTACAAAATAATCTCTATAAGATTCATAAAGAGGCAACCAATAATCTCTATAAGATTCGTGAAGAGGCAACTGTGAAGCCAAGCACTACAAAAAAAAAAAGGCTTTCTTGAAGTAGGATTCTAGGAACTAGAAAAGGGATGCTTAGAAAATCCTGCACTGCAACATATTCATGAAGTGACTGCTCTGAAGCCCTGAAACTGCAACATGTTGGTTGAAAACTCGAGATATTTTACCATAAAATAGATAACATTACTTGAAAATTATGAAGTATGCAGCTCATATCAGACAAAGGTATCAGCTGACCACATATTCTAAAATGGAGCTCAACAAGCATGTACACTTTTATCATCAAAGAAGAAAAAAACAATCTAGCAAGTACCAAGTTATGTGTGGTCTGCTATGTTGATAGAAAATTCATAACTAGAGTAATGCTGATTTATTGGAGTGGCACTCTTTATGGTACAGTAGTTCTGATGCATACATGCACTAGCAGTTTTCAAATTCCAGGCTTGTTTAGATGCATGTTTGATGAATTTTTCTGTCTATGAGAGTCTGGTTATTCCTATTACCATGATTTATTTTGGTGAGCTTTACCCCATTAACTACCTTCTCAAGGTGTAGTTTTTAACTTGGTAATGCACCTTCCCTGCTCCTTTGCACATATGACACCGGAGTGCCCGCCATCCATTGCAACTGTGACAATTCCTGCATACACAAGAAATTAAATGAACACACCAACCTTAATTAGACATGTTCTACTACTTTCCAAGACAACTAGAAAGATTAAAATGGTAAGCTGTATTGGATACAATTCCATCCTCCATTGGATTCAAAAAATTTCATCATCGTCTTAGTTCATTTTTTAAAAGGAATAATTTTTAGTCCTTTGAAAAGATACACTGCTTTGCTTCACTGACAACAAATAGGCACTCTCCAGCTCTCAGCACAAGTTAAAAAACAGAATTATGACAATGCAAGGGGCAAGAAAAGGAACAAAGCTCCGCAATTCAAGCACAGAATATCTTCACCACACATTCAAAAATAAATTTGTAGGCAATTGCTCAAACATTTCAGCTCAGCATCCCTAAAACTTCGATGTGAACAACTTGACATTTATGTTATTTGAACAATATGAAAAGCAAACCAAATATGATGTACTATCACCCTTCTAGTCAGTTTACATCGTTCTGCACTGATATAATAGAAGTTGAATCTTTAAGTTTCCTAGAAAGAAGCTCCTCATAGAACTTCATGTGGCTGACTATAACAAGAGTTTGATTATCAAGTGAAGGACATCACAGCCAAGACAAGGCTATTAAACACAACAAAAATAAAGCAATTCAGAATGTCAACAAATGGGAGAAAGCTATCCTCAGCCACACATCATTTCTAATTCATTCTGATATGCGAAAGGGCAAATTTGCATGACAAGCATTTAGTGTGTCATTTAGATGACAATCATAGGAACCCAATCTATAAGGTAGATTTAATAAAAATACTGACTTCCAAGGCTGTCTTGGTAACAGTTGTTCCCAAGGTGACAGGTTTTTTTTTTAATTTAGCAGTGAGAAAGATATTCAACTGCATAGATAGAAGAAAAAACACCATCAAAAGTTCTGCATAATACAATGGATACCATAAATTATCGTGAGAAGTACTATCAAACTGGAATAGCACAATTATTGACATGAGAAAGGGTCAGTACCTTTGACATATCACTTTTTTTCCCATCTCCAATGCAATATCATATGTCCCAAAGTAGCAACAGCCTGCAAAGAAGATAAAAAAAAAACAAATCGGTGAAATTTCTATCAATACTGTTCCGAAATCCATAACAGGAAAAAAAAAACACCTATTTGTTGGAAATTTCAAATTTTGGTGAAGAACAGTTACTGTTCTAATCACCCTCAGGATTTTGCACCTGATGAACAAAAACAAGCACTGTTCAAATCAGTGCTGAGAACAGAGAATTTGCCCAGAAAATTCCCAGAAAATTATGCAAGAATTTAAACACAATTCAATGCAATAACAAGTGTATAACAAGGGGCAGAATTACTCAAGGTTACTGCCATCCCTTAAACTTTATTTATAGAAGAAGATCAAAATACAAGAATAGAAATTCAAAACTATTACAATCTCTTCTAATTAAAACAGGAAATAAATCTGCAAAAATAAAGCAATAAGATATGATCAAATATAATTTGATCTTACTTAACTAAAACATAAACTCTTAAATTAAAACATGATAAAAACAATAAAGGAAAAAACTAGATCTTCGCAGCTCCAGTTCTTCATTTCAGCAGACTTGGAATCAGTTGACTTTGGTTGACTTTGATCCTGCATTTTCAACACTCCCCCTTGATTCCAATCTGCTCATGCCAATCATCTCTCTCAATTCTTCAAACCTTTCTTTGGCTAAGGATTTTGTAAATAAGTCAGCCAATTGTTCCTTTGAGGTGCAATATTTCATCTCAAGTTCACCCTCTTGCTGAAATTGCCGAATGGCATGGAACTTAATCTTTATGTGCTTGGATCGATCATGAAACACTGAATTATTAGATATAGCAAAAGCTGACATATTGTCACAAAACAATTCAGTAGGTTCAAGTTGATTTAGGCTCAAATCTCCCAATATTTTTCTTAGCCAAACAAGCTGATTTGCAGCTACATAAGCTGCAATATATTCAGCTTCTGCGGTAGAGTGTGCAACCACACTTTGCTTCTTTGAATTCCAACAAAAAATGCTTTTTCCCATGGAAAAACAATAACCAGAAGTGTTCACCATCTCTTCATCACTTCCAGCCCAATCACTGTCACAAAAACCTATCAATTTGACAGTTTCAAGCTTATCAAACATCAAGCCATAATCCAGTGTTCCCTTAAGATACCTTAACACTCTCTTGGCAGCAACATAATGTGTTTGGCTTGGATTTTGCATAAACCTTGAAAGGTAGTTCACTGTAAACACAATGTCTGGTCTTGTGGCAGTCACGTATAGCAAGCTTCCAATCAAGCTTCTATAAATTCGTCCATCAGCCTTGTGTTCATCATCATCCTTCATCAATTTCTGTCCAGCCACCATGGGAGTGCTGACAGGTTTGCAATTATCCATTGCAAATTTATTCAGTAACTTCATTGTGAAGTTCCTTTGACACATAAAGCACCCTGATATTGATTGAGTGATTTCCATCCCCAAAAAATAAGATAGCAAGCCCAGCTCATTCATCTCGAATTTGTTCTTCATTTTCAGCTTGAATTCATCAACCAGCTGCTCATGATTTCCAGTGATCAGTAGATCATCAACATAAACTGATACAATCAATATATCTTTGCCAACCTTTTTCACATACAAAGTAGCTTCATTTAGGCTCTTTTCAAAACCCAAACTCAGCAAGAATTCATCTAGGTGGCTATACCAAGCTCTAGGAGCTTGTTTCAAACTATATAAGGCCTTTTTGAGGAGATAGACCTTGTTGGCAGTGATGTTGACTTCAAAACCTTCAGGTTGCTCAACATATATTTCTTCATCAAGTGTGCCATTTAAGAAGGCTGACTTGACATCCATTTGCCACACATACCATCCAATTTGTGCAACAATCATAAGCAACAATTTGACAGTATCAAGCCGAGACACAGGAGCAAATGTGTCATGAAAGTCTATACCTAGTTCTTGAGAATACCCCTTAACCACAAGCTTTGCTTTGTGTTTGTTGATGCTGCCATCTGCATTAATTTTGGTTTTGAAGATCCACTTTACCCCAATTACTTTCCTGTCAACTGGTCTGTCCACAAGTGTCCATGTCTCATTCTTCTCAATCATCAACAGCTCCTCCTTCATAGCTGTCATCCATGTGTGTGAGTTCATAGCTTCTTGAACATCATAAGGTTCAGCTTCTGCTACATTACACCTGCTATAGACCTCACTTAGTAGCCTGGTTCCTCTTATAGATTCATCTTCATCATCAGAAACAGGTTGGACAATTTCTGGTAGGAATTCATCATCATTTGTCTTCTCGGCTAGTTCACCTTCCCAATTCCAGATTTTGTCTTCATCAACTCTTACATTCCTTGCAATCAAAGCTTTGTTAGATTTTAAATCAAACACTTTATAACCACTCAATTTAGTGCTATAACCTAACAAAATCCCCAATTCAGCTTTGTGATCAAGCTTCCCTCTATTCACCTCAGGCAGTAGGTAAAAACAGGGACTTCCAAACACTCTTAAGTGTTCTATGTTGGGTTTGTAACCATGCCACAGCTCATAAGGTGTTTTCTCTCCCAACACTTTAGTAACCATTCTATTCAGAAGGTAAGAAGCTATACTTACAGCTTCTGCCCAAAATTTAAGTGGCATTTTCTTCTCAAATAAAAGACATCTAGCCATCTCCATCAAAGTTCTATTTCTTCTCTCACACACACCATTTTGTTGGGGTGTGTATGGTATAGTGAGTTGATGTTTGATCCCTTCTTTTTCTAAAAGTTCATCAAGTTTATGAGAGGTGAATTCACCCCCATTGTCAGACCTTAAAACTTTCAGCTTGGTCTCAGCTTCTCTCTCGGTTGCAGCCTTAAATTTCACAAACACATCAAACACTTCTCCTTTTATTTAGAGAAAATAAACCCAGCAGTATCTACTATAGTCATCAATGAAGAGCAAGAAATATTTAGCACCATTTAAAGATTCAGTCCTCATAGGACCACACACATCAGTAAAAACCAGCTGCAATTTACAAGTGGCTCTAAAGGAATTTTTATTAAAAGCAATCCTTGTTTGTTTACCCAATTGGCAAGCCTCACATACTGCCTTTTGCTCTTGAATTTCAGGTAAACCAAAAACCATCTCTTGATCTGCCATTTTCTTCAAGGTGGCATAGTTAAAATGCCCTAATCTTTTGTGCCACAACATTGATTTTGAATTCTCAGTTATGCTCAAATTCACATGCTCATTCTTCACACCAAGATTAATGCTTCTATTATTCATTTCAGCAGTAAACAAAATCACCCCTTTGACATCCCTTGTGGTGCATATGTTATCAATGAAGGATAGTGAGTAGCCTTCTTCAAGTAATTGGCCAACACTCACTAGGTTTTGTTTAATTTCAGGCACATAAAGCACCTTATCAAAAGTTCTTTTGCCTGCCATTGTTACAATGTCCACATCTCCTCTCCCTTCAACACTCACATATTGACCATTAGCCACTTTTACTCTAGACTCATAATTCGAATCCAAAGTATTAAACATCTTAATGTCAGCAGTCATATGGTTTGTACAACCACTATCAACAAGCCAGTTTGAAACATTTACCTCTACTTGGTTACAGCCTTGTTCTGTCGTGGCCATGAACAAGTGCTCAGTTTCAACTTCAGCTTCCTTTGCAACATAGGCCTGTTTTGCAGCTCCAGTCCCTATGTTTGTTTTGCAAAATTTATGACGGTGTCCATACTGTTTACACCTCCTACATTGAGTGTTCTTGAGCCAACACCATGACTCAAGGTGATTAGTTTTGTTGCAGTACTTACAAGCAGGAAATTGTTCCTTTTTCTCCTTCCCTTTTGTGTTGAAACTGTTGGGATGATTCTGGTTTTGTTGCCAGTTTTTGTTCTGTTGAAATTTGCCAACTTCTCTTCTGCTTCCATAGTTCTCCTTAGGGAAATTTTGACTCCGAAATTTTCCCTTGAAACCTGCAACAAAAGCTACTTCACTTGAGCTTTCTTGTCTGAAAGCTTGCCTCTGCTCCACTGCCTGTAGAGCATTGATTAGCTCTTGAAGGCTTAACTGAGTGCAATCCTTTGAATCCTCAAGAGAACAGATTTTGTTCTCAAATTTTTCAGGCAAACTCACAAGGACTTTTTCTACAACTCTTGATTCTTGAATATCTTCACCCAACAGTCTCATTTGATTGACTAGTTTGGCAATGTTGGATGAAAATTCTTTAATTGATTCAGTCTCTCTCATTTTCAGCCCTTCAAATTGCCTTTTTAAGTGCAATACCTGCATTCTTCTTGACTTCTCATCACCTTGAAATTCAGCTTTGAGTTTATCCCATGCCTCTTTAGCACTTTCACAAGCCATTATTCTTGTGAAAATATCTTCACTCACTGCATTATGGATGCAGGAAAGAGCCTTGAATCTCTTTGCCTTCTCTTCATTGTGAAACTTGATTTGATTCAAGGTGGGATTATTGTTCAAGGGATTTGGATCCCTGTTGTGCTCAACAACTTCCCACAAGTCAAAAGCCCTGAGATAAGTTCTCATCTTTACTGCCCATACGCCATAGTTGATGCCTGTGAAGAGAGGTGCTTTTGAAAAATTTCCAGAATCCATGAAAAAAATCTTCGATGGGTCTTCTTGTTGCTGCTCAGTTATGCCGAGTACAATGAGGATAAAGAACCTTGTTCGTAATGGGAAATAATGTTTATTGACAATTTCAAAGTCAATTATTCATTAATCAAAGAAAATCAGAGAATTTTTTTTGATTAATTTCTTCACACTCGTGTTTCACTCACCTTCCCTTTCAAAGTTAATAACTTTGAAAAATTCTCACAATTCTCTCGTGTTTCTCACAACCCTTCTAAGATCAGAATCGCTCTGATACCATTTGTTGGAAATTTCAAATTTTGGTGAAGAACAGTTACTGTTCAAATCACCCTCAGGATTTTGCACCTGATGAACAAAAACAAGCACTGTTCAAATCAGTGCTGAGAACAGAGAATTTGCCCAGAAATTTCCCAGAAAATTATGCAAGAATTTAAACACAATTCAATGCAATAACAAGTGTATAACAAGGGGCAGAATTACTCAAGGTTACTGTCATCCCTTAAACTTTATTTATAGAAGAAGATCAAAATACAAGAATAGAAATTCAAAACTATTACAATCTCTTCTAATTAAAACAGGAAATAAATCTGCAAAAATAAAGCAATAAGATATGATCAAATATAATTTGATCTTACTTAACTAAAACATAAACTCTTAAATTAAAACATGATAAAAACAATAAAGGAAAAAACAAGATGATCTTCGCAGCTCCAGTTCTTCATTTCAGCAGACTTGGAATCAGTTGACTTTGGTTGACTTTGATCCTGCATTTTCAACACTATTATGGAAGAGAAGCGAATCAGCCTAACCAAATGAGAAGTGTAACTTCAAGAACCACTTGGTCAACATGAAGGAGATCAAAATCTCAAAACTAGAACAATAGCATATATGCTGCAAGAAAAACTGTAAGTATATTGCAGAAAAGTGAAATGATCTTCAAAATTAGTGTTCACCCAAAATGACCCTCAAAGTAGCAGAAAAGAAGGAAGGAAATCCTAGGAAATTGTGCCAGCTCTGCATACACAAATAATTGCTAAAAAGCAATGATCTCTAGAATGTTGTTCCCGAACCATATATGACATGCAAAACTGCTTACATCAAGAAGTGCAAGAAATGGATGACTTCAGGCTTATCTCGCAACCAAAACCTTTTCATAGAAAAGCAAATAATATAAGATTGCATAAAAGTACAATGATCCAGCAAAATTGTTATAGTTGCAGGCAGCCATCAATGTAGCATTTAAACCAAATGATTCGAAATGCCACCGAATTATCATCAAGGTTTACTATGAATCCCTATGTCAAATGCCACTTGATACATAAGTGAATAAACACCGGGTGTCCCATTTAAGCAAAGGAGAAATGCAACTAAAAACATCAGAAAACCCATGTAAGTAACGATAAGTAAAATGAAAACAGCCCATAAAGTCTCTAACTTTGCAAAACCAGCACACAGTGCACAGGACATACATGGCACAAAATAACAACTGACTAGGAAAGGTCAAGATTTATACAAAGATTTCATAGGAGAGCTTGGACACAAGCTCAGGGACGCCAAAGCCACGAGGAGCGAAGCCAACAATGTCAAAAGCAAGAGTGAAAGGAGACAACACGAGTTTTATTGGGAACTCGAAAATATCAATCAATTGTTGGCCATAACGAGCAGTGAAGAGCTTGTATTATAAGTCAGCGAATTGCTTCACACTTTTTATCAGACGGTCTGTTCCCCTCGACATGGTTAAGGTGGATAGAGAGGATAGAGCTTGGGACTGGGAATGTATTTGTGGGCTTTAGATATCCTACCAAGCTTGCACTGCTGAAGTAGGGGGGGTCTGAAGCCAAGAGATAAACCGAACCAAGACCGGTCAAGAAATATTTTTTACAGTTAAATTGGTTTTGCTTTTTCTTTATTATTAAATTATTATTTTTTTATAAAAGAAAAAAGGCTCATGCTGCAAGTTAAATGGGATGAAGATGATTGAAGAAGAATTCACACTCAATGCGTGAGACAGAGAGAGAGAGAGAACAGATGAGAGAATCTCGGAATTTGTTGTATATTTCTCACGTACATTCTGTTACTAGCATTAGGGAATTTAAAGACAAAAAATAAATCTTCATCATGGCATCACTCATGTGGTCTTGCCAGCTTGGCTACAGAATTTAAACAAAATGCAGTCGTTTTCCTAACATGAATTTAAATTTCAATTCCACTTTCAGTTTCCCCCCGTTCTTGTTCAGTCTTTCTCTCCCGCTCGTGACAATACCCCATCCATGAGATCCACCTTGTCCTCAAGGTGAAAGTGAGGAAATCGCCACCCAAATTCATCTTCCCAGGTTGCTTCTGTCAAAGGTAAATCCTTCCATACGACTAAGAACTGAGTTGCTGTAGCATTCCCTTTTTTGACCATTCTTCTCCCAACAATCTTTTGTGGTTGTAGCAGGGGCTTCCCTGAAAGAACTGGGAGATCAGAGTGCACCACATGGTTTCCCACATGCTTCTTCAATTGGGACACATGAAACAATGGATGTATCACGGCAGTAGCAGGTAACTATAATTTGTAGGCAACTGTCCCAATTTTCTTGATGATTGTGTTGGGCCCATAATATTTTGCTGATAATTTGTGGGATGTTCGCCTCTGAACCGATTGTTGTCTATACGGTTGCAATTTCAGATAAACCAAGTCCCCCACAGAGAACACTCTTTCGCTCCTTTTCTTGTTTGCTTGTTGAGTCATTCTATTTTGGGATCTTAGTAAGTTGCTTCGGGTGAGCTTAAGCATATCTTCCCATTGAGTTAAGTGTTGTTCCACTGCCTCAACAGGAGAATCCTTAGGAGTATAGGGAATGTGAATTGGAGCCACCATACCGTATAGTATCTCGTAGGGTGTTTTCCTTGTAGCCGTGTGGTAGTTTGTGTTGTACCACCATTCACAGGAGCTTAGCTATCGTCCCCACTGTGTAGGTATGGAACCAGTCATGCACCTTAGATACCCTTCTATACACTTGTTGCTTGAACAATTCCTTCCAAAATTGGCTGAGGAAGACACTGTCCCTGTCGCTTACAATCAACGTTGGCATTCCATGAATTTATACACATTTTCCGTGAGAACCTTGGCTACTGTGATGGCAGAGTAGGGGTGTGTTAAGGCCATAAGGTGGGCATATTTGCTGAACCTATCGACCACCACTAGAATGACCTCTTTTCCTTCTGATTTCGGGAGACCATCTATGAAATACATGCTAATATCTATAAAATGAGTGTAGGGCACTGGTAATGGTTGTAACAAGCCTGGAGACTTAATATTTCCCCCCTTGTTCTGTTGACAAATGGAGCATTCCCTGACATACTGCCTCACTAGATTCTGGAGTCCCTTCCAATAGAATACCTGTCCCACTTTCTTCGAAGTAACAGTAGCTCCTGAGTGTCCCCTTGCTGCAGAGTCATGGTATAGGCTTATAAGCCTATTCTGCAGGGTGGGATCCTGTCCTACCACTACCTTTCCTTTTCGGAGGAGAGTGTTACTGACCCATGAGTAGTTGGAATGGGAGTCAGTATCTTTGTTCAGTTCTGTTATTGACTTCTTCAGATTTTGATCAGCCTCCCAAGTCTTCCTAATATCTGCCAGGATAGTGGTGGATACTGAAGATAGGGTTAAGGCACTCAATTCCTGGTGAGAAATCCTGGAGAGGGCGTCTGCAGCCAGGTTTTCTTTGCCCTTCCTATATTCAATGTCATAATCAAAACCCAAAAGCTTGGTTAGCCATACCTGTTATGCAACATGGGTAGCCTTTTGTGTCAACATGAACCTCAGGCTGGAGTGGTCTGTTCGGATGAGAAATTTCTTGCCCCATAGATAATGCTTCCATTTTGTGACTGCATAGACAATGGCCAATAATTCTTTCTCATAAGTTGATATGGCCAGCTGTCTAGGTCCTAATGCTTTGCTTACAAAAGGAATGGGGTGCCTTTCCTGCATAAGAACTGCCCCTATACCCACTCCCGAAGCATCTGTCTCTATTACAAAGGATTTCTCAAAGTTAGGCAAATCTAACACAGGGGGTTGGGACATTGCCAATTTGAGTTGATTGAATGTTGTGGTAGCTGCCTCTGTCCATGTAAAGGAATCCTTCTGCAATAGTTGGGTAAGTGGCCTGCAAATGGATCCATACCCTTTCACAAACTTCCTGTAATATCCTGTTAAACCTAAAAACCCTCTAAGTTGCTTGATGGTCTTAGGTATTGGCCATTGTGAGATGGCTGTAACCTTGAGGGGGTCTGTTGTTACCCCTTTCCTTGGAAATTACATGCCCCAAGTATTCCATTTGCCCTGTACCGAACACACATTTACTCTTCTTTGTCACTAGTTGATGATCTCCTAATATCTAAAAAACCACCCCAAGATGGATTAGGTGTTCTGCCATGTCCTTATTGTAGACTAGTATATCATCAAAGAAAACCAATATAAACTTTCTTAAATGATCTCGAAAAATATCATTCATCAAACTCTAGAAGGTAGCTGGTGCATTAGATAACCCAAAGGGCATGACTAAGAATTCGTAGTGGCCATTGTGGGTTCTAAAAGCTGTTTTTAAAACATCCCCTGGCACCATTCGAATTTGATGGTAGCCTGCCCTTAAGTCAATTTTAGAAAAAATGACAGCCCCTTGTAGCTCTTCCAACAATTCATCTATGATGGGAATGGCATACTTATCTTTTACAGTGATTTTGTTGAGAGCTCTATAATCAACACAGAACCTCCATGTTTGAAACTTCTTCTTCACAAGCACTACTGGAGAAGCAAAAGGGTTGTTGCTGGGTTGTACCAGGCATGCCTCCAACATTTCGGCCACCAGGGTCTCTAAAGTATCCTTTTGTAATCCTGAGTATCTATAAGATCTCAAGTTGATAGTTTGGCTCTCATCTTTCAGTGGTATTCTGTGGTCGTGCCTTCTAGTTGGGGGTAAGCTTTTAGGATCACAAAAAATATGTTGATATGATAGCAGGGCCTGTAATGGTGAACCCTCTATGTCCTCGAAAACAGGGAGTACCTCCGAAGCTTGTTGTCCCCTGTCAGACTCTTCCACCATCTGTAAGATGCAAAGCTTGACCTCTGACAATAGAGCTTTAGTGCTCAGCAATCCATTCAACTCTTCCAGGGGTATGGATTGAGCCAACTTAGGATCTTCTCCCCTCAGTGTCACCTTCTTGTTCTGCCACCAGAAGGAAACCCACCTCTCTTCATAGTTAGACAACACATCACCTAGTAGCTTTAACCATTGAATTCCTAAAACCATATCATAGTTCTGCAATTTCATAACAAAAACATCTGCTTGAAACTGGATCCCCTGCATCTTTCATAGCAGATTCTTACACAAGGCTGTGCACGACATGGTTCCCCCATTGGCTGCCTCAATTGCCAAAGGTTTAATTGGGATTATGGGGCATTCCAGCTTGTCCACCAACTCAGCATTAAGGAAATTGTGGGTGCTACCATAATCAATTAGAATAAATATGGGGTACCTGCCTTTCTTTCCCCCACACTTTAATGGTTTGACACCCCGAGGTGCCTTGGATGGCCTGGAGTGATAAATGGGGAGTGAGGGCTTTTACATTCATTGCCTCCATTGGTTCTTCCTCCTCTGAATTGTCTCCATCATCTTCTATGATACATAATGAGTACAGCTTCCTGTTTCTACACCTATGTCCAAGCACAAACTTCTCATCACACCAAAAGCATAGACCCTTGGCTCTTCTCTCATCCATTTCTTTGGTCCTGATTGGCTTAGTAGGTTTATGATTGTTAAGGGGAAGGGTTGTAGGAGTGGGTAGTAAGGCTGGTGAGGGCGTTTTCGAAAGATTTAGGTTTGTTTGATGGGGGTTTGCCGAGTAATTAAATTTCGCAGGCTATGAGTTAGGATTTCCCTGACCTTGTGATTTTGGGTAATGGGAGGTCACCTTTCAGTAAGTAAGGGTGTTGTTGTGCAACCTAGCTAAGTTATAGGCTTGTTTGAAGGATTTAGGCTCAAACATCTCCACCAAGTTCTTAATTTCAATCTCCAACCCTCCAAGGAAGAACACCAGGGCTTGTTTCTCTGAGATTTGTGCCATGTTCCATAACATGTCGAAGTCCCTGATATAACCCTCTAAGTCACCTCCTTGCTTGTGCTTGGTGAGCTCCTCTAATGGGTCCTTTTGCCCTCCAAACCTATAGCATAGGGCATCCACGTATTCTGTCCAGGTAACCTCTTGTCCCTCTAAATTTCTAGTGTAGTTTTGATGTCAGTAAAGTGCCATCCATCCAAATAGTATGAAGCTAATTTCAACTTGTCCATCTCAGGTATTTCTTCCAAGTCAAAATACTGGTTGTATTTGTACAACCATTTGTGTACATCTTCCCCTTCAAAGGTAGGAAAGTCTCTCCTGGGTCTGCGTGATTTGAAGTTAGGTTGGGAACCTTCCCCTACCCACTCGTGGTTATTGGCTGGAGCAGTATGTTGAGGAACTCGAATGCTTTGAGAAAAGCTTGCCTCCCCTGCTAAGATTTGCAGAGTTTGTTTAATGGAAATTTGTTGAGTCGCAAACTCCTTCATCATAGCCTTGAGTTGCGCCAAGTCATCTGACTAAGCATGCATTGTAACCTCTATTCCATTTACTCTTTGGTTAGCAGCTTCCAAAGAATCCTCCATTCTTCTTACATCTTGGGATCTGGTTTCTGGTGCCATTTTTGTTAAATCCAAGGACGTATAGCTTTGATACCAATTTGCTGCAAGTTAAACGGGATGAAGATGATTGAAGAAGAATTCACACTCAATGCGTGAGAGAGAGAGAGAGAGAGAGAGAGAGAACAGATGAGAGAATCTCGGAATTTGTTGTATATTTTTCACGTATATTATGTCACTAGCATTAGGGAATTTAAAGACAAAAAATAAATCTCCAGCATGGCATCACTCACGTGGTCTTGCCAGCTTGGCTACAGAATTTAAATAAAACGCAGTCGTTTTCCTAACATGAATTTAAATTTCAATTCAACTTTCAGTTTCCCCCCGTTCTTGTTCAGTCTTTCTCTCCCGCTCGTGAAAGCTCAATATGTATTGTATCCAGGGAAAACATATGTTTTGTTTTTTTTTTGTTTTATTATTTAAATTTATTAATTTATTTTTTAAATAGTTATTATCTAAACAGCTAAAACATATCATGAGTTGATGCATTGTTCACCAAGAAACAAATCACTATTCACGGTTACTATTATGCTCAATTTTCGGGTCAATTCGGTTTGGTCGGTTCAGTTCGGTTTGGTTCTTGTGGTTCTTTTGCTCTACTCTTTTTTTTTTATTTTTTGAACAGTGAAATAACGCATTTGTCCCTAGAAAAAGACCAAAAAAAAAGGACACTGACCTGAGGGTCTCAATGGTAATTGCACAATTCTAACTCAGCCCAGCTCACCGGTTTATTTTTTTTTAATATTTCTTTGCACAGTGAAATCACCCTTTTATCCCTAGAAAACGACAAAACCACAGTTTGGACGAGAAGGGTGTCACGGTAATTTACCAATTCTTTATTCTTTTTTTCGCTGATTTACTGTTGGCGCGTTGTCGGACGCGCCTTACATTTTCGCGCTCACGCGTGTTTCGGGAGGAGCGCGCGACATGTTCCGGCATCCAAAAATACCCAGTCAGCGTCTAGAATAATTATCAGTCGTGTTCTCTTCCCTCGGTGCGGTGCATGTTAGTTCTCGGTGGCTGGAGACGTGTCAATGGTTGTTCGAAATTTTCCCACCCTTTTCTCTCTCCTGCCTACGCATGAACTTTCGATTGGTTGTTTATGGTACTTATTGCTATTATATAGGTTTTGATTTGTTTCAATTTCGTCCTTCAATTGAAATTGATAGTATATTGCAGTTTCATTTAGGTTCTCATTCTTTGAATTTTCGGATTGGTTTGGAATACTTAATATTTTTGGTATCAAAGTTTGATTTTTTTTTAATTTTATCCTTCCATGCAAATTAATTATATATTTAAGTTTCATTTTGGTCTTAATTATTTTAATTTCTGTTTTTATTTTAAATTATTTAATTTCATTGATATCAATGTTAAGTTTTATTTCAATTTTGTCTTTCAAATTAAATTTATTACATATGTTTTTTTTTTTTTCATTTTATCCTTTATATTTTTAATCTTGGATTTTCTTTTAGTGCCTTTATTTTTTTATACATATTTTTTACATAGTTCCTATTTCTGTCTATGTTTATATGTACATGCTCTTAATATTTGTTTCCAATTTTTCTGTATTTCTAAGTTTATGAAGTTTTTTTATTTAATGTTAAAATTTTAGTATGTGTTGGTGATCATTTGAGAATTAATAATTATTATATTTTCTCTTTTTTTTTCCTTCAGATCAAATAATTTCTTAAAATTTGATAATATTTATTTTTATTTTGTCATTTATTTTGTTTTTTAATTGCTTTTTTTGTTAATATTGTTAGATTTTGGATTTTCTAATTATTATAGATAAGACATTCAAAATAATCATAATGAGTATTTGTTAGTTTTGTTTTTTGTTAAATATGTCAGACTAATTATATTTTTTGATATTTATTTAATATTAGCGCCTTAATATATATATATATATATATATATATATATATATATATATATATATAACCTAGTTTTTTTGGGAGAAAACATTACTGTCATTGCTCTAAAATAATTTTAATATAATAATATGAGTAATAAATCTTATAAAATAAAATATTATTGAATATTTTTTCTAACAATAATTATGCCCTCACAAATTTTTATTATTTCCACTGTTGTTAAGGGTTTTTTTAAATATTTACATTTTAATTTGTGTTGATGATCATTTTAAAATTTATATTTATTATTTTCTCTTTGTTTGTTTTTTTTTTATTTATCTTACAAGTAATTTTTTTTTAAATCTACCTATATTTATTTTTATTTTTTCATTTATTTAGGTTGTTTTTCTTATAAATATGTGAGACTAATTATATATTTTATTTATTTAATATTAGCACCTGAAAATATATATATAGACAGAAACAAATGACCTAGGATTTTTTAAAGAACAAAAAAATAATATGAGTGTTCTTAAATACTTTTAATATAATCATATGAGGAATAAATCTTATAAAAAAAATTTGCATTTTAATTCTAAGTTTTTTTCTCTTTTGTTTAAGCTTATTTCTTAGAAAAATTTAATTCTTGGATTTTAGATTGTTTTTGTAGAAAAAAAAATTGTTTAATATTTCAGATTTGATATTACTGGGGAAAAAATACAACTTACAAATAAAATGGGTAGAAAAATTTACCTAAGTTATCTACAATTAAAAAATATACGGATCATTTCCCCTGCGTTTTGATTACACTGTTCCTTTTAAGCGGAAAAAACAATTTCTAACAGATTTGATTTATTATAATTTTATGAATTAAATATTAAAATAACTACTTACAACACATAAAAAATCGATTAGTTTTCAACATAAAAAAAAAGTCCAACGCAGCGCACGGGCAAATCACCTCGTTGCAATCTAAAACAAAGTATCTCAATATTATATTAGATCGATTTCAAGAATAATTTGATTTTATTATTTATAAGAGATTGAATATATATATTGATTGAAAAATCTCAATTCTAAACCAATCTTAAGGCTAGCTCACGGTGAATTGATTGATGGTTTTTATTATGACCCACTAGGTTTTTAATATATTGACCCAAATGTAAAGTATAATCCTAATAAAAATAGAATTAAATAAATTAAATATTTAATTTATTATTAATTCAATAATTTATTAATTTATATTTAAATATCAAGTACACTATTTAAAAATATACCATTATACCTCAAATGTTAAAAAAAATCATAAATGATTTACTTAATCTTTTAGTGATCAATTGCACAATGTAATTATTATAATTTCATCATGAATATTTTGCTTTTGATATTATAGCGTAGGGTTTGCTTAGTCAAATTATATTTATTCTCAATAATATAGTCATTAATGTTTTGAATAAGATTTGAAACTCCTTTAAAATCTTATTCTACAAATCTTATTTTATCCTATGCAAGGATTTCACAATAAATATTACTTGATAAAATATGAAATATTTTATTTAATTCATGTAAAGTGATTAATTATCTCTTGAATACTAAAATATCTTTATATAGTTTATATTATATCAATGTCTACTTGTTTGTTATCCTTGACAAGGACAATATATAACAAGATCAAAACATAACATTTTTTTTTATATAAAAAACAACTTTGTGGTTTTAAGTCTAAAAATCACTTATATAATTTTATGTGAGCCTTTTTATGACTCAAGCGATCTTGTCATATAAAATTCTCATGTGGATCGATTCAATGTATATATCATCTAATAAAAACATACATATTAGTTCTAGATATCACTTATTCCTTAATTTATAAAATAATTTCTTTTTTATTATAAAAAATAATATAATATGTATGAGCCTCAATATCTCAAATTATCATAAAGTTTTTATAAAACATTGACTAATAATTTTTAGAAACAATGTTATAATGCAATAAGAATTTAGTAATTATAATCAATTTATAATTTCTTTTGCAAAATATTTTTGTCAATGTGACTCTATCTTTACTGAATACTTATTAATCAAGCATTTGCTTCATTGATCAAACATAAGTGAAAATTAAAGATAAAGAAAAATATTTATTAATTATAAATATATTTTGCATGTGGTGCCACATATAATCAACTAATTGGCTACAGGGTATATATTTTTTCTACAAGGTATATATATTCTCTAAAAACCTTTATCTTTATTCTATATTTATTAATCAAAGATTAGTTTTATTTATAAAAGATGAATGTTAAAGATAAAGAAAAGCCTTTATTAATTATAAGTATATTTTTTTCATGAATAGAGATAATGCCACATATAATCAATAAATTGATTGTATGACATATACACTAATAAAAACAGTTGTGTTTTTAACAAAAATAGCCCTTGTATAAAAAAATGATTAAACAAAAGGACAAGAAAAGGAAAAAAAAAACTATCCTCAACACATCTATTTTTCTAACAAAAAAGGGTAAAAAAGTAATAACATTATTTAAATTCATAGTTAGTTGAGTCTAGCTCCAAAGTAAAAGTTTGAGTTCTTTTATTTATTTATGTATTTGTGCACACACACATATAAAATATGAACATATTCATTTTAGGTTAGGTTTGAAATAAGATTTTGGGATAAACATGACAATATCTATATCTTATTTATTATATATTGGGTAAAGTTTTGAAGATTTATATCTAATTCAAAAAAATAAGTATCTATAAAAGTAATTTTATTTAGATCAACTCATGTAGATATATATTAAGTTCATGTTAAACTATCTTATATAATTATAAGCTTTCTAACTGTAAAAGCTCACACGCAACACTATTAACTTTTATTTTAAATTGTAATGTGATGGGAAATCAAAGAGAAATACTTGGCTATAGATTAAAATAGTCGGGGGTAAAACCACCTATTTCACTATTTATATGAATAACAAAAAAATATTTTTTTATTTTTTAATTATTTTTTTTCTTGATATATTTAAATTTAATTCTTTCAATATTAGGTTTATATTGAGTTTTTTTTTTTAATTTCCATCATTGAATATTAAGTTAATTTTGAGCTGGTCTTTATATTTTGTCTTAGTTTTTTTTTTTATCTTTGAAGTTATCTCAATCATAAATAAACATTTTAATATTCAATTTGTGCTTAATTTTAGGAACATATATTTTGGTTTTTTTTGTATAATTAAATAAAAAATAGTTTTAAAAGATAAAGGTTAAAACCCACCTACTTCATTGTTCATATGAACAATGAAGCACGTCCTCCATTCTTTCTATCATTTTGTCCTTTTTCTTGATTTCTTTAATGTCATCCTTTAGTACTATATTTTTATTGTGTTTTCTTATTGTTTTTTTTTTTTGATTTCATCATTCAATTTTTAGTTTTTTTAAATTGGTTAGTTATAATTTACTTGGTTTGCTTTTTATAAGATTATAATAATCTCAAACAAACATTCTAATATTTGATTTATGCTTAGTTTTGCAATCATATATTTTTATTATCATATAATTAACTAAAAAACAGATAAGAAAAAATAATTTATCAAACCTAGTTCACAATCCACATTTTTTACTTGTCATCTTGATTATCTCTGAACTCATCAAGTTGACTAAGTCATGTCAAGACAAGTTTTATACATTTAATTTAAACCTGAAGGTAAAAAGTGAGGTTAAGGGGTTTCAAAGTTAACTTGTTAGGTTGTATTTAATAGCAATGTTAAACAACCTTTTATGACCTTATTGTTGTTTACATTCATTCATTTATATATATATATATATATATATATATATATATATATATATATAACTCACATTGGTTTATAAACTAGTTATAGATTAAAGGGTAATGAGCAAAGATCAATATGGAGAAATGGAAAATCAAGCTTAATCAAATTAAAGTTTCATCCATATTTAAAAGAAAAGATATTTTTTGTTGTGTGTGCGTGTGTGTCTATATATATATACACACACACATACTGGCGAGTTGCAAGTTAACAATCTTTATACATCTGAATTCATATATATACATGCACGTGTCTAAAACTACATTTATAAAGCCTCTCAAAGTTTAAGCTAATAAATTAATTAGACTTTCTCTTTCCTTGATCACTCATTTTAAGACAACAAAATAAGTTTAATGAATCTCCCATTAAGCTTGGCCCAAACCAACCTAAAATGTGATGATTGGGATTCAATTTGATGATCTTTTATAATGCTTCGAGTAGATATACCCAACACTTTTTACCATTCATTCATCTTTTGTTGGCTATGAAGCTATTTAAGTATGCAAGCAAAAAAATGTATGAACTTATACACGTAACTATTTTTCAAAGTATTAGATTAGTGATAAAATATAAATTGGTCCCAAGGGACGTGACGTGATGGCAAAGAGATTGAGAACTGCATAGCAGGTCTTGAGTTTGAGTCAGGACGTGTTTCTCTTCTAAGAGTCTAAGACAACTGGGGTTTTACTCGCTCATCTGTCCCCATAAAATACGCTTTTCAAGAAGTGGAGTTTTCTTGAATCCAAAAAAAAGATAAAATATAAATTTAGTAGTTATGATTATAAAGGCATATTAAATAAATAAAATATTGAATAATAAAATACTAATGTTCTTACAAATTTAAATTTATAAGCATGCAAAATAAAAACTCTTAAACATAATAATAGAGTTATAACATGCGTTGTAAGCATATATTCAAACTTGTAATTGATATAAAAATCAAATTTCTAGCAGGAATAATAGAATATATACTAAGTATATATCAATTAATATAAATAAAAACTAATAATATAAAATCAATGTTTAAGTTAAAAAAAAATACTTATTAGTTGAAGTACTTTAAAATAATGAGGCTTTTGATTTTGTTATTAACAAATCATTTGTTCTTAAAACTTTATTGTTCCTTATTTGGTGCAACTATGATATTTGTGATAAGTTTTTCAAGACTTTAACAACATTACCTTGTTTAGATGCACTTTCAAACAAGGTTCAATAAACAAAAAAAGAAAAATAACATTTAATTATCCCTTTTCAAAGACTGAAACTAAGATCTAGTTAAAAGAGAAATCTTAGAGATGAAATCTATCTTAAAAAAATAGAAGTGCTAAATTGAAAAAATAGGTGAAGAATAGTCATGAATTTCTACACAAAATTCTATCCAAAATAGTTCATTTTTTAAATATTTTTCTTTAATCCCCTTCTATAGAGAATATTAAAAAACATGAGCTGATGAAAATTCCTTTAATTTGTTTTCCAAAATATTGTAGAAAAAACAACTTAACATTATTCTTCATCCTATTTTTATTGAGAATATTAGGAACAATGAGTTGACATATATTTAATTTTTTATAGTCAAACAATAATTTTTACCTATCATTAAAATTACATTTGGCTTACTACTACACATGTCAAACCTGCTTAGTAAACATAATCACGTCGCTAACAACCAATCTAATTTATTACAATAACTAAGGGGTGTTTAGAAGTGCGATATCAATTACTTTTTAAAGTGTTTTTTTATTTGAAAATACATCAAAATAATATATTTCTTAAAATATTTTTGATATCAATACATTAATATGATATAAAACACACACAGAATTTAAAACAAAGAAATTATTTTAATTATTTTTTAAAAATACTTTTAAAATACAAAATAAATGAATTCTAAATCCAAATAATTAAAGCTCAATGTTTGCGGATGAATTTTGAGGGAAAACAGTATGATTATTGTTAGGTTAATTAACAACCACGAGTTTCATTGTTACGAGACCTACCAAAAATAGCTTTCGGAACACAGTTTCTAAAAAGCAAAAAACTTCTACTTTAACCCTTAAATCAACGCTGATAGCTATTGTTTCAACAAGCCGTTAGAGCAACTGGAGAAAGATCTTCCATTTTACCGAGAACGAGGGTATTTATTGATAAGGATGAGGAGGCTTTGAGATTAGGGTTGTTTTCGTTTCTCAATGAGCTTGAGAATGGAAGGATTCCTAGTCTAGCGGAGTTGAGATTGTTTTCTGTGGAGGGTTTGGGGATTGAAGATGCGAAGAGATGTATAACAGAAATTGGGTTCTTGGAGGAGCAGATTGTTTTCCATGAGAGAGATATTGAGCCCACAGCTTCGGTGGTTAATGGGTTTGGGGAAAATGAGGTGGAGTTGCAAATTGGGAATCAGAAGAAGCGGAGAAAAGGGTTGATTGCTCAAGAGATTGCAGGAACTTTTATTACAATACCTAAGGATTTTGTCTGTCTGATGTTGTTGGATTTGATGCGAGATCCGGTGATAATTTCAACTGGGCAGACTTATGATCGGAGTTCAATATCTAGGTGGATGGAGGAAGGGCACTGTACTTGCCCCAAGACAGGGCAGATACTCATGAACACTCGCCTTGTTCCAAACCGGGCTTTGAGGAATCTGATCGTGCGATTCCCTACCTTTGTGAACTGCTGTCTTCTACAAACCCTGTTGCGCAAGAGAATTCTATAACAACAATACTCAATTTTTTGTATTGATAATTTATATTATCAAATAAAAATATTATCAAACTTAACTTGAATATATATATATATATATATATATATATATATATATATATATATAAATTTCACAATTTAACAATAATATAAAAAATATATTAATTAAACACATAAAATTATTTTTTATTAAAATTCAAACTTAATCACAGCTATAACTAAACAAACCCTTAATCAACTATCAACATTAAAAATATAAACACATTTTAATTTTTAAATAAATGATGTTTATGCTTGTTTTTAATTTTTTTTAAATTATATAAGAATATTATTTTTTAAAATTTATTTGCAATATTAACACATCAAAACAATGCATAATAATAATAATAATATTAATAAAAATTACTTAATTTTTTTTTAAAAAATATAAAAATAAACACACCATACAAAAAAGTTGCAGTCTCTCTCTCTCTGTAATCCATGTTTTTTATTGTCCCTCTCTAGAAAGAGAAAGCAAGCAAATGGCAGCAACCCCACCAGCACTGGCAGTTTATGGAGGACTTCCAGCAGCAAAGGTAGCATCACAAGCTTATTTAGAGGCCATTAAAGATACAAGGGTGTTAATTGCTGATATTTGCAAACAGTTCTACAGCCATGGATGGGTTTCTGGGACTGGTGGTAGCATCACCATTAAGGCTCATGATGATACTATCCCTAAGCGCCAACAATTTATTCTCATGTCCCCTTCTGGTAATACTAATATTCTGGTTTTTAAGGGTTGGCTTATGTGTTAAAAGTTTGTATTTTTATGGATTCTTGATTGGTTTTGTTAATGTTTGTGGCTGGTTATGTGGTTTTGGTTTCTGGGCTCTTTTTTTTTTTTTTCTTTCTCTTAGCTTACTTTGATTGTGTTGTGCTGTATTTCTTCTTTATTATTGTGATTTGATACTGAAGCTTAGTTGTGTGTATATGTGCTTAGTTCCTCGTGTGTTTCTATCAATTTAATTTTCTTTTACTTGGTGTTGGTACTTCATTGTATTTTCATGGCTTGTTGTTGACTACTGGGAATTTTTTACGTTGAATATTTGTTGTAATTGAGCAGGAGTGCAGAAGGAGAGAATGGAACCAGAGGCCATGTATGTCTTAGCTACAAACGGGTCTATATTGTCCTCGCCATCTCCGAAACCTTACCCACACAAGCCTCCCAAATGTTCTGATTGTGCTCCTCTTTTTCTGACGGTATTTGGTTCGATTATGTCTTCTACTTGATAGCACATAAAGAATGGAGTTTGAGTTGTTATCAATAACTGTCAAATCTGAATCAATGGTTTATTATTAGTGCAATGTTGCACAGTAATAAAACAATAGTGAGTTCCTATTTGATTTGTTTTAACATTTGCTATATGGGATGTTCTGGTGCTCTAAGCATAATTTTTGCTTACAACTTTATTAAATGTTGTCTCTTTGAATTCGTACTTGTGATGGTAGTCATGATGCTATATTTATTTTCTAGTTACTAAAAGTTAGTGATTGGTCACTGTTACAATGGAGAAAAAATATAATGAAATGGCAGATTTTATGCGCTTTTTAGGAGTTGCAGCGTAATCTCATATTCGGATTAACATGATAAGATGAAATTTCACTTTTTCTTCAGTGTCACAAATAACAGTTATTCTGGTGTAATGCAGGCATATGACATGCGTAGTGCAGGAGCTGTCACTCACAGTCATGGGATAAAATCTTGTCTTGTGACAATGATCAATCTGTTAAATGAATGAGTGTTCTCCAATCCTGTAGCCCATCTTGACCATAATGAATGATGACATTACCTTAGCATGATCCACTAAATAATAAAGAGTCAGTTTGTTGTTGAGGTGGTTTGTTATTTGTGATTTGAATGTAAGTTTTGTGATAGGGGTGTTAGGGGAAGTTTATAAAATCAGAAGAAACATGTAAAAAGCCAGGAAAATTGGAATAATTCAGATATTTTTTATTATTTCTTGTAAAAGCTTTTAGAAGAGTAAAATATTACTAGTAAAGATTCGGAAATGGCTTTATTTAATCTCATATTTAAAGAATTCTAAATGGACTAGAAGCAAATAGGCAGTGAGCATGAAACATCAAATCCAACCTGGTTGATGAGATACATAGGTAATCTGCAGTTGCGAAACAATTGCCATATGGTACCGTTAGATTTTTACTAATAGAGCAAGTGAAATTAACTATATATATATATATATATATATATATCATGGCCTTCCTGAGAATTCAAGATGGGTGGTTTTCTTGATGTTGTTATTGCTGAAAAACTATCAGTACTGTCATGTCAGAAAAACAACTATTAGCTGTACAAAGTTGTTAGAAGAGGATTTGCATTGTGTTTGGTTGTCCATGTATCCTGAAAAAACAAATCTTGTCGTCATGCATTATTAAAAATTGTGCACAACATCACCTATGATTTGTTTTTTCAACTACTATTTTCTCACTGCTTCTTCTTCTTTCAACATTTATAGATCACCCATTTGGAGATGATAAAAGGAATTAAGAGCACGACTATTATGATGAACTTGTTGTCCCAATAATAGAGAACACTGTTAGAGAATAATATAAATCATATTTTGGGGCCTCATCTAACAAGCTTAAGCTTTTAGGTGAGTTGGTCATTAACATGGTATCAGAGCCTTGTTGACCAAGTAGTCACGAGTTTGAATCTCAACACTCTAATTCTATTTGATAAAAATCAAGCACAAGGTACAGTGGGCCTGTATGCAAGTTTCAAGCCCAAATGACTTTCACTTGAGGAGGTGTGTTAGAGAATAATATAAATCATATTCTGGGGCCTTACCTAACAACTTAAACTTTTAGGTGAGATGGTTCCTTAACAAACACAGCCTATGAAAACGAGTTTGCAGATTCTCTTACTAAAGATGCATGTTCTTTTATTTGTTGGCATCTATAATTTGTAGCTTGGTTTCTAACATTTGACTTTCTATGCTCATCTGTAGAACAAAAGATACTTGGAGAGCAACTAATCAAATATTCCTTATGAGCTGGACCTCACCATGTATAGATTTGTTGTCTCATCATATATTTATTGGAGAAATTGTGCTTGTTTCCTCATTCCATTATTCTGCTTGATTATCTCTGCTGATGGATGATTGTTTCAGTGATCTCTTGATTATTATTCCTTAGTAGCTCGTAATCACAATGATGAGTGGCATAACCAAAACCGACCCTTGCTAATTAGAACATGCCTTTGCCGTAGTTTCTGGAGAATGAATGCCTTCTTTGAGAAAAAATTTCTTTGATCCCCAGTTCTTTGTTTATTCAGTAGGGTATGTTGTAGACGACTTAGAACGCACTAATATGTTTTTGATTGAAGAGTACCCAAAAACAACAGCTGTGCTTGTTCGCAACCATGGTATATATATATGGGGAGACTCATGGATCAATGCCAAAACCTAGGTCTGTGCCTGCTATTGAAGGATTTGAATGAAGTTGGCAACTGCACATAAAATTCATTATTTTTATTTGTTGTTGTTAGTTGACTGTTCTGCTATTAAGTGTCCACTTTTGCTTAAGAATGCTGATTAACATGATCATTGTTGTAAATTTTAGTGATGAAGGGCCAGATCAGACATAAAAAGTTATCTGTCATCAGTTGATCAATCATAAAATTTACCTATCATTAGTTGATTTTAGCTAGCTATTTTTGAAATGCTGTGAATCTAAAGTGACTTTCAAATTCTTAATCTTTGAATCACATGTTAATTTCCTTGTGTCGGTGAAGGTGAAGAGAAAAGTGAACATGGGCAAAGCTTAGGCTGCTTCAAGTATTGCACTGATATTGCCATTGTTTCTGGAATTCAATAGATATTTGACTTGGGACGCCATTCAAACTATTGATAAAATGTTGAAATAACTTTAGCTATGTAAGGGGTTCATTGGATCTCTTGTTAAAAGATTTCTTTTCAAGTTTCTTATTTTTGTTTACTGCTCATAATCTTAACTCCCCTGTCTCCTTGTTGCTATATAATTTCCTCTAATTCACTATAGCAGAAACCTTAGGAAGTTTGTTGATTGAACCCTTAAATTGGTGTTATTTTGCCAATCAAGGAAAACCCCAGGATATACAGCAGCTTGAAATTTTGAGGGAGAAATTTTTTTGAGATAATATATTTGTATGGTTCTAACCCAAAACTAGCTGCATGTGTGTGATCCTGTATCCTCAATTCCTTACAGACAAGTTTTGATTCTACATAATTTTTGTATCTCCAAATGATCAATTCATATATATTTTTTCTTTTATCTCACTGCTGTTTGGAGCTATACTTAAATTGGTCTCAAATCTTTCAGGCTGAATGTTATCACTATCTGTTTGATGCTGCTATAAAAATTCATCAAATGGGCCTGGATTGGTCCACCCCAAACCATGGCCCAATTCAAAAGTTCAGAGGAGTTTTAGGCTGTAATGGAAATGTAAAAATGGTGGTTAAGGCAGGCATGGACAATTCAGATAATGGAACTGGGCCATTGCCGGTAAGCTCTTAAAACAACGTCTCCATCATTACTGATATTCTCTGCATCTTAATTTTGACGCATGTTACACACTGAATTAACAAAAACTTGTGATTTATGTTGGCCCCAGACCCTTGTGGGATGAAATCTGCAACAGTTTTGAATTTTTTTCTGTTATCATTTGTTTTCTGTCACATCAAATAAACATTTTTATTCTTCACTTGTTTTTGTTGCAGCGTTGCATTGTTCTTGACATTGAGGGAACTACTACTCCAATAACATTTGTTGCTGATGTTCTCTTTCCATATGCCCGTGATAATGTTGGGAGGCATTTTTCTGCAACATACAAGACTGCGGAAACTCACGATGATATAAAGTTGTTGCGCGCACAAGTATGAATCATTATTAAAAGTTTTGGTATGATAGCAATTAATTGCTGTACCAGATTGATTATGGTTTCTATTGCATGCTGCTGGTGGAATTGTAACATTGATCTTTTGAAATTTGAGTGCAACAATGGTCAAGATTTCTATTCATTCACGGGGAGTGTGTCAAGAAGTTAGTTGCTAATAGTTTGAAACTTAATGCCATCCTTTTTCCTTTTGAACGTCAATGGTAAAATGTCTTAGGTTGTTGTGAACAAGAAAAAAGAGACAGAAGCACACCAAATAGTTGAACTGGAGAGAAAAGATGGCAACTCTTTCTGTATTGGACAAGGACTTTCTAGGAACATAATCTCAATAGATGGCCCTAGAATTTTGGATGTTCCAGAAAGAAGTGCAAATAATCTGTCAATCTTAGAAAATGGAAAATTCAGCTAGTAGAGATGGATATCCGGACTTGTAGCATGTGATTGTGATGTAGTCAACTGGCTGATGGAAACTCTCCCTTGCAATGCTTTTAATTTTACCTTAACTAGTCAGCGCCCCACAAATTGTACGAATTCCTTTTGTATTGCTCAAAACAGTATAAAGTGGATTTGGATGACCAAGCTTAGCACTTCTTAGTCTCTTTTTTTATCAAAGGAGTTGATCGTTGCTTGTAATTTATGAGTTTAGTAGTTCAGGGACTTTGGAAATATGTTGACATGAGCTGTTAAATCTGTTATTGTAGGTTGAAGATGACTTGAAACAAGGTGTTGATGGTGCTGTTCCTATTCCAACAGATGATGCTGGGAAAGAGGAGGTAATTGCAGCTTTGGTTGCTAATGTGGAAGCAATGATAAAAGCAGATCGAAAGATCACTGCATTAAAACAATTACAAGTAAGTATTCAGAAATGTAAAGTTGGTAAACAATAGATATGCTTGGTATAAAGTTTTACCTGTAATATTAAAATTTATTGAAGCAGGGTCATATATGGAGAACTGGATTTGAGAATAATGAACTGGAAGGGGTAGTTTATGATGATGTTCCAGAAGCGTTGGAGAAGTGGCATGCTTTGGGCATAAAGGTTCTTCCTATTTCTATTTTTCAACATTTATCCATTTAGTTTTTATTTATGCTAGCATGAAATGTCACAGATGCACTTTAGTTTCCACCTGTCAATGTAGCTAAATACCCATCAAAGCAAATTCTCACTTCTCTATGATTGATTCAAACAGTAATTTCTAAAGATCACATGCCAATTTTCTGCCCATTTTTATCCTGAAATACTCCATTACTGTGAACTGTTACCGTTGTAGACAGAAGGGGATGTTAGTGCTGCATCTCAAGGATTTCTTATTAATAACTGGTCCCTAATTGTATTTACATCTGAAGTGATGCTGCGACATAATGGCTCCTTGGATTCTGTGTTAGATAGCTATTCACTCAAGTTGTTAAGAAGGTGTTAGAGCATCTCCAACCGATGAGGCATCCGAAAAGCCAAAGTTAAAAAACTGTCATTTTACCTTTTGTTTTTAGTTTCCTCTCCTCCAACACAAGAGGCATTTGAGTAGGTAAAATGACTATTCTCATTGGCAGCTGCTATTTTTACATGTTTCAACCAAAGAGCTAAAAAATAAGATAATATAGATATATTGTTAGAATACTGTCCTTCATCTGCTGTCAAGCTTTATCATCTGTTTGGATTGAGTAATACATGGAAAATAATTTATATTAGTTCTTACTTCCTTTGATGTGCTACGGAAATAAAATAAGAACACTGGGGTTTTTGTATTGAATTTGGATTATTTATATTTTTACAGAAAATAGATCTTGGATATTCACTAGGGCTTTTTGGATTTTCCATATATAAAATTAACCAATAAAATGTTTATGATACTTTCTTTATTTAAATATAATTAAAAATTTAATAATTATAATGTTTGAGGGTTTTTTTAAAAGCAATTACTCAATTATATAACTTACTCATATTAATTGTATAATTATATGCATAATTATATTATATACAAAATAATTGCACTATTTAAAATAATATATAAAAAATGACTCTTCTAAATGAATTTTACCATTGGAGTACACATAAACAAAAAAGTTATATTTACACTATTCAAAAAGTCATTTTCTCAATTTAGCTCTCCAAAATGACTTTTACCATTGGACTTGCTCTTAGAGCAACTCCAATGCAAAAAGGCATTTTAGAGAGCTAAATTGATAAAATGGTTTTTTGAATAGTGTAAATATAGCTTTTTTGTTTATGTTCCAATGGTAAAAGTTATTTAGAAGAGCTATTTTTTGTATATCATTTTAAATATAGTACAATTATTTTGTACATAATATAATTATACAATTAATATGAGTAATTTATATAATTAAATAATTGCTTTTAAAAAACCTTGTAACATTATAATTATTAATTTTTTAATTTTATTTAAATAAAAAAATCAAATTTGAAATAAAAAACTTGCAACAATTTAAATTTGAAATAAAAGCAGCCAGTTTCTTATAAAGAATCAAATTAGTAACTAAACTATCTTTAAACCTGCCTCCAATGCAAGTCATAAGCCTGCCTCCAATGCAAAATAAATATCTTCAAACCATCAACAATTATACTAATTTTTGCACAAAATATCATAATTGACCAAAACTAGATTCCAAGTTTTCCATCTAAAGAAGCCTTCATATCATCAAATCCACCAACCAGGAAAACAACATTAACATAGACAAAACAACAAACACAAAGGATGCAATTAAATCTCACTCACCAGAAACAACAAGATGCTCCATCAAAACAGTATACCTATTGAAAGAGAACCCATTTCCTTAACCAACGCCTACACAAACCCCAAATCACCACCATTAGTACCATAAAAATCAAGAAACCAAACCAATAGCGCCAAAAATGAAACAGAAAGAACGTACATTGCTGATAAGTTCACGAAGAAAGATTTCCTTGTTGGAATAGAATGTGTTGATGATCAAGCTCAGGAGCTGGTTGATCTCTGCTTGGAATGCGAAGGTCTCTGCTTCTCCCATTTGCACGTCTACCATTATCTTTACACGCACACAAACAAAGCTAGAGTTTTTATGATCTTATTTTTTAAACATCAAAGTATTGCTTGATTAAGGTTTTTATACTAGCTCATGGGTTCTTCTAGGTTAATTAGCTTGAACAATTTTCCAACAATATATGTACATTATTTTAACTTTTAACTTTTCTGTTGAAATATGTAGAAATAGCAGTTGAATAGCCATTTTAGCTATTCAAATGGCTCTTGCGTTGGAGAAGATAAAACTAAAAATAAAAGCTAGAAGTACAGATTTTAAGCTTTGGCTTTTCTGATGGCTAATGGGTTGGAGATGCTCTTAGATTAAGTATTAAGTTTAAATATGAAGTTCCTTGTACAGATAGCTATAATGGATATTACACCGTGTAAAAAGTTTGGAATATTAAGCAATCTGTTACATGCAAAATACAATGCAATTGCTATCGGAACATTAGGGATGGAAAGGGCACCCGAAAGTAGAAATAGACAAATAAGAATTGGAATATATGAATAATAGTTGTTAGTGGCACTGAAGAGCTGGAGATCCATTGTATAAATGCATGAGAAGGGATGGCCCTTGATATAAAAATACCTGGTTCCTTGAGCTGATTGATTGTGACTCAAAGGTTTCTGTTTGCCGAATTGGAATCAATTCCTTGACTATGTATATTATCTTTGTGCCATTATGTACCGTTTCTATGTTGCCTCAGGTGTATATATATTCTAGTGGAAGCAGGCTGGCACAAAGACTTATATTTGGAAAGACAAACTATGGAGACCTGAGAAAATATTTGTCTGGATTCTTTGACACCACTGTGGGGTAAGTTTTATAGATTCTTCCCAAGTTCCATTTCCACTTAATTTGGACTTTGATAACACTCTTTACTCCTGTTTCCTGCAGGAATAAGAAAGAGACACACAGTTACATTGAAATCGCAGAGTCACTTGGAGTTGATAAACCATCTGACATTTTGTTTTTGACAGATGTTTTTCAAGAAGCTGTAGCTGCAAAAGCAGCAGGTAACAAGTTACCTTTAGTTTTCTATTTTATAAAGTGTTGCAAGACCGGTAGCAAAATCCTCCTAGTGCATCATTTCACTAATAGTTTTGAGTTAATCAGCTCAATGGATTTCTTTTCATTTTTTCAGTCATTGTTTTGAGCATTAGGAATGAGGTAATGTTAGTTGAACCCCCGATAGCCCCTAATTACAGATCATGTCACTGCCTACAAGTTGTAGCTGAATTGCATTGAGTTTCCCAATTTGCAAAGTAAACACATTCATGTTACTTACAGCTTGTCAAAAGAAGCTAATCTACTCCGGTACTAAGTGTAATGAAATGGCATCTATGGAAGTTTACTCATCTCCAGCAATGAATCTTGAGTTAAGAGCAGAATTTGTTCTGTAAACTGAGCTCTAGATCTCCACCTGCACGCGTGGTAAAAGAAAAGGTCATCCTCTTTCATGCTATCCTTCGCATTGATATTTGAAATTTCATGTGTGTTTCAGGTTTGGAGGTGATGATTTCTATCCGACCAGGCAATGCGCCCCTTCCAGATGATCATAGTTTCAAGACGATCACCTCTTTCACTGAAATCTGAGAAGATTTGTACACAACATTTGTCATGCTAAAAAACAAGTAGTGATTTGAAATCTGAAAGAAGGTACGCACCAGTCTTGTTGCAAATTTATGATGTATCATTCTTTACTTGAGCATAAATAAAACGAGTTGTTTAAATCAAAGGAAGCGGTTTTCTTTGCAGCATTTCTCTGTGCTTTGCATCACTGTGTTTTGCTCGCACGAAGGAATTGTCCTGCGTGATCTGATTTTATTTCAATAAAGGAAAACAGGCTTGAAAGGTCAACTTGGGTATCTAAGATAATGTCTCTCCTAATCAAAGCTGCTAGCATGCAGTAAAATGAGTTCTAAAATTCTCAGCGGCACCCCCACAAGCTGGTTTCATCTCCACAGCTCGATTTTGCACATTGCGATGTTCAACACTTAAACTGCAGGTTGAGGCAATTGATTTTGATTATTCAGACTGGTAGGTGCTGCAAAAAATTATGTATTGTCCTGGTTTCAACCTCTTCAAATCCACCCAGATAAATAAATTAGTAAATGTTACTAAAAATCTATTGAATTGATCATTAGAATATAGCAACTTTTCCAACTTTTTTTCTTTTATATATATATATATATATATATATATGATGGTTGGATAGGGTTTGATTATTTTCTCGGAAAAGAGAAACACAAACAGTTGAGAGAGAGAGCTGCCATCATGTAAATTAATTTTTTTTTTTTTTAATATACCAACAATTTTGATGAATTTAGCGAGTGCTAAATTCAATTTTTCTAAGCATATGAAAACATTCATCATCATCAATAGTTGAAAAAAAAAAGAAACCTTTGTTGAAATCCGTTGTGAACTCCTTGTTTCTAGCTTTGTATCTAATTATTGTTGTGACCACTTTGTTAGATAATTTAAAACGAATATGAAACATCTAATGATATTATTCTGACCACTTGGCAAACATGATCCTTTACTTGTAATGCCATGTATTGGACTACGACAAATTCAAAGTTTTTCTAATCTTCAATGGAAAATATCCAGACCCTTTAAATTTTTAAGTTTATCACTATCTGTGGGCTGAGGTCATTCCCTTCGTTGTGGTCGCAGATTCCTGTTGAAGGATTCAAAGAATGTTTGATTAATCTAAATGGTGGCCACACATTTGCTACATTTCTATATTTTTCAAGATAAGTTTATAGCTTTTCTTATGAAATATATACAAATCAAGGTTTCTATATATGAGATAACAATAGACACAGGTAACGACTATACATTGCTTAAGACTCGCAGAAGTCAGCAGCAACCGCAGAAATGTGATTAGAACAGTTGTTGGACCCTAAATTTTAGATTATTTTGTAGCTGTAGTGCTCCAAGGTATGGCTGGCCTAAGAATTCAATGGTCATGCTGTCTCCGATTGAGAATAATATAAATTATATTATAGTATCTTATCTAACAGTTTAAATTTTTAGGTGAGATGGTTCCCAAATATGGTATCAGAGCCTTGTTGATCCAGCAGTCATGGGTTCGAATCTCACTATCCCTATTCTATTCTATTCGATAAAAATCAAGTACAAGGTAGTGTGTGTGTATATGCAAGTTTCAAGCCCAAAGAGTTTTCATTTGAGAGGAGATGTTAGAAAATAATATAAATTATATTTTGAAATCTCACCTAACAGCTTAATGTTTATAGATGAGATGGTTAATTAACATACATTATTTATTTTGCGGTGATGAACTACACAATGCATAACATGTCTTGAATTCCCTTGTGGTCTGTGGTGGCCCAGAACAAGGACTGCACACAACCACAGAGCAGCACGCAATGGACACCACCACCACCATCAAAGAGATGTGGTGGTGTATAGATCTGCACTTGGTGGGCCAAAGTTTGCTCATCTGAAGTCTTGATCAAATAATTTATTCGCCATTCAATCATATGGGCAAGAGGGAGTGGATGTATTCTGCTAGTTTTTTCAAAGAGACAAAATCATTAAGACTTATTGACAAACACTGGCAAAAAAATAATGTATCTTTGAGGTTTCTCCTTTTCTTTTTTCTCAGAAACACTAGCAGAGGCACTGCAGATGCATAGTTTTTCCAAACTTTGAAAAAACTAGGCCAAGAAAAGTGGACTCGGCGATCTGATCCATAGATATCATTGCAAATATTCCATAGCATGCATAAGTGGAAGCTCTTGTTTTGTTTTTTTGGTGAACAGGATTTGAATCTTTTATGAATTTTCATCTTCAACTGATGCGTGTTTGTGTGTGTGTATATATATATATATATATAGTATTTGTATCTTTTGTTGGAAATTAATATCAAGTCAGAACTTACGATGAGCAGCCCCAGAAACTGCCCTTTGCCAGGCCCCCAAGAAGGTGCCAAAAGTTGCTCAGCTTGCCAAAAAACCAGTACAAGAAGATCACGGAAGGTCTGTCAAATAATGTTAATTCAATTAAAAGTGTGAGGATAGGTTTTAAAATATAATTTATATTATTTTTTAATAAATTCATTCAAATAAAAAAAAATTGGACTTGAAACTTGCACATATTTATATTATTTTGTGCTTGATTTTTATCAAATAGTAGAATAAGGGTAGTGAGATTCGAACTCGTGACCACAAGATCAACAAGGTTTTGATATCATGTTAAAGAACCATCTCACTTAAAAACTTTAGCTGATGAGACCTAAAATATAATTTATATTATTATCATCTAAACAAATAATACAGACACAATGAATGACGAAGTAAACTTTAAGAGAAAGTCCCTCCCATTTTCTCTGCTTTTCTTTCGTTGTTCGGCTCATGCTCTATTTTTTCCTTCCCTTTCAATCATCATAATCATAACAAGGTCCACTTTCTTTTCCCTTTTTTCTATTTTTTCTACCCTTTCTTGTGCTTTTGCCCCCCGTAATATATATCAGGTCTCCACTTAAGTCAAAAAACGACTACTCCTCGAGCTCAACATATTCAAATTTAAAAAAAAAAGAAAAAGAGAGAGAGAGTAAGAAACGAAACAATAACATTGCATGATACCATTTTTGCATAGAAATTGAAAAGTTCTAGCCAAGGACAATGACCTCAGTTCCTTCTTGAAAGAAGCAAACTGAGATAGTTCATTAACTTCTGTTGTTCCTTTACACGCACGCTCTTGACAAATCATCTGGGTGAGATGATTCCTGATATGGTATTAGAATTTTGTTGATTCAACAATTATGAATTTAAATATCACTATTCTTATTCTATTTGATGAAAACCAAGCATAAGGTAGTGTGAGTTTGTGTCCTAGTTTCAAGTCCAAAGAGCTTTCACTTGAAAGAGTGTGTTAGAGAATAATATAAATTATATTCTGGAGCCTCACCTAATAACTTAATTTCTTAGATGAGATGATTACTTGACAGAGATACGATAAAAAAACCGGAGAAGGTAAAAAGATGAGAAAACCAATAAAAAAATAGCATGCTGCTGTATTTATGACATTAATGGTAAATAATATGTGACATTAATGGTAAATAATATGTGATATTGATCAGCTGTTCTGATCTCAATTTTGTATGAATTGCTTTTCTACTGTGTAATCTCTCCCTTGTACTTTTGTTTTTCCTGTTCTGTCAATAATATAAATGTTCAGAAAACTGAGGGTGGGTGAACTTAATTGTTGAACATCTAAGTTGGTGGGCCATTTTAGGACAAAAATACCATCCTATGAGAGAGCTTGATTAGCATCCCTAAGTGGAGATTGACCTGATTAATTAAGTTAATAGGACCAAATCAAGCATTACATTACAGGGGCAAATTTGCAGAACATATTTTATACTCATCTCACAGACAAGTTGATTAATTTTTTGGAACTTTCCTTCAACATCAAATGCACTATTTTGCCACTAACATTGTTATGTTGTCTACTCCAACAATGATTGAGCACACCACCCAATTTTTATTTTTATTTCTTTTAAATATTTTAAAATTGTTTTTAATTTCTTTTTTCTTACTGAACTTTCCTTTTCTAATTTCATTCTTTAATATTGCTTTAATATTGAGTTAATTTGAAATTAGGCTTCATGATTTATTTTATTTGATTTCTACGAGGTTATTTCATTCTCATGACATGAGAATAGTGCAAGATAGGTTAACTTAAGTTGACTCAATTTTTTTGTGTGGTTTTTAATCGAGTTTTCTCCCCAATGTCATCATTCAATATTGAGTAATTGGGAATTGAACTTCATAATTATTTTGATTTTTTTTCTATAAGAATATCATAGACTTATGATCAAGTTCACGAGTTTTAGTATTGTAACCACATTTAAATCATGTTGTTTTAAGATGTATCTCGATCTCATGTCCTTTAATATTGAATTTAATTTTATTGAGTTGTCCCCGTCTCATGACATAAATTGTAGGTTTGATAGGTTAATTTAGTTGACTCGATTTTTTTCTTCTTCTTTTCATCATTTAATAGAGTTTGATTGAGAATTACACTTCATGATTATTTCAGTTTGATTCTCATAATATTAAATTGATTGAAAACTAGGTTTTATAATTTATTTTCTATGAGTTTATCATAGTCTCATAACTCAGGTTATAGATTTGATATGTTAATCCGAGTTAATCTAAGTAAATTTACAAGGTCAATCATATAGAGTCAATCTCCGCACAATTTAAATTATTTTTTCACTAAAAAATATTAACAATATTTTAATATTTTTTTAAGTTCAAGAAAAACTGAACCTAATACATAAACTTGCACGAGTCAATAACCTAATATCTACTATTAATGGGTCAATAAGAGAGAGGAAAGGAGAACTCATACATGTAAAAGAGAGAAAAAACTATAGTTCTAAGAATCTGTTGAAAATCAGTAATGTACACACAAATACATCCAGTCAACTTCATTTACCGTTGTTGATAGTCCTAAAGAACAAAATGTGAAGAAAGGAAATTCACCTAAATAATTTCATATAATGATAAAATATAGTACCCAATTATTAGAAAATTTACTTGAAAAAAAAAGGAAAGGAAAAGGGAAAATGGTTTAACAAATAAATTAAGGGCTTTACCATATTTGATGAAAAGAGAGATCAAATTGTACAATTGAACACCAAGATTTCTACCTCTCCCTCAAAACCATCCATATCCCATCATCAATCCTTTTGACTTGAATATTTTCATGAAGAAGAGCCTGAGACTTTTGGTGAAGTTACAGGAAAAAGTGACAGCAACTGAGGCTCTGAATCTCTAGGAGTAGAGATAGGCGATGGATGCAAATAAAAACCTTTCTCTGCTATTGCTCTCTCCTCTTCCGATGATGAATTCCCTAAAGAAGGTGAGCTCTTGTTAAAAGGGTCTTCATTTAATGGGGTTACAGGGCTAAGTGTAAGTTTAGGGAAGTCAAGCAGGCTTGGAGACAAGATCTCTGGTTTGTTTCTCGGTGAAAACCCAGAAACTGGGGAAGCGCTACTACTGTTCGCAAAACTAGGCAGTAGAGTGTTGATCATGAGACTGTTTTTGAAGCTGTTGTTTCTTCTCTCATAAAGTTTGAAGCTGTTTTGTTGTCTCTTGGCCGGCATGTTCTTGATAGGAGGGATGGTGTAGTTTCTTGAAGTTTGACTCGGCGTTACTGGTGGATCTTGGGTTGTCTTCGAGGAAGCTTGTTTTGCTGTTTCTGTTGAGCCAGTGAGCATCTGAACAACCTGTTTGAAAGTAGAAGTGTCTGCTTGGACAAAGGTTGTTGGGTAAGGGTTAGTGTCAGATCTGGACATGGGGATTGGAGTGATTGGCGAGCTGTGAATTTGGACCCCATTGTTGCTTCCAATGCCACGAGGCGAGTTTATTGGAGATGGGTTTCTGGTTTCTCGAAATCTCGCGGAGGTTTCCATTGAAAATTGTTCTGCCTACCCACCCTCCCTCCCTTAGCTCTCTTGCTGATTTCCTCTGCCACACCACAGCGCCGCCCTTAAAGAGAGAGAGAGGGAGGAGTAGAGTTTTCAGGGAGGTGGGTGTGTGTGGAGGTGGAATATAAGAGTGAAAAACAAGGTTGGGAGAGAGATGAGGTAAAAGGGCTGGTTTCCTTCCCTTGCAATGTGTAATTGTGTATTCGCTGTAGTGCTTAGAGAGAGCCAAGACACGAAAAAAGAAGATAAAAAAAGATGCATATATCTTCTCTCTCTCTCTCTCTAGACTTTGTGTTCTCGACCTTTTGGGCTGGCTGGCTATTTCCACCCAAACCAAAATGTTTTTTATGCTCTTTTTGTGGGATTCATTGGCTGAGGCCTGGGAGAAAATGGCCAAGCTTTTTGGGATTATAAAAAGATCGGAAGGGTATTGGTTGTATTTGGAACTTTTGGCCAACAGCATCAGTCCCAAGTTTTTCCCTGGAATCTCAATGCGCAGAGGTCAGGATCGCTACATAAATGTGCGTGGCATTGACTTCAGCACCCCGACTCCAATGACTCCTTGCATGATGGGATTGGTGATGATGGCCGATTGAACAAACAACTATGCGTTCTAGATATGGCGCGTGCCCTCACGCTCCAGATCGCCTCCACTTGATCGGATCCCTTCCCTTCCTGTCATGTGTGCGCTAGCTGGTAGCCAAGTACTTGGATAAATCAATATATATCTCTAAATTTCTGTTTTTTCATTTGGATAAAGTCACGGGAATTAATAATCTCATTTCTATCTATATTCTGCTAGATTTTTATCAATAGAATGATTGTAAATTTGTGATTGTTGTATCAACAAGACTTTGATACTATGTCAGAGAATCATCTCACCTAAAAAACTAAACTATTAGATGAATCCCCATAATATAAATTATATTATTCTCAAACAATAAATATATATATATATATATATATATATATATTTTTAAATAACATGGCCAAGAAAATCTCATAGTTTTCAAATGCAATGTTTTTAACTACTTTGCAATTTCTGTTTTTCTTCCATGCCCCTTTTGTGTATTTCATTATCTGCAATTCGATTTGCTTGAATCGGACCCTTAACTTAATTCCTATGCTATTTCTGCTATAGATTTTGCATTAAAATTCTGAGATTAAATAAGTACCATAATTAGTAATGATAGAGGTAGGACAGCATTCAAAGATGTCCATGATTCTGCGTGATAGAGCAAAACACTTTGAAAGTCGACAAGAGATCACCGCATCCCTTCACTTTCCCTGTTTTACACGCACTATTTTGATTAGGAAGACTCTCTCTCTCTCTCTCTCTCTCTCTCTCTCTCTCTCTCTCTCTATATATATATATATATTACATCTGAGATTGTTTTTTAAAGTGGTTTTTATTTATAAATATATTAAAATAATATTTTTTTTATTTTTTAAAAATTATTTTTAACATCAGTATATGAAAATAATCTAAAAGTACAAAGAATAATTAAATTTAAAAAAAATATATTTTTTTTCAAAAACATTTTTAAAACACAGTAGCAAACTCTTGGTATTCATGCGGAGTTCTTTGTTTTGTTTTGTTTTCATAACCAAACACATGCAGTGTTAAGTTGATATGATTGGGCCCTTGGATGCAATGAGGTTAGGAAGTTCTTTCAATGGCAGTTGATAGTATAAACAGCACTATTTATGGATACATATATGCTAACATTTTATGGAGGGATTAGATTAGTCACCTAGATTGAAAAGAAGTTGGAGCCACCATTTGATGAGAAATATAAGATGGAGAGTGAGTTGATACATTTTAACAACAACCATACTTTAATTATTAATTTCTTTTAAATTTGGAGATTCGGAGTTTCTAAAGAGTGCTTAAGACTGCTGCGTTTCAAAAATATATATTTTTTAAAATAATTTTTTTTTGGTTTTTTTTATTATTTTGATATCAAAAATAATTTTAAAAAATTAAAAACTTTATTTTGATGTATTTTCAAATAAAAAAACATTTTAAAAAGTGGATTTTACCACGCCTATAAATAGACACTTACACGCACACACTTACAACTATACTATAATCAATTACTCTTAACATGCACCGTTTTGGTAATGAAAATGTGAGCAGGTTCACCCCCTAATTATTTGACTATTTTAGCGAAAAGAAGATAAATGGAATCTTCTTATTGATTAATTTAATTTATGGACATGAATATGTATGGTTTCAAAAATAAGTGTAGACAAACAAAAGCAAAGATCCGATTCTGAGTTTCATCATCGAATCAATTTTTCAACTCGCATTATCAAAAGTTTCTTCTTAATTATAGTTGACTAAATTAAATACGAAAACAGAAAAGAGAAAAAGAGAATCAAATTCTCAAATTATTAGATTTTAATAAGATAAAGAAAAAAAAAACAAATGGGTAAAAGAAGGGTGGGGGACCGAAATTCCATTAATGACATGCTGCTCAAAAAGGGATCACATTCTTTCATAGCTAAAATCATTATGTCTGGTTTGTGGAGTTCCTAATAAACTCCATTTATGATGAAAAGGCCATTAATTAGCTTTAATTCTCTGCAAAAATATGTTTTGATTAAACTGCAAGCAAGAAACTCTGGATATTAAAAATGACATAACAGTAATAATACCATGAAGTTGGTCTTTTTTTTCAAGCTGTTAAATAATAATAATAATAATAATAATAATAATAATAATAATAATAATAATAATAATAATACATCATGATTGCCCTTTTCTATTTTGTTTTGTTGGTCTTTTTTTTTTCCAAGCTGTTTTTTTTTCGTTGATTTCGGGCCTGTTTGGGAGTGTGGTTGCGGTAGCTTTTCAAAATGCTTATCGTGCCGAAATACATCAAAATGATGTTTTTTTTATTTTTTAAAAATCATTTTTGAAATCAGCACATCAAAATGATCTAAAACACACAAAAACATATTAATTTAAAATGAATTTTTTTTTTTCAAATTTCGGCCAAAAGCCGGTGGGATCGCAATGCCAAACGAGCACGAAGAACTTGTTAAATTTACAAGGATATTCTGCTATTACAAAAATATCCTTAAGTATAATGGTTAATCATGTCTCAAGTTTTCTATTTCTGTTCTTTCAACTTATTTTTTTACAACAGATTCAGCCAAAATGAACAAAGATTTCAATGAATAAAAACCTAATTAATTTTATTCAAGTAGTTTACCGTAAAAAAAAAAAAAAAACACTTAAATCCCACACCTCCTCTCAAAAAGAGAAGGAGAGTGGGTGGAAATCTCAAGTGAATAATGGAGTATCCTCGAGTAGGTCCAATTGATAAATATGAATGAGATGATTGAGAGCAAAATTTTAGATTATTATGTGATCTTTCACCCTATTGGATTGCATTGAAGTAATTATTGCTCGAGACTGACTGGCTGTCTTTCCCTTCTGCCCGGAGTTGATATTTCAGCTCCAAATGCATGTTCATGGACGCACTTTTTTGCTAGGTATGAACTAGAATTCCCCATGTCATTTCCCTACTTGCAATGCAAGTTGCAATCGGGACACTTGGTTTGTATATGTTCTGCGATGTAATTCATACAGTTTAAATTTTTAGATAAGATGATTTCATGATATCATCATTCTATTAGAATCTTGTTTTCAACTATTTTCATTTGTTTGATTGGTCTCTTCCAAATGGCGAGGATCTTGAGACTTTATTTAGACATAACTAAAGAATTTGGCACAACATTATAGCTGGAATAATCTCACCGTCACGAAAAAAATCGAGTTCAGTTGCATCCCGATGAAATATTATGCCAAACACGAACAACTTCATGACCTTTGGGTTGAGTTTTTTTCAAAATCAAACCACAAAACATGGATATATTAAGGCTAAATTGACACTCACAAATTATTGGGTTGAAAATTTTAAAGTGTCAGTAAAGATTTCAGCTGAACCTATCTTATACTTGTTTGAAAATGTGGTTGAGATTATTTTTGAAAGTCTTTTTCATTCAAAATATATCAAAATGTTTAAGAGGGATTTTTGTTTTTAATCCGCATAGAAAAGAAAGAAAGAAAAGTTTTAAGAGGGATAAGCAAATAGGAAGCTTAAACAAAAATCACAAATCAAAATCACAACAACCAAATTCATATCTCGAGCAACCAAATATTGATGAGCCAATAAAGTTTGTGTTTTGTTTCAGTGGAAAGGAAGAGAAGAAATCATACAAAGGGAGAATCCAAATATGTGAGCATTGGATTGACATGTAGTTTGTGTTGTATTATATAGGATGATAAATTTGAGTTGACCCAAGTATAATTTTCCAAAACACAAAAGGCAAAGTGAAAAGATGATCGGACCATAGGAGGCTCAATGTATTTTTATTTTTTTTAATTATAAGCAAGGCTGTTATTCTGAAATTAAAAAATGGCAGGCCATGGAGAACACTTTGACAGTGTCACTAAATATAGGCTAGTACGTCAACCTTGAAACCTTTCGACCTAAATGTTTTTGAAATCCGAGTTTCAAAGTAAACCACATGAAAGTTGCAATAATGCAAGCTAGTTAATTTGACGGGTTTAAAGATAACCTAGATAACCAGTCTACGAGTCGATTTTAATAAAATTAGGGTGACATTTATATATATATATATATATATATATAGTATCACAACTAGACAACTCGGATTAAACACTAAATTCATGAACTGGTCTGACAATTGTCTCTTTATTTTTCCCGCTCGTGTTCTTTACCTTATAAGGCCTTCATTGTGTTTGGTTCGGATAAAATTGGGTACTAAATTAAAAAGTATTAGAGAATGAGCATCTAAATTGAAAAAGAAGAAGCTTAAGCTTCGGTGGGCTGAGAGTAGGGACTGAATTGAAGAGTTATTATAGAACTAGAAACTAAATTGAACAAAGAAAGCAAAAAAAATCAGGTGCATATGGTGTCTCCTACGAAACGACTTTGCATCAACGTCCATTTCTTCTTCTTTTTCTGTTTTTTTCTCTCTATTTCCCTTGTATTTCACGATTGGATTTTTCTTTTTTCCATTAAAGTCCACATGTTTTCATAATTGTCAGCCACGGTCCCTCTAGTTTTAATCTTGAAAAATAAAAAAATCCATTTAATTTGCTGTAATCGTTGATAGAATATTTCTCATACCATGTGAGAAGACCACACCAAACACAACATGGAAGGATCAAATAAAAAATATAAAAAAAAAGAAATAAAAAAAAACAATTGCACTGATCGAAAAGTTACAGCAATTGAAATAGTAAATTCCTTAGCTCCTTCAGTTTTAATTAATAAGTTTTCTTAACTACGATACACGTGGAGCAACGACAACTAAAGTAAGCTGTAAAATATGTTAATTAATTCATAGAAATAAATAAATAAAACATAAAAATCCAAGCCAGCTAGCTAGTGGCTAGGATATAGGTTCAAAATGTGATATATAATTTTAAAAGAAATTATCCCAAAGTGTGTGTTTGTTTAGTGGTGAAAATTGTTACAAAAAGCTTGAGGAATTTCATTCATGTCTTAGTCTTATCATGCATGCCTATCCATTAGTTTTTATTTATTTATTTATTTATATTCCATTGGTTTTTATTTATTTATATTTATTTATTTATATTTATTTATTTATTTATTTATTGAAGTACAAGGGCATTAAGCAAAAAACAGAATCTAGGAGCCACGAAGCAGGGAGCAAAACGACCCCATTGCAATATCCTGGAAAAGCAGAGATACCCACGGGGGAGTTACTTAAATAGATAGTACTATAAATGTGTGCCCATGCTATGGAATGGGGCTATATTATCTTCTTTTTTTTCATAAAAAAATATGTTTAAATATTGCGAGTGGAACTAAAGAATGAGGATAAATATCAAAATAAAAAATAAATCAGAGGTGAATTATATATTTTTGATTGAAGAGTGGAACTAAAAAGAAAAATAACTTCAACTAAATAAATAAATAAATGAATAAAGGACCGAATAAAAAACAATATATCATAAATATGGACTTGAAGGATAAATTGAAAACCAATAAAAATTACACTAAAAGGTCAAGAAAAGAAATCATAAATGAAAATAATGATAAAATTAAAAATAAATAAAACTTTTATAAAAAAATCAAGAACAAAAATTAGAAATAAAAAATAAAGTTGAAATATCAATAACATAGATGAAAACTTTAAATTTTTTAGAGGATGACAAAGAAAAGAAGAGAAAAAAGAAGTTTTGTCAACGACAAACCGCTCTACCTCCACCAATATGCATTGGCTTAAAAAAAACGACACAGTTTGAAGTGTGTGAGCGCCTCCCAAGTACTGGCATTGTATGCATGAACATTATACACCTAAAAGATAACGCAATTTTGAACAATAAAACACTATTCACCATGACTCATAGTCACTATTCATGTGCAGTTTGACTCGGTGCTTCGCGGGTGTATGTCCTCTCTTTTTTTTCGATTTTTAACAGTGTATTTTTGAATAGTAAAACACTGTTCACCGTGACTCATAGTCACTATTCATATGTAGTTTGACCCGGTGCTTCGAGGGTGTATGTCCTCTTTTTTTTTCGATTTTTAACAGTGTATTAACGACCTAAAAGATAACGCAATTTTGAACAGTAAAACACTGTTCACGATACTCATAGTCACTATTCATGTGCAGTTTGACTCGGTGCTTCGCGGGTGTATGTCCTCTTTTTTTTTTCGATTTTTAACAGTGTATTTTTTAACAGTAAAACACTGTTCACCGTGACTCATAGTCACTATTCATGTGCAGTTTGACCCGGTGCTTCGCGAGTGTATGTCCTCTTTTTTTTTCGATTTCTAACAGTGTATTAACGAAATTAGCCCCCGAAAAAGACAAAAAACGCCGCCATTTTCAGGGGCTGGACGATCATTGACCGTTTTTTGGCCCGGTTCGGTCCGGTCCGGTTCGTCCGGACGGTTCTTTTATTTTTAATTAATTCATTGAACAGTGCATTAACCGTTTTGTCCCTCGAAAAGGACAAAACACACGCCTGGGGGTGAGGGGCGCTCCGATAATTAGCCAATTTTTTTTTTGTCTGGCAGCTGTGTGGCGCGTCGCCGAACGCGCCGTTCGTCTCAACGCTCACACGTTTTTCGAATGGCGCGTGCAACATCATACGGCTTCAGAAATTGCACAACCGCCGTCTACAATGATTTTCAGGCATGTTTTCTTCCCCCTGGTGCGGCGCGTGTGACACTATGGTGTTCGGAGACGTGTCAATGGTCGTTTGAATCCCCCCCTCAAATTTCTCTCTCCTGCCTGCGCAAGATGACGTCAGCTAAGCTGTTTTTTGTCAAATTTCATTTCAGTCCCTGAACGTTATAATTTGTGTTTCTGGCCCTTATTTCTATTAAATGGGTTTTGATTTGTTTCAATTTCGTCCTTCAATTGAAATTGATTATGTATTGAAGTTCAAGTTCGGTCCTCATGCTTTTAATTTTGCGGGTTGGGCTGGAATTTTAAATATTTTTGGTATCAAAGTTTTGATTAATTTCAATTTCATCCTTCCATGCAAATTTATTATAAATCCTTAATATTTTAGGTATCAAAAGTTTGATTTCTTTAATTCTATGCTTCTATGCAAGTTAATTATGGATTTCAGTTTCATTTCAGTCCCAGTTCTTTTAATTTCCGGTTTTGTTTTGAATTATTTGATTTCAATGTCTGGGTTTACTTCAATTTTGTCTTTTAAATTAAAGATATTATTGAAAGTATATCAAATTAATTATATATTTGTATATTTATCTCAAATTAAAGTATGTAAAACTAATATTATGTTCAAATATTTATTGAATATTATCGCCTAAAAATATATAGAGGGAGAGGAAAAATGACCTAGGATTTTTTTAAGGACAGAAATTCATATCAGTATTCTTAAATACATTTAATATAATAATACGATGAATTAATCTTATAAAATAAAAAAAATATTGGCTTCAAAATTAAATTTTGTGCTCTTTTGTTTAAGTTTATTTCTTTAAATGAATTTGCAGTGTTTTGACTTTTTAATTATATATATGTGTATTTATGTCAAATTAAAACATGTGAAACCAATTATATGTTCTAATATTTATTGAATATTATCGCATAAGAATATATAGAGAGAGAACAAAATAGCCTAAGATTATCCTTTAAATTAAATACATTATTGAAATTATGTCAAATTAATTATATATTTATATATTTATGTCAAATTAAAATATGTAAGACTAGTTATATGTTTGAATATTTATTGAATATTATCGCCTAAAAATATATTGAGAGAGAGGAAAAATGACCTAGGATTTTTTGAAGGACAGAAATTCATATCATGTTTTCTTAAATATATTTAATATAATAATATGATTAATAAATCTTATATAAAAAAAATATTGGCTTCAAAATTAAATTTTGTGCTCTTTTGTTTAAGTTTATTTCTTGAAATGAATTTGCAGTGTTTTGACTTTTTAATTATATATTTGTGTATTAATGTCAAATTAAAATATGTGAAACCAATTATATATTCTAATATTTATTGAATATTATCGCCTAAGAATATACAGAGAGAGAACAAAATAGCCTAAGATTATCCTTTAAATTAAATACATTATTGAAATTATGTCAAATTAATTATATATTTGTATATTTATGTCAAATTAAAATATGTCAAACTAATTATATGTTTGAATATTTATTGAATATTATCGCCTAAAAATATATTGAGAGAGAGGAAAAATGACCTAGGATTTTTTGAAGGACAGAAATTCATATCATGTTTTCTTAAATATATTTAATATAATAATATGATTAATAAATCTTATATAAAAAAAAATATTGGCTTCAAAATTTAATTTTGTGCTCTTTTCTTTACAAGAATTTCCAATGTTTTCATTTTTAATATTTTAGATCTAATATTACTGGGGAAAAAAAACATCTCAAAAAAAAATATTGACAAATTTACCTGCATTATCTACAAGTCAAATTAAAAATATACAAGTCACTTCCCATTTCCATTAGACTGTTCTTTTTATATGGCAAATAAATAATTATAGCACACAAAAAAATTAAGTTTATATTTTAAAAACAAATTACAATATTTTTATTTCTAATATATCTTATATTTATTGAATATTATCGCCTAAAAATATATTGAGAGAGAGGAAAAATGACTTTGGATTTTTTTAAGGACAAAAATTCATATCAGTCTTCTTAAATATAATTATATTAACTAAATATTAAAATAATAAAATACAATACATATAAAAACAATCGATTTTCTACATAGATAAAAAAAATCCGCCGCATCGCGCGGGTATACCGCTCGTCTTTTTCTATTTAAATAATATTCAGTGTTTACTAAAAAAAACAAATTATCCTTGCTTTACTTGGAAATAATAAAAAAAAAAACAAGGGTGAAAATATTAAAAATTCCTTAATGCAAGTTTTAAATGTTTTTCTTGGACGATAAAGTTATTATTTTGGTGTATATTAAAAAAAAAAATCCTGATATGCTACCTTTAAGAATTTTGTTTTTAAAGATAAATTAGTTATTTTATCGTGATAAAAAAATTCAAGAAATTCTCATTTGTCCATAATCAATTTTTTAATGACTAATGAGTTGTGTGAAAAGACTGGATCACCCCTAATTTATAGGGTATAGTTTTTTTATGAGTAAAAAAATAATTATATTATTGTGATGAATAATAAAATGAAAATCCCTTTCACTTTAGGTTTTTATTTTATTATTATTATTATTAATTGTTGTCATTAGTTGGTCAACTATAATAAATGGATTAGAATGTATGAGCTTAAGTACCCCGTTAGGCATATATACATGTGTAGATGTATACTCATCAAGGATCCCTTGAATTTAACATTAAATTAATTTCCATGGTATGCTTTATACGTGTTTGATGTCCCATAGTTGACCGTAGAGCCTAGTCAAACTATTAATTTATTTTTAAAGGAAAATGAAGGATAGAGTTTGGTCGATGGTTGTCGTATAATGTGGCTGTCTTAAGTCAATGCTGCTGTAGGTCCTAACATCTCTTGTGTTGCTCTCCACAATAATGATAAAAATCATCCTTTTAAAAATTAACTTACTTTTGAGATATAAATTGAAAAATATAACTAATTAATAGACAAATTAATTTATGCTCTAAGCTCATTGCTGGCTAGTTGGAAACTTAAATCTATATATAAATTAATTAATATCTCTCATCTCTCCTATCTTCTTCTTCGGCTACAACAATAACCCATTTTGTATTCCTATGAGCTTGAAATTTAGGCCTCCTAAGAAATAGATAGAGTCTAGTGACTCTAACGATAATGTACACGTTGTCGTTCTATTTATGTGTAATATAAAGTGGGTTTTATGATTATTTTTTATTTTTATTTTTATTTTTATTTTTATTTTTTTGTTATGGATCATTGTATATCTCGTCTTGTCATGCTTTGTATTTTTCGTGGGACCGATCTCTTCATGTTCATTCCACTTGTGCTTGTACTTTGCCAAACTTCGGTAGAAAGTTGGATTGATTTCTTGGACTTTCTTAGTAGATGCAAGTTGAACTTTATGTTTGGGTTTAAGAATATGGTTTTTAGAATTGCTCAAACATTTTTTTTTATTATTATTATTATGTTTTGGCTGTGTTTTATGTGTGTGGGGGAGTTAAAAGAGAATGCTACATGCAAGAATTCTGCATTTTGATGGGTTATATCAATTCCACAATGGATGGATATTGATTTGTGAGTGTTGCTTCTCTAAACAAAAGCAAGAATTTGAAAATTATTTTGAATTGAGATAATGTATGATAAATTAATATTTTGAATTTATTTATATATATTACACTCTAAAGGACTATTTAATAATGTGACTGAAGTTGTTTTTCAAAATGATTTTTATTCAGAAGGGTATTAAAATAATGTAATTTTTGACATCAAAATAATCTAAAAATATCTAAAAATATTAATTTTAAATTAAAAAAATAATTTTTATTCAGAAGGGTATTAAAAATATTAATTTTAAATTAAAAAAATCATGTATTTTCAAAAATATTTTTAAAATATAGTATCAAACAAGCACAAAAACAACGAAAGTTGAAGCACTCATAGATTAAAACATATCAAATAAATACAATCTTATTTATCTATTATGTTAGGAATTAATTAAAAAATGTACCCGGGGCTCGGTGGAGGAGCTACGATACAATTTTATAAAGTGGATGAAATTAGCATTGCTCGAGACGCCATTGATTGCTGAGAGTGATCCAGAGGAGATCTCAGAGGACAAAACAGCGAGTTAATGATTGCATTTTGTTAATGTCAAGATGCCAATGAAAACGAAAACTGCATCGGTGGTTGTGATTGGGGCAAAAAAACAACATAAAGTTCATGTTTTATAGCTGTTGACAAGTTACTATATTATTATTATTATTATCTGGAAGTAATGACATCGAGCACTGCATCTGGACTTAGGAAACCATGATAATGATTCTTGAAAAATTAAAAATTATTATTTTGATATATTTTTAAATAAAAATCATTTTAAAAATCAATACTTTCAAATAAAATGGTGAAAAATTAATTAAAGCTTCGGATTAAAGAGTTTGTTTTTTATGTGGTTTCAGATTCAAGCACTGTGGTTACAATATGATGATCACTGAAAGTTTATATAGTTAATAACTTTAAGGTCAATGAAATTAGTCGACGTGCACCCAAAGTAATATATACACCACCCACATTAATCACAAAAAAATAGAAAAAAGTTTCCAGTCTGAAAATATGTTGTTATTCATCCTAGCTCCCTTCCAAACCACGACTTAGGTTCATGATTTGGAATCCAAAATGGTGAGATTAAGAGGACTGTTTTTCTGTTTTCTCGGGTTCCAGTCTTGTGGTTGCTGACATGATGATCATTAGAGACTTATATGGTTATTAACCTTAGAGCTAATAAAATTAGTTGAAGTGTGTGCAAACTGACCCGGACATAAAAGTTTCCTACTTGAAAACATGTTGTTAGTCATCGTAGCTCCCTTCCAAACCACGACTGAGGTTTATGATTTGGAATCCAAAACGGTGGGATGATGTGAAAAGTAAGAGCAAAGCTATCATGTATTGATTGATAGTGGCAAAGCAATGAAGAGAAAAGGATTTATGCTATCTGGCCATGGTGGAACAGCTGGCTATGATTAGGGATGATGTTGTAAACTTACCTTGCCGTGTTCCTAATAACAGGGACAATCGAAATGGAGAGGCAGGCAAGGTTCATGAATATTTCCAATTCTTTCTTTTATGTTTGTTTTCAAGCATATCATATCATCACCTCATAAATCCCTGTAAAATTCTCTAAATTCAAACATTTCAAAAGAAATCAAAATTAGATAATTAGTTAGTCCATTGTTTTTAATAATTTGATCTATTTTTTTCAAGTTTAGCTGTCCAAAATAGTTTGTGGCTAGCACTTGTAAAAATCAAAATAGTAGAGAAGAGATTTTTTTTTATGCTTAAATAATAAGTATTTTTTTTAAGAGAATTATGTGTGTCAATAAATATTATAACAAAGTTATTAATACTAATCAAAATTAAACAAGAAATTAAATAAATACATATTAAAAAATCTAATCTCTTACCAAGAAAAGCACTTTAAAAGCTTTTATTTAAATATATGAAAATAATTTGCATTTATAAGAATAGTGACAAGTTGAATTCCGTTGAAATAAAATAATTCTCTAATATGATTACTCATTTTCTTAAAGGAAAATGAAGGATAGAGTTTGGTCGCTGGTTGTCGTATAATGTGGCTGTCTTAAGTCAATGCTGCTGTCGGTCCTAACATCTCGTGTTGCTCTCCACAATAATGATAAAAATCATCCTTTTAAAAATTAACTTACTTTTGAGATATAAATTGAAAAATATAACTAATTAATAGACAAATTAATTTTTGCTCTAAGCTCATTGCTGGCTAGTTGGAAACTTAAATCTATATATAAATTAATTAATATCTCTCATCTCTCCTATCTTCTTCTTCGGCTACAACAATAACCCATTTTGTATTTCTATGAGCTTGAAATTTAGGCCTCCTAAGAAATAGATAGAGTCTAGTGATTCTAACGATAATGTACATGTTGTCGTTCTATTTATGTGTAATATAAAGTGGGTTTTATGATTATTTTTTATTTTATTTTTTATTTTTATTTTGTTATGGATCATTGTATATCTCGTCTTGTCATACTTTGTATTTTTCTTGGGACCGATCTCTTCACGTTCATTCCACTTGTGCTTGTACTTTGCCAAACTTCGGTTGAAAGTTGGATTGATTTCTTGGTCGTATTCTGTTTGGACTTTCTTAGTAGATGCAAGTTGAACTTTATGTTTGGGTTTAAGAATATGGTTTTTAGAATTGCTCAAACATTTTTTTTTATTATTATTATGTTTTGGTTGTGTGTTTTATGTGTGTGGGGGGGGTTAAAAGAGGATGCTACATGCAAGAATTCTGCTTTTTGATGGGTTATATATGGGCTGTTTGGGAGAGTTGTTGTGGTAGCTTTTCAAAGTGCTTTTCATGCCGAAATATATCAAAATGATGTTTTTTTATTTTAAAAAAATTATTTTTGACATCAGCACATCATCAAAATGATCTAAAAACATCAAAACAAATTTATTTAAAATGAAAAAAAAAATTGAATTTTTTGAAAACAGCTTTTGAAACCTTGTCCCAAACGGGCACATAAACTCCACAATGGATGGATATTGATGAGTGAGTGTTGCTTCTCTAAACAAAAGCAAGAATTTGAAAATTATTTTGATTTCAGATAATGTATGTTAAATTAATATTTTGAATTTATTTATATATATTACACTCTAAATGACTGTTTGATAATGTGATTGAAGTTGATTTTTAAAATTATTTTTATTCAAAAGGGTATTAAAATAATATAATTTTTGATATCAAAATAATCTAAAAATATTAATTTTAAATTAAAAAAATCATGTATTTTCAAAAATATTTTTTGAACACGGTGTCAAACAAGCATAAAAACAACGAAAGTTGAAGCACTCGTAGATGAAAACATATCAAATAAATACAATCTTATTTATCTATTATGTTAGGAATTAATTTAAAAATGTACCCGGGGCTCGGTGGAGCTACGATACATTTTATAAAGTGGATGAAATTAGCATTGCTCGAGACGCCATTGATTGCTGAGAGTGATCCAGAGGAGATCTCAGAGGACAAAACAGCGAGTTAATGATTGCATTTTGTTAATGTCAAGATGCCAATGAAAACGAAAACTGCATCGGTGGTGGTTGTGATGGGGGCAAAAAAATAACATTTTATAGCTGTTGACAAGTTACTATATTATTGTTATTATTATCTGGAAGTAATGACATCGAGTACTGCATCTGGACTTAGGAAACCATGATAATGATTCTTGAAAAATTAAAAATTATTATTTTAGTATATTTTTAAATGAAAATCATTTTAAAAATCAATCTCTCTCTCAATTATACTTTCAAATAAAATGGCGAAAAGTTAACTAAAGCTTCAGATTAAAGAGTTTGTTTTTTATGTGGTTTCAAATTCAAGCATGGTCACTGAAAGTTCATATGGTTATTAACTTTAAGGTTAATGGAATTAGTCGATGTGCACGCAAACTGACTCATACACCACCTACATTAATCACAAAAATATAAGGAAAAGTTTCATGTCTGAAAATATATTGTTATTCATCATAGCTCCCTTCCAAACCACGACTTAGGTTCATGATTTGGAATCCAAAATGGTGGGATGATGCGAGATTAAGATGGTTGTTTTCCCTGTTGTCTTAGGTTCGAGTTTTGTGATTGTTAATATGATAATCATTAAAATTTTATATGGTTATTAACTTTAGATCTAATAGGATTAGTCGAGATGTGTGCAAACTGACCCGAAATACTACTTGAAAATATGCTGTTAGTCATCGTAGCTCCCTTCCAAACCACGACTTGGGTTTATGATTTGGAATCCAAAACGGTGGGATGATGTGAAAAGTAAGAGCAAAGCTATCATGTATTGATTGATAGTGGCAAAGCAATGAAGAGAAAAAGATTTATGCTATCTGGCCATGGTGGAACAGCTGGCTATGATTAGGGATGATGTTGTAAACTTACCTTGCCGTGTTCCTAATACCAGGGACAATCGAAATGGAGAGGCAGGCAAGGTTCATGAATATTTCCAATTCTTTCTTTTATGTTTGTTTTCAAGCATATCATATCATCACCTCATAAATCCCTGTAAAATTCTCTAAATTCAAACATTTCAAAAGAAATCAAAATTAGATAATTAGTTAGTCCATTGTTTTTAATAATTTGATCTATTTTTTTCAAGTTTAGCTGTCCAAAATAGTTTGTGGCTAGCACTTGTAAAAATCAAAATAGTAGAGAAGAGAACTTTTTGATGCTTAAATAATAAGTATTTTTTTTAAGAGAATTATGTGTGTCAATAAATATTATAACAAAGTTATTAATACTAATCAAAATTAAAGCAAGAAGTTAAATAAATACATATTAAAAAATCTAATCTCTTACCAAGAAAAGCACTTTAAAAGCTTTTATTTAAATATATGAAAATAATTTGCATTTATAAGAATAGTGACAAGTTGAATTCCGTTGAAATAAAATAATTCTCTAATATGATTACTCATTTTCTTATTGATCTTTCTCCTTTGAAAACTATAATTTTTATAAGCTTTTTATTTAATAAAAAATAAAATAAATAAGAACAAATATGTTTTTGATAATCTGAAATTAGAATAAGAAAGTTGTCTCTCTAATTAAAACACTTTTATTTTATTAACACATTTTGTTTTTTTATGATAATATTTTTTGACACCTTAACTTGATTATCAAAGCAAGTTTTAGTTAATAATAATAATAACAATAATAATAATAATAATAATAATAATATAATGAATTTGAAAAAAAATATATTAAAAAAACAGAACAATACACCATCTCAACATTTCCGCCGAGAACGTTTTGGAAGTGCTACAAAGCCCACTTGGCTCGATAGATCAACATGAAAATGATTCAAAACTTCAAATCAAATCAGGTGAGAACTTACATTTAATCAACCTAAATGCTCAAAATATGATCTGTTCAAACCCACTATAATGTAAGAGAAAAATAAAATAAAAATATGGTTCTAGACATGTTTGTGTATCTACCAAGATAACATCGGCTTGGATTGAACCGGACAAACTCGGGTTTATCTATCAAATCTATAGCTCGATTTATAAATTCAATTGGGTTTAATAACATTATTGATGCTCAACTTATTTTTAAGAAAAGCATATAGTATGTCATATATTGTCTCAAATTCCAACCAAAACATAATAGTAGTTCAAAAATTATACAGGGGTATTTTAACCCTGAACAATATTTTTCATTTTATTTTCAATTAAAAACATTAAAAAATATTTTTAGAAAGCCAATAAACCATTCTTCTAATTAAAAAAAAAAAAACCACAGGTCCAAAAACACAAAACTAAAATGAAAAAAATAATAATTATCAACCTCGATCAAGTATTTTCGGTAAGACAAGCCAACTTTATAAAATATTTCGATTGCATAATTCAAGAATCATGCACAAAGTTTCAATTTTGAGAATCTTCCTTGATGAGAAGGGTAAAGGAAGCTAAGCCAGCTTTATAGAATACTATCCCGATTCACTTAATCTTATTCATTGAATTTATTCCTCATAGTTTATACTATTAAATTAAGAATTAAAATTCCACTCAATTTTGGAAATAAATGAATTAATTATATATGTGAAGCTTTCAACTTATTCCAATTAAAAATTTAATCGATACTATTAAATTAGGAATTAATTTTTAACTCAATTTTGGAAATAAATGAATTAATTATATATGTTAAGCTTTCCACTTATTCCAATTAAATTAGGAATTATGATTTCACTCAATTTTGGAAATAAATGAATTAATTATACACGTGAAGCTTTCCACTTACACCAATTAAAAATTTGATTGATACTATTAAATTAGGAATTAAGATTTCACTCAATTTTGGAATAAATGAATTGATTATATATGTGAAGCTTTCCACTTACACCAATTAAAAATCTAATTGATACTATTAAATTAGGAATTAATTTCACTCAATTTTGGAAATAGATGAATTAAATATATACGTGAAGCTTTCCACTTACACCAATTAAAAATTTAATTGATATAATTGGAATACTTTAGTTTCCGTTCTAAGAAATATTGAATTACGAATTAAGATTTCACTAGCAGTATAAATAGCAATGCTCGTTGCACCCCTCTCCACCTATACCAAATTTTGCAAAAGAATGTCTTCGAATAAAATTATTTTTCTCTTTGTCCTCATTGCAGTTCTCTTGCTTTGCCAAGGTTCGTACGTGTTGCTTATTACACATCTACCATGCATGCATGCATATCTATCTATCTATCTATCTATCTATATATATATATATATATATATATATATATATATATATATATATATATATAAAAACCGTGTCTCTCTTTTAATGTACACTTTGTCAATTTTATAGAAGACATGGATGGTATTTCTAGATTTGTTGCACAGTAAAATAACAAAATTAACCCTCTTAAACGACAAAAACCACCGACACCTAAAACCGGGCCTAGCTAGTATATATATATTCACACGCACATGCAAGGTGGCAGCACAATCAACTTGATAATTACTTTTTTATTTGTGTTTGTTTTATATTTTTCAGATAATAAAAATAAAGTGGCTGCACAATCTCAGTGCTGCACTGAACATCCCGAGCTTGGAAGATGTCAGCCTGGGGACGATGATAAAAGTCCGGATGGAAAATGCTGGAAATATTGCATGGAAAATTGCGACGAAAACAAAGGAGGTTTCTGCAAACAATGGAAAACACCATTGTCATTGTTATTGTTGATTTTGGTGTTATTTATTTATTTATTTATTTATTTCAATAAATTGAGATGAGGCATAATAAAGTTTGATCTCCTTTTCTTTATCTCTATTAGAGGTAAATATTTAAGAGTTCCTTAATTTCCCTTTTATTTTATGTGAATAATTGTTTAGCAAATCTTTTACTCCAAACTTTTATTCATTTCAAGTTTTTAATGTGTGCTTAGCATATAATTAAAATATTATTATTGAATTAAAAGCCAGTGAAGACCTAAATAGATTTTTTATTCTCATCATGCTCCTTGTATATTCATTATGTATTTGAATACAACATCTTTATCAATTATATCCTTATACATTATACCATTCATCAATTGTATTATCTAATAAAAATAAATAACCGTTGATAGTTCGTTGTTATTTTCTAATACACCAACTCAATCTCATTAAATTAATAATCTTATGCACATCATATGATCAATAATTTTCTTTTCTTTTAAAAATACGTCTTCAACTTATTTTATTTAAAATACCTAATAAATACAACTAAAATCTAAGAAAATCAATTGATCTACTCAAGAGAAATTTCAAAACAGTTTATACTAAAATAAAATAAATCATATTAAACTTATCTCACAACCTTGATTTACACATATATGGAAATATGATGGTCTAAAGACACCGTAATAGGCATAGGCACTGATATTACAATCGATCTTCTTCATCATTGTTAGATAATTTCATCCTTTTTTTCTATGGCCAAACAAAATCTTTTCTAGTGAATTTGAGATTGACCAGAAAATATATCCTTATTTTACACCTTGGTTTTCTTTTGTTCAATTTTTATTTTCTTAATAAATTTTAAAAAATGTGTCATTAATTCATGCAATTAAAAAAAATAAAACTTTGTGTTACTATGGATTGCTATAATGATTTACCTAGCCATCTTAGTATATTTTGTAATTTCTCCAAAACATCACATCATGTTACTTTTTTTGCTTCTTTTTTATTTTATTTTCGGATTTTCGGATTTCTTAATAATCAAAAAAGAAGAAAAGGGGTGAATATTCTCCCTCTCCAAACAAGATTTAAATCTTCATCATTTAGTTTTTTTAAAAATCACCCTCTCTTAATTTAGTTTTTCATTTTATTTTGTCTTCATTTAAAAAAAAAAAACTACGTTCACACAATTTTTAAATTTAAATAAAAAAAATATAAATCTACCCTCATATATAATATCACCCAATAACCTATATGAAATGTCAATCTATTATATTTCAAAAATTATTTTTCTCTTTTAAAATCACGACTTTTCTCCCTGAACCAATTCAATTTTCTTCATTTTACTCTGCCAAATCTGTTGTTGGGGATCAAAATCATGCAACAAATTAAAATCCACTTCTCCAGAGTATTTCAGTTAACCTTATTTAATAAAGCTTTTTCTTAATTTTTTGTTTGTATTTATATATTTATATATTTATATTCTTAGTTTTAACTTTTTATTTTTATTTTTATTTATGTTTGTATTAAATGCAATTTATGTTAAAAAAAAACAAAGTAAATTTAGCTTAGATGACGTAAAATGAGAGTGAAACTCTCTCTTATGCATATATAATGAATTTTCTGTTGTTAGTATTTTGTTATCTTTGTGTTTTTTTATTTGTTTTTTTTACAGAAAAACACTGTTTTTTACTGTCAATCTAGTCAATAAGAAGTAATTAAAGGAAAAACTAACGTAAAATAATATATCATATAAAAAAAGCTAAATATAAGTGGAAAATTACTATAGTAATCAGTGTTTTGTGAGAATAATTACAATGTTTTTCCCACGTGATTTAGCTTATAATTAATAAAAAAAACTCAAAAACACCACCATAGAAATTATTTCATCAAATATAAGTTATTAATATCAATATTATTTAAATGTGGCCATTTTCCAATGACTCTCGCTCCTCCTGTCAAAATAAAATTTTAGATTAAAATATAAAATCTTCAAAAAAACAAAACATTGCGGGGGCAAAAATACCTAAAAGCTAAGCTCATGCATAGTAAAAGAAACGAAAACGAGCTGGATTTTAATTTCATCGTGAAAATCCATCCCTAAAGTTTCGATCATTTTAAATCATTATAAATGAATTTTATTTACCAAATCTAGGATTATTTCAACTTCTGTTTTTTTATATTATGAAACCCCATATCAAGTTAATCAAAAAATTATAATTTCAAATCCCAAATCAACTTATCATGATAAATCAAATAAAACACACTTATGTGACTCAACAAAAATTGAAGGAAAAAAACATGTTTTTTTTTTTATATATAATCAGGGTGTACGGACTAGTTTTTTTTTTTTTGTTTGTTAAAGGTACGTGTGCATGCTTTTTATATTACTTTCACCATCCACATCAGCTTATTTTTGCTTTTATTATGCAGATTGATGGCGATTCCTTTGAAAAATATCAAGAAGTATCTTTTTTATCCATTGATACAAGCCAGAGTTTGCCGCGTTTGGATGCCAATGCAAAATGGACAAACAAGTAGCTTCAATTGTCTTTTGGTTGACCACCGGGTTTTTAAACTTTACATAATGTTGTCTCAGTAATTTATGCAGTTTTATACTTAGATGTCCTATGTGGAGTTCAACATCTTATTTAGTTTTGTCTTCGTATCATTTATAGTTTATAACTATATGTTTGTGTGTATGTGTGTTTGTTTTTTTTGTTGCAATTTTCCAAGAGACTTCGTATATCCTCTTCATTTCTTTTCATGTATAAATTAGATGAAATACGCTACCATCCGTATTTTGATGTTCTTCCTTTGTTTTCATGTTGTTGTATTTTTTTTTTCATCAACATAAATGGTATTTATTACAAAAATAAGGGTGGATATCTTGGCTATCCATTCTTTATCTTATTAGCATTTAAGGATTTCAACCGCGTCTTCATAATTTTTATATTGTTTTTCTGCGCTTTTTACATGGTAAGGTGGAGCCATACAAGGATCGTCCAAAGCGAGAGATGCAACATTTTTCAATCTTAACATAATTGAAGGTTGTTATATTGAGATTAAAGACTTCTACACCTATGAAAATCGAGGTGTTAATGTTGTGGTTGATCATGAAGCAATTATCGACTTAAAGTCTGATACCAAGATAATACATCTTGATTCTGTTAAACATGATGTGCTGCGATACCATTTTCACCTTATTGACTTTGCACATGTTTTAACCAAAGGCAAGGGATCAAGGATTCTTACAGGTCTGCAAAAAAAAATTACAAATTATTAAAAATGAATACCTAATATATTATTTAATTAATCTTGCGATTATTTTAGATGTTCTGGGCAGGCTTAAAGCAATCCAACCAATTGAAAAGATATTGGTTCAAGGTCACAGACTTGAGGATAAAAGAGAGTTCATCATGGAGAATATAAGGTTTTTCCACTGCCGAATTTACATTTCTAGGTTATGTTTTTCATTGTTTTATGTAAAAATTCCAAATTTTAAACAGGGGTGAAGAACTACGGGTTACTTTATGGGGCGACATTGCTCGGAGCTTTGATTAAAATATCGTTAATGCACAAGAATCTCTTGTTATTGTTGTTTTTGCAGGGTTTTGAGTTACAGAATTTCGAGGTTTGTTGTATTGTTTTTAATACATTAGCATCGTACCATCTTTTTCTTTATTGTACAAATACTATTTTTTCTAATTGATATTTATTACTTCTATTTGTGTTGCTTGCATTCAGGTGCAACAAATTTGACTGGGACTGCTGCTTCACTCTGGTATTTCAATCCAAATATTCCAGAAGTTTTGTCATATAAGCAATTGTAAATCCCTAATATTCTCAAAATATTTAGCGCTTGATATTTACTTAAGCAATAAATATTTATTATTAACTATATCAACCTTTGTTAAATTCAGTTATGGTCAGATGCCACTTGATGTCCATAAACTTCCTCCATCTTTGAACGATGTCGTGTCATTGGATCAACAAATCAATGAAAACTGAAAGACAATTAAAGAGATCTTATGCATGGACCCATATCAACATAAGGTTTTATTGCTAATGCTTATGCGTACTCTTTTAACATTAGTTTTCATCTTTTATTATAACTTTTCCCTTGGTCAATGCAGAATATGCGTTTCACTTGCAGAGCTTCCATTACTGATTATGATCTTTTTAATGGGTGGTGGTGCAAAACATGCCCAAAATACACTAAAACACTCTCTGGACCCTTAGACAACCTCAGATGCTTTGAACATGGACCTCCAGACTCTGCACCAATTCCATGGTGAAAAAGATTTAACACACACTTTGTTGTTTCATATAGATTTATTTTCCGAGAAAAAAATACATTTATTTTTTACTCAATTACAAATAACTATTAATGTGTTGATGCAGGTTTAAGGTGAACTGCATTGTAACTGTTGGCAAAGATGTTACAAACTTCTTCCTATCTGGAAAAACTGCGGAGAACTTTTTCAACGCCTCGGCACATCATTTGGTTTACGACAAAAAAATTGTTAATCTCTATGCAGTACCACCACAAATGATTGAAGTATTGAACAAGATTAAAATCTTTCAGCTATGTTTTGGGGCTTATAAATCAGCACTCAGCAGATGTGACATATATGTTACAAATATTTTTAATGGAGGCATAAAACAGTCTTCAATGACTCAGTCAGAACAATTTGGTGTTGAATCCTCAACCACTCCCACAACCATGATTATTGAAGACTCATCAATGGTTCAAGCGGACACACTTGCTCCAATAACACCACCTGACAGCACCCCACCATCTCAGCATCAGCAAGGCATTATTTTGGATGACACTGACAAAGACAGCTACCACCCAAAGGCTAAGAAGACTTTGGACTTCACCAATACCCATTCAGAAAATTTGTCAGTTTTCTTTTATCGCAAATATAATTATAATATATTCAAATTTAATACTTTTAGTCATTACAAAACACTTTCATGCCATTTACTTCCTTGCATCACCTACATTTCCTTAAAATAAGCTTTCTTATACAATAATGTTTTCTTTTCCTCAATTTTGCAGTCATCTCAAGCAGAAAGCAATCATTCTCGATGAAAAAGATGAGCCACCAGCTAAAAGAAAGAAAAACAACCTTTCTCCCCCATCAGAGGTTGCTTTGCACACCAATCATTTCCCAATATTTCTCTTCTCTTTATATTTTATTAAATTTTATATATGCTTATTTATTTTTGCTTTTGCATTTTCGCTTTTTCTATGTACAATTTAAGAATTTTCTCATCATCTTTTATCAAGGCTGGGATTTTTTTTATTTCTTTTAGGGTTTGCAAAAATAAGGATTAGAAATTGCATTCAAGAAAGATGATACTTTAATGAAAATGACCATGATTCTCAAGGATTTTCTCCTTACCATACAAAATTACCACCTCGCTCTCTATTTTTTGTCTTCCTCTTTAATTTTCTACCTGCAATTAGATCAACAATCAAGTAGCAATGAATTCATCTTTTGTTAATTTTGAGTCATTAGACAACAATTGGATATGTTATTATGTTGTTCATAGTATAAGTCGCTTTCATTTTACCAAAAAATGGAGTTTGTGGCTCAACGTCCACATTTCAGCTTTCATTCTAGGATTTTGATTCTTTTGATATTACTTTGTGGATATGTTTGGATCAACCCTAATTTTGATCATCATGGCTCTGCATTTTCTTTTATGGGACAAGTTTAACAAGCTGCTTGAAAAACATATACATTCTTAGTTTCTGTTAGTAAGATGAATGAGAGACGCATAATGCAATCAATATATATACTATATGATTAGCCATGTAACTAGGTTATGCATTCAGTTGATTTTAAATAGTCCTGTTGTTGTTTCTAAGCTTGATGTTTGTATGTATTTATAGTTACTTGCTGGTAATATTTTTGCTTCCGTTGTTGCTATTGTTGCCTAGACTGCTTCTATTATTGTTGAGGTTGCATATTGGCTGTTTTGCTGTATTTTATGCATGACACTGTGTTTAAATATGTTATTATGTTGTTCATAGTAAAATTCGCTTTCATTTTACAAAAAACTGATGGAGTTTGTAGCTCAACATCCACATTTCAGACTTCATTCTAGGATTTTGATTCCTTTGATATTTCTTTGTGGATATGTTTGGATCAAGCCTAAGTTTGATGATCATGCCTCTGCATGTTCTTTTACGGGACAAGTTCAACAAGGTGGTTGAAAAACATATACATCTTTACTTTCTATTAGTAAAGTGAATGGGAGAGGCATAGTGCAATCAATATATATACTATATGATTAGCCGTATAACTGGGTTATGCATTCAATTGGTAGTGTTACTATTGATGTTTGTGTTTTTTATAGTTACTTGCTGGTTGTATTTTTGCTTCTGTTGTTGCTATTGTTGCCTAGATTGTTTCTATTGTTGTTCAACTTGTGTATTGGTTGTTTTGCTGTATTTTGTGCAAGACACTGCATTTAGATATATTATTATGTTGCTCATAGTAAAATTCTCTTTCATTTTACAAAAAATTCATGGAGTTTGTGTCTCAACATCCACATTTTGGTCTTCATTGTATGCTTTTGCTTCTTTTGAGATTGCTTTGTGGATATGTTTGCATCAAGCCTAAGTTTGATGATCATGACTCTGCATGTTCTTTTACTACACAAGTTCAGCAAGCTATTTGAAACACATATACATTCTTAGTTCCTATTACTAAAGTTAATTGAAGAGGCATAGTGCAGTCAATATATATGCTATATGATTGGCCGTGTAACTGGGTTATGCATTCAGTTGGTTTGGTTTCTGTTACTAAAGTTAATTGAAGAGGCATAGTGCAGTCAATATATATGCTATATGATTGGCCGTATAACTGGGTTATGCATTCAGTTGGTTTTGAATGTTGCTGCTGCTATTTTTAAAGTTGATGTTTGTATTTTTTATAGTTACATGCTGGTGGTATTTTTGCTTCTATTGTTGCTATTGTTGCCTAGATTGTTTTTGTTATTGTTGAGATTACGTATTGGTTGTTTTGCTGTATTTTGTGCAGGACACTGTGTTTGGATATATTATTATGTTGTTCATAGTAAAATTCACTTTCATTTTACAAAACAATGATAGAGTTTGTGGCTCAACATCCACAATTCGGTCTTCATTCTAGGATTTTGATTCTTTTGATATTGCATTGTAGATATGTTTGGATCAAACCTAAGTTTGATAATCATGGTTCTGCATGTTCTTTTACTAGACAAGTTCAACAAGCTGCTTGAAAAACATATACATTCTTAGTTTCTGCTAGTAAAGTGAATGGGATAGGCATGTTGCAGTCAATAGATATACTATATGATTGGCTGTGTAACTAGGTTATGCATTCAGTTAGTTTTGAGTGTTGTTGTTTCTGTTTTTAAGGTTGATGTTTGTTTTCTTTATAGTTACTTGCTGATAGTATTTTTGCTTCTATTGTTGCTATTATTGCCTAGATTGTTTCTATTATTGTTAAGGTTGTGTATTAGTTGTTTTGTTGTATTTTGTGCAGGACACTATGTTACATTATGTTGTTATTTTTTCCTCTTTTGTTTGTGTTTTGATACAACACTTTCTTACTGTCTTTCATGCTTTTTTTATTGTCTTTATGTTGTGTTTGCCCTGTGAAAGCATTTACTATTTTTCATGCTATTTTGCTATGGTTTTGTTGTTTGGAAATAAACTACCCATGAGGATTCTCCGAATCTATTGTTTCAATTGGAATGGTGACTATTTTTTAATAGTTACAGTAAAGTATTTGAAGTTATTTTATTTTGCAGTTGTGTATAAAATATTATATTGTTATTTTTTAGTTTTTTTGCTATTGTTTTTATTGTTATATTACTGTTTTTGTACAACACTTTCTTTTCTGTGTTTCATGCTTTTTAATTGCCTATCTTGCACTTCTTCCCTGTCATTTACTGGTTGTTTAGTCATCGTACGCTCATGTTTTTTAGTTGTTCGAGATGTTGAGCTTTTCAGTTGGAACTATATATTCATGTGTTGCCTTACTATAATTTGGCATGATGGTTTTCCAAGGCTCCAATTTTTGTTGCGATTATGGCATTCTCTTCCTTTTTTCTTTTTTTGATGGCTGCAATGATTTTTGCAACATATGGTGTTAGTTCTTTAGTGTTTTTTGGCTAATTTTTTGCATTTGTTTTGAATTTTCTATGTTAATAGCTGGTTTTTTCAAGCAGTTTTTTGAAGAAATATGACACTTTTCTATCTTTTGTTTTGCATTGTATTTAAAACATAGGATGGTTTTTTTTTCTGTTTTTCATACAGTTCTATAGCCTTTATTTTGCATTTTCTCTTCTGGTAGCTTTTTGTTCAGACCGGTTATGTTTGCATTTTTCTCCCGAATGGAACTAATGATTTTTCAGCTGTAAATATATTTGTATGTGCTCCTTGCTCTTTGTTGAAAAGATAAAGTCAAGAATCTGTAGATTTCTATCCTTTGTAAAATAGGAATAGAGCCTGTCTGCAAATCAAGAAATAAACGCAGCTCTGTTCTAATAGGATACAAAGTCTTATTTCCCTTTCTTTTACAGTTAGAGTTATTGTATATAAATAGTGAACTGTAATTCTGCATTATTCAATACACAGAACAATATTTTCTGTAAAACCTCTTCTCGATACTTTTATTTCTCATGGTATCAGAGCATAAGAAATCACATTAACCAAAAGCTTCCGCAAAAACATCAATGGATAACAATGCTGATTCAAACAGCATCAACCAAAACACAACGCCAAACACTACTCTTCAAAACACATCCACACTAACCATAGACCCTTCTGATCCTCTCTTTATTCACACATTAGATCATCCTAGCATTAATCTTGTACCAAACGTTCTTGATGGGACCAATTATGCCATGTGGAGACGCTCAATGTTGATAAGCCTCAGCGCCAAAAACAAGCTGGGATTCATCAATGGAACCATAATCACACCTGCAGAAACTGATCCAAAATACATGTTATGGCAGCGATGCAATGATATGGTGCTATCTTGGATTCTTAACTCCTTAAATCAAGAAATTGCCAACAGTGTTCTTTATGTTGAAACTCCTTCAGAAATCTGGTTGAATCTTCAAGAACGATTCTCACAAGGTAATTTTTCACATCACTATCAAATTCAACGATCCATTGTTGAACTGGAACAGAACCAAGATTCAATCTTTACATACTATACCAAAATAAAAACCCTGTGGGATGAATTAAAGATGAGCAGCCCAGTCATTCAATGCACATGCGGTGGAATGAAACAATTAACAAACAATGAAGAAAAGATGAGGCTAAGTCAGTTTCTTATGGGATTAAATGAGAGTTACTCAGCTATTAGGGGTCAGATCATGCTCATGCAATCTTTGCCAACTGTCAAGAAAGCATATTCACTCCTGTGTGAAGAAGAGAAACAGAGAGGATTGGCTGAGCACAAAATCAACGAACAGGTCCATGCCATGAATGTAAAAAGACCAGGTTCTGTTTCACAGAATTGAAATTGGATGCCTGGATCATCAACCAGTCAAGGACCAAGAAAACGACTCCACTGCACTTACTGTGAAGGAACTATGCATACAATAGATAAATGCTTCTATTTAATTGGATTCCATGTTGGTCATGCCCTTCACGGTAAGAATATTCAGCCTCGTAATCGATCTCAGAAAATAAATGCAATTCAAACAGGGACAGAGACATTGCACAACAAGGTTAGTCAAACCCCTGCTCAACCTCTGCAACTCACGGCTGAAGAACTGTCACAAATCAAAGCTTTTCTACAAGAAAAATCCACTGTATCTGCAAATTATTCAGGTAACAATAACTCCTGTAGTTCATCAAACACAAATCAACATGTCGAGTTCCTACAATGGATCATTGACAGTGGTGCTACAAATCATATAGCCACCACAGTCACTGATGAAGAAATTACTCCCATATACTCCCAAGTCACTTTGCCGAATGGTTCCCATGCAAAAATTACTAATGCTGGTTCTGCACATATCTCTAAAGATTTGCATGTTCACGGTGTTCTTTGTGCACCCACATTCCAAGTGAATTTACTTTCAGTCAGTAAACTCACACCTGCTCTTAATTGCTCTGTCCACTTCTTTCCAACTTTCTGTATATTGCAGGACCTAGCTACGAAGAAGATGATTGGCCTGGGGAAGCTGAGTGAAGGACTTTACTACCTTATGCCACAATCAGAATCACGTTTATCTACACCTATCTCTTATCAAGTTGCTCTGTCATCAACAACATTGTGGCACAACAGATTGGGACACCCATCAAAACTACCCTCTCAGTTTTTGTCGAAATTAATCCCCTCTTTCACTTATGATTCTCAGCATTCATGCGAAGTGTGTCCTCTAGCAAAACAAACAAGGTTACTCTTTCCCAAAAGTTCCATTCAAAGCATTAAAATTTTTGAGCTTATACATTGTGACATTTGGGGTCCACACAAAATTGAAACACATTCGGGTGCACACTATTTCTTAACCATTGTGGATGATTACACTCGCTTTACCTGGATTTTTCTGATGAAATTCAAATCTGAAACACAAAGGCTGTTAAAACTATTTATTGCTTATGTTCATACTCAATTCAACAGTCAAGTCAAAAGCATACGTAGTGATAATGGGATGGAATTTATCTCCTTAAAACCATATCTTTCCATGCATGGAATTTTACTCCAAAATTCATGTTCATACACACCACAACAAAACGGTGTTGTTGAACGCAAACATAGACACCTCCTAAATGTAGGTCGTGCATTGAGATTCCAAGCCAATTTACCATTAAAATTTTGGGGAGAAAGCCTACTCACTGCCACTTATCTCATAAACCGTCTTCCAACCCCAATTTTGAAACACAAATCACCATACGAACTTTTGTATGGAAAATTACCCACCTATCATCACCTTCGTGCATTTGGATGTCTTTGTTATGCCACCAATTTACAACCTTTGACCAAATTTTCACCGCGCGCTCGTCGCTGTATTTTTGTTGGATATCCTTCCAATCAAAAAGCATATCGTGTTTAGGATCTTATCACTCGACAATTCTTCACTAGCAGAGATGTTGTTTTTCATGAAAATACATTTCCATTTTCCATTCACACTTCAGAAGAACCACCTTCTCAAACATCTCTGCCCATCATAACCCCTGCATCTCATGACAGCCCCAATCCATCACCATTAATTCTTGAACCATTACTAAATGAAAATCCCGCAACTACATCATCTAATTCTCCCACTACAGAACCACTTTCATCACCCATACCATCTTCTCCACCATCACCCGCATCCCCTCTTGTTCTACATCGCAGTGATAGGCCAAGACAAAAATTTGTTCTTCTTCGTGATTTTCATTGTGGCCAGGTTAGTACATCCACTCACTCTGCTTCCACAACCAAGTCATCCTCTTCACGGTCAGGTACTCAATATCCCTTATCCAGTTGTATCTCTTATCAGTCTCTATCTCCTGCTCATCAAATATTTATTAACAACATTACCAGCACTGTTGAACCAACATCATATGAGCAGGCACTTAATGATCCCAAGTGGTGTGAAGCAATGCAAACTGAACTCACTGCACTTGAAAATCAGAAGACATGGTCACTTGTTCCACTTCCCACTCATTGTCGTCCTATTGGCAGCAAATGGGTCTTCCGAATCAAACACAATTCTGATGGTTTCGTAGAGAGATATAAAGCACGCCTAGTAGCCAAGGGATTTAATCAACAAGAGAGCTTCGATTATCATGACACCTTTGCCCCAGTTGCAAAGATGACTACTGTGCGTTGTCTTCTTGCTTTGGCAGCAGTACGCAATTGGCCACTATTTCATATGGATGTCAATAATGCCTTCCTTCATGGTGATTTACATGAGGAAGTCTATATGATTCCACCTCCAGGACTTTGCAAACAGGGGGAGAAGGTTGTATGTAGGCTTCATAAGTCCTTGTATTGCCTTAAACAAGCACCAAGAAACTGGTTTGCAAAATTCTCAGACTCTATCAAAACAGCTGGATTCTCTCAATCACACTCGGATCATTCCCTATTTATGCAAGAAAAAGGTGCTGCTCTAACCATTGTTCTTATCTATGTAGATGATATGATCATTACTGGGAACAATGACAAAGCTATTCAAGATGTTAAGATGTTTCTGCAACAACAATTTCACATAAAAGATCTAGGTAAGCTGAAGTTTTTTCTCGGACTGGAAGTGGCAAGATCAAAAGCTGGAATAGTTATTTCACAGAGAAAATACACACTGGAAATACTCGATGACGTTGGATTTCTTGGAGCCAAACCAGTTGATTTTCCTATGGAACAAAATCTAAAGCTCACTAATGATCAAGGTGAGATGCTGAATGACGCTGCAAACTACAGAAGATTGGTAGGGCGATTAATATATCTTACAATCACGAGGCCAGACATCACATATTCTGTCAACATCCTAAGCCAATTTATGCACGCACCAAGAAAACCCCACTGGATTCTGCTCTTCGTGTAGTAAAATACTTAAAGAAAAACCCAGGTAATGGTTTACTGTTTTCAGCAAACAGCTCTCTGCAACTAAAAGCTTACTGTGACGCCAATTGGGCAAATTGTCCGATGACAAGAAGATCTACCACGGGCTACTGCGTATTTCTTGGAGACTCCCTCATTTCATGGAAGACAAGAAAACAGAAAACAGCCTCAAGATCATCAGCCGAAGCTGAATACAGGTCAATGGTTGCTGCAACATGTGAACTCGCATGGCTTCGAAGCATATTTAAAGACCTACAAGTACACTTAAAGCCAGTGGAATTATTCTGTGATAATCAAGCAGCACTACACATTGCCGCAAATCCAGTATACCATGAACGAACAAAGTATATCGAAATTGATTGTCATGTTGTACGAGAAAAGATTCAAGCAGGACAAATTGTTACGAAATTTATTCCATCACATCTCCAGTTAGCAGACATATTCATAAAAGTTTTAGGGGGAGACAACTTCAAAAATTTAACAAGCAAGTTGAACATTCTCGATATTCATGCTTCAACTTGAAGGGGAGTGTTGAAAAGATAAAGTCAAGAATCTGCAGATTTCTATCCTTTGTAAAATAGGAATAGAGCTTGTCTGCAAATCAAGAAATAAACGCAGCTCTGTTCTAATAGGATACAAAGTCTTATTTCCCTTTCTTTTACAGTTAGAGTTATTGTATATAAATAGTGAACTGTAATTCTGCATTATTCAATACACAAAACAATATTTTCTGTAAAACCTCTTCTCGATACTTTTATTTCTCACTCTTGATGAAAAAGATGACTCGCGAACTAAAACAAAATGTTTCATTTGCAATTTGCACCATTGATCATCCACACCAATCCTTTTTTTTAGATATTTGCTGCAATTTTCTATTGATTGACATCATTTTTTAACATTCCATTTAATAGCTTGCGATGTTTTTTTTAAACAGGAAGATTAGCAACAAGATGAGATGTCTCATTTTGAGGAGGGTTTTCGCTTCGTTCTTCACCTCAACATCCCTCTATTTTGCAATGATCCACAAGTTATATAGTTTGCGCTCTTTTGTCATCTTTTGTGACACACTGCCTACATTCCAAAAGATGTAACCTATGTTTGCGCAACAAACTCTTTTATGTCCTGGTCTGTAACTTTTTATTCATTATATATTATAAGTTTATCGTTATGGATTTAATTATATGATATTATATACACAGGAATGCCCGCGACAGCGATCGGGCAATATAGCTAGTTATATATATAAACCGTGTCTCTCTTTTACTGTACACTTTGTGATTATTCACTTAGACACAGTTCACTACTTCACTGTTCAGGACTGGGAATATTTTCGAATTTTCTAGAAGACATGGATGGTATTTCTAGATTTGTTGCGCAATAAAACAACAAAATTAACCCCCCTAAGCGACAAAAACCGAGACCTAAAACCGGGGCTAGTATATATCTATTCACACACACATGCAAGGTGGTAGCACAATCAACTTGATAATTACTTTTTTATTTGTGTTTGTTTTATATTTTTCAGATAATAAAAATAAAGTGGCTGCACAATCTCAGTGTTGCACTGAACATCCCGAGCTTGGAAGATGTCAGCCGGGGGACGATGATAAAAGTCCGGATGGGAAATGCTGGAAATATTGCATGGAAAATTGCGACGAAAACAAAGGAGGTTTCTGCAAACTAAATAACAACAAACACCATTGTCATTGTTATTGTTGATTTTGGTGTTATATATTTATTTATTTATTTATTTATTTATTTATATATATCAATAAATTGAGATGAGGCTTAACAAAGTTTGATCTCCTTTTCTTTATCTCTATTAGAGGTAAATATTTAAGAGTTCCTTAATTTCCCTTTTATTTTATGTGAATAATTGTTTAACAAATCTTTTACTCCAAACTTTGGATTAAATTAATAAGCCTTAGTTTATTTATAATCCATATTATCAAATAATAAATTATATATTAAATTGGGACTTTTTTTTTTTAATTGGGGATTTTTTTTATTTGTCTTAGATTAACTTGAGTGTAGGGTTATATTATACAAATTTAGATGAAATAATTTATACCTCTTGATAAAATCTACTAACATTTAAAAATAATTCTTAGTCACAAGGTAGCATAAAAGTTTTATTCATTTCAAGTTTTTAATGTTTGCTTAACATATAATTAAAATGAGCTTTTTAAAATAAATAAATTAATAAGATTATTATTGAAATAAAAGCCAGTGAAGACCTAAATAGATTTTTTATTCTCATCATGCTCCTTGTATATTCATTATGTATTTGAATACAACATCTTTATCAGTTATATCCTTATACATTATACCATTCATCAATGTATTCTTTAATAAAAATAAATAATTGATGATAGTTCGTTGTTCTTCTCTAATATAATATACTTGTTGGCCAAGTCAATCTCATTAAATTAATAATCATATGCACATCATATGATTAATAATTTTTTTTCCTTTAAAAATATGTCTTCAACTTATTTTATTTGAGATACCTAATAAATACAACTAAAATCTAAAAAAACCGTAACAGGCATTGATATTAAGATTGATCTTGTTTGTTGCTTGATTGTAGTGAACCGATAAACTTATCTCTTCTTCATCATTTTTAGATAATTTTATACTTTTTTATATTTTTGGTGGCCAAACAAAAACTTTTCTAGTGAATTTGAGATTGTCCAGAAAATATCTCCTTATTTTACTCCTTGGTTTTCTTTTGTTGAATTTTTCTTTTCTTAATAAATTTTTTAAAATGTGTCATTAATTCGTGCAATTAAAAAACATTAAGAATGAAATTTTTTTAAAAATAAAAGTTTGTGTTACTATGGATTGCTATAATGATTTACCTAGCCATCTTAGTATATTTTGTAATTTTTCCAAAACATTATGTTAATATTTTTGCTTCTTTTTTATTTTATTTTTGGATTTTAGGATTTCTTAATAACCAAAAAAGAAGAAAAGGGGTGAATATTCTCCCTCTTCAAACAAGATTTAAATCTTCATCATTTAGTTTTGTAAAAATCATCCTCTCTTAATATAAATCTACTTTCATATATAATATCACCCAATAACGTATATGAAATGTCAATCTATTATATTTCAAAAATTATTCTTCTCTTTAAAAATCAATTCAATTTTCTTCATTTTAATTTGCCAAATCTGTTGTTAGGGATCAAAAATCTTGCAACAAATTAAAATCCACTTTTTCAGAGCATTTCAGTTAACCTTATTTAATAAAGCTTTTTCTTAACTCTTTATATATATATATATATATATATATTACTTTATATCATTGAATTGTTTGATATTTCGAATAAACTCAATCTTATTTTTTTTTACCTTTCTTTTGTCTGTTTTATTATTATTATTATTTTGTATTGTATTTTTTATATTATTTAAATTGCTAATTTTACGAGGAGTCTCTTGACATATTTGTATATATTATGTTAAAATTTCAGAGCAATCAAAGAATATAAAGATCTTGCAAGATTGATAATTGTATTCTCGTAATATAATACATGTTCATAATTTTGTTCAGAAAAATTATTTTATTGTTTCTTTTTTTGGATTAATTTTTTCTCAATTTCATTATTCAAAATCATTTTATTACAAAATGAACTTTATAATTTGATTTGATTTGTTTTATTTAAAGTTATCATGATCTTATAACGAAAGTTCACACATTTGAAAGGTTAATTTAGGTTGACCAGAGTTGATTCAATATATCATTGTTTTAATTTTTTTTTTAATATGTCAACTTGATTTTTTTTTAGTTAAACTATATTTTTATTAATTTTGCATGTTATCTTTGAACTCATCAAGTCTGTCGAATTATATCAGTTCAACTCTCATTTTTTATTTATGTTTGAATTTAAATTGCACAATTCTAAATAAATTTTTTTTAGATTTGAACTAAATTTTTTTAATTAATATATTTAATTATATATGTATATATAAACATAAACAGTACAACTCCGAAACGGAATGCTGAAACACTTCAAAACCAAAACATTTCATTCTAATTGAAAAAATAAAATACCAACCGAAAAGGAATTGACAACCTTGCGTAGAACAATTATCCCCATATTTTATGAACTAGATTGAAGCATGAAGTTATTTATGAACTAGACTGAAGCATGATGTTCTTGTTTTAATTTAGGATTTTATTTATTTATTTTCTACTAGCTTAGAAGTTTTAATTTAATTTGTATATTACTTTACTATATAGAAATCTTAATCCTATATGGACTCTATTAATCAAGTAAGTTTCAATTAGGAACAATTTTCTATAAAATACTATAGTACTCATATAAATGAGATCGCATGGTTTCTCCCTTCTGGGATGAGCTGACTAAAACCAGTTGATTGTTACTGTGTTGAAGGGTAGAATCTGCAGCTTTACCATTTTCATTGATTTTCAAGCCCTAAATTGGCATGCTAATGAATAGGACCTCTCTTCTTGGAGTTGCTCTTCCCAAGAAAAAATGGAGTAGGGAAATAAATTGGACAAGAGTAAAATGAGAATCTACTAAAATGTCAACTCTCCTGACATAAAATCTTATGAACAAAGTGAGTCGACAACCACTTCGCAGTATATATTACTAGGAAGACTGTATTTTTCACAAAATACGAGTCTAGCTCTACACAAAAAATACATTTAAAATGTAAGAACATGCTCTAACAAGAATATTTTTTTCTTTTTCTTTTTAGAAATAGGTGAGGTACCAGACTGCTGAAGCAAATGATTCTAACAAAAAAAAATCCAAAATAAAAGGTAAAGTGGGCACCATTAGAAATCTTGCACGCATAAACAAACTGGCTACGGAACAGTGCCTAGGATGAACATGTTTTGTCAGGTCACGTGACGACCCCCGCACAGTTTCTGCAAAAGGAGACTGCAAGGTTTACCTCTAGGGTTCAGCCTCACAGGCAGACCATTCCAGAAGTGCATTAACTCGTCCGTCCTGGCATATTGAGTAAATAAGTCATTAGTCAAAAGAAGTCAAGGTTTTGAAATAAGAACAGAGTAGTAAGCCATAAAAAAGCCACAAGAATCGAACCTCTCCAAGCTTCACAGGAATAAATGGTTTCCAGATAGCCAAAAAAATGAGGCTTGAGAAATAATCCATTATGTAATGAAAACTCATCTGGTTCACTAGCTGTGAAACCTTCGAAGAACATGGGCTGCATTAAAGTGCCCTAGCAAGACTTTTGAACTCGTTCAAGCAAGATTGGAGTATCTTCTGACGTTTCTGAAGAGATTGGCGTTCATTCTGGAGCACATCAATAGCACCAGGAGCAACAAACATGTCCATGAATTTCTCGTCATTTACAGCAAACAAATCCAGCCCAAGTGCCAGAACAAGCCGATCCCGACTGTATCAAGCAGGAAAAAAAATTACTGTGATCATCAATCAAGCCAATGACAAAACTGCAGAGCACAAAAAAATCACCATGCCACATAGCGGAAACAATAACATAGTTATTACAGCTTTTCTTCAGATTGCTACCATCTGGGATCAATGAGAATCATTGGTTAAATGAAAAAAGTTTCCTAATTCTTAGCAGATGCTTCATCGCAAACCTGCCCCAGGAAGCAGGTATCTTATACGTCCTAGCAAATCTCACTTGTACGGTTTTTCATATTTCTAACTCTTTGCTTTGAATAAACGAGTTGAAATGAATAACCTAAATAACCCCTATGTTATGCCAATGAAGCCAAATGCTTTGAAGAACTAAGATACAATTCCAATGAGTATAAGAGATCAAATCGATCAATCTGATCAAAAGATAGCATGAGCCAAACACTCTAATGATGAAAGCGAGCCATGTGAACACAATAGGAGCGACAAAGAAGATTTGTATAAGTATGATGATGAGATAGACGTATGTAATTAGATAGATGTTAACACCAAAATTTATAGAGAATTCATAGCAAAATAGGTTTTTTCGTACTCGTTGAACCATAAATAAGAACTTGATTATCAAACTTAATTATCAATATTGAAAGCTGTGAAAATATTACTGGTAAACATGACACTGATAACTTAAAATCACCACTAGAACCTCATCTTACGCTTTGTAAAAAAGATAAAGATAAACTAATTTTGTACAATATCTTTTTCCTTTGGAAAATATGAGGATGGGATGTATTGTGACATGATAGATATAGGTGCATGCAGTTTGATTTTCAGTAGGCTTTGGAGATATGTTATGAATGTTAAACACCTAGATAGAGATAATTTGTACAGTATTAGAAAGATTGATGTGAATTATACTATTGGGTCTTTAAAGGGATAATCCAAACCTAAAGCTTTTAAAGTAGAAAGAGGTTTTTCTTACAATAATTAGTTCAGAACTTGGGATGCAAGAATATGTATGGGAGGCAAATGCATGCATTGGTTCGTTATGAAGGCGTTGGTGGGTGAACAAGGAAAAAAAATTGACAGACATTCCTATAGCAACTAAGTCTTTACTTGCCGAGTTTAATGGGATTCTACTTGATGAATCGCCACCAACAACAAACATTTAGCATCACATTGATTTGGTGCTGAGAGTTAGCCTTCCAAATCTTCCATATTATTGAATGAGTCCCAAAGAGGGTGAGATATTGAAGAAGGTAAAATATGTTGTTGAGAAATTAACAAATTCATGAGAGTCTAAGCCCTTGTGCAATTCCAGCAATATTGACTTCAAATAAGAATATAGCAATTGGCACATCTGTGTGGATAGTCACACCATCAACAAAATGATCGTGAGATAAAAGTTTTTGATTTCTCAATTAGATAACATGCTTAATCAGTTACATAGGCATCAATCTTTATAAAAATTGACTTGAGAGGTGGTTATTATCATATTCATATTCAACTAAGTGCAGAAGGTCATCACCTCTAACCAAGATAACAAGTTTCTTAGTCACTTTTAGCATTTGTTATAGAAATTGTATGATTCTTTATTAAGGTTCAATAGCATAGCACATTCAAAAACATGTAGACAAATAGAGTCGTAAAATCAAACACTTGAAATCTTGATAAAGAGTATTTTTGTGACAACGAAACAATGGGATCATATCCTTGCGGAAACAAAATTTACATACAATAATGTTAAAGCATAATGCCATGAATAAATCATCATTCGAGATTATATATCTACAATGTCCTAAGCATGTGCTAGATCTTGTGCTATTTCAGAAGGATGATGAGTTTTGTATGGCTACCAAGAAGAAAACTATAGATGCGTAAACTACTATAGAATATGTGAAATAAAAGTTGATGAAAACCAATACCAAATACAAAAAAGTTGTTGATAGATATCGGCATGCTAAAGTGTTCAATGATAAAGTTAAAAAGTGTTCTTTTGAAAAAAGAGATTTCTGGGAAGGTCATGTAACAATCTATAACATAAAAAATATGGTCCTTGCACCATCTGGAGAAGATTAATGACATAGCTTATGTTATCGATTTATATGATAATATAAGTATTTCTAGAACTTTTAATGTGTTCGACATTTGTCCTTTCAATAATGATCAATCTTTGCACTTAAAGCATGAAGGTGACTCGAGATTAAGTCTTTCACAAGTAGAGAGAATTAACATGGACCATGTTATAACTATATTTGTAAACCATATAGACAAGGACAAGCATGGAAAGAAGTTAGTGAAAATACCCGGAAACATCTGATATAAAATCTGTAATTGTTGTTTTCCTATTATTTCTTCCTAGTTAATTTTAATTTTAAATTTTTTGTTTTCTATTTGGTTTACGATAATTAATTTAATTAGTATTTTATAAGTTCGGAAGATTCTATTAATTAAATATGTTTTAATTAGGGATATTTTTTATAAAATAAATTAATTCTAGAACTAATATAAATAGAATTATCTAGTTTATTTTGAGAAGATTAAGACTATTTATACTTTTAATAAAATATCATAGAGTTTTCTATAAATTTCTCTATAGTTTCATGAGAACTTTACTTTTTATCAACTCGCCATGTCACATCCACATTTCATTAATTAAAAAAAATAAACACCATATAATGAGTAAATAATATTTCTTATTAATTTTTTTATAGTAATTTTTTGTATTTTGAAAAAGTTGCATGATAAATTTTGTAAGCTAGTAAAATTACCATAAATAAAAATCAATTATAACCCACTTTAGAAATTTATTTCTAATAACTTGGTAAAGCATGGTTATATTTCATGATCTTCACATTAGTGTCTGCGCATATAAATGCTAGAATATTCCGGGGTGGGGGAACTTAGTTTAGCAACTACATTGTCAACATTGTTAGTGCAGAGACTGGTTTATATTCCAGCATCAAAGCCCTAGGCTGAAGTGATGAATTGAGACAAAATGTGCTAAGGACGAAAATACGATTAAAAACCGACTGTTAAGATTCTACTGTGCTATGAGACTATGTTACTCTGTGTTACTGTATCATGGACCAAAACTAAAATGGTCAAGGGAGCAGGTTCACGTCCGGGGTCAAGAGAACGGTTCAATGCTACGAGGGAAGCAGTATCCTACTTGAATAGATATCACAATATTCAGCCATCCCTTATAGCTAACACGTATAATGCTTCTGAAGCAGATAGATTGATGGAAACCATTACCAAAAGATACCCATCTAATATATGCTCATGCAGAAGCAAATTAGTTTCAAAAAGACAAAATAAACTCACCATGGAGTTAGGAATCCAGAGTTCAAAGTTGATGTGACGCTTCGTTCCACAAGAACCTCACGTATCCGCGCAAAATGCTGGGCAGCAGATGAGCAGATTTCCAAGTATGCTGACCCTGATCTCGAACCACTGTCACCATTTCCAAATAAAAGACTGCCACCATTTTGGACTCTTAAATTTTCAGTGTTCTTGGTGTGTCCGATGATTCTTGAAATTCTCTTTCTTGGTCCAATTTCATTGCAGTTCATATTCTCCTTCCTTACACCAGCGTATACCATATCACATGGCTGGTCTGGAGATGGGGTCTCAGGCACAGTCATGTGGCTCTCTTTAAGAGCTTCTTTAGCTTCTGCAACTTTTCCTGGAGTAGTTTGCTGTACATTTTTTTCCGGAGGAATATTCTCCTGGTCTATCGTAGTTTCATCACGTGATGGTGCCCCACAATCTGATAAATCAAGGTAAAATGGACTAGCAGAAACTTGATTGAACTTAAAACAAGATGTTACACTCATACCAAAGCCTCCTTGAAAGTCATTCTCATAACAGACCTGAGAATATGGGCTTGTAACTGAATCAAGGTGATGCCGAACTAGTTGCTTGCACTGTTTGGCAAGATCCTTAATGAACCTATTGTAAGCATGCCTTAATGCACCATGAAAACCAACATACCCATCCATATCTCCATTTTTCTTATCATCTGCACAATTGAAGTTGTAATATTTTGCATATCAATTTCAAGAATTAAGCTTTTGAAAACTAAAAAGATAGCAGAAAAACGAAGTTGCAAATCACACGTTTGGTGTAGGATTTCATGCATTAAGAATTCAAGTTCTAAGAATCTACACCCGAATCACAAGATGTATGAACTTTGCGGGCAAAAGAAAGGTTTCTGACTACAATGACTTGATATGTTCTATTTTTTGTTATTTACTGTCAAGAATCCAGTAAATCCATGTCCCTTTTATAACAAGAAGAACCTCATTTCATCCCCTAAATTATTCTGAAAATGGAGAAAATACGGACCAAAAGTTATACTAGACTTAAAAAGCTTCTTACATTCTGAGTCGCGGATGTGATTTCTTTCTAAAGCAAGGTCAAAGAGATTCCCAAGAACAAAGGCAAGCCGATCACAGGCTGTGTCAAGTAGAGGAGCAAGCCAAGACCTGGCAGCAGCGCGGGCGATCTCAGCAGCAGCTTCTGTCAGACCTCTACCCCCGCCACGACCAGCATGGGCGAGTAATATATTCGCCACCTGTTTCAGGAAGGCTAAATAATTTAGCATTCACTGTTCGCTAATTTCAAATGTTCGAAAACTTTGCTTCTTTTGAAAAATCATTACCTTCTCCCTAGATACTGGAGGACATTCAATGGAGTATGCAGCACACCGGAACTCATGCATCACTCTTTCAAAAGCAGCTCCTCCATACAGTCTAAGAGTAGCATTGGGAGGTTTTATATCTACAGTAACACCTGGCCAAACCCCAATACCACTCTCTGCCTGCTCCTCTATTGTTGTTTTCCCCCACTGCTCGGGGGCAGGATCGGCTGCTCCATCAATCAAAGCTCCCTTCACCAACCAATAGCCAGAGAAACTTTATAACTTAATCACTGTTAAAGCTGCATGATCTCTCGCTCAGTGATAGGTAAAAACTCAAAAACTACATGCTATCTTTCAGTGGAGGGACTGTTTAGTGCTATACTAGACATAATTCTTAGTTAAAGAACACAGGGGAGACAAACGATATTTGTCTGTAAGTGATCAGGTACAATTTAAAAGTCCAGAAATAAATCTTGAATACTGATCAACGTAGAGCACATATGCAATTAACCAACATATATCTAGCCTAAACAAGAAATTAAGGAATATTGGATGGTCCAAAAGAATGAGCAAAATGATCACTTACCACATGATTGCTAATAGAAGCTGCATGCAACATCGCAGATCTCCGCAGATGAGCAACATCAGAAGTAGCCAATATTTGCGAGTCCATTCTATCAAGCTCCGCATTAACTTCACAACAGCGTTGCTCAAGGAGAGCTAGGGTTGCTGGAGTAGCTTCTACGTTTATCTTTTGAAGTTCAGACTCCAAATAGTCCCTCAGACTGCTGAAACCAATATAGGGCCGAAACTTCTCTTCATCAAATCCTCCCTTGACCCCTTCACGTAAATGATGTAGAATTTCTGAATCCACTTGAGATATTTGCCTGCGGAACTCATCATTTGTTATGGTGTTTCTATCCTTTGGCAGAGCCACAAAGAAAGGACGAGTGTTTTCCCCTAGGTATCCACTAGCACTTAGATAACGATCCACTTCCCAACGGTCACCAAACTCCTGCATTGATAGAAAGTCCCATGAATAGGAATCGGCACAGCAAGTTCAGAGTAGAAGTCGAGTTACTGAAATATTTTTGCACAGCAGCAAACAAGGCTTCTCTCTTGCTATTTTCTCAACAACATATTCAGTCACACAGTTAAAAGCAGAGATCATCACCTAATGCATCTCTAATACATGTTTTTTTGCCATTCCATTAACTACTTGTGTTATAAAAATAACTAGATACGATGTCAACAGAATAATATGGGGTTTTGTGATTCATATTCCACTCTGTATAGTACGTGCATTGATTTCCCTCATTTACCATCACCCTTTAACCTCATCAATTCTTTTCCACAAACAAATTAATCATACCTTGAGCCTATTGTCAAATTTTGAAACAACGATTACACTCCTTCTGAAGTTTGGATCAATTTCCTTAATTGCATCCAACCATAATGATGAACACCATTCCACACTACTCTGTTGAAGGAACACAAGAATACGATGGGGAGGACTGGCCAATGACTTCACCATCGAAAGAATTTCATCAGGTGTGGTCTCTGGTTCTCCTTTCCTTGCCTGAAATAAAATTTTCACATCAATAAGAAACATTTACATCAGTAAAAACTCGCGAACTTCCAATTCACCTTGATGCTAAACAACCAACCTTAAGGACAAAGCCAGGGGTATCAATGATGGTGAGATTAGGACAATGTGCATATTCAGCTCTCATCACAATTGGCTTAGAAGAAACTGCAGTTTTAGTCCTTTTCAAAAGCATCTCTGTCCGGGATTTTATAATGTCCGCAATTGTCGTTGAAGACACAACAGAGCTTCCATATTCCTCAGAATCCTCTTCCTGTTTTCAATGGACAAGTTTCAGAACTTCAAACACGACAATAATGCACTAGCATTTCAAAAATTTATAAGATAAAGTAACTTCTACTGAACAAAATGTGGCTAATGCATAAATGTTCGATTACATAAACCGAAGACCTTACCCTGTTAAATCCAATAATAATCACAGAGTTCCAATTTCAATTGGCGTTTTTTTCTTTTAATTAATTGAATTCATATAAGCAATTTTCATCACATTGTCACTAACCAATTTTCCATTCTCTATTTCATTCCATGTTTGTCAGCAACAAATAAAAATAATTCAAAATGCCAAATGCGGACACCCAACAATACTCTAATTTCCAAAATAAAATAACAAAAAAACCCAAATTCAAAACAGAAATTGAAGGCCCTTATTCACTCAAATTATCATTCAATACATAGTATATGATTCCCATGAGAAAATTTAAATAAATAAAAAATAGCCACATAAGAAAAAAAACCTTCAAAACCAGAAAAAATGGAACCCACGTAAGAAGTAAGAAAAAAAATAGAAACCAAGTTTAAATAAAAGAGACCTGAAATCGACAACGGGGCTCGAGAGCAGAAGGATCATGAACCATCTGAAGAATGAGGGGTCTACGAGTACCCATTTCGACTTCACGGACATTGAATCTGAATCCAAGAAGTGCTTCAAGAAGCGAGCTTTTTCCATCAGATTGACCACCGAGTGCTACAATTTCAGGGATGGGTAGTTTCTCGCCGAAAGCAACTGCTGCTGCTTGCAACCGATTGTACGCTTCAAATCGGGAGTTAGAGGGGTTGTTTTGGTGTTTTCTTGAAAGGTAAGATGAGTTCGTTGATGGGGTTTTTGTAGGCGTGGTTAAGTGTGTGTTTGTTGTTGCCATTGTTGTGTGTCTCTCTGAGAGTGTCTATCTGAGCGTGTCTCTCTGTGTGCCTGTGTGTGTGTGTGAGAGAGAGAGAGAGAGAGAAGGGGTCTTTTGAATTTGAAATACTTAGGGGGAGCGGGGGAGAGACGTTTGGTACTTTGGTTCACTAAATTTTTAGTAATGGGAATTTATTTTCAATCTTCATTTTCAAAAATGTGTTCATTTTCATAAAAAAAAATCGAGAATAGTTCTTTTACTGAGAAATAAAATAAATCAAGATTATCGATATTTAAAAAAAAAAACTATCATTTACAATAATCATCTTATTTCCTTGTAATCGTCATAATATAAATATATTTTTAATGAATATATATTGAATTACCATGAAAGCAAATCACGCTTACTAACTCTAAAACACTAAATATTTTATATTATATAAAATAAAAACTATTTATGGGATTAATCAAATCTAAAAATGCATATAAAACAATATGATTTTAATATTTTATTATTAATAGTGATCTAAGTTATGAGTTTAGGATTATCTCATAAAAAATAAATCAAGAAAAATCATAAAATTTAATTCTTAATTAATAAGATGTTAAGAGATGGAATTGAGAAAAAACCAACCAAAAAAATAATTTAACACAAAACAAATAGCAATAAAAAAACAAATATGACATAAAAATCACGCCTTAGTGAATTTACATTAAAAACAAAAAAGATGAAAGAGCAGAAAAGAGAGAGAAAAAGACACTCACGCACCACTCACATGTACATCCATTGCACCACCAACAAGGGCTCACTAAGATGAATTAAACAATACCAAATAAGGCGCCTTTCCACTTTAAAATAATTTTATTCGCTTTTCTTTAAAGGTTTTTGTTTACATGATTGTAATAATAACTAATGTGATATGTCATTGTTTATACTGCCTATTATGATGTGATATTGCTTGTTTTTATGATGCTTAAATATGAAAATTGCATTTGCTTGGTAATCTCAAAGATGTCATTGTTGTGGTTGAAAAAATAATGTTGATAAATATTTTGATATATTGTTGTTCTTATTATTGTTTTGGTTTTATTTACCTTGTGTACACTTTTAAAAATGAAATCTTTGAGTTAAACATATGTCAGTTCTAATACTCACTCATGATAAACAACTTTTGAAAGATAAAACCATTGACATTCAAAATTAGGACTAAAAAGTATTTTAAAGATTCATATTATTTGGAAATGTTGTTTGGTGTTTGTTTATCCATTATTTACATTCAATTATGTGCAAATATGGATGAGTCTATGCTTTTTCTATTGTTTCTTCCTACCTTATAGATTATGTCTAGTCTTTTTATGTTCATTAAAGTCATCCTTGGCCAACCAAGGTAGATTTTCAAAAAGATCTATGTATTCTCAAGTCTTGTATTGTTTAAACCGACTTTTTTTTTCTTTTTCAAAATTGTATTTTGGTTGAATCTCTAAAACTATTTACATCTTGTATTTGGTATGTTATTGATTATTCTTTTATTATTATACATCAAACTTGTATTTGGCCTAAAAAATGATGTTTTCTATTTGGTTTGTTATCGATTTCAATCTAAAAGGCATCAGAATCACTTATTTTTTTATTTTTAAATATGCAACTATTTTTCAAAGGCCATTGGGTCTCTATGCACATTGAAAGTCTCATTAGACCAACATACCATTTGAAATAAATAAAAAACTTATTTTTGTTTTCCAATAAATCATGTAAAAGGTATTTTGTTATTCACAATGTTAAGGGTAAAATGGACTCAACATGGGTCATTACCCTATATATCAATAAGAGTAACTTATTTTTTATATTTAAATAAAAAATAAGTCTTAAAAATATTTAAGTCCAATATTAACCAAATAATTAGGAGTATTGGTCTCTTCGATTAGTTTACATGTATATGAGGGGATAAGATTTTTCACTTGCCATGAATATACAATAGATAATTCATAACATTGGTGTGTACGGACATTGATGAGGAGGAACCAATAAAAAACTAAATCATACGAAGGTAGTTGTTAAGTAACAAACCTTAGAGACAAGTAAACTCTCAAAAGGTTATTTGTCGAAACTTACTTCATAAGGGACTTTCATGTCATTAGATCTTACTCTAAGTAGATTGTTGTGACAACAATTTTTTCCTGTTTCGCATGCTGCCATCCTCGGAGAGAGAAGACGATGCATGAAAAAAAAATTATAATCATAAAATTATGATTATAATTTTTAGGAATCTTCATCTAGTATCAAGGTCACTATGAAACCTAATGATCTACGAGAGTCTGGTAAGGGGACTTGTTGTGTAAGGAAAAAATGCATCACCCCAGTGCCTCTACCTAAGGTAAGTTGTATTATTGTGTGCTTGTTTTTCTACGTTAATTTTTTTATTTGTTGGTCTTTTCTAAAGCTTGAAGTAAATCTTTCTTCGTGAGATAGTCTCTACCTCATTGAGTTGAAAACCAAACCATTCTTAGGTCCGAATTTTAACATTTAATTTATTGTACTTTAATATCTATGGGAGTACTTTACAATGTAATTTTACATCTTGATAATAAAAATTTGCAAAAAAAAATTAACAAAATGTTTTTTGGAAGATTTTTAATATTTTGGTCGAACTCTAACGGATAATCGTAAACTAGTTACGATACCTATTTTTATTTTAAAACATGAGAAAAGATGCATTTTTTGTGAAAAATATGCTTAGGAAATTTTTAGAATTCAACCGTATTCATAAAAACAAAATATTATTTTTTGTTTTTGTAATACATTTTTATATATTATATTTCTTAACATATATATATATATATCAAGACCAGGCCTGGCACACCAAAGATGAGCCATTCAGCCCAACAACCCTCTCAATTGCACTGGACACACTGTTTAGCCTAACGGCCTAATGCTCACATGCAAGTGAACAGTAGCGCCGCCAGAGGAGAAGGTTACCAGTTGCCATGTAGAGGAGGTCAATTCAGTGCCGAAGGTGATGAGAATAGTGGCCGGTGGGGAGGAAGTCAATTGCTATGGAGAGAGGTGTCGTTGCTACCGCCGGAGGAGAGGAAAGAGTTGTTGCGGTTATTGCTAGGGAAGTGTAGTTACTGCTATGGCCGGAGAAAAGGGAGAAGTGCAGCTGCTGCTATGGCCGGAGAAGAGGGAGAAGTGTAGGTGCTGCTATGGCCGGAGGAAAGGGAGAAGTGCAGCAGCTGCTGCTGTCATCAGAGAAGAAGAAGATGATATTGTGAAAGAGGATGTGCAACTATTGTTGTTGTTAGAAAGAAAGAAAAAGTTGTTGCCAATGGAGAAGTACATCTATTGTCGATGGAGAAGAGGTTGTTGTCGATAGTTGCTTTTGCTACCACCGGAGGTGAAAAAAAAGCCAGAGATGTTGCCAAAGAAGAGGAAGGAGTTGGCGGTGCTGAGAGGTTGCTCACAGTTTCTCCTATTTTTTATCCCTCTTTTTTTTGTTACTATTTTTTCCTTTTTCTCCATCTGTATGTTTTTTATTCCTTCGTTCTGTTTTTGTTTTTTCCCTCATTTGCTTAATGTGCTCTTCGTCATACCTTCTCGTTCGCTGATCGCATGTATTTATAGGAATACAACAACTCTTCCGCTAACATTGCATGGGTTTGCAGGTTGCCTCTCCACTTCTGTAATGATAAGGACGATGACATGTCTGCACTGTTCAGACATTGTTCGGGTAAGATCGAGGCATATGATCTTCATTCATTCAATAAATATTGTAAGTGAATCTTTAGTATTATAGGATGGATAAATCTTAACAAGGCATTATCAATTAACCCTTTATTGAATTTGAGTTGAGTTTAATAAGCCCAATATAAACCCATACATAATTTGATAAACTATTAATTGTCACAAGTCATGATCCAAGTAAACATGCATAAAAATGTCAATTTACTAAAACGTTAGGAGTGACAAAAATAACCATGACTTTATAAAGGATAAGCATGAAACCTACCTTGATTTTAACTTATCATGGTATACTTCTGTATATAAATCACTAATAGGATAAGAAAACAAACTATTAGGAATAAAAAAACAATTAGCAATGCAATTTACTTCAAGTAAGATGCTTTAGGGTGATAGTATCAATCAATTACTTTGCATTTTACAAACCACTTAGGGTTTTTTTTAGTGATCATAATACTAGGTGGTAACTTCTTTTTCTATCTTTACCCCAAACATAAACAAGTTTTTGTTTTTATAGGCACGTTTTGATATCATGTTTGACATGTTTAATAAGATAACATAAATAAAAAGACACAATAACAGTAAATAAATGAAAAAAGGAAAAGGAAAAGGGTTCAAAAAACTTGATTCGAGCCTATCTAAGTTAACATGTCAAATACATGACTTGGTTGTGATATTAGTATAACCTTATTAAAGCAAAATAAATAAAACTATGAAGCATAATTATGAAATAACTCAATGTTAAAGGGCAAAACTAAAAAAATATTTGTTTAAAAAGAAATGAAAAAAAAAACAAGTTAAACAAGATTAACTTGTTAATCCTATAATCACGAGTATAAGATTAAAGATAACAATATAGAATGAAAAGTAAAAAAAGAGCATGAAAATCAATTCTCAATCAATCAAAAAAAATGAAATTGAAATAAGAAATATTTTTTTCTATAAAAAAATCAAATGTCGAAGGATCGATTTTGGTAACAAAGTAAAAAAATTAAATGAGAACGCGGTAACATTATATAGAGCAAAATAAAATAAAAAACTCAAATTCTAGCAAAATGAAATATTAAATGATGAAATTAAAGAAAAAATAATCCAAAAAGGTAAAAAAAAACTCAATCCAAGCTTACTTAGTTCAACATGCAAGATTTACAACCATGTTATATATCGGGGTAACCCTATCGAGAGTAAATTAAATAAGATCATGTATCTCAATTATCAAACAATCCAATGTTGATAAGCAAGATAACCTGTATCATTTTTAAATATAATGAAAAATCTTATAGAACATGTATACGAACATGAGCTTAAAAAAGAAAAAAAGGAAAAAATGAGCAAACCTAGGTGAATCTCCTAAACCTAGGTTGATTTTTTAAACTTGTAAGTTGTGAAGTCATAGGCCAAGGTGCAATCAAGAAGCTTAATTCTCAATCAATTTATTATTCGAAGATGAAACTGAAAACAAATATCTATATATAAAAAAATTTAAAGTTAAAAATAGTAATCAAAAGAATAAAAATCAAATATGATAGGATATAAAACTAAAAAAATGATGAAATTATATCCAGAATAAAAATTATCTAAAATAAAATATATAACAATCAAAGAATAATGATCAAATATGACAAATGAAAAAAAATCAAAGGAGAATGAAAGTGAAAACAAATTTCAATTTTATCAATTATTTAAAATAAAATAATTAGCAATCAAAACAATAGGCACCAAATCTAAAAAATAACACATTTAGAGGGCTTCTTTGAAAACCTTAAGAGCTATGCAAAAATTAAAGAGTTGAAAGAAAAAGAAAGTGAAAAAAAGTTATTGATGCCAAACTAGATGTCCATCGACCACTCTCATTTTCTAGTGATGGAAAGGTCATCAAGATGATTCAAATATTGCCTTGAAATATAGAGTTTTGTTGTTAGACCAGTCGATACTTGTTGTCCAAATAACACGATAACTATGCACACATCAACTTTTCTTAATAATATTTATATTTATTCAATTACTAAATTTCCCTCAAATAAAATTGATTATTACTAAAAAAACCATAATGAAAATACAAAAAAGCCCATAAATGCTAGTCAAATTATTCTTGTTTGCAAAGGTAATTTAGTCATTTTACTATGCTTGAAAATGTTAAATGTTGAAAATTCTTTTTTAAACAAACATTAAGCATTTAAGTCCAAGAAACATCTACTTTTAAAAATATATTAAGTCAATATTTTTTAAATGATAGTTTTTGACCTTGAATACTAGTGAAGTAAAGCAAGGATTCTATTTATTCATTGTTCTGCATATATTTCTCCAGCTCATGTTGATGTAACCTTTTCTTTTGCAAGCTGAAGAGGGGCAAGAACCACTTAGTGAATAAAAATAACAAGCAAATGAGCTAAGAAATACTAACCTTTATTTTGGGTAGGATAGATATTTGAACATTGCGGTGTTAGGACTTTGTAGAAACATTGCAAAACTAACAATTCAATCCTACTTGTTGTTTTGTAATTCTCATGTAAATAAATAATATTTAGTTTTTTTCTTCGCAATTAATTTTTATTTTATTGAATTTTTATTTGCACTGTATTTACTTTTAAATATTAATGATATTTCAATATGTTCTACTACTTCGAAAATATTCATAAATAATTAATTAATAAATTAGGAAAATTAATATTTATTAAAATATAGCAATGATGATCAACAATGGAAATTCTTTTGCTGACTATAACTCAACAATGGATTTTCCGTTGAATTACAAAGCTCAGCAACGAAAATTCTGTTACTGACTATTACTCAGCAAACAAAAATTCCTTTGCTGAATATTACTCAACAACGGAAATTAGCAACAAATTTCCCGTTCCTAACTTATTTGCTCTGCAATGGAATTTTTGTTGCAGATGAATTAGCAATGACAAATTTGCATCGGATAATTTCCGATGCAAACTCCGTTGCTAATTTTTTAGCAACAAATTTCCTTGTTATTTGCAAGAGATTACATGATTGCTAATGACCCTATTTTTTTTTGTAGTGTATGGATACTGAATAAAAATGTACTATGACAACAAAGTTGTAATTTCCATAACTAATAACCTTATTCAACATGATCAAATTAAGCACATGGAAGTAATCGATCATTTAATCAAGTAGAAACTCGACGAGAAGATTATGATTTTTCTTTTTGTTAAGTCTGAAGATCAAATGACATATATATTTACTGAAACAGTATCAATTAAAGTGTTTCAATTAAACAGTATCAATTAAAGTGTTTCACTGTTCATTTCAACAAGTTAGTTACAAAGATATCTTTGTACCAACTAGAGGATGAGTGTTTACAAGAGCTAATTTAGCAATAAGAAACTAAAAATCAACAAAATTATATTTTTAAATTTTGAATTTCCATCCTTAAATAGGACTCTTTATACACACACACACACACACATTTGATCTATACAATAAAGTGAAGAAAAAATTATACAAGAACATCGTCTCCATTAGTGCTGACAATTCTATGTTTGCATAAGATTGATAATTAGATTGTGGACTATGCTATAGGTTCTCATGTCAAGGAAATGTTTGTATACTTGTGGACGGACTTAGCCCAATGACATTAATTAATTTTGGACATGACACATCCTTATCATCTATAATCATGACCTTTTTTTAATGAAAGCATGATATTTTGTATTAATCATTGTTTTGTTTTCTTACTTTTATTCTCGTTCTTTTCATATACTTTTTTTCTATTTTTGTTGGCAAATCAATCCATAAATAGCTAATTGGGTTGACAAGCACATTGATGGAATAAGGACACCACAATTATATCAAACTTAATCTTTCTTTCTTTAATTTTAAACTTCAATTTTTACTTTTAAATTAAAATATTGGATGAAAAATAAAAGAAAAATGAAGTTAAATAGTTTTGAAAAACTTGTGTATCTACGAACAACGAGAATCGAACCACCACCTTGTAACATAGGCACGTAACTAGTTGTGGCTTCAGAGGGGTGTTTGATACTGCGTTTCAAAAATATTTTTGAAAAAAAAATGATTTTTTTTTATTTTCACTTTAAATTATTATTTTTTGTGTTTTTAAATCAATTTCATGTGCTGATATAAAAAATAATTTTTAAAAAAATAATAAAAAAAACATTATTTTAATATATTTCTAAACAAATAACACTTTCAAAATCCTGCAATCACACTCTCAAACCACTACTAAAAAAGGGGTTGTTTGCAACGGACGTATCCGTTGCAAACAAGAAAGGAGTCCGTTGCTAATATGTATTAGCAACGGAATTTGCAACGGACGTGTTCCGATGCAAATAAGTGACTGCAAAATAGGTTGCAACGGAATGGTCGTTGCAAAGTTGCAACGGAATTTCCGTTGCAAATTAGCAATGGACATTCCGTCAAATTCATTTTAATTTTTTAATAATTTCAAATTTATTTATTTTTTAATTAATTTTAAATGAATATTTTTCCCACATTCTATCATAGGCACATTTTTCTGGAGCGGTGAGTTTTCCTTGATCGAAATTCTTAGAGTAGAATCCTCTCTTACAGTCAAAATTGGAGATGGTTGAGGATCTTCAACCCTCTTTTCTGCAGGTGTTGGAGTTCTTAATTGTTGGCAAAGCTCTCTGTTGTTCTGAATTCTTAATTGTCTAGAAGAGGCTGAATCTTTCACATTTTCATACTCATTTACTGGTTCTGAAACTGAGTGCCTATCTTCCGAACCATCCTTGAGTGCCTCAAACTTCAGAGGAGAAGATATCATGGAGCCAGCTCCAAAATTGATCCTTGGACTAGACACATCAACAATCCTCGTCACCTCTATTACTTCTTTCTCCACCTATTCGTCCTCCACTTTATTTTTGTGTTCTTCCTCCTCTTCCACCTCTTCGTTTTCCACTTTATTTTTGTGTTCTTCCTCCTCTTCCACCTTTTCTTCCTCAAACACATGCAGTGCTACTCCTCTCTTCTTATTTCATTTTTTCTAGAAAAGCTACAGACCCCTCTAGCAAAGCCCCAAAACCTCACATTTATACCTTCAAGAAAACCAGAAACCACGAAAACAACAAAAAGATTGCACAAACTTCAGATAAACAAGAATGGTGACCGTACCTGAAGCAGATCTTTGTTGTGGTGGTGATGGGTGTATTGTGTAACTGAAGTTCGATGCCTGCAAGGTGGAGATCGGGAACAAGAGCTCGAAGGACTAGAGAATTGAAAAATCACTGTTGAAGGCAGTAGAGATGGCGAGTGTTTTTTGTCTCAATTTTTGTTCTGAGATAATGAGGAGAACGAGAGAGAAGCAGGATGGATATAATTAAGTTAACAAAACGGTGCGCTGCATAAAACCATTTGCAACGGAATTTCTGTTGCAAATGGTTTTAAATTGCAACGGATTTTCCGTTGCAAATGTATATTGCAACGGAAAATCCGTTGCAAATAGTTTTTAATTGCAACGGATCTTCCGTTGCAAATTAAATTTGCAACGGCAAATCCATTGCAACCCATGTTTTTTTATTTATTTCCAGAATTTGTTTAGCAACGGAAAATCCGTTGCTAAACAAAATCCCCGTTGCAAAATTGCAACGGAGTTTTGCCGTTGCAAATACCCCCCCTTTTTTAGTAGTGAACAGACACTAAATAAAGCACATAGTTTAGCATTGATCTTAACTAAACCAAAGGACTTGGGTATGCAGTGGCGCTTTGTGGGAGAGCTTTAGCCGCCCTAACGGGTCTCTCCCGGCTCGAATCCGGATTAGTCGGCTGTGGCCGGATTACCGGATGGTTAAAACCAAAAAAAAAAAAACTAAACCAAAGGAAAGAAGAGGGTTTCAGAAAATCTTCATTAATTACCATTTTTCGTTCAAACTAAAGCCAAATCGAGAAGATCAATGCTAAATGTAGTAGGATTAGAAGACTGTTGTTTATCTAGCCACCATACACGCATGATCATGCTATTTTGATTTTCTTTTTTCTGAAATCATTGACAAAAGTTGACAAAAGCTAAAGACAGGATGCATTCCTTTAATTAATGAAGAGGTCTCGTAATGCCAAGTCAACGACAGAAAGAGCTAGGGCTTTGCGGACACAATATTGTGCCCAAGTTTCATGCACTTGGATACCATTTTGCACTGATGTTTGGGTATTTGATATTGTATTTCAAAAATATTTTTAAAAATAATTGAATTTTATTATTATTTTTTTAAAATTAAAAAAAATTAATAATTTTAGATCATTTTCATGTGTCGATATCAAAAATAATTTTTAATATATTTTAAAAAAAAAATTATTTTAAAAAATAATCACCGTATCTTGGATGCAATAGCCTACAATACTGAAATAAAATTCCCATGCAGAACATGCAAGACTAGAAAAGCCTGCATTCCCAAGTTGACCTAGTTATTTGATAACCCTAGCTAGGTCAGTAGCTGGTTTGAGTTTACTATTATTAGAGGCTGTTTGGGACGGTGGTTGTACCGCTGTTTTCCCAAAATTTGAATTTTTTTTTCATTTTAAATAAAAAAAATTTGGTGTTTTTAAATCATTTTAATGTGTTGATATAAAAAATGATTTTTAAAAAATAAAAAAAATATCATTTTGATGTATTTCTAAATGAAAAGCACTTTCAAAAGCAACCGCAACCGCAACCGCACTCCGAGGCCCTAAATTAGCCGCAACTAGTCTATAGAAATAGCTGTATATATTCTGATGCTAGCTAGTGGTAGATGTGATTTTTCCAAGTCAATTTCCTCCTATAAATTTTGGTTCAGATTCATTTAACCAGATCACACTTGCATTAATTATGAAATACGGGGACTGACATTCTTGAAAGTAAATATTAATAATTTATGTAATCAGAAAACTGGAATTAAATTAGCTTCTCCTTGCCAAGTTGCATCCAGCAGCCTGTTTTTTAGGACTGGCCAAGAAACTATTTTCTCAAAAGAAATTCAAATTACACATCGTTGAAGCACTCCCGTGACAGATTTATAGATTCATTAAAGCAACCCAGTTGCAGTTTTATATTTCATCTCCTTCAATTTATTTTTGAGCCACCAAATAATTATTCAGCTCTGATATATTTAGACTTTCTGAAAGCAACGACTTTTTGTGCTTTGGTTTATGAATTGAAGAGTGCACAAATCTTCAAGGATTCATCACTTGAATGATAAATGGATTCAAGTCCCCAATTAGCATGACGTGATGATAAAGAACTTGTGATCTAGACATCAGATCTCGAGTTCGAGTCAGGACGTACATCATTTTTAAAAGCAGGTGATAACCGAGGTTTTATCGTCCGCCATTATTACAGCAATATGCCATTGCGATTAGATCTAGAAGAAGACCGTATCGTTTCTCAGATGTAGAAGTCAAAAAGAAAAGAAAAAAAAAGAAAAAAAGAGCAGTGGACTATGATTTAAATGGGCACATGATTTGATCTGGTAACACAAAACAAGAGAATATTCGTAGGGTTATGGAGTCAACACGCTATGCTATGATCACGGCTGGAGATGGATAAAAACCTAAAGCTAGTAAGTGGAACGAGGCATGTCAACCGTAATTTTATAGTTTAGATGCTCAGATTTGTTTACGGAATAGACATAGTGGCACACCTACATGCTTCAGTAATGTTTGCTTATTAAAACTTAAATAACATATTAAAAAATTATTTCAACCAAGAAATAGAAATATAATTAATTGCTTGATGAGTGCCTAAAATATTACCTACACTATTCTTTTAACAAATAACACTCCAAGCTAGCTAATAATGGATCCTAGTTTTATCTGATGCATGCATTGAGGATCTAGGGTCTCCTTAAATTAAAAAAAATCAGTTTTTTTAGATCATTTTCATGTGCTGATGATGTTAAAAATAATTTTTTAAAAATTAAAAAAAAATATTTTGATACATTTCTAAACAAAAAATACTCTTAAAAACAACTTTAAACACAATATCAAACCGTTACTAAGGCCTAAGGCATGGCCAGACTTTCATATTTCGAACGAGTCAAATTATATTTATTTGACTAAGCCAAGAATCTAGAGTTTCATTAAGAATGATTTATCATTATACTAATTAGTATAAGAACCTGGCCATCCCCGTTCAAAACTCCGAGGCAGCATTGTATCCTTCCCAACTTTTTTCAGAGAATGGCCAGAAGTTCTCTCCTCAAACTCGCAACCACTCTCTCCTTAGTCGTTTCCATCCTCCTGGCCTTGCACACTCAAAAAACCCTATCGCTCGATATAGAAGATGAAGATGAAGAGTACGTTCTTGACACCCCGCCGCCAGCCAGTTTCATCAGATCAAGAAGCCGGTTCTTGGCCGGTACTGTCGTAAAGAAAGGCGCACAGTGCCGCGCCGAGCGTTCTAACATTTGTAACGGGGTCTCGGCCAACGCAGGCACGGGCCTGCTCCACTGCTGCAAGAAACATTGCCGCGATGTTCTTGCAGACAAGAACAACTGTGGACAATGTGATAACAGGTGCAAATTTGGAGAGTCTTGCTGCAATGGAAAGTGTACAAACGTCGCTTTCAATGCGAATAGTTGTGGAACATGCGGCAAAAAGTGTTCTCCGGAGGTGAAATGTCAGTATGGAACATGTGGGTATGCTTAGATATATTTCATGGTATAAACACATGGTTTTTTTAGCTAGGAATCATGCCATTGATACTGTTGTTTAGCTAGTTTGTGTTGGAAAATAAGAAAAATCAAATTTTGGTGAAGAACAGTTACTGTTCAAATCACCCTCAGGTTTTTGTCCCTGATGAACAAAAACAAGCACTGTTCAAATCAGTGCAAAAGAACCGAGAACCTGCCCAGAATTTTCCCAGAATTTATGCAAGAATTTAAACACAATTCAAGGCAATAACAAGTGTATAACAAGGGGCAGAATTACTCAAGGTTACTGTCATCCCTTAACTTTATTTATTGAAGAAGATCAAAATACAAGAATAGAAAATCAAAGCTATTACAATCTCTTCTACTTAAAACAGGAAATAAATCTGCGAAAATAAAGCAACAAGATATAATCAAATATAATTTGATCTTACTTAACTAAAACATAAACTCTTAAATTAAAACATGTTAAAAACAATAAAGGAAAAAACCAAGATGATCTTCACGGCTCCAGTTTCTTCATTTCCAGCAGACTTGGGATCAGTTGACTTTGGTTGACTTTGATCCTTCATTTTCAACACTCCCCCTTGATTCCAATCTGCTCATGCCAATCATCTCTCTCAATTCTTCAAATCTTTCTTTGGCTAAGGGCTTTGTAAACAAATCTGCCAATTGTTCCTTTGAGGTGCAATATTTCATCTCAAGTTCACCCTCTTGCTGAAATTGCCGAATGGCATGGAACTTAATCTTCATGTGCTTGGTTCGATCATGAAACACTGAATTCTTAGATATAGCAATGGCTGACATATTGTCACAAAACAATTCAGTAGGTTCAAGTTGATTTAGGCTCAAATCCCCCAATATTTTCCTTAGCCAAACAAGCTGATTTACAGCTACATAAGCTGCAATATATTCAGCTTCTGCGGTAGAGTGTGCAACCACACTTTGCTTCTTTGAATTCCAGCAAAAAATGCTCCTTCCCATGGAAAAACAATAGCCAGAGGTGCTCACCATCTCTTCATCACTTCCAGCCCAATCACTGTCACAAAAACCTATCAATTTGACAGTTTCACACTTATCAAACATCAAGCCATAATCCAGTGTACCCTTAAGATACCTTAACACTCTTTTGGCAGCAACATAATGTGTTTGGCTTGGATTTTGCATAAACCTTGAAAGATAGTTCACTGTAAACACAATGTCTGGTCTTGTGGCAGTCAAGTATAGCAAGCTTCCAATCAAGCTTCTATAAATTCGACCATCAGCCTTGTGTTCATCATCATCCTTCATCAATTTTTGTCCAGCCACCATGGGAGTGCTGACAGGTTTGCAATTATCCATTGCAAATTTATTCAGTAACTTCATTGTGAAGTTCCTTTGACACACAAAGCACCCTGTTTTTGATTGAGTGATTTCCATCCCCAGGAAATAAGATAGCAAGCCCAGCTCATTCATCTCAAACTTGTTCTTCATTTTAAGCTTGAATTCATCAACCAGCAGCTCATGATTTCCAGTGATCAGTAGATCATCAACATAGACAGATACAATTAATATATCCTTGCCAACCTTTTTCACATACAAGGTAGCTTCATTTAGGCTCTTTTCAAAACCCAAACTCAGCAAGAATTCATCTAGGTGGCTATACCAAGCTCTAGGAGCTTGTTTCAAACCATACAAGGCCTTCTTGAGAAGGTAGACCTTGTTGGCAGTGATGTTGACTTCAAAACCTTCAGGTTGCTCAACATATATTTCTTCATCAAGTGTGCCATTTAAGAAGGCTGACTTGACATCCATTTGCCACACATACCATCCAATTTGTGCAGCAATCATCAGCAACAATTTTACAGTATCAAGCCGAGACACAGGAGCAAAAGTGTCATGAAAATCTATACCTGGTTCTTGAGAATACCCCTTAACCACAAGCCTTGCTTTGTGTTTGTTGATGCTGCCATCTGCATTAATTTTGGTTTTGAAGATCCACTTTACCCCCAATCACTTTCCTGTCAACTGGTCTGTCCACAAGTGTCCATGTCTCATTCTTCTCAATCATCAACAGCTCCTCCTTCATAGCTGCCATCCATGTGTGTGAATTCATAGCTTCTTGAACATCATAAGGTTCAGCTTCTGCTACATTACACCTGCTATAGACCTCACTTAGAGGCCTTGTTCCTCTTACAGATTCATCTTCATCATCAGAAGCAGGTTGGACAATTTCTGGTTGAAATTCATCATCATTAGTCTTCTCGGCTAGTTCATCTTCCCAATTCCAGATTTTGTCTTCATCAACTCTTACATTCCTTGCAATCACAGCCTTGTTAGATTTTAAATCAAACACTTTATAACCACTAGATTTAGTGTTATAACCTAACAAAATCCCCAACTCAGCCTTTTGATCAAGCTTCCCTCTATTCACCTCAGGCAGTAGGTAAAAACAGGGACTTCCAAACACTCTCAAGTGTTCAACATTCGGTTTGTAACCATGCCACAGCTCATAAGGAGTTTTCTCTCCCAACACTTTAGTAACCATTCTATTCAGAAGGTAAGAAGCTGTACTTACAGCTTCTGCCCAAAATTTGAGTGGCATCTTCTTCTCAAACAAAAGGCATCTAGCCATCTCCATCAAGGTTCTATTCCTCCTCTCACACACACCATTTTGTTGAGGTGTGTAAGGTATAGTGAGTTGGTGTTTAATCCCTTCTTTTTCTAACAGTTCATCAAGTTTATGAGAGGTGAATTCACCCCCATTGTCAGACCTTAAGGCCTTCAGCTTGGTCTCAGCTTCTCTCTCGGTTGCAGCCTTAAATTTCACAAATACATCAAACACTTCCCCTTTTGTTTTGAGAAAGTAAACCCAGCAATATCTACTATAATCATCAATGAAGAGCAAGAAATACCTAGCACCATTTAAAGATTCAGTCCTCATAGGACCACACACATCAGTAAAAACCAGCTGCAACTTACAAGTAGCTCTAAAGGAATTTTCATTAAAAGCTATCCTTGTTTGTTTACCTAATTGACAAGCCTCACAAACTGCCTTTTGCTCTTGGATTTCAGGTAAACCAAAAACCATCTCATGATCTCCCATTTTCTTCAAAGTGGCATAGTTAAAATGCCCTAATCTTTTGTGCCACAACATTGATTTTGAGTTTTCAGTTATGCTCAAATTCACATGCTCATTCTTCACACCAAGATTAAAACTTCTATTATTCATTTCAGCAGCAAACAAAATCACCCCTTTAACATCCCTTATGGTGCATATGTTATCAATGAAGGATAGTGAGTAGCCTTCTTCAAGTAATTGGCCAACACTCACTAGATTTTGTTTAATTTCAGGCACATAAAGCACTTTATCAAAAGTTCTTTTGCCTGCCATTGTCATAATGTCCACATCTCCTCTCCCTTCAACACTCACATATTGACCATTAGCCACTTTTACTCTAGACTCATAATTCGAATCCAAGGTATTAAACATCTTAATGTCAGCAGTCATATGGTTTGTACAACCACTATCAACAAGCCAGTTTGAAGCATTTACCTCTACTTGGTTGCAGCCTTGTTCAGTCGTGGCCATGAACAAGTGCTCAGCTTCAACTTCAGTTTCCTTTGCAACATAGGCCTGTTTTGCAGCTCCAGTCCCCATGTTTGTTTTGCAAAACTTCTGAAGGTGTCCATACTGATTACACCTCCTGCATTGAGTGTTCTTGAGCCAACACCATGACTCAAGATGATTAGTTTTGTTACAGTACTTACAAGCAGGAAATTGTTCCTTTTTCTCCTTCCCTTTTGTGTTGAAACTGCTGGGAAATTTTCCCTTGAAGCTTGCAGCAAAAGCTTCTTCACTTGAGCTTTCATGCCTGAAAGCTTGCCTCTGCTCCACTGCCTGAAGAGCATTAATTAGCTCTTGAAGGCTTAGTTGAGTGCAGTCCTTTGAATCCTCAAGAGAACAAATTTTGTTCTCAAATTTTTCAGGCAAACTCACAAGGACTTTTTCTATAACTCTTGATTCTTGAACATCTTCACCCAACAGCCTCATCTGATTGACAAGTTTGGAAATGTTGGATGAAAATTCCTTAATTGATTCAGTCTCTTTCATCTTCAGCCCTTCGAATTGCCTTTTCAAGTGCAATACCTGCATTCTTCTTGACTTCTCATCACCTTGGAACTCAGCTTTCAGTTTATCCCATGCCTCTTTAGCACTTTCACAAGCCATAATTCTTGCGAAAATATCTTCATTCACTGCATTATGGATGCAGGAGAGAGCCTTGTATCTCTTTGCCTTTTCTTCATTGTGAAACTTGATTTGATTCACGGTGGGATTATTGTTTAAGGGATTTGGATCCCTGTTGTGCTCAACAACTTCCCACAAGTCAAGAGCCTTGAGATAAGTTCCCATCTTTACTGCCCATACGCCATAGTTGGTGCCTGTGAAGAGAGGTGCTTTTGAAAAATTTCCAGAATCCATGAGTACCAAAATCTTCTTGATGCAGCTCAGTTATGCAGAGCACAATGAGGACAAAGAACCTTGTTCGTGATAATGTTAATTGACAGTTTCGAAGTCAATTATTCATTAATCAAAGAAAAACAGAGAATTTTTTGATTAAATCCTTCACACTCGTGTTTCACTCACCTTCCCTTTCAAAGTTAATAACTTTGAAAAATTCTCACAATTCTCTCGTGTTTCTCACAACCCTTCTAAGATCAGAGAAGCTCTGATACCAATTGTTGGAAAATAAGAAAAATCAAATTTTGGTGAAGAACAGTTACTGTTCAAATCACCCTCAGGTTTTTGTCCCTGATGAACAAATACAAGCACTGTTCAAATCAGTGCAAAAGAACCGAGAACCTGCCCAGAATTTTCCCAGAATTTATGCAAGAATTTAAACACAATTCAAGGCAATAACAAGTGTATAACAAGGGGCAGAATTACTCAAGGTTACTGCCATCCCTTAACTTTATTTATTGAAGAAGATCAAAATACAAGAATAGAAAATCAAAGCTATTACAATCTCTTCTACTTAAAACAGGAAATAAATCTGCGAAAATAAAGCAACAAGATATGATCAAATATAATTTGATCTTACTTAACTAAAACATAAACTCTTAAATTAAAACATGTTAAAAACAATAAAGGAAAAAACCAAGATGATCTTCACGGCTCCAGTTTCTTCATTTCCAGCAGACTTGGGATCAGTTGACTTTGGTTGACTTTGATCCTTCATTTTCAACAGTTTGTGTCACCAATAAAGAAAGCCTGAGTGGAGATGGAGGTGGTATAGATATTTTTCATGGTATAAATACATGGTTTTTTAGCTAGAATCATGGTATAAATACTGTCTGGGACTTAGCTTAATTATATTGCTTGGGCAGGATATTTCTTATTTCTTATCTTCACAGGGGAAATAGAGTGGGTGTTTTGTACTTAATTGAGTTTTGCATTCCTCAGTTGAGAGTATACAGAATCCATAGTTTGTGTCATCAATAAAGAAAGCCTGTGTTGATATGGAGGCGGAGATGATTCTCAGTCTTGTCTACTCGTAGAAACTATCGTTGTTCATACTGTGTTGTCACTTTTGTTTTGTTTCGGCAGAAATATTTTATACCAGTTAAAAAAATAAGACAAAACGATGTCGTTTTATTTCGGTTTAAATTTCAGTTTATTCCGGATTTTTTGGCCAAAACATTCTGGAATCGTTCCACCCGTTCTGTTTCGGCCAAATAATGTTTTTAGCTAAAATACTCTATTTCAATTGAAAAAATAAAATACCAACCGAAATGAAATTGACAGTCTTGTTCCTGGTTCAGACGGCAGGGATGGCAATGTTTGATAGCAATATGATCCTTTCATTTGCCGTTGTTTTCCTTAATTGTTTTTTTACTGCTGCTTGCCTAGCAAGGTTTTCATGTTCATGTTTGGCGAGCAGAGTAGTAAAAAGTTTATCTGTGAAAGAGGGGGACAGGGATAAGCAGCTTCAATCTCGAAGGTCTCAGCAAGAATGTCACTTCACTCGTCTGGTATCACATGTACAATTAGTGTCTATTGGGATGTCTATTGGGATGTCTATTGGTATCCCTAGGTTACTTTTTAAAATATTTTTCATTAGAAATATATCAAAATAATGTATTATTTATTTTAAAATAATATTTTTGATATCAACACATCAAAATAATTTAAAAACACTAAAAAAATTTAATTTAATTTAAAATAAAAAATAAAAAATTTCAATTTTTTTCAAAAATACTTTTAAAATATAGTGTCAATGCACAACTTAGGTTAATTGCTGTTGCATCCGACATCACGGCAAAATTTAAAAAACTAATATGGAGCTGCTATCTAATTTATAAATTATGATAATTAGAAATCTTAACGGTTCTTTAGAGATTTTTAAATAGAAAAGAAGATTATATTAATAGAAAGGTATATTATCTTAGCATCCCCAAATTTATTAGTGCCCAAATCATTTAAACTCATTTTTTCATAATTATTTAAACACATTAGAATCTTGTTTCATAATACTAATTTGTATATGAAATATAATTTCACATTTCCAACTTGCATAGTTGCATGTAGTTTACAATTTCACATTTAACAAACATAAAATAATACTCAAACAACTTATTCCACATGAATCACAATCAATCATAACATACTACCATCATTATTATTTTTTTGAATTCGAAGAAACCTCGCTCTTCAGAAAATGTATTTTGTGGGTCCAAGTGAGTAAATAAAACTCTGGCTATCCCAGATTCTTACAAAAGGTGCATGTCCTGACTCGAACTCGAGACTTGCTGTGTAGATCTCAAACCCTTTACCATTACCCACGTTTCTTGGGGACATACTACCATCATTATACTAAACAAATTTAACAAACATTACTTATAAAATTCCACCATTTTCTCACCTATATTTTCTCATATTTAACAAACATAAATTAATACTCAAACAGATTATTCCACTCCACATAATTCATAATCAAGCATAGCACATTACCAACATTATATCAATCCAATTTAACAAAACATAACTTGCACGATCCAAAACTTACCAATTCAATTTGATAGAATTCCTCTCATCTAAGAAACACTCCTCGTACCATCTAACTTAAGTGAAATGAATGAGAGGAGGAGGAGAACCAAAATCAAGCCCTTCTTCCTATACGAATTATTGGCTTAATAAAAAGGAGGAAAAACCAATTAATTAACATATACTAAAAGAGGATCCTACGTCAGCACTGTAGACTTGCCATTTATCCTTCGTGCTAAAGAGGATCCTACGTCAGCACTGTAGACTTGCCATTTATCCTTCGTGCTTCGCAGGCGTTTGTTCACCTTTTTCTTTTTTTTTCCCTAGCCATTTATCCTTCGTGCTTCGCAGGCGTTTGTTCACCGTTTTTTTTTTCCATTTATTTTATGTGTTCTTTCTTTTATTTCTTTTATTGTTTTATTATTATTATTTTCAAATCAAATGGATTTTTTTACCTCATAATTTTTATTTATTTTTTTGCTTGATTTTCTGTTAAAATTATTATGATTTTTTTAGTTTTTTTTTTATTATTATTCACACGACAACAACAACAACAACAACAACAATAATAATAATTTTCAGTTATTTTCCTTCCTTACTATTTTATTAATGTTTTTCAGTGTTTTTCCTCTCAGAACAATTTGATAATCTTTATTGTTTTGATAGTAATAACAATGATAATTTTAGATGTAAAGACTTCGATGTTGTTGTTTTTATAATAAGATGTGGTGATCTGTTTTATTATATTGAATTTTACATAAATAAATATTATATTTTAATTTTGGACCAACATATCCTATTAATTTCTTTCATCCCAATAATTATAAACACTTCTTACTCAGCCCGCAACGTAGTGTGATAATTTTTTTTAATTTTTAAGTCAAATGATTTTTTTCCCAGTCAACAATTTTTATTTTTATTTTCATTTTTTTCATTTTTTTATTTGCTCTTTTGTTAATGTTTTTAAGCTTTTTTTTAGCCTTTGATTTAATTTCGTTTTCTTCCCGTTATTAAAGCAATAATAATATTAATATTAAGAATAATAATAATAATTTTAGTTTTTGTTCCAACGTGCTTTTTTATTAATATTTTTTTTGTTTCTCTCTCAGATTTGTTGAATAATGTTTATTGTTTTGACAGTAATAGTGATGATAATTTTAGATGTTAAGACTTCGATATGACTGTTAATATAATAGAGGATGTTGATCCCTTTCAGTATATCAAACTTTACATGTTAAAATATTATATTTTAATCTCAACAGCTGTAAAAATTATTTGTTCCGCCCGCACTACGCCCGCAACGTAGTGCGGGCATTTAGCTAGTTTTTCATCTATTTACGAGAGTACCATTATCTTAAATGTCCCACAGATAAGTCTATCAAATCCTTGACCGTCAATACTTTTCAACAGATAAAAGTCTATCAAATCCTTGACCGTCAATACTTTTCATGTATACATTTATTCTATATTTTATATGAGGATTTATACCAATTAACTAGAGATTTTCACCCCTGTCATAAATCATTTCCTCTTATTTTATTATTTTTGGTCAGGAACTCTTATTTTATTATTTTTTGTTAGGAATTATTTTATTTTTTGTTATGGTCATTAAAGGTGACTTTAGTGACCGGAAAATCGAGGTCTGTGTTTTTACCTGTTTGGGAGTGTGGTTGCGGTAGCTTTTTAAAGTGCTTATCATGCCGAAATACATCAAAATAATGTTTTTTTATTTTTTAAAAATCATTTTTGAAATCAGCACATCAAAATAATCTAAAACACACAAAAACATATTCATTTAAAATAAAAAAATTTTTCTTCAAATTTCGGTCAAAAACCGTTGGGATCGCAATGCCAAACGGATACTAAGTCCTAAGAACCAATAATTCAACAATTTTCCACCTAAAAAACATCTCATAAACATCCAAAACCTCATTCATAACAACGAAACATGTTCTAGCTGACCTAAAATCTCAAAATCAAATCAAATTTTAAAAAGAATCTTGAGCTCCGATTTAGTTGTTCTGGGCATCATTGGAGATGGAAATCACCTTTATTTAGTTCATTTCCTAAAACGAGTCCATAAACATCAAAATTGAAGATATTAATGGTCAGAATTTGGCCACCTGAAAGTTTTCTCTCAATCAAAATCGTTGGCACTTTCTCTTTTATTTTTCAGAATCTAAGGATTCTAATGTGAGAAAATAAAGTTTGGTAACAATCGAATGGACCAAACATAAAAAAATTAAAATAAAGGGACTAAAATGTAGTGTTATATGCCCACAGAATAAAAGACATGGGAAAAAAGCTTTTGGTTTTTCTCAATATCAATTTTGATCCTTACTTTTTTATTTTACTCTTACAATAATTAAAAATTAAATTATATGAAATCGACATGTCAATTAACGACCTTAGATACCATGTAATTTGAAAATAATAGAAAACTCTAGGAAAACAAAACTTTTAAGGACCAGATTTAATGAAAATAAAAGTTTGAATACCAAACTAAAACTAATCTAGAAATTAAGGGATCTGGAAGGAAAATTGCCTAGTGAACAGTGGTGAATTGTGAAATATAACTATGAGAGGATGAAGTACAGTAGATTACTAGTCTCTATCAATAGAAAAAAAATAATATATATATATATGATATATATGAAATATTATCAATATTTGATTTGTTGTGCAATTCAGTATAAAATAAATATAAGTCCGCCAAAATGGTTCGACAAATTACCTGATGCACAGTGTACCAAATCTTAAACTGAATCCTTTTACCCCTTTAGACCTTCACCCTTGTAACAAGTATATGCTCTAGGCAAATGTGAAATCTTCGAAAGAGAGAGCTGATCTTTTGGCAGGGGAAGGATATTAGCACTCCTATAACCAGCATCTCCTTCAAGATTACCATTTAGAAACAGCCAGCAAGCATTTCAATCTTCGACAGAAGAACTGTCCAACAGAACTCGACCAGAGACTACAAGCAATCAGTGATGATCACTCAAAACAATACCCTAATTCAAACGACAAGTTTCGAAATGAATATTGAAAGCTGTCGCTTTGGCTATGGATCTATGAACAAAACTTTGAAATCAATCGTAGCCAAGTACCTAGCATTTCAACCTGATTGCAGATTGCCAACTCCATCTCTACAATGTAGCTGAATAATTAGATAATATTTTATGAACTTGTCCTTGTCTAGATCCATGTACAATTTGGAAAAATAAAAATAAGCACCCTATAGGAATAACCATTTAATTCTCCATAATTAAATCTTTAACTTCTTGATATGAATCAGAAAACCTATATTGCATGTCAGGTATGTAAAGACACTTTCCGTCGAGTTTCAAAATTGATTACTCATCAATAACTCATTTATATTGCAGTAATGGGTCTATTAATCGATCAGCAATCCCCTGTTTTCTGAAGTTTGGAAATTTTCAGTGTCCTGAACTCCGATTTGTGAAAACTGCTTCACCAGCATATCAACATAGGCCGGCAAGGAATCCTTAAAACTCTTTGAGCAGCTCTTATCCCCCTCGTCAACATCCTGAACCCCACCTTTGACCAGACACCCTACCTGAGCACCATCCATATACGCCTTGCATGCCACGAGAATATCATTAGCATGATTGATGAAGTGGCCCAGCACAAAGTCCTCAAAATGCTGCAGCCAACGATGATTTGAATCGATTAGTTTTAAATCTAAAGGCACGCAAGTGTTTCACCAGCTGAGAATTCCCATGCACAGCTTGATAGAATAAATGACAGGCCTAAACTCGATGAGAATCACTGAAGTTGCAGTAAGGTAATCACAGAAGCATCATCACAAAATCACAACAGTATGTTTCTTGATGCAAGGTCATCCATTGAGAGAGAGTTTTTTATGCTTTCAAACAAAGCAAAATTAGCGTTTGGACTCTTCTAGTTATTCATGGTTCGTACCTGTGCCCATACTCCCAATGTTTCTCATTTTTAACATATTTAAAAGTACTAAAAACTATTCCAATTAACAGTTAAGTGGTGGATCTAAGGTGAAAGTTACCCATATTTTCAATCATTTATACTTCTCCTGGGATGAATATCAATATAACTCAGGAGACATTTTAAACCAACAGGAATCCCTGATGAAAATAAGCAGTTACAAGAAATTCACCTCAGGCGGCCTCCTCATTGTGTAAACCATTGTTTTGAGTGATAAGAAAAAAGTGCTCTCGCTGTACTCCTGAGATCGTTTTTCACCATTTGCTGAACCACTCAGTCGTTCATATCCAGGCTCATTAAAAAATGGCTTTTGGTTCAATATCAATGCTTGTATAGATACCAGAACTTGTAGCACAGTAGAGACTCCAGGCTGCCACTTCTCATTCTTGTTACCCTGCCAGGTTCCAAGAAGACTGAGGCATACCTTCCCACAATTATACAAGTTCGGGTTGAGTCGAAGGCCACCAGAATGGTAGTAGACAAGCTAACACAGACAAATTCAAAATTATGAGAATGTTGAACAACAGAAGATGCAAAAGAAATCCACACAAAACCTAGATCACTACCGGTGGTACTTTGGGGTAGCCAGCAGGGAAAAAAACATCAAAGAAAAAGAGACCATCATGGTAGGGAGTACCCTCTGCTCCAATAATTACAGCCCTCAATAGGTCCATCCTTGTTTCATAAACCCTAACAAATATAGAATCTGTTGACACAATAGAAGCAGGACAAACACAATGTGAGAAATGAATTATCCAGAGCGTGGGAGAGAAGCAATTCAGAGAGGATTAAATGGACCTTTTTTCCTTTTCACAAGAAATATGTTTTACTGAATAAGGTGGGGTGTTTTAACTGGACAGAAAAATCTCAATAAAGTCATACTAATTGCATTTTTTCAATCATTTGTTACATGTTGAAGATCGCCGTCACATTAAATTTATAAAGTTCCTCACAATTAGCAAAGGGGGAAAACAGCTAGATGCTGAGAAGCATTAATGAAATTGAGGAGATAAAAAGAAGAAGTTTGTGTGTCATTTAATGTTAGTATACGCAGAAATACTGGTAGTCTTTCAACTCAATTGTTTTGTCATTGTATACTTTATCGTTACTTCATTCTCTTCAGTAGCCCCCTAGTGAATCTGAACAGGTAATAATATGAACACCACAAAGGGAGCGCAGTGGGGAGGAGGTTTATTAGAAGAAGAGGAGGAGGAGGAGACCTAGCATCTACTCAAACTAGTGGTGGTGATTAGAGATCAGAATCAGAAAGGATAAAGCTTACCTGGCAAATCATTCTCTAGGATTCTCCACTCTTCCTGAATTCTCTTTGCCCATGTCTTTGGTGGCTGCCAGAAGGAGGAGGATGCTAGCATTATGCAAACAAATCATTAACAGAGAATAATAAAAAGAAATATGACCTGTATCCTCTAAAGTAACCACCTGCTTCATGGAAGAACCTTTAGAAGTATAGTGATGGTCTGAATGATCTTCGACTGTATCAAATCGTTTGAATAGCTGAAACTTTCTGAGGATATCATCTTTATTTAGATTTTTCAGAGTTCCAGCTGGCTTTTCTTCAGGAGGGATATGCAAAGCATCAAACGGATCAGAGAAATTTGAATGACTTGTATGGTTATCAAATGAATTTTTGAATTTCGACATAAATGTTGACATGGAAGGGCCAATAATAGGAAAATGATGCAATCCTCCCACAAATGAAGGGGGAGTTGGATACAACTCGGGAGCAAGACTGGTATGTCCCAAATGTGCTGGCCCAACTCCATGAGGGAGCATATCATTGCCTAGGTGCTTTGCATAGCCATACACAGTTGAACTACTTGAAGCGGCTGGCTTTCTTTTACTTTGGAAAGGTGGGAAATTCAAGGCACTCCTCCCATGTTGTGAAATGTTTTGTTCTTTCTTACTTTGGGCAGCCTGGGGAATTGACCACGAAGAGGGCAGGTTCACTCCAGAAGCATGACACATGGAATCCATAGGGTTATGAAAACTTGAGTCACTCCCTGAACTCAGTTTCTTGCTTGCATGGGTAGGCTTCAATGACCATGAACCCCCACCATTAGACTGCATTTGATTGCTTGTACTGAAAGCATTAGTTCCATTAGCAGTTTTCTTTGCATTATTATCAGAATCTGGCAGCCACGGAATGGGCGCCTCCACTCCAGGAGGAATATCCACATTGTCAAAATGGGATTGTAAATATGAATACTCATCAAACTCCATGAAGTTATCAAAATCAAAATCCATACATGCGCCATCATCATACAATGAGTCAGAATCAAGACCATCCACATTAATCATATTATTTTCTCCAGGGGAAGAACTTAAAAGATGATCGGAAATGCCATCCTAGAAAAAAAGGGGAAAATACCAATAAGAAGAAACACCATGTATTAGCGCTAACAAATGTACATTGTATAAACTAATACATACCTTAGCTTGACTGAAACCATCAAAATTCTCTCCTATAGATTTCCCTTTATTCTTTATGTCAAATTTCTTGTCAAGAATCATCACATCAATGGGATCTTCTTCCTTGTCAACATCAATTATTTCATGAAGAATAACCTACAACATAATATTTCTTTTACAATTACAATGCATAGACTGATGGAAGTGAAAGGCAAGTGAAGGAGATTAAAGACGGGAAATTTAATGTCTTTTCTTCGACAGTGAAGATGAGAAAAGGAAAATTTCCTAAATATTATCCTCAAGAGGTAAAAAGAAGTTAGCAATAAGTCATTCTTATATTTGAGAATTCTAAATCCTAAGTAGCCTCGAACACTTTCATAATTTGCACTCTTTACTAGTACGATCCCCAACCTAGTTTCATCTATCAATCCCACCCTATAATTAACCACTTTAACTCCAAAATCATCACTTTACCAAAAACTGCTGCACTTGAGATGGCTGCTTGACCATCCCAAGTCCTGACACGCCTGGAATAGATCAAATACAACACAAAACAAAGGGAAAATCCAAAAAATGAAAAGCAAAGCAACCTGCAAAGTTACAAATGTAAACTTACAATATGTTAAACCATTCCTTCCCTCCAAAGTTAGCTTACTGTTAGCATTATTATCTCATCTAAACACGGTCATCCTACCCAGTGCATGCTCAAAAGCAGCACCTATCAGCCAAGCTCACCAAAAGCTAAGCCCTTTTCTTCCATTCATGAAATTTACTTCATAAAACTTTGCATAGAGCTCATATTTGATTCAGATAACTTACACCTATACACTCTCTGATTGATTCAACGTGAAAACATAAATAACAGGCAGGGGAAATAGAACCAACTGTAGCATTACACTAACACTATCTTATACAAAAATATGAAATTGACCCAACTCAAATCCTAGAAAAAAGAGCTTAAACTCAAAGTAAAGAAAAGCTCCATAAACATTGGCATTGTCTTTATCTACTTCACCCTCACTCACGATACTTCAAAAATAAAAATCATGATTGTAAACCGAACAGAACTCTTTTAATCCTATGTATTAATCAACAATCAAGCACTCTCAACTCTACCCACACTGAAATTGAAGTTAACAATAAAACACAGAGATAAGGACAAAGTCAATTCAATTATTTAAAAAAAAAAAAAAACAGGTTTGACAATCACAGAGACACTAGATACCCAGGAAAAGGAAATAAAAAAAATAAGAGAACGCAAGATAAATTCATGATCAAAATAAATGAAGAGCAGAAAAGTTCTGAATAAAGACAGCAACTCTTTTTAAAAAGAACCTGCTTGTTTTTAGACTGTTTAGTACTGTTAAAGCGAGAAACAATCGGCGTTGGAGGAGGTGGGATTTCGATCACGTCAGGGTCCATGAACACTCTCTTTTTCCTGTTGGGTTGGTGAGAAAGTGTGAAGAAAGAAACGAAAAGACAAAATAATTCTAATTCAAGAAAAGCAAATATACATATATATAAAGACAGAATCTTGAGAGAAAGAGGGTAGAGACTTGGAATTCAGAGGTATGTGTGGCGGCAACGGCGGCGGCGGCTTCATTGATGATGACGATCGGGTAGTGGAACAATTAAGAAAGATGGGTGGAGCACGGTGGGCACGGAGAATTGGCAAGACTTGGGTTGGCTCGATGATCAGAAAGACAGAAGTAGTTCTGTTCTGTAACTTCTGTTAGGATGTTTCTGAGGCTTTCGCTCCTTGAAGAATGGGTGCATACATACATGGTTAGTTGCTACATCGAGGGATAGAGAGAGAGAGAGAGATGGCCAAGTCTCTAGCAAGTCTTGCTTTCTTTTTTATATTCTGAGTATTTAAGTGTACTTTTTGTGTTTTTTTATTATTATCTTCCCAACTATATCTGATTGTATGTGTGTGTCTGTGTATGTATGTATGTGTGTGTATGTGTGTGTGTCTGTGTATGTATGTATGTGTGTGTGTATGGCTTTGGTTAGAATTGCTTGGATGCCACCTCGCATTGACAGTGCTTTGGGAAAAGCAAAAAATCAACTTCGAGAGTTTTTATTTGGCTAAACGGTTGAACTGTTATTTGGTTAAATTTATAAAAAAAAATCATTATAAATGAAATTTTTTTAGTATTTTTAAACATTTTAATGTGCTGATGTTAAAAATAATTTTTAAAAAATAAAAAAATTTATTTTGATGTATTTCTAAATGAAAAGCACTTTCAAAAGCAACCGCAACCACAATTTCAAACACCCTCCAAGTCTCATCCATTTATTTGTTTTTAATTCTGCTAATTAAATTAAAATATTTCTATTGTTGAAATAAAATTTGTTGTTCTTTTACACGTAAACGGAAGTTCATTCTCATGGCATATGGAGATATGTCATCGCCGGCTCATTTTACACGTTATCCGGCGCAATAAAATTAATTATTCTCCTGCTCTACAAGAGTACAGGGGCCAGCCAGCTCAACTTATAAAAATTATTCCATACTTTGAAACGCGTAGATCCTATTTCATCATTTTTCTGGCTTTGTCGGGTTATATTTGAAATGTTCATCTGAATTATTTTTTCTAAAAATAAATTAAAGATAAGATAATATCTCTTAATATCCTTGAGTTTAGTTATGTTTGATGAATCGCAAAGTCTATCATATCTCGATCCGACAACGTGATGGGTCTAATTATATATAGATCTAGCGAGCTTCCAAACTCATTATCTTTAAGATTATTGCTCGATTAAGTTCATGCTCTTTTTAGCTCTAAAAATCTTAGGTTCTATATTTTATTTTGATAAGTCATAGACATTTTATCTTGATAAGTCAAAGATTTGTTGCTGACACTTCAGTCTTTCATCTCCATAAAGAGACTCATGAGCTATAGATATATCAAGAAACCTTTAAAGAAATAGAATCTTCATTCTTTATTACATATCTATTCATATACTATCTTTATAAAATCATTATATTTTCTCTGAAAAAGATATTGACTTAAGCATTAAAGAGTCTTTTAATTCACTAAATAAGACCTTTTAAAGGTATCAGACACTAGCCACCAGCTTTCTTAGCTAGGGGGGATGGATCAAATTATCAAACCAGAAGATTAATATATTATCCAAGATATATAAGTTTTATCCTCAAACTACTTAGATTTTTTAGGATGATATTAATTGACATTGTCGGTTAGAAATGATCAAAAAACATGATGTGTGCTTTCAAGAGTTAGGTTATCAGAGTCCCTAATCACCATCAAAGATAGACTATCAAAGCACGGTTTGTTACTATTGGCATATTTTTTTCATTTATGTGTCAGCATTTCTTTATTATATTGGAAGCTTTATATAGTGATTTGATCGTTCTATATATAGAGACATTTCTTTCTACTTGTTTATAAGCTTAGTAAGGTGAGAAAATCCAATGCATGCATAAGTCAACTCTATGAATGCAATGAGAACATCAAGATTTTGGAAAGCTTTTAATAAATACAAATAGAGTGTTAGTTCAAACCATGTTAGTTCAAACCATATGATTTGAAGGGTCTGTTTGGCAACCATGTGGAGGACATTTCTTTTAGGATTGAGACCATGATCTCAAACAAAAATATTATAAAATTGATTGCACCTCAAGAGGGTAGGAATGTATTCTGGTAATTTACTAAAAGTATAAGTTTCTCGTATATGAATTAAATTGTTCAAATTATCAATGTTTTATATTCTCCAAATGTTACCCCAAGGCATGTCTTTAACCTTCCAAGGATGGGATTGATTCACTCTTTTTAGAGCAATTGTACATTTACTTTAGAATAAATAAACATCTTTTTAATATTACGATACAATTTATCTTAAAAAGGATTCATATAGTATCTCTCTAAGGATGAGATAAACATTGTCTCTGTAATGAAGATGTATATAGTCTCCTCAAGAAACAAACTTCATAACCTTACAAAAATTGGATGGATTCACTGTCTCTAATGCAATTGCACATTTACTTTGGAAGGAAACAATATCTCCCTAATGATATGACACAATTTACATTGGAAAGGATTGACATGGATTGCCTAGTGCAATCACACATCTCTTTAAGAATGAGATAAACATTACATTAGCAATGAGATGGATATGTCTCGCTGTAGCACAAACCTTTAGACCTTCTAAGGATGGGATGGATTTATTTTTTCTAGTTCAATTGCATATGTAGATTGAAAAAAATCAATGTCTCCCTAATGTTATGACACAATTTACCTTAAAAGAGATTGGACTGGTTTTTCTAATGCAATTTCGCATCTCTCTAATGATAAAAACAAATAAAAGTTTCTTAACAATTCATTATCAATATATCCAAACTAATAAGAGGATATTTGCAATAAAGATTTATTATTAGTTCTAGGAATTAGGCAAAACCCTCTTAAATCCTTTTAAGGTTAAGCATTTCAAAGCTAAACATGAGGGATGTGTAACTAAGTATGAGTATTGAACCCAAAAATGTATAAATAAGTATAAATAGATCATTCCATAATATGTAACTAAGTATAGGTATTGGGGGCCTATCAATATTTAACTAAGTATGGACATTGGAGCCTTATAAAATCTCTATATAAGGACTCTAAATCCATGCAAATTAACATTGAGATAATCAAGTTCTATAAAAAGAATTTATATTAAATAAAATATGTTACAGTGATCAACCTCACAAGACTATGGTAAAAAAAAAGATACACACATATACAAATAGGGGTTTAATATTCTAGCTTAAGCTCCTCGACTAGATACTCTCCATGTTGGGCAGAAATGACCCTGACTGGGAACACGTCTGAAAAGTCAGAAACCAAGATGGGATAATAGGCGATACTAAAATCCACTTGCAATCCTCTCAAGAGGTTAAAGAAATATATATATATATATATATATTAGAAATAGAAAGAAATATTTTATCTCTCATCATCTCGATCAAAGTTTTCAACTCTCTAAAAAATCCATCAAAGCTTCCAACTTAGAATGAGAATATTGGGTTTCTTCTATAGTAGTAGCAAGCTCAACCCATACAGTGATAAGCTCATCACACATATTAGCTTAAGATTCCTTCGCTTCAAAAAACTCATCTTAATGGAACCACTTAGTTATATACAATTTGGAATGACTCAAGGGAAATTCCTATATTTGATTTTTCAATAAGGAATAAGTCATATTAACACTCTATAGCTTGACCTCTATAGTATTTTCCTCTTATAGGCATCCGAACATAGCTTGATTTTCCTTATTCACGATTGTGATTATGGCCTTCTTTGCATGCCTATTTTTAGTCACTCAACACTTTTAAGAGTAAGCACACATCATGAAGGTCTGCTAAGGGTAAATGTTAAAAATAGTAATCATAAAACCAAACCAAAAAAGAAAAAGGAGAACCCTTTAAATTAAAACCTATTTGGTCAATTAAAGCTAAATGATAGTGGAAGATTTCTTGAACTCTATGTCAGCCAAATAGAAGGCTCAACTATTACTTCCTCATTTGATAAGATAAGAGGCTGAGGCACAGGAAATACCATCATAAGAGCCTCTATTAGTTGGGCTGGAACATTAGATTTCATTAGGGTAAATACTTTTCTCCTATTAAAATAGGTGGCATCGCCCATAACCACTCTAGAAAATAGTCAAATTACTTTCCCTCTAACTAGGGGAAGGTCATTACCTCTAATTTTTTTGGTTAGTGTTATAGCCCCCACCAATATCTCTTTAAGATTGAACCCTTAAGAGCATAGAAATCACCGAAAATGGCAGGGGAGTCTTTTATCACCCTTTCACCTTTTCCTCCACCCACCACATGAGACAAGTGTATAGAAAACACACACAAAAAATCATATTGTCCAATTCAATCTAAAGCGCACAAAACACAGTCCAATCCAATTATTTGTCTAGTTTACTCCAATCAATATTATCTAGCATATCAAACACTACCTTACAGAATTAATTTGAAAAATATTGTTTCTAACTTAAAACCTATGTAAATTGAGTAGAATAAAAACTAAGATAATAATAGGAAGAAGAAAATGATCCTACAAATTATCAAACAATTTTAAAAAAATAATTATGGTACATTAGAAGTAAATAATGATATCCTATTAACTACTTTCTATAACCCACTTTGAAGAAAAACATAAACACACAAATAGGGGGGAAAATAAAAATATAGTACTTACAAAAAGTTATAAAAATATCTCCAAATAGATATTTTTTCTGCCTATTATATATATATATATATATATATATATATATCATTTTAAAAACAAATCTTATAAAATAAATAATATGATGTTGCTACTTATTTGATGTGTCATATGATTTTTTTTCTACACTCCAACCCATAAGCAACTATAAAATCAATAATAGTAAAAATATTTAATGGAGACTAGGTGATTGATTAGCTCATAAATTTACAAAGTATATCCGAATCTTTGCAAAATCTCAAAGATCACAAATCTATGTTATATATAGATGTACAAATGTAAAATGTTTGTCAAAGTGGTTGGATAAAATTTCAATGTATTATTGCTAAGAATAAACATGACTATTAGTTTGCTAGACTCTTGTTTTTCTAAAAAAGAAATAATATAAAATAATTAAAATAAATGGCCTTATTTTTCATTCTATATTGTTTCTCAATCTCATTTTTTTATTGTGTTAAATGTTAATTTGCATTATTATTATAAAACAATAATAATTTAGTCTTATTTCATTCTATTAGGATTTAATTATATATTTAAACATTTTATTTAAATAATTGAAAATACTTTTTATTTTTCGTGTTACATTTTATTGCACATGATTTTTCAATGGACATCAACTTGTTTTTGATGTATCCAGAAAAAGTTGAAGACTTTAAAATCTTACTATTTTACTATATTTAATAACTAAAATATTGTTTTCCATGAAACAGTAACACGAAAATTAATTTCCAGACATTTAAAAATAATTCATTTTTTTCAAAACTTATTTTTCATAAACTTACATTTTAGCAAACAAACAGTTCAAAAACTATCTCAAGCTTCAATAGTACAAGTTAGAAAACAAATCTCATACTACGTAAATAATCCCAACAAGCGATTACAAGTTTACAACAACACTATAGTCGTTCACAGAGAGGTTCGAATCCCTCCATTGCTAACCAATAAGAAAAAACCAAGCAAATGAATTACGTCCATAAGAAACAGAAAAACTTAAAATGAAGAAATTAATTGTCAAATGGACCTCTGAAGATCCATCTTTTTCACACACACACACACATATACACACACACACACACAGATCAGTCTCTTCGAAAAAGAAAAACGAAGTTGACAAGGGAGCAGGAAAAATGGCCACCCCCCTACCTCCATTATATATCACGATTCCTTCGTACGGTTCCTCGAGGGTCGTGTCCCACAAGCAATACACATGAACCCCACAATCGACCATGAGGCATGAGCCCTTCTGGTCTTCACCTCCAACCATTATTGGTGCCCTTCTCCTCCGTCTATAAACAGCTTCATCGATCGATCACACGTCCTGCTTTATTTTTATTCTGATATTTTATTATTAGAGAGAAAATAAAGTTAAAATAGAGAGTATTAAACAGCTCTCAAGGAAAAATGTGTAAATCTGGAAAGTCATCTATACAACTCTAGAGAGCGACTTTCGGATATGAATTTAGATATGCTTCCGCTTTATTGTTTATTTATTGTTTATAAGTTCTTGATAATTTGACATGAATATTTCTATATATTATGAAATCTAGTCCTAAAAGTTCATGTTTTTGCATGGCTTTCGTTCATGTCTGTAAAGATTGTCATTTTTCACTAATCTATCAGTTAATGATCTTTCATTCTGTTCATCGAGTCATTATGCTCACGATCCATATATAACTGTGTATATATATATAGTGCTCCTCTCTCATGCCACGCAATTTGTGATTATTTGGCAGCAAGAAGGGAAGCAGCTACAGTGTTGACATCGTTGAGACAGAGAAGAGGTACTTTTTGCAATTCAAAATATCTGCACAAAAGATGAACACAGAAATAACCTCTTTGCCCTGAAGAGCTCGTGGTCTAATTAGCATGTTTGAAACTTAAAGATACTCACTGATAACAAAGATGACTAATACTGCACTATTCCAAAATATTGTTGTTTGTCAGGATTAACTGTGAACGACATGGGATACGAAACTAATGTATGGAGGTCTAATTTTTCTGCAGCTATGTCTCTACATTATCAAGATCTCATCCATGCATTTTGGTCATTTTCAATTGTTAGTGCAGGTGAAAGAACAAGAATGATTGAACAGATGAAATGGTCAAGATCAAAGTTGCTTGTCTTTTATAGCTTTATTCCTCACGTTTGTTGTATGAAATTCCAAAAACATGTGTTCTTTGCTCCAAATTATATCGTTAGTTTATCAACTCAAGCATATGTACCAGTCCCCAGTGATAAAGCCCTCAGAACGAACTACAGGGCTGATAATTTTAAACCATTTACCATGCAATTCGTTCAGTTCTGTTCTTTCTTTGCCAATTAATGTGTAGGCCAACTAGTGTTCTAAGTTCAAAGATTATTCTGCATATTGATTAGGTTCACAGAAACCTCACAAATATCAAATCCTTACTTAAATTGATACATGGACTGGAAAGATGAGAGCACTAACCTTCGATTTTGTGAACAATGGATCACTGCAATAAACTCGTACACATTGAGCTCTGAACTGAATGATAATTGGCATAGGAAGCAATGAATGAAAAATAATTTCAAAAAATGAGCTCGGAAAAGGATATAAAGAAGTTAAACATGGAGAATCTGTTCTCGATATTAACAGAGATAGAACTAGCCTGGCATACAGTGATTAGAAGTTGCAAAAGATGATTGAGAAGCAACAGGAGAGGTTATCGTGATGCGTTGTCGAACTTGGATGGTTCTAATCAACATTGTTGCCCACGAAGTTATCCCTCTCTGACTTGCTTCTGAGCCATTACATCTCTCAAGGAGCTCAATTTAGGGGAGACATATGATGGCTCAGAAGCAACAGCCAAGGATAATTCAGGTTGCGATAAAGTTGACTAGAACATCTAACTTTGGACAATGCATCTCAGATAATAACCTTTGATCATTTTGGCTCATCTTTGGCAACTGCTACCTGTAAGGATAACTATGGACAGGTGAGGGAAAGCTCACATCAGCTCAATGTGAAAATCTATAGCTATCATCAGAAGTTCAGAGCAATATCTAACACCATAATGGAAGGAAACATGAATGGGATAGTCATTGTCATGTAAGGAATACATTATACATAAAGAGGAGGAACTTTCCTCTTCCTGTAAATTCAGAGGTACAAACAAGAATCAAATAACAGGCAAAGAGAAGAGACAAGCACAACATCAACCCAATCAAAGTATTCTGGTCATTTTCAATTGTCATTCTGTAAGGAAAAGAAATCATTATTCAAGAAACTTAAAATTCTTCCAATGTTGAAAAGGTCAAAAAAGCTGTGTTTTCTAGCTTTATTCCACACATTTGGTATGCTTAATTCCAAAAACAGGTGTTCTATATTTCATAATGGTATGCTTCATTCCAAAAACAAGTGTTCTATATTCCCATAATGGTATTGACTTATGAACTAAACTGTATCTACCAACTCAAATGTTAAAGCCCTCAGCACGAAGGCACTGTCGATGAGCCTCAATCCATTTTGCACAAGCAGCTTCACCATGCTCCACAATGCATTCATCCCTTAGTTTCTTAGTTTCAGGGCAAGCACAGCAGATCTTCTTCTTTGGCTTTGATTCTTGACTAGATGTTGTAATAAGTGAAACCTGGCTTCCAGCCGAGGCAGGGGAAGCATTTTGTAAGGGCATCTCACCCATCACAAATCTGCAGAAAACACAAGTACTGTAAAGAAGGAAAGTGGGCATAGAGAAAGGAATGAAGAAAATCAAATTGAAGTAGAGCATCAGATTCAGGGAGAAAGGGAAGGCAGAGTGAAAATTGGTGTGTGGCGGGGGGGATATAATATATTTGTTCAGCTGGAGAGCAAATACTTAAAACATTATCAATTTTCTCTCTTTTGCCAATTAATGTCTCTGCCACCTGGATTCTTTGTTCTGTATATTGTCTGATGAATCAACTCACTAAAACAATTCAGAATTTTTGTTATATGAGATTTTCTCGTATAATAATTTGTTTTCCTGTATAAAGATCACTAATCATCCCTCTAATGCATCGCATAACACAAGTGATTCAGAATGATATCTGACTCCATCAAACATTTTGAATCATTACCCATATCATTAAGTTATGTTTTGCTTACTAAGCCAGAAATTTAAACTCGATCATGTACACTGCATGGTAAATCAACAAGATGAAATGGCTATTTTTTCTCATTTTCCCACTTCCCCGCATAAAATTTAGCCACAAAACTGTCAGCATTCTATTCAGTCAAACTAATGAAAGTAATTTAGAAACAGTCATGAGAATCAATGTAAACAGAAGCTTAATAAAAACGAACTCATAGGTCAAGTATCGGGCCATCTTTGGACCAAATGTCTTTTATTTCTTATTGTTTCAGCATTTTAATATAGACCAGTTCGTGGTAAAGAGACCAGCACTTTAAAAGATGCCTCATTTCTTTATAAGTCAAGGAAGCAACTTGACTCAATTAAGCTTCACAATTACACAATTGAATAAAGCTGTATAACATGAGTATTTTGTAACGAATGGAACACGGATAGACACAGGTACTAAATAGCCTGAAAGTTGAATGAAATCACTTCCCTTGCAACTGTGTCTGTTCGTGAACTTTTCATTACCATATTTTTGTGTTACATAGCATTAGTCTGTGCAATTTACTACTGAATTGTCAACAAGGATATCATTCTCCAACCAATCATGACTAACTATCCACTCAGTATCAATAGGCAGCAATTAGCAACTCTAACAGGTTCAGAACTGTGCTTCAACCAAGTCAAGAACCAACAGTTTAACCACTTCCCAAATCAGTAACTTCAGCTAACTTAGTAAAAAGAACGAAAAGAATTCATTCGCCTCGAGTAAAAATCTAACCTTTTTTTCTCTTAAAACCCCTGCTTGATTATCCATTTAATTGCAGTGAATGATCATGTCTATCATGTTCTCAATTTCCTAACTTTGTAGAAAATCATCATATCTTCTTTAAAACTGAACCTACATGCAGAGATTTTAACAAAAAAAATAACCCCCCAAGAAACAAAAACCAATTTATGACACCAATTATAATCATTTAGCACTACATTTGCAATCTCGAGTCAAAATCAACTTCAAGAGAAACCCATTTGAGCTTTGAGTCCCTTTTACACCAAATAATTACAATTAAATAAAACAACAGAAATAAACAACAATTTTGAAAAGAAAAAAAAATTGCCCAAACAATAAATAAAAAAAAAAGCAAAACATTAAACCTCAAGAGACCAAACACAACTTAAGAGTCAATAAAGTGACAGATGAACATACGGAAACAAAGAGGGAGCTAAAGAGAATAATAAGTTACCGTTAGGATTACTGCAGAGAGAAGTGATAGATTATTAAGATGTTGGGGCTTCGTAGGGTTTATGTTGTCGCTGAAAGCTAGAAAGTAGAAATTTCAAAGAGAAATAATGAGAGATCGGGTCCTTGACTAGACTAGATGCTGTGGCGATCGTGGGCCGGTCCTTCGTGGCCCAATAAATAAAAAAATAAGAATAACAAATGTAGGATAGTTTTTTAAAAAGTGTTTTTATTTTTTATTGAAAATATATTGAAATAAGTTTTTTTAATTTTTTAAAATTTACTTTTAATATATTATCTTAAAATAATTTAAAAATTAATTTAAAATAAAAAAATTTATTTTTATAAAAACATTTTTTAACGGGACAAAACCAATCTTTGTTTTAATTTTTAAAAAATATAAAACGCCAAATAGATTTTGTTTAGAAAAAAAAAATGAAATCTGATCAATTTACTAGTTAACTGGTTGAAATGATTTAATAAAGTCAAACTCTGAATTAATTTACTTTTTTCTTGATGTAGGTTTAGGCAAATTTTCATTTGATGTTATTTTTTAAAGTGATTTTTTTGTTGATAAATATATTATAATCATTTTTAAAAATATAATTATTTTTAATATTAATATATAAAAACAATAAAAAAAATTAAAAAATTAAAAAATTAAAAAATTAAAAAATTAATTTTTTTTTAAAATAATTTTGAAATTCAGTGTGAAACAGAATTTGAATAAGATTGATTTGCAAATTACACGAAGGTCAATAAAAGAGGCCAATTTTGGAACGCGCAAGAATATTGTCAAGTTGAAGATTCTCAATCGAAAACATCACGTCAGCCCCCAGATCCCATCTCCAACTTTTCTCGGAACCCAATCAAGAATTATACATAAGAAAAAACAGCAATCAAGAATCTGATGCGTGCCTTGCCTCCATTTCCTTGAAGTTACAGATTCACAGCCAAGACAAACAAAACCCCACTGCGTAGAACCCAGAAATCTACACCAGTCCCAGCTCAAATTTAATTCAATGGCGTAGCTTTCTAATCATACTTCTCTCTCCATGAATAAACAAGGAAGAAAACCCATGAAAGAGCCAATGCAATGTCACCAACAACTAGTCTAGGCAAATCATGAGCCAAATCTTCAAGTTTCTGCTCAAAGTAAACTCTCCAAATCGCCATGGAAACATGAAGCAAGGTACAACCTTTAGCAAAGAAGATCTGGAACTCTCTGTCCTTGACAAATGCTACCATAAACAAGAGGAACCCAATGGAGAACAAAAGCAACCCAGAAAAGGACTCGGAGGTTTGGATCAAGAGTTGGTCGTGTGACGTCGACCCTTTCAGCTTTGTTGCTACTTCAACGCCATGGCCAAACATGGTGATCTCATCTGTGTAAAACATCATTAGAGCTCCACAAGTTAGAGCTATCATGGAATGAAGCATACATACTAGAAAGAACCCAGATGATTCCATTCAATCAAGCACAAAAGGAACGCCTTTCCCCTCCCCTTGACTTACCTCTATCTAGAACAATGGCTCAACACTCAGACCTTCTATTTTAAATGTGTGATCTTGAAGAAAGAAAATCGAATCACTGATCAAGATTCGAAGCCCAGAATATTAGTGCAAGGCAAGACTCCAAAACCATGATAAACCCATTAACAAGATCATAGTTAGATCTCCGCTACAAATTGGAACAAGAAAACAAATCTTGGATGAGTTTGTATCAAACAAGAGAAGCCGACATGAACCCCCAACTCATTTTTCAATATATGACCCCATTAAATCTACCAAGTCTTCAGAATCCTAACCTCAAATTCTACTTTTGAAGAGAGATATTCAAGAAACCCTTTTGGATCCCAAAACCCCACTACAGCTGTAAGGTAATCGAAGGGAAATGATACTGAAATGGAGGGGGGGTTTAAGGGTTGGAGGCTCTGTGCTGATCTGGATGCGACGACATATCAGGAGGCTACAAATCAGCTTAATTGATGGATTTCTTTCTGTGGGTTCCCTCGGCATGTAGATTTGGACAGATTAATAATGGTACTGTTTCAAATTATTATTTTTACATATTCTTCCTTTTTCTTTTCTTTATATGTTTTAAAATGTTTTATTTTTTAAAATTATTTTTTATATTATCTCATTAAATTAAAATAGCAAAAATATATTTTGGAACAAAAAAACCCTAAAATTTTAGGAAAATATTTTTGAAATACAAACCGTGAGGAGAAGTTCTTTCAGGATATGGATGTTTTTGCTTTTTGGAATTGGAATCAATTTATGTTCATCTAGGGTCAAGTCTACATCATTTCTCTTCATTGAAAAAAATCATCCATGATCATTTTGGATTTGATTGATTTCTTAATTAATTATAATATAACGATATGAAAGTTTACATCATCATTTTGGATTTGATTGGTTTTTATTAATTATAATATAATGATTATTGAAAGTTTATATTGTATTAATTTTAAAACTTGTAAAATTTATCAAATTATGCGCAAGCTGACTCGAACATCCACGCTAATAATATATATATATATATATATATATTATAATAGTTAATGAAATCAAATATTTTAAAACATTTGAGATTTAATACGAAAGATATTTAAGGATATGGTAAGGATTGTTTTTTAATATATATATATTTTTTACAGTAAAAGATTATTTTTAATCTAACTGTATCAAAACGATTAAAAATAGTTTAAAATACAAAAAAAACATTAAAATAAAAGTGCTTTTCGGATCTCAAAATGGATCCAAAGTGGAAAGGAGGATACTTCACCATATCTCAAGCTGTACTGCTTGGTTCTGTACCCAAACTGGATGACAACTACTTTATTATTTTTATCATAAAACTAGAAGAAGCCATCATTGCGAGGCATCCAAAAACAGCTGTTAGGTATTGCAATTTTATTTTTATTTTTTTATAATCGGGGTGTTCGGGCCAGTTTGCGCGCACCATAACTAAATCTCTGGGTCCACTGAACATCCTGCAAACCCAATGAGGATATAAGACACCGCGGGGATGACAGGCGTGCCTAGCAAGGCTTGAACCTGGAGTTAGAGTAAAGGAGAAGCTCTTCATGACAATTAGGCCAAGATCCTGCCAGCAGGTATTGCAAATTTGCAAGCATACGTCGTTGTATATATTTTTATAATTATTATTTTTTAAAATAGTTCTTTTTATAAATATATTAAAAAAGATCTTTTAAATTCTTCGTTTTTCACTTAAAATTTGTTTTTTATATGTTTTTCGATAGGTGATGTGATCCCACGCAGTTAACAAGTTTATTGTTAATGTGTTGCCTTACCTTATTGCGGAAAAGTATTCTTCAATTTTCATTAAAAAAATGCATCAAAATAATATTTTTTTTATTTGTTAAAAATTATTTTTAATATCAGCATATCAAAATAATTCAAGAGTATTAAAAAAAATTCATTTAAAATAAAATTTTAAAATTTTAAAAAATACTTTTAAAACACAATATAAGTCATTGCCATGTGTGAGAATAAGAAGTGCATCCTGACAGACAGCTTAGCAAAGAAGAGCACACCAGAAGACAGAATTATCGCCCCTACTCAAAGCAGTGTTCGTGGTGTCGAGGAGAAAAAGGGAAATATTCCATTTCTTTTATTGGTCAAACCACCAAGCCTTGCATCTAAAATGAACAAGGGGATTCGTAGGCTGAATTTTCCAAGATACACCAGTGATAGCCAATATACATTCGTGCGCCATGACATTAAATGATTGCAGCTTCTGTGGAACTTATTTGATATCAAGTATTTACAGCAATGAAAGAATGTGAGACATCAACAATGTCCAAACAAAATTTGAGTTACTTTGTTCCGGGGTCATTCTAAATATTTCTAATCAAATCCATAACCCCTTGCTTTGTAATGGGGGGAAAACCTACATTTACCTCTCCTACAAAAAGGCTTGTTTGTTACCCGCAGCAGCCTTGCGGCGTTGCCTTGAACCAGATCTCCGATCTCTTCCACGCCTAGAATTTTTACCTGAGCTCCTCCCGGATGAACTATCACGATGCAAAGGTGGGGGGTGCCGAACAACAGGAGCAGCTGGAGGTGGCATTTGGTCCAATAGATCTTTGTGGTAAGCCTGCAAGTCAAAAGAACAATGAAGTGCCGGCATAAAAATAATGATGAAACAAACTAAGAGGTGGGATTCAGCATTGTAAGGCATAAACATTCTTGATAGATCCAAGTTAAATATCCATGTTAAAGATTTTTTTATTTGATAGGCGTACAGAACATTAAGATTTGATGAGATAGTTCCTGCTTTTAACATCATCTAGCCAAAGCACCATTCTCCTTCACTAACTGCACTCCCCGGATGAATTTTAGCCTCAAATGCTACTTGTAAGCAGAACATGATAAAATGAATCGAGTAATTGCATTAAATGCCCAAAGACACACTTGGCCGGGATCAGAAAATAGAAGAAGGGTCGATGGCACCCATAGAGGTCAGTTTCATGCACTAGCTCCTAGCTGTTTGGGCAACAGTGAAGCAAAAATAAGCTAATGACATTCATCTATCTTGCGAAAAAATAAACAAGACAAACAGGCAACACAGAGCAGAGCAATAACAGATTGCCATACACAGAACAGAAAAAAAACATATATTAATATGATAATACATTTACAAGGCATTCAGTTTTTTCGACAAAATTCATAGGAAAAGTTATACATGTACAATTCATTTAGAGCAGACAAATAGATAACAAATTGTTTAGTTTTAGATGCACCCGTTTCATCTCCTCTAACAATAAAAAGATAAAACATAAACATGTACCTGAATGACAAAATTACGCCTTTCGCAATCCAGAAACATATTAATGCTCCAATCAACTTTAGCCATCATTTTATCCCTCACTGAGGAAAAGCTTAACTGATCCCTGGCAGTAAAACGATCAACTTCATTGAACCACAGGCAGCTAAACAGATTAGTGATGGGAATATGTTCCCTTATGATAACACAACCTTCAGGAACATCTGCACAAGGTCAGCAATTGAGCAGAAAACATAAGAACTATAAATCTTCAAGAGCATGAAGCACACATATACACAGGGGATTGTACACATACCACTGGTTATTGGAAGCTTATCCTTGGAATATGGCGATAAACCCTCCTGTTTATAAAATTCAATCTGGTAATCAATGGAAGAATTGTCATACTTTCCTGCAGCTTTGTTAGCTTCAGCCTCTTCAAACACATCAAATCTACGATAGTGTCTTGAGATTGCAAAACTGGCATTTTGCTTCCACAAGAATCTGAACCAAAGAATAGCTCAGGTAAAATTAAAGCACATATAGGTTATGCACCTATACTGAAATCAAATCTACCTATTTTCCTGCTTCTAGAGGCCAGTATAAATGAAGATCAAAGCAATAAATGCTTACACCGAAAAAACCTGCCTTAACATGACTCAACATATAAAGAACACATTGCCAAAACATGAACTGCTGTAAAACCAACAGAAAGCTAGCATTCCCTTGTGATTTGATCTATTTGATGAGATAAACACAATAATTATACTGTTGTTGTTCATCTATATTTCGATCAAAGCATGTAAAAAAGAAACTGCTTTGGTTGCTTGGAATCAGGTCGAATCCATAGAGAGATTTATCAGTAGGACCACCTTTCAATAGATTTGCCAGCTCAACAAAAATCAAAACTACTAGTAAATTACATGGAAAAACAGCTTACAGTATTTATAGACAAGTTGGAATTTGAAAAATGAGTATCTTTGTTAACATCATTAAATAGGCTCTTCTTTTATTTGTGGTAAAGCACAAAACAGTCTTTTCATTACCTAAATTCAATTAGCATCGTCAAGTCAGCTGATAAAAAAAAATCTCCATTTGTAATTATATCTGTCATGCATTTTGCAGAATTAGAGAGAAACCCATAAGTTGCCTCATGATGAGACAAGAAACTCATGGTGATTCAAAACTTTTGCAGTGATGCACAAGTTGGAACCAGAACTCTGTACCATGACCCAGGTAACCAAAGAAACAACAAAATTCCCATACATCTCAATTCAAAGATACCAGAAAAATTATATATGATAATAATAATAAATAAATAAAGCACTGAATGCACAAGCCATTTGCATATCTGAATGTTTCGATTCTTTTCAAGAGACGATCCATTTGCATATCCTTCAGTGACCACTTAATTAAAGAATAAACAATATATACCTCTCAAGAACTTGATATGGATCCACGACAAGCTGGAGCTTTCCATCTATCCATATGGAATACCTAACATTAGGCAAGAGCCTATGCAATAGAAGTTTTGGAACCTGTCCATTTACATAACACAATAACAGCATCCATCACTAATTGCGGAAAATATTTTAGGTTTTCAGCATATCAAAAGAAAATGACTTGAAGGTCAAGGTACTATAAAATATCAAAGCCCACAACAAAAAAGAAAAGGAAAAAAAATGGAAAGTCTATAAAATTATTCTATTAACAGAAATTTATTCAAGAAATTTTGCCATTAGGATTAGCATCAAAATAGAAATTTCTTGCAGACTCGCCATGAGATAAGCAGAAACTTATTAAATAATTGATAGCTTCATAAATGAGTTAACAAGAAGCAGGAGAACACGAGGAAGAAAAAAAATAGGGAGACAACACGATGCAATCCAGCAGAGGTTTGTTGCCCAGGTAAATGAGAGTATTTGAAAGAAGCAGGCAAAGCAACCAAACAAGTGCAAACAAACCTTTCCATTACGTCTTGCATCAGTGTAAGGAATGTTACGCACAACAATAATCCTCCACAGTCCAATCCTCATATTGCTATCTAGGAAGCTAGAATTCTTGAAATACATTTCTGTCTCTTCATCAATAAACATATAGAAAGGAACATTTTTCCTAGCTGCTTCACTAACGTTCTGGGGCTGTTGTATTATGTCATAGTTCCCTGGGAAAGTGCAATTATGAGGAAAGCAGAAAACATGCATAAAACAAGAAACCTTTGCAGAATGTTTAGTGTAAAAGTACCAAATATGGCTGATGCAACGATGACCTCATGGGAATCTTTCAATTTCATCAGGTCAGCTTCATCAATATCAAATCCAGTCTTGAAACCAGGTCTATTTCCTTTAACGAATCTGATAACAGAATATGGCCAGCAGAAAAATTAGATGTGTTTATATGAAACAAATAATTCAAATTTGTTACAAGACATTGTAGAATAATGGAGGACAGAGATCATGAGATTCATTTGAGACAGTGCCTTGTGATTTTACAGAAAGACGATAAGTGAGGACTCCTACCCACAGTGAACAGTCATCGATTCACGTATATCAAAAGAATCATTCCTCTGCTTTAAAGAAGGATATCCACCAAAGTCTGAACCTCCATGTGATTCAGTTTTTACTGGGTTTTCATCAATAAAATATGTCAAGTTGTGCAGCACCGGTGATGCAGATGAGGAGCATGGGATGCTAGCTCTAGCTTGCGCAGCAGAAATGTAACATACTGGACATGCTGTGTAACAAACAAGCAACAACAAAATAAATACCACAGCAACAGGAAATATATTAGTTGTGAACATTTTTCACTTGAACTAAAAGCATAGATTTTGGTATAATTTTTACAAAGATATTAAGGGTTATTTTTTATCAATTTGAAAGTGAACATAATAGTAGGTTACAGAATGCGATGGACACATTCTTGGTTCAAGAAAAATTATATATCAGATTTTTTGTACATCCAGGACTGAAGTCACTTTTTACAGCCAAATGCATGCACAAATCAGTAGCAAGTCAAACTTATGGTCCAGTTCTATATACAATGATGGAATGATGATAAAAACAAGAAAATAAAGAGCACGTCAACTAAAATAACTTAAAACCAGAAAATAAGGAGCACTTCAACCAAAATAACTCAAAACTTACGGCGTGGTCCAATCCGTCGTCCACCAGAAGGAGGGGGAGGAGGGGGAGAAAACTTGTCGCATGGATGGCCCAACGTACTATTAACTCTATAACGACAAACAGTGGAACGATGGCTTACTATATCGATGCTGTCAAAATGTATACTATCTGTTGGCCTAAAAGTTGGACTTGTGGTTTCTGGTGCATTCAAAACATCAGTTATTGCCTCAACCAAATCTAAAGCAAATCAAATAGCAGTAAAAATCCCAAGTATTTCAGGACTTTTGACATCATTGATCAAGTGCAGAAAATAAGTAAAAAACAAAATCTTTCAATACGTTTATAATCAATTGATCATCTCCTATTTTTACATCAAGAATACATTTTGTCTTTTTATGCTTTCCTCTCAAGATTGAAAATATAGACAAAAAAAAACAGAGAGATTCTTTGGCTGTCAGCTTTCCTATCAAGGGCGTAGCATAGAATGAGAACTAATAGCAACAAGGCCATTACCTCCTCTTTATTTCTTATTTCTTTCTCTTTTTTTCCCTTTCTTTTCTGCCTGGCACAGCTGCTCTCAAGCCATGAACAATGAATAAACATTCCAATTCAAGCAACAGGAAGAATAAAAGGATGCTCTAAAAGTTACACATTCAGTTAAGAACTACTACGCCTTATCTTTTCTGGTGAGTTATAGAATAGACAACTGGAACTGATAAATAGGTGTCTAAACAGTTACTTTGTCATTCCCTTGTAATTATAAATCTTTCAACCTCTTGTAATTAACTTAATAATCAGTACCAAAACAAACCTACAGCTTTAACAAACAATTTGGAACCATACCTAAATCACTCAAACATTTTTCTATATAGGAAAAGAGACATGTTTGGAACCATACCTTTAGTGACTGTAAAGGAACCCCAGATGAAAACTAGGAGAGCAAGTGAAACCAAGAGCAACATTGCAACTCTTCTACGTCCCAAACACCGGGTAATACCCAGGAAAACCCGTTCCTTCTCCCTTGAACTAACTGGCAACATTTTCGATGGTTTTCGTGCATTATTTGAAGATTTTCCATCACACAGCAATGATCCATAGCTCCCCCTTTGGCCTAATGACCCTCCATTCATTGTACCTCTAGACCCACGATAATCCCACTTCTCATGTCACCTTTTTTCCTACAAAACTCATTCTCTCTCTAAAACCAAATCCCACTACTCTCCTGATTTGTAATACCCAAAACTACACTTCTCCTCTCTTTCCTCTTAGCTTTATGCAAAGACAGATCAAAAAAACCCACACACACGCAAAAAGAAAAAGAAAAACTCTTTGTTTCCTCAAAATCAGGGTCTAAAACAAAACCAACCAAGCTGCAACTAAAAACAAGACCCAGTTTTGAAATTTTAAAGGAAATATCAGATACCCTGAAATCCTAAAATGCAATGATAACCTGTTAATTGACGTTTTTTTTCTAGGGATAAAAGGGAATTATATTCTTCCAATCAATGGAGTTGCATGAGAAACTGATTCACAATACGATTCTGATACCAAACTAAAGAAAACAAAACCTTAACCTTGAAGAAAAGGGCAGCCTACATAAGCCAACAAACAACGACAACAACAACAGAAACAAAAAAAGAAAAAAGGAGAGACTTTAAAAACCCAGAAAAGGGAGTTTTAGAGATGGGCTTGCCTCTGAAAATGAGATTTGAAACTCAAATTAAATTCCTTTCGAGCTAATTTTAATCGGGTTTTCGTTGTTGATCATTCTGTTTTTGTCTGCCATCTTCTTCTTGTTTAGTTTTTGAAAATTATTTTTTTATTTTGTTTATGAAAATAATATAGAAAAGCTAATATCGACTATGAAAATAAAAATAGAAAATTATTCCATTCAAATAAGAAAATTAAAATCTCATGATGATACTGATATAAAAATAAAATAGAAAAATAAATTAACTAAATAGATATTTTTAATAACAACAATTAGTGCGTGTAAATCAACACAATTGTTGCTGGGTTTTTTTTCCATGAGGGGGGACTTTTCATCCCCTGCTACACAAATATATTATGTTATCTAATAGCGCATATTACTAGTCGTCGTGAATTATTAATTAATTATACACGTCTTTTATGACCCCCGACCAAAGTCATTAAACTTAAAAGTAGTTAGGCTTAAAGAATGACGAGGTTTGTTAAAAGTCAAAAACCTTAAAGATCAAAATCATTATAATTATAAAAAAAAAACATTCAAAATATTCTTTATATAGAAAAACTAAAAAAAACTTTTAAAAATGAATAGGGAAATAAAATATAAAAGCTACAATTAATAGACAAAAATAAATTATTGAATATTGTTCTATTTAGATAAAAATTATTTTAACATAAGAAATTCAGAAATTGCTATAGTGTTTTCTAGTAGAAAAAAATCAAATTGTGTGATGAAAAATTTAATGTCATTTGATCAATATAATGGTTCTAAAAAACAACCTAGATGATCAAAAATAAAATTAATTTCATTCAAGAAAAATTCAAGATGATACTTCAAAAAATATCAATATTAAAACATATTATATTAACTTAGATCAACCCGAGTTGACCTGTTAAATTTATGACTCTTGATTGACTTAGTTTATCATGTGACAATGAAACCTCATATAAAAATATTTAAGACAAATCATGCATCTCAATTCCCAATTAACATAAATTGCAGGATAAAATTGGGGGGAAATGATTAAAAAATAAAAAATAAATAACATGAGTTAACTTAGATTAACCAGCTAAACATAAGACCAATATCATGAGACAATAATAACCTCATAGAAAACAAACTGAAACAAATTAGAAAATTTTATTCACAATCAATTCAAAGAATGAAGTATAAAACTAGAAAAAAATCAATAGAAAAAGGGTAAAAAAAACTCAAGTTGATCAAGTTAACTCATCAAACTCAAGACCTATGTCTTGATATTGGGATGACCTTATAGAATAAAAATTAAAACAAGTTATGAAGCTCAATTTCTAATAAACTTAATATTAAATGATGAAATTAAAAAAAAAATGACAAAATAATCTCAGGTTAACAAGGTTAATTCACCAAACTTATGACATGGGTCATGATAATAAGATGACTACATAGAAATCTAGTTACTTAATGAGTTTCCTTGTGCGTCATTATTGAGAACTAGCTACGTAATTGTGCTTTGTTGTGGGTTAGATATTTTTTAACTAAAAAATATAAATATACAGGGTTTTTTCAATGTGTTATTTGATATAAAAAACTCTCAATCAGAAATAAAAATATTTATACATGCATCTAATTATATAAATCAATAGTTTATTAAGAGATGACTTTGATTAAGATATTCGATCTCACAAAACAGGTCATATAATTAGTTGTGTTTAGTTACTTTTTTTCTTAGAATAATTTTTATATTTAATCAAATAATTTTTCATTCCATTAAAAGTTAAACAAAGCGACTAATGATAGAGAGTTGAATAAAACTATGAATATCAATTATAAAACAACTCAATGATGAATGATGAAACTAAAAGAAAAAAAAACAATAAAATTTTTATGGTAAACATGTGTTAACTCGTTAACATCGTGATCATGGATATAAGATTGAGATATAACCCTATAGAAAGGAAAAATAAAAAAAATCATGAAGATTAGTTGATAGGAAATTAAAAGTCAATGGAGTAAATTGAAAAGGAATAATTTTTACAAAAGACTTAAAGGACCAAAATCAACTTATATTAGCCTTCAAATATGTGATCATGATCATGAGGTCTGGATTAACCTCATCAAAAGTAAATCCAAAAATATAATGAAGCATAATTCTTAATAAAAAAATATCAAGTGATGAAACTAAAAAAAAAAGGAAAGAAAGTTTTTTTGAGTCAATTACGGTTAATCTACTAACTTACGACAATAGACATAAAATTGGAATAACTCCATAAAAGAAAAGTGAAATAAGAAGAAAAAAAAAGACCATTTGCCAAAAAAAATATTGAATAGTAAAATTGAAAATAAATAATTTTTTATAAAATATTATAAAAAACACAAACAATTCGTGTTAACCTTTGAAACTTGTGATTCTAGTCACGAGTCTTAGACTAACCTTGTAAAAAGCAAACAAAAAAACAAAATAAAATGCTCAACAAAAAAATTAATGAGAGACAAAATCGAGAAAAATATATATTGAAAAATATCTATAACAAAACAAGCAACAATACAAAAAGTGATCAAACGTGACATAAAAATAAATTGAAATAAAAAACTAGGGATAAAATTGAAAATAAAAATTAATTAGTAAAAGGATGAAAAGTTAAAAAAAAATAAGGAAAACAATTGATATAAAAATCAAATTGAAACAAATAATTAGGGACGAAATTAAATAAGAAAAAAATGAGGACCAAGTTATATATAAAAAGTAAATGAGAGGGCATCATCATACACTGACAAGGAAAAAAAGAGAAAAAAGAGATGAAGAAAAAACTCATTAGAACTCAACCATAGCTACACTACACACACACATTGCACCATGAAAAAGATGTGGGAGCACTTCCAACTCCATAATAGAATGAGATGTTTAACTGTTTGATGTCATTGTATAAACCACATAGAAAACACAAACGACATCAACTCATTAACATGTGTGTGGCACATGTCATTCTTTTTTTTTTTGTATATTTTATATGACTAGAAAACCAAAATGCTTCTTAATCCAACTAAGTATAATAAAAATAACAGGACTTAAAGAAAAAATAGCCTCTGCAATAAAGTTTTTTTTTTTTTATTTCAATGGTAACTAAGTAATTTCATTGTTCATTTTAAAAGGAAATGTCCACAAGGCCTTTGATGAAAGTCTATTTATTCCTGAGAGATCATTTTAGTAGTTTAATTAGCTTAGAAAATGCAAGAAAATTTGTGTAGCCCCAATGAATTTGGAAAATAACTAAATGTGTCCCTGTAAAAAAAACAATATCACCCCTAATTGCTAGGAGTTTAGTTTTATAGAAAAGGGGGGAAACGTCTTTTCATTGTGGACATCCAATATGTTTTTTCCATACGTTTTAAAAGTTATGTTAATGTTAAGAGTCAAATCTCATTTGAAATCATTAGAAATTTATAAAATCAATGTTTGTGTGTGTGTATTAGACTAGAGACCAAAGATGTTTAATTTATCATTACAAAAATATGTAAACAAAATATGTCTAACAAAAGTCATAACTAAAGACAAAAGTAATACACATAACACTAGCATTCATAACACTAGCATGTAATCAAGGTTGCAATATATGTAAAATCAAATTCCTAGCATGCATAGTAAGAATAAAAATAATACTATTGAAATTAAAATGAATAAAGATACTTACTTGTTGAAACACTTTAAATAAATAAGCCTTTTATTGTTGTCAATAATGTTTGCAATATTTCTCATAAGATTCTAACAACACCATCTTGGTTTAAATACACTTTGAAACAAGGTCTTTGAATCAAAGATTATATAACTCAACAAGATGAACATGTGTTTTAGGATATGTTTGAGAGTGTGGTTGAGGTTGTTTTTTAAAATATTTTTTTATTCAAAAATGCATCAAAATGATATTATTTTAAAAAAAAATTTATTTTTGACATCAGTATATGATAATGATTTAAGAACACTAGAACTTTTTAATTTAAAGTAAAAAAAAAATTCAACTATTTTTAAAAGCGTTTTTGAAAAATAGTGTCAAACACCCATTTGATTTGAGAGAAAAATCAAAGCATAAAAAAGATGAAGAAAAACATTAAAAATAATGCAAGGAAAAATCTTAAAAACTCAAGTTAGAAACTTTTCCTTCAACCTCCCCTCCTTTTCATCGTCAATTTTGATAACTAAGAGGTTGAAGAATTAATAATAACTAGTTTCACCATTATCAATCATTGATTAACCATTATAAATTAATAATTAAATCTAGAAAAACAAAAAGTTTTTTAGATTAATTTTTCATTTATCCAAAATATATGTAGTGAAAACAAATTTCTAACAAAAATATTTTATTATATACACAAAATAAAGAGAATTTTTATTTATGATTATAATGGATGAGTAAAGTGGTAATGTTATTTAACATTGATTACATTTGAGGATTCACTTCCTTATTTAATCAGAGACTGCGAAATATAATAATATTGTTTGGTAACTAAAAATACAAAGTGTAAAAAAAACATTGTCTAAGCTTAAAAGTTTCCATTAACGTGTTTCTGTCTCAATTACAGAAAACACTGCCATAAATTTCAGCAATGCTTTTCCAAATGGATAAACTATTCATTATTTATCGGACAACATCAACTATTGTTTGGGAACAAGTGAGATGGTATCGTGGTAGGTATTACGTGCACCACCTGCTTCAAGTGTTTTGAATTGTGTTTTTTTTAAAACTTTTCTGGTATTTTCATATTATTTTAATGTGTTGATATCAAAAATAATTTTTTAAAAATAAAAAAAATTATTTTGATAAATTTTTAAATAAAAAATATTTTGAAAAACAACATCTACAACCCTCTCAAACCAACTGGTCGTTATGTTATCTTAGTTTTCTAATGGCTTAGTGCCTGTGCTTCACCACAACCACAAGCTAGATTGTTTTTTATACAAAAAATGATCTCCAAGTGTGTGAGATTTTTTTTTTTAAAGAATAAAATATTTGTGACTCGAGCCATAAGCTCGACTGAGTCGAATATGTTAGTTTTCTTTTAATTAGATGAAAAAAAATAGACAATGATAATAGATGGACTAATTTTTTTATAAAAATAATGATAACTTGGAAAAAAAATAAAAAGAACAAACAGTATAACTCAATTCACAATCAATTAAATATAAAATGGTAAATTATGATTAAAAAAACCTAAACAAATAAGCTTTAGTTAATTTGAGTTGACATGATAAATTTGTATCCTTGGTAATTAGGGTCGAGCCAACATAGGGAATTCTATTACACTTGCGACACAAATCATAACATCAAAATAACTTAATAGAAAAATAAAATAAAATAAAATTACGAAGCCTATTTTTTAATAAAAAAAAACAGTTAACTCTTGTTAACTTTTTAAAACCAAGACTAGGTCAATAGACCCGTAACAACCTATCTAAAAAAATCATGAAACTCAATTTGTAATCAATAAAATATCAAAGGATGCAATTGAATAAATAAATAAATAAATATACAAATGGATTAAAAATAAATAAATTTAGCATAAAGATCAGGCAAAAAAAATCATAAGAATGGTGCTCAAAATTGACAGAAAAGCTAGGAACAAAGTTTTGATTACGAGGTTAATGATGAAATTGAAAATAAAAATAAATTTAACATAAATAAAAAAAATCGGTACCAAATTACTAAATATAATACACATAAAAATTGGATTGAAGTTTAAAATTGAAAAAAACAAAATTGCAAAAATAAAAGGTGAGAAAAAAAATAGAAACTAAAACAACGAGGATCAAATTGGAAAATATTATACCATAAATTTATAATGAATGATAAAACTAAAAACCAATAAAACTTTTACAAGAGGGTCAAGAAAAAAAATACAAATCAAAAGAATAAATATTAAATTGAAAAAAATAATTATGGAAGGAATTGAAAACAAATAATAATAAAAGGGACATAAATAAAGCTTAAGTTGAAATATCAATAACAAAATGAAACAACCTGTAATTTTTAAGGAAAAAAGAGAAAGAAGTAATTTTAGGGAGAAAAGAGAAAGAAGGGGGAAAGAGAGAGGCCCACCCACCATTAGATAACCATTCCACTACTATTAAAGACATTTTTGTCACTAGAAGACACCATAAGTACTAACAACCTTTTCTATTTAATTAATAATTAAAGTCTAATCAAAGATCAAAATGACCTTAATAAACTTGGTAATAACAAGAAATCAAAGTGAAAAGACAAAAAAAAACTTTGTCGTATGATTTAAACTTTTTTCATTCAAAGTGTAATCTTATCATTTTACCATGTTTTTCTTAAATAAAATGACATTACTTCACCTATTTGCTGGCTTGATAAATTTTGATTTAAATGTCAATTACATTATTTTATTACCTTTTAAAAAATTAAAAATATAAATATACTCTCGAATCAATCTTTTAATAACTAAGGCATTTGTTTCTTTGTCAATACACGACTCCATTTCATTGTACATAGAATAATGCAATCTATGTGTATAATGTTTTTGAAACCATAATTAGTTTTGGTTAATATAATCTTTTTTTCATTTTTGATCAAAACTCAAAGTCTTTCACATGGACTAGAGAACATTTTTGCTTTATTTTTTAAATTATTTTATCAAATTTGTTTTTTTAAAGTTTCCCTTAACAAATTATATAAGTTGTAGATTATTGAAAGGGAAGAATGGTGTGGATTTATATGTAATAACCCAAATTATTCATATAATGTACCATCACTTGTACAATATTATTGTTGAAAACACAATTTTTTTTTATATCAAAATTTCAGCAAAATCTCCTATAATATTATAATACAGGCTGTCGATTCAATCCAATTTTCATAACCTTCAAATAAATCTAGACATCTTTTGGTCACCTGAGACTTCTTTATATGTATATATAACAAACCCAACACAACAATAAACTTCTTCCTCTACTTCAACATTACTAAATGGATCAATTACTTTATAATTCAAGATATGTTACAAATAATATCCAAGACATATTCATTTTTCTTAAGTCAAATAAATCTAAAACAAATGCATATAGTTATAGTCATGAGTTCTAAAAAAACTAAATTTAAATACATCATACAAAAAAATAATATTTAAAACAATACTTATATTAACTTTCAAAGTATTATTAGAGTTTTATGAGCGTGATTGCCTGCGCGTTGCGCTGGGATTTTTTCAATGTACAAAATTAATTGATTTTTTATATGCTGTAATTAGTTATTTTAATATTTAATTAGTAAAATTATAATAGAAAAAATATGTTATAAATAATATTTTTTTCCGCCTAAAAGGGATAGTGTATTCGAAATGGGAAGTGGTTCGTATATTTTTTAATTGCAGATAACCTAGGTAATAATTTTTTTTTATGAGTTGCTTTTTTCCTAGTAATATTAGATCTGACACATTAAAAATAAAAATATTGTCAATTTTTAAAGAAAAAAATAAAAAAAACTGCGTGCTATAATGACTTATTTGCCGTCTAAAAGGAATAGTGTAATCGAAACGGGAAGTGACTCACATAGTTTTTTATTTGTAGATCACCTAGGTAAATTTGTCAAAAGAAAAAATTTTTAGTTGTCTCTTTCCCCCGGTAATATTAGATTTGAAATATTAAAAATGAAAAAAATATAAATTTTTTTTAAGAAATAAATCTAAACAAAAGAATATAAAATTTAAATTGAAAGCCATTTTTTTATTTTATAAGATTTATTAATCATATTATTATATTAAATGTATTTAAGAATACTGATATTAATTTTTTTTTTCAAAAAATTGTAGGTCATTTTTTCTCTCTCTCTGTATATTTTTAGGCAATAATATTCAATAAATATTAAAACATATAATTAGTCTCACATATTTTATAGTGTAATTGAAATGGGAAATGTTTTTTTATATTTTTTAATTATAGATAACCTACCGAAATTTGTCAAAAAAAATTTATGAGTTGCCTTTCTTTCCCAGTAATATTAGATCTGACACATTATAAATAAAAATATTGCAATTTGTTTTTAAAAATGAACCTAAATTTTTTGAGTGCTATAATTACTTGTTTGCCGTCTAAAAAGAACAGTGTAATCGAAACAGGAAGTGACTCGCATATTTTTTAATTGTAGATAATCTAGGTAAATGTGTCTACCTTTTGGTTTTTTTGAGTTGTATTTTTTCCCCAGTAATATTAGATATAAAATATTAAAAATCAAAATTTTATATTTTTTTTTAAGAAATAAACTTGAACAAAAGAGCACAAAATTAAAATTCAAAGCCAATTTTTATTTTATTTTATAAGATTTATTCATCATATTATTGTATTAAATGTATTTAAAAATACTGATATTAATTTTTTTCCTTCAAAAAATCGTAGGTCATTTTTTTTTTCTCTTTATATATTTTTAGGCGATAATATTCAATAAATATTAAAACATATAATAATGATTTATTTGCCGTTTAAAAAGAACAGTGTAATCGAAACAAAAGTGACTTGTATAGTTTTTTAATTGTAGATAACCTAGGTAAATTTGTCTAGTTTTTTTTTGAGTTGTCTTTTATCCCCAGTAATATTAGATCTGGAATATTAAAAATGATTTTTTTTTAAAAATAAATCTAAAGAAAAGAGTATAAAATTTAAACTCAAAGCAAATTTATTTTATTTTCTAAGATTTATTAATCATATTATTGTGTGAAATGTATTTAAGAACACTGATTTTAATGTTTTGTTGTCAAAAAATCCTAGGTCATTTATTTTGTCTCTATATATATATTTTTAGGCGATAATATTCAATAAATATTAAAACATATAATTAGTCTCACATACTTTATAGTGTGATCGAAATGGGAAGTGGTTCGTATATTTTTTAATTGTAGATAACCTAGGTGAATTTGTCAATTTTTTCTAATGAGTTTTTTTCCCAGTAATATTAGATTTTACACATTATAAATAAAAATATTGCAATTTGTTTTTACAAATAAACTTAAGTTTTTTTGCGTGCTATAATTACTTATTTGCTGTCTAAAAAGAACAGTGTAATCAAAACGGGAAGTGACTCGTATATTTTGTAATTGTAGATAATCCAGATAAATTTGTCTACCTTTTGTTTTTTTTGAGTTGTATTTTTTTCCCCAGTAATATTAGATCTGAAATATTATAAATCAAAATATTGTAAATTTTTTTTAAGGAAAAAAACTGAACAGAAGAGCACAAAATTAAAATTCGAAGCCATTTTTTTTTTTTTTATAAGATTTATTCATCATATTATTATATAACATGTACTTAAGAATACTGATATTAATTTTTTTCCTTCAAAAAATCCTAGGTCATTTTTCCTTCTCTCTCTAAATATTTTTAGGCGATAATATTCAATAAATATTAAAACATATAATTAGTTTCATATACTTTAATTTGACATAAATATACAAATATATAATAAATACTTTAAACAATATATTTAATTTAAAGGACATAATTGAAGTAAATCCAAACATTGAAATTATATAATTTAAAATAAAACCTGAAATTTAAAAAATTAGGACCGAAATCAAACCTGAAATTAAAACTTGCATAGAACGATAAAAATGAAAGAAATCAAACATTGATACCGAATATATTAAGGATTTATAATAAATTTGCATGGAAGGATGAAATTGAAATCAATGATAACTTTGATACCAAAAATATTAATAAGTCCAGCCAAATCCACAAAATTAAAAGCAGGAGGACCTAATTGGAACTTCAATATATAATCAATTTCAATTGAAGGACTAAATTGAAACAAATCAAAACCTATATTATATCAATAAGGGCCAGAAAAACAAATTAAAACGTTCAGGGACTGAAATGAAATTTGAAAAAAACACAGTTTAGATGACGTCATCTGGCGCAGGCAGGAGAGAGAAATTAGGGGGGAAATTCAAACGACCATTGACACGTCTCCGGATACGATTGTGTCACACGTGCCGTACCATGTGGAAAATAACATGCCGGAAAAACATTCTAGATGCCGGTTGGGAATTTTTGGACGTCGTAGTAGGTCGCACGCTCCGTCCGAAACACGCGTGAGAGCGGAAATGAACGGTGCGTCCGGCGACGCGCCAACAGTATTCGTTGAAAAAATAATAAAAATTTGGCTAATTACCGGAACGCCCCTCTCTCTCAGACCCCTTTTTTTTGTCTTTTTCGAGGGACAAAATGGTTAATACACTGTTCAATGAAATATTTAAAAAATAAAAAAGCCGGCCGGACGAACCGGACCGGACAGAAAACGGTCAATGACCTTTCAGCCCCTGAAAATGGCGACGTTTTTTGTTTTTTTCGAGAGTTTTTTTCGTTAATACACTGTTCATAGGCGTTATTAAAAAAAAAAGAGGACATACACCCGCGAAGTACCGGGTCAAATTGCCAGTGAATAGTGCGAATGGGTGTACACCTACAGTATACGATCGATTCTCTTTTAAATATATGTAATTTTAAAAAAAATCATTTATAATATATATTTTAAAAATTATTGATATTAAAAAATATTAATTTTTTTTCTTAAAATTAAAACACCACTTGCCCGGGACACTTCTTTAATCAATGTCAGAAAGCATTTGTCAACCATTTTCTCACCCGTACACATTGAATTAAGAAAAAATAATCTCAAATCACCCAAAGAAAAGTGTCAACTACAGGGACCCACTTTATAAATTGATAGATAATCATGATGGATGAACCATTAAAATCAGCATTAACAAAAGAACTTACCAAGATTATGATAATAAAAAGGGCAATTATTTTCTGTGGGGTCATTAAATTGTTGGGCGAAGTTTGTATGTGTGAGAGTGCATTGGATGATAATTCTTTCACCAACATCAATTATTGCCAAGTTATATTAAAAATGATAAAGAAATTATTCGGTATTTTAGTAATGATTGTTTTTTTTTAAAAAAATTATTTTTGATAATGGTATATCAAAATAATATAAAAATATAAAAAAATTAATTAAGAAAATCTTTTTAATGTTTTTCAAAAAGACTTTTTAAATGCAAAAACAAATGAGATAAAAAAATACAAAGAAAAAAAAAAGCCAACACCTTTCTGGAGTCTAGACTGATCAATATTGTATTTTTACTTCATATATTTTAAAATATCAAACTAATATTTTTTAAAATATTTTAATAATAATTTTAATATACTAATAATAAAAATAAAAAATATTTTGTTATACTTTTAAATAAAAAAAACATACAACACCAGTCCAACTTTTTCATTAAAAAAAGTTGTGATGGCCACTCGCGGCAAATGATGTGATTATTATTTGTTTTTGGATTCAAACAAACAAATTTAAAAAAAACAAATACTCACTAGAAAAAATAAACGTTGGAGGAGAAAAATAAAGAGACGAAAGATCAAATCATATCGTTTGGGAGAGCGGTTGCGGTAGCTTTTCAAAGTGTTTTTCGTGCCGAAATATATCAAAATAATATATTTTTTATTTTTTAAAAATTATTTTTGACATCAGCACATCAAAATGATCTAAAAACACCAAAATATATTCATTTAAAATGAACTTTTTTTTTGAATTTCAGAAAAACGACGGTTTGGCCGCAGTGCCAAGTTTGAAGACAAATTGAGTGGTTTATATCGTTAGCAGGTGTTTAGAAATGTTCACATCAAAGATTCATTTGGTAAATGGAAAAATTTTGGTTGCTTTTGTAGTTTCGTTTAGATGCGAATAAATTTTATCTTTAAAAAAATATATTTTATGAGTTCAGTTGAATATATAAAACTTTGAATGTCTTAAACTTTGATAAAAATATATTTTCTGACTCTAAATTGAGATCTATTGTGCAGATCACAAGTCCTCTATTATCACGTTATATTTTTTGAGGATTTTTTTATAACAATAAAAGAAAACTACTAAAATTTATGCTCTCTTATTAAGAAATGACTTTAATTATTGTAAAATACAAGGTTTGTTGGTTTTTATAAAATTTAAAAATTATGTGAAAATCATTGCATAATCTAGGCAAGTTTGAATAAAAATACAAGATCCTCTAAATTGATCTAATAACAACAAATAAATAAAATGAAATTACAAAATTGATTTTTTTTTATGATTTACAATAGTGATTATATCATTAAGTGATACCATAACTTATATTAGAGATTCTATCATATTGATTCTTTACTTCCATAAATACAATATCATGGAGATGTATTTAGAGTCTGTTTTGTTTTTTATATTTTAAAAATATTTTACTTTATTGTTTTCTTTGAATTAATATTTTTATTTAATTTTTAGACTGTTTTGATGAGATTATATAAAAAATAAAAACTATCATCTATATGCAATTTCAAGTAAATGACACTTTAAGAAACATATATCACCACAAGACCGAACAATCTTTTAAACTTTTCATCAAAGTTATATTTTAATTCTCCTTATTTATTTATTAAATTTTTCTTTGCTATTTTTATTATTTTGTACAGTCATGTATTATGTATAAATATGAAAACTTAACAATAAGAAATAAAATATTGTAAATAATAATTAAGTTTAATTTTCATACATTCTCATAAATCTTAAAATATCAAAAACAAATTGGTCAAAACCCTTGTTAAGATAGGACTAATTCAGACCACATTCAAAGGGGAAAAAAAGTTGATATTGTTAGAAAAAACTGGAAACGTTTTTCTTAAAAAAGATAAAAAAAAAGAAAAGGGAAATAAGGAAAACAGCTTTCCAGAGCGCGTGGCAAAAGCGGAAGACACAAAAACAAGAATGTCTTTATGCACTGGGGTCTTCGTCAGTCTTGTGACTCTTGTCTTCTCAAAAAGCCTGTCTGGTCTTACGCGCCGTGACATTAATTAAATTTACAATAATAACAACAATAATAATTTCACATTTATTTATATATTTATTTATTTTATGACACATTTATTTTTTCTCTTCTTCTCCACACTCACTCGTCTCTCCGTCTCTCTCTCCATCAAATCTCGGTGCCCTAGATCTCTCTCCCTAGGGTTTCAATTCTCATCTCACAATAGTATTTACTCCTATTTTACTTTCCATTTTCGGAGTGCATGCTTTTTGTTGAAGTGTTTCCAGTTCCCTACATATTTCTGATTATTTTCTTAATGAAACTTGGGTTTTTAGGGTTTGTATTGTAGTGAAATTGTGAGTATGTTCAGGGTTTTGAATCACCTGATTTGGGAGCTGAAAAGTCCAGGCATGTCACTTTAAAGGTGTTTAGTTTTTAGGTTGCGATTCTTAATTTGTTGCTGGAGTGAAGGCAGTGGTTGTTATTGGTTTTTGCATTTTTGATAATAACTTTTAGTTTGGTTGGTGGAGAAAGTCTGTTTTTTTTTTTTTTTCCTGACCTAGGAGTCGGTGGATTTGATAAGAAGATGGAAGTTTCATTGCGAAAGAGCAGCCATTGAGTCACAGTTAAGGTATTTGTGTAAAATTGTAAGATTTCTATCCTGACTGGTTATTGCTTATGCTCATATTGGGTAAATTTTAAGTTATTTATTCCAAATGATTATTTTATAGGCAAGTATTATTTGGTTGTGTGAAAATGGGAATGGAAGAAGAGAATAGAAGTGTAAAGATGAGGATTTTGAAGGGTAATTATTGATTCTAAAGGAGGAGGGCGTTTTTGGAGGTGGTCTAGGTGCATAATGGGTTGCAATTGTTGTAAACCCTCTGCCATTGAGGATAGCAAAGAGAGTCCAAGGGAGAGGCTCTCAAATAAGGCATCGTCTGACTTGAGGGTATCAAGGGCCACCTCTTCAAGGAGGGAGGAAGCATATAGGGCGAAAGATCGCTGTGATAGTAATGATGGTAGGGCAATGCTGATTGATAAGCAAGTGAATGGATCTCTTAGAGTGCATGAGGGCGAGCACGTTGAGGTGAAGAGGGACAAGCCAGAGTATGCTGTCGTTCAACACCCAGGGATGGGCAGTATACCGAAAGCTACAGAAGGGGAGCAGGTTGCAGCAGGCTGGCCTTCCTGGCTAGCTACTGTGGCTGGAGAAGCAATCAAAGGTTGGTTGCCACGGCGTGCAGATTCATTTGAGAAGCTAGATAAGGTATGCCCTTTTCTGCATTCTGTTTGTGCTGTTAATTTTTTTTTTTTTTATCATTCAAATACATTTCTTGCAATTACTGATGATCAATTTTTTTAAACTAATTATCAAAAAAAATCCGGAGTCCAATTTTGAGATCTATTTTTGTAAGCGCAGCTTCATTACAAACAAGATCCAGTTTATGACTTTCAAAAGTTAACAATTCAAACTGAGTGGTTGAAGGACATCCTTATGACAATTCAATTGGGGGATAGTGTAATGAACAATTTGACAGTTGCTAATTAGAACGAGAACCTGCTTGTGCTTCTACATTTTTTAGCATTTTCATGTTTGCATGCATTGGATATGTTGTGAACTGTCAAATTTTATAGCTGTAGCTTGAATTCAGTTAGAAAATTGATTGAACTATTAGGTGACATAACCTTGAGATTTGTCCATGTGTATGCTTGTTATTTATATTCTACAAATAAACAAGGTGGTGAAAAATGCATGAAGACTCATTAATAAAATGCATAAAAGTTCTACAATGCTCATTTTAACACAGGAGTAATGAATGACACACTTAATGATGATTCTTTGAAGTTGAGAACTTCTTAATAAATGTTAGTCAGAAGTTCAGTTTAGTTGTTGGAACTTGGAGGCCTTAAAACTATTGAGGAGGCTTGAGACCGTGTCGATATGAAAGAGTTAAAATCTTGAATGAAATATATTGATTACAACGGAGAAGGATCAATGAATAAGCAATTGCTCATAATAGGAATTAGTGTTGCTTAAAGGTTTGAGTGATTTTCTTGCAGCTAGAATTTTCTTATTTGGCTAGATTGCAATATTGGAAAATAGGAATTATCCCTGAGTCCAAGAGTGTTGAGAAATTGTAAGAGGAGATCATGAGAATTTAGGAGCTATTAAGGATTGGGGAATAATGGAGAAGTGACATTCATTCATAGAAACGTGCCATTTTTTTCACTTAATTTAGTGAAATATGTTAGAGAATAATATAAATCATATTATGGGGTCTCCCCTATCAGCTTAAATTTTTAGGTGAGATAGTTCCTTAACATTGTATCAGAGCCTTGTTACCCAATGGTCACGAGTTTGAATCTCACCACTCTTGTTCTTTTTGATGAAAAACCAAACACAAGGTAATGTGGGCTTGTGCAAGTTTAAATCCCAAAGAGCTTTCACTCGAGGGGGTGTTAGAGAATAATATAAATCATATTATGGGGTCTCACCTAACAACTTAAGCTTTTAGGTGAGATGGTTTCTTAATAGAATACTCATAATAATGTGTGGGTAATTATCCTTCCAAATAGGCACAATGACTATAAAGTGGGTCCAGTTTTGATGAGCTGCCAATCAATTAGCTTTAGTATGCAGAGGTTTTCGTTTTGATGGACAGCATATAACTTGTTAAAAATGTATTGTTAATTTTACAGCGTAATTAAGAAGTGGATGCATGTTAACAACTTAAATAGCTGGGGTCTCGTACTCCGCACTTCTGGTATTCTGTTTTGGTTAATTTGGCAGAACTTGTTCAAATATCTAGTCTTGATGGATGAAGCAATTTGCATGAGTCCGTTTGTCTATATGTTTAAATCTGTATCCTGCCCCTTCTACCTTAATGTAGGGCAAGGGGGTAGGTTTGCTGGCAAGCATTTCTTGTTTGGATACCATGGACTTCTATTTGCATTTTCCATGTTTAGTTTTGTGTAGGTGACAACAGCAGATCATTTTTTCAGTTCTTACAACTCACAAGTGCTTGTAGAATGGTTCCCCCCTCCCTTTTCTTTTTATCTGCTGTTGTTGTTTTTGGACTGAGATTACATGCTTGCTTGTTTTGGTTCCCTCATCTGATGATTTCTATGTTAATGCAGATTGGCCAGGGAACCTACAGTAATGTTTACAGGGCTCGTGACCTTGATCAAAAGAAGATTGTTGCTTTGAAGAAAGTAAGATTTGACAACCTGGAACCTGAGAGTGTTCGCTTCATGGCCAGGGAAATTCACATTTTGCGTAGGCTTGACCATCCTAATGTAATAAAGTTAGAAGGTCTAGTTACATCAAGGATGTCTTGCAGCTTGTACCTTGTGTTTGAATACATGGAGCATGATTTGGCTGGGCTTGCTGCACACCCTGGTCTGAAGTTTACAGAAGCCCAGGTAATTGTGGCCATTTTGCTCTAACAGATTCTAATTTAATGTATGTTTGCATTTTTCCATGATACATGTGCAAGTTTTACATGCTTTTCTTATTGTCCAAGACTGTGCATGGGTGTAACTTTGGTGTTTGATTTGCACGTGTATGCTTTGGATGTTATGGTCTAATAATTATATGCTGGCAGGTGAAATGTTACATGCAACAACTTTTACGAGGACTTGATCACTGCCACAGCCATGGTGTTCTTCACCGTGATATAAAGGGTTCCAACCTATTAATTGACAACAATGGTATCTTAAAAATTGCAGACTTTGGACTAGCGAGTTTTTATGATCCTGCTCGTGTTCAGCCACTGACAAGTCGTGTTGTGACTCTTTGGTATCGTCCTCCTGAGCTTCTACTTGGAGCTACCTACTATGGGATGGCTGTTGATTTGTGGAGTACAGGTTGCATACTTGCTGAATTGTATGCAGGCAAGCCTATTATGCCAGGGAGAACTGAGGTAGCTCTCCTTTCTTATTCTTATGAAAAAAAAAAAAATGTCTTTTAGGTTTTTCACCAAACAGATTGTTTCTCTTAAATGCATGCTATTTATGTGATAAAATGATGCAATGCAGATTGCTTTTCATGGGCCATGATTCTGAGTACAATTTTGAACTAATTATTTGCCAGAAATAAAATTTTATCCCATGATAATTGTCAAGTATATATTACTGTATGCAAAACCCCACTAAATAGATCATTAACATCTTCTCCACCCTACACAGAACTTCCTAACTCTCTTAATCACTTAGTAACTCAATCACACATATTGCCAACTGTTGGGCAATGCAAAAACAAGTTCATGCACTTTTCATTAGTAAAACACATGTTGATAATACTTTATGAGTTCTTACCTCGGACAAATCATGGGTATTGATTGTAGGGAGCCATTGTCTTAATGAATGCTTTAACCTTGGAGGGTACCTTGTTTTCTCTATAAATTTGTTTAAAGGAAAAAAAATGAGGGTACTATTCAATTTTAGTAAGAATAGAGTTTTATTAATTAGCCTTTTTCAATCTATTGTAAAATTTTATTTTAAAAAAGACCACAAAAAAGAGACCTAACATCGCAGATTTGTTGGAATTCCTTTTCATCCTTTTGCAAAGATTGTATAACAAGAAAAAGAACAAGGATTTAACAAAGACAATAATTATCATGAGATGCTGTATCCTTATTGTGCTATCTTTTTGTCCATGTAAGTTTTATAAATGACATTAATGCTGCCGTGTAGGTGGAGCAGCTGCATAAAATTTTCAAGCTGTGTGGCTCACCTTCTGAAGACTATTGGAGAAAATCAAAGTTGCCTCATGCAACTATCTTTAAGCCTCAGCAACCTTATAGACGCTGTGTTGCAGATACATTTAAGGAATTCCCTCCACCAGCTTTAGCTCTTATGGAGACCCTGCTCTCCATTGATCCTGCAGATCGTGGGTCTGCAGCTTCTGCACTGAGGAGTGAGGTATTAAGCATCCATGAACTATATCTCCTGAACTTTCCTTTTTTCTTCAGAGGATTAGTGTGTGTGTTTTGGATGAGGGGGAAAGGGTTGAGATGTCGGTTGGTGTTAGCGTGTAAAGTGACTCAATTTGTTTGCAAATGCTTCCCCATATGCAACTTTATGGTCTTGTTGATATATACAATTTTTTTATTCTGTTATGTATTGGCTTCAGTTAGAAGATCTATATTGATACACATGTTAGTGCATATGGGGACTGAAGTATTTCCAAGTCATGTGATACTATGCTGTTGAACGAGGTAAATTGTGTTAAACATGCAAGTTCTCTTGGTGTCATCAGTAAGGACACTATAGTACTTGGTGATTCTAACAGCTCTGAAGTTACATCATATGGGTTTTAGATTGTGTAATCATTGTATTGATCCAAAACTAATCAACTCTACCAATCTTTTGCACAAAATCCTTTGATGCCTTCCTCACTGTACTTAGAGGTCACTGAATGACGTGTTGCTTTCAGGATTTTATTTCCTTTCCCTTGTTCTCACTCGAAGATTCCCACAGTTTGACTCCTGTGCACCTTTTGTATTCTGTTTATCACATTTAGTTTGTAAAATTTCGTCAACTATGAACAAAGTTGAATTTTAGCTGGTGCTTGATGAGTTTTTTCTTTTTTGTGATCAATTAAAAGAGAATCACCCTTCATTTCCCCATCTTCTATATAACTTGGTCAGTTGAAAAAATAATGGCATCATATACAAGACTTTGCATGTTCATCTTCTTATGTTTTTCTTTTCACAATGCTATTTGTTTTGATGTAGCTCGGTTAACCGATCCTATTTTCTTCTGAGTTTATTATTTATTACAGCTTTTTAGCAGCATAGCTATTTTTGTTTTTATTTGTATTCTTCACACAAATTTGGGAAAACACCATCCATATGATGCAACATATTGGTTCAGAACATTGGATTGCAAGTCTTTATAGTTTTGTTTTGGACAAATAAATAATTACAAAAGTGGAGCATGATGTTTATGGCTGGCTAAGGTTACACTAATAATATAGCTCTATTTTACAATTTTCTTGCTTCTTTTTGCTAGCTAGTATTTGATTTGTTTAGTTTTGTTTTACAGTTCTTTATAACCAAGCCACTTCCATGTGATCCTTCAAGCTTGCCTAAGTATCCTCCTAGCAAAGAATTTGATGCAAAAATGCGAGATGAAGAAGCTAGAAGGTAATAAAAAAACAGAAAAAAAGTTGTTCTCCCATTAGTTGCGTATTTAATCTTTAGTTGTAAGGATGCTGGCATAGGCCCAGAAAAAGGCTTTAAAAGATTTTCTTTTTGGACATGTTAGCTATATCATGGCAGTGTTGGAAATATACAAATTGCATGCCCTTACCTGTCTAGAATGCCTTAAGAGCTGAAGCTCCTGCATAGATGAATGGAATGTTTATTAATGTAATTTTATTTTGCTATCTAAACACTGGTGCTGGTTCTAGAGCCTTACCAGGTGAAAGAGTGCACCTTCACGGTGCTTTTTTTAAGTAATCCCCTCCATTTTAGTAGTAGCAGTAGGAATGGGAGCTGTTATAGTAACAGACACTACATTGGCCTCCATGCCCTGGATCATATTGCTTATTGTGGGTTTCTTCATGATACACTAATCTGTCTGTCACGCCTCTATCATTGATGACATCTTGACTTGTAAATGTAGTGTAATTTGCTAACAATCTCATATTTGTTTTTTCATGTTAACAGACAAGGAGCAACAGGAAGCAAGGGCCAGAAACCTGACATGGAAAGAAGAGGACAACGGGAATCTCGTGCTGTCCCGGCACCGGATGCCAATGCTGAGCTAGTTTTATCAATGCAGGTGATTTCTAGAAGACACCTGTTTCTCTATTAAGACACATTTTTGAATGTGTATATGTATTTGGTTGGGGAAGGATTGCGATTAGGAAGTGATTAGCATGCTTGCCGGGCCACATGGTGAAGTTCTGAGAATCATTGTGTGGAAGATTGGTTGGAAGAGAGAAGTGTTTTTTTTTTAAGAAAAAAGAAGCTAACACTGTTATAAATCCCAAAAAACCTAGTAAACAAGTTTAGTCATGACACTAGGTCTTAAATACACTACTCACTGCACCCATCTCAGAACAATGGAGTATAAAGTGATGTGCCATCTCTCCATTCTGATCACATTGAATTTGATATTCTTCACCACAAATAACAGCTTCGTACAACAGGCACTTCATGAGACATGACATCTTTTATTGATTCTTCCTTTTGTTCTCTCTCTTGCCTTCTCCTCTTCATCATGCCATGAAAGCAGCATTTCATACTTTCTTTTAATGCTCCAGCCTCATTTAAGAATTATCACCTAAATAATTGATTGTTTCTTGTTGCTCCATTTTCTTGTATGATCTCTTTTCACTATTGATTCCTTTTATTTTTTGGTACTCCATTTAATTTTGTTAATGAAATTTATATTAATGGATTGCCCTCTAATTACAGAAAAGACATGGTCAGTCAAATTCCAAGAGCCGGAGTGAGAAGTTTAATCCCCATCCGGAAGAAGTTGCTTCTGGCTTTCCAATCGATCCACCTAGACCATCCCAAGCTGCAGAGTCAAACATGGATCCTCAGGGGCATCAGCACAAGAGGGCTTCCCATTCAGGGCCTTTGTCTCACCGTAGTGCATGGGCAAAGGCTGGCAGTAACCCCGATGATGCTCCTAAGATTGCCACTGGGGCTGACTTGTCAACAATGTCAAGCTTAGTGGCAGCACGGAGGAGTTTATTGTCTGAAGATCACAAGGAAAGGTCTGGTCTATCACAACAAGAAGTTCCAAAACTAATGGCAAGGTTTCCAGGATCCTTAAAGGAAACCTCAGAATCCTTCGCCCAACAGGATCCAAAGCATCTGTCACAGGGTGGTGCTGGTTCCCATCAAAAGGAAGATGGAAGAAATAGCAGTAAAAATCCAGTCCTTGTAAGTCTTCAAACACATTTCAGTTTTCTTCTCTCCTTTTGTGTAAATTTTTGCTAAAAGTTTGGGGACTGGTACAAATTTTCTAACCACCTTGCTGCCTTTTTATTCTGTCTGTGTATAATGAATGTTGTTTATGATTGTCTGTTATCTTCACGGTTCCTGATTCCCCATTCATGTTAATTTGAATCCAGCTTGGCTACGGGTCAAGGGGTCACAAAACCCACTATTCTGGTCCATTGATAGTTCCATCAGGGAACATGGATCAGATGCTCAAGGATCATGATCGCCAGATCCAAGAAGCTGTTAGACGAGCACGCCTTGACAAGGCAAGGGTCAGAAAAATCCAGGCTGAAAACAGCCAAAGATCAACCAATTCATTATTTGTTTCAGGCCGATGAGGCAAGCCCTAAATGAGAAAGTATTGCTGGGAAGATCACTGCAGAGTAACTTGACTGGTGCTTTCCATCTGTGAAATATGAGTTAAAAACCGTGGCTGGGGTTCAGTTTTTGTATATGTTCTTAGAAAGATAGCTAGTGGCCATTTTAGCTATAAGATTACAGCTTACTGATAAATCTCTCCCTTCTCAGCGATTGATCTTGTGTATTTACTTTCCACTCTTATTGCAATTTCTAAGTTGTTGGCCATTCTTGTAGAGCATTTGTATCAGCCATAAGATGTAGAGTATCTGGATGATGTTGAAGAGAGAAGAAATGTTGCTCCCACCACTCCCAAGATTCTACTATAAGCTCTATCACTGGCTCAGAAATGATATTCTCCTCCCTGCTCCGAATTTCTGCATGGCTGACTGCTCTTAGATGATAGAAAATATACTAAAATAATAATAATTTTTTATATTTAGATATTAAAATTATTGGACTTCACCACAAAATCTATCAAATTGTTTTCTTCAGGAAAAATGTATTCTTCAAAATGCGAATTTGTTTTTTTAAAATGCAAAATGAGAATGCTCCGCCAAGCTCTACTATTCTTAACACGCTTCTCTATCCAATTTAAAAATCTGCTGCAAAATGAGTTCTTATTTAACAGTTTGTGTTCTTCAGATTTGTTGTTTTATGGCACAGAGGAGCTGCAACCTGACCCTCTTTCTCTCACTAGAAACACAGGTTCTGTTGGTAGGGCCCTCTACCACTCAAGTTTTCCACAAGATACCCGAGCTCCTCAAAGCTTTTGCCCTACGCGTCGTCCTCTTTCACTTCTCCATCACCCCGTTCAAGAATTCTCTCCCTCGCTATGATCTTGTCTGCATTTTCATGGCTTCACTCGGTACTGAAGTTATAGTTATCATACCCCCTGTTCTGCAGGTCAACATGGTGATCCATGAATCGCACTTGAGCTGGTTTTTTATATTCACTAATCTGACTTGTCTTTATTATTATTATTATTATTATTATTATTTTTCGAACTGCATAGAGACCTGACCTTGTCAAATTAGGTGTAGATGGGTGGACTAAGGCATTGTAATATCCCGAAATAAAAATAAAAATACAATTATGCTCTTGTGTGTATTATTACCAGTATAAATGATCGCGGGGCAAAGTATATATATATATATATAAAACAAAAGAATATCAGATTTGTTTTTCGAGAGCTATAAGATAAGGAAAAAGGAAAAAACAGAGAAATTAGGAAAAGGAAAAACAGAGAAATTAGTCAGATATAAGAGTTTCTAAGATAATGGTCCTGACATTGCGTTCCAAAAACATTTTAATTTTTTTTTAATTTTAAATTAATTTTTTTTGGTTTTTTTAGATTATTTTCAGTGTTGATGTCAAAAATAATTTAAATAAAAATAAAAATACATCATTTTGATGCATTTCTTAACAAAAAAAATACTTTCATAAACAACTATTTAGCATACACAATATCTTGATGTTTTTATGCCTCATTATGTTGGTTAAGTTTAATTTAGGATTTGGAGATTTAAGAGATTTGAAGTTTGTTTTATTGAGTTTATTTGATGTTTTAAGGTGTTATTTTGACTTAAATTAAACCGAAAAGAGAATTGGAGCTATGAGTTTTTAACGAACAAGTTGATTTTTTTAGTATCTGTAATATTAGAAAACTAGCCTGAAACCTCGACCAATTAGTTTATCTGAATCGATCAACTGATTACCTTGATGGTTTTGGTCAATTGGTTGATCAATTTCATCAAGTAGTTGATCGAATAGCAGTGGTCGATCAGTTCTTTCAGGTTTGATCCCTTTTGAAAATATCTGAGATCGATTAGGTGAATTTGTTCCAATTCTATAATTACATTTTGGTCTCTAATCTTTTAGTTGATTTTTAGTAATTTCTATTATATTCGTTATAAGTTATACTCACATTGCTCTTAGTGATCTTCAGTAGTCCCTGATTTTACCTTTGTTTTTTTTATTGATTTTGAATATATATTTTCGAAAAATTTATAAAATAATGCGAGGTTTTATTAAATTTGATTTTATGAAAAGTACATTTAGGTATTTTTAAAGCACTGCTCCTACTTTGCCAGGCACCCAGGATTTCAGGTCGAGACATGCATCCTGTTTTGCTTCACAACACCAATGATGGCAACCGCCCGCCAACAGCTATGTTGTTGACATTAAATATGATTTTTCCAAAATCAAAGATTCAATATGATATTAAAGATGCTGAATCCATTCTTTGAAAATAAGCACGAAGAACAAACTTTGCAAAGACTAATTGGCCCTTCAAAGAGTTGAAGCTTCACGTCGGAGAGAACTGCACGGTATGGATAGACTACATGAATTATGAGTTTAGTGTAACCAAGGTTCCTTCACTCATTGTGAAGCCTCGAAAGCCTCTGATTAATTTTCCTCTTGATCTTTCTGAAGTTCTTATCGATGAAATGCAAGTGGGTTTCTGTGCATCAACTGGGAATCTGATCGAAAATCACAAAAACTTGAGGTGGACTTTTTGTAACTCAAGGGTGATTTGATTTTCATGGCGGCTATCGTCTTCCAAGAGCTCACATTCAATGGCTTCCGTTCTCCACATTATACATTTTTTCTCGTGTGGTGAACCAGTGGTCCACACAGATTGCCCAAATATCTCCTCTGTTCTCTCACAAACAAATACAAACCCTATGAAACAAATAGCGTGGCCATTTTTCGTACATGAAAAATCAATCAGGCCATCTATTATTGTTGCCGCCTTACCACTCACTACTTAATTCCCTGTCCCACCATTCTCCTACTTCCATTAAATTTACCCCACCACTTTTCTTTTCCTTCGTTGTCTACTCTTACGCTTTTCTTTTGCCAACTTCAACTTTAGAGATCACACACAGAAAGAAAGAGAGAGAGCCAGACTCGAACCCACATTTTTGAGGTTTTTTTATCATTATTTCTTGTTAGCTTCTTTGTTTGTGTTTTCATTACAGCGATAATCAATAGTTTATTAGCTTCTTTACTATCATGCGATGTGTGTTTCTCGTGGGTATTTTAGGATTGCTATATTGTTAGTGCCACCAATCGGATTCTCTTTTGATTAAAGAATCACTAGTTTTCTAAAACGAGAACCCCAATTAACTATTCTTAATTGTTCCTTACGTGCTGTTCTAACAAGAACCGCATCATTAGATTAGTTTAATGCTCACTTAAAGTTATTATACTAATCTTTGGTGTCCACTTCACGAAAGCCAAGATCATTATTTTCATTAAGAACTGTTTTTTTTTTTTTAGTTTTCAAATTTACCATTTCTTTTTGACTTCTGTATCAAGAAAAGAAAAAACACATGATTGAGGCTATAGTGGTGCCACGTAACACAAATGGAACAAAGCGGGAAGATAAGGAAGAAAAAGAGCCAAAGAGTGAATCTTGACCCTTTGGCTTAAAAAAGAGAGAATATAATAGTTATTCAATGAAGTGCTATACTGTGAGGAGTGAAGTACGGCATGAGAGAGAAAGAGAGATTTTATTTTTCTGAAGTTGTGGGGGAAAATGAAGGAATTTATGAGGCAGTCGTGTTTGGTAGAGCGTAGCAATTAAACTCTTCTTTGTGTTGTGTGGTTCTCTGTTCAGGATGGTCTAGCAGGATCAGAAAGATCCATTCTTGGTGCTACGACAGGTACGTATCCCCCCCCATCTAAAAGGGTGTATATAATATTATTGTGGGCGGGCTTTCATTTGTTCTGATGCATGTGTTTTTTTTTCTCCCCATGAAACCTTTAGGTACAGGTGTTTGGGATTCTATATTGAAAAGGGTGTCCAAAATTTCTCCTTTTCCTTTTCTGGATATTCTAGTACTTGTCTCTGATTTTTTGTGGTGCTGGTGCTTGTAATGTTTTTGTGTTGAAAAGTTTATGTCTGAGGACGTAGTTATATAATTCTGGTGGATGTAAAAGGGAAAAAAATGTGTGCTGGATAATAGATGTGATGATTTTTCTTTTAAGACTTTATAAGAATTTCTTAATTTTTTTATTGGTTTATTGATGTAGGCGGTTGCAGTTTGTCTCATGAGAAGTTTGCTTGCTGAGACCTAAGAAAGAGTTCTTATTTCCTTCAGTGATCACTTCCCAGCTAAAAGAACCCAGTTAGTATTTTATCTGAGGGGCTGAGTGGGTTGATCAGAAACTGGGTTCTTTTAGCTATTTCTTTGAAATGAGGTATTTCTGAAGATGGCAATGGTGGAAGTTAGAGAGTGTGGTAGAAGTTGGCGAATCCCTCCATTTCTTGGATGTGTTTGTTCTGGCTTGCATGCAGTCCTAGGGGGGTAGCCATGGAGGGCTCATCTAAGTCTGCTTGGCAGAAGTCTGATAGTCATAGGGAATTCAATACTTCAGTAGTTTCCAACAGGAATCTGAGATCTGCATTTCACAATTCTGGGTTTAGAAAGGAGAGGAGTGATAGGGTTGTTCTGGCGCGTCAAAACCTTAAAAACCAGGCTGGTACTTTATCTGGGGCTTGTGAGGATGAAGCTGCCGTTGACCGTTTTGTGCAAACCATAGAATGGAACGATGTTAGCTTGAGGCATTGGTTGGACAAACCACAACGGTCTGTTAATGAATTTGAATGTTTGCACATATTTAGGCAAGTAGTCGAAGTTGTAAATGCGGCACATTCACAAGGAATTGTTGTTCACAATGTCCGGCCTTCTTGCTTTGTTATGTCATCATTTAACCATGTCTCCTTCATTGAGTCTGCGTCTTGCTCAGATTCAGGTTCTGATTCTATGGATGATGGATTGAACAGCCAAACTATGGAGGTTAAAAATTCATCTTCTTCTTTTCCCTATGACATGTTACAACAAAGATGTAGGTTACAAAGTGAAGATTTTCCACCTGCATCTACCGCAACAAATACTTTATCAGAAGCCAGTTGCATGCAGTCGAGCTTGGTTTATGCACCAGATGTACCATTTGTGGAAGATACAGAAGAACATAAAGTCCTTGATATGAGAAATGTTGAACATGAAGAAGAAAGGAAACAACCATTTCCAATGAAGCAAATATTGCTTATGGAGTCCAGTTGGTATACCAGTCCTGAAGAGGTTGCTGGTTCACCAAGCTCTTGCGCTTCAGACATCTACGGATTGGGAGTTCTTCTTTTCGAGGTTCATTATGATAATGCTGCATTTATGAATCAGAATTAGGGTGGATTAAAAAGACATTTCTTGTAATCGTTTTGCACTCTTGACTTCTATTTTAAGCATGAAGCTCTTCATTATCTAAATGGCCTGTAATGATGTGTTAGAGCTTCATTGATGTGATATAGTTCTTCATGCTGTTTACTGTCTACATTGATGTGATATAGTTCTACTTGTGCACAGTTGTTCTGCCCTTTCACCTCAAGTGAAGACAAAAGCAGAACTATGTCGAGTCTCAGACATCGAGTTCTTCCTCCTCAACTGCTGCTCAAGTGGTCAAAAGAAGCTTCATTTTGCTTATGGTTACTGCACCCTGAACCAAGTAGTCGGCCAAAAATGGGGTGACTATTAATCTCTGCACCTTTGTTTTCTTTATCACTTCATGGTATCGTCTGCCTTAATATGTGTGGGTGTGGGTGTGGGTGTGGGTGTGGGTGTGTGGGGGGTGGGGTGGGGGGGTGGGGGGACTTTTTAAACCTTTCAAAACTATTACTTCATTTTCTTTTGGTTATTAAACTGTGAGCCAAGGACCTTGTTTGATTTTACATTTCATTTGATTTATGTTCAATCAAATTTTATGGTCTTATGCTTTTGTATCATGTAACAGTGAATTGCTGCAAAGCGAGTTTCTTAATGAACCAATAAACAATTTGGAAGAGCGTGAAGCAGCCACACAGCTTAGAGAGAGAATAGAGGAGCAGGAATTGTTGCTGGAATTCCTTTTACTAATACAACAAAGAAAACAGGATGCAGCTGATAAGTTGCAAGATACTATTTCTCTTCTATGTTCTGATATTGAAGAAGTTACGAAGCATCAAGTGTTTCTCAAGAAAAAGGGAGACACATGTAAAGAAAGAGGAGAGGGTGGTCATTTAACATCAAATATTCCTGCACTGAATGCTGTTGACATTGATGATTCTTCTAGCTTGGGTTCCAGAAAACGATTTCGACCAGTCCTTGAGGTTCATAACGTAGAGAAATGTGATGATAATCTGAATCAAGGTCAGGACTCGGATACATTTGTAGAATCACAGGAAAGTCCTCTTATTGGAAGTTCACGATTAATGAAGAACTTTAAGAAATTAGAGTCCGCATATTTTTTGACAAGATGTAGACCAGTAAGGCCACCAGGGAAACCATCATTTGTTAGAAATTTACCAGTAATTAGTGATGGGAGAATCTCTAATGTTGCTACTGAAAGAAGTTCCATAAATAGCATAGCACCAAAGCAGCAGTTTACTGAGGGTAGACGAAGTGGATGGATAAGTCCATTCCTTGAGGGTTTGTGCAAGTATCTATCATTCAGCAAGTTAGAAGTGAAGGCTGACCTGAAGCAAGGGGATTTGTTGAACTCTTCAAACCTAGTCTGCTCTATTAGTTTTGATCGTGATGGAGAATTTTTCGCTACAGCCGGTGTAAATAAAAAGATAAAAGTATTTGAATGTGATACAATTATAAATGAAGCTCGTGATATCCACTACCCTGTTGTTGAAATGGTATGCAGGTCAAAGCTAAGCAGCATATGTTGGAACAGCTACATTAAAAGCCAACTTGCTTCGAGTAACTTTGAAGGTGTGGTGCAGGTAATGGCTCAAACCTTATATTTTATTAGCCTTTTGTTTTCATATCATTCAATCGTAAATCAGTTGCTCAACATGTTCAGGTATGGGATGTTACAAGAAGTCAAGTAGTGACAGAAATGAGAGAGCATGAGAGGCGTGTGTGGTCTGTTGACTTTTCATCAGTAGACCCCACATTGCTGGCTAGCGGGAGTGATGATGGTTCTGTCAAGTTATGGAGTATCAATCAGGTAATGCTACTTTTGCATTTGGTGGATTCAGCTTTGAAAATAAAAGTACTAATGTTATGTGATTTCTTAGGGTGTAAATTTAATTCTGGATGACTGATACTTTGTTTGTCTGACTTGGGTTGCAAATGCAGGGAGTAAGTATCGGCTCCATCAAAACAAAAGCCAATATCTGCTCTGTTCAGTTTCCCTTGGATTCTAGTCGTTCTATTGCTTTTGGTTCAGCAGATCACAGAATTTATTACTATGATCTCCGCAACTCCAAAGTTCCTCTGTGTACATTGATGGGACACAATAAAACTGTGAGCTATGTTAAGTTTGTAGATATGACCAATCTTGTTTCAGCATCAACGGACAACACGCTGAAGCTCTGGGATTTGTCAATGGGCACATCTAGGGTTATTGATAGCCCCATTCAATCCTTCACAGGCCACATGAATTCAAAGGTATGCCAGTTCTCTTACAATATTTAGCATCTATGTGCTATTTTATAACCTTTCTGTAATGACTATTGGATGAAAATCAGCCTGATTTTAAGTAGTTATTTCCCTGGCCTGTCACAGTTGGGATTAGTTTAAACTTGAACTAGAATCAGTTGTCGCCCATGAAACTCGTCCTTTTGCTTGTAGTTTTTAATTTTCATTGGGCTATAAGATACCTGGCCTCAAATTTTTAATTATCAATTTTCACGTGTTAACATAGGGGAGCCACTCTATGTAGAAAGTAATTATTGTTTCAAAATAGCGATATTAGGATTGCTGAAGGTGCAATCAATATCACTTGAAAATACAGATATAATGTTGGCTTACAGCGCAAGCATTTTTCAAATATTGTTGTGAGTTTACATATTCCCTCCATCTTGTCATGAGGTTGCTCTACTTTTGAGCTACTTTGCTGATGACATGAAAGCTAAACAATTGATAAGCTCACTCTCCATTTTAATGTCAACGCTGACTTTACGATAGCATGGTCATTCCTAGTCATGAAATCATTGGTACTATATGCACCTACCCATGCATTGGCTGCTGGTCATCATCTTTCATTTAACGAATGTTAGGCTTTTAATAGGACAAGATGGGTAATTGAATCAGATTGTTTATGCACTTGGCAATAATGTTCTTTGGAGTCAACTAGCAAAGAGGGGGCTGGGAAATGGTATGTTAACTTTTCACTATATTGATAAAAAAATATTAAGGACTCGCTATGAAGAAAACATTATGGAGTTTCCAGCCGTGAAGTTCCGTGCTGTCAAAAGTGATTTTCATTCAAAACATTTTTCACTTCGTTGAAAAATTGGCTTGTGATTTCCTTATAAAGTAGTAGATGTTTCGGGGAATGCACATAACCATCTGAAGGGTTTAATAAAAACTGCACAATTGATCTTCATGTAAGCTAGTTATTTTTTTGGGAGAACCAGGGCTGCCATGCATAGCTACTGGGGGTTCTAGCAATGGATGAGGTGAATCAATTCATTCTAGCAATTAATATAATGCTCTATCATAATTTTTTGTGTGCTGAACTACTGAAACTTGCTGAATTCCATCAGTGACACCAAAAGCTTCTGAATGAATACAAAGTTCTAGAATAGTCTGTGTTTTACCTCTCATATTGTGTTCATGTTGAAACCAGGGATTGGGTGCTCAAAATAGGTATGAATGGTCATCATTGTTAAACATTAGAAATGTCTTCTAAAAAAATGAACTAATGAAGGAAACATTCAAGGGCCTTTTTCTCTGGCGTAGACACTTCACCATGCACGTATATGCTAGAAGATTCACCCGTTAAGTTGCTTCAATCTCTTAGTTTATTGTATGTTTGATGTACTTGATACAATGATAGATGATTGTTTTTGGTGGCCAAAAATCGCCCATGCTTGACGTCTTTTGTTTATGTGTGCTCATGTTGTAGAACTTCGTGGGTTTGTCTGTAGCAAATGGTTACATTGCAACTGGCTCGGAAACAAATGAGGTACTTCATATATCTTCTCTCTTCCTTAGTATTTAGAGGTTCCTCGCTTTTCCACAATGGATAAAATTGTGGTTTTGTTTTAGTTGCAAAACAATCTGAACTTCACCCCTTTGCTTTTCTTATGATGGCATAACCATCTACTCGTGGTCTTTCTCTTCTTGTTTGACAAACCTGGTTTACTTGAGCTGCATAAGAATATAGCACCTTTTAAAGAAACCAATTTCATCTTTAAGAGTTTAGTTACTTTTTTCGATGGTTGGGTAAAGCTTTTCATGCATCTAACTAGGTTCTCGTAATAGATTTGTAGGCTTGAAAAAGTTTTGGGCTGAAAACAAAAAAAGACTTACCCTAATGGACACAAAAACACAACAGCATCCGGAATATGATACAATTGCATAAACCAACAATCTCGTATTACAGCAGTACAAGCAACTCTCTCTCCTTTTCTTACCATTAGCTTCCTTTTGACTGTTTTTTACCTTTTCCTTTGGCTATCATTTTCTTGGAATTTCAACTGCTGTTAGATATAATAAGCCTAGTACTCTCGCTCCACCTCTAAAGACTATAGCATCTGTTTCTCCTTCAGTTCAGTTTTCTGACCTTTAATGTTTAGGAACAAGATATATGACTGATTTTGTTGGACTCTTTGTCGTGAGAAGTAAAGGAAATAAAAGAAAATGAGGAAACATGAATACAATAAACTTTGTGGTTCTGTTTGAACTGAACTATGTCCATGGGCTAGGGGATGTCAAGCTTCACTATGTAATGGTCTTCTTCTCGAATCCTGATCCCGATACTACACCCGTTCCTCACTGCGCACTCAACGGGGTTTTTATTTTTCTGAACCTTAGCCTTCTAATACAAGAGTTAAAGTACATCGCAAACCAAGTGGGCTAAAAGGGAAAAGGTTCCCGCATCCTAGTAACTAGCGAGCTAGAAAGTCAAGACATAACCAACACTTTGCCTGCACCTCTTTTTGGCAGAGCTTGAGCTTTTCCCTTGAGTGTCGGAGTTTAATCCATGCAGCACAAACTGTACTGGTTGTATTGACTTTTAGGTGACACGAGACTCAAAACTTCTATCCCTTTTCTATTACTAGGTTAGACAGGCTTATACCAGTTGAAAAAAGGAGGCATGAAGTTGAATGGAAGTAATAATTAATTTGTTGTCAGAAATCACATTAGCCACTCTTTTCTCTCACATCATGGTATTTTACTAGCATCTAAGCTGCTTTCTTTTCTATTTCTTGTTATTTTGCTTTGTTTTTATCATGGTGGTTCTGGTTTATCTTCTTTATTGCCAAACTTTGAGCACCCATCAAAACTCAAGCAATTATGGTCATGGAGTGACGTTTACAGTGCAAGATATGGTACAATGCAAGTGTCATTCATCTATTAAATCTGATATTTTTGTGGAATAGGTTTTTGTCTACCACAAAGCTTTCCCTATGCCGGTGCTGTCCTATAAGTTTAACAACACAGACCCGCTCTCTGGCCAAGAAATGGATGATGCCTCACAATTTATTTCTTCTGTCTGTTGGCGTGGCCAGTCATCTACGTTGGTTGCTGCAAACTCTACTGGGAATATCAAAATCTTGGAGATGGTCTAAGTTGGTCTACGCACAATGATCTTGAAATTGTGTAGCTTATCTAGGGTTAATGGACAGCCATATAGGAACCTGATGGTTTTTCTAGCGGAGACAATTTTTGACATTAGATCATAGCAGCAGCAGTCAACATTAAGAGATGGTGGTCTTGACTGGATATATAATTCAGAGGAAAAGAAGGGCAAAATTATCTGTCTTGTATATTATCCCATGCTTTTATATAGTTCATCATTTTTGTTTTTATTTTTATTTTGATAACGAGAATGGATGTAAACATCCTTTCCCGTTTACTTAATGGAGGCAATCAACTAGCTACAGGCTTAGATGCTTCCTCCAGTTGCGATCCCCACAAGGAAAGTTTTTTGTTTTTGTGGCATCAACATTTCCAACAGGTTTATCAAGACACTTTCAAATTAAAGAAAAAGCTATACAATGCAGGTATAAATTATGCACCAGCAGTTCCAGTGATGTCTAACATTTGGAGGTAAATTTCTACAAGTATTCTACAAGTATTTTACAGATGATTCTGTGTCTGTGAGAGAAGAAATGTTATGAGGTGAGACGAGCTTATTTGCAGCGGATGAATAAACTTTAATGAAGCATGCTTGACAGGGTTGTCAGTTTATGATGTTTCGTACAAGTTAAAAAAATAAGATAAAACAATGTTGTTTTTAGCTCGGTTTAAATTCTGGGCTATTTTGGATTTTTTCTACTAAATATCGGCCGAAACGTTCCGGTTTTGTTTTGCTTTTGTTTCGGCCAAGTAATGTTTTTTTTTTTAAATAATGAATAATTTAACAATATCAATCACATGTTCTAATTTGATTATTAGATTGAGATGAAATTTTACGGGGAGTTTCTTAATATATTTATATATATTATGTTAAAATTTCAGGGCAATCAGAGAATGTAATGATCTTGTGAGATTAATGATAATATTTTCATAATATTATACATGTTTATAATATTATTTAGAAAAATCATTTTATTGTGTCTTTTTTAGATTAAATTATACAATTCTAAATAATTTTATTTTTTAATTCGAACTATTTTTTTTAATTAATATATTTAATTATATATATATATATATATATATATATAAAAACAATACAATAACAGCATACTGAAATGCTCTGAAACTAAAATATTTTATTCTAATTAAAAAAATAAAAAGAAACGAATCATCATCTGAAATGAAATTGATAACCTTAAACTTGTTGCAAAACAAGCTTATTTTCCAATGATAAAATTTTGAACAAAAAGTAAAACCAGTAAATAGCATTACCCAACAAAAATCCCAGTGCCTGACAAGCTTAATTTCCATTGACGATGCATCATATTTTGGAATTATATCAGCAGAAAAAGAAAACTCCACTCCTAAGATCAAACAACATGCACATCACTTGTTTGTTTCAACAGGCAAGGGATCTCCACCAAGCGTACTCCCAACGTGACAAAGGCCAAGACATTAAAGTCTTCGTCTGGTCCACACACTACACTTGGTTGTAGCCAACTTGGTTGCATCTCTTGTTTTTACTACCACCTCCATCTTTGGTTCATTACTATTTTGGTTACTTCGATTCTAACAAAAGGTTGTCAATTTTATTTTGGTGGATGTTTTGTTTTTTTAATTGAAACAGAATGTTTTGGTTTTAAAGTGTTTCGGTATTCCGTTCCAGGATTGTATTGTTCATATATACATACTTAAATATATTAATTCAAGAAGTTTTTTTTAGTTCAAATCCAAAAATAAAATTATTTAGAGTTGTGCAATTTAAATTTCAAACATAAGTAAAAAAATGAGAGTTGAATTGATATAAGTCAACCGACTTGATGAGTTCAAAGTTAACATGGAAAATTGATACAAATATAGTTTAACTAAATAAAATCAAGTTGACATCTTAAAAAAATATTAAAACAACGATATATTGAATCAACTAACCTTTCAAATATGTGACATATATTATAAGACCATGATAATCTTAAATAAAACAAATCAAATCAAATTATAAAGTTCAATTCGTAATAAACTCGTTGTTGAATAATGAAATTAAGAAAAATATAATCTAAAAAAAGACAATAAAATGATTTTATTGAACAAAATTATGAATTTGTATAATATTATGAGAATGTCATCATCAATATCGCAATGTCGTTATATTTTCTGATTGATCTGAAATTTTAATATGATATATAAATATATTAAGACTCCTCGTTAAATTTCATCTCAATCTAATGGTCAAATTAAAAGATATGATTATATTGTAAAACTATTTATTATTAAAAAACAAAAACACTTTGACCGAAACAGAATGGGCGAAACAAAACCGAAACATTCAGGCCGAAATTTGGATGGAATTTGCGGAATGGACTAAGATTCTGAGCGAGATAAATTTACTCCGATTTGTTTTATTTTTTGAATTGAAACGAGATGTATCGGCCATTCCAGACGGAACAAAACATAATTGACAACTTTGATTCTAATTGAAACTGAAACTAGTTTGATCAATCTTCTTTAGCTAATAACTTAGTCTTGTTTGGCGCTACGCCGACTTATTCCTTTTTTTTTTCCTAGCCTTAAAAGAATTTTGTAAAGATGCTAGGAAGGAAAAAACGAAAAGAATGATAGTGTATATTGAATGGTGTTTTCTTTTTGAGAAAAATATGAAGACAATCATATATGATAATCATATGAAACCTAAATCAAAACAAAATAACAACTTTATTTTAATCAAACGAATATAAAGGAATAAAAAACACTCAATTAAAAAAATCCAAAACAAAAATATCATTAAGTGAACATAACATGCTTTGTATTTAAGCAATTAGTTTAATTTAATTCAAAACATTTTTTTTTTAATAAAAACTAAATTCCACAAAGAACAACAAATAAAAAAAAACCCAAGATAACAACAAATAAAATAACAAAACTCGATTTCTAATCAAGTCAAATATTGAAGGTTGAAATTGAAAAACACATGAGCCTAAAAATAAAATATATACAAAAAAAAAAACTAAGAGAAATTTCATAAACTTAGTTTAAACTTCCAAATTCACAACCCATTAAAATGTAAACCTGATCAATCAAGAAATCAATTCAATTTAATTTTAAATTTTAAAAGCTTATCAAAGTAAAAAACAAATAGCAGTAAAAAACTGTTTTTTTAATATCAATTTAAAAAATGATGTCAAATAAAATAAATTACATTAATAAAATATAAGATTAAAAACAAATTTCAGTTCTATAAAATAATTCAATTAAAAAAGTATTAATTGAAGGAAAGCTGTCAAGTTTTGAAAGGTCAGCCCGGAAATCGATGACGCCAGAAACCACTAACTTGTCAGCAGTCCATATCAATAATTGAAATCAACAGGAAAACATCCAAAATGATTACCTGATCAATATGCTATCACTAGATGTTAAACCAGTAACTTGTCTGCAGCCCATCAATAATTCAAAAACACCAAAAATATTCTAACCGTTTGCAAATTGACCATTCTTTTTTAACATGGAATCAAGAGAAACAAATTGATCCTGCAAAGTTCCTGCTGCTAATGCTATACAAAGAAAGAGTTCCCAAATAATAACAAAATAATTATGCACACTATGTTTAATTTGGATCATAGGTTTATCAGAAAGATGAAATAGAAGCACATCTCTTGATCTCTTCCATGCTTGGTATCACTTTCTCATGACAGGGAACTGAAAAAAGGTATAGCAAATTCCAAGAGAGCAGAACTTCAAGAAAGGAAACGTGCAGACATAGATTCTGACAACCTCACCAAGTTTGTAATGAAAAACTTACCTGCCTTGGATTCTAACAAAGAACAAAGCCTTTGGTGCAACTTCAGCATCAAGGTTCTTTTCGCAAAGAATTTTTTTTTTTTTTATAAACTATATTCTGGCATGTAGATTCAAGTTGAATCCTTTTCCACCTGCAAGCAAGAAACTTCTGGGAAATCTATTTACATTGGTTTTGTTTAAGATTTGTAAGCAATGCTACCCTAGATATGAGTTTCTTCAGTCTGCTAGCTCCAGGACCTGGTTTAATATTGTCCAGGTTCCCAACCTCAGAACATTTGGGACTACCAGAGCACCATCCACCAGGAGTGAAGCTCCCGTTCTTCCGGCGAAGTAAATCCTTGTCAATCTTATCCAAGACAGGATCGTCGTGTTTGAATTTTCTGGCAAAGGCAGCACCACTCGCAATCATCTCGTTTGTGTCATTGATGGTGAGGATGTGAGGATGCTGCTTGGGAGGATTGTCCCAGGCAATGTAGTGCAGGTCATGGCTGACTGCAGTTTGAGCAAACTCTGGCACATTGCATATCACTGTGTGGAAGTATCCTTCAGGTGAGGAAATGAAGTTTGTGTAATACATCAGCAAGGTTCGCGGTAGATTATCCCAACCCCAAATTAAGTATTCAACAAATGAGCGAGTGAGAACCATCCATGCTGAGCCTGCAGAAACAAATGGAAATCATTTAAGTTCAGCTGAATGCAGAATGGCGGGTCTTCATAGTTGCTAGCATTTTCAGTGTTTCGGCAGCAAAGTATATGTTGGAAGCCATTGAAATCTAGCAATAACCAAAATTCATGGCTTCAGTTTTCAGAAAAGCAAAGGCTGCAATTGGAGTCCTGTTAATAGTTGACTCAATTAAACACCACTGGTTTGTTAAATTGAAAAAAAAAACATAGTGATGCCAGCCTATGAAAGAGATACCTCCAGCAGTTTTAATCAATACACAAAGCTTTTAACTCTTCAGTTTTTATTAATTACATGAACTTGAGGAATATAGAAAAGGAAACTTGTCCACCATGAAACTACAAACATGTTAGTTAGTTACAGAATGCACTTTCATCTTCCATTTATTTCTAGAGGAAACCCAAAAGAAGACACAATTTTAGTTGCAAGTTGCCAGTTGCATTTGCCATTAGACAAACTTAAAACTCTATCAAAGAAGCAGAGGTTACTGATAAATTCATTTACAAACTGAGCAAAGCTTCAGCAGAATTGTTCAAATTTGCCGATTTCAACTATTCAAACCTAATATGTATTTATTTATTCCTTTTCAGGAACCACACATCAACAATAAATCTTACCAGCAAGTGTCCGTGGAAAGAAAAGACATGTTGATTCTGAATACTAACCGGTGAATAATTTAAATGCTGTTGGCAAAGATCTCAGCGGAGTGGCCCCGTAGATATCTGCTTTAATTGTCGAGTAAAGACCAGGGTCCACGATCAAAGGCATTCCTCGCTTCTCCCTAAACACCGCATCAGATATCAGATCACTCACTGGAAACAGATAAAGATCGAGAGACAGAGAGTGCTTACGCTTTCCAGCCCAACTGACTTGTGTGCTCAATAAAGTTCAGATTTCGGTTTATAGTTGAAAATGTGTAAATAAGATCTGCATATTAAAAGCTAAATAATCAGAAAGTTGTTTCAACCACTCACTACAACCTCCCTCTATCCACTCAACCACGGAAAGAAAAAAAAAAGTGTTTCATATACAATTAAAATCATAGACTAACCATCTTGAGTTACAAGAGGATAATCAGAAGCACTGAGGTTGATAAACCAGTCCCAATCTTTGCGTCTTTTGAGAAGAATTGCACAAGCATGAAGTGTATTAGAAACCATGGTGGGTCCTCTATAGGTAACCATGTTGGCTCTGCTGATCATATGAACATTTCCAAACTTTGCGAAAATCGGATGCTTCTCCACTCGCGATGCAAGCTCCAATCTTTCCTCTGCTGGGGACTCAAGGTCCAGATGAACAACATATTCATTCCGGGGATGGTAAAGCGAGTGAAGAGTTCTCCAGAGCTTTTCCAAATCACCTTTAGACCCAGAAACCAGATAAGCAAATCGAGGGATTTTGGAAGGGAGAGGAGGGGAAGGAGACAGGGAGGCTTCCTTTTCAGCAAAACCTTGGGTTGTCTGGTTGGAACGAAATGGGAAAATGTTGAAGATTTGATTGATTGTATGCAATGAAGAAACAAGACCCATGTTGAAACATGTTGCTAAAAGGAATAGACATATGAGAGAGCTTATGACAAGAGGGAAGACCCATTTCTTCTCCACGTTTAGGGACCCCATTGAAAGACCTTATCATGGGTTCCAGTGAGCGATCTTCACACCCCAACTCGTGCTTGCTCACTCAGCAAAAACAGCAAATCGGTGTTGAACAACAACAGGGATTTTCCTCAAAAAAACAATAATCTTAACCTTGGACTTTAACCAGTATAAGCTGCCATATCAACAAACAACAACAGAGCAAACCATTAGAATCACCTTGTCAATGATAAAGACATTGAAAAGTTCACAGCATGAATCAAGTGAAAGAGAAATAAAACATACTCAGGAGACAGAAACAATTAGCTGAAAATTCCTCATTTCTTAATCTGGTGTGAAGATTATCAAGAAAGTTATCGGCAACTATTTTTTTTATATATATATTGTTTATTAGGACTCAAACATGCTAAAATATTATCAAAGAATCTCCTTATAGATCCTAAATCCACAAAAAAAGAAAAGAAGATTCGATTCGACAACCAAGTTAACTTGAATAAAACTATCAATAAGAGAGATCATTTTTGTATCACAGAAATCATATCATCAACTACCATAATTTATTTATTAATATCATCACCAGTTTTTTTAATAGAGATCACAGAATAAGAAGCTCTACAACTACCATCATCTCCACAACTACCATCATTTATTTATTTATTTATTAATAAGATCATCAATATTTTTTTTATTATTATAGAGATCACAAAATAAGAAGCAAAACCCATGAGAGGGAATTCAAGATTTGCATAGATGAATCAATGAAAGACCCCATAAAAAAAATTTAACGGAAAGAAAGAATTACATAAAGGGCAGGGCTCACAGAAACACAGCTGGACCTTTACAGCAGCAGCAAAGAACAAGAAAAGACACACTTAACACTTCAAATTCACTAGTTTGTTAATGAACAAATCAAGAAACAGAATAAACGCGTTATAGGAGCAGTGGGAGAGAGGAAGATGGTCAGTCTACGTTTATTTATAAGTCAATTCTCAAATACAGCAATAATAATAATAATAATAATAATAATAATAAAGAGAATAAAGAATTAGGGATTTTCTATTTTGGGCAGGGAGGACCGGTGTGACGACAAGTACAGTACAATTTTGCAGAAGTTTATTCCGATCCCTATAGATTCAACAATGTTTCAATTCTATCCTTTAATGTTTCTAAATCTCTAAATATTGATTACGAAACTTTCAGAAAGTCTCAATATAACCCCTGTCCCAGTAAACCTTGAGCAACCTTGTATTGAAGAATATTAAAAAACATTATTTTAGCCAAGAAAATTTCTTTTTCTGTTTTTGATGTTTTCCCTCAATAAACTTAGGAGTTTCAGTTAGCACTGGAGGGAGGGAGTGGCGTTTGGATTTTTTTTTTTTTAATAACTAGGTTGTCCGGGCCAGCTTACACGCACCTCAACTAATCCTCAGGTCCACTAAGCATCTGTAAGCCCAATGGACAGGTAAGACACCGCAGGAGTGACAAACGCACAGAGAGGACTCGAATCCCTGACACAGAGGAAGGGACTGGACCAAGTCCTCGAGTGCATGGCGTTTGGATTTTTGACCAAATATAGAAAAGGCAAAAAAAAAAGTTTTTTTATTTATTAATGTATGTTTCTGGACTAACTTTTATGAAATTAATAATTATATAAATCTCTAATTAATCACAAATTTTAAATTTTAAATCACAGAGGAGCAAATTTTTCATTTCCGAACTTGTAGCTAATAAAAGCTGTTTATTGTCGGGTATTTGTTTTAATGATTTAATGAGGCGACATGGTACACACAACGTTTATATTATGCTGTCGGTGTGGGTGTCTTAAATAAATAAATGATTAGAGAAGTAGTGGCTGCGGACAGGGGAGCGAGTCGCGTTCGTGAATGTGTCGTTGCCTAGAAAATGAGGCCTTCCACAACTATCGACATTATTAGAATTAACATTTTGAAAACACTTAACGAATTCATTCGCATTAAACAATCCTATTATTTTAGGTGACATCTATTAGTACTTGTTAATGTTTCCTCTTCAGATTTAGGTAACATTCATTCATTCATTAAGGGTAAGAAGAAGAAAAAAACTTGATAAACCAATTAATGTTTAGGTTACGAGTTAAGTGAGCTAACTCGAGCTAATCAAAATATGAACCAACCTAATTTTTTATTATCTTATAATAGATCAATTATTCTCTGATTTCTTTTGAAACTCGACCCGGTCTAAGCCATAAATGACCACGATCATGGTTCTACCCATCAAATCGAGCTAAATTTTAAAATAATAGTTTTCTAGATGTGATGCTTTCAATTTAGTTACTAGGTAGTGTTATAAGTTTAAAAGGTTAAATGAGTTGACATATTTCTCTCTACCGATTACATCTTTCAAAGTTATTCATTTTGAAAAATGATCTTTGTTATTTTTTTGGTTTTATTTTCAATTAAGTTATTCCCATATCATGATTTAAGGGATAAGTTTGTCAGGGTTTTAAGTCATTTTTTTTATCTTTTTTGTTGTCAACTTTAAAAAATTAATTCTTTTTAAAACTATATTTATTTTCTTTTTTATTTTACCTTCTATTGAATTATCCCATCCATATGTAATCCTACACGTGGGTTTTACAACATCACCTGGTTGTGCTAGTGTATTGTTTTTTTTTTTTTTTTTTCAATTTTCTCATTCTATATTTTTATTATTGGGTACTTAAGAGAAAGTTTAGACAAACAAAACCTAAATGAAATAAAAGAAAGTTTAGATAAACAAAACCTAAATGCAATTAAGGGTATGCCTTTAAAGAGGGGGAACAAAATGAGAGGGTACTATTTAGTAAGCTTTGTTTAGGAAAACATTTAATAGGAGGTTTTTAATATCCATTCCCCATCTTTTAATTAAGACTAGTCATATGGTTGTGCTTCATAATGGACAAAAATGTATATTAAGCTAAATAAATTTATTAAATTAAACAAAATATTTTTTTCTCTTAATAAAAGTGATTATTTGAACTATATTTCCAAAAAAAAACAATATTTTAATATAATTCCTTCCTCTTCAATTAGCATATTTGTTTTCAATTGATTTTGTTTCTTGGGTGAAGATAAAAAAAAATACAATCAAACAAAAAAAAGCTAGGTAATTTGGAATAAGGATAAAAGGTTTTCTTTAAGTTAAAATTCTATTATCAACCTAATAAAAATTCTATTATAACTATTTTGTAAACAATAACTTATTAGAAATATAAATATATTTTCAGTGAAAAACTATTTTTTGATATTTTTGTATTCAAATGTACTAGAAAATAATAGAGTTATATATTGTTCACACTATAATGATAAACTTCTTCAAGTCTATTTTGTACTTAATTTAATGATTATAAAAGAATTCACAAGAAAAACAACAAATAAAATACTCAAGGAAAATACATATTTTTTCAAAACCTTCTTTTATGATTCCTCTAATACGAAGCATAATTCATTCACAAAAAAAAAACATGTTCATGTAGGATAATTAACAAAATGATTATTGTCATCATAAAAAAGGGCAAGAATATCATTCAAAAATAATTATTAAATTGATTTATATCTAATGAAATAACAACTAAAGTATAATAATATTAACTCAATTACTTTTTTACATTGCGTTTCAAAAATCCTATTGAAAAAAATTGAAATTTTTTATCATTATTTTATATTTTAAATTAATATTTTTGATATTTTTATATCATTTTTATGTGTTAATATTAAAAATATTTTTTAAAAAATAAAAATATTATTATTTTGATATATTTATAAATAAAAAATACTATTAAAAACAAGCTCAACCAAATTGAAAGAGACACTTTCATCAATTTAATTTTAAGGTCCTGAACTTAATGGAATGGACTCGATTTTCTCCAACCGCGTATGAAGAAAATAATGGGATTGGGTTGCTTGGAATAGTCAAATTTTCTGTGTGAGCGAGATATACAGTACACTTTCCACAAGTTAAATCATCTCCACCAGTCCACCTCTGAATTAACCGCCAACGACTCTGAAACCGAATTTTCTCATCAGTTGCTGACGTGATCAATTACCCAATCATTTAGATCCATTTTTGGCCGTCCGATCTGATCGAGAGCACTTCCTCAGTGGTGTTTGGGAGTAGAATAATAATTATTTTTCAAAATACTTTGATTTCAAAAATACATAAAAAATAATATATTTTTTAATTTTTAAAAATTATTTTTGATAGTATTGAAAACTAAAAAACTCATTTTAAAATAAAATTAATTAAAAAATAATAAAACGCGGACTAGTTCGAAAACATTCCTTTCGTGGCTGGAAAAAATGAGCACGATGTCGTCTCCACTGTAGGTGGGTCCCATAATAGGAGCGTGACTCCCGCTGGAAAGACTCCGTGGTCACTATCCAATTTTTTAATGCTGTCGGTTTCATGCATGACCACCGCCCGTCCTCCGTGCTTCGTATAGCTATTCTATTTATTTGATTACAAGGAATTCCAACCCCAACTTAAACGACATTTGATTAGTATGCATTACATTTTAAAAGTATTTTTAAATAAAATTGAAATTTTTTATTATTTATTTTAAATTAATTTTTATATGCAGATATCAAAAATAATTTATAAAAAATAAAATAAATATCATTTTGATGCATTTCTGAATAAAAAATATTTTAAAAAACAACTCCAGCCACATTTTCAAACAGTCACAAAGCTTGCAAGTAAATCTCCAATATTTAACCATATTTATAATATCAAATTACATATTTTTAATTTAGATCATGAATAAGCTACAAAGTAAAATTTCTTCATAATCTAAAATATATATATATTTTTTTTTTTTTGAAAAAAATAGCAGCTAATGTATTTTCCGCTCAAAATACATAGATCATTTGGTAAGCAGCTAAAGATACCTAAATCCATGGTTATTCCATGCCCATATTTATAAATATTTTTTTTTATCAAGGGCATGTATTTTTTTTTCTTTTTAAATTAAAAAAAAAAGACATCTTACCCTTGGAAGAAAAAAATAGGTCTTTCTCGGGGGCCTTTTGGTATTTTCACACAACCTTTCTTAATTAATTCCAGAACCATGAATTTTGTTTTGGTGTTTTTAGGATGGTTAATGAATATTTAGATCCAAAATGTTGTTTATGCGTGTTGTCCACGTGCAAACGCGTGAAAGACGCCCATGCTAATTGAGCGGCGCATGTGATGCCTATTTGTTATGAGAACAACAATTTCTCTATGTCATTGGAATTACAGTGGTATCCTCTTTCTCCTAGTAAAACACACGTCGACGACAATTGACTAGTTTATCATTAATGATATGTTTTTTCTCTCTCTCTTCTGTCTTAAAAATTACAGGTTACTCATGTTTATTATTGATATTTAAACTTTAATCTTTATTTTTTTATTTCTATTTTTTTCCCTTGTATCTTTTATAAAAAATTATTTGTTTTTTATTTATTCCTTCAATTCCAATTTATCATATATGGTTTTGTTTTCAAATTCGATCCTTACTTCTTCTTTTTTTTTTTGTAAGAACTTCACTGGTGTTTAATTCATTCTTTAGCCTAAGTTTACGATGTGTGTTTTTTCTGATTAGTCCTTATATTTTTTGTTTTATGAAATCATTGTCTTAATATTAGTTAGCTCTTAATCAAATATCAATTTATTTAATTGGATGTATGTATAAGCATTTTGAGCTATGATTTGATTTTTTTATATATCCAAAAACATGATATTTTGTTGATTTTATGATTTTGATATAATTTATAGGTGTTTTGAGTTTAAAGATTGGTTTATTCATATACTAAGATTGTTTATTAGATTTAAAAAAAAAATGGTTCAAAAATCCTGAACTTGATTTTGTATCCTTCTTTGTGATGGTTGAAATCTAACCGAGTAAACAATGTTTTTTTTTACAATACTTTAAAAAAAAAAGATAAAATACATGTCATCCGCTCATAAAATACTTGACATTTTTTCTAGAGCTATTTGTCTAGATCTAATCCTTTTCTATATATATATTTTTAAAATTTTATTTATATTTAAATGCATTAAAATAGACTTAAACATGATATTTCAATTATTATTCAACTTTGCCATGATCATTAAATAACATTATAGGTTTCTATGAGAATGCTATCAATTTATTTTCAATTAGTATGTGCTAAACATGAAAACAAAAACAAAATTGCTTATGAATAATTTACATTAAATGTTTTTGACACAATTTTATCATATTTATTACTTTTTCATTAAACACATATAAAATATTGATATATTATTTTACTTGCTTTTAAGATCATGATAAGTTTTTGTTTAGAAAAAAACGAGAGGTATACCCGCGCGATGCGGCGGGTTTTTTTTTATCTATGTAGAAAATCGATTGTTTTTATATGTATTGTATTTTATTATTTTAATATTTAGTTAGTATAATTATATTTATAAAGACTAATATGAATTTTTGTCCTTAAAAAAATCCAAAGTAATTTTTCCTCTCTCTCTCAATATATTTTTAGGCGATAATATTCAATAAATATCAGATATATTAGAAATAAAAATATTGTAATTTGTTTTTAAAACATAAACTTAATTTTTGTGTGTGTTATAATTATTTATTTGCCGTCTAAAAAGAACAGTCTAATGGAAACGGGAAGTGACTTGTATACTTTTTAATTTGACTTGTAGATAATGCAGGTAAATTTGTCAACATTTTTTTTTTTTGAGATGTTTTTTTTTTCCAGTAATATTAGATCTAAAATATTAAAAATGAAACCATTGGAAATTCTTGTAAAGAAAAGAGCACAAAATTAAATTTTGAAGCCAATATTTTTTTTATATAAGATTTATTAATCATATTATTATATTAAATATATTTAAGAAAACATGATATGAATTTCTGTCCTTCAAAAAATCCTAGGTCAATTTTCCTCTCTCTCAATATATTTTTAGGCGATAATATTCAATAAATATTCAAACATATAATTAGTTTTACATATTTTAATTTGACATAAATATACAAATATATAATTAATTTGACATAATTTCAATAATGTATTTAATTTAAAGGATAATCTTAGGCTATTTTGTTCTCTCTCTATATATTCTTAGGCGATAATATTCAATAAATATTAGAACATATAATTGGTTTCACATATTTTAATTTGACATAAATACACTAATATATAATTAAAAAGTCAAAACACTGCAAATTCATTTCAAGAAATAAACTTAAACAAAAGAGCACAAAATTTAATTTTGAAGCCAATATTTTTTTTTATAAGATTTATTCATCGTATTATTATATTAAATGTATTTAAGAATACTGATATGAATTTTTGTCCTTAAAAAAATCCTAGGTCATTTTTCCTCTCCCTCTATATATTTTTAGGCGATAATATTCAATAAATATTTGAACATAATATTAGGTTTACATACTTTAATTTGAGATAAATATACAAATATATAATTAATTTGATATACTTTCAATAATATCTTTAATTTAAAAGACAAAATTGAAGTAAGCCCAAATATTGAAATCAAATAATTCAAAACAAAACCGGAAATTAAAAGAACTGGGACTGAAATGAAACTGAAATCCATAATTAACTTGCATAGAAGGATAAAATTGAAAGAAATCAAACTTTTGATACCTAAAATATTAAGGATTTATAATAAATTTGCATGGAAGGATGAAATTAAAATTAATCAAAACTTTGATACCAAAAATATTTAGAATTCCAGCCCAACCCGCAAAATTAAAAGCATGAGGACCGAACTGGAACTTCAATACATAATCAACTTCAATTGAAGGACGAAATTGAAACAAATCAAAACCCATTTAATAGAAATAAGGGCCAGAAAAACAAATTATAACGTTCAGGGACTGAAATTAAATTTGACAAAAAAACAGCTTAGCTGACGTCATCTTGCGCAGGCAGGAGAGAGAAATTGGGGGGGGATTCAAACGACCATTGACACGTCTCCGGACACCATAGTGCCACACGCGCCGTACCAGGGGGAAGAGAACATGCCTGAAAATCATTGTAGACGACGGTTTTGCATTTTCTGACGCCTTATGACGCCGCACGCGCCGTTCGAAAAACGCGTGAGCGTTGAGACGAACGGCGCGTTCGGCGACGCGCCACACAGCTGTCAGACGAAAATAAAAATAACAAAATGGCTAATTACCGGAGTGCCCCTCACCCCCAGGCGTGTGTTATGTCCTTTTCGAGGGACAAAACGGTTAATGCACTGTTCAATGAATTAATTAAAAATAAAAGAACCAGCCGGACGAACCGGATCGAACAGGGCTGAAAACGATCAATGACCGTCCAGCCCCTGAAAATGGCGGTGTTTTTTGTCTTTTTCGGGGGCTAATTTCGTTAATACACTGTTCAAAATTGAAAAAAAAGAGAGGACATACACCCGCGAAGCACCGGGTCAAACTGCATATGAATAGTGACTATGAGTCACGGTGAACAGTGTTTTACTGTTCAAAATTGCGTTATCTTTTAGGTGTATAATGCTTGCAATTTAAAAAAAAAAACTATTTTCAATAAAGCAATCAAGAGATAAACTAACTAGGAAATTAGTTTTGATTGGAGAAGTATATTTTTTCTACTTATTTTATATGGTTAGTATCTTTAACAAATCTTTACTTTAATTATTGTTGCTTTTTATTTAAAACGTGCTCCTAATAAAATTATTATGTTTTTGTTTGTAAGAAGATTAGAACTTTTTACAGTGATATTATTGATTGTTTTATAGATAATTATGTATTATCTCGATATATATAATTTGTTGTAATAAAATCTAATTTATCATATGTTGGCTTTTTTATTATTATAATTATTTTTAAAAGTATTTTTTATTTAAAATATATTAAGTAACATTTTTTTTTATTTTCTTAAATACTTTAAAATTATAAAAACAAACGAACGCACACATTTAGAAACGGACTTCAATTCGAAATATAATCACTGCATTGTCAACTTCAAGACAAATGGAAGGCTGAGGGCAAGGCAATGTGTACGTGAGGAGTGACGTCCTTCACAACATGTTCTCACCATGACTATTGGTTGTTTCTCTTTCCACCACCGCCAATCCACTCATCGGTTAGCAACAATAGCTTCTTAAAAAAAATAAAATAAAAAATAAAAACATAAACCGAGACAAAGAAAGATACAAATCTAGATAGAGAGAGAGTTGAGGTTTGTTTTGCCTTTTTTTTTTTTTTTTTCTTTTTGCAGAACAGTTTGCTGAATCCATGAGATATACTTCAACAATTTATAATTTTAATTTATGAGAATTGATGGTAAAAAAACATAAATATTAAACCTACAAGTAGACTCATATTTAAATATCTAAAAACCAACAAGAAAGTTTCCAAAATTATTTTGAGCTTTTATCAATTTTGAATTGTAATATTTTTTCACCACAATGCACTAGTAGCAGAAAATCTATTTACCTTCTAAAATAGGTGAACCCTTTTAGGTCATCAACATGAAACTTTTTATTTAAATTTTTTTTTAGGCACACAAGCACAAAATAAAGTTAAAAAGCCAGATTTATTCGCATGAAACAATTGTACTTAACAAAACCTTTAAGCCACATCAAGGTTGTTAAAATCAAGATTTTGACACGAATCGGAAAGGGCTCCGAAAAATCGGATCGTAAGATCGGATCGTAAAATCGTAAGATCGTACCCGAATTTTTCCGTACAAAAATCGTAAAATCACAGCTAAAATCGTGTAGGTAGAAAAATCGTAAAATCGCAAGTAAAATATTTCCGAATATAATATAACATAATTATGGCCATAAAACTTCATTAGTTAAGTTTCATGCATGATTCAAAATAATTGAAAAATACATTACAAAACAATTATGTCCATAGAATTTCATTAGGTAAAAATTAACAAACTAAAAATAAATATTTTGTTGATGTGAAATATAAATTAATTAATGTTATTTATTATCTTAAATTAATAGGATTTTTTTTTAAAATATTTTTTATGCTAACTATTTTTTATGCTAATTTTTTTTTTATTATTATTATTATAAACCCCCAGATTATTATTATTATTATTATTATTATTATTATTACCCCTCCCCCGTATAAACCTACTTTATTATTATTATTATTATTATTATTATTATTATTATTATTATTAATTTATATAACCCCCCACCCCCCGAAACCTATTATTATTATTATTATTATTATTATAAAAAAAACCCCAACCCTAATTCCCTTACCTAGCCCCCACAGTGCCCACACACATCTCCCTCCCTCCCTCCCTCCTTGTTCCGCCGCTTATCTCCCTCTCTTTTTTGTGCAGGTGCGTGTGCTCATCTCCCTCCTTTCTTGTGCAGGTGTGCTCATCTCCCTCCCTTGTGCTCATCTCCCTCCCTTTCTTGTGCAGTTGTGCTCATCTCCCTCCCTTTCTCAAATGCAAAATTGAAATTGAAGAAAGCCCTTTCGCCAGTTCGCCCGTGTTGCGCACAGTAGAATATGATGAACTCGTAAAATCGGACCGATCCAGTCCGATTTTACGAGTCAACCCGATTTTGACCGATTTTGACCGAGTTTGACCGGTTTCGATTTTTCTTCCGGTTCAACCAGGTTTGCTGAGCCAACTCGCAAACTCGTACGAGTTTGCGAGTTGACTCGCGAGTTTGATTACCTTGAGCCACATCGAATCTCATAATGCAATTTATCCTAGATAAGATGTACTAGGAGTGCTACTAATTTTTCTCTACGCAACCAGTCTTTTACCCTTAAAATCTCTAATAAAATCATTGCATCTGAGTTCTTCTAGCGACTTTGAACCACACAATCAAGTGACGACTCCATGAATCTTCCCGATGTCGTGCATCCACGTGCAACAGACCAAAATTCGCTAGAATCTAGGTAGTAGAGGTGACATGTCATTTGCTTCAATAAGGTATGTCACAACCAATTCTTGAGTTATTCTCTAAAAAATAAAATAATAAAAAAATAAAAGGTTGACATTGTGAAAAAATCAAGTTGGAAATTTTGGACGGATTCGAGAGCTCGATCATACCTCTATTGACCCAAAGATAAAGGAAAATGCAAATTCAAGATTAATATAAATGTTCGGATAAATCTGCATAAAAATTAAGTCAAAATGCATAATTATATTTTAATAGGTCAACTTGATTTAATCATTTGTCAAATTAAAGTTTAATTATGTTTATGAATTAATTTAGGGTCCAATTGAAGGGTTTAATTCAATGCGATGACTTAATTATACTTTAAATTGATCAAATTAATTTGATTAAGGGTTTAATTGGTAAAAAAATAAGTTTGGGAACCTAATTCAGGTTAAATTAAGAATATTGGAATTTTCAGAGACCAAATTTAACTTTTTCAAAGTCAATTGGATGAGATCAGGGGTGAAATTGAAAATTTTAATAGTCAATTGAGGGTCAAATTGTATAAATTCGAGACCAAGGACCAAAGTAAAAAAATGCACTTAAATTTGAGACTGCTATTGAAGTTTTGATGGGTGATAATATTGCATAAAATTAAAAGTTTAACGCCAATTAAGAGCGCAATTAGGACAATTATAAATTGAGAGATTAGATTGTACTTGTGCCATTATGCAGAATTTGCAGCCAGCCAATGTAGTGTTCTGTGCACTGATATGTAACAGTGTACGCCATCGTCTTCTTTATCGTATAAGTGAAAGAGGCAACCTGTGTCTGCACGCAACGAGTAGTTGTAGGGACATCTTTTTATCATAAATGCAAAGAACGAAGAATATGCACAGAGGAGAATGAAAGGAAAAATAGAGAAACGAAGGATTAGAAAAAAAGACAGAAGAAGGAAGGGGTACCATAAACAAAAACACAGAAACTACGAGGAACCTGTAAATCACCTGAAGCCACAGTCGCAGTTTTCTTCTTCCTTACCATCGACAAGACAACAACTTCCTCCTAAGTGCTAGTAGGTTCAGTCCTCTTCTTCCCCAACACCAGCAATTTCAGTGATGGTTTTGTAACAATTCACCAGTTTAAACAACTCTTTTGGGATTATATAATAAAAATATTGAAAATAACAATGTCTTTTATTTTAATGTAAAACTCAACACCCAAAATTAAACCTAACTAAGTCTCTTGGCAGATTTGAGGTAGTCAGGGCTCCTTGGAACAAGTGATTTGCTCTAAAGCACTTTCACTCTGGTTGTCTCATTCTGAACCCTCTTCTCTTTTTATTAATCCTCCCCGATATTATATCAATTTCAGTTTTTGAGATATGTTTGTCCATGTTAATCTTGATTTGATTGCTAGCTAGCCTCGTCCAAAACGGCATTGTTTTCTCTCCTTTTAATTCATTGTCAACTCTCAGCTTCCTGCGCCTTGCATCTCCATTCATCCACGTAAGTTTTACTGCCTAAACCTGACCCTACACGCTACCACTTTTCTTTTATTACCTTGCAAGCAATTTGTCGGTGCCTATCTTCTCACCTCAGCTCCCCATCTCAGTTCAGCTTCTTGAAGAGCCTTGCCAAATTGTTACAACTCCTCCTCCCTTAGAAAACCTTGCCCTTAAGGTGAGGGTAAACTTCCCTTAATCATGCCTCTTCGACCCAAATTGCATCTTCGATCAGCTAACCGTCCCACCTTATCAACACCTCTCCTCTCCTCTTCCTCTTGGAGATCTAGCCTCTTCTGTCCAAGATCTTTGTCGCTTCAGGCTGAGATCGTTGCTTGGGTTCAAGATTCGGCAACCATGGCTTAGGGATGGTGTCTATATCGACCTATTTCTTCAACAATGAGACATGGAAGGTGTTGTGGATCCGAGACTCCTTGGGAAGTTTTAGCCCACCTTTTTCAAGATTTGGAAAGGGCCAAAGTACTTGTATGTTAACTTCCTGTTCTTGTTGCTTGAGGTAAACCCATTCACCTTCATTAAAATTGATGTCCTTTCTGCCTTTGTCTACCTGCCTTTTTTACCTTTCATGAGTTTATGTTAAATGGTGTTTGATTGTTGTGATTTGCTCTGTCCTCTGTTGTAATTGCTCCTCTGCTGCTTGATTTTTTGTTGGTCTTGGAATATAATCTGTGATACTTAGGGGTGGGTAACCGTATGTAACTTCAAATGAGGTGATTTTGATAGAGGTGTGGTAACTAGTGTTGTAGCAATATTCAGTCATGGTCAGCCAATTTGACCACCCGTTAGGGTAATCTTCTACATAAAATCTCAAATAGCCCACCAATGTCTTGTTGGTAGCCTCGATCTGCTCATCGGTTTGTGGGTGGTAAGTCGTAAACAGTAGTAGACTATAATGTCTGGTAGTCCATGAAGCTTTTTCTGTGGTGTCTTCCTGTCTGGAGAGTGCATTCGCTACTAGGTTTTCCCTTCTTGCTCAAAACTCCACCACAAAGTCATAGCCTTTCATTTGGATAACCATTTCTGTTGTGTGGGTGTCCCAACCCTCTGCTTTAGTAAATACTTGAGACTCCGTTGATCCATCTTGACTTTGAAGGCTTGGCCCAAGAGGTAGGCCTCCATTTTTGAACAAAATTGACGAGGGCCAAGAATTCCTTCTTGTAGGTAAATAATGTTAGTCCCCTGCCCTTAAGGCTTTTATTGAAGAGGATATAGGTCTACCCTCTTCCATTGACACTACTCCAAGACCCACCCCTGACACATCACACTCCACCATGAAATTTTTGTTGAAATTTGGTAGTGCTAGAACTGGAGGAGTTAATACAACTTGTTTTAGTTGTTCAAAGTTTTTTTCCGCTTTTGAGTCCCACAATAATGCCCTTTTCTTCAACAGATGAGTCAAGGGTTCTGCAATTCCCCTATAACCCTTGATAAATCTTTTGAATACCCTGTTAGGCCCAAAAAAAACCCTAGTGATTTGAGAGTTTTGGGTTTGGGCCATTTAACCATTGCCTCCACCTTACCAGGATCTGCATGTACCCCTTGTCTAGATACAATATGTCCCAAATAATCGATCTCCCTGTTAGCAAATTTATATTTGGGCTGTTTGACAAATAACTTGTGTTTTACCAAAGTTTCAAATACCATGTTCTTTGTCACAACCAGATTCCCGGATCCATGACCGACACATAGACATGGTCCCCCTCCAAGATTCCACACCTATGCGAACCCAAACTTACAAACTTATCATTCATATTCAGTGTTCAACGCAGCGTAAATAACAAAATAAACTTTATTATATAATTCGATTGTCTTAATACAAGAGTTGAATATATTTTGTTATAATTGTGGAGCACTAACTAGACATAAGAACAAAAGTGTCGATTACAACCAAAATAGCAGGTTCTGAGATTTCAACAATAATGACCTGCTAACAAGCTACTAGCTTGAAAATAATAAATAATGAGGGGTTGAGTTCAACAACTCAGTGAGTAGATAACATCTAATATACATATACGAGATAATACAACAATGAGAAATATATTATAGAATCGGCTTGGAGTTCTTACAAGAAGTTTCTCAAATAGGTCATAACAAGAATGTAATAAGTAAAGCTCGTTAGAAAATTAGAATGCAATGAGCATGAGGCTCCGTACTGTGGGATGATCAGTCCACACAGGTTGGTGACTCCCCCGACCAACTAGGGTTTCAGATACGATGTGCACAAAGGCTAACACTATCATGTTAGCATGGGTATTCTGACTAGCATATCGTAGGTATATATTATAATCAAACAGACATACTCATATCTCAAGGCTCAACTTATGACATCAATCTAATGTATATTCAGAAGTATATATTGGCTCATATCAAGAATGTATATTCAACAATTGATTATGCTTTATTGTATCAAGAGTAGTAATCAATGTATATATTATCAAGCATAATCCAATTCGTACTAGCAATTCAAATATTTACACTATTTCTCATGCATATTAAATATTATCCACTCATCTGACTCAAAAGTAATCGAAATTCAAAAGCAGAATGATGATGGAATCCTACTGACGTACCGCGGGCAAAATATCAGGATTATCTGAATATATAAAAGAAGACATACTAAAAAATAACTCAAAAGAATTAAAATCTCTTCAATAAATGTATCTAAGAGTTTAATTCATAATCCTATTTGTTTTGAATCAAACTATCTATTTTTCGCTAAACCTAAAAACAATGATTTCTTCTAAAATCTAATTCAAAATACACAATTCATAAAATTGATAATAATTCATCAAATAAGCGTCAATTATCCACCAATCCAATATGAAAAACTAATATTTTATCTAGGAACCATTCTGAAATCTTTCTAATATTTTTAGGGTCAGATTGTAATTTTATCAAATTGAAATACTAAATTGAACACCTCATAAATTCATAGCTATACTGAAATTTTGTCCATAATTCATCCTCAATTCTGTCCAGAATCTCGAATTTTACTCCAGGGACCAATCTGTAATTTTCCAAAGTTCAGGGACTAAACTGTAATTTTCCAAAGTTCGGGGACCAAGCTGTAATTTTCACAAAAAGGACCAAAATGAAATTTCGTCATCGTCAACCTCCAGCCCAGAATTCTAGCAAGGGTTTTTCACCATTTCTCAACATTTTCTTACATCAAATAAGTTCAAAATCATATACAATCAAACCCATTAAACCATCACCCAACACATTAAATCCTTAACATCTCAATTCATTCATCAATCAAACCCAAATAAAATCTACAAACCCTAATCACTAATACAAGCAAAAAGCTTAACTAATAAACAATATTTTTACATACTAACACATACATATTACCTTAATAACTTATTTGTCTTCCTTCCTTTCTTCTCTCTTCCATTTGTCTTCTTCTCCTTTCTTCTCTCTTCCATTTCTCTTCTCTCTCAAATTTTTCAGATTTACTTCTCTTCTTTTCTTTTTCTATTTATATTTACAAGTTACTACTATACCCTTAATTCATTTATACCTAATCCTAAGCCATCAAGGTATTAATGCCTTATTCAATTTTTTTTTCAAAACCCTAGATTTTTCCTCTCAGTGATTGTAGACAAGGATATCGTCGAAGAAAACTAACACAAACTTTCTGAGGTAGGGCCAAAACATGTCATTCATATATTCTTGAAAGGTAGAAGGGGCATTTGCGAGGCCGAAAGGCATCACCAAGAATTCATAATACCCTCACGAGTCTTAAAGGCTGTCTTAGGGACATCTTCTTCCTTCATTCTAATCTGGTGAAAGCCTGATCAGAGGTCTAGCTTCAAAAAAACCTGAGAACCGTGAATATCATCTAATAATTCTTCAACTACTAGTATGGGGGACTTATCCCTTATTGTCTCCTTGTTGAATGCTTTGTAGTCTACACACATTCTCCAGGATCCTTCTACCTTCCTAACTAGGAGGACTAGTGATGAAAAGGGGCTTTGGCTAAGCCTTAGGGCACCCGTTGCCAACATCTCCTTGACCAACTTCTTTATCTCTGATTTTTAATAATATGGTACTTGTAAGGTCGAATATTTATCGGAGACATGCCCTTCTTTAATACTATAGAGTGATAATGGGATCTCCTCGGTGGTATCCCTGTTGGTTCTTGAAAAACCTCTTTGAATTCGAGTAACAAATTTTCAATCTGACTCGGTGTCCCATTCTAGACTGCCCTGATTTTCCATACCTGCAAAATCAAACCCTTTTCAACTCTTGTAGAAAAGTAGGGCTACTATCAACTTTTGAATTCTCACTCCCCATTCCTATAATTAGGATTTTCTTGCTCCCCTGTTGAATTTCCATTTTCAGGGACGTGAAGTCGCACAATATTGATCCCAATCCCTTGAGACACTGTACTCCTAGAATAATGTCACACCCTCCCAATTGAAGGATGTGAGCCTAAGTGGTAAACTAGTCACCTGAATCAACAATATGACATTCAGGCAACTTCCCCCACTCTATAACCTTGAGCCGTCTACTATATGAGCCCCAATGGGTTTGTGTTTTGTAACCCTCAGCCCCACCTTCATGTTGCTCCCGGGTGTATAAAATTATAGGTGCTCCTTGTGTCGATTAGGGCAACGAAGTTATGGCCATGCAATCTTACCTTCACCCGCATAGTTTTAGGGTTAGGGTTTCCAATGATATCATGAAGGGATATCCCAATACTTTTCTTGCCTTCTTCTTGAGGGTCCCTCAAATCAATTTAATCCTCAGTCATGCAAGAATTATTCACTTCTATCTCTCCCTTGACTTCTTCTATTAGAAACATTTTTGGTCCTCCACATATGTGGTTAGGACCCCACTTACTGTCACATTTAAAGCAAATACCTCTATCTCCATTTTCCCTCATCTATGTAGAGGTGAGTCTTTGTATGAGGACCGGTCTCCCTTCTGCCTTGGGTAAGGCTGGTGTGGAGTTTTTGCCTTGAAACCCCATACTGCTAGGCTTCCATGATCCCTTCATAATTGCCAGATTTTCCTCTTGCATCCCATAAGCGGTTGCTAGGTTCTTGGGATTTAACATCCGTACCCCCATCATTATCTCCTCCTTTAATCCTTCTAGAAAACAACCGAGTTTGTTAGAATCTGACAATCCTCTAACCTGATTTGAAAGTAACTCAAACTGGGTTTTGTAGACTACCTCTATCGAAGTCTGCTTGATGTTGATGAAGGCCTCCATTAGAGGATGCCCCGAAACAGATTTGGAGGGCTATAGCAAACGCCTCCCATCTGGTAACGATCACAGTTTCTTCTAATTCCATGTGGAAGCTTGCTATAAATAACCTGGTGTTGAGTTGGGAATTGTGAAAGTTATGGAATTGACATGCCTTATATACTCAACCAATAGGATCGTCACCATTAAACCTAGGAAATTCCAACCAGATTGATTTGATCTGGACTTGATGGTTCCCTTATTGCGCTATCACTTCATGTCGTTGATTTCCATTAATGGACCGGGTGAGTGAGTTAAGGGGGACCCTATGGCCCTTTTTCCTAGGACCTTATCCATCTGGTCTATTCGAGCATACATATTCTTTAATTGTTGAACTATATCTTCCAATAGATGTTGTTGGTTCTGTTGTTATGCCTCTTGTTGTTGTTTCATTCCAAATACCGTTTCTATCAACTGTGAAACCCTAGTTCCTTCTACCATCCGAAGATCGTGGGTCTGATACCACGTGTAACAATTCACAATTTAAACAAGTCTTTTTGATGAGAGAATCATCTCTTTTGGGAATTTTATATAATAAAAATATTGGAAATAACAATGTTTTTTTATGTAAAACTGAAAAACTAAAATTATACCTATCTAAGTCTCTTAGCAGATTCGAGGTAGCCCGAGCCTTCTTGGAACAAGTGATTTGCTCTAAAGCAATTTCCCTCTGATTGCCTCGTTCTGAACCCTCTTCTCCTTTTATTAATCTCCCCTAGTATTGTAGCAATTTGAGTTTTTGAGATATGTTTATCCATGCTAATCTTGATTTGATTGTCAGCCAGCCTCCTCCAAAACGACGTTGTTTTCTCTCCTTTAATGCATTGTCAATTTTCAGCATCCTGCCCCTTGCATCTCCAGTCATCCATGTAAGTTGTACTTGCCTAATCCTAACCCTACATGCTAACACTCTTCTTTTATTACCTTGTAGGCAATTTGTCGATGCCATTCCTCTCACCTCAGCTCCCCTTTTCACTTTAGCTCCCCATCTCACTTCAGTTTCTCGAGGAGCCTTGTTGGACTGTTACATGTCTCTTCCCCATCGTCGACAGCAACTCCAACAATCGTCTTCTTCACCCAACAATTGATCAATAACCACCTCTCAACATCACCAACAACCCATTTTGCTCCACCGACCACAAGTAAGAGCTTGCAGGTCACAGTAGACGTCCAATATCAAGCCTTCCTTGTTGTCGTCAGTTGCACCATCCTCTTTACGTAGTGACAGTGGCCACAAACATTAGCTATTTGTTCTTCCTCCAACCATCACTGGCCTCCACTCCACCTCCAACTCTCAACTAAACACCAACCGGACCTCCTTCGTCGCTAGCAGCCTCCGCCAGGTAACTTCCCTCCCCTACCTCTTCCATAAAGGGCGTTTACTGTTCAACTAATACGTGAACAGTCCAAAGTGAATGCTCAAGTTTTTTTTTTTCTCTTGGGCGACCTATTTTCAGCCTAGCCCAAACCTAACAGTTTTGGGTCGTTTTAACCCAACTCAGATGTGCCTACCCATTTAGTTGGCCTAGGCCCAATTTGAGTATATATTAAAATTATAAAAATTGCATTTAAAAAAAACAAAAATAATTTGTTTTCATATATACGGCCAAATTTCTAAAAAAATTCTAAGCATATTTTTCACAAACAAAAAAATCACATCTTTTCTCATGTTCTAAAAAAAAGAATATGGTAACGGGTTTATGACTATCCGTTAGGGTTCAACCGAAATAACAAAAATCTTTCAACAATTATTTTGTTCAATTTTAAGCTTTTGTGATGTAAAATTACACTGTAAAGTACACCTATAAATATTAAAAATACAATAATGCAGTGTTAAAATTCAGACCTTAGAATGAGTAGGTTTCGACCCAATGAGGTAGAGACTCTCTCATAAAGAGAGATCTACTTCGAGGCTTAGAAAAATCAGCAAATAAAAATTTGACTTAGATAAACAAAACAATCAAACAATAATGCAGTGTTAAAATTCAGACCTTAGAATAATTAGGTTTCGACCCAATGAGGTAGAGACTCTCTCATAAAGAGAGATCTACTTCGAGGCTTAGAAAAACCAGCAAATAAAAATTTGACTTAGATAAACAAAACAATCAAACAATAATGCAGCTTACTTTAGGTAGAGTGTTTTGGGGGTGATGTGTCTTCCCCTTGCACAACAAGTCCCTTACCCGGACTCTTGCAGACCATTAGGTTTTATAGTGACCTTAAATACTAGGTGGTGACTTCTAAAAATTATAATCATAATTTTATGGTTATAAAAAATCCCCTTTTCACACACCTCCTTTCGTCTCCAGGGATGACAGAGTGCGAAACAAAAAAGCAAGAACGATCGTCGCGACAAGGTAGGTAACATGTCATTTCTAATTTTTTTTCAAATGATAAAGGGACATATGGAATGTCATCTCTCTCTCTTTTTATATATATATATGTGGCTTAGACGTGGGGGGCTGCTATAGGCTTGCACACCTAGGCTTTTTTGTGGAAGTCTAGTAGCCTTAAACCTTCCTAGCTAAAAAAAAAACTAGTTCTTTTTGTTTTTTTTTAATCATCACAATTTCATTTGTTTTTTAATTGTTCTTTTTTATTTTTCTTTTCAATTTCATCACTTGATATTGTTTTTATTATTAAGTAGGCATTGTAATTTGTTTTGATTTGATTTTCCCCCAATCATTTTGATATTTTGTTGGTTCTTAATTAGATGTTTATTTTAGATAAGAGAAAAATTATAAAATAAAATTAATGAATCCAATTAAATTCATGATTTTGGTTGATTTACTTCGATTGGGAAGAGATAAAGCTTGATAATTTTTCTTATTATATAAATAGTTTTTAATTTATTTAATTAAATATATGCATAATGTTTTTGAACTCTGCTCTAGTTTTTTTTTTTATGTACAGAAACATGTCATAAAAAATTGCATATTGTGCGAACACGAATGCCTCCGTGGACTTTTCTTATCATCCACGCGTTAGGTCGATGATCACGAGAGTTGCATCTAATATTTACGATAGATATATTTTTGTATTTAAAAAGTGTTTTATAATTTTTTATTTTAAATTAATTATTTTTTATGTTTTTAAATATTTCTAATATATTGATATTAAAAAATATTTTTTATTATCTTTTAAAATGTAAAAATGCTTCACAATATTAAATAGTTTGTTATCCATTAATTATTTTTGTAATGTAAGAGTAATTATTATTTTTTAATCAAGTTAATTTTTCTTATATTTTATATTTTAATATGTTGATATAAAAATAAATGTAAAAAATAAAAAATATATTTAATACATTAAAAAAACGGAAACCAAAATAATAAAGAACGTTTTAAATTAATCTTTAAAGGTCCCACCAGCCCCCCCCCCCCCCCCCCCACTTAGGACAAATTGCATAGTTTTGATTTGAACACTTTGTGCACGTTTTGCAAAGTCAAGTCTAACTAATTCAATTAAAACGAATCTAATGCTGAATCCCTGATTTACTCATGGTTTTAAAAATATTTTTGAAAAAATAATTAAAAAATTATTTTTATTTTTATTTAATATTAATTTTTTTTAGTATTTTTAGATCATTTTTATATGATGATGTCAAAAATAATTTTTTTTAAAAAAAATATTTTGATGTATTTTTAAACAAAAATCACTTTCAAAATCAACCGTAACCACACTCTCAAACACAATTAGGCATGGTTAGATTTTTGTTGGAGCTTGGAATTAAAAAAAAAAAGAATTTAAATATCTAATTATAATAATAATAATAATTATTATTATTATTATTGTTTGATAAATACATAAATCTTCTAAATGTACCATATTGATGTTATGTAATGAATATTTGTGTCCTTAAATTAATTTAAATATCTAAATAAACGTGGACCCAGGCGAGCAGGTCCACGTATGAGGTATGGAAGCCGCCTTGTATGGTTCCGCACATGGGAGGTGACCACCGCAAACAGCATTTGACACTTTCTTTCCCTTGACACAGTTTTGTTTGGGTAAACGGAAAAGTAAAGCATTAATTTTCGGGTAGTCAATGTCATGAATGGAGTAGTTGATTCATAGCGGCACAACATTTACTACTTTTATGAATATTCACACTTTTTTTTTATAATGTTATATTATGTTCACCTAAGTTAGATATAAACAAGTTATTTAAGTCTAGCTTTATCATAGATTGAATATGTTTTTAAAAAATATAAATATGTTAATACAAAAATATATCTATCGTAAATATTAGATGCAACTCTCGTGATCATCGACCTAACGCGTGGATGATAAGAAAAGTCCACGGAGGCATTCGTGTTCGCACAAGAAATGGATACTTCCAGGCTGAATTGTACCATTGACAGGTTAAATATGGGGATTGGGGCAGGGGAAAAAAGATGTAGTTTTTAATTTGTCTTTTGTCACCAATTGTGTTTGGTAATAGTTAATCGTAATTTATAAAAATATATTATTAAATCTAATAAAGTCCATAACAATTATATAGCCTAACGAGTTTTTTTTGTTGGCAAAATTGATTGTGATATGGTTAATAGAAATATTTAAGATCAAATAAAAATTTAGATCCACTCGTATTCGTATTTGGAGTTAAGATTATATTTGAATATTTTCTGGTATAAATTCTATAATATAAAACACTAATATGTCAAAATATTTATGAGTAAATAAAAAATTGATCTCAAAATTTAAATAATTGGTAAAATTAACAAACCTAAACTTTTTAATTATCAAAAAGTCTCTAATTGGTAAAATTGATCTCAAAAAGTCTCTAATTGGTAAAACTCGATACATATGTGAATCCTAGTATGATATTAAACTTTTGATAAATTATTTTGTTCAAGACGCCATTTTTAAACAAAATTGAATCTCTCTAATTGTATACACTGAAAGTTCGTTGATTAATTAATTTGTTTTGAGTGATCATGACTTTTGATCGCCTTGGGTGACACTCTTGGTCAATCAATGACTCCTCCAACTCAGTTGATTCTTCTAATTCACAATTTATTTTAGCTTTTTTTTTTCTTGTTTTGTGGTGAACAATCACTATTCTCTATGCTTGACACTTATATATTTACTTCAAGTGTAAACAATGCCCCTATAATTTTTTAAATGATAGATTATAAACCATCACACTAGTACTAGAATTGACATATCAAATCAACCAGTTATAATGTATGAGAAAGAAAATTATTCATGTAAAATCAGTTGATCAAGCTTTAAAATATATTTGACATGTAAAAAGCTTCATTCATTCAATTTAGTTTTTCTTTAACAAAAATTTCGCATGCTTTGGTTTTGACTTTAGTCAAATAAGCCACAAAGCCAAGGTGATACAATATTGTAATCTTGATATTTTATTTTTTAAATACCATCTTGAAATGTTTTTTAAAACCAAATATGTTTTTATAGATCATCTAAGTTGCATTTGAATAAGCTAAGTCGATTGGGTTATGTTAGGACAACTCTCACATTGTTTATCTTGAAGCTAAGATTAGGTAAACAAATTGGATCAAAAGCATTCAAAGTTGATTTGTTGAGTCAGTATAATTATAATGACCAAGATTTTTTAGTTGCCTCAACATTGTTTTTAACATTATAAAATATTGTAGTCCAGGCCAACCTATAGTGAAATAACTCCTTATTTGGCGCATGATTTTATGCTTAATTTGTAGCAATTATTTAAAGATAATGTTGATTATATTCACCTTAAATTTATGCATGTTGTATGATTTCCTAACCTAAAAATATCTACCCTACTTTCATAAGCGAAACATCCATTACATTATAACTAATTCATGATCTTAAGGGTTTGTCTACTCATTCAATTGCTATAGTTGTTTAATACTTCATATATTTTTGAACTAGAACTTTAAAGAAAGAAAGGTTAAAAAAGGTGCATGAATGATATTATAAATTTTTATTAGTTTGTAATCCAAGAGCTTTCATAAAAAGGCTACATGATTTATAAAAAAGTTGAAAATATCAAAAAAGTAGACTTTAAAGGACTATAAAATTGACTATTTCCTAAAAGTTCAAGGTTTGGCAAAGTGAGGGAAAAATTTAATGGTTTTTATGGTATTTAATATTGTGGGCAAAGTTTAAGTTTGATTTGGTATATTATAAAATTGAATACATGAATTAATAATTTTTCCTTGTCTACACAATGAATTATAAACTCCATTGAAATGCAGGTACACAACCTATTAGCTCAATTAAAAATTTGGTGTTTTCTAAATATATTGTTATGAACAATGCAACTACTTATTGAAAAACATTTATTACTCATTATGAAACGTGTGGTAAAAAACTAGTTATACTCTAAACTGATCATTGATTTATTTAAATTGTAATTTTATAATGATTAAGGGGTAACCTTTATGTTAATGTTGAAGATACTATTAGTAAAAATTAAGCTTTTATTGTTGTTGTTGTTTTTAAAAAAACAATGAAAATTGATACTAATTTTTAAAAGACTCATAAGAAAATATTTTTTATGTAGACAAACATGAAAATGTATTCAAGTGAAATCATATGAAATTTATAAGAAAACATATGAATTTGAGTGGGATAAAATCTAAGACTACATTGAATAAAAAAAACAAAAATGTAGATGACATATAAGACAAGTGTTAACTTGTGCGGGAAAATATCATATTAGGGTGTGTGCAACATTGTACGACCTCATATTGGAATTTTCTTTGGCGATGTTGAATCATCTTAATACGAGTGTCATTGTTAGGCAGTGTGTGGTGGAGATATAGATTTGGCATGGCTTTGACAACCTATTCTTCTTTCTTTTATATTATCCTTTTCTTTTCTCCTTAACCTTGTTTTCACAACTGATTTCTTCTTCTTATTTTTTTTGGGACAAACGATAACAATTTTTTCCTAAGTTTCAATTACAAACATTTATTTTTAAATTTTTGAGAAAAAAATCCAAATATTTTTGTCAAAATCAAGCGTCAACTTAATGACAAGATTTTGCTGACTCCGCAAGGAGCCCACATCAAGCTTATCATAACAAACTATCAAAGTCAATCTTTAATAAAATCAATATAAAAGGCTCACATTGAAAATAAAACTACATGGATGAAAAAAAAATCATCACGATGTAAATCCACAACGCAATGGGATGAGGGGTTACATCAGATATGAAACACTCTATACTTATTTTTTTATGTTTAATATTCAATCCAAAAACAAAGTCATATCACCTAAATACATTAATATACTATATTGGAAAACTAAAATTACAAATAATGTAAAAGACATCGTGTTTCACTATATCTCTTGACAAAGATAACTGTGGATTTCAACAGTGAAATTATATTTTTGCCCATCATACCACAAAATTTAACCCTGAGTACCGGGGGTATTTTGGATATTTTTAGGTGATTTTTTTGACATTTGCAGTTTGTTTGGGGCTTTTCCATTTTTTTTGCATAATGAAACTACATATTTACCTCTAAGAACTAACAAAAAGATGAAGACTGGTTGATGGTATTTTTATTTTTTTGTCTGATATTGAATAGTGAAATATCATCTTTGCCCTCGGAAGGACACGGACAGAGGGTTGGAGGTCAGGATAATTTAGGTTTTTCATATTTTGGGCATAATGAAACTACTCAAATACCCTCACTAATGACAAAAACTAAGGCCTGGCACAGGAGGCATAGTGGTGCTTTCATGTCCGTTTTTTTCGTAGTTATTGCTAGGTCCAGGGGTGTTTAGGTAATTCTATATTTTTTTAATAAAATTTTGAGGTTACTGTACACGCGTCATCCGGACGCGCCATTAGTTTTTACCTGTAAACGCCATTTCATGCGGTGTGTGCCGTGTCTATCGGCAGTGTAAAATGTCTGATCGCCGTGCCTCAGGGTGCGCTGCCATGTCCTCTTCCTTCTAGTGGTGCGCGTGTCGTTTTAAGGCTGTTGGAGGATCGCCGACAGACGATTTTTCTTTAGTCCCCTTTTCTCTCTCCTACAGCGGCAAAATGCATGCCAATCCTCTATGTTTAAGATCGTTTCATTTCAGTTCCTGATCTTTTAATTTCTTTTTCTTCCCGATTTCTTCAATAATTGTACACTTTAATTGAATTGGTCATATATGTTGTTTTTTTCATTTCATTTCTTATTCTTTTAATTTTTGATTTGTTTTTGGTGCCTTTAATTTATTTGGTTTTCAAGTTTTAATTTGTTTCAATTTTGTCCTCTAATTGAAATTGCTCATATATACTACTTTTTATTCCGGTCCTTATTCTTTTGACTTTTTTCTTAAATTAAGCTGCTATTTTTTAAAATCCCTTTAATTTGTTTGATCTCAAGGTTTTAATTTGTTGCAATTTTGTCATCCGATTAAAATTAATTATATATTTAATTTTTCATTTTGGCCTTTAGTCTTTTAATTTTTTATTTAGTATTAATTCTCTTGGTTTTTTTGGTCCTTCTTGGACAATGTTTATTTTTTGTCCGTATTTATGCATCTATACTTTTATTTTTTGTTTCAAATTTTTATCATTTTAATTTTTGTTGGGGTTTTATTTTATTTTTGTTTAGTTCTGAAATTTTAATTTATATTGGTGATCATTTTAAAATTAATATCTCTTCCCTTTTCCCTTTGTTCTCTTTTTATTATTTTTTGTTATTTTTATTTGTTTTTCGAATCAAATGATTTTTTTTATGCTCATAATATTTATTTAAGTTTTCTCTTTGTTTGCTCTTTTTTTAATTTTTTTTATTCTTCAAGATAATTTTATGGTTTTATTGTTTGCACAATAATAATGATAACTTTAGTGATGTTTTTTTTAATTGTTTTCTTGCTTGTTTTTTTATTCTTCGGGGCAATTTAATGATTTTATTTGTTTGGGAAGTAATTGTGATAATAATTTTAACTGTTAAAATCATAATAATGATTGTAACGTAGCAATGAATTTTCAATGATGTTTTCTTCTTTTTATAGGTAGAAAATCAACGATTTTTGGCAACACTTTGAAAAGTTAGTCAAAGGAAAGTATTTTACTCAACTTTCCAGTCAACAATAAAAATACCTTCACCCACAGTAAAGTGTTTTCCTTTCCTTATCAAAAGGAAAACACTTTCCTCTCTTTCCCTCATTTCCCTTTCCATCGTAACCCAGCACCCTCTTTCCCTCATTTCTCTGTAACCCAGCACCAGGACCTCTGTGTCCTCTCGTCTCTCGCCTCCCTCTCAGTCCCTGACCCTCTGCTTACAAAACCCTCTCGCCTCTCGACTCCCTCTCAGTCCCTGACCCTCTGCACTTACAAAACCCTCTCGCCTCTCGCCTCCCTTAGTCCCTCTACTGCTCTGCACGTCTAAACCCTCTCGCCTCCCTCGGTCCCTCAGTCCCTCTGCTGCCCTGCAATTACAAAACGTCAAAACCCTCTCGCCTCTCGCCTCTCGCCTCCCTCAGTCCCTCAGTCCTTCTGCTGCTCTGCAATTAACCCTCTCGCCTCCCTCTGCATCGTTAATCTTCGTCCCTCTCGCAAAAGGTAACCTTTGTTTTATTAATCGTAATTAATTAATATTGTGGCATCTGCTTTGTAATAGCTGATTTCGGCCCCGTTTGTTTCATTTAATTGCTGTGAGTTGCTGGTATTTGAACAATCATTTAAGAACCCCACAGTTGAAATTTTCTTATTTGAATCAAAGTTGTATAAAGTGGATTATGTTCATTGCTTTTAGATTATGTTCATTGCTTTTAGCTGATTTCTTCTGCTTTTATGATTGTTCTACTAAGACTATGATTATTGATTAATTGATGTATTTAAGTATTAATTATACTGTGAGTTGCTGTTTTAGACCTAATAATATTGTACTGTGTTTTAGATGTAATTTTTTAGATGTTGATTTTTTAGATGAAAAATGTTTTAGATGAAAAATGTTTTAGATGTTGATGTTGATGCAAGTTCTAGTGTCCCCCTAAATTGAGATCAGTTGGCAGAAAACTAGAAAATGTTGGCCCAGCATCAGGATGATTCAACTTGCAGCATTGAAATCGGGGGAGTTTATCAACAACTAGATTAATCTTTGTAGTTGCCTGTATTCGAGTGCGACACCACAAATTCTTGAGAACTAGTGATCTGAAAAATCTTAACCTTTTCCTTTCCTTTTTATTGAGAACTAGTGATCTGAAAAATCAGAACCTACTGTAATTTTATAATTAGTATATATGTAAGCAAATTGTAAAGAAAGACTCACGGTTACCTCCTGAAGCAACTTGTAGGAAATTATGCCAAATCATATGCTGATGTCAACTTAGAAGAGAACACTAAAGAGCAATCAATTTCAATTGAAAATGAAGGGGAATATGAAGATACTTCACAGGGAAAAGGGACATCTTTCTCTAGTACACAAAAGAGGCAACATAGAAAGAGAAACCGCATGTATGAAGATGATGGTGTTGAATAATTGTCTAAACAGATTGGAGATGTAGCATTTGCAATTCAAAGTCTCAGCAAAAATCAACTTGATGTTAATGCGTTGTATGCGGAAGTGATGAAAGTTGAAGGCTTTGATGAGATAACTCTTGGGGATGCATTTGATCATTTGGTCCAAAATGAAATGTTGGCAAAAGCATTTATGGCAAAAAATGCTAATTTGAGGAAAATTTGGGTTCAAAACTTTGTGACCCAACACTACTACAGGTCTACTGACAAAATATTTCACAATCTTATTTCTCTATAATATAATATGACATATATTGATATATTTTATAAAATAAGCTATGTATGAATATAGGATATAATAAAAAAATTCATCATTATACTTTTTAGATTTCATTTTTTTATTTTAAGTAATTAAATATTTTATATTAAATATTTTATATATATTAGATAAACTTGAAAATAAATAAATTATTAATAAATTATTTTCCAGTTCATTTTCCATAACACAAACAAACACTGGAAAGTGTTTTCCAGTTCATTTTCCATAATACTGCCAAACATCGGAATTCACTTTCCAGGAATTCACTTTCCAAAAGGAAACCACTTTCCAGCAAACAAATGGGGCCTTAATACAGTGAATTTGATGATTTAGATATTCGAATCTTCTTGTTTTTTAATGACGGTGACAATTTTATGCTGGTGATTTCGTTGAAACTTATCAAATATATAAATTTATATCGATTTAAAATTCATATATTTTATTGGAAACTTGCACTCAACAATAATTATGCAGAAATTTATTATTTTGTCCAAATTTTTAGTATAATAAAAAAATCTTGCACTCAATATTTTTTTATGTTGAAAAAACATGATTCTGACCATGATGATAAGCGAGAAAATATATAACAAAACAAATCACTCTTAATATTTTGCCGACGGGTGGTTTTTCTTTCCCTCACTTTTCTCTCATGCAGCGGTAAAATGCATGTTGGTCCTCTTTTTATTTAGAATTATTTCATTTCGGTGCCTGATCTTTTAATTTTTTTCCTTCCTGATTTCTTCAATAGAAGTTTTGATTTTATTTAGTTGTATCCTTCAATTGACATTGATCATATATGTCGCTTTTCATTTCAACTCTTATTCTTTTGATTTTTGGTTTCTTTTTGGTGCTTTAAATTTTGTTGGTTTTGATTTGTTTGAATTTTGTCATCCAATTGAAATTGGTCATATATGCTACTTTTTATTTCAGTCCTTATTCTTTTGATTTTTTTTAAATATACCACTATTTTTTTTTAAAATCCCTTTAATTTTTTTGGTCTCAAAGTTTTGATTTGCTGCAGTTTTGTCATTCAATTGGAATTTTTATATATTTTATTTTTTATTTTGACCCTTATTCTTTTAATTTTTTATTTAGTATTAATTCTTTTGGTTTTTTCTGTCCTTCTTGGATAATGTTTAGTTTCTGTCTATATTTATGCATCTATGCTTTTAGTTTTTATTTTTTATTTTTGTCATTTATTTTTTATTGGGGTTTTATTTATTTTTGGTTAAGTTATGAAATTTTAATTTATGTTGGTGATCATTTTAAAAATAATATTTCTCCTTTTTCCCTTTGCTCTTTTTGTTTTAGTATTTTCTGTTATTTTTATCTATTCTTCAGATCAAATGATTTTTTTTATATTAATAATATTTATTTTAGTTTTGTCTTTTTTGCTATTGTTTTTGTTTTCTCTTTTGTTGAATTTTTTTTTATTCATCGAGATAATTTTATGGTTTCATTATTTATGCAATAATAATGATAATTTTTATGAGTTTTTTATTGTTTTCTTGCTTTTTTTTTTTATAAAAAAAAAAGGTTTTTTTATTCTTCGGGGCAATTTAATAATTCTAATTGTTTGAGCAATAATGATGAAAATAATTTTAACTGTTATAGTCATGATAATGTAGCAATGAATTTTCAATGATGTTCTCTTCTTTTTATAAGTAGAAATCCAACAATTTATTTTTGTTGTTTAGTTATTGTAGTTGTTTTCACAATTTATATTTTATTATTGTGTTTAATTTAAATTAAATTATGCTGGTGATTTCATTGAAATTCTGAATAAATTTATATTAAACATATAAATTTATATCGATTTAAAATTAATATATTTTATTAGAAACTTGTGGTCAACAAAAATTCTGCATAAATTTAATATTTTATCCGAATTTTTAGTATAATAAAAAAATATTGCACTTTTAATATTTTTTTACATTAAAAAGAAGAAGATTCTAACCGTGATGAAGCGCGAGTAAATATATAACAAAACAAATCACTCTTTAAAATGAAAAAAGAAAAAGAAAAGAGATGATAAATTAAGAAAGTTCCCTGGCAAAAGCAATTTGTAAAAACTTGGAAGAGCACAACGTTTTTTACTGATTACACACACAAAAGCGAGATCTCTTCTCCTCTGCTACTAAATAGATAAATAAAAATAGCAATATATATAAATAGAACTACCCTTTTTGGATCCTTGTCTCTCTCTAGCCTTACATTTTAGAAAGAGAAGTGACTCTTTGCTTGGATTGGAGAGAGAGTTTCGAGATCTGAGTCTCCCAATTGGTTTTGTTAATAATCGGAACTTGAGGGCCATTGCTTGTCAGAAACAGGGTCCTTTTTTCTGCTTCGACCTCTGGTAATCTTTCTCTTTCTTTTCTGTTACCGTGTAGAGTCCCGCAATTCTTTTATTTCCATGTGTTTTGATATGAATTGATCTTGATCATTGAAGGGGTTGTTGTTGTCTCTTCCCTTGCATCTGTTGGGATTTCTTTATTGCATGATTGTTGTGTGGAAGTTGTAAAAGATTTTATATTTGAGGAGGACAATTTTGTATAATGATTTGATGTGGTGTTTTTGATGATGGTTTTTTCTAACGGATTTGCTTGAAACTTCATTTGCATGTACAAAACTGTGTGGTTTTGATACCTTTATTTCCTTCAAGTGTTCTTTGTTTGTTGTGGTGTTATGGATTCTGTGTTGTATATAAGTGGTGATTTTATCTTGGCTTGCTGTGGTTGTTACTTCAATGACAATTTCGATATGATTCATATGTTTACTTAATTTTGATCTTGGTTTTTATCAAAACAGATGGATTTGGACTTGCATGATCCCTAGATCTTATTGTAAAATGGGTTTTCTTGATCCTTTATTCTCATGTCATGTGGTTGTTTGTGCATCAGGATTGTTCGTTTGTTTAAGGTTCATCTTTGTCAAGAGCAATGGGTGTTGAGGTTGTGGCACCTGAGAAGGTTCAGGCACCTATTGACGGTGTAAGTGAAGTAGATAAATCTGTTTTGCACGAGAAGGAAAATGGGAAATTGGGTAAGGTATCAGGGCTTACGGAGCCCATACAATTTGGTTCACATGGGGAGGAGCCGGTTAAGGCAGAAGGAATTGATGTTACAGAGGCCAACTTGCCAAAGGATGCAGTTGATGAGTGGCCTGCTCCTAAGCAGGTCCATTCCTTTTACTTTGTAACATACCGACCATATGATGATCCCAAAATTAAGGCCAAAATTGATCAGGCTGAAAAGGAGATTCAGAAAAGGAATCAATCTCGGTTTCAGATTACAGAAGAATTAAAAGCTAAAAGGGTAAGTTGGAAGCTTATTGTTTTTGCTAGATATGCTATTTGCCACGTATAGGTGGTCTAGAAAACTATCAATTACTAGAAAGTTATGGGTTTTTAAGATTGTGAGTTATCATGATTTGTCCAGAATCATTCCATTTCAGCACATATAAATAATGTAGTGAATCGCATGTTCATTATCATCACATTCATTTTGGTCAACAGGTTTATTAAAATAATCCAAATGGATTATTTTTAAAGGGGAATATATTGCCTGTTAAATATGATCAATCTCTTATTGTGGAACCAGTAAAAACCTGATCTGCACGTGTTTGTTGAGGGTAGTTTCTTCTGTTTAGTTAGTCTTGCTTTTCCATTCTTTTTTTTGAAAGTGAATGTGGAAGACATATGATGAAAGATCTGTGCAGCATTTCCTTTTCATAGCCAACATTTGATTATAAAAATAACTTGATTTTGTAGAGAGTATTCTGTACAAAAAGCAGGAACTTCAAGGCAAAATAAAAGTTCCACTGTTTGGGTATTTAGTTTTACCTGCAATATTCCTAAGTAAACATAGAAAATACACCTCCTTTCTTCTTTTTGTATCGTCTCTCTTGTGCCCCTTTCTAAATGAACTTAACAGATCTTTGTAAAGAGAGTTGAGCTCATTTCTCTCATAAGTTGTCTAAATTTTTACTTTTTTTCACCCTTTGAAGTGATGATGTTTAGAAATGTGTCTTTAGGATCTTAATATCACTGATCGACCTGACGTGTGTTTCAGTTTCAAGCTATTTGATTAGTGTACAAGTATTTCAATGGATGTACTTCGTTTTTTGTCAGTTCAGTCTATTAAAAGGCAAGTTCCTGAAAAATGTGCATGGCAAATTCTATTGGTACAGGTGCATTGAAATTCTAGGATTTTGTGTTGATGTTTGTGAAACATTGCAATAATGTTCATGACGAAGAAGTCTTACTTTTACATCTGCTCTGCCTATTCAATGGCAGTTAAACCCTTACACAAGTTTTCCGCTAGTAATTACAAAATAGTTCTGGAATGGTGTTCGAGAACTCTGTAAGAAGAAACAGTTTCCAAAAGATTTATTTACTAAATGTGAGGATCCCTAAAGTTGACAATATTTATATGTCAGCTTTCAGATTGATTGTATGTTCTTATGTCTTTGGCTTTTTCCCCCGATATATTTTTGATTACCAGATTGATTGTTATGCTATAGTTATTGCCTTTACTGGAAGCAATATTTCTCACTATTATCGTTTTCATCTGTTTTCATTCTAGTCGAACACAAGTTCTAATAGGACACATTCTTATGGTACCCTTTCAAACCAAAATCTCTTGTATTGAGAAAGTTTATTATATGATACAATTACCCAGCAACATTGTGATCAAGCTCCAGAAATGGCGATCTTCTATCTAATAAAAAAAAGAGCAAGAATTATTTGTTCCTAAAATGTAGATTCCTAAGAGTCAACTGTTACTAAGCATGTTGTTTCCATTACATGCTATCATATGTTTTGTGCATTTCAAATTACCATATTTGCTGAAAAAGATTGCTTCAATCTAGTTCCAATGAAATTGCACTTATTTTCCCTTGTTTTTCTGCAGTCAAAACGAGCAGAGTTGATCAACCAGTCAAGAGCTCTGAAGAATGAGGGTAGGCAGTATAAATCGATCTTCGATGAGAAAAAAAAGGAAATGGAGCCTTTGCAGCAGGCACTGGGCAAGCTGCGTAACTCTAATAATGCTGGTCGTGTTGGCATATGTTCAACTGAGAATGAGCTTAATGATCTTGTATGTTTTTAACTGCTTGGTTTGCATACATAAAGGGACTTACCAGTTTTTGGTGCAATAGTATTGAGAACTGCATTTCTTAAGTTTACGGATTGTTATTGTGGTTTCAGATCTACAGCTTGCAATACCGCATGCAACATGAGAGCATCCCATTGACAGAGGAAAAGAATATACTTAGAGAAATGAAACAGCTTGAGGGGACAAGGGAAAAAGTGATTGCTAATGCTGCTGTGAGAGCAAAGATTCAGGATTCATTGGGTCAGAAAGAAGACATTCAAGATCAGGTCAAAGTAAGATAATTGGTTTTGAATTATCATGTGTTGGAAGCCTGTAGTTTCACCAACTTTATTTTCTGTGTCTGAATGATGGTTATCATCTTGTGTGTAATAGTAATTTACTCTATTTTGGTTATTGTAGCTTATGGGTGTTGACTTGGATGGAGTAAGGAAGGAGAGACAAGCACTTTGGGAAAAACTTGATGGACTTGATGGGAAAGTGAAGGCATTGGACGCTGACATTAAAGTTTTACAGGATGAGCTGGAAGCTGTGTTCCAGAAGAGGGAAAAAACATATGAAACTCTTCAGGAACTTAGGAAACAGCGTGATGAGGGGGTATGTTATTAACTCCAAGAATTATTAAAAAAGAAGAAGAGGGAGCTAACTGTGTGTGTGTGTGTAGGCATGTGCAGTGTTTACGTAGAAAGGATCAGTTTCACTAAAGTATTGATATTCTTAACAATGCTGTGATGACTTTTATATGATCTTCCTTTTGCGTTGTTCATCACTAGCATTTTAAAAATATTGTATTGGGTTGTGGGGATTCTCATAGTTTTAGGTTCTAGCTCTTTTGTTTACTGGGGTGCGTCATATAATGCATCAACATCACTATGGGATGCCAAAGTTTTGTATTTGGATCCAAATCTGGTAACTGTCTCTTATGATTTTGTTGAAATGTTGGGGAATGTCAATCTCAAGTATATTAGATCCCTTTTAGAAAATTTAGAACAATAGAACTATGTATAGGTTCATTCTTTATTTTTTACTCACTACAGGTTCTATTACCATCTACTATTTCTGTAAGTTAGGTTTGCCTGAAATATATATTGTCTGAGAAGGCAAAATACTTGCTTGCACATTGGCTCTGATATGTATTGAAATTGTTGAGGTCCAAAAGTATGGTATTTCAGAGCAGCAGCTGGAGTCTACCTCGTGAAGCATTTTTCTAACACTGTAGTTTTAATGTGATTATTGGTTGCATGGGAGTCTTTATTGGACAAGGTCTTCAAATCTAAACTGATTTAGTGGTCTTGTGTTTTACCTTTGCATTGTGAGCTGTTTTTGAAATACAAATTATTCCTTCATGCATGCCTTGTAGTGCCTTCCTATAGGACTGTATTTCTGACAAACTTCTTTAGAATCTGTCTTTGAAGTGAGTTGTTCTGGAAAAGCTTAAAGCCATATTGAATCCCCTCCTTCCCTTTTAATTATTGGCTGTAGAATGGTTGTTCCATCATTTTTCAAGCCTTTCTAGTACAATTGGATTAAGTTTGTGTGTAATGTTTTTTGGGGATACCTTAATCTGTCTTTTGTTGCTACAATTGGATTAAGTCTGTGTGTAATGTTTTTTGTAGATACCTTAATCTATCTTTTGTTGCTTTGTTAGAATGCCAACTTTTATCAAAGCCGTATGCTTTTGACAAAAGCCAAAGAACTTGCTGCTAGGAAAGATGTTAAGGCTCTTGAAGAACTTGCAATTGATGAGGTTTGTTAGATGAATACTATCCTGTGTTAGGTTCATGAATGTTTTATTTTTCTGTTACAATCTAATATTTTACTTTAATATTCCCTTTTAGGTTGAAAAATTTATGTCCCTCTGGAGCCATAACAAGTCCCTTAGGGATGATTATGTGAAGAGAATTTTGCCATCCCTTGACCGGCGGCAATTGAGTAGGGATGGGCGAATTAGGAACCCTGATGAGAAGCCATTAGTGATATTGGAGACACCAAAGCCTTCTGAACCAGAGCCGGTGGTAAAACCTATTGCAAAGAGAGCAAAAGAAGAACCAAAACCTGCACCACTGAAAGATACTTTACCGACCCAAAAGGCGCAGAAAGAAATCGCTAAGACAGAATTGAAGCCCACTTCAGAGCACTCTGACATAGTTGACAAGGAGATCTCTGGGTTGGAAAATCTGTCAAAGAATCCTTCTCCTGCAGAAAGGGAAGTTGATGAAGCAAAATTGAAGGAGATAAAAAGAGAAGAGGAAATAGCAAAAGCTAAGCAAGCCATGGAAAGGAAGAAGAAACTGGCTGAGAAAGCTGCTGCAAAAGCAGCTGCAAGAGCTCAAAAGGATGTTGAGAAAAAGCTCAAGGTTTTTAGTTCATTTCTTTATCTCAACCATTAGTTTACTATTTGCATTCAGAAACTAAAAACAGTTTTTTTTCTTTCTTAATGTACTTCAGGATCGTGAAAAGAAATTGAAGAAGAAGGCTGCAGCATCTACACCAGCTACTGAGCCTGAGGAAACTGCTGAAGCAGTTGCAGAGGCAGCAGAACCTGAAATGGTTGAAGTCAATGATGAGGTTCCTGTTTCAGTGAAGGAAAAAGTTCGGAAAGAGAACACTGTAAGGTCTAGGAATCGTCCAAGAGGCCCAGATTCACTTCCCAAAGTCATCATGAGGAGGAAAAAGTCAACTAACGTTTGGATGTGGGCTGCTCCTGCTGCTGCTTTTGTAGTTCTTCTGTTGCTAGCACTGGGGTACTATTATCTTTTCTGAAGAGGGGTAAAACTAGAGTTGAGTAGAAGAGTTATGGACATTTTTCTGCTTGATAAGCATGCGAGTGACCAGTTCTGCTGCAGCAGAATTAAGTATTTTATGTTCTTTCATCCTGTCGATGGATGGACTCCAAACTCGTAATATTGTTGGTAGCTCAGTCAGTCAGCTCAAAAGGTTTTAGACAGTGAGAACTAAATACACTTGGTTTGTTTTGTGTTTCCAAATTTTGACTCAAGTTAAACTTCATCAACGTTGTCTGTGCCGTTTGCTTGGTGATTTCATTTTAACCATATGTTAAAAGGATGAAATCAAAGAAAAAACATAGATTTTTTTTTAAAAAAAAAGAGAAAAAAAAAACATTATTCACATAATGGAACATACAAAACGAAACAAGAACATCTCAGCTGAAATTTTGTTGAGAAATCAAATCCATAATGGATTAAGATTCAATGAAATTTATTCTAGGTCATTCTATTTTTAGAACAAAATATAATTGATAACCTTGACTATACAATTATTATTTTTGAAGTAAATAAAACAAGGATGACTATACAATTATTATTTTTGAAGTAAATAAAACAAGGATGAATAAATTGTTTTAGGGTTAAAGTATGTACTTTTTTTAATAGATTCATCAATCTTCCAACTTTAATTTTATAATTGAAAACTGGCTAGGTATCTGTTTCCGTTATGGGTCGAATAAGTTTTTTTTTACAAAACACAAAAAAAACAAAGTGCAAACATTTTTAGTGCTTCTACAACATTAAAAAAAAAAGATTAGGTAATAAAATAAATAAATGCACGTGTTACTATAATATACCAAGAAGCATTTGCGTATAAAAAAAAATAGTTTTGTTAAATGATTTCCCTTATCTAATTAAGATTGAATCCAATTCAATTTCAAGGTGAATTGTAATATTGAGTCTGCCATATACTGAATGATCCTAGTCAATTTGTGTTAACCTAATTTGCCAACTACCTCTTTATTTCCCTTTTCCCTCCTTTCTTACGATGGGTTTTTCATTGGACCTTAGTTAAATGAAATATAGAATTAATATATTTAATTATACACACATATATATTTCAAAACGACATGTCAAAATGCTCTGAAATTAAAATATTTTGTTTTAATTAAAAAAACAAATCACCAATCAAAATAGTATAGACAACCTTGGATGAACAACTATACCGAGGTGGTGTGTGCGAGCTTCCCTGAAATCAAAATACCACATTCCTTGATGCAATTGGAATCAAAGGAACGTGTGTAGGCAAAACACCTATGGTTTATTCCTGAAGATTAATTTTTCTTTTCTTCTCATTTCTCTATTTTGAGTGTTCTTTTCTTTTTTATTACAAAAATTTCGTTTCCTGACTTGCGCTTAATTTCCAACCATTCTATTTCCAATTATTTATCAAATAAAAAATACAAAATGGTTTTTCAAATCAAACATTAACCCAATGTCTTGATGGTTCTCCAACAATTGAGAACTTGTTAACAAGCTATTCAAAGCAAACTATGAAGCCAATTATTAAAAAAAAAGATGTGAAAGGATTGAAATGGAAAGAAGAAACTTATGGCTATGAAAAAATAAACTTAGGAAAGTTGTTCTTTTTTAGACTTAGATTTCAATATCTTAATCTCAAGATTGTCAATACCGTTCTGGTCGCCGTTCCAATTGCCGTTCCGATCGTCGTTTTGGTTTTTCAAGGTTGTCAAGATTAAGTTAATCTTGTTCTAATATCTCACAAAAAATATTTTGATGGCATTTTTTTCTTCAATAAGTGTAATTTTGGCGCAACTAATCCAATAATTTGAAAAAATACATTTGGATCCTTAAGGTTTTTGATTGGAAGACAAAATTGGTTCTTTTATTCAATTATATTAAATGATGCGTGAGAGTGTGGTAACAATTATATTTTAAAACATTTTTTCACTCGAAAATACATTAAAATATTTTTTTTTATTTTTAAAATTATTTTTCGCATCAACATATTAAAATTATAGGAAAATACAAAAAAAATATTTTGAAAAAAAAACATTCAATTTTTTTTAAAGTTTTTAAAACACAAAAATAAATAAAATATTAAATTTTAAATTAATTTTTTTAATAAAACCTTTGGTTGGACATGTCGCATTATTAAATATTGATGAGCCACGTAAGCACCCCATCAACCAAAACCTCTTAAAATTATTTATTGGATAATTCATTGAGAATCAACCCAATTAAAATTAATTAAATATAAAAAAAACATATAAATTAAATTGAAATGAACATTGAAAATTACATCTACATCTTTTTTCTTTTACATCAACTCTTAATTGTTTGGAAAAAAGCTAGCAAAGGAAACATGGATCACTGATCATACGAAATGACGCTGAAGCTCCACTCAATAAATAGAAAAAGATAGATTTCATAAAGGGTGAAATTGGGATATTTAAAAGTATAAGAGTAGAAGTGATACAATGATGAATCTTTAGGGTGCAAAAGTGAATTTTGTGCCATTTTAAACAAAACCTCCACGCCCAACGATATTGGCTAGCTACTCAGGCAATGGCTGCCACTGGCACTGTAGCAACACCATGGTTTCTTAGAAGAGGATTTCAAGCCTTATCACTCTCTCACTGCCTTCCCAAAACAACACACATCTCCTTTTATGGAACCCCCTTATCTTTTCCCTTCTCCAATCCCATCACAAGTCACTCAGGTTCGTGTGCTTTCGGTCTTAAAAACGCCCACCAAGCTCACTTAAACGAAGAACAACGAAAAGAATGATAAAATGGGCAACATAATTTTATACCAATTTGTTCTAACCTTTCAATATCTACTACACCAGTTACAAAACTATAGAGGGAAGATAAATGTTACGTCTGATTAAGCTTAGATGAAATGGGTTAATGTTGTTTGATGAAATGCCCCAATGAAGTATGGTGTTACAAATTCTTAATCAATTTTTGATGTTAGCAGTAATTAATGGCGAGATCACAGTGCCTTGGTTTTATTCCAAGCGTAAATGAACTAAACTGCTCGTGTGCTTGTTTGTATAGATTGTCAAAAGAAAGTGCAGGATTATTAATCTTGATGCTTTAACTAGTCAAGACTTGATGAAAGTTAGCTTTTAATCTCAGTTTGACTTGTTGATTTTCGTTGTTGTTCATCAAAACCGGTTTTTGGGCTACATGGGAGGAATTAGAGGAAATTTTGTTTCGTAATGGAACATGGGGGGTTGTGAACTCCAGAATCGAGTTAGGTGGTAGAATCAAACGAAGCATTACTACTAATTAACTGTATCCTTTACGAAGTACTTTTTTAGCACTAATTATTTACGGATAGTTTATGCACTGCTAGAGTTTGATTAGGCATCTGATGGCTTATGGTCTGTGCTGCAATTTTTATGCATTGGCTTTAGGGATGTGTCATGTGGCTCAAGCTACGAAGGGTGAAGTTGTTGCACTTAAGGGTGTAGAAGACAAAAGTGTCATCGAAGAAATGAAGCGTATTCTAGACATGGTATTTTAGATTTGAAATCTCTTCTCCTAACTACGTTGGCCTTTTAGATTTGTGAAGTTCTGCTCTAGTACAACCATAAACGTTAGAAAAATTTGGGTGCATGTGAATGAAATTATTGCCTGCTAAAAAGTTCCTGATTTACTTGGCTTTTCAACTTCTCCTACTGTACTCTTTTGCAGGCAAGAAGGGCATCATTACGAAGAGAAATTCTCCATACAGATTTTCTAACCCCACCAACATTGAAGGAATCATTGCTTGTTCTAGGAAAACTAACTGACATTAAGGCTATTGCTCAGGGAGGATACCCACAGGTCAAATTTAAGACTTACAGTTTGCTTACGGTTGTTGCAAAAAATTTATCTGGCATGGTAATTTATTTTGAAAAAATCCCTTAGGCCGAGCGTTGCCGGCTTTCTGTTGGACATCCACAAACATTGACAAATGATCCAGATATAGTTGCAGCTGTGAGGTGAGTCATGCTAGAACTTGACATTGTCAAATTCTACTCATTTTTTTTTTTTTTTATGTTTTCTTAAATGATTTCATTTGACCAGTATAACAGGAAACTTTGGATTTCAACCCTGCTCTCACGGTGACTTCCTTGGTGCAATTCTTGGTACAGGGATTGCCAAGAACAAGCTTGGGGATATAATCTTGCTGGTATCATCATTGTGTTGTTTTAGATTACACTTGTTATTTGCAGGTCTGTGATTCGGATTTGAAATTCATGTTGTATGCTTTTTTAAAAGTAGCATGGACAGTATAACCAATGAATTTCATTTGCATCCAATAGCTTCATGTACTTAAAGAACAGCTAGAATATATTTTGACACAATTCATTTTCATGGATCATGCCTTATCAGTGAAATATCTTATTTTGAAAAATCGTCGTGTAAGCAATTTTTTTGAAGGATAACAGAAGTCTGACTAAGTGCATGCCATAACTATATTGTAGTGTCCTTGTGTTGCCCCAGTATAGTTTCTTAAATAACTATTCTTTTAAGAATATATCAATGCTATGTTCATAGTGTTATCTATGCTTGTGTGTTGGCTGTAGTTTTCTGTTCATAGTCCATTTGCTTTGTCGAGCATGTGAATTGGAAGACTTATTTACTATTCTATCAGTAAGCGTGTATATATAATTGTCTGAGTTTGATGATGAGTGAGTTTATCAATTATTCGTCCCTCAATTTGGCTGTTGGCAAGCAAAGTTGTATGATGCAGGAGGTTGCTGAAGCACAAAGTTTCAAGTTAAAGTTATTTTGTGAGTTTGAGTTGAGCTTTCAAAAATTTCTTGAACATAGCTCATGAGGGCATCAAATGTTTGAGATGCTCAGCTTGCTCATCGTTACAAGTTTTTTGTGTTCTCTAATTTGGAGGTCGCAATGATGCTTGAGTTTGAACTGCACTAGTTGTAAATTAGATTCTTCAGTAAACATTAAAAGTTGAGCTCAGTAAGAAGAATTTGAAACAACAATGAAAGAAAAAATGGGGACTTGTTAGCCTAGTCCCAAATCCCTTAATAAATAGTGGGTTGCTTGCAGTCTAACTGTTTTGCGCAGTGTCTCTCATTCGGAGACATTTTTCTCATATGTGGAATAGAGAAACACTTATTTGTATGGGTGCATAAGTAGTGCTAGTATTCTTTACCTGGCAAGTAGAAGTGGTATAAAGCTTTGTGGATCGGAGTGCAACCTTTTCATTTCCTTTGTTTTGCTGTGTGCAGGGGGAGAAAGGGGCCCAAGTCCTACTTGTTCCGGATCTTGTAGACTATATTGTGTCATCACTGGACAAGGTAGTTTTTGCTTCCTTAGATAATACTTTTTGTACGAATGCTGCTACTTACCTAAAAAAGTATTGACTTCTGTAAAATGTGGTTTATCTCACTCCCTTGTTTCTTACATTACCACTGCAATTACTGGAAAGACTATTTCATTTGATCACATTAGCTAAACTAGTTCCTGGTCCATTTTTGTTTCCCATTTTCTCCTTTATCTTGGTTTTAATGATTGTATTTCATTGCAACCTCACCCTTCATTTGATATTTGTTGGGGAGGAAATTGCAAACTTATCTGTGATGAGAAACTCATGCATTGTATAACTTCTATTGGTATTGGAAAAACTTGTATGAACGGAAACTCTTCCTTACCTTAACAAGGTGGCATTCCACATCTGATATATCAAAAACTAAATGGATTAGAAAATATTTTCAGATAGGCACATTCTTGAGATAAACCAATGATGCTATTCTCCTGCAGGTCGGCAATGTTTCAGTTTCGTGTACACCGATCCCATTGCTTGCTCTTGAATATGAGCCTCCAAGGTTTGCAAGTTGTTATTTTTGGGGTGTTTTTTGCATGATTTTGGTGATTTACTCATTTGGCACAAGGAAAATAGTTTATGTTCCTTCCACTATTTTCAGTACCAAGTCATTTAAAACAGTGGAAGCGTCATTAAGAGTCGATGCTCTCGCAAGTGCAGGATTCAAGATTTCAAGGTCAAAACTAGTTGATTTGATTAGGTACACCCTGTTCCTGTTAATAGTTGATGCTCATTTTTGCTTGACTGCTTATTTAGACAGGGATACATACTCTAATACAGCTTGTATGCATCTATAAACTTAACCAAGAAATGCCATTACTCGAGGCAGTTATGAGCCATTGCTTCTGGGCGTGAATGACAATTTCGGACAGAAGCTTCAATATTCATTTATGGAAATCTGTTAAGTTACATTCATTTCGGCTTAAATAGGTTAACTGTAAAGGCACAAGCTAATCATGGAACATCTAATGATGGGCCCTTACAGTAACAGGATTTTTTCTTGAAACTGATTTGCAGTAACAAGGATGTGCGTGTGAATTGGACTACAATCACAAAAAACAACATTACACTAAAAACTGGAGATGTTGTCTCAGTAAGTGGGAAAGGAAGACTAAAGGTTAGTTTTGTTGAACTTTTTATGTCCAATAGTATTCAAATTTTTGTGTTGATGACCGTTCTGAATGTTCGAAATTCCTTGTACTCCAGATAGGAGAAATAAATTCTACAAAGAAAGGAAAGTTTGCAGTTGAGCTCATTCGCTATCAGTAAGCCTTGGCACAAGGTACAGTTGTAGATCATTGCCATTTGGAATCACTTGTTTTCACCTAAAGCCGGAAATTTCTTAGAAGCCATAGGTGGGTCTTAGATAACACTAAAAGATTCTGCATTAAGTTCAACTGTGATATTCAAGCCTAATTTCAACTTTTGTAGCCATTAAAGGCAAGAGAATACATCATATTATTTTAGACTGTAATACCCACTTCTTCATGCCCAAATCTATTGTAGATAAACATAAATTTTAATGTTTATATTGAGAGCATTGAATTTAATGACTGAGGATTATTTAATGATATTTATTCATAGACAAATTTAAAAAACACAAGGTATTTTAGATAGAGGATCTACTAGTGCTGATAAGGAGACTAGGTGGTTCTGTCTTTTACTGTCTGCAGATTCTGCTGGTTCTACTTTTTGGAGAATGTAGCTTCTTGTTTCATTGTTTCCTTTACACAAAAAAAGATTTGCACTAGTTTTTTTATTTTCTTATTTACATAAACACATTTTTTTATTAGCAACATGCTTTTGAATAAAAAAGCTAATTTTTAAAAATATGAGAATCACTGTTTCAAGAGAAAAACTGATCATTATTTGAAAAGCAAAATTCAATAAAAAAAACCATGACTCAATAAAAAGAATAAAAGAATAATTAATTTGATAAAATCATGTAAAAAACTTACAATAAAAAAATTGATATTTTATTAATATTCACGGGCATATTATTTTTTATATAAATTTTACATATTAGGTTTTTATATAATAATTCATAAAGTAACTTTTAATATCATTATTTTATTAATGTTTTTCACCTGTACTGATTTCAACTCTTTCTTCCTTTGAACAGCTAATTTTAATTTTAACCCAAGAAGCCTCGAGTCAACTAGCCAATGAAAAAAGGAAAAGAAAACGACCTTGCCTCCTATTAGTTTTAACAGCTAATATCCCCCCCCAAAAAAACAAAAAACAAAAAACTAATCCTCCCAAAAAGATAGAAAATACGAACAAATAATGAAAAGCTAACAAAGAAACATGTCATCAAACGTATAATTTCTACAGAGAGGGCAGGTCAGATCCACTTCCAGCCATTGTTTTAAGCAGCTTGAATGGAAAACATGTTTGCACGACGAAAGAACACAGCAGTCCACCCCCTTTTGAAAATCTTCCAAGCATATCGCACATCCATTGCTGAAAAACTCTGTCGTTTCATCGATTTGAAAGACAGGTAATCGCAGGATGATGACAGTAGCAGCTCCTCCTTTTCCAGGTGCCTGTCCTCTTTCTACATCGTGAAGACGACGATCCTGGTCGAGGAGAATATCGACCTGGTTTTCCAGGCAGCTCCAGCACAAGTCTGCGAGTCCATAAGCCACCACGACGAGCAGTGTCAATGCGACGGAGAGCAGTACAAGTGCTGGAAGAGGGAAGATTTCAGTGGCGTAGGAGGCAGAGGTAACTGGATTCTCTGCCATGGAAACTTTGGTGCGTGCGTGTGTTTATGACTTGGAAAAAAAAAAGAAAAAAAAAAGTGTCGTTAGCTTTTCCGTGTTACAGTATATTTATAGAAGAGGGAAGGGTTCCTTCAGTAGCTGGAAGACTTTTTTCTTTCGGAAACTCACTGTCCCTGTTTTCTTCGGTTTACGAAATACCATGGGGTTCCGTCTTGGGTTGGAATAATAAAAAAGAAACTACTTTAACTCGGAAAATTAAAAAAAAACGGCTTTGGAAACTTGAGTTTCGCACGTTACTACAGGGGGATTTTAAGGTTTGATATCTGTACGACAAGTCCTGAATTCGAGTCAAATCGTGTATTTTTTATAAATATCTGAATAGTTGAGATTTTACCTGCTAATTTGTGTTTATAAAATATGTTTTCTGATGAGTTTGACTTCTTCACATAAAAAAAGGAATTTTAGGGTTTTAATAATGTTTTGGGGTGAAAAAAATTGTTTTTTTGTTGCTAGTAATTGTCCCAATAAAGCAATTGAAAACTATTTCTTCCGAGAGAGAAATAAGACTGGAATAATCTTCAAATAACAAATAAGTATTTCGATTAAAATAGTATCTTAAGAAGTTAGTTCCATGTAAACTTAATCGTTGAAATTTACAAGTCATGAAGCTGTATCTTTTACTAAAATGTACAATATTTAAAAACAAACAAATCGAACGCATGACACCGCTCTAATTGATTGCATGTCTTTTTTCTATTTATTTATTTATTTTTTTCAAGTGTAATTCAATCTTATTAAAAATCATAATATTTTTTTTTTATTTTACAACATTTTACTATCATAATATTTTGGAATTTTAGAGATGTTTCTAATTTTGAGATTATGTTTGTTTGACTTTGTGTTTGTATTGTATAATTTAAAGTTAATTTATCTTGAATTTAAATTATACTTGTTAAATTAATATTTTAATTTTTTTCATATATATATATATATAATTAATTATATATGAACAATACAAGTCCGAAACGGCACGCCGAAACGCTCTGAAATCAAAACATTTCGTTCCAATAAAAAAACCGAAATGGCGACCGGAATGATATTGACAACCTTAGTCTTAAGGATACAAGTTGGTTTATTGAACTTATGATTACTGGGTAGAAGAAATAAGTGGGAGAATGGATTTGTGGATCCGAAATAAAACCCTACATTGACTTTCCAGCCACCTCTCCGTTGACTGGAATATTACAAACGGATGGCAGGAAAAATGGGATTCAAATTCATGGCTTTTAAGTTTGAATGCCAGGCACTCTATCAAGTCATTTAATAAATTTTATCAAGTAGTGTTATTGATTTGTTTTGTTTTTTGCTTTTTTTCCTTTTAAGCTAATAATGGTTAGTTTTGTGTTATTAATTGATTAATTTATGAGTTCTACCCTTGCATAGTGGCCACTAGATAGGTGCTCTATGTCTCGAGTCGGATCATATATTTTTTAATATTAAAAAAGATATTTAGTAATTTAAGATAACCTTGAGTTAAATTAACTAAAATGTAACCTGAGATATTAGACTGAAAACACATAAAAAAGTAAAAAAAAAAAGATATTTGAAAATTTCAAGGCCTAATAATCTGATATCAAAGATGAAAAAAACTTCAAAAAATACAATGCCGAAGAAGAAAACCCAATTTAGCTTAGGGTAACTCGATGAACCAACAACATGTAATATGAGATTAAGATAATTCATTTTAAAAAAGGATGACCTAGTAAAAATATCAAAAAATTCTTGACCCAATTCAAATTAACTTTACCAATATCTCTCGGAATAACCAAATAGTAAGAAAAGTAAAAAAATGACAAAGCTCAAGGGAAAATAACTTAATGTAAAATGATGAAATTATAAAAACTGCTATTGTAAGAATACAACAATGAAAAGAATGAGTATAATAAATAAATAGAAAAACAAATGCAAAAAAATTAAAAGGGATGAAATTGAAAATCCAAAATCAAGAAAAATATAAAGCACATAAATAGAGCAATTAAAAGTCGAGGGGCTATATCAGATAAAAAAGTGAAATTGAATAAAATATCTAGGATGAAATTGACAAAATAGTTTTGTTGAACATTGGCATCGCTATATTGTTGAGACAAGTCTCACTTTAATGGCTCATGCTTCTATTTCATGAAAATATTGGACGACAAACTTCACCAACGTTGTCAAAATCGCAATTTTGACACGACACGGAAATCACTTCTGAACTCAGATCGTAAAATGATACCTGAAATTTTTTCATACAAAAATCATAAAATTGTGTAGGTAGAAAAATTATAAAATAGTAAGTAAAATATTTTCGAATACAATATAATATAATTATGGTCATAAAACTTAATTAGTTAAGGTTCATACATAATTTAAAATAGCTTAAAAATATATTACAAAACAATTATGTCCATAGAATTTTCATTAGGTAAAAACTAATAAATTTAAAACAAATATTCTGCTGGCGTGCTATGTAAACTAAAATCAGCCTCATTACCATCATCTTCCTCGCTATTTCTAATTCATTCATCAAAAGTATTACTATTGAAAGATTATCAATACTATTACTGGTACCAACACCAATATTGATAGTACTAGCTCTAACTGTAACAAATTACTTTGACATTAACACATGAAAATGATCTAAAAATACTAAAAAAAATGTAATCTAAAGTTAAAAATTAATTATAAATTTTAAAGTTAATATTTAAATAAACACATGAGAATCAAGAAATTTTTATTGTATAAAAAATAGTGTGTGCATGCATTTAACAAACCATGAGAGAGAGAGAGAGCGGGGGGAACAGGGCATAGGGGCATGCCTTATGGCCTACGTGGCAAGAGAGAGAGAGAGCCTAGTTGGCGTTAGATTAGTGGAATAGCTTGGGATCGTAAAATCAGACCAATCCGGTCCGATTTTACGATCCCATACGATTTTAATGGATTTTGTCTGATTTTAACGGGGTCTAATTTTTTAACCTAATTTGACCAGATTTGTTATTTTGGTATAATTTTGCGAGTCAACTTGCGGTTTTAACAGCCATGACCTCCACCACAACAATTTTTCTCATCAATAGGTTACCTGTTCCTATTATTTATGGCAAGTCTTACTATGAGCTCCTGTTTAAAAATCCACACAATATATTCAAAACATAAAAGGTACTGCTGTTTCCATCTTCCTGCAGGCCGTATATTCATCTTCAGACATGTTCTTTTTGATGAGACAACCTTCTTTTTCTCCACACAACATCATTCATACGATCCTCCTGACCAACTCTCTAAACTTCGCAATCTACCCAGCATTCTTCATACAATACCCGATTCATAACCACCTGATAATATCATTTCAGAAAGTGTATCACTGTCAGCTGCACCAAGCTTTCCTGTTTCGTCTCCACCTGCGCATACCATCTCACAAAATTCGACACTAGCCCCTCCTACTTTAGCTGCAATAACCTCATCTTGTGTTTCACCGCAAGACCCCTTGCCTGGATTGATTCGTACTCATCCGATGGTTACATGATATTTTTAGCTACAAGGCATCCCATTCCCACTTGTTTTATGAAAAACTTGATCAGTCAACCTCAGGAACTCCGAAACTATAAACATGCCCTCAACGATCTTCTTTGGCAGCAGACCATGCAATCTGAATTTGACTTGAATTTCATGATCTTGAATTTTATTCTAAGAAATAACTTGGATTTTTTCCTAATTGCTTAGGAAAAACCATGTAGAGCAGCATCCTTTTGACTAACTACACTAGTTAAAGATATTCGAGTTGTATCATCTTGCTGAACAAGTCTGATAGACATTCAGCTAAATTCAACAGCAAGCAACCTGCGGAAAGCAAGAAAACAATATCAACGATGTGGGTTTATGAATCCAGCAAAAATTGCTTCATCAAAGAAGAAGAAAAAACCATCCACCTGAAATTGAAAGTCACTACAAAGACTTTTTCAAGATTGATAACACCAAAAGGGGTTAAGGAAAAAAGAAAATATGTGGCTTCTAAGACGCTTCATGGATATAAAAGAAAATGCTAAGCACCTCTTTTGAACATTCAAGGATACATGCAGAACTTTCCTTGAAAAAGAATTTGCCGTTGTTTCCAATCACAACAAATACATCAGTTCTTACAGCCCATAAAATCCTGATGAGAACATAGCTAAACTATACAAAGATTGTAATGCATCATGAATAGCAAATAAGGATGCTGTAAGTTGTATCCACAAATCTGTTCAAGCTACTCTAGTATGCAAGAGTAGATCCAAAAAGAATGGCAAACGTCTGTTGACAGGGAAGTTTAGGGCATGAGAATCAGATATACTCCTCAAATATAAAACTTCAAGACAATTAGCAGTGGTTAGTGGCCAAAGAAACGCAGGGAAGATCGATTGCAGGTGGACTCAAAAGTGTCTTAGCTAACCCAAACAATAAAAGACGAAGTGGGGATAGTTCCCATTGTGCAATTAAACTACTAATTCGACAGAAACCTGACCGTGGAAATGCGAAGCAGTTTCTATCCATTATTTCAACAAGAAAGCACCCAGATAAGCTGGCTGTTATCCCCTGAATTATTACAAAACAGATCTACCTAGGACAGGATTTAACCAAAAAAGGGTTTCATTACAAGCATTAAACCAATGTAATATACATCCCTTCAAACCTGGAAGGAAATAATGTATAGTAGAATATGTGTTGCTTATGCACAAACCATTGTAATCAATCTTTTCCTGCGGGGCTACAAGAGGCCTCCCCTCTTGTAAAAAGCCTTAGGGGGTCTTCTTCTCCTTATATCTCATTGCAGAAACAGTGTAGATCAGCAAGTTGAAGAAGCTGAGCCCGGCCAAAAGCCAGAATAAATAATCAAGGTGTCCCATATTTAAGTTATCTGGTATCCATCCTGTCTTCCCACCCGTGGTTGTGAAGTAAGTTACCGTACTCAGAATACAGGAGCTCAGGTAATCACCCAAAGATGTCGTCAGGAGTCCCAATGCACTGCATAGACTCCGCATGGAATCTGGGGACTGTTCATAGAAAAATTCAATCTGACCAATGGCTGTAAAGATCTCTGCTGTACCAATCAACGTATACTGGGGAATTTGCCAGAAGATACTGAGAGGAACTGCACCAGCATCGTCAACCAATCCGAGCTCTTTTACAAGCTGCAAGCGCTTAATCTCTAGCAAAGCAGCAGCTGTCATTGATAGCATAGAAATGAACAGGCCAATTCCCATACGCTGCAAATCTGAAAAGCCCCTCTCTCTGCCAGTGAACTTCCTTGCAACTGGAACAATGATCATATCATAGATTGGGACCCAGAAAATAACACTGATAACATTAACTGAGGTCATAGAAGCTGGAGGGATGTTGAAAGAGCCAATTTTCCTGTCCATCAGCATCCCTTGTTCCACAAAGATTGTACTCATTTGGGCTTGGACAGCAAAAAAGACAATGCCTGTAGCCCAGATCGGAAACATTCGGATCAAAATCTTCAATTCCTCCACCTGAGTCACAGTACAAAGCCTCCATGGATCAGTGAAGTCCCCACTTTTTATCTCAGCCTCTGACTTTATAGCAGCTTTATCAAGGCATCTAGAGGAAATATGAATTTAGTTAAATCCTTTTGAGAAAAGATTTTAGTGGGTTTTTAAATGTTGAAACAAACTTACTAAAATGAATATTAGGCAATACAAATCAATAAAAAGGCATTCATTAAGGCAGAGACAGGTCTGTTGAAACTTTCTTCCCAGTGCTCCCTTGGCATATCAGATAAAATAAATATGTATGCATAGATTTGCTCTCTCGTCTCTTCTCCTCAACTAAACAAAATTCCCATTAATATTTAATTTTTCTGTGTATTCTGAGCAGCCCTTCACACTATGCTTGCATGAGTTACAAGCTATTCTTGAACTTGCTTCAAATCAGCCATTGTAATGTTAACTAGAAAGGCCATTCTTGACCCTTATTCACACTTGATGATAACTCTTGAATTTGCATGCAAAACAAAACAGAAGATTCAACTCTTGCATATGTAAGCCAACCACTGTTTCACTGGATAACAATAAATTTTGATACAGAAAACGCGCATCAAATAGAATGGCTAGTTCAAAACTGAGGAAAGTAGTTCAGGTAACGAAAAAGAAGAAGATAATTACTTCAATTCATTGCCGTTCGCCGGTCTCCAGGTTCCGTCGACGGTTGAGTGTTTTTCTTGGGTTTCATATAGGAGACTACTGTCTTGGGGAACCTTCAAATTCCTCTTACGGAATGAAGCAACCATAACCTGGCACATTCTAGTAACTGGGCTCCCCGCTGGCCTCTGAAATCTATAAAGGGGTGTGCCTGAAAAGAAGGTAGCAATAGCTACGCCCATGAACAATGCAGGAATTCCAAATCCTAGCCCCCATCCAGCTTTGTCTTGAACGTATACCATTACACTACTTGATACAAGACTACCAATGTTGATTGAAAAATAGAACCAATTGAAGAAGGATCCCTTCTTTACCCTTTCCATAGGATCAGTGTCATCAAACTGATCCGCCCCAAAGGATGAAACACATGGTTTGATGCCACCTGTCCCAAGCGCAATCAGATAGAGGCCAAAAAAGAATATCCCATACTGAGCAGGAGTTGCTGGAGGGCATAGAGAGCCTATACATTCAGATGGCTTCAATACAGGAATAGATGCTGAGAGAGTCAACGTGCACATTCCCTGCATCATTCAACATGATGAAATCCAACACTTGAAGAAAACAATATGGATTGCATCTGGGGAAAAGAAACCAATGCAGGTGTAGAAAAATATAGACCTTGCTTAACAGACTTTCTACCATATAAAAACTCATATAATCACCGAAACTTCATTCAGGCTTTTTATAAAAGTTTTCCTGTTTGCTGTCATAGCTAAAACAAGTTTTTTTATTTCTAACCATTGAGCGTATAAATCTATATGAAAGAGAAGTCGATAGAAGTAGAAACTTTAGTGTAGCAGCAGTAGACAACGCCTTTGACCAAATGAAAAGAAATTAGAACCAGAGAAGCTCCATTGACTTGAGAGATGTGAGCAAGATTTTGAGCTTTATGGTCAAGAAACAGAAATTTACTGATCAGAGACGCAGTCATAGAATAGAAATATTGAGTTCAGCACGTAATTACAATGAAGTAAATTGTGGAGAACACAAAAATGGTCCAATATCTTCCCCAATAAGCATCTGCCAAAGTGGCTCCAATGAGTGGTGTGAAGTAGCAAGTCCCTGCCCAAATGTTAACATTTTTTGCAGCAGACACGTTTCCTTCATGTAGCTTCCCAGTAAGGTAGGTGACCAGATTAGTAGCAATTCCGTAGAAGGCCAAGCGTTCACAGCATTCATTTCCTGTATATGGCATGATGGGAAGTCAGAAAGAACATAGGCTATGCCCCAATGTGAAATACAATAATCAGTACCCAATATGAAAGAGCATGCTTTCCAATTTCCAGTTTTCTGCTTCAGAACAGGCTTCCCATTAATGTCCACCGAGCCATCTCCTGTGTGGACTCCATTATTTTCGTTCTGCAAATATAATACAAAACATGTGACAAAGACACAGTGAAATATGCAAAGCTTAATCTGTTAGGTGAGGTCCCAGAATATGATTTCTATTATTCTCTAACACACATCTTCAAGTGAAAACTTTTTGGGCTTGAAACTTGCACAGACCCACATTACCTTGTGCTTGATTTTTATCAAATAGAATAGGGGTGATGAGATTCGAACTCGTGACTACTGGGTCAATAAGGCTCTGATACCATGTTAAGGAACCATCTCATCTAAAAGCTTAAGTTGTTAGGTAAGGTCCCAGAATATAATTTATATATTATTCTCTAACAAGTTTTAAATGATCACAGATAACCTATGAAGTTGTATTTTGGCTGGTGTTAAATAGGGTTCCGACAATCTTTTAAATGCCACCAGAAAACATGAGGTTAGACAGCCGTGTCTGGTCCACCCTGTATGCAGCATGAAAACAATTACAGGACATGGACCCACCACTGTGCCAATATGGAAACACACCAAATTCTAACATAAGAAAGCAGAGGATTGACAGTTAAGGCACACCCCTATTCACACATGAATACAAATCACAGAAATTGTCATTTGTTCATGATAATTCTTAGCTGACTTGAAGATAGATATCAGATACAGATAACTGTCCAAGCATTGGAATCGAAATATCAGATCTTCTAGAACACGATATCTCAAGCTAATTGAATATCTTTTCCTCTAGAATAAACTGAATCCTGCATGTCCAGATTAAGAGATGAGTCTCATAATATTTCATTACATGGGACTGCTATCCATAATCTGACAAGGACATGATGCTTCTAACATGGAGTTCTTGAAACTTAGCGATCCCAGATCCATTCAGCATCAAATAAGGAAACATTGAATGCGACCAGAACAATCTTATATTAGCCATGACTCCACCCTACGACACCCCAGCAGAAGCTTTGCTATCCAGATTTAACCTCAGTAATCGCTGACCAGCAAATTTGTGAAGCCATGGCACTTATCGCATATGCCACCAACAAGACATCCACAATCGTAATGTCCTATGGAGAGAGACAGTGGTCACAGATGCAAGGCAAGTTGCAAGCTGTTGGAGTTTCTAAGATAAAGCAAAATCCGGAACGGATTGAAATTTAAACCGAGGTAAAACCGACGCTGTTTTGTCTTGTTTTGTTTACTGGTACAAAAAGTTTCGGCTGTTTCGGCCTAAATGAAACGAAACAGTTTGTGAAAGCTAGCTATACTACCACGAAACAGGGGCAGAGACTTGAGAAAAAAAATAAGTTGACAGGTAAAGTAGACAAAAGATACAAAAGAATCACAAAAGAGACAACATAAGCAGTCAAACAAAACATGCACACAGCAAACCAGACAGGATAAAACTGGTTGGAGCTGGCTGTGTCTGTGATGCTTATCTACCTACGAAACAGTTTGTGAAAGAAACAAATTTATACAGAATGATCATCAATATCCGAAAGCATAAGAAAATAAAATTCATTCTTTGAATTCAACCATGATTTGGAAGAGAAAAAAACAAGAAAAACCCAGAAACAAGCTCCAAAACATTCCATTAATCTGTTACAAATACATATATACAAAGGAGAGAAACAGCAACAAGAGCGAGAGAGTGAAAAACCTGTAGTAGAAGTTCATCTTCCGAAAGCAAAGTCTGTTCTTCCCTTGAACACATATTTCTCTTAAAATTACAAAAATTACAAAAATCCAATTACACACACACAGTTTAATCGATCAATGTTCGCAGCATGGAACACAGGAGAAAGAAGATGTGGACGTCATTTAATGGTTTTTATTTATTTATTTATTTTAAAAAGTATGCTATTCTAACACCTGCTATAATATTGAAGGGAAGAACTCGAATTTGTTTTCAAAATAATATTTCAAAAATACTTTTCTTCTCATGATAAAGCAGATTCTTTCAAAATGTTAACATCTATGACTAACTAATAGACTTTTATGTGGTACATATGGCTGGCGTGACTTCTTGACAAATTCCAATTCTCTATTATTAAACACATAATTCACAGTCAGCATATAATATATTAAATCACAAATAATAATAATTAAGACAACAAAACATTTTATTAAAAATTAATAATTTGGAATTCATAGATTCCTCTATTATAAGTTACATCATTGTGGGTAATGACAATGACATCACCATGGAAACACAGTATTCATAAATTATCATATATTTTATCAAACAACACAATTATATTTTATTAATATCTTAGGGTTAATCAAAGTGCCTTAATTATTAAAAAAAACTTAAATTAATTGGTGAACACCTACATTATCAAATTAATCATCGAACACTTACATTTATCAAGTTCCGGTACCATAAGAAACTTATCAAATAAATCCATATATTTCATTTTTAGTATTATTATTTGATACAAAGTTTGATATAATTCATAATGTAACTTGAATCAACACTAACTATCTAATTACATAATTCATAATCAATAACAAAAAATTATTATTATTACTATTATTATTATTATTATTATTATTTAACAAAATAATTAAATTATCAACTAAAAAAATCTAATTAACCTAATCTACAATTTAATCTAAATAAACACTAACATTTCAAACACAATATATCTAATTAACAACTTCAATTTGATGTAATATATCTTTAATTATCTAATCATCAACAACAACCTAAAATAATTCATGACTAAACAAAATAACATAATATATCTAATTAACAACTTCAATTACATCTAATTAACCTATTCCCTACTTCAAAACCCTAACATTCAATAAAATTAAATTTACACTAATTAAAGATACATTACATCAAATTATTTGAGGGAAGTTTAATATACATGTAAGAGTGAAATGTGGGTGATGAAGGTGACCGGTGGTAGTTGGTTTGATTGGAAATTCAACATCCATTGCTTGTAGAGAGAGAAAAAATGGATGACAATGGTAAAAGTAGAGAGAGAGAGAGAGATAAATGTTTTATAAAGAGGAGATAAAGAGAAGTGTTTTAGGGTTGTTAGGAAGTATTTTTGGTGGTGAGAGGGGTGAGAGAGTAGGAGGAGGAAATGAGTGAAAGGAAGAAGATGTCTGATCTTTAATTCAAAATAAGTCACAAATTCAATCTATGACTCATTCAAATGTGCTAATTTCACAAATATTTTTCCAGTTGTGTTATTTTATCAAAACAATTACCATGTTATAAAAAATAACACATGTTTTGTTAACACCATAATGTTTCATTTTAGTAAATAATAGTAGGATGTCCACACGTTGACGCTAAGAACTCTTTTAGCAATGTTATTAAATTCAATCAAGTTTATTGGTCAATATGGTAACTAATTGATTTGGTTGGGTTCAAAGTAATTCAAGTAAGACTTGCCCTAATATGGTCTAGTCAACCTGAAAAGTGCATTCACGACTTAATCGACCTATCCAAAACCAATTATAACCAATTATAACTTTTAAAAACAATATCAATTTAATGTTTTTTTTATAACAATAATGTTTAAAAACCTTGGTTTATGGAATTTATTTTTTATATAATTAAAAGGTTATAAAAAGAGACATTTCAAGAAAGACAACATGTAAAATTATCAAAGAGAAATGTGTTTCTTCATTCTAAACTCTATTTTTTTTATTTATACATCTATTTATTGTTTTAATGAAATTATGTTTTTGTTTATTATAAGCATTGTTTTTAAATCAAAATTTATCGTGATCTCAAAAGTAAATTTTTTTTTTTAAATTCAAAATAATATCTTAGTATTTTGTATGTGATTTAAAGGAAAGAAAACAAATATGATAAAACCATGTCCTAAATCCATAAAAAAAGTTTTTTAAGAAACATAATTTTGTTTCCATTGAATATTTATACACAATTTTTTATTTTTGTTTTTTCATATTAGGTACATAATAATTGAAAACAAATAAAAACTTATAATGTTATTTAAGAACTATGAAAAATTAAATAATAATTGAAATATCATGTCAGGGTTTTCTTGTATAGTTCATGTCAATAACAATCAAGAAAAAACTTGGAAAAAATGATGGAAAGGGGTTAGGCACCTAACAAAAAAGATAGGGTTTGCACGCTTAAGCTCACAAAAACAAAGTCCCTTGTACATAACATTCTAATTTTTCCATTTCATTCTCATTTTTTTTTTTAAAGAAATACAATAGATAACACATTGTTTGTTTGTCTACATTTTAACTACTAGATAAGTGGCATGAAAATAAAGGTAAGGTTGTTTTGGATCTAAATTCTTTTTTTAAATCTATTTTATATAAATATCTAATAAGTACACCTAGAACCTTAATAGACTAATTTATCAATTTAAAAAAATCTTTAAACTAATTCAAAAAAATAAAATTTAACCAAAAACAATTCTTTTCAACCTCGATCTATATATTCAAGAAATGTGAAAGCTCAAAACCAACTCAATGATATTTCTATATTAAGAGAAACATTGTAACACCAAAATTGACTTTTTTTTTTATTCATGGATTATAGTCGATCAACCATTTCTCTCTCCTTCATCATTCTTCAACAACTATTTCTCAACATTCTCAAGCTTAAGGACTTAAATGTAAATAAAATAAAAAATAGACCAAAATATAAAAGTCTCAAATTAAAAGGATCAAAATGAAAAATTTTAAGGCAAGAACTTTAGAAAAGGTGTCTCATGAACACTGTAAAACAACCATTTGCATTTTTTGCTTAGTGTTAATTTTAATACCTGTATTTTTAATATTTTGCAAGAATTACTAAATTCTCTTTTACAAATTGAGCATCCACTATTAAGACTATTTTTCTAACATTACAATAATGTATTAAAAGCGAATCAAAATAAATTATCAAGCCCCAATCTCAATCAATGCAATATGGCAGGATGAAATTGAAAAACAAAAGATTAGATGACCAACACCAAAAAACTTCAAGGTCCAAATAAAAGCAAAATATTGATCAAATCTATTAGTGATATGTGAAAGGAGACCCAATGCTTTTGCGTTCTCTCTTAGGTTTCTTTACAATAGATGATACTTGGCAAGACACTCTCTCATATATTATGAGTAGGATTTTAAGTTAATTACATACAAAAAAAATATTAATTTTATAAATTTGTTATAAATGTTATTTGTTTTTGAATTATGAGTAGGATTTGAAGTTAATTTCATACAAAAATGTTATTTGGTAAGCTATTTTAATTAAAAAGATGAGGTGTCATTCTCATGGGAAGATAACATGTTATTCACTAGTTCAAACTCTAACCATTTCTAATCAAAGTTGTCAATTCCGTTTCGGTTGGTGCTTTGTTTTTTCAATTGGAATGAAATGTTCCGGTTTGGAAGCATTTCGCTGCTTTATTTTGGGGTTATACTGTTTATGTGTGTGTGTGTGTGTCTATATATATATATAAAAAAAAACTAAATATATTAATAAAAAAATAGTTCAGATCCAAAAATAAAAATATTTAAAATTGTGTAATTTAGATTTCAAATATAAGTAAAAAAAAGAGAGAGTTGAACTGATATAACTCGACCGACTTGATGAGTTCAAAAATAACATGAAAAATTGATAAAAATATAGTTTAATAAAAAAAATCAAGTTGATATCTTAAAAAATATTGAAACAACGATATATTGAATCAACTCGATCAACCTAAATTAACCTTTCAAATGTGTGACCTTCGTTATAAGACCATGATAACCTTAAATAAAGCAAATCAAATCAAATCAAATTATAAAGTTCAATTCATAATAAACTCGTTTTTGAATAATAAAATTGAGAAAAAATTAATCTAAAAAAAGATACAATAAAATAATTTTTGTAAACAAAATTATGAATATTACGAGAATGCCTTCATCAATCTCGTAAGGTCATTACATTCTCTGATAGCTCTGAAATTTTAACATAATATATATGAATATATCAAGAGACTCCTCGTAAATTTCATCTCAATCTATCAGTTAGATTAAGAGATATGATTGATATTGTAAAATTATTTATTATTTTTAAAAAATACTATTTGTCCAGAGAAATTGTGGAGGAATTTCCAAAATAGGCTTAAATTTTAAGTGAGGTAAAATTTGCGTGGTTTTATCTTTTTTTTTTTAACTCGTACGAAATGTTTCGTCCATTTTGGCTGAAGCAAAACGAGATCAACAAAAATAATGATCTTATAAAAAATCCTAACTTTGAATTAATGCTTGATCTTACAAAATAAAATTTGATTTTATCAATTAAAAAATTGGAATAACAAGGACCAAGTTTAATACCGAAAACAAAGAGAAAACCTTTATCTCTTTTTGTATTGTTAATGAGGTGTGAAAAAGTAAAATTTGATTTTTGAATATTTAATATTTTTTGTTTTGGACCATTAACAAAGAGAATTAATGTTTTTGTCCATAATTATATTTGTTTTATGTTTTAACCTTAAAACATTGTGAGGAGAGAGGAAGTATCTAGAAAATTAAAGGGTGGGGGAGAAAGAGAGGAAAAAATAAGTGGTTGATTGACCACATTTGGACCATTAAAAATATTGATCTTGGTGTCATAAGGCTTGTATAATGAGTTTTATTGAGGTGTTTAAAAAAACAACAAAATGTTTTTTGTTTGGTTTACTTTTATTATTTTTGATTAATTTCGGGGCTTTTGAGGTTATAAATTGGTTTATTAAGCTTTTTAATGTGTTTATTAGCTGATTTTATGTGAAAATAAATAGGAAATGGTTTTTTGGGTCCAAGAATATTGAATTAACTTTTTAGTCGCCTCTCTAATAGTTAAAATCTAAATTAGCAAACAATACATCATCTGCTTTATGTATTTTTTTTTATAAAAAAAATACTTATGATGTATTATCCACCCTTTATATATTAATTTGTTATTTTAAAATGTCAAACAGGCTTGGAATTGAAGCCCAAAATCACCCAACCTTGTTTTGTGGTGCTAAATATACAAACCCAATTTCTTTGACCAAGCGATTAACTCTTACAAAGACATTTCTTTTTTATTTTGATTGAAATGCAATATAAAATAAAACACTTAACATTATAGTTAATTTATGAAAAGATTTTGTCATAGTTCCTAAATAATATTATTCTTTTTGTATGAAAATGTTAACAAGTTTTTTTGTTTTTCAATTATTATACACCTAGTACACAACCAAAAGAAAAAAAAAACTCATGGATATTAAATAAAAAAATATTAATGTTTTTTTATATGATTTTACCACATCAATTAGCTTTTTACCTTCAACCACATATAAAATATTGAGACATTAGTTTAATATTTATATTAAAACTTGGTTTTGAGATTATGATGGGTTTTTATTTAAAAACTAGTGTTTGCAATTAAAAAAACATGTTTGTGCTAAAATAATAAAGATATGTTTTAGTAAAAGAATAATATTTAAGTTTAAGGGATATGTTTTTTCTACTTATTTAAAATAATTAAGAAGTTTCACATAAAAATATTTTAATCACCACTGGTTTTTATTTTAAAAACAGGTAGCTAATAATAAGTTATGCCTTTGTTTTTAAGAAGATTATGACTTTTTTTTTTAATGATGATATTAGTGATTATTTTATGAATAATTATAAATGGATTTGATGTATAAAAGTTTTAAAATGACTTCCTCATTAAATCATAATAAAATACTTACTTTCTTCACTTTTTATATAAGTTTTTGAAATTTATTATGCTCAAATTTCTTCATATAATTGTGGAAAAATTAATTTTCATGATGTTTTTTGCTTTTTCTTTATTGATACTTGTTTACACGATTATAATAATTATTTTTTTTTTAAAAAAGTATTCTTATAAATAAACACGACTTTGTTAAAATAAAAATGAAATGCATGAATGAGATAATTGATTTTTTTAGTAAGAATATACACTTTTTTTTTAAACTTTTTATTTCAAATTAATACCATCTTTCCAAAAAACAATTTTATTGTTTGTGCTTTTTATTGGATGAACGACGCTACTAATAAAAAAACTATTTTATCAAAATAAAAATATTATTTTGATAAAAAAATATATTTATCGAATATAAATATATTTTTTGTTTTTTTTATGTGAATGACTATTTTACTATTATTTTATCTAAAAACAATTACAATCTTATTAATTATAAAATTTTATTAATTAAAAGCATGTAACCTAGATAACCATTTTTTTTACTACCGAAAATAAAATATTTCAATAATTATCCATATCCCAAAATGTTTACAGATTAATCTCAGCATTGGTTCAAACAATTTTAATGTTAATAAGAGAATCTTTCCATCTAGAGCATAGTTACTATTGTAGTAATAATTATTTTTTAACTAGTTTAAAAATATATTAAAATAATATTTTATTATTATTTTTAGCCGTGTTTAATAATAATAATATAAAAAAATAAAAATAAAAAAATCTTTTTTTTTCTAAAATTGTTTTTGAAATGCTAATACAAACATGATATTAGTTTAAAAAATAAATAAAAAAAGAGAGGGTATTTTCCTCCTCCGAAAATATGACTATCATCACTGCTGATCAGTAATCACCCATATTTATACAAGTCCCCAAGCAAGTTAAAGGTGCCAGGGAAGCCCGAGCAACACACTCACGACAACCAGACATGTCAATGTGCTCCTCGTGCTCTTCTGGGTCTTCATCGACCAAATCATGGATCGTGCACGGAATTGTAGCCGGAGCTGCAGTTGCTGCGGCCATTGGCGGTGGTGCTTATCTGGTTCGGTACAGAAAATTTAGGGGCCGGGTTGTTGGTATCATACCCGCCCGCTATGCTTCTTCTCGGTTTGAAGGCAAACCACTTGTTAATATCCTTGGCAAACCCATGATCCAGGTACCCTTTAGCCTCCTTTTCATTTCATTTCTTCTTTTGAAGTGTTTGCATTTCTGAACATTTAGTTTTGCATGTGAACTTTGGAGGTGTTATTCAGTGATTTGATATGAGATCTGATATGGGTTTTATATATTTGGTCATTAAGTGATTAGTAATTTGTTTTGTGGCAGAAGCTCACTAAACTGCCCATATAGGCCTGTTTCTGATAAAAAAAAAATGGTATCTTTAATTGTATAACATATCTGAATTCATGTAACTTTTCACAAGTAAAAACTTTTTCAAGTTCTGTTTCGGGCCGAATCGAGCTTGTGTGAAATTATTTTGAATTTTGGTTTGAATTAATGTCCTCCCTCGGAAGGATCGACGTGTGATATGGTTGGATACGGTAGCATAGTTCTGGGGCACAATATGTTAAGTTGATCTCGTACTGAAACGAGTAGTAAATATTAGCGAAGAAATCTGTTCTGATTAATTGATCTTTCATTGTGATTTTTCATCTTTCTAAACAAAAAGAAGTGAGATTATCTATATGATATCTGATGGCATGTTTATCTTGTACGAAACGTTTTGAATCATAGTGTACTATTTGATATGAGGAAAGAAAATTGCTTTATATACTCACACTTTTAGTTGATTATCTACAGAGAACTTGGGAAAGGGCAAAACTGGCAACTACACTGGATCATATAGGTATGTAACTATCTCAAGCCTCACCTAATTTAATGGGGACCCTTTTCACTTCGTGCACCTTTGTCATCTAGAATATATCTATAAAGGGTGTCTGGATGATTTATGGATTTTGGTTATATTTTAACACATTTAGATGCTTAAACTTTGGGTTTGTTATCGTATCCATCACCAAAACGTTGTCTGTTTAGTGCCAAACTTGCTCACTGTTGCTTGCTTTTACCAGTCTTCTGTTTTTTTCTTTTCTGGCATGTAGAGGGGGGCAGGGGTGAACTGCAGTTGACATTGAAAATGATTGAGACAGTAATAGTAATGATAACATGAATAGGATCAACAAAAGATTATTTTCTTTGAGCTGAATAATCTAATTTCGTTTGTTGATGTATTTATGAACTCTTTCATTATCTTTTCCATTGCAGTTGTGGCCACAGATGATGAAAAAATAGCAGAATGCTGTCGAGGATTTGGTTCTGATGTGGTAATGACTTCAGAATCTTGTCGAAATGGTAGGTATCTTTGTTGCTCATTGTAAATCTGAGCTTTATGTGATTTGCCAATGGATAACATTCTTTTTCTACTGTGCAGGTACGGAACGGTGCCATGAAGCACTTCAAAAACTAGATAAGAAATATGATGTGGTTGTCAATATTCAAGGGGATGAGCCTCTCATTGAACCTGAGATAATAGACGGAATTGTTAGATCCCTGCAGGTGAATTTATATATCTTCATAATACACATCTCCTGAAACATGAACAATACATCTAATTAATAGAAGTTCATGCTTATCTTTATAAATTTTTAATATTGTCACAAGATTAATTTGAGTAACTTGAAATATCCTGTGAAATGAAGAAAATGAATGAACTGTGCAGCTTAAAAATCACCTCAAACATTATACTGCGTTGGTTTGTTTGATCTCATTGCAGTACTTCACATTATTTAATACTCTGAGCTTCGTTTAAGGTTTATATTATGCATATGGATGCAGTTAGCCCCAGATGCAGTGTTTAGCACAGCTGTAACTTCTTTGAAACCTGAAGATGCATTTGATCCCAATCGAGTGAAATGTGTGGTGGACAATCAAGGTTATGCTATCTATTTTTCAAGGGGATTAATCCCTTACAACAAGTGAGTTTATCAAATACATGAGGGCTGTCCTCATTTTCTTTGTAACTCTTTTTAGTTGGACTGTTAACAATTATATTCCCACTTGATACAGATCAGGGAAGGTCAATCCACAATTTCCATATATGCTTCATCTTGGAATTCAGGTATGAAAACAGCATTTAAAAAAAAAGTTTTCTCCTTATTTTTTGGGTGGTTGCTGGGTTGTCTGTCTGGTTTCTGTTATTCAGCCACATTGTTATCCATCCTGCACATTAACACTGCATATCATCTCATGTCCGACCAGAGTTATGATGCAAAGTTTCTAAAGATATATCCTGAGCTTCAACCAACTCCACTACAATTGGAAGAGGATCTGGAACAACTTAAGGTCCTGGAAAATGGTTATAAAATGAAGGTAATATTATAAATTTCTATTGTCTCTTCCCTTTGACTGGCTTATTCTATCCTAAACTTCTTGCTTAATTGGTTTCACATAGCAAGAACTTCTAAGCTCTTATTTGCATTGAGCACCTTCTTCTGGAGTGCTGAAAATTTCTTTTACAAAATGGCCTAGGCCCCAGACGAGGCTGTTTTTTAATGAAAGAAAATTACTTCTTTTGGGTTTTTCTGGATGACCCATTGTGATAGGAGAATTTTTCCCATTTCCATAAAAAAATTGTTTGGAAAAAGAAGTAAAGCCGATTTTATTTTGAAATCATCCTATTTATCATTATGTACAGCTGAAAATAGGTTAATATGGAAGGAAATATGGAATGAAACTGAGTCAATGAAATTGGAAGCCAATTTTCCTTTTATCCCACTTGTTTTCTGTACTATATTAGCATTCATTTCCTAAGATTTCTATATGTATTTCCAATTTTATAAACTAAAAAATAGTTTTTTAGTTTCCTTTTCAATAAGAATTCAGGTTGTGCTTGCTGATATTTGGAAATTTGGAAATTTATATAAATTGTGTAGGTCATAAAAGTTGACCATGAGGCGCATGGTGTCGACGTTCCAGAAGATGTTGAAAAGATAGAAAACTTGATGCGTGAGCAAAACTTGTCTTAGTCCAATACTAGCTATGCAAGAGGTTAGATTATAAGGTGGATTACTAGTCTGTGTTAAATTTACAGGTTCAGGGAAAAGGAAATCAAGTAAGATGCTGGTTATTGGTTTTCAGTAGCCATTTTATGATATTATAGTTAGATAGTGCCATACTACTCTTTATAGGTTCATTTATTATATTTATTTCTTTTCCTTTCTGGTTACCAAGTTCAGTGAACTATCATGCAGCATTTCGTTTTTTTTTTTTTTTAATTTTAGTTATAAACCCTCTCAGTTATTTATGTTGTTTATCCGAACCTTTTAAATAAATGGAATTAGCAGCTCAACGACCCTTCAGAAATTCCTGTGCTGTAATAAACTACAAGTTGTGATTTACTAGTTTGCATTAGAGATGAGTGGTGGATTTTCAACTCATCCTCCTTGTGATTTAAACCATTTTCTCTCTTAAAGTTGCTGGATTTGGACCAAAACGATGTATTCAGTAGAAATAGGGCTCTAGTTGTTCTCTTTAATATTTCTTTTCTACGAAGAAAAAGCCTAGTTCCATCTAAACCAAGCTTAGTGGGTGTTTGGGACCGCGTTCCAACCTATTGTTGCGTTGGAACGCGGCCGCAACATCACATACTACCAAACAGGACAAGCTAGCGTTAGATGAGGGTCCCGCCATTTGAGTGTTTAATACGCCGCGACTGCAAAAGCTACTCAGAGCTGCTTTTGCAGCCGCGGCATCAATGAACCTCAGTGTATTGTCACTGACAAAGGAAAAAATCACGTGAAACCACAACGGCCAAAATTTAATTGCAGATCATCCTCTCGGTCTCTCCCTCTTTTGCCTCTCGTCTCCATCTCTGCCTCTCCCTCTCTGCCCCTCGTCTCCCTCATCTCTGCACCTCCATCTCTGCCCCTCGTCTCCCTCATCTCTGCCTCTCCCTCTCTGCCCTTCGTCTCCCACACACACAGGGCCTGTTGCATATCATCCCTCTCCCTCATCTCTCATCTCTGCAAACACCCCTCGATTTCTCAAGGTATTCCTCACGGATTCAGCGATTCATTATTCACTGCAAGGTTTGGGTCTTCGATCTTTTCCCTTCCCTATTTATCTTTTATCTCTGGCTCTCGTCTCCATCGCTGCCTCTCGGATCCACTGAAACAAATACAAAAAATCAAAGCCTTAAGTGCAGAAAGGTAAAGCTCACAACTAACTGCCTCTCTCTTGATTTTTTACCACTTGCTAATTTATTTAGATTTAATTATAATTTTATTCATCAATTTCTATTCAAGTATGCAGAACTAGAAATCAATGGAATGTGAATTTATGTTCGATTGATGTTTGATAGATATACTTTTCTTTGCTTAATCCAACTTGTGGGTCTTCTCTATTTTGATTGATGCTCTGGTTGTCTTGTTAACATTAAAATCTGTCAAGACACTTGTACAAGAAACCTGTTTATTTTTCTTTGCTAAATCTGTCAAGAAACTTGTACAAGCGTAATATTAGGCACGGTAGCAATATTTAAGGAAAGAAAACCTTAATTTGGTGTTTTGGTTATGGTGAAATTGTTGCTGGTTTGGCTAATCGTGAGGAAAGTGTGGAGTTTGGAGAAATAGGGAATATGTGTAACTGTAATCGGCATTAACAATTAGTGATGTACAAGAAACTGAGTTGCCAATTAAAATCTGTCAACAAACTTGTACAAGAAACTTGTTTATTTCTCGGATACATGTTGACTGTACTTGTGATGTCCAGATATTGCTTGCTGCTGTGATGTTTGAGTTGCCACTTATCTTATTTGCAATCCTGGGTTATATTGAAGTTGTTTTTTATTATGGAAAGTAATGTTCAAAGACATGTGATTCATACTATTGAATGCTGAAAGAGAATCCAGCTGGAGTTCTATGTTCAAAACAGTAATGGTAATGTTTACCTTAATCTTAGAATGATAGGTTTGATGGTTTGAAAATCACTGGTAAAATGTGGTGACTAATGTTTGACTAGGCAAGAATCGTTTATAACTTTGCATTATTGATTTTTGAGTTAGGATTATGGTTTACTTGTCTAGCTTAGAAAGTATAACTCCTGAATTTATTGTTGTTATACAAATTGTTAATTGTTGGGAACTAATTTAAATTATAGAATGGAAGGCGGTGACAATACGGATAAGATTCAATGGACACCGGAAATGTTGCATATTTTTTGCGACATATGTATTACGGCAATTGAGCTGGGATTGCGACCTACAACGTATTTTAATAAGACGGGATGGAAATTTTTGATGACGACCTTTAATGAACGAACCGGTCTATCATTGACCAAAAAACTGTTAAAAAACAAGTGGGATGGCTGCAAAAAAGACTGGAAAACATGGGTGAAGCTCATATCTGAAACCGGGGTGGGTTGGAGTGCTGAATTGGGGACGATCACGGCAACAAATGAGTGGTGGAAAGCAAAAATTCAGGTAAAGTTTCATTATGTAATATAGTTAAATTTATTTTTCATGTTTCTGAATACCTTATAACATAATATTTGTATGAGTTTTGTGTTTATTCAGGAATGTAAATCAGCCAAAAAATTTAGGCTTGGTGGAATTGAGCCTGCATTAAAGCTCAAATTTGACAAGATGTATTCCAGCATCGTGGCTACCGGAGAGTATGCTTGGGCACCATCATCAGGAGTACAATACGGTGGTAATTCTTCGCAGCCTGACACCAATGACGCGGTTGACCTGGAGGAAGGAAGTGGTGATTCGGAAGAGGATAGAAATCCTGCGTCTGACCCAGACATTGCTCGGTTAGTTGGAGGGGTGAACATCTCAAGCAGCAACAACACACGGAGCAGTGGCAAAAGAAAAGAGATGGAAGCTAATGAGGGTCGCACGAAGAAGAAGAAGAAAACTACCATTGGTGTTCAGCTCATGTCAAGGTGGGACCAACTAGTTGACAATATGTCCAGTAAGAGCGATTCAACCTCCTTCAATATGGATAAACAAGGGTGTAGCATTAATGAGGTGATGGCTGAGATCCATTCTATTCCTGGAATCCGCGATGACCATGATTTCCATGACTACGTAGTAGAAATTATGCTCCAACGTCGGAGGAGAGAAATGTGGCATGCTATGGGAACCCTTGAAGAAAAATACGATTGGTTGAAAAGGTTGTTTGCACGTACTAAAAAAAATTAACCTAAGGTATGACTAATTGTAACACTATACATCCTTTTTTTCCCACAATGTTAATTGAATGCAATGTGTGCTATTATTGTAATAATTGCTTGATAATTGATGTATACTTTTACATTGGCAGATTTATTGCGCGGACAATTTTGGTCAAGTTAGTTTACAATCCGCGTATTATTGAAGATGAGTTTCGCTGTTGTATTATTACTCGGTATGTTATAATCATTGGTTTCGATGAGTTATTTTTAGTTGAAACTGTATTTGTATCTCATTTGTTATTTGAAAGTTTGTATTTGAAATTTAATTCCCTCGTTATTAGTACGAGATACATAAATCAGTTATAGTGTTGTATCAATGCATGAGTGGGATAATTGTTTAATCGATAATTTTTTTTCTAATGATGTTTTAATTTTTAATTGTGTTCTTAATAATTTTTGTGCTCTTGTTTACTCACATTGTTTTGCATAAATGAAATTGTACAAATGTGCAGAAAATTTGAATTAATGTTGGCTAGATGACAAGAAAATAATGCATTTCAATGGATTCTACAATTATGACAAAATGGGACTATTTACTCACATGTTTTGCTTAAATGTGATTGTACAAATGTGCAGAAAATTTGAATTAATGTTTGGTAAATGACAAGCAAATAGTGCTTTTCAATGGAATTTACAATTATGACAAAATGAGACTATTTACTCACATGTTTTGCTTAAATGACATTGTACAAATGTGCAGAAAAATTGTACAAAGCAAATAATGCTCTTCAATCACTTTTTCTATATAAATGAGTGATTTCCATAACATTTACACTCCCACATATATACATTTGTAAGAGCAACTTTGAAGAGCAACTTCACAAGAGAAACATCATTAACAATTTTCAGGTTTATCTTAACTTCTTATACTCTTAATTAATTTTCTATTTAGCATTCATGGTAAATTCATGTTCATATTTCATTCCCTTTATCTTTTGTGTGGATGATAATGTGCTGTTGTGAGATTATGTTTTGAATGTGTGATGTGCCTTGAAATCTCATTTGTAATGATAAGTTAGATATATTATGATGCTCTCCAAGCTTCCTGTTGAATTTGACTGTAAAACAGAGTGGGTTTTGCAATAGGATTCCCGTGTCCTTGCAGCTCAAATCTCGCTCATGAATTCTTGTTTTTCTGATATATATAGTATTTTTCTGGTGATTATCTTCCTGGGCTCTCTTTTTTCTGCTCTCTTTGGAGCGTTTTTGGGTAGATTTTGTCTCTCGGGGTTTTTTGAGTTGTCTCCATGTCTAAGGTCTTTGGATTTGCTGGTAAAGACTCTTGACTTTTTTCTTTTATGTTCTTAAATTCCATGTTTTGTTTTTTCTGCTGAATCATATGTGTAGTTAGCTTCGAGATATTTTTTGTTTTTGATCATATGGAATTATTGATGTCTGATGCATAAAGGTTTCTTTTTTGGGTTTTTTTTGTAGACCATATGGGTTTTAATGAATTTTTCTATTGGAGAGGTGGTTTTTAGAGCTTATTTTGGAGTTTTTTTTTTTTTAAACAAAAATTACAGGTTTTTTAGACTCGGTTTTATAGGATAGGTGCTCTGTTTTAAGATAGATCTTGAACCTGATTTTATGAATTAGCCGTTTCTGGGTTCTCCATTCAGATCCAAGTACAGCAAGCAAATGACACACTCTTTTAAGTAAAGAAGAAAGGTAACCCTATTTTTACCAAATATGCTTTTAATTTATAGTTATTTAACTTGTTTTTTAAGAAGTTATTTATGAGAAATAATTTTTTGAATTATGCTAGATCAGTCAAATTATGTATTTTTTTTAATTTAAATTATGTATTTTAAGTCAATACCGATATTTTTAAAATTTAAATGATGTAAAGAAATTATCTTTAAATTTGTTTTAAGTTAAATTATGTATATTACCGGTAAAGAAATTTATTTTTTTTTGTAGATATGAATGATCCTTGGTATAACAATATACTTAACGAAGGTTTTGATGCCGAGTATGAAAATATAATGAACTGCGTAGACGAACAAATTAATTACCAAGCTTCTGAAGGTGCTGGTACATCGATGGGTGGCGGTAATGATGGGGGTACTGATGATGGAAACGACGATAGTAACGATGATGACAGTAACGATGATGACAGTAACGACGATAAAAGTAACGATTCTGATGACGACGACACCGAAAATGAAAGGGAATTTTGTAGGAGACAATTAGAAAAGGATAAATTAATTATATGTACGGCTGGAGCTATAAACTTATATTACATACATTACATGTATAAGGAACCATGTATGGTTTCATACAACACAGGTATGCGCTGGCTGACAGAATTATTAAATGGTCATTGGAAACGATGCGTCAACATGTTTAGGATGGACGCAAACACTTTGACGAGTTTGTGTTTAGATTTAGAAACACAGTATGGTTTAAAACCTTCAAGCCGCATGCCCGCGATGGAAAAGGTTGCAATGTTTCTATTTACAATAGCCATTGGCGCGTCTAACCGGCAAGTGCAAGAGAGATTTCAACATTCGGGCGAAACAGTTAGTAGATGCATAAATGAAGTCCTTGAAGCAGTATGTTTGCTCGCTGTGGATGTCATAAGACCAACAGATCCAGATTTTACGAGCATTCCAAGCGAAATTGCAACGAATCAAAGACATATGCCACATTTCATGGTAAGGTGTTTTTATTTTAATCATGTGAAAATGAATTTCTATTCTTTTATTCATGGACAAAATAATATGAATTTTCGTCTTTTTCATGCAGAATTGTGTCGGTGCAATTGATGGAACACATGTTCGTGCTTGCGTATCAGCCGAAAATCAAGTTCCATTTATTGGAAGAAAAGGCGTCTCAACCCAAAATATTATGGCTGCTTGTAGTTTCAATATGCAATTTACCTTTGTATGGGCAGGATGGGAAGGCAGTGCACATGACGCACGTATTTTTATGGAGGCTATTAACAATACTAATATCAAATTTCCCAAACCACCAGAAGGTTGACATTTCATATACATTTTTAGAGTTGGTCAATTAGATTAATAATATTCTTCTTTGATTTTTGTTTCTTAATATATACTGGTGTTTTCCTTTTCACGCAGGCAAGTACTACTTGGTTGATGCTGGATATCCCAATGAGTATGGGTACTTAGGCCCTTATAAAGGTCACAGGTATCATTTCCAAGAGTTTAGGCGTCGTGCATAGCCAAGTGGTCGTGAGGAAGTTTTCAATCGCGCACATTCATCACTACGTAACGTGATAGAACGCTCATTTGGTGTATGGAAACAGAGGTGGCAAATTTTGCAAAACATGCCTGCTTATCCATATAAAACACAGGTGAAGATTGTGGTTGCATCAATGGCATTGCATAACTACATTAGAAGAAGATCAGAAGATGATATTACTTTTGCCGAATATGATTGCAATCCTAATTTTGTTCCTGAAGATATTTTACCAGATGTTGTTCCTTAATCAAATAGTCAGGGGTCACAGAGACGTTCACGTATGGATTTGGTTCGTGATGGAATTGCAAGTAGTTTAATGAGAGAATAATTAGTTGCAAGTGTTTAATTTACGTCAATTATTGAAACATTTTGTTACTATATTTATTAATAAATATAAAATATTATTCCAACAAAATATTTATATAAATGTATGTTTGTGTATGTCTTTACATGTGTATTTTTAATTAATTTTAAAAGTTGACAGCAATATGAAAAGCATGGTAACCAAACACACAAAACTGCTTTTCATTAAACTCAAACTCAACCACAGTTTTAACCAAACACTTAAATTCAGTTATGAACCGCAGCTAAAAGCGCTTTTCAGAAACCAGCTTTTTTCAACCTCAACCACAACAGCTACAGCTGCAACAGCCGTGCCAAACAGGCCCTTAGTGATGCAAGTGTTGGCAAGTTAGCATGCTTCAACACTTTGGTAGAGATTTGGACCCATGTTTTGGTCCGATCTCCGAGGATGTTAAATGGACACCAAGTAGGGTTGGCGTTGATGTCACATGGTGTGCCCCTGTCACTGCATGGACTCTGTCGTCTTCTCTATGGTTTCCAACTGGCAAATTTGACGAGGTATAAACTGTAGATAGGACAAAGGAATGATAGGGGAAACAGAAACACATTATTTTGCTTTCCTCAACTCTGACATGGGTGATAAAAATAATCTCTGAAGATAAATTTGCTCAGAGAGGTAAATATAAGCCTTTAATGTTGCCTTTGGGAAGATCAGCTGATGTGGGAAGCAGATTCTCATCTGGAAGTTTGCCATCCAAGATAACCCAAGCGATCCCCAAACATAACATTAAATCCAAAATAGCACAAGAAATCCAGAAAAATCAAGGGAAATTGGTAAAGAAAAATCTTTCTAACCTATTTTACAAAATTTGTGTAGCGGATGGATTGCCAAAGAAGGTTCATTATGGATATGGTCCTTAAGAATCTCTTGTAAAAGTTTGAGTTTGATTCAATGGTCAAATAAAAAATTATGATCCTTTTAAACCACTATTTAGATCTAACATGACCAAACCTCCACTTGGACCTAGCTATGTCTCATTTGTTCTTAAAAACATATATTATCTCATCCACATAATCTTTTTGGGAGAAATCCCTATATAACAACATTTATTAGGTCGTCGATGGTCCATATTCTAAAAGGATTTCTTTGAAAGTTCTTGTTTCATAAACATTCCTTGATTTTATCTGGATTTCTTGTCATTTTGAATTTTTTGTTATTTCCCTTTATGTTTTAGGACTTTGATTCCCTCTGTAGTATATATTTGATTTCTAGCCTATTTAAAGCATTTTAAACTTCTAAAGAGGCATATTTGATCAAATTAATTTTAGAAATAAATATAAAGTTTTAGGGTTTTTCTTTTGTGTTTTAACCCTACCTCAACATATTATATGTGTTTTTGTACTTATTGTGTTTCTACCCGTATTAATTGGTATCAAAGTTCAATGTTTTTTAGTAGTTAATTGTTGTGTTCTATTGAATAATCATGGTCGGAAGAGATCATAAAAAAAATAGACGTTCTCATGTCGGATGGGATGAGGAGGTTTTCTCTTGGGAAAAAGACATCTCAAAACTAGTACGTTGTTTCCATATATGTCAGTTGTTACTATTAAAAATCATAATGGTGGGGCTCATGATGGGGCAACCTACACAAATGTGTTGTGTTAGGGATCCATAATGATATTACATGATAAAGATGTTGTGTTAGACACTGATGATGAGGTTGTATGCACAAAAGTGTCAGAGATCCACGATGGAGTGGATTATACATAAAATGATATTCATGGTGGATGACGGGTTTTGAATGAGGTTTGAACTTGGGAAACGAGTTCCTTCCAATATGGGAGACTTGGATAAATAAAAATAAAATATTTTGATATCTTCCAATAATATGATGTTTTTGATTTTTAAGGGTTTAAAATTGTAACAAAACTTGTTATCCTTCACTCTATTAACTGTTGTGTTATATGATTTCGCAGTCATGAAAAAAATCACATTTGGGTAGTGGAGTTTGGGATTTAGAAGAACATATATGATTTGTCCAGAAACATTAAAAAATGTCTCCGCATCAAATAGGTTGACCAAAACAACATCAACTTTAAAAATTATGAGTACATGGTTTGTTATTTCATCATTGAGTACAACATTGATAAGGTGAAGAAGGTAAGTTTTCTCAGCCTAAACATTCAACTTGAACGTATCTTTTAAGTGTCATTTATATAAAGTAGATGAGAGAAACAAACAAAAATCCTCAATATTTTTATAGCTTTGATTTTATAATTACTAGCACAACATACCAATAGATAGAGAGTGTTTTGGACAATCAACCATTCCCTAACTACAATGCAAAACTCTAAGAACTTGTTATCGATTGTTCCTATGCTCTTGATGTGGCAAATGGGGTGTCATATTGTGTAACATAACCTGCAAAAATTGAATCTTTTTTTTACAGTTAACAACTAAGTTTTTGATTATATTAAAACTAAGTATTTACTCTTTTTTTTTTGTAGTAGATACAATGAAATCTTGAATAATTGTTTTTTATTTACACTTTATGGAGAATTTGTTTTTAATTCTAGTAGTTGAAATATTAAAAATTTTGATTTACATTTCTTAGTTAATAAATCCATTTACAAAATGTGAAAATCACGTGCATAAAGTCCAAATAATTTTTACAAAATACCATAAACTAATATTTATTTTGATTTATATCCTACACTACTAGAAAATTGTCAAATATCAATGAAATTATTGATGAAAAAAATATCATCAATAATGTCCAATAACACTTGCAATGGAAAATATCCATCAGACATCACGATGTAATTTGTAATAGAATCTATGTCTTTAGTAATTGTCAATAGAATAAAAATAACAAAAAATCAATAAATATTATGTTTATAATTCCTTCGGTTAAATGACACTTTATTATATGTTGATGAAATCACTGATGGAAATATTATTTTTCCAATTTTCATCAAAAATCCTATCAATAAATTTGATAGTCTTATAATCAACAACCTTATTCCCTCTTTTTTCTTCTTCTTTTTTCTCGCTCCTCTTCTTTCCCTTTCATTGCAAAAAACAATAGCCTATTCCCTCATATGTTGCCATAAATCTAGGTTTTATCATCACAAGTTTGGCTACCCTAACACTTAGTAGTGTTAACATCATTAGCTTGGTTTGGTTTTTTTATAAATATTTGTTTCATTAAGTAAACAAATTTATCCATTTATGTTTTAGATTAATTTATTAATAATTTTATGTAGTATTTATAGTTTGCTTGTATATTTAAGTGTTTTACAACTTTTTTATAGGGATATAATCCTTAGGGATGAGGATGTGTAAGACTCATCTAAATAAAGGTGATCCATTTATCTCGTGAGGACTGCAGACCTTATCTTAAATGTATCTACAAGCAAAGTTTCTCTTTTATTGTTTTCTAATATGATTTGAGAGCTGGAGAACTCTAACATAGAGTAGTAGGATTGTATTCGACACTCTATTATGTGGTGATAAAAGGTACCACATCTAGAATTAACACTTATTAGTAAAGCTGCATGTTGACAAGAACAATCTTTAAAGGGACTAAGAGATTGTTTGAGAGGAAAACTCTTCATGTTATTTTACCCAACCTCTACTAGATAATAAAAATATCTCCTAGTTAAGGGAAAAAGTTAGGTTTTATTAGTGAGTTGTTGAAGCTTTAATGGAGCATATATGCCAGAAACTATAGGGAGGTTTGTGATATATCATATTCCAAGGGTATCTTGATTATTTTCTACTGATAGTGGTTAAGGATATTAAAAACTAGTTTAGGAAGAACAATTAATGATGTTTTGATCAATTCCCATATATAACGCCAATCAATGATGTTCTAAAATCTAATATGGTGAGGAATATGGTTATTTAGGGTTTGGATAATCGTTAGTCACACATATAAATCAATATTCTTTTTTAGGGTGCTCAAGGAATAGATAATTGGTGGTAGAAAACCTAATATCTACAAAATAATCCCTTTTGACGGGTTTTATGGACCCTTAAATGATGAAGTTAATGACTTTATAGTAAAGGATTACAATAAATGGAGAATGAGCTTTAAGTTACAAGAATGATAATATTTTTTTTCTTGTTTTTGTATGATAAATACTTTAAAAACTAAAATATAAATAGTTAGATAGAGGAGAGAAACTATAAACCTTTTACCTGGATGGTTCATGAGTTATATATAGACCTTGAACCTTGTCATGTTACTTGAATAAAAAGGTTAGAGTGTCATTTTCTCTTGATATTATTAATGAGAGATAAATATAATTTATATAATATTAATGAGAGATAAATATCTTTTATACAATATTCATGAAAGAAAAATATATTTTACATGCTATTAATGTTGATGAAAATATGTTAGGCCCTTTTAAAAAACTATTTCTATACCTAGGGGTGTAAGAGGATGATTATTCTGGATTTTAAATATTTTATGTTAAAATCCACAAGAATGAATAAACAAAACCTTATCAACCAATATGAGGTCATGCCCATTTAGACTTGGAATGATACCAAGCCCAACAATTGTTAGGAGTGGTAGATCATAAGACCCACATTTGTTTAGGCTCAATGCGTAATTAAGCCTAATGATATTAGGATTAATAGATCATCAGACTCATGTATGTTTTGGCTTAACACATAGTTATATCCAAAGATATTAGATTTGAAAAATTTCCAGATCCACGTCTATTTGGAATCAACACATAACTTAACTTAAAGATATTGGGTCTTGCAAATTACAAGACCTATATTTATTTAGACTGAACATGTAGCAAAACTTAAGGATGTTAGATCTAGCCAATCATGTGACCCATGTTTGTTTGAGCTAAATATATTGGATGTTAGGTTTAACAACTTGCCAAATCTTGTTAATTTGGACTTAATGTATAACTAAATCCAAGGATACTAGTTTGACAACTTGCCAAATTCATGTTAACTTGGGCTAAAAAAATATTAGGTCTAACAGCTTGTCATACTCATGATTTTTGGGGCTCATTGCGTAACTAAACCTAAGTTTGACAATTCACAAGATCCATATGTATTTAGGCTCAATGCATGATTGATCTAAAGGATATTAGGTTTAGGAACTCGCAAATCTACATGTAATTGGGATCAACACACTAAATTCAAATATGTTATGTCTAGTAGTTTGTCAGGCCTTTATTTACTTGGGTTGAACACATAGATGAACCTAAAGATATTGTACCTGGAAGTAAGTTAGACTCATACCATATGAGCTTAATATTCTATCAAACCTTGATACGTTGAGTTATCACCTTGTCTTTAGCCTTATTAAACATGAAATTAGGTTAAAAACAAAATTTTAAAAAACATATCATCCATCATATATCCTCAACTTTAATTCCTTCCATACATGTCTTGTTTTTGGAGGAAAAAGAAAAGGATTTCCATTCACAACAAGGGAAATGGAACGTTTTGCTTGACAAACTATTTTGACATGCAGCCTATCATATAATATCATGTCATTTGATGGTTCATCATGCAACATATAGCCAAAGGATACGAGATTTCATGCGCTCAAACAATTTCAAAAATTAAGACAATAAATTTGGTAATCTCACAAGGTATGAGTTTTTGAATTATTGATAATATGTCGCCAAAGTCAAACAAAATAGAATAATTAGTCTACCCTAGTTGATCAAGTGCCAAAATATGAAATAAAAATTAACATAAAGCTCATAGCTAATAAAAAAAAATGAAGAGACATATCATAAGGCTATAAATCCCAAACAGGAGTAATTATAATATGTGAAAAGAGCAGTAAATGTTTACCATTTCAAGTTGTCTTCTTAAACTTATGTTTTTGACAACATATTAAAGGTGAGTAACTGCAATGCTTGATGATAAAGCTAACAAGGAGTCAGAGGTTGCTATCAAGAAGTCATTTCAGTGTTAGATGTTCTATAGTTTATATAATATATATATATATATATATATATATATATATATATATATATATGTAAGTTGCTAGCCACCAAAGAAATATATAATTAAATTCTATAGAATTTCATTGTAATGTAGATTTTATGTGCATAAAATATTCTGATCCACGAACTATATAGCTCTACCACTACAAAAAAACAGGTCTGTTTGCAACGGAGCGATCCGTTGCAAATAACAAAGAAAACCGTTGCTAATATTAATTAGTAACGGCTTTTCCAATGGATACAATCTGTTAGGAAAACATCAATTCAAATTTAGCTTGCAACGGATTATCCGTTGCAAGTGCAACGGATTATCCGTTGCAAGTGCAACGGATAATCTGTTGCAATATTTGCCGTTGCAAATACACGGTTTGCAACAGCTATTCCGTTGCAATTACAACGGATTTTCCGTTGCAAATTCAAACTTTACAACGGCAGGTCCGTTGCAAATTGCAATGGATTTTCCGTTGTAAATTCAAAATCTGCAACGGAATTTCCGTTGCAAAGTTTGAATTTGCAACGGAAAATCCATTGCAATTTGTAAATGGTATTTAATTTTTTTCATCAGTTTTATATTTACTTATTGTTTAATTAATTATGAATAAATATTTTAAAACTAGTAGAATATATTGAAATATCATTAATATTAAAAACTAAATAAATATGGTTGAAATAAAAAAAATGGTAAATTAAAATTCATAATACAATGGAGATTCGGTTACATTTACATGTCTAAGTAAATCAACATGGAATAAAAAAATAAATATTATATCCATTAATCTAGTTCAGTAAAAAACTGAAAATTGACATCCTCTATCCCCACTGAGATACGAATAAGAGCTTCAGTGAGACCATTCCATTCAAGTTGTAGTCAACCTACAGATTAAGAAATTCTGTCAATGAAACCAATATGCGTGTACATACACTTGACTTAAATACACATGCCAATAATGTAGCATGAAAATTGAATGAATATGAAATTTACCAGAAACTGGAGAATGAAAGGAATATGAGATTCATGAGGCTGCAAACTTTTGTCAAAAACTGCACCTGCCTGACAAAGATCACATATATGAATATCAGCACAAAAATCCCACTACAACTTAACATCCACACCAGGTAGCAGATCTTTACCAGAAAAAGGTTAGCAGCACGAGACATCATGTGGATGATATCTAAAATTTATCAAGGAGCTCAGTACAGTAACTCCAAAGTACTATGGAAAGAAAGAGCTACAGCACAAATATGCATAACAAAACACTTGGATACAGGTATATTTTAACAAACAACTCCTCATCAGAATGGTAACCTAAAACTTCTTTGCTCTCACAAGACTACAGTCATGCACATGCTATCTTTTTGAACCTTCATTTCCTTTAAGCTGAGCACTCAAATAAAAAACCATCACATGAATCACATCTTTTAAGAGTATCATCCATGTGAATAAAAAAACAGCATCAAAAGCAAGATTTACTCCAGCATACCTTCAATGCTTTCTCAAGAGCAAGCGAAATAGCGTGTGTGTAAGCATCACCTGCATCAATTCAACATCTTCAAGAATCACTTACACATTTATTGTAATGCACAAAAAAAATAATACTCCTACCGTAAATCATACCTTCCGGATTTCTATTAATCGGAATATCCGAACAGGGTACATATAAATATGGAAAAGCCTACAAAAATTCAATAAACTAATTAGCTCAAAGTCATCATAAAAAAAATCAGTCCGAAAGGCTTAAACTTTTACACAATAGTCAAATTCAAAATTCTTAATTTTTGCCTGTTTCAAAAGTTAATTACCAAATTAATTACAGGAAAAGAAATTGATAAAATCTTACGCGATGAACATGCAAACAAGTTTTCTGACCAGCAGGTGTAGAGCCATAAACCCTAATTACTGGAACTTCATTCACTCTTCCACCTTCAAAATTGCATACAAATAAAAAAATCAGAAACCCTAGGCCTCTGAAATTAACAGAACGACAAATCGTTTTGGTGTGCAAGAAACAGAAAATCAAAGGAGAAACTGAAACAAGCTGGCCTATTCATAAAATGTAGGAAATGAAATGCGAGCAACATGGAAATACTGACCGTACCGTGCACCAGAGGAAGCAGATCTTCGTTGTGGTGGTGATGGGTCTGTTGGGTCACTGAAGCTCGACGCCGGCGAGGTGGAGATCGGGAACAAGAGATGGAGATCAGCTAGCTGTGTTTGTTTTGATTTCGTGATCTGATGAGTAAATGAGCATAAATGAGGCAGACGAACGAGAGAAGAAGAGAAGAATCGAGAGGAGTGACGGGGTGGCCAAGGGGAGAAGATAAGAATGGGGTAGTAGCTAGGGTTTTTTAACTTTTAACTTTGAGATGAGGGAACGGACGGGTGGGGTGGGTTTTAATTATAATAATAATTAATAATTATTATAAAATAATTAATTATATTAATTATTAATTATAATAATAATAATTAATAATTATAATAATAATTATAATAATAATAATAATTAATAATAATTAATAATTATAATAATTAATTATTATAATTATTAATTATAATAATATAATTATTATACTTATTATTATTATAATAATAGTTAACATAAAAAAATAGGAATATTAATTTGTAATTAATTTAATTAAATTATTTATAATGGAATGTATTTTAATTAATTATGTTTGAACTTATTGGTTATTTATTAATGTGTTCATTTTATTTTCTTAAGTTTTTCTAGCACTCAAAGACAATAAGTAACATTAATTAACTTCAAATACAACAACCATAAAAAAAAACATACAAATTACTTTAAAAACATACAATAAGTAGCTTAAATTTCAAATTTCAAATATTGCAGATCTTTTAATTATATTTAAATTTATTTTTTTAATTTAAACATGATTAAAAAAATAATTTTATTGTTGGAAGGTTTTTCAAAAGCAATTATTTAATTGTATAATTTACTCCTATTAGTTGCATAATTAAACTAAATTCAAAATAATTGCATTATATTTTAGATAATATAAAAAATAGCTCTTCAAAATATCTTTTACCATTGGAGTACATATCAATAAAAAAATCAAATATACATTATTCAAAGAGCCATTTTCAAGATTTGAATCTTCAAAATGGATCTTGCCATTTAACTTGCTCTTACAAAGAGGTTGAGCCAGATTCGGAGTAGTTGAAGGAGGTGAAGTTGGGTTAGAGAGTTCGGATTGGGTCGGATTATCTATAATTAAAGGTTTTGAAATGAAAATGAAAACATGTTTTTGTGGCTGGTCCTCATGAGATTTAAGTTAGATATATTGCTTAGAACCTGACAGAGCACGCACACATGCGTGCGTGCGCTGGTGATGAATTATTTGATTTTATGCTTCAAAATTGTTTCTTGCATTTTTTTTAGTAATTTTTTGATGTTTTATATTAAAATATATAATTTTTTTGAGATTTTTTTATATTTTTATAGTAAAATAACTATTCTATCCTCATATAAGATAAAAACTAAGAGTTAACGGAGGAGGTGTCACAATGATTTCACATACTATTGCACGGTAAAATAACTCTTTTACCCATGATAAGACAAAATTGAAGAGTTGAATGTAGGGGTGCTTTGTTAATTTATCATTTTTTATTATTCTTTTCTGCGAATACTATGTACGCATCTGACACACCCGCCGACAATATTCGACCTGACGCACACTTCGGCGGCGTGTGTGACGTCGTCCAGTGGTAAAAAATATTCATTTTGGTCCTTATACTTTTAATTTTTTATTTTATTTCCTTTATTTTTTTTTATATTTTTGGAATAGTCCTTATTTTTGTCTATATTTATATATGTGTGCTCTTAGTTTTGATTTTTAATTTTTATTATTTTCTTATTTGTTAAGGTGGTAACTTTTTGAAAAATTTTGCTCTTAGATTTTAGTTTGTGTTTATGATCATTTGAAAATTGATATTTCTTATATTTTTCTCTTTGTTCTTTCTTTTAGTTTTTTTTTTATTTTCAAGTCAAATAATTTTTTTCCAGCTAATATTTTTTTTATCATTTATTTTGTTATTTTGTTTGCTCTTTGGTTATAGTTTTTAGGCTTTTTTATTCTTTGATTTAATTTTGTTTTTTTTCATTATTGATGCAATAATAATAATAATAATAATAATAATAATAATAATAATAATTTTAGTTTTAATTACTAAGTTAAAAGGCACGCGCTGCATATTTAAATTGCAACGGATTATCCGTTGCAAAGTAACATACTTTGCAACGGACAATCCGTTGCAAATGGTTTTAAATTGCAATGGATTTGCCGTTGCAACCCATATTTTTTATTTTATTTCTGGAATTTATTTAGCAATGAAAAATCCGTTGCTAAACAAAATTCCGTTGCAAAAATCCGTTGCAATCCTTGTTTCCTTTTTTTAATTTCTTCAATTCGTTTAGCAACGAAATATCCGTTGCTAAACAATTTCCGGATGCAAATTTAGTAACGAAATTTTGCTGTTGCAAAATTCCGATGCTAATGGCACCCTTTTCTTGTAGTGTACCTTTGACTACTTGTCAGCTTGTCAAACACAGAAAAAAAATGAAGTTGCAGGTATTTGCGTGCTAGAACATAGCCATTAACATAGAGAAAAATGGTGCATGCTATGCAAAGAAAATTTTTATGTGGTGAACAGGAGACACTCTAATGTTTATGGAGAAGATAAGCTGTGGATTATTTTTCTTAGTCGCATTAGAATTTCTCGTGTGCCTTGTGAAAAGTTGAAGTTGGAAGAGCAAAGAGTATATGTGAGATTATTTATGAAATATTCTGCAAATTATAGTTGGATAAATAAAAAGAAATTACAATGTTGGGTGCTGTTTGTACAATCGTTGGATCTGAATTCATCCATGAACATTGTTTCAACTTTATATATTTTGATTTTGTAGATTGTTTAACATATTAAAATATATGATTTTAAATTAGTTGTTTGAGACTAAAGACTTGTTTGACATTACGTTTCAAAAGTGTTTTTGAAAAAAAATGAATTTTTTTATTCTTTACTTTAAATTAAAAATATTGATGTTTTTAGATCATTTTCATGTGTTCATGTCAAAAATAATTTTTTTTTAAAAAAAAAACATAATTTTGATGCATTTCTGAATGAAAATCATTTTAAAAAAATAACTTTAATCACACTGTCAAACAGACACTAAAAAACGCAATCACAATATATTTTAATTTTCATAACCATGAAATTATTACTATATATACACTTCGTTTTCATTGAAAATATTTCAAATGTTTTAAATACATTTTGAAGAAGATTTATGGTGAGTTTCAGATGTTGACATGTAAACTATGGGTTAGTGAAGGACGAATTGCAAGCCACCACATTAATTAACAAAAAATAGGCCTTTGTATATGAAAATTGGTTATAGTATATTATTGATGATAAAATAAAATAATTAAAAATAAAAATAGTATAAGTAAACATCTTTAGTGTTATGCTACCTTTAAGTTTTTTCTTTATCCGGTGTTTAGTAACTTGGTGGTTGTTGATACTAGAGTCTTCTTGAGTTCAGAATTCAGTTTAGAGGTTGCTCTCCATACATGCATGCCCTTAATTCTATGAATATAAGTAAATAATAGAAAAATGTTGCTTGAAAATATTAAATAATTAAAAGGTTGGACGAGACAAGGTACATTCGTTTGCTTCCTCAACTCTAACATTGGTAATCAAAATAATCTCGGAAATTGAAGCTCATAGGAAAAACAATACTGGAAAGAAGTAAACAAGCCGGAAAAAAAATTAATCAGGGCAGTTTCTGGTCTCAGTGATGTTAAAAAGCAGCTTGAAGAAGCCATGAAAGTTAACACTGAGGAAGATCTGCTGGTGGAGGAAGCAGCTTCTGATTAGGAAGTTCTCCATCCAGGACAACCCAGGCCATCTTCAAGCCCCAGGTTGTGTGCACTTCTAGATGGCAATGCATGAACCAAACACCTGATGGTAGCCATCATCCACAAATGATGAGAACAAGTCAGCAAACCAAGGAGCTACGTACATAAATTTAAACATCTAGGATAGAATATTTGTATTTTATACTCATAATTATTAATTACCAACCTGGATTGTCTGCTAGAAACCGTATAGCAACCCAGCCTCCGGAGGGCACTCCCACAGTATTCCTTTCAACGGGGTCAACAAGATTGAATTTTGCAGGATCGTTGTTTGGATCGAAGTTCCCAAAACCTTGACCGACAACAAAGAAATTGAAACCATGCAGATGAAGAGGGTGGCTCTCGGCACCAAGTATGCTGGTGTCCTGCATAATGAGCTCCACGCTTGTGTTAAATGGAAGAACAACAAGCTTTGTTCCATTGCCCACCATAGTATTGTTTGGTGGTGTGCCAGTGTAGTTGAAAGGGATTAGTGGAGTGATCGGAAAATAAGGACTGTAAACACCCTTTGATAGACCAAAATGGTGGGCTTGGAGAAGAGCTGTGGTTGGCATTATAAACGATACATTATTGACAGAAGCAGCAAATCTCGTTCCGTTTGGTCCCTGGCAGGTTTGGTTTTTAGAGCACGGGTTCGTTCCAAGGCTTACAGTGAAAAAAAACTGTCTGTTAACCTTTAGAGGAACGTTAGCAGGGAAGTCTGCACTGGCTAAACTGCGGAGCTTGGTGGAGAAGTTTGTAGCATATGAAGTGTCGTTCAGAGGCGGTAGATTTGGTTTATAGAGTGGAAGATTCTCGGCGGAGTGGTTTGATTGAATGGTTTTGTGTGGTGCTTCATATTCTAAAATCCCAGCAACAGTTGAATTATCAAAAGTTCCTTGGCCAGTCTCGTAAGGTCTAGCAGACATGAAAAATCTGGCATTAGGGTAGTCGGGTTTGGTTTTCAGAAGAACATTTGTGGTTTGTCCAGGGGCAATGAGAAGTGTCTCGGTATCAAATGGCTTGACATAAACAGCGTCAACATCAACAACTGTGACTGTGTGGTTTGCTATGCTGAAGAAGAGCTCGTCATTGAGTGCGGCATTGATCATACGAAGAAGGTAGGTCTTCCCTGGCTTTACCTTCAGCTTGAAAGTATCTGCCAAATACCATATATACAAGTTAAATGAGAGAGGAGAAGAAGAAACCAGAAGAAGAAGAAGAAGAAGAAGAAGAAGAAGAAGAAGAAGATATTTTCTACCATTGGCAGAGCAGTTATATAATGGCCCTGGAAGTCCATTGATAGTGTAAGCATCAGAGACATTTGGGCCTCCACCAGTTTGCATTGCCTGATTAACGATCGCCTCCGGATCTGCATTAAACCACTCCCCTGCAATTTATTTGCATGATGCATGGTTTGTGTTAGCAGACATAGACTCCCTCGACAGGAAAAAAGAAAAAAGAAAAAAGGGCCATGGTAAATTTAAAATAATTCTTATAGTCGATTACCAAAGATGATTGGAACTTGCTTGTAAGGTTTAGCAAATGGGTAGGGAGTGCCGCGTTTGGGGAGAAGGATTATTGGACCATAGAGAGTTGATCTCAACCATGATATATGGGCATGCCACCAAAGGGTGCCTCTCTGTCCAACAATGGTGTAGTTGTACACATAGCTTTGTCCAGTTTGTATAGGGCACTGAGTTATGTAAGCTGGTCCATCGGCCCAGCCGCTGCGAAGCTGTCGAATCCCATGCCTGCATGCGTCGATCAAAACATAAACTGAAATTTAGCCACAGCTTCTTCTAGCTATACAAGGTCTATTAATTATTGAAGTAGCTAGCTAGATCGTCGTCCATGTTACCAGTGAATAGAGATATTGTTCTGGACATGGTTCACCACTTTAATAACCAGACGATCACCCTCTCTAGCTACAATGCGAGGCCCCGGGAACTTCCCATTGACTGTAACAATGCTCTTGGTATGGCAAAGGCGCGTCACATTTTGCCGCATAACCTGCAAAGTTTTGTTTTCTATGGTGTTAAAAAACAACGTTCGAGACTCATTCGTCCATGGAAAAACGAAACAGATATATATATATATATATATATATATATATAGAGAGAGAGAGAGAGAGAGAGAGAGAGAGAATATTTGAACAGATTTAGGTGCATGCAACACGTACATCAAATTTGTAGTGCCTGGTAATGGCAAGTGCAGGCTCTGGATTGACAGAAAAAGTGACAAGAGAGAATAGAAAAACTGCCAGAAATGGTGGTGAAGGAAGAAGAGAGGCGCCCATTTTTCTGATATTCTTTTAGAGAGAAGGCTAGAAGAAAGAAGCCGCTCTTTTTTGGGACTGTGTGGACGTCGAGGCTTGAAACCAGTATATATAGAGAGCCGAATACGGAGGGTTGGCTCGTTGATTAGGTGACAGAAATTATATATTTTAAAAATGAAAAGAAAACAAGAAGAAGCCTCATGAATCAGATGTCTCTCTGTACTTGTTTTCTGCTCATTAACAGCTCTAGAGTGCAGTCAAAGCCAATCTCCTTTGTCCCTACTTGAATAATTATGATATCCCACTTTTTATCGGCATGGCATTGTCCAGGTTTTCCTTCCATGAATTTTCTGTTTCTGGTAAAACAGACTTCCATTGTCAGCAACAAGTAGGGTTTTGATTTAAACTGCTTCCAAACACATCCCTGGACAAAAACTATGGCTTGCTTTAGGGATAGTTTTAGGTCAATTCTTAGCCAGTTTAACCTTTTCATGTTCTTCCTTCAGCACGATCTCTTTCATCTCGAATATTCAAATCTCTCGAGATGTTGGAAGATTACTGTCGCTTAAGAATATGTTCATACTTTTCGTTTGAGTGCTAATGCTGCTACTGCATGTTAGCCATAAATGCAATGGATTGATTAGCTAGCTTGAGCTATCACATCTTGATGAAAGTTTTTTCAGTTGGTGGAATTACCAATTGCAACCTACTTTTGAAAGAACAGTAGCCAACATAAAGTTCAGCCATGTTTGACATTTTTGTAAGATAATTAACAGCTGTGCTTTCTGATAAAGTTAGCCAAGATCGATCGATCGATGTGTTTCCATCAAAGAAAGTCCATTTCAGTGTTAGATGGGGGTTAGTCCATTTCAGTGTTAGATGGAAGTCATGAAGCACAGGCCACGGATGAATAGCAGGGAGACCGCACCTGAAGCAATTTTATCCCAAGCAAAGATAGTAACGTACTAACCACCACGGGAATATATAATCACAGCCACAAAATCTCAAAACACCAACGAACGAAATATTATATTAGTGTAAACATCCTAATTTTGCAAAAAAAATAATAATCACTTATATATTTATCACTAAAATTATGGGTGTGTTTGTATTGCTGTTGTTATTGTCATTGAAGTTTTAAAAAACTACTTTTAGTTGTGGTTCATAACTGAAATCGAAGTGTTTGGTTAAAACTGTAATAGAGTTTAAGGTTTAATGAAAAGCAGTTTCATGTGTTTGGTTACCATACTTTTCATATTGTTGTCAACTTGTGAAATTACTTTAAATGACACACACACACACACACACACACACACACACACACACACACACATATATATATATATATATATATATATATATATATATATATATATATATATATATATATATATATTATTTTTTAAATATTATAGATTAATAATCATAACAATAAAATGTAATTAATAATTCAAGTAAATTAGATATTTGTTTTTATTCTCTCATCAAACTACTTGCAATTTAATCACGAACTAAATCGATACGTGAATGCCTTTGGGATCCTTTGCTATTTGATCGAGGAACAACATCTGGTAAAATATCATTAGTAACAACATCTACGATCCATATTGAGTTTCAGGATCTCTATCTACATGTTGTAGAGATATAATTTCAAGGCCAAATCCAATTGCAAGTTCTGATATGATTAATAAAAAAACAATAGGTTTGTGGAGTGAAACGAAGTCACGCGCCTTCCCTTTTCATCATGAATGATCTATATCTATACTTTTTTTTTACTTATTTTAAAATATAATTTTTTTAAAAAAAAATCAGACTGGGCCTGACCAACTAAATGGGTTGGCCCAGCAAAGTTGGCCCACCTCTGCTGGACGTGGACTGGGCCAAGAGCAGGTCCAGCCCAACCCAAGATTTTTTAAAGAAAAAGAAAACAGTGCGTTGCGCTGTTCACATATTGCGTGAATAGTTGCAAGGGTGGTTGACCAATGGTGACGAGAGGCTCATTTGTCAATGCTGCCAGGTAGAGAAGGCCGAGGTGGTTCTTCCTATGGTGGTGGCGTCGAAAATAGTGGCCGAGAGAAGTGTCAGAAGGTTGTTGCTGCTTCTACCAGGGCTTGCTATTGCTAATGGAGGTCACGCTGGAACTTATGGCATGGAGGAGAAGTTGTCGGTGCTGAGGGGGATGGTGGTGCTCTCCAAAAACAGAGGCTGGAGGAGAGAGAGGGAGTTACCGGTGATTGTGGAGGGAGAGAGACCACCAGCTAACTGGGTCTTTCGCCCACACGGCTGCCTTCAATTGCGTCCGGGCGGAACAAGAGGCTTCATGGACACTGAGGAAGATGAACAGGAAGAGGAAGATGAACAGAAAGCAACCCTCTGGGAAGTTATATAAAAATTGAATTTGAAGTTTTTGACATGATTTTTCCATTTAAAAGTATAAATGATATTGAGTGACTATAGTAGCTAAATAAATAAATAAATTAGCAAGCAATATAACTTACTCAAGTCAATAGGCATGTATAACAATGTCTTACATCTAAAATGAGTTAAAATCAAATGTTTTATCTGAATCCTTATCATCTTCATATTCATCTTCATCTATCGTTAAACCGAAATTGTTTAATCCCTTCATCTTCATCAACATCAATATGTCTCTTGATACTCAATATATCATTTAACTCATCAATATCAACATGAACATAAGTATTATCAATGACACAAAAATGATAATTATCTTTTAACTTGGTAGATAGAGCAACTCGATATAGATCAACTAACTTATCTATTTGAAAAACATCGTATTCTCTGTGTATTATATATTTCATCTTTATCATCATCCATAGCTTGGACATGACCACTAGGTGTGGCGCTTTCATAATGGATAATCAATCAACTTGTGTAATCATACACTTGTTAACATTGTTTTGCAAATACAAAAACATCATTGATATTTCTAAGTCTACATCTTTAGTTTCTCTATTGATATCATATCAATAATATTAGAATAAAATCACTTTTTTTACACCTTATGATATTGCAATTCAATCATCTCTTCTAACTTGCCATAATAATCAACTTCAAATTCATTGAAAATTGATCTCTTAACACAAGTCTATCTATTATAGGTATTTCTACATGTTGAAAGACATATTCATTAATAAAACACTTGTTATAACACTAGATCTTTCATTTTAGACCTAAAAAAAAAAAACTTTTAAGATTGCCGCCCATATTGTACACCTAGTTAACTATACAAACCATTAACAAAATAAATAAATAAATAAATGTGTTCTTATTTCAATTACAAATAATTACAAAGCGACTTATGTCTTAAATCACATTGTGAATTGTTCATCTTATATTTAAAAAATTCGAGCTTCAATGAGATTTCGATTTTAGAATCATAAGAACTGATAATTTTTCCTACAAAAAAGTTATTATGAATTTAGCATAAATTAATACAAGATAAAGTAATTCAAGACTGTAAAGTTGTGAAATTGACTTATTAAACATAAAGCCTTAATTCATTGTAGTTAAATAACATATAATTATGTGTTTGTTTAAATTTCTTAAGACTGTATTCTTCTAAAATTGTCATCCAAAATGAGAAAATATTAACAATTTTCCACTAGAAAACATTTCACCACCATCATCATGTCATTGATTCTTGTTTGTATATGAGGCTTAAAATAATATGAAATATATATTGAAATCTATTTAACAAGATAAGCATCGTTTATAGATACCTTACCACACACCCTATTTTTTTTTTAAAAATTTTTTAAGGTTGAACAAGTACTTGCATGAAAGTGTACACACACACACACACACACACACACACACACACATATATATTCATTGAAGGGATACAAACAAGATTAAAAAAAACTTTATTACACACTTGGGATGAATGATGAATGTTATTCCTAACCTTTCAAAAGGATTCATCCATTTATATTGCACAGGCCCTCTAGCTTTTGCTTCAAACACAAAGTGTATAGGCAGATGCTTCTCATAATCCAATGAGGGAGGGAAGAACATTGTAAGTTTATAGATTATATTAACAATGTTTGTTTTTTAAGTTGTTCCATGTGTTTTAAATGTAACTTAGATAATAAGAAATGTTATCCTAACTAAATAGAGATATTAAGGCAAGGATTGGTCCTAATTTGTAACTTCTCGACCATGTACAAATATAAGTGTGCCCATCTCAACAAACGTAATTGTTTATCGCGTCTATTGTTGATACATTAATTGAGATTTGACATTTTATGATATTTATAATTTTGATTTTCATATTGATAATTCTATTTATGAGTTTATTTTTTTATTTAAACAAGATTTCTCTATTTAAGTTAATACATTCTTTGAAAAGAAAATCCCCATTCTCTCCCATCGACAATGTGAAAAAATAATAAAAACAAGAGATATGTGTACCAACAATGGGAAAAAATAATAAAAACAAGAGATGTGTGTACTGTAAATAGAAACTCTTGACGTGTAAAGTGGTCGGATTGGGAAATACGATTAAAAAAAAAAGATATATAAGATTCAAATTAGGATCTCATCTTCACTTAAAAACATTTATAGTATATAACAAAACACAAATACTTTGTGCATAAAAAAGATTGCCATCAATCAAGCCCAAAGACGGACCAAATTAGGGTTAACTTATAACACCACTTGAAAATTTTCATGACTTTTCCCCCCTTTTTTATATGCTCAAAATTATCCAAATGCAAAAGGTTATCAGTTCTACATAGCATTTATTTTTTTTAAAAAAAAATATTAAAAATTCTTATATTAAAAGTGAAGTTATGAATTTCAATCTAAAATAAAACTCGAATTACGAGTTGAAAAACTTTATATATATATTGAAAAAGGCCAAAATGTTAGCTAAACTCCAAACAAACAACAACCCAAAAGTTAACAGTATTGCTACTTCAATAAATTTTATAAAATGATAAGTAATGATATTTTATAAATTATAATGTAGTTTTATTAACTAATATAACAAGTTAATTTTTAGTTTTGATGCTAAAAGAAGGTTTGTTATGCTAGTCAAATCTTATTGTAGTGAGAGAAAATTTAGAAAAAAATATCAATAACCAAATGAGGGAGAGAATCATGAAATATAAATTTATTTTACTTTTCAAATAAAGCAATTATAGCTAGTAAGAAATCAAGATCACCCATGTAAAAAATCAATGTTTTCAAAACAAAATACCCAAAAAAAAATATAATTAAAAACTACCTATAAATTATATTCTTGGACTTTCATTTATTTATATGTGTGTGCGCGTGCGCGCCGTGTTTTTTTAACCCCCTTGTAAATTTATGCTCACAAATTTCATGCTCCTAGGTTCTTCTCCATTTTCCTGATAAGCTTTATATAAACATATAATTCGTGAGTGTTTGGGAATATAGTTAAGATTGTTTTTTAAAGTATTTTTTGTTCAGAAATACATTAAAATATTGTTTTTTTATTTTTAAAAAATCATTTTTAAACACTATTTAAAATGTTTCATGCTCCTAGGTTCTTCTCCATTCTCCTAATAAACTTTATAATTCATGAGTGTTTGAGAATGTGATTGAGATTGGTTTTTAAAGTGTTTTTTGTTCAGAAATTCATTAAAATATTATTTTTTATTTTTAAAAATTTATTTTTGACATCAGCACATGAAAATGATCTAAAAACAATAAAAAAATAATTTAAAATAAAAAATATTTTTTTTTTTCAAAAACATTTTTAAAATATAGTTCACAGTTATTTGATTAGCACAGGAGACAATTGTTAGGGCACACCCAGGATTTTATATTGACCAAGAGACAGTTGGATAGCCAAGGGAATCAAAGGTAGGTGTCTTTTGCCCATGGTTGGTGCAACATGCAGTTGGTGGGATCTTGGCGAGGCCAGGTGTTTTTTGAATCATGATTTCATGGTTAATGACATAAAAATGTCCAGGGGGTTCCGAGGTCGTTGAGAAGCTGGTCAAATGCTGCGGCTATAAGCCAGCTCGGTTTTGTTTCTTCAATGCTTCAGCTCATCATCTGGTGTACAACAAGAATTTCACCTTTTTTTGTAGAGTAATATAAATTATATACTGAGGTCTTATTTAATAGTTTAAGTTTTTAGGTGAGATGATTTTTTAATATGGTATCAGAATCTTATTGACCCAACGATCATGAGTTTGAATCTCCCTACCCTCATTCTATTTGATAAAAATCAAGCACAAAATGATTTGGGTCTGTACTAGTTTCAATCTCAAATGACTTTCATTTAAGAAGATATGTTATAGAATAATATAAATTATATTTAAAGTTTTAATTAAATATCCAACATCTTCGACGACACTGATTCTGAACCATCCATTGACCTGACTTGTCCCATAAAAATTGTTGACTCAAAAGTCCAACAGCCACTGAAGCTAAAAGCTCCACGTCTGTCAATCGGCCTCGAGTTGAAACTCCACCTTCACAGTAGCAAACCTCTCAGCAGAAGACAAATCCCATAATATCTGCCCTCGATGATCAAAGAGAGCATTGGTCTTCACTGATGTTGGGCCACACGACAGGTTTGTTTCATTTCCTCACACAAAGTCAAAGACCCTCTCAGCACTGTCTCGTGCATTTCTCATCCTGCGACCTGAGGCTTCAGCCATGTCAATATTTTTTCTGTTGTTCTTCACTTTTAATAACACTTTTGCCTCATCTTCGATGCTTTAAAAGTTATGTTATTTCTTTTGTTTTCACTTACCATTGATAATGTATTGCCTCTAAACATGTGTTTCAGCACGCAACTATCCCAACCAAGAACCTTGACAGAGCAGGCAGGTTCACCGAAGTAGCCTTTTTATTATATTTATGATGATACGAGAAATTACTATTATATTTCTGATACATCCATGTTCTTGTTTATTCAAATTTGTCATCATGGAGATTGATTATGGAGATCAATTACCTAATTTTTTCCTTGATAGAAGAAGAAAATTAACTAATAAATTGATGAAACGAGTCTTTGATGTACCTATAAATAATAACATGTGTATTTCATCTACGGTTACTAGTAGATATAGATCAGAAGATTTATCTCAAAAATAAATTCTAGCACTTAGTTGATCGATGCTAGTTTATAACTAAGAGATAAATTATAATCTAAATTCCTACTCCTATGTGATTTTAGCATTAGATTATATAAAATGGCAGTCCTGCACCATCACTTGCAAAAAAACAACGCCTCTCCATTTCATCTACATCAACGTCTTCTTCACAATGCTGCGCCAACTTCTCTTTGTTATTAAAAAAAAACTACATTTCATACCCTTCACCTCGTTAGACATCCAATTATTCAGTCACAAGGATCTGCGTCGTCCTCGTTTCCGCCTGGGTTCCTGTTTTTCATGAACACATGTGCTCAATAACAATTCCTTCTTTATTTCTCATTTTTGTTCGAGAATCTTGGATGTTTACAGCTTTAAGAATCATTTACAGCTTACACTTCCATCCATCTCTTCATACAGGAAATCTAGCACTTAGTTGATCGATGCTAGTTTTTTCAGTATCGCAGGCTGATTTTGATAGGACGTCGTGATCACCTGCTTTTTTATTACAACCTGCATTTCATTGACATCCGCTTCTGCTAAATGAACGAGGCATACATATATTTTGCTACATATATTCTTAGAAAATAATATAAATTATATCATAAAGTTTTACTTAATAATTTAAATCTTGATATAGTATCAGAGTTTTTTTAATCCAACAGTCACAAGATTGAATTTTACCATCTTTATTCTATTTGATAAAAATCAAGCATAAGATAAAATGGGTCTGTGCAAGTTTCAAGTCTAAAAAACTTTCATTTGAGATAATAATATAAATTATATTCTAAAATTTTACCTAACAAGATAAGACGAAATATTTCTTTGACAACTTTTATCTTTCTTGTTTTTAACTACATATAGGGCCTGTTTGGGACGGCGGTTGTACCGCCGTTTCCTCAAAATTTGTTTTTTTTTCCATTTTAAATGAATTTTTTTGTATTTTTAAATCATTTTGATGTGCTGATATCAAAAATGATTTTTAAAAAATAAAAAAATATTATTTTGATGTATTTTTAAATAAAAAATACTTTCAAAAACAACCGCAACCGCTCTATGAATCAGGACATAATTAACTTTTGCAACCCTGCCACCAGTTTTATGAATCCATGGCTTTTGATTCTCGTATTCCTAAGCATTTTATAACATGGCGGCCTATCGCAGCACTCTGGCTTGCCATTTTTTTATTTTAATTTTTTCAAATCAAACGTCGCCCGCAGTAATTACAATCATGTTTTACTCAAAAACGCCAGTCTAGGACTGACTTGAAGAGCCATAAAATCTCTCTTTCAACTCCATACATCATCATCATCATCACCCATATCTCTCCATCTTTCACTGGCTTTCTTTAATTCTCTCGATCTCTGGAGATCCAATCCCAAGCTGATAATACGATTCCCCTCATGGCTACTGTACCTGAACCCCACACTGTTCCTTCTTGCTCTTCTGCCATCCTGCCTAAACATACTACTACACTTGCCAATGCTCTTGCTTCGACTATTTATCGGAGATCGCTTCACTTCCCACAACTCACAGGCCTGAAGACACGCTCTCAATCTTCATCGACTGTAAATCGCTCGCTCGTACTGGTGAGTGGGAGTATCTAGACTCTCCTGTGCTGGAAGCACAGTTTTTGAAACGCAGGATTCTGCTGCTAAAGGTCGACTAGATCCTAAATCCCAGATTCTTTCGTTCTTTTTTTTTTATTTCTTGAGATAAGATTGTAAGTTTAGTTATTGAAGTGAAATAATTGGAGTTAATTAAAGTGCTCGCATCTTTTTGTGTTGGAACTGTGCAGTGCCTGCGGTTACTGGTCCGACGTGGAAATCACTTGTGCTGGAATCGGAAAGCCCTGTTCTGGTGGACTTCTGGGCACCATGGTGTGGTCCGTGCCGGATGATACATAGCCATATCTGGAAAAATCATCTATGAACGTTATGAAATATTGTTGATCATTCCAAGCGACCGTAGGAAATGGCCCACAAATATACGTATGTATTAGTTCTAAGATGTTCATAGTCTTATTGGCTACAAATCTCCTTGTATTGGTTTGTTTACCCTTAATACAATTAACACAAATGTCAAAATTTGTAAAATCTAAGGGATCGAGAATTTCATCTGACACAAGTCTCTCTATTCTCTTTTTAGAGATATGACCTAATCATTTGTGCCATAATACACCTGAATTATCGGTAGTTAATTTTCTCTTGGTACCTCGTGTACTTAATTGCAGGGATTCATTAAATGAAGCAATTGTATCAATCAAATAAAGATTATCATAACCAGATAAAGAACCGGAACTAGATAATTTGGAATCATAAAACAAACTAAATTTTTCATTTCCGAATGAACATGAATAACCAAATTTGTCCAAAGTAGAAATAGAAATCAAATTCCGTCTAAAAGACGGTACAATAAAAGTTTCGTTAAGATCCAAATAAAGTCCGGTCTTTAACAATAATCTAAATTTTCCAATTGCCTCAACTTCAACTGTCTTGCCATCGCCTACATAGATGTATCTTTCAACATCATTTGGCTTTCGGCAACTCAGGCAACCCTGCATAGACACACTGATGTGAGTTGTTGCACCAGAATCTAACCACCATGTGTGTCTAGGTACCGAAGTTAAATTAACTTCAGAACAAACCAAAGCAAGAAGCATACCTTTCTTAGCACGCCAAGCATGATAGTTGGTGCATTGCTTCTTTTTATGCCCTTCAGCACCACAAAAGAAACAACTAGTACCAATGGAATCATATGATTTCGTTAATTGTTTCTTTTGAGGTACTGTACCTGCAGCTTCCTTAACGTTCTTTCTTTTCCTTCCCTTGTCTTTAAAGGCAGAGGCTAAGTGAGCACTCTTTGTCCTATCTTGCTTAAGCCTTTCCTCTTCCTGAACACAGTGTGAGATGAGCTCATTTAGAGACCAAGTCTCTTTTTGACAATTGTAGCTCACCTTAAACTGGTTAAATTATGCAGGAAGGGATATTAAAACCAGATGCACTAGCAAGTCCTCAGAGAGTTCAAGTTGAAGTGCTTTGAGCTTGGAAGCAAGATGAGACATCTCCAAAATGTACTCCCTTACATTGCCTTTGCCTTTATACTTCATTGAAATGAGACTTGTCAAGAGTGTACCGATTTCAACCTTTTCATTCTTGACAAATCTCTTTTCAATATTGGCAAGGAATTCCTTAGCTGTAGTAATTTGATCAGACATTGTGCCCCTGAATGCTTCTGGAATGGCTCTCTTCATGATCATCATACACATGCAATTTGATTTCTCCCACCTTTCCATATCCCTCTTTTCATCAGAGGTACTCTCATCCTTAAGAGGTGGGGGAGAATCAGTCCTTAACGCAAGGTCGAGATCCATAACTCCAAGAACAATCAAAAGATTGTCTTTCCAAGACTTGAAGTTAGAGCCATTAAGCATAGGAATAGAGTTGATACTGGCAGTAATATTAGCAGGATTAATCGCTGAAAAGAGAACAACAACAGTTGAAAACATGCTCATGTACAAAACTTATCTTAAAACCAAAATTAATTCAAATAAAGGTAAAACCCATCTTAAGATATTGGACACTCCATTAATATTTTATCTTTGGATAAAAGATTAATTTGTAAGTAATATCTTAATGTAGTAATCAAACATTGATAATAAGAGCATGTCAAAAATAAATCGGCCTTTGGGTCGATTAATTAGTCACATGTAAAACCAAATAATCATCACATGTTGATTACTACAAGTGCACATGCATTTACTTTAAATATTGACCTTCCTTTGGGCCGATCAATAAGAACATAAATCGCATACACATAACCATTTATATTTCAAAATGAAATTAATCTCCACAAAAGAGGTCACTTTGGTGACATATTGTTTTAATTAATTTATTACAAAATATATATCAATATACCAATGTTTGAAAAAAAAATTTGCACCGAATTTTATTATTATTTTTTTAACAAAGTCAACGGTCAAAGTCAATTGTTGACTTTGACCATTGACCTTGCGGCTGGACCGGGTCGGGCCAACTCGGATCCTAAACCAGCCTGCTTAATCCATATTTTATTATGGGCTAAAATTTTCTACAGGCCAAAGCCCATAATACAACATAATTTATGTCGGCCAAAAAAAAATGCAAATTTATTTGTGTGTTGTGGGCCGAAGCCCACAGCCCAAAAAAAAATTCCACATGCTCGTTGGTGCAATGCCTTGCCAGTGATGGTTATTTAATTAACACTGGCAGCCCGTAGGCTGCCAGTTAATCACCTCTTCTCTGGCAGCCTACAGGCTGCCAGTTTCACCATTTATATATATACTAGCTATATTGCCCGCGCGTTGCCGCGGACATTTTTGTGTATATAATTTAACATAATTAAATGAACAACGATAAATTTATATGATATGATTAAGAAAAATTATACATCAGGAGATAAAATGTATAAATTTTTAAGTAGAGTTTGTTGCGCAAGCATAGATAATATTTTTTAGAATATAGGTACTGCGTCATAAACGATCACAAAAGAGCGCGAACTATATAACTTGCGGGTCATTGAAAAAAAGACATATGTTGACATGAAGAACGAAGCCAAAAACTTTCTTTCAAATGAGACATTTAATCTCCCTGCTAATTCTCCTATTGGTGAGGATGCTCTATGGTGCGAATTGTAAATTGAGTCAAAATAATAAATTTGTGCAGAAATCCAGTGAAGTGCAAGTTTTCTATAAAATGTATAAATTTTCAATCGTTATAAATTTATTTGTTTAGCAGTATTTAACGACATAACCAGCATTAATTGATTATCATCATCAAAAAACCAAAAAGATTTGGATATTTGAATTATTATATTTACTGCATTAAGATTAGTTTATTTTATAATTCAATTAAAACTAAATAAAATATAAATGGCAAAAATACATGTAATAATCAAATAAGAAAAATAAATAGTTATTTTTCTATTAACAAAAAGTTAAAAACAGAAATTGAAAATTCATCCCAACTTTATTTTTATTATCAGTGCTATAACAATTAAAATCATTATCAATATTATTATCAAAACAATTAAAATAAATAAATTCGCTGGAAAAACATTTAAAAAACTAAACGAAAGATTTTTCTAAGAAAACAATTAAAAAAATCACACAAATTATCTTTATCATTGCGCAAATAGCAAAAAACAAATCATATAATTGAAATAAGAAATAAAAATAAGAGAAAACAGAAAAAAAAAATATGAATAAAGAGAAGCAGGGAGTAATATTAATTTTAAAATGATTACCAATATAAATAAGAATTCTAGACAATGCCCCCGCGATTTGCCGTGGGCGGCACAATATTTTTTTCAAGGTAAAAATTATTAATTGTGTGTATTTTTTTTATTATAATATAAATTTAGCCGAAATAATAAATCTGTGTAGAATTCTTGTTAAGTGCAAGTTTTGTATAAAGTATATGAATTTTAAGTCGAAATAAATTTATCTGTTTAGTAGTTTCAAACCAAATAACCAGTATAAATTTCTCTTCATCATTAAAAAAGCAAGAAAACTCGGATATCTGAATTATTGAGTTCACTGTATTAAGATTAGTTAATTTTATAATTCAATTTAAATCAAGCAAAAATAAAATATAAATTGTCAAAATACCTATAATAATAATAATAAAAAAAATAAGCAGTTAATTTTCTATCAACAAAAAGACGAAAACATAAATTAAAAATCGATCCTGACGTCATTGTCATTATCATTGTTATAAAAGCCAAAATTATTAATAGCATTACTGTAAAAACAATTAAAATAATTAAATTGCACTGAAAAATAATTACAAAAAAAAAGGCAAAAGATTTTTATAAAAGAACAATAAAAAACCAATCACTAAAATTATCATTATTATTGCATAAATAATAAAATCCTAAAAAATCATTCAATGTAAAGAATAAAAAAAAACATAATAGGGAAAAAAAACGAATCAAGGGAAAAATAGAGGAATATTAATTTAAAAATGATCACTGATATAAATAAAAATTTCAGGAAAATCTTAAAAAAAAATCAAAAGATTTTTATAGAAAAATAAAAAAATAATCACAAAAATTATCATTAGGATTGCGCAAATAATAAAATTATAAAAATCATCTGATCCGAAGAATAAATAAAAATAACAGAGAAGACAAAAAAAATGAATAAAGAGAAAAACGGAGCAATATTAATTTTAAAATGATTACAAACATAAATTAAAAATCTAAGATTTAACCGATTAAAAATAAAACCTCAAGAAAAAGAGATAAAAACTAAAGTCAAAAACTAAAAGCATAAATGCATAAATACTAATAAAAAATAAACATTGTGAAAGAATAAAAAAAACCAAATGAATTAATATCCAACAAAAAATTAAAAGAATAAGGACCGAAATGAAAAATGACATATATAAAAATCATTCTCATTGAAGGATAAAATTAAAAAAAAAATACTTGGAGGACCCTAAATAAATAATGACAATTGCTGTCATTTTAGAGAAAAATTATAAGAAAAGGGACTGAAATCAAACTTTGTATATATCACCAATTTCAAGTAGAGGACCAAATTACAGAAATCAAAACTTTCGTACCGGAAAAATTGAAGAATTAAAAATCAATCAAGAATTCAAAGTATAAGGACTGAAATGAAAACTTCGTATATAATCAATGTTAATTGAAGGGCACAATTGAAAACCACAAAACTTTAATTTCAATAAATCAGTTATCAAAACGAAATCAAAACACCAGGGACCAAACTTCACTCACCACAAACATCAGGGACCAGAGTTGACTGTGCCGCGGCAGGAGAGAGAAAAATGACAGCCGACAAATAAACGTCCGCCGCCGATTAACCGAAAATTATATGATCGGAACGCGCCGCGACGAAAGATAGAGGACCTTCAGGAGCATCTTCGGGCACGGCGGAAATGAATTTCGGAAGGCGGGAAGACGCCGCACGCGCCGCCTAAATAGCGCGTCCGCATGGAACGCCGCTGGCGTGGCCAGCCGACGCGCCAGCTGTCCCCCCGGGGAATGACCCAAACAGCCCTGCCCCCACTGGTATTTACGAAAATACCGGAGAGGAAGGACGTCCCAGCCCCCGTGTACTGTGCACAATTTTGTCGTTATCGAGGGTTGTTTCCGTCAGCGCACTGTGCAAAAAACGTGTGAAAAACTGAGGGCGCCCCTGTCTTCTGTGCGCCATTTTGTCGTTTTCGGGGGGTAAATTCGTTAAGACACTGTGCACATTGCGGTTGTGAAAAAAAAAAAACCCAAAAACACCCATAGCAAAAAATGCACACACGCCGGCTGATGAAGGGTAAAACCGGGCGCACACTGTTGCTATCCACAGTGAATTTAGAGACAATGCACAGTGGATTGCACAGTGATTTCGGCACGCCTATTATGTTTTTGGTAATAACACATAAAACACATACTGGCAGCCCCTTAAATCATAACATTGGCAGCCTATATCGGCTGCCAATTCATCTTCAATCAGCACTGGCAAAGCGCGTGCTGTTTATTTTTATTTTCTAATTGATTTCCTAATAATTCAACATGAAATAGGTTCTGATACCACTTGTTCGATCTAGCATTTCATAACATATAGAAATTGTGTTCATGTCGAATTATCAAGAACGAATAAACTGCATAAACTATAAAGCGGAAGCGTACCTGAATTCATATCCGGAAGTCGCTATCTAGAGTCGTACGGATGACCTTCCAGATTAAAACCTTCACCTTAGAGAGCCCTTTGATTCTCTGTACCTTAGCCTTATTTTCTCTCTGATAATGAGATGTCAGTGTGAGAATGTAGCACGTGTAATCTGGGGACCATGACCATATATATAGGCAACCAAGTGTGTTTTGGTATTCATGCCTTTTGGCATTCCCACCCTTTGGTATTCCTATTTTAGTCCATCACTACAATAGGAATAACCCCGTAATCTCTACACATTAAAGGTCCACACCCTATTAGATACACCAAAACCAAATTGCCTAAAAATACTTAGCAGATCATTTTTAATTAGGCTTCACCTTATTTGACAGTTCACAAAAACATAATTATTCTCATATAAGCCCAACGTTGGATTAATGATGGGATTCTTTCGTTCTTTTTTTTTGATTTCTTGAGATAAGATTGTAAGTTTAGTTATTGAAGTGAAATAATTGGAGTTAATTAAAGTGCAGAAATGACTCGCATCGTTTTGTGTTGGAACTGCAGTGCCTGCGGTTACTGATGCGACATGGAAGTCACTTGTGCTGGAATCGGAAAGCCCTGTTCTGGTTGACTTCTGGGCTCCATGGTGTGGTCCGTGCCGGATGATTCACCCGGTAATTAATGAACTGGCAAATCAATATGCCGGAAAGCTCAAGTGCTACAAACTTACCACCGACGACTGTTCTTCAATTGCGACTCAGTATGGGATTCGAAGCATTCCCACTGTTATCATCTTTAAAAATGGTGAGAAGAAAGAGGCCATTATTGGTGCTGTTCCCAAAACTACCTTTACCACCAGTATTGAGAAATTCTTGTAGTGCTGCTGGTAATTCGCAGAAGTAGGCATTGCCTGCTAATAAACTCCTCTTCTCTTTTTAGCTGCCAGTGCTCCCATATATATATATATATATACCTTTCCCATACTTCGTCCCGGTTGAAATCATATTTTTTTCACTGTAAAAAATATTAATTATATAAATTTTATATTATTATAATATAAATTTCAGCAAAATAATAAATATGTGCAGAATCTCTATGGAGGGCAAGTTTCCTATAAAATCAAGAACATTCGGATACCTGAATTATCAAATTCACTGTATTAGCATTAGTTCATTTTATAATCCAATTTAAATTAAACACAACAAACAAAATATAAAATGTGAAAACACCTACAATAATCAAATAACAAAAATAAATAGTTAATTTTCTATCTACAAAAATAAAAAATCATCGTTGAAAATTCATCCGTACATTGTCATCATTATTGTCGCGATGGTGATTTTTTCTACGCGCTTCGCGCCCCGTCATCACCCCTTGATTCGGGGGAGACAACAGCGCGCGGTGAAATGGGGGGTTGTTTATAGCCGTAAAATTTACGACTATAATTATAAGGAGTCGCCACCTAATATTAAAGTTATTAGGAAACCTATTGGTATGCGAGAGTCTAGGTAAGGGGACTTGTTGTGCAAGTGGAAGACGCATCACCCCCAGTGTACCCTACTTAAGATAAGCTGCATTGTTGTTTGATTGTTTTTTTCTAAGTTTATTTTTTTTACACTGCATTTAAAAAAAAACATTTTTTTTTGTCTACTGGTGTACTTTACAATGTAATTTTACACCGCAGTTACAAATCATTTATCTGCGAATGTATTTTACAAATGTAAATTTACACCGTATCCGAAAACCTTTTTTATTATCTACGGATGTACTTTACGATGTAAATTTACACCGTAGTTAAGAACCTCCTTTTTTTTATCCATGGATGTACTTTATAATGTAAATTTACACCCCAATAGATAAAACAAAAATAGTTATAATTATTTTTGATATTTTGGCCCAAATTCCAACGGATAATCGTAAACCGGTTACGATATCCAATTTTTTTTTTTAAAACATGAGAAAGATGCAATATATTTTTTATGAAAAATATACATGGAAAAATCTTGGAATTCGGCCGTATGCACAAAAACAAATACATTTTTTTTTATTTTTGAATTTTTTGTAATAATAATAGTAGTAAAAAAAACATAAAAATATTTTGTCAATTTGTATTTTTTAATTGTTTTCATTTTTTATTTTATTTCTGGGCTGGGCTGTCAGCCACAGTGAGCTGACAGCCTACCCTGAGTGGGATGGGCTTCCAGTCCTCACGGGCTGGAAGCCCAAATATTTTTGGGCTAGGCTTCTATTCATCACGGGCTGGAAGACCAAATGGTTTTGGTCTGGGCTTCCAGTCCTCACGGGCTGGAAACCCAAACGTCTTTAAACATGTGGGTCGGGCATGAAGCCCGGCTCGCTTACCCGTCCGGCCCGTGTGAACAGTGGGACGCAAATTGCGTCCCGCTGCTCGCATGCACGAGGAAGACGATGAACAGTCGATTTCTCGACTGTGACGAAAGGTGTACCTGCTAGTACCGTTGGGTAGAGGAGTCCGAGGTGATGATTCCTGTCGTGGTGGCGTCGTCAACGGTGGCCTATGGTGGCCGGAGGGGGCGTTGGAAGCCGTCGGTCTGTTGCTGCTGTGCTCTGTCACCGCTGGAGCTCTCGCCGGAGCTGGAGAAGAAGTTCGAGCTCGCTGTTGGGGAGCTTCTGGAGGTCGCAAGGAACTGGACGGAGGAGGAAGGGGCTGCTTGATGTGCTGGTTTTTATAGAGAGAGAGGCAACATCGGGGAGAGAGAGAGAGAGCACTGCAACGGGAGAAATGAAACGGGAGAGAAATGACGCCGGAGACGAGGGGATGAAGATTAACTAAATTTTTACGCAAATTTTGCTCTGTATTCTCCACTTTGTTCTCTGTTCTTACGTGAATTTTTCTATAAAAATACTCTCTGTTTCTTCTCCTCTGTCTTTCTCTTTCACCTTTGTGTTTTTCTTTTTCTCCCTCTTCCTCCTTTCTTTCCCTTTCACGTCACACCTCCTCCCTTCTGCAACGTCCATGGTTGTATTTATAGGGGCACAGGCACCTCTCACGCATATTGCATGAGGTTACTGCCTCTGCCTCTGAATTTGCAGAGGCTGTGGGCTGCAGTGCTGTGCTCTGCACTGCTCCAGTGTCGGAACAGTGCATGCACAAGCAATCTTGGCTTTGGAAAATTGCAATTTGGTCCTTTATTTTGTAATTGTTCTAATTGTATCCTCAATTGGTTTTAAACTTTTAAGTTTATGCAATTGTATCCCCGTCAAAATTTCGACAGCAACCTTAAATGTGCGCGCCTTTTTTTATTTTGGTCTCTGGTTTCCGATTTGCGCGATTTAACCCTCGAATGACCTTTAGATTCTCAATTCGTTCAATTTGGCCCCTGATTTTGCATAATTGACTTAAAAATTCAAATCAGTCTCTGACAATTCCATTCTCATCAATTGAGCCCGAATTAAATTCAAGAAATTGATTTCTAATTGACTAAGCCCTTAATAAAATTAATTTCACCAATTTAAAGTATAATTAAGTCCTTACACTTAATTAAATCCTTTTCAATTGGATCTTAAATTAAAACCCGATCATAATTAAACTTTAAATTTGTCGACGATTAAATCGAATCAACCCATAAAAATATAATTATGTTGTTTAACTTAATTTTTACACAGATTCATCCAACGATAAATTATTTTTGCCTTAAATCTGTATTTTTCTCTATTTTTGGAACCATAGAGATACAATTGGACTCGCGAAAATAACCAAAATTTCCACATTGATTTTTCTACCCACGCCGGCTCTTTTTATTTTATTTTTTTCATTTTTATTTTATTTTGGGGAGTAACCCAAAAATTGGGTTACGACAATTATCATGATTATAGTAGTTAAAATTATTATCAAAATTATTGCCCAGACAATTAAAATCATAATATTGCCCCAAAGAATAAAAAAAAAAGATAAACATTTTTACAAAACAACAATAAAAATAATCACTAAAATTATTATTATTATTGCGCAAACAACGAAACCATAAAATCATCTTATCACTAAAATCAACTGATGAATTATTTTGAGTATTATTCTAATTGTTATTTTCATGATTGTTAAATTATCATATTTAGTATAGTTGCCATTATAATTATTGTTGTAAATAAATAATATTTTAGGATTAATTAATATTGATAATACTATCGCTCCACCACCATTATTGTTATAAAAAAAATTAATATTTATTCCTCATATTATTATATTAAAAGTTTTTAGAACACTGAGAATAAAGTAATTTGAGATTTAAAAGAAAACTTAGTTCATTTTTTATTTATATTTTAAGACATTCAAATTAAATAAATATCAAAGTATATAATTAGCCTCATATATTTTAAAGAATAAATACCTTTAAAATAATTTTTATTATTATTTTAAATTCTTTATCCATAAAAAATTGAATATATAAAAAAACTAAATAATCGAAAGGTTTATAGGTTGATTATTTCTCTCAGATGTATAATATCATAAAAAAAATCTACGAACGTTAGCATTTTTTTTACATGTTAAAAAATTTGGTGCTGAATACAACAAAGTGCAAGGCAAGTCACATGTATATATTTTTCACTGTAGATAATTTAACATAATTTTTTAAATATTTGAACTTAAAAGTAAAATATTGGAAAATGACAACTAATTAGATAGGTGATCATAATAAAATAAAATAAAAACTTATGTGCTCTAACCCTTTTACTTTGCGTAACAGAATCACTATGTCTCATAATAAATAATTACCTATGATCTAAATGGCACAGGAAAAACATTGTGGATTGCTACAATGTTTTTTCTCATGCCATTTATATTATAGGTAATTTTAAATTACATCAATTTCAATTTGCTATCTATAAGAGAATGATTACTGGCCAATTACATGCTACGCTAGTGAAGTTGATAGGTCGTGAACACACTTTGTCTTCATGAAAAATTTTAATTGTAATTTAAAATTGGGAATCACCATAATATCTTTTAGAATGATTGAAATTACTTATGATCTAAATGGCGCTGGAAAAACACTGTGGATTTGTATAGTGTTTTTCCCCCGCCATTTATATTATAGGTAATATACTAGCCAATGCCCCCGTGCCTTGTCGCGGACAACACCATATTTTTTTCAACTCATAAAAATATTAATTGTGTGAGATTTTTTTTATTATAATATATATTTAGGCAAAATAATAAATTTGTGCATAAATCCTGTGAAGTGCAAGTTTTCTATAAAATATATGAATTTTAAATGGATATAAAGTTATCTGCTTAATAGGTTTCAACGAAATAACCAATATAAAATTATTATTATCATAAAAAAGCAAGAAGATTTGGATATCTGAATTATTGAATTTATTGTATTAAGATTATTTAATTTTATAATTCAATTTAAACTAAACAAAATAAACAAAATACAAATTGTGAAAACACCTACAATAATCAAATAACAAAAATAAGAAGTTAATTTTCTATATCAAAAAAGAAGAAAACATAAATTGAAAATTCATCCCTACATTACCGTCATTATCATTACTATAACAGTTAAAATTATTATCAATATTAATGTCCAAATAGTTAAAATCATTAAATTGGCCCGAAGAAATAAAAAAAAAATAGTTTTACATAAAAAATAGTCACTAAAATTATCATTATCATTGCACAAACAATAAAATTATATAATCTGAAAAATAGATAAAAATAACAGAAAACACAAAAAAAAGAACAAAGGGAAAAAAAGAAGCAATAATAATTTTAAAATGATCACTAACATAAATTAAAATTTCAGAACTGAGCCGAATAAAAATAAAACTCCAATCAAAAATAAAATGATAAAAATGAAAAACAGAAACTAAAAGTATAAACGAATAAATACAGACAAAAAATAAACATTGTTAAGAAGGATCGAAAAAATCAAAGGAATCAATACTAAATAAAAAAAAATTAAAAGAATAAGTGCCAAAATAAAAAACAATATATATAATTAACTCCAATTGAATGACAAAATGCAACTAATCAAAACCTTGGGATCGAAAAACAATAAAGAGATTTTTAAAAACAAAATACAGTGTAACCAACATAAATTAAAATTTCATAACGCAACCAAATAAAAATAAAACCCCAACAAAAACTAAAACAAAAAAAATTAAAAATTAAAACTAAAAACATAAATATGGATAAAAAATAAACATTCTCCAAGAAAAACAAAAAAACCAAAGGAATTAATACCAAATAAAATATTAAAAAGTAAGTGCCAAAATAAAATATAGAATTAATTCCAATTGAAGGACAAATATGAAGCCAAACAAAACTTTGGGACCAAAAACAATAAAGGGATTTTAAAAAAAATATATTGAAACAGTTAAAAGAATAAGGACCAAAATGAAAAGTAGCATATATGACCAATTTTAATTGAAGAACCCAATTAGAACAAATTAAAACTTGCATACTGTCATAACCCAATTTCTGGGTTATTCCCCAAAATATACCAAAATATAACAAAAATAAAATAAAAGGGGCTGGTATCGGCAGAAAAATTAATGTTAAAATTTTGGACATTTTCGAAAGCCCGGTCGTACCTCGTTTTTACCTAGAAATGAAGGAAAATGCAGATTCAAGGCTAAAGTAATTTATTACTAGATAAATCTGCTTAAAAGTTAAGTCGAAAGACATAATTATATATTTATGGGCCAATTTGATTTAATCATCGACCAATTTAAAATGTAATTATGCTTCAGAATTAATTGAGAGCCCAATTGAAGGATTTAATTAAGCGCAAGGGCTTAATTATACTTTAAATGGATTAAATTAATTTTATTAAGGGCTTAATTGATGAGAAATTAAGTTTAGAAGCCTAATTTGGGTTAAATTGAGACGATAGGAATTTTCGGTGACGAAACTTTTTGGGTGAAATCGGAAGCCAAAATTGAAGATAAAAACATTGTTTTTCCTGGTTTTTCCCATCAAAAAACTCTTTTTTGTCACAACTTGTTTATTTGAAGGAAAAAAAAAGTGCCAAGGCCATCACCGGAGCATGCTGCACCAATACTGCAGCCATGTCCATTACCCCTCCTGCAACACTTAATACCCCATACTCGGGACACTTCTCCCATGCCTTGCCATGCTACATATAGCCTATAATAGCAAAAGAAAATACACAAGAGGGGGGGGATAGACGAAAAACTTGAGGGAAAAAAATTGAGAAAACGGGGTTGAAAATTGAGGAAAAACTGGGGAAAATTTTTGCAGTCATGAGGGGATTAAACATTGGTGAATGATGCTTAAACAGTAGAAATTTTTGACAGGGGGAGACCATTTAAAACAGAAAAAACACAGAAACACAACTCAGAAATAACACATACACACGCGCAGTAGCCCATCACCTTCATCAGCCCCGGCGACAGCTTCCCCCAGCTGCTGCAGCACGGCGTCTCTCCCTCTCTTCTTCATCCCCGGGAAGCCACCACCACCATCAACGTCACTCTCCCTCTCCCTTGCAGTCCGCCCCTTGCAGGTCTCTTTCTCTCTCCCCGACGTGATTCTCTCTCTCTGAAAAACGGACGTGAAGCAGCTCCTCCTCTTCCTCCTCAAGCCAGTTCCCGTGAACACCACACCAGCAGCTCCCACCAGCAAGCCCAGCCGTGAGCTCCAGCTCTGGCAAAGACGAACAGCAGCCAGCAGCAACGAACACAACACAGACCGACAGCTTCAGGAGCTTCTCCCGGCCACAACAGGTTGGCGGCACCACGACAGGAAGAACCACCTTGATCTCCTCTATCCGGTGGCAGTGACAGGTGAGCTCCTCGTGGTGGTCAGCCGACTACCATTTCTACTGTACACGCTGCATGGAGCATGTAATATATATATATATATATATATATGCTGTGTGGATGTGGGTGAGCTGGGCTGCTCTCGGCATAGCCCAGTTGGCTAGGCCGGGCCCATCCCAAGTCTCACATGGTTGGGCCCTTGGCTGGGCCGGCCCATTTGGGTGGGCTAGGCCCAGCCCGAAATTTTTATTTTTTATTATTTTAAAAAAAAATCAAAAAAAAATATTAAAAAAAAACAAAAAATATATTTTTTTTCGTGCATACGGCCGAATTCCAAGATTTTTCCATGTTTATTTTTCGTAAAAAAAATATGTTGCATCTTTCTCATATTTTAAAATGAAAATTGGATATCGTAACCGGTTTATGATTATCCTTTGGAATTTGGCCAAAATATAAAAAAAAATAAAAAATATTTTTGTTTTAGCTATCTCGGTGTAAAATTACATTGTAAAGTACACTTGGAGATACTAAAAAAGATTTTCTTTTATTACGGTGTAAAATTACATTTTAAAGTACACCTGCAAACAAAAAAAATATTTTTTTTAATGCAGTGTAAAATTCTTTTGGTTAGTCTTTCAAACTCCTAACGAGGTAGAGATTCTCTCACGAAGAGAGATCTACGTCGAACTTTAGAAAAGACAAAAAAAATCAAACTTAGGAAAAACAATCAAACAACAATGCAGCTTGCCTTAGGTAGGGTGCACTGGGGGTGATGCGTCTTCCCCTTGCACAACAAGTCTCCTTACCCAAGAATCTCGCAGACCACTAGGTTCCTAGTAACCTTACTACTAGGTGGCGACTCCTAATAATTATAGTCGTAATTTTGCGACTATAAAACACACCCTTTATTTACACCGCGCGCCGTTGTCTCCCCAATCCGGGGATGGTGGGGAGCGAAGCGCGAAAAAATCGCCGTCGCGACACATACCAAAATTAATAAAGGAGCCAAAAACAAACAAAAAATCAAAACAGTAAGGATTGAAATGAAACATACCATATATAATCAATTTTAATTGAAGGGTATAATTGAAAATAATCGAAATTTCCATTGAAAAATCAGTAAGAAAACAAAATCAAAAGATCAAAGACCGAATTGAAACTAATACAAATGTTAAGGACAGCCCCGTACTTCCAACAGTAGGAAAGAAAACGGGCAGGGGGGAAGAAACCTGTCCACCGGCGATTCGTCGACCCGATTCAGAGGTCACACGCCGGGCTGGGAGACATAGGACATGGCGGGGCACTCGATGAGGAGACCATTTGCCTTGGCTGCAAGAAGTCGCACGTGCCTCTCGAAGGACACGTACGAGTGGAACACTGCAGGCGCGTCGTGCACCTAGATTGTTCCAGAAAAACTAATAAAAATTTTTTGGTCAATTACCCATATACCCCTACACCTATCGATATTTATGAAAAAACCTGAGGTGAAAGTACTTCAATACCTCAGGTTTTCGATGGCTATTTTCAGAGTTTTACTATACAACAAATTTGGAAATACCATCCATGTCCCTTGAAAATTTCTAAAATACCCCCGGTCTCGGGGGTTAAAATTTTTCGATCTTGTGGGCAAAATGGTTATTTCACTGTAGAAATCCACAATGAACTGTGTCTAGGTGAACAGTGGAGAAATTGAACAGTAAGCGAAATTGAACAATAAAAGTGGGACGAGATTTATATTTTAGTTAATATATTATATGTGTGAAATGAAAAACTTGGATAAACTGTAATCTGACTTAAAAATTTAAACTATTAGATGAGATCTCTGAATATGATTTATAATATTCTCTAACACACTTCTTCAAGTTAAAGCTCTTTGGACTTAAAACTTGTAAAGACTTACAATATCTTGTGTTTGATTTTTATCAAATAGAATAGAGGTGATGAGATTCGAACTCGTAATCGCTAGGTCAACAAGGCTATGATAATATGAATAATTTTCTAGAGTCTCATCTTAAAGTTTAAGTTTTTTAGTGAGATAATTCCTTGATGCAGAAGTTTCAGCTTATGCGGTTCCATTATTTCATGAATGCAGTTTGGTTTGAAAGTTAAAAAATTTCAGTGTTTGATTTTTTGCTTATCTGAGGAAACCAACTTGACTGAAATGATTTTTAGTCATCTCCTATGATACACATGTAGAGAAATATATATACAAAATTTGCAGGAGTCGTCGTGCTTCTACTCTCGGAAACCAAAAATCCTAAACCAGGGTGGTGATACCATCTGCTGAATCTAAATGCTTGGCCAGAGATCTTGAGGAGCATGTGGCCCAGCAGGTGTATAGTTTTTATCTATTGTCAATATCGATTGAAATTCGATTAATTTCACTAGATTTAAAATTAATGACTATATAAATTTATAATAATTATTATATTAACAATTACAATTCTTAAATATAAGCCACAAGAAAAAAACACTTTGATTTTAAATTTTTACCACTTGACGGTATACTATGCAGTTATATACACGTATATATTGCTCAAGCTTTACGTAGCTGAAACTTCTTCCATAAAGATGGGGTCAGCTGATGGGACCAACCATCCATGTTCAGACAGAATATATCAGTTGACGAAGGCTGTGCTTGATCCATGCACTATTTTAAAATATATACTAAGATTAATTAAGATAAGGATTCCATGAAAGAAATTAAAAAAGAGGATAACGATCACGTCAAATGCGTACACGTGTGCATATGTGACGGTGATCATTAAGAAATACTTATTTGTTTTAGGAATATATCATTGCAAGTGTATGAATCATCATGATTATACCACAATTAATTTTTTAATAATAAGATAGAACACTAAATTATCCACACACACAAAAAAAAATTTGTATGGTGATTATGAAGAGGATAAAATCCCATGTGAAATCCTCTTGCTTCCTAGAAACATCGAAGTCAATGAATGCATTTCCGGTGTGTATTAATAAACTAGCTAATTGCCCCGTGCGTTGCCGTGGGTATTCTTATGTATATAATTTAACATAATTAAATTCACAACAATAAATTTATATAATATAAGTAAATAAAAGTTATAGATTAGAAGATAAAATGTATAAAATTTTGAGTTGAGTTTGTTACGCAAGCATAGATTACATCTTTTAGAATATAGGTATTGCGTCATAAACGATCACAAAAGAGCGCGAACTAACATTAGAAAAAAGAGCAAAATATTTTTATAAGAAAAAAAAAATAATTACTTAAATCATTATTGTGCAGATAGTAAAATTATAAAAATCATTTAATACAAAGAGCAAATAAAAATTAAAAAAAATAAAGGGGAAAAGAAAGCAATATTAATTTAAAATATTATAACAATAGCAATATCGGAGTCTTAACATCTAAAATTATTATTGCCGTTAGTATAAAAATAATAAAAATTATCAAATTATACCGAGGGTAAAAAATAAAAAGCATGAACAAAATAGCAAGCAAGAAAAACAATTAAAATATTATTATCATTATTATTATTATTATTATGAAAGAATAAATAAATGAATGAAAGATTAAAAAAATTGTAAAAACTACAAAAAAAAGATAAAACAAAAAAATACAATAAAAACTAAAAATTATCATTGTTATCACTTTCAACACAATAAAAACTATAAATTGTTCTAAGGGAAAAAAATCCTCAAAAACATCAACAAAACAGTAAGCAAGAAAAATAATTAAATTATTATTATTATTATTATTATTATTATTATTATTATTATTATTATTATTATTATTATCATTTTTTTTTGTGTTAATAATGAAAGGGAAAAAATGGAAGAGAGAAAAAATCCTAAAAACTTCAACAAAAACAAAAACTATCGTTGCTATCACTGTCAAAACAATAAAAATTATCAAATTATCCCGACGAAAAAATCTTCAAAAACATTAACAAAAGAGTAAGCAAAAAAAACAATTAAAAATTATAATTGATGATAAAACAAAAATAAAAATTATTAGCTGAAAAAAATCATTTAATCTAAAAATTTTAAAAAATATATGTTCTACGTTGCGGGTTGAGCGAACAATTTTTATTGGATTTACTGGATCAAAATTAAAATATAATATTTATATATACAAAATTTAATATAATAAAAAAGCTCAACACACCTTATCATAACAATCTAAAAAATACAAAAAAAACCTCAAACAATCTAAAAATACTACAAATATCCCCTGTAAATGTCAAAAAATCCTCCGGTAGTAAGGGTTAAAATTTTTCAGCATGAGAGATAAAAATGATAATTTTATCGTTGAAATCCATAATAATTTTTATTTAAGAACACAGTCAAATTACAACACGTTTTATATTTTTTTTCATATCCTAAATTTCTAAATGATCAACAACAATTTTATATGTTTTTTTTTTAAAAAAAAAAACAATTACACGCTACAGGTCACAAAATGTTGTTTTCCCCTCCTCTTGCTAAACACAAATCCACACTGCTGCTACTCTACAATAGTATATTTTATTTCATTGTACCAAAGTCTCCACCTCACACACAGACACACACCCTAATCTTGTGTCACCACGCCACAGTTACTACCGTTTCAAACAAAAAAGAGTTCCCACAAGTTCCCCTCCTCTTCGCCGCCTCTTCACTCCAAAACAGTTCCCCTTGCACACCGCTGCCACCTCAGCGTCTCCGATTCTCCATGCTCCAGTCAAACTCAACCCACCACCAGACGTCGCCAGGTGTTGCTCACTCCTCTCCTTGCCCTCGGCGTTTCAATCCTCTAACCTGTCTTGAGCTTCCCTGGGCCACAATTTGTCTGTGTAGTTAAGAAAGGGGTTGCAGATGATGCTCTTTTTTCTTGTCTTCTCTCTCATCAAAAATATTTTCATCGAGTCTATCTTGTTGTAAGGCTTTCTTTGTTGTCAAGAACCATTTGCTTTATCATAATGAATGGAGTGTGCAGCCGAAGTTGTATATTCAGAGATATAGCCTGAGCCCCCTTCTCCGCGCGCCCAACCAAGCCTGAGCAAACAGACCCTCGCCCTCTCTGCCCGAAAAGAAGAGACCCAAGAGACGCAGAGAGAATAAACAGAAAGGCAAAAGCCAAAGACGCCCCTAGAAAGAAATGAAAACAGGCGGGCTCATTAAGGGCAGAAGAGTCCCGACACTGTCACAATCCACAGTAATTTATTTCTTAGTGCACAGTAGCTGTAACAGTGAAATGGCCACGGGAATTATATATTAGGTAATAATAATTATATATAGATAGATAAAAACAACTCTTCTGGTGAACATTGCTATTTATTTGAATAGTAACTTTACTTTCGTTTTTTTCTTCATATCTCTATCATTTTCATAATTGTTTTCTTAGAATAAACTATGAAATTATAAATATCTTTCTAGCTCTATTATTTTTTTATTTATAAATAATCTAATATAAAAAAAAATTTCTTCAATTATACCATATATAATTTTTTAATATATAGATAATTTATAAAATTACAAATATTTTTTTTATTTCACCCTGTTATTTAATTATAAATAATATATCAACTTACAAATGTTTCTCAATTTCACTCCCTAATAGCTTTTTATCTATGAATAATCTATCAAATTATTAATATTTTCAATTTCACCCCCCTATAATTTTTTTATCTTTCAGATTTAGTTCTCATTCTTTTAGTTGCTATTTCTTAGGATCATTTCTTAAAAATATTTTCTCACCAAATTTGTTTTCTTTTCGCAAGTTTTTTTATTGATATGTTATCCCACGATTCATCATTCAAAATTAAAATTGTTAAGAGTTAAACTTCTTGATTGAACTCAAGTCCAATAACTCATAAGTTATTGGTTTTAAAGATTAAATTAGGTTTAGAATGTTCACCTAAATTTACTTGATTTTTTCCTCTTGTTTTAAGATGATATTTTTCTTTTTTTTTTTTAATCTTTTTTATCTTTATGTTTTGTGTTTTTTATGGTTTGATTATATTGGGTTAGCATTCTATAATCGTTTTAAATTTAGTCCCTAACAGTTTTAATCTACAAATAATCTAACAAATTACAAATATATTTTTAATCTCGTCCCTTATAATTTTGTAATATTTCATATCTTCTCTTTTTTTTTTAAATTCTATTTATTTTCTTGGAATAGTTTTAAAAAAAATCAAATTTCATTACTCTTAAGTTTTTTTCTTTCAAGTTTTATCCTAATTCTATTTGCTACTATTTGTTTTTTTTTCTTTTACAAGTTTTTTTTATTAATATTTTCAACAATTTCATTGTTCATAACTACACTAATTGAGAGTTTAGCTTCTTGATTAAGTTTGATTTTAGGGTTTAACGGGTTGCAAGTCTTCAAAATAAGATCAAGCTTAAGAGATTCACTTAAATTTGAATTTTTTTTTTTTTGAAATTGATGTTTTTTTATTATTTTTTTTGTAGTTTACATTGTATTATGTTAATATTTGGTTTTTTGATAATCTAAATAGGTCCATGTTTATTTTTATTTACCTTTTTTCTTTGTTATCTTATCTATTGTTGCTATAGTTGGCTCGACCCATGGCAAAACATGATAACAAATCTAGTAATAGCTAATTCAAGATAATGTTTAAAGATATATAATCAAATTTGTTTCGAAAATAAAATATATTGTCTTTGTAATAGCTAATCCATGTTTATTTTTATTTACCTTTTTTCTTTGTTATCTTATCTATTGTTGCTATAGTTGGCTCGACCCATGGCAAAACACGATAACAAATCTAGTAATAGCTAATTCAAGATAATGTTTAAAGATATATAATCAAATTTGTTTCGAAAATAAAATATATTGTCTTTGTAATAGCTAATCCATGTTTATTTTTATTTACCTTTTTTCTTTGTTATCTTATCTATTGTTGCTATAGTTGGCTCGACCCATGGCAAAACACGATAACAAATCTAGTAATACCTAATTCAAGATAATGTTTAAAGATATATAATCAATTTTGTTTCGAAAATAAAATTTATTGTCTTTGTAAGAAAAAGGTAAAATTGTAGATGTGTAGAAAAAAACATTTTCTCCATTATTTTTTTGGTGTAGTGTGTGGTCAAACCTCTATATTAGTCCCCAACTATGAACTAATTTTCAATAAGTTGCCAAATTTATATATTTTATCATCAAATCCCAAAAATATTTGACATTGTAGTTTATCAAAGCTAATTAACTAGTCCTTGTAGAATTACAATTATTAAATAGTTTCTTATCATTAAATTAGCAGTTTTTTCCTTCCTTAAAAAATACGCTCTTTCAAAGTAAAATCCTCCTATTTCATCTAATTTTCTCTTTATTTCATTTTTCAAGAAAGAGAAAAAAGTAAATTGAAAACAAATCATGAAATTTACTAAAAGGACCACATTAAAAACATATGAAAAAAATATAGGGGCCAATTATATATTCCTAGAACTATAAGGATTAATTAATTATGTTAAACTACAAAAACTAAGTTAAAAAATACCCAAGACTCAACAGACTTGTTAAGATCTTGCTTCAAGATTTGTTTTTTTTTTAAAAAAGCCTGCTGCGGATACAGAAACATGTCCCCTTATCCGAAATTTCCCAGGAGGTAGTAATTCAATGGCGGTGGGCTGCTTTCTAGTGTGTAGAGGAAGAGATTGGTAGGAGGTGGCTATAAGTACACCCCAACTGTCCGATTCATTTCAACCTTCAAAATTGTCAGCTTATCTCAATTATTATATGGTATTATATTTAAAAAATAAGTTTTTATTTTTATTTTAATATACTGATAGCAAAACTAATTTTATTTTTAAAAAATAATTATTAATTTAATATATTTTTTAATAAAAAATATTTGAAAATCAATTCAATCACACTCACAAATAGATTATAAGTTACTTTCACAAATAGATTATAAGTTACTTGTAAGATTATATATTTGACAATAAAAATAGTCTCTAGTTAATTATGCATCAATTCTAGTATAGCCGATAAGAAAAAAAAAGTTAAAAAAAAAGAGAGTGGTCCAATCATTTAAGATAAAAGATAAAAGAGTTTGTTATAAATTAACAAAAAAATAGAAATTAAAAACATTATAGTTATAAAAAATACCCTAGAGTATTTAATTTTTATCTGTCAAAGTCTTACTTATGAAAAGATTATTATATTTTTTTATTAAAAAACATATACCAGAAAACCTTGGTATTAGTAAAAAGAAATACTATTCTCTTACAATAGAAAAACTAGCAGGACCTATAAAACTGGATAAAGAAATAAAAATAAAATTACTAACCTGAAATGAAAAAAAATAAAATAATTAAAGAGAATGTTTATTTTTTTTTAAAAATAAAGAGAATGGTTTTCCATGGAAGACTTGGAAAAAAAGAGGTGAATTTAGTTTTCATTCTTTGATTTTATAGAATAGTTAAATAAAAAAACAAAAACCTTTTTTTTCAATTGATGAATAAATATTTTTATAAATCTATTAGAGTTAAAAAAAATTATGTCCATAATTTTTTTCAATAATTTTAAAGGACCTAATAGTATTAATATCAAATATATTAAAATATAAATGTGTTGTTAAGATATATTTTTCCTATGGAAAAAGTCATATTTATACTATTTGAAAATCTATATTAATAATTTGAATTTTATAAGGGGGTGTTTAGGAGTTTACTATCGGTTGTTTTTTAAAGTGTTTTACACTCGGAAATATATTAAAATAATATTTTTTTTATTTTTAAAATTAATTTTTAATATTAGTACATTAAAAATATTTAATTAAAAGCAATTTATTTTATTTTATTTCAACAAAAAATAAAGTTAAAATTCAATATCAAACTCCTTCCATATGCTTTTGTCATTTTAGATGCTCTCAAATCAACTCCATAAATCATTTTTTCTTTGAGAATAATTTTTTGGGGAATAATTTTGTTTATTTCATTTGAAAAATAATATAAAAAAATCTGCTAGAAGAGAATAACCAATATTTGTTTCTAAAAATAGCAAAATATTCCTTAAGAGGTAGATACTAAACTAGTAACTCTAGAAATTACCAAAAAAGGAGTTCGGTAAGAGTACGAACTGAAATGAACGAAGTGATATGATGACACGTAAGTCTCACGTGGTGAAATATAAGCGGTCCAAAAAGCAACGCTCCTAGGTAACAGCAAATCTATGTACTCCCACCCACAGACAGACGGACATGTAATAAGGAAAGGCCCACTGTATTTTACCTTTTTCTTCTTTTAAATTAATTAATTAATTTAATTATTATCCTCCCCAACCCCATCCTTCCTTATATACGTTGATGGTCCTCTCCATCCTCAAATCTCTCTCCCTCCTCTGTCCAGGAACTCACATCCTCTTGCGTTAAGACTCTGCATTATAGTTTCTGCATTATTTCTAAGGCCATTCTTCTGTTTCTTCTGATTCAGTTTTTTCGTAATAGGTATTATCTCCTTCTCGCTTTTCCTTTTGTGGGGTTGTTTTCTAGTTTCGAGTTTTTATTCAATAAACTTTGTGGGTTTTTTTTTGGCTTTCAATTTAGACTTTGATTTGTTTCTGAGTATTTCAGTTTTATCTTTTTTGCAATCGTGGTAAAATTGTAGTTTTTTTTGGGTGTTTTGGAACGGCGAGAGATTTAAATGTTATCGGATTTGTTATTGTCTATCTATAGTAATGGCATGGACATTCTTTTTTATTTGTCAAGCTGTTAGTGTTTAATAGTTTTTGTCTTCGAATTATCTGTATTATGTTTCTTTCAAAGTTTTGTTTGATATTTTTTGACTCAAAAGGTATTAAACCCTTTTGCTTTGGGATAGAAAGGATAAATGAATTTTCATGTTTTTCTTAATCTCAAGATTTAAAACTATGATTGGTTCTTTTTGGTTGTCAAACTACATGTAATTTTCTTGTTTTGATATGTCAAGAGCATAAAAACAAGGTAATGACTTCCCTTTTGGCACTTTTCAATGTGAAAGAATCTGAATGCCTTAGAAATCAGTTTAATTGTAGAAGAAGACCCTGATTTATGGCCCAAAACATTGCACTGTTCAGTGTTTTTTCGACCAGAAATTTGTAATTGGGAGCTCATTAGTTTATTACAGGTTTTAGATAGCCCCAAGTGGCCCTCTGATCTTAAGGTGCTAGATATGTAAGATTGGTGAACTCAACACAAACTATTCTGCAGCCGTTCTAGTCATCTACCTCTTGATCTCTTGTGAACTCAACATCAGCTATTTTGCTGCCCCTCTAGTCATCAACCTCTTGGCCTCTTTTTTTGTTGGAAGACTGATTGTATGGTTGATTGGTTGAGGAATCTGTTTACATGGTTCTTCCTTTTGTGGTGTTCCACTTCAAAACTCTTGCCCTTTTAGCGCCCCCCACCTCTTTATTATTTGTTTGTGCTTATTTGGATGCTTAACTTATCTGCGTTTGAAACTTTAAATATCTGGTCCTGGGAAGGAGTATTGTTGGAAATTGAACTCTACTGCATATTGCGGATAATTTTTCCTCTGGAATATTTCCCATTTCTTTTGCTTCTGCCATTAGATGGGAACTTCCTGTATGTTTCTGTGTAATGGTATCTCTATGAATATTTCCGTTGATGTACTAACAAACCTTGTTTTTAATGCAGAACGTGTGGATATGGAACATCACTTCTTTGATCACGAGGCGCATTTTGAATCTGAGCAGAAATATAAATCCATCCCAGCCCCAGCAGCAGTTTCAGACAATGACCGTGACTTTTTCGAATGCAATATATGCTTAGATTCAGCACATGACCCTGTTGTCACCTTCTGTGGTCACCTTTATTGCTGGTCATGCATATACAAATGGCTCCATGTTAAAACCTCCTCCCCTGATGCTGTTCAGCAGCAGCCAAGCTGCCCTGTTTGCAAGGCTGATATTTCCCCAACTTCATTGGTTCCCCTTTATGGCCGCGGCCCATCCTCATCAAAATCCATGGGATCCTCGGTGGATGCAGCCTTACCCCGTAGACCACTCCCTTCGGGATTGAATACTGTGAGCACAAACACTTTACGTCAAAGTCGGCAGCCTCATTCAAGTTTTTTCAATCCACGGTCTCAGTCGTTTCAACACCAACAATACTTCCATGATCCGCATGGAGGTTATGCGGCAATGAGCTCATCAGTCCTCGGGGGTACGGTAATGACAGGTTTTTTCAAACCAATGATGGGGATGTTCAACGAGATGGGGTGCTCAAGGATTTTTGGTACATCAGTCATGAATATGTTTGCTCACCCTTACACAAATCCTTTAATGGGAAGTAACAATCCTAGGATGAGGAGGCAGGAAATACAGCTTGATAAATCTCTAAATAGAGTGTCCATCTTTCTTCTTTGTTGCTTCGTTCTGTGCCTTCTCTTGTTTTGACTAGGTTATGATAGAGCTAGCTTCTGTATATAGGTGATGAACACACATTGCAGGGACAATCCGCTGTAAAAGTTTTGCTGGAAACTTTCTTTAGGAAATTTTCTTCCACATTTTTGCACTAATCGCTGTCATTCTTGACGTTGGCTTGCCATTTTCCCTGAGTTGTATTTTAGATTACTGAGTGCTGAGTGAAAACGCGGCTACATGTAGTATTATTCACCAAGGGATTTGCTCTTTCCAGCTCGATTTTTTTTTTCTTGTATCCATATAATTACATGTTCCTACAAGAGCCCTTCCCTTATGTTGTTTAGAAACAAATACAGTGTGCGAAAATGCATTTCTATAGAGGAAAACTGACAACCTTTGAATATCAAGTAGACAGGATCACACGCAACCAGTTTTCTAGATTGGTGAAGCAAATCAGTGGTAAAATCTAAGAAAAAATGTTTCAAAGTTCTTGACTTGATTATTCCAAGTTCTGCAGTCTGGTCAAGAATGCAAGTCCCTGATTGCCTGTGATGTATTACTGAAATTTTCTTCTTACCTGAATCCCTTAATTGGTTTAGATCTTAGATTCTTTCATTAGTCTGAAACTAAACCAGTTGAGCAGTCTCGATCTGGTGTTCCAAATCTTGGGTTTAGATCTTAGGTTCTTTCATTAGTCTGTAACTAAACCAGTTGTGAGCAGTCTCGATCTGGTGTTCCAAATCTTGTACCGCTGTTTCAAAGCTCCCTGATTAGCTCCCAAACCTAGGGGTACTGCGTACCTTTTCCAATGCAAACTCTAAATGGTTTCGTATTTCTAATATAATAAAAGTATATTTGTGGGTGAAGAAAATCTGAGAGGTACTTGCTGGCTTTTCAATCCAGACCTTATCCTCTTTCGATGTCTTCTGCGTCACGCATGCATTCAAGAGTCAGCTTCCATATTTCTTCTCTTTTTTTTAGTTTAATAATGTTATTTTTCTCCATGACATTACATTTGATGATGTTTTATCTGTCGAGTAATGGTGGAGTGTGCGACCATGCAAAACTTCCATGGGCGTTCACATTCGAGCTCCATTGATCCTTGTCATGCACTGGACTAGAGGGATTATGGATCAACAAGGAAAGAGAGGGGAAAACAGGAAGACTCCAAAGGGAAAAGAACAAAAAGAAAATGTAAGAAGCATTTTAGTGACCGTTATGTAGTGTGTTTGAGATTGATTTGATTATAAAAATGTTTTTTATTTAGAAATATATTAAAATAATATATTTTTATTTTTTAAAAATTATTTTTGCCTAAAAACACTAAAAACATTAATTTAAAATATAAAATTTTTTTTTCAAAAATATTTTTAAAACACAGTGTCCATCATGAGAGCAAATATGGAGTCCTCTTACCAAAATGAATAGTTAAATTGTATACTTCTGGATTCCAACCTTCACATTACTTTATGATAAATAGGATTTAGAGTTTGTTTGTTTTTGCGTTTCAAAAATATTTTTGAAATAAATTATTGTTTTTTCTTTGCTATAAATTAATTTTTGGTGGTTTATAATCATTTTGATGTGCTGATATTAACAATATTTTAATGTATTTTCAAATAAAAAATATTTTAAGAAATAACCGCTACTAAAATACAAAACATGCCATGGCACCCTAAAAATTTGACAAGTATTTTCATTTTAGTTCTTAATTGATAAAGAGTTTTATAACATACCCTTGCATATTGTCACAACGGCGTTTTTTTCGCGCTTCACGCCCCGCCATCCCTCGGATTCGGGGGAAACAACTGCATGCGGTGAAAATGAGGGGTGTGTTATATAGTCGCAAAATTACGACTATAAATATCAGGAGTCACCACCTAGTATTACGGTCACTTGGAAACCTATTAGTCTGCGAGAGTCTTGGGTAAAAGGACTTGTTGTGCAAGGGAAAGACGCATCACCCCCAGTGCACCCTACCTAAGGTAAGCTGCATTGTTGCTTGATTGTTCTTTTAAGTTAAGAAAATTTGCACTGCATTTTCAAAAAAACATTTTTTTTGCGAGTGTACTTTACAATGTAATTTTACACCACAGTTAAAAACCTTTTTTTCTAATCTACGGATTTACTTTACAATGTAATTTTACACTATAATTAAAACTCTCTTTTTTTATCTACGGATTTATTATACAATGTAATATTACACCGTAGTAAAATTGTTTTTTATCTACGGGTGTACTTTACAATGTAAATTTACACCCCCATAGTTAAAACAAAATAATTGTTAAATTATTTTTGAAATTTTGGCCAAATTCCAATGGATAATCGTAAACTGGTTACGATATCCAATTTTCATTTCAAAATATGAGAAAGATGCAACATGTTTTTTTTACGAAAAATATGATGGGAAAAACTTTGGAATCCGGTTGTGTGCACGAAAACAACATATTTTTATGTTTTTGAATTTTTGTATTTTTATATTTTTGTGATTTTTTAAAATAAAATAAAACTAAAATAAAATAAAATATTTGGGCTTACTGTCCAGCCCATCTCTGAATGGGCTGGCCTCCAGTCCAGGTGGGCTGGCAGCCCACCTCCCCTATACGCTTGTGCCCGGCCCGGCTTACTCACGCCCGACCTGCATGAACAGGGGGACGCAAATTGCGTCCCCCTGCAGGCAGCGGGATGAAGAAGATGATGAACAACAAGATTTTTCAAGTGTAACGAAAGGAGTACCTGTTAGTACCTTTGGATAGAGGAGGTCGAGGTGATGATTTCTATGGTGGTGGCGTTGTCAACGGTGGCCTGTGCTGGCCAGAGGAGGCATCGGAATCCCACGGGTTTACGTCGCTGCTACTGCCACCGTCTCAGTTGGCTCGACAGAGAGTGTAGCTAGGTTGCTGGTGTAGAGGGGAAGCTCACGGTGATGATGAGAGAGGTGTTGGGTGGTCAGGCAGCCACTTTTGGTGGAGAGAGAGAACTCGGTTGATCTAGTTTTAAAGAGAGAGAGGACTTGCAGACTGAGAGAGAGAGAGAGAGAGAGAGAGAGTTGGTTGCCGAGGGAGATGAGGGATGATAGTGTAATTTTTGTGTAATATTTCCTTGTTTTGGCTATTTTTTTTTGCCAAAAATTCTCTGCAAACTCCTCGTTTTCTCTAGTTTTTGGCACCTCTGTTCGTGATTTTCTCCTCTGTTTTTTCTTTGGTTTTTTGTTCCTCTATCACATAACTCTCTCGTTTTCTCCCTCTCTGTTTTTCTGTGTTTTTTTCCTCTGTTCCCCTACTCCCCTTCATGTAGCATCCATGGCTGCTATAGAGGAATGAGGCACCTCTCATGCATATTGCATGAGGTTGCTGCCTTTGCAGGGTGCTGCTTCTGTCTCTGAATCTGCAGAGGCTGCGGCACCATGTCCTGCACTGTTCAAGTGTCAGAACAGTGCAGGCACATGAAAATTTGGTTTTGGGAGGGAGAAAATACAATTCAGTTCCTAAATTTGTAATTGTTCTAATTGCATCTCCAATTAGCTTTAAACTTTTAATTTGGTGCAATTGTATCCCCGTCATAATTTTGAGAGCATCCTTAGCTTTGCGCGCCTTTTTTATTTCGGTCCTTGATTTCTAATATACGCAATTTAACCCTCAATTGAACATTAAACTCTTAATCGTTTTCAATTTGACCCCTCATTCGCGCAATTGGCTTGGAAAAATTCAATTGGGTCTCCGAAAATTCCAATCTTCTCAATTGAACCCGAATTAAGCTCAAACACTTGATTTCTCATCGATTAAGCCCTTAATAAAATTAATTGACCAATTTAAAGTATAATTAAGTCATTGCTCTTAATTAAATCCTTCAATTGGATCTTAAATTAATTCCCGATCATAATTAAACTTTAAATTGGTCGACGATTAAATCAAATCAACCCAAAAAAATATAATTATCTCATTCAACTTTATTTTTACACAGAATTATCCAACGATAAATTATTTTTGCCTTAAATCTGTATTTTCCTCTATTTTTGGAACAAAAGGGATACGATCGGATTCGGGAAAACAATTAAAATTTCCACATTGATTTTTCTACCCACGCCGGCCCCTTTTATTTTATTTTTGTTATTTTTGGGTGGATTTTGGGGAGTAACCCAGAAATTGGGTTATGACACATATACTGCTTATTTCATTGAAGAAATGCATTTAGTCCCCTCCAAAATATCAAAATAAGTTTTACTAGAGTATTCAATAGTTTAATAGTGATTACTTTTAAAAGTATTTTTTGCTCAGAAATATATTAAAATATTTTATTATTATTTTTAATATAATCATATTGTAACAATTTAAAAATAATTTTAATCTTTTTTAGAGAAATACCATTTTAAATACACTTCCAAATCACATCTTAGTAGGTGCACGAAAGAACACAAAGTGTTCATAAATTAATTTCGTAGTCATTGTTAACTCATTCCGAAAGATAAATAAAAGAATTAAATTAAAGCTCTCGACAATAAGCCCTATCATTATTATTATCATTATTAATAATAAAAGTATTATGCCTTAAACTTTATGATTTCCTTTCATTTTATTAAGAGTTCTTACGATTTCATATCTCATACCATGTTTTAGTTATTTTAATTTATCTTGTCTCATATTATCATTGTTTAAATTATTTTCTTAGTGCTGAGAAAAGTTTGGTCTGACCCATAACATAATGCAAGTCATTTGTCTAGTATAAATTAAAAGAGATGGCGTTTTTAGTATGCACTACCGATTCATTTTAATATATATATATATATATATATATTCTTTTCTAAATCTTTTTTTCTTAATTTTATATTTAGTTTATTAGAAATTAAATTTTATAATTTATTATGTTTTACTTTATACTTGATTAGCTCAGTGTCATAACTCATTTATGGGTTTGGTATACCAACTCAAGTCAAGGTCATCATAGTCTAAGAATTCAAATAACATGTTATACAATTTAACTCAGGTAAACTTAAATTGTTTTATTGCCTTATTCTTAGGTTGATTTTTTTTAATACAAAAAATATTTATAATTAGAAAATTTATTATCAAAGACGTTTGCTAGAGATTTTATTCTACTGGTAATTTAATTGGTATAGTAAATAGTGACATAATTTCAAGCCAATTAAAATAATTGCAACCATTTTTTTGTCGACCAATTCATAAATAAATATTACCAACAGATCAATGATGGATAAGAATGTGTTTGCTTAGAATTAAATTTGTTTCTGATATAGTCTTAAACCTTTAGTTCTCTTAGTCTTCTATTTCGAGATAATAGCCAAACACTTAATAATAGATCTATGAGACACCATATCATATTTTTTCCACCCCTTTTAGAAAGTTTCTGTAGCTTGTTCTCTGCTGCAGGCCATACGCCAATTTGCGACTTTAAAGCTGCGTTTATGTTCAGGAATGATTACAATCTGACATGAGTCTGAGCCCTTCGGACATGTTGACAGCCTCTTCAAAACATCAACTTCTGATGTTTTAAGGTCAGTAAGATATGTGATGGTCATCTTCTTCAACACCAATGCGTTCCTTAAGAAATATTCAACCATCTCTGTCTCTCCCGGTACCCCTTCAAAATCATTAAACTCGATCACCTGAAGACATGATGACAAACACTGCGGCACAGAGTGTGGGGCACGCCAGTTCCAGTCGTATGCATCCTCATCCTAATTGATTGAAGATAATAAAGAGACAGAAAGTACATTGGAGTAGATGATTTAGATAAACTAAGAAACACTCAAATCATTGATACGATTTATATCAATGGAACTAACCAAGATGAAGACGAAAACTTCCAAATTAGAAGTGCATTGGAGTATCTCAGGCAAAATCCACACGTAAGCATCAAAAACTAGGACCTCCAAATGAATCAAATTCCGAAAAGTAGGCAAATTCCCGAAGCATGGAAACTTATATAGAGCTGCCTCTAATAAAGTCTGAGAAGAGGATGCGTTAGATAGGTTGATGACAAATTATATTTGCATTTGCAAGAGTAAATTTGGGGGGGGGGGGGGGGGGGGGGGGGGGGATCTTACTTCGATATTACAGTTTGACAAGGACAAAGTCTTAACACCAGAGATCTGTCTATAAAACTGAACCACCGTCTTTGCATACTCTTCAATTCCTACATTGAAAACACCTGTTTGATAACCAAAACAGAGATCTGCCTTTCGGAGCGAGTCTGCCCGCTTCATGCTTAATTCCTCAGATGCAAAATCAACCAGTTTAAGAAATTCAAGGTTTGGGGTATCAATAGTAAGCTTTTTACGGTAACGATGATCGTAAGGAACACAAATAATACAGAAGAATCCTATGATCAAACGTTTCAAGGACAATGAGCATACATCTACAGACCGCCGAGAATCACGTCCCTCCATATGTAGTTCCAGTTCTTCGAGGGCAGGGGAACCAGATAATAGCACCTCTATGGCAGTGTTATTCAGCATCCTGAGATGTTCAAGATGAAGGGCCTTGAGACTTGGAAAGGATACAGATTGAAGATTATCAAACCTGACATAACCATGAAGTTTCAGAGTCACTAATTTCTGACAGCAATAGAGGTTCTCCGGCAACCGAACTGGGAAATTGATAAAAAATATAAGCTCCTCCACATTGCCCATAATTGCAGAAGAAGAAATCCATCTACTTAAATGGGACATCCATGCATTTACACAAGTAAAATCGTAACTTTGAGCTAAGCTGAGCCGGAATTTCAGAATCGATGAGTTATTACGATGAATAAAAAGCCTATCCATGAAATTCACAAAGTTCATCTTTCTTTCCTTATATGTAGAAAGATTCTTGAAAGAAACCGTGTCATCATACATGTCCAAAATGGTGACAGATTTCCACAGGTTTCTCCACCTTGTGGACAGAATGCTGGTAGCCACAGCACTTTTTGTTGGAAGAAACGAGAGCATGTAACAAAGAATGTCGTCACGCAATTCACTGATTACATCTTCATTCGCTTTTTCACAAAGATTTTGACAATTATCTCCTGAAGCTGTTTCTTCCATATCTTCAAAAGGGTAAGATCTGAAATTAATTATAGAATAGAAAATTCCCATGACTCTGAAGAGCAAATAAAAGATTATAAAATGAAAAAAAAGGCAACAAACAGAGAAAACAGTTAACTAGATATATAACAAGCAAGAACAACACCCACATGAGAGAACAGTCCAGGTTAAAGAAAATAAATGATGCCAACACAAGCATGACTCAACCAAAAACCCTCAAAACAAAGCTCTGATTGAATGTATCTTATTAAGCAAGCTAACTGATATTTGAAGTCTCAGCACATGATTCATCAAGAATTTCAAGCTAGCTTCAACACGCAAGAAAAGAATTCGTAAATTGTTGGGAGTGGATATTATTCATAAACCTAATCCAAGAAAGTGATTAAAGGAGATAGAGTTCAAGAAATGATCAAGAGAATAAAAAGGAATTAGAATAACAAGAAAAGAGGTAGAAACCGAACCCAGATGAAATGAGATGAGTTGAGTTGAGATATGATGAATGTGACTCGGCCTTTGTTCTTTCGAGATGCTCCACTACCTGCTAACTTGTGTTTCCGCTCTTGTATATATATATACACATGCGTTCTTGAGAGCCTGATAGCCGAGACACGACGAGGCTTGCATTCTTGAGTTGAAAAGAGATCAATAATTATAAATTAGTCCCTCAAGTTTTAATGCGATTTTCATATCCTCCGATGTTAGTGTAAAATTAATAGTGAGTCCTCAAATTCAGCCTCTAAAGTACGTACTTCCTTATTATCAATTAAGCTCTAAGACTTTTGTATTATCAATTTTATAATAAAAGTGATCTAGTTTAATCAATGTCATCCTTTCATCCATCTATTATTGGCAACAATCAAAAGATTCATTCCAGCTTGCATGTGATTACATACTGAGTGACAAACTATAAAATTAATTTACATAGTTAATCTAAAGTATTTTATATAGTGTTTTCCTAATTTTTATGTGCTTTTAAAATATTTTACTAAAAAGTTAATCTAATGTATTTTATAATCAACTATTTTATTTATTTATTTAAAAATATGTTTAATTTGTAAAATTTGTAATATTTTTATGAATACTAATATAAAATCATCTAATAATTTCAATCATCTTGTTGCGACGGTGATTTTTTTACTCGCTTCACGCCCGCCATAGATTTGGAGGGACAACGGCACGCGGTGAAAATGGAAATGCTTTATAGCCGTAAAATTTACTCTAATTATTAGGAGTCGCCACCTAGTATTAAGGTTATTAGGAACTTATTGGTCTGAGAGAGTCTAGGTAAGGGGACTTGTTGTGCAAGGGAAAAGCATCACCCCCAGTGCACCCTACCTAAGGTAAGCTGCATTGTTGTTTGATTGCTCTTCTAAGTTAAATTTTTTTACATTGCATTTTCAAAAACTATATTTTTTTATTATCTATGGATATACTTTACAATGTAAATTTACACCGTAGCTACAAACCTCTTTTTATCTACGGATGTACTTTACAATGTAAATTTACACAGTAGTTAAAAACCTTTTTTTATGGATGTACATTACAATGTAAATTTACACCCTGATAAATAAAACAAAAATATTTATAATTATTTTTGATATTTTGGCCAAATTACAACGGATAATCATAAATCGATTACGATATCCAATTTTTGTTTTAAAACATGAAAAAGATGCAATATATATTTTTTGTACAAAAAATATGATAAAAACAAATCTTGGAATCCGGCTGTATGCACGAAAATAATACCCTTTTATTATTATTTTTTTGCATTTTTATATATTTTTTAAATAAAATAAAGCAAAAATAAATAAATAAAAATCAGTGAGCTGATTGTCCAGCCTGGATGGGCTGAATTGACATCCCACTATACATGGGCTGGGCTGACAGTCCAGGTGGGTTGTCAACCCACGTCTTGTGGACTGGGCCACAACAAAATAAAAAAGAAAGAAATATTACTTTTCAAATGATCATCAATATAAATTTAAATTTTAGAACAAAGTTTTATAAAAATAAAAGCCAAACAAAAAATAAAACAACAAAAACTAAAAGCTTAGATGCATAAATACAAAAACAAATATAAACATTATCCAAGAAGGACCAAAAAAACCAAAACAATTAATACTAAATAAAAATTAAAAGAATAAGGGTTGAAATGAAAAACAGAATATGTAATTAACTTTAATTGAATGACAAAACTGCAACAAATCAAAACCTTGGGACCGAAAAAAATAAAGGGATTTCTAAAAAAAAAATGTTGTGTAATTTTTTTTTAAAAAGAATAATAACCAAAATGAAAAGTACTATATATGATCGATTTCAATTGGACGAAAAAATTGAAACAAATTAAAAGCATTACACTGAAAAAATTAAAAAAAAATCAAAAGAATAAGGACTAAAATGAAAAGCAACATATATGATCAATTTCAATTGAAGTGCACAATTGAACACTATAAAAAATTCCATTGAAAAAATAAGGAAGAAAAAAATTCAAAAGACCAGGGATTGAAATAAAAGTTCTGTAGTTTTATTTCGATTCTCAGTCTTTTAATATCCATATTTGTGTTAAATGCTTAATATATTTGGTATCAAAATTCTGATTTTATTTCAATTTTATTCTTCAATGAAAATTCATTATAGATTTGAGTTTCATCTTGGTTCGTAAACTTTTAATTTCCGGCTTCGTTTGGAATTCTTTAATTATTTTGGTATCAAAGTTTAACTTTTGATTATTTTTGTACTTTAAATGAAATTTAATATACATTTAGTTTTCAATTCGACTCTTATACTTTTAATATTTGATTTTATTTTAATTCATTTATATATATACATTTTTTTTCTTTATTTTTAAAATGGTTGTTCTTTTTGTCCATGCTTATATGTATATACTCTTGATTTTTGTTTTTAATTTTTATGATTTCCTCTTTTATTAAGTTTTTTTTTTAATTTAATGTTTAATTTTTAATTTGTGTTGATAATCATTTTAAGTGTTAAAATTTCTAATTATTATAGGTAAGACATTCAAAATAATAATAATGATTATTTGTAAGTTTTTTTTTTATTATAAATATATGACACTAATTATATATTTTGATATTTGTTTAATATTAACGTCTTAATATATATATATATATATATATATATATATATAAATAAACTTATTTGTTTTTTTTGAAAATAAAATCATAATTTACTATCAGTGTAATAAAATACATTTAATATAGTAATATAAAGAATAAATCTTATACAATTAAAAAAATATTTGTTTTTTTAATAATAATTATGGTGTCATTGATAATATGACAAATAATAATTAGAATATTAATTATGTATATAATATTTATAATGAAAACTTCAGTAATTGTGAAAAAGATTCACTGGTCAATGTTGTCTTTGTGAAAAAGAACTTATATTTTTTTTTGTATGATATTTCAGATTTCATATCACATAAAAAATATATATGAAACCACATATTGATAAAACAGGTAGAAAAATTGTGCCAAATTATCTACAAAGATAAAAACAAAATTGCCTTGCGTTTCGCCATAGCCAACACCAAATTTTTTAACATGTCACAAAATTGTCAATGATCCTCAATTTTTTTACAATTGCTATACATCTAAGCTAAATAATTGTAGTTTTTATATGTATTTATTTTACTATGGATAGGACATTTAGAATTGATAATAATTATTTTTAGGATTTTTCCTTTAAAAAATAGGCGAGACTAATTATATATTGTGATATATTTTTGATATGAACGTCTTAAATATATGTAACAAATTGAATTGACTGTTCTTTTATAAATCTCACATTAATTTAATCTCAGTTTTCTAAAATATTTTTTAATATAATAATATAAAGAAGAAATGTGGAAAAACAATATATGGTGAATTTTAGCAGTTGTATTTTTGCTATTTATCTATTAATTTATTCATCAAATAGTTAAAACATGCCAACAAACAATTACTATGTTGCAAGGAACAAATAATATAACTTTATTCAATTTGATTAATTACAGTTTTGTTATTTAACAATTAAATTATTACCCAAATAGTTAAAATAAAACCGCCAATAAAATTATTTGTTGTGTAAAATAAATCACTCATCTGTGCAAAAATTCATCGATTGTAATTTTATCATTTGCTAATGACATCATTCAAGAAACAAGTAAAACATACACAACAATTAATCAATTATGTTACACGGAGTATGTGGCTCATTTTTACAAAATTTTATCGATTCTAATTGTACAATCTACCGATAAAATAATTAGCAAAATATTTTTAATAGTAACAACATTCAATCATTTTTAGATAGAAAAAAACAATCATTTCTAATAAATTTTATTAATCAAAATTTTACTAATTAAATATTAAATTAACTAATTCCAACACGCATAAACATCGAAAAAAAAGTCAAGTTAGCTCGTATATATATAATACAGCATCAAGTAAAAAGCTTGAAAATCAAAATAAATCATATCGTTATAATTATAAAAAAGAAAACGTTAATCCAATTAAAATTGACAACACCAGATGACTGACGGCGTCAAGTAGGCTGGAAGTGCCAAGAGGATTTTGTTTTGATTAAAACCTTAAACCCCTCTAAAACCCTAATCCTAAGTTCTTCTTCCGAGTCCTTCGATTAACCCAGAAAACTACCATTCACTCTCTCCTTTACTATATTCACTAAATTCCGGACTTCCCCTAAATGGCAACACTTTTCTCTTCGCTCGTAAGCAGAACCCAAAACCTGGTAGCAAATGCAATCATGAGAAGATCATACTTCAAAAAGGCAACAACTCAAAGGAACAACCTTTATTCTAGAATCAGCCCACTTGGTGACCCACGTATCAGCTTGGCTCCAGTGCTTGATCAGTGGGCTGAAGAGGGCAAGAAAATTAAAGACTATGAGCTTCGAACAATTGTTAAAGGCCTTCGTGCGCGCAAACGATTTAAACAAGCTCTTGAGGTTAGTGACCAATGAGTTACTGGAATTTTATACCGTGCAACTAATACCCTTGTTTGATTGAAGAGAAATTTGGGGGAAAGAGAGGAAAATAATGTGGGTTCTGTGTTTTAGAAATGGATAATTATTACTGAGTTTGGTGCTTTGTGCTACTTTTTTTTAATTATGTCCATTGTTGAATTTGCTAACGGGGAAATGTAGAGAAAAACTGAAATATTTGTGTGTTTTTCATGCTTGTTGGGTTCATTTGATTAGAACCAGGTAGCTTTTGACTTCTTGTACTGCTCTCAATAAATGAATGGACAAATAACAAGTTGAATTTCGTTAAGTTGGAACTTGGGAGAAGGAGTTTTTGGGATTGAGCAACTTGAGTGATGGCTCATTTGGCCTTGTTCTTAACTAAGGCCCATGTTTTCTCTAGAAATGTGGAAAATGAAAAGGGGAAGCTCAATCTGATATCTAATGCCGGTTTATGCCTTCAGACTGGCGATAATGATGCTAAATAAAAATCTAGAAAGCAGCTCTAAGATGAAATAAAGCAAATATATTCAAAAAAAATTTCTTTCTAGTAGCTGTAATGGAACTACATTTTTTGCTACAAGTGTTTTTGCTGATCTCATTCTAGTTCAATACTAACGAGTCACCGAGATTTGTAAATGATAGGCCTTAGCATTCTTAAAAATGCCATCACTCTGTTTCTTCCTGCTTAAATCGGATCTTAGGAAGTAGCACTAGAAAGCCATTCTATTCCAGCATTTTTTGTATGAATTGGCTGTTCTCAGATCTTCAACCAGTGACCTCTTTGTTAAGCCTGTGCATGATATCTCTTCATGGACATTGTCATCCATCAAATGAGGGGAATTGCTGAGCGTAGATCTTGATGCGCTGATGTAAGAATTCCAAGCAACCACCCAGGCATGATTCTTGCTTGCAGATCAGGCTTAAACTTAGAAACTATTTGGTGAATCCCTGCTAAACCAAGTGTTGTATTAGTCTTTTGCATTATCGTAGTTTTTTCTATCTGATGCATGGGAAATGGAGGGATTTATCCTCATGGAGCTGATCTTGGTGGTACTGAAATTTCTTAGATATCAGAGCTTGTTTAAAAGCAATCATCATCATAATTAGTGTGTTTGTATATACGTTGTAGTTTTATCTATTTGATGCTGTGAACCTCTCTTGTGAATCGGTGTACCAAATACCAAAGCCCTGCGTTTGTTGGAATTATTGTGCCTCTTACCAACCACCACTATTAAACATAGGGAAAAGAGGAACTTTTGAAGTGCTCTGTGTTCACCTTCTCTTCTCATTTCATATTCATTCAATTTCTCAAACTCTTGCTTTAACATATTATCACGCCAATATCTGAATATTTCTCTTGTATCGAAGACCTGAATGCTAAAGTTTTCTTAGTGCCAGGTAATGTCGGAATCTTGACTGGCCCTTTCAGGTACAAGGCTCAACATCTCTTAATATTTTTTGTGTGGATTCTGGTCTGTGCAGGTTTCTCAGTGGATGAGTAGCAATGAACTCTTCAATTTCTCACCATCTGACCATGCTGTGCGGCTGGATCTGATTGGCAAAGTTAATGGACTGGAATCTGCCGAGAGCTACTTCAAAAACTTGGATGAAAAGGATAAAGTTGACAAAACATATGGTGCTCTTTTGAACTGTTATGTCAGAAGTGGTCTTGTTGACAAGTCCCTTTCCCATGTGCAGAAGATGAAGGAGCTAGGATTTGTTTCCACTGCTTTGAACTACAATGACCTCATGTGCCTCTATGTGAAAACTGGCCTGCTAGAGAAAGTCCCCGATGTGCTTTCAGATATGAAGGAGAATGGCATTTCCCCTGACCTTTTCAGCTACAGAATTTGCTTGAAATCTTATGGGGAAAGATCTGAAATTGATAACGTGGAGAAAATTCTTCGAGAAATGGAGAGCCAGTCACACATCTCCATGGACTGGATAACATTTGCTACAGTAGCCAATATCTATCTAAAAGCAGGTCTGAAAGAGAAAGCACTTGTCTACTTGAAAAAATGTGAAGAGAAGGTTAATAAAAATGCACTTGGCTACAATCATTTGATATCGCTCTATGCAAGTCTTGGGAACAAGGATGAGATGATGAGGTCGTGGGAGCTTGCGAAAGCCAACTGCAAGAAGCAACTCAATAGAGATTATATAATCATTTTAGGATGTCTAGTCAAGCTTGGTCACCTTGAAGAAGCTGAGAAATTACTGCAGGACTGGGAATCGTCTTGCCAATATTATGATTTTCAAGTTCCAAATGTCGTCCTCATCGGGTATTCGCGGAAAGGCTTACCTGAAAAAGCTGAAGCAATGCTTCAAGACATAATAGAAAAACAAAAGATGAAAAATCCAAGTAGCTGGTCTATTATTGCAGCAGGGTACATGGATAAACAAAATATGAAAAAGGCTTTTGAATGCATGAAAGCAGCTCTGGCTGCAGAGACAGAAAATAAAGGGTGGAGACCGAAACCTGCAATGATATCTAACATATTGAATTGGGTTGGTGATAATGTGGACGCACAAGAAGTAGAAGCATTTGTGGGCTTGTTGGAGACTAAGGTCCCAAAAAGCAGGGAAATGTATCACGCGCTTCTCAAGTCGTATATCAGATGTGGGAAAAAAGTGGATGGACTTTTAGAGAGCATGAAAGCTGCTGATAATATAGATGATGATGATGATGAAACAGAGAGAATTCTTAGCTCAAGACAGCAAGTATAGCGATTGAATCGCTCGATTTTATTGTTTCTCCCAAATTTCTTACACCAATGTTGCTGGAGATGCTGCCAAATCCTGGCAAGGTGCATGTGCACATTCAACCAAGTAGTGAAAAGGGCTTTCAGATTCTTCGACAATCTTGTTTCGGCTTTCAAATTTGTATGGAGAAATATTTGAATCATATCTCTTCCCCTCGAAATTAATCCACGGGAAATTATCCGGTTAATATTGAAAATAGTTAGCAGTCAAAAATGTTGATCCCCACAAACACTTGCTCTAATATTTTCATGGTTTTAGGCTTCTTATAGATAAAAACAACCCCCACAATGAAATGGGCTTCATTAGTTTTTAGTTGGTTTAGGCCCACTTTCCTTTTTTTTTTTTTAATTATATTAGATTGGACTGCATTGAAAAAAAAGTCGTTGGGCTGGAGCCAGTTTTTTTTTTTCTTTTCTGGTCCTCTTATTTTAATTAGAATCCAAACAGGGCACTATCTAGATCGAGTTCACTCAGCCAGAATCTACTTCATAAATCTCACTTTTCGTCCACTGAGCCGAAAACCCACGGGGGTAGGAAAAAAATGGCCAAAGATCAAAACGGCGCCGCGTCCGATAGCGGTGGCGACGTCGTAGAAAACAGCAGAAAATCAAAAGACAAATCCCGACAACAAAATCCCGAATCCGAATCACATAGAAGGAGGAAATCGCGAGATAGCACCGATTCCGAGTCGGAGTCAGAGTACGAAGACACCAAACGCACAAAAACGAAGCGAAAGTCACGGAAACGGCACAGAAGTAGAAGAAGCTCGGATTCGGAGTCGGAATCAGAGTCGGATTATTCGAGTGAGAGTGAAGAATCAGAGAGGAGGAGAAGAAAGAGGAAGGAGAGGAAGAGAAGGGAAAGAGAGGAAGAGAAGGAAAGGAAAAGGAGGAAAAGAGAGAAAGAAAAGAAGAGGGAAAGGAAGGAGAAAGAAAAGAAAAAGAAGGAGAAAGGGAAAACGGGAGCAGTTACTAATTCATGGGGCAAGTATGGGATTATTAGAGAAACTGATATGTGGTATGCTTCCTTTTTTCTTTTTTTTTTAATAAAAATAATGTTTTTTTAATATATATATTTTTTGTATTTTTGAAGATGCAGTATTATTTTGTGTTGTGGGTGCAGAAGTAGATGAAATTTGAATAACAATAATTTTAGGGTTTGGAAATGGGAAATTAGATCACTGTAGCAAGTTAGTAGAGGTAGGATGTATAGGCGTATCGAGTTGGATTTTTCAGGTTTTTTTTTCTATCGCTTCAATTAATTAAGAGTTTGGGCTTGCTTGCTAGCTCGCTCTTCGAATTTTAGTACTTTCCCTTCCTCTTCTTCTTCTTTGCTTGTTTGGGTGCGATGGATTAAATTTTGTAAGGGAAAAATAGTTGAAATGAGAAACCTGAAATCACAGTAACTTAGTATCAGGGTCATATTGAGGCCTATAGAATTGAGCTGTTTATGTTTCTGCATCTTCAGTTGTTGAGATTTTGTCTGACGGGAAGGGATTGGGTAATGAATGTGTAGTTGAATTTTGTCATTGACGATTTTTCGCTCTGAAATTGTGAAAACTATGCATATTTTATGCCGCTCGTTTGTTTTATTGACGGCAAATTCATTAAAGGGAATATGTTGAAGTTTGAATATTTGATGGCAACAGTTATTTTGGTGATGGTAATACAAAACCTTCAATTTGCAAACCCTGGACCTCTTGTACTTAATCTTTACAAGAATCTATATGGATTTTTTTTCACAGGATTTGTACTTAAAATTTGATTGGATTCTAGGTTTTGTATCTTCTGTTTCTAAATCTTTCATCTTGTGCTTAAACCATTGGTTGGGAATTATTAGCTTGCCCTTGGATCAACCTTGTTTTCAAATGTTCACGCTCCATTTAATAAATTAGGGTAGACAAACATAAGAGATCTGGGTTCTCAGGAATGCTAAATTAGTGGTTGAGAGTAAATTGACATGTCAAGAAAGTTTCCTCAATTCATCTTCCATTTTTTGACATGTTAGGAATGATTCCTTGATTCATCTTCCATGTTGCTTCCCGTGTTCTGCTGTTTCTTAAGCTTCATTCCGAGTTTGAGGTTGCTGTGATGTTATTAATATTGTTTCAATATCACTCCTGTTTTCCTGTCAAATCATATTGTCTAGTAAATTCTATACTTGATTAAGATTATATCCTTCTTTTGCATAACTATACCCCATTAATCTTATACATCAATCTATATTTTGTAGGAATAAACGACCTGAGTTTACTGCATGGTTGGCAGAAGTGAAACAGGTATATGTTTTATGATTTTTCTATTATCCCATGCTATGTTATATATATGGAAGGTTGGTGGGGATTGATTGAAACTTGAAATTAATGATGTTAGCTCTGCTGATTTTTATATTTTGTTTATCCTACTCCTTTTGACCATGCTATTTGGAGCTATAGGTCATGTTTTAATTGTTTGGATCTCTTTAAAGGTGAATCTAGAAAGCCTGCCAAACTGGGAAGAGAAGCAAATGTTCAAACAGTAAGTACATAAAAAATTCTTGATTCCATGCATTTCTTTCATCAGAGAAACAACTGATGAAATATAGTTTAGTATGCAGCTTTGATGCAACTTTCCAACTGAAACTGTCTTACTTTCTTAGAATTAATGATTTTACAGATTCATGGAGGATCACAACACGGCAACTTTTCCTTCCAAAAAGTATGTATCTTTTCTGATAGTACATGGATGCTTATACACTCTCTTCAGTTGTGTTACTCCTTAGAAGGAACTTTGAATGTTTCCATTATGAAAACATTACAAGGGCAATAAAGTTACTAGGTAAAAAGGAAAAAGATTGTGTGGGATTGGTGAATGGTCTATTCCTGCTGCTAATTTAAAGTAAGTTAAAACCATGAGAAACTGTTACTGTATTAGTTAGATTTTATGTAGGAACGAAGCAGCTAGAAGATACCGAGAAACTTCTACTGCAGTGTCCCCTGTTTGATAATGTACTTCTCAACTGTAGAGTGGATAGCATTAAAATAGGGTGAATTAATGCTTTCCATATCATTACAAAGAATTGCTCCATTTTTGTGATTTCAGATATTATAACCTTGATGCCTATTACCATCATAAAATGGAAAAGGAATTGAAGAAAGGTATCAAGAAGGTCGTGGCGGCATCAGAGCGTACTGTATTTAATGATGAAGAACAGCGTCGGTATGTCAACCTGCACAATCTCAGTCAATTAAATTGAAAGGGATCTGACATTCCAGTTTTGTTGCAGTTTTCATAGCTTGTTACATCTAAACGCTATTTGATTTCTATACTATCAGACTTGCTACTGCTATCCTTCTAAGAATCAATTTTCCATACACATGCATCATTCCCTATTCTTTCTTATTGCTCTTAAACTTGATTCTGAGAATCCTTCTTGGTCACCTGTTTTCTTTCCTCACCTTTCACTTTCGTTAGATTTGAATATGTGGAAATTTTCTATAGAATGTTAATTTTTGTGTATTGAGCTAATGATTTAATATGATAGATTTTATAATTGTAAATATGTTCTGTATGTTCTATTTTGTTGCTGAACTAGTCTGAAATGGCTATACATTCTGAGGTTCTTTAAGCTGATCAGTTAATATTTACTACAGGCCTCGAACTAAATAAAGAAATACACCTGTAATTCCACACTAAGTAAATTTAATCAGCTATGAACTGCTGAAGTGCAGAACATAAGAAAAAAATTACATTAATTGTCTTTCATGTTTTGTACCAATGTTGGTTTCGTTCACTGAAAACTATGAGTTTTTTTTTTTTTTTTTACACACATTGTCCTCCCCCCGAACAATTTTCATTCATTTCTTGCAGGCAAGAACAATTGCGAGAACGTGAAAAGCAAAAAGAAGCAGAGGTGGAAGCTTTAAAGTGTTCTATGCAGAGTGGAATGGTTAGCTTCCCTTTCCCTTTCTAATGATGGATTATTTGTTAAAATCTAGATGTCCTATGTAATTATGCTTGTCTCATCGTCTTGATTTGAATAGGCACAAGCAATGAAAGAACAAGCCCGGCTGAGAGAAGAGATGGCTTACCAGTACAAGCTTGGCAATTTTGAGGTGATGATAACAATCTTCTTTGTCTTTGCTGTTCAGTTAACCTGCTCTCCAGCCTATCATTGACAAGTCACATTACATTTATAGGCTGCGGCTGCCATTCAAAGAAGGTTGGACCCGGATGTTGCCATGTGAGTCTACAAGCCTTAAAGTGAAACCCTAAACTATTACAGATTCATGTAGTTCTGATCTTATAACAAGCACATGGATCCTGGCCACCATCAAGCTGCCAAAGATATATCACTTCTGGTGTTGATATTGATGCTTGACCGCCAAGGAAAACAAATGGATCTGCTTAATGTTTTGGGGCTTAGGCATTTGTGTTTCTCATCATCCATGACTTCCAGTTTTTGCAGCTCCTTAGGAATGGTTTATTTAGCTGCCATTGTATTAGCGGTAGTGTTAATTCTAATTTTTTTATGCATTGCAAGAGTTCCTACCGTCAGCCTTTGAGACTGGTTTAAATTTCTAAGCTTCTTGTAGAGCGCAATAAATTAAATAGTCGAGACTACTATTCCTCTGAGTTCCTTTCCTTCAAAGTTGTCAATTCCGTTCCGTTCCAACCATAACAACTGGAACGTTTCGTGTCGTTAAAAAATTGAGATGAAACGGTGTTGTTTTTGTCTCGGTTTTAATTCCGGCCTGTTTGGGAAATTCCGGCCAAATCTGGCCTGGAATGTCTTGGTACCGTTCCGGTTTTAAAATCCTTTTTATTTTGATTAACTTGTGATTTTTTTTTCTAATTTTGAGATTATATTTGTTTGACTTTGTGTTTATATTGTATAATTTAAAGTTAATTTATTTTGAATTTTAATTATGCTTGTTAAATTAATATTTTAATTTTATATATATATATATTAATAGTACAATCTTAAAACGGCATGTTGAAATGTTCCGAAATTGGAACGTTTCGTTTCAATAGAAAAATCAGAACGACGACCCGAATAGTATTGAACAACTTGCTTTTCTCCACAAGCAGCATATTTTTCCAGCACCAGGGATGCTTTTATTCCATGAAAGGCACCAGTGACTTTCAAAGTTATATGGGAACATACTAGGGGTTTATGACAAGGTGTATATTAAGATTCTACGTGATTTTTGAGATTGTAAATGTATTAAAATGATATTTTTTTATTTTTTTAAAATTATTTTGATAAAAACATTAAAATAAAAAATATTTCTTTTTAATATATATTTTTTTAAAACACAATATGAAAGAGGGTGTTATTACTTGTCAGGGTAGTATTGTGTCTCAAACATAGTTGTAAAATCCGTTCCGGGTACCGTTCCGGTTTTTTGTTTAGAACGGAACGTTCCGGTTTCGGTGCATTCCGGCGTTCTGTTCCGGTTTTGTACTGTTCATATTTATTTAATTATATATATGAAAAAAATAAAATATTAATTTAACGAGTATAATTTAAATTCAAAATAAATGAAATTTAAATTATACAATACAAACATAATCTCAAACTTAGAAACATCTTTAAAATTCCAAAATATTATGAAAGTAAAATGTTCTAAAATAAAAGAAAAATACATCAAACATCTTCTACATCATTAATATAAAAATAAGGATCTTGATCTTGCTGTGGAACATAAGGAAAGTCGTCAACAAGACATTCCAATAGCTGGTCATTTCCACCAAGCTCATTCTCCTCATTTACACATGTCTCTTCATCATCTAAATTTAAAGTAGTGAAAGGTGCTTCGATACTCTCCCAACTTATGTCATCTCCATCAAGAAGACCGGTTCTTAACAAATCCATTCATTCAATAGATCAATGTTGTCAAGGCTAATGGGATCTAAAGCATCTCTTGTTCTGCTCATATTCCTACAAAGAATAAACACGAAAGAAATTAAAAAATTAATAGCAATGTAATAGAAAATAATTACTAATATAATAATATTGATATTTTACCTCTGTTTAATCTTTAGATTATAGCGAACAAATACTAAATCGTTTAATCTCTTGTGCTCAAGCCTATTTCGCTTTTTTGAATGGATGTATTCAAATACACTCCAATTTCTTTCACACCTAGTTGCACTACAGCATTGACTAAGAACTCGAATTGCAAACTTTTGAAGTTCTGGAGTATCATTGCCGAATTGCTCCCACCATGAAACTAGATAAGAAAATTTGAATAAATCAAATATTATAGATAAAAAAAAGACATTATATTGTAAAAAATAAAAGTTATTACCTGGATTTAACTTTTCTCTTTGACGAATAGCTAGGGTTATACCAAAATCACCAGTTGCTCTCTTATACTCCTCAATTTGGGCACTGATGTTATCTTGAGTATCACAATCAGGAACCAATCTCATAATTGTGGTAAGCAAACCTCGAGTTACATCCTTTTGTTTTGAAAAAGAAGGCCTAAAAAATATTCCAGGATTAAGAAAACATCCTGCTGCATGTAATGGACTATGAAGTTGCTTATCCCATCTAGCATCAATTACCCGAATATATGGTCCATATTGAGACATTCTATTTTTCAACCTTGTTTTGATGGCTTCTTTTGCTTTATCCATTGCCTCATATAAATATCCCATTGATGGTTTTTCTTCACTGTCTGCTAACCTTAGAACTCGTACTAAAGGCTTGTTGACGTTGACTATATGTGCACATCTCGGCCAAAAGTCTTTATCTTCTAAAACTATAGCAGCAATTTCCTTTCCAACCCGACTTTTGTCATGACTTGATTCAACCCATTTTGTGTAAGTAAACATCTGTCGAAGCTCATTCTTAAACTTCAGTAAACATTGGAGGCTTAAGAAATGGGTTGCAAACCTTGTTATTCCAGGACGACATAAATCATGTCCATTTGTGAATTCTTTCCTCATCAAAGCTAGAACCCATGCATGATTATATATAAACTTGGTTATATTTCTTGCATTTTTAATGGTTTCATCAATCATTGGAAAATATCTCGGATCACAAATATTTTCTAGCATTAAATCAATGCAATGGGCAGCACAAGGAGACCAAAAAAAGGTGTCATACCTTTGCTGCAAAGCTTTCCCAGCAGCCTTAAATGAAGCCTCATTATCACTAACAAACTGGACAATATTCTCTTGTCCAACTTCTTTGACAACTTCATCAAACATCTCCAGCAATGTCTCTTTATCTTTTCGAAGTCCTGAAGTGTCAACAGACTTCAAGAATACGGTGTCTCTCGGAGAATAGGCAAGGAAATTCACAATTGGTGCATTCCTCCTATTTGACCACCCGTCAGCCATAATTGAACATCCATAAAGTCTCCAATCAGCCTTGATACTTAAAATGTATTCATGGATATCATGAACTACATCTTTCAAAAGTGATCCTCTTAAATCATGATATGATGGGCCTTTAAACCCAGGTCCCATGGATGTTACGGCATCTAGCATTGACTGATAATAATACGAATTAGCACTGTTAAACGGTATATTAGCATCATACCACCATGTTGCTACGACTTTTCTTGCATTGTGTTCCATCCAAGGTAGTCAAAATCGAGATTTTGACACGAATCGGAAGGGGCTCCGAAAAATCGGATCGTAAGATCGGATCGTAAAATCGTAAGATCGTACCTGAATTTTTCCGTACAAAAATCGTTGAATTACAGCTAAAATCGTGTGAGAAGCAAAATCGTAAGATCGTATGTAAAATATTTCTGAATACAAAATAGCATAATTATGGACATTTTTTTATCTTATTTTAAATAAAGTTCAATTATTTTATATATAGTTTAATTATACAATTAATTATACAATTAATAGGAGTAAGTTATATAATTAAATAATTACTTTTGAAAAACCCTCCAACAATAAAATCATTATTTTTAATTATATTTAAATTAAAAAAATGAATTTAAATATAATTAAAAGACCCACAGTATTTGAGATTTGAAATTTAAACTACTTATTTTATGTTTTTCAAGTAATTGTATATTTTTTATGATTGTTGTATTTGAAATTAATTAATGTTATTTATTATCTTAAATTAATAAGATTTTTTTTAAATTATTTTTTATTATTATTATTATTATTATTATTATTATTATTAATAATAATAATAATAATAATAATAATAATAATAATAATAATAATAATAATAATAATAATAATAATAATAATAATAATAATATTAATATCATAAACCCTCCCCCGTATAAACCTACTTTTATTATTAATAATAATTTATAACCCATCCCCCCATAGACCCCCCATTAGAAAGTAGAAACCTGTTTTTTTTTTATTATTATTATTATAAGTAATATAAAAGCCAGCACCCCCACTAACTTAACCCTAAGGATTCCAATTCTCTTCTCTCACTCTCACGCCGCCGCCCTCCCTCCCTCATCCTCTTCCCTCATCTTCTTCTCCTTTGCTCTCTTCTTTCTCAATCTTCATCCTCAATGACTATTTTGAAAAGAAAGATTGAAATCTGAAGATGAAAACTCAAAGCCGACCGAGCGCGTAAAATCGGAACGAGTCAACCCGATTTTATGAGTCATCCCGATTTTGATCGAGTTTGACCGGTTTCAATTTTTCTTTCCGGTCTAACCAGGTTTGCTGAGCCAACTCGCAAACTCGTACGAGTTTGCGAGTTGACTCGCGAGTTTGACTACCTTGGTTCCATCTCTTTAGTAGTCATTGCACTTCTAATACTAGGCTGGGAACCCGGGGTAGTTCGTGGAGCAAATAAAGGAATCCTTCTTCTAGATGTACTTGTTCCTTGCACTGTCGTTCTTCTACTTGTTTGTGAACGTATATCACCCGAATGAGGATTTGCAGCATCACCCTCTTCTACTTCTTCATCATTGGAAACTGATTGAGAATTTCCAATATCAGTTCTAATTCTTTTTCTTCTCTCTTTCTCCATTGTCATGTCATCTACCAGTTGTTTCATTTGCCATTTAACATCTGGAGGGACCCTTTTACAAGGTTCAAATTCACCTTTAATACCAGCTAGGTGATACTTCAACCGAGTAACACCACCACCATTGATCCGTTTATTACAATAAATGCATATACTTGCATTCTTTACACCAGCAAGCACTTGTCCATGAGCCCATGCTGGATCATCTGATCTTGCTGGAGCTGAAGAAATTGAAGTCCCACCACTAGATGAGTTTTCAGCCATGTAATTTAATCTGTTGTAAAAAGATAACACAAGTAACACAAGTTAGAAATTAATAGAAATTTCGGTTCAAGATAACATGTCATATCCTCAAGGAAGGAAATTCATAATCAACGACAATCCAAGAACTATCATACATAAATGTTGTAGTTATCATTAAGTTATTAAAAAGGAAGAACGAAAGAAATTTTGGACTCAATGCTTAAGATGCATGTCAAACCACAAGTATGTTTTCTTTTATTCTATTTTCTCTAATAGCCACAAACATGCTTAGAGAGATATTACATTTGATTAAGCAGACATCCTAATAGCTGCATTATATACTTGCATTCTTATTCATCTATTTTCTCTAAATAGAAATGGCCAAAGAGCCAAGCCAAAAAAATCATTGCAATAGATAGAAATGGCCAAAGAGCCATGACAAGAAATATTACAGTGGTCATAAGAGGAGAAAAATGACTTAGATGAGCTATGTTTAAGCAAATACAATTCTCAAGGAAATAAAGTTGAAGAGATAGCAAATGAGATGCTATTAGCAAGCTTGACAAGATAATCGTACAGCACATCTCAAATTTCTAGAGAATTCTCCTAGTTGTACATGTCTGAGGAAGCTCATTGGCTTCAGATCAGGAACAAATGGAATGTAAGAAAACCAGCAGGAACTAGATCAAATTCATAAATCCAAGTTGTAAATGACAACAACATGGTCACGGTCTGATGGCCTGAACATGAGATTCGTTTCATCTCACAAACTTAAGTGATTTGAACTTTTTTCATGCAACCCATCAACAATAGTGAAGATGCAAGAACACACAAATCTTTTATCTCTCATATATACTTCATGCTTTGTAATTCAGTTGTCCTAATGAGATCCTTCAACGCAACCAGTTATAATAACTCATTTACATACATATCAGCCTAATGAATCTCTCGGGACTTTCATCAAACACCTTGAAAGCCGACCCCAACTTCTCAACTTTTACATACATATCAGCCAAAGAAATTCTTACAAATGAATCGAATTCAATCCCACACCTCAAAGCACATCAATTAAGTGAATCTAACTAATAATCAAAACAACTATCTTCATATGATATTTTTCAATGCTAAAAAAAACAACTATCTTTCCCACAATTCATCAACAATCATTTATGCCCAGTTTAACAAGATGAATGAACATCTTCCAATTTCAAGTTTATTCAAACATTCCATACATAAATGCCCAGTTTAATCATTCATGCAAAGTTTCGGCAATTTCAATTTTTCAATAAATTAAAGGATTTGGGGCCTCGAATGTGTACCTTTCACTGGAGATTTGGGGAAGAAGAACCAATGAAGAAATTGTGCCGCTGTGTGGAAGAAATTGTGCCGCCGTGATTTTGATTTTTGTTTTAGGTTTTCAGAATTTGAGCTGAGTTAGGGATTGAGAGTTACAAATTGAGCTTTTCAAGTGAGGGATTACTGGATTATGAATCGAAAACTAGAGATTTGTGAGGTTAATTTGAGATTAGGGTAAGGGAAATTGGGGGAGAAATGGAAAATTGAAAATCGGGGGGAATTGGGGCTCTGGTCTGGGTGTCGGTGCGTTTATTAAGTGCTTAAACGACGTCGTTTTGTTACTTGTGTAAACGACGTCGTTTTGTTACTTGTGTAAACGACGTCGTTTTGGCTGGACCCGGAATGGAACGCCCGGTACGGAACCGGGGCGTTCCGGCCAGAATCCGGCCGGATTTTCCGGATTGGGCCAGGATTTTTATCGGGACAAAAATGTCGCCGTTTTGTTCTGGATTTTGAAGTGGAACGGGCCGTTCCGGCCGGAACGGAACGGGATTCACAACTCTGGTCTTAGAGCCGAAGTGGAGGAGAGGGAAGGCTCTCTGAACCTGCCAGCCCAAACCGTGTAACCAGAGCCAGCCATGTAGAAATCCCACCATGTTATCGTCCATCCATGTTGTGACTAGCAACTAGCGATGGATATTCTCAATTATTTATGTGATGATATTGTCACTTGGGAGGGTTATTCTCAATTATCTACAATTGTTTGACAAGAAAAAAAAACGATTATTTCCTACTGCCATAAAAATGATCTGATCATGATGAACTTGTATAAATAAAGTGAAATATGATTATCCACACATCAATTTTTCATTCCTTGGTAAAGAAAAATCATGATTAGATAAACACTATCAATTTTCTCGATCGATGCATTTATAGACTAAACGAGCCAATTTGCCCGTGCGATGCGCTGGACATTTTTATTTATGTAGAAAACTGATTGATTTTATAAATGTTGTATTTTGTTATTTTAATATTTAAATAGTAAAATTGTACTTGATAAAATCTGTTAAAAATAGTTTTTTTCAACCAAAAAGTGATTGAATGTTGCTATTGCTAAAAAACTTTTGATAAAATTTGTTAGAAATTTTGCTAAGAAGGTGAAATGATTTATTAGAAATTTGTTGTCACGGAAACTCTGGTTAAAAAAAACACAAAAAAAGAAACCCGGTTAAAATTTTTTTTTGACTTGGACACGACGGTTATTAAAAAATAAAAAAAATGTGAAAAAGGTCACCGTTTATTAAAAGAACAAAAAAAAGAGTATAAAATAGAAATTTAAATTCAAAGCCAAAGTTTATTTTTATAAGATTTATTAATCATATTATTATGTTAAATGTATTCAAGAATACCGATATTAATTTTTTTTTGCAAGAAATCGTAGGTCATTTTTTTTCTCTCTCTCTATATTTTTAGGCGATAATATTCAATAAATATTAAAACATGTAATTAGTCTCACATACTTTATAGTGTAATCGAAATGGGAAGTGGGTCGTAGATTTTTTAATTGTAGATAATCCAGGTAAATTTGTCAAAAACAATTTATGAGTTGCCTTTTTTCTCTTATAATATATATCTGACACATTATAAATAAAAATATTGTAATTTCTTTTTAGAAATAAACCTAAATTTTTTGCGTGCTATAATTACTTATCTGTCGTCTAAAAAGAACAGTGTAATCGAAACGAGAAGTGACTCGTATATTTTTTTAATTATAGATAATCTAGGTAAATTTGTCATTTTTTTTTGAGTTGTATTTTTTGCCCAGTAATATTAGATATGAAATATTAAAAACCAAAATATTATAAATATTTTTTAAGAAATAAACTTTAAAAAACAAAGCACAAAATTGAAATTCAAAGACAATTTTTTTTTTATAAGATTTATTCCTTGTATTATTATATTAAATGTATTTAAGAATACTGATATTAATTTTTTTCTTCAAAAAATCCTAGATCATTTTTTTCTCTATATATACATTCTTAGGCGATAATATTCAATAAATATTAAAGCATATAATTAGTTTCGCATACTTTAATTTGACATAAACATACAAATATATAATCAATTTGACATACTTTAAACAATACATGTAATTTTAAAAAGAAAATTGAAGCAAATTCAAACATTCAAATTAAATAATTGAAAACAAAACCTGAAATTAAAAGAAATGGGACCGAAATGAAATTAAAATCCATAATTAACTTGCATAGAAGGATAAAATTAAAAGAAATCAAACTTTGGTACCGAAAATATTAAGGATTTATAATAAATTTGCGTGGAAGGATGAAATTGAAATCCATCAAAACTTTGATACCAAAAATATTAAAAATTCCAGCCCAATCCAAAATATTAAAAGAATGAGGACCGAATTGAAAGTCCAATATATAATCAATTTCAATTGAAGGACGAAATTGAATCAAATCAAAACATATATAATAGCATTAAGGGCAAGAACCAAATTACAACGTTCAGGGACTGAAATGAACTTTGAAAAAAACAGCTTAGCTGACGTCATCTGACGCAGGTAGGAGAGAGAAATTGGGAGGGAAATTCAAACGACCATTGACACGTCTCCGGACACCATAGTGATACACGCACCACCCCAGGTGGAAGATAACATGCCTGAAAATCATTCTAGACGTCGGTTGGGCATTTTCCGACACCGTATGAAGCCGCACGCGCCTCCCGAATAACGCGTGAGCGTTGAAACGAACGGCGCGTCTGGGGACGCGCCAGCAGCTGTCAGCGAAAAAAAATAAAAAATTGGCTAATTACTGGAAAGCCCCTCACCCCCAGGCGTGTTTTTTGTCTTTTTCGAGGGACAAAATGGTTAATGCACTGTTCAATGAAATATTAAAAAAATAAAAAACTGGTCGGACGAACCGGGCCGAAAACGGTCAATGACCGTGCAACCCCTGAAAATGGCGGCGTTTTTTGTCTTTTTCGAGGGGTTGTTTCGTTAATACACTGTTCAAATGGCGGAAAAAAAAAGGTGGACATACACCCACGATGCACCGGGTGAAATGTCCATTGAATAGTGACAATGAGTTTGGTGCTACAGTGCAACACCGGAGAAAAAACGGTCAATGACCGTTCAACCCCTGAAAATGACGGCGTTTTTTGTCTTTTTCGAGGGTTTTTTTTCGTTAATACACTGTTTTGAGCCGAAAAAAAAAGATGGACGTACACCCGCGAAGCACCGGGTGAAATGTCTAATGAACAATGATGATAAGTCTGGAGCTACAGTGCCTCGCCTGAGGGTTGCCGGATGACCGCCCCATTCTCTTTTAGTTATATGTAATGTAATAATAAAAAAGCCCATCTTAGTCCATAGAATGAAAACATAAAAAAAATAAAAATTTGAGCATGGGATCTTGGTTCATGGACTTTTTGGTAGCCGTGGTGGGAACGGGATGGTCCAAAAAATAAAGAAAACAAAAGCTAAGCTCTAAAGCAGAGCCGATTGATCAGGAGCGTCCATATCAAAAGCCACAAGACATGGATTCTGTGAAAGCTTTGATCTCTACGAAAACATATCGATAGTGTCTTTGTCTTAAAACCAAAACCAAAATTATTAAACTACTGTTAAAATTTATTCCAAATCTAAAACAATCCCGGTTTTGGCTTCCACTCTACTGTCCCTTCCCTTCTCTCTCACTAAACAATACTTTCCCTTTACTCTCTCTACCCCGACTCCCCCCCTCTAGTTCTTGAACATTGAGAGATAAGAGAGCAAGAGATACGTACATACAGTGGAAGTGTATAGAGAGAGATATGAGAGGACCTTTAGGGGCAGTGATAGGGAGGTACCCTTCAAGTGATGGGAGTACTCAAGTTGGTGGAATCATTAGACACAACAGGAAATGTCGAGATGTTGCATTTCTTGTTATTTTCATATCATTCTGGGTTGCTATGATTGTTAACTCTAGCTTTGGATTCAACAAAGGAAACCCTTTAAGGCAAGTATCTTTTTTAGCTCACTTCGAAAACCCAAATGGGGTATCTTTATTTTCTTTCGTAATTTTTGCTTGTTTGTGATTCTTATGTTAAGATTTTTTTTTCTCTTAAATGGGATCTCTTTTTTAGCATCTGTTATCTTAAATTTATTAAATTTGTTATTTTAGCTGTGTTTTTAAGAAAAGAAAAAAAAAGGAGCTATGGATTTGCTCCTATTATCTGTAAAGTGACTGAGTAGTCTTTATTTTCATGTAAAATTTAGTACTTCCATATGTTACGCTGGTGTCTCTCTCTCTCTTCCTCACTTTGTTTTTTCTTTTTTATTGTTTCTGTTTGGTTGCAAAAAAAATTATTGAAGTAAAAATTGAAAATTTGGAATGCCAACCCAAGTTTGAATGAAAATCTCTCTTAAATTTTGGTCAAGTGGTTTTGTATTTTACAGGTCAATAGAGGTTTTCACTTTTCTAGTGCCAAATTAGAGCTCTAGACTGCGAGATAAGGATATTGATTAATTAAATTTCCCACTGAAGGTATTGGTAACTTATAATACATGTTTTTTAGTAGCAAACGATACAGTACATCACAATGACTGGTGACTACTTCAAATCTTTGCATTTACTGAATGTAAATTTTGACTACATTAAGCGTCCTTTTGCTTCGATATATTTTTTTTTCATCTACATTATTGCTCCTTGCTTTTCATCATTATGATTGCTTGTGCTATGGCTTATCAGGCTTACTTATGGGCTGGACTACAAAGGAAATGTTTGTGGTGACAGACATGCACATCCTGGTCTTCGTGAACTGGAGCTTACATATTGGTTAAATCCTAACCAGGTCTATCTTAGTGGTTTGAAGAACAGCCAATTCAAGTTGGCCGATGCTCGGAGCATATGCTTGTTGGACTGTCCCATTCCCTCAGAAGATGCACTTAATTGGGTGTGTGATTATCCAGAAGGAGAAATCCGTCTCTCGGTGGATGATTGGATTGATAGGAACTATGACTATTTTGAGTTCCTCACTCCTGAAATGAGAAACACCTCTCTTCAACTTCAGGGTCCCTGTTACCCTGTGATATTCCCAAGTGTAAATGGTAAGTAAACTATATTTTGTTTGTGAGGCATAACTTTCTGAATTACTATCACCGGGATATTAGGGTGTAACTATGTTGATTGATGACAGGCATATTGCTTCTTACCTTCAGTTTTTTGTTGTAAAATTGTGTATATGTAATCTCAGTTTATTGGAGATGCCAATATGTTGCTCGCGCATCAAATGTATCTTTGCGACATTGGCAGCAAATGGGTGGAGTGAACATCAACGATGACATTATAATAGACAAATCCATTCACAGGTCCATCAATGCTCGGTCATCAGTGTTGAAGGTTAGGGGACTTTCGCCCACATTGCTTCTTTAGAATGATTATACCAGTGGATAAGTGAATTATATTTCTTTATTCCTCTCTCTCTGTGTCATATGCATACATTGTTTTCCCATGGAGGCAACTATACATGTTGGATTTCTGCTGTCAAAACTCATCATTTATGTTTTGTATGCAGAGATATGTGGCTGACATTGGAAAGTCCTGGCCAGTATTGATTGTTTGTGGTGGACTCTTGCCACTATTTGTATCAGTGATATGGCTACTGCTGATTCGGCATTTTGTTGCTGCAATGCCTTGGATAACAGTTGCCCTTTTTAATATTCTCATTATTGCCGTAACAATGTTTTACTACCTCAAAGGTTAGCACCAATGCTTTATGATTCAGCATTATGTTGCCATTAAGGTTCCATTATGAGGGTGAATTTAGAAAAACTTGGAATCATTTATATAGCCAATTCTTTTTATGTAGTACAGTAGCACTGTTTGGCTTGACCAATAAGATAAAAAGTTCCTTTTCTTTCTACAAAATAAAATAACATAAGGATGTCCCTGTTTGGGGCTGTGGCTGTTCTGCTAACTTTACTCCTCTTGTTGGTGAAGTATTTCTTCCTAAGTTCTTAAACAAAGAGTTTCCTTTTTGCCCTTTTCTGTTCAGCATTGATTGACACCCGAGTTCTAAAAGTTTAGTTTTCTGTAGCAAACTTATTTTAGTATCAATGGTCCCAAGTATTGTGACAGAAGTTTCCTTGTACACCTGAATGTGGCAATAATTATTGTAGAGATGTTAACCTGAGTTTATTCTGCTTCTGTCTACTTTAGCTGGATGGATTGGGAATGATGCAATCTCCCCTATCATCGGTGCACATGATCCGTACTACCATGTGTTTGGACGGGTGGGTTTCCTCATTAATGAGCATATGATTATCTCTCTCTCTCTCTCTCTCTCTCTCTAAGATCATGATTCGCTGTGGTTTTTGCATTTGCATGTGTCATGTTATTTACTCAAGTAATTTGCATCTTTCAGGAGCAAAATCATCTCCATGCTGCTGCTGTTCTGATGACTTTTATAATGGTTGTTTCCATCCTGGCATCAGTTGCCATAGTCCACCGCATCCTCATGGCTACATCTGTCCTCAAGGCTAGTATATTTCTAACTTAAAAGTATAATAATGAACAAATGGTTTCTAGAAACTTATGAGTTATGGAAGACTCACAATTGTCGGCCCATTCAATGGTAATGCTATATTGTAGTGCTCCAACCTCAATAACTTATAATCTGGTAAATCTAATTTAGGGAAGTTTTGAAGATGTATTTTCATTTTAATGGTGGTCCATTCCTGAACTTGATTATAGTGATACAGCCAACCAGAGCACAGCTTAATTCTTATTCTCTTGCTGGGAACTTATGAATGCAATTATGCATTGCCCTTGCAAGTGTTAGGAATGCCTGATTGTTATAACACCTTTCTTGACTAGATTACCTTTCAGTTCATCCGCATCTTGGATTCCACTGAAACGTGGTGCCAAATTAAGATATACCACTACTATCAACTACTAGACTACCAAGATATGCTCAATAGATGTACGGCACTTGGATGATCAATAATTCTAAATCAAAAGACTATATCTAGTACCTAGAAATCCATGCTCTAGAATTAGAAAATTTCTCAGGATTGCTTCTTTTGCAGATGGTGTGCCTGAGCATATGACAATGTTTCTTTTTTTCTTCATTGAAAAGTGAGAATACAACTTTCTAAATGATGTAATTGTGCTGAGCTATATCTTCAGGCACAATTTGGTATTCATTATTGATCAACCATAGAACAGGTTGAAGCAATTCTGAATGAATGAAGTATTCTTTTAATCTGTATACAGGTTGCTGCAAAGATCATAGGAGAAGTTCAAGCACTCATAATCTTTCCAGTGATGCCATATGCTATCCTTGGAATCTTTTATATGTTCTGGTTTGGAGCTGCATTCTATTTGTTTAGTTCCGGCCAGATTGTCCAGAACAATTGCAGCTCCAATTGCTGTGCATATGATCTTGCATCAAAAAGGGTCAACTGTGATCGTTGCTGTGGTTATAGTATCCATTATACTCCTCACATATCAATTGCAATTTTTTTCCACCTATTTGGTTGTTACTGGGCCACCCAATTCTTTATAGCATGCTCTTCTACTGTGATTGCGGGTTCCGTTGCCTCGTATTATTGGGCTCGTGGTGAGACATCGGTAAGGCACTAAATCATACATCTAGTATTGAAAATTATGCAAGAATCGATTATATGAATTCATCAAATCCATGAAATGCTCGTGATATATGTTTTTTGTGGGATGGTCTCATTCTGACACCGCCTTATTGCGACCACTCTGGAGTTGATTGCTTTCAGTATCCATAAAAATAGGAATAGTTTATTAATGTTTGCATAATAATAAAGCATTTTCTGTTCATCAAAAGCTGCAATTGTCAGTTGTTATGGGTACATGACCTACATTGTATTCCAGTTTGTATACGGAGAGAAGTGGGATGCAGACTAACTGGTGCTTCTAGATATTTTTTACTTCATCTGTTTTGGACCTACACTGAATTTTTCCACCTTACTATTCCTTGGATTTCAACTATTGGATGTATGCCATGTAAACTCTTTCCCTGTGTGCATTCAGAAGGCAGACGCCTATGTAGCTTGGATACTTTGTATGTGCAAATTGTACTGATTGACTTGAAACACTCATTAGGTACTACACAGTAGCTTTCTTATGTTCAGATTGAATTCCTGCTGCTACACTACTCTGTTATATTCATAGTGAAGTTCCTGCCCATAGGGTGGCCTGATGACTGAATTTAGCTAGCTTTTTCCATCAAAAGTGAAGCAGTTGCAGCAGCTTTTTCCATTCCGTTCATTAGTTAACTAATCTGGATGTACTTATATTTGATATTTTGCAAATTATGCTACCTGAGCAGAATTTTTTAAGCTGTTTATTTTTCGCAATGCAGCCAGAGATTCCATTCCTCCCTGTTTTTTCCTCTATGAAGCAGCTTATACGGTACAGCCTTGGTTCTGTGGCTCTTGGCTCCCTGGTGTTGCCGTTTGTGGAATCTGTTCGCTTCATGCTTGATTCAATTCGTCGCAAACTGAAAGTTGCTAATACTACTCCTGAAGGTTGTATGGGAAAGACAACATATCACACCTCTCGGTCTTGTTTTCAGAGTATTGAGTGGATCATAAGATCTGTGAACCGCAATGCTTATATAATGGTAACGTTCAAGACTATCAATTTCTCATATCTATGTCTTGCATTGCTGCTTGGGTATATTTTGTAAGATATGCCCCGTTAAGTCATGGTAATCTAATATGGCAATGGCACTTGCCATTTGCAGTACAGTCCCCCATCATGTCCTTATTGAAGGATGAATAAGGATATCCATTGGTGTTCCAAATACTTTGCCTATTTTATTTATTTAAAAAAACTCCGGAATGGAATCAGTTGTTTTCTCTTATTGGCCAGTCACACAATTGTCACCATGTCATCGCACATTTCCTTACTACCAGAATTTTTTTAGGACTCATTGTCTGTTCAAGCATGGTTCTTTAGTTGATCCATATGCTGCTTTCTTCTTATGCTTTTTGAATTTCACTTTTTATCCATTGTTTTCATGACTTCTGCAGATAGCTATAACAGGTAAAAGCTTCTGCAGAGCTTCTGCGATTGCAACTGAATTGATCATCAGCAACATCCTTAAAATAGGGAGGGTGAATGTGATTGGAGATGTCATTCTGTATCTTGGAAAGTTATGTGTCAGCCTCTCAAGTGCACTTTTTGCTTTCCTGATGTTGGATACACACAAATATAGATCAGCTCACAACAAGATTTCCTCCCCACTGCTTCCTGTTCTGGTATGTGCTTCAATTCCAAACCAGACATCTAAATATTCAAATAGTTGCACAATATCTTTCCTTGGTACTTTTTCTATGCTGTAGAAACCAGTGATTCAAAATACCTTTATTTTGTGTGTTTCTGTATGTGTGCAGGTCTGCTGGGCTCTCGGCTATGTTGTTGCGACTCTCTTCTTCGCCGTGGTGGAGATGTCAATTGACGCTGTCATTCTTTCATTCTGCCAGGATTCGGAGGAGCACCAGGGGACAGCGCAATATGCTCCTCCTCTTCTGATGGAGACACTGGGTGATCAAAATGAGATGCAGAGACTTACTCAATGAAACATCTTAATGTATAAGTTGCTTGTGTCACAGTTGCTCAGTAGAATTTGATAATCTAGTCATATTACTTTGTGAATTTACTTGGAAAGTAAAGGGAAAGGGTAAAGTCGTCAGTGCCGTTTCTATATATTGTACTTATCATTTTTATTGGTGTTTTGTCTAGTTCTCCCACCTCCCGCGTCCTGGACTTTGGAGGCTGCCCACTTCAGCTTTCGCCTCCGAAAACTGCAATGACAAGTTGCTCGGCGGCGGCTTTGCCGAAAACATCAAAGAACATTTTAGAGGCATACGAGCTACTCTTAATATTGTCTTGGAGAGGAGATTTAGTTTTGGTTGATATTTAAGAAAATAAAAATAAAATCTGTTTATAAAATATCAGTAATGGGGCTAATCAATTAACACCATATCTTTTTTCAAATATATAAAAATTTCAAAACCTTTATAAAGACTAATTTTATACAGAGAAAATTACTTTTGAAAAAGTTAATATGACTAGATTATCATCTTTATTTATATAATTGATAACATCTTTATATAAAATTTATTCTATATTTTACTATTTATTTATATAATCGATAACATCTTTATATAAAAATTACACACACGCCCCAAACAAGATATTTTTGGGTAGAAACCCCGTCTCCAGCCACTTGCTACCCTGAGCAGGCCTCATTTTCAAAGTTGCCTCCTTTTGGAAGATAACACACTTGACCATTATTACAAGGCAGACTAGAGTTGAACAAATGACCGTCACTGTATTCAAAGTTGCCGGCTGGTTTTTATTCTTCACCAACAGGCTGATCCTAAGTTCCAACGACCGACACAAACTACCTTGTTTGGCTTTCGACCTTCTCTAAGGTACCTTTTGTAATAATATAAAAGCCCACCATGTTTTATTCATTACATAGTTCATCCGTGGTCAACACCATGCCGTTTGATAATAATTTGTTTTATTCGTAATTTGTTTTTGGGTTTAGTTAACATCATGTAAAGTTTGAAACTTGATCGTGTAGGTAGAAAGTAGTTGCAATTTTTCCAAGCTCAATCTTCTTTCCTTGCTTTCCTTTTCCGGGTTTCGTTGATACTCTTGTTTTCCATTGATTTTATGCATTTGGGTCTACAAGATACTGTAATCATCTAAGCTTTGAAGCTAAATACTATTCTCTCGTCCATGTGATGATAACGGAAGAAAAGTTTTGTATTCCTTTTGTTGATTGCTCTTTCAATAAGACCCCAAAGTCTTAATCTTGCCAATAAAAATTCTACCTTTTGGCTGGTTAGGTCTTACACTTCTGAAAGGTACGAGGAGTTTTCTCTTCAGGACTGTAAGCTATTATTATGCGTATTTGGAATTAACAGGGTTCGTGAGTAGCTGGGTTAAACTTGATACAAACTAACCAACCATTGATGAATGCTACCCTTCCTTTCCAGTTGACCTGCTTATCATTTGAGCTTTCCTGTTTCTCTCTTCTTCCAGGAACATAAAAAGCAAAGCAAAGCCAAGCAGATCAAAAAATGTCTGATTTTTTGCCTGAAGATTTGATACAAGAGATCCTCTTCAAACTCCCCATAAAATCCCTGGTGCGATGCACAAGCTTGTCCAGGACGTGGAATTCCCTCATAAAGAGCCCAGCCTTCATTTCCAAGCATCTTCAACGTACAATTTCATCAACTGATCATCAATCTCTCTTCCTACTTCGACTCTGTTCAAAGGAGAGAGAAGAGCAGTATTCTCTCCGTCTTGATAACCAGGATTTCAATGAGCACATGCAACTTCATTTCCCATTCGAGAGCTTCAAATCATATTTCCATGTCATCGGTTCTTGCAATGGCTTAATTTGCCTTGCAAAGGTTATCCAAAGGTTTACAGTATCCTTCATTTTTTGGAATCCATTGATACAAAAATACGTGAATATCGAACCTAGAATCCTGGGTCATTTATACTCCTTTGTTGGATTTGGCTATGATTCCCGTGCTAATGACTACAAGTTGATAAGGATGGTCAATTTTCAAAAGTCAAAGTTTCTCAGCGAAAATTTTCCAAAAATGGAGCTTTACTCGCTTAATGAGGGTTCATGGAGGAGTATTCCACAGACAGCACCATTGAGATACGACACTGATCAGCATTTTTCATCGGCTTTTCTGAATGGAGCTGTTCATTGGATTGCTAATCGGGCAGACCAACATGAAGGAATTCATAATGTGGTTTTGGGGTTTGATATGAGTGATGAGATTTTTCTTGAGATTGCATTGCCTAGTTGCTTGGATAATGTGAGGCCCTCGTGTTTGTCCCTTTTGGTATATAAAGAATCTTCCATTTCTGTATGTCAGGCTAGCTTTTTGTCTTCTGTTCAGTTCCATATATGGGTGATGAAAGAGTATGGTGTGGTGGAGTCATGGACCCAGTTGGTATTGACTTTTGGTGCACAAGGGGAAGGTATTCCCAGAGCTTTGGGAATTAGGAAGGAGGAACTTTTAATGGAAAAGAAGCGTGGCTGGATAGTTTCTGGTGACCTGGAGAGCCAGCAAGTTAGGGATCTTAGAATTTGGGGAGAACCTTTCCATACCTTCACTGGTTCCTATTTGGAGAGCCTAGTGTTACTTGACAAAGGTAATGCAACAAGTTATGGATATAATTCAAATGGTCTGGCTGCTTGAAATGATTGAACTGATAATGCAAAGCTATATGTCAATAAGAAGCAAGCTGGGGGAACTGATAATGCAAAGCTATATAATGTCCTGGAGATTTTGCTGTCTGACAATACTGTTGTCTAATTCTACTTGCGTTGTTATTTGTTGATTTTACGGCTTCGGTTCAAAGTTGTTGACAACTAATCTGAAAGCTGGAGCTAAACACTACTCCTTAAGGGTCAAGGCCGCTTGCTGTCTTATGGTAATGCATGTTCGTTACCATTAAGGTTCTTCATATCAATTTTGCTGTGAATGACATTTAAATATCCGGAATTGATTTTACTTTCCCTTGTCCAAAATACTCACTTTATCTAGGGACTATGATTTTCTCTCTTCAGCAGTGAGATCTTTAATTACGAATCGAACTTTTGTGCTGTTCTGCCAAGAAAATAATAATCTCAAAACCTAGTGGAAATGACTGATTATTTGCTTGAAGTAGTGATGCAAGAGATTCTCCTCAGGCTCCCCATAGAATCCTTGATAAAATGCACTAGTGTGTGCATGTCATGGTACTCCCTCGTCAGTAGCACCGCTTTCATCTCCATTCGATCTATTTCCTTGGACAAAGATGATCCATTTTACCTTACTTCGCACCTGCTGAAGAGAGGGAGAAGAACATTATTATCTTTGGAGCCAGTATTTGTCTGTTTTGGCATGCAAAGCATCATCCATTGCTTTGTGCAGACTAGTTTCAGTTCTGAGCAGATTCATGTTTGAGCAATGTTGTGCGGGGTGGTGGAAACATGGACCAAGATTGATAGCAGTCCACAGGTGGGGGATATACCCGGAGCTTTGGGATTCAGGAAGGAGGAATTTTTACTGGAACAACATCATGGGTGGATATTTTCATATGACCTGCAGAGACAGCTACTTGTTGATCTTGTTCTTCGGGGAAAACAATTAACTTTGTTGGTTCCTTTGTGGAAAGTCTGGTGTTACTTGACAAAGCAAATGCAACAAGTCATGGAAATGATTCAAATGCTCTGGAACAGCGATACAGACTGAGCACCATCTTTACCTCAAAACTATTTTCTTGATACGACCACTTTCACTGCTTGTTGTCATCAGATTTTATTTGTCCCTTCTCTTACAAGAAAACAAGAACCCACTCTTCACTGCAAAAAATAGATAATCTGACGAGCTATTGTCTGTTGATAAGCTAGAAGATTTTTTAGTGTATGTTTGGAAGCGTGGTTCAGATTTTTTTTTTTAAAATGTTTTTTTTGTTCAGAAATGTAATAAAATAATGTTTTTTTCAAAAACAATTATTTTTGACATTACCACATGAAAATGATCTAAAAACATCAGAAAATTTTAATTTATAATAAAAATAAAAATAAAAATAAAAAAGTTTTAATTTTTTTTAAAAATACTTTTGAAATGTAGTGTCAAACACCAATCAAGATGTGACATCACATTTCATGTGATGAATTATATTTTATAGTATGAGTTTAAGTTGCTTAGTTGAGATGATTAGTGATATAATATTAGAGTGGTCATGAGTTTAATTCTCACTATTTTTATTTTATTTGATAAAAAAATAAAGATAAGATAGCATTGATTTTACGAGTTTCAAACTCAAGTTTCCTCACTTGAAGTCATGTGTAAAATAATATAAATTATATTTTAAGATCATATTTAAAAAAAATATTTGTCATGAATAGTAATGAATGATACCATACATGAATATTAATATGTAAATAGTACTATTTATAAATAGTGAAATAAAATGAGACAAGGTAGCTTAATTAGATTAACCTTATTTGACATTGCGTTTCAAAAACGTTTTTGAAAAATAATTAATTTTTTATTTTTATTTTTTATATTAAATTAAAAAATGGTGGTTTTATATCATTTTTATGTGTTGATGTTGAGAATAATTTTTAAAAAATAAAAAAAATATAATTTTGATATATTTCTAAACGAAAAATATTTTTAAAAATAATCTTAACAATACTTCAAACATAATAATATGAAGAATAAATCTTGGAAAATAAAAAAAATGTTTTTTTATAATGATAATGATTAGAATATTGTCAGTAATGATTAAAATATTAATTATTTACAATAATTGTAACAATAACAACTATAATAATTATGACAATTTAACAATCATGATAATAACAATAAGAATAATAATCAAGATAATTCATTAATCGATATTTTTTTTGTGAAAAATTGACTTCTGAAACTTTTTTATGTATGATATTTTAGATCTAATATTACATGAATAAAAAATATATAAAGCTACACATAGGCCAAACATGTGAAAAAAATTGGTCAAATTATCTACAAATTCAAAATATATGAGCAACTTGCCCTGCGCTGTGCCACAGACAAAACCAAATTTTATAACACGTCAAAAAATATTAATGGTTTTTGATTTTTTTTAATAATGCTATATATTAGAGCGAAATAATCAATCTACAAAACTTTCAATTATTTAGTTTTTTAATATATTTATTTTATTATAAATAATGCATTTAAAATAATAAGAAATATTATTTTAAATGTTTGTTCTCTTAAAAATAATTATATATTTTGATATTTGTTTAATATTAACGGCTTAAAAAATATAACAAATAACTAACAACTGAAGATTAACTGTACATGCATAAGATATGATTTTACTTTCATTTCACATCATCAAATGTGAACTTACTATGTTTTTTAACCAAAGTTATATTTAATACAAAGATAAATTCTAATAAAAATTAAAAGTCAAAACTAAGAGTATAGATACATAAATATAAACAAATTATTTAAATTATACAAAAATGAATGAAAAAATAAAGGGACCGAAACTAAATCAAGAAACAAAATGGGCAAACAAAAATATACGAGGCATTTCCTTTGCGTTTCGATCACAATGTTCCTTTTAGATGAAAAAAACTCATTTCTAATATATTTTATTTATTATAATTTTACTAATTAAATATTAAAATAACCTATTATAACACGCATAAAATTAATCAATTTTCTAAGTAAAACCACGAGTACAAGGAGGGAATGCCATATTTATGGTTATTGATGTTGAGAAATGGGAACGAGGAAAGTAGACAGATGGATGCAGAAAGGATTATGAAGCTTGATTAGCAGATCCCAGGATATCAGGAGGCTCTCTACAAAGTCTTGCATTTCATGAGGAAAAAACCATAATTTTTAGGTTAGGCACTAATAAACAAATCAAAATTAAAACATTTGCAGATTAGATACAAGGAAATTCTTAAAACCTCAGCATAAGATATTGAGAGCCTTATCTTCACTTATTGTTCACTTAGTGCTCTTAATTCTTCATTGTGCTACTGTAACCCTAAAAACCTATAATTTTTTCTGATCATAATAGTTTTTGAACCATGAATCAGAGTCTTTGGGGGCAATTGTGAAGAGTGAAAAAAAAATCCAACTCGAGCAAGAGGCTACGAGGTAAAGCTCTTGGTTGCATTATCTGTTCATGTAAATCGTTAATGGCATGTCCTCTGTTTAGCTGCATTCACTTGAATTCTTATTCCCACTTTCCTATTTGCCTGCAGAGTTAAGTCTTACTTTGAACTTTGAAGCTCGAACATGTAATTGCATTAGTACTGTTATTACTTAAGGAATCAACTGTGCCTTAAACAGCATACAAGTGTACTAGAATTTAGAAACAATGTTGATAAGATACTTAATTGATGAATTTAGGATGAAAAGAAATTAAAAAGCATTGCTGTCAAGGATTATATCCCTTGTCCTTAACACTAAATTGTCTTCAGATGCCTTGTAGGGACCCATGTTGTGTTGATCTACCCTGGCCTCCTGGGATTTGGTGTTTGCTGCATCTTCAACACCATCAGCAACAGCCCTCTTCCTCTTTTTGTTTTTCTGCGTCGACTGATGGGTCTTGTCGTTGTCTTTCCTTCTCAATTGACACAAAACAGTAACCTCGGAAAGGGATGGCAAGCTATACTCGTACATCGTCCACTTGCAGCCTGGTTGGTGAGGTTGAGTATTTCGGTAACTGAAGCCTTTCCTGAGGGCTGTGACACTATAATTCTTGTCAATTTGGACACGTATATGATGGTCTTTGTCCTCTCTACGCCATGTTGCAGGGCCACCGGCAATCTGGCGGGAGACATTATTGGACTTGGGGCTCATCTTTTTGAGATCAGTGAAGAAGAAAACATCCTCACCATGGATTCTGTGGAACGTGTTCCAGATCTGGAGAGGTTGATAGGCATAGAGGCTGCAATCTCTAACAGGAGCAGAGGTGGCAAAGCAAGGGTTAGTGAGTTTGGGATACAGATAGAAGCGCACGAGTTCTTCATCATAAGGGTTGAATCTATGGCCAGGGAAAAGCTGGATTGGAGTTAACATTGTCAGGGTTTGTGATTGGGATCGTGTCTGTTACTTGCTCAGATGATCAAAGGATTGGATCAAGAAGAATCAAGAATCAAGAATCCAGAGTGACTAGTTCTTGACGAACAAATTAAACCAGTAATTGACAAACAGAGAAGGAGAGAGAGTTGCTCCCTTTCTTTATATGATTATTGTTGATAAACAGAGATGGGAATGAATAACTGAGTACAAGAGAGAAGAAGAGACTCTCAGCTGGAAACCCTAAACGAAGAATGAAGAGGAGGAAAGAAACAAACTTGCTGATTAAAAACAAAACGCGTAATTGTTATGCCACTCCCATCTATATATAAGGGTTCGAGGGGTTCGCGCTTCCAACGGTCACTGGAAATTTTGAAGGCTATAACTAACTCACTCGAACAGAACATGCAGATGAAAGACAGAATACTTCTTTCTTAATTTACTTATTACATATTGGTGTCGTGGCAAAAGATGGTTGGTCACCAGGAGTCGAACATACTTGGTGTAATTGAAGTTAGTTCCTGTCAGCACTAGTCCACCACAAATTAAAACAAATACGAGGATGCTGGGACTATCTTTGCTGGGCCGGGTGGGTCCTCATTCCCTTTTAATGGATCTGTTGTTGACGTGTCAAGTGATCCAAACTTTTTCGCAACCCGTACGGTACCGTACAAGAAGCAATGTCCGCAGAACCAGTAAAGATATACCACTACTATCAACTACTAGACTACCAAGATATGCTCAATAGATGTGCGGCACTTGGATGATCAATAATTCTAAATCACAAGACTATATGTAGTCCCTAGAAATCCATGCTCTAGAATTAGAAATTTCTCAGGATTGCTTCTTTTGCAGATGGTGTGCCTGAGCATATGACAATGTTTCTTTTTTTCTTCATTGAAAAGTGAGAATACAACTTTCTCAATGATGTAATTGTGCTGAGCTATATCTTCAGGCACAATTTGGTATTCATTATTGATCAACCATAGAACAGGTTGAAGCAATTCTGAATGAATGAAGTATTCTTGTAATCTGTATACAGGTTGCTGCAAAGATCATAGGAGAAGTTCAAGCACTCATAATCTTTCCAGTGATGCCATATGCTGTCCTTGGAATCTCTTATATGTTCTGGTTTGGAGCTGCATTCTATTTGTTTAGTTCCGGCCAGATTGTCCAGAACAATTGCAGCTCCAATTGCTGTGCATATGATCTTGTATCAAAAAGGGTCCATGAAATGCGTGTGATATATGTTTTTTTATGGGATGGTCTCATTCTGACACCGCTTTACAGAGAGAAGTGGGATGCAGACTAACTGATGCAGACCTCCACACTGAGTTTTTCCACCTTACTATTCCTTGGATTTCAACTATTGTATGTATGCCATGTAAACTCTTTCCCTGTGTGCATTCAGAAGGCAGACGCCTATGTAGCTCGGATACTTTGTATGTGCAAATTGTACTGATTGGCTTGAAACACTCATTAGGTACTACACAGTAGCTTTCTTATATTCAGATTGAATTCCTGCTGCTACACTACTCTGTTATATTCATAGTGAAGTTCCTGCCCATAGGGTGGCCTGATGACTGAATTTAGCTAGCTTTTTCCATCAAAAGTGAAGTTTAGGTAGTGTGTTGACTGCCTATGGGCCAAAAATTCTGGACTTGTTTGCATGCATATGAAAGGTTTGTATGGGAAAGACAACATATCACACCTCTCGGTCTTGTTTTCAGTGTATTGAGTGGATCATAAGATCTGTGAGCCGCAATGCTTATATAATGGTAACGTTCAAGACTATCAATTTCTCATATCTATGTCTTGCATTGCTGCTTGGGTATATTTTGTAAGATATGCCCCGTTAAGTCATGGTAATCTAATATGGCAATGGCACTTGCCATTTGCAGTACAGTCCCCAATCATGTCCTTATTGAAGGATGAATAAGGATATCCATTGGTGTTCCTATAAGATAATTGAGAGACACGGTTTCAATGAATAATTCCACCACACTATTTTATTGAATCTTTGCAGTATATATATACACAGAACAGCTACATGTTTGCCTATATGTTTGCTGATATTTAAGAAAGGAATTTTGTACATTAAATGAAAGGATTACAATTCTAAATGTAGAAGGATCTGTAACGGTTGGATTTGTAACGGTAGAATGCTTAAACTTGGAAAGTGCGTTATTGGCTGAGCATGATTTGCTGCTGTTGAATGTTGCATGATTTGCTTAATCTGGATTTGGACATGTTTCCTCAATAGTTCCTAATACTTTGCCTATTTTATTTATTTAAAAAAACTCCGGAATGGACTCATTGTCTGTTCAAGCATGGTTCTTTAGTTGATCCATACAGTGTTTTCTTCACTGTTTATCCATTTTTTTCATGACGTCTGCAGATCTAAAAATTAAAGAAACAAAATTTTAAAAATAAAAATAATAAATTGATATATTATTAATTCAGTTTAAAGATCTAGACATTCATTTGTATAATTCAAACAACAATACAGCTTATCTTAGATAAGATGTATTGGAGATGATATATCTTCTCTTTGCATAACAAGTCTCTTTACTCAAACTCTTGTAAGCCATTAAGTTTTCTAGTAATCTTAATACTAGATAACAATTCTTGAAAATTATAATAATAATTTTATGATTGTACAAAACCTCTTTGTCACCTTCCCAGCTCGAGGAGGCCACGAAAATGTTGTTGTGACAATACTTCTATTCAAATCAACTTTTGTCTTGTCAACCTAGTTGAAACTATATGATCCAAAATAAGCTAGGTCAGAAGGAGATTCTCAAACGTCGGAGAATGGGACGTTCTGAAGACAGAAGATAAAGAGCATATCGAAGAGTACAATTTCCAGTTCCAAAGAAGGAACTAAGAACCAGGCATAGAAAGTTAACTTTCACTATCCCTCCAAGCCTCTGCCCTTGGACTGTCTGGAGAGCAAATAAAGAAGTTCTATCCCAGATAGTGGAAGACATCTGAGGATTGGTTTAACCTAGAAAGTTTAGAATAGATAGAGAATGCAGAACTCCACCCTCTCTAATTTCGACATTTAATAAAAAAATTGGAAGCACTGGTGGACAAGTAAAAGTTGTTTTTTCGTGATCTTCTTGAGCTACAACAATTTGATGACTTTCACTTTCTATTCTAGCCATGGGGTTAATGGGGTCAAGCTTATCATGCAGGTCAGGCCCTCGCCAGCTTATTATGTGAATTTCCTAGGAAAAAAGTGTTAATGGGGTCAAGCTCAACATCTCCAAAACTGATCTTGCCATTGAAAAAGATGGTGGCGGTGGATGTGTCATAGACTGTGGTGCCCTTGCAACATTGCTTGTCAAGCCTAGTTTTGATACCGTACACACGGCTTTGGCAGATCAAAAAACTGAAGAGACGCATCATTCACAAGTTGAATAAGGATCTTTGCTATGAAGAACTATATATCGTATAATAGCCGCAAGAACCTTCCTGTTGTTATTTTCCATTTCGAGAATGCAGACCTTGGTGTTTAACCTGAAGCTGTCTTCATGTTTCGTGAGTTTGAGGGCAAAAATATTTTCTTTTTAGTTCATCAGCAGGCCCAATGAATTTTTTTATTTTTTATGATGAATAAATCTTTGTTTTGGGGTGCTAATTAATGTTTTTTTTATGATTTTCTAAAAAAAATGAGTTTTAGATGTTTGTTTTGCAATGAAAAATACAAGCACGATTTGGGAAGGAATGTTTTATCTATTTTTTTATATAGAAATTCTCTCCTAGTTCTAGTATCAGGTTGGAGTCTTAAACCACTCATTATATTATAATAATTATAACTAGTACATTAAAATCATGTAAACAATATATAGCAAATTGATATAAAATTTCATGTTATATGTATATAAATAATAACATATTTATATGCATAAGCATATAATATATTTAATATGTTAAAAAAATCTTTTTTTTTTTAACTCAAACCCCATTCATTCAAAAAGGTTATTTATGATACAATGACATAAATTAGATGGTCTCAATTATTTAACAAAGCTTTTTATTCATAAAAACCACATATATGATAGGAAGTTATGTGCTACACATGATCATTACTTCATAATATAAACATAAAAGAAATAAGAAGAAGGTATTGCTTGGAAATATGCTAGGGGTTGTTTTTTTCTTGAAAATATATTAAAATAATTTGAGCTTTCCTGTTTCTCTCTTCTTCCAGGAACATAAAAAGCAAAGCAAAGCCAAGCAGATCAAAAAATGTCTGCTTTTTTGCCTGAAGATTTGATACAAGAGATCCTCTTCAAACTCCCCATAAAATCCCTGGTGCGATGCACAAGCTTGTCCAGGACGTGGAATTCCCTCATAAAGAGCCCAGCCTTCATTTCCATGCATCTTCACCGTACAATTTCATCAACTGATCATCAATCTCTCTTCCTGCTTCGACTCTGTTCAAAGGAGCTTAAATAGCTTAAATGTTTGGTTGTCTCAGATTTATTTATCTAACTTAAGACCCATCAATCTCCTCTCACCAATCTCATACCAATATACAAGTGATCTCCCCTTTCAGCTATACAAAGCCTTATACAAGAAACTCTTATTGTTGAATTTGTACTGGTGTGATCATTATTATCTCAAAGATGATACAGTAGTTGTATCCTCATAAATTTCATTCAATTTTGTATTTCACTGATTGATGTTGAATTTGCTGCAGCTTGTCTATTTTATTATTTGTTACTTCATTGATTTTTTGGGAACGTGGGTATTTGGGCTAGCTTACACACACCTCTACTAATTTTATAAACCGTAAAGTTAATGACCAATTAAAACCTCTAGTCGCTTTAACTAATGTGGACCTCGAACTAATGACCTGTAAGGAGCAAACCTAGAGTCTGACTAGTGAGCCACGTCCATCAGAGTTGTTACTTCATTGATTGATAATATGCAACTGTTAGAAACTATTTCACCGCAGCTCACATTAAGTTGCTGTTTGTAAAATGTTGCATCATTTTGCAAAATCAATCACAATTTTATTTATATTCGATCCTCAATAAGGTTAGTGAAATTGCATCCAATATGCTACCTCCATGATTACAATCGAGTGGAAGAAGATGATATGTGACAAGCAAGCTCAGTTCATCTATATTTTTTCTTCCTATCTGCTTGGTAATCCTAAATAACTTAAATGTTTAATTGGCTATCTCAAATTTATTTATTTAACTCAGGACCCATCTCTCCTATCACCAACCTCATACCAATATACAAGTGATCTCCACTTTCAGCTATACAAAGCCTTATATGAATCTCGCCTGATAACTATTGCTATAAGCAAACTCCACCACTAAAGATAAGTACTTGCTCCATCCTACCCTAAAATCAATCACACAAGCTCTCAACATATCCTCCAAAATTTGCATGGGTCCAATTAGACTATCCATCGATCCAAGGATGAAAATCAGTACTTAATTGAACATTAGTCCCCAAAGCTTCATGAAACTTTGCCCATAACCAAGAAGTGAACTATGTACCTCTATCGAACACAATTAAGATTGATACACCATGCAACCTGATGATCTCGTTAACATAGATTTCTACTAGCTTTGTAAACCTACAAGTCACCTAAAAATGAGTTGACTTGGTCAAACAGTCAACTATCACCCAAATTGAATCGCCAATGATTTTGTTCCATTTGTTATACAAGAATCAACAATGGCTATAAAAACTTTTATAGTTTCTAATGCTCATAACCCTTAACTCTCTAGTAGGTCTAGCATCACGTGTTGACAGAAAAGGCCTCTCCCCCTTCTCCAAATATTGACAGAAAAGTGCACACACAACCAACACGTGTTGAAATTTTGCACATTTTAAGATAAAATAGAATCCAATTACTTACCATCATGTTCATCATAAGCTTATACAGAAACCAAATATTTATCCACCAATGAAGTATCCTTCAGCCACCCAACCATAAATCGATTGATTTTGGGTTTTTTTTCAGAAAACATGAGAAAATAAAAATAAGAGAGAAAGAATAATATCACGAAAGTGTGAAGCAAAGAGAGAAGATCAACCTTTATTTAATGATTTTTTTTAATATATAATTTCTTTAGAAATAATTTTTTTATTAACCTAAGATGTAAAGTAAATTTTATAATTTGTAATTACAATTCTAACCAAACTATAATATTCTAAATTTATTTTTTTGAAATATTAACTGATATGTAAATGTAATAATATGAAAATTATAATAATAAAATAACAATGCATTATTATGATGCATTAAGTAGTGATGGTGATGATTATGTGGTGATGGTGGGATGATGATAATTTTCATATCCTGAAAAATAATTTTGTAGTTTGTCACTTAGTAATCACATGCAAGCTAGAATGAATCTTTTTATTGTTGATAGTAATAGATGGATGAAAGGATGACATTATTAAACTAGATTGATTTTACGATAAAACTGATAATACAAAAGTTTTAGAGCTTAATTGATAATAAGGAAATACTTTAGAGGCTGAAGTTGAGGACCCACTATTAATTTTACCCCAACATCGGAGAATATGAAATCGCATTAAAACTTGAGGGACTAATTTATAATTATTGATCTCTTTTCAAGAATGCAAGCCTCGTCGTGTCTCTGCTTTCAGGCTCTCAAGAACGCAAACTTGCACACACGCATGTGTATATATATACAAGAGCATAAACACAAGTTAGCTGGTAGTGGAGCATCTCGAAAGAACAAAGGCCGAGTCACATTCATCATATCTCAACTCGACTCATCTCATTTCATCTGGGTTCGGTTTTCTAACTCTTTTCTTGTTATTCTAATTCTTTTTATTCTCTTGATCATTTCTTGAACTCTATCTCCTTTAATCACTTTCTTGGATTAGGTTTATGAATAATACCCACTCCCAACAACTTACGAATTCCTTACTTGCGTGTTGAAGCTAGCTTGAAATTCTTGATGAATCATGTGCTGTGAGACTTGAAATATCAGTTACCTTGCTTAATAAGAAACATTCAATCAGAGCTTTGTTTTGAGGGTTTTTGGTTGAGTCATGCTTGCGTTGGGATCATTTATTTTCTTTAACCTGGACTGTTCTCTCATCTGGGTGTTGTTCTTGCTTGTTATATATCTAGTTAACTGTTCTCTCTGTTTGTTGCCTTTTTTTTTATTTTATAATCTTATTTGCTCTTCAGAGTCGTGGGAATTTTCTATTCTATAATTAATTTCAGATCTTACCCTTTTGAAGATATGGAAGAAACAGCTTCAGGAGATAATTGTCAAAATCTTTGTGAAAAAGCGAATGAAGATGTAATCAGTGAATTGCGTGACGACATTCTTTGTTACATGCTCTCGTTTCTTCCAACAAAAAGTGCTGTGGCTACCAGCATTCTGTCCACAAGGTGGAGAAACCTGTGGAAATCAGTCACCATTTTGGACATTTATGATGACATATCGGGTTATTACAAGAATCCATCTACATATAAAGAAAGAAAGATGAACTTTGTGAATTTCATGGATAGGCTTTTTATTCATCGTAATTACCCATCGATTCTGAAATTCCGGCTCATTTTAGCTCAAAGTTACGATTTTTCTTGTGTAAATGCATGGATGACCCATTTAAGTAGATGGATTTCTTCTTCTGCAATTATGGGCAATGTGGAGGAGCTTATATTTTATATCAATTTCCCAGTTCGGTTGCCAGAGAACCTCTATTGCTGTGAGAAATTAGTGACTCTGAAACTTCATGGTCATATCAGGTTTGATAATCTTCAATCTGTATGCTTTCCGAGTCTCAAGGCCCTTCATCTTGAACATCTCAGGATGCTTAATAATACTGCCATAAAGGTGCTATTATCTGGTTCCCCTGCCCTCGAAGAACTGGAACTAGAAATGGAGGGACGTGATTCTCGGCGGTCTGTACATGTATGCTCATTGTCCTTGAAACGTTTGATCATAGGATTCGTCTGTGTTTTTGTTCCTTACGATCATAGTTACCGTAAAAAGCTTACTATTGATACCCCAAACCTTGAATTTCTTAAACTGGTTGATTTTGCATCTGAGGAATTAAGCATGCAGCGGGCAGACTCACTCCTACAGGCAGATCTCTGTTTTGGTTATCAAACAGGTGTTTTCAATGTAGGAATTGAAGAGTATGCAAATATGGTGGTTCAGTTTTATAGACAGATCTCTGGTGTTAAGACTTTGTCCTTGTCAAACTGTAATATCCGAGTAAGATCCCCCCCCACCAACCCATTTACTCTTATGCAAATATGGTGTTTTCAATGGTGATTCGTCATCAACCTATCTAACGCATCCTCTTCTCAGACTTTATTAGGGGCAGCTGTATCTAAGTTTCCATGCTTTGGGAATTTGCCTACTTTTCGGAATTTGATTCATTTGGAGGTCCGAGTTTGTGATGATTACGTGTGGATTTTGCCTGAGATACTCCAATGCTCTTCTAATTTGGAAGTTTTCGTCTTAATCTTGGTTAGTTCCATTGATATAAATCGAATCAATGATTTGAGTGTTTCTTAGTTTATCTAAATCATCTACAAGTACTTTCTGTATTGTTCTCTTTATTATCTTCAATCAATTAGGAGGAGGATGCATACGACTGGAACTGGTGTGCCCCACACTCTGTGCCGCAGTGTTTGTCATCATGTCTTAAGGTGATCGAGTATAAAGTTTTTCAAGGGGAATCGGGAGAGACAGAGATGCTTGAATATTTCTTATGTAATGCATTGGTGCTGAAGAAGATGACCATCACATATCCTGATGACTTTAAAACATTAGAAGTTGATGTTTTGAAGAGGTTATCAACATGTCCGAAGGGCTCAGACGCATGTCAAATTGTACTCGTTCCTGAACATAAACGCAGCTTTGAAGTCGCAAGTATGCGTAGGGCTTCATTTTTCTCATAATCTTTTAACTATTAAGCTTCAAATCAAAAACATTTCAAGAAACCAAGTGAAGACAGAATCGAAAGTTTCCTAAAGTTGTTTCTCACAATTCTGTTCATGAGGTGGAGATACCCGTAGTTCCCAACTTGGATATTGATGACTAACATGTTACCATGTCTTCCTGACTTGTCGTTTGAGAATTTCATGCACAGATTTTTTATTTTTCATAGCGTCCAATCCACTAAAAAAATAACTGTAGTTTGCTGAGGGGCTTGATGTTTGTGTCTTGATGGGAAAGTTGAGGGGGCTTGACCTATATTTGCGGCTTCCTGCAGCAGAGAAGAAGAATCAGAAACTAACTAAAAGGGGTGAAAAAAATATGATATGGTGTCTCATAGATTTATTTCTAAGCAAACACATTCTTATCCCTTATGAATACATCGCTTATGCACAGTGACATCAATGACAAGAAAGCTAAATAATTGTAAACCTTTTAAGAGATGGTTTTATTGTTTGTGAAATAATAATGATAATTTTAGTGTTTGTTTTTTCTATTGTTTTCTTGCTTTTTTTTGTAAAATTTATTTTTATTTTTAAAGGCAAATTAATGATTCTAATTGTTTAGTCAGTAATGATGATAGTAATTTTAGTTGTTATAGTCTAGATAATGATAGTAACGTTATTTTTTGTAATGTTTTCTTCTTCTATAGATAGAAAATCAATGATTTATTTTTATTGTTTAGTTTATTGTAGGCAGCTCATTGTATAAATACCTAGTTCAAGATAAGTTAATTGTTTTTTGTTGGCTATCATTAGAAGGTGAATTTAAGTGCAGTTTTACCACGTAATTTAATTTAATTTAGTTTAGTTTAATTATGCAGAAAGATAATGAGAATCATGAAATGTTTATAAATACTTTGTAAGTCATAGTTTCCAGAGCCATTCGCGTTGCCTTTAGAGAATAACATGGACAGTAATTGAAATATTTATATAATGGGTTGTTTGTTTCTCGTAAAATGTTCTGTGGATGCAAAGTCTTTTGTAGATAATTTTTTATAAAACATTTTTAATGTTTGGCTTGAAAGATGTTTGTACTTGAAATTATATTATATATAATTTTTTTTAATGATAATGGTGATATGAAGGTGGAGTGGGGGCTGAAAAGTGGTGATCAAGGTTGTAAAAGTGGTGATAAAGGTTGTCAAAATCGTGATTTTGATATGACACAGAAAGTTCTTCTGAAACTTGGATCGTAAAATCGTACCTGAAATTTTTCTATATAAAAATCGTAAAATCACAGCTAAAATCGTATAGGTAGAAAAATCATAAAATCATAAGTAAAATATTTTCAAATACAATACAACATAATTATAACCAATTGACTATAAAACTTCATTAGTTAAGGTTCATACATGATTTTAAATAACTTAAAAATACATTACAAAACAATTATGTCCATAAAATTTTATTAGGTAAAAACTAACAAATTTAAAATAAATATTCAACTAGCGTGCAATGTAAACTAAAATCAACCTCATTTTCATCTCCCTCGCTATTTCTAAGACTTGTATCAATAACATCATTATCAAAATGATTATTAGTACTACCACTAGTACTAACACCGATATTTTCAGTACTAGCTCGAACTCCAACAAACTATTTCGATATCAATATATGAAAATGATTTAAAAACACAAAAAAAAATAATTTAAAATACAAAATAAAATAAAAAAATTATTTTTTTCAAAAAATTCAAGTATAAATTTTAAAGTTAATATTTAAATTAATACATGAGAATCAAGAAATTTTTCTTATCTAAAAAATAGTCTATACGTGCATTTAAAAATTTTGATTTTCAAACCCTAAGAATGATTTTTCAAACCATTTAAACCATAACAATGAATTACTCATATATAAGATAAAACAACACAGTAAAGGTCGGGGGCATTGAGTTTATTGCATATGTTTTTTAAAAATGAGTAAATATGAAACTACCCCCTAATAAGACAAAACTGCACAATATACTCCGGGGTTAGTAGGGTCATTGCACACTTTTTAAAAAAATAGACAAATACATATATACCACCATATAAGACAAAATCCAAGCATTGGTTGTAGGGGTGTGGCAGTACTTTGCTATTTTTTATTATATTTTCTAGCGAGGTACTGTTGGCGCATCGCCGGAGGCACCAACAGTTTCCGCGCTCACGTGGATTTCGAACGACACATGCAGTGTTTTCCAGCATGAAAAAATGTTCAACCAATGTCTAGAATTATTCTACGACATGTTCTCTTCCTCGTGGTGCGGCACGTGGGGTTCCAAGGTGGTCAGAGACGTTTCGGTAGTCAGCTGAAATTTCCCTCCTTTTCCCTCTCCTACTTGCACCAGTATATGTAAGACCCTGCTGTTTATTGAGTTTCATTTTAGTCCCTAATCTTTCGATTATTTTGTATGGTCCTTATTTCTGTTATATAGGTTTTGATTTGTTTCAATTTGCCCTTCAATTGAAATTGATTATATATAGTAGTTTCATTTTGGTGCTCAGTCTTTTAATTTTCTGATTGGTTTGAAATCCTTAATATTTTCGGTATCAAAGTTTTAATTTGTTTCAATGTTATCTTTCAATTCAAATTGATTATATATTTTATTTTTATTTCGGTCCTCAATCTTTTAATTTTGATTTTTTGTTAAATTCTTTAATTTTTTTTAGTATCAAATTTTAATTATTCTTTCAGTTTTTTCCTATAAATTAAATTTATATATGTGTTTTGCGTTTTGGCCCTTATACTTTTAATTTATTTTAATTCCTTTATTTTTTTATATATTTCTTAAATGGTTCCTATGTTTTTTCCATGTTTATATATACATGCTCTTAGTTTTATTTTTAATTTTTATTATTAAGTTTATTTTTTTATTTAATGTTTAAATTTTAATTTGTGTTGGTGATCATTTGAAATTTATATTTATTATTTTTATCTCTTTGATTTTTTATTTTTATTTATTCTTCAAGTTAAATATTTTTTTAAATCTAATGTATAAATTTCTCTTCATGCTCAGGCTTTCTTGGCTTATAGTTTGGGTTTCCAATTAATTAGTAGATGAAACTGCATATAATAGTAATCTCTTAACTTCTTATACATGCTACAAATCTGTAAATAATCATCTTCCCTCACTTCATTTCAATTTATACACGCACATTTGCAAGATATTGTTTTTAATTAAGTTGATTTTTACTCTATATATGAGATATTGTTCTTATAATTTTTCATATAGAAAACAAAATATTGTTGAGTCAGGTTTTTGAGCTGATTTTACACCGTCTTTCTCTTTAATTGAAATCAGAAGGAAACAACTTCTCATATACAGGATGAGAAGAGGGTCTGGAGGCCTGCTGAGCTCGACTACCAAGGCTTGATTTCATCCCATTTCTTTCTTTCCTTTGCCTCTGTCATCGGTTTGTTTTTCCTTAGATGCTCTGTTTTTATTTTTATTTTTTTTCAAGTAAACCTGCTTGTTATGTTAGAAAATAATATAAATTATATTTTGACACCAAATTTAATAATTTAAGTTTTTAGATAAGATGTTTTTTTAATATGGTTTCAGAACATTGTTAACCTAGCAATCACGAGTTCGAATCTCACCATCCTCATTCTATATGATAAAAATTAACACAAGGTAGTATTAGTTTGTGCAAGTTTTAAACTCAAAGATCTTCCATTTAAAAAAATATATTAGAAAATAATATAAATCATATTTTATAACTTCATCTAATAAATTAAAATTTTAAATAAAATAGTTATATAAAATGTTTTAGCTCCTTTGCTCTGTATATCTGTTAATAATATAAAAGCCCACCATGTTTTATTCATTACATAGTTCATCCGTGGTCAACACCGTGCCGTTTGATAATAATTCGTAATTTGTTTTTGGGTTGAGTTAACATCATGAAAAGTTTGAAACTTGATCTTGTAGGTAGAAAGTAGTTGCAATTTTTCCAAGCTCAATCTTCTTTCCTTGCTTTCCTTTTCCGGGTTTTGTTGATACTCTTGTTTTCCATTGATTTTATGCATTTCTACAAGATAGTGTCATCATCTGAGCTCTGAAGCTAAATACTATTCTCTCGTCCATGTGATGATAGCGGAAGAAAAGTTTTGTATTCCTTTTGTCTGATAATTCAAAGCTATATGTCAATAAGAAGCAAGCTGGGGGAACTGGAAGGCTATTGCATTTAGGAACTGGATATAATTCAAATGGTCTGGCTGCTTGAAATGTTTGCATCATTGCATGCATTTTGTATTTCTACATTTTTTTTACATGCTATAATGTCCTGGAGATTTTGTCTAATTCTACTTGCGTTGTTATTTGTTGATTTTACGGCTTCGGTTCAAAGTTCTTGACAACTAATCTGAAAGCTGGAGCTAAACACTAATCCTTAAGGGTCAAGGCCGCTTGCTGTCTTATGGTAATGCATGTTCGTTACCATTAAGGTTCGTAATATCAATTTTGCTGTGAATGGCATTTAAATATCCGGAATTGATTTTACTTTCCCTTCTCCAAAATACTCACTTTATCTAGGGACTATGATTTTCTCTCTTCAGCAGTGAGATCTTTAATTACGAATCGAACTTTTGTGCTGTTCTGCCAAAAAATAATAATCTCAAAACCTAGTGAAAATGACTGATTATTTGCTTGAAGTAGTGATGCAAGAGATTCTCCTCAGGCTCCCCATAGAATCCTTGATAAATGCACTAGTGTATGCTTGCCATGGTACTCCCTCGTCAGGAGCACCACTTTCATCTCCATTCGATCTATTTCCTTGGACAAAGATGATCCATTTGACCTTACTTGGCACCTGCTGAAGAGAGGGAGAAGAACATTATTATCTTTGGAGCCAGTATTTGTCTGTTTTGGCATGCAAAGCATCATCCATTGCTTTGTGCAGACTAGTTTCAGTTCTGAGCAGATTCATGTTTGAGCAATGTTGTGCGGGGTGGTGGAGACATGGACCAAGATTGATAGCAGTCCACAGGTGGGGGATATACCCAGAGCTTTGGGATTCAGGAAGGAGGAATTTTTACTGGAACAACATCATGGGTGGATATTTTCATATGACCTGCAGAGACAGCTACTTGTTGATCTTGTTCTTCGGGGAAAACAATTAACTTTGTTGGTTCCTTTGTGGAAAGTCTGGTGTTACTTGACAAAGCAAATGCAACAAGTTATGGAAATGATTCAAATGCTGTAGAAAACAAGAACCCACTTTTCACTGCAAAAACATAGATAATCTGACGAGCTATTGTCTGTTGAAAAGCTAGAAGACTTTTTAGTATTGTTTGGGAGCGGGTTCAGGTTTTTTTTTATAATATTTTTTTATTCAGAAATATATTAAAATAATATTTTGTAAAAAAAATTATTTTTGATATTACCACATCAAAATAATTTAAAACATCAGAAAATTTTAATTGATAATAAAAATAAAAATAAAAAAGTTTCAATTTTTTTTAAAAATACTTTTGAAATGTAGTGTCAAACACCAATCAACAATTGTTTGTGAGATGTGACATCACATTTCATGTGATGAATGAGATACATTTGTTAGTAAATTATATTTTATAGTATGAGTTTAAGTTGCTTAGTTGAGTTGATTAGTGATATAATATTAGAGTGATCATGAGTTTAAATCTCACTATTTTTATTTTATTTGATAAAAAAAATAAAGATAAGATAGCATTGATTTTACGAGTTTCAAACTCAAGTATCCTCACTTGAAGTCATGTGTAAAATAATATAAATTATATTTTAAGATCATATTTAATAGCCTAAACTTTTAGATTGAGATGATTTTTAAATTTTTTTTTACTGAAGATCATGAATAGTAAATCTTTTCATCAACATCTCTTTATTCAACTTTACTAGATTTACAGTTGAAATCTCACTCACAATTTGTTTGTGTTAAACATTTATTATGATAATGAGATATTACCTTAAATAATTTTCAACTCTTTTTCTAATACGTCTAAAAAACCTATTTTCTTCATATTAAGCAAGGCTTTCATGAGCACCCTAAATAACATTTTCTATAATACTGTTTTTTTTTTTTTACTTAGATATGTTTCATTTGCTACATTTTAAAAGACTTTACACCATTATCATCACACTATCCAATGACAACATTAGAGCACCTCCGGTAACAACTTTTTATAGGTCCTTGTTTTTTAAATGGGATCTACAATTATATTTTTTGAATTTTTTATTAAAGTTTGTCAACAAATTATCTTAAAAACTAAACCTACTCACGGTTTAGCTACTATTCACCAAGAGAGAAAACACTGTGGGCAGCAATAGTAGAGCTCAATTTTCGGGTAGGTTGGTTTGGTTCGGTCGGTTCAGATGGTCCATTTGTTTTTTCTATTTTTGCACAATGTAATAACAAATTTGTCCCTCGAAAAAGAAAATAAAACAGCACCTGGATTCAAGGGTTCCATGGTAATTGTACATTTTCGGTTCGGTCCGGTCCGGTTCATTTGGCCGATTTTTTTTCTTTAATATTTCTTTGAACAGTGCAATAACCGTTTTGTCCCTCGAAAAGGAAAAAATTCAGGCATGGAAAGGAGGGGCGATCCGGTAATTAACCAATTTTTTATTCTTTTTTGTGTCGGTTTACTGTTGGTGCGCCGTCCATTCCCGCGCTCACGCATGTTTTGGATGGCGCGTGCAGCTTATTCCGGAGTACGAAAATGCCCAACCGACATCTAGAATGATTTTCAGGCATGTTCTCTTTCACTTGGTGCGGCGTGTGTGACTATATAGTAGCCGGAGACGTGTCAATGGTCGTTTGAATTCCCCCCCCCCTTTTCTCTCTCCTACCTGCGTAAGCTAACATTAGCGCAACTGTTTTTTGTCATATTTCATTTTAGTCCCTGAACGTTCAAATTTGTTTTTCTAGTCCTTATTGCTATTATATACGTTTTGATTTGTTTCAATTTCATCCTTCAATTGAAATTGATTATATATTGTAGTTTCAATTAGGTCCTCATTCTTTTAATTTTCGGATTGGTTTGGAATTCTTAATATTTTTGGTATCAAAGTTTTGATTTATTTCAATTTTATCCTTCCATGCAAATTTATTATAAATCCTTAATATTTTCAGTATCAAAGTTTGATTTTTTTCAATTTTATTCTTCAATGCAAATTAATTATAGATTTCAGTTTCATTTCGGTCTTAATTCTTTTAATTTCCAGTTTTTTTTTTAAATTATTAAATTTCATCGTTTTCAATGTTTGGATTTATTTCAATTTTGTCCTTCAAATTAAATTTATTACATATGATTTTATTTTATTTTATCCCTTATACTTTTAATCTTGGATTTTATTTTAGTTCCTTGAGTTTTTATACATATTCCTTACATAGTTCTTATTTCTGTCCATGTTTATATATATATGCTCTTAGTTTTTCTTTCCAATTTTTCTTTATTTCCAATGTTATTAAGTTTTTCTATTTAATGTCCAAATTTTAATAAGTGTTGATCATCATTTGAAAATTAATAACAATTATAATTTCTTTTTTTTCCCTTCAGGTAAAATAACTTGTTAAAATCTAATAATAATTATTTTTATTTTGTCATTTATTTTGTTTTTTGATTTCTTTTTTGTTAATATTGTTAGGCCTTCAATTTTCTAATTATTATAGATAAGACATTTAAAATAATGATAAAGATTATTTGTTAGTTTTGTTTTCTTTTAAATATGTCAAACTAATTAGATTTTTTGATATTTATTTAATATTAGCGCCTTATATATATATATATATAACCAAGAATTTTTAGGAAAAACAATTACTATCATTGCTCTTAAATAATTTTAATATAATAATATGAGTAATAAATCTTATAAAATAAAATAAAATATTTTTTTCTAACAATAATTATGGTCTCACTAATTTTTAATTATTTCCATTGTTATTAAGGTTTCTTTTAAATATTTACATTTTAATTTGCGTTGATGATCATTTTAAAATTGATATTTATTATTTTTTCTCTTTGTTGTTTTTTAAATTCTTTTTATTTATCTTTCAATCAATTTTTTTTGTCATTTATTTAGATTTTGTTTTTCCTTATAATATCAGTGTTCTTAAATACTTTTAATATAATAATATGAGGAATAAATCTGATAAAATAAAAAATATGATTTTGCCTTTTAATTCTATTTTTTTCCTCTTTTGTTTAAGCTTATTTCTTAGAAAAATTTGATTCTTGAATTTTAGATTATTTTGTAAAAAAAAAAAATTGTATAATATTTCAGATCTGATATTACTAGGGAAAAAAACAACTTATAAACAAAATAGGTAGACAAATTTACCCAAGTTTTCTGCAATTAAAAAATATACGAACCACTTCCCTTATGTTTTGATACACTGTTCATTTTAGGCGGAAAAAAATCATTTCTAATAGATTTAATCTATTATAATTTTATTAATCAAATATTAAAATAATTAATTACAATATATAAAAAATCAATTAATTTTCTACATAAAAAAAAAATTCAGCACAACACGCGGGTAAATCACCTCGTCCATACCTAAACCACGTTGAGCTACTCAGACCCATATATTTAGGCTTTTTTGTGTGTTTTTTCCTTATGTTTTTATTTATCTTTTGCGTTTTCAATTTCAACATTTAAGTTTATTTTTTAATTTAGCTTATTTATACTAAAATTGTTTGATGAAATTTTAAGTTAGGTTACTCCCTTTTCTTTATTTTTTGCTTTCGTTTTTGTTTTCCTTTTATTTTTCTAACAAGGAACCTTGTATGGAAGTAATTTCAACTTCTTGTTGACAATGGGAAAATACTTTTTCTTCAAAACCTCAAAACTATTTTCTTGATACGACCAGTTTTGCCGCATCTAAAGCATTTCACTGCTTTTTATCAGCAGATTTTTATTTGCCCCTTATCTTACAAGAAAACAAGAGCCCACTTTTCACTGCAAAAAATAGATAATTTATAGTTGAGGTTGTTCTCTTGTAAAGCTAGAAGATTGTTTGTGACTGTTACATAATATAGTTGAGGTTGTTTTTAAAAGTGTTTTTTGTTCAGAAATGTAAAAATAATGTTTTTTAAAAAAATATTTTTGACATCAGTACATTAAAATGATCTAAAAATAATTTTTAAATTTATAGTAAAAAATAAAAATAAAAATAAAAAATTTTCAATTTTTTTTTAATATTTTTGAAACTCGGTCAAACACACTTAACAATTGTTTTTCAAATGTGAGATCGCATTTCATGTGATGAATGAGATATATTTATTAGTAAATTATATTTTATATTATAAGTTTAAGTTATTTAGTTGAGATGATTAGTGATGTAATATTAGAGTGATCATGAGTTTAAATCTTTTCTCATTTTTCCCGTCCTTAAAATAGAGAGAGGATACAGAAACTCGCATGAAAACAATGAGGAGAGAAAGTGGTTGGTTCACACGAATTCCAACTCCAATTTTTTTTACCTTGGTGTTAAATAGTTTCATTCAACAAGAAGAGTTATGGTGTTGTTCGACCTTTGCCTTACTTATATTGATAGATGTGATCTCAGATCTTAAGTCTTTTGTTATCACGCGTCCTTTGAGAACAATGTTTGACAATTCTTATGTTAAAATAATGATTGATGGGGGTTAATGTACACTCTAACATATAGCTTTGTGGTATTGCTGAACATTTTAGATAGTTTGTCCACCAAATTCAAGCTGATCGGGAGGCATAAAAATATCAAACTTAATTGTGCATTACACAATCAAGCAGACTAGTATAGACATCAAAAATATATTTTTAAAACATCAACACAAAAAAAAACATCATAAAATCATTTTTGACTTTTTGATGAGATCGAATAATGGATACTCTGATGCTTAAGTCAGTATTTGATTTTGTTTTATCAAGAGCAAATAAAAATTCAAGACGATTCAATATGTATTTTTCATATGTAGAGAGATTCAATATGTATTTTTCATAGGTAGAGAAAATAAGTATGTTCCATGTCTCGTTGAGTATGTTCTATGTACAATGAAAGATGATAAATGTAATGCTTTTAGATGAATAATCCTTTAGATTTTTGATATATCCTTCTCTCTCTCTCTCAAAAGCAAAGAATATATAACTTGATTTTTTTTAATATATTTAAGAAAAAAATATTAGTCATGAATAGTAATGAATGATACCATACATGAATATTAATATGTAAATAGTACTATTTATAAATAGTAAAATACAATGAGACAAGGTAGCTTAATTAGATTAACCTTATTTGACATTGCGTTTCAAAAACGTTTTTGAAAAAATATAATTTTTATTATTTTTATTTTTTACATTAAATTAAAAAAAATGGTCGTTTTATATCATTTTATGTGTTGATGTTAAAAATATTTTTATAAAATAAATAAAAAATATAATTTTGATATACTTCTGAAGAAAAAATATTTTTAAAAACAATCTTAACTATACTCCTAAACTAGTACTAAACCAAGAAGAAGAGAGAATGAAAATAGACATAGAAAGCTACCATGTAGTTTGAATAAATTGAAAAATTACTATTTATTTGCAATGAATACCCTCGCCACCTTTTCCCTCTCTATCTTTTTTTTTCTCTTCAATTAAAAAGAGAGAGAAAAAAGGGGTGGACAGTGTTTTGAGTGAGTTTTGGGACTTATCATGAATAATGAATTTTGTATAATATATATTATTCAAGAAATATTATCTTATAAGCTAAAAGAGAACGTGATTTTAAACAATAATGAACAATATTTTGCATTGTTCATCTAGACTCAGAGACACTGTTGGTTGCAATAGTAAAATTATTATTTTATCCCTTTGTTTACTGCGTCTTTTAGCCTTGGATCCGGGGGTATTTTTGATTTTTCACCTTTCTGCGCACAGTGAAATAACTATAATATCCATATATAAGACAAAACAACATAGTAAAGGTCGGGGGCATTGAGTTTATTGCATATGTTTTTGAAAAATGGCTAAATATGAAACTACCCGCTAATAAGACAAAACTACACAATATACTCCGGGGTTAGTAAGATCATTGCACACTTTTAAAAAAAATAGACAAATACGTATATACCACCATATAAGACAAAATCCAAGCATTGATTGTAGGGGTGTGGCGGTACTTTGCTATTTTTTTATTATATTTTCTAGCGAGGTACTGTTGGCGCATCGCCGGAGGCACCAACAGTTTCCACGCTCACATGGATTTCGAACGACACATGCAGTGTTTTCCAGCATGAAAAAATATCCAACCAATGTATAGAATTATTCTACGACATGTTCTCTTCCTCCTGGTGCGGCACGTGGGGTTCCAAGGCGGTCAAAGACGTGTCGGTAGTAGGCTGAAATTGCTTCCTTTTCCCTCTCCTACTTGTACCAGTATATGTAAGACCTGCTGTTTATTGAGTTTCATTTTAGTCCATAATCTTTCGATTATTTTGTATGGTCCTTATTTCTGTTATATAGGGTTTGATTTGTTTCAATTTTCCCTTCAATTGAAATTGATTATATATAGTAGTTTCATTTTGGTCCCCAGTCTTTTAATTTTCTGATTGGTTTGAAATCCTTAGTATTTTCGGTATCAAAGTTTTGATTTGTTTCAATGTTATCCTTCAATTCAAATTGATTATATATTTTATTTTTATTTCGGTCCTCAGTCTTTTAATTCTGTTTTGTTTGTTCAATTCTTTAATTTTTTTTAGTATCAAATTTTAATTTTTTTTTTCCAGTTTTTTCCTATAAATTAAATTTATATGTGTGTTTTGCGTTTTGGCCCTTATAGTTTTAATTTATTTTAATTCCTTTATTTTTTTATATATTTCTTAAATGGTTCCTATGTTTTTTCCATGTTTATATGTACATGCTCCTAGTTTTATTTTTAATTTTTATTATTAAGGTTATTTTTTATTTAATGTTTAAATTTTAATTTGTGTTGGTGATCATTTGAAAATTTATATTTATTATTTTTTCTCTTTGATTTTTTATTTTTATTTATTCTTCAAGTTAAATATTTTTTTAAATCTAATAATATTTATTTTGTTTTGTCATTTATTTTTTTTAATTGTATTTTTGTTAATGTTGTTAGGTGTTGAAATTTCTAATATTTATAGATAAGACATTCAAAATAATGATAATGATTATTTATAAGGTTTTTTTTTATCTTATAAATATGTGAGACTGATTAATATATATATATATATATATATATATATATATATATATATATATATATATATATATAGATATAGATATAGATATGACTTAGGTTTTTTGAAAAACAAAAAATAATATCAGTGTTCTGAAATACTTTTAATATAATAATATGAGTAATAAATATTATAAAATAAAAAAATAGTTTATTTTATTTTTCTAACAATAATTATAGTTTCATTGATAGTATGATCAATAATAATTAGAATATGAATTATTTATAATGACAACTATAATAATTGTGATAATTTAACAATCATGATAATAATAATGACAATTGTAATCGAAATACTTAATCAGTTAATGTTATTTTTCTTAAAGATTGACTTTTGTGGTTTTTTTATGTATGATATTTTATATTTGATATCACATAAACAAAAAGTATACAAAGTCACACGTGGATAAAACGGGTTAAAAAATTGGAGCAAATTATCTACAATGAAAAAATATATGAGCCAATTGCCGTAGCCATACACAATTTTTTTAACATGCAAAAAAATATTAATGGTCTTAGATTTTTTTTATAATGCTATATATCTGAGTAAAATAATCAGCCTACAAAACTTTCGGTTCTTACTATAGCAAAATTATTTACAGTAATAATAATAATAATTATTGTATATTAGTTTTTTATATATTAATTTTATTATGAAAAATGCGTTGAAAATGATGATAATAATTATTTTTAAGGATTTTTATCTTAAAAATAATTGTATATTTTAATATTTTTAAAATATTAATAGCTTAAAATAAATATATATAAAATGAAGTAAGTTTTTTTTTTAAATTCTCAAATTAATTTAATCTTAGAATTTTGAAATACTTCAAACATAATAATATGAAGAATAAATCTTGGAAAATAAAAAAAAATGTTTTTTTATAATAATAATGATTAGAATATTTTCAGTAATGATTAAAATATTAATATTTTCATATCCTGAAAAATAATTTTGTAGCTTGTCACTTAGTGCGTAATCACATGCAAGCTGGAATGAATCTTTTTATTGTTGCTAATAATAGATGGATGAAAGGATGACATTGATTAAACTAGATTGATTTTACGATAAAATTGATAATACAAAAGTTTTGGAGCTTAATTGATAATAAGGAAATACTTTAGAGGCTGAATTTGAGGACCCACTATTAATTTTACCCCAACATCGGAGAATATGAAAATCGCATTAAAACTTGTGGGACTACTTTGTAATTATTGATCTGTTTTCAAGAATGCAAGCCTCGTCGTGTCTCGGCTATCAGGCTCTCAAGAACGCAAACTTGCACACAAGTTAGCTGGTCACATTCATCATATCTCAACTCGACTCGACTCATCTCATTTCATCTGGGTTCGGTTTTCTAACTCTTTTCTTGTTATTCTAATTCCTTTTATTCTCTTTATCATTTCTTGAACTCTATCTCCTTTAATCACTTTCTTGTATTAGGTTTATGAATAATACCCACTCCCAACAATTTACGAATTCTTTTCTTGCGTGTTGAAGCTAGCTTGAAATCTTGATGACACTACAAAAAAAGGGGGCGTTTTGCAACGGCTTGATCCGTTGCAAATTACAAAGAAATCCGTTGCAAATATTAATTTGCAACGGCATTTGCAACGGACACAATCCGTTGGAACCACGTCGATGCAAATTTCGTTTGCAACGGATTACCCGTTGCAAAATAATTTGCAACGGCTAATCCGTTGCAAAGTCTCCCGTTGCAAACACACATTTTGCAACGGCTGGTCCGTTGCCGTTGCAACGGGTTGACCGTTGCTAGTGCAACGGGAGGCCGTTGCAAGTGCAACGGGAGGCCGTTGCAAGTGCAACGGGAGTGCCGTTGCAAGTGCAACGGACAGAATATTATTTAAATATTTATATTTTTAAAATCTATTTTTAATATATTTTAATTTTAATTAATTACAACTAAATCTTTTAAAAGCACTAGCAAATATTTAAATATTATTAGTATTGAAAATAACATAAATATGGTGGAAATAAAATTTAAAAGATTAATTAAAAGTCTTAATACAATACTGATTCGATTACATTTACATGACTAAGTAAATAAACATGAAACTTAAAAATAAATATTTTAAAGTGTTTAAGGCGGAAATGATCTACGATGTTGTTGATGAGAGGAAGATGGACCATTATATGGCATTTGAGGTCGAGGTCGAGGTCGATGTCCTGGTGCCATTGTAGGTGATGGCATCGACGGAGCCTCAGGTGATGGCATCGACGGAGCCATAGGTATTGGCATACTTAGACCCATATGTCCTACCAAGAGCTTAAGACAATCTTTAATGGAAGACATTTCATTTCTCATTTCATTAATAACTTCACGATTTTCTTGCAATTGCTCTTCATACCGTCTAGTAGTTGTTGTGCTTGGATATGATGAATTTACTGAGTAGGTATGTGAAGAAGAACTCACATCAACTTTAGATTTAGGCATACGGGGTGCACCATATACTCGACCCTTGCTTACTCCCCCTGAAGCCTCACACCAAGCTGCTCCATCAAATGAGGGATGATTGTCCTGATCAGGTCCATATCTTGTAACCATCTCATTTCTATATTTTTCCTGCAAACAGACAAGTCCATGTCAAAATATATTAATTTGAATATGAATGATATTTCATATATATATAAAATAAAATATAAGTACTTACCACCACTATTTTAGACCGGTTATCTACAAATGTGCCGGTCTCATTTGATTTTTGATGCAAAGCAGAAAAGACCTCAACCCAGGGAAGTTCTTTCCCCCCGGCCTGTTCTTGCTACGAACATGAAAAAAAAGTAAGCAACAAAAATATTAAACAAATTAAATTACAAGTGTTGAACAACAACATTTCGTACCATACTAGCTCGATATGATGCAAATGACACAGAGCCAGCAGAATGGGTACTTATTTTCCCATCTGTTTGCTTCAATCGATTTTGTTTTGATGTTTTGGATCGTTTGCAAAATCTATCGGTAGACCAAACATCGTTGATCATTGTATTCCAATCTTCATTTTGGATCCAAACAGGTCCTTTATCCAGGCAATCGATGATATTTTTGGTACCTATTATTGACATAGCTTTATTTCGAGCTCTTGCCAATTGTTGGTTCAAGCAAGTTCGAGATCTATCTTCCCATATTTTACGAACAATTGCTTCATCTTCTTCGGGGAAGGCATATTTTTTCTATCAAATACATATGACAATTAATAAATATTAACATAAACACACAGATCTCAAACAACCTCATCATTTAACAAAAAACTAGTATCTCGTGCCAATCATTTGCAAAACATCTAGTTATATCAAGTTGGATCAAAATTCCACTTATGCAAGGAAGCATAAACTAGTAAACATTATAACATAGAAACATTATAACATAGAAACATTTTAGAATGTTGAAACATTTTGTATTACGCATAATGTAAATATTTGACGCAATTCAATACTACATTAATTACGAGGCAATTAAATATAACTATGTATCCCTTGAGTTCAATCGATATCTCTAGTTTATGAATTATTCATGGCCAAGACAAAAAAAACCAAAAACCAACAAATACTTAACAAAACATCAAACACACAACACCAAAACATACAACATATTGTACATACATTTCAATTGAGCTCAACATAATTTCGATCAAATTATATTGTACATATCATTATTCCTATATATATATATATATAAGAGGAATGTGAAATGACTAGCATTAACCAAGCTCATTGCAGATTAAAAATCTAAACAAGGTGACTTTCCATCTAACCAAGCTCGGTGTGGTTTTAGAATTTAGACATGACAACGACTTTCCATATAACCAAGCTTGTCGCAATTTAAAAACTTGAGCACAGAAACAACCTTCCACATATCTCAAGGGTATTTTCCTAATCCTTCCCTAGCAATGACAGTTTGAGATTTGGCATGCATCGACAACAGAGGTTAAAAGAAAGTACCTTTACTTATATCTACAAACTGCTGTAGTTTGTCTTGATACAAGCTCAATCTCTCCTACAAATTACAAACCACCAAATTGCATATGTAAGGTACAGTTCATGAACATTATCTTCAAGACATATAGTTTCTGTCACATCTATTAATAGACCAACACATTAAATGAGAAAAACAAAAAACTTCATAAAACATCAGCCATAAGAATCATAGATTTAACCTCATAATCCAGACGCTAGAATAAAAAAAAATCAGAAATGTCATACAGTACCCCTGCTGTAATCCAAAAACCAAGTAAAACACACAGTACCCATCAAACTAAACATCAAAATCAAACAACCCAGATGCCCAAATTGAAAACTTTAAGAACAAATAATAGGGTGTAGGAACACATACAAGCTCTGTCTTGATAGGATGTTTCTCTGGGTGAATTCCAGAAGTTCTCAATCTCACTGAAAAAAAATCATAAAATTAAACAAAGACCAATAAAAAAAATCACCAAAAACAGGACACAAACAAGTTCATCATATCACTAGTTAGCAACAAGCAAAAGTTTAATCAAAATCTCCTGGAATCAGGCGTGCCTTTCTTCAATTTTTTACAGAGCTTGAATTCCAAACCAGAGGGGAACGATCCAGTATGAAGACGTTAAGACTATAGACCATCGAGTAGATAGTGATAAAAATATTATTAGTGTATAAACTGCCCATCAAGGGAAGCTCCTGCCAAAATTGGTTTAAAGGTACAATTCACAATAAAACAATTTGCCTACACAAGATCAGTGGTGCTCTTAAAAGATAATCCTACTTCTGCTACTGTATCATCTGAGTTTCAAATTGCTGGTATACGTATACCTTAGCAGAAATTTGAATTGTGAAATGGTGACCGTACCTTCGTTGTGGTGGTGATGGGCCTGCTGGGTTGCTGAAGCTCGTCGCCGGTGAGGTGGTGTTCCAAAGGTGCACGGTGGCGTTGCAGCTGGGTTTCTTGTGCAGCGGGGAGGATTCCGACGAGGTGGTGTTCGGTGGTTGATGGCTGATTTTGCTGATGAACCGAGAGGGATCGAGAGAGAGATCTTCTGGTTTTAGGCCGGGATTGATTGAAAAAAAATGCTACAATTTTCGGGAAGAAGAGATTGAGCTGGTGATTCATGGGCTTGTGGGTGATGAAGTAATTAAGAGCTAAAGAAATAAAGAGAAAGAGAAAACCAAAGAAGGCATTTGTAATATCTGAAACATAGTGTTTTTGTTAAGGAGGAGAGGAGTGGAAAGGTGAGGAGGGAAATGGGTGAGGAAAAGTGAAGGCCTTGGGGTGTGGAGGGAGAGGAGAGGTATCATGGAGGTGGAAGATGAGACGGGGAGAGTGAGATTGCGTGAGACTTGAAAAATGGAGGTGGAAGATGAGACGGGGAGAGTAGTGTTTCCAGACTTGAAAAATCCAACCTTTTCATTTAGCCCGCCCATCCCATGTCTAGAGCGGGAGCTTTCTTTTCTTTTCTAGACGGGGAATTTTATCAGTGGACAAGAAACAATTATTAATACATAAGTATTAATCGATGAATTATTTACCATATTTTTTTTAACAGTTATTAACAAAAAAATTTAATTTCAAGTTAAATAATTTTTTTAGCTAATAATTTTTATTTTATAATTTTTTTGTTTGTTCTTTTGTTAAAGTTTTAAGATTTTTTTAGTCTTTGATTTAATTTTTTTCTCATTATTAACGCAATACTAACAATAATATTAATAATAATTTTAGGCTTTTCTTCGTGCTTACTCTTTTGTTAATGTTGTTGAGTTTATATCAATTATTATTATTAATTATAATAAAATTCATTTTTTAATAATATTTAAATTCAGTTTTTTAATTTAAATTTAAATAAAAAATAATAATTTTATTTACTAATTTATATTATTTTTCCATTACAACATTTGCTTAAATTGCAACGGATTTTCTGTTGCAAATTAAATTTGCAACGGTATATCCGTTGCAACCCATGTGTATTTTTTTTATTTTCTGAATTTGTTTAGCACCCTTTTCTTGTAGTGTAATTACTGGAACTTCATTCACTCTTCCACCTTCAAAATTGCATACAAATAAAAAAATCAGAAACCCTAGGCCTCTGAAATTAACAGAACGACAAATCATTTTGGTGTGCAAGAAACAGAAAATCAAAGGAATGTAGGGTTTGGGTGGGTGGGGGGTTTTATATTAATTATTATTATTAATCATACCTTAGCAGAAAAATAATAATTTTATTTATTAATTTATATTATCAGGAATGTAGGAATGTAATGGAATGTATTTTAATTAATTATGTTTGAACTTATTGGTTATTTATTAATGTGTTCATTTTATTTTCTTAAGTTTTTCTAGCACTCAAAGACAATAAGTAACATTAATTAACTTCAAATAAAACAACCATAAAAAAAAACATACAAATTACTTTAAAAACATACAATAAGTAGCTTAAATTTCAAATTTCAAATATTGCGGATCTTTTAATTATATTTAAATTTAATTTTTAATTTAAACATGATTAAAAAAAAAAAATTTTATTGTTGGAAGGTTTTTCAAAAGCAATTATTTAATTGTATAATTTACTCATATTAATTGCATAATTACACTAAATTCAAAATAATTGCATTATATTTGAAATAACATAAAAAATAGCTCTTCAAAATATCTTTTACCATTGGAACACATATCAATAAAAAAATCAAATATACATTATTCAAAGAGCCATTTTCAAGATTTGAATCTTCAAAATGGATCTTGCCATTGAACTTGCTCTTACAAAGAGGTTGAGCCAGATTCGGAGTAGTTGAAGGAGGTGAAGTTGGGTTACAGAGTTCGGATTGGGTCGGATTATCCATAATTAAAGGTTTGGAAATGAAAATGACAACATGTTTTTGTGGCTGGTCCTCATGGGATTTAAGTTAGATATATTGCTTAGAACCTGACAGAGCACGCACACGTGCATGCGCTGGTGATGAATTATTTGATTTTATGCTTCAAAATTGTTTCTTGCATTTTTTTTTAGTAATTTTTTGATGTTTTATATTATAATATATAAAAAAAATTTGAGGTTTTTTTATATTTTTATAGTAAAATAACTATTCTATCCTGATATAAGATAAAAACTAAGAGTTAACAGAGGAGGTGTCACAGTGATTTCACATACTATTGCACGGTAAAATAACTCTTTTACCCATGATAAGACAAAATTGAAGAGTTGAATGTAGGGGTGCTATGTTAATTTATCATTTTTTATTATTCTTTTCTGCGAATACTATGTACGCATCTGACACCCCCGCCGACAATATTCGACCTGACGCACACCTTATTTTTGTCTATATTTATATATGTGTGCTCTTAGTTTTGATTTTTAATTTTTAATTTTTATTATTTTATTATTTGTTAAGGTGGTAACTTTTTGAAAAATTTTGTTCTTAGATTTTAGTTTGTGTTTATGATCATTTGAAAATTGATATTTCTTATATTTTTCTCTTTGTTCTTTCTTTTAGTTTTTTTTTTATTTTCAAGTCAAATAATTTTTTTCTAGCTAATATTTTTTTTCATTGATTTTGTTTGCTCTTTTGTTATAGTTTTTAGGCTTTTTTATTCTTTGATTTAATTTTGTTTTTTTTTTCATTATTGATGCAATAATAATAATAATAATAATAGTTTTAGTTTTAATTACTTTTCATTTGCAACGGATTCGTCGTTGCAAATTTAATTTGCAACGACATATTTTGCAACGGCAAATCCGTTGCAAAATCCGTTGCAAAACCGTCCGTTGCAAATGACATTTGCAACGGCTAATCCGTTGCAAACCATGTTTTTGTTTTTTTTGTTTCTGGAATTGGTTTAGCAACGGATTAGCCGTTGCAAATTTCATTTGCAACGGACGGTTTTGCAACGGATTATCCGTTGCAAAATCGTCTGTTGCAAATTAAATTTGCAACGGCTAATCCGTTGCAAACCATGTTTTTTTTTTTTTGTTTCTGGAATTGGTTTAGCAACGGATTAGCCGTTGCAAATTGCATTTGCAACGGACGATTTTGCAACGGATTATCCGTTGCAAAATCCGTTGCAAAATCGTCTGTTGCAAATTAAATTTGCAACGGCTAATCCGTTGCAAACCATGTTTTTTTTTTCTTTCTGGAATTGGTTTAGCAACGGATTTGCCGTTGCAAATGTAATTTGCAACGGACAACTTTGCAACGGATTGTTGCCGTTGCAAAAATCCGTTGCAAACACACCCCTTTTCTAGTAGTGTGAATCATGTGCTGAGACTTGAAATATCAGTTACCTTGCTTAATAAGAAACATTCAATCAGAGCTTTGTTTTGAGGGTTTATGGTTGAGTCATGCTTGCGTTGGGATCATTTATTTTCTTTAACCTGGGCTGGTCTCTCATCTGGGTGTTGTTCTTGCTTGTTATATATCTAGTTAACTGTTTTCTCTGTTTGTTGCCTTTTTATTTTATTTTATAATCTTATTTGCTCTTCAGAGTCATGGGAATTTTCTATTCTATAATTAATTTCAGATCTCACCCTTTTGAAGATATGGAAGAAACAGCTTCAGGAGATAATTGTCAAAATCTTTGTGAAAAAGCGAATGAAGATGTAATCAGTGAATTGCGTGACGACATTCTTTGTTACATGCTCTCGTTTCTTCCAACAAAAAGGGTTGTGGCTACCAGCATTCTGTCCACAAGGTGGAGAAACCTGTGGAAATCAGTCACCATTTTGGACATTTATGATGGCATATCGGGTTATTACAAGAATCCATCTACATATAAAGAAAGAAAGATGAACTTTGTGAATTTCATGGATAGGCTTTTTATTCATCGTAATAACCCATCGATTCTGAAATTCCGGCTCAGCTTAGCTCAATATTTTTTATCAATATGTTCTTGACAAGCATCTTATCATAGGATACCCCAAACCTTTAATTTCTTAAACTGGTTGATCATAGGAATTAAGCATGAAGCGGGCAGACTCGCTCCGAAAGGCAGATCGATCCCCCCCCCCCCCCAAATTTACTCCGGCGGCTAGGGTTTTCAATGGTGATTCGTCATCAACCTATCTAACGCATCCTCTTCTCAGACTTTATTAGGGGCAGCTGTATCTAAGTTTCCATGCTTAAGACCAAATGAAAAATAAAATATATAATTAATTCCAATCGAATGACAAAATTGAAACAACATTGGGACCAAAACAAATAAATATATATATTTTTTAAAAATGCAGTGTAATTTTGTTAAAAAAAATTAAAAGAATAAGGATTGAAATGAAAAGTAGCATACATGACTAATTTCAATTGGAGGACACAATCAAAATAAATTAAAACAAACTATATAATTAATTCCAATTGAAGGACAAAATTGAAATAAATAAAACCTTGGGACCGAACTAAATAAAGACATTAAAAAAAATTGTTGTGTAATGTTTTTAAAAAATTAAAAGAATAAGAACCGAAATGAAAGATAAAATATATGACAAATTTCAATTGGAGGACCCAACTAGAAGGAATTAAAACCTGCATACCAAAATAATTAAAATAACCAAAAGCCAATCGAAAATCAAAAGAATAAGGGTTAAACTGAAACCCAACATATATAATCAGTTTCAATTGAAGGGCACAATAGCAACAAATCAAAAACTATATTGAAAAACAGAGTAATAAAAGCGAAATCCGAAGAACATGGACCAAACTAAAACATTCATAAACCTTAAGGACTGACTCGTATTTCCTGGCGGCAGGAGAGAGAAAAGAGAAAAAAAACTTTAACCAGCCCACCGGAGCTTCACTAGACACCGTAAGCAGACACGCGCCGCACCGGGATGAAGATCGCATGTCGGCGCACCATGTAAAACGACGGAAGTCCGTTTTTGACCACCGAACGGAGTAGCACGCGCCGCCCGAAACACTGCAGACGAGTCCGTACGACGCGCTTGCAGAGCGTTTGAAAAATAATAATAAAATAATGGACAATTACCTATACACCCCTTAACCCATTCGATAACTACGAAAAAACCACTGTGGAAAATACATCAATACCCCTGGACCCGACGCCTATTTTTGTCGTTTTTAGAGGCTAATCCCGTAGTTTGACTGTGCAAAGAAATCAGAAAATACCATCCATGTCCCTTGAAAATTTCTAAACTACCCCCGTCCGGTTGGCTTTGTTTTGTCGTTTTTGGGGGCTCTTTTCGTAGTTTGCCTGTGCAACAAATTTAGAAATACCATTCATGTCTCTTGGAAAAATAAAAAATACCCCCGGTCCTGGGGGTTAAAAATTTTATGTACTGGGGGCAAAATGGTAATTTTACTGTCCCTGTCCATAGTGAACTGTGTCTATAGCTACAATGGAAACGCCACACGGTTTAACTTTTTCTTTAACGAGTGGATAGATAGAAGTAGGGGTGAGCAAAAAAACCGGTCAACCGATTAAATCGATAAAAAAACCCGATTAAACCGACTATAAAACTTTAAAAAATATATGGTTCAGTTCGGTATCGGTTTTGAAAAGCAAAAACCGAATACACTAAACTGAACCGGTTCGGCTCAACAACTTACTATAAATATAAACTTTCATTGCGTCCTAATTTTTAAAACCCTAGCCGCCGATCCCCCCTCCCCCCCTAAACTTTCATTTCTTCCTCATTTTAAAATCCTAGCACCAGCAGCAGCCGTCCCCCCTCTTAGCCTCTCCCTCCCTTTGCGTTTGCTTTCCTGGACAAACCCTCTTGGCCTCTCCCACCCTCTGCAACTTCTGCGAGTCCCCCTCTCTCGGCCTTTCCCTCCCTCTGCGATCGTCCCCCCGCTTGGCCTCTCCCTCCCTTTGCGTTTGCTTTCCTGGACAAACCCTCTTGGCTTCTCCCTCCCTCTGCAACTTCTTTGAGTGTTTGTGCTCCTGGGTTTTTGCTAAGTTGTTGTAAAGTTTGCATCTTTATTTGTTTTGATTTGTGTTGTATTGGGTTTTCTGGGTTATTGTTTAATCATAATTTCAGGCAACAACAATCACCAATTGGATTGGTAATCATCAATCGTTAACTAAAATCAATTGTTAATGTTCATGTCTTTTGCTTTCGGGAATGTTGATTTTTGCTGTCTTAATTCGGGATATTGTTGTTAATTATTATGATATATGTTGCAAATATGCCTCTTCCTGACTGTTTCTGTTTTCGAAAAATCGAAAACAAAGTACAGATCTAAAAAGTACTTGTCGAAGAAAGCATGGATCGCGTTCTGAAAACTGCAAGAAGCTCCGGTTCTCTTAACCTCTCTAACCGCTCTCACAGGGAAGTACCTGAAGAGGTCTACAAAATTTTGGACGCCGTTGGTGAAGGTGAAAAATGGTGGGAGGTAAATGTTTCTATAATTAAATCACAATGTCTTCATATTATTTTGATTAACATAATTAAATGTATAGATTTTTGAATTTAATGACCTGGACTGCGGTTTTCTTTGATTTGCTTACACAGAATGTGGAGTTACAAAAGCTGATTTTGGCTCATAATAGTATTGAGTCAATAAAGAAAGACCTTCAGAATTTATCTCAACTAACGGTGTTGAATGTTAGCCATAACAAGCTCTCTGCGCTTCCAGCTGCAATAGAGGAGTGAGTGAGTAATTAATTACATTTGTTTACTGATGTGTAGGATTTCTTTTTAAAAAAAATTGATGTATATGTGATTTGTTTTGAATTTTATTTTTGACAGGCTCCCTCAGCTTAAGTTATTAGATGTTTCTTTCAACTTGATTCAGAAAGTACCTGACAAAATCGGATCAGCAACTTCTCTTGTCAAGTAGGCGCCTTCTCCAATTAATGAACAATTAGGCTTGGTTTTATCCATATTGGTGGTTGCATTGGTGTATCGGTGTTTGTGAGTGTGTTTGATGGTTTGATGTGTTTTTGCCTAGGTTTGATTGTTCGAGCAATTAGCTGAGGGAGCTTCCGAGCTCACTAGGAGGATGTTTGGATTTATCTAACTTGAAGGTAATGCTGCATCATGATTTATTGATGAATAGATGTGCCGAGTTGTTTTTCCCTTTTCAGCATGAGAATTCTTGCAATCTTCATTGCTGTGGAGTTTGAACTTGAGAGCCTTGCTTGATACCTACTGTTAATGAACTTTCACTTTTGGAACAACATTTTGTCTTGGCATGACATCAGAACACATAAATACACTTGTCAGTGTCATCCATGATTCACAAAATCGTAGGAGGCTAGGGTAGATCAACACAACATGGGTCCCTATAGGGCATCCGAAACTGTATCTAAAGATGTGGTCAATGGGGTGAGTTTTTAAGATTGAGTCTTTTAATTGTGAATGTATGCTGGATTTTAACAGTTGTGAGATGACTGCCAATTCCATTACATCCTCTATTGGCCATTTTTCACCAACTACTGTATCCACATTGAATCCTATCGAAAATTAGAAACCATTTGAGGTTCTGACCATCGACGATGACAGGGAAGTTGCAGCAAACGAGAATGACAATTTGCGTCGAGATTCTTGAGCGTCTAAATTCCATTTTTTTCTATGACGAGGTAGATGTTCCAGCCATTGAAGAGGCATTTGTTCAGGCTAATGGAGTTCAAGCTGCACAAGTGGGGTCGACTCTGATCGAGTCCTTTACATCTGAAGTCGTTGATCATCATCCTGAGTCTGAAGTCTCTGAAGATTCCAGCCGTAGCAGCGATTGGATACAGTCGTTTCTGCTTCAATGGATGGAACAACATCTACCTCGTCATAGAAAAAAGTGGAATTTAGATGCTCAAGAATCTCTTGACGCATATCGTCATCCTTGTTTGCTGCAGCTTCCCTGTCACTGTCGATACTCAGAGCCTCAAATGGTTTCAAGTTCTCGGCAGGATTCAATGTAGATACAATAGTTGGTGAAAAATGACCAGTAGTGGATGTAATATAATTGGCAACCATCTCACAACAGTCAAAATCCAGCATATTTTCACAATAAAAAGACTCAATCTTCAAAACTCACCCCATTGACCACATCTTCAGATACAATTTCGGATGCCCTGTAGGGACCCATGTTGTGTTGATCTACCCTGGCCTCCTAGGATTTGGTGTTTTCCGCATCATCAACACCGGCTCTCTTCCTTTTTTGCGTCGACTGGGGGGTCTTGTCGTTGTCTTTCCTTCTCAATTGACACAAAACAGTGACCTCAGAAAGGGATGGCAAGCTATACTCGTACATCGTCCACTTGCAGCCTGGTTGGCGAGGTTGAGTATTTTGGTAACTGAAGCCTTTCCTGAGGGCTGTGACACTATAATTCTTGTCAATTTGGACACGTATATGACGGTCTTTGTCCTCTCTACGCCATGTTGCAGGGCCACTGACAATCTTGGGGGAGACAATATTGGACTTGGGGCTTTTCTTTTTGAGATCAATGAAGAAGAAAACATCCTCACCATGGATTCTGTGGAACTTGTTCCAGATCTGGAGAGGTTGATAGGCATAGAGGCTGCAATCTCTAACAGCAGCAGAGGTGAACATGAGCAGAGGCTGTAAAGCAAGGGTTAGTGAGTTTGGGATACAGATAGAAGTGCACCAGTTCTTCATCATAAGGGTTGAATCTATAGCCAGGGAGTAGCTAGATTGGAGTTAACATTGTCAGGGTTTGTGATTGGGACATAGCCATCAAGTCTGTTACTTGCTCAGAAGATCAAAGGATATAGTGCAGGTTATTTGGATTGGATCAAGAGAAAAACAAGAAAGCAAGAATCAAGAATGACTAGTTCTTGACGAACAAATTAAACCAGTAATTGACAAACAGAGGAGAGAGAAGAAGAGACTCAGCTGGAAACCCTAAACGAAGAATGAAGAAGAGGAAACAAACATGCTGATTAAAAAAAAACGCGTAATTGTTATGCCACACCCATCTATATATTAGGGTTTGAGATGCTTCCAACTGTCCCTGAAAATTTTGAAGGCTAGTACTAACTCACACGAACAGAACATGCATATGAAAGACAACATACTTTTTTAATTTATTTATTACATATTGGTGTTGTGGCAAAAGTTAGTTCTTGTCAGCACTGGTCGACGACAAATTAAAACAAATACGAGGAGGCTGGGACTCTCTTTGCTGGGCTGTGTGGGTCCTTATTCCCTTTTAATGGATCTGTTGCTGACGTGTCAAGTGATCCAAACTTTTTGTCAACCGTACGGTACCGTACAGGAAGCATACGTCCGCATGCAGCAGCAGAGCCAGTGGTTGTGAGTAGTAACATGCATCTTTCTTCCAATTGATTCTCAGAAAAATTAATTAATTTGCTCTTCTTTAAGCCATTCAGCAATATGCATCTTTCTTCCAATTCTAATCAGGTATCTTCTTCCTGTAATTTATTCTAAAAATGATATTATAATATGATTATAGTATTCCTCAATTATTGCTTTTAGTTTAACTACATGTATGTTCGATTATATTACAAATGCTAATAGTTGCTGATACAGATCTTGGAGATAGCTTGTTGTTAGATATGGAGGATCAACATCATATAAATGATATTTAGAGTGAAGAGGTAAGATGAATATTTTAATTATTATAATTGTAATGATATTAATTTATGATTTAACTAAGCTGTCTATATTAAAATAATTAATTATAACATATAAAAAATCAATTAATTTTCTACATGGAAAAAAAATCCAGCGCAACGCACAGGCAATCACCTTGTTAAAAAGAACCTAAATCGTGTGGCGTTTCCACTGTAGTCATACTCACAGTTCACTGTGGATTTCAACAGTGAAATGACTATTTTGCCTCTCGGTGCGCCTTCGTTTACACGCTGGAGACAGGGCTATTTTTGTTTTTTCAATTTTCTTGCACAGTGTAATGACCACAATGGGCACAGATAAGACAAAATGCAAGAAAAATCGTTGGGGTTGTTCCAGTAATTGCCTAATTTATGTTAATAGTGTAATGACCTCAATGGGCACAGATAAGACAAAATAGAGGCCTTGCTTGGAGGGCTATTTTCGGGTGTTCAAATTTTTGGAAAATGTGTAACTATGCTTATAGCCCCACTAAAGACAAAATCAAAGAAATTGAGGCAGGAGTGTTTAAGTAATTATTCTTTGTTTTTAAATATTTAATCTGGATTTCTGTACAGCGCGTCCCCTGACGCGCCGGAGCTTTTTCATCGCATGCTCCTGTTCAACGGAGCGTGCGGTGGTTATCGGTCATCGAAAATCTTCTTCCAGCCTATCGCCATGTGCGCCTCCATGTGTTCTGTCGTGCGGTGCTGCGGTTGTCATCGGAAGGTTGCTCGGTAGGTGGCGATGGCCGGTTGAAATAGAATCTGTGCATTTCTTTCTCCTGCATAGTAAATTACACGTAAATCCCCTTTGTTTTAGATAATTTCACAGTGGTCCCTTCTCTTTACATTGTGCGTTCTGGTCCTTATTGCTTTGATAGAAGTTTTGATTTGTTTCAATTGTGTCCTTAAAGTCAATTAATTATATAATTCGTTTACATTTAAGTCCTTGGTCTTTTAATTTTTCGGTTTGGTTTGAAATCTCTTAATAAATTCGGTCCAGTTGTTTTAATTTGTTCACTTTTATCTTTTGATTAAAATTGGTTATATAATTGGTTTACATTTCAGTCCTTGGTCTTTTAATTTTTCGGTTTGGTTTGACATTATTGAGAATTTCGGTCCACATGTTTTAATTTGTTCAAATTTATCCTTTGATTAAAATTGATTATATATTTTGTTTTGATTTCAACCCTTATACTTAAAATTTTTAGATTTAGGTCCTTTATTATTTTCAAAAAATCTTCAATTGCCTCTATTTTTAGTTTTTATTATTTGCTCCTTTTTGTACCCAATATTTTTTTATAAAAATTTATTCTTGAACTTAGATTTTTTTTTTTATCATTGAAAAATTAATATTTTTTATTTTTTTCTTTGTCCTTTCTATTAGTTTTTTAATTTCTTTTTTTGATAAAAACTAAAGTTATTTTTTTAACTAATAATATTAATTTATTTTTCTCATTTATTATATTTTATTGTTTGCTCTTTTTTTTTGAGTTTGAGGTTTTTTTATTCTTTGATATAATTTAGATTTTTTTTCTTTCTTCATCTTTTTTTAAAGTTTTGGTTTTTCTTATTCCTTAAGTAATTTTATAATCTTAATTGTTTTGACAATAGTAGTTGCAATAATATTTAATGAAAACTAAAATTATTTTTTTAACTAATAATATTAATCTATTTGTATCATTTATTATTTTTTTTTATTTTTTTTTGAGTTTGAGGGTTTTTTATTCTTTTATTTAATTTTATTTTTTCCATTGTTTACACAGTAATAACAATAATTTTAGTTTTTTTTTTCTTTCACCATCTTTTTCTAAAAAAATTTGGTTTTTCTTATTCCTTGAAGTAATTTAATAATTTTAATTGTTTTAGCAATAGTAGTTATAATAATATTTAATGAAAAATAAATTTATTTTTTAACTAATAATATTAATCTATTTTTATCATTTATTATTTTTTTTTTTTGCTCCTTTTTAGAGTTTTTGACTTCTTTTATTCTTTGATATAATTTGTTTTTTCCCATTATTCACACAATAATAGTTATGATTTCAGATTGTTTTCTTTCTTCATCTTTTTTTATATTTTTTTATTATACATGTAAACAGTGTTTGGGCAACACTGTAGCTCCTCACACACTACGCTGTATCTTGCTACAATGCTTTTCGATATAGTTTTTTTTTTCCCTTTATTTTTCTTGTGTTTTTTTTTATAAATCTACACTAAAAACAGAAAAGTATAGATACAAACCAAAAAATTAAAACTATCTCAGAAGAATAAAAAAATCAAAGGATTGAGGCTAAACCAAAATCTTTAAAAATTAAAGCTTAAATACAGAATACAAAAAAAAAAAAATTTGTCCCCGTGACAAAGCTAAATTATATCAAAGATTACTATCGTTGAGCTTCTAAAAATATATATTAGTTTTTTATATATTCATTTTATTATGTAAAATTTTTTAAAGTAATGTCATGGTATCAGAGGTATTTTCAATTTTTTTCATTTCTGTGCATAGTACAATAATTATAATACCATCAAATAAGACAAAAAATAAATATCAGTACGGGTGTCCCGGTAATTTTACTTTTCCAGTGCACAGTAAAATAACTTTTGTAACCTCAAATAAGGCAAAACGGAAAAGTTACATGCAGTGGTATTTTAAACATTTCACGTTTGACAATACATGCATAAGAAAGAGTTTCACTCTCATTTTACACCACCAAAGCTAAACTTACTATGTTTTTTAAACGCGAGTTGTATTTAATACAAATAAAAATAACAATAAAAATTAAAAATCTCAATGAAAAGCAAAGATGTATAGATACAATTTTTTTTTTAAAATTATCTTAAAAGGACCGAGAAAATCAAGGGATTGAAACTAAACTAGAGAATAAAATAATAAAAACCGAAATACAAAATAAAATTTTATATATGTTAAAACTGCACAAATTTTTTTTTAATCCCTGCAGCGAAGCGCGGGTTTATGGCTCGTCCATACCTAAACCACGTTGAGCTACTCAGACCAACATATTTAGGTTTTTTTTTGTGTTTTTTCCTTATGTTTTTATTTATCTTTTGCGTTTTCAATTTCAACATTTATGTTTATTGGTTAATTTAGCTTATTTATACTAAAATTGTTTGATGAAATTTTAAGTTAGGTAACTCCCCCTTTTTTTTTCTTTCGTTTTTGTTTTCCTAATAAGCCAAATTACTTTTTTATTTTTCTAGCAAGGAACATTGTATGGAAGTAATTTCAACTTCTTGTTGGCAATGGGAAAATACTTTTTCTTCAAAACCTCATGAAGCCTAGATTTTTTTTTTATTCGAGGAAACCTCACTTCTAGAAAAACACATTTGTGGATCCATGTGAGCGAGTAAAACCCCGGCTATCCTATGCTCTTACAAGAGATGCACGCCCTGACTTAAAATCAAGACCACTTATGTAGATCTTAAACTCTTTATCATCACGCCACGCCCTTTGAGGATGAAGCCTTGATAACGTTTGCTCTTTTACGAGTGTTTGACAATTCTTATGTTAAAGTAATGATTGATGGGGGTTAATGTAAACTCGAACAATAGCTTTGTGGTATTGCTGAACATTTTAGATAATTTGTCCACCAAATTCAAGCTAATTGGAAGACATAAAACTATCAAACTTAATTGTGCATTACACAATCAAGTAGACAAAGATAGACGTTGTGTTCGAAAATGCATCAGAATATCTTTTTTAAACATCAACACATAAAAAAAACACTAAAAAACACACAAAATCATTTTTGACATGGATACTCTGATGCTTAAGTCAGTATTTGATTTTGTTTTATCAAGAGCAAATAAAAATTCAAGATGATTTAATATGTATTTTTCATATGTAGAGAAAATACGTATGTTCCATGTCTCGTTGAGTATGTTCTATGTATAATGAAAGATGATAAATGTAATGCTTTTAGATGAATAATCCTTTAGATTTTGGATATATCCTTCTCTCTCTCTCTCTCTCAAAAGCAAAGAATATATAACTTGATTTTTTTTTAAATATATTTAAGAAAAAAAATATTAGTCATGAATAGTAATGAATGATACCATACATGAATATTAATATGTAAATAGTACTATTTATAAATAGTAATATACAATGAGACAAGGTAGCTTAATTAGATTAACCTTAGACATTGCGTTTCAAAAGTATTTTTCCTTACAACACTTTTAATATTTAAATCAAGAACTAAAATAATTATTTATTTTTTCCATACAACACTTTTAATTTTTTTTAAATTAATCCTTCGGCATAAGATATTGAGAGCCTTATCTTCACTTATTGTTCACTTAGTGCTCTTAATTCTTCATTGTGCTACTGTAACCCTAAAAACCTATAATTGTTTCTGATCATAATAGTTTTTGAACCATGAATCAGAGTCTTTTGGGGCAATTGTGAAGAATGAAAAAAAATCCATCTCGAGCAAGAGGCTACGAGGTAAAGCTCTTGGTTGCATTATCTGTTCATGTAAATCGTTAATGGCATGTCCTCTGTTTAGCTGCATTCACTTGAATTCTTATTCCCACTTTCCTATTTGCCTGCAGAGTTAAGTCTTACTTTGAACTTTGAAGCTCGAACATGTAATTGCATTAGTACTGTTATTACTTAAGGAATCAACTGTGCCTTAAACAGCATACAAATGTACTAGAATTTAGAAACAATGTTGATAAGATACTTAATTGATAAATTTAGGATGAAAATAAATTAAATAGCATTGCTGTCAAGGATTATATCCCTTGTCCTTAACACTAAATTGTCTTCAGATGCCTTGTAGGGACCATGTTGTGTTGATCTACCCTGGCCTCCTGGGATTTGGTGTTTTCCGCATCATCAACACCATGAGCACCGGCCCTCTTCCTCTTTTTGTTTTTCTGCGTCGACTGATGGGTCTTGTCGTTGTCTTTCCTTCTCAATTGACACAAAACAGTGACCTCGGAAAGGGATGGCAAGCTATACTCGTACATCGTCCACTTGCAGCCTGGTTGGTGAGGTTGAGTATTTCGGTAACTGAAGCCTTTCCTGAGGGCTGTGACACTATAATTCTTGTCAATTTGGACACGTATATGACGGTCTTTGTCCTCTCTGTCAGAATATGCGTGAGATGTTGCCTTGAAGGAATGCTGTCCTAAAGCTGACGTGAAGATCAAGTTTAGTTTAAATTTGTCATTTAATTTTTGAATTTTAAATTTCGGATAAGATAGCAGATTTTATCTTATGATTTTGCCAATAATCTCTCAAGTTGTTGAGAGTTTGATTTTGATTATAATTCCTGTTTTGTAAGCCTATATATTAGGCATTTCCAATTTGAATAATGTTATGTAAAATTCAATTCATCAATTCAGCTCTGTCTTACAATTGTTCAATTCTTAAATTCTTCAATTTTCGCATTTCCAGAATTTGATCCAAACAGTAACTGTTACAAACAGTCACTGTTCAGATCTTCCAAATCTTACAGTGGTATCAGAGCTCTTGATCTTACGGGCTAAAGAAGAAATTTTTGAGTGAAACACGAGAGACTGTGAGTTTAAACACCTGGGGGGTTGAGAGAGTTATTGAGAGATCATTTTTCAAAAATCCATGGCATCATCATCATCCTCATCTGGAAATTCACACTCATCAGTTCCAGTTTTCAATGGAGAGCATTATCATATCTGGGCAGTGAAAATGAGATTTTATTTAAGGTCTCTTGGATTATGGAATGTAGTTGCCACAGACATTGATCCACTCCAACCACACGGGAATCCCACAGTAGCTCAAATGAGAGCTTTTGAAGAAGAGAAGCTTAAAAAAGACAAGGCTATCACAAGCCTTCATGCTGGGCTCACTGATCATATCTTCACTCAAATAATGAACCTGGAAACACCCAAACAAATTTGGGACAAACTCCAGGTTGAATTCGAAGGTAGTAGCAGAGACAAGACAGTCAAACTTCTTGCATTCAAAAGAGAGTTTGAATTGATGAAAATGAGAGACAATGAATCTGTCAAAGCTTATTCTGGCAGATTGATGAATGTAGTAAACCAAATGAGACTCCTTGGGGAGACATTTGAAGATCATAAGATTGTTGAAAAACTTATGATGTCTGTGCCTGAAAAATTCAAAGCAAAAATTTCAGCAATAGAGGAATCATGTGATCTGCAACATCTCACCATTGCTGAGTTGATAAGCAAGTTGCATATTCAGGAACAAAGAGCTCAAATGAGGGATGATGAAGTAATTGAAGGAGCCTTTCAAGCAAATAACAAAGGGAAAAAAACAGGAAGCTCATCATTTAAAAAATTCAACAATGGTAAGCAAATCATTCCTAACACTAAAACTGTTGTACCTGCCAACAAACAGTTTTTTCCCACTTGTTCTTATTGCAAAAGAACAAATCATGCCGAGGTGAATTGTTGGTTCAAAGGGAAATCAATCATCTTTTGTGATTTCTGCAAGAAGGGTGGCCACAGTGTGAAGTTCTGCAGGTTGAAGAAAAAACCTCATCATGAGGTTCAACAACATGCAAACGTTACTGAAGAAAGTGAGGCTGATCAAGAACACTTGTTTATGGTGACTGGTGATGTTTACAATTCCAGCAAAGATACCTGGTTGATTGACAGTGGCTGCACTAGCCATATGACCAAATTCCTGTCAATTTTCTCAACAATTGACAGGACAATCAAGCCCAAAATCAAGCTTGGTAATGGAGATGTTGTTGAAGCAAAAGGAAGAGGAACAGTCACTGTGAGAACCAGCAAAGGTATGAAGAAAATTTCGAATGTTTTATACATTCCTGATCTTGATCAGAACCTGTTGAGTGTTGCTCAGATGATGAGAAATGGTTATGAAGTGTCATTCAGAGAAAATTTTTGTTATATTACTGATTCACATGACTCAGCAATTGCAAAAATTAAGATGGAAGGGAATAGCTTCTATATGAATTTGAATGCAATAGAAGGACATGCATTTAGTGCAAGAGTTGATGAAAGTATTGTGTGGCATAAGAGGTTCGGGCACTATAACTTTAACTCTTTAATGTTGCTGCATAATGATGATTTGGTAGTAGGATTGCCTAGTATCTGTACTAGCAATCAAATATGTGATGGTTGTGAACTTGGAAAAATGCATAGAAGACCATTTCCACAGATTGCATTGAGAAGGGCTGAAAGCATATTAGAACTTGTTCATTCTGACATCTGTGGACCTATGAGCATTGCATCCTCGGGAAATAGTGTGTATTTTATGCTTTTCATAGATGACTTCAGCAGGATGACCTGGGTTCATTTCTTGAAAAATAAGTCACAAGCACTGTCAGAATTCAAAGTTTTTAGGTGCTTGGCTGAGAAACAAAGTGGGCAGAAGATCAAGGTGTTGAGAACTGATAATGGTGGAGAATACACTTCAAATGCTTTCAAATCTTACTGTCAAGAGGCTGGAATTGTGCATCAATTAACAGTTCCCTATTCTCCACAACAGAATGGTGTTGTGGAGAGGAAAAATAGAACTGTCATGGAGATGTCAAGGTGTATGTTGCTGGAGAAAAATTTGCCTAAATTCCTTTGGGCTGAAGCTGTAAACACCTCAGTATACTTGTTGAATCGATTGCCTACAAAATCAGTTCAACAAAAGACACCTCTTGAAGCTTGGTCTGGTGTGAAACCTTCCGTTCAACACTTGAAGGTGTTCGGTTCCCCTTGTTATTTTCATGTTCCAGCTGCAACAAGGGGAAAACTTGATGCAGTAGCCGAGAGGGGTATTCTGGTGGGATATTCAACAGAATCAAAAGGCTACAGGGTGTATAATCTGAACAAAAACAAAGTTCAGATTAGTAGAGATGTGCAGGTAGATGAGAACAGCAACTGGAATTGGATTTTCAACAGGATTGAGCAAAAGGTTGTAACTCACAGAACAGAAATTCAAAAAATTGCTGAAGATGTTGGGGAGCAGCCTGATGTAGAAGATACTATTGAATCTAATGTTGGGGAGCAGCCTGGTGTAGAAGATACTACTGACTCCAGTGTTGTCAAAACAAGATCCCTAGCTGATGTTTATGAGAGATGCAACCTTGTGTATTCTGAACCTACAACTTACACAGAAGCTGCAACTTTTCCAGCCTGGATTGAGGCCATGAAAAGTGAAATAGATTCCATTGAAAGAAATGGAACCTGGCAGCTGACAGAACTACCTGATGATAAGAAAAAGATTGGAGTGAAATGGGTGTTCAGAACCAAGTTTAATCCTGATGGTTCAGTGTTTAAACACAAAGCTAGGCTGGTGGTCAAAGGCTTCTCACAAGTGGCTGGGGTAGATTATGGTGAAACTTTCGCACCTGTTGCAAGGCACGACACAATCAGACTTCTCCTTGGTCTTGCTGGGCAATTGGGGTGGAAAGTATACCACTTGGATGTGAAATCAGCCTTCTTGAATGGAATCCTTCAAGAAGAAATTTATATCCAACAGCCTGATGGGTTCGAAATTGCAGGAGAAGAGCACAAAGTATACAAGCTTCACAAGGCTCTTTATGGGCTAAAACAAGCACCAAGAGCTTGGTATAGTAGAATTGATTCTCACTTGAGTCAAATGGGGTTTAAAAGAAGTGAGAGTGAAGCTACTTTGTACTTGAAAGAAGAAGTTGATGGTCAGCAACTCATAATGTCTCTTTATGTCGATGACATGTTAGTAACTGGAAGCAATTCCAAGTTACTAACTAAATTCAAGCTGGAGATGGAAAATGTGTTTGAAATGAGTGATTTGGGGGCTATGAGTTATTTTCTGGGGATGGAAATACATCAAAGCAATTCTGGGATTTTTGTATCTCAGAAAAAGTATGCTGTTGATGTCCTAAAGAAGTTCAAAATGGACTCATGCAAAGAAGCTGCTACTCCATTAGCATTGAATGAGAAAATTTCGAAGAATGATGGGGAGAAGCTTGATGATCCCTCAGCATATAGAAGTCTTGTTGGTAGCTTGTTGTACCTCACGGCTTCAAGACCAGATTTAATGTTCCCAGCTGGATTATTGTCACGTTTTATGAGCTCACCAAGTAGTGTTCACATGGGGGTTGCTAAGCGTGTGCTGAGATATGTAAGAGGAACAAGTGACTTGGGAATATGGTATTTGAAAACAGGAGGAGTGAAATTGACTGGCTATGCAGACAGTGATTGGGCAGGGAGCATTGACGATATGAAGAGCACTTCTGGCTACATTTTTTCACTTGGTTCAGGTGCAATTTGCTGGAATGCCAAGAAGCAAGATGTGGTAGCTCAATCAACTGCTGAAGCTGAGTATATGTCAATGGCAGCTGCAGCCAATCAAGCAATTTGGTTGAAGAAAATTTTAGCAGATTTGGGTCAAAGTCAGGATGCACCAACTGAGATTTTTTGTGATAATAAGTCTGCTATTGCAATTGCCCAAAATCCAGTTCAACATGGAAGGACTAAGCACATTAATGTCAAGTTTCATTCTTTAAGGGAGGCTGAGAAGAATCAACTCATTAAAATCACTTATTGTTCAACTGATGTTCAATTGGCAGATTTAATGACCAAGGCTCTTCCAAAGTCACGTCTGGAATTTCTGAGAATGAATCTTGGTTTGTTCAAGGCAAGTCTCAAGGAGGAGTGTCAGAATATGCGTGAGATGTTGCCTTGAAGGAATGCTGTCCTAAAGCTGACGTGAAGATCAAGTTTAGTTTAAATTTGTCATTTAATTTTTGAATTTTAAATTTCAGATAAGATAGCAGATTTTATCTTATGATTTTGCCAATAATCTCTCAAGTTGTTGAGAGTTTGATTTTGATTATAATTCCTGTTTTGTAAGCCTATATATTAGGCATTTCCAATTTGAATAATGTTATGTAAAATTCAATTCATCAATTCAGCTCTGTCTTACAATTGTTCAATTCTTAAATTCTTCAATTTTCGCATTTCCAGAATTTGATCCAAACAGTAACTGTTACAAACAGTCACTGTTCAGATCTTCCAAATCTTACACTCTCTACGCCATGTTGCAGGGCCACCGGCAATCTGGCGGGAGACATTATTATTGGACTTGGGGCTCATCTTTTTTGAGATCAGTGAAGAAGAAAACATCCTCACCATGGATTCTGTGGAACGTGTTCCAGATCTGGAGAGGTTGATAGGCATAGAGGCTGCAATCTCTAACAGGAGCAGAGGTGGCAAAGCAAGGGTTAGTGAGTTTGGGATACAGATAGAAGCGCACGAGTTCTTTATCATAAGGGTTGAATCTATGGCCAGGGAGTAGCTGGATTGGAGTTAACATTGTCAGGGTTTGTGATTGGGATCGAGTCTGTTACTTGCTCAGATGATCAAAGGATTGGATCAAGAGAAATCAAGAATCAAGAATCCAGAATGACTAGTTCTTGACGAACAAATTAAACCAGTAATTGACAAACAGAGAAGGAGAAAGAGTTCCTCCCTTTCTTTATATGATTATTGTTGATAAACAGAGATGGGAATGAATAACTGAGTACAAGAGAGAAGAAGAGACTCTCAGCTGGAAACCCTAAACGAAGAATGAAGAGGAGGAAACAAACAAACTTGCTGATTAAAAACAAAACGCGTAATTGTTATGCCACTCCCATCTATATATAAGGGTTCGAGGGGTTCGCGCTTCCAACGGTCACTGGAAATTTTGAAGGCTATAACTAACTCACACGAACAGAACATGCAGATGAAAGACAGAATACTTCTTTTTTAATTTACTTATTACATATTGGTGTCGTGGCAAAAGATGGTTGGTCACCAGGAGTCGAACATACTTGGTGTAATTGAAGTTAGTTCCTGTCAGCACTAGTCCACCACAAATTAAAACAAATACGAGGATGCTGGGACTATCTTTACTGGGCCGGGTGGGTCCTCATTCCCTTTTAATGGATCTGTTGTTGACGTGTCAAGTGATCCAAACTTTTTCGCAACCCGTACGGTACCGTACAAGAAGCAATGTCCGCAGAACCAGTAAAGATATACCACTACTATCAACTACTAGACTACCAAGATATGCTCAATAGATGTGCGGCACTTGGATGATCAATAATTCTAACTCACATGACTATATGTAGTCCCTAGAAATCCATGCTCTAGAATTAGAAATTTTCTCAGGATTGCTTCTTTTGCAGATGGTGTGCCTGAGCATATGACAATGTTTCTTTTTTTCTTCATTGAAAAGTGAGAATACAACTTTCTCAATGATGTAATTGTGCTGAGCTATATCTTCAGGCACAATTTGGTATTCATTATTGATCAACCATAGAACAGGTTGAAGCAATTCTGAATGAATGAAGTATTCTTGTAATCTGTATACAGGTTGCTGCAAAGATCATAGGAGAAGTTCAAGCACTCATAATCTTTCCAGTGATGCCATATGCTGTCCTTGGAATCTTTTATATGTTCTGGTTTGGAGCTGCATTCTATTTGTTTAGTTCCGGCCAGATTGTCCAGAACAATTGCAGCTCCAATTGCTGTGCATATGATCTTGTATCAAAAAGGGTCCATGAAATGCGTGTGAGATATGTTTTTTTATGGGATGGTCTCATTCTGACACCGCTTTACAGAGAGAAGTGGGATGCAGACTAACTGATGCAGACCTCCACACTGAATTTTTCCACCTTACTATTCCTTGGATTTCAACTATTGGATGTATGCCATGTAAACTCTTTCCCTGTGTGCATTCAGAAGGCAGACGCCTATGTAGCTCGGATACTTTGTATGTGCAAATTGTACTGATTGGCTTGAAACACTCATTAGGTACTACACAGTAGCTTTCTTATATTCAGATTGAATTCCTGCTGCTACACTACTCTGTTATATTCATAGTGAAGTTCCTGCCCATAGGGTGGCCTGATGACTGAATTTAGCTAGCTTTTTCCATCAAAAGTGAAGTTTAGGTAGTGTGTTGACTGCCTATGGGCCAAAAATTCTGGACTTGTTTGCATGCATATGAAAGGTTTGTATGGGAAAGACAACATATCACACCTCTCGGTCTTGTTTTCAGTGTATTGAGTGGATCATAAGATCTGTGAACCGCAATGCTTATATAATGGTAACGTTCAAGACTATCAATTTCTCATATCTATGTCTTGCATTGCTGCTTGGGTATATTTTGTAAGATATGCCCCGTTAAGTCATGGTAATCTAATATGGCAATGGCACTTGCCATTTGCAGTACAGTCCCCAATCATGTCCTTATTGAAGGATGAATAAGGATATCCATTGGTGTTCCTATAAGATAATTGAGAGACACGGTTTCAATGAATAATTCCACCACACTATTTTATTGAATCTTTGCAGTATATATATACACAGAACAGCTACATGTTTGCCTATATGTTTGCTGATATTTAAGAAAGGAATTTTGTACATTAAATGAAAGGATTACAATTCTAAATGTAGAAGGATCTGTAACGGTTGGATTTGTAACGGTAGAATGCTTAAACTTGGAAAGTGCGTTATTGGCTGAGCATGATTTGCTGCTGTTGAATGTTGCATGATTTGCTTAATCTGGATTTGGACATGTTTCCTCAATAGTTCCTAATACTTTGCCTATTTTATTTATTTAAAAAAACTCCGGAATATATGGACTCATTGTCTGTTCAAGCATGGTTCTTTAGTTGATCCATACAGTGTTTTCTTCACTGTTTATCCATTTTTTTCATGACTTCTGCAGATAGCTATAACAGGTAAAAGCTTCTGCAATTGCAACTGAATTGTAAGCTATTATTATGCGTATTTGGAATTAACAGGGTTCGTGAGTAGCTGGGTTAAACATGATTCAAACTAACCATCCATTGATGAATGCTACCCTTCCTTTCCAGTTGACCTGCTTATCATTTGAGCTGTCCTGTTTCTCTCTTCTTCCTGCAGGAACATAAAAAGCAAAGCAAAGCCAAGCAGATCAAAAAATGTCTGCTTTTTTGCCTGAAGATTTGATACAAGAGATCCTCTTCAAACTCCCCATAAAATCCCTGGTGCGATGCACAAGCTTGTGCAGGACCTGGAACTCCCTCATAAAGAGCCCAGCCTTCATTTCCAAGCATCTTCAGCGTACAATTTCATCAACTGATCATCAATCTCTCTACCTGCTTCGACTCTGTTCAAAGGAGAGAGAAGAGCAGTATTCTCTCCGTCTTGATAACCAGGATTTCAATGAGCACATGCAACTTCATTTCCCATTCGAGAGCTTCAAATCATATTTCCATGTCATCGGTTCTTGCAATAGCTTAATTTGCCTTGCAAAGGTTATCCAAAGGTTCACAGTGTCCTTCATTTTTTGGAATCCATTGATACAAAAATACGTGAATATCGAACCTAGAATGCTGGGTCATTTATGTATTTTACTGATTGATGTTGAATTTGTAGCAACCTATCCTTTTTATTATTTGTTACTTCATTGATTTTTTTTGGAAACTATTTTGCCACAGCTCACACTAGGTTGTTGGTTGCAAAATCTTGCATCATTTTGCAAAATTGATCACAATTTATGTTTATAACTGGTCCTCGTTATGGTTAGTGAAGTTGCATCCAATATGCTACGTACCTTCGTGATTACAAAAGAGTGAAAGAAGATGATACATGACAAACAAGATCAATTCATCTATAATTTTCTCCTTTCTGCTTGGTAATCCTAAATAGCTTAAATGTTTGGTTGTCTCAGATTTATTTATCTAACTTAAGACCCATCAATCTCCTCTCACCAATCTCATACCAATATACAAGTGATCTCCCCTTTCAGCTATACAAAGCCTTATACAAGAAACTCTTATTGTTGAATTTGTACTGGTGTGATCATTATTATCTCAAAGATGATACAGTAGTTGTATCCTCATAAATTTCATTCAATTTTGTATTTCACTGATTGATATTGAATTTGCTGCAGCTTGTCTATTTTATTATTTGTTACTTCATTGATTTTTTGGGAACGTGGGTATTTGGGCTAGCTTACACACACCTCTACTAATTTTATAAACCGTAAAGTTAATGACCAATTAAAACCTCTAGTCGCTTTAACTAATGTGGACCTCGAACTAATGACCTGTAAGGAGCAAACCTAGAGTCTGACTAGTGAGCCACGTCCATCAGAGTTGTTACTTCATTGATTGATAATATGCAACTGTTAGAAACTATTTCACCGCAGCTCACATTAAGTTGCTGTTTGTAAAATGTTGCATCATTTTGCAAAATCAATCACAATTTTGTTTATATTCGATCCTCAATAAGGTTAGTGAAATTGCATCCAATATGCTACCTCCATGATTACAATCGAGTGGAAGAAGATGATATGTGACAAGCAAGCTCAGTTCATCTATATTTTTTCTTCCTATCTGCTTGGTAATCCTAAATAACTTAAATGTTTAATTGGCTATCTCAAATTTATTTATTTAACTCAGGACCCATCAATCTCCTATCACCAACCTCATACCAATATACAAGTGATCTCCACTTTCAGCTATACAAAGCCTTATATGAATCTCGCCTGATAACTATTGCTATAAGCAAACTCCACCACTAAAGATAAGTACTTGCTCCATCCTACCCTAAAATCAATCACACAAGCTCTCAACATATCCTCCAAAATTTGCATGGGTCCAATTAGACTATCCATCGATCCAAGGATGAAAATCAGTACTTAATTGAACATTAGTCCCCAAAGCTTCATGAAACTTTGCCCATAACCAAGAAGTGAACTATGGACCTCTATCGAACACAATTAAGATTGATACACCATGCAACCTGATGATCTCGTTAACATAGATTTCTACTAGCTTTGGAAACCTACAAGTCACCTAAAAATGAGTTGACTTGGTCAAACAGTCAACTATCACCCAAATTGAATCGCCAATGATTTTGTTCCATTTTTTATACAAGAATCAACAATGGCTATAAAAACTTTTATAGTTTCTAATGCTCATAACCCTTAACCCTCTAGTAGGTCTAGCATCACGTGTTGACAGAAAAGGCCTCTCCCCCTTCTCCAAATATTGACAGAAAAGTGCACACACAACCAACACGTGTTGAAATTTTGCACATTTTAAGATAAAATAGAATCCAATTACTTACCATCATGTTCATCATAAGCTTATACAGAAACCAAATATTTATCCACCAATGAAGTATCCTTCAGCCACCCAACCATAAATCGATTGATTTTGGGTTTTTTTTCCAGAAAACATGAGAAAATAAAAATAAGAGAGAAAGAATAATATCACGAAAGTGTGAAGCAAAGAGAGAAGATCAACCTTTATTTAATGATTTTTTTTAATATATAATTTCTTTAGAAATAATTTTTTTATTAACCTAAGATGTAAAGTAAATTTTATAATTTGTAATTACAATTCTAACCAAACTATAATATTCTAAATTTATTTTTTTGACATATTAACTGATATGTAAATGTAATAATATGAAAATTATAATAATAAAATAACAATGCATTATTATGATGCATTAAGTAGTGATGGTGATGATTATGTGGTGATGGTGGGATGATGATAATTTTCATATCCTGAAAAATAATTTTGTCACTTAGTAATCACATGCAAGCTAGAATGAATCTTTTTATTGTTGATAATAATAGATGGATGAAAGGATGACATTGATTAAACTAGATTGATTTTACGATAAAACTGATAATACAAAAGTTTTAGAGCTTAATTGATAATAAGGAAATACTTTAGAGGCTGAAGTTGAGGACCCACTATTAATTTTACCCCAACATCGGAGAATATGAAATCGCATTAAAACTTGAGGGACTAATTTATAATTATTGATCTCTTTTCAAGAATGCAAGCCTCGTCGTGTCTCTGCTTTCAGGCTCTCAAGAACGCAAACTTGCACACACGCATGTGTATATATATACAAGAGCATAAACACAAGTTAGCTGGTAGTGGAGCATCTCGAAAGAACAAAGGCCGAGTCACATTCATCATATCTCAACTCGACTCATCTCATTTCATCTGGGTTCGGTTTTCTAACTCTTTTCTTGTTATTCTAATTCTTTTTATTCTCTTGATCATTTCTTGAACTCTATCTCCTTTAATCACTTTCTTGGATTAGGTTTATGAATAATACCCACTCCCAACAACTTACGAATTCCTTACTTGCGTGTTGAAGCTAGCTTGAAATTCTTGATGAATCATGTGCTGTGAGACTTGAAATATCAGTTACCTTGCTTAATAAGAAACATTCAATCAGAGCTTTGTTTTGAGGGTTTTTGGTTGAGTCATGCTTGCGTTGGGATCATTTATTTTCTTTAACCTGGACTGTTCTCTCATCTGGGTGTTGTTCTTGCTTGTTATATATCTAGTTAACTGTTCTCTCTGTTTGTTGCCTTTTTTTTTATTTTATAATCTTATTGGCTCTTCAGAGTCGTGGGAATTTTCTATTCTATAATTAATTTCAGATCTTACCCTTTTGAAGATATGGAAGAAACAGCCTCAGGAGATAATTGTCAAAATCTTTGTGAAAAAGCGAATGAAGATGTAGTCAGTGAATTGCGTGACGACATTCTTTGTTACATGCTCTCGTTTCTTCCAACAAAAAGTGCTGTGGCTACCAGCATTCTGTCCACAAGGTGGAGAAACCTGTGGAAATCAGTCACCATTTTGGACATTTATGATGACATATCGGGTTATTACAAGAATCCATCTACATATAAAGAAAGAAAGATGAACTTTGTGAATTTCATGGATAGGCTTTTTATTCATCGTAATTACCCATCGATTCTGAAATTCCGGCTCATATTAGCTCAAAGTTACGATTTTTCTTGTGTTAATGCATGGATGACCCATTTAAGTAGATGGATTTCTTCTTCTGCAATTATGGGCAATGTGGAGGAGCTTATATTTTATATCAATTTCCCAGTTCGGTTGCCAGAGAACCTCTATTGCTGTGAGAAATTAGTGACTCTGAAACTTCATGGTCATATCAGGTTTGATAATCTTCAATCTGTATGCTTTCCGAGTCTCAAGGCCCTTCATCTTGAACATCTCAGGATGCTGAATAATACTGCCATAAAGGTGCTATTATCTGGTTCCCCTGCCCTCGAAGAACTGGAACTAGAAATGGAGGGACGTGATTCTCGGCGGTCTGTACATGTATGCTCATTGTCCTTGAAACGTTTGATCATAGGATTCGTCTGTGTTTTTGTTCCTTACGATCATAGTTACCGTAAAAAGCTTACTATTGATACCCCAAACCTTGAATTTCTTAAACTGGTTGATTTTGCATCTGAGGAATTAAGCATGCAGCGGGCAGACTCACTCCTACAGGCAGATCTCTGTTTTGGTTATCAAACAGGTGTTTTCAATGTAGGAATTGAAGAGTATGCAAATATGGTGGTTCAGTTTTATAGACAGATCTCTGGTGTTAAGACTTTGTCCTTGTCAAACTGTAATATACGAGTAAGATCCCCCCCACCCACCCATTTACTCTTATGCAAATATGGTGTTTTCAATGGTGATTCGTCATCAACCTATCTAACGCATCCTCTTCTCAGACTTTATTAGGGGCAGCTGTATCTAAGTTTCCATGCTTCGGGAATTTGCCTACTTTTCGGAATTTGATTCATTTGGAGGTCCGAGTTTGTGATGAATACGTGTGGATTTTGCCTGAGATACTCCAATGCTCTTCTAATTTGGAAGTTTTCGTCTTAATCTTGGTTAGTTCCATTGATATAAATCGAATCAATGATTTGAGTGTTTCTTAGTTTATCTAAATCATCTACAAGTACTTTCTGTCTCTTTATTATCTTCAATCAATTAGGAGGAGGATGCATACGGCTGGAACTGGTGTGCCCCACACTCTGTGCCGCAGTGTTTGTCATCATGTCTTCAGGTGATCGAGTATAAAGTTTTTCAAGGGGAATCGGGAGAGACAGAGATGCTTGAATATTTCTTATGTAATGCATTGGTGCTGAAGAAGATGACCATCACATATCCTGATGACTTTAAAACATTAGATGTTGATGTTTTGAAGAGGTTATCAACATGTCCGAAGGGCTCAGACGCATGTCAAATTGTACTCGTTCCTGAACATAAACGCAGCTTTGAAGTCGCAAGTATGCGTAGGGCTTCATTTTTCTCATAATCTTTTAACTATTAAGCTTCAAATCAAAAACATTTCAAGAAACCAAGTGAAGACAGAATCGAAAGTTTCCTAAAGTTGTTTCTCACAATTCTGTTCATGAGGTGGAGATACCCGTAGTTCCCAACTTGGATATTGATGACTAACATGTTACCATGTCTTCCTGACTTGTCGTTTGAGAATTTCATGCACAGATTTTTTATTTTTCATAGCGTCCAATCCACTAAAAAAATAACTGTAGTTTGCTGAGGGGCTTGATGTTTGTGTCTTGATGGGAAAGTTGAGGGGGCTTGACCTATATTTGCGGCTTCCTGCAGCAGAGAAGAATCAGAAACTAACTAAAAGGGGTGAAAAAAATAAGTATGGTGTCTCATAGATTTATTTCTAAGCAAACACATTCTTATCCCTTATGAATACATCGCTTATGCACAGTGACATCAATGACAAGAAAGCTAAATAATTGTAAACCTTTTAAGAGATGGTTTTATTGTTTGCGAAATAATAATGATAATTTTAGTGTTTGTTTTTTCTATTGTTTTCTTGCTTTTATTTTTGTAAAATTTATTATTATTTTTAAAGGCAAATTAATGATTCTAATTGTTTAGTCAGGAATGATGATAGTAATTTTAGTTGTTATAGTCTAGATAATGATAGTAACGTTATTTTCAATGATGTTTTCTTCTTCTATAGATAGAAAATCAATGATTTATTTTTATTGTTTAGTTTATTGTAGGCAGCTCATTGTATAAATACCTGGTTCATGGGATTTGAAGATAAGTTAATTGTTTTTTGTTGGCAAACCATTGGAAAATTACTTAAAGTTTAGTCACTAAATTTCAATTTGTTCACCCATCAAATAAATAAAAAATTGACTTAAAACCGAAAAAGCATGAACGAGAAGTGGCAAGCCAGGTGCAGTAAAGTGTGTCCTTCAAAGATCCGAGGAGAATCCCGCAGAAATCTATCCATTAAGAAAGTGCAAGGTTCATTGCTAATCTATCCATGAAAAAACTTGTACTGTATGTTACATTAATATCAACAATAAAAACATAAACCAATAATTAACAAGAGAAATAGGAACTTGTTGTCCAAAAACATGAACTTAGGAATTGAGGGTACTGGAAATTATAGAATTTACCAATTTCTTTACATGTTAACAGTCCCCAAGAAAACATAATACTAAACAATTTTTTTAATGTTTGGCTTGAAAGATGTTTGTACTTGAAATTATATTATATATAATTTTTTTTAATGATAATGGTGATATGAAGGTGGAGTGGGGGCTGAAAAGTGGTGATCAAGGTTGTAAAAGTGGTGATAAAGGTTGTCAAAATCGTGATTTTGATATGACACAGAAAGTTCTTCTGAAACTTGGATCGTAAAATCGTACCTGAAATTTTTCTATATAAAAATCGTAAAATCACAGCTAAAATCATATAGGTAGAAAAATCATAAAATCATAAGTAAAATATTTTCAAATACAATACAACATAATTATAACCAATTGACTATAAAACTTCATTAGTTAAGGTTCATACATGATTTTAAATAACTTAAAAATACATTACAAAACAATTATGTCCATAAAATTTTATTAAGTAAAAACTAACAAATTTAAAATAAATATTCAACTAGCGTGCAATGTAAACTAAAATCAACCTCATTTTCATCTCCCTCGCTATTTCTAAGACTTGTATCAATAACATCATTATCAAAATGATTATTAGTACTACCACCGATATTGTCAGTACTAGCTTGAACTCCAACAAACTATTTCGATATCAATATATGAAAATAATTTAAAAACACAAAAAAATAATAATTTAAAATACAAAATAAAAATAAAAAAAATTATTTTTTCAAAAAATCCAAGTATAAATTTTAAAGTTAATATTTAAATTAATACATGAGAATCAAGAAATTTTTATTATCTAAAAAATAGTCTATACGTGCATTTAAAATTTTTGATTTTCAAACCCTAAGAATGATTTTTCAAACCATTTAAACCATAACAATGAATTACACCATTGGGGGAGCTAGTTGGCACAGAGGCTAGTTGGCAGACGCAAAACATGAATTACCTGGGATCATAAAATCTGGTCTGGTTTTACGATTCTGACTTATTTTTATGATTTTGTTCTGATTTTAATAGGATCTGATTTTTCTATCCAATTTAATTAATTTTGTTGTTTTGACTCGTAAAATCATGTAATTTTATGAGTCAACTCGCGATTTTAAAAACAATGATGGTGACAAGTTGTGGTGGTGTTAATCGAAAATAGAGTGGCGAGACTTTTACCGTATTTAGATCAGCTGGATGATAATATAAATAGATTACTATTCGTAAAATATCTTTCAAAACTTCATGAATTGAAAATATTTTCTAGTAAATAAACTAACTCTAAAGCTTGATTAAAAAATACATTATATTGAATAATTTTCCTATAAAACTTTTTACAGGAAATAAATATAGTAATATATTTTTTCGAAAACAAATGCAATTTTTTTTTAAAATATTAGTCATGAATAGTAATGAAAGATACCATACATGAATATTAATATGTAAATAGTACTATTTATAAATAGTAATATACAATGAGACAAGGTAGCTTAATTAGATTAACCTTAGACATTGAGTTTCAAAAGTGTTTTTGAAAAAAAATATTTTTATTTATTTTTTACTTTAAATTAAAAAAAATTGTCTTTTTATATCATTTTCATGTGTTGATGTTAAAAAAAAATTTAAAAATAAATAAAAAATATAATTTTGATATATTTCTGAAGAAAAAATACTTTTAAAAACAATATTAACTATACTCCTAAACTGGTACTAAACCAAGAAGAAGAGAGAATGAAAATAGACATAGAAAGCTACCATGTAGTTTGAATAAATTGAAAAATTATTATTTATTTGCAATGAATACCCTCGCCACCTTTTCCCTCTCTATCTTTTTTTTTTCTCTTCAATTAAAAAGAGAAAAAAAAAGGGGTGGACAATGTTTTAAGTGAGTTTTGGGACTTATCATGAATAATGAATTTTGTATAATATATATTATTCAAGAAATATTATCTTATAAGTTAAAAGAGAACGTGATTTTAAGTAGTAATGAACAATATTTTGCATTGTTCATCTAGACTCAGAGGCATTGTTGGTTGCAATAGTAAAATTAATATTTTACCCCTTTGTTTACTTCGTCTTTTAGCCTTGGATCCGGGGGTATTATTAATTTTTTACTTTTTTCGCACAGTGAAATAACTATAATACTCATATATAAGACAAAACAACACAGTAAAGGTCAGGGGCATTGAGTTTATTGCATATGTTTTTTAAAAATGACTAAATATGAAACTACCCCCTAATAAGACAAAACTGCACAATATACTCCGGGGTTAGTAGGGTCATTGCACACTTTTTAAAAAAATAGACAAATACATATATACCACCATATAAGACAAAATCCAAGCATTTGTTGTAGGGGTGTGGCGGTACTTTGCTATTTTTTATTATATTTTCTAGCGAGGTACTGTTGGCGCATCGCCGGAGGCACCAACAGTTTCCGCGCTCACGTGGATTTCGAACGACACATGCAGTGTTTTCCAGCATGAAAAAATGTTCAACCAATGTCTAGAATTTTTCTACGACATGTTCTCTTCCTCATGGTGCGGCACGTGGGGTTTCAAGGTGGTTAGAGACGTGTCGGTAGTAGGCTGAAATTCCTTCCTTTTCCCTCTCCTACTTGCACCAGTATATGTAAGACCCTGCTGTTTATTGAGTTTCATTTTAGTCCCTAATCTTTCGATTAATTTGTATGGTCCTTATTTCTGTTATATAGGTTTTGATTTGTTTCAATTTGCCCTTCAATTGAAATTGATTATATATAGTAGTTTCATTTTGGTCCTCAGTCTTTTAATTTTCTGATTGGTTTGAAATCCTTAGTATTTTCGGTATCAAAGTTTTGATTTGTTTCAATGATGTCCTTCAATTCAAATTGATTATATATTTTATTTTTATTTCGGTCCTCAGTCTTTTAATTTTGTTTTTTTGTTAAATTCTTTAAATTTTTTTAGTATCAAATTTTAATTATTCTTTCAGTTTTTTCCTATAAATTAAATTTATATATGTGTTTTGCGTTTTGGCCCTTATACTTTTAATTTATTTTAATTCCTTTATTTTTTTATATATTTCTTAAATGGTTCCTATGTTTTTTCCATGTTTATATATACATGCTCTTAGTTTTATTTTTAATTTTTATTATTAAGGTTATTTTTTTATTTAATATTTAAATTTTAATTTGTGTTGGTGATCATTTGAAAATTTATATTTATTATTTTTTTCTCTTTGATTTTTTATTTTTATTTATTCTTCAAGTTAAATATTTTTTTAAATCTAATGTATAAATTTCTCTTCATGCTCAGGCTTTCTTGGCTTATAGTATGGGTTTCCAATTAATTAGTAGATGAAACTGCATATAATAGTAATCTCTTAACTTCTTATACATGCTACAAATCTGTAAATAATCATCTTCCCTCACTTCATTTCAATTTATACACGCACATTTGCAAGATATTGTTTTTAAGTTGATTTTTATTCTACATATGAGAGTGGTCATTTGTTTTTACATTTTTGTATAATTTTCAGTTATCATTATTATAATTTTTTATATAGAAAACAAAATATTGTTGAGTCAAGTTTGACTTTCTATAACTATTAGAGGTGAAAATAGATTGGGCTACGGAGCAGAAGAGATGGATAAAGAGAGAAAGTATATGTTTAAGCAAGAAATCAAGTGGTTTTTCAAAATGAAATGTCGGGACTCGGTTTTTGAGCTGATTTTACACCGTCTTTCTCTTTAATTGAAATCAGTAGGAAACAACTTCTCATATACAGGATGAGAAGAGGGTCTGGAGGCTTGCTGAGCTCGACTAACAAGGCTTGATTTCATCCCGTTTCTTTCTTTCCTTTGCCTCTGTCATCGGTTTGTTTTTCCTTAGATGCTGTGTTTTTATTTTTATTTTTTTTCAAGTAAACCTGCTTGTTATGTTAGAAAATAATATAAATTATATTTTGACACCAAATTTAATAATTTAAGTTTTTAGATAAGATGTTTTTTTAATATGGTTTCAGAACATTGTTAACCTAGCAATCACGAGTTCGAATCTCACCATCCTCATTCTATGTGATAAAAATTAACACAATGTAGTATTAGTTTGTGCAAGTTTTAAACTCAAAGATTTTTCATTTAAAAAAATATATTAGAAAATAATATAAATCATATTTTATAACTTCATCTAATAAATTAAAATTTTAAATAAAATAGTTATATAAAATGTTTTAGCTCCTTTGCTCTGTATATCTGTTAATAATATAAAAGCCCACCATGTTTTATTCATTACATAGTTCATCCGTGGTCAACACCGTGCCGTTTGATAATAATTCGTAATTTGTTTTTGGGTTGAGTTAACATCATGAAAAGTTTGAAACTTGATCTTGTAGGTAGAAAGTAGTTGCAATTTTTCCAAGCTCAATCTTCTTTCCTTGCTTTCCTTTTCCGGGTTTTGTTGATACTCTTGTTTTCCATTGATTTTATGCATTTGGGTCTACAAGATACTGTCATCATCTGAGCTTTGAAGCTAAATACTATTCTCTCGTCCATGTGATGATAGCGGAAGAAAAGTTTTGTATTCCTTTTGTTGATTGCTCTTTCAATAAGACCCCAAAGTCTTAATCTTGCCAATAAAAATTCTACCTTTTGGCTGGTTAGGTCTTGCACGTGCTTGCCGTTGCTAAAGAATTCACACTTCTGAAAGGTATGAGGAGTTTTCTCTTCAGGACTGTAAGCTACTATTATGCGTATCTGGAATTAACAGGGTTCGTGAGTAGCTGGGTTAAACTTGATACAAACTAACCAACCATTGATGAATGCTACCCTTCCTTCCCAGTTGACCTGCTTATCATTTGAGCTTTCCTGTTTCTCTCTTCTTCCAGGAACATAAAAAGCAAAGCAGATAAAAAAATGTCTGATTTTTTGCCTGAAGATTTGATACAAGAGATCCTCTTCAAACTCCCCATAAAATCCCTGGTGCGATGCACAAGCTTGTCCAGGACTTGGAATTCCCTCATAAAGAGCCCAGCCTTCATTTCCAAGCATCTTCAACGTACAATTTCATCAACTGATCATCAATCTCTCTTCCTACTTCGACTCTGTTCAAGGGAGAGAGAAGAGCAGTATTCTCTCCGTCTTGATAACCAGGATTTCAATGAGCACATGCAACTTCATTTCCCATTCGAGAGATTCCAATCATATTTTCGTGTCATCGGTTCTTGCAATGGCTTAATTTGCCTTGCAAAGGTTATCAGAAGAAAGATTACAGGATCCTTCGTTACAGAATACTTCTTTTTTGGAATCCATTGATACAAAAATACGTGAATATCAAACCTGGACAACATCGAAAACCGAATTCTTTATACCCCTTTGTTGGATTTGGCTATGATTCCCGTGCTAATGACTACAAGTTGATAAGGATGGTCAATTTTCAAACGTCAAAGTCTTGCAGCGAAGAAATTCCAGAAATGGACCTTTACTCGCTTAATGAGGATTTATGGAAGAGAATTCCACAGACAGCACCATTGAGATACTACACTGATCAGAAATTTTCATCGGCTTTTCTGAATGGAGCTGTTCATTGGATTGTTAATTGGGAAGACCAACATGAAGTAATTCATAATGTGGTTTTGGGGTTTGATATGAGCGATGAGATTTTTCGTGAGATTGCATTGCCTAGTCGTTTGGATAATGTGGAGTGCTCGTGTTTGTCCCTTTTGGTATATAAAGAATCTTCCATTGCTGTATGTCAGGCTTCTTCTGGTCAGTTCCATATATGGGTGATGAAAGAGTATGGTGTGGTGGAGTCATGGACCGAATTGGTATTGACTTTTGGTGCACAAGGGGAAGGTATTCCCAGAGCATTGGGAATTAGGAAGGAGGAACTTTTAATGGAAAAGAAGCGTGGCTGGATAGTTTCTGGTGACCTGGAGAGCCAGCAAGTTAGGGATCTTAGAATTTGGGGAGAACCTTTCCATACCTTCATTACTATTACTAAAGAAACTAAAACAGATCGCTGAATCCCTGTTCATCTACTGCTCATGCTCACCCATTTGTACTGTGTACTGGGGTGCACATTCCGCTACGTCTCACATTTAAATTTCACATTTAAATTTCACACTGCGCCTACCTTCTAAAATATAACTGACACGCCTACCTTTTAAGAAATCAAAGATGCACATAACTCAAAAAGGAGCCACGTAGATATAGATGTGTTGGAGAAGAGGGTAATGAAATTTGGTGTGGAAGTAGACAAAAAAAAGAGTCCATTGTACGTTAATCAAAAAGGAGCCACGTAGATATAAATGTGCTGAAGAAGAGGGTAATGAAATTTGGTGAGGAAGTGGACAAAGAAAGAGGTAATTACATGGCATTCAATGTATGGCCCACCACTGTACGGTCAAGAGCTTTTATCATCTGTCATCATCTGAGCTTTGAAGCTAAATACTATTCTCTCGTCCATGTGATGATAGCGGAAGAAAAGTTTTGTATTCCTTTTGTTGATTGCTCTTTCAATAAGACCCCAAAGTCTTAATCTTGCCAATAAAAATTCTACCTTTTGGCTGGTTAGGTCTTGCACGTGCTTGCCGTTGCTAAAGAATTCACACTTCTGAAAGGTATGAGGAGTTTTCTCTTCAGGACTGTAAGCTACTATTATGCGTATCTGGAATTAACAGGGTTCGTGAGTAGCTGGGTTAAACTTGATACAAACTAACCAACCATTGATGAATGCTACCCTTCCTTCCCAGTTGACCTGCTTATCATTTGAGCTTTCCTGTTTCTCTCTTCTTCCAGGAACATAAAAAGCAAAGCAGATAAAAAAATGTCTGATTTTTTGCCTGAAGATTTGATACAAGAGATCCTCTTCAAACTCCCCATAAAATCCCTGGTGCGATGCACAAGCTTGTCCAGGACCTGGATCTTAGTATTTGGGGAGAACCTTCCCATACCTTCACTGGTTCCTATTTGGAGAGCCTAGTGTTACTTGACAAAGGTAATGCAACAAGTTATGGATATAACTCAAATGGTTTGGCTGCTTGAAATGATTGAACTGATAATTCAAAGCTATATCACTACTAAAAAACAGGTTGATTTGCAACGTATTGCTCCCTTGCAAAACACAAAGAAAGCCGTTGCTAATATTAATTAGCAACGGCATTTGCAACGGACGCAATCCGTTAGAAACAAGTCGCCGCAAATTTTGCTTGCAACGGATTTCCCGTTGCAAATTATTTTGCAACGGCTTATCCGTTGCAAACTCTCCCGTTGCAAATACACATTTTGCAACGGGTTGTCCGTTGCCGTTGCAACAGGCGGGTCCGTTGCCGTTGCAACGGGTGGTCCGTTGCCGTGGAAACGGAGGTGTCCGTTGCCGTTGCAACGGGCGGTCTGTGGCCGTTGCAACGGCTGGTCCGTGGCCGTTGAAACGGGTCGTCCGTCGCCGTTGCAACGGGTGGGCCGTCGCCGTTGCAACGGGCGGCCGTTGCCGTTGCGACGGGATTGCCGTTGCAATTGCAATTGCAACGACGGGATTGCCGTTGCAATTGCAATTGCAACGACAGAATATTATTTAAATATTTATATTTTTAAAATCTATTTTTAATATATTTTAATTATAATTAATTACAACTAAATCTTTTAAAAGCACTAGCAAATATTGAAATATTATTAGTATTGAAAATAACATAAATATGGTGGAAATAAAATTTAAAAGATTAATTAAAAGTCTTAATACACTACTGATTCGATTACATTTACATGACTAAGTAATTAAACATGGAACCTTAATACACTACAGATTCGATTATATTTACATGACTAAGTAAATAAACATGAAACTTAAAAATAAATATTTTAAAGTTTTTAAGACGGAAATAATCTACGATGTTGTTGATGAGAGGAAGATGGACCATTATATAGCATTTGAGGTCGAGGTCGATGTCCTGGTGCCATTGCAGGTGATGGCATCGACGGAGCCACAGGTGATGGCATCGACGGAGCCACAGGTGATGGCATCAACGGAGCCATAGGTGTTGACATACTTAGACCCATATGTCCTACCAAGAGCTTAAGACAATCTTTAATGGAAGACATTTCATTTTTCATTTCATTTCTCATATCATTAATAGCTTCACGATTTTCTTGCAATTGCTCTTCATACCGTCTAGTAGTTGTTGTGCTTGGATATGATGAATTTACTGAGTAGGTATGTGAAGAAGAACTCACATCAACTTTAGATTTAGGCATACGGGGTGCACCATATACTTGACCCTTGCTTACTCCCCCTGAAGCCTCACACCAAGCTGCTCCATCAAATGAGGGATGATTGTTCTGATCAGGTCTATATCTTGCAACCATCTCATTTCTATATTTTTCCTGCAAACAAACAAGTTCATGTCAAAATATATTAATTTGAATATGAATGATATTTCATATATATATAAAATAAAATATAAGTACTTACCACCACTATTTTAGACCGGTTATCTACAAATGTGCCGGTCTCATTTGATTTTTGATGCAAAGCAGAAAAGACCTCATCCCAGGGAAGTTCTTTCCCCCCGGCCTGTTTTTGCTACGAACATGAAAAATAAAGTAAGCAACAAAAATATTAAACAAATTAAATTACAAGTGTTGAACAACAACATTTCGTACCATACTAGCTCGATATGATGCAAATGACACAGAGCCACCAGAATGGGTACTAATTTTCCCATCTGTTTACTTCAATCGATTTTGTTTTGATGTTTTGGATCGTTTGCAAAATCTATCGGTAGACCAAACATCGTTGATCATCGTATTCCAATCTTCATTTTGGATCCAAACAGGTCCTTTATCCAGGCAATCGATGATATTTGTGGTACCTATTATTGACATAGCTTTATTTCGAGCTCTTGCCAATTGTTGGTTCAAGGAAGTTCGAGCTTTATCTTCCCATATTTTACGAACAATTGCTTCATCTTCTTCGGGGAAGGCATATTTTTTCTATCAAATACATATGACAATTAATAAATATTAACATAAACACACAGATCTCAAACAACCTCATCATTTAACAAAAAACTAGTATCTCGTGCCAATCATTTGCAAAACATTCTCAATAATCATTCAACTACTGTTAAACATGATTGTCAAATCTCCCTCAAAAATAGTTAACAAAAAAACATACCTTGAACTCCTTAAACAGTTCATCTTTACACATGGCATCAACTTTATCCCAAGAGTGCCATGGCCCCTTGAAATTAATTCTCAAAATTATTCCGATTTCTCGGCCACATGAAGCGTTATTGAACCTGAAAAATTAAAGTAACAAACGTTCATGGAACAATAATGACACAAATGATAAATATGTAATAAAAATATTATACTTACTCGGATGTTCCATACAAACTCAGTTCTTTTTTTCCCGACACTGGATCGATTGTCGTGTCAAAACTCTTCCGTTTAATGCTTACACTGGTTCGAGAACAACTTGAACCATGGATTGAATGGAGGCAATCCGGATCCTCTGAACATCGCATGTTACTACCTTCTCTTGACACATCGAATTCTCTCTCATCACTACCATCTTCATCAACTTCATCTCCAACTCCTCCCGCATAACCTTGATGAACATTAAATTCTCTGAACATGTTTGTATCATCTCGCGGGACACCTTGTGTTGCTAACAAATCTTGAAACCCGAAAGCTTCATGTGCATTTAACCTAACATGATCCTCTTGATGAGGAAATGTACTTGCAACTCTGTGTGCATAATAATCATGTACTTGATCAGGCTCGGGTTGGTGAGAAGATGATGCGTTCTTATCCACGGTAGATGGAGTTCTATTCGCTCTGGATGCGGACCTATCACTTCTGGAATATTGTAATATAGATGCTTGTTTAGACATCCTACAACAATTGGATTGTCGTCAATAAGTATTGTTGGTAAAAACTAATCAATATGACAATAATAAGAAATATGAACAAAAGAATATTAAATATCATAATATATCAATTAAATATAAGAAATACAAGCAGCATGGTAATTTTCCCCAATGATACATTTCTTTCAATTGAAAATGCAAAATTGATAAATCTTCTAACACCCGTAATATATTCAGGATTCATACGACCACTTCTGCTACGACGATACATCCACTCTCGATCATCCATATTAATCTAATAAACATTATAACATAGAAACATTTTAGAATGTTGAAACATTTTGTATTACGCATAATGTAAATATTTGACGCAATTCAATACTACATTAATTACGAAGCAAAGGGGACAACTATGTATCCCTTGAGTTCAATCGATATCTCTAGTTTATGGATTATTCATGGCCAAGACAAAAAAAAACAAAAAAACCAACAAATACTTAACAAAACATCAAACACACAACACCAAAACACATAGGAGCAACACACACAGCAACACCATACGCAACAATATGCATTAAATCGATATTCATACTCAAATGACACAATCAACAAATTACACTAACCTTTCAAGCGAATTTAATACAATTTGAAGTCAAAAGATATTGATTGATGCTTGATGTTCCTTTAAAAAACCCTGCGTAGAGAGATGTTGTTAGTACTTTCAGCAATTGAGTTATATTACTGACAAAAAATAAATTAAAATCAACTAAGAAATAACCTTAGCTCCCTGGAATGTCTAGTAGCTGAAGAGGTATGGGTTGGATATTGGTGGTGGAACAAGTCTTAAGCAAGTACCCGGTGATTATCTGCAAAGTTGGAAATTGAGCTCTTTCTTAAATTTTGATGTATGGAGATATTTCCGAGTTGTTTTTATGAGAGAAATCAGCTATCATTTTGAATATTAAATTTTGGGTTTATATATTAAGAGAAAATTCTTAGAGTGATCTGCCTAAGAAAATAAATTGTCATAAAGTCCTATATGCATTCTTTAAGTGATCCAAAATGCAATTACATATTGTAGCATGTAAAGAAAAACTAATGATAGTTTAACCTTGTACAGGTTGCAAAAGCAGCCATACTCAAATAGGAAAAACATTATTTTCAACTTGATCCAGCTCTACTTACATTTAGCTTTTCCTTCATTCAATCCTGTTAATAACGATTTATCTATACTACTTAAAAGGTATATAAATGGAAAGTACATTTCAGCGGGCAACATTGGATATTCAATAAACAAAGACAGCTCACACCCACAAACTAAAAGAATAATCACATTGAAAATCGCAGATTATAAGAGAGGAAAATATGCAATGTTCAGTTTGGACGACATCATGATGATGCTAGTTAAGAATGGTTGTAGTTGAGTTTGGCCGTGGAAACCCTCTTCTTTATAATTATTGGAACAAGTCTTTGCCCCTTGCGAAATACCTACCAACAAGTTGCCCTTTAGTTGGCGTGGTGGTTGTAGCAGCATGTGATTAATTACTAGTTTTTCTACTCTTCAACTTCTAAAATAAATTACGACGCCCACAATGAAGAATTTCCATCCTTATCCCCTCACCCTTCTAAGGATAAGAAATCACAGTGTAGGTAAGAAATTTTAAATGTGATTTCCATCCCCCCTGCAAGTTATCAAGATTGCAGAGGAACATGCTCAAGGAAATCAAATCTTCCAATTCTGAGCAGTTGGACCCAAAGAAGTACTCAAAATTGCTTGTCAGTGCCGGATTCATGACAAATAGACTCAAAAAACCTAAACCCCATAAAACTCCCCCAAAACGGAATTTGTGCCTAGCTATGCTTAAAAATTGCAAGAAAATCTAATACAAAGCTCCCCCAAAACTCCCTAAACCCTAAACTAATTTACAAACTAAGAAAATAAACAGGAAACTGAGCAGAAATTTTAATTTTGAAATGGTGACCGTACCTTCGTTGTTGTGGTGATGGGACTGCTGGGTGGCTGAAGGCCGTCGCCGGCGAGGTGGTGTTCCAAAGGTGCACGGTGGCGTTGCAGCTGGGTTTCTGGTGCAGAGGGGAGGATTCCGACGAGGTGGTGTTCGGAGTTTCAGGCTGATTTTGCTGAACCGAGAGGGGGAGAGAGAGAGCGAAGGTCTTCTGGTTTGAGAGAGTGAAGGTGTTCGGTTGTGAAGGGAAAGAGAAGAAGAGATTGAGCTGGAAGAAGAGATTGAGCTGGTTGATGTGAGTAAATGACCGGGAAAGAGGAAGACAGTGGATATTCAATTAAAAAGGGTAAAACGGTGCGTTTCACATTTGCAACGGCTTATCCGTTGCCAATGCAACGGATTATCCATTGCTAAATTTTCATTTGCAACGGTATATCCGTTGCAAATGCAACGGATGTGCCGTTGCACATACAACGGGCTATCCGTTGCTAAAATTTCATTTGCAACGGCATATCCGTTGCATTTGCAACGGATATTCCGTTGCCATTGAAACGGCTACTCCGTTGCAACGGCAACGGATAACCCGTTGCAACTGTTGCTAATGCAACGGCATTTCCGTTGCTATTGCAACGGATATACCGTTGCCATTGCAACGGAACTTCCGTTGCAAACTAAAATGAAAATCCGTTGCAAATTCATTTTGCAACGGCTTATTCGTTGCAATACTTGTTTCTTTTTTTTTTTTTTTTTGCAATTCGTTTAGCAACGGCATTGCCGTTGCTAAACAATTTCCGGATGCAAATTTAGCAACGGAATTTCGCCGTTGCAAAATTCCGTTGCTAACGGCACCCTTTTCTTGTAGTGTATGTCAATAAGAAGCAAGCTGGGGGAACTGGAAGGCTATTGCATTTAGGAACTGGATATAATTCAAATGGTCTGGCTGCTTGAAATGTTTGCATCATTGCATGCATTTTGTATTTCTACATTTTTTTTACATGCTATAATGTCCTGGAGATTTTGTCTAATTCTACTTGCGTTGTTATTTGTTGATTTTACGGCTTCGGTTCAAAGTTCTTGACAACTAATCTGAAAGCTGTAGCTAAACACTAATCCTTAAGGGTCAAGGCCGCTTGCTGTCTTATGGTAATGCATGTTCGTTAACATTAAGGTTCGTAGTATCAATTTTGCTGTGAATGGCATTTAAATATCCGGAATTGATTTTACTTTCCCTTCTCCAAATTAAATACTCACTTTATCTAGGGACTATGATTTTCTCTCTTCAGCAGTGAGATCTTTAATTACGAATCGAACTTTTGTGCTATTCTGCCAAAAAATAATAATCTCAAAACCTAGTGAAAATGACTGATTATTTGCTTGAAGTAGTGATGCAAGAGATTCTCCTCAGGCTCCCCATAGAATCCTTGATAAATGCACTAGTGTATGCTTGCCATGGTACTCCCTCGTCAGTAGCACCACTTTCATCTCCATTCGATCTATTTCCTTGGACAAAGATGATCCATTTGACCTTACTTGGCACCTGCTGAAGAGAGGGAGAAGAACATTATTATCTTTGGAGCCAGTATTTGTCTGTTTTGGCATGCAAAGCATCATCCATTGCTTTGTGCAGACTAGTTTCAGTTCTGAGCAGATTCATGTTTGAGCAATGTTGTGCGGGGTGGTGGAGACATGGACCAAGATTGATAGCAGTCCACAGGTGGGGGATATACCCAGAGCTTTGGGATTCAGGAAGGAGGAATTTTTACTGGAACAACATCATGGGTGGATATTTTCATATGACCTGCAGAGACAGCTACTTGTTGATCTTGTTCTTCGGGGAAAACAATTAACTTTGTTGGTTCCTTTGTGGAAAGTCTGGTGTTACTTGACAAAGCAAATGCAACAAGTTATGGAAATGATTCAAATGCTGTAGAAAACAAGAACCCACTTTTCACTGCAAAAACATAGATAATCTGACGAGCTATTGTCTGTTGAAAAGCTAGAAGACTTTTTAGTATTGTTTGGGAGCGGGTTCAGGTTTTTTTTTATAATATTTTTTTATTCAGAAATATATTAAAATAATATTTTGTAAAAAAAATTATTTTTGATATTACCACATCAAAATAATTTAAAACATCAGAAAATTTTAATTGATAATAAAAATAAAAATAAAAAAGTTTCAATTTTTTTTAAAAATACTTTTGAAATGTAGTGTCAAACACCAATCAACAATTGTTTGTGAGATGTGACATCACATTTCATGTGATGAATGAGATACATTTGTTAGTAAATTATATTTTATAGTATGAGTTTAAGTTGCTTAGTTGAGTTGATTAGTGATATAATATTAGAGTGATCATGAGTTTAAATCTCACTATTTTTATTTTATTTGATAAAAAAAATAAAGATAAGATAACATTGATTTTACGAGTTTCAAACTCAAGTATCCTCACTTGAAGTCATGTGTAAAATAATATAAATTATATTTTAAGATCATATTTAATAGCCTAAACTTTTAGATTGAGATGATTTTTAAATTTTTTTTTACTGAAGATCATGAATAGTAAATCTTTTCATCAACATCTCTTTATTCAACTTTACTAGATTTACAGTTGAAATCTCACTCACAATTTGTTTGTGTTAAACATTTATTATGATAATGAGATATTACCTTAAATAATTTTCAACTCTTTTTCTAATACGTCTAAAAACCTATTTTCTTCATATTAAGCCAGGCTTTCATGAGCACCCTAAATAACATTTTCTATAATACTGTTTTTTTTTTTTTTTTTTTACTTAGATATGTTTTATTTGCTACATTTTAAAAGACTTTACACCATTATCATCACACTATCCAATGACAACATTAGAGCATCTCCGGTAACAACTTTTTATAGGTCCTTGTTTTTTAAATGGGATCTACAATTATATTTTTTGAATTTTTTATTTAAGTTTGTCAACAAATTATCTTAAAAACTAAACCTACTCACGGTTTAGCTACTATTCACCAAAAGAGAAAACACTGTGGGCAGCAATAGTAGAGCTCAATTTTCGGGTAGGTTGGTTTGGTTCGGTCGGTTCAGACGGTCCATTTGTTTTTTCTATTTTTGCACAGTGTAATAACAAATTTGTCCCTAGAAAAAGAAAATAAAACAGCACCTGGATTCAAGGGTTCCACGGTAATTGTACATTTTCGGTTCGGTCCGGTCCGGTTCATCTGGCCGATTTTTTTTTTAATATTTCTTTGAACAATGCAATAACCGTTTTGTCCCTCGAAAAGGACAAAATTCAGGCATGGAAAGGAGGGGCGATTCGGTAATTAACCAATTTTTTATTCTTTTTTGTGTCGGTTTACTGTTGGTGCGCCGTCCATTTCCGCGCTTATGCATGTTTTGGATGGCGCGTGCAGCTTATTCCGGCATCCGAAAATGCCCAACCGACGTATAAAATGATTTTCAGGCATGTTCTCTTTCACTTGGTGGGGCGTGTGTGACTATATGGTAGCCGGAGACGTGTCAATGGTCGTTCGAATCTCCCCCCCCATTTCTCTCTCCTACCTGCGTAAGCTAACATTAGCGCAACCGTTTTTTGTCATAATTCATTTTAGTCCCTGAACGTTCAAATTTGTTTTTCTAGTCCTTATTGCTATTATATAGGTTTTGATTTGTTTCAATTTCATCCTTCAATTGAAATTGATTATATATTGTAGTTTCAATTAGGTCCTCATTCTTTTAATTTTCGTATTGGTCTGGAATTCTTAATATTTTTGATATCAAAGTTTTGATTTATTTCAATTTTATCCTTCCATGCAAATTTATTATAAATCCTTAATATTTTCGGTATCAAAGTTTGATTTTTTTCAATTTTATTCTTCAATGCAAATTAATTATAGATTTCAGTTTCATTTCGGTCTTAATTCTTTTAATTTCCATTTTTTTTTAAATTATTAAATTTCATCGTTTTCAATGTTTGGATTTATTTCAATTTTGTCCTTCAAATTAAATTTATTACATATGATTTTATTTTATTTTATCCCTTATACTTTTAATCTTGGATTTTATTTTAGTTCCTTGAATTTTTATACATATTCCTTACATAGTTCTTATTTCTGTCCATGTTTATATATATATGCTCTTAGTTTTTCTTTCCAATTTTTCTTTATTTCCAATGTTATTAAGTTTTTCTATTTAATGTCCAAATTTTAATAAGTGCTGGTCATCATTTGAAAATTAATAACAATTATAATTTCTTTTTTTTCCCTTCAGGTAAAATAATTTGTTAAAATCTAATAATAATTATTTTTATTTTGTCATTTATTTTTTTTATTTCTTTTTTGTTAATATTGTTAGGCCTTCAATTTTCTAATTATTATAGATAAGACATTCAAAATAATGATAAAGATTATTTGTTAGTTTTGTTTTCTTTTAAATATGTCAGACTAATTAGATTTTTTGATATTTATTTAATTTTTGCGCCTTATATATATATATATATATATATATATATATATATATATATATATATATATATATATAACCAAAAATAAAACACATCAGTGCTTCACTGTGTTCCAGTTATAGCAGTATTTTTACTATAAAATAAATATTTTTTTCTAACAATAATTATGGTCTCACTAATTTTTATTATTTCCATTGTTATTAAGCTTTCTTTTAAATATTTACATTTTAATTTGTGTTGATGATCATTTTAAAATTAATATTTATTATTTTTTCTCTTTGTTGATTTTTACATTCTTTTTATTTATCTTTCAATAAATTATTTTTTTGTCATTTATTTAGGGTTTTTTTCTTATAAATATGTGAGACTAATTATATATTCTAATATTTATTTAATATTAGCACCTGAAAATATATATATACATAGAAAAAAATGACCTACGATTTTTTAAAGAACAAAAAAAATAATATCAGAGTGCTTAAATACTTTTAATATAATAATATGAGGAATAAATCTGATAAAATAAAACAAATGATTTTGCCTTTTAATTCTATTTTTTTCCTCTTTTGTTTAAGCTTATTTCTTAGAAAAAATTGATTCTTGGATTTTAGATTGTTTTTGTAAAAAAAAAAATTGTATAATATTTTAGATCTGATATTACTGGGGGAAAAAGACAACTTACAAACGAAATGGGTAGACAAATTTACCCAAGTTATCTGCAATTAAAAAATATACGAACCACTTCTCCTGTGTTTCGATTACACTGTTCATTTTAGGAGGAAAAAAAACCTATTTACAATAGATTTAATCTATTATAATTTTATTAATTAAATATGAAAATAAATATTTACAGCATATAAAAAATTAATTAATTTTCTACATAGAAAAAAAAATCCAGCGCAACGCGCGGGCAAATCACCTCGTCCATACCTAAACCACGTTGAGCTACTTAGACCCATGTATTTAGGCTTTTTTGTGTTTTTTCCTTATGTTTTCATTTATCTTTCGCGTTTTCAATTTCAACATTTAAGTTTATTGATTAATTTAGCTTATTTATACTAAAATTGTTTGATGAAATTTTAAGTTAGGTTACTCCCTTTTTTTTTTTCATTTTTGTTTTCCTAATAAGCCAAATTCCTTTTTTATTTTTCTAACAAGGAACCTTGTATGGAAGTAATTTCAACTTCTTGTTGGCAATGGGAAAATACTTTTTCTTCAAAACCTCATGAAGCGTAGATTCTTTTTTTTTATTCAAGGAAACCTCACTTCTAGAAAAGCACCCTTTGTGGATCCAGGTGAGCTAGTAAAAACCCGGTTATCCCAGGCTCTTACAAGAGATGCACGCCCTGACTTAAACCCAAGACCTCTTATGTAGATCTTAAACCCTTTATCATCACGCCACGCCCCTTGAGGATGAAGCCTAGATAACGTTTGCTCTTTTACGAGTGTTTGACAATTCTTATGTTAAAGTAATGATTGATGAGGGTTAATGTAAACTCGAACAATAGCTTTGTGGTATTGCTGAACATTTTAGATATTTGTCCACCAAATTCAAGCTGATCGAAAGACATAAAAATATCAAACTTAATTGTTCATTACACAATCAAGCAGACGAAGATAAACATTGTGTTTGAAAATGCATCAGAATATCTTTTTTAAACATCAACACATAAAAAAAACACTAAAAAACAAACAAAATCATTTTTGACTTTTTGATGAGATCGAATAATGGATACTCTGATGCTTAAGTCAGTTTTTGATTTTGTTTTATCAAGAGAAAATAAAAATTCAACACAATTTAATATGTATTTTTCATATGTAGAGAAAATACGTATATTCCATGTCTCGTTGAGTATGTTCTATGTATAATGAAAGATGATAAATGTAATGAATGATACCATACATGAATATTAATATGTAAATAGTACTATTTATAAATAGTAAAATACAATGAGACAAGGTAGCTTAATTAGATTAACCTTAGACATTGCGTTTCAAAAGTGTTTTTGAAAAAAAAAATTAAAAATTTTTAGTTTTTGCATTAAATTAAAAAAATGGTCGTTTTATATCATTTTCATGTGTTGATGTTAAAAATAATTTTTAAATAAATAAAAAATATAATTTTGATATATTTCTAAAGAAAAAATACTTTTAAAAACAATCTTAACTATACTCCTAAACAGGTACTAAACCAAGAAGAAGAGAGAATGAAAATAGACATAGAAAGCTACCATGTAGTTTGAATAAATTGAAAAATTATTATTTATTTGCAATGAATACCCTCGCCACCTTTTCCCTCTCTATCTTTTTTTTTTCTCTTCAATGAAAAAGAGAAAAAAAAGGGGTGGACAGTGTTTTAAGTGAGTTTTGGTACTTATTATGAATAATGAATTTTGTATAATATATATTATTCAAGAAATATTATCTTATAAGCTAAAAGAGAACGTGATTTTAAACAGCAATGAACAATATTTTGCATTGTTCATCTAGACTAAGAGGCACTGTTGGTTGCAATAGTAAAATTATTATTTTACCCCTTTGTTTACTTTCGTTTTTTAGCCTTGGATCCAGGGGTATTTTTGATTTTTGACCTTTCTGCGCACAGTGAAATAATTATAATACCCATATATAAGGCAAAACAACACAGTAAAGGTCGGGGGCATTGAGTTTATTGCATATGTTTTTTAAATATGGCTAAATATGAAACTACCCCCTAATAAGACAAAACTACACAATATACTCCGGGGTTAGTAGGGTCATTGCACACTTTTTTTTAAAAAAAAACAAATACGTATATACCACCATATAAGACAAAATCTAAGCATTGATTGTAGGGGTGTGGCGGTACTTTGCTATTTTTTAATTATATTTTCTAGCGAGGTACTGTTGGCGCATCGCCGGAGGCACCAACAGTTTCCACGCTCACGTGGATTTTGAACGACACATGCAGTGTTTTCCAGCATGAAAAAATGTCCAACCAATGTCTAGAATTATTCTACGACATGTTCTCTTCCTCATGGTGCGGCACGTGGGGTTCCAAGGTGGTTAGAGACGTGTCGGTAGTAGGCTGAAATTCCTTCCTTTTCCCTCTCCTACTTGCACCAGTATATGTAAGACCCTGCTGTTTATTGAGTTTAATTTTTGTCCCTAATTTTTCGATTATTTTGTATGGTCCTTATTTCTGTTATATAGGTTTTGATTTGTTTCAATTTGCCCTTCAATTGAAATTGATTATATATAGTAGTTTCATTTTGGTCCTCAGTCTTTTAATTTTCTGATTGGTTTGAAATCCTTAGTATTTTCGGTATCAAAGTTTTGATTTATTTCAATGATGTCCTTCAATTCAAATTGATTATATATTTTATTTTTATTTCGGTCCTCAGTCTTTTAATTTTGTTTTTTTGTTAAATTCTATAAAAAATTTTAGTATCAAATTTTAATTTTTTTTTTCCAGTTTTTTCCTATAAATTAAATTTATATTTCAGATATAATATTACATAAACAAACAAAAAAAATACGAGACAACATATAAACAAAATGGGTAGACAAAAATATACGAGGCACTTCCTCGGCGTTTCGATTACAATATTCCTTTTGGATGAAAAAAACTCATTTCTAATATATTTTATCTATTATAATTTTACTAATTAAATATTAAAATAACCTATTATAACAGGCATAAAATTAATCAATTTTCTAAGTAAAACCACGAGTACAAGGTGGGAATGCCATATTTATGGTTATTGATCTTGAGAAATGGGAACGAGGAAAGTAAACAGATGGAAGCAGAAAGGATTATGAAGCTTGATTAGCAGATCCCAGGATATCAGGAGGCTCTCTACAAAGTCTTGCATTTCATGAGGAAAAAACCATAATTTTTAGGTTAGGCACTAATAAACAAATCAAAATTAAAACATTTGCAGATTAGATACAAGGAAATTCTTAACACCTCAGCATAAGATACTGAGAACCTTATCTTCACTTTGAAGCTCGAACATGTAATTGCATTAGTACTGTTATTACTTAAGGAATCAACTGTGCCTTAAAACAGCATAAGAAATTAAATAGCATTGCTGTCAAGGATTATATCCCTTGTCCTTATCTAATTGTCTGTACCTTGGCACATGTTGTGTTGATCTACCCTGGCCTCCTGGGATTTGGTGTTTCCCGCATCATCAACACCATGAGCACCGGCCCTCTTCCTCTTTTTGGTTTTCTGCGTCGACTGATGGGTCTTGTCGTTGTCTTTCCTTCTCAATTGACACAAAACAGTGACGTCGGAAAGGGATGGCAAGCTATACTCGTACATCGTCCACTTGCAGCCTGGTTGGTGAGGTTGAGTATTCCGGTAACTGAAGCCTTTCCTGAGGGCTGTGACACTATAGTTCTTGTCAATTTGGACACGTATATGATGGTCTTTGTCGTCTCTACGCCATGTTGCAGGGCCACCGGCAATCTGGCGGGAGACATTATTATTGGACTTGGGGCTCATCTTTTTTAGATCAGTGAAGAAGAAAACATCCTCACCATGGATTCTGTGGAACGTGTTCCAGATCTGGAGAGGTTGATAGGCGTAGAGGCTGCAATCTCTAACAGGAGCAGAGGTGGTAAAGCAAGGGTTAGTGAGTTTGGGATACAGATAGAAGCGCACCAGTTCTTCATCATAAGGGTTGAATCTATAGCCAGGGAGTAGCTGGGTTGGAGTTAACATTGTCAGGGTTTGTGATTGGGATCGAGTCTGTTACTTTGTCAGATGATCAAAGGATTGGATCAAGAGAGAAATCAAGAATCAAGAATCCAGAGTGACTAGTTCTTGACGAACAAATTAAGCCTGTAATTGACAAACAGAGAAGGAGGGAGAGTTCCTCCCTTTCTTAATATGATTATTGTTGATAAACAGAGATGGGAATGAATAACTGAGTAAAAGAGACAAGAAGAGACTCTCAGCTGGAAACCCTAAACGAAGAATGAAGAAGAGGAAAGAAACAAACGCATAATTGTTATGCCACACCCATCTATATATAAGGGTTCAAGGGGTTCGCGCTTCCAACGGTCACTGGAAATTTTGAAGGCTATTACTAACTCACACGAGCAGAACATGCATATGAAAGACACCATACTTATTTTTTAATTTATTTATTACATATTGGTGTCGTGGCAAAAGATGGTTGGTCACCAGGGAGTCGAACATACATCGTGTTATTAAAGTTAGTTCCTGTCAGCAATAGTCAACGACAAATTAAAGCAAATACGAGGGGGCTGGGAATTGAAAATTATGCAAGAATCGATTAAATGAATTCATCAAATGCATGAAATGCTTGTGATATATGTTTTTTATGCGATGGTCTCATTCTGACCCCGCGATATTGCGACCACTCTGGACTTGATTGCTTTCAGTATCCATAAAAATAGGAATAGTTTATTAATGTTTGCATAATAATAAAGCATTTTCTGTTCATCAAAAGCTGCAATTGTCAGTTGTTATGGGTGCATGACCTACATTGTATATATGCCATGTAAACTCTTTCCCTGTGTGCATTCAGAAGGCAGACGCCTATGTAGCTCGGATACTTTGTATGTGCAAATTGTACTGATTGACTTGAAACACTCATTAGGTACTACACAGTAGCTTTCTTATATTCAGATTGAATTCCTGCTGCTACACTACTCTGTTATATTCATAGTGAAGTTCCTGCCCATAGGGTGGCCTGATGACTGAATTTAGCTAGCTTTTTCCATCAAAAGTGAAGCACTAGCAGCAGCTTTTTCTATTCTGTTCATTAGTTAACTAATCTGGATGTACTTATATTTGATATTTTGCAAATTATGCTACCTGAGCAGAATTTTTTAAGCTGTTTATTTTTCGCAATGCAGCCAGAGATTCCATTCCTCCCTGTTTTTTCCTCTATGAAGCAGCTTATACGGTACGTACAGCCTTGGTTCTGTGGCTCTTGGCTTCTGGTGTTAACAGTCCCCAAGAAAACATAATACTAAAGAACTCTCCATGTCCTTATATCTAATAAAATAATGATTCATGTACAGCTTCCATAGGTACATGACACCAGCCTCTAATCTCATGGTTAAACAAAGAGGAAAAAATGAAATCAATAAAAATAGTCCATGAAAAATGTGTTGGGAATCATCTGGATCTTATTTTCATGAATCAGGCTGCATGTTGGATTTGCTTATTGAACTGTTGGCGGAAACGACTGTATCCAATCGCTGCTACGGATGGAATCTTCAAAGACTTCAAACTCAGGATGATGATCAACGACTTCAGATGTAAAGGACTATAATTTTTACTTATAGGGAAAATTTATATTTTGCAGTGCCTCCATTCACGTCAGGAATAAATTTTAAGTTCTTTGATCCCTTTTTGTATAAGTTAGGAACTTCGGGATTTGTGGTATAATTTTGTCATGCAGTAAACATGTAACCTGTATAGAATATTGTATTCGTAATATTTTGTTCTGAAATATTAAATGTATTAACCTATGCTTGGGATATTAGAATGTACTAGATTATGTTAGAATATTAAACTGTGTTATGTTATATATATATATATATATATATATATATATATATATATATATGTGTGTGTGTGTGTGTGTGTGTGTGTGTGTGTATATATGTGTATGTATGTATGTATGTATGTATGTATGTATGTATATGTATATGAAATCTTCATGCTCAAATTGGCTCTTTTAATTATTATCTTATGCGTGTGATGTAAGATGAAGTTTGGGAATGAATATGGTCATGAACATAATCTAGAATAAATTATGTAGTTGATTGTACTAAACATGGATGTGATTGTTGATGAGATATGATTCTAAATGTGTGCAAGGTAATTGTCAATAACTTGGAATCTCCCGATATAGGGGAGACTCTGCCGAAATTTTGTTAGAAATTTCGGCGAGTAAAAAAAAACAATTATGCTTTATCTACCCTTTATATGGGGAAAGATTAACGAATAAACTAATAGCAAAAATTAGGGTTGTTACATGCTTTGTTATAAAAGGTGACTATAATTACATTTTCCAAATGTGTTGATCTTTCTTATGTCAAGTACAACATGTAAGAATCATTTGATAACAATATTGTACGTAATCAATTTCAACTGAAATTAAATTTTCTAGTGTGATCATTATTACCTCAAAGATGATACAACAGTTGCATCCTGATAAATTTTATTCATTTATGTATATTACTAATTGATGTTGAATTTGTAGCAACCTATCCTTTTTATTATTTGTTACTTCATTGATTTTTTTTGGAAAATGGGTGTCCGGACTAGCTTACACGCACATCGACTAATCTCACGGGCCCTGAAGTTAACAACAAGTTAAAATCTATAGTGGCTCTAACAGATATGGAACTCGAAGTAGTGACCTGTGGAGAGCAAACCCAGAGCTTGACTAGTGAGTCACGTCCCTCAGAGTTGTTACTTCATTGATTGACAACATGTAATTGTTAGAAACTATTTTGCCGCAGCTCACACTAGGTTGTTGGTTGCAAAATCTTGCATCATTTTGCAAAATTGATTACAATTTATGTTTATAACTGGTCCTCGTTATGATTAGTGAAGTTGCATCCAATATGATACCTTCGTGATTACAAAAGAGTGAAAGAAGATGATACATGACAAACAAGATCAATTCATCTATAATTTTCTCCTTTCTGCTTGGTAATCCTAAATAACTTAAATGTTTGGTTGTCTCAAATTTATTTATCTAACTTAAGACCCATCAATCTCCTCTCACCAATCTCATACCAATATACAAGTGATCTCCACTTTCAGCTATACAAAGCCTTATATGATACTCGATTGATAACTACTGCTATAAGCAAACTCCACCACTAAAGATAAGTACCATTAATTCATGGGTCCAATTAGACAAGCTCTCAACATATCCTCCAAAATTTGCATGGGTCCAATTAGACTATTCATCGATCCAAGGATGAAAATCAGTACTTAATTGAACATTAGTCCCCAAAGCTTCATGAAACTTTGCCCATAACCAAGAAGTGAACTATGGACCTCTATCGAACACAATTAAGATTGATACACCATGCAACCTGATGATCTCGTTAACATAGATTTCTACTAGCTTTGGAAACCTACAAGTCACCTAAAAATGAGTTGACTTGGTCAAACAGTCAACTATCACCCACATTGAATCGCCAATGATTTTGTTCCATTTTTTTATACAAGAATCAACAATGGCTATACAAACTTTTATAGTTTCTAATGCTCATAACCCTTAACCCTCTAGTAGGTCAAGCATCACGTGTTGACAGAAAAGGCCTCTCCCCCTTCTCCAAATATTGACAGAAAAGTGCACACACAACCAACACGTGTTGAAATTTTGCACACAGGCCTACGAGTAGTCATCTGTTATCAGTGAAATGAAACTCATATGGGAGAAAACTATATTTCCACTTACTAACTCACATAATGCTGACAAAAAACAATACTTTTTTATTCAAGCATGATGAAAGAAACACACAGAAAAAGGCCATGGTATATACTTCCAAGTTACTTTAAATTTTCACAGCACAAGGCATGGTGGTTTCTCACTTGAACTCCTAATTTCCATAAATGGAATCCAAATTAATGTGAGGAAGGGAAGAAAAAGTGAGAGGTGAAGAGCCTGAAATGACTGGAGTTTTCCTTTAGGCGCAAAAACTGATGGATTTTGAGCTGCCTTTTTTTCTTCAAGTTTTCTAAAATATAAATTCCTTAGCCATTCAAATCCAAAATGTGGCTTACCCTGATCATTTAATTAAACCTTTTTACATTCATAAAATAAAAAATTAAACCTGCCCATTTTAAGATCAAATAGAATTCAATTACTTACCATCATGTTTATCATAAGCTTATACAGAAACCAAATATTTATCCACCAATGAAGTATCCTTCAGCCACCCAACCATAAATCGATTGATTTTGGGTTTTGTTCAGAAAACATGAGAAAATAAAAATAAGAGAGAAAGAATAATATCACTGAAAGTGTGAAGCAAAGAGAGAAGATCAACCTTTATTTAATGATTTTTTTAGTATATAATTTCTTTAGAAATAATTTTTTACTAACCTAAGATGTAAAGTAAATTTTATAATTTGTAATTATAATTGTGACCAAACTATAATATTCTAAATTTATTTTTTCCAAATATTAATTGATATGTAAATGTAATAATATGAAAATTATAATAATAAAATAATAATGCATTATGATGATGCATTAAGTAGTGATGGTGATGATTTTGTGGTGATGGTGGGATGATGATAATTTTCATATCCTGAAAAATAATTTTGTAGTTTGTCACTTAGTAATCACATGCAAGCTAGAATGAATCTTTTTATTGTTGATAATAATAGATGGATGAAAGGATGACATTGATTAAACTAGATTGATTTTACGATAAAATTGATAATACAAAACTTTTGGAGCTTAATTGATAATAAGGAAATACTTTAGAGGCTGAATTTGAGGATCCACTATTAATTTTACCCCAACATCGGAGAATATGAAAATCGCATTAAAACTTGAGGGACTAATTTATAATTATTGATCTGTTTTTAAGAATGCAAGCCTCGTCGTCTCTCGGCTATCAGGCTCTCAAGAACGCCAACTTGCACACACGCATGTGTATATATATATACAAGACCATAAACAGTAGTGGAGCATCAACAAAGGCTGAGTCACATTCATCATATCACAACTCGACTCGACTCATCTCATTTCATCTGGGTTCGGTTTTCTAACTCTTTTCTTGTTATTCTAATTCTTTTCATTCTCTTTATCATTTCTTGAACTCTATCTCCTTTAATCACTTTCTTGGATTAGGTTTATGAATAATACCCACTCCCAACAATTTACGAATTCCTTACTTGCGTGTTGAAGCTAGCTTGAAATTCTTGATGAATCATGTGCTGAGACTTGAAATATCAGTTACCTTGCTTAATAAGAAACATTCAATCAGAGCTTTGTTTTGAGGGTTTTTTGTTGAGTCATGCTTGCGTTGGGATCATTTATTTTCCTTAACCTGGACTGTTCTCTCATCTGGGTGTTGTTCTTGCTTGTTATATATCTAGTTAACTGTTTTCTCTGTTTGTTGCCTTCTTTTTTTTTCATTTTATAATCTTTTATTTGCTCTTCAGAGTCATGGGAAATTTCTATTCTAAAATTAATTTCAGATCTTACCCTTTTGAAGATATGGAAGAAACAGCTTCAGGAGATACTTGTCAAAATCTTTGTGAAAAAGCGAATGAAGATGTAATCAGTGAATTGCATGACGACATTCTTTGTTACATGCTCTCGTTTCTTCCAACAAAAAGTGCTGTGGCTACCAGCATTCTGTCCACAAGGTGGAGAAACCTGTGGAAATCAGTCACCATTTTGGACATTTATGATGGCATATCGGGTTATTACAAGAATCCATCTACATATAAAGAAAGAAAGATGAACTTTGTGAATTTCATGGATAGGCTTTTTATTCATCGTAATAACCCATCGATTCTGAAATTCCGGCTCCGCTTAGCTCAAAGTTACGATTTTTCTGCAACTGCATGGATGACCCATTTAAGTAGATGGATTTCTTCTTCTGCAATTATGGGCAATGTGGAGGAGCTTATATTTTCTATCAATTTCCCATTTCGATTGCCAGAGAACCTCTATTGCTGTGAGAAATTAGTGGCTCTGAAACTTCATGGTCATATCAGGTTTGATAATCTTCAATCTGTATGCTTTCCGAGTCTCAAGGCCCTTCATCTTGAACATCTCAGGATGCTGAATAATACTGCCATAAAGGTGCTATTATCTGGTTCCCCTGCCCTCGAAGAACTGGAACTAAAAATGGAGGGACGTGATTCTCGGCGGTCTGTACATGTATGCTCATTGTCCTTGAAACGTTTGATCATAAGATTCATCTGTATTTTTGTTCCTTACGATCATCGTTACCGTAGAAAGCTTACTATTGATACCCCAAACCTTGAATTTCTTGAACTCGTTGATTTTGCATCTGAGGAATTAAGCATGCAGCGGGCAGACTCACTCCTACAGGCAGATCTCTGTTTTGGTTATCAAACAGATGTTTTCAATGTAGGAATTGAAGAGTATGCAAATATGGTGGTTCAGTTTTATAGACAGATCTCTGGTGTTAAAACTTTGTCCCTGTCAAACTTTAATATCCAAGTAAGATCCTCCACCCCCCCCCATTTACTCTTATGCAAACATGGTGTTTTCAATGGTGATTCGTCATCAACCTATCTAACGAGTCCTCTTCTCAGACTTTATTAGGGGCAGCTGTATATAAGTTTCCATGCTTAGGGAATTTGCCTACTTTTCAGAATTTGATTCATTTGGAGGTCCGAGTTGGTGATGCTTACGTGCGGATTTTGCCTGAGATACTCCAATGCTGTTCTGATTTGGAAGTTTTCGTCTTAATCTTGGTTAGTTCCGTTGATATAAATCGTATCAATGATTTGAGTGTTTCTTAGTTTATCTAAATCATCTACAAGTACTTTCTGTATTGTTCTCTTTATTATCTTCAATCAATTAGGATGAGGATGCAAACTACTGGAACTGGTGTGCCCCACACTCTGTGCCGCAGTGTTTGTCATCATGTCTTCAGGTGATCGAGTATGAAGTTTTTCAAGGGGAATCGGGAGAGACAGAGATGCTTGAATATTTCTTAAGTAATGCATTGGTGCTGAAGAAGATGACCATCACATATCTTACTGACCTTAAAACATTAGAAGTTGATGTTTTGAAGAGGTTATCAACATGTCCGAAGGGCTCAGACGCATGTCAAATTGTACTCGTTCCTTATCATAAACGCAGCTTTGAAGTCGCAAGTATGCGTAGGGCTTCATTTTTCTCATAATCTTTTAACTATTAAGCTTCAAATCAAAAACATTTCAAGAAACCAAATGAAGACAGAATCGAAAGTTTCCTAAAGTTGTTTCTCACAATTCTGTTCATGAGGTGGAGATACCCGTGGACTTCAGTTCCCAACTTGGATAGTGATGGCTAACATGTTACCATGTCTTCCTGACTTGTCGTTTGAGAATTTCATGCACAGATTTTTTATTTTTTGTAGCGTCCAATCCACTAAAAAAATAACTGTAGTTTGCTGCAGCAGAGAAGAATCAGAAACTAACTAAAAGGGGTGAAAAAAAATATGATATGGTGTCTCATAGATTTATTTCTAAGCAAACACATTCTTATCCCTTATGAATCCATCGCTTATGCACAGTGACATCAATGACAAGAAAGCTAAATAAGCCGAGTCATGCGAAATTGAAAATGCTTTCAAGCACTTCCAAATAGACTTTAGTATGCCTGACTCAATGTTTTGAAGTGGCAAAGCATCCTGGATGAAATTTAATTATAGGGATTTAACCAGGCCTCAATCCCAAATGAAATCTCATGCAGGAAAGATTGTTTCTTGACAGAGGTTGTCTATGTTTTAAATGACAGCTTATGACATTTGAGTTTTTTCGGCTTAGTTCTGTTGTTTTTCTCTTCTCTTTTTAGATTTCATAGTTAGTTTAGTTCAATTTTTTAGGTTATTTGAGATAATTGTAAACCTTTTAAAAGATGGTTTTATTGTTTGTGAAATAATAATGATAATTTTAGTGTTCGTTTTTTCTATTGTTTAATTGTAAACCGAAAAAGGCATGAACGAGAAGTGGCAAGCCAGGTGCAGTAAGTAGATTTTTCTTATTAGAAACCTGGTGGAAGAAGAGTGTCCTTCAAAGATCCGAGGAGAAGCCCGCAGAAATCTTAGTATTTTGAAATACGTAATTCGGTTCTTAGCAAAATAATCCGTAGCATCCAATCTTAGTATTATCTTAGCAAAATAATCAGCCTACAAAAAAATCGGTTCTTACTATAGCAAAATTATTTACAATAATAATAATAATAATAATAATAATAATAATTGTATATTAGGTTTTTATAAATTAATTTTATTATGAAAAATGCGTTGAAAATGATGATAACGATTATTTTTAGTATTTTTATCTTAATTGTATATTTTAATATTTTTAAAATATTAACACCTTGAAATAAATATATATAAAATGAAGTAAGTGCTTTTTTAAAATTCTCAAATTAATTTAATCTTAGTGTAAGATTTCAGATTCAATTGAGAAATCACTGTATATTCATTTCAATAATATATAGTGGATACAATGACACCTATTTATAGGTGTTAGATACAATATACGTTTGTAATTGAAAATCAATTCCATAATCTCATCCCCGATTTCTCTCCAATGCATTCCTTATCTTTCCAGTGCTTTCCTCATTTGGATAAGCGTGATTAGCTGGATTGACTGTTGTGCTAATCTCCTTCCAGATTCTGCTCATGCTCATCACTGCAGGTGCGTGATCTTCTATCTTCCACAGATTCCTCTACACGTCCCCGCAATCTGAAGGGGAGGAAATGGACATTCAGATTGGCTAGGATTATGGGAAATTGTCGTGGGCAGATGGGTTTTGTCAAAGGATCAGCTAGCTGGTCTTTGGTAGAGATGAATTGAACTGTGAGGTGCTTGCGTTGAACTTGATCACGTACGTAGTGAAAGTCGAGTTCAATGTGTTTTGTGCGCGCATGGAACATAGGATTTACCGAGAGGTAAGTGGCACCAATGTTGTCGCACCATAACACGGGTGGTTTAGAGAATTTCACCCCAATTTCTGAAAATAGAGACTGTAACCACTGTATTTCAGATGCAGTGTCTGCTAGTGACTTATACTCAGCTTCAGTACTGCTTCTTGCAACCGTAGCTTGTTGTTTGCAACACCACGAAACAAGATTTTGGCCAAGGTAAACACAATATGCACTGATGGACCTTCGATCATCTCGGTCTCCTGCCCAATCGGAGTCTGAGTATGCTTGTATTGCCGTGGGAGATGATCGACCAAGAAATAATCCAGTGGAGATTGTGTGTTTGAGGTACCGCAATATTCTTTTAACCGCTTGCCAGTGAGGTTCTAGAGGTTGATGCATGAACTTGCTTACACGATGAATGGAGAATGCAAGGTCAGGACGAGTGAAGGCCAAATATTGAAGGCTTCCCACAACTTGTCTGTATAGTGAGGGGTCTGAGAATTTTGTGCTGTCTGTGGCAGAAAGAACATATGTAGGGGACATTGGGCTATTGCACGGTTTGGCCTCTACCATGTTGGTGCGTTGAAGTAGCTAAGCAATGTATTTTCTTTGAGTGAGATAGAGTCCCTCTGTGGAACGCAAGACCTCCACCCCCAGAAAATAGTTCAAATTTCCAAGTTCCTTGACAGCAAAATCTGTGTGTAAGTGTTGAAGGACTTGTTGAATGGCAGTGTCAGATTTGCTGGTGATGATAATATCGTCGACATAGATAAGTATCAAGACCAATGTGTCATGTTTGCGCCAAATGAACAAAGAAGGGTCTGCTTTACTGGCTATGAACCCAATGACCCGAAGTGCATCTGTCAATCTAGAAAACCAAGCTCTTGGGGCTTGCTTCAAGCCATAGATTGATTTGTGTAGTTTGCAAATATGATGGGGAAATTGAGGGTGAATGTAACCTTGGGGTTGTGACATGTAAACTTCTTCTTCCAAAGCCCCATGAAGGAAGGCATTTTGAATGTCAATTTGCTTGAGGTGCCAGTCTGAAGACACAGCCAAGGATAGGATGGTTCGAATTGTAGCATGCTTGACCACAGGGCTGAATGTTTCATTGAAGTCAAGGCCTTCTTGTTGATGAAAGCCTTTAGCCACTAGTCTGGCTTTAAATCTCTCTACTGAACCATCGGCTTTGTGTTTTAGTTTGTATATCCAGCGGCAGCCCACTACATTAAGGTTTGGTTGAGGAGCAACTAGGGACCAAGTTTTGTTACGAAGCAGTGCATCAAATTCTTCATTCATGGCTTGACGCCACTGTGGTGATTTGATAGCAGTACTGTAACATGTAGGTTCAATTGCATTTGAAGACACACAGCTCAGCAAGGCTTTGGGAAGAGGATACCTTACAAATGCATCTGATGGTGCTTTCGGCTTGAAGATATTGTTGAGTGATCTAGTGGTCATGGCATGAGTCCTGTTGGTTTCTGGCATGATTGGAGAATCAATCACAGGTTGTGATTGTGATTCTGAGACTTCAGGACATGTAGGCTGGCTTGACTCGATGTCTCCTGTGATGGACAAAACAGGGCTGTCACGGATGGCATTTGTAGGAGCTTCTTCTTCTCTGCCCGAGATAGTGTTGGAGATACCTGCAGAGTGAGAATCTAGAGGAACAAAATTATTAGCAATTAATGGGTGAGAAGCATGCATATCCGTACTACTGGCAGAAGAGGAGACAGACGATGGCAACGGTAGAGCAATATGGGATGGCTGACTTGACTCTGTAGACAGTGAAGAAGAGATTTGTTGATGAAATGGGAACAAGTTTTCATCAAAGATTACATGACGAGACACATAAATTCGGCCAATTGATAAGTCAAGACATTTGTATCCATGATGATCACTGCTATAGCCAATAAAAAGACATGATTTACTTCTAAAATCCAACTTGTGTTTGCTATATGGTCGGAGATTGGGCCAACAAGCACATCCAAATGTGCGTAAGAAAGTGTAGTCTGGGGTGCGATGGTATAGTTTTTCATAGGGTGAAATATTATTGAGTGTTGGGGTTGGGAGTCTATTAATTAGGAAGGTTGCTGTTGTGAAGGTGTCTTCCCAATAAACCTGTGGTAGCTTAGAGTGCGCTAATAGACTAAGTCCAACTTCAACAGTGTGTCTGTGTTTTCGTTCAACTGAACCAATTTGCTGGTGAGTATGAGGGCAGGCTATGCGGTGCGCAATGCCTATGTTTTTAAAATAAGTGTGAAGGCGACGGTACTCACCACCCCAATCAGATTGAACGACTTTAATTTTATGGTTAAATTGTTTTTCAACATACAATTGAAATTTGAGAAAAATATTTTCAACCTCGGATTTGAATTTCATAGGAAATAACCATAAGACTTTGGAATAATTATCCAGAAAGCTCACATAATATCGCGCACTAGTAGTGGATGCTACAAATACGGGGCCCCAAACATTGGTGAAAATAAGATCTAAAGGTGAAGATGAAACAAAGGTTGAATTTTTAAAGGGTAATGCATGGCTCTTAGCTAATTGACAATCAGAACACACGGAATGTCTTTTAATTTTATCAACCAGCAATTTATTGGAATTTAAGACACGATAAATCACTGCAGGTGCAGCGTGACCAAGGCGACGATGCCATTGATCGAACGAGAGATGAATGCTGGAAAATGCTTGAGGTCGAGATTTTGAAGACGTGAAACAGTACAATCCTTCACTGACGTGACCACGATAAAGGATGATCCCCGAGTATCCCTTCACAAGAAAGTAGTGACCATGAAATTCAAAATAGACATTATTATCAATGCAGAATTTTTGAACCGAGAGCAAATTTTTATGGATTTGAGGAACTAAAAGAACATTATTGAGAACAAACGAATGAGCAGGTGTGTGAATAAAAGAGTTGCCAGTTTTAGAGATAAGCAAACCTTCACCATTGCCAATTTGGACATGATCTGAACCTGCATAATTGTCACTTTGTAGATTTAAAGTCGCCATATCATTGGTTATATGGTGAGTAGCTCCCGTGTCTGCAATCCAATTATTCTCCCAGCTTTGTGTTGCGATATATGCCTGTTTGTGTGGAGGAGCAGTCTGCTGAAAATTTGGATCAAATCGGTGATAGCACCTGCGGGCAGAGTGCCCATGTTTGTCACAGACTTGGCACACGATGGGTGATGAGCTATTGTTGTCATTTTTGGGGTAAGAAGATTGACCCCGATAGCCATTAAATCGCCCTCGACCCCGAGTCCCATATTTAGTTCTATTGTTGAACTGTGATCTATGCTGCTGGGCAATATTTGCCTCTGGAATTGTAAAAGAAGCAGAGAAGTGGTGTCGATTGAGGCGTGATTCAGTGACAATTAAAAGGGAGTATACCTCTTCGAGACTGACTGCATCATTGCGTGCATAGATTGAGGAGACCAAGCTGTCATATTCATGTCCTAGTCCAGCAAGAACATATGATATGATGTCATCAACCTTGAGGGGTTGTCCAGCCATGGCAAGTTCATCAGCCAACCTTTTGATGAGCAAGAAATAATCATTGGCAGATTGATTATTCTTCTTTGCATTGGCTAGTTGTGCACGTACTTGAATTGTGCGTGCTCTTGATTTAACAATCATGATAATAACAATAAGAATAATAATCAAGATAATTTATTAATCGATGTTTTTTTTTGTGAAAAATTGACTTCTTAAACTTTTTTATGTATGATATTTCAGATCTAATATAACATGAATAAAAAATATACAAAGCTACACATAGACAAAACATGTGAAAAAAATTGGTCAAATTATCTACAAATTAAAATTATATGAGTAACTTGCCCTGCGCTTCGCCACGGACAAAACCAAATTTTATAACATGTCAAAAAATATTAATGGCTTTTGATTTTTTTTAATAATGCTATATATTAGAGCGAAATAATCAATCTACAAGACTTTCAATTATTTAATCCTCTGGTTTAAATTATTTTCATATTTTATTTTCATTTTGGCCCATATAGTTTTAATTCTTTATTTTAATTTCTTTATTTTTTAGATATATTTCTAAATAGTTTTTATTGTTGTCCATGTTTATATATATACGCTCTTAATTTTGGTTTTTAATTCTAATTATTTTATCTTTTGTTTAGGTAATATTTTTTAGAAAAAAATAATTTTTAGATTTTAGGTTGTTTTGGTTAAAAAATTACTTTTACAATATTTTTATGTATTATATTTCAGATATAATATTACATAAACAAAAAAAAAACGAGACAACATATAAACAAAATGGATAGACAAAAATATACGAGGCACTTCCTCGGTGTTTTGATTACAATGTTCCTTTAGATAAAAAAAACTCATTTCTAATATATTTTATCTATTATAATTTTACTAATTAAATATTAAAATAACCTATTATAACATGTATAAAATTAATCAATTTTCTAAGTAAAACCACGAGTACAAGGTGGGAATGCCATATTTATGGTTATTGATCTTGAGAAATGGGAACGAGGAAAGTAAACAGATGGATGCAGAAAGGATTATGAAGCTTGATTAGCAGATCCCAGGATATCAGGAGGCTCTCTACAAAGTCTTGCATTTCATGAGGAAAAAACCATAATTTTTAGGTTAGGCACTAATAAACAAATCAAAATTAAAACATTTGCAGATTAAATACAAGGAAATTCTTAAAACCTCAGCATTAGATATTGAGAGCCTTATCTTCACTTATTGTTCACTTAGTGCTCTTAATTCTTCATTGTGCTACTGTAACCCTAAAAACCTATAATTTTTTCTGATCATAATAGTTTTTGAACCATGAATCAGAGTCTTTGGGGGCAATTGTGAAGAATTATTAGTTGAAAAAATTATTTTACTTGAAGATAAAAAAAACATAAGAATTATTAATAGCATAAGCACCATAACTATCACAATAAATTACAATTGCTATTATAATTACAATGAATAATGTCACTATTATTATCATGGTTATAACACATTAAATTATTATTATTATTATTACTATTGATTAAAAAAAAAATTGTTAAATTACCCCCAGAAATAAAAAAAAAAACCCAAAACTTTTGTTAAAAAAAACAAGAAAAAAAATCAAAAAATATTACTGTTATTGTGTAAATAATGGAAAAAAAACAAAATTACATCAAAGAATAAAAAAAACCTCAAACTTGAACAGAAGAACAAAAACTAAAATAAAATAAATGAAAAAAATGAAAAAAATATAAATATTATTAGTTAAAAAAATCATTTGACTTGAAGATTCAATAAAAATAATTAAAAAAACTAATGGAAAAGACAAAGAGAAAAAATAACAAATATTAATTTTCCATTGATAAAAAACACAATCTAAATTCAAGAACAAATTTAAAAAAAAAAAATATTATCTCAATAAAAGAGAAAATAATAAAAACTAAAAACCAAAACTAAAAATTAAGACTATTCCATAAATTTTAAAAACAATAAAGGACTTAAATAAAATATTCAAAGAATAAGGACCAAATGAAAAATAAAATATATAATTAATTCCAATCGAATGACAAAATTGAAACAACATTGGGACCAAAACAAATAAATATATAATTTTTTTTTTAAAAATGCAGTGTAATTTTGTTAAAAAAAATTAAAAGAATAAGGATTGAAATGAAAAGTAGCATACATGACTAATTTCAATTGGAGGACACAATCAAAATAAATTAAAACAAACTATATAATTAATTCCAATTGAAGGACAAAATTGAAATAAATAAAACCTTGGGACCGAACTAAATAAAGACATTAAAAAAAATTGTTGTGTAATGTTTTTAAAAAATTAAAAGAATAAGGACCGAAATGAAAGATAGAATATATGACAAATTTCAATTGGAAGACCCAACTAGAAGGAATTAAAACCTGCATACCAAAATAATTAAAATAACCAAAAGCCAACAGAAAATCAAAAGAATAAGGGCTAAACTGAAACCCAACATATATAATCAGTTTCAATTGAAAAGCACAATTTCAACAAATCAAAAACTATATTGAAAAACACAGTAATAAAAGCGAAATCCGAAGAACATGGACCAAACTAAAACATTCATAAACCCTAAGGACCGACTCGTATTTCCTGGCGGCAGGAGAGAGAAAAGAGAGAAAAAACTTTAACCAGCCCACCAGAGCTTCACTGGACACCGTAAGCAGACACGCGCCACACCGAGATGAAGATCGCATGTCGGCGCACCATGTAAAACGACGGAAGTCCGTTTTTGACCACCGAACGGAGTAGCACGCGCCGCCCGCAACACTGCAGACGAGTCCGTACGACGCGCTTGCTGAGCGTTTGAAAAATAATAATAAAGTAATGGACAATTACCTATACACCCCTTGACCCATTCGATAACTACGAAAAAACCACTGTGGAAAATACATCAATACCCCCGGACCCGACGCCTATTTTTGTCGTTTTCGGGGGCTAATCCCGTAGTTTGACTGTGCAAAGAAATCGGAAAATACCATCCATGTCCCTTGAAAAATTCTAAACTACCCCGTCCGGTTGGCTTTGTTTTGTCGTTTTTGGGGGCTCTTTTCGTAGTTTGCCTGTGCAACAAATTTAGAAATACCATTCATGTCTCTTGGAAAAATCAAAAATACCCCCGGTCCCGGGGGTTAAAAATTTTCTGACTGGGGGCAAAATGGTAATTTCATTGTCCCAGTCCACAGTGAACTGTGTCTATAGCTACAATGGAAATGCCACACGGTTTAACTTTTTCTTTAACGAGTGGATAGATAGAAGTAGGGGTGAGCAAAAAAACCGGTCAACCGATTAAATCGATAAAAAAACCCGATTAAACCGACTATAAAACTTTGAAAAATGTCTGGTTCGGTTCGGTATCGGTTTTGAAAAGCAAAAACCGAATACACTAAACTGAACCGGTTCGGCTCAACAACTTACTATAAATATAAACTTTCATTGCTTCCTAATTTTTAAAACCCTAGCCGCCGATCCCCCCTCCCCCCCTAAACTTTCATTTCTTCCTCATTTTAAAATCCTAGCACCAGCAGCAGCCGTCCCCCCTCTTGGCCTCTCCCTCCCTTTCCGTTTGCTTTCCTGGACAAACCCTCTTGGCCTCTCCTACCCTCTGCAACTTCTGCGAGTCCCCCTCTCTTGGCCTTTCCCTCCCTCTGCGATCGTCCCCCCGCTTGGCCTCTCCCTCCCTTTGCGTTTGCTTTCCTGGACAAACCCTCTTGGCTTCTCCCTCCCTCTGCAACTTCTTCGAGTGTTTGTGCTCCTGGGTTTTTGCTAAGTTGTTGTAAAGTTTGCATCTTTATTTGTTTTGATTTGTGTTGTATTGGGTTTTCTGGGTTATTGTTTAATCATAATTTCAGGCAACAACAATCACCAATTGGATTGGTAATCATCAATCGTTAACTAAAATCAATTGTTAATGTTCATGTCTTTTGCTTTCGGGAATGTTGATATTTGCTGTCTTAATTCGGGATATTGTTGTTAATTATTATGATATATGTTGCAAATAAGCCTCTTCCTGACTGTTTCTGTTTTCGAAAAATCGAAAACAAAGTACAGATCTAAAAAGTACATGTCGAAGAAAGCATGGATCGCGTTCTGAAAACTGCAAGAAGCTCCGGTTCTCTTAACCTCTCCAACCGCTCTCTCAGGGAAGTACCTGAAGAGGTCTACAAAATTTTTGATGCCGTTGGTGAAGGTGAAAAATGGTGGGAGGTAAATGTTTCTATAATTAAATCACAATGTCTTCATATTATTTTGATTAACATAATTAAATGTATAGATTTTTGAATTTAATGACCTGGACTGCGGTTTTCTTTGATTTGCTTACACAGAATGTGGAGTTACAAAAGCTGATTTTGGCTCATAATAGTATTGAGTCAATAAAGAAAGACCTTCAGAATTTATCTCAACTAACGGTGTTGAATGTTAGCCATAACAAGCTCTCTGCGCTTCCAGCTGCAATAGAATAGTGAGTGAGTAATTAATTACATTTGTTTTCTGATGTGTAGGGTTTCTTTTTTTTTAAAAATTGATGATTTGTTTTGAATTTTATTTTTTGACAGGCTCCCTCTGCTTAAGTTATTAGATGTTTCTTTCAACTTGATTCAGAAAGTACCTGACGAAATCGGATCAGCAATTTCTCTTGTCAAGTAGGCGCCTTCTCCAATTAATGAACAATTAGGCTTGGTTTTATCTATATTGGTGGTTGCATTGGTGTATCGGTGTTTGTGAGTGTGTTTGATTGTTTGATGTGTTTTTGCCTAGGTTTGATTGTTCGAGCAATTAGCTGAGGGAGCTTCCGAGCTCACTAGGAGGATGTTTGGATTTATCTAACTTGAAGGTAATGCTGCATCATGATTTATTGATGAATAGATGTGCCGATTTGTTTTTCCCTTTTTAGCATGAGAATTCTTGCAATCTTCATTGCTGTGGAGTTTGAACTTGAGAGCCTTGCTTGATACCTATTGTTAATGAACTCACTTTTGGAACAACATTTTGTCTTGGCATGACATCAGAACACATAAATACACTTGTCAGTGTCATCTATGATTCACAAAATCGTAGGAGGCTAGGGTAGATCAACACAACATGGGTCCCTATAGGGCATCCGAAACTGTATCTAAAGATGTGGTCAATGGGGTGAGTTTTGAAGATTTTGAGTCTTTTTATTGTGAAAGTATACTGGATTTTGACAGTTGTGAGATGACTGCCAATTCCATTACATCTTCTATTGGCCATTTTTCACCGACTACTGTATCCACATTGAATCCTATCGAAAATTAGAAACCATTTGAGGTTCTGACCATCGACGATGATAGGGAAGCTGCAGCAAACGAGAATGACAATTTGCGTCGAGATTCTTGAACGTCTAAATTCCATTTTTTTTCTATGACGAGGTAGATGTTCCAGCCATTGAAGAGGCATTTGTTCAGGCTAATGGAGTTCAAGCTGCACAAGTGGGGTCGACTCTGATCGAGTCCTTTACATCTGAAGTCGTTGATCATCATCCTGAGTCTGAAGTCTCTGAAGATTCCAGCCGTAGCAGCGATTGGATACAGTCGTTTCTGCTTCAATGGCTGGAACAACATCTACCTCGTCATAGAAAAAAGTGGAATTTAGACGCTCAAGAATCTCTTGACGCATATTGTCATCCTTGTTTGCTGCAGCTTCCCTGTCACTGTCGATACTCAGAGCCTCAAATGGTTTCAAGTTCTCGGCAGGATTCAATGTGGATACAGTAGTTGGTGAAAAATGACCAGTAGTGGATGTAATATAATTGGCAGCCATCTCACAACAGTCAAAATCCAGCATATTTTCACAATAAAAAGACTCAAAATCTTCAAAACTCACCCCATTGACCACATCTTCAGATACAGTTTCGGATGCCCTGTAGAGACCCATGTTGTGTTGATCTACCCTGGCCTTCTGGGATTTGGTGTTTCCCGCATCATCAACACCGGCTCTCTTCCTTTTTTGCGTCGACTGGGGGGTCTTGTCGTTGTCTTTCCTTCTCAATTGACACAAAACAGTGACCTCAGAAAGGGATGGCAAGCTATACTCGTACATCGTCCACTTGCAGCCTGGTTGGCGAGGTTGAGTATTGCGGTAACTGAAGCCTTTCCTAAGGGCTGTGACACTATAATTCTTGTCAATTTGGACAAGTATATGATGGTCTTTGTCCTCTCTACGCCATGTTACAGGGCCACCAACAATCTTGCGGGAGACAGTATTGGACTTGGGGCTTTTCTTTTTGAGATCAATGAAGAAGAAAACATCCTCACCATGGATTCTGTGGAACTTGTTCCAGATCTGGAGAGGTTGATAGGCATAGAGGCTGCAATCTCTAACAGGAGCAGAGGTGGTAAAGCAAGGGTTAGTGAGTTTGGGATACAGATAGAAGTGCACCAGTTCTTCATCATAAGGGTTGAATCTATAGTCAGGGTTTGTGATTGGGACATAGCCATCAAGTCTGTTACGTGCTCAGAAGATCAAAAGATATAGTGAAGGTTATTTGGATTGTATCAAGAGAAAAACAAGAAAGCAAGAATCAAGAATGACTAGTTCTTGACGAACAAATTAAACCAGTAATTGACAAACAGAGGAGAGAGAAGAAGAGACTCAGCTGGAAACCCTAAACGAAGAATGAAGAAGAGGAAACAAACATGCTGATTAAAAAAAAAACGCGTAATTGTTATACCACACCCATCTATATATTAGGGTTTGAGGCACTTCCAATTGTCCCTGAAAATTTTGAAGGCTAGTACTAACTCACACGAACAGAACATGCATATGAAAGACAACATACTTCTTTTTTAATTTATTTATTACATATTGGTGTTGTGGCAAAAGTTAGTTCTTGTCAGCACTGGTCGACGACAAATTAAAACAAATACGAGGAGGCTGGGACTCTCTTTGCTGGGCTGTGTGGGTCCTTATTCCCTTTTAATGCATCTATTGCTGACGTGTCAAGTGATCCAAACTTTTTGTCAACCGTACGGTACCGTACAGGAAGCGTACGTCCGCATGCAGCAGCAGAGCCAGTGGTTGTGAGTAGTAACATGCATCTTTCTTCCAATTGATTCTCAGAAAAATTAATTAATTTTTCTTCTTTAAGCCATTCAGCAATATGCATCTTTCTTCCAATTCTAATCAGGTATCTTCTTCCTCTAATTTATTCTAAAAATGATATTATAATATGATTATAGTATTCCTCAATTATTGCTTTTAATTTAACTACATGTATGTTCGATTATATTACAAATGCTAATAGTTTTTATTTTATTTTATATGGAACCTCAAGATAGGCACAAGACCACCTTGTTGCTGATACAGATCTTGAAGATAACTTGTTGTTAGATATGTAGGATCACCATCATATAAATGATATTTAGAGTGAAGAGGTAAGATGAATATTTTAATTATTATAATTTTAATGATATTAATTTATGATTTAACTAAGCTGTTTATATTAAAATAATTAATTATAATATATAAAAAATCAATTAATTTTCTACATGGAAAAAAAATCCAGCGCAACGCACAGGCAATCACCTCGTTAAAAAGAACCTTAACCGTGTGGCGTTTCCACTGTAGTCATACTCACAGTTCACTGTGGATTTCAACAGTGAAATGACTATTTTGCCCCTCGGTGCGCCTTCGTTTACACGCCGGAGACAGGGCTATTTTTGTTTTTTTGAATTTCCTTGCACAGTGTAATGACCACAATGGGCACGGATAAGACAAAATGCAAGAAAAATCGGCGGGGTTGTTCCAGTAATTGCCCAATTTATGTTAATAGTGTAATGACCTAAATGGGCACAGATAAGACAAAATAGAGGCCTTGCCTGGAGGGCTATTTTCGGGTGTTCAGATTTTTGTAAAATGTGTAACTAAGCTTATAGCCCCACTAAAGACAAAATCAAAGAAATTGAGGCAGGAGTGTTTAAGTAATTCGCCTTTGTTTTTAAATATTTAATCCGGATTTCTGTACAGCGCGTCCCCTGACGTGCCAGAGCTTTTTCATCGCACGCTCCTGTTCAACGGAGCGTGCGGTGGTTATCGGTCATCGAAAATCTTCTTCCGGCCTATCGCCGGGTGCGCCTCCATGTGTTCTGTCGCGCGGTGCTGCGTTTGTCATCGGAAGGTTGCTCGGTAGGTGGTGGTGGCGGTGGCCGGTTGAAATAGAATCTGTGCATTTCTCTCTCCTGCATAGTAAATTACACGTAAATCCCCTTTGTTTTAGATTATTTCACAGTGGTCCCTTCTCTTTACATTGTGTGTTCTGGTCCTTATTGCTTTGATATAAGTTTTGATTTGTTTCAATTGTGTCCTTAAAGTCAATTAATTATATAATTCGTTTACATTTAAGTCCTTGGTCTTTTAATTTTTCGGTTTGGTTTGAAATCTCTTAATAAATTCGCTCCAGTTGTTTTAATTTGTTCACTTTTATCCTTTCATTAAAATTGGTTATATAATTGGTTTACATTTCAGTCCTTGGTCTTTTAATTTTTCGGTTTGGTTTGACATTATTGAGAATTTCGGTCCATATGTTTTAATTTGTTCAAATTTATCCTTTGATTAAAATTGATTATATATTTTGTTTTGATTTCAACCCTTATACTTAAAATTTTAGATTTAGGTCCTTTAGTATTTTCAAAAAATCTTCAATTGCCTCTATTTTTAGTTTTTATTATTTGCTCCTTTTTGTACCCAATATTTTTTTATAAAATTTATTCTTGAACTTAGTTTTTTTTTTTATTATCATTGAAAAATTAATATTTCTTATTTTTTCTTTGTCCTTTCTATTAGTTTTTTAATTTCTTTTTTTGATAAAAACTAAAGTTATTTTTTTAACTAATAATATTAATTTATTTTTCTCATTTATTATATTTTATTGTTTGCTTTTTTTTTTTGAGTTTGAGGTTTTTTTATTCTTTGATATAATTTTGTTTTTTTCCATTATTTACACAATAATAGTAATAATTTTAGATTTTTGTTTTCTTTCTTCATCTTTTTTTAAAGTTTTGGTTTCTCTTATTCTTTAAGTAATTTTATAATCTTAATTGTTTTGACAATAGTAGTTGCAATAATATTTAATGAAAACTAAAATTATTTTTTTAACTAATAATATTAATCTATTTGTATCATTTATTATATTTTTTTGGTTTTTTTTTTTTGAGTTTGAGGCTTTTTTATTCTTTGATTTAATTTTATTTTTCCATTGTTTACACAGTAATAACAATAATTTTAGTTTTTTTTTTCTTTCACCATCTTTTTCTAAAATTTTTTGTTTTTCTTATTCCTTGAAGTAATTTAATAATTTTAATTGTTTTAGCAATAGTAGTTATAATAATATTTAATGAAAAATAAATTTATTTTTTTAACTAATAATATTAATCTATTTTTATCATTTATTATATTTTTTTTTTGCTCTTTTTTAGAGTTTTTGACTTCTTTTATTCTTTGATATAATTTGTTTTTTCCCATTATTCACACAATAATAGTTATGATTTCAGATTGTTTTCTTTCTTCATCTTTTTTTATATTTTTTTATTATACATGTAAACAGTGTTTGGGCAACACTGTAGCTCCTCACACACTACGCTGTATCTTGCTACAATGCTTTTCGATACAGTTTTTTTTCCCTTTATTTTTCTTATTTTTTTTTATAAATCTAAACTAAAAACAGAAAAATATAGATACAAACCAAAAAATTAAAACTATCTCAGAAGAATAAAAAAAATCAAAGGATTGAGGCTAAACCAAAATCTTTAAAAATTAAAGCTTAAATACAGAATACAAATTTTTTTTTTGTCCCCGTGACAAAGCTAAATTATATCAAAGATTACTTTCGTTGAGCTTCTAAAAATATATATTAGTTTTTTATATATTCATTTTATTATGTAAAATGTGTTTAAAGTAATGTCATGGTATCAGAGGTAATTTCAATTTTTTTTTGTTTCTGTACATAGTACAATAATCATAATACCATCAAATAAGACAAAAAATAAATATCAGTAGGGGTGTCCCTGTAATTTTACTTTTCCAGTGCACAGTAAAATAACTTTTGTAACCTCAAATAAGGCAAAACGGAAAAGTTACATGCGATGATATTTTAAACATTTCTCGTTTGACAATACATGCATAAGAAAGAGTTTCACTCTCATTTTACACCACCAAAGCTAAACTTACTATGTTTTTTAAACGCGGGTTGTATTTAATACAAATAAAAATAACAATAAAAATTAAAAATCTCAATGAAAAGCAAAGATATATAGATACAAAAAAAAATTTAAAATTATCTTAAAAGGACCGAGAAAATCAAGGGATTGAAACTAAACTAGAGAATAAAATAATAAAAACTGAAATACAAAATAAAATATTATATATGTTAAAACTGCACAAAATTTTTTTTAATCCCTGCAGCGAAGCGCGGGTTTATGGCTCGTCCATACCTAAACCACGTTGAGCTATTCAGACCAACATATTTAGGTTTTTTTTGTATTTTTTCCTTATGTTTTTATTTATCTTTTGCGTTTTCAATTTCAACATTTATGTTTATTGGTTAATTTAGCTTATTTATACTAAAATTGTTTGATGAAATTTTAAGTTAGGTTACTCCCCCTTTTTTTTTCTTTCGTTTTTGTTTTCCTAATAAGCCAAATTACTTTTTTATTTTTCTAGCAAGGAACACTGTATGGAAGTAATTTCAACTTCTTGTTGGCAATGGGAAAATACTTTTTCTTCAAAACCTCATGAAGCCTAGATTTTTTTTTTTATTCGAGGAAACCTCACTTCTAGAAAAACACACTTTATGGATCCATGTGAGCGAGTAAAACCCCGGCTATCCTAGGCTCTTACAAGAGATGCACGCCCTGATTTAAAATCAAGACCACTTATGTAGATCTTAAACCCTTTATCATCACGCCACGCCCCTTGAGGATGAAGCCTAGATAACGTTTGCTCTTTTATGAGTGTTTGACAATTCTTATGTTAAAGTAATGATTGATGGGGGTTAATGTAAACTCGAACAATAGCTTTGTGGTATTGCTGAACATTTTAGATAGTTTGTCCACCAAATTCAAGCTAATCGGAAGACATAAAAATATCAAACTTAATTGTGCATTACACAATCAAGCAGACGAAGATAGACATTGTGTTCGAAAATGCATCAGAATATCTTTTTTAAACATCAACACATAAAAAAAACACTAAAAAACACACAAAATCATTTTTGACTTTTTGATGAGATCGAATAATGGATACTCTGATGCTTAAGTCAGTATTTGATTTTGTTTTATCAAGAGCAAATAAAAATTCAAGATGATTTAATATGTATTTTTCATATGTAGAGAAAATACGTATGTTCCATGTCTCGTTGAGTATGTTCTATGTATAATGAAAGATGATAAATGTAATGCTTTTAGATGAATAATCCTTTAGATTTTTGATATATCCTTCTCTCTCTCTCTCTCAAAAGCAAAGAATATATAACTTGATTTTTTTTAAAATATATTTAAGAAAAAAAATATTAGTCATGAATAGTAATGAATGATACCCATGAATATTAATATGTAAATAGTACTATTTTTAAATAGTAATATACAATGAGACAAGGTAGCTTAATTAGATTAACCTTAGACATTGCGTTTCAAAAGTGTTTTTCCTTACAACACTTTTAATATTTAAATCAAGAAATAAAATAATTATTTATTTTTTCCTTACAACACTTTTTTTTTTTTTAAATTAATCCTTCGGCATAAGATATTGAGAGCCTTATCTTCACTTATTGTTCACTTAGTGCTCTTAATTTTTCATTGTCCTACTGTAACCCTAAAAACCTATAATTTTTTCTGATCATAATAGTTTTTGAACCATGAATCAGAGTCTTTGGGGGCAATTGTGAAGAATGAAAAAAAATCCATCTCGAGCAAGAGGCTACGAGGTAAGGATCTTGGTTGCATTATTTGTCCATGTAAATCATTAATGGCATGTCCTCTGTTTAGCTGCATTCACTTGAATTCTTATTCCCACTTTCCTATTTGCCTGCAGAGTTAATTAAGTCTTACTTTGAACTTTGAAGCTCGAACATGTAATTACTTAAGAAATCAACTGTGTCTTTAAAGATGTGATGTGTGTTTGCAAAAATTGTTTAGAGTAATTCAGTAATTCTTAAACAGCATACAAATGTACTAGGTTAACAGACCCAAAATTTAGAAACAATGTTGATAAGATACTTAATTGATGAATTTAGGATGAAAAGAAATTAAATAGCATTGCTGTCAAGGATTATATCCCTTGTCCTTAATACTAAATTATCTGTACCTTGGCACATGTTGTGTTGATGTACCCTGGCCTCCTGGGATTTGGTGTTTTCCGCATCATCAACACCATGAGCACCGGCCCTCTTCCTCTTTTTGTTTTTCTGCGTCGACTGATGGGTCTTGTCGTTGTCTTTCCTTCTCAATTGACACAAAACAGTGACCTCGGAAAGGGATGGCAAGCTATACTCGTACATCGTCCACTTGCAGAAGGTAAATGGTTTCTACGCTGTTTTCTTGAGTGTTTCTTGATAATGTGTAAAAGAATTCATTAAAGGGGATTCAATACCCATTTTGGTTGGCAACGGGCAAAATGCTTGATATTCAAATGGAGGAAATTTCAACTTCTTGTTGGCAATGGACAAAATACTACTTCCTAACCTCATGGAGTATGGTTAGTGATTGGAAGGTAGAGAAATATCAAACCTGATTGTGAATCTTGCAGTCAAGCAGAATTTCTAATGTAAGGATCATTTCCGTCTATCAAAATGAGACCGTTCTAACCATTCTAACCTGGTTATCCCCAAAACTACCCGAAAATAACAAAAAAATAAAATAAAAGGGGCTGGTGTCGATAGGAAAATCAAGGTGAAACTTTGGATGTTTTCGAGAGTTCGATCGTACCTTTTTTTGTGCCCAATATGAAGGAAATCGCAGATTCAAGGCTAAAGTGATTTATTATCGGATAAATCTGCGTAAAAATTAAGTCCAAAGATATGATTATGGATCAGTCTGATTTAATCGTTGGCCGATTTAAAAGTGTAATTATGTTTGAGAATTAATTTAGGGTCGAATCGAAAGATTTAATTAAGTGCAAGGACTTGATTATATTTTAAATTGGCCAAATTAATTTTATTAAGGGCTTAATCGATGAGAAATCAAGTTCTTGAATTTAATTCGGATTTAATTGATGAGATTGGATTTTTCAGAGACCGCTTTCAATTTTTCCAAGCCAATTATGCAAAATCGGGGGCCAAATTGAATGAATTGAGAGTCTAATGGTTAATTGGGGGTTAAATCGCGCAAATCAGAAACCAAGGACCAGAATAAAAAAGGCGCGCAAAGCTAAGGTTACTCTCGAAATTTTAACGGGGATGCAATTGCACAAAATTGAAATTTTAAAACCAATTGAGGTTTTGATTAGAACAATTTTAAATCAATGGACAAAATTTGCAAAAAATATGTTTTAGTTTTAAAAAAGCTAAAATGTGTTGTTTGCATACGGCTAATACACTAGCATATTTTAAAAATTCTTTTTCTTTCAAAAAAATATATATTATCTTGGAGTTTGAGGAGAAAATGTGTTTTAGCATGGATTTCACAAAGAAAAATCATTTCTTGCATTTTGAGATTTTACAACATGTTTGTAAAAATCTAAAGGGTATTGGCCAATATTTCAACAATATAAAAATCTTATTTTTGGGAATTTATCATTCACTGTCAGTATTCGGATAAATAAATCATAAGGGGTTAATATCCAAAATATTCAGCGGGGATCATATGCTGTTATTCACTGTCGGTATTCGGATAAATAAATTTAAGGGGTTAATATCCAAAATATTCAGCGGGGATCATATGCTGTTATTCACTGTCGGTGTTTGGATAAATAAATCCGAAGGGGTTAGTGTGAAAAATATTCGGCGGGGATCATATGCTATTATTCACTGTCAGTGTTTGCATAAATAAATCCCAATGGGTTAATATCCAAAATATTCGGCGGGGTAATATACCATCATCATTTAACCAACATATTCTTTGAATGATCAAAACCATAACAAATCATAAACCAACCAAAACGTCAAGCAACTTACCTTAGGTAGGGCGTATTAGGGGTGTTAAAACCTTCCCTTTACGAAACCAGTCTCTTACCTTAGAATCTCTTAAAGATCAGTTTTAGGTTTCCTAGTAGCCATAATACTAGGTGGCAACTCCCTTTTTCACGAAAATAAAGATAAAGCCCCGACATTGAATTCCCCCACTCACGGGGAGGGTCGTCGCGACGCCGCGCTCTCGCGAGGGGTGCGACATTCATTATAAAATTAAATGATCAGGGTAAGCATTTTCATTTTTGAAGGAAGGCATGGTGAACATGCTTTGTCTAAACATTGGTGACTATAATTACATTTTCCAAATGTGTCGCTCTTTCTTATGTCAAGTACAACATGTAAGCATCATTTGATAACTAAATTGTATGCAATTAATTTCAGTTGTAATTAAATTTTCTCTACAGGGAGGTTAGATATTTATTACAAGATAATCTTGTGAACAAACCATGCTTGCAAAGGAATCAAATTTCTTGTATTTAAGAATGCATGTGGCAATGTTTTGTTGGAACGATAAACAACGTAATATTTTGTTCTAAACTACAAGAAACTCTTATTGTTGAATTTGTACTGGTGTGATCATTATTATCTCAAAGATGATACAGTAGTTGTATCCTCATAAATTTCATTCAATTTTGTATTTCACTGATTGATGTTGAATTTACAGCAGCTTGTCTATTTTATTATTTGTTACTTCATTGATTTTTTGGGAACGTGGGTATTTGGGCTAGCTTACACACACCTCTACTAATTTTATAAACTGTAAAGTTAATGACCAATTAAAACCTCTAGTCGCTTTGACTAATGTGGACCTCGAACTAATGACCTGTGAGGAGCAAACCTAGAGTCTGACTAGTGAGCCACGTCCCTCAGAGTTGTTACTTCATTGATTGATAATATGCAACTGTTAGAAACTATTTCACCGCAGCTCACATTAGGTTGCTGTTTGCAAAATGTTGCATCATTTCGCAAAATCAATCACAATTTTGTTTATATTTGATCCTTATTAAGGTTAGTGAAATTGCATCCAATATGCTACCTCCATGATTACAATAGAGTGGAAGAAGATGATATGTGACAAGCAAGCTTAGTTCATCTATATTTTTTCTTCCTATCTGGTTGGTAATCCTAAATAACTTAAATGTTTAATTGGCTATCTCAAATTTTTTTATTTAACTCAGGACCCATCAATCTCCTATCACCAACCTCGTACCAATATACAAGTGATCTCCACTTTCAGCTATACAAAGCATTATACAAATCTCGCCTAATAACTATTGCTATAAGCAAGCTCCACCACCAAAGATAAGTACTTGTTTCATCCAACCCGAAACTCAATCACACAACTCTCAACATATCCTCCAAAATTTGCATGGGTCCTATTAGACTATCCATTGGTCCAAGGATGAAAAGTAGTACGTAACTGAACATTAGTCCCCAAAGCTTCTGAAACAACTATGCAACCTTATGATCTCATTAACATAGATTTCTACTAGCTTTGGAAACCTATATGTCACCTTTATTGATAAAAAAATGAGTTGTCTTGGTCAAACAATAACCTGTCACCCAAATTGAATAGTAAATGATTCTCTTCTATTCAGGAATCAACAATGACTATAAAAACTTTGATAGTTTCTGATACTCACCCTTAACCCACTAGCAGGTCAAGCATCAAGAGACAAACTCAACAATGTCCTTACATGATATATAACTCTCTCAAAGTCTTATACTATAGGTTTGCTTCCACCATCTCATTTGTTTTCAAGTCATCCACCTCATACACATACTATATCCATGAAATTAAATTTCACTCGAGACTGTATCACTCGAATTAGTACATAAACTAGCAAGAAACCCAAGTCAAGAAAGCAAAAAAAGCCTCTCCCTCTAATCCAAGTATTGATAGAAAAGCGCACACATAACCAACGCGTGTTGAAATTTGCACACAGGCCTACAACTCGTCACCTGAAATTAATTAGGAATGAACATAAAAAACTATATTTCCACTTACTAGCTCACAGAATGCTGGAAAAAAACAGCACCTTTTCATTCAAGCGAGATGAAAGATAGAAAGAGGCCATGGTATATAGTTCCAGGTTACTTTAAATTTTCACAGCACATGGCATGATGCTTTCTCATTTGAACTCGTAATTGATATGTAAATGTAATATTATGAAAATTATAATAATAAATTAATAATAATGCATTATGATGATGCATGAAGTAGTGATGGTGAAGGTGGGATGGTGATAATTGATGACAATGGTGCCAGTGAGATTTTTATGAGTTGATAGTAAATGAAATTTTGGCTGATTTTATATTACTATTCATAAGAATATAACAAATTTTATTAATTACAAATATTTTTAAATAAAAAAATAAAATAGTTGATTATAAAACACTTTAGATTAAATTTTTAGTAAAATATTTTTAAAAAATAAGCACATAAAAATTAGGAAAACACTATATAAATAATAATAATAATAATAATAATAATAATAATAATAATAATAATAATAATAATAATAATAATTTCCATATCTTGTAAATTAGTCTTATAGTTTGTCACTCAGTATGTAATCACATGCAAGCTGGAATGAATCTTTTTTATTGTTGCCAATAATAGATGGATGAAAGGATGACATTGATTAAACTAGATCACTTTTATTATAAAATTGATAATACAAAAGTCTTAGAGCTTAATTGATAATAAGGAAGTACTTTAGAGGCTGAATTTGAGGACTCACTATTAATTTTACACTAACATCGGAGGATATGAAAGTCGCATTAAAACTTGAGCGACTAATTTATAATTGTTGATCTGTTTTCAACTCAAGAATGCAAGCCTCGTCGTGTCTCGGCTATCAGGCTCTCAAGAACGCAAGCATGTATATATATATACAAGAGCGTAAACACAAGTTAGCGCGTAGTGGAGCATCTCGAAAGAACAAAGGCCGAGTCACATTCATTATATCTCAACTCAACTCATCTCATTTCATCTGGGTTCGGTTTTCTACCTCTTTTCTTGTTATTCTAATTCTTTTTATTCTCTTGATCATTTCTTGAACTCTATCTCCTTTAATCACTTTCTTGGATTAGTTTTATGAATAATACCCACTCCCAACAGGTTACGAATTCTTTTCTTGCGTGTTGAAGCTAGCTTGAAATACTTGATGAATCATGTGCTGAGACTTGAAATATCTGTTACCTTGCTCAATAAGAAACATTCAATCAGAGCTTTGTTTTGAGGGTTTATGGTTGAGTCATGCTTACGTTGGGATCATTTATTTTCTTTAACCTGGACTGTTCTCTCATCTGGGTGTTGTTCTTGCTTGTTATATATCTAGTTAACTGTTTTCTCTGTTTGTTGCCTTTTTTTTTCATTTTATAATCTTTTATTTGCTCTTCAGAGTCATGGGAATTTTCTATTCCATAATTAATTTCAGATCTCACCCTTTTGAAGATATGGAAGAAACAGCTTCAGGAGATAATTGTCAAAATCTTTGTGAAAAAGTGAATGAAGATGTAATCAGTGAATTGCGTGATGACATTCTTTGTTACATGCTCTCGTTTCTTCCAACAAAAAGTGCTGTGGCTACCAGCATTCTGTCCACAAGGTGGAGAAACCTGTGGAAATCAGTCACCATTTTGGACATTTATGATGGCATATCGGGTTATTACAAGAATCCATCTACATATAAAGAAAGAAAGATGAACTTTGTGAATTTCATGGATAGGCTTTTTATTCATCGTAATAACCCATCGATTCTGAAATTCCGGCTCAGCTTAGCTCAAAGTTACAATTTTTCTGCAAATGCATGGATGACCCATTTAAGTAGATGGATTTCTTCTTCTGCAATTATGGGCAATGTGGAGGAGCTTATATTTTCTATCAATTTCCCAGTTCGGTTGCCAGAGAAATTAGTGGCTCTGAAACTTCATGGTCATATCAGGTTTGATAATCTTCAATCTGTATGCTTTCCAAGTCTCAAGGCCCTTCATCTTGAACATCTCAGGATGCTGAATAATACTGCCATAAAGGTGCTATTATCTGGTTCCCCTGCCCTCGAAGAACTGGAACTAAAAATGGAGGGACGTGATTCACGGCGGTCTGTACATGTATGCTCATTGTCCTTGAAACATTTGATCATAATATTCATCTGTATTTTTGTTCCTTACGATCATCGTTACCGTAGAAAGCTTACTATTGATACCCCAAGCCTTGAATTTCTTGAACTCGTTGATTTTGCATCTGAGGAATTAAGCATGCAGCGGGCAGACTCACTCCTACAGGCAGATCTCTGTTTTGGTTATCAAACAGATGTTTTCAATGTAGGAATTGAAGAGTATGCAAATATGGTGGTTCAGTTTTATAGACAGATCTCTGGTGTTAAAACTTTGTCCCTGTCAAACTTTAATATCCAAGTAAGATCCTCCACCCCCCCATTTACTCTTATGCAAACATGGTGTTTTCAATGGTGATTCGTCATCAACCTATCTAACGAGTCCTCTTCTCAGACTTTATTAGAGGCAGCTGTATATAAGTTTCCATGCTTAGGGAATTTGCCTACTTTTCGGAATTTGATTCATTTGGAGGTCCGAGTTGGTGATGCTTACGTGCGGATTTTGCCTGAGATACTATGTAGAAGAACAGGTAACGGCAGCTGAACTCAATGAATCCCATGAAGATAATGCAACCATAATTACAACTAAACTGAAGCGTGAGGATCTGGAAGATCACGTAACAGTAGCTGAACCAAAACATGAAGATCAAGAGTCCCATGAATGCAAGGAACCCGTTACTGTCATCAATTCATAAGTTACAGTAACTGAAATAAGCAATGCAATTTATGTCAATTAAATACACAATAATGATAGCTAGAATAGATAAGTTAACTGTCATCACTGTAATACTATATATATGACTTTGTGTACAAAATACATCAATTGAGATAATACAAATACAATTCATCAAATTAAACAATCTCAATCTTCTTTTATGGTATCAGAGCTATTAAAAGACTAACGTCTCAATGTCTTCCTCAAACTCTTCCGCAGCTCAATCTTCCTCTTCTGTCATCTCTATGCCCTCTGTCACAACTGTCAAACTCAACCATGACAACTTTCTTCTTTGGAAAGCTCAGCTTGTACCTTATTTTATAGGCCAAGACCTCTTTGGATTCCTTGATGGTAGTATTCCAAAACCACCTAAAATCATCTCATTCACCAATTCTGAAACATCTTTTGTTACTGAACGACTTAATCCAGCTTACTCACAATGGATTCGTCAAGATAACATCATCCTCAGCATCCTCATGACCTCTTTATCAAAACCTATTCTTGCTCAAGTGGTGACATATACAACTTCTAGAGGTGTCTGGAACGCACTAGATGAAACCTTCTCCTCTCGATCCCGTGCACGAATTCTACAAATTCGCATGCAACTTGCAACTGCAACAAAAGTCGACAAGACAGCCACATATTACTTTCATTTCATCAAACGGCTTACGGATGAACTTGCTGTCGCTGGACAGCCACTAAATCATGATGATATTATCACTTATTTGCTTGCAGATCTCAGCCACGAGTATGATAGTCTTGTGGCTTCCATCTCAGCACGCACTGGTGATATTACACTGGAAGAGATCTACTCCTTGCTACTGACTTCTGAGGCACGTTTATCTCGACATCAACTATCCCCTGTCAACCAGAACTCTCGGCCAACATTGCACAGAGACAAAACTTTAATAGGCGAAGCAACTTTCGTGACAGGGGGCGTGCTCAACGTGGTGGTCCCAATTCTGGCGGCATAAACTTTAATCAATCCTCTGTTGTGTGCCAAATTTGTAACAAAATTGGCCATTATGCTAAGAAATGTTATTTCAGGTTTGACGTAACTTACCAGGATACAACCACCATGCCACCAAAACAAGGACTATTGGCAATGCATCAAGGCAACAACAACTGGGACAGTGCATGGAATGCAGATACTGGTGCCACACATCATTTTACAAATGATACTAATAATTTGAACCTTCAGAAATCAGATTATACTGGTGTAGATAATGTGCAAGTTGGCAATGGTCAAGGTTTGCAAATTTCAAAAACTGGATCCTCTATACTGTCCACTCCCTCGTCAACTTTCCTTCTTAATCAAGTTCTCCTTGTTCCCGAATTGCATCAAAAATTACTGTCAGTCCATCAATTTTGTGTAGATAACAATGTGTATTTTGAATTTCACTCTTTTCATTTTCTTGTGAAGGATTACTCGGGGAAGGTCCTTCATCACGATTTACTTCATGATGGTCTCTATAAATTCATCAATAATCCACGTCTTCCACGGGCACTCTCTAGTCTTCGTTCCAGTGATTGGCACCGCAGACTTGGACATGCCTCTGCTCCAGTCATTAATAAAGTCCTATCCACTCTTCCATTTCGTGTCTTGTAGAATAAAAATGCTCACGTTTGTCCTGACTGTCAAATGGCAAAAAGCCATAATTTGCCATTTCACCCTTCCATGTCTGTGTCATTAAACCTGTTGGAATTGATTTTCACCGATGTATGGGGACCAGCCTTCATACCATCTACAACCGGAGCCAAATATTATGTTAGTTTCCTAGATGACTAGTCCAAATTTTTGTGGCTCTTCCCTATTAAACTGAAATCTGATGTTGAATATGTGTTTTTAAATTTTCAAACACATTTGGAAAAACAGTTTGATAGAAAAATTAAGGCTATCCAGTCTGATTGGGGTGGGGAGTATCGCCGTCTAAACAAATACTTTCACACAAATGGAATTTATCATCGCATTGCTTGCCCACACACCCATCAACAAAATGGCTCCATTGAACACAAACATAGACACATTGTCGAAGTTGGTTTAAGTCTCTTAGCTAATTCGAATTTACCAATGATTTATTGGGAAGATGCTTTCACCACTGCCACATACATAATCAACAGGCTCCCAACACCAATATTACATCACAAGTCCCCATACAAAATTCTCTATAGCATGACACTTGATTACCAATTTATGCGTGTGTTTGGTTGTGCATGTTGGCCCAATTTACGGCCATATAACAAGAACAAACTTAATTTTCGATCAAAAACATGCATCTTTATTGGTTACAGTCCGTGTCATCAAGGATACAAGTGTCTTGATTTATCTACGGGAAAAATTTATGTCTCTCATCATGTTATATTTGATGAATCCCTTTTTCCATATTCTAAAGACTTGTCCATCGGTGAAAATCAAACTGATTCCTCCTCTATTTCTCTTCCTCATCAAACCGTGTCTGTCCCATCTTCTTGTCCAGTTAATTTGCAATCTAACCATTTGGCTTCAAGTACACCATCTGCACCTCTTGTTTTGATTTCTGCAGGAACAGATTCACCTCCACAAGTGGCCTTTGCAGATCCAAGACAAGATCCCAATCGGTCTGTCACACCAGAAATGCCTCATACTGCTCAGGATCAGCACAATCCTTCACCATCAGCCCCGACCACGGCTTCAACAGCACCTGCAAATATCAGAACATAATCAGCTTCCTCTGTTTTTCCCGATATGAACACTGATCAACATGCTCATCCACAGCCAGTCTCCCACAACAATCACTCCATGGTCACAAGGTCTAAAAACCTCATTTATCATCCCAAACGAGCTGCTGATGATTTCATTTGCTATCCACTTCCAAAAGCACTGGTGGTAGCACAGGTTACCCAGGCAGCCGAACCAACAAACTACTGTCAAGCATCGAAGTTAGCACATTGGCGTGAAGCCATGAATACTGAGTTCTCAGCACTGCTACACAATGGTACTTGGTCCTTGGTCATTCCTCCACATCAAGCAAACATTGTGGGCTGTCGGTGGATTTATAAAATCAAACGAAAGGCGGATGGAACAATTGAGCGTTACAAAGCTCAGTTGGTTGCTAAGGGATTCCACCAACAGGAAGGTATTGATTTCTATGACACTTTCAATCCTGTAGTAAAGCATGCCACAATTCGATTGGTCATTTCAGTTGCTGTATCATACAATTGGCCAATCACACAACTAGATGTGCAAAATGCCTTCTTGCACGGTGATCTACATGAAACTGTTTACATGACACAACCACAAGGGTATGTTCACCCTCAATACCCTAACCATGTCTGCAAATTACACAAATCCCTCTATGGATTGCGACAAGCACCACGATCCTGGTTCTCCAAATTATCCACCAAGCTGCAGACATTGGGGTTCCGAGAAAGCAAGGCAGACAGCTCTCTCTTTGTGCTGTGGAAAGATAAGTCTGTTATCTATATCCTTATATATGTTGACGATATATTGATAACTGGATCCAATGCATCTCTCATTCAAGAAACTATTCGTTCCTTGCAAAAATCATTTGCTATCAAAGACTTAGGGAACTTGAATTATTTTCTGGGGGTTGAAGCCCTTTGGTGTGCAGACGGTTTATTTCTCACCCAAAGGAAGTATATTGCTGAATTACATCACAGAAGCAAGATGGAGAATGCAAAACCTTGCACTAGTCCAATGGCTTCTAATTGTCACCTCTCATCTACGGATGGTACCCCATTTGAAGACATAAGCCTCTATCGTAGTGTAGTTGGCAGCATGCAATACCTTGCATTTACAAGACCGGATCTTGCCTTTGCTGTACATAAAGTCAGCAAATTTATGCACAATCCTTTGGACACACATTGGCTTGCTGTCAAACGCATTCTGTGTTACCTCAAGCATTCCATTTCAACAGGTTTATTTATCAGCAGACACACTAATTTCAATCTACAAGCCTTTATAGATTCGGACTGGGCTGCAGATCGTGATGATCGAAGATCAGTAAGTGCATACTGTATTTATATGGTTTCTAATTTAATTTCCTGGAGTTGCAAACAACAAGCCGCAGTAGCTCGCAGCAGTACCGAAGCTGAGTACAAAGCTATTGCAAATGCTGCGGCTGAGCTCACTTGGTTCAGGTCCATTTTTCATGAGCTTGGCTTGCCCCCGCAACACAACCCAACATTATGGTGCGACAATATTGGAGCTACGTATCTTACTTCGAATCCAAAGTTTCATGTGCGAACCAAACATATCGAAATTGATTTCCATTTCGTTCGCGATCAAGTCTGCAGAGATCAATTAGCTGATGCTCTCACTAAACCTCTACCACCAGCAAAGTTTCGACAAGTTCAACTCAATCTGAATGTCCGTGACCTACCCTTCAGCTTGAGGGGGCGTGTAGAAGAACAGGTAACGGCAGCTGAACTCAATGAATCCCATGAAGATAATGCAGCCTTAATTACAACTAAATTGAAGCGTGAGGATCTGGAAGATCACGTAACAATAGCTGAACCAAAACATGAAGATCAAGAGTCCCATGAATGCAAGGAACCCGTTACTGTCATCAATTCATAAGTTACAGTAACTGAAATAAGCATAGCAATTTATGTCAATTAAATACACAATAATGACAGCTAGAATAGATAAGTTAACTGTCATCACTGTAATATATATATGACTTTGTGTACAGAATACATCAATTGAGATAATACAAATACAATTCATCAAATTAAACAATCTCAATCTTCTTTTATACTCCAATGCTGTTCTGATTTGAAAGTTTTCGTCTTAATCTTGGTTAGTTCCGTTGATATAAATCGTATCAATGATTAGAGTGTTTCTTAGTTTATCTAAATCATCTACAAGTACTTTCTGTAATGTTCTCTTTATTATCTTTAATCAATTAGGATGAGGATGCAAACTACTAGAACTGGTGTGCCCCACACTCTGTGCCGCAATGTTTGTCATCATGTCTTCAGGTGATCGAGTATAAAGTTTTTCAAGGGGAATCGGGAGAGACAGAGATGCGTGAATATTTCTTAAGTAATGCATTGGTGCTGAAGAAGATGACCATCACATATCTTATTGACCTTAAAACATTAGAAGTTGATGTTTTGAAGAGGTTATCAACATGTCCGAAGGGCTCAGACGCATGTCAAATTGTACTCATTCCTGAACATAAACGCAGCTTTGAAAAAAGTCGCAAGTATGCGTAGGGCTTCATTTTTGTCTGAATCTTTTAACTGTTAAGCTTCAAATCAAAAACATTTCAAGAAACCAAGTGAAGACAGAATCGAAAGTTTCCTGAACTTATTTCTCGCAATTCTGTTCATGAGGTGGAGATACCCGTGGACTTCAGTTCCCAACTTGGATATTGATGACTAACATGTTACCATGTCTTCCGGACTTGTCGTTTGAGAATTTCATGCACAGATTTTTTATTTTTTGTAGCATCCAATCCACTAAAAAAATAGTTGTAGTTTGCTGAGGGGCTTGATGTTTGTGTCTTGATGGGAAAGTTGAGGGGGCTTGATATTTGCGGCTTCCTGCAGCAGAGAAGAAGAATCAGAAACTAACTAAAAGGGGTGAAAAAAATATGATATGGTGTCTCATAGATTTATTTCTAAGCAAACACATTCTTATCCCTTATGAATCCATCGCTTATGCACAGTGACATCAATGACAAGAAAGCTAAATAATTGTAAACCTTTTAAGAGATGGTTTTATTGTTTGTTTTTAGTGTTTTTAGCTAAAAAAATATGATAATTTTAGTGTTTGTTTTTTCTATTGTTTTCTTGCTTTTTTTTTAAAAAATTTATTTTTATTTTTTAGACAGTAATAATGATAGTAATTTTAGTTGTTATAGTCATAATAATGATAGTAACATAATTTTTTGTAATGTTTTCTTCTTCTATAGATAGAAAATCAATGATTTATTTTTATTGTTTAGTTAATTGTAGGCAGCTCATTGTATAAATACCTGGTTCATGGGATTCGAAGATAAGTTAATTGTTTTTTGTTGACCTCCCATTGGAAAATTACTTAAAGTTTAGTCACTAAATTTCAATTTGTTCACCCATCAAATAAATAAAAAATTGACTTAAAACCAAAAAAGCATGAACGAGAACTGGCAAGCAGGTGCAGTAATGTGTGTCCTTCAAAGATCCGAGGAGAAGCCCGCAGAAATCTATCCATTAAGAAAGTGCAAGGTTCATTGCTAATCTATCCATGAAAAAACTTGTACTGTATGTTACATTAATATCAACAATAAAAACATAAACCAATGATTAACAAGAGAAATAGGAACTTGTTGTCCAAAAACATGAACTTATGAATTGAGGGTACTGCAAATTATAGAATTTACCAATTTCTTTACATGTTAACAGTCCCCAAGAAAACATAATACGAAAGAACTCTCCATGTCTTTATATCTAATAAAATAATGATCCATGTACAGCTTCCATAGATACATGACACCAGCCTCTAATCTCATGGTTAAACAAAGAGGAAAAAATGAAATCAATAAAAACTGTCCATGAAAAATGTGCTGGGAATCATATGGATCTTATTTTCATGAATCAGGCTGCATGTTGGATGTGCCTGTTGAGCTGCTGGCGGAAACGACTGTATCCAATCGCTGCTAAGGCTGGAATCTGCAGAGACTTCAGACTTGTGATGTAAAGGACTCGATCAAAGTCGACCCCACTTGTGCAGCTTGAACTCCATCACCCTGAACAAGCGCTGCTTCAATGGCTGGAACAACATCTACCTCGTCATAGAAAAAAGTGGAATTTCGACGCTCAAGAATCTCTTGACGCAAATCGTCATCCTTGTTTGCTACAGCTTCCCCATCACAGTAGTTGGTGAAAAATGGCCAACAGTGGATGTAATGGAATTGACAGCCATCTCACAACAGTCAAAATCCAGCATATTTTCACCATAAAAGACTCAAAATCTTCAAAACTCACCCCATTGACCACATCTTCAGATACAGTTTCGGATGCCCTGTAAGGACCCATGCTGTGTTGATCTACCCTGGCCTCCTGGGATTTGGTGTTTTCCGCATCTTCAACACCATCAGCAACGACCCTCTTCCTCTTTTTGTTTTTCTGCGTCGACTGATGGGTCTTGTCGTTGTCTTTCCTTCTCAATTGACACAAAACAGTGACCTCGGAAAGGGATGGCAAGCTATACTCGTACATCGTCCACTTGCAGAAGGTAAATGGTTTCTACGCTGTTTTCTTGAGTGTTTCTTGATAATGTGTAAAAGAATTCATTAAAGGGGATTCAATACCCATTTTGGTTGGCAACGGGCAAAATGCTTGATATTCAAATGGAGGAAATTTCAACTTCTTGTTGGCAATGGACAAAATACTACTTCCTAACCTCATGGAGTATGGTTAGTGATCAGAAGGTAGAGAAATATCAAACCTGATTGTGAATCTTGCAGTCAAGTAGAATTTCTAATGTAAGGATCATTTCCGTCTATATTGCTTAAGAAGGCTTGGTGTTCCTATGGATATTATATATGAACAGAGAAAAAATGGCATAGTACATAGGGCAAATCAATCTACTAAACTTTTGTTGTAAGGCGGATTGTTCAATTAGTCAAGTATAGCCTTCATGGATCGAGGTTAATCCATGAAGCAATTTTGAATTCTCAATATTCTGTGATATGCGTGTTCTGCAACTTTGATTTTGATATTCTTTATGATAATATCAAAATGAGACCGTTCTAACCATTCTAACCCGGGTAGGTCACCCAGAAAAATGAGACTGTCCTAACTATTCTAACGTGGGTAGGTCACCCGTCACAATGAGACCAACTTCATTTTTCTTTACAACACTTACTAGTTAAAGTCTTTTACAAAGACTTTAGTCGTAAGCATTGTAAACAAGGGGGCAACTGTCATAACCCAATTTTGGGTTATTCCCCAAAACTACCCGAAAATAACAAAAAAAATAAAATAAAAGGGGCTGGTGCAGATAGGAAAATCAAGGTGAAACTTTTGATGTTTTCGAGAGTTCGATCGTACCTTTTTTTGTGCCCAATATGAAGGAAATCGCAGATTCAAGGCTAAAGTGATTTATTATCGGATAAATCTGCGTAAAAATTAAGTCGAAAGATATGATTATGGATCAGTTTGATTTAATCGTTGGCCGATTTCAAGGTGTAATTATGTTTGAGAATTAATTTAGGGTCTATCGAAAGATTTAATTAGGTGCAAGGACTTGATTATATTTTAAATTGGCCAAATTAATTTTATTAAGGGCTTAATCGATGAGAAATCAAGTTCTTGAATTTAATTCGGATTAAATTGATGAGATTGGAATTTTCAGAAACCGATTAGAATTTTTCCAAGCCAATTATGCAAAATCGGGGGCCAAATTGAATGAATTCAGGCAAAATATAAATTTTTCTATTTAACAAGTTTCAACGAAATCACCAGTATAAAAATATCATTGTCGTTAAAAAATTAAGAAGATTCAGATACCTGAATCATCGGCTGAAGATTCAACATATTAGAGTTAGTGTATTTCATAATCTAATTTAAATTGTGGAAACATCTATGATAACCAAGTTATAAAAATAAATCGTTGATTTTCTACTATAAAAACAAAAAAATCATTGAGAATACATTGCTAAGTTACCATCATTATCATGACTATAAAAGCTAAAATTATTATCACCATTATTGCCAAAATAATTAGAATCATTAAATTGTCCTGAAAAATAAGAAAACAAAACATTTTTTTACAGACAACAAACAAAAAAACAATAAAAAACAAAATAACTCAAATTATCATTTTTATTGTGTAAACAATGAAACCATAAAAGTATTTCGAAAAGTAAAAAAAATTAACAAAAGAGGAAACAAAAAAAGAGCTAAAAAAAACTAAAATAAATATTATCAGCATAAAAAAATCATATGATTTGAAGAACAGATAAAACCAGCAAAAAATATTAAAAAAAGACCAAAGGGAAAAAGAAAAAATATTAATTTTAAAATGATTACCAACATAAATTAAAATTTCAGAACTAAATCGAATAAAAATAAAATCTCCACAAAAAATAAAACGAGCAAAATTAAAAAAAAAACTAAAAGCATAAATGCATAAATATGGACAACAAAATAAACATTGTCCAAGAAGGACCGAAAAAACCAAAAGAATTAATAGTAAATAAAAAATTAAAAAAATAAGTTCCAAAATAAATATATATATATATATATATATATATATATATATATATATATATATATATATATATATATATATAATTAATTCCAATTAAAGGATGAATCTACAACAATCAAAAACATTGGGATTGAAAAAAAAAAGGTTTTTTTTTTAAAAAAACAAATACAATGTAATTGTTTAATAAAAATTAAAAGAATAAGTACCAAAATGAAAACAACTATATATGACCAATTTCAATTGGAGGATAAAATTAAAACAAATTAAAACCTGCAAATCAAAAATATTAAAGGAACCAAAAACAAAAACAAAATCAAAATATTAGACTAAACTGAAACGTATCATATATGGTCAATTTCAATTGAAAGAATAATTCAAAATAATTATAGAATTACCTAAACACTCCTGAACCCAACGATAACTATGAAAAAAATAGACGTAAAAGTATCACCTTGCCCCAGCCATAGACCTTCTTTTTATCGTTTCTAAGGGTATGTATGTAATTGTACTATGCACAGATATGGGGAAAATAGAAAATACCTTCTGCCAGACTTCATCTTTTTGTTAGCTTCCAGGGGTAAATAGAAAGTTTCAGTATGCAATAAATATTGAAAAGACTAGAACACCTTCGGTACCGAGGGTTAAATTTTCGTGATTCTAGGGGCAAAATAGTAATTTTACTGTTGAAATCCACAGTGAACGTATATAATGAAACCTTGATGCGTTTTATAATTATATTAATTTTACCTGTCAATAATCATATTTTATTTTTTAATGATAAAAATTAGATATATAGATATTTTAAAAATAAGGGTGAAATTTAAAGTAAAAAATAAATTAGACGTTAAATTGTAAAGAAAAACAACTCTAACAAATGAAAAAAAAAATAAAGATGAATTTACAAAAAATAAATCACCATGAACTTGGATTAAATGATGGAATTGAAAACCTATAAAACTCTTACAAAAGGATTAAGAAAAAAATAGAATTGGAGAAAATAATACATGACAAATTAGAATTGAAGGAACATATTGAAAACAAACAAAACTTTTATAAAATGATATATATATATATATATATATATATATATATATAACACTGTAGTTTTTATTATGGAGCAGAAAGAAAAGAAAAGAACAACTTACAAACAACAAATACCCCATCCATCGTGCATGCATTTCAAATCAAGAGAGAGAAAATGCGACAAATTTTTCAATAATATAGAGTGAAAGGTAGATTTTTCTTTTAGAATGTGTCACACCCATGTGCATTTTTTAGTTTTATAGGTTTTGAAATTTTAAAATTATAAATTATTTAAAAAAAAATCATATTACCCTTGATACTTGTCTACCTATATTTTATTGTTTTTCATTTCAAAAGTAAAATTTTATTTTCACCAAATTTTTAAAAATAAAATAACTTAAATGGCTTAATTACTGATGGCTAGTCCATCATTGATCGGTTGGTAATATTTATTTCTGAATTGGCTGACAAAAAAATGGTTGAAAAGTATTTTAATTGGCTTGAATTTTTGTCATTATTTTCATCAATAATTTACTTTACAAATGAAATTATTGCTAGAACTAAAATCTCTAGCAAAAACCTCTCTAAGAGTAATTTCTCTAATTACAAATATTTTTTGTATTAAAAAATTAACCCTCCATGTATATAGCATGTGCCAACAATTAAGAATTGAAGGAACATATTGAAAACAAACAAAACTTTTATAAAATGATATATAAATATATAACACTGTAGTTTTTATTATGGAGCAGAAAGAAAAGAAAAGAACAACTTACCAACAACAAATACCCCATCCATCGTGCATGCATTTCAAATCAAGAGAGAGAAAATGCGACAAATTTTTCAATAATATAGAGTGAAAGGTAGATTTTTCTTTTAGAATGTGTCACACCCATGTGCATTTTATAGTTTTATAGGTTTTGAAATTTTAAAATTATAAATTATTTAAAAAAAAAATCATATTACCCTTGATACTTGTCTACCTATATTTTATTGTTTTTCATTTCAGAAGTAAAATTTTATTTTCACCAAATTTTTAAAAATAAAATAACTTAAATGGCTTAATTACTGATGGCTAGTCCATCATTGATCGGTTGGTAATATTTATTTATGAATTGGCTGACAAAAAAATGGTTTAAAAGTATTTTAATTGGCTTGAATTTTTGTCATTATTTTCATCAATAATTTACTTCACAAATGAAATTATTGCTAGAACTAAAATCTCTAGCAAAAACCTCTCTAAGAGTAATTTCTCTAATTACAAATATTTTTTGTATTAAAAAACTAACCCTCCCTGTATATAGCATGTGCCAACAATTATAGGTATATATAAAACGCATCGATGTTTCACTATATCCGGTTACTGTGAATTTTAATGTTAAAATTATCATTTCTTAGGCTGTAAAATTTAATCCTCGATACCAGGGGGTATTTTTGATATTTCCAGGAGACCTGTGTGGTATTTGCATATTGTTTAGGACTATTTTGTTCTTTTCAATATTTTTTTGAATAGTGAAAATACCTATTTACCCTTGTGAGCTGACAAAAGACGAGGGCTGGTTAGGGGTATTTTCAGTTTTTTGCATGATATTGATTAGTGAAATAACAACTTTGCCCTCGGGTGGGACGCTGGGCAGGGGGGTTAAAGGTGAGGGTATTTTAGATTTTTTTCATGCTTTGTGCACCTTGAAACTACTTAAATATCCTCAGAAAAGACAAAAACAAAGGTCTAGCGTTAGGGGTATGATGGTACTTTCATGTTTGGTTTTTTGTGGTTATTGCTTGGTTCAAGGGTGTTTAGGTAATTCTAGATTTTTTAATTATTTTTTCTCGAAGTTACTGCAGGCGCGCTGTTAGTTTTCACGTGTAAGCGCCTTGCAAGCGGCGTGTGCAATATCTATAGGTGGTGTAGAATGTTCATTCGCCATGTCACCGGATGCGACCTCCTGGCAGGGCGTGTATCGTGTGAAGGCGGTGAGGGAATCACCGGTGGATGTTTTATCTTTTTTCCACCCTTTTCTCTCAAATGCAGTGGAAATATATATTACGGTCCTTTATGGTTTTTGGTGTTTTATTTCAGTCCTGAGTCTTTTGATTTTTTTTCTTCCTTATTTTTTCAATGGAAATTTTTAATGTTTTCAATTGTGCCTTTCAATTGAAATTGATCATATATGTTGTTTTTCATTCCAATCCTTATTCTTTTGATTTTTGGTTTGTTTTGTTTTTTTTTTAATTTTTTTGGTGTGATGGTTTTAATTTGTTTCAATTTTGTCATCCAATCAAAATCGGTCATATATGGTACTTTTCATTTTGGTCATTATTCTTTTATTTTAAAAAAAAATTGCACAACATTTTTTTTTAGATATCCTTTTATTTTTTTCGGTCCCAAGTTTCTGATTTGTTATAGTTTTTTCATTCAATTAAAATTAATTATATTTTTTTTCATTTCAACCCTTATTCTTTTAATTTTTATTTAATATTAATTCTTTTAGTTTTTTCTGTCCTTCATGGACAATGTTTATATTTGTTTTTGTATTTATGCATCTATGCTTTTAGTTTTTGTTGTTTTATTTTTTGTTTGGCTTTTATTTTTATTCGATTCGTTTCTAAAATTAAAATTTATATTCATGATCACATTAAAATTAATATTTCTTCATTTTTTCTTTTGTTATGTTTTTAGTGTTTTTTGTTAATTTTATTTATTCTTCGGATCTGATGATTTTTTTATGCTCATAGTACTTATTTTTGTTTTTTGTTGTTGTTTGCTCTTTTGCTAAAATTTATATTATTCTTCGAGTTAATTTTATGAGTTCATAGTTCGCGTAATAATAATGATAATTTTAGTGATTGTTTTTATATATTTTTTCTTGCTTGTTGTTTTTTGTAAGAATGTTTTTTATTTGTAAGGGAAAATTAATGAAATCGATCATATATGTTACTTTAATTTTGGTCATTATTCTTTTAATTTTCTTAAAAAAATTACATTGCATTTTAAAAAAAAACAAATCCCTTTATTATTTTCGGTCCCAAGGTTTTGATTTTTTTTTAAAGTTTTGTCATTCAATTTAAATTAATTACATTTTTTTTCATTTTGGCCCTTATTCTTTTAATTTTATTTAGTATTAATTCTTTTGGGTTTTTCGGTTCGTCTTGGATAATGTTTATATTTGTTTTGTATTTATGCATTTATACTTTTAGTTTTTGTTATTTTATTTTTTGTTTGGGTTTTATTTTTATTTAATTCAGTTCTAAAATTTTAATTTATATTGATGATCATTTTAAAATTAATATTTCTTCCTTTTTTCCATTTGTTCTTTTTTTAGTGTTTTCTGTTATTTTTATCAGTTCCTCGGATCAGATGATTTTTTTATGCTCACAATATTTATTTATATTCTTTTGTTGTTGTTGTTGTTGTTTTTGTTTGTTTTTTTGTTAAAATTTATTTTATTCTTCGAGATAATTATATGGTTTCATTGTTTGCGTAGTAATAATAATAATTTTAGTGTTCATTTTTTCTATTGTTTTCTTGTTTTTTTTTTAAATGTATTTTTATTTTTAAAGACAAATTAATGATTCTAATTGTTTAGACAGTAATGATGATAGTAATTTTAGTTGTTATAGTCAAGATAATGATGGTAACGTAGTAATGAATTTTCAATGATGTTTTTTTCTTCTATAGATAGAAAATCAATGATTTATTTGTGGTGTTTAGTTTATTCTAGGCAGCTCATTGTAGAAATACCTCGTTCATGGGATTTGAAGATAAGTTAATTGTTTTCTGTTGGCTAAGCATTTAGGGTTAGAAGGTGAATTTAAGTGCAGTTTTACCAAGCCTCCCATTGGAAATTTGCTTAAAGTTTAGTCACTATGTTCTACACTAAATTTCAATTTGTTCACCCATCAAATAAATAAAAAATTGACTGAAAACCGAAAAAGGAATGAACGAGAACTGGCAAGCCAGGTGCAGTAAAGTAGATTTTTCTTATTAGAAACCTGGTGGAAGAAGAGTGTCCTTCAAAGATCCGAGGAGAAGCCCGCAGAAATCTATCCATTAAGAAAGTGCAAGGTTCATTGCTAATCTATCCATGAAAAAACTTATACTGTATGTTACATTAATATCAACAATAAAAACATAAACCAATGATTAACAAGAGAAATAGGAACTTGTTGTCCAAAAACATGAACTTATGAATTGAGGGTACTGCAAATTATAGAATTTACCAATTTCTTTACATGTTAACAGTCCCCAAGAAAACATAATACGAAAGAACTCTCCATGTCTTTATATCTAATAAAATAATGATCCATGTACAGCTTCCATAGATACATGACACCAGCCTCTAATCTCATGGTTAAACAAAGAGGACAAAATGAAATCAATAAAAACTGTCCATGAAAAATGTGTTGGGAATCATATGGATCTTATTTTCATGAATCAGGCTGCATGTTGGATGTGCCTGTTGAGCTGCTGGCGGAAATGACTGTATCCAATCGCTGCTAAGGCTGGAATCTGCAGAGACTTCAGACTTGTGATGTAAAGGACTCGATCAAAGTCGACCCCACTTGTGCAGCTTGAACTCCATCACCCTGAACAAGCGCTGCTTCAATGGCTGGAACAACATCTACCTCGTCATAGAAAAAAGTGGAATAAAAAAGGCACACAACGCTAAGGTTGCTCTCGAAATTTTAATGGGGATGCAATTGCACAAAATGAAATTTTAAAACCAATTGAGGTTTTGATTAGAACAATTTTAAATCAAGGGACCAAATTGCACTTTTACTTCCCAAATCATTTGCACCTGCAGGCGTGCCTGCACTCTTCAATCACCTGAACAGTGTCAGGCACGCCCATCGCAGCAACACCTGCCACTGGGCAAGGCAGAGGCGGCGACCCCTCGGCTGCTCGCCATGGGCAGCCGAAGGGGTGCCTTTCATGGCTATAAATAACAGAAAAATAAACAGAGGGTGGGGGAGAAAAAACAAGAAAAACAACAGACAGTGGAGAGAAAACGAAGAAGAAAATAGAACAGAAGAAGCAGAGAGAATACAAGGGAAATTTTACGTAAAATTCTTAATCTTCATCCCTCTCGTGTCTGGTCTCTTTCACGCTCCCTCTCTTTCATTTTGTATCTCGATTTTCCTCTCTCTCTCTATTAAAACCAGAAGACCCGAAGCCTCTATCTCTCTTCTCCCTCTCGGCCAGCCAACTCAGGTCACCATTCAACCACCCATATCCTTCCTTATCACCACCGGCAGCCTCCCCTCAACTCCAGCAGCTCGGTCATCTTCTCAGGAGAAGAAGCAGCGACAGCCCCGACGACAACAAACCAACCCGTGCACCTTCCTACGTCAACTCTGGCAAGCACAGACCCCCATTTTCGACGCCTCCACGACCAGAAGAACCACCTCGACGTCCTCTATACAACGGTATTAACAAGTACGCCATTCATCACACTCGAAAATCTCCCATTTTACTATTCATTGTGCATCCCCGATTTAATGTTCACTGTGAATAGTAAGTCGGGTCTCGACCCGACCACTAAATGAGATGGGCTTCTAGCCTGTTTGGGCTAGAAGCCTAGACCGAGGGAAAGACGGGCTCCCGGCCCATCTGGACTGAAAGCCCAGTCCGAGAATAAATGGGCTAAAGCCCGTCCTTAGAATAAAGTGGGTCAAGGCCCAATCTTAGATTTTATGGGCCACTGCCCCCCCCCCCCATGTAGGCGGGCTGGAAGCCCAGCCACAGTGGGCGGGTTGGCAACCTGGCACATCAGGGCGGGGCAGCCAGCGCACCATTAAATAAATAAATACATAATGAAAAAAGAAACATAAAAATATAAAAAAAATACAAAATTTGCAAAAAATATTTTTTAGTTTTAAAAAAGCTAAAATGTGTTGTTTTCGTGCATACGGCTAATACACTAGCATATTTTAAAAATTCTTTTTCTTTCAAAAAAATATATATTATCTTGGAGTTTGAAGAGAAAACGTGTTTTAGTATGGATTTTGCAAAGAAAAATCATTTCTTGCATTTTGATATTTTACAACATGTTTGTAAACATCTAAAGGGAATAGGCCAATATTTCAACAATATAAAAATCTTATTTTTAGGAATTTATAATTCACTGTCGGTATTCGGATAAATAAATCCTAAGGGGTTAATATCCAAAATATTCAGCGGGGATCATATGCTGTTATTCACTGTCGGTGTTTGGATAAATAAATTCTAAGGGGTTAATATCCAAAATATTCGGCGGGGATCATATGCTATTATTCACTGTCGGTGTTTGGATAAATAAATCACAAGGGGTTAATATCCAAAATATTTGGTGGGGTAATATACCATCATCATTTAACCAACATATTCTTTGAAAGATCAAAACCATAACAAATCTTAAGCCAACCAAAACGTCAAGCAGCTTACCTTAGGTAGGGCGTATTAGGAGTGCTAAAACCTTCCCTTTACGCAACCAGTCCTTTACCTTAGAATCTCTTAAAGATCAGTTTTAGGTTTCCTTGTAGCCATAATACTAGGTGGTGACTCCCTTTTTCACGAAAATAAAGATAAAGCCCCGACATTGAATTCCCCCACTCACGGGGAGGGTCGTCGCGACGCCGTGTTCTCACGAGGGGTTCAACATTCATTATAAAATTAAATGATCAGGGTAAGCATTTTAATTTTTGAAGGCAAGCATGGTGAACATGCTTTGTCTAAACATTGGTGACTATAATTACATTTTCCAAATAGTCGCTCTTTCTTATGTCAAGTACAACATGTAAGCATCATTTGATAACTAAATTGTATGCAATTAATTTCAGTTGTAATTAAATTTTCTCTACAGGCAGGTTAGATATTTATTACAAGATAATCTTGTGAACAAACCATGCTTGCAAAGGAATCAAATTTCTTGTATTTAAGAATGCAGGTGCCAATGTTTTGTTGGAACGATAAACAATGTAATATTTTGTTCTAAACTACAAGAAACTCTTTTTGTTGAATTTGTACTGGTGTGATCATTATTATCTCAAAGATGATACAGTAGTTGTATCCTCATAAATTTCATTCAATTTTGTATTTCACTGATTGATGTTGAATTTGCAGCAACTTGTCTCTTGTCTATTTTATTATTTGTTACTTCATTGATTTTTTGGGAACGTGGGTATTTGGGCTAGCTTACACACACCTCTACTAATTTTATAAACTGTAAAGTTAATGACCAATTAAAACATCTAGTCGCTTTGATTAATGTTGACCTCGAACTAATGACCTGTGAGGAGCAAACCTAGAGTCTGACTAGTGAGCCACGTCCCTCAGAGTTGTTACTTCATTGATTGATAATATGCAATTGTTAAAAACTATTTCACCGCAGCTCACATTAAGTTGTTGTTTGCAAAATGTTGCATCATTTTGCAAAATCAATCACAATTTTGTTTATATTCGATCCTCATTAAGGTTAGTGAAATTGCATCAAATATACTACCTCCATGATTACAATAGAGTGGAAGAAGATGATATGTGTTGAGGAAAATATCAGCTCAGGATATATTGAGGGAAATGAGGACAAATCTTGCAGATCAAGCTTGACAGAGAGAAGTCAGGAAGAGGATGCAAATCACGGGAAATCAGCCCTCACAGCTATCAACACATTCAACTATCATAAGGGAGAAGATTAGGATGAAGATTTGAAGATTAGATAAATCAGGAAGGAGATTTGTTGTTACTATAATTATGCTCCATGTAAACTCTATATATTCTGTAAATCATGTATTCATAATTAATCAATCAAAACTATTCGATTCTCTTAATTCTATATGGTATCAGAGCCTTAAAAAAAAAACTAGCGTCTTATCATGTCTACCACCTCTTCTCCTTCGTCTACTGCAACTCTCACTTCTGCACCCCCCATCACCACAATAATTCCACTCTCAAATGTAGTCTCACTCAAATTTACCCCTGATAAATATCCACTATGGAAGACACAGTTACTACACTATTTTCGTGGGCAAGACCTATATGGTCATCTTGATGGTACACTTCTTCCCCCACCTTCAATGGTTACTGTATCTCATCCCGATACAAGTAATACCACCTAAAATCCAAACCCTGCATACTCTCAATGGTTGTGGCAAGACAACCTGATTCTTAGTACTCTCATGTCTTCCATGACTGAGAGTGTCTTGGCTCAAATCATCTCTTATACCACTGCTCAACAGGTTTGGCAAGCCCTTGAAACCAACTTCTCCTCTCAATCAAGAGCCCGTACCATACAGGTTCGAACTCAACTGGCCAATGCAAAGAAAGGCAGTCGATCTGCCAATGATTACTTCTTGATGATCAAGAGATTAGCTGATGAACTTGCTATGGCTGGTCAATCTCTTAGCTGTGATGATATAATTTGCTATATTCTAGCTGGGTTAGATCATGAGTATGATAGTCTTGTCTCTTCAATTTATGCTCGAACTGACACTGTTACTCTTGAAGAAGTGTATTCCCTTTTAATTGTGACTGAATCACGGCTAAATCATCATCATCAATCCATTCCAACACCAATTGTTGAAGCCAACTTTGTTCAGCGATCCAATTTCAAAAACAGGAATGGCTATAGAGGCAGAGGGAGACCTAACAACTACCGTGGAGGACATAATTCCTTTCAAAATCGACAAGACACATACAATTCCTCTTCTCTGGTGTGTCAAGTTTGTGGAAAACATGGGCATTCTGCCAAGAAATGCTATCACCGTTTTGATCTCACGTATCAAAACACTTCTCCTCAAAACAAGCAAGCATTTCTTGCAACACAAAATCGGGACAATGACTGGCATGCAGACACAGGTGCAACACATCACATTACTCGTGATCTGCAAAATTTGAATTTGAAAGAAGATGAATATACTGAGACGGATCAACTACAAGTTAGTAATGGTCAAGGTTTGCATATCTCTAAAACTGGCAATTCATCTCTTAACCTGTCATCTCACTCTTTTCTTTTAAATCAAATACTCTAACTTTGTTCAGCGATCTAATTTCAAAAAAAGGAATGGCTATAGAGGCAGAGGGAGACCTAACAACTACCGTGGAGGACATAATTCCTTTCAAAATCGACAAGACACATACAATTCATCTTCTCTGGTGTGTCAAGTTTGTGGAAAACATGGGCATTCTGCCAAGAAATGCTATCACCGTTTTGATCTCACATATCAAAACACTTCTCCTCAAAAGAAGCAAGCATTTCTTGCAACACAAAATCGGGACAATGACTGGCATGCAGACACAGGTGCAACACATCACATTACTCGTGATCTGCATAATTTGAATTTGAAAGAAGATGAATATACTGGGACGGATCAGCTACAAGTTGGTAATGGTCAAGGTTTGCATATCTCTAAAACTGGCAATTCATCTCTTAACCTGTCATCTCACTCTTTTCTTTTAAATCAAATACTCTATGTTCCACAGATTCAGAAAAATTTGCTTTCAGTTCAAAAATTCTGCAAAGACAATAATGTCTACTTTGAATTTCATGGTCAATATTTTCTTGTGAAGGGATACTCGGGGATTGTCCTTTATCGAGGCCATGTCAGTGATGGATTATATCACTTCTTACCCAAACATAATCTCCCTCAAGTCTACTCTGCTGTTAGTATTCCCTTTCACCAGTGGCATCGTCGCCTGGGGCATGCTGCACCTTCGGTTGTTCTACGTGTTTTGTCTTCCAATAAAAATTCAGTTGATAAAATAACAAGACACTCTGTACGCTGTGATTGTCAATTAGCAAAGAGCCATTCTTTGCCCTTTAATGCTTCTGATTATGTGTCCAAAAATCCATTAGAGTTAATTTTTACGGATGTCTGGGGACCAGCTTCTGTAGCCTCTACTACAGGAGCTCGCTACTATGTCAGTTTTCTGGACCATTACTCTAAATACCTATGGCTGTTTCCATTGAAATTCAAATTCGATGTTGAAGATATCTTTCTACATTTTCAAAATTACGTAGAAAAACAGTTTTCTCATAAAATCAAGGCTATCCAGTTTGATTGGGGTGGCGAATACCGTAGGCTTCATAATTATTTTCAATCTAATGGCATAGCACATCGTATTGCTTGTCCACACACTCATCAGCAAATGGGTTCTATTGAAAGAAGGCATAGGCAAATTGTTGAAGTAGGTTTGAGTTTATTGGCTCATTCACATTTACCACAACTGTACTAGGAAGATGCATTCACCACTACCACATTTATAATAAACCGACTTCCAACACCTATTCTCAATAATCAATCCCCATATGAAGTCCTTTACAACAGAACCCCCAATTTCTCATTTTTACGTGTCTTTGGCTGTGCATGTTGGCCTAACCTTCGGCCCTATAACAGACACAAGCTGGATTTCATAAGCAAATCATGCATATTCATTGGTTATAGTGTTAGTCACCATGGTTACAAGTGTCTTGATTTATCAACTGGTCGTGTGTATGTGTCTCGTAATGTCATCTTTGATGAAAATTTGTTTCCTTATCATCAAAATCCTTCATCTGCTCTGTCTTCAAATCCCAGCAATTCCAATTCTGATCAATCAACACTTGTCACTCTCCCTTCATCTTCTTATATTTCCAACCCTGCCAGTTTTTCTGATATACAAACTGCTTCATTACCTACTACTAATGCTTCTTTTCCAGTCGATATTCCCTCTGCAGGTACAAGTGATCCAGCCTCTCATACTGATACACATCAGCAAAATTCTGCTATAATTCTAGTTGCTGCTAATACACCAGCATCAGTATCTGCTGTCCCAGACCAGACCATCCAACCTACTGAATACTCAGCACCATCACCACAAAACCAGTCACGTATTCATACTATGACCACAAGGTCTCTCAACAATATTTTCAAAACCAAAGCACCTTCTGATGACTTTATCAGGTATCCCCTACCGAAAGCCCTCCTTGCATCCTTGCATACTTCTGCAGCAAAGCCATCTTGTTACAGTGAGGCCATCAAACTTCCACAATGGAGATCATTTATGAATGCTGAATTTGATGCTCTTGTACGTAATGGCACTTGGTCCTTAACTGTTCCACCTTCATCTGCCAATATAGTTGGCTGCCGCTGGGTATTCAAAATCAAACGTAAAGCTGATGGTTCCATTGAAAGATATAAGGCGAGATTGGTGGCTAAGGGATTTCATCAGCAAGAGGGGATTGACTACCATGAGACCTTCAGTCCTGTTGTATAACATGCAACAATTCGTATTGTTCTATCTCTGGCCATTTCGCACAACTGGCAGATTCAACAAATTGACATACAAAATGCCTTTCTTCATGGAATCTTGGAAGAAGATGTTTATATGGTTCAACCTCAAGGCTTTGTTCATCCTCAACTTCCTAATCACCTCTGCAAGCTCCATAAATCCATCTATGGACTTAAACAAGCCCCAAGGGCCTGGTTCTCTCGGTTGACAGACACGCTGCATACCATTGGCTTTGTTGCAAGCAAGGCAGACCCCTCCTTGTTTATTTGGCACACAAATAATGCTATGGTTTTAATTCTCATTTATGTTGATGATATCATTCTTACAGGCTCCTCATCTGCTGCAATTCATCAAGTTATTCAAAATCTGCACATTGACTTTGCTGTGAAGGAGCTTGGTGATCTAAGCTACTTTCTGGGTGTAGAGGTACTGCGCACCTCTGATTCATTATACCTTACATAGCGTAAATATGTAGCTAAACTGCTACATAATACTCGCATGGCAGAAGCTAAACCATGTTCAAGTCCTATGTCCACCAGTTGCCATCTCTCTGTGACAGATGGTACTCCATTTTCTGATCCTCATCTCTATCGACGAGTTGTTGGGAGCTTGCAATATCTGTCCTTCACTCGCCAAGAACCTCTCCTTTTCAGTCCACAAGGTTAGCAAATTTATGCACAATCCACTTGAACCACATTGGCAAGCTGTTAAAAGGATCCTACGATACCTCAAACATTCAATTTCCACTGGACTACTTATCAGTCGATCGTCCTCATCTGCTATTCAAGCCTTTTCAGATTTAGATTGGGCAGGTGATCGCGATGATAGACGATCCATTGGTGCTTATTGTGTGTTCCTTGGCACCAATCTTATCTCGTGGCGATGCAAGCAACAACTTACTGTCACAAGAAGTCGCACTGAAGCTGAGTACAAGTCCCTTGCTGACACAACGTCTGAAATTCAGTGGATTCAATCTCTCTTATCAGAAATTGGTCATCAGAATCCTACTATTCCAAAGTTATGGTGTGATAATATTGGTGCCACATATTTGACAGTAAATCCATTGTTCCATGCTAGAACGAAGCATATTTAAATTGGTTTTCATTATGTCCGGGACCAAGTTCAACGTAAACAACTCTCGGTTCACTATCTCTCAAGTGCTGACCAACTGGCTGACTCTCTTACCAAGCCAGTATCTCCGCGCAAGTTCTCTGCTATTTTAAACAATCTGAACGTTCGTTCCCTTCCCTTCAGATTGAGGGGGCGTGTTGAGGAAAATATCAGCTCAGGATTTATTAAGTGAAATGAGGACAAATCTTGCAGATCAAGCTTGACAGAGAGAAGTCAGGAAGAGGATGCAAATCACGGGAAATCAGCCCTCACAACTATCAACACATTCAACTATCATAAGGGAGAAGATTAGGATGAAGATTTGAAGATTATATAAATCAGGAAGGAGATTTGTTGTTACTATAATTGTGCTCCATGTAAACTCTATATATTCTGTAAATCATGTATTCATAATTAATCAATCAAAACTATTTGATTCTCTTAATTCTATAATATGTGACAAGCAAGCTCAGTTCATCTATATTTTTTCTTCCTATCTGCTTGGTAATCCTAAATAACTTAAATGTTTAATTGGCTATCTCAAATTTATTTATTTAACTCAGGACCCATCAATCTCCTATCACCAACCTCATACCAATATACAAGTGATCTCCGCTTTCAGCTATACAAAGCCTTATATGAATCTCGCCTGATAATTATTTCTATAAGCAAACTCCACCACCAAGAATAAGTACTTGTTTCATCCAACCCTAAACTCAATCACACAACTCTCAACATATCCTCCAAAATTTGCATGGGTCCTATTAGACTATTCATCGGTCCAAGGATGAAAAGTGGTACGTAACTGAACATTAGTCCCCAAAGCTTATGAAAAAACTATGCAACCTTATGATCTCGTTAACATAGATTTCTACTAGCTTTGGAAACCTATATGTCACCTTTATTGTTAAAAAATGAGTTGTCTTGGTCAAACAATAACCTACCACCCAAATTGAATAGTAAATGATTATTTTCTATTCAGGAGACTATAAGAACTTTGATAGTTTTTGATGCTCACCCTTAACCCTCTAGCAGGTCAAGCATCAAGAGACAAAAAAAACTCGTCACCTGAAATTAATTAGTGAATGAACATAAAAAACTATATTTCCACATACTAGCTCACAGAATGCTGGAAAAAAACAGCACCTTTTCATTCAAGCAAGATGAAAGATAGAAAGAGGCCATGGTATATAGTTCCAGGTTACTTTAAATTTTCACAGCACATGGCATGATGCTTTCTCATTTGAACTCGTAATTGATATGTAAATGTAATATTATGAAAATTATAATAATAAATTAATAATAATGCATTATGATGATGCATGAAGTAGTGATGGTGAAGGTGGGATGGTGATAATTGATGACAATGGTGCCGGTGAGATTTTTATGAGTTGATAGTAAATGAAATTATTGGCTGATTTTATATTACTATTCATAAGAATATAACAAATTTTATTAATTACAAATATTTTTAAATAAAAAAATAAAATAGTTGATTATAAAACACTTTAGATTAAATTTTTAGTAAAATATTTTTAAAAAATAAGCACATAAAAATTAGGAAAACACTATATAAATAATAATAATAATAATAATAATAATAATAATAATAATAATAATAATTTCCATATCTTGTAAATTAGTCTTATAGTTTGTCACTCAGTATGTAATCACATGCAAGCTGGAATGAATCTTTTTTATTGTTGCCAATAATAGATGGATGAAAGGATGACATTGATTAAACTAGATCACTTTTATTATAAAATTGATAATACAAAAGTCTTAGAGCTTAATTGATAATAAGGAAGTACTTTAGAGGCTGAATTTGAGGACTCACTATTAATTTTACACTAACATCGGAGGATATGAAAATCGCATTAAAACTTGAGGGACTAATTTATAATTGTTGATCTGTTTTCAACTCAAGAATGCAAGCCTCGTCGTGTCTCGGCTATCAGGCTCTCAAGAACGCAAGCATGTATATATATATACAAGAGCGTAAACACAAGTTAGCGCGTAGTGGAGCATCTCGAAAGAACAAAGGCCGAGTCACATTCATCATATCTCAACTCAACTCATCTCATTTCATCTGGGTTCGGTTTTCTACCTCTTTTCTTGTTATTCTAATTCTTTTTATTCTCTTGATCATTTCTTGAACTCTATCTCCTTTAATCACTTTCTTGGATTAGTTTTATGAATAATACCCACTCCCAACAGGTTACGAATTCTTTTCTTGCGTGTTGAAGCTAGCTTGAAATACTTGATGAATCATGTGCTGAGACTTGAAATATCAGTTACCTTGCTTAATAAGAAACATTCAATCAGAGCTTTGTTTTGAGGGTTTTTGGTTGAGTCATGCTTGCGTTGGGATCATTTATTTTCTTTAACCTGGACTGTTCTCTCATCTGGGTGTTGTTCTTGCTTGTTATATATCTAGTTAACTGTTTTCTTTGTTTGTTGCCTTTTTTTTTTCATTTTATAATCTTTTATTTGCTCTTCAGAGTCATGGGAATTTTCTATTCCATAATTAATTTCAGATCTTACCCTTTTGAAGATATGGAAGAAACAGCTTCAGGAGATAATTGTCAAAATCTTTGTGAAAAAGCGAATGAAGATGTAATCAGTGAATTGCATGACGACATTCTTTGTTACATGCTCTCGTTTCTTCCAACAAAAAGGGCTGTGGCTACCAGCATTCTGTCCACAAGGTGGAGAAACCTGTGGAAATCAGTCACCATTTTGGACATTTATGATGGCATATCGGGTTATTACAAGAATCCATCTACATATAAAGAAAGAAAGATGAACTTTGTGAATTTCATGGATAGGCTTTTTATTCATCGTAATAACCCATCGATTCTGAAATTCCGGCTCAGCTTAGCTCAAAGTTACGATTTTACTTGTGTAAATGCATGGATGTCCCATTTAAGTAGATGGATTTCTTCTTCTGCAATTATGGGCAATGTGGAGGAGCTTATATTTTTTATCAATTTCCAAGTTCGGTTGCCGAGGAACCTCTATTGCTGTCAGAAATTAGTGACTCTGAATTTTCATGGTCATATCAGGTTTGATAATCTTCAATCTGTATGCTTTCCAAGTCTCAAGGCCCTTCATCTTGAACATCCCAGGATGCTGAATAACACTGCCATAGAGGTGCTATTATCTGGTTCCCCTGCCCTCGAAGAACTGGAACTAGAAATGGAGGGACGTGATTCTCGGCGGTCTGTACATGTATGCTCATTGTCCTTGAAACGTTTGATCATAGGATTCGTCTGCATTTTTGTTCCTTACGATCATAGTTACCGTAAAAAGCTTACTATTGATACCCCAAATGATGTAGCGGAAGCTTGTATGACTTAAGAGACCTTTTATCAAACAATTAGAGAATAGCCTACTGGAGACCAATCAACCTGGCGCACGAAGGATCAGTCAACAGGCTTCAATTATTCCAATCTTCACAAAGATGTAATAATCGGATATAGAGAAAACAGTTCTCTGAATTTTAATAATAATCAACCACGTTCTTGAACAACATCAAAACATATAAATAGGCCCTAGCTTAATAACGATAACTCCTAAACAAACTCATAATAAAGATAACTCCTAAACAAACTCAAATTGAAAGCTAATCCTAGAATAAAAGGAATACTGCTGCAACTAAGATCAGGCTAAACTTGGACTCTTCTTTTCCTTATCCGTAAGGAGATAGGTAATGAGGTCTGCTACGCGCCAGCTGTTCGCTCGACCTCTCTTCCATGTCACCATGCTTCGTCCAGCTCACTTCCCTGTCTTACTTCTATCCATGCGTTCCATGTAATCGAGAGCTATAGATGACGCTGCATCACCAAACCTTGAATTTCTTAAACTGGTTGATTTTGCATCTGAGGAATTGAGCATGCAGCGGGCAGACTCGCTCCTACAGGTAGATCTCTGTTTTGGTTATCAAACCGGTGTTTTCAATATAGGAATTGAAGAGTATGCAAATATGGTGGTTCAGTTTTATAGACAGATCTCTGGTGTTAAGACTCTGTCCTTGTCAAACTGTAATATCCGAGTAAGATCCTCCACACCTTTATTATCTCTGGTGTTTTCAATGGTGATTCGTCATCAACCTATCTAACGCATCCTCTTCTCAGACTTTAATAGGGGCAGCTGTATCTAAGTTTCCATGCTTCGGGAATTTGCCTACTTTTCGGAATTTGATTCATTTGGAGGTCCCAGTTTGTGATGATTACGTGTGGATTTTGCCTGAGATACTCCAATGCACTTCTAATTTGGAAGTTTTCGTCTTCATCTTGGTTAGTTCCATTGATATAAATCCATTGAAATTAGTTTATCTAAATCATCTACAAGTACTTTCTGTCTCTTTATTATCTTCAATCAATTAGGATGAGGATGCATACGACTGGAACTGGCGTGCCCCACACTCTGTGCCGCAGTGTTTGTCATCATGTCTTCAGGTGATCGAGTTTAATGATTTTGAAGCGGTATCGGGAGAGACCGAGATGGTTGAATATTTCTTAAAGAACGCATTGGTGTTGAAGAAGATGACCATCACATATCTTACTGACCTTAAGACATCAGAAGTTGATGTTTTGAAGAGGCTATCAACATGTCCGAAGGGCTCAGACGCATGTCAAATTGTAATCATTCCTGAACATGAACACAGCAGAGGACAAGCTACAGAAACTTACTAAAAGGGGTGAAAAAAATATGATATGGTGTCTCATAGATCTATTATTAAGTGTTTGGCTATTATCTCGAAATAGAAGACTAAGAGAACTAAAGGTTTAAGACTATATCAGAAACAAATTTAATTCAGAGCAAACACATTCTTCTCCCTCATGCACAGTGACAAGAAAGCTAAAAAATGGTTGAAATTATTTTAATTGGCTTGAAATTATGTCACTATTTACATTGATAATTTACTAGACCAATTAAATTACCAGCAGAATAAAATCTCTAGCAAACCTCTTTGATAATAAATTTTCTAATTATAAATATTTTTGTATTAAAAAAATCAACCTACAAATAAGGCAATAAAACAATTTAAGTTTACCTGAGTTAAATTGTAAAACATGTTATTTGAATTATTAGACTATGATAACCTTGACTTGAGTTGGTATACCAAATCCATAAACAACGATTAGAATTATTAGATTTTTTATTTTTCGTATCGTCCAATCCATTAAAAAAATAACTGTAATTTGTTTCATGTTGAGGGGCTTGATCTTTGTGTCTTGATGGGAAAGTTTTCTCCTCGCCATTCAAATTTATGCCCTTCAAAGTTTAGCATATGAAAACGATGATTGAAAGTATATTAGGTATTTGACTTGTCGATAATTATATTTTATTTTTTAATGATAAAAATTAGATATATAGATATTTAAAAAAATAAGGGTGAAATTCAAACTAAAAAATAAATTAGAGGTTAAATTGTGAAGAAAAACAACTCTAACAAATGAACAAAGAAACTGAAGAATGAAGACCAAATTATAAAAAATAAAGCACCATAAATGATGGAATTGAAAACCTATAAAACTCTTACAAAAGAATCAATAAAAAAAAATCAAAATATTAAATATTGAATTGGAGAAAATAATACACGACAAATTATAATTGAAGGAACATATTCAAAACAAATAAAACATTTATAAAATGATAAAACAAAATATAAATCAAAGGAATACATATCAAAACTAAAATACCAAAAACAAATACTCCAAATTGTGCACTCATGTCATATCAAGAAAGAGAAAATGCGACAATTTTTTCAAAAACAATAGATTGAGAGGTAGATTTTTCGTTTAGAATGTGTCACACCTGCTGTGTATTTTATAGGTTTTAAAATTATTAATTATATTAAAAATCAAATTAACCTTGATAATTATGGAATTAACAAAAACACCAAACTAAAAAGACCAAAATACTTGTCTGCCTAGGTTTTATTGTTTTCAGTTTCAAAAGTAAATTTTTAAAAATAAAATTTTATTTATGAATTGAATGGAAAAGCTTAAAAGTTTTTGAGCAAAGAGGTAAGGATGTTAGACATCTCCATGTAAATTGTCAATGGCTAGTCCATCACTGATTTGTTGGTTATATTTATTTATGAATTAGCCAACAAAAAAATGGTTGAAATTATTTTAATAGGCTTGAAATTTTGTCTCTATTTTCATCTATAATTTACTTTACCAATCAAATTACCGCTAGAACTAAAATCTCTAGCAAAAACCTTAATAAAGTGAATTAAATTATTTTCATTGAGTTGATAGTATTATATTGGTAGAAATCACAAGTGCAGAAATCGTAACAAGTAATAAAGTGATGAGTTGAGTATCATCCCACGAGGATTTACAAAAATTCTCAATAAGTAACAAAATTATCAAAAATTCTTTATTTGATGATTCAATTATAAGGGTTTACAAATCTAAAAATAATTAAAACAAACAACTAAAACATTAAATGGTGTTGAAATCAAGTTTAACAAATCCTAGGATTTTTTATTTCACCGTAACTAATCTTATATGAATTTTCTCAATTGAATTAATCCTATCAAAATTTCTTTCTTATTGTTGATAATTAGGTTTTACTAATTTAATCCCTACTCTCTCTCGAGCATCAATGAATTATTTTAACAAGCAAACTTCCTACCTCTCGGTGAATATTCAGAATCTCTGAACTCTTAAGCTTCAAAATTGAACCCTCAAAAAGATTTCAAGAAACCAAGTGAAGACATAATCAGCAGCATCCTAAAGTTGTTTCTCACATTTTTGTGTTACCATGTCTTCCTGACTTGTCTTTTGAGAATTTCATGCACAATTTTTTTTATTTTTCAGTATCCAATCCATTAAAAAAATAACTACAATTTTTCTTAATGTTGAGGAGCATGATCTTTGTGTGTTGATGGAAAACTTATCTACCTTCAAATTTTAGCATATGAAAACACCGATTGAAAGTATATTAGTTACTAGCAGTTAACCTGCCCTTCGCCGCGGCCGAAACCACATTTTTGTCAACGCAAAAAATATATATTAAGAGTATGAGATATTAAGATTATGAGATTTTTTTTATTATACTATAACTTTAGGCAAAATAATCATTTTGTGCAGAATTTCTACGAAACACATGTTTCCAATAAAATATATGAATTTTAAATCGATATAAATTTTTCTATTTAACAAGTTTCAACGAAATCACCAATATAAAAATATCATCGTCGTTAAAAAATTAAAAAGATTCAGATACCTGAATCATCAGTTGAAGATTCAGCATATTAGAGTTAGTTTATTTCATAATATAATTAAAATTAAATACAATAATATAATAAAAATTGTGGAAACATCTATGATAACCAAGTTATAAAATGATATATATATATATATATATATAACATTGTAGTTTTTTTTATGGAGCAGAAAGAAAAGAAAAGAACAACTTACCAACAACAAATACCCCATCCATTGTGCACGCATTTCAAATCAAGAGAGAAAATGCGACAAATTTTTCAATAATATAGAGTTGAAGGTAGATTTTTCTTTTAGAATGTGTCACACCCATGTGCATTTTATAGTTTTATAGGTTTTGAAATTTTGAAATTATTAATTATATTAAAAATATCAAATTACCCTTGATACTTGTCTACCTATATTTTATTGTTTTTCGTTTCAGAAGTAAAATTTTATTTTCACCATATTTTTAAAAATAAAATAACTTAAATGGCTTAATTACTGATGGCTAGTCCATCATTGATTAATTTATTAATTGGCTCATAAAATAATGGTTGAAAAGTATTTTAATTGGCTTGAATTTTTGTCATTATTTTCATCAATAATTTACTTTACAAATGAAATTACTGCTAGAACTAAAATCTCTAGCAAAAACCTCTCTAAGAATAATTTCTCTAATCACAAATATTTTTTTGTATTAAAAAATTAACCCTCCCTGTATATAGCATGTGCCAACAATTATAGGTATATATAAAACGCATCGATGTTTCACTATGTTCGGTTACTGTGAATTTTAATATTAAAATTATCATTTTGCCTCTTAGACTGTAAAATTTAATCCTCGATACCAGGGGGTATTTTTGACATTTCCAGGAGACCTGTGTGGTATTTGCAGATTGTTTAGGACTATTTTGATCTTTTCAATATTTTTTTGCATAGTGAAAATACATATTTACCCTTGTGAGCTGACGAAAGACGAGGGCTGGTTAGGGGTATTTTCAGTTTTTTGCATGATATTGATTAGTGAAATAACGATTTTGCCCTCGGGTGGGACGCTGGGCAGGGGGGCTAAAGGTGAGGGTATTTTAGATTTTTTCACGTTTTGTGCACTTTGAAACTACTTAAATATCCTCAGAAAAGACAAAAACAAAGGTCTAGCGCTAGGGGTATGATGGTATTTTCATGCTCGGTTTATTGTGGTTATCACTGGGTTCAAGGGTGTTTAGGTAATTCTAGATTTTTTAATTATTTTTTCTCGAAGTTACTGCAGGCGCGCTGTTAGTTTTCACGTGTATGCGCCTTGCAAGCGGCGTGTGCAATATCTATAGGTGGTGTAGAATGTTCATTCACCATGTCACCGGATGTGATCTCCTGGCGTGGTGTGTATCATGTGAAGGCAGTCAGGGAATCACCAGTGGCGTGTCTTTTGTTTTTTTTTTCTTCCTTATTTTTTCAATGGAAATTTTTAATGTTTTCAATTGTTCCTTTCAATTGAAATTGATCATATATGTTGTTTTTCATTTCAATCCTTATTCTTTTGATTTTTGATTTTTTTTGTTTTTCTTAATTTTTTTGGTGTGATGGTTTTAATTTGTTTCAATTTTGTCATCCAATTGAAATCGGTCATATATGGTACTTTTCATTTTGGTCATTATTCTTTTATTTTTTTAAAAAAATTACACAACATTTTTTTTTAGAAATCCTTTTATTTTTTTCGGTCCCAAGGTTTTGATTTGTTATAGTTTTGTCATTCAATTGAAATTAATTATTTTTTCATTTCAACCCTTATTCTTTTAATTTTTATTTAATATTAATTCTTTTGGTTTTTTCGGTCCTTCTTGGACAGTGTTTATATTGTTTTTGTATTTATGCATCTATGCTTTTAGTTTTTGTTGTTTTATTTTTTGTTTGGCTTTTATTTTTATTCGATTCGTTTCTAAAATTAAAATTTATATTCATTTTTTCTTTTGTTATATTTTTAGTGTTTTCTGTTATTTTTATTTATTCTTCGGATCTGATGATTTTTTTATGCTCATAGTACCTTTTTTTTTTTTGCTATTGTTTGCTCTTTTGTTAAAATTTATTTTATTCTTCGAGTTAATTTTATGGTTTCATTGTTCGCATAATAATAATGATAATTTTAGTGATTGTTTTTTTATTTTTTTTTGTAAAAAAAAATTTATTTGTAAGGGAAAATTAATGAAATCGATCATATATGTTACTTTAATTTTGGTCATTATTCTTTTAATTTTTTTAAAAAAAATACATTGCATTTAAAAAAAAATCCCTTTATTTTTTTCGGTCCCAAGGTTTTGATTTTTTTTTAGTTTTGCCATTCAATTAAAATTAATTACATATTTTTTTTCTTCATTTGGGCCCTTATTCTCTTAATTTTTATTTAGTATTAATTCTTTTGGTTTTTCGGTTCGTCTTGGATAATGTTTATATTTGTTTTGTATTTTCTGCATTTATACTTTTAGTTTTTGCTATTTTATTTTTTGTTTGGGTTTTCTTTTTATTTAATCCAGTTCTAAAATTTTAATTTATATTGATGATCATTTTAAAATTAATATTTCTTCCTTTTTCCCTTTGTTCTTTTTTTTTTATTTTCTGTTATTTTTATCAGTTCCTTGGATCAAATGATTTTTTTATGCTCACAATATTATTTATATTCTTTTCTTGTTGTTGTTTTTGTTTGCTTTTTTGTTAAAATTTATTTTATTCTTCGAGATAATTATATGGTTTCATTGTTTGCGTAGTAATAATAATAATTTTAGTGTTCATTTTTTCTATTGTTTTCTTGTTTTTTGTAAAAATGTATTTTTATTTTTAAAGACAAATTAATAATTCTAATTGCTTAGACAGTAATGATGATAGTAATTTTAGCTGTTATAGTCAAGATAATTATGGTAACGTAGTAATGAATTTTCAATGATGTTTTTTTCTTCTATAGATAGAAAATCAATGATTTATTTGTGGTGTTTAGTTTATTCTAGGCAGCTCATTGTAGAAATACCTCGTTCATGGGATTTGAAGATAAGTTAATTGTTTTCTGTTGGCTAAGCATTTAGGGTTAGAAGGTGAATTTAAGTGCAGTTTTACCAAGCCTCCCATTGGAAATTTGCTTAAAGTTTAGTCACTATGTTCTACACTAAATTTCAATTTGTTCACCCATCAAATAAATAAAAAATTGACTGAAAACCGAAAAAGGCATGAACGAGAACTTGCAAGCCAGGTGCAGTAAAGTAGATTTTTCTTATTAGAAACCTGGTGGAAGAAGAGTGTCCTTCAAAGATCCGAGGAGAAGCCCGCAGAAATCTATCCATTAAGAAAGTGCAAGGTTCATTGCTAATCTATCCATGAAAAAACTTGTACTGTATGTTGCATTAATATCAACAATAAAATCATAAACCAATGATTAACAAGAGAAAACAATTATAGAATTACGGGTGTGGATGCTGTAATTTTCTTACGGAACTTGTTGTCCAAAAACATGAACTTATGAATTGAGGGTACTGCAAATTATAGAATTTACCAATTTCTTTACATGTTAACAGTCCCCAAGAAAACATAATACTAAAGAACTCTCCATGTCCTTATATCTAATAAAATAATGATCCATGTACAGCTTCCATGGATACATGACACCAGCCTCTAATCTCATGGTTAAACAAAGAGGAAAAAATGAAATCAATAAAAACAGTTCATGAAAAATGTGTTGGGAATCATCTGGATCTTATTTTCATGAATCAGGCTGCATGTTGGATTTGCCTGTTGAGCTGCTGGCGGAAACGACTGTATCCAATCGCTGCTAAGGATGGAATCTTCAGAGACTTCAGACTCAGGATGATGATCAACGACTTCAGATGTAAGGGACTCGATCAGAGTCCACCCCACTTGTGCAGCTTGAACTCCATCACCCTGAACAGGCGCTGCTTCAATGGCTGAAACAACATCTACCTCGTCATAGAAAAAAGTGGAATTTAGACGCTCAAGAATCTCTTGACGCAAATCGTCATCCTTGTTTGCTGCAGCTTCCCGTCACTGTCTATTCTCAGAGCCTCAAATGGTTTCAATTTCTCGACATGATTCAATGTGGATACAGTAGTTGGTGAAAAATGGCCAATAAAGGATGTAATGGAATTGGCAGCCATCTCACAACAGTCAAAATCCAGTATATTTTCACAATAAAGAGACTCAAAATCTTCAAAACTCACCCCATTGACCACATCTTCAGATACAGTTTCGGATGCCCTGTAGGGACCCATGTTGTGTTGATCTACCCTGGCCTCCTGGGATTTGGTGTTTCCCGCATCATCAACACCATGAGCATCGGCCCTCTTCCTCTTTTTGTTTTTCCTGCGTCGACTGATCATGGGTCTTGTCGTTGTCTTTCCTTCTCAATTGACACAAAACAGTGACCTCGAAAAGGGATAGCAAGCTATACTCGTACATCGTCCACTTGCAGCCTGGTTGGTGAGGTTGAGTATTTCGGTAACTGAAGCCTTTCCTGAGGGCTGTGACACTATAATTCTTGTCAATTTGGACACGTATATGATGGTCTTTGTCGTCTCTACGCCATGTTGCAGGGCCACCGGCAATCTGGCGGGAGACATTATTATTGGACTTGGGGCTCATTTTTTGAGATCAGTGAAGAAGAAAACATCCTCACCATGGATTCTGTGGAACGTGTTCCAGATCTGGAGAGGTTGATAGGCATAGAGGCTGCAATCTCTAACAGGAGCAGAGGTGGCAAAGCAAGGGTTAGTGAGTTTGGGATACAGATAGAAGCGCACCAGTTCTTCATCATAAGGGTTGAATCTATAGCCAGGGAGTAGCTGGATTGGAGTTAACATTGTCAGGGCTTGTGATTGGGATCGAGTCTGTTACTTGCTCAGATGATCAAAGGATTGGATCAAGAGAGAAATCAAGAATCAAGAATCCAGAGTGACTAGTTCTTGACGAACAAATTAAACCAGTAATTGACAAACAGAGAAGGAGGGAGAGTTCCTCCCTTTCTTTATATGATTATTATTGATAAACAGAGATGGGAATGAATAACTGAGTAAAAGAGAGAAGAAGAGAGACTCTCAGCTGGAAACCCTAAACGAAGAAGGAAGAGAAGGAAAGAAACAAACTTGCTGATTAAAAACAAAACGCGTAATTGTTATGCCACTCCCATCTATATATTAGGGTTTGAGGGGTTCGCGCTTCCAACGGTCACTGGAAATTTTGAAGGCTATAACTAACTCACACGAACAGAACATGCAGATGAAAGACAGAATACTTCTTTTTTAATTTACTTATTACATATTGGTGTCGTGGCAAAAGATGGTTGGTCACCAGGGTGTCAAACATACTTGGTGTAATTGAAGTTAGTTCCTGTCACCCAAGAGGGCACGGTGTGGGTGGTTCGGCGCCCTCATCCCTTAAGCAAGAGCAGGGTTCGACCCTGCATCTTGTGTATGGAGACACTCTCTTGGGGAGCACTTTACCCCTATATGGGCCGACCCGGTGCGAGCGTGGATTAGTCTGGACCAGCATCCAGGACACCGCGTGGTTTATACCAAAAAAAAAAAGTTAGTTCCTGTCAGCACTAGTCCACCACAAATTAAAACAAATACGAGGTGGCTGGGACTATCTTTGCTGGGCCGGGTGGGTCCTCATTCCCTTTTAATGGATCTGTTGTGACGTGTCAAGTGATCCAAACTTTTTCGCAACCCGTACGGTACCGTACAAGAAGCATACGTCCGCATGCAGCAGCATTGCCTGTGGTCGTGAGTAGAAAAGAAAAGAGGCTTAATTTTATAAGTGGGGTTGATTGGATTAGAATATGATGGATGGTTCAGTGTGTCAGTCTTTGGGATTTAAAGTTTATGTTCATTACTTTTATTTTTAATGTGGATATTCGGAACTGTTTGTTTGTATATATTTTAGTTAATTATATAAATTGTAAAGTTGATGATCATATAAATTTCTAAAAACTATCATATTTATAATCATAGGGCTCGAATCTAAGACAACAGGAGAGCAAATTTTTTATTCCCAAGCTCTTGCCATTTAATCACCTACTAAATTGTTTTGATGTTTATATCCATTATTTTTATGAGTGGGTGAAGTCTATTATCTATGGTGAAATTAAATTAAAGAAAGAAATGATATTTGTGAGGACGGAGGGGGATGGATTGGTCTGGTAAGATGGTAAATGGTTTCTACGCTGTTTTCTTAAGTGTTTTTTGTTGGCAACGGGCAAAATACTCGATATTCAAATGGAGGAAATTTCAACTTCTTGTTGGTAATGGACAAAATACTACTTCCTAACCTCATGGAGTATGGTTAGTGATCGGAAGGTAGAGAAATATCAAACCTGATTGTGAATCTTGCAGTCAAGCAGAATTTCTAATGTAAGGATCATTTCCGTCTATATTGCTTAAGAAGGCTTGGTGTTCCTATGGATATTCTATATGAACAGAGAAAAAATGGCATAGTACATAGGGCAAATCAATCTACTAAACTTCTGTTGTAAGGCGGATTGTTCAATTAGTCAAGTATAGCCTTCATGGATCGAGGTTAATCCATGAAGCAATTTTGAATTCTCAATATTCTGTGATATGCGTGTTCTGCAACTTTGATTTTGATATTCTTTATGAGAATATCAAAATGAGACTGTTCTAATCATTCTAACCCGGGTAGGTCACCCAGAAAAATGAGATTGTCCTAACTATTCTAACGTGGGTAAGTCACCCGTCACAATGAGACCAACTTTATTTTTCTTTGCAACACTTACTAGTTAAAGTCTTTTACAAAGACTTTAGTCATAAGCATTGTAAAGAAGGGGGCAACTGTCATAACCCAATTTTGGGTTATTCCCCAAAATTACCCGAAAATAACAAAAAAATAAAATAAAAGGGGCTGGTGTCGATAGGAAAATCAAGTGAAACTTTAGATGTTTTCGAGAGTTCAATCGTTATCTTTTTTTTGTGCCCAATATGAAGGAAATCGCAGATTCAAGGCTAAAGTGATTTATTATCGGATAAATCTACGTAAAAATTAAGTTGAAAGATATGATTATGGATCAGTCTGATTTAATCGTTGGCCGATTTAAAAGTGTAATTATGTTTGAGAATTAATTTAGGGTCGAATTGAAAGATTTAATTAAGTGCAAGGACTTGATTATATTTTAAATTGGCCAAATTAATTTTATTAAGGGCTTAATCGATGAGAAATCAAGTTCTTGAATTTAATTCGGATTTAATTGGTGAGATTAGAATTTTCAGAGACCGATTTGAATTTTTCCAAGCCAATTATGCGAAATCGGGGGCCAAATTGAATGAATTGAGAGTCTAATGGTTAATTGGGGGTTAAATCGCGCAAATCAGAAATCAAGTACCAGAATAAAAAAGGCGCGCAAAGCTAAGGTTACTCTCAAAATTTTAACGGGGATGCAATTGCACAAAATTGAAATTTTAAAACCAATTGAGGTTTTGATTAGAACAATTTTAAATCAAGGGACCAAATTGCACTTTTACTTCCCAAATCATTTGCACCTGCAGGCGTGCCTGCACTCTTCAATCACTTGAACAGTGTCAGGCACGCCCATCGCAGCAACACCTGCCAAGGCAGAGGCGGTGACCTCTCGGCTGCACGCCATGGGCAGCCGAAGGGGTGCCTTTCATGACTATAAATAACAGAAAAATAAACAGAGGGTGGGGGAGAAAAAACAAAAAAAAAGAACAGATAGTGGAGAGAAAACGAAGAAGAAAATAGAACAGAAGAAGCAGAGAGAATACAAGGGAAATTTTACGTAAAATTTTGAATCTTCATCCCTCTCGTGCCTGGTCTCTTTCACGCTCCCTCTCTTTCATTTTGTCTCTCGATTTTCCTCTCTCTCTCTCTTAAAACCAGAAGACCCGAAGCCTCTCTCTCTCTTCTCCCTCTCGGCCAGCCAACTCAGGTCACCATTCAACCACCCATATCCTTCCTCATCACCACCGGCAGCCTCCCCTCAACTCCAGCAGCTCGGTCATCTTCTCAGGAGAAGAAGTAGCGACAGCCCCGACGATAGCAAACCAACCCGTGCACCTTCCTACGTCAACTCTGGCAAGCACAGGCCCCCATTTCCGACGCCACCATGACCAGAAGAACCACCTCAACATCCTTTATACAACGGTGTTAACAGGTACGCCATTCGTCACACTCGAAAATCTCCCATTTTACTGTTCATTGTCTCCTACATGCAGCCCTGATTTATTGTTCACTGTGAACAGTAAACCGGGTCGGGTCGGGCCGGGCACCAAGCCCGACCCAACTACTAAATGAGACGGGCTTCCAACCCGTTTGGGCTGAAAGCCCAGTACGAGAATAAATGGGTCGAAGCCCCTCCTTAGAATAAAGTGGGTCGAGGCCCAATCTTAGATTATATGGGTTGCGGGCCCCCCATGTAGGCGGGCTGGAAGCCCAGCCCCATGTTGGCGGGCTGGAAGCCCAGCCACAGTGGGCGGGTTGGCAACCTGGCCCATTAGGGCGGGGCAGCCAGCGCACCATTAAATAAATAAATAAATAATGAAAAAAGTAACATAAAAATAAATAAAAAAATACAAAATTTGCAAAAAATATTTTTTAGTTTTAAAAAAGCTAAAATGTGTTATTTTCGTGCATACGGCTAATACACTAGCATATTTTAAAAATTCTTTGTCTTTCAAAAAAATATATATTATCTTGAAGTTTGAAGAGAAAATGTGTTTTAGTATGGATTTTGCAAAGAAAAATCATTTCTTGCATTTTGAGATTTTACAACATGTTTGTAAGAATCTAAAGGGTATTGGCCAATATTTCAACAATATAAAAATCTTATTTTTGGGAATTTATCATTCACTATCGGTATTCGGATAAATAAATCAAAAGGGGTTAATATCCAAAATATTCAGCGGGGATCATATGATGTTATTCACTGTCGGTATTCGGATAAATAAATTCTAAGGGGTTAGTATCCAAAATATTCAGCGGGGATCATATGCTATTATTCACTGTCGGTGTTTGGATAAATAAATCCCAAGGGGTTAATATCCAAAATATTCAGTGGGGTAATATACCATCATCATTTAACCAATATATTCTTTGAAAGATCAACACCATAACAAATCATAAGTCAACCTAAACGTCAAGCAACTTACCTTAGGTATGGCGTATTAGGGGTGTTAAAACCTTCCATTTACGCAACCATTCCCTTACCTTAGAATCTCTTAAAGACCAATTTTAGGTTTCCTAGTAGCCATAATACTAGGTGGGACTCCTTTTTTCTCGAAAATAAAGATAAAGCCCCGACTTTGAATTCCCCCGCTCACGGGGAGGGTCGCCGCGACGCCGCGCTCTTGCGAGGGGTGCGACATTTATTATAAAATTAAATGATCAGGGTAAGCATTTTCATTTTTGAAGGCAAGCATGGTGAACATGCTTTGTCTAAACATTGGTGACTATAATTACATTTTCCAAATGTGTTGCTCTTTCTTATGTCAAGTACAACATGTAAGCATCATTTGATAACTAAATTGTATGCAATTAATTTCAGTTGTAATTAAATTTGCTCTACAGGCAGGTTAGATATTTATTACAAGATAATCTTGTGAACAAACCATGCTTGCAAAGGAATCAAATTTCTTGTATTTAAGAATGCAGGTGCCAATGTTTTGTTGGAACGATAAACAACATAATATTTTGTTCTAAACTACAAGAAACTCTTATTGTTGAATTTGTACTAGTGTGATCATTATTATCTCAAAGATGATACAGTAGTTGTATCCTCATAAATTTAATTCAATTTTGTATTTCACTGATTGATGTTGAATTTGCAGCAGGTTGTCTATTTTATTATTTTTTACTTCATTGATTTTTTGGGAACGTGGGTATTTGGGCTAGCTTACAAACACATCTACTAATTTTATAAACTGTAAAGTTAATGACCAATTAAAACCTCTAGTCGCTTTGACTAATGTGGACCTCGAACTAATGACCTGTGAGGAGCAAACCTAGAGTCTGACTAGTGAGCCACGTCCCTCAGAGTTGTTACTTCATTGATTGATAATATGCAACTGTTAGAAACTATTTCACCGCAGCTCACATTAGGTTGCTGTTTGCAAAATGTTGCATCATTTCGCTAAATCAATCACAATTTTGTTCATATTTGATCCTTATTAAGGTTAGTGAAATTGCATCCAATATGCTACCTCCATGATTACAATAGAGTGGAAGAAGATGATATGTGACAAGCAAGCTCAGTTCATCTATATTTTTTCTTCCTATCTGTTTGGTAATCCTAAAAACTTAAATGTTTAATTGGCTTTCTCAAATTCATTTATTTAACTCAGGACCCATCAATCTCATATCACCAACCTCATACCAATATACAAGTGATCTCCACTTTCAGCTATCCAAAGCATTATACGAATCTCGCCTAATAAGTATTGCTATAAGCAAGCTCCACCACCAAAGATATCTACTAGCTTTCAGCTATACTTGTTTCATCCAACCCGAAACTCAATCACACAACTCTCAACATATCCTCCAAAATTTGCATGGGTCCTATTAGACTATCCATTGGTCTAAGGATGAAAAGTAGTACATAACTGCACATTAGTCCCCAAAGCTTCTGAAACAACTATGCAACCTTATGATCTCGTTAACATAGATTTCTGCTAGCTTTGGACACCTATATGTCACCTTTATTGATAAAAAAACGAGTTATCTTGGTCAAACAATAACCTGTCACCCAAATTGAATAGTAAATGATTCTCTTCTATTCAGGAATCAACAATGACTATAAAAACTTTGATAGTTTCTGATGCTCACCCTTAACCCTCTAGTAGGTCAAGCATCAAGAGACAAACTCAACAATGTCCTTACATGATATATAACTCTCTCAAAGTCTTATACTATAGGTTTGCTTCCACCATCTCATTTGTTTTCAAGTTGTCGCACGTCGCCGCGCGGCGTCCCGGGAGAGATCCTGGCTCTCGCGGTGGAGTTGAGAAGGAGTCGCCACCTGGCTGTTGAGGGTCGCTAGGAACACCCGATTTGTACTGGTCTGCTCAGAGATTCAAAGGTAGGGGACTGGTTGCGTATAGGGAAGGTATTAGCACCCCTAGTACGCCTTACCTGAGGTAAGTTGCATTGTCTACCTTGATGTGATTGTAAATGCTTCAATGGGTCGTATTTATTCGTGTGAATAAATCTTAGCTTTTGAAATTTCATCATGAGTTCGTAAACCCAAAATAAAATATCAAGAAACAGATCCACGTAGATGCCTTAAAAGGATCACCTATCATGGATGAGTTTTCCGCAATTTTATGCCTCATAAAAAATGTTCCGCTCAAAAATAATCCTGTGAATTTTATTGATTATTTCTAGATATGCAAATGCTAGCCTACTTGTAGTTTCTTCATTCACCACCTGAAATTAACCATTAATCCTCATGAATTAATTTCACGGTTGACCGATCCATAAAAGAAATCGACCACCGCTCAGAATAATTCTGACAATTTTGGTGGTTATTCCCGAATATGTAAATGTTAGCCTACATGTAAATCCGACAATTACTACCTGAAAACAATCGTTAATTCTCAAGAATAAATTTCACGATTTGTTTTAATATTAGCCAAATTTTCAAGATTTAATAAACTTGTTATTAAATCTAAGATAAATTTTCAGAAAAACTTATTTGGCCGAATGCAAAGAAAACATATTTTTTATTTCATTTTATATTCTTTTTTCTTAACAAAACAAAATAAAATTGAATAAATAAAACACAACACAACAAAACACACACACACATTCTCTTTTCTTTCTTTTTCATTATATTTTACAAATAAAATACAACTCACACACACATTGTCTTTTTCATTACATCTCACAAATAACAATTAAAATACAATAAATTCAAATAAAACACATAAACATAAAGAAAAATACAAAAAGGGCTCATGAACAGTGACGGGATAGTGGTGGCAGAGGCTGGAGGACTGGTGGCGCGTCCTCTCACGCGCCACCGTCACTGGCGGCGCGTGGTTCCACGCGCAACCGCCGGTGAACAGTAACAATAGGGAGGAACTGACAGATCTGCCTCTTCTCTTCACTCCCTCGCCGGTGGCGACGTTCCAGTGACCTGCACAACAAAAAATGAACAATAAACAAACACACAAACACAAAAAATCAAGAATCTCTTCAGATCGCAGATCTGCCCTTCTTCTTCTTCTTCTTCTACTCTAGCCGGCAAGGGTGTTCATGGTGACCTGCAAAACAAAAACAAACAAACACAAAACCCAAACATCTCACAATCAAATCCCACAACAAGCATCAGTTTCATTTTTCTTCATTTCTATTCTTTTCGGCTTCTTCTTGCCGGCGAGGACCTTCAATGGTGACCCACGGTGGGGACTGCTGTCATGTGACGGGGATGACTGTGAGAAGGAGAGGGAGATGGAAGTGGAGAACGGTTGTGGGCTACGGGGCTGCAGCAGCTGGGTCGATCTGTGAAGGGAGGCTGGAAAGTAGACCGTGAGGGTGGGCTGTTGTGTTTCGGCTGGAGTGAGGCTGTGGGTGCTGCTTGTGGCTGACCGGAGTCGCAGAGGAGAGGCAGGCTTGGTCGGGGAAGAGAGTGAGGAAAAAAGGGAAAAAGGAAATGGGGAGGGGCTGCAGCGCCAAAGGAGAGGGCTGGCGGCTGCAGCCCTTCACAAAACTTTAGGGTTTTTTCTCTATGTTTAGGGCTTTTTTGGGTGTGTAAATTCTTTGGTCCCTTTTTTCTTGTGGCCATGCACTCTATTTATAGAGTTTTCAAAGGCAAAATTCCAAACACAGCCCTCAACTTGCGTGCTTGTTTCAATTTGGTCTTTCATTTCCAATTTGTGCGATTTGACCCTGCATTGACTGTTAAATTCTCAATTTATTCAATTTTGTCCTGTAACAAGATATTTTTGGATTTTTGTCTTTTTTTTTCTATTTTTTCTTTATCTTCCGAAACCTAAAAATAAGTAGGTCAAAATTTGGGTAGCAACAGATGCCCCCTCTTTACAATGCTTACGACTAAAGTCTCGTAAAAGACTTTGAATAGTAAGTGTTGTAAAGAAAAATAGAATGGTGGAGATGGTCTCTTTATGACGGGTGACCCACCCGGATGGAATTGGTGATGAGGGTCTCATTTTTCTGGGTGACCTACCCGCGTGAGCAGTGTTAGAAGAGTCTCTATTTTCTGGGTGACCTACCCGAGTCAGCAGTGTTAGAAGGGTCTCATTTTTCTGGGTGACCTACCCGAGTTAGAAGTTAGAAGGGTCTCATTTTTCTGGGTGACCTACCCGAGTTAGAAGGGTCTCATTTTTCTGGGTGACCTACCTGAGTTAGAAGTTAGAAGGGTCTCATTTTTCTGGGTGACCTACCCGAGTTAGAAGGGTCTCATTTTTCTGGGTTACCTACCCGAGTTAGAATAGTTATGACGGTCTCATTTTTCTAGGTGACCCTACCCAACTAGCGTGGTCTCATTTTTCTAGGTGACCTACCCGGCTAGCGTGGTCTCATTTTTCTAGGTGACCTACCCGGCTGGAAAATGGAAGGGTCTCATTTTTACGGGTGACCTACCCGGATGAAAGATGGAGAGGGTCTCATTTTTAAGGGTGACCTACCCTAATGAAAGATGAAAAGGAGGGTCTCATTATTACGGGTGACCTACCCGGATGAAAGTTGAAAAGGAGGGTCTCATTATTACGGGTGACCTACCCGGATGAAAGTTGAAAAGGAGGGTCTCATTATTACGGGTGACCTACCCAGATGAAAGATGAAGGTGAGGGTCTCATTATAACGGGTGACCTACCCGATTGAAAAATGATGAATATGGGGATGCAATGCATGATGATGCATGTATACTTATCTGAGAAATATAGGTCCCCTTTCTTTGATGCTTCATTGTCGTAGGATGCCTTTGCCTATTCCAGAGCTTTGTTGTCATTCATTCACCCAATCTTAAGAGCATTGCTTATTCCAGGCTATCTACGGTGATCTCTGCTCTCATTGCTTATCAAGTTTAACATTGCCCCCAAGTGTGGTGTTGCTTGATTCATCGTGAAGGAGTGTAACAAGTCATCCATCTTCTTGGATTCTCTCAATAACAGCTCTTTGGTTTGCGTATGTTCTGCTAACAATCATTGCAAAGCTTGCTAATGCTGACCTCATCTTCGGTTGTCGATCAGTCATGGGATTTTCATCAATTGAATTGTATTTATTCCAGGATATGTCATCATTAACCTTCATGAAATTGTCAAGTCATCCAGAAATGCATCCAAAACTCATCAGTGCATGCTCCATGTTATCATCAGTAAATGTCTCTCAGCTCGTGAGAAGAGATGTAATGTTATCATCACCCGCATTCATGCGATGAATTGCGCCTTGAACTGATGCAACTGTTCGGCCATGCAATCCGAAACTCTTCGTCGTAGATTTAATTTCTTCTAAGCAAATTCTTCTTGTCTGTGCAAAGAATTACAATGTTGTCATTAACGAGGTTCTTTCTGTCTCCCATATTCATGCGGTGAACTGAACCTTCAGTCGACTAGCTTCAAAGCAAATTGTTCCTTAATCAATCTTGGCGGCTTGCATACTCTTCAATATTTAGCAAAATGCACCCATGCGGTATCATCTTTTGGAGACAACCAAATCTGCGGGTAAGCCAATATTTCAAAATCTGAAGATGCCCTTCAAATGCAATCTTATTCTCAATCACTGTTGGAGCTTATCAAACCATCACTCTCTATTAAGTAATTCTGCCTTGAGTTGAATCTGTTGGTGCTCATTGATGAATTTCACTAAATCATTATTTGCTTGTGCTTCTTTGCCCCCAAGCTGAAGTGAAATTGTTTGTATTCCTGTCAAGATCCACACTGTGCCCTCTGACTGCCGGGCTTTCCAATCAAGAACTGTCAATATCAAGGATTCTGCAAAATCCAGTCATTGTCTTCTTTGTTTGTAAATCTTTTGTTCTGAAATTACATCACCAATTTAAAAAAATCATGTGCATCCAAAGTCTAATCATTGTAATAAAATCAAAGAGATGTCATTTGTTGAAAACCAAATTCATTTGGTCAAATATCCAATACACGATATTCAATGCATGCAAACCTGTAATTTTTTTTTTTTTGCAAACAGTAATTGACCCATTATGAGATTGAAATCGTTTTTTTATGGGTTTTTTTTGTTTCGATTTAAATCTCAGATTTTGGGGTATGTCCTTTGATGGTTTTCAAACAATTAGAGCTTTTTGAAAACTTGAGGTTCAGTTGAAAATTTTGTCTCATTTTCCAGTACTTACCTTATCAATATGCGTAACAACTTGCAACTTTTTCATGAAATTATAACCCTTATGGAAAAACTCTAGCAAATTTGAGAGCGCCACTTATCAGTTAAAATTGCTTGCTTGATCAAGAAGGACTTTTACAAGCATGTAATGAGGCTATGGTTCATGGCTATAAAAGAAATGGATATTCATAGGCTCAAAAAGGTGTTTAAGTGTTTCGAAGACTAAGGATCACGATCGTCTAGTCGTTAACTCATTTTCTCTTGTTGTCTTTGTAGAAGAGACCACATCAAAATACGTTAATTATCTTAACGTGATTTTTTATCAATCAACCAATGCACTAAGAATTTCTACAACCATGTCATTCCTTTCATTGGCAAATTCAAACTTAAAAGGGAAATACTAAAACTCAAATCATCATTTGTCATCTAATGTTATTTCATCTCTTGTTGCACTCAACATAGTCTAACAAAACAATTCTGCAAGATCTTCATTTGATGGATAAATTATCTTGAAGACTCGATAATCTTAATAACATTTCTTCCCACGTGAGGTTTGACCACAGATACCAACGGACATGGTATAGTTCAATATTCTCTTTTTTTTTTTCTTTCTTTTTTTTTCTTTTTTCGTTTTTTTTTTTTTTGAACTTGTCCTTAGCATTGACTCTTGATTTTTGTCATGTTCTATCTCCATTTGATTATTCCCAATATTGGGTTTTCATTCTTGAGCATCCCCCCTTTCTGTTGATTCTGATGTTGCCACTGTATCCTCAAACTACAAATTTCTTACTTGCCCCTTCTGTATTTGCCCCCAGTGTGAGGGTGTGATCCATGTCGGGTGTTTTCAAAGAAATATAATATCAGGCTCAAATTGGGGTTAACAAGGGATACATATTTCAAGAATAGTGAAGGAAATAAACAAAGATGGCCTTTTGTCATTTCAAGCAAAGTTGGTTTTAAACTGATAAATTTTGACCTCGTCCAGTGTAATGATTTGGACATGCAAGAGTCATGATTCGCGGGTCCATAACTACCGAATCCATTACATGTCAGTATGCATACCGATAAAGCTTAGTTCTATGATGTAGTTCAAAAACTCAGTGTATTGGCTCAAAAAATTGTTTGGTCACCAGGTATTGGTCATCATGTCTTTTAACAAAAGTTGGGTCAATTATGCAATCAAAATATTTTTAATTTTCAAAAATGATAAACTTTAAATTTTGCATGTTGGAGATTGATCAAAAATATTTTGTCCAAAATAAGAATGTCAAACATCTCTTGATTTCAAAACAACAAAAAGACAAGGAAAACACATGCTTCAATGAACTGATGATTTAACCCCAAAACAAAATGATAGCCGAAGAGATTCCATGAGAAAATTATTGACGATGCGACACTTTTCTCAGAGTTTCCAAACACTCATTTATGTATTGTCACTGCTCATTGATCTCGCTTATGCTCGCGATGATTTATTGCTGACACTGCCGACGATAACATCCTCCATAAAACTTGACTTGCCTTTTGCTGATTAACTTCCATACTTGATTACTAAAAATCTTGCAACTATTCATCTCTCTCATCTGGATTATGTCGCAAAAAAGAAGGCAATTTTTTTTTTGCGCTCCACCGCGCTCCTCATTGGGCATAAAAAGTGAATCAAGCTCGAAAGCACTCTTGTCAAAACACCAAAGTGCGCAAATCATAAAAAAATTCATCATACGACGAAAAGACTCTTTTTGCGGCAAATTCGTTTCTTGGAGCAATGTAATCTTGCAGTGCACATGCTTTGACCTCTCAAATATCAGAATAGATTCAACAATCCCAAATTAAGTTTCCACACTCGGGATGCTTTATCTTTGCTCGCAAAATAACATGGTCTAATGTGCGTGGCGGCATAAAACTCCTTGATTGACAGTGCCGCAAAAACTGCTTGAATAGGAGAGAAATCAATTGATGCTTAAACGGAATGACGACTTCTTTGACTGATGCTTGCTTTCTGAAAATGGACTACTCGCACTCCCTCAAAAGAAAACCTGAATTTCCACAATCTCCATTGATGATTGCATTAACAACTTGCAGATAATATCTGGGCATATGTCTCGCTTGATTTCACTTGAGAGCAGAGAACTTTGTTGTTGGCTTGCAAAAGAGACATGAATGACGGCTTTGTGTCGATGTCAGTTCTTCTCAGCAATGTCAAATGTCCATGCCTCTTGACCCTTCGAAGGATGACAAATTGAGGGACCCCTATTTTAAAACTATGGGAATGCATATTGAATGCATATGCATGTTTTTTTTTTTTGACAAACTTTCCCTTTAAAGAGCGACACGTGGTCGTAACGACTGCACGCTAACAAAAACTGTGAGAATGCATGTTGAAATGTATATGTATTTTTTTTTTTGGTTTTTTAGTTTTTTTTTTTTGACAAACTCGCCCCTTAAAGAGTGTTACGTGGTCGTAACGACTGCATGCTAAACAAAAACTGTGAGAATGCATGTTGAAATGTATATGCATGTTTCTTATTTTTTTTTTAATTTTTCTTTTACGGACTTGACCTTCGAGGAGGGACACGTGATCATAACATTCGCATAATAAACAAAAACTATGGGAATGCATGTTAAAATAAATATGCATATTTTTATTTTTTTTGACAAACTCGTCTTTCGAGGAGTGACACATGCTTGTAACAATTGTATGATAAACAAAAACTATGGGAATGCATGTTAAAATGCATATGCAATTTTTTTTTTACAGACTCGTCTTTCGAGGAAGTGACACATGACTGTAGCAATTGTATGATAAACAAAAATTGGATTTTTGCTTAAGCCCTGCAATGCAAATTTTCTAAGCGATGGCTACTGTGTCACCCAAAACTCTTGAATTCAAAATGCCTCAAGAAGAGTTTGCCTTAATGCAAAACGGAATGAAAGGAGTATACACCCTAATGATTGGTTCTAATCTTTGCACAACAAATGGTGAGTTTGCTACTTTGGTCTCTAAACAGGGTCTCTTGCTGTCCCAATGATCACCTTCGTAAAGGCAATATGGGGGCTTAGCAGATAATGGGATGGCACGTATACCAATCACTACCAGTCTAAGCACTCAGCGAAGAGTTGGGGTTTACACAAACTTCAACCTTGACTCAAGTCATAGGTAAGCTGCTAGTCTCCCACGTAACTTAAAGTTGCAAACCACAATAATATAACCGAAATAAATTAACAATGCATGGACATATGTACATATGCACGAAATAAAAATGCGAAAAACTTGCTAAAAATAAACACACATAAAATTCAAACAAATTGAAACAAATAAATCACATCAAAATATTCAAAGCTTAGTCCAATATTTTTTCAGAATAAATACCGTCCCCAGCGGAGTCGCCATTCTGTCGCACATCGCCGCGCGGCGTCCCGGGAGGGATCCTGGCTCTCGCGGTGGAGTTGAGAAGGAGTCGCCACCTGGCTGTTGAGGGTCGCTAGGAACACCCGATTTGTACTGGTCTGCTCAGAGATTCAAAGGTAGGGGACTGGTTGCGTATAGGGAAGGTATTAGCACCCCTGGTACGCCTTACCTGAGGTAAGTTGCATTGTCTACCTTGATGTGATTGTAAATGCTTCAACGGGTCGTATTTATTCGTGTGAATAAATCTTAGCTTTTGAAATTTCATCATGAGTTCGTAAACCCAAAATAAAATATCAAGAAACAGATCCACGTAGATGCCTTAAAAGGATCACCTATCATGGATGATTTTTCCGCAATTTTATGCCTCATAAAAAATGTTCCGCTAAAAAATAATCCTGTGAATTTTATTGATTATTTCTAGATATGCAAATGCTAGCCTACTTGTAGTTTCTTCATTCACCACCTGAAATTAACCATTAATCCTCATGAATTAATTTCACGGTTGACCGATCCATAAAAGAAATCGACCACCGCTCAGAATAATTCTGACAATTTTGGTGGTTATTCCCGAATATGTAAATGTTAGCCTACACGTAAATCCGACAATTACTACCTGAAAACAACCGTTAATTCTCAAGAATAAATTTCACGATTTGTTTTAATATTAGCCAAATTTTCAAGATTTAATAAACTTGTTATTAAATCTAAGATAAATTTTTAGAAAAACTTATTTGGCCGAATGCAAAGAAAACATATTTTTTATTTCATTTTATATTCTTTTTTCTTAACAAAACAAAATAAAATTGAATAAATAAAACACAACACAACAAAACACACACACACATTCTCTTTTCTTTCTTTTTCATTATATTTTACAAATAAAATACAACTCACACACACATTGTCTTTTTCATTACATCTCACAAATAACAATTAAAATACAATAAATTCAAATAAAACACATAAACATAAAGAAAAATACAAAAAGGGCTCATGAACAGTGACGGGATAGTGGTGGCAGAGGCTGGAGGACTGGTGGCGCGTCCTCCCACGCGCCACCGTCACTGGCGGCGCGTGGTTCCACGCGCAACCGCCGGTGAACAGTAACAATAGGGAGGAACTGACAGATCTGCCTCTTCTCTTCACTCCCTCGCCGGTGGCGACGTTCCAGTGACCTGCACAACAAAAAATGAACAGTAAACAAACACACAAACACAAAAAATCAAGAATCTCTTCAGATCGCAGATCTGCCCTTCTTCTTCTTCTTGTTCTACTCTAGCCGGCAAGGGTGTTCATGGTGACCTGCAAAACAAAAACAAACAAACACAAAACCCAAACATCTCACAATCAAATCCCACAACAAGCATCGGTTTCATTTTTCTTCAGTTCTATTCTTTTCGGCTTCTTCTTGCCGGCGAGGACCTTCAATGGTGACTTACGGTGGGGACTGCTGTCATGTGACGGGGATGACTGTGAGAAGGAGAGGGAGATGGAAGTGGAGAACGGTTGTGGGCTACGGGGCTGCAGCAGCTGGGTCGATCTGTGAAGGGAGGCTGGAAAGTAGACCGTGAGGGTGGGCTGTTGTGTTTCGGCTGGAGTGAGGCCGTGGGTGCTGCTGGTGGCTGACCGGAGTTGCAAAGGAGAGGCAGGCTTGGTCGGGGAAGAGAGTGAGGAAAAAAGGGAAAAAGGAAATGGGGAGGGGCTGCAGCGCCAAAGGAGAGGGCTGGCGGCTGCAGCCCTTCACAAAACTTTAGGGTTTTTTCTCTATGTTTAGGGCTTTTTTGGGTGTGTAAATTTTTTGGTCCCTTTTTTCTTGTGGCCATGCACTCTATTTATAGAGTTTTCAAAGGCAAAATTCCAAACACAGCCCTCAACTTGCGTGCTTTTTTCAATTTGGTCTTTCATTTCCAATTTGTGCGATTTGACCCTGCATTGACTGTTAAATTCTCAATTTATTCAATTTTGTCCTGTAACAAGATATTTTTGGATTTTTGTCTTTTTTTTCTATTTTTTCTTTATCTTCCGAAACCTAAAAATAAGTAGGTCAAAATTTGGGTAGCAACACAAGTCATCCACGTCATACACTTACTATATCCATGAAATTATATTTCACTCGAGACTGTATCACCTCATGTACATAAACTAGCAAGAAACCCAAGTCAAGAAAGCAAAAAAAGCCTCTCCCTCTAATCCAAATATTGATAGAAAAGCGCACACATAACCAACGCGTGTTGAAATTTGCACACAGGCCTACAACTCGTCGCCTGAAATTAATTAGTGAATGAACATAAAAAACTATATTTCCACTTACTAGCTCACAGAATGCTGGAAAAAAATAGCACCTTTTCATTCAAGCAAGATGAAAGATAGAAAGAGGCCATGGTATATAGTTCCAGGTTACTTTAAATTTTCACAGCACATGGCATGATGCTTTCTCATTTGAACTCGTAATTGATATGTAAATGTAATAATATGAAAATTATAATAATAAATTAATAATAATGCATTATGATGATGCATGAAGTAGTAATGGTGAAGGTGAGATGGTGATAATTGATGACAATGGTGCCGGTGAAATTTTTATGAGTTGATAGTGATTGAAATTATTGGCTGATTTTATATTACTATTCATAAGAATATAACAAATTTTATTAATTAAAAATATTTTTAAAAAATAAGCACATAAAAATTAGGAAAACACTATATAAATAATAATAATAATAATAATAATTTTCATATCTTGTAAATTAATTTTATAGTTTGTCACTCAGTGCGTAATCACATATAAGCTGAAATGAATCTCTTTATTGTTGACAATAATAGATGGATGAAATGATGCCATTGATTAAACTAGATCGCTTTTACGATAAAATTGATAATACAAAAGTTTTCGAGCTTAATTGATAAAAAGGAAATACTTTAGAGGCTGAATTTGAGGACTCACTATTAATTTTACCCTAACATCGGAGAATATGAAAATCGCATTAAAACTTGAGGGACTAATTTATAATTATTGATCTCTTTTCAACTCAAGAATGCAAGCCTCGTCGTGTCTCGACTATCAGGCTCTCAAGAACGCATGTGTATATATATACAAGAGCGTAAACACAAGTTAGCTCGTAGTGGAGCATCTCGAAAGAACAAAGGCCGAGTCACATTCATCATATCTCAACTCAACTCATCTCATTTCATCTGGGTTCGGTTTTCTACCTCTTTTCTTGTTATTCTAATTCTTTTTATTCTCTTGATCATTTCTTGAACTCTATCTCCTTTAATCACTTTCTTGGATTAGGTTTATGAATAATATCCACTCCCAACAGTTTACGAATTCTTTTCTTGCGTGTTGAAGCTAGCTTGAAATTCTTGATGAATCATGTGCTGAGACTTAAAATATCAGTTAGCTTGCTTAATAAGATTCATTCAATCAGAGCTTTGTTTTGAGGGTTTTTGGTTGAGTCATGCTTGCGTTGGGATCATTTATTTTCTTTAACCTGGACTGTTCTCTCATCTGGGTGTTGTTCTTGCTTGTTATATATCTAGTTAACTGTTTTCTCTGTTTGTTGCCTTTTTTTTTTCATTTTATAATCTTTTATTTGCTCTTCAGAGTCATGGGAATTTTCTATTCTATAATTAATTTCAGATCTTACCCTTTTGAAGATATGGAAGAAACAGCTTCAGGAGATAATTGTCAAAATCTTTGTGAAAAAGCGAATGAAGATGTAATCAGTGAATTGCATGACGACATTCTTTGTTACATGCTCTCGTTTCTTCCAACAAAAAGTGCTGTGGCTACCAGCATTCTGTCCACAAGGTGGAGAAACCTGTGGAAATCAATCACCATTTTGGACATTTATGATGGCATATCGGGTTATTACAAGAATCCATCTACATATAAAGAAAGAAAGATGAACTTTGTGAATTTCATGGATAGGCTTTTTATTCATCGTAATAACCCATCGTAAGCTCCTCCACATTGCTCAAAGTTACGATTTTTCTGCAACTGCATGGATGACCCATTTAAGTAGATGGATTTCTTCTTCAATTATGGGCAATGTGGAGGAGCTTATATTTTGTATCAATTTCCCAATTCGGTTGCCAGAGAACCTCTATTGCTGTGAGAAATTAGTGGCTCTGAAACTTCATGGTCATATCAGGTTTGATAATCTTCAATCTGTATGCTTTCCAAGTCTCAAGGCCCTTCATCTTGAACATCTCAGGATGCTGAATAATACTGCCATAAAGGTGCTATTATCTGGTTCCCCTGCCCTCGAAGAACTGGAACTAAAAATGGAGGGACGTGATTCTCGGCGGTCTGTACATGTATGCTCATTGTCCTTGAAACGTTTGATCATAAGATTCATCTGTATTTTTGTTCCTTACGATCATCGTTACCGTAGAAAGCTTACTATTGATACCCCAAACCTTGAATTTCTTGAACTCGTTGATTTTGCATCTGAGGAATTAAGCATGAAGCGGGCAGACTCGCTCCGAAAGGCAGATCTCTGTTTTGGTTATCAAGAAGATGTTTTCAATGTAGGAATTGAAGAGTATGCAAATATGGTGGTTCAGTTTTATAGACAGATCTCTGGTGTTAAGACTTTGTCCCTGTCAAACTTTAATATCCAAGTAAGATCCTCCACCCCCCCCCCCCCCCCCCCCCCGGATTTACTCTTATGCAAACATGGTGTTTTCAATGGTGATTCGTCATGAACCTATCTAACGAGTCCTCTTCTCAGACTTTATTAGGGGCAGCTGTATGTAAGTTTCCATGCTTAGGGAATTTGCCTACTTTTCGGAATTTGATTCATTTGGAGGTCCGAGTTGGTGATGCTTACGTGCGGATTTTGCCTGAGATACTCCAATGCTGTTCTGATTTGGAAGTTTTCGTCTTAATCCTGGTTAGTTCCATTGATATAAATCGTATCAATGATTTGAGTGTTTCTTAGTTTATCTAAATCATCTACAAGTACTTTCTCTATTTTTCTCTTTATTATCTTCAATCAATTAGGATGAGGATGCAAACTACTGGAACTGGTGTGCCCCACACTCTGTGCCGCAGTGTTTGTCATCATGTCTTCAGGTGATCGAGTATGAAGTTTTTCAAGGGGAATCGGGAGAGACAGAGATGCTTGAATATTTCTTAAGTAATGCATTGGTGCTGAAGAAGATGACCATCACATATCTTACTGACCTTAAAACATTAGAAGTTGATGTTTTGAAGAGGTTATCAACATGTCCGAAGGGCTCAGACGCATGTCAAATTGTACTCATTCGTGTACATAAACGCAGCTTTGAAGTCGCAAGTATGCGTAGGGCTTCATTTTTCTCATAATCTTTTAACTATTAAGCTTCAAATCAAAAACATTTCAAGAAACCAAATGAAGACAGAATCGAAAGTTTCCTGAAGTTGTTTCTCACAATTCTGTTCATGAGGTGGAGATACCCGTGGACTTCAGTTCCCAACTAGGATATTGATGACTAACATGTTACCATGTCTTCCTGACTTGTCGTTTGAGAATTTCATGCACAGATTTTTTATTGTTTGTAGCGTCCATCCACTAAAAAAATAACTGTAGTTTGCTGAGTGGCTTGATGTTTGTGTCTTGATGGGAAAGTTGAGGGGGCTTTACCTATATTTGCGGCTTCCTGCAGCAGAGAAGAATCAGAAACTAACTAAAAGGGGTGAAAAAAATAAGATATGGTGTCTCATAGATTTATTTCTAAGCAAACACATTCTTATCCCTTATGAATCCATCCCTTATGCACAGTGACATCAATGACAAGAAAGCTAAATAATTGTAAACCTTTTAAAAGATGGTTCTATTGTTTACGAAATAATAATGATAATTTTAGTGTTCGTTTTTTCTATTTTTTTCTTGCTTTTTTTTGTAAAATTTATTTTTATTTTTAAGTCATAATAATAATAGTAACATAATAATGAATTTTCAATGATGTTTTCTTCTTCTATAGATAGAAAATCAATGATTTATTTTTATTGTTTAGTTTATTGTAGGCAGCTCATTGTATAAATACCTGGTTCATGGGATTTGAAGATAAGTTAATTGTTTTTTGTTGGCAAACCATTGGAAAATTACTTAAAGTTTAGTCACTATGTTCTACACTAAATTTCAATTTGTTCACCCATCAAATAAATAAAAAATTGACTTAAAACCGAAAAAGCGTGAAGGAGAACTGGCAAGCCAGGTGCAGTAAAGGAGATTTTTTATTGAAGAGGTGAAAAGCCTTAAATCATTGGAGATTTCCTTCATACTAATAGCTATATTATTTACCATGTTCATACGGTTTAGACAGTCCATTTTTTTTTTCTGTTTTTGCACAGTGTAATAACCGTTTGGTGGATAAAACTATCAAACAATTACTATTATTTCTCTTAAATAATACTAATATAATAATATGAGTAATAAATCTTATAAAATAAAATAAAAATATTTTTTTCTAACAGTAATTATGGTCTCACTAATTTTTATTATTTTCACTGTTATTAAGGTTTCTTTTAAATATTTACATTTTAATTTGTTTTGATGATCATTTTAAAATTAATATTTATTATTTTTTCTCTTTGTTGGTTTCTAAAATTTATTTATTTATCTTTCAACCAAACATTTTTTGTCATTTATTTAGGGTTTTTTTCTTATAAATATATGAGACTAATTATATATTCTAATATTTATTTAATATTAGCCCCTGAAAATATATATATAGACAGAAAAAAATGACCTAAGATTTTTTAAAGAAAAAAAAAATAATATCAATGTTCTTAAATACTTTTAATATAATAATATGAGGAATAAATCTGATAAAAAAAATGATTTTGCCTTTTAATTCTAATTTTTTCCTCTTTTGTTTAAGCTTATTTCCTAGAAAAAATTGATTCTTGGAATTTAGATTGTTTTTGTACAAAAACAAATTATATACTATTTCAGATCTGATATTACTGGGGGAAAAAGACAACTTACAAACAAAATAGGTAGACAAATTTACCCAAGTTATCTGCAATTAAAAAATATACGAACCACTTTCCCTGCGTTTCGATTACACTGTTCATTTGAGGCGGAAAAAAAACCCTTTTCTAATAGATTTAATCTATTATAATTTATTAATTAAATATTAAAATAATTAATTACAACATATAAAAAAATCAATTAATTTTTTACATAGAAAAAAATTCCAGCGCAACGCACAAGCAAATCACCTCATCCATACCTAAACCACGTTGAGCTACTCAAACCCACATATTTAGGTTTTTTTTGTGATTTTTCCTTATGTTTTTATTTATCTTTTGCGTTTTCAATTTCAACATTTAAGTTTATTGGTTAATTTAGCTTATTTATACTAAAATTGTTTGATGAAATTTTAAGTTAGGTTACTCCCCCTTTTTTTTTTCATTTTTGTTTTCCTAATAAGCCAAATTACTTTTTTATTTTTCTAACAAGGAACCTTGTATGGAAGTAATTTCAACTTCGAAGTCTAGATTTATTTATTTTTTATTCGAGGAAACCTCACTTCTAGAAAAACACACTTTGTGGATCCAAGTGAGCGAGTAAAACCCCGGCTATCCCAGGCTCTTACAAAAAATGCACGCTCTGACTTAAACTCAAGACCTCTTATGTATATCTTAAACTCTTTATCATCACGTCACGCCCCTTGAGGATGAAGCCTAGATAACGTTTGCTCTTTTACGAGTGTTTGACAATTCTTATGTTAAAGTAATGGTTGATGGTGGTTAATGTAAACTCGAACAATAGCTTTGTGGTATTGCTGAACATTTTAGATAGTTTGTCCACCAAATTCAAGCTGATCAGAAGACATAAAAATATCAAACTTAATTGTGCATTACACAATCAAGCAGACGAAGATAGACATTGTGTTCGAAAATGCATCAACACATAAAAAAAAAACACTAAAAAACTTAATAAAATCATTTTTGACTTTTTGATGAGATCGAATAATGGATACTCAGATGCTTAAGTCAGTATTTGATTTTGTTGTATCAAGTGACAAGCAAATAAAAATTCAAGAGGATTAAATATGTATTTTTCATATGTAGAGAAAATATGTGTGTTATATGTCTCATTGAGTATGTTCAATGTATAATGAAAGATGATAAATGTAATGCTTTTAGATGAATAATTCTTTAGATTTTGGATATATCCCTTTCTCTCTCTCTCTCAAAAGCAAATAATATATAACTTGATTTTAAAAAAAAATATTAGTCATGAATAGTAATGAATGATACCATACATGAATATTAATATGTAAATACTACTATATATAATTAGTGAATTAAAATGAGACAAGGTAGCTTAATTAGATTAACCTTATTTGACATTGTGTTTCAAAAGTATTTTTGAAAAAAAAATTATTTTATTTTTTACATTAAATTAAAAAATGGTGGTTTTATATCATTTTTATGTGTTGATGTTAAAAATAATTTTTAAAAAATAAATAAAATATATTTTTAATATATATCTGAATGAAAAGTACTTTTAAAAACAATCTTAACCATACTCCTAAACAGGAACTAAACCAAGAAGAAGAGAGAATGAAAATAGACATAGAAAGCTACCATGTAGTTTGAATAAATTGAAAAATTACTATTTATTTGCAATGAATACCCTCGCCACCTTTTCTCTCTCTTTATCTTTTTTTTTTCTCTTCAATTAAAAAGAGAGACAAAAAAGGGTGGACAGTGTTTTGCGTGAGTTTTGGGACTTATCATGAATAATGAATGTTGTATAATATATATTATTTAAGAAATATTATCTTATAAGCTAAAAGAGAACATGATTTTAAATAGTAATGAACAATATTTTGCAATGTTCATTTAGACTCAAAGACATTGTGGATTGAAATAGTAAAATCACTATTTTGCCCCTTTATTTACTGCATCTTTTAGCTTTGTATCCGGGGGTATTTTTGATTTTTTGTCTCTCTATGTACAGTGAAATAGCTATAATATAAAACAACACAGTAAAGGCCAAGGGCATGGAGTTTATTACATATTTGTTTTTTAAAATGGCTATATACAAAACTTCCCCTCATAAGACAAAATTGTACAATAAACTTCATGGTTAGTAGGGTCATTGCACACTTTTTAAAAAATGGTCATTGCACACTTTTTAAAAAATGGACAAATACGTATATACCACCATATAAGACAAAATCTAAGCATTGGATGTAGGGGTGTGGCAGTAATTTTCAATTTCTTTATTATATTTTCTGGCGAGGTACTGTTGACGCGTCGCTAGAGGCGCCAACAGTTTCGCGCTCACACGATTTTTGGATCGCGCATGCGGTGTTTTCTAGCATTAAAAAAATGTCCAACCAATGTCTATAATTATTCTACAACATGTTCTCTTTCTTCTGATGCGACGCGTGGGGTTCCTAGGTGGTCGGAGACGTGTCGGTGGTCGGTTGAAATTTCCCCCCTTTTCTCTCTCTTGCTCGCACAAGTACATGTTAGACCCTACTGTTTATTAGGTTTCATTTTAGTCCCTAATCTTTTGATTGTTTTGTATAGTCCTTATTTCTGTTATATAAGTTTTGATTTGTTTTAATTTTGTCCTTCAATTGAAATTGATTATATATTATAGTTTCATTTTGGTCCCTACTCTTTTAATTTCCGGATTGGTTTGAAATCCTTAATATTTTCTGTATCAAAGTTTTGATTTGTTTCAATATTATCATTCAATTCAAATTGATTATATATTTTAGTTTTATTTAAGTCCTCAGTCCTATAATTTCTAATTTTTTGTTAAATTCTTTAATTTTTTTTTAGTATTAAAGTTTGATTTTTTTTTTCAATTTTTTTTCCTCTAAATTAAATTTATTATATATGTGTTTTGCATTTCAGCCCTTATAGCTTTAATTTATTTTAATTCATTTATTTTTTATATATATTTTTAAATGGTTCCTATGTTTTTCCCTTGTTTATATGTACATGCTCTTTGTTTTATTTTTAATTTTTATTATTTCCACTCTTATTAAGGTTATTTTTTTTAATATTTAAATTTTAATTTGTGTTAGTGATCATTTGAAAATTGATATTTATTTTTTTTTTTATTTTTATTTCTTCAAGTTAAATAATTTTCTTTAAATCTAATAATATTTATTTTTGTTTTTTCATTTTTTTTAATTGCTTTATTGTTAATGTTGTTAGGTGTTCAAATTTCTAATTATTATATATAAGACATTCAAAGTAATAATAATGATTATTTATAAGTTTTCTTTCTCTTATAAATATGTGAGACTGATTATATATATATATATATATATATATATATATATATATGACTTAGGTTTTTTGAAATAAAAAAATTAATATTAGTGTACTGAAATACTTTTAATATAATAATATGACGAATAAATATTATAAAATAAATTTTTTTTTTTTTTCTAACAATAATTATGGTGTCATTGATAGTATGAGCAATAATAATTAGAATATGAATTATTTATAATGACAACTATAATAATTGTGATAATTTAACAATCATGATAATAACAATAACAATTATAATCGAAATACTTCATTAGTTAATGTTATTTTTCTTAAATATTGACTTTTGCGGCTTTTTTATGTAAGATATTTCATATGTGATGTTATATAAACAAAAAATATACGAGGTCGCACGTAGACAAAATAGGTTAAAAAATTAGGGCAAAATATATATAATAAAAAAATATACAAGTCAATTGCCCTTCACTTTGACATAGCCATACACAATTTTTTTAACATGCAAAAAAATATTAATGGTCTTAGATTGTTTGTATAATGCTATATATCTTAGCAAAATAATCAGCCTACAAAAATATCAGTTCTTACTATAGCAAAATTATTTACAATAATAATAATAATAATAATAATAATAATAATAATAATAATAATAATAATAATAATTATTATTATTATTATTATTATTATTATTATTGTATATTATGTTTTTTATATATTAATTTTATTATGAAAAATGCGTTGAAAATGATGATAACAATTATTTTTAAGGATTTTTATCTTAAAAATAATTGTATATTTTATTATTTTCAAAATATTAACACCTTAAAATAAATATATATAAAATAAAGTAAGTGCTTTTTTACAATTCTCAAATTAATTTAATCTTAGTATTTTGAAATACTTCAAACATAATAATATGAAGAATAAATCTTCGAAAATATTTTTTTTTTTGATAATGATAATGATTAAAATATTAATTATTTACAATAATTGTCACAATAACAACTATAATAATTATCACAATTTCACAATCATGATAATAAGAATAAGAATAATAATCAAGATAATTCATTAATTGATGTTTTTTTTGTGAAAAATTGACTTTTGAAACTTTTTTATGTATGATATTTCAGATCTAATATTACATCAATAAAAAATATACAACGCTATACAAAGACAAAACATTGAAAAAATTGGTCAAATTATCTTCAAATTAAAAATATATGAGTAACTTGCCCTGCGCTTCGCCACAGACAAAACCAAATTTTATAACATGTCAAAAAATATTAATGGTTTTTTATTTTTTTAATAATGCTATATATTAGAGCGAAATAATCAATCTACAAGACTGTCGATTATTTAGTTTTTTAATATATTTATTTTATTATAAATAATGCATTTAAAATAATAAGAAATATTATTTTAAATGTTTGTTCTCTTAAAAATAATTATATATTTTGATATTTATTTAATATTAACAGCTTAAAATATATAACAAATAAGTAACAATTGAAGATTAACTATACATGCATAAGAGATGATTTTACTTTCATTTCACTTCATCAAATGTGAACTTATTATGTTTTTTAACCAAAGTTATTTTACAAAGATATATTCTAATAAAAATTAAAAGTCAAAACTAAGAGTAAAGATACATAAATATAAACAAATTATTTAAATTATACAAAAATGAATGAAAAAATAAAGGGACCGGAACTAAATCAAGAAATAAAATAATTATTTATTTTTTCCTTACAACACTTTTAATTTTTTAAATTTAATCCTCCGGTTCAAATTATTTTCATTTTGGCCCATATACTTTTAATTCTTTATTTTAATTGCTTTATTTTTTCGATATATTTCTAAATAGTTTTTATTTTTGTTCATGTTTATATATATACGCTCTTAATTTTGGTTTTTAATTCTAATTATTTTCTCTTTTGTTTAGGTAGTGTTGTTTAGAAAAAAATATTTTTTAGATTTTAGGTTGTTTTGGTTAAAAAATTACCTTTACAATATTTTTATGTATAATATTTCAGATATAATATTACATAAAGAAACAAAAAAAAAATACGAGACAACATATAAACAAAATGGGTAGACAAAAATATACGAGGCACTTCCTCGGCGTTTCGATTACAATGTTCCTTTTAGATGAAAAAACTCATTTCTAATATATTTTATCTATTATAATTTTACTAATTAAATATTAAAATAATCTATTATAACACGCATAAAATTAATCAATTTTCTAAGTAAAACCACGAGTACAAGGAGGGAATGCCATATTTATGGTTATTGATCTTGAGAAATGGGAACGAGGAAAGTAAACAGATGGATGCAGAAAGGATTATGATGAAGCTTGATTAGCAGATCCCAGGATATCAGGAGGCTCAGTACAAAGTCTTGCATTTCATGAGGAAAAAACAATAATTTTTAGGTTAGGCACTAATAAACAAATCAAAATTAAAACATTTGCAGATTAGATACAAGGAAATTCTTAAAACCTCAGCATAAGATACTGAGAACCTTATCTTCACTTATTGTTCACTCAGTGCTCTTAATTCTTCATTGTGCTACTGTAACCCTAAAAACCTATAATTTTTTTCTGATCATAATAGTTTTTGAACCATGAATCAGAGTCTTTGGGGGCAATTGTGCAGAATGAAAAAAATTCCAACTCGAGCAAGAGGCTACGAGGTAAATCGTTAATGGCATGTCCTCTGTTTAGCTGCATTCACTTGAATTATTATTCCCACTTTCCTATTTGCCTGCAGAGTTATGTCTTACTTTGAACTTTGAAGCTCGAACATGTAATTGCATTGGTTGCAAAAATTGTTTAGAGTAATTCAGTAATTCTTAAAACCTCAGCATACAAATGTACTAGGTTAACAGACCCAGAATTTAGAAACAATGTTGATAAGATACTTAATAAAAGAAATTAAATAGCATTGCTGTCAAGGATTATATCCCTTGTCCTTAACACTAAATTGTCTTCAGATATGTCCTGTAGGGACCCAATGTTATGTTGCCGTTTCGGATGTCCTGGCCTTCTGGGATTTGGTGTTTTCCGCATCGTCAACACCATCAGCACCGGCCCTCTTCCTCTTTTTGCTTTTCTGCGTCGACTGATGGGTCGTGTCGTTGTCTTTCCTTCTCAATTGACACAAAACAGTGACCTCGGAAAGGGATGGCAAGCTATACTCGTACATCGTCCACTTGCAGCCTGGTTGGTGAGGTTGAGTATTCCGGTAACTGAAGCCTTTCCTGAGGGCCGTGACACTATAATTCTTGTCAATTTGGACACGTATATGATGGTCTTTGTCCTCTCTACGCCATGTTGCAGAGCCACCGGCAATCTGGCGGGAGACATTATTGGACTTGGGTCTCATCTTTCTGAGATCAGTGAAGAAGAAAACATCCTCACCATGGATTCTGTGGAACGTGTTCCAGATCTGGAGAGGTTGATAGGCATAGAGGCTGCAATCTCTAACAGGAGCAGAGGTGGCAAAGCAAGGATTAGTGAGTTTGGGATACAGATAGAAGCGCACAAGTTCTTCATCATAAGGGTTGAATCTATAGCCAGGGAGTAGCTGGATTGGAGTTAACATTGTCAGGGTTTGTGATTGGGATCGAGTCTGTTACTTGCTCAGATGATCAAAGGATTGGATCAAGAGAGAAATCAAGAATCAAGAATCCAGAATGACTAGTTCTTGACGAACAAATTAAACCAGCAATTGACAAACAGAGAAGGAGAGAGAGTTCCTCCCTTTCTTTATATGGTTATTATTGATAAACAGAGATGGGAAGGAATAACTAAGTAAAAGAGAGAAGAAGAGACTCTCAGCTGGAAACCCTAAACGAAGAACGAAGAGAAGGAAAGAAACAAACTTGCTGATTAAAAACAAAACGCGTAATTGTTATGCCGCACCCATCTATATATAGGGTTTGAGGCGCTTCCAACGGTCACTGAAAATTTTGAAGGCTATAACTAAGTCCCACGAACAGAACATGCATATGAAAGACAGCATACTTCTTTTTTTAATTTATTTATTACATATTGGTGTCGTGGCAAACGATGGTTGGTCACCAGGAGTCAAACATACATCGTGTAATTGAAGTTAGTTCCTGTCAGCACTAGTCCACCACAAATTAAAGCAAATACGAGGATGCTGGGACTATCTTTGCTGGGCCGGGTGGGTCCTCATTCCGTTTTAATGGATCTGTTGTTGACGTGTCAAGTGATCCAAACTTTTTCGCAACCCGTACGGTACCGTTCAAGAAGCATATTTCCGCAGAACCAGTCAACTACTAGACTACCAAGATATGCTCAATTGATGTGCGGCACTTGGATGATCAATAATTCCAAATCACAAGACTATATCTAGTACCTAGAAATCCATGCTCTAGAATTAGAAAATTTCTCAGGATTGCTTCTTTTGCAGATGGTGTGCCTGAGCATATGACAATGTTTCTTTTTTTCTTCATTGAAAAGTGAGAATACAACTTTCTCAATGATGTAATTGTGCTAAGCTATATCTTCAGGCACAATTTGGTATTCATTATTGATCAACCATAGAACAGGTTGAAGCAATTCTGAATGAATGAAGTATTCTTTTAATCTGTATACAGGTTGCTGCAAAGGTCATAGGAGAAGTTCAAGCACTCATAATCTTTCCAGTGATGCCATATGCTATCCTTGGAATCTTTTATATGTTCTGGTTTGGAGCTGCATTCTATTTGTTTAGTTCCGGCCAGATTGTCCAGAACAATTGCAGCTCCAATTGCTGTGCATATGATCTTGTATCAAAAAGGATCCATATCACTGCCTCAGGCCAGAAGCTCTTTGGAATCTTCTTCTCATTCATCATGCACCTCACCATATTCATCACAATTTGGTTCTTCCTCTCAGCCACGCCATTTTATTGTGGCGTGTATGCTGCAGTCAATTGCCTTTTAATTCCACTTTACTTGCAGAAATCATTGAATCCTTTCCCATTAAATTCCCCCCCCTATCTGTTCTCAGGCACTTGACATACAATCCCTTCTCTTTTTCGACAGTCTTCACAAAGACTTGAAAATGTTGGAATGCCTCACTCTTTTCTGCTAGCAGATATGCCCATGATTTTCTACTATAATCATCAATAAAGCATAGAATGTACCTCTTTCCACCATTAGACATAGGTGTAATAGGTTCACAAATGTCTGCATGGATTAATTCCAATGGTTGAGCTGCTCTCCACATGCTCCTTTTTGGAATAGCTTCCCTTCTTTGTTTACCTATGCCCTATGCTGCACCCTGCAAATACCTCATCTGTGACCTTGAACTGAGGCAAGCCACGAACCAACTTCTTGTTTTGCAGTGTCTGCAAACTTGTGTAATTCAAGTGTCCATAGCGTTTATGCCACATATGACATAGGTCTTGGGAATTCGTATGAAAACAGCTTTGATTACTGGCACCATCTCAGTCAATAGAATGAACATTCTATTTATGCTCATCTTACTCTCAACAATCAACCCCCTTACTGGATGATAGATCTTGCAGGTTCCACCCTTAAATAGTATAGCCAACCTATTTTCTTGAAGTTGCCCAACACTTAAGAGATTGTTCTTAAGTTCAGGAACCAAATACACTTCATTTACAGTATGAACTTTTCCATTAAAAATCAGATTCACACTCCCCTTTCCAGTCACACTCATCCTGCTATTATTCTCAAGCTTAACCGAGTGTTCAAAATTTTCATCAAGGTTTGTAAAAATACCTTGTTCCCCACTCATATGGTTTGAACATCCTGAATCCAGAAACCATGCATCATCTCGTCTTCTCTTATGTGATTCAACATAAGACATCAACAGCATCTCATCTTCTTGATTCAGCTCTGCATAGTGCACCTCTTTATTCACATTTGGACACTCATATTGAAAGTGTCTAAGTCCATGGCATTTGAAACATTCAACAGTGGCTTTGTTGTATATTTGTGCTCCTCTTCCACGGCCTCTTCCCCTGAAATTCATCATTCCTCTACTTCTGCTCCTTGTTCTTTCATCATAAACCCTCAATGCTTGATCATCTTCTCGGGTTTTTTGAAATTTTTGTTCATGCACCAGTAATGAACTTTGCAGTTCATCTACTGTCAATTGACTTATATCCTTCAATTCTTCTATTGAACAGGCTATATAATTGAATTTCTTAGTCAGTGTGCGCAATATTTTCTCAACAATTTTGACCTCAGATACATCTTCTCCAAAATTCCTCATATTGTTTGCTATCAACAATACTCTAGTGAAATATCCTGTCACAGACTCCCCAAGCTTCATTTCCAGCAGTTCAAAATTCCTTCGCAGAATTTGAAGTTGAGCTCTTTTCACTCTAGCATTTCCTTGGTACTTGATCTTCATGGAGTCCCATAGTTGTTTTGCCGTGTCTTTCTGAGCAATTGTTTTCAAAATGGATTTATCAATTGACTGGAACAGATAGTTCTTGGTCTTCAAATCCTTCAATTTCATCTCCTCCAAGTTTTTCTTAAGCTGTTTATTTTTCGCAATACAGCCAGAGATTCCATTCCTCCCTGTTTTATCCTCGATGAAGCAGCTTATACGATACAGCCTTGGTTCTGTAGCTCTTGGCTCCCTGGTGTTGCCGTTTGTGGAATCTGTTCGCTTCATGCTTGATTCAATTCGTCGCAAACTGAAAGTTGCTAATACTACTCCTGAAGGTTGCATGGGAAAGACAACATATCACACCTATTTTATTTATTTAAAATAACTCCGGAATGGAATCAGTTGTTTTCTCTTATTGGCCAGTCACACAATTGTCACCATGTCATCATACATTTTTTTACTCCCAGAATTTATATAGGACTCATTGTCTGTTCAAGCATGGTTCTTTAGTTGATCCATACAATGTTTTCTTCTTATGCTTTTTGAATTTCACTGCTTATCCATTGTTTTCATGACTTCTGCAGATAGCTATAACAGGTAAAAGCTTCTGCAATTGAAACTGAATTGTAAGCAATTATTATGCGTATTTGGAATTAACAGGGTTCGTGAGTAGCTGGGTTAAACATGATTCAAACTAACCAACCATTGATGAATGTTACCCTTCCTTCCTTGTTGACCTGCTTATCATTTGAGCTGTCCTGTTTCTCTCTTCTACCAAGAACTTAAAAAGCAAAGCAAATCAAAAAAATGTCTGATATTTTGCCTAAAGATTTGAAACAAGAGATCCTCTTCAAACTCCCCATAAAATCCCTGGTGCGATGCACAAGCTTGTGCAGGACCTGGAACTCCTTCATAAGAGCCCAACCTTCATTTCCAAGCATCTTCAGCGTACAATTTCATCAACTGATCATCAATCTCTCTTCCTACTTCGACTCTGTTCAAAGGAGAGAGAAGAGCATGCAGTATTCTCTCCGTCTTGATAACCAGGATTTCAATGTCATATTTCCATGTCATCGGTTCTTGCAATAGCTTAATTTGCCTTGCAAAGGTTATCCAAAGGTTCACAGTATCCTTCATTTTTTGGAATCCATTGATACAAAAATACGTGAATATCGAACCTAGAATCCTGGGTCATTTATTCATTCATTTATGTATTTTACTGATTGATGTTGAATTTGTAGCAACCTATCCTTTTTATTATTTGTTACTTCATTCATTTTTTTTGGAAAATGGGTATCCGGACTAGTTTCACGCACATTGACTAATTTTACGGGTCCTGAAGTTAACAACAAGTTAAAATTTCTAGTGACTCTAACAGATCTGGAACTCAAACTAGTGACCTGTGGGGAGCAAATCTAGAGCCTGACTAGTGAGTCACGTCCCTCAGAGTTGTTACTTCATTAATTGATAACATTTAATTGTTAGAAACTATTTTGCCGCAGCTCACACTAGGTTGTTGGTTGCAAAATCTTGCATCATTTTGCAAAATTGATCACAATTTATGTTTATAACTGGTCCTCATTATGGTTAGTGAAGTTGCATCCAATATGCTACCTTCGTGATTACAAAAGAGTGAAAGAAGATGATACATGACAAACAAGATCAATTCATCTATAATTTTCTCCTTTCTGCTTGGTAATCCTAAATAACTTAAATGTTTGGTTGTCTCAAATTTATTTATCTAACTTAAGACCCATCAATCTCCTCTCACCAATCTCATACCAATATACAAGTGATCTCCACTTTCAGCTATACAAAGCCTTATATGATAGCCTTATATGATAACTACTGCTATAAGCAAACTCCACCACTAAAGATAAGTACTTGCTCCATCCTACCCTAAAATCAATCACACAAGCTCTCAACATATCCTCCAAAATTTGCATGATGAAAGAAACACACAGAAAAAGGCCATGGTATATACTTCCAAGTTACTTTAAATTTTCACAGCACATGGCATGGTGGTTTCTCACTTGAACTCATAATTTCCATAAATGAAATCCAAATTAATGTGAGGAAGGGAAGAAAAAATGAGAGGTGAAGAGTCTGAAATCACTGGAGTTTTTTTTTCAACGCAAAAACTGATGGAATTTAAGCTGCTTTTTTTCTTCAAGTTTTCTAAAATATAAATTCCTTAGCCATTCAAATCCAAAATGTGGCTTACCCTGATCATTTAATTAAACCTTTTTACATTCATAAAATAAAAAATTAAACCAGCCCATTTTAAGATCAAATAGAATCCAATTACTTACCATCATGTTTATCATAAGCTTATACAGAAACCAAACATTTATCCACCAATGAAGTATCTTTCAGCCACCCAACCATAAATCGATTGATTTTGGGTTTTGTTCAGAAAACATGGGAAAATAAAAATAAGAGAGAAAGAATAATATCACAAAAGCGTGAAGCAAAGAGAGAAGATCATCCTTTATTTGATGATCTTTTTTAATATATAATTTCTTTAGAAATAATTTTTTACTAACCTAAGATGTAAAGTAAATTTTATAATTTGTAATTATAATTCTAACCAAACTATAATATTCTAAATTTATTTTTTTGAAATATTAATCGATATGTAAATGTAATAATATGAAGATTATAATAATAAAATAACAATGCATTAAGTAGTGATGGTGGTGATTATGTGGTGAAGGTGCGATGATGATAATTTTCATATCATGAAAATAATTTTGTAGTTTGTCACTTAGTGCGTAAAAATCTTTTTATTGTTGCTAATAATAGATGGATGAAATGATGCCATTGATTAAACTAGATCGCTCTTACGATAAAACTGATAATACAGAAGTTTTAGAGCTTAATTGATAATAAGGAAATACTTTAGAGGCTGAATTTGAGGACCCACTATTAATTTTACCCCAACATCGGAGAATATGAAATCGCATTAAAACTTGAGGGACTAATTTATAATTATTGATCTGTTTTCAAGAATGCAAGCCTCGTCTCTCGGCTATCAGGTTCTCAAGAATGCCAACTTGCACACACGCATGTGTATATATATACAAGAGCATAAACACAAGTTAGCGGGTAGTGGAGCATCTCGAAAGAACAAAGGCTGAGTCACATTCATCATATCTCAACTCGACTCATCTCATTTCATCTGGGTTCGGTTTTCTAACTCTTTTCTTGTTATTCTAATTCTTTTTATTCTCTTTATCATTTCTTGAACTCTATCTCCTTTAATCACTTTCTTGGATTAGTTTTATGAATAATACCCACTCCCAACAATTTACGAATTCCTTACTTGCGTGTTGAAGCTAGCTTGAAATTCTTGATGAATCATGTGCTGAGACTTGAAATATCAGTTACCTTGCTTAATAAGAAACATTCAATCAGAGCTTTGTTTTGAGGGTTTTTGGTTGAGTCATGCTTGCGTTGGGATCATTTATTTTCTTTAACCTCGACTGTTCTATCTCATCTGGGTGTTGTTCTTGCTTGTTATATATCTAGTTAACTGTTTTCTCTGTTTGTTGCCTTTTTTTATTTTATAATCTTATTTGCTCTTCAGAGTCGTGGGAATTTTCTATTCTATAATTAATTTCAGATCTTACCCTTTTGAAGATATGGAAGAAACAGCTTCAGGAGATAATTGTCAAAATCTTTGTGAAAAAGCGAATGAAGATGTAATCAGTGAATTGCGTGACGACATTCTTTGTTACATGCTCTCGTTTCTTCCAACAAAAAGTGCTGTGGCTACCAGCATTCTGTCCACAAGGTGGAGAAACCTGTGGAAATCAGTTACCATTTTGGAAATTTATGATGACATATCGGGTTATCATAAGAATCCATTTACATATAAAGAAAAAAAGATGAACTTTGTGAATTTCATGGATAGGCTTTTCATTCATCGTAATTACCCATCGATTCTGAAATTCCGGCTCATTTTAGCTCTAAGTTACGATTTTTCTTGTGTAAATGCATGGATGTCCCATTTAAGCAGATGGATTTCTTCTTCTGCAATTATGGGCAATGTGGAGGAGCTTATATTTTATATCAATTTCCCAGTTCGGTTGCCAGAGAACCTCTATTGCTGTGAGAAATTAGTGGCTCTGAAACTTCATGGTCATATCAGGTTTGATAATCTTCAATCTGTATGCTTTCCAAGTCTCAAGGCCCTTCATCTTGAACATCTCAGAATGCTGAATAATACTGCCATAAAGGTGCTATTATCTGGTTCCCCTGCCCTCGAAGAACTGGAACTAGAAATGGAGGGACGTGATTCTCGGCGGTCTGTACATGTATGCTCATTGTCCTTGAAACGTTTGATCATAGGATTCGTCTGTATTTTTGTTCCTTACGATCATAGTTACCGTAAAAAGCTTACTATTGATACCCCAAACCTTGAATTTCTTAAACTGGTTGATTTTGTTAAAATTTGTTGATTTGAACAGTAACTGTTTATAACAGTTACTGTTGGAATTAAATTCTGGAAATTCAAGCTACAGTGGAAATGGAAGAAGAAGATTGCAATTGTTATTGAATTTGAAATTGCCCAATAAATAGGCTTACAGAAATATGAATTTGAATCAAAGACTAACTCTCAACAACAATGAGAGATTATTGGTAAACAAAATCAAATATTCAGCAAACAATTGAATTGGATTCTGTGGAAAATAAATTCAAAATTCAAAAACAAAAGAACAATAAAATTGACTAAAGCACTGTCTTCAAATCAGCATCCCGATCTTCAATCAGCATCTTTAATCTTCAAGGCAGCAACTCACATAATTCTAACACTCCTCCTTGAGAGTTGCCTTGATTAATCCAAGGCTTAATCTTAAAAATTCCAGCCGTGATCTTGGCAGAGCCTTGGTCATCAAGTCTGCCAATTGCACATCAGTTGAACAATGAACAATCTTTATAAGTTGATTCTTCTCTGCTTCTCGTAGAGAATGAAATTTCACATTGATGTGCTTAGTCCTCCCATGCTGAACTGGATTTTGTGCAATATCAATTGCAGATTTATTGTCACAATAAAGCTCGGTTGGTGAGCTTTGAATTTGACCCAAATCAGCTAGGACTTTATTTAGCTAAATGGCTTGATTAGCAGCAGCAGCCATGGAAATATACTCGGCCTCAGCAGTTGATTGTGCCACCACCTCTTGTTTCTTTGCATTCCAACAAATTGCACCTGAACCAAGAGTGAACACATATCCAGACGTGCTCTTCATGTCATCAATACTACCTGCCCAATCACTGTCTGCATAACCCGTCAAGCTTACTCCTCCTGTTTTGGAATACAATATTCCCAGGTCACTTGTTCCCCGTATATACTTCAACACTCTCTTAGCAACTCCCATATGAATGTTGCTAGGTGAGCTCATAAACCTTGATAATAAACCTGCAGGAAACATTAAGTCAGGTCTGGTTGCTGTTAAGTATAACAGACTTCCAACCAGACTTCTAAAAGCAGAGGGATCTTCAAGCTTTTCACCATCATGCTTCGAAATTTTCTCATTTTGTGCCAACGGAGAAGCTGCTTCCTTGCATGATTCCAGCTTAAATTTCTTCAACACATCAACAACATATTTCTTTTGGCATACAAAAATTCCAGTGCTGCTTTGTTGTATCTCCATGCCCAGAAAATAATTCATAACACCTAAGTCACTCATTTCGAACACTTCTTGCATCTCCAGTTTGAACTTATCAAGCAACTTTGTATTACTTCCAGTCACCAGCATATCATCAACATAAAGAGAAATTATCAACTGCTCCTTGTCATCTTCTTGTTTCAAGTACAAAGTTGCTTCACTTTCACTCCTTTTGAATCCTAATTGAATCAAATAAGAGTCAATTCTGCTGTACCAAGCCCTTGGTGCTTGTTTCAATCCATAAAGTGCTTTGTGTAATTTATATACTTTATGTTCTTCCCCAGCCAGTTCAAATCCATCTGGTTGTTGCACATAAATATCTTCAAGAAGTATACCATTTAAAAATGCAGACTTTACATCTAAATGGTATACATGCCAGCCCAATTGACCTGCAAGAGCAAGCAATAACCGAATCGTATCATGCCTTGCAACAGGTGCAAAGGTATCACCGTAATCAACACCTGCAACTTGAGCAAATCCCTTGGCAACTAATCTTGCCTTGTGTTTGAACACAGTTCCATCAGGATTGAACTTAGTTCTAAACACCCACTTCACACCAATCCTTTTCTTCCCGTATGGCAGCTCTGCTAAGGTCCAAGTTCCATTCCTTTCGATGGCATTTATCTCAGCCTTCATGGCTTCAACCCAAGCTGGAGACACTGCTGCATCAGTGTATGATGTTGGTTCAGCATGCACTAAATTGCATCTCTCATAAACATCAGCCAATGATCTCACTTTGTTGACGTTTGAATCAGTTGTTTCTTCAATTAGCAAGTGTTCTGCCACTTCATCATTTGCTTCCACTTCATCATTTACTTTAGCTTCTACAGAGTCTTGGCTTATTACTTTTGGAACAGCATCAATAGACTCCCAATTCCAGCTGCAAGTTTCATCAAAGTGCACATCCCTACAAACTTGAATCTTTGATTTATTCAAGTTGTAGACTCTGTACCCCTTTGTATCTGCTGCATAACCAACTAGCACACCCTTTTCAGCCACTTCATCAAGCTTTTCCCCTTTTCTCAGCAGGTACCTGAAAGTAACAAAGAGAGCCAAACATTTTCAAGTGTTTGACAGTGGGTTTGGTTCCAGACCAAGCCTCCAGTGGTGTTTGGTTTTGAATAGATTTTGTTGGCAATCTATTCAGCAAATAAACTGAAGTGTTGACAACTTCAGCCCATAAGAATCTCGGCAATTTCTTCTCAAACAACATGCACCTAGACATCTCCATTACTGTCCTATTCTTCCTCTCAGAAACACCATTCTGTTGAGGAGAATATGGCACAGTCAATTGATGCACAATTCTTGCATCTTGAAGGTATGCCGTGAACTCTTTTGATGTGTACTCCCCACCATTATCTGTTCTTAGCATCAATATCTTCTCACCACTTTGAGTTTCAACCAAACTTTTGAACTTTTTGAACTCTGAAAAGGCTTGTGACTTGGTCTTCAAGAAATGAACCCAAGTCATTCTACTATAGTCATCTATGAACAAGATAAAATAAGCACTATTGTTCAAAGAAGCTACTTTCATTGGTCCACAAATATCTGAATGAACCAGCTGCAATTTCTTTTCTGATCTATATGATGAAGAAACTGGAAATGGCTTTCGGTGTTGCTTACCAATTTGGCAGCCTTCACACATCTGCTTGCTGTCACAAATTTCGGGTATTCCATCAACTAATTCATTTTCATGCAGCATCTTCAAAGACTTATAATTGCAGTGACCAAGCCTTTTATGCCAAATAATACTCTCATCAATTTTGGCACTTAAGGCATGGCCTTCCACAGCAACTAAGTTCAAGTAAAAACTGTTTCCATCCATTTTGATTTTGGAAACAGTTAAATCATTTGAATCTCTAATAAAGCATGTTCTGTCTTTGAAGGCAACTTCATATCCATTTCTCAACATTTGTGCAACACTCAATAAATTCTGATCTAGCTCTGGAATATACAAAACATTGTTAACAATTTTCGTACCTCTTGTTGTTTGGACTGTCACGGTTCCCCTGCCTTTTGCCTCCACAATGTCTCCATTTCCAAGCTTGATTTTTGGTGTTATTGATCTGTCAATTGAGGAGAAGATTGATAGGAATTTTGACATGTGACTTGTGCAGCCACTGTCAATTAGCCACGTATCTTGTCTGCAAGTGTTGACAGCAGAAATGGCCATGAACAAGTGCTCATCATCATCATCTTTACCTTCTTCGGAAACATTAGCATGCTGTTGAATTTCATGCTGAGGTTGTTTCCTTTTAAGTCTACAATATCTCTCACTGTGGCCATTCTTTTTGCAGAAATCACATTGGATAAGTGATTTGCCTTTGAACCAACAATTTTGCTCAGCATGGTTTGTTCTTTTACAATAAGAACAAGCTGCAAAATTTTGTCTATTAACAGGAACAATAGCTTTATTTTTCGAGAGAGGTTTTTTACCATGATGGAAATCTTTCTTCTGAAAATTTCCAGTCTTCTTTCCTTTCCAGTTAGCTTGAAATGCACCCTCCATAACATCATCATCTCTCATTTGAACTCGCTGCTCCTGAATTTGAAGCTTGCTGATTAATTCTGCAATAGATAGAGTTTGCAAATCGCAAGACTCTTCTATTGCAGAGATTTTAGCCTCAAATCTTTCTGGAATTGACATCATAAGCTTCTCCACTATCTTATGATCTTCAAATGTCTCCCCAAGGAGTCTCATTTGGTTGACAGTGTTCATCAATCTGCCGGAATAGGACTTGACATTTTCATTGTCCTTCATCTTCATTAGCTCAAATTCTCTCTTTAATGCAAGGAGTTTGACTGTTTTAACTCTATTGCTGCCTTCAAATTCAACTTGAAGTTTGTCCCAAATCTGTTTTGGTGTCTCAAGATTCATAATCTTGGTGAAAATATGCAATTCCGGAATGCAAACATGTAATTGCCTTGTCTTTCTTCATTTTTTCTTCTTCATGAGCTTTTATTTGCGCCAACGTTGGATTTTGACGTAGTGGATATGGATCAGCATCCATCACCACAATGTTTCATAATCCTTGGGATCGCAAGAAAAACTTCATTTTCACTGCCCAAATATGATAGTGCTCACCATCAAAGACTGGGACAGACGAGTGAGACAATGAGGATGAAGAAGCCTTGGATTTTTAACAAATAAATCTCACTGTTTTCCTTCTCTCAATCTCTCGTGTTTCACTCAATCTCACGTGTTTGCACTCAGTAAAATCACTCCAATTTCACTCGCAAAATCACCCTCAGTCCCGAAGGAAGTCAACTCTGATACCACTGTTAAAATTTGTTGATTTGAACAGTAACTGTTTATAACAGTTACTGTTGGAATTAAATTCTGGAAATTCAAGCTACAGTGGAAATGGAAGAAGAAGATTGCAATTGTTATTGAATTTGAAATTGCCCAATAAATAGGCTTACAGAAATATGAATTTGAATCAAAGACTAACTCTCAACAACTATGAGAGATTATTGGTAAACAAAATCAAATATTCAGCAAACAACTGAATTGGATTCTGTGGAAAATAAATTCAAAATTCAAAAACAAAAGAACAATAAAATTGACTAAAGCACTGTCTTCAAATTAGCATCCGGATCTTCAATCAGCATCTTTAATCTTCAAGGCAGCATCTCACATAATTCTAACAGATTTTGCATCTGAGGAATTAAGCATGCAGCGGGCAGACTCGCTCCTACAGGCAGATCTCTGTTTTTGTTATCAAACAGGTGTTTTCAATGTAGGAATTGAAGAGTATGCAAATATGGTGGTTCAATTTTATAGACAGATCTCTGGTGTTAAGACTTTGTCCTTGTCAAACTTTAATATCCGAGTAAGATCCTCCCCCCCCCCCATTTACTCTTATGCAAATATGGTGTTTTCAATGGTGATTCGTCATCAACCTATCTAACGCATCCTCTTCTCAGACTTTATTAGGGGCAGCTGTATCTAAGTTTCCATGCTTCGGGAATTTGCCTACTTTTCGGAATTTGATTCATTTGGAGGTCCGAGTTTCTGATGATTACGTGTGGATTTTGCCTGAGATACTCCAATGCTCTTCTAATTTGGAAGTTTTCATCTTAATCTTGGTTAGTTCCATTGATATAAATCGAATCAACGATTTGAGTGTTTCTTAGTTTATCTAAATCATCTACAAGTATTTCTGTATTGTTCTCTTTATTATCTTCAATCAATTAGGATGAGGATGCATACGGCTGGAACTGGTGTGCCCCACACTCTGTGCCGCAGTGTTTGTCATCATGTCTTCAGGTGATCGAGTATAAAGTTTTTCAAGGGGAATCGGGAGAGACAGAGATGCTTGAATATTTCTTAAGTAATGCATTGGTGCTGAAGAAGATGACCATCACATATCTTACTGACCTTGAAACATTAGAAGTTGATGTTTTGAAGAGGCTATCAACATGTCCGAAGGGCTCAGACGCATGTCAAATTGTACTCATTCGTGTACATAAACGCAGCTTTGAAGTCGCAAGTATGCGTAGGGCTTCATTTTTCTCATAATCTTTTAACTATTAAGCTTCAAATCAAAAACATTTCAAGAAACCAAATGAAGACAGAATCGAAAGTTTCCTGAAGTTGTTTCTCACAATTCTGTTCATGAGGTGGAGATACCCGTGTACTTCAGTTCCCAACTTGGATATTGATGACTAACATGTTACCATGTCTTCCTGACTTGTCGTTTGAGAATTTCATGCACAAATTTTTTATTTTTCATAGCGTCCAATCCACTAAAAAAATAACTGTAGTTTGCTAATGTTGAGGGGCTTGATCTTTGTGTCTTGATGGGAAAGTTGAGGGGGCTTGACCTATATTTGCGGCTTCCTGCAGCAGAGAAGAATCAGAAACTAACTAAAAGGGGTGAAAAAAATATAATATGGTGTCTCATAGATTTATTTCTAAGCAAAAACATTCTTATCCCTTATGAATCCATCCCTTATGCACAGTGACATCAATGACAAGAAAGCTATATAAGCCAAGTCATGCGGAAAAAACCGAAATTGAAAATGTTTTGAAGTGGCAAAGCATCCTGGAAGAAATTTAGTTATAGGGATTCAACCAGGCCTCAATCCCAAATGAAATCTCATGCAGGAAAGATTGTTTCTTGACAGAGGTTGTCTGTGTTTTAAATGACAGCTTATGACATTTGAGTTTTTTCGGCTTAGTTTTGTTGTTTTTCTCTTCTCTTTTTAGATTTTATAGTTAGTTTAATTCAATTTTTTTGATTATTTTAGTTAATTGTAAACCTTTTAAAAGATGGTTTTATTGTTTGCGAAAGAATAATGATAATTTTAGTGTTCGTTTTTTCTATTATTTTCTTGCTTTTTTTTTTTGTAAAATGTATTTTTATTTTTAAAGACAAATTAATGATTCTAATTGTTTAGACAGTAACGTATGATGTTTTCTTCTTTTATAGATAGAAAATCAATGATTTATTTTTATTGTTTAGTTTATTGTAGGCAATTCATGAGATTTGAAGATAAGTTAATTGTTTTTTGTTGCCTCCCATTGGAAAATTACTTAAAGTTTAGTCACTATGTTGTACACTAAATTTCAATTTGTTCACCCATCAAATAAATAAAAAATTGACTGAAAACCGAAAAAGCATGACCGAGAACTGGCAAGCCAGGTGCACTAAAGTAGATTTTTTTTATTAGAAACCTGTTGGAAGAAGAGTGTCCTTCAAAGATCCGAGGAGAAGCCCACAGAAATCTATCCATAAAGAAAGTGCAAGGTTCATTGCTAATCTATCCATGAAAAAACTCGTACTGTATGTTACATTAATATCAACAATAAAAACATAAACCAATGATTAACAAGAGAAATAGGAACTTGTTGTCCAAAAACATGAACTTATGAATTGAGGGCACTGCAAATTATAGAATGTCCCAATTTCTTTACATGTTAACAGTCCCCAAGAAAACATAATAATAAAGAACTCTCATAGATACATGAGACCAGCCTCTAATCTCATGGTTAAACAAAGAGGAAAAAATGAAATCAATAAAAACAGTCCATGAAAAATGTGTTGGGAATCATCTGGATCCTATTCTCATGAATCAGGCTGCATGTTGGATATGCCTGTTGAGCTGCTGGCGGAAACGACTGTATCCAATCGCTGTAATCTTCAGAGACTTCAGACTCAGGATGATGATCAACGACTTCAGATGTAAGGGACTCGGTGTTTTCCGCATCATCAACACCATGAGCACCGGCCCTCTTCCTCTTTTTGTTTTTCTGCGTCGACTGATGGGTCTTGTCGTTGTCTTTCCTTCTCAATTGACATAAAACAGTGACCTCGGAAAGGGATGGCAAGCTATACTCGTACATCGTCCACTTGCAGCCTGGTTGGTGAGGTTGAGTATTCCGGTAACTGAAGCCTTTCCTGAGGGCCGTGACACTGTAATTCTTGTCAATTTGGACACGTATATGACGGTCTTTGTCCTCTCTACGCCATGTTGCAAGGCCACCGGCAATCTTGCGGGAGACATTATTATTGGACTTGGGGCTCATCTTTCTGAGATCAGTGAAGAAGAAAACATCCTCACCATGGATTCTGTGGAACGTGTTCCAGATCTGGAGAGGTTGATAGGCATAGAGGCTGCAATCTCTAACAGGAGCAGAGGTGGCAAAGCAAGGGTTAGTGAGTTTGGGATACAGATAGAAGCGCACCAGTTCTTCATCATAAGGGCTGAATCGATAGCCAGGGAGTAGTTGGATTGGAGTTAACATTGTCAGGGTTTGTGATTGGGATCGAGTCTGTTACTTGCTCAGATAATCAAAGGATTGGATCAAGAGAGAAATCAAGAATCAAGAATCCAGAATGACTAGTTCTTGATGAACAAATTAAACCAGTAATTGACAAACAGAGAAGGAGAGAGAGTTCCTCGCTTTCTTTATATGATTATTATTGATAAACAGAGATGGGAATGAATAATTGGGTAAAAGAGAGAACAAGAGACTCTCAGCTGGAAACCCTAAACGAAGAACGAAGAGGAGGAAAGAAACAAACTTGCTGATTCAAAAGAAAACGCGTAATTGTTATGCCACACCCATCTATATATAAGGGTTTGAGGCGCTTCCAACTCTCTGAAAATTTTGAAGGCTACAACAAACTCACACGAACAGAACATGCATATGAAAGACAGCATACCTCTTTCTTAATTTATTTATTACATATTGGTGTCGTGGCAAACGATGGTTGGTCACCAAGGAGTCAAACATACATCGTGTAATTAAAGTTAGTTCCTGTCAGCACTAGTCCACCACTAATTAAAACAAATACGAGGAGGCTGGGACTATCTTTGCTGGGCCGGGTGGGTCCTCGTTCCCTTTTAATGGGTCTGTTGTTGACGTGTCAAGTGATCCAAATTTTTTCGCAACTCGTATGGTACCGTAGAAGAAGCATACATCCGCATGCAGCAGCATTGCCTGTGGTCGTGAGTAGAAAAGAAACGAGGCTTAATTTTATAAGTGGGTTTGATTGGATTAGAATATGATGGATGGTTCGGTGTGTCAGTCTTTGGGATTTAAAGTTTATGTCCATTGTGGATATTCGGAACAGTTTATTTGTGTATATTTTAGTTAATTATATAAATTATAAAGTTAATAATCATATAAATCTTTAGAGACTATCATATTTATAATTATAGGACTCGAACCTAAGACAACAAAAGAGCAAATTTTTTATTCCCAAGCTCTTGCCACTTAATCACCTACTAAATTGTTTTGAGGTTTATATCCATTATTTTTATGAGTGTGTGAAGTCTATTATCTATGGTGAAATTAAATTAAAGAAAGAAATGATATTTGTGAGGACGGAGGGGGATGGATTGGTCTGGTAAGATGGTAAATGGTTTCTACGCTGTTTTCTTAAGTGTTTTTTGTTGGCAACGGGCAAAATACTCGATATTCAAATGGAGGAAATTTCAACTTCTTGTTGGTAATGGACAAAATACTACTTCCTAACCTCATGGAGTATGGTTAGTGATCGGAAGGTAGAGAAATATCAAACCTGATTGTGAATCTTGCAGTCAAGCAGAATTTCTAATGTAAGGATCATTTCCGTCTATATTGCTTAAGAAGGCTTGGTGTTCCTATGGATATTCTATATGAACAGAGAAAAAATGGCATAGTACATAGGGCAAATCAATCTACTAAACTTCTGTTGTAAGGCGGATTGTTCAATTAGTCAAGTATAGCCTTCATGGATCGAGGTTAATCCATGAAGCAATTTTGAATTCTCAATATTCTGTGATATGCGTGTTCTGCAACTTTGATTTTGATATTCTTTATGATGATTTTTGTTATTTCATATTCCATTATTTTTCCCACTTTATAGTGTCAAGGCTCTTTAGAAAGGGTGAGTAGTGTTTTATCTTGCTAATGAAGTTTTTCATTGTCATAACTCAATTTTGGGTTATTCCCCAAAACTACCCGAAAATAACAAAAAAAATAAAATAAAAGGGGTTGGTGTCGGTAGGAAAATCAAGGTGAAACTTTGGATGTTTTCGAGAGTTCGATCGTACCTTTTTTTTGTGCCCAATATGAAGGAAATCGCAGATTCAAGGCTAAAGTGATTTATTATCGGATAAATCTGCGTAAAAATTAATCGATGAGAAATCAAGTTCTTGAATTTAATTCGGATTTAATTGATGAATAGAATTTTCAGAGACCGATTTGAATTTTTCCAAGCCAATTATGCGAAATCGGGGGCCAAATTGAATGAATTGAGAGTCTAATGGTTAATTTGGGGATAAATCGCGCAAATCAGAAACCAAGAACCAGAATAAAACGGTGCGCAAAGCTAAGGTTACTCTCGAAATTTTAACGGGGATGCAATTGAACAAATTGAAATTTTAAAACCAATTGAGGTTTTGATTAGAACAATTTTAAATCAAGGGACCAAATTGCACTTTTACTTCCCAAATCATTTGCACCTGCAAGCGTGCCTGCACTCTTCAATCACCTGAACAGTGTCAGGCACGCCCATCGCAGCAACACCTGCCACTAGGCAAGGCAGAAGCGGCAACCCCTCGGTTGCACGCCATGGGCAGCCGAAGGGGTGCCTTTCATGGCTATAAATAACAGAAAAATAAACAGAGGGTGGGGGGGGGGGGGAATGAAAAAAAGAACAGACAGTGGAGAGAAATAAAGAAGAAAATAGAATAGAAGAAGCATAGAGAATACAAGGGAAATTTTACGTAAAATTTTGAATCTTCATCCCTCTCGTGTCCGGTCTCTTTCACGCTCCCTCTCTTTCATTTTGTCTCTCGATTTTCCTCTCTCTCTCTCTCTTAAAACCAGAAGACCCAAAATCTCTCTCTCTCTCTCTTCTCCCTCTCGGCTAGCCAACTCAAGTCACCATTCAACCACCCATACCCTTCCTCATCACCACTGGCAGTCTCCCCTCAACTCCAGCAACTCAGTCATATTCTTCGGAGAAGAAGCAGCGACAGCCCCGACGACAACAAATCAACTCGTGCACCTTCTAATGTCAACTCTAGCCAGCACAGGCCCCCATTTTCGACACCACCAAGACCAAAAGAACCACATTGACGTCCTCTATACAACGGTGTTAACAGGTATGCCATTTGTCATACTCGAAAATCTCCCATTTTACCATTCATTATCTCCTACATGCAGTCTCGATTTACTGTTCATTGTGAACAGTAAACCGGGTCGGGTCAGGCCGGGCTTGGTGCCCGGCCCGACCACTAAATGAGACGGGCTTACACTCGTCTGGGCTGGAAGCCTAGCCCGAGGGAAAGACGGGCTTCCGGCCCATCTGGAATGAAAGCCCATTCTGAGAATAAATGGGCTGAAGCTCGTCCTTAGAATAAGTGGGCTGAGGCTCAGTCTTAGATTATGTGGGCCGCGAGCCCACCCCCATGTTGGCAGGCTGGCAGCCTGGCCCATCAGGGCTGGGCAGCCAGCCTACCATTAAATAAATAAATAAATAATGAAAAAAGAAACATAAAAATACAAAATTTGCAAAAAATATTTTTTAGTTTTAAAAAAGATAAAATTTGTTGTTTTCGTGTATACGGCTAATACACTAGCATATTTTAAAAATTCTTTTTCTTTCAAAAAAAATATATATTATCTTGGAGTTTGAAGAGAAAATGCGTTTTAGCATGGATTTCGCAAAGAAAAATCATTTCTTGCATTTTGAGATTTTACTACATGTTTGTAAAAATCCAAAAGGTATTGGCCAATATTTTAACAATATAAAAATCTTATTTTTGGGAATTTATCATTCATTGTCGGTATTCGAATAAATAAATCCTAAGGGGTTAATATCAAAATATTTGGCGGGGATAATATGTTATTATTTACTGTCGATGTTTGAATAAATAAATCCTAAGGGGTTAATATCTAAAATATTCGGCGGGGATGATATGCTATTATTCACTGTCGGTGTTTGGATAAATAAATCCCAAGGGGTTAATATCCAAAATATTCGGCGAGGTAATATAGCATCATCATTTAACCAACATATTCTTTGAAAGATCAAAACCATAACAAATCATAAGCCAACCAAAACATCAAGCAGCTTACCATAGGTAGGGCGTATTAGGGGTGCTAAAACCTTCCCTTTACGCAACCAGTCCCTTACCTTAGAATCTCTTAAAGACCAGTTTTAGGTTTCCTAGTAGCCATAATACTAGGTGGCGACTCCCTTTTTCATGAAAATAAAGATAAAGCCCCGACATTGAATTCTCTCGCTCACGGGGAGGGTCGCCATGACGCCGCTCTCTCGCGAGGGGTGCGAAATTCATTATAAAATTAAATGTTCAGGGTAAGCATTTTCATTTTTGAAGGAAAGCATGGTGAACATGCTTTGTCTAAACATTGGTGACTATAATTACATTTTCCAAATGTGTCGCTCTTTCTTATGTCAAGTACAACATGTAAGCATCATTTGATAACTAAATTGTATGCAATTAATTTCAGTTGTAATTAAATTTTCTCTACAGGTAGGTTAGATATTTATTACAAGATAATCTTGTGAACAAACCATGCTTGCAAAGGAATAAAATTTCTTGTATTTAAGAATGCAGGTGCCAATGTTTTGTTGGAACGATAAACAACGTAATATTTTGTTCTAAACTACAAGAAACTCTTATTGTTGAATTTGTACTGGTGTGATCATTATTATCTCAAAGATGATACAGTAGTTGTATCCTAATAAATTTCATTCAATTTTGTATTTCACTTATTGATGTTGAATTTGCAGCAGCTTGTCTATTTTATTATTTGTTACTTCAGTGATTTTTTGGGAATGTGGGTATTTGGGCTAGCTTACACACACCTCTACTAATTTTATAAAATGTAAAGTTAATGACCAATTAAAACCTCTAGTCGCTTTGACTAATGTGGACCTCGAACTAATGACCTGTAAGGAGCAAACCTAGAATCTGACTAGTTAGCCACATGCCTCAGAGTTGTTACTTAATTGATTGATAATATGCAACTGTTAGAAACTATTTCACCACAGCTCACATTACATTGCTGTTTGCAAAATGTTGCATCATTTTGCAAAATCAATCACAATTTTGTTTATATTCGATCCTCATTAAGGTTAGTGAAATTGCATCCAATATGCTACCTCCATGATTACAATAGAGTGGAAGAAGATGATATGTGACAAGCAAGCGCAGTTCATCTATATTTTTTCTTCCTATCTGCTTGGTAATCCTAAATAACTTAAATGTTTAATTGGCTATCTCAAATTTATTAATTTAACTCAGGACCCATCAATCTCCTATCACCAACCTCATACCAATATACAAGTGATCTCCGCTTTCAGCTATACGAATCTCCACCACCAAGGATAAGTACTTGTTTCATCCAACCCGAAACTCAATCACACAACTCTCAACATATCCTCCAAAATTTGCATGGGTCCTACTAGACTATCTATCGGTCCAAGGATGAAAAGTGGAACGTAACTGAACATTAGTCCCCAAGGCTTCTGAAACAACTATGCAACCTTATGATCTCGTTAACATAGATAAAAAAATGAGTTGTCTTAGTCAAACAATAGCCTATCACCCAAATTGAATAGTAAATGATTCTCTTCTATTCAGGAGACTATAAGAACTTTGATAGTTTTTGATGCTCACCCTTAACCCTCTAGCAGGTCAAGCATCAAGAGACAAAAAAAAAACTCGTCACCTGAAATTAATTAGTGAATGAGCATAAAAAACTATATTTCCACATACTAGCTCACAGAATGCTGGAAAAAAAACAGCACCTTTTCATTCAAGCAAGATGAAAGATAGAAAGAGGCCATGGTATATACTTCCAGGTTACTTTAACTTTTCACAGCACATGGCATGATGCTTTCTCATTTGAACTCGTAATTGATATGTAAATGTAATATTATGAAAATTATAATAATAAATTAATAATAATGCATTATGATGATGCATGAAGTAGTGATGGTGAAGGTGGGATGGTGATAATTGATGACAATGGTGCCGGTGAGATTTTTATGAGTTGATAGTGAATGATATTATTGGCTGATTTTATATTACTATTCATAAGAATATAACAAATTTTATTAATTACAAATATTTTTAAATAAAAAATAAAATAGTTGATTATAAAACACTTTAGATTAAATTTTTAGTAAAATATTTTTAAAATATAAGCACATAAAAATTAGGAAAACACTATATAAATAATAATAATAATAATAATAATAATAATAATAATAATAATAATAATAATAATAATAATAATAATAATAATTTCCATATCTTGTAAATTAGTCTTATAGTTTGTCACTCAGTATGTAATCACATGCAAGCTCGAATGAATCTTTTTTATTGTTGCCAATAATAGATGGATGAAAGGATGACATTGATTAAACTAGATCACTTTTATTATAAAATTGATAATACAAAAGTCTTAGAGCTTAATTGATAATAAGGAAGTACTTTAGAGGCTGAATTTGAGGACTCACTATTAATTTTACACTAACATCAGAGGATATGAAAATCGCATTAAAACTTGAGGGACTAATTTATAATTGTTGATCTGTTTTCAACTCAAGAATGCAAGCCTCGTCGTGTCTCGGCTATCAGGCTCTCAAGAACGCAAGCATGTATATATACATACAAGAGCGTAAACACAAGTTAGCGCGTAGTGGAGCATCTCGAAAGAACAAAGGCCGAGTCACATTCATCATATCTCAACTCAACTCATCTCATTTCATCTGGGTTCGGTTTTCTACCTCTTTTCTTGTTATTCTAATTCTTTTTATTCTCTTGATCATTTGTTGAACTCTATCTCCTTTAATCACTTTCTTGGATTAGGTTCTTGAATAATACCCACTCCCAACAGTTAACGAATTCTTTTCTTGCGTGTTGAAGCTAGCAATTCTTGATGAATCATGTGCTGAGACTTGAAATATCAGTTACCTTGCTTAATAAGAAACATTCAATCAGAGCTTTGTTTTGAGGGTTTTTGGTTGAGTCATGCTTGCATTGGGATCATTTATTTTCTTTAACCTTGTTAAAGGAAAGCATATCTGCCTTGACTTGATTATAGGAGTTGTAATGGACCAACGGTCTAATTAGTAATGGACCAACGGTCTAATTGGCCATGTTATAGGAAACAAATTGTAACCCCTGGCATTGAGGGATTAGTTACCTAAAATAGGTTTAGACTTGTGTATAAAACCTATCCCTCTACATGGATGTAAATACAATATAGAAAATCAATACAGTGTTTATCACAAATTTCACATGGTATCAGAGCAACGTTCCTGGTGACCCAAACAACCCCATCACTTCCGCTGAAACACAACCCAAAACCTTTTTCATTCAATCCAACATGGGGGACGAAAGTGCACCAGATAAAACACCACAAAATTCAACAGACAAGGGGCCACACATACCCGATCCTCTCACACTGTATCACTCAGATTCACCAAGCTTGGTGCTGGTTTCACAAGTCCTCGACGGACACAATTACGGCCAATGGAGTCGTTCCATGCGTATCGCTCTTAGCGCCAAGAACAAACTTGGATTTATTGATGGATCCATCCAATGCCCTGCAATCACAGACACAACCTACTCAATTTGGCAGAGATGTAATGACATGGTCTTGTCATGGATTTGGCAATCTGTGCAAAGCAATATTGCACGAAGCATTCTCTACTGCAAAACCGCATCTGCGGCATGGAAAGACCTTGAAGAGAGATTTTCACAATGCAACGATACAAGGATTTATCAAATTCAACAAGAAATTGTTGAACACCGACAAGGGCAACTATCAATTTCAGATTACTACACCCAATTGAAGGTACTTTGGGATGAATTGGCCTCATATCATGAACCAATTACATGTAACTGTGAGGGATCCAAGACCCGTATTGCAAGGGAAGAAAAAGAGAAAGTCATGCAATTTCTAATGGGTTTAAACGAGACTTACTCGACCATTCGGGGCTCCATATTGATGATGAACCCGCTTCCTGATACACGGCGAGTTCATGGCTTGGTGCTGCAACACGAACGCCAGTTGAACGTGATGAGCCACCGTGAACCCGTCGCCCATGCGATGCAGACCCATCGACCCAACACACAGAAAGGAGGACCTTCATCTGGGAACCTGAACCCACGAAGAGGACCCAAGTGCAGCCACTGTGATGGGTCACACTCCATCGATCGCTGCTACTTCTTGATTGGCTTCCCAGAAGGCCATAAATGGCATGGGAAACGGGTGTTCCCCAGAAATAAACACCCACCGACAACCCACAACGTCGACGCCTTCTCATCGCAAGGTAGCCTTCCAGCCGAGAGCAAAGGCACGGTGAATGACAGCCCTACCTTCACAACCGAAGAGTACCACCAAATTCTTGCATTACTTCGGTCGGGTAATGGTAAATCTATACCACTTGCAAATGCCACAGGTATTATCACACCCGCATGCAATATATCAAAACATACCTCACACTCAATCCTCTATTGGATTATTGATAGTGGGGCCTCTGATCACATATCACACTCACCATTAACACATAACTTGGTTAAAACTAATTGTGATTTTGTGGGTTTACCAAATGGGGAAACAGCAGACATTGCGAACATTGGATCCGTAAAATTATCGCGTGAATTATTTCTTGATGGGGTCCTTCATGTTCCTAAATTTCGTGTCAATTTATTATCTGTCAGTAAACTCACACGCGCACTACGATGTATGATAATATTTTTTCCTGATTTTTGTGTTATACAGGACATGGATACGAAGAGGATGATTGGCCTGGGCAAGCAATTTAATGGGCTTTATTATCTTACACCAAGCCAAAATCCCCACCTTACCAACCATGTTAGTCGCACCACAAGTCTTTGGCATCAACGATTGGGCCACCCCTCCACACATCCTTTACAATTTTTGTCCAAAACAATTCTAGAAATAATGTTTGATCCAGATCATGTTTGTGAAATTTGCCCTTTGGCAAAACAAACTCGGATATCTTTTACTTCTAGTTCAATTCAGACTAATGCACCTTTCGATTTAATTCATTGCGATATTTGGGGTCCTCACAAAAATACCACTCATTCTGGGACACGTTATTTTCTCACAATAGTGGATGATTTTACTCGTTTTACTTGGGTGCATCTTATGAGTTTTAAATCCGATACACAAACACTTTTAAAATCTTTTTTTACTTGGGTTCAAACCCAATTTCACAAAACTATCAAAATCCTACGCGCCGACAATGGGGGAGAATTTCTCTCCATGCGCAATTTTTTAGACACCCATGGCACCGTATTTCAACACTCATGCGTTCACACTCCCCAACAAAATGGGGTTGTTGAACGAAAACATCGCCACCTTTTGAACATTGGGCGTGCACTTTGCTTTCAAGCCAAATTACCATTAAAATTTTGGGGGGATAGTGTTCAAACAGCATGTTACCTTATCAATCGCATTCCCACACCCCTATTATCACATAAATCCCCCTATGAACTTTTGCACGGACACTCACCCACTTATTCTCATCTACGCACATTCGGTTGCCTTTGTTATGCCACAAATCTCACACCCAAACATAAGTTTGATTTTCATGCCCGACGTTGCCTATTTCTTGGCTATCCCCGTGGTCAAAAAGGCTACCGTGTATATGACCTCGCCACACATCAAATCTTCACTTCCCGTGATGTTCAATTCCATGAAACCATATTTCCATTTGCAACTACATCCCCAGACCATGCAACCGACTCTCCTGTTCTCCCTATTCTCCAACCCGACCCATCACCCCACATGACAGGCCCACTGCCAAACACACAGACAAGTCCCCACGGCAACCCACTACATATACTACCTCCCAGCCCAAGTACAGCCAACCCAATTCCCGATCCAACACTACCAAGCCCCACATCACCCGAGCCCACTCAACACTCCTCACCATCACCCGAGCCCACTCAACACTCCTCACCATCCTCGACATCACCGACAACACCCATTCCCGTCCCTCCTGCATTACCCGATCATACACAACCAAATCCACCTCTTCCCACTCGTCATTCTTCCCGTCTGACCCGACCTCCTGCTCGTCTCAAAGATTATGTAGCCCATCACTCTGCTCTGCTCAGCCCCAACATCACCTCTTCCTCTGTGTCTGGCACCCGTCATCCTATCCACAGGTATGTCTCTTATGCATCCTTATCTCCTGCTCATCAAACTTTTATCTCTAACGTTTCTTCGCAGCTTGAACCTACCTCTTATGAACATGCTCGTCATGACCCCAATTGGGTCGCTGCCATGGCCACTGAACTCCGAGCCCTTGAGGAAAATAACACCTGGAAATTGGTTCCCTTACCAGCCGGCCACCGAGCAATGGTTGCAAGTGGGTATTCAAAATCAAGCATCATTCCGATGGCACGATTGACAGATACAAAGTCCGGCTTGTAGCCAAGGGTTTTACCCAACGAGAAGGAATTGATTACAAGGAAACATTTGCCCCCGTTGCAAAATTGATCACCGTACGGTGCCTGTTAACTATCGCGGCTGTCCAAGATTGGCCCCTACACCAGATGGATGTGCAAAACGCATTCCTTCATGGTGATCTCCTCGAAGAGGTGTATATGCTGCCACCTCCCGGTTATGGTCGACAGGGGGAGAACATTGTGTGTCGACTCCAAAAATCCTTGTATGGACTTAAGCAGGCGTCCCGTAGCTGGTTCCAAAAGTTTTCCACTTCCATCCATAACGTTGGCTTCACACACTCTCGGGCTGATTACTCCCTGTTCACTAAGGTATCTGGCAATTCAATTACCATCATTTTATTATATGTGGATGACATGGTTATTACAGGAAATGATGATGCGGCAATCAATGATCTCAAGCAATTCCTTAGCCGTTGCTTCCGAATCAAAGACCTCGGACCCTTGAAATATTTTCTCGGAGTCGAAGTTGCACGGTCCAAAGCTGGGATAGTCATCAGCCAACGCAAATACACACTCGATATACTGGAGGAGGCAGGATTGCTTGGTGCGAAGCCATCAAAGGTCCCAATGGAACCTGACTTGGCACTATCACCTACTGGCAGCGATCCACTCAAAGATCCTACACAATACAGACGAATGATTGGGAAATTGATATATTTGACAATTACAAGACCAAAAATCACATATGCCATCAACACCCTTAGCCAGTTCATGCAAGAACCGAGGCGACACCATCTCGATGCAGCGCACAGACTCCTTCGATACCTCAAGAATGCTCCCGGACAAGGTTTGTTATTTTCATCTCAAAGTAAATTAAATCTGATTGGGTATTGTGATGCAGATTGGGGACGCTGTCCAACTACTCGACGATCAGTTACAGGCTACTATATTTTCTTGGGAAATTCACTCATATCTTGGAAGAGTAAGAAACAGGTCACAGTAGCACGATCATCGGTAGAAGCGGAATACCGTTCCATGGCAGTAGCGACTTGTGAACTCACATGGATGAGATACTTGTTGAATGATTTACAAATAAAACACCTTGGTCCGGCAAAGCTGTTCTGCGACAACCAAGCGGCACTCCACATTGCAGTGAACCCCGTCTTCCACGAACGCACCAAACACATTCAGCTTGACTGCCACACCATACGTGAGAGGATCCAAAGAAAGGAAATCGAGACAGCTTATGTGCACACTGGGGAACAAGTAGCAGACATGTTTACCAAGCCACTGCGAACACCGACCTTTAATTTCCATCTTCGCAAGTTAGGCATTCTTGATATCCATGCTCCAACTTGAGGGGGAGTGTTAAAGGAAAGCATATCTGCCTTGACTTGATTATAGGAGTTGTAATGGACCAACGGTCTAATTAGTAATGGACCAACGGTCTAATTGGCCATGTTATAGGAAACAAATTGTAACCCCTGACATTGAGGGATTAGTTACCTAGAATAGGTTTAGACTTGTGTATAAAACCTATCCCTCTACATGGATGTAAATACAATATAGAAAATCAATACAGTGTTTATCACAAATTTCACAAACCTGGACTGTTCTCTCATCTGGGTGTTGTTCTTGCTTGTTATATATCTAGTTAACTGTTTTCTCTGTTTGTTGCCTTTTTTTTTTCATTTTATAATCTTTTATTTGCTCTTCAGAGTCATGGGAATTTTCTATTCCATAATTAATTTCAGATCTTACCCTTTTGAAGATATGGAAGAAACAGCTTCAGGAGATAATTGTCAAAATCTTTGTGAAAAAGCGAATGAAGATGTAATTAGTGAATTGCATGACGACATTCTTTGTTACATGCTCTCGTTTCTTCCAACAAAAAGGGCTGTGGCTACCAGCATTCTGTCCACAAGGTGGAGAAACCTGTGGAAATCAGTCACCATTTTGGACATTTATGATGGCATATCGGGTTATTACAAGAATCCATCTACATATAAAGAAAGAAAGATGAACTTTGTGAATTTCATGGATAGGCTTTTTATTCATCGTAATAACCCATCGATTCTGAAATTCCGGCTCAGCTTAGCTCAAAGTTATGATTTTACTTGTGTAAATGCATGGATGTCCCATTTAAGTAGATGGATTTCTTCTTCTGCAATTATGGGCAATGTGGAGGAGCTTATATTTTTTATCAATTTCCAAGTTCGGTTGCCGGAGAACCTCTATTGCTGTCAGAAATTAATGACTCTGAAACTTCATGGTTATATCAGGTTTGATAATCTTCAATCTGTATCCTTTCCAAGTCTCAAGGCCCTTCATCTTGAACATCTCAGGATGCTGAATAATACTGCCATAAAGGTGCTATTATCTGGTTCCCCTGCCCTCGAAGAACTGGAACTAGAAATGGAGGGACTGGAACTAGATTCTCGGCGGTCTGTACATGTATGCTCATTGTCCTTGAAACGTTTGATCATAGGATTCGTCTGCATTTTTGTTCCTTACGATCATAGTTACCGTAAAAAGCTTACTATTGATACCCCAAACCTTGAATTTCTTAAACTGGTTGAGTTTGCATCCGAGGAATTTGAAAAGATATCAACCTCACAGCTATCAAGATATCAACCACACGGCTGTCAATAGAAGAGATAACGGCAAACTTGATCATAGCAAGATTTTATGTATAACTATGATTCTGCAATCCCTGTAATATAGGCAACAATCTTTCATGTAAAATAATATATATACACAGCTAATATACAGAGAAAGAACAGAGGCTTTCGTTCTTTTTATCTTCTTGAATATTCCCATATGGTATCAGAGCCTACAATGGCCTCTTCTTCCTCCTCCAAATCTTCCGTTTCTGCCATGTCCACTACCCATGATTTTTCATCAGCCAAAACTCACCTACCTGACATAACCATCAAACTTACCTCAAATAATTATCTGCTATGGAAAACCCAAGTCTTACCAATCTTGCGAGGCCATGGTCTTCTGGGTTATGTCACCAGAGATGTCCCATGTCCTGACTCAACCATTACTGGTGCAGATGGCACAATGCAACAAAATCCAGCAGCAGTAACCTGGCTGCGTATGGATCAGTTGGTTCTTGGTTTGATCAACAGTTCTTTGTCCGACGGTCCTCTTTCCCAAGTCATCAATTGTGAATCATGTCATGATGCTTGGATGGTTCTAGAGACTCTTTATGGAAGTCACACCCGAGACCGTATACAACAGATGAAGGGAGAGTTGCAGACTCTCAGCAAAGGTTCTTATTCCTTGGAAGATTATTTGCACAAGGCAAAATCCCTAGCCTTGTCGCTTCGTGGTGCAGGCAAACCAAGGGATGACAATGATCTCATTGTTTGCATTCTGCGTGGTTTAGGGTCTGAATTTGACCCCATTGTTGCAGCACTTAATGCTCGTGATATGTTTCCTTCTCTTGAAGGAGTAATTGGCAAACTACGTGATTTTGAAATCAGGCTTCAAAATGCCAAGACAACACCATCCAATTTAGCTTTCTACACCAACAGATATCGTGCTCATGCAAAATCACAAGGGAACGTTAATATGCGTGAGCGTACTGGTGGCTATTCCAAGAATCAACATCAATTTCAGGGGCGTAGCAGAGATATCTCCAACACTTGATCTGGTGAAAATTCTTCTCGAAACAAAATGTCTTCATTCACTCGTCCAAATCGCAACTCTGGCCGTGGACGAGGAGGTATTACATGTTTTCGCTGTGGGGGCCCAAACCATAAAGGTGATGGTTGCTTTGCTTCCGATGATGAAGCTGCACAATACAAAGCATTTGCTGCCATTCAAGTGAGAGATACTACAGATGATAGCTGGTACCCTGATACTGGTGCCAACCAGCACATGACATCCAATCCAAACGAGGTGCAAGGTATTGATCTTTACACTGGTAATGATACTGTTATGGTTGGAAATGCTAATGATCTTGCTATTGTTGGCACGGGACATACTAATCTACCTACCACAAAGCTTAAGCTCAATAATGTGTTGGTAGTTCCTGCTATCAAAAAGAAATTGTTATCTGTCTCTAAATTCACACGAGATAATAATTGCTACTTTCTTTTCTATCCATGGGGATTTCTTCTCAAGGACTTGAAGACAAGGCAAGTGATACTTAAAGGATCTATGACAGATGGTTTATATCCCATTGATCTGCGGCAGTTTCCACATCACTTCTACAGTTTCTTAGCAAATAAAGTCCCAGGCAATCTTTGGCATGCACGTCTCGGTCATCCATACTCTCAAGTTATTAATAAACTATCCTTGCCATCTTTGCATGGAAAAATTGATTTTTGTGAGAGTTGTATGTTGGGCAAGTCTGCAAAACTGCCTTTTAAATCTCGACAGACTTATTGCACTTCACTTTTACATACATTGCACACTGATGTTTGGGGACCAGCAGCAGTCCCTTCATTTGATGGTTTTCGTTTTTATTTGATTGTTGTGGATGAATACTCTCGTTATATTTGGTTGTTTCCTATGGCTAGAAAATCTGATGTTGCAACCATATTTTCTAAATTCATCACACAAATGGCAAATCAGTTCAGTACATCCATAAAAATTGTTCAAAGTGATGGTGGAGGGGAATACATCAACTCTGCCTTGCAAAATTACTTTGCAACTCATGGTATACTACATCAAGTTTCCTGCCCTGGAACACCAGAACAAAATGGTCTGGCTGAGAGAAGGCATCGGCATGTTGTTGAGATAGGACTTACTCTAATGGCTCATGCATCTGCTCCTTCTAAATACTGGACAACAGCGTTCAAAACAGCTGTGTTTCTTATCAACCGTCTTCCTTCTTCAGCAGTGAAGCATAAATCTCCCCATGAGCTTGTTTTCGGGTCTGCTCCAAGCTTTGATTTCTTACGGGTGTTTAGATGTTCTTGCTACCCATTACTGTCACCTTTTGGTCGATCAAAGCTTGATTACAAATCAGTCAGATGTGCATTTATTGGTTACTCAGTCAACCACAAAAGCTATTGTTGTCTTGAATTGAGTACTGGTCGTATATTTATCAGCAGGCATGTCAGATTTAATGAGCAACACTTCCCTTTCAAGACTGTTGAAACTATACCACCAACCAGGACTCAACTATTTCAGCTCCAAACACTCCCTAATACACTTGCAAACCACTCTTTACCGTGTTCATCAGACAGGTTGACAGACAATGAAGTCTCGGTCACAGACCCTGTGGATCCATCTGCCATGTCATCAAGCTTACCTGAAGTCCCTGCCACAGAACCTGCAACTACATCTCCCATAGAATCAGCCTTGCCATCCATCTCAACTGAGCCATCACCTTCAGTTTTACCATCACGACTTCATCCCATGGTTACAAGAGCACAAACAGGCAATCTTAAACCAAAAACCTTCTTCAGCACTCGACATCCCATACCTGTCTGCTTCCTTTCTGAACTTACAGCCATGCCTCCTGAGCCTACTTCATACCGACAAGCACTTCGTTTACCTCATTGGAAGAAGGCCATGCAGGATGAAATGGATGCCTTGCATGCCAATCACACGTGGACCCTGGTACCAAAGACATCAGATATGAACCTTGTCAGCAGTAAGTGGGTATTCAAAGTTAAAACATAACCTGATGGCACCATTGATAGGTATAAAGCCAGGCTTGTGGCTCGCGGTTTTACTCAACTTCCTGGATTGGATTATGAAGAAACATTTAGCCCTGTGGTAAAACCAGCAACCACTCGGCTAATTCTCCACATTGGTCTATCTCACAGGTGGCTTATACGGCAGTTAGATGTCAGCAATGCATTCCTTCATGGTGACTTACACGAGCGTGTTTACTTGGCTCAACCACCAGGATTTGAGGATCCCACTCATCCAAATCATGTCTGTCTTTTACATAAAGCTCTCTATGGATTAAAACAAGCACCGCGTGCGTGGTACCTGAAATTCAGCACATACATACAGCAGCTGGGGTTCTCAAGATGTCCTTATGATCAGTCCATATTTTTCCGTCAACAAGGCTCTGAGGTGCTTATCCTACTGATCTATGTAGATGACATTCTACTTACTGGGTCATCTTCATCTCAAATAACTGAGTTCATTTCTCATCTTTCATCTGCATTTCGCATGAAAGATCTTGGTGATGTTCATTACTTTCTTGGACTGCAAATTACCAGGACTGCTTCGTCACTTACCATTACTCAAACAAGGTATCTTATGTCCTTGCTGCAAAAGTTTGGATTAGATGGTGCTAAACCAGTAAGCACTCCTCTAGCATCAGGAACCAGCCTATCAGCTACCGAAGGGACCTTGTTGCCTAATCCCATGCCTTTTCGTCAACTTGTGGGATCGCTACAATATCTTACACTCACCCGACCTGACATCTCTTATGCTGTTCATCATGTTTGTCAATTTATGCAGGCACCACAGGAACCTCATCTCATTGCTGTTAAACGAATCTTTCGTTATCTCAAAGGCACTCTCGATATTGGCCTTCATTTTGCTCCTAAGCCCTTAGCTGCCCTTCATGGCTTTTGCGATGCTGATTGGGCAGGCTGTAAGGATGATCGACGCTCCACTTCAGGTTTTGCTATATATATGGGTGACAACCTGTTATCCTGGGGAGCCAAAAAGCAGGCCACTATGTCACGATCCACGGCCGAAGCAGAATACCGTGCCCTAGCCTCTACCACGGCTGAACTGATGTGGTTCATGAACCTGTTACAGTCCATAGGTTATCATCTCCCTTCTCCCACATTGTTTTGTGACAATATCAGCGCAATTACTATGGCCAAGAACCCAGTTTTCCATCAACGGACCAAACATATCGAAATTGATGTTCACTTCGTCAGGGAACGAGTTGCTAGTGGGGCCCTGGTGCTTGAACATGTTGCTGGCAATGACCAACTTGGAGACATCTTAACCAAGCCCCTCTGCTCAGATAAATTTGTTTCCAACCGTGCCAAGCTCCTCACCGGTTCTCGACCGCCTTGAGCTTGAGGGGGGATGAAAAGATATCAACCTCACAGCTGTCAAGATATCAACCACACAGCTGTCAATAGAAGAGATAACGGCAAACTTGATCATAGCAAGATTTTATGTATAACTATGATTCTGCAATCCCTGTAATATAGGCAACAATCTCTCATGTAAAATAATATATATACACAGCTAATATACAGAGAAAAAACAGAGGCTTTCGTTCTTTTTATCTTCTTGAATATTCCCACGGAATTGAGCATGCAGCGGGCAGACTCGCTCCTACAGGCAGATCTCTATTTTGGTTATCAAACAGGTGTTTTCAATGTAGGAATTGAAGAGTATGCAAATATGGTGGTTCAGTTTTATAGACAGATCTCTGGTGTTAAGACTCTGTCCTTGTCAAACTGTAATATCCGAGTAAGATCCTCCACCCCCCCATTTACTCTTATGCAAATATGGTGTTTTCAATGGTGATTCGTCATCAACCTATCTAATGCATCCTCTTCTCAGACTTTAATAGGGGCAGCTGTATCTAAGTTTCCATGCTTCGGGAATTTGCCTACTTTTCGGAATTTGATTCATTTGGAGGTCCGAGTTTGTGATGATTACGTGTGGATTTTGCCTGAGATACTCCAATGCACTTCTAATTTGGAAGTTTTCGTCTTCATCTTGGTTAGTTCCATTGATATAAATCGAATCAATGATTTGAGTGTTTCTTAGTTTATCTAAATCATCTACAAGTACTTTCTGTCTCTTTATTATCTTCAATCAATTAGGTTGAGGATGCATACGACTGGAACTGGTGTGCCCCACACTCTGTGCCGCAGTGTTTGTCATCATGTCTTCAGGTGATCGAGTTTAATGATTTTGAAGGGGTATCGGGAGAGACAGAGATGGTTGAATATTTCTTAAGGAACGCATTGGTGTTGAAGAAGATGACCATCACATATCTTACTGACCTTAAAACATCAGAAATTGATGTTTTGAAGAGGCTATCAACATGTCCGAAGGGCTCAGACTCATGTCAGATTGTAATCATTCCTGAACATGAACGCAGCTTTAAAGTCGCAAATTGGCGTATGGCCTGCAGCAGAGAACAAGCTACAGAAACTTACTAAAAGGGGTGAAAAAAATATGATATGGTGTATCATAGATCTATTATTAAGTGTTTGGCTATTATCTCGAAATAGAAGACTAAGAGAACTAAAGGGTTTAAGACTATATCAGAAACAAATTTAATTCTAAGCAAACACATTCTTCTCCCTCATGCACAGTGACAAGAAAGCTAAAAAATGGTTGAAATTATTTTAATTGGCTTGAAATTATGTCACTATTTACATTGATAATTTACTAGACCAATTAAATTACCAGCAGAATAAAATCTCTAGCAAACCTCTTTGATAATAAATTTTCTAATTATAAATATTTTTGTATTAAAAAAATCAACCTACAAATAAGGCAATAAAACAATTTAAGTTTACCTGAGTTAAATTGTAAAACATGTTATTTGAATTATTAGACTATGATAACCTTGACTTGAGTTGATATACCAAACCCATAAACAACGATTAGAATTATTAGATTTTTTATTTTTCATATCGTCCAATCCATTAAAAAAATAACTGTAATTTGTTTCATGTTGAGGGGCTTAATCTTTGTGTCTCGATGGGAAAGTTTTCTCCTCACCCTTCAAATGTAAGCCCTTCAAAGTTTAGCATATGAAAACGATGATTGAAGGTATATTAGGTATTTGACCTGTCGATAATCATATTTTATTTTTTAATGATAAAAATTAGATATATAGATATTTTAAAAAAAATAAGGGTGAAATTCAAACTAAAAAATAAATTAGAGGTTAAATTGTGAAGAAAAACAACTCTAACAAATGAACAAAGAAACTGAAGAATGAAGACCAAATTATAAAAAATAAAGCATCATAAATGACGGAATTGAAAACCTATAAAACTCTTACAAAAGAATCAGTAAAAAAAAACCAAAATATTAAATATTGAATTGGAGAAAATAATACACGACAAATTATAATTGAAGGAACATATTCAAAACAAATAAAATGTTTATAAAATGATTAAACAAAATATAAATCAAAGGAATACATATCAAAACTAAAATACCAAAAACAAATACTCCAAATTGTGCACTCATGTCATATCAAGAAAGCGAAAATGCCACAATTTTTTCAAAAACAATAGAGTGAGAGGTAGATTTTTCGTTTAGAATATGTCACACCTGTTGTGCATTTTATAGGTTTTAAAATTATTAATTATATTAAAAAATCAAATTAACCTTGATAATTATGGAATTAACAAAAACACCAAAATACTTGTCTGCCTAGGTTTTATTGTTTTCGGTTTCAAAAGTAAAATTTTAAAAATAAAAATTTATTTATGAATTGAATGGAAAAGCTTAAAAGTTTTTGAGCAAAGAGGTAAGGATGTTAGACATATCCATGTAAATTGTCAATGGCTAGTCCATCACTGATCTATTGGTTATATTTATTTATGAATTGGCCAACAAAAAAATGGTTGAAATTATTTTAATTGGCTTGAAATTCTGGCTCTATTTTCATCTATAATTTACTTTACCAATCAAATTACCGCTAGAACTAAAATCTCTAGCAAAAAGTGAATTAAATTATTTTCATTGAGTTGTAGGTATTATATTGGTAGAAATCACAAGTGCACAAATCGTAACAAGTAGTAAAGTGATGAGTTGAGTATCATCCCACGAGGATTTACAAAAATTCTCAATAAGTAACAAAATTATCAAAAATTCTCTATTTGATGATTCAATTATAAGGGTTTACAAATCTAAAAATAATTAAAACAAACAACTAAAACATTAAATGGTGTTGAAATCAAGTTTAACAAATCCTAGGATTTTTTATTTCACCGTAACTAATCTTATATGAATTTCCTCAATTGAATTAATCCTATCAAAATTTCTTTCTTATTGTTGATAATCAGGTTTTACTAATTTAATCACTACCCTCTCTAGAGCATCAATGAATTATTTTAACAAGCAAACTTCCTACCTCTTGGTGAATATTCAGAATCTCTGAACTCTTAAGCTTCAAAATTGAACCCTCAAAAAGATTTCAAGAAACCAAGTGAAGAAATAATGAGCAGCTTCCTAAAGTTGTTTCTCACATTTTTGTGTTACCATGTCTTCCTGACTTGTCTTTTGAGAATTTCATGCACAAATTTTTTTATTTTTCAGTTTCCAATCCATTAAAAAAATAACTACAATTTTTCTTAATGTTGAGGAGCATGATCTTTGTGTGTTGATGGAAAAATTATCTTCCTTCAAATTTATGCCCTTCAAATTTTAGCATATGAAAACACCGATTGAAAAGTATATTAGTTACTAGCAGTTTACCTGCCCTTCGCCGCGGCTGAAACCACATTTTTTTCAACGCAAAAAATATATATTAAGAGTATGAGATATTAAGATTATGAGATTTTATTATTATTATACTATAACTTTAGGCAAAATAATCAATTTGTGCAGAATTTCTACGAAACACATGTTTCCAATAAAATATATGAATTTTAAATCAATATAAATTTTCTATTTAACAAGTTTCAACGATATCACCAGTATAAAAATATCATCGTCGTTAAAAAATTAAGAAGATTCAGATACCTAAATCATCAGCTGAAGATTCAGCATATTAGAGTTAGTTTATTTCATAATCTAATTTAAATTAAATACAATAATATAATAAAAATTGTGGAAACATCTATGATAACCAAGTTATAAAAATAAATCGTTGATTTTCTACTATAAAAACAAGAAAACATCATTGAGAATACATTGCTAAGTTACCATCATAATCATGATTATAAAAGCTAAAATGATTATCACCATTATATTAAAAAAAGACCAAAGGGAAAAAGAAAAAATATTAATTTTAAAATGATTACCAACATAAATTAAAATTTCAGAATTAAATCGAATAAAAATAAAATCCCCACAAAAAATAAAACGAGCAAAATTAAAAACAAAAACTAAAAGCATAAATGCATAAATATGGACAAAAAATAAACATTGTCCAAGAAGGACCGAAAAAACTAAAAGAATTAATAGTAAATAAAAAATTTAAAAAATAAGTTCCAAAATAAAAAATAAAATATATAATTAATTCCAATTAAAAGATGAATCTACAACAAATCAAAACATTGGGACTGAAAAAAAAAGGTTTTTTTTTAAAAAAATAAAGTGTAATTGTTTAATAAAAATTAAAAGAATAAGTACCGAAATGAAAACAACTATATATGACGAATTTCAATTGGAGGATAAAATTAAAACAAATTAAAACCTGCAAATCAAAAATATTAAAGGAACCAAAAACAAAAACAAAAATCAAAATATTAGACTAAAATGAAACGTATCATATATGGTCAATTTCAATTGAGAGAATAATTCAAAATAATTATAGAATTACCTAAACACTCCTGAACCCAGTGATAACCATGAAAAAAACAGACGTAAAAGTATCACCTTGCCCCAACCATAGACCTTCATTTTTATTGTTTCTAAGGGTATGTATATAATTGTACTATGCACAAATATGGGGAAAAAAGAAAATACCTTCTACCATCCTTCATCTTTTTGTCAGCTACTAGGGGTAAATAGAAAGTTTCACTGTGCAATAAATATTGAAAAAACGAGAACACCTTCGGTATCGAGGGTTAAATTTTGGTGATTTTAGGGGCAAAATAGTAATTTTATTGTTGTAATCCACAATGAACGTATATAGTGAAACCTTGATGTGTTTTATAATTATATTAATTTTACCTGTCAATAATCATATTCTATTTTTTAATGATAAAAATTAGATATATAAATATTTTAAAAATAAGGGTGAAATTTAAAGTAAAAAATAAATTAGACGTTAAATTGTAAAGAAAAACAACTCTAACAAATGAAAAAAAAAGAATTGAAGATGAAATTACAAAAAAATAAATCACCATGAACTTGGATTAAATAATGGAATTGAAAACCTATAAAACTCTTACAAAAGGATTAAGAAAAAAATAGAAACTAAAATATTAAAGACCGAATTGGAGAAAATAATACATGACAAATTAGAATTGAAGGAACATATTGAAAACAAACAAAACTTTTATAAAATGATATATATATATATATATATATAACATTGTAGTTTTTTTTATGGAGCAGAAAGAAAAGAAAAGAACTTACCAACAACAAATACCCCATCCATCGTGCACGCATTTCAAATCAAGAGAGAGAAAATGCGACAGTTTTTTCAATAATATAGAGTGAAAGGTAGATTTTTCTTTTAGAATGTGTCACACCCGTGTGCATTTTATAGTTTTATAGGTTTTGAAATTTTAAAATTATTAATTATATTAAAAAAAACAAATTACCCTTGATACTTGTCTACCTATATTTTATTGTTTTTCGTTTCATAAGTAAAATTTTATTTTCACCATAGTTTTAAAAAGAAAATAACTTAAATGGTTTAATTACTGATGGCTAGTCCATCATTGATCAGTTGGTAATATTTATTTATGAATTGGCTGACAAAAAAATGGTTGAAAAGTATTTTAATTGGCTTGAATTTTTGTCATTATTTTCATCAATAATTTACTTTATAAATGAAATTACTGCTAGAACTAAAATCTCTAGCAAAAACCTCTCTAAGAATAATTTCTCTAATTACAAATATTTTTTGTATTAAAAAATAAACCCTCCCTGTATAGAGCATGTGCCAACAGTTATAGGGTATATATAAAACGCATCGATGTTTCACTATGTTCGGTTACTGTGAATTTTAATATTAAAATTATCATTTTGCCTCTTAGATTGTAAAATTTAATCCTCAATACCAGGGGTATTTTTGACATTTTCAGGGGACCTGTGTGGTATTTGCAGATTGTTTAGGACTATTTCGATCTTTTCAACATTTTTTTGCATAGTGAAAATATCTATTTACCCTTGTAAGCTGACAAAAGACGAGGGCTGGTTAGGGGTATTTTCAGTTTTTTGCATGATATTGATTAGTGAAATAATGACTTTGCCCTCGGGTGGGACGCCAGGCAGGGGGCTAAAGGTGAGGGTATTTTAGATTTTTTCATGCTTTGTGCACCATGAAACTACTTAAATATCCTTAGAAAAGACAAAAACGAAGGTGTGGCGCTAGGGGTATGATGGTACTTTCATGTTCGGTTTTTTGTGGTTATCGTTGGGTTCAAGGGTGTTTAGATAATTCTAGATTTTTTAATTATTTTTTCTCGAAGTTACTGCAGGCGCGCCTTCAGTTTTCACGTGTATGCGCCTTGCATGCAGCGTGTGGAATATCTATAGGTGGTGTAGAATGTTCATTCACCATGTCACTGTATCGTGTGAAGGCGGTGAGGGAATCACCGGTGGATGTTTTATCTTTTTTCCACCATTTTCTCTCAAATGCAGTGGAAATATATATTACAGTCCTTTATGATTTTTGGTGTTTTATTTCAGTCCTTCGTCTTTTGATTTTTTTTTCTTCCTTATTTTTTCAATGGAAATTTTTAATGTTTTCAATTGTGCCCTTCAATTGAAATTGATCATATATGTTGTTATTCATTTCAATCCTTATTCTTTTGATTTTTGGTTTTTTTTTTAATTTTTTTGATGTGATGGTTTTAATGTGTTTCAATTTTGTCATCTAATTGAAATCGGTCATATATGGTACTTTTCATTTTGGTCATTATTTTTTATTTTTAAAAAAAAATTACATTGCATTTTTTTTAGAAATCCTTTTATTTTTTTCGGTCCCAAGGTTTTGATTTGTTATAGTTTTTTCATTCAATTAAAATTATTATTTTTTTCATTTCAACCCTTATTTTTTTTATTTAATATTATTTGTTTTGGGTTTTTTCGGTACTTCTTGGATAGTGTTTATTTTGTTTTTGTATTTATGCATCTATGCTTTTAGTTTGTGTTGTTTTATTTTTTGTTTAGCTTTTATTTTTATTTGATTCATTTCTAAAAATTAAATTTATATTCATTATCATTTTAAAATTAATATTTCTTCCTTTTTTCTTTTGTTATGTTTTTAGTGTTTTCTGTTATTCTTATTTTTTCTTCGGATTTGATGATTTTTTTATGCTCATAGTATTTTTTTTTCTATTGTTTGCTCTTTTGTTAAAATTTATTTTATTCTTCGAGATAATTTTATGGTTTCATTGTTCGCATAATAATAATAATAATTTTAGTGATTGTTTTTTTTTTCTTGCTTGTTGCTTTTTGTAAAAATGTTTTTTATTTGAAAGGGAAAATTAATGAAATTGATCATATATTTTAATTTAATTTTGGTCATTATTCTTTTAATTTTTTTAAAAAAAATTACATTGCATTTAAAAAAGAAATCCCTTTATTTTTTTCGGTCCCAAGGTTTTGATTTTTTTTTTAGTTTTGTCATTCATTTAAAATTAATTACATATTTTTTGTTGTATTTTGGCCCTTATTCTTTTAATTTTTATTTAGTATTAATTCTTTTGGTTTTTTTGGTTCGTCTTGGATAATGTTTATATTTGTTTTGTATTTATGCATTTATACTTTTAGTTGTTGTTGTTTAATTTTTTGTTTGGGATTTATTTTTATTTAGTTCAGTTCTAAAATTTTAATTTATATTGAATATCATTTTAAAATTAATATTTCTTCCTTATTCCCTTTGTTCTTTTTTTAGTGTTTTCTATTATTTTTATTAGTTCCTCGGATCAGATGATTTTTTTATGCTCACAATATTTATTTATATTCTTTTGCTATTGTTGTTTTTGTTTGTTTTTTTGTTAAAATTTATTTTATTCTTCGAGATAATTATATGGTTTCATTGTTTGCATAGTAATAATAATAATTTTAGTGTTTATTTTTTCTATTGTTTTCTTGTTTTTTTTTTTTTTGTAAAAATTAATTTTTATTTTTAAAGACAAATTAATGATTCTAATTATTTAGACAATAATGATGATAGTAATTTTAGTTGTTATAGTCATGATAATGATGATAGTAAATTTGAAGTTTAGTCACTATGTTGTACACTAAATTTCAATTTGTTCACCCATCAAATAAATAAAAAATTGACTTAAAACCGAAAAAGCATGAACGAGAACTGGCAAGCCAGGTGCAGTAAAGGAGATTTTTCTTATTAGAAACCGGGTGGAAGAAGAGTGTCCTTCAAAGATCCGAGGAGAAGCCCACAGAAATCTATCCATTAAGAAAGTGCAAGGTTCATTGCTAATCTATCCATGAAAAAACTCGTACTGTATGTTACATTAATATCAACAATAAAAACATAAACCAATGATTAACAAGAGAAATAGGAACTTGTTGTCCAAAAACATGAACTTATGAATTGAGGGCACTGCAAATTATAGAATGTACCAATTTCTTTACATGTTAACAGTCCCCAAGAAAACAAATATTAAAGAACTCTCATAGATACATGAGACCAGCCTCTAATCTCATGGTTAAACAAAGAGGATAAAATGAAATCAATAAAAACAGTCCATGAAAAATGTGTTGGGAATCATCTGGATCCTATTTTCATGAATCAGGCTGCATGTTGGATTTGCCTGTTGAGCTGCTGGCGGAAACGACTATATTGAATCGCTGTTAAGGCTGGAATCTGTAGAGACTTCAGACTCAGGATGATGATCAACGGCTTCAGATGTAAAGGACTCGATCAGAGTCGACCCCACTTGTGCAGCTTGAACTCCATCATCCTGAACAGGCGCTGCTTCAATGGCTGGAACAACATCTACCTCGTCATATAAAATATGAAAATTTAGACGCTCAAGAATCTCTTGACGTATATCGTCATCCTTATTTGCTGCAGCTTCCCCGTCACTGTCGATGCGGAGAGCCTCAAATGATTTCAAGTTCTCGGCAGAATTCAATGTGGATACAGTAGTTGGTGAAAAATGGCCAGCAGTGGATGTAATGGAATTGACAGTCATCTCACAAAGAGACACAAAATCTTCAAGACTCACCCCATTGACCACATTTTCAGATACAGTTTCGGATGCCTCCTGGGATTTGGTGTTTCCCGCATCATCAACACCATGAAGCACCGGCCCTCTTCCTCTTTTTGTTTTTCTGCGTCGACTGATGGGTCTTGTCGTTGTCTTTCCTTCTCAATCGACACAAAACAGTGACCACGGAAATGGATGGCAAGCTATACTCGTACATCGTCCACTTGCAGCTTGGTTGGTGAGGTTGAGTATTTCGGTAACTGAAGCCTTTCCTGAGGGCTGTTACACTATAATTCTTGTCAATTTGGACACGTATATGATGGTCTTTGTCGTCTCTACGCCATGTTGCAGGGCCACCGGCAATCTGGCGGGAGACATTATTATTGGACTTGGGGCTCATCTTTTTGAGATCAGTGAAGAAGAAAACATCCTCACCATGGATTCTGTTGGACGTGTTCCAGATCTGGAGAGGTTGATAGGCATAGAGGCTGCAATCTCTAACAGGAGCAGAGGTGGCAAAGCAAGGGTTAGTGAGTTTGGGATACAGATAGAAGCGCACCAGTTCTTCATCATAAGGATTGAATCTATAGCCAGGGAGTAGCTGGATTGGAGTTAACATTGTCATCGAGTCTGTTACTTGCTCAGATGATCAAAGGATTGGATCAAGAGAGAAATCAAGAATCAAGAATCATCAATTGAAAGTACGCGCTGTATACCGTGCCTATGGTGTTGAATGTCAGGTGAAAGTACGCGATGGCGTGTGTAAATCTCAGGCTTTCACTGCAAATGCTGCGTCTGTTTCTGTCGGGTGAAGTTGGGTTTTCGATGGAGCAATCCAGCTAATTTTTGAAAAATCTGATGATAATTTTTTGGCGGTGGTGGGGAGCAGAGGCTGGGTGGAAAAGGAGGTGGTTATCCTCGAGCTAGAACAAATTGATCTTATATAATGGATGTTTGGTGACAATTCCGAGTAGCTGCATGGAATCACATGGAAGATAGCTTCTAAAAAGTCTATCCATCGAATAATAAAAGTGCGATCGCCGCGGGAAGATATCTTTCCATATACCTTCACGGGCAGCTGCAAAGAAAGTGCAGCTTAAAATCAAAGGTGATCATCGAACGTTCTGGGAACTTGTCATAGTCAACGCATTAAAAAAAAAGAATGAACACCATATAAGACCAATAGAGTGTTTGTTGCTACCGAACCATCGCTATTTGGGCTTTAAGCAGGCCGGGCTTCAAATAACTGGCCCAGGAGAAGGGACAAATCTGGGGATATCAATAACTATACATAAAATCACAATTTCCTTCTTATCTTTTGAGATTTTTGTAATAATATAAAAGCCCACCATGTTTTATTCATTACATAGTTCATCCTTGGTCAACACCATGCCGTTTGATAATAATTCGTAATTTGTTTTTGGGTTGAGTTAACATCATGTAAAGTCTGAAACTTGATCGTGTAGGTAGAAAGTAGTTGCAATTTTATCTCAATCTTCTTTCCTTGCTTTCCTTTTTCGGGTACTCTTGTTTTTCATTGATTTTATGCATTTGGGTCTACAAGATAGTGTCATCATCTGAGCTCTGAAGCTAAATACTATTCTCTCGTCCATGTGATGATAGCGGAAGAAAAGTTTTGTATTCCTTTTGTTGATTGCTCTTTCAATAAGACCCCAAAGTCTTAATCTTGCCAATAAAAATTCTACCTTTTGGCTGGTTAGGTCTTGCACGTGCTTGCCGTTGCTAAAGAATTCACACTTCTGAAAGGTATGAGGAGTTTTCTCTTCAGGACTGTAAGCTATTATTATGCGTATTTGGAATTAACAGGGTTCGTGAGTAGCTGGGTTAAACTTGATACAAACTAACCAACCATTGATGAATGCTACCCTTCCTTTCCAGTTGACCAGCTGCTTATCATTTGAGCTTTCCTGTTTCTCTCTTCTTCCAGGAACATAAAAAGCAAAGCAGATCAAAAAATGTCTGATTTTTTGCCTGAAGATTTGATACAAGAGATCCTCTTCAAACTCCCCATAAAATCCCTGGTGCGATGCACAAGCTTGTGCAGGACCTGGAATTCCCTCCTAAAGAGCCCAGCCTTCATTTCCAAGCATCTTCAACGTACAATTTCATCAACTGATCATCAATCTCTCTTCCTACTTCGACTCTGTTCAAAAGAGAGAGAAGAGCAGTATTCTCTCCGTCTTGATAACCAGGATTTCAATGAGCACATGCAACTTCATTTCCCATTCGAGAGCTTCGAATCATATTTCCATGTCATCGGTTCTTGCAATGGCTTAATTTGCCTTGCAAAGGTTATCCAAAGGTTTACAGTATCCTTCATTTTTTGGAATCCATTGATACAAAAATACGTGAATATCGAACCTAGAATCCTGGGTCATTTATACTCCTTTGTTGGATTTGGCTATGATTCCCGTGCTAATGACTACAAGTTGATAAGGATGGTCAATTCTCAAAAGTCAAAGTTTCTCAGCGAAAATTTTCCAAAAATGGAGCTTTACTCGCTTAATGAGGGTTCATGGAGGAGTATTCCACAGACAGCACCATTGAGATACGATACTGATCAGCATTTTTCATCGGCTTTTCTGAATGGAGTTGTTCATTGGATTGCTAATCGGGCAGACCAACATGAAGGAATTCATAATGTGGTTTTGGGGTTTGATATGAGCGATGAGATTTTTCTTGAGATTGCATTGCCTAGTTGTTTGGATAATGTGAGGCCCTCGTGTTTGTCCCTTTTGGTATATAAAGAATCTTCCATTTCTGTATGTCAGGCTAGCTTTTTGTCTTCTGTTCAGTTCCATATATGGGTGATGAAAGAGTATGGTGTGGTGGAGTCATGGACCAAATTGGTATTGACTTTTGGTGCACAAGGGGAAGGTATTCCCAGAGCATTGGGAATTAGGAAGGAGGAACTTTTAATGGAAAAGAAGCGTGGCTGGATAGTTTCTGGTGACCTGGAGAGCCAGCAAGTTAGGGATCTTAGAATTTGGGGAGAACCTTTCCATACCTTCATTGGTTCCTATTTGGAGAGCGTAGTGTTACTTGACAAAAGTAAAGCAACAAGTTATGTATATAATTCAAATGGTTTGGCTGCTTGAAATGATTGAACTGATGATGCAAAGCTATAATGTAAGGCTAGTGCATTTAGGAACTATAATGTATGTGGATTTACATGAATTTGCACCACACATGTACATTATAGATTGGTTTTATGTATTGAAATTCAATCGCCTGTTTTTGCTATCTCTTGCCTCTAATAAGTTTCTCTGATTGTAGCGTTATATTTTTTTATGGCTTCTTCCTGTTTTGGTCTTTGTCTAATTCATGGACTGATGGTTTCAGTAATCGTACCAGGATTTGCTTAGCTTGTAATATATTCTCATGCTTAGCTCAGATATATTTGGATCAAACTTCACTCTGTGCTACAAATTTAAACAACTAGTCAGATATTCCACAGGACTGTTCTTGTGCTTCACCATACATTTCATTTTCTGCATAATGAGTGATCTTCCTGAAACGTTTTCTTCTTCTTTGTGAAGACTGACTGTTCTTCTGTATGTGCTTGAAATAAATGGTTATCTAGTTCATGCAATAAATAAATTAAGACACTTTATTTTCTTCTAGTTCGTGAAGAGTGTGCTCATATGGTTTTTCAGTTTCCTATGTTGTTCTCTGTGTATATTGTTTCTTGACTTTGGGCGACATTGCTCACTGTAATCTACTGAAACTCAGCTGCTGCTGTATCTCTTGCCTCAAAGATGTTCTATGCATTCAAGTGTGTGCATGTCATGGTACTCCCTCGTCAGTAGCACCACTTTCATCTCCATACGATCTATTTCCTTGGACAAAGATGATCCATTTGACCTTACTTGGCACCTGCTGAAGAGAGGGAGAAGAACATTATTATCTTTGGAGTCAGTATTTGTCTGTTTTGGCATGCAAAGCATCATCCATTGCTTTGTGCAGACTAGTTTCAGTTCTGAGCAGATTCATGTTTGAGCAATGTTGTGCGGGGTGGTGGAGACATGGACCAAGATTGATAGCAGTCCACAGGTGGGGGATATACCCAGAGCTTTGGGATTCAGGAAGGAGGAATTTTTACTGGAACAACATCATGTGTGGATATTTTCATATGACCTGCAGAGACAGCTACTTGTTGATCTTGTTCTTCGGGGAAAACAATTAACTTTGTTGGTCCCTTTGTGGAAAATCTGGTGTTACTTGACAAAGCAAATGCAACAAGTCATGGAAATGATTCAAATGCTCTGGAACAGCGATACAGACTGAGCACCATCTTTACCTCAAAACTATTTTCTTGATACGACCACTTTCACTGCTTTTTGTCATCAGATTTTATTTGTCCCTTCTCTTACAAGAAAACAAGAACCCACTCTTCACTGCAAAAAATAGATAATCTGACGAGCTATTGTCTGTTGAAAAGCTAGAAGATTTTTTAGTGTATGTTTGGGAGCATGGTTCATATTTTTTTAAAAAAATGTTTTTTTTGTTCAGAAATGTAATAAAATAATATTTTTTTCAAAAACAATTATTTTTGACATTACCACATGAAAATGATCTAAAAACATCAGAAAATTTTAATTTATAATAAAATAAAAATAAAAAAGTTTCAAATTTTTTTGAAAAATACTTTTGAAACGTAGTGTCAAATACCATTCAACAATTGTTTGTGAGATGTGACATCACATTTCATGTGATGAATTATATTTTATAGTATGAGTTTAAGTTGCTTAGTTGAGATGATTAGTGATATAATATTAGAGTGGTCATGAGTTTAAATCTCACTATTTTTATTTTATTTGATAAAAAAATAAAGATAAGATAACATTGATTTTACAAGTTTCAAACTCAAGTATCCTCACTTGAAGTCATGTGTAAAATAATATAAATTATATTTTAAGATCATATTTAATAGCCTAAACTTTTAAATTGAGATGATTTTTAACAATATTTTTATTGAAGATCATGAATAGTAAATCTTTTCATCAACATTTCTTTATTCAACTTTACTAGATTTACCGTTGAAATCTCACTCACAATTTGTTTGTGTTAAAACATTTATTATGATAACATTTTCTAATACGTCTAATCAACCTATTAAGCAAGGCTTTCATGAGCACCCTGAAAAACATTTTCTATAATACTGTTTCTTTTTTTTTTTTTACTTAGATATGTTTTATTTGTTACATTTTAAAAGACTTTACACCATTATCATCATTATAATCACTATCCAATGACAACATTAGAGCACCTCTGGTAACAACTTTCTATAGGTCCTTGTTTTTTAAATGGGATCTACAATTATATTTTTTGAATTTTATTATTAAAGTTTGTCAACAAAGTATCTTAAATTAAAGTTTGTCAACAAAGTATCTTAAAAACTAAGCCTGCTCACGATTTAGCTACTATTCACCAAGAGAGAGAACACAGTGGACGGTAATAGTAGAGCTCAATTTTTGGGTGGTTTCGGTTCGGTTCAGTTGGTTCATTCGGTTCAGACGGTCTATTTGTTTTTTTCATTTTTGCACAGTGTAATAACGAATTTGTCCCTCAAAAAAGAAAAAAACGGCACCTAGGTTGAGAGGTTCCACGGTAATTGCACATTTTCGGTTCGGTCCGGTCATGTTCATCTGGCCGGTTTATTTTTTTAATATTTCTTTGAACAGTGCAATAACCGTTTTGTCCCTCGAAAAGGACAAAATTCAGGCCTGGGAAGGAGGGGCGAGCCGGTAATTAACCAATTTTTTATTCTTTTTTTCGCCAGTTTACTGTTGGCGCGTCACCGGACGCGCCGTCCGTTTCCACGCTCCCGCGTGTTTTGGACTGCGCATGCGGCTTATTTCGGCGGCAAAAAATGCCCAACCGGCGTTTAGAATGATTTTCAGGCATGTTCTCTTTCACCTGGTGCGGCGCGTGTGACTATATGGTGGCCGGAGACATGTCAATAGTCGTTCGAATTTCCCCTCCATTTCTCTCTCCTGCCCATGGTTGTCAAAATCGCGATTTTGACACGACACGGAAGGGGCTTCGAAAAATCGAATCGTAAGATCGGATCGTATAATCGTAAAATCGTACCTGAATTTTTCCGTACAACAGTCGTAAAATCATAGCTAAAATCGTGTAGGTAGAAAAATCGTAAAATCATAAAATCATAAATAAAATATTTCTGAATACAATACAATATAATTAGGGTCATAAAACTTCATTAGTTAAGGTTCATACATGATTCAAAATAACTTAAAAATACATTACAAAACAATTATGTCCATATAATTTCATTAGGTAAAAACTAACAAATTTAAAATAATTATTTTGTTGATGTGCTATATAAATTAAAATCAATCTCATGACCGTTATTTTCCTCGTTATTTTTAATACATTCACCAAAAGGATTATTATTGAAAGGATTATCAATAATAATACTGGTACCAACACTGATATTGTCAGTACTAGCTCCAACTCCAACAAATTATTTTGACATTAGGACATGAAAATGATTTAAAAACATCAAAAAAATTTAATTTAAAGTAAAAAATAAAAAAATTCAAAAATTTTAAGTATATATTTTAAAGTTAAAATTATGAATTTTCAATCGTAATTCCATAATATATATAAGAGAGATAGAGAGAAAGATAATATATATATATATATATATATATATATATATATATATATATATATGCAAAGAGGGGGGGCGAATATCGACGAGACGCGGGGGAATTGGCGAATATATATATAAAGAGACAGAGAGAGAGATAATATTATATATATATATATATATATATAATTAATTATATGCAGAGAGCCAGAGACAGAGGGGGGACGCAAATATTATCTCTCTCTCTCTCTGTCTCTTTATATTATATATATATATATATATATATGCAGAGAGCCAGAGACAGAGGGGGCGCGCGAATGTGGGGGGGAGCGCGAGGCGCGAGCGCCAAATGCAATTTTTTAGCAGAATCGTAAAATTGGACCGATCCGGTCCGATTTTACGATTTTAACCGAGTTTGATCGAGTTTGATCAAAATCGATTTTTCTACCCGAGTTGACAAGATTTGATGAATTGACTCGCAAAATCATACGATTTTGTGAGTTGACTCGCGATTTTAACAACAATGCTCCTGCCTGCTTAAGCTGACGTCAGCGCAACTGTTTTTTTTGTCATATTTCATTGTACTCCCTGAACATTCGATTTTTCTTCTTCTAGTCCTTATTGCTATTATATAGGTTTTGATTTGTTTCAATTTCATCATTCAATTGAAAGTGATTATATATTGTGGTTTCAATTAGGTCCTCATTCTTTTAATTTTCGGATTTTTTTTTTGTTAATATTGTTAGGTCTTCAATTTTCTAATTATTATAGATAAGACATTCAAAATAATGATAAAGATTATTTGTTAGTTTTGTTTTCTTTTAAATATGTCAGACTAATTATATTTTTTGATATTTATTTAATATTAGCGCCTTTAAATATATATATATATAACCTAGATTTTTTAGGAAAAACAATTACTATCATTGCTCTTAAATAATTTTAATATAATAATATGAGTAATAAATCTTATAAAATAAAAAAAATATTTTTTTTCTAACAATAATTATGGTCTCACTATTTATTATTATTTCCACTCTTATTAAGGTTTCTTTTAAATATTTACATTTTAATTTGTGTTGATGATCATTTTAAAATTGATATTTATTATTTTTTCTCTTTGTTGTTTTTTAAATTCTTTTTATTTATCTTTCAATCAATTTTTTTTCCATTTATTTAGGGTTTTTTTTCTTATAATATCAGTGCTCTTAAATACTTTTAATATAATAATATGAGGAATAAATATGATAAAATAAAAAAAATGATTTTGCCTTTTAATTCTAATTTTTTCCTCTTTTGATTAAGCTTATTTCTTAGAAAAATTTGATTCTTGGATTTTAGATTGTTTTTGTAAGAAAAGAATTGTATAATATTTTTGATCTGATATTACTGGGGAAAAAAGGCAACTTACAAACAAAATGGATAGACAAATTTACCCAAGTTATCTGCAATTAAAAAATATACGAACCATTTCCCCTGTGTTTCGATTACACTGTTCATTTTAGGCGGAAAAAAAAATCATTTCTAATAGATTTAATCTATTATAATTTTATTAATTAAATATTAAAATAACTAATTACAACATATAAAAAATCAATTAATTTTCTACATAGAAAAAAATCCAGCACAACACGCGGACAAATCACCTCGTCCAGTTCAGTTAGGTTACTCTTTTTTTTTTTTTTTTGCTTTCGTTTTTGTTTTCCTAACAAGGAACCTTGTATGGAAGTAATTTCAACTTCTTGTTGGCAATGTGAAAATACTTTTTCTTCAAAACCTCATGAAGCCCAGATATCTTTTTTTTTTGGATTCGAGAAAACCTCACTTCTCAAAAAACACACTTTGTGGGTCCAGGTGAGTGAGTAAAACTCCGGTTATTCTAGACTCTTACAAAAAGTGCACGCCCTGACTTAAACTCAAATCGTCTATGCAGAGATCTTAAGTCATTTGTCATCACGAGTGTTTGACAATGCTTATGTTAAAGTAATGATTGATGGGGGTTAATGTACACTCTAACATACAGGTTTGTGGTATTGCTGGACATTTTAGATAGTTTGTCCACAAAATTCAAGCTGATCGGAAGGCATAAAAATATCAAACTTAATTGTGCATTACACAATCGAGTAGAGTAAGATAGACATCAAAAATATCTTTTTAAAACATCAACACATCAAAAAAACTTCATAAAATCATTTTTGACTTTTTGATGAGATCGAATAATGGATACTCAGATGCTTAAGTCAGTATTTGATTTTGTTGTATCAAGTGACAAGCAAATAAAAATTCAAGAGGATTAAATATGTATTTTTCATATGTAGAGAAAATATGTGTGTTATATGTCTCGTTGAGTATGTTCTATGTATAATGAAAGATGATAAATGTAATGCTTTTAGATGAATAATCCTTTAGATTTTGGATATCTCTCTCTCTCTCTCTCTCTTAAAAGCAAAGAATATATAACTTGATTTAAAAAATTAATAATATTAGTCATGAATAGTAATGAATGATACCATACATGAATATTAATATGCAAATAGTACTATTTATAAATAGTGAAATAAAATGAGACAAGGTAGCTTAATTAGATTAACCTTATTTAACATTGCATTTCAAAAGCGTTTTTGAAAAAAAATAAAAAATTTTATTTTTATTTTTTACATTAAATTAAAAAATGGTCGTTTTATATCATTTTTATGTGTTGATGTTAAAAACTAATTTTTTAAAAACAAAAAAATATATAATTTTGATATATTTCTGAACAAAAAGTACTTTTAAAAACAATCTTAACCATACTCCTAAACAAGAACTAAACCAAGAAGAAGAGAGAATGAAAATAGACATAGAAAGGTACCATCTAGTTTGAATAAATTGAAAAATTACTATTTATTTGCAATGAATACCCTCGCCACGTTTTCTCTCTTCTATCTTTTTTTTTCTCTTCATTTAAAAAGCGAGAAAAAAAAGGGGTGGACAGTGTTTTGAGTGAGTTTTAGGACTTATCATGAATAATGAATTTTGTATAATATATATTATTCAAGAAATATTATCTTATAAGCTAAAAGAGAACGTGATTTTAAATAGTAATGAACAATATTTTACAATGTTCATCTAGACTCAGAGACATTGGGGATTGAAATAGTAAAATTACTATTTTGCCCATTTGTTTACTGTATCTTTTTAGCCTTAGATCCGGGGGTATTTTTGTTTTTTTGCCTCTCTATGTACAATGAAATAACTATAATACCCATATATAAGACAAAATGACATAGTAAAGGCCGGGGGCATTGAGTTTATTGCATATTTTTTTAAAAATAGCTATATACAAAACTACCCCTAATAAGACAAAATTGCGCAGTAAACTCCAGGGTCAGTAGGGTCATTGCACACTTTTTTTAAAATGGACAAATACATATATATCACCATATAAGACAAAATATAAGCATTGGATGTAGGGGTGTGACAATAATTTTCAAATTTTTTATTATATTTTCTGGCGAGGTACTATTGACGCGTCGCTAAAGGCACCAACAGTTGTCGCGCTCACGCGGATTTCAGATGACGTATGCGGTGTTTTCCAGCATGAAAAAAAATGTCCAACCAACGTCTATAATTATTCTACAACATGTTCTCTTCCTTCTGGTGCGGCACGTGGGGTTCCTAGGTGGTCGGTTGAAATTTCCCCCCTTTTCTCTCTCTTGCTTGCACAAGTACATGTTAGACCCTACTTTTTATTAGGTTTCATTTTAGTCCCTATTATTTCAATTGTTTTGTATAGTCTTTATTTCTGTTATATAGGTTTTGATTTGTTTCAATTTTGTCCTTCAATTGAAATTGATAATATATTGTAGTTTCATTTTGGTCCCTAGTCTTTTAATTTCCGGATTGGTTTGAAATCCTTAATATTTTCTGTATCAAAGTTTTGATTTGTTTCAATGTTATCATTCAATTCAAATTGATTATATATTTTAGTTTTATTTCAGTCCTCAGTCTTTTAATTTTCGATTTTTTGTTAAAATAATGATTGTCGCACGTCGCCGCGCGGCGTCCCGGGAGGGATCCTGGCTCTCGCAGTGGAGTTGAGAAGGAGTCGCCACCTGGCTGTTGAGGGTCGCTAGGAACACCCGATTTGTACTGGTCTGCTTAGAGATTCAAGGGTAAGGGACTGGTTGAGTATAGGGAAGGTATTAGCACCCCTAGTACGCCTTACCTGAGGTAAGCTGCATTGTCTACCTTGATGTGTTTGTAAATGCTTCAACGGGTCGTATTTATTCGTGTGAATAAATCTTAGCTTTTGAAATTTCATTATGAGTTTGTAAACCCAAAATAAAATATCAAGAAACAAATCCACGTAGATGCCTTAAAAGAAAGATCACCTATCGTGGATGAGTTTTCCGCAATTTTATGCCTCGTAAAAATGTTCCGCTCAAAATAATCCTGTGAATTTTATTGATTATTTCTAGATATATAAATGATAGCCTACTTGTAGTTTCTTCATTCACCACCTAAAATTAACCATTAATCCTCATGAATTAATTTCACGGTTGACCGATTCATAAAAGAAATCGATCACCGCTCAGAATAATTCTGACAATTTTGGTGGTTATTCCTGAATATATAAATGTTAGCCTACACGTAAATCCGACAACTATTACCTGAAAACAACCGTTAATTCACAAGAATAAATTCCGTGATTTGTTTTAATATTAGCCAAATTTTCAAGATTTAATAAACTTCTTATTAAATCTAAGATAAATTTTCGAAAAAAACTTATTTGGCCGAATGCAAAGAAAACACATTTTTTTATTTCATTTTATATTCTTTTTTTATTAACAAAACAAAATAAAATTGCATAAATAAAACACAACACGACAAAACACACACACACACACACATTCTCTTTTTTATTTCTTTTTTCATTACATTTTTAAAAGTAAAATGCAACTCACACACATTATCTTTTTCCATAATACATTTTACAAATAATAATTCAAAAGACAATAAAAATTTGAATAAACACATAAATACAAAGAAAATTACAAAAAGCAACTCAGGAACAGTCTCGGGAACAGTGGCAGAGGCAAAGGGCACTGGTGGCGCGTCTGCTCACTCGCCACCGTCACTGGCGGCACGTGGTTCCACGCGCGTGCCGCCGGTGAACAGTAAAGACGGGGTAGCCGGATCTGCTCCTTCTCCTCTTCCTCTTGCCGGCGGTGGCCTCCACGGTGACCTGCAAACAAACGAAAACACACACAAGCAGCAAACAAGCATCAAAATTCAATCTTTTCAGATCTGTTCTCAGCACCTTCAACTCTCGGATCTTCTTCTTTTCTCCTCTTTTCCTCTCTTCCTTGCCGGCGAGAGTGTTCACAATAAGCTGCAATCAGAAACAAAAAAAAAAACCACACAAACTCAATGAAAAATCAGTCAGTTCTATCCTTCTCGGGTCTGTCCTTCTTGGTGTGCCCTCTCGGCTTCAGACGGCAGGTGGGTTGCTCGTGGTTGGGGAGCTGCTATGGTGGCTGTGGCTGCCTTGCATGGCCGATCTGGGTGTTTGGTGGCTGGGGAGGGGAGAACGGACTGGTCTGAGGCGGAGAGGAAGGAGAATAAAGAGGGAACTGTGGGGGTGCCGCTGTGGTGCGAGTGTGGCTGGTCTGTTGTGGGACGGCGCTGGTGAGAGGAGAGGCAGGCTGGCCTTAAGTCTGAGAGAATGAGGGAAACAGGGGGGTGGCTGGAACGGAGAAGGAAACAGAGGAGAGGGTGGCTGTAATGGCTGGAAAAGGAGATGAAAAGAGAGATGGCTGAGAGTGGAAATGGGGATGGAGATCGGGACAGTGGCTGACGGCTGGTTTGAAGATGGGGACCATTTGGAAAAAGTGAGTGGGGAGGGGCTGCAGCGCTAAAGGAGAGGGGTGGCGGCTGCAGCCCTTCCTAAAACTTTAGGGTTTTTGTGATTTTAGGGTTTTTTGGGATGTATGAATTTTTTTTTGGTCCTCTTTTTCTTGTGGCCATGCACTCTATTTATAGGGTTTTCCATGAGCAAAAATCAAAATCAACCCTCAGCTTGCGCGCTTCTTCAATTTGGTCCTTCATTTGCGATTTGACCCTGCATTGACTGTTAATCTTAATTTATTCAATTTTGCCCCTGTAACAAGATATTTTAGGATTTTTGTCTTTTTTTCTATTTTTTTCTTTTTCTTCCGAAACATAAAAATAAGTAGGTCAAAATTTGGGTAGCAACAGATGCCCCCTCTTTACAATGCTTACGACTAAAGTCTTGCAAAAGACTTTAAATAGTAAGCGTTGTAAAGAAAAATAGAATGGAGGAGATGTTCTCATTATGATGGGTGACCTACCCAAATGAAAGAATAGTTAAGAGGGTCTCAATGGTGACGGGTGACCTACCCGGGTCTGATTATGACGGGTGACCTGCCCGGGTTAGTAGAGTCTCGATAGTGACGGATGACTTACCCGGGTCTGATTATGATGGGTGACCTGCCCGGATTAGTGGAGTCTCGATAGTGACGGATGACTTACCCTGGTCTGATTATGACGGGTGACCTGCCCGGGTTAGAAGAGTCTCGATAGTGACGGATGACTTACCCGGGTCTGATTATGACGGGTGACCTGCCCGGGTTAGAAGAGTCTCGATAGTGACGGATGACTTACCCGGGTCTGATTATGACGGGTGACCTGCCCGAGTTAGTGGAGTCTCGATAGTGACGGATGACTTACCCGGGTCTGATTATGACGGGTGACCTGCCCGAGTTAGAAGAGTCTCGATAGTGACGGATGACTTACCCGGGTCTGATTATGACGGGTGACCTGCCCTGGTTAGTAGAGTCTCGATAGTGACGGATGACTTACCCGGGTCTGATTATGACGGGTGACCTGCCCGGATTAGTGGAGTCTCGATAGTGACGGATGACTTACCCGGGTCTGATTATGATGGGTGACCTACCCGGATTAGATGAGGTCTCAATGGTGACGGGTGACCTGCCCGGGTCTCATTATGACGGGTGACCTACCCGGATGGAAGATGGGGTCTCATTGTTACGGGTGACCTACCCGGATGGAAGATGGGATCTCATTGTTACGGGTGACCTACCCGGATGAAAGATGGGGTCTCATTGTTATAGGTGACCTACCCGGATGGAAGATAGTGATGAAGGTCTCATTATTACGGGTGACCTACCCGGATGAAATTGGTGAAGAGATGAAGGTCTCTTTATAACGGGTGACCTACCCGGTGGAAAATGGAGGAAGAGAGTCTCATTATATTGGGTGACCTACCCGTATGAAAGATGGAGGTGAGGGTCTCATTATAACGGGTGACCTACCCGGTGGAAGATGAAGGAAGAGGGTCTCATTATACTGGGTGACCTACCCGGATGAAAAATGGAGGTGAGGGTCTCATTATAACGGGTGACCTACCCGGTTGAAAACTGATGAAGATGGGGATGCAATGCATGATGATGCATGTATACTTACCTGAGAAATATAGGTCCCCTTTCTTTGATGCTTCATTGTCATAAGATGTCTTTGTCTAATCTCCAAAGCTTTGCTGTCATTCATCCACCGAACTTAAGCACATTGCTTATTCTGGGCTATCTGCGATGATCTCTGCTCTCATTGTTTATCAAGTCTGACCTTGCCCCCAAGTGTGGTGTCGCTCGATTCATCATGAAAGTGTGTAACAAGTCATCATCTTTCTTGGGTTTTCTCAACAACAGCTCTTTGGTTTGCGGGTGTTCTGCTAACAATCATTGCAAGGCTTGCTAGAGCTGACCTCATCTTCGGTTGTCGATCAATCATGGAGTTTTTTTCATCAATTGAATCATATTTCTTCTAGCATATGTCATCATCAACATTCATGCGATAGATTGTCAAGTCATCTAGAAATGCATCTAAACCTCATCATTGCATGCTCAATGTTATCCATAATAAATTCCTCTCAGCTCATGAGAAGAGATGTAATGTTATCATCATCCACATTCATGCCATGAATTGCGCCTTGAACTGATGCAATTGTTCATCCATGCAATCTGAAACCCTTCGTTGTAGACTTTATTTCTTCTGAACAAATTCTTCTTGGTCCATGCAAAGAATTACAATGTTGTCATTAACGAGTTCTTTCTATCTCCCATATTCATGCGGTGAGTTGAACCTTGAGTCGATGGACTTCAAGTAGTGAAGTGAAACTTGAATCGACGGACTTCAAAATAGATTATCCCATAATCAACCTTTATGGTGTGCATACTCTTCAACATTTATCAAAATGCACCCATGCAACAATATCTTTGGAGACAAACAAATCTGCGAGTAAGCCGATATTTCATAAATCTGAAGGTGCCCTTCAAATGCGATGTTAGTCTCAAACGCTGTTGGAGCTTCTTAAGTCATCATTCTCTACTAAGCAATTCTGCCTTGAGTTGAATCTACTGGTGCTCATTGATGAATTCCACTACATCATTATTTGCTTGTGCCTCTTTGCCCCCAAGCTGATGTGAAATTATTTGCATTCCTATCAAGATCCACATTCTGGCCTCTGACTGTTGAGCTTTCCAATCAAGAACTATCAATATCAAGGATTCTGCAAAATTCAGTCACTGTCTTCTTTGTTTGTAAATCTTTTTGTTCTGAAATTACATCACCAATTTAAAAAAATCATGTGCATCCAAAGTCTAATCCTTGTAATAAAATCAAAGAAACATCATTTTGTTGAAAATCAAATTCATTTGGTGAAATATGGAATACACGATATTCAATGCATGCAAACATGTAATTATCTTGTATTTTTTTTTGCAAACAGTAATTGACCCATTATGAGATTGAAATCGTCTTTTTATGGGTTTTTTGTGTTTCAATTCTAATCTCAGATTTTGAGGTATGTCATGATGGAGTGATAATTTGCAGTTTTCAAAACAATTTAGAGTGTCGAGTAAAAACCTGAGGCTCAGTTGAAAATTTGTCTCATTTTTCAATACTTACTTTATCAATATGCATAACAACTTACAACTTTTTCATGAAATTATAACCCTTATGGAAAAAACTCTGGCAAATTTTGAGAGCGCCACTTATCAGTTAAAATTGCTTGCTTGATCAAGAAGGACTTTTACAAGCATGTAATGAGGCTATGGTTCATGGCTATAAAAGAAATGGATATTCATAGGCTCAAAAAAGTGTTTAAGGGTTTCGAAGACCTAGGATCACCATCATCTAGTCGTTAACTCTTTTTCTCTTGTTGTCTTTGTAGAAGAGACCACATCAAAATACGTTAATTATCTTAACGTGATTTTTTTATCAATCAACCAATGCACTAAGAATCTCTACAACCATGTCATTCCTTTCATTGACAATTTCAAACTTAAAAGGGAAATACTAAAACCCGAATCATCATTTGTCATCAAATGTTATTTCATCTCTTGTTGCACTCAATATAGTCTAACAAAACAATTATGCAAGATCTTCATTTGATGGATCAATTATCTTGAAGACTTGATAATCTTAATAACATTTCTTCCCATGTGAGGTTTGACCACAGATACCAACGGACCTGGTATAGTTCAATATTCTCTTTTTTTTTTCTTTTTTTTTCAATTTTTCTTTTTTTTTTGAACTTGTCCTTAGCATCGACTCTTGGTTTTTGTCATGTCCTATCTCCATTTGATTGTCCTCCCATGTTGGATTTTCGTTCTTAAACATCCCCCCTTCTGTTGATTCTAATGTTGTCACTGTATCCTCAAACTACAAATCTCTTATTTGCCCCTACTGTATTTGCCCCCAGTGTGAGGGTGTGATCCCAATGTTGGGTTTTCATTCTTGAGCATCCCCCCTTCTGTTGATTCTAATGTTGCCACTGTATCCTCAAACTACAAATCTCTTATTTGCCCCTACTGTATTTGCTCCCAGTGTGAGGGTGTGATCCCAATGTTGGGTTTTCATTCTTGAGCATCCCCCCTTCTGTTGATTCTAATGTTGCCACTGCATCCTCAAACTACAAATCTCTTATTTGCCCCTAGTGTATTTGCCCCCAGTGTGAGGGTGTGATCCATGTCGGGTGTTTTCAAAGAAATATAATATCAGGCTAGGGTTAACAAGGGATACATATTTCAAGAATAGTGAAGGAAATAAACAAAGATGGCCTTTTATCATTTCAAGCAAAGTTGGTTTTAACTGATAAATTTTGACCTCGTCCAATGTAATGATTTGGACGTGCAAGAGTCATGATTCGCGAGTCCATAACTACCGAATCCATTACATGTAGATATGCATACCAATAAAGCTTAGTTCTATGATGTGGTTCAAAAACTCGGTGTATGGGCTCAAAAATTGTTCAGTCATCTGGCATTGGTCATCATGTCTTTTCATAAAAGTTGGGTCAATTATGCAATTAAAATACATTTAATTTTCAAAAATGATAAACTTTAAATTTTGCATGTTGGAGTTTGATCAAAATATTTTGTCAAAAATAAGAATGCAAACATCTCTTGATTTCAAAACAACAAAAAGACAAGGAAAACACATGCTTCAATGAACTGATAATTTAACCACAAAACAAAGTGATAGCCGATGAGATTCCATGAGAAAATTATTGACGATGCGACACTTTTCTCAGAGTTTCCAAACAATCTTATCTGCATTGTCACTGCTCATTGATCTCGCTTATGCTCACGATGATTTATTGCTGACATTGTCGACGATAACATCCTCCACAAAACTTGACTTGCCTTTTGCTGATTAACTTCCACACTTGATTACTAAAATTCTTGCAATTATTCATCTCTCTCATCTGGATTATGTCGCAAAAAGAAGGCAATTTTTTATGCGCTTCACCGCGCTCTTCATTAGACATAAGAAGTGAATCAAGCTTGGAAGCACTCTTGTCAAAACACCAAAGTGCGCAAATCATAAAAAATTTTGTCATACAACGAAGAGACTCTTTTTGCGGCAAACTCGCTTCTTCGAGCAATGTAATCTTGCAGTGCACATACTTTGACTTCTCAGACACCGGAACAAATTCAACAGTATCATATTATGTCTTCTCACTCAAGATATTTGTCTTTGCTTTAACAGACAAAATTGTGCGCAAAATAACATGGTCTTTTGTGCGTGGCGGCATAAAACTCCTTGATTGTCAGTGCCACAAAAACTCCACATGATCCGGAGAGAAATCAATTGATACTTAAATGGACTGACAACTTCTTTGATCGATGCTTGCTTTCTGAAATGGACTCGTATACGGACTACCCGCACCCCTTCAAAGGAAACCCGAATTGTCCACAATCTCCCTTGATGATTGCATCAACAATTTGCAGATGATATCTGGGCATATGTTCCACCTGATTTCACTAGAGAGCAGAGAACTTTGTTGTTGGCTTGCAGACGAAACATGAATGATGGCTCTGTATGGGTGTCAGTTCTTCTCAGCAACGTCAACTGTCCAATGACTCTTGACCCTTCGGAGGATAACAAATTGAGGGACCCCTATTTCAAAACTGTGGGAATGCATGTTGAAATGCATATGCATGTTTTTTTGGTTTTTTTAGTTTTTTTTTTTTTTTTACAGACTTGACCTTCGAGGATGGACACATGATCGTAACAATTGCATGATAAACAAAAAATATGGGAATGCATGTTAAAATAAATATGCATATTTTTTTTTTTTGACAAACTCGTCTTTCGAGGAGTGACACATGCTTGTAACAATTGTATGATACACAAAAACTATGGGAATGCATGTAAAAATACATATGCAATTTTTTTTACAGACTCGTCTTTTGGGGAAATGACACATGACTGGAGCAATTGTATGATAACAAAAATTGGATTTCTGCTTAAACCCTGCAATGCAAATTTCCTAAGCGATGGGTACTGTGTCACCCAAAACTCTTGAATTCAAAATGCCTCGAGAAGAGTTTGCCTTAATGCAAAACAGAATGAGGGGAGCATACACCCTAATGATTGGCTCTAATCTTTGCACAACAAATGGTGAGTTTGCTACTTTGGTCTCTAAACAGGGTCTCTTGCTGTCTCAGTGATCACCCTCGTAAAGGCAATATGAGGTCTTAGCAGATAATGGGATGGTACGTATACCAATCACTACCATCTAAGCTCTCAGCGAAGAGTTAGGGTTTACACAAACTTCAACCTTGACTCAAGTCATAGGTAAGCTGCTAGTCCCCCACGTAACTTAAAGTTGCAAACCACAATGATATAACTGAAATAAATTAACAATGCATGGACATATGTACATATGCACGAAATAAAAATGCGAAAAACTTGCTAAAAATAAACACATAAAATTCAAACTAATTGAAACAAATAAATCACATCAAAATATTCAAAGCTTAGTCCAATATTTTTCAGAAAAAATACCGTCCCCAGCGGAGTCGCCATTCTGTCGCACGTCGCCGCGCGGCGTCCCGGGAGGGATCCTGGCTCTCGCAGTGGAGTTGAGAAGGAGTCGCCACCTGGCTGTTGAGGGTCGCTAGGAACACCCGATTTGTACTGGTCTGCTCAGAGATTCAAAGGTAGGGGACTGGTTGCGTATAGGGAAGGTATTAGCACCCCTAGTACGCCTTACCTGAGGTAAGCTGTATTGTCTACCTTGATGTGATTGTAAATGCTTCAACGGGTCGTATTTATTCGTGTGAATAAATCTTAGCTTTTGAAATTTCATCATGAGTTCGTAAACCCAAAATAAAATATCAAGAAACAGATCCACGTAGATGCCTTAAAAGGATCACCTATCATGGATGAGTTTTCCGCAATTTTATGCCTCATAAAAAATGTTCCGCTCAAAAATAATCCTGTGAATTTTATTGATTATTTCTAGATATGCAAATGCTAGCCTACTTGTAGTTTCTTCATTCACCACCTGAAATTAACCATTAATCCTCATGAATTAATTTCACGGTTGACCGATCCATAAAAGAAATCGACCACCGCTCAGAATAATTCTGACAATTTTGGTGGTTATTCCCGAATATGTAAATGTTAGGCTACACGTAAATCCGACAATTACTACCTGAAAACAACCGTTAATTCTCAAGAATAAATTTCACGATTTGTTTTAATATTAGCCAAATTTTCAAGATTTAATAAACTTGTTATTAAATCTAAGATAAATTTTCAGAAAACCTTATTTGGCCGAATGCAAAGAAAACATATTTTTTATTTCATTTTATATTCTTTTTTCTTAACAAAACAAAATAAAATTGAATAAATAAAACACAACACACACACACACAATCTATTTTTCATTCCTTTTTCATCACATTTTAAAAATAAAATACAACTCACACACACATTGTCTTTTTTTCATTTTTCTCATTACATTTCACAAATAATAATTAAAATACAATAAAAGTACAAATAAACACATAAACACAAAGAAAATTACAAAAAGTAAACTGATGAACAGTGCCGGAACAGTTGCAGCAGTGCAGGGAGGACTGGTGGCGCGTCTGCCCAAGCGCCACCGTCACTGGCGGCGCGTGGTTCCACGCGCCACCATCTGTGAACAGGGACACCGGGGAGGAACCGACAGGTCTGCCTCTTCTCTTCACTCTCTCGCCGGTGGCGACTTCCAGGCGACCTGCAAACTCACACAAGCAACAGACAAATTTCCAGATCTGCTCTTCTCGGCTCCTTCGGGTCTCGGATCCGTTTCTTCTTCTTCTTCTCCTTCTCCTTCTTCTTCTTCTCCTTCTTCGCCGGTAAGGGTGTTCTCCGATGACCTGCAAACAAAACAAAAGCCACAAACGCAAACGCAAACACAAGGAAAATCAGTTAGTTCTGTCCTTTAAATCTTGGCTCTTTCTCGGCGATCTGTTCGTCTTCGATTTGTCTAAAGTGGGGCTGCTCTGTTCGGCTGGAGGAAGGGAGGAGAGTGAGGAAAGGGAGGTAGATCATGGGGGCTCTGTCATGGCTGGAGGCAGAGAGGAGAAGAGATGATGGGTAAGGCTGGTATGGTGTTTCAACGGACGGCAGGGGAGAGAGGGATCTTGAGAGTGGAGGGGAGAGTGAGGACGGGGCTGTCCGGAGAAGGAGAAAGGGCGGCTGCTGTGATGGCTGGGACTGTCGACGGGGAGAGGGAAAGACGGGAGAGAGAAACGGAAAAATCAAGAGGAAAGTGAGGGCTGATGCCGGGGAGGAAAAGGGAGAGTGAAGGGGAAAAGGAATGGGGGCTGCAGCTGCCTCCGGTGAGGGCTGGCGGCTGCAGCCCTTTGGAGAGAAAGAGAGGTTTAGGGGTTTTTTTTAGGGTTTTCTGAATGGGTGTAATTTTTTTTTTGGTCCTTTTTTCTTGTGGCCATGCACTCTATTTATAGAGTTTTCAAAAGGCAAAATTCCAAACACAACCCTCAGCTTGCGTGCTTGTTTCAATTTAGTCCTTGATTTCCAATTTGCGATTTGACCCTGCATTGACTATTAAATTCTCAATTTGTTCAATTTTGCCCCTGTAACAAGATATTTTTGGATTTTTGTCTTTTTTCTATTTTTTTTCTTTTTCTTCAGAAACATAAAAATAAGTAGGTCAAAATTTGGGTAGCAACAGATGCCCCCTCTTTACAATGCTTACGACTAAAGTCTTGCAAAAGATTTTAAATAGTAAGCGTTGTAAAGAAAAAATAGAATGGTGGAGATGGTCTCATTATGATGGGTGACCTACCCAGATAAAAGAATAGTTAGGAGAGTCTCGATAGTGACGGATGACTTACCCGGGTCTGATTATGACGGGTGACCAGCCCGGGTTAGTAGAGTCTCGATAGTGACGGATGACTTACCCGGGTCTCATTATGACGGGTGACCTGCCCGGGTTAGTAGAGTCTCGATAGTGACGGATGACTTACCCGGGTCTGATTATGACGGGTGACCTGCCCGTGTTAGTAGAGTCTCGATAGTGACGGATGACTTACCCGGGTCTGATTATGACGGGTGACCTACCCGAGTTAGTAGAGTCTCGATAGTGACGGATGACTTACCCGGGTCTGATTATGACGGGTGACCTACCCGAGTTAGATGGGGTCTCAATGGTGACGGGTGACCTACCCGGGTCTGATTATGACGGGTGACCTGCCCGGGTTAGATGGGGTCTCAATGGTGACGGGTGACCTACCCGGGATAGATGGGGTCTCAATGGTGACGGGTGACCTGCCCGGGTTAAATGGGGTCTCAATGGTGACGGGTGACCTACCCGGGATAGATGGGGTCTCAATGGTGACGGGTGACCTGCCTGGGTCTCATTATGACGGGTGACCTACCCGGATTAGATTAGATGGGGTCTCAATGGTGACGGGTGACCTGCCTGGATTAGATGGAGGTGAGGGTCTCATTATAACGGGTGACCTACCCGGTTGAAAAATGATGAAGATGGGGGATGCAATGCATGATGATGCATGTATACTTACCTGAGAAATATAGGTCCCCTTTTCTTTGATGCTTCATTGTCATAAGATGTCTTTGTCTAATCTCCAAAGCTTTGCTGTCATTCATCCACCGAACTTAAGCACATTGCTTGTTCTGGGCTATCTGCGATGATCTCTGCTCTCATTGTTTATCAAGTCTGACCTTGCCCCCAAGTGTAGTGTTGCATCTTTCTTGGGTTTTCTCAACAACAGCTCTTTGGTTTGCGGGTGTTCTGCTAACAATCATTGCAAGGCTTGCTAGTGCTGACCTCATCTTCGATTGTCGATCAATCATGGAGTTTTTTCATCAATTGAATCATATTTCTTCTAGCATATGTCATCATCAACATTCATGCGATAGATTGTCAAGTCATCTAGAAATGCATCTAAACCTCATCGGTGCATGCTCCGTGTTATCATCAATAAATTTCTCTCAGCTCGTGAGAAAAGATGTACTACTATTATCACCCACATTCATGCGATGAATTGTGCCTTGAACTGATGCAACTATTCGGCCATGCAATCTGAAACTCTTTGACGTAGACTCAATTTCTTCTAAGCAAATTCTTCTTGTCTGTGCAAAGAATTATGATATTATCATTAACGAGGTTTTTTTTTGTCTCCCATATTCATGCGGTGAACTGAACCTTGAGTCGACTGGCTTCAAAGCAAATTATTCCTCAATCAATCTTGGTCGCTTGCATACTCTTCAATATTCATCAAAATGCACCCATGCGATATCATTTTAGAGACAACCAAATCTGCGGGTAAGCCGATATTTCAGAAATTTGAAGGTGCCCTTCAAATGCAATCTTATTCTCAATCAGTGCTGGAGCTTATCAAACCATCACTCTTTATTAAGCAATGTTGCCCTGAGTTGAATTCGTTGGTGCTCATTGATGAATTTCACTAAATCATCGTTTGCTTGTGCTTCTTTGCCCCCAAGCTGAAGTGAAATTGTTTATATTCCTATCAAGATCCACACTGTGCCCTCTGACTGCTGGGCTTTCCAATCAAGAACTGTCAATATCAAGGATTCTGCAAAATCCAGTCACTGTCTTCTTTGTTTGTAAATCTTTTTGTTCTGAAATTAAATCACCAATTTAAAAAATCATGTGCATCCAAAGTCTAATCCTTGTAACAAAATCAAAGAGATGTCATTTGTTGAAAATCAAATTCATTTGGTCAAATATCCAATACATGATATTCAATGCATGCAAATCTCTAATGTCTTGTATTTTTTGCAAACAGTAATTGACCCATTATGAGATTGAAATCGTCTTTTTATGGGTTTTTTGTGTTTCAATTCTAATCTCAGATTTTGGGGTATGTCCTCTGAGGGTACATGATGAAGTGATAATTTGTGGTTTTCAAACAATTAGAGCTGAGTAAAAACTTGAAGTTCAGTTGAAAAATTTGTCTCATTTTTCAGTACTTACTTTATCAATATGCATAACAACTTGCAATTGTTTCATGAAATTATAACCCTTATGGAAAAACTCTAGCAAATTTGGAGAGCGCCACTTATCCGTTAAAATTGTTTGCTTGATCAAGAAGGACTTTTACAAGCATGTAATGAAAAAATCCCCAGTGGAGTCGCCATTCTGTCGCACGTCGCCGCGCGGCGTCCCGGGAGGGATCCTGGCTCTCGCAGTGGAGTTGAGAAGGAGTCGCCACCTGGCTGTTGAGGGTCGCTAGGAACACCCGATTTGTACTGGTCTGCTTAGAGATTCAAGGGTAAGGGACTGGTTGAGTATAGGGAAGGTATTAGCACCCCTAGTACGCCTTACCTGAGGTAAACTGCATTGTCTACCTTGATGTGTTTGTAAATGCTTCAACGGGTCGTATTTATTCGTGTGAATAAATCTTAGCTTTTGAAATTTCATTATGAGTTTGTAAACCCAAAATAAAATATCAAGAAACAAATCCACGTAGATGCCTTAAAAGAAGGATCACCTATCGTGGATGAGTTTTCCGCAATTTTATGCCTCGTAAAAATGTTCCGCTCAAAATAATCCTGTGAATTTTATTGATTATTTCTAGATATGTAAATGATAGCCTACTTGTAGTTTCTTCATTCACCACCTGAAATTAACCATTAATCCTCATGAATTAATTTCACGGTTGACCGATTCATAAAAGAAATCGATCACCGCTCAGAATAATTCTGACAATTTTGGTGGTTATTCCTGAATATATAAATGTTAGCCTACACGTAAATCCGACAACTATTACCTGAAAACAACCGTTAATTCACAAGAATAAATTCCGTGATTTGTTTTAATATTAGCCAAATTTTCAAGATTTAATAAACTTCTTATTAAATCTAAGATAAATTTTTGAAAAAAACTTATTTGGCCGAATGCAAAGAAAACACATTTTTTTATTTCATTTTATATTCTTTTTTTATTAACAAAACAAAATAAAATTGCATAAATAAAACACAACACGACAAAACACACACACACACACACATTCTCTTTTTTATTTCTTTTTTCATTACATTTTTAAAAGTAAAATGCAACTCACACACATTATCTTTTTCCATAATACATTTTACAAATAATAATTCAAAAGACAATAAAAATTTGAATAAACACATAAATACAAAGAAAATTACAAAAAGCAACTCAGGAACAGTCTCGGGAACAGTGGCAGAGGCAAAGGGCACTGGTGGCGCGTCTGCTCACGCGCCACCGTCACTGGCGGCACGTGGTTCCACGCGCGTGCCGCCGGTGAACAGTAAAGACGGGGTAGCCGGATCTGCTCCTTCTCCTCTTCCTCTTGCCGGCGGTGGCCTCCACGGTGACCTGCAAACAAACGAAAACACACACAAGCAGCAAACAAGCATCAAAATTCAATCTTTTCAGATCTGTTCTCAGCACCTTCAACTCTCGGATCTTCTTCTTTTCTCCTCTTTTCCTCTCTTCCTTGCCGGCGAGAGTGTTCACAATAAGCTGCAATCAGAAACAAAAAAAAAACCACACAAACTCAATGAAAAATCAGTCAGTTCTATCCTTCTCGGGTCTGTCCTTCTTGGTGTGCCCTCTCGGCTTCAGACGGCAGGTGGGTTGCTCGTGGTTGGGGAGCTGCTATGGTGGCTGTGGCTGCCTTGCATGGCCGATCTGGGTGTTTGGTGGCTGGGGAGGGGATAACGGACTGGTCTGAGGCGGAGAGGAAGGAGAATAAAGAGGGAACTGTGGGGGTGCCGCTGTGGTGCGAGTGTGGCTGGTCTGTTGTGGGACGGCGCTGGTGAGAGGAGAGGCAGGCTGGCCTTAAGTCTGAGAGAATGAGGGAAACAGGGGGGTGGCTGGAACGGAGAAGGAAACAGAGGAGAGGGTGGCTGTAATGGCTGGAAAAGGAGATGAAAAGAGAGATGGCTGAGAGTGGAAATGGGGATGGAGATCGGGACAGTGGCTGACGGCTGGTTTGAAGATGGGGACCATTTGGAAAAAGGGAGTGGGGAGGGGCTGCAGCGCTAAAGGAGAGGGGTGGCGGCTGCAGCCCTTCCTAAAACTTTAGGGTTTTTGTGATTTTAGGGTTTTTTGGGATGTATGAATTTTTTTTTGGTCCTCTTTTTCTTGTGGCCATGCACTCTATTTATAGGGTTTTCCATGAGCAAAAATCAAAATCAACCCTCAGCTTGCGCGCTTCTTCAATTTGGTCCTTCATTTGCGATTTGACCCTGCATTGACTGTTAATCTCAATTTATTCAATTTTGCCCCTGTAACAAGATATTTTAGGATTTTTGTCTTTTTTTCTATTTTTTTCTTTTTCTTCCGAAACATAAAAATAAGTAGGTCAAAATTTGGGTAGCAACAATGATAATGATTATTTATAAGTTTTCTTTCTCTTATAAATATATGAGACTGATTATATATTTTGATATTTATTTAATATTAGCGCCTTAATATATATATATATATATATATATATATATATATATATGACTTAGGTTTTTTGAAATAAAAAAATTAATATTAGTGTACTGAAATATTTTTAATATAATAATATGAGAACTAAATATTATAAAATAAAAAACAATTTAATTTTTTTTCTAACAATAATTATGGTGTCATCGATAGTATGAGCAATAATAATTAGAATATGAATTATTTATAATGACAACTATAATAATTGTGATAATTTAACAATCATGATAATAACAATGACAATTATAATCGAAATACTTCATCAGTTAATGTTATTTTTCTTAAATGTTGACTTTTGCGGCTTTTTTATGTAAGATATTTCATATGTGATGTTACATAAACAAAAAATATACGAAGTCACACGTCGACAAAATAGATAAAAAAATTAGGGCAAATTATCTATAATAAAAAAATATACAAGCCAATTGCCCTTCACTTTGCCGTAGCCATACACAATTTTTTTAACATGCAAAAAAATATTAATGGTCTTAGATTTTTTTTTATAATGCTATATATCTTAGCAAAATAATCAGCCTACAAAAAATTCGGTTCTTACTATAGCAAAATTATTTACAATAATAATAATAATAATAATAATTGTATATTAGGTTTTTATAAATTAATTTTATTATGAAAAATGCGTTGAAAATGATGATAACGATTAGTTTTAAGGATTTTTATCTTAAAAATAATTGTATATTTTAATATTTTTAAAATATTAACACCTTAAAATAAATATACATAAAATGAAGTAAGTGCTTTTTTAAAATTCTCAAATTAATTTAATCTTAGTATTTTGAAATACTTCAAACATAATAATATGAAGAATAAATCTTGGAAAATAAAAACAATGTTTTTTTTATAATGATAATGATTAGAATATTGTCAGTAATGATTAAAATATTAATTATTTATAATAATTGTAACAATAACAACTATAATAATTATGACAATTTAACAATCATGATAATAACAATAAGAATAATAATCAAGATAATATATTAATCGATGTTTTTTTTTTTGTGTGAAAAATTGACTTCTGAAACTTTTTTATGTATGATATTTCAGATCTAATATTACATGAATAAAAAATATACAAAGCTACACATAGACAAAACATGTGAAAAAAATTGGTCAAATTATCTACAAATTAAAAATATATGACTAGCGCTTCGCCACAGACAAAACCAAATTTTATAACAGGTCAAAAAATATTAATGGTTTTTGATTTTTTTTAATAATGCTATATATTAGAGCGAAATAATCAATCTACAAGACTTTCGATTATTTAGTTTTTTAATATATTTATTTTATTATAAATAATGCATTTAAAATAATAAGAAATATTATTTTAAATGTTTGTTCTCTTAAAAATAATTATATAATTTGATATTTGTTTAATATTAATGGCTTAAAATATATAACAAATAACTAACAACTGAAGATTAACTATACATGCATAAGAGATGATTTTACTTTCATTTCACATCATCAAATGTGAACTTATTATGTTTTTTAACCAAAGTTATATTTAATACAAAGATAAATTCTAATAAAAATTAAAAGTCAAAACTAAGAGTATAGATACATAAATACAAACAAATTATTTAAATTATACAAAAATGAATGAAAAAATAAAGGGACCGGAACTAAATCAAGAAATAAAATAATTATTTATTTTTTCCTTACAACACTTTTAATTTTTTAAATTTAATCCTCCGGTTCAAATTATTTTCATATTTTATTTTCATTTTGGCCCATATACTTTTTAATTCTTTATTTTAATTGCTTTATTTTTTAGATATATTTCTAAATAGTTTTTATTTTTGTCCATGTTTATATATATACGCTCTTAATTTTGGTTTTTAATTCTAATTATTTTCTCTTGCTTAGGTAGTATTTTTTAGAAAAAAATAATTTTTAGATTTTAGGTTGTTTTGGTTAAGAAATTACTTTTACAATATTTTTATGTATAATATTTCAGATCTAATATTATATAAAAAAAATAGGAGACAACATATAAACAAAATGGGTAGACAAAAATATACGAGGCATTTCCTCTGCGTGTCGTTTACAATGTTCCTTTTAGATGAAAAAAAACTCATTTCTAATATATTTTATCCATTATAATTTTACTAATTAAATATTAAAATAACTTATTATAACACGCATAAAATTAATCAATTTTCTAAGTAAAACCACGAGTACAAGGGTTATTGATGTTGAGAAATGGGAACGAGGAAAGTAAACAGATGGATGCAGAAAGGATTATGAAGCTTGATTAGCAGATCCCAGGATATCAGGAGGCTCTCTACAAAGTCTTGCATTTTATGAGGAATTAAACATAATTTTTAGGTTAGGCACTAATAAACAAATCAAAATTAAAACATTTGCAGATTAGATACAAGGAAATTCTTAAAACCTCAGCATAAGATATTGAGAGCCTTATCTTCACTTATTGTTCACTTAGTGCTCTTAATTCTTCATTGTGCTACTGTAACCCTAAAAACCTATAATTTTTTCTGATCATAATAGTTTTTGAACCATGAATCAGAGTCTTTGGGGGCACTTGTGAAGAATGAAAAAAAATCCATCTCGAGCAAGAGGCTACGAGGTAAGGCTCTTGGTTGCATTATGTGTTCATGTAAATCGTTAATGGCATGTCCTCTGTTTAGCTGCATTCACTTGAATTCTTATTCCCACTTTCCTATTTGCCTGCAGAGTTAAGTCTTACTTTGAACTTTGAAGCTCGAACATGTAATTGCATTAGTACTGTTATTACTTAAGGAATCAACTGTGCCTTAAACAGCATACAAATGTACTAGAATTTAGAAACAATGTTGATAAGATACTTAATTGATGAATTTAGGATGAAAAGAAATTAAATAGCATTGCTGTCAAGGATTATATCCCTTGTCCTTAACACTAAATTGTCTTCAGATGCCTTGTAGGGACCCATGTTGTGTTGATCTACCCTGGCCTCCTGGGATTTGGTGTTTGCTGCATCTTCAACACCATCAGCAACAGCCCTCTTCCTCTTTTTGTTTTTCTGCGTCGACTGATGGGTCTTGTCGTTGTCTTTCCTTCTCAATTGACACAAAACAGTGACCTCGGAAAGGGATGGCAAGCTATACTCGTACATCGTCCACTTGCAGCCTGGTTGGTGAGGTTGAGTATTTCGGTAACTGAAGCCTTTCCTGAGGGCTGTGACACTATAATTCTTGTCAATTTGGACACGTATATGATGGTCTTTGTCCTCTCTACGCCATGTTGCAGGGCCACCGACAATCTGGCGGGAGACATTATTGGACTTGGGGCTCATCTTTTTGAGATCAGTGAAGAAGAAAACATCCTCACCATGGATTCTGTGGAACGTGTTCCAGATCTGGAGAGGTTGATAGGCATAGAGGCTGCAATCTCTAACAGGAGCAGAGGTGGCAAAGCAAGGGTTAGTGAGTTTGGGATACAGATAGAAGCGCACGAGTTCTTCATCATAAGGGTTGAATCTATGGCCAGGGAGTAGCTGGATTGGAGTTAACATTGTCAGGGTTGTGATTGGGATCGAGTCTGTTACTTGCTCAGATGATCAAAGGATTGGATCAAGAGAAATCAAGAATCAAGAATCCAGAATGACTAGTTCTTGACGAACAAATTAAACCAGTAATTGACAAACAGAGAAGGAGAGAGAGTTCCTCCCTTTCTTTATATGATTATTGATGATAAACAGAGATGGGAATGAATAACTGAGTACAAGAGAGAAGAAGAGACTCTCAGCTGGAAACCCTAAACGAAGAATGAAGAGGAGGAAAGAAACAAACTTGCTGATTAAAAACAAAACGCGTAATTGTTATGCCACTCCCATCTATATATAAGGGTTCGAGGGGTTCGCTCTTCCAACGGTCACTGGAAATTTTGAAGGCTATAACTAACTCACACGAACAGAACATGCAGATGAAAGACAGAATACTTCTTTTTTATTTTACTTATTACATATTGGTGTCGTGGCAAAAGATGGTTGGTCACCAGGAGTCGAACATACTTGGTGTAATTGAAGTTAGTTCCTGTCAGCACTAGTCCACCACAAATTAAAACAAATACGAGGATGCTGGGACTATCTTTGCTGGGCCGGGTGGGTCCTTATTCCCTTTTAATGGATCTGTTGTTGACGTGTCAAGTGATCCAAACTTTTTCGCAACCCGTACGGTACCGTACAAGAAGCAATGTCCGCAGAACCAGTAAAGATATACCACTACTATCAACTACTAGACTACCAAGATATGCTCAATAGATGTGCGGCACTTGGATGATCAATAATTCTAAATCACAAGACTATATGTAGTCCCTAGAAATCCATGCTCTAGAATTAGAAATTTTCTCAGGATTGCTTCTTTTGCAGATGGTGTGCCTGAGCATATGACAATGTTTCTTTTTTTCTTCATTGAAAAGTGAGAATACAACTTTCTCAATGATGTAATTGTGCTGAGCTATATCTTCAGGCACAATTTGGTATTCATTATTGATCAACCATAGAACAGGTTGAAGCAATTCTGAATGAATGAAGTATTCTTGTAATCTGTATACAGGTTGCTGCAAAGATCATAGGAGAAGTTCAAGCACTCATAATCTTTCCAGTGATGCCATATGCTGTCCTTGGAATCTTTTATATGTTCTGGTTTGGAGCTGCATTCTATTTGTTTAGTTCCGGCCAGATTGTCCAGAACAATTGCAGCTCCAATTGCTGTGCATATGATCTTGTATCAAAAAGGGTCCATGAAATGCGTGTGATATATGTTTTTTTATGGGATGGTCTCATTCTGACACCGCTTTACAGAGAGAAGTGGGATGCAGACTAACTGATGCAGATCTCCACACTGAATTTTTCCACCTTACTATTCCTTGGATTTCAACTATTGGATGTATGCCATGTAAACTCTTTCCCTGTGTGCATTCAGAAGGCAGACGCCTATGTAGCTCGGATACTTTGTATGTGCAAATTGTACTGATTGACTTGAAACACTCATTAGGTACTACACAGTAGCTTTCTTATATTCAGATTGAATTCCTGCTGCTACACTACTCTGTTATATTCATAGTGAAGTTCCTGCCCATAGGGTGGCCTGATGACTGAATTTATTGACAGCAGAATATTCACCTTCCTTATATAAATTATTGTACCGTTATTAGCATAACCTTTGCTTTCCTTATATAAGCTAGTGTACCGTTAGTAGTAAATGTTAGCAGATATTCGGGATCCTTAGCCATTGTATAGGATCGTGATCCCTTCATTATGTATATATATACCTTCTGTATTACAGTAAATAATAGAATAGAGCAACACATTTTTCCACAATTAACATGGTATCAGAGCCTGGTTCCCTGCATATTTCTCTAAAGTTTTTTTTCTATTCTGATCATGTCAAACACATACAATCAAAACGCAGACAGCCAAGCTTCTGGGCAGACAGCCTCTCCTTTAACACCTCCATCTACTACAGATATATCCTCACCATATTTCCTTCATTCTGCAGATCATCCAGGTTCCATTCTAGTCTCCACTCTTCTCAATGGTGATAATTATCCCACCTGGAAGAGAGCCATGAAAATGGCTTTGAATGCCAAAAACAAATTGGCCTTTGTTAATGGTACCCTCTCCAAGCCAACATCCTCTGCAGCAGAAATTCAGATATGGGAACGTTGCAGTGACATGGTCTTATCATGGATCCTTAACTCCATTGATAAATCCATATTTAACAGTTTAATCTACCATGCATGTCCCCGAGATGTGTGGCTCGATCTTGAGGATCGATTCTCTCAAAGCAACAACCCAAGGTTATTCAAACTAAAGCGCGACATTGCTACTCTCACCCAAGGCACCATGTCTATCTCTGCATATTTTACAACACTTAAAGGCCATTGGGATGAACTGGCCGTACTCACTCCCACACCACAATGCACCTGTGGCATCTTGACAGAATTGAATCGTATGCAAGATACTGAACGTGTCTTTCAGTTTTTAATGGGGTTACATGAATCTTATGCTTCGATCCGAAGCCAAATTTTAGCCATGGATCCTTTACCTCCTGTTAACAAGGTGTATTCTACCTTGCATCAAGAAGAGAAACAACGTCTTCTTCATATTCCCAACATTCCAACTAATTCTGCTGCTATGGTGGTTCCCCGTCACCCATCTCAACGTTTTGATAGTAAAGGGCGAGGACGTGGTCGCCCAAAATGCGATTATTGCGACCGTGATGGTCATTGGAGAGCCCACTGTTACAAACTCAATGGATTTCCCAACAACAGGTCTCAATCTCGCGGAGCAATTTCTGGTCCATCAAAGACAGCAAATAGCGTCATTGGTTCCTCAAAAGCTGAAAATACCGTGACTGGTTCTTCAACCTCTTCTGAGATCACTATCCCTGGCCTCACAAGTGATCAATACAATCGTCTCTTGGAATTTTTATCGCCCACGAACATGAATTCTGCCAACTTTGCTGGTAACCTCGTCTCTTGTCACTCTGCATCTGTTTCTGACAGTGAATGGATAATTGATTCCGGAGCTTCGGATCATATGACTTCAAACTTTTCATCTCTTGATAATACTCAACCACTTAATCAATCATGCCCTATTACACTTCCAAATGGTGACATAGTCTCAATCACACATATTGGCACATTGCGTATCTCTCCTGAAATATCTCTTCCTAATGTTTTATATGTTCCATCTTTTAAATTCAATCTATTGTCCATCACCAAATCACCCGTACTCTCAACTGTGTTGCAATATTTTTTTCTGATTTTTTTGTTTTTCAGGACCTATCCACGAGGAAGCTGATTGGAACGGGTGAAGTACGGGATGGACTTTATCACTACAAACCATTTTCTGCCTCCGTTTTAAATTCTCAACGCATTCCTGACTCTACTCTTTGGCATCAAAGACTTGGTCACCCTTCTATCTCAAGTATTCCAAAAACTTTAAATATTATGAAATCTCATTTGCCTTGTGATGTTTGTGCTAGAGCAAAACACACTCGGCTACCTTTCCTTTTAAATTCAAATAAGAGTACTTTTTGCTTTGATCGTATTTATTGTGATATATGGGGTGGTTATCCTACCGCTTCACATACAGGTGCCCACTATTTCTTAACAATCGTGGACGATTACACACGTACTACATGGGTCTACCTCATGCGTATGAAATCGGAAACTTTTACTTGCCTTACAAATTTTTGCGCAATGGTTAAAAATCAATTCAATTACACTGTAAAGCATGTGCGCACTGATAATGGACAAGAATTTCTATCTAATAAAATCCAAACTTTTTTTCATGACCATGGCATTCTTCACGAACGCACATGTGTGGATACACCTCAACAAAATGGTGTTGCCGAACGTAAACATCGCCACCTTCTAAATGTGGCCCAGTGTTTACGTTTTCAAGCCCACCTTCCCATTTCTTTTTGGGGTGAATGCATTCTCACGGCTACTTATTTGATAAATCACACTCCTTCACACCGCCTTAATCATAAATCACCTTATGAACTTCTTTTTCAAAAACAACCTTCATATACACATTTACGAGTATTTGGGTGTTTATGCTATGCCCAAACCACTCGCCAAAATCGCGATAAATTTTCTCCTCGTGCTCTACGTTGTGTTTTCTTAGGCAACCCCATCAATCATAAGGCTTATCGCGTCTACGACCTTGACCATAAAAAAATCTTCATTTCACGTGATGTTACTTTTGAAGAAAACATTTTTCCTTATCATCACATGAATCCTACTCCTGAGCCTTCGTCGGTCATTCCCCTGCCGATTCCAGAAATTCCACACTACAATATTCTTGAACAGCCCACTCCATCCTCCTCACTTCCCAACCAGCCCACTCAATCCTCCTCACTTTCCAATCCTGAACAGCCCACTCCATCCTCCTCGCATGAAATCACTTCCACATCGTCTATTCCACCGCTTCCCACACGACCAAAACGTGTTGTAACCCATCCCACTTATTTGGAAGATTATATCTGTCATCCCTTCCAAAAGTCATCCACGGCTTCACACGTTTCACGCCCTTCCTCATGTACAGCTCATTGCCTTTCATCATTTTTATCTTATCAACGTTTTACTAACAAACATATTGCTTTTCTCTCTGCTCTTTCTCATCACCCTGATCCCACCTCCTATTCTGAAGCTGTTCGTCACCCTCACTGGCGTGACGCCATGGCAGCTGAAATACAAGCATTAGAAGAAAACAATACTTGGACCCTTCAACCTCTTCCATCCGGTAAAACACCAATTGGTTGTAAATGGGTTTTTAAAACAAAATTTCGGGCTGATGGATCCATAGAGCGACATAAAGCTCGCTTAGTGGCCAAGGGATATACTCAGGTAGAAGGTTTGGATTACCATGACACTTTTTCCCCTGTTGCTAAACTTGTTACTGTTAGATGTGTTTTTGCAGTTGCAGCAGCTCGCCATTGGCATCTTTTTCAGCTGGACGTCCACAATGCTTTCCTCCATGGCGACCTTGATGAAGATGTTTATATGACCCCCCCACCAGGCTTTTTCAAAAACATGGATACTCGTGTTTGTCATCTTCAGAAATCGCTCTACGGCCTCTAACAGGCTTCTCGAAACTGGTTCTCTAAGTTATCTTCTGTTTTACTTGTTGCGGGTTTTAATCAATCACAGGCGGATCACTCTCTCTTCACTCGCATACGAGGACAGTCTTTTACTCTTATCCTTATTTATGTTGATGATATTCTCTTGGCAGGAAATGATCTCACCGATATCAACAATTTCAAAGCCATGCTTGCTCAACAATTTAAAATCAAGGATCTCGGCACACTCAAATATTTCCTTGGCCTTGAAATTGCTCGATCTCCAGATGGCATATTCCTTAATCAACGCAAATATGCTCTTGACATTCTCAATGATAGTGGTCATCTTGGTGCTCGGCCCTCCTTTTTTCCAATGGAACAACATCTCAAACTCAACAATACTGATGGTGATTTGCTTTCCGATCCTAGCATTTTCCGCCGCCTTGTTGGACGTTTGATATACCTCACTATCTCTCGTCCTGACATTGTGTTCTCCGTCAACCTTTTGAGCCAGTTTATGCATCAACCACGACAGCCCCATTACAATGCTGCTGTCCGTGTTCTTCGTTACATCAAGTCCTCTCCAGGCCAAGGCTTATATTTTCCTACTATCAATACTCTCCAAGTATCAGCCTATTCTGATTCGGATTGGGCCAGTTGCCCACTCACTCGTCGCTCCACGACTAGTTTCTTCATTCAACTTGGCACCAGTCCCATTTCCTGGCGCACTAAAAAGCAACATACAGTCTCTCGTTCATCCGCTGAAGCTAAATATCGGGCTCTTGCCTCCACCACTTGTGAACTCACGTGGCTTAAAACACTCTTACATGATCTTGGTGTCCACCATTCCCAGCCTATGCTTTTACATTGTGACAACCAATCAGCTCTACACATTGCCCAGAATCCTGTTTTTCACGAACGAACCAAACACATCGAAATTGATTGTCATGTCGTTCGTGAAAAATTAAAAGCCGGCCTCATCTCCACCAAGCACGTTCCTAGTGACAGTCAGCTGGCAGACATCTTCACAAAAGCCTTAGGACAAACACCTTTTCAAGCATTATCACGCAAGTTGGGCATTACGGATCTCCATGCTCCAACTTGAGGGGGAGTATTGACAGCAGAATATTCACCTTCCTTATATAAATTATTGTACCGTTATTAGCATAACCTTTGCTTTCCTTATATAAGCTAGTGTACCGTTAGTAGTAAATGTTAGCAGATATTCGGGATCCTTAGCCATTGTATAGGATCGTGATCCCTTCATTATGTATATATATACCTTCTGTATTACAGTAAATAATAGAATAGAGCAACACATTTTTCCACAATTAACAGAATTTAGCTAGCTTTTTCCATCAAAAGTGAAGTTTAGGTAGTGTGTTGACTGCCTATGGGCCAAAAATTCTGGACTTGTTTGCATGCATATGAAAGGTTTGTATGGGAAAGACAACATATCACACCTCTCGGTCTTGTTTTCAGTGTATTGAGTGGATCATAAGATCTGTGAGCCGCAATGCTTATATAATGGTAACGTTCAAGACTATCAATTTCTCATATCTATGTCTTGCATTGCTGCTTGGGTATATTTTGTAAGATATGCCCCGTTAAGTCATGGTAATCTAATATGGCAATGGCACTTGCCATTTGCAGTACAGTCCCCAATCATGTCCTTATTGAAGGATGAATAAGGATATCCATTGGTGTTCCTATAAGATAATTGAGAGACACGGTTTCAATGAATAATTCCACCACACTATTTTATTGAATCTTTGCAGTATATATATACACAGAACAGCTACATGTTTGCCTATATCACTACTAAAAAAGGGGTGTGTTTGCAACGGATTTTTGCAACGGCAAAAATCCGTTGCAAAAATGTCCGTTGCAACTTATATTTGCAACGGCAACTCCGTTGCTAAACCAATTCCAGAAAAAAAAAAAAAACATGGTTTGCAACGGATTCTCCGTTGCAACGTTAATTTGCAACGGACACTTTTGCAACGGCATTTGCAACGAAGTATCCGTTGCGAAATTGTCCGTTGCAAATTCAATTTGCAACGGCGAATCCGTTGCTAAACCAATTCCAGAAAAAAAAAAAAAAAACATGGTTTGCAACGGATGTCGCCGTTGCAAATTAAATTTGCAACGGACAATTTTGCAACGGAATTGGCAACGGATTATCCGTTGCAAAATTTTCCGTTGCAAATTCAATTTGCAACGGCTAATCCGTTGCTAAACCAATTCCAGAAAAAAAAAAAAAACATGGTTTGCAACGGATTATCCGTTGCAAAATTGTCAGTTGCAAATTATATTTGCAACGGCGAATCCGTTGCAAATGAAAAGTAGTTAAAACTAAAACTATTATTATTATTATTATTATTATTATTATTGCATCAATAATGAAAAAAAAACAAAATTAAATCAAAGAATAAAAAAGCCTAAAAACTATAACAAAAGAGCAAACAAAATCAATGAAAAAAAAATATTAGCTGGAAAAAAATTATTTGACTTGAAAATAAAAAGAAAACTAAAAGAAAGAACAAAGAGAAAAATATAAGAAATATCAATTTTCAAATGATCATAAACACAAACTAAAATCTAAGAAGAAAATTTTTCAAAAAGTTACCACCTTAACAAATAAGAAAATAATAAAAATTAAAAATCAAAACTAAGAGCACGCATATATAAATATAGACAAAAATCGTGAGTGTGTGCGTCAGGTCGAATATTGTCGGCGCGCATGTCAGATGCGTACATAGTATTTGCAGAAAAGAATAATAAAAAATGATAAATTAACATAGCACCCCTACATTCAACTCTTCAATTTTGTATTATCATGGGTAAAAGAGTTATTTTTCCGTGCAATAGTATGTGAAATCACTGTGACACCTCCTCTGTTAACTCTTAGTTTTTATCTTATATCAGGATAGAATAGTTATTTTACTATAAAAATATAAAAAAATCTAAAAAAAATATATATATTTTAATATAAAACATCAAAAAATTACTAAAAAAAATGCAAGAAACAATTTTGAAGCATAAAATCAAATAATTCATCATCAGCGCATGCACGTGTGCGTGCTCTGTCAGGTTCTAAGCAATATATCTAACTTAAATCTCACGAGGATCAGCCACAAAAACATGTTTTCATTTTCATTTCAAAACCTTTAATTATGGATAATCCGACCCAATACGAACTCTCTAACCCAACTTCACCTCCTTCAACTACTCCGAATCTGGCTCAACCTCTTTGTAAGAGCAAGTTCAATGGCAAGATCCATTTTGAAGATTCAAATCTTGAAAATGGCTATTTGAATAATGTATATTTGATTTTTTTATTGATATGTACTCCAATGGTAAAAAATATTTTGAAGAGCTATTTTTTATATTATTTCAAATATAATGCAATTATTTTGAATTTAGTTTAATTATGCAATTAATAGGAGTAAATTATACAATTAAATAATTGCTTTTGAAAAACCTTCGAACAATAAAATTATTTTTTTAATCATGTTTAAATTAAAAAAATAAATTTAAATATAATTAAAAGATCCGCAATATTTGAAATTTGAAATTTAAACTACTTATTGTATGTTTTTAAAGTAATTTGTATGTTTTTTTTTATGGTTGTTGTATTTGAAGTTAATTAATGTTACTTATTGTCTTTGAGTGCTAGAAAAACTTAAGAAAATAAAATGAACACATTAATAAATAACCAATAAGTTCAAACATAATTAATTAAAATACATTCCATTACATTCCTACATTCCTGATAATATAAATTAATAAATAAAATTATTATTTTTTATTTATATTTAAATTAAAAAAATGAATTTAATTATTATTAAAAAATGAATTTTATTATAATTAATAATAATAATTGAAAAGAAAAGAGAGCTCCCGCTCTAGACATGGGATGGGCGGGCTAAATGAAAATTAAGGTTGGATTTTTCAATTCTTGCAACTGAACATAACTTCAATTCTTCCTCTTTCCCGGTATTAGATTACTCCAAAAAGCCCTAGCCTCTTTCCTCAGCACTGCGCGCAACCAGAGATCCCAGCACACCAGCCTCTTTCCATTCTTATTTTCTTCCCGGCCGCCCTCATTTTCTTCCCTTCTTTTCTTTTTTCACTCACTAAAAGCAGAAGACCTTCTCTCTCTCTCTCTCTCTCTCTCTCTCTCTCTGTTCAGCAAAATCCTCCATCAACTCCGAGCACCACCTCGTCGGGATCCTCTCTTCTGCACCAGAAACCCAGCTGCAACGCCACCGTGGAACACTTGCTTACGGTACGGTCACCATTAGTTTAATTTCTGCTTAGTTTTTTGTTAATTTTGAAAATGAGCAGCGCGCTGCAACTATCAACTAATCCAAGTGCAAGATTTGACAATTCTAGAAAAGAATGCTGGAGAAGTTTACTAAAATCCTTAAGATATGTTTCTAGCAATGGGACCAAAATCAACTACAAAAATGATCACAATTTGCAACTCAGTATTCATATTCATGAGCAGCTTAGATTTACTCTAGATAAATTGTAGAAACAGATAGCAGATTTTGCGGTCAAAGCGAATTCTGTGTTAATGTGATTTTCCAGTACTATCGAAACAGAGTAAGCACACTCTAATATGAAAGGCCCAATCCTTAGTCCCTTAGAAGTTCTATTTACTCCCAGAAACTCGTCAACTAAACTAGTTGTCACCTGTACCAATATGTTATCATTCATTCTGCGTAATAATGTTACTAACAGAAACCATGAGATAACAAATATCAAATTGTCATTCAAGTCCATCTTAAGATAATGATAGAAATGCTTGAAAGAGTTCCTGATTTCTTACCTGTTGCTTCTTAGTCATAAATCATTCACTCCCTATCACCTCCATCTTTTAGCTGTTATTTCTCTGCATTAATGTGTTCCTTTTTCCTTATTAGATTCATCAATGGATATATGCCGAATTTAGTGTACATTATACAAATTTTGGAGGTTTAATGGTTCTCCTTAAATGATCCTCAACTCAAGTCGGGCTTAAAAATGAGGCATTGGTTTAGTACCGGAAAGTGAAACTTCAAATCAAAAGCTAAATTTCAATTTGGGATTGTTATGCTAATACTATGCAATTGAGTTGCCATAAGTTTATAAGCCAATAATACCTTAAGTCACTGCTACGCAAGGGACACAGTAATTAGTAATGTTGAAAAGCTACAAAACCACAAGTGACCATTTCTTTTCTTTTCATGCACTAACTATACTATATTCAATGCATGCATGAATACTGAAGCTTTTTTTGAACATGCATGGAATCCAGGCACTTGAATTTAAAATTTGGCATGCAGTTTTTAATCGTACTGGTCAATGTACCTTTGGGCCATGAGGTCAAAGAACCATATACTCTTTTATCAAATGTCTTTCTAGGTTTGTCAATTATATGCGAAACCCTTGTATCATTTACATAGATAACTATAAGTTCATTCAATTTCTATCTCTAGCGGCACTTGTTCCTCTTGTTGCGAACCTTCAGCATCAATATCTTCTTCAGTAATACCAGAGGCTTCTACAGTCCTTGTGACCCATTCCTTAAGTGGATCTTCCTTTAAATCGAGCCTTAAGAGCCCCGCAAACATCCCACCCATGAATGCAACTGGTTCCTATAAAGGAAACACTAACATTATAACAATAGTAAAATCACAGCTTTGAGACCCCAAATGCTAAGAGGAGCAATACCTTTTTATCAGGTTCTGTATACCATAGCAAAAATATGAGCAAGAAAAGTGAAAAATAACCAAAACAAATCCACGTCAAGTAGAATTTAGATTTCTGAAACGCATCATACTTTCACTACTCAGGGAAATGATTCAAGTAGACTTGCTTTTGAAAAAGAACTGATACCACTATAGCAAACACACCATGCACTAATCCTTCAATCCTGCTAAACAGTAGGCAAAGAAAATGAATTGACAGGTCTCCATTTCACATGATTTAAGCATATGATTACAAATACAGGTTATTACAATCCCCAGAACTCTAAGGTACATATTCAAGTACAAAAAAAAAACACACAGGATCTAATTCAAAGATCCACAGAAAAGGACTGTGATTGCTGAAAATTAACTTGCTTGTCCTCTATTATGTCATCAACTTGCTTGTCCACTTGCTATTCACAACATGATTATATGGCCATTCTACTCTGAATCTTCTGGGTCCTCTTGAAATTTAACAAGTACTAGACTTTTCTGGCTTAATTTGGTGTCTGCTCCTGCTATGCAAGCTATTTATATACTTTATGCGTGGAAATATTTACAAATTTACAAAAGAAAGATTTTGCTTGCAACTTCTATCTTGTATAGATGCTAGATAGTCCGTCCATGATTTCATAGTAGCACCTTTCAAAGTAGATTCTATTGTTATTTCCTATTTGTCAGTGTAATATTGTTGCTGGTTGATATTCAATTTTTTTATTGAATATACTAACAATATCTCTCTACTTAAGGATTTCGAAAGGAGCATCAAGCATTGATCAATATCCTTTGACTTCAAATTCTATTAAATTCGCTTGAAAGGTTAGTGTAATTTGTTTATTGTGTCTTTTTAGTATTAGTATCGATTAAATGCATATTGTTGTGTATGCTACTGCTGTGTGTGTTGCTCCTATGTTTTTGCTGTTATGTGTTTGATGTTTTTATAAGTATTTGTGTTGTTGGTTTTTGTTTTCTTTGTCTTGGCCATTAGTAATCCGTAAACTAGAGATAGAGTTTTAATTTACATTCTAAACTGTTTCTATGTTATAATGTTTACTAGATTAATATGGATGATCGAGAGTGGATGTATCGTCATATGAGAAGTGGTCGTATGAATCCTGAATATATTACGGGTGTTAGAAGATTTATCAATTTTGCATATTCAATTGAAAGAAATGTATCATTGGGGAAAATTAGATGTCCTTGTGTGAAATGCAAAAATAAAAAGTTTCAGAAAGAAGATGATGTTTGTTATCACTTATTGAGAAAAGGGTTTTTACCTTATTATAAAAATTGGACTGTACACGGGGAGCCTTATGACACAGATAATATGGTCGGACCTTCATCAGGAGGGATTAGTCGTGTTGTGAATGATGAGGGAGATGAAAATCCATATAGAAATATGGTTCTAGATGCAATGAGGGATGATGATGCATACTATAATGATAGGGATTGGAGTACTGTTGTGATAGAAGAACCTCCGAATCTAGAGGCATCTAAATTTTTTAAGTTGTTGAAAGCTGCAGAGGAACCTTTGTGGGATGGGTGTACTAAGCAATCAAAACTATCTGCTTGTGTACAATTGCTTAATATGAAGTCAAATTTAAATTTAACTCAGAATGCCTTCAACAAATTCACTGAATTTGCTAAGAGTTGCATGCCTGATGATGCTAATTTTGTTTCAAATTTTTATGATGCCAAGAAATTTATGCGGCCTCTTGGACTTGGCTATGACAAATATGATGTGTGTCGTAATAACTGCATGTTGTATTATGGGGTTGATGAGAGGAAAATTAGGTGTGATTTCTGTGGAAGTTCACGATACAAGCCTAGAAATCCTACTAGTAAAGGCCCTAACAAGGCGGAGAAGCAACTCCGATACTTTCCATTGACACCAAGACTTCAGAGACTATTTATGTCTCCACATCATGCCAAGGATATGACATGGCATCATTTTCATAAGTCGGATGATGGAATAATGGTGCACCCATCAGATGGATATGCTTGGAAAGAGTTTAATCGAGTCCATCCGAGCTTCTCGGCAGATCCAAGAAATGTTCGATTAGGATTATGCACTGATGGGTTTTGTCCATTTAATATGGTTTCAAATTCATATTCTTGTTGGCCAGTAATTGTAACTGTGTACAATTTGCCTCCTTTGAAGTGCATGACAAGACCATTTATGTTTTTATCAATGATAATTCCAGGGCCAAAGAATCCAGGAAAAAACCTTGATATTTTTCTAAGACCTTTGATTGATGAATTGAATAAGTTATGGTCTGTAGGTGTCGAAACTTATGATGTATACCATAAAGAAAATTTTCAGTTAAAAGCAGCTTTGATGTGGACCATAAGTGATTTTCCAGCATATGGTATGTTGTCGGGCTGGAGTACACATGGCAAATTATCATGTCCTTATTGTATGGAACATAGTAAGGCGTTTCGATTAAAACATGGTGGGAAAAATTCATTCTTTGACTGTCACCGACGATTCCTACCCATGAATCACCCTTACAGATATCAGTCGGATAAGTTTATAAAAGGAGTAATTGAAGAGCTCCCTCCTTTTCCTCGTCGATCTGGTTTAGAAATGTTAGCTGAAGTTTCTAAGTTCACCGAGGGACATGTTGGTAGCTCTTCAAATTGTGGGAAAATTCCCGGATTTGGTGTGTATCACAATTGGGTGAAGAAAAGCATTTTTTGGGAGCTTCCATATTGGCACACAAATTTAATTCGTCACAACCTAGATGTCATGCACATAGAAAAAAATTTCTTTGACAATATCTTCTACACGGTAATGGATTGCCCTGATAGAAGCAAGGATAATGTAAAGGCTAGGATGGATATGCAGTTGTATTGTAAAAAGCCAAGCTTACATTTGCAACAAGATGCAAGTGGTCGAGTTTACAAACCGAAAGCCACTTATTATCTCTTCAAGAAAGAACAACAACAAGTGTTGGCATGGATGAAAGAGTTGTCCTTTCCTGATGGCTATGCTTCAAACATATCACGGTGTGTGAAAGAGGCACAATGTAAGGTCTCCGGCATGAAAAGTCATGATTGCCATGTTTTTATGCAAAGACTTCTTCCTGTTGCGTTCCGACCTTACTTGCCTAGACCATTGTGGGAGGCATTAACAGAATTGTCAGTATTTTTTCGTGACATCTGTGCGACTAATTTAAATGTCCAACACTTGGAGTTGATGCAGAGAAATATTATTGAAATAATTTGTAAACTTGAAAGGATTTTCCCTCCATCGTTCTTCGACTCCATGGAACACTTAGCAATACACCTACCTTATGAGGCACAAGTTGGTGGACCCGTGCAATATCGATGGATGTATCCATTTGAACGGTATGTTTTCATACAATGTAATTTTAATTCACTTTAATTGAATAATTTGTTTATTTGTCAAACTAATTAACATAAATAATGTAGGTATATGTTCTATTTGAAGAAGAAAGTCACCAATAAAGCCCAAGTAGAGGGTTCCATATGTGAAGCGTACTTGATAGATGAAATTACAAATTTTGCGTCTTATTATTTTGGTGATGATGTTCAAACAATATGGAATCGAGTTCCACGAAATGACGATGGTGGAGCTAAGAGTGAAGGTGGACAGCTTTCTATTTTTTCCTATCCAGGACGAAAATTGTCTAAAAAATATTATAGACGACAATTATCGCAGGAAGAAATGAAAATTGCGCACAACTATGTCATTTTCAATTGTCAAGAATTGAAACCCTATATAGAGTAAGTGTGAAATATTTTATTTTGTTTCTGAATTTATAATAACTTCATTTCAACTAACAATTTAAAATTTAGGCAATGTCGCCATCAGCTACATTCACGACAACCACAATTGACCGATATTGAAATTGAAAAACTATGCGAGGTTGAATTTCCAATTTGGTTGAAAAACCATGTAAGTATTTTTCACGACATATTTTGTTAAATTTACTATTTTGTATGAAATAATAATTCATACATTGTTATTGTTATGCTAGGTTGAATACAAATCAACCGGAATTGAGAATCAAATCTTTGCTCTTTCTATGGGTCCGTCAAATTCCGTGAAATGTTATAATGGGTATTATGTCAATGGATTTAAATTTCATACTCAATTTTATGGTCGCTATAAAAAAACAATGAATAGCGGGGTTTGTGTAAAAGGAAGTTGCTGCAATGGTAATGAAATTGATTACTATGGAATGCTTGAAGAAGTGATCCGGCTTAAATATTTAGGGAGTAAGTGCAAGGTTTTTTTGTTTAAGTGTCATTGGTACGATACCAAACGTGGGCTTAAAGTGCATCGTTCAAATGGTTTGGTTGAGATCAAGCATACCTCTAGACTACATGGAAGTGAAGATTTTGTCTTGGCGCAGCAATGTCAACAAGTCTACTATACGTGTCCACCCGATAATAAATCTTCAGAATGGTGGGCAGTTATGAAGACAACAGCTAGAAGTCGTTATAATGTTGAGATGGGTGAATTTATTGAAAACAATGACAATGTTAAAACATTTGATGTTGATCAATTAGATGAAATTTCTCAACCATGTTGTGTGCTTCCTAATATGACACTTGATGAACCAAGTATATTTGTTGACACATCTTATTATGAAGAAGTCAACCAAAATGATTTGCTTACGGTAGAGGGAAATTGGGGAGACGATAATGAAATGGATTCGGATGAGGAAATTGAGTATGATAATGAAGTCGTTGGTGATGATGATAATGATGATGATAATAATGATGATTTGATTAGAAGTGATGATGATGATGATTAGCATTATGCAGGTATATTCAATGCATTTATTTTTATGTGATGATGATGCTTATTAGCATGCTGCTTGTATTTCTTATATTTAATTGATATATTAACTTATGATATTTAATATTCTTTCGTTCATATTTCTTATTATTGTCATATTGATTAGTTTTTACCAACAATACTTATTGACGACAATCCAATTGTTGTAGGATGTCTAAACAAGCATCTATATTACAATATTCCAGAAGTGATAGGTCCGCATCCAGAGCGAATAGAACTCCATCTACCGTGGATAAGAACGCATCATCTTCTCACCAACCCGAGCCTGATCAACTACATAATTATTATGCACACAGAGTTGCAAGTACATTTCCTCAGCAAGAGGATCATATGAGGTTAAATGTACATGATGCTTTCGGGTTTCAAGATTTGTTAGCAACACAAGGTGTCCCGCGAGAATTTAATGTTCATCAAGGTTATGCGGGAGGAGTTGGAGATGAAGTTGATGAAGATGGTAGTGATGAGAGAGAATTCAATGAGTCAAGAGAAGGTAGTAACATGCGATGTTCAGAGGATCCGGATGGCCTCCATTCAATCCATGGTTCAAGCTGTTCTCGAACCAGTGTAAGCATTAAACGGAAAAGTTTTGACACGGCAATCGATCCAGTGTCGGGAAAAAAAGAACTGAGTTTGTATGGAACATCCGAGTAAGTATAATATTTTTATTACATATTTATCATTTGTGTCATTATTGTTCCATGAACGTTTGTTACTTTAATTTTTCAGGTTCAATAACGCTTCATGTGGCCGAGAAATCGGAATAATTTTGAGAACTAATTTCAAGGGGCCATGGCACTCTTGGGATAAAGTTGATGCCATGTGTAAAGATGAACTGTTTAAGGAGTTCAAGGTATGTTTTTCTGTTAACTATTTTTGAGGGAGATTTGACAATCATGTTTAACAGTAGTTGAATGATTATTGAGAATGTTTTGCAAATGATTGGCACGAGATACTAGTTTTTTGTTAAATGATGCGGTTGTTTGAGATATGTGTGTTTATGTTAACATTTATTAATTGTCATATGTATTTGATAGAAAAAATATGCCTTCCCCGAAGAAGATGAAGCAATTGTTCGTAAAATATGGGAAGATAAAGCTCGAACTTCCTTGAACCTACAATTGACAAGAGCTCGAAATAAAGCTATGTCAATAATAGGTACTACAAATATCATCGATTGCCTGGATAAAGGACCTGTTTGGATCCAAAATGAAGATTGGAATACGATGATCAACGATGTTTGGTCTACCGATAGATTTTGCAAACGATCCAAAACATCAAAACAAAATCGATTGAAGCAAACAGATGGGAAAATAAGTACCCATTCTGGTGGCTCTGTGTCATTTGCATCATATCGAGCTAGTATGGTACGAAATGTTGTTGTTCAACACTTGTAATTTAATTTGTTTAGTATTTTTGTTGCTCACTTTTTTTTTCATGTACGTAGCAAGAACAGGCCGGGGGGAAAGAACTTCCCTGGGATGAGGTCTTTTCTGCTTTGCATCAAAAATCAAATGAGACCGGCACATTTGTAGATAACCGGTCTAAAATAGTGGTGGTAAGTACTTATATTTTATTTTATATATATATGAAATATCATTCATATTCAAATTAATATATTTTGACATGAACTTGTTTGTTTGCAGGAAAAATATAGAAATGAGATGGTTGCAAGATATGGACCTGATCAGAACAATCATCCCTCATTTGATGGAGCAGCTTGGTGTGAGGCTTTAGGGGGAGTAAGCAAGGGTCGAGTATATGGTGCACCCCGTATGCCTAAATCTAAAGTTGATGTGAGTTCTTCTTCACATACCTACTCAATAAATTCATCATATCCAAGCACAACAACTACTAGATGGTATGAAGAGCAATTGCAAGAAAATCGTGAAGCTATTAATGATATGAGAAATGAAATGAGAAATGAAATGTCTTCCATTAAAGATTGTCTTAAGCTCTTGGTAGGACATATGGGTCTAAGTATGTTAACACCTGTGGCTCCGTCGATGCCATCACCTGTGGCTCCGTCGATGCCATCACCTGTGGCTCCGTCGATGCCATCACCTACAATGGCACCAGGATATCGACCTCGACCTCGACCTCAACCTCAAATGCCATATAATGGTCCATCTTCCTCTCATCAACAACATCGTAGATCATTTCCGCCTTAAACACTTTCAAATATGTATTTTTAAGTTTCATGTTTATTTACTTAGTCATGTTTATATTATCGAATCTGTAGTGTATTAAGATTTCACGTTTATTTACTTCGTCATGTAAATATAATCGAATCAGTAGTGTATTAAGAATTTTAATTTATAATACTTTTTATTTCCACTATATTTATGTTATTTTCAATATTAATAATATTTCAATATTTGCTAGTGCTTTTAAAAGATTTAGTTGTAATTAATTAAAATTAAAATATATTAAAAATAGAATTTAAAAATATTAATATTTAAATAATATAAATACCGTTGCAATTGCAACGGACATGCCGTTGCAATGGCAACGGCTGGTCCGTTACAGTTGCAACGGTATTGCCGTTGCAACGGCAACGGAGAAGCCGTTGCACTTGCAACGGTATTGCCGTTGCAACGGCAACGGAGAAGCCGTTGCACTTGCAACGGCCTCCCGTTGCAACAGCAACGGATAAGCCGTTGCACTTGCAACGGACCAGCCGTTGCAACGGCAACGGACCAGCCGTTGCAACGGCAACGGACCTGCCGTTGCAACGGCAACGGACCAGCCGTTGCAAAATGTGTATTTGCAACGGGAGGTTTTGCAACGGATTAGCCGTTGCAAATGATTTTGCAACGGGTAATCCGTTGCAAGAGAAATTTGCAGCGACGTTTTGGCAACGGATTGGTTCCGTTGCAAATGCCGTTGCAAATTAATATTTGCAACGGTTTTCTTTGTTATTTGCAACGGATCAATCCGTTGCAAATCGACCTGTTTTTTTGTAGTGTATGTTTGCTGATATTTAAGAAAGGAATTTTGTACATTAAATGAAAGGATTACAATTCTAAATGTAGAAGGATCTGTAACGGTTGGATTTGTAACGGTACAATGCTTAAACTTGGAAAGTGAGTTATTGGCTGAGCATGATTTGCTGCTGTTGAATGTTGCATGATTTGCTTAATCTGGATTTGGACATGTTTCCTCAATAGTTCCTAATACTTTGCCTATTTTATTTATTTAAAAAAACTCCGGAATGGACTCATTGTCTGTTCAAGCATGGTTCTTTAGTTGATCCATACAGTGTTTTCTTCACTGTTTATCCATTGTTTTCATGACTTCTGCAGATAGCTATAATTATGCGTATTTGGAATTAACATGATTCAAACTAACCAACCATTGATGAATGCTACCCTTCCTTCCTAGTTGACCTGCTTATCATTTGAGCTGTCCTGTTTCTCTCTTCTGCCAAGAACTTAAAAAGCAAAGCAAATCAAAAAATGTCTGCTTTTTTGCCTGAAGATTTGATACAAGAGATCCTCTTCAAACTCCCCATAAAATCCCTGGTGCGATGCACAAGCTTGTGCAGGACCTGGAACTCCCTCATAAAGAGCCCAGCCTTCATTTCCAAGCATCTTCAGCGTACAATTTCATCAACTGATCATCAATCTCTCTTCCTGCTTCGACTCTGTTCAAAGGAGAGAGAAGAGCAGTATTCTCTCCGTCTTGATAACCAGGATTTCAATGAGCACATGCAACTTCATTTCCCATTCGAGAGCTTCAAATCATATTTCCATGTCATCGGTTCTTGCAATAGCTTAATTTGCCTTGCAAAGGTTATCCAAAGGTTCACAGTGTCCTGCATTTTTTGGAATCCATTGATACAAAAATACGTGAATATCGAACCTAGAATCCTGGGTCATTTATGTATTTTACTGATTGATGTTGAATTTGTAGCAACCTATCCTTTTTATTATTTGTTACTTCATTGATTTTTTTTGGAAACTATTTTGCCGCAGCTCACACTAGGTTGTTGGTTGCAAAATCTTGCATCATTTTGCAAAATTGATCACAATTTATGTTTATAACTGGTCCTCGTTATGGTTAGTGAAGTTGCATCCAATATGCTACGTACCTTCGTGATTACAAAAGAGTGAAAGAAGATGATACATGACAAACAAGATCAATTCATCTATAATTTTCTCCTTTCTGCTTGGTAATCCTAAATAACTTAAATGTTTGGTTGTCTCAGATTTATTTATCTAACTTAAGACCCATCAATCTCCTCTCACCAATCTCATACCAATATACAAGTGATCTCCCCTTTCAGCTATACAAAGCCTTATACAAGAAACTCTTATTGTTGAATTTGTACTGGTGTGATCATTATTATCTCAAAGATGATACAGTAGTTGTATCCTCATAAATTTCATTCAATTTTGTATTTCACTGATTGAAGTTGAATTTGCTGCAGCTTGTCTATTTTATTATTTGTTACTTCATTGATTTTTTGGGAACGTGGGTATTTGGGCTAGCTTACACACACCTCTACTAATTTTATAAACCGTAAAGTTAATGACCAATTAAAACCTCTAGTCGCTTTAACTAATGTGGACCTCGAACTAATGACCTGTAAGGAGCAAACCTAGAGTCTGACTAGTGAGCCACGTCCATCAGAGTTGTTACTTCATTGATTGATAATATGCAACTGTTAGAAACTATTTCACCGCAGCTCACATTAAGTTGCTGTTTGTAAAATGTTGCATCATTTTGCAAAATCAATCACAATTTTGTTTATATTCGATCCTCAATAAGGTTAGTGAAATTGCATCCAATATGCTACCTCCATGATTACAATCGAGTGGAAGAAGATGATATGTGACAAGCAAGCTCAGTTCATCTATATTTTTTCTTCCTATCTGCTTGGTAATCCTAAATAACTTAAATGTTTAATTGGCTATCTCAAATTTATTTATTTAACTCAGGACCCATCAATCTCCTATCACCAACCTCATACCAATATACAAGTGATCTCCACTTTCAGCTATACAAAGCCTTATATGAATCTCGCCTGATAACTATTGCTATAAGCAAACTCCACCACTAAAGATAAGTACTTGCTCCATCCTACCCTAAAATCAATCACACAAGCTCTCAACATATCCTCCAAAATTTGCATGGGTCCAATTAGACTATCCATCGATCCAAGGATGAAAATCAGTACTTAATTGAACATTATTCCCCAAAGCTTCATGAAACTTTGCCCATAACCAAGAAGTGAACTATGGACCTCTATCGAACACAATTAAGATTGATACACCATGCAACCTGATGATCTCGTTAACATAGATTTCTACTAGCTTTGGAAACCTACAAGTCACCTAAAAATGAGTTGACTTGGTCAAACAGTCAACTATCACACAAATTGAATCGCCAATGATTTTGTTCCATTTTTTATACAAGAATCAACAATGGCTATAAAAACTTTTATAGTTTCTAATGCTCATAACCCTTAACCCTCTAGTAGGTCTAGCATCACGTGTTGACAGAAAAGGCCTCTCCCCCTTCTCCAAATATTGACAGAAAAGTGCACACACAACCAACACGTGTTGAAATTTTGCACATTTTAAGATAAAATAGAATCCAATTACTTACCATCATGTTCATCATAAGCTTATACAGAAACCAAATATTTATCCACCAATGAAGTATCCTTCAGCCACCCAACCATAAATCGATTGATTTTGGGTTTTTTTTCAGAAAACATGAGAAAATAAAAATAAGAGAGAAAGAATAATATCACGAAAGTGTGAAGCAAAGAGAGAAGATCAACCTTTATTTAATGATTTTTTTTAATATATAATTTCTTTAGAAATAATTTTTTTATTAACCTAAGATGTAAAGTAAATTTTATAATTTGTAATTACAATTCTAACCAAACTATAATATTCTAAATTTATTTTTTTGAAATATTAACTGATATGTAAATGTAATAATATGAAAATTATAATAATAAAATAACAATGCATTATTATGATGCATTAAGTAGTGATGGTGATGATTATGTGGTGATGGTGGGATGATGATAATTTTCATATCCTGAAAAATAATTTTGTCACTTAGTAATCACATGCAAGCTAGAATGAATCTTTTTATTGTTGATAATAATAGATGGATGAAAGGATGACATTGATTAAACTAGATTGATTTTACCATAAAACTGATAATACAAAAGTTTTAGAGCTTAATTGATAATAAGGAAATACTTTAGAGGCTGAAGTTGAGGACCCACTATTAATTTTACCCCAACATCGGAGAATATGAAATCGCATTAAAACTTGAGGGACTAATTTATAATTATTGATCTCTTTTCAAGAATGCAAGCCTCGTCGTGTCTCTGCTTTCAGGCTCTCAAGAACGCAAACTTGCACACACGCATGTGTATATATATACAAGAGCATAAACACAAGTTAGCTGGTAGTGGAGCATCTCGAAAGAACAAAGGCCGAGTCACATTCATCATATCTCAACTCGACTCATCTCATTTCATCTGGGTTCGGTTTTCTAACTCTTTTCTTGTTATTCTAATTCTTTTTATTCTCTTGATCATTTCTTGAACTCTATCTCCTTTAATCACTTTCTTGGATTAGGTTTATGAATAATACCCACTCCCAACAACTTACGAATTCCTTACTTGCGTGTTGAAGCTAGCTTGAAATTCTTGATGAATCATGTGCTGTGAGACTTGAAATATCAGTTACCTTGCTTAATAAGAAACATTCAATCAGAGCTTTGTTTTGAGGGTTTTTGGTTGAGTCATGCTTGCGTTGGGATCATTTATTTTCCTTAACCTGGACTGTTCTCTCATCTGGGTGTTGTTCTTGCTTGTTATATATCTAGTTAACTGTTCTCTCTGTTTGTTGCCTTTTTTTTTATTTTATAATCTTATTGGCTCTTCAGAGTCGTGGGAATTTTCTATTCTATAATTAATTTCAGATCTTACCCTTTTGAAGATATGGAAGAAACAGCCTCAGGAGATAATTGTCAAAATCTTTGTGAAAAAGCGAATGAAGATGTAGTCAGTGAATTGCGTGACGACATTCTTTGTTACATGCTCTCGTTTCTTCCAACAAAAAGTGCTGTGGCTACCAGCATTCTGTCCACAAGGTGGAGAAACCTGTGGAAATCAGTCACCATTTTGGACATTTATGATGACATATCGGGTTATTACAAGAATCCATCTACATATAAAGAAAGAAAGATGAACTTTGTGAATTTCATGGATAGGCTTTTTATTCATCGTAATTACCCATCGATTCTGAAATTCCGGCTCATTTTAGCTCAAAGTTACGATTTTTCTTGTGTTAATGCATGGATGACCCATTTAAGTAGATGGATTTCTTCTTCTGCAATTATGGGCAATGTGGAGGAGCTTATATTTTATATCAATTTCCCAGTTCGGTTGCCAGAGAACCTCTATTGCTGTGAGAAATTAGTGACTCTGAAACTTCATGGTCATATCAGGTTTGATAATCTTCAATCTGTATGCTTTCCGAGTCTCAAGGCCCTTCATCTTGAACATCTCAGGATGCTGAATAATACTGCCATAAAGGTGCTATTATCTGGTTCCCCTGCCCTCGAAGAACTGGAACTAGAAATGGAGGGACGTGATTCTCGGCGGTCTGTACATGTATGCTCATTGTCCTTGAAACGTTTGATCATAGGATTCGTCTGTGTTTTTGTTCCTTACGATCATAGTTACCGTAAAAAGCTTACTATTGATACCCCAAACCTTGAATTTCTTAAACTGGTTGATTTTGCATCTGAGGAATTAAGCATGCAGCGGGCAGACTCACTCCTACAGGCAGATCTCTGTTTTGGTTATCAAACAGGTGTTTTCAATGTAGGAATTGAAGAGTATGCAAATATGGTGGTTCAGTTTTATAGACAGATCTCTGGTGTTAAGACTTTGTCCTTGTCAAACTGTAATATCCGAGTAAGATCCCCCCCCCCCACCCATTTACTCTTATGCAAATATGGTGTTTTCAATGGTGATTCGTCATCAACCTATCTAACGCATCCTCTTCTCAGACTTTATTAGGGGCAGCTGTATCTAAGTTTCCATGCTTCGGGAATTTGCCTACTTTTCGGAATTTGATTCATTTGGAGGTCCGAGTTTGTGATGAATACGTGTGGATTTTGCCTGAGATACTCCAACGCTCTTCTAATTTGGAAGTTTTCGTCTTAATCTTGGTTAGTTCCATTGATATAAATCGAATCAATGATTTGAGTGTTTCTTAGTTTATCTAAATCATCTACAAGTACTTTCTGTCTCTTTATTATCTTCAATCAATTAGGAGGAGGATGCATACGGCTGGAACTGGTGTGCCCCACACTCTGTGCCGCAGTGTTTGTCATCATGTCTTCAGGTGATCGAGTATGAAGTTTTTCAAGGGGAATCGGGAGAGACAGAGATGCTTGAATATTTCTTATGTAATGCATTGGTGCTGAAGAAGATGACCATCACATATCCTGATGACCTTAAAACATTAGAAGTTGATGTTTTGAAGAGGTTATCAACATGTCCGAAGGGCTCAGACGCATGTCAAATTGTACTCGTTCCTGAACATAAACGCAGCTTTGAAGTCGCAAGTATGCGTAGGGCTTCATTTTTCTCATAATCTTTTAACTATTAAGCTTCAAATCAAAAACATTTCAAGAAACCAAATGAAGACAGAATCGAAAGTTTTCTAAAGTTGTTTCTCACAATTCTGTTCATGAGGTGGAGATACCCGTGGACTTCAGTTCCCAACTTGGATAGTGATGACTAACATGTTACCATGTCTTCCTGACTTGTCGTTTGAGAATTTCATGCACAGATTTTTTATTTTTTGTAGCGTCCAATCCACTAAAAAAATAACTGTAGTTTGCTGCAGCAGAGAAGAAGAATCAGAAACTAACTAAAAGGGGTGAAAAAAATATGATATGGTGTCTCATAGATTTATTTCTAAGCAAACACATTCTTATCCCTTATGAATCCATCGCTTATGCACAGTGACATCAATGACAAGAAAGCTAAATAAGCCGAGTCATGCGAAATTGAAAATGCTTTCAAGCACTTCCAAATAGACTTTAGTATGCCTGACTCAATGTTTTGAAGTGGCAAAGCATCCTGGAAGAAATTTAATTATAGGGATTCAACCAGGCCTCAATCCCAAATGAAATCTCATGCAGGAAAGATTGTTTCTTGACAGAGGTTGTCTATGTTTTAAATGACAGCTTATGACATTTGAGTTTTTTCGGCTTAGTTCTGTTGTTTTTCTCTTCTCTTTTTAGATTTTATAGTTAGTTTAGTTCAATTTTTTTGATTATTTGAGATAATTGTAAACCTTTTAAAAGATGGTTTTATTGTTTGTGAAATAATAATGATAATTTTAGTGTTCGTTTTTTCTATTGTTTAATTGTATACCGAAAAAGTATGAACGAGAAGCGGAAAGCCAGGTGCAGTAAAGTAGATTTTTCTTATTAGAAACCTGGTGGAAGAAGAGTGTCCTTCAAAGATCCGAGGAGAAGCCCGCAGAAATCTTAGTATTTTGAAATACGTAATTCGGTTCTTAGCAAAATAATCCGTAGCATCCAATCTTAGTATTATCTTAGCAAAATAATCAGCCTACAAAAAAATCGGTTCTTACTATAGCAAAATTATTTACAATAATAATAATAATAATAATAATAATAATAATAATAATAATTGTATATTAGGTTTTTATAAATTAATTTTATTATGAAAAATGCGTTGAAAATGATGATAACGATTATTTTTAAGTATTTTTATCTTAATTGTATATTTTAATATTTTTAAAATATTAACACCTTGAAATAAATATATATAAAATGAAGTAAGTGCTTTTTTAAAATTCTCAAATTAATTTAATCTTAGTGTAAGATTTCAGATTCAATTGAGAAATCACTGTATATTCATTTCAATAATATACAGTGGATACAATGACACCTATTTATAGGTGTTAGATACAATATACGTTTGTAATTGAAAATCAATTCCATAATCTCATCCCCGATTTCTCTCCAATGCATTCCTTATCTTTCCAGTGCTTTCCTCATTTGGATAAGCGTGATTAGCTGGATTGACTGTTGTGCTAATCTCCTTCCAGATTCTGCTCATGCTCATCACTGCAGGTGCGTGATCTTCTATCTTCCACAGATTCCTCTACACGTCCCCGCAATCTGAAGGGGAGGAAATGGACATTCAGATTGGCTAGGATTCTGGGAAATTGTCGTGGGCAGATGGGTTTTGTCAAAGGATCAGCTAGCTGGTCTTTGGTAGAGATGAATTGAACTGTGAGGTGCTTGCGTTGAACTTGATCATGTACGTAGTGAAAGTCGAGTTCAATGTGTTTTGTGTGCGCATGGAACATAGGATTTACCGAGAGGTAAGTGGCACCAATGTTGTCGCACCATAACACGGGTGGTTTAGAGAATTTCACCCTAATTTCTGAAAATAGAGACTGTAACCACTGTATTTCAGATGCAGTGTCTGCTGGTGACTTATACTCAGCTTCAGTACTGCTTCTTGCAACCATAGCTTGTTGTTTGCAACACCACGAAACAAGATTTTGGCCAAGGTAAACACAATATGCACTGATGGACCTTCGATCATCTCGGTCTCCTGCCCAATCAGAGTCTGAGTATGCTTGTATTGCCGTGGGAGATGATCGACCAAGAAATAATCCAGTGGAGATTGTGTGTTTGAGGTACCGCAGTATTCTTTTAACCGCTTGCCAGTGAGGTTCCAGAGGTTGATGCATGAACTTGCTTACACGATGAATGGAGAATGCAAGGTCAGGACGAGTGAAGGCCAAATATTGAAGGCTTCCCACAACTTGTCTGTATAGTGAGGGGTCTGAGAATTTTGTGCCGTCTGTGGCAGAAAGAACATATGTAGGGGACATTGGGCTGTTGCACGGTTTGGCCTCTGCCATGTTGGTGCGTTGAAGTAGCTAAGCAATGTATTTTCTTTGAGTGAGATAGAGTCCCTCTGTGGAACGCAAGACCTCCACCCCCAGAAAATAGTTCAAATTTCCAAGTTCCTTGACAGCAAAATCTGTGTGTAAGTGTTGAAGGACTTGTTGAATGGCAGTGTCAGATTTGCTGGTGATGATAATATCGTCGACGTAGATAAGTATCAAGACCAATGTGTCATGTTTGCGCCAAATGAACAAAGAAGGGTCTGCTTTACTGGCTATGAACCCAATGACCCGAAGTGCATCTGTCAATCTAGAAAACCAAGCTCTTGGGGCTTGCTTTAAGCCATAGATTGATTTGTGTAGTTTGCAAATATGATGGGGAAATTGAGGGTGAATGTAACCTTGGGGTTGTGACATGTAAACTTCTTCTTCCAAAGCCCCATGAAGGAAGGCATTTTGAATGTCAATTTGCTTGAGGTGCCAGCCTGAAGACACAACCAAGGATAGGATGGTTTGAATTGTACCATGCTTGACCACAGGGCTAAATGTTTCATTGAAGTCAAGGCCTTCTTGTTGATGAAAGCCTTTAGCCACTGGTCTGGCTTTAAATCTCTCTACTGAACCATCGGCTTTGTGCTTTAGTTTGTATATCCAGCGGCAGCCCACTACATTAAGGTTTGGTTGAGGAGCAACTAGGGACCAAGTTTTGTTACGAAGCAGTGCATCAAATTCTTCATTCATGGCTTGACGCCACTGTGGTGATTTGATAGCAGTACTGTAACATGTAGGTTCAATTGCATTTGAAGACACACAGCTCAGCAAGGCTTTGGGAAGAGGATACCTTACAAATGCATCTGATGGTGCTTTCGGCTTGAAGATATTGTTGAGTGATCTAGTGGTCATGGCATGAGTCCTGTTGGTTTCTGGCATGATTGGAGAATCAATCACAGGTTGTGATTGTGATTCTGAGACTTCAGGACATGTAGGCTGGCTTGACTCGATGTCTTCTGTGATGGACAAAACAGGGCTGTCACGGATGGCATTTGTAGGAGCTTCTTCTTCTCTGCCCGAGATAGTGTTGGAGATACCTGCAGAGTGAGAATCTAGAGGAACATAATTATTAGCAATTAATGGGTGAGAAGCATGCATATCCGTAATACTGGCAGAAGAGGAGACAGACGATGGCAACGGTAGAGCAATATGGGATGGCTGACTTGACTCTGTAGACAGTGAAGAAGAGATTTGTTTTTCACCACCCCAATCAGATTGAACGGCTTTAATTTTATGGTTAAATTGTTTTTCAACATACAATTGAAATTTGAGAAAAATATTTTCAACCTCGGATTTGAATTTCATAGGAAATAACCATAAGAATTTGGAATAATTATCCAGAAAGCTCACATAATATCGCGCACCAGTAGTGGATGCTACAAATGCAGGGCCCCAAACATCGGTGAAAATAAGATCTAAAGGTGAAGATGAAACAAAGGTTGAATTTTTAAAGGGTAATGCATGGCTCTTAGCTAATTGACAATCAGAACACACGGAATGTCTTTTAATTTTATCAACCGGCAATTTATTGGAATTTAAGACATGATAAATCACTGCAGGTGCAGCGTGACCAAGGCGACGATGCCATTGATCGAACGAGAGATGAATGCTGGAAAATGCTTGAGGTCGAGATTTTGAAGACGTGAAACAGTACAATCCTTCACTGACGTGGCCACGATGAAGGATGATCCCCGAGTATCCCTTCACAAGAAAGTAGTGACCATGAAATTCAAAATAGACATTATTATCAATGCAGAATTTTTGAACCGAGAGCAAATTTTTATGGATTTGAGGAACTAAAAGAACATTATTGAGAACAAACGAATGAGCAGGTGTGTGAATAAAAGAGTTGCCAGTTTTAGAGATAAGCAAACCTTCTCCATTGCCAATTTGGACATGATCTTAACCTGCATAATTGTCACTTTGTAGATTTAAAGTCGCCATATCATTGGTTATATGGTGAGTAGCTCCCGTGTCTGCATTCCAATTATTCTCCTAGCTTTGTGTTGCGATATATGCCTGTTTGTGTGGAGGAGCAGTCTGCTGAAAATTTGGATCAAATCGGTGATAGCACCTGCGGGCAGAGTGCCCATGTTTGTCACAGACTTGGCACACGATGGGTGATGAGCTATTGTTGTCATTTTTGGTGTAAGAAGATTGACCCCGATAGCCATTAAATCGCCCTCGACCCCGAGTCCCATATTTAGTTCTATTGTTGAACTGTGATCTACGCTGCTGGGCAATATTTGCCTCTGGAATTGTAGAAGAAGCAGAGAAGTGGTGTCGATTGAGGCGTGATTCAGTGACAATTAAAAGGGAGTATACCTCTTCGAGACTGACTGTATCATTGCGTGCATAGATTGAGGAGACCAAGCTGTCATATTCATGTCCTAGTCCAGCAAGAACATATGATATGATGTCATCAACCTTGAGGGGTTGTCCAACCATGGCAAGTTCATCAGCCAACCTTTTGATGAGCAAGAAATAATCATTGGCAGATTGATTATTCTTCTTTGCATTGGCTAGTTGTGCACGTACTTGAATTGTGCGTGCTCTTGATTTGGAAGAGAAGTTTGTATCCAGTGCTTTCCAGACTTGATGAGAGGTGGTATAAGAAACAATTTGGGCTAGCACATTCTCAGTCATAGAAGACATGAGTGTGCTGAGAATTAGACTGTCCTGTCGCAGCCATTGAGAGTGTGCTGAATTTGGGATTTGTGTTATTGTACCTGTATCTGGATGTGTTGAATCAACTAGTTGTGGTGGAGGGGGGAAGGTGCCATCAAGATATCCATATAGATCTTGTCCACGGAAGTAGTGCATCAGTTGAGTTTTCCATAGGGGATAATTGTCATGGGTTAGTTTCAAAGAGACGATATTGGAGACTGGAGAAATTGTGGGAATGGCAGAAGAAGGATGGGTTGTGGCTGATTGAAGGTTTGCTGAAGAAGAAGAAGACATATTGAGACGTTAGTCTTTGTGAAGCTCTGATACCATGTAAGATTTCAGATTCAATTGAGAAATCACTGTATATTCATTTCAATAATATACAGTGGATACAATGACACCTATTTATAGGTGTTAGATACAATATACGTTTGTAATTGAAAATCAATTCCATAATCTCATCCTCGATTTCTCTCCAATGCATTCCTTATCTTTCCAGTGCTTTCCTCATTTGGATAAGCGTGATTAGCTGGATTGACTGTTGTGCTAATCTCCTTCCAGATTCTGCTCATGCTCATCACTGCAGGTGCGTGATCTTCTATCTTTCACAGATTCCTCTACACTTAGTATTTTGAAATACGTCAAACATAATAATATGAAGAATAAATCTTGGAAAATAAAAAAAATGTTTTTTTTTAATGATAATGATTAGAATATTGTCAGTAATGATTAGAATATTGTCAGTAATGATTAAAATATTAATTATTTATAATAATTGTAACAATAACAACTATAATAATTATGATAGTTTAACAATCATGATAATAACAATAAGAATAATAATCAAGATAATTTATTAATCGATGTTTTTTTTTTTGTGAAAAATTGACTTCTGAAACTTTTTTATGTATGATATTTCAGATCTAATATAACATGAATAAAAAATATACAAAGCTACACATAGACAAAACATGTGAAAAAAATTGGTCAAATTATCTACAAATTAAAATTATATGAGTAACTTGCCCTGCGCTTCGCCACGGACAAAACCAAATTTTATAACATGTCAAAAAATATTAATGGCTTTTGATTTTTTTTAATAATGCTATATATTAGAGCGAAATAATCAATCTACAAGACTTTCAATTATTTAATCCTCTGGTTTAAATTATTTTCATATTTTATTTTCATTTTGGCCCATATAGTTTTAATTCTTTATTTTAATTTCTTTATTTTTTAGATATATTTCTAAATAGTTTTTATTGTTGTCCATGTTTATATATATACGCTCTTAATTTTGGTTTTTAATTCTAATTATTTTATCTTTTGTTTAGGTAATATTTTTTAGAAAAAAATAATTTTTAGATTTTAGGTTGTTTTGGTTAAAAAATTACTTTTACAATATTTTTATGTATTATATTTCAGATATAATATTACATAAACAAAAAAAATACGAGACAACATATAAACAAAATGGATAGACAAAAATATACGAGGCACTTCCTCGGTGTTTTGATTACAATGTTCCTTTAGATAAAAAAAACTCATTTCTAATATATTTTATCTATTATAATTTTACTAATTAAATATTAAAATAACCTATTATAACATGTATAAAATTAATCAATTTTCTAAGTAAAACCACGAGTACAAGGTGGGAATGCCATATTTATGGTTATTGATCTTGAGAACTGGGAACGAGGAAAGTAAACAGATGGATGCAGAAAGGATTATGAAGCTTGATTAGCAGATCCCAGGATATCAGGAGGCTCTCTACAAAGTCTTGCATTTCATGAGGAAAAAACCATAATTTTTAGGTTAGGCACTAATAATCAAATCAAAATTAAAACATTTGCAGATTAGATACAAGGAAATTCTTAAAACCTCAGCATAAGATATTGAGAGCCTTATCTTCACTTATTGTTCACTTAGTGCTCTTAATTCTTCATTGTGCTACTGTAACCCTAAAAACCTATAATTTTTTCTGATCATAATAGTTTTTGAACCATGAATCAGAGTCGTTGGGGGCACTTGTGAAGAATGAAAAAAAATCCATCTCGAGCAAGAGGCTACGAGGTAAGGCTCTTGGTTGCATTATGTGTTCATGTAAATCGTTAATGGCATGTCCTCTGTTTAGCTGCATTCACTTGAATTCTTATTCCACTTTCCTATTTGCCTGCAGAGTTAAGTCTTACTTTGAACTTTGATGCTCGAACATGTAATTGCATTAGTACTGTTATTACTTAAGGAATCAACTGTGCCTTAAACAGCATACAAATGTACTAGAATTTAGAAACAATGTTGATAAGATACTTAATTGATGAATTTAGGATGAAAAGAAATTAAATAGCATTGCTGTCAAGGATTATATCCCTTGTCCTTAACACTAAATTGTCTTCAGATGCCTTGTAGGGACCCATGTTGTGTTGATCTACCCTGGCCTCCTGGGATTTGGTGTTTGCTGCATCTTCAACACCATCAGCAACAGCCCTCTTCCTCTTTTTGTTTTTCTGCGTCGACTGATGGGTCTTGTCGTTGTCTTTCCTTCTCAATTGACACAAACAGTGACCTCGGAAAGGGATGGCAAGCTATACTCGTACATCGTCCACTTGCAGCCTGGTTGGTGAGGTTGAGTATTTCGGTAACTGAAGCCTTTCCTGAGGGCTGTGACACTATAATTCTTGTCAATTTGGACACGTATATGATGGTCTTTGTCCTCTCTACGCCATGTTGCAGGGCCACCGGCAATCTGGCGGGAGACATTATTATTGGACTTGGGGCTCATCTTTTTGAGATCAGTGAAGAAGAAAACATCCTCACCATGGATTCTGTGGAACGTGTTCCAGATCTGGAGAGGTTGATAGGCATAGAGGCTGCAATCTCTAACAGGAGCAGAGGTGGTAAAGCAAGGGTTAGTGAGTTTGGGATACAGATAGAAGCGCACCAGTTCTTCATCATAAGGGTTGAATCGATAGCCAGGGAGTAGCTGGATTGGAGTTAACATTGTCAGGGTTTGTGATTGGGATCGAGTCTGTTACTTGCTCAGATGATCAAAGGATTGGATCAAGAGAGAAATCAAGAATCAAGAATCCAGAATGACTAGTTCTTGACGAACAAATTAAGCCTGTAATTGAAAAACAGAGAAGGAGAGAGAGTTCCTCCCTTTCTTTATATGATTATTATTGATAAACAGAGATGGGAATGAATAACTGAGTACAAGAGAGAAGAAGAGACTCTCAGCTGGAAACCCTAAACGAAGAACGAAGAGGAGGAAAGAAACAAACTTGCTGATTAAAAACAAAACGCGTAATTGTTATGCCACTCCCATCTATATATAGGGTTTGAGGCGCTTCCAACGGTCACTGAAAATTTTGAAGGCTATAACTAAGACCCACGAACAGAACATGCATATGAAAGACAGCATACTTCTTTTTTAATTTATTTATTACATATTGGTGTCGTGGCAAACGATGGTTGGTCACCAAGGAGTCAAACATACATCGTGTAATTAAAGTTAGTTCCTGTCAACACTAGGCCACAACAAATTTAAACAAATACGAGAAGGCTGGGACTATCTTTGCTGGGCCGGGTGGGTCCTCATTCCCTTTAAATGGATCTGTTGTTGACGTGTCAAGTGATCCAAACTTTTTCGCAACCCGTACGGTACCGTACCGTACAAGAAGCAATGTCCGCAGAACCAGTAAAGATATACTACTGCTATCAACTACTAGACTACCAAGATATGCTCAATAGATGTGCGGCACTTGGATGATCAATAATTCTAAATCACATGACTATATGTATTCCCTAGAAATCCATGCTCTAGAATTAGAAAATTTATCAGGATTGCTTCTTTTGCAGATGGTGTGCCTCAGCATATGACGATGTTTCTTAGATATGTTTTATTGTGCTTTTTTTTTGTTACTTAGATATGTTTTATTTGCTACATTTTAAAAGACTTTACACCATTATCATCACTATCCAATGACAACATTAGAGCATCTCTGGTAACAACTTTCTATAGGTCCTTGTTTTTTAAATGGGATCTACAATTATATTTTTTGAATTTTATTATTAAAGTTTGTCAACAAATTATCTTAAGAACTAAACCTGCTAACGGTTTAGCTACTATTCACCAAGAGAGAAAACACTATCGATGGAAATAGTAGAGCTCAATTTTTGGGTGGGTTTGGTTCAGTTCGATCGGTTCAGATGGTCCATTTGTTTTTTACTATTTTTGCACAGTGTAATAACGAATTTGTCCCTCGAAAAAAAAAAACAGCACCTAGGTTGAGGGGTTCCACGGTAATTGCATATTTTCGGTTCGATCCGATCCGGTTCATCTGGCTGGTTTTTTTTTATATATATTTCTTTGAATAGTGCAATAACCGTTTTGTCCCTCAAAAAGGACAAAATTCAGGCCTGGGAAGGAGGGGCGATCCGGTAATAAACCAATTTTTTATTCTTTTTTTTCGTCGGTTTACTGTGGGCGCGTCGCCGGACGCACCGTCAGTTTCCGCGCTCCCGCGTGTTTTAGACGGCGCGTGCGGCTTATTCTAGCGTCCAAAAATGTCCAACCGGCATTTAGAATTATTTTCAAGCATGTTCTCTTTCACCTGGTGCGGCGCGTGTGACTATATGGTGGCCGGAGACGTGTCAATGGTCGTTCAAATTTCCCCCCATTTCTCTCTCTTGCCTGCTCAAGCTGACATCAGCGCAACTGTTTGTTGTCATATTTAATTTTAGTCCCTGAACGTTCAAATTTGTTTTTTTTGGTCCTTATTGTTATTATATAGGTTTTGATTTGTTTCAATTTCATCCTTCAATTAAAATTGATTATATATTATAGTTTCAATTAGGTCCTCATTCTTTTAATTTTCAGATTGGTCCAAAATCCTTAATATTTTTGGTATAAAAGTATTGATTTATTTCAATTTTATACTTCCATGCAAATTTATTATAAATCCTTAATATTTTTGGTATCAAAGTTTGATTTTTTTCAATTTTATTCTTCAATGGAAATTAATTATAGATTTCAATTTTATTTTGGTCGTAATTCTTTTAATTTTCGGTTTTGTTTTAAATTATTAAATTTCATCGTTATCAATGTTTGGATTTATTTTAATTTTGTCCTTCAAATTAAATTTATTACATATGTTTTTATTTTATTTTATCCTTTATACTTTTAATCTTGGATTTTATTTTAGTTCCTTGAGTTTTTATACATATTCCTTACATAGTTCTTATTTCTGTCTATATTTACACGTATATGCTCTTAGTTTTTCTTTCCAATTTTTCTTTATTTCCAATTTTATTAAGTTTTTCTATTTAATATCCAAATTTTAATAAGTGTTGGTCATCATTTGAAAATTAATAACTATTATAATTTCTCTTTTTTTTTTCCTTCAGGTCAAATAATTTCTTAAAATCTAATAATAATTATTTTTATTTTGTTTTTTGATTGCTTTTTTTGTTAATATTGTTAGGTCTTCAATTTTCTAATTATTATAGATAAGACATTCAAAATAATGATAAAGATTAGTTGTTAATTTTGTTTTCTTTTAAATATGTCAGACTAATTATATTTTTTGATATTAATTTAATATTAGCGCCTTAATATATATATATATATATAACCTAGATTTTTTAGGAAAAATAATTACTATCATTGCTCTTAAATAATTTTAATATAATAATATGAGTAATAAATCTTATAAAATAAAAAAAATATTTTTTTCTAACAATAATTATGGTCTCACTATTTTTAATTATTTCCACTGTTATTAAGGTTTCTTTTAAATATTTACATTTTAATTTGCGTTGATGATCATTTTAAAATTGATATTTATTATTTTTTCTCTTTGTTGTTTTTTAAATTCTTTTTATTTATCTTTCAATCAATTTTTTTTGTCATTTATTTAGATTTTGTTTTTCCTTATAATATCAGTGTTCTTAAATACTTTTAATATAATAATATGAGGAATAAATCTGATAAAATAAAAAATATGATTTTGCCTTTTAATTCTATTTTTTTCCTCTTTTGTTTAAGCTTATTTCTTAGAAAAATTTGATTCTTGAATTTTAGATTATTTTGTAAAAAAAAAAATTGTATAATATTTCAGATCTGATATTACTAGAGAAAAAAACAACTTATAAACAAAATAGGTAGACAAATTTACCCAAGTTATCTGCAATTAAAAAATATACGAACCACTTCCCTTATGTTTTGATACACTGTTCATTTTAGGCGGAAAAAAATCATTTCTAATAGATTTAATCTATTATAATTTTATTAATCAAATATTAAAATAATTAATAACAATATATAAAAAATCAATTAATTTTCTACATAAAAAAAAAAATTCAGCACAACACGCGGGTAAATCACCTCGTCCATACCTAAACCACGTTGAGCTACTCAGACCCATATATTTAGGCTTTTTTGTGTGTTTTTTCCTTATGTTTTTATTTATCTTTTGCGTTTTCAATTTCAACATTTAAGTTTATTTTTTAATTTAGCTTATTTATACTAAAATTGTTTGATGAAATTTTAAGTTAGGTTACTCCCTTTTCTTTATTTTTTGCTTTCGTTTTTGTTTTCCTTTTATTTTTCTAACAAGGAACCTTGTATGGAAGTAATTTCAACTTCTTGTTGACAATGGGAAAATACTTTTTCTTCAAAACCTCAAAACTATTTTCTTGATACGACCAGTTTTGCCGCATCTAAAGCATTTCACTGCTTTTTATCAGCAGATTTTTATTTGCCCCTTATCTTACAAGAAAACAAGAGCCCACTTTTCACTGCAAAAAATAGATAGTTTATAGTTGAGGTTGTTCTCTTGTAAAGCTAGAAGATTGTTTGTGACTGTTACATAATATAGTTGAGGTTGTTTTTAAAAGTGTTTTTTGTTCAGAAATGTAAAAATAATGTTTTTTTTTTTAAAAAAATATTTTTGACATCAGTACATTAAAATGATCTAAAAATAATTTTTAAATTTATAGTAAAAAATAAAAATAAAAAATTTTCAATTTTTTTTTAATATTTTTGAAACTCGGTCAAACACACTTAACAGTTGTTTTTCAAATGTGAGATCGCATTTCATGTGATGAATGAGATATATTTATTAGTAAATTATATTTTATATTATAAGTTTAAGTTATTTAGTTGAGATGATTAGTGATGTAATATTAGAGTGATCATGAGTTTAAATCTTAATATTTTTATTTTATTTTATTTAATAAAATATCTGAAAGAAAAGATGGTTGGCTGACACCAATTCTGGCTATGGAATAAAGGTTGATATTGGTGACAAATGATTTAATTCAACGAGCAGTTTCATTGTGTTCCAAAAGTCCAAAAAAAAATTTCATTTTGATCTAAAAATTTATTTTCTCATTTTTCCCGTCCTTAAAATAGAGAGAGGATACAGAAACTCGCATGAAAACAATGAGGAGAGAAAGTGGTTGGTTCACACGAATTCCAACTCCAATTTTTTTTACCTTGGTGTTAAATAGTTTCATTCAACAAGAAGAGTTATGGTGTTGTTCGACCTTTGCCTTACTTATATTGATAGATGTGATCTCGGATCTTAAGTCTTTTGTTATCACGCGTCCTTTGAGAACAATGTTTGACAATTCTTATGTTAAAATAATGATTGATGGGGGTTAATGTACACTCTAACATATAGCTTTGTGGTATTGCTGAACATTTTAGATAGTTTGTCCACCAAATTCAAGCTGATCGGGAGGCATAAAAATATCAAACTTAATTGTGCATCACACAATCAAGCAGACTAGTATAGACATCAAAAATATATTTTTAAAACATCAACACATAAAAAAAAACATCATAAAATCATTTTTGACTTTTTGATGAGATCGAATAATGGATACTCTGATGCTTAAGTCAGTATTTGATTTTGTTTTATCAAGAGCAAATAAAAATTCAAGACGATTCAATATGTATTTTTCATATGTAGAGAGATTCAATATGTATTTTTCATAGGTAGAGAAAATACGTATGTTCCATGTCTCGTTGAGTATGTTCTATGTACAATGAAAGATGATAAATGTAATGCTTTTAGATGAATAATCCTTTAGATTTTTGATATATCCTTCTCTCTCTCTCTCAAAAGCAAAGAATATATAACTTGATTTTTTTTAATATATTTAAGAAAAAAATATTAGTCATGAATAGTAATGAATGATACCATACATGAATATTAATATGTAAATAGTACTATTTATAAATAGTAAAATACAATGAGACAAGGTAGCTTAATTAGATTAACCTTATTTGACATTGCGTTTCAAAAGCGTTTTTGAAAAAATATAATTTTTATTATTTTTATTTTTTACATTAAATTAAAAAAATGGTCGTTTTATATCATTTTATGTGTTGATGTTAAAAATATTTTTTAAAAAATAAATAAATAATATAATTTTGATATACTTCTGAAGAAAAAATATTTTTAAAAACAATCTTAACTATACTCCTAAACTGGTACTAAACCAAGAAGAAGAGAGAATGAAAATAGACATAGAAAGCTACCATGTAGTTTGAATAAATTGAAAAATTACTATTTATTTGCAATGAATACCCTCGCCACCTTTTCCCTCTCTATCTTTTTTTTTCTCTTCATGTACCATGCAGTACAGTCCCCAATCATGTCCTTATTGAAGGATGAATAAGGATATCCATTGGTGTTCCTATAAGATAATTGAGAGACACGGTTTCAATGAATAATTCCACCACACTATTTTATTGAATCTTTGCAGTATATATATACACAGAACAGCTACATGTTTGCCTATATGTTTGCTGATATTTAAGAAAGGAATTTTGTACATTAAATGAAAGGATTACAATTCTAAATGTAGAAGGATCTGTAACGGTTGGATTTGTAACGGTAGAATGCTTAAACTTGGAAAGTGAGTTATTGGCTGAGCATGATTTGCTGCTGTTGAATGTTGCATGATTTGCTTAATTTGGATTTGGACATGTTTCCTCAATAGTTCCTAATACTTTGCCTATTTTATTTATTTAAAAAAACTCCGGAATGGACTCATTGTCTGTTCAAGCATGGTTCTTTAGTTGATCCATACAGTGTTTTCTTCACTGTTTATCCATTGTTTTCATGACTTCTGCAGATAGCTATAATTATGCGTATTTGGAATTAACATGATTCAAACTAACCAACCATTGATGAATGCTACCCTTCCTTCCTAGTTGACCTGCTTATCATTTGAGCTGTCCTGTTTCTCTCTTCTGCCAAGAACTTAAAAAGCAAAGCAAATCAAAAAATGTCTGCTTTTTTGCCTGAAGATTTGATACAAGAGATCCTCTTCAAACTCCCCATAAAATCCCTGGTGCGATGCACAAGCTTGTGCAGGACCTGGAACTCCCTCATAAAGAGCCTAATACTTTGCCTATTTTATTTATTTAAAAAAACTCCGGAATGGACTCATTGTCTGTTCAAGCATGGTTCTTTAGTTGATCCATACAGTGTTTTCTTCACTGTTTATCCATTTTTTTCATGACGTCTGCAGATCTAAAACTTAAAGAAACAAAATTTTAAAAATAAAAATAATAAATTGATATATTATTAATTCAGTTTAAAGATCTAGACATTCATTTGTATAATTCAAACAACAATACAGCTTATCTTAGATAAGATGTATTGGAGATGATATATCTTCTCTTTGCATAACAAGTCTCTTTACTCAAACTCTTGTAAGCCATTAAGTTTTCTAGTAATCTTAATACTAGATAACAATTCTTGAAAATTATAATAATAATTTTATGATTGTACAAAACCTCTTTGTCACCTTCCCAGCTCGAGGAGGCCACGAAAATGTTGTTGTGACAATACTTCTATTCAAATCAACTTTTGTCTTGTCAACCTAGTTGAAACTATATGATCCAAAATTATTCTTTGTTGGACCATGAAATGGCTTTTTTCATAATCTAAAGTCGTTTCAAAACCAAAGTCAAATAATCTAAATATTGATCGAAAAAAATTGTTATAAATAGAAAATGTCATTCATAAAAATTTCATTGTAATTTGCAATCATCATGCATTTTTGAAACATATATACTTGCACAATCCAAAAGGCAAACGTCTAAAAACATAAAAACGAAAGGCATTACGAAGAAGAAGGCTGCTGAAGTAACTAAAGAAGTTAAGCAAGAACTGAGGAAGTTAAGCAAGAAGAACCAATTTGATAGAATAAGCTAGGTCAGAAGGAGATTCTCAAACGTCGGAGAATGGGACGTTCTGAAGACAGAAGATAAAGAGCATATCGAAGAGTACAATTTCCAGTTCCAAAGAAGGAACTAAGAACCAGGCATAGAAAGTTAACTTTCACTATCCCTCCAAGCCTCTGCCCTTGGACTGTCTGGAGAGCAAATAAAGAAGTTCTATCCCAGATAGTGGAAGACATCTGAGGATTGGTTTAACCTAGAAAGTTTAGAATAGATAGAGAATGCAGAACTCCACCCTCTCTAATTTCGACATTTAATAAAAAAATTGGAAGCACTGGTGGACAAGTAAAAGTTGTTTTTTCGTGATCTTCTTGAGCTACAACAATTTGATGACTTTCACTTTCTATTCTAGCCATGGGGTTAATGGGGTCAAGCTTATCATGCAGGTCAGGCCCTCGCCAGCTTATTATGTGAATTTCCTAGGAAAAAGTGTTAATGGGGTCAAGCTCAACATCTCCAAAACTGATCTTGCCATTGAAAAAGATGGTGGCGGTGGATGTGTCATAGACTGTGGTGCCCTTGCAACATTGCTTGTCAAGCCTAGTTTTGATACCGTACACACGGCTTTGGCAGATCAAAAAACTGAAGAGACGCATCATTCACAAGTTGAATAAGGATCTTTGCTATGAAGAACTATATATCGTATAATGATAGGCCACGACGATCATCCAGGATGACAAAGCCAAATCCCAAATATTTGGCTTGAGATAACAAACGTGGAACAAATGACAGAGTGGAGCATGAGGTGGCAGAAGTGGGGCGAAGATGAAGATACGCAGGAGTCACAATAGAACGTGGGAGGATTGTGACAGTTTAATTCTGGGCTTTTAATTGTCTTGTTTAATTTCTGTTTAATTTCATTATGGCTATTTTCAATTGGCAGTTATTTTCAATTTAACAGTTACATCGTATCTTTGGCTTATATACGAAGCCTGGAACCTTATTTCAAAATAAGAAATAAATTGTTAAGAAACTGGTACATTCTCACCAGAAGAGAATATCTCTCTAGTTACTTGCTGTTTGTTCATCACAAATTAGCAGGGACCTATCATTGGTATCAGAGCACTATGGGGACCAATAAGGAACGCATTGAACAATTGGAGGCTGGCATGGGAGGAATACAGGACAGATTCGACAGTCTGGAACAAGGCATGAGCGGCAAACTTCAGCAATTAGAAGAGACCATTAATCGTCTCGCGAATGTCATGCTAGTTAATCAGGAACAACCCAATCAACCCATGCAACCACGTGATGGCCAAGAGGGAGGAAGAATGGTGGTTTCATCCAAGACCGCGCGGCTGGAATTTCCACGGTTTTCAGGCGATGATCCAACGGAGTGGTTTAACCGTGTGAACCAATTTTTTGAATTTCAAAACACCCCTGAAATTCAGAAAGTTTCTTTGGCTTCGTATCATTTGGAGGGAGAGGCAAATCAGTGGTGGCAGTGGCTACGCATGACCTTCCAAGGAGAGGAACGGTCAGTAACATGGACTAATTTTCAAGAAGAGCTCTGGGCTCGCTTCGGTCCTTCTGAATGTGAAGATTGTGACGAAGAATTGTCATGCATAAGACAACTTGGTTCAATGCGAGAATATCAGAAGGAATTCGAACGACTGGGCAATCGCGTGAGGGGATGGACGCAAAAGGCGTTGGTAGGGACATTCATGGGTGGATTGAAAACAGAAATTTCGGATGGCATAAGAATGTTTAAGCCGAAAAATATGAAGGAAGTCATCAGCTTGGCCCGTATGAAAGATGATCAAATTATGCGCCAAAGAAGAGGGGTAAGACCTGTTCCATTACCACGGGTTCCATTTGTGCCTAATACTGTTAACAAAATTGCAGCAACCCCAGCCATCCCAGTACGCCAATTGACGTGGGAAGAGATGCAGCGAAGGAGAGCCCAGAATTTATGTTTCAATTGCAATGATCGATTTACTGTTGGACATAAGTGTCAAGGGGCTCGAGTACTCATGTTGGAGGGGTATGATTGCACGGATCAGATGTTGGGTGACAATGGAGTTAACGAAGATAGAGTGGAGGAGAATCAACAAGATTTAACGACACCAGAGATAACATTGCATGCGCTGACAGGGTGTTTTGCACCAAAAACCATGAGAATTTCGGCAACAATTGGCTCTCACCACATCATTGCTTTAATAGACAGCGGTTCAACTCACAATTTCATCAGTGAAAGGTTGGCCAATCTGCTGAAGCTACCAGTTATACCAACCGATGTCTTCTCGGTTAGAGTTGCTAATGGGGAGAAACTCAGATGTCAAGGAAGATTTGAGAAGGTAAAAGTAGACTTACAAGGAACTATTTTTTCCTTAACTCTCTATTCATTACCTCTCACAGGATTGGATGTTGTAATGGGAATTCAATGGCTGGAATTGCTTGGATCGGTAATCTGTGACTGGAAACGGCTCACAATGGAATTTGTATGGGAGGGCCAAAATAAGAAGCTGACAGGAGTGGATGGGCAAGCAATTCGGGCAGCTGCATTCAACGAAGTGTCCAAGGATATTCGGCCAAATCACATGCTATTCGCACTATGTTATCAAATCACCAGTTCAGAATCACCACGAGAGATTCATCCCAGTATACAAGCCATTTACAGAATTTTTCTGAGTTATTTGAAGAGCCTGACAGTTTGCCACCAGCAAGGGATATTGATCATGAAATCGTCCTTAAGGAGGGGACCGAACCAGTCAATGTCCGACCCTATAGATACGCACACTTCCAGAAGAATGAAATTGAGAAACAAGTCCAAGAGATGCTAAATGTGGGTCTTGTCCGCCACAGCACCAGTCCCTTCTCTTCACCGGTATTATTGGTGAAAAAGAAGGATGGGAATTGGCGTTTCTGTACCGATTATCGCACACTTAATGCGGTAACGGTTAAGGATCGCTTTCCGATTCCTACGGTGGATGATATGTTAGATGATTTGTATGGCGCAGCTTATTTTACTAAACTGGATTTGCGCGCAGGTTACCATCAAGTTCGGGTAAATCCACGGGATGTTCACAAAACGGCCTTCCGCACACATCATGGCCATTTTGAATATTTGGTAATGCCGTTTGGTTTATGCAATGCTCCATGTACTTTTCAGGCTATCATGAACTCTATTTTCAGTAATCATCTACGAAAATTTATACTCGTTTTCTTCGATGATATATTGATTTATAGCCCGGATTGGGACACTCATTTATTACATGTTAAGCTGACTTTTGAGATTTTGCAAAAGCATCAATTCTATGTCAAGGATAGCAAATGTGCATTCGGCAAGCAAGAATTGGAATACTTGGGGCACATCGTAACCCATCAAGGTGTGAAGGTGGATAGTAACAAGATTGAAGCAATGGTTGCTTGGCCATCGCCAGCAAATATTTCAGATTTGCGTGGTTTCTTGGGTTTGACGGGCTATTACCGGAAGTTTGTCCAAGGATATGGCCTCATAGCTCGGCCACTCACCACATTGCTGAAAAAAGGAAAGTTCACATGGCATGAAGAGGCTGAATCAGCTTTCCAAGCTCTTAAGACAGCCATGTCTACCACTCCCACTTTAGCCATGCCAAACTTCGAACAACCATTCACCATAGAATCTGATGCGTCTGGGGAAGGGATAGGCGCAGTGCTCACTCAACAAGGCAAGCCAATTGCATACATGAGCCGTGCACTTGGAATTGCCAAGAAATCGTGGTCCACCTATGCGCGGGAGATGTTGGCAATTGTAGAAGCCATACGCATGTGGAGGCCATATTTATTGGGTCACAAATTCTACATTCTGACGGATCAACGCAGCCTCAAATTTTTCCTGGATCAACGAGTGGCCACTCCGGAGCAACAGCGTTGGGTCACTAAGCTCATGGGGTATGATTATGAGATTTTGTATAAACCAGGAAAAGAAAATTCCGCAGCAGATGCACTCTCTCGCAAGCAAGGCAGCCCCACACTCCAGGCTATTTTCACGCCACACTTACCAATCTGGGACGAGATCAAAACAGCTGCTGCAACTGACGCCTACATTCAGCAAATGGGAAGATTGGCTTCGGCAGATTCTAATAGTTCTTACACTTGGCGAAATGGGTTGCTGCTATACAAGGGACGGGTCATTATTCCAAATATTCCTACTTTGAGGAATCAGTTGCTGCATGAAGTTCATGACACGAAGGTGGGAGGACATTCAGGTATACTTCGTACCCTTAAGAAGTTGCGCTCCAATTTCTATTGGCCTGGTATGCACCAATCCGTGCAAGACTATATAAGAAGCTGTGAAATTTGCCAAAAGGTGAAAGTGGAAACATTGTCACCAGCCGGGCTTCTTCAGCCACTGTCGATTCCAAGCCAAGTATGGGACGACATTACTCTTGATTTTATTGAGAGATTACCACTCTCTCAAGGCCAAGACACAATTTTAGTGGTGGTGGATCGCTTAAGTAAGTCTGCCCATTTCCTTACTTTAAGCCACCCCTTTACTGCCAAGACAGTGGCTGCCAAGTTCGTGGAGGGCATCATCAAACTACATGGCATGCCAAAATCAATTGTAAGTGATAGAGATCCAATATTTATCAGTCACTTTTGGCAAGAATTCTTCAAGTTATCAGGTACCAAACTCAAACTCAGTTCGGCATATCATCCTCAAACGGATGGACAAACCGAAGTTGTCAACCGATGCGTCGAACAATATCTCCGCTGTTTTGTTCACCAATGGCCGCGAAAATGGTGTTCTTATTTACCTTGGGCTGAGTTTTGGTACAACACAACCTATCACATCTCAACTGGAATGACTCCTTTCCAAGCACTCTATGGTCGTCCACCACCATCTATTCCATCTTATTCTGCAGGTTTATCGCCAGTACATGAACTCGACCAGCAAATACAGTCCCGTGATGAATTGTTACAGCAATTGAAGTCCAATCTTGCTAATTCGGTGAATAAGATGAAACAACTGGCTGACAAAAAGCGGAGAGAGATATCATTTGATATAGGTGACAAGGTCTTATTGAAGCTACATCCCTATCGTCAACACACTGTCTTCAAACGTGTTTCACAGAAATTGGCTAGTCGATTTTTTGGCCCTTACAAAATTCTGGAGAAGATTGGCGCCGTGGCATACAAATTAGAGCTACCAGAAGGAGCACGTATTCATCCAGTGTTCCATGTTTCATTACTCAAGAAATTCGTGGACAACGGAGAGACAAAAGACCGAACAACTCTAGCATTACCACCATTCACTGACGATGGCATTTTACTACTGGAACCGCAAGCTATTCTGGATTTCCGTTGGATCAAACAGGGGACACAACTGAGTGAAGAATGTCTCGTGCACTGGAAACACCTTCCACTGGACGAAGCAACATGGGAACCCAAGCTGCAGCTCCAGACCTTATTTCCACACTTGAACCTTGTGGACAAGGTTCCACTTGTTGGGGGAGGCATTGATAGGCCACAACGATCATCCAGGATGACAAAGCCAAATCCCAAATATTTGGCTTGAGATAACAAACGTGGAACAAATGACAGAGTGGAGCATGAGGTGGCAGAAGTGGGGCGAAGATGAAGATACGCAGGAGTCACAATAGAACGTGGGAGGATTGTGACAGTTTAATTCTGGACTTTTAATTGTCTTGTTTAATTTCTGTTTAATTTCATTATGGCTATTTTCAATTGGCAGTTATTTTCAATTTAACAGTTACATCGTATCTTTGGCTTATATACGAAGCCTGGAACCTTATTTCAAAATAAGAAATAAATTGTTAAGAAACTGGTACATTCTCACCAGAAGAGAATATCTCTCTAGTTACTTGCTGTTTGTTCATCACAAATTAGCAGGGACCTATCATATAATAGCCGCAAGAACCTTCCTGTTGTTATTTTCCATTTCGAGAATGCAGACCTTGGTGTTTAACCTGAAGCTGTCTTCATGTTTCGTGAGTTTGAGGGCAAAAATATTTTCTTTTTAGTTCATCAGCAGGCCCAATGAATTTTTTTATTTTTTATGATGAATAAATCTTTGTTTTGGGGTGCTAATTAATGTTTTTTTTATGATTTTCTAAAAAAAATGAGTTTTAGATGTTTGTTTTGCAATGAAAAATACAAGCACGATTTGGGAAGGAATGTTTTATCTATTTTTTTATATAGAAATTCTCTCCTAGTTCTAGTATCAGGTTGGAGTCTTAAACCACTCATTATATTATAATAATTATAACTAGTACATTAAAATCATGTAAACAATATATAGCAAATTGATATAAAATTTCATGTTATATGTATATAAATAATAACATATTTATATGCATAAGCATATAATATATTTAATATGTTAAAAAAATCTTATTTTTTTTAACTCAAACCCCATTCATTCAAAAAGGTTATTTATGATACAATGACATAAATTAGATGGTCTCAATTATTTAACAAAGCTTTTTATTCATAAAAACCACATATATGATAGGAAGTTATGTGCTACACAAGATCATTACTTCATAATATAAACATAAAAGAAATAAGAAGAAGGTATTGTTTGGAAATATGCTAGGGGTTGTTTTTTTCTTGAAAATATATTAAAATAATTTGAGCTTTCCTGTTTCTCTCTTCTTCCAGGAACATAAAAAGCAAAGCAGATCAAAAAATGTCTGATTTTTTGCCTGAAGATTTGATACAAGAGATCCTCTTCAAACTCCCCATAAAATCCCTGGTGCGATGCACAAGCTTGTGCAGGACCTGGAACTCCCTCATAAAGAGCCCAACCTTCATTTCCAAGCATCTTCAGCGTACAATTTCATCAACTGATCATCAATCTCTCTTCCTGCTTCGACTCTGTTCAAAGGAGAGAGAAGAGCAGTATTCTCTCCGTCTTGATAACCAGGATTTCAATGAGCACATGCAACTTCATTTCCCATTCGAGAGCTTCAAATCATATTTCCATGTCATCGGTTCTTGCAATAGCTTAATTTGCCTTGCAAAGGTTATCCAAAGGTTCACAGTGTCCTTCATTTTTTGGAATCCATTGATACAAAAATACGTGAATATCGAACCTAGAATCCTGGGTCATTTATGTATTTTACCGATTGATGTTGAATTTGTAGCAACCTATCCTTTTTATTATTTGTTACTTCATTGATTTTTTTTGGAAACTATTTTGCCGCAGCTCACACTAGGTTGTTGGTTGCAAAATCTTGCATCATTTTGCAAAATTGATCACAATTTATGTTTATAACTGGTCCTCGTTATGGTTAGTGAAGTTGCATCCAATATGCTACGTACCTTCGTGATTACAAAAGAGTGAAAGAAGATGATACATGACAAACAAGATCAATTCATCTATAATTTTCTCCTTTCTGCTTGGTAATCCTAAATAGCTTAAATGTTTGGTTGTCTCAGATTTATTTATCTAACTTAAGACCCATCAATCTCCTCTCACCAATCTCATACCAATATACAAGTGATCTCCCCTTTCAGCTATACAAAGCCTTATACAAGAAACTCTTATTGTTGAATTTGTACTGGTGTGATCATTGTTATCTCAAAGATGATACAGTAGTTGTATCCTCATAAATTTCATTCAATTTTGTATTTCACTGATTGATGTTGAATTTGCTGCAGCTTGTCTATTTTATTATTTGTTACTTCATTGATTTTTTGGGAACGTGGGTATTTGGGCTAGCTTACACACACCTCTACTAATTTTATAAACCGTAAAGTTAATGACCAATTAAAACCTCTAGTCGCTTTAACTAATGTGGACCTCGAACTAATGACCTGTAAGGAGCAAACCTAGAGTCTGACTAGTGAGCCACGTCCATCAGAGTTGTTACTTCATTGATTGATAATATGCAACTGTTAGAAACTATTTCACCGCAGCTCACATTAAGTTGTTGTTTGTAAAATGTTGCATCATTTTGCAAAATCAATCACAATTTTGTTTATATTCGATCCTCAATAAGGTTAGTGAAATTGCATCCAATATGCTACCTCCATGATTACAATCGAGTGGAAGAAGATGATATGTGACAAGCAAGCTCAGTTCATCTATATTTTTTCTTCCTATCTGCTTGGTAATCCTAAATAACTTAAATGTTTAATTGGCTATCTCAAATTTATTTATTTAACTCAGGACCCATCAATCTCCTATCACCAACCTCATACCAATATACAAGTGATCTCCACTTTCAGTTATACAAAGCCTTATATGAATCTCGCCTGATAACTATTGCTATAAGCAAACTCCACCACTAAAGATAAGTACTTGCTCCATCCTACCCTAAAATCAATCACACAAGCTCTCAACATATCCTCCAAAATTTGCATGGGTCCAATTAGACTATCCATCGATCCAAGGATGAAAATCAGTACTTAATTGAACATTAGTCCCCAAAGCTTCATGAAACTTTGCCCATAACCAAGAAGTGAACTATGGACCTCTATCGAACACAATTAAGATTGATACACCATGCAACCTGATGATCTCATTAACATAGATTTCTACTAGCTTTGGAAACCTACAAGTCACCTAAAAATGAGTTGACTTGGTCAAACAGTCAACTATCACCCAAATTGAATCGCCAATGATTTTGTTCCATTTTTTATACAAGAATCAACAATGGCTATAAAAACTTTTATAGTTTCTAATGCTCATAACCCTTAACCCTCTAGTAGGTCTAGCATCACGTGTTGACAGAAAAGGCCTCTCCCCCTTCTCCAAATATTGACAGAAAAGTGCACACACAACCAACACGTGTTGAAATTTTGCACATTTTAAGATAAAATAGAATCCAATTACTTACCATCATGTTCATCATAAGCTTATACAGAAACCAAATATTTATCCACCAATGAAGTATCCTTCAGCCACCCAACCATAAATCGATTGATTTTGGGTTTTTTTTCAGAAAACATGAGAAAATAAAAATAAGAGAGAAAGAATAATATCACGAAACTGTGAAGCAAAGAGAGATCAACCTTTATTTAATGATTTTTTTTTAATATATAATTTCTTTAGAAATAATTTTTTTATTAACCTAAGATGTAAAGTAAATTTTATAATTTGTAATTACAATTCTAACCAAACTATAATATTCTAAATTTATTTTTTTGAAATATTAACTGATATGTAAATGTAATAATATGAAAATTATAATAATAAAATAACAATGCATTATTATGATGCATTAAGTAGTGATGGTGATGATTATGTGGTGATGATGGGATGATGATAATTTTCATATCCTGAAAAATAATTTTGTAGTTTGTCACTTAGTAATCACATGCAAGCTAGAATGAATCTTTTTATTGTTGATAATAATAGATGGATGAAAGGATGACATTATTAAACTAGATTGATTTTACGATAAAACTGATAATACAAAAGTTTTAGAGCTTAATTGATAATAAGGAAATACTTTAGAGGCTGAAGTTGAGGACCCACTATTAATTTTACCCTAACATCGGAGAATATGAAATCGCATTAAAACTTGAGGGACTAATTTATAATTATTGATCTCTTTTCAAGAATGCAAGCCTCGTCGTGTCTCTGTTTTCAGGCTCTCAAGAACGCAAACTTGCACACACGCATGTGTATATATATACAAGAGCATAAACACAAGTTAGCTGGTAGTGGAGCATCTCGAAAGAACAAAGGCCGAGTCACATTCATCATATCTCAACTCGACTCATCTCATTTCATCTGGGTTCGGTTTTCTAACTCTTTTCTTGTTATTCTAATTCTTTTTATTCTCTTGATCATTTCTTGAACTCTATCTCCTTTAATCACTTTCTTGGATTAGGTTTATGAATAATACCCACTCCCAACAACTTACGAATTCCTTACTTGCGTGTTGAAGCTAGCTTGAAATTCTTGATGAATCATGTGCTGTGAGACTTGAAATATCAGTTACCTTGCTTAATAAGAAACATTCAATCAGAGCTTTGTTTTGAGGGTTTTTGGTTGAGTCATGCTTGCGTTGGGATCATTTATTTTCTTTAACCTGGACTGTTCTCTCATCTGGGTGTTGTTCTTGCTTGTTATATATCTAGTTAACTGTTCTCTCTGTTTGTTGCCTTTTTTTTTATTTTATAATCTTATTTGCTCTTCAGAGTCGTGGGAATTTTCTATTCTATAATTAATTTCAGATCTTACCCTTTTGAAGATATGGAAGAAACAGCTTCAGGAGATAATTGTCAAAATCTTTGTGAAAAAGCGAATGAAGATGTAATCAGTGAATTGCGTGACGACATTCTTTGTTACATGCTCTCGTTTCTTCCAACAAAAAGTGCTGTGGCTACCAGCATTCTGTCCACAAGGTGGAGAAACCTGTGGAAATCAGTCACCATTTTGGACATTTATGATGACATATCGGGTTATTACAAGAATCCATCTACATATAAAGAAAGAAAAATGAACTTTGTGAATTTCATGGACAGGCTTTTTATTCATCGTAATTACCCATCGATTCTGAAATTCCGGCTCATTTTAGCTCAAAGTTACGATTTTTCTTGTGTTAATGCATGGATGACCCATTTAAGTAGATGGATTTCTTCTTCTGCAATTATGGGCAATGTGGAGGAGCTTATATTTTATATCAATTTCCCAGTTCGGTTGCCAGAGAACCTCTATTGCTGTGAGAAATTAGTGACTCTGAAACTTCATGGTCATATCAGGTTTGATAATCTTCAATCTGTATGCTTTCCGAGTCTCAAGGCCCTTCATCTTGAACATCTCAGGATGCTGAATAATACTGCCATAAAGGTGCTATTATCTGGTTCCCCTGCCCTCGAAGAACTGGAACTACATATGGAGGGACGTGATTCTCGGCGGTCTGTACATGTATGCTCATTGTCCTTGAAACGTTTGATCATAGGATTCGTCTGTGTTTTTGTTCCTTACGATCATAGTTACCGTAAAAAGCTTACTATTGATACCCCAAACCTTGAATTTCTTAAACTGGTTGATTTTGCATCTGAGGAATTAAGCATGCAGCGGGCAGACTCACTCCTACAGGCAGATCTCTGTTTTGGTTATCAAACAGGTGTTTTCAATGTAGGAATTGAAGAGTATGCAAATATGGTGGTTCAGTTTTATAGACAGATCTCTGGTGTTAAGACTTTGTCCTTGTCAAACTGTAATATCCGAGTAAGATCCCCCCCCCCCCCACCCACCCATTTACTCTTATGCAAATATGGTGTTTTCAATGGTGATTCGTCATCAACCTATCTAACGCATCCTCTTCTCAGACTTTATTAGGGGCAGCTGTATCTAAGTTTCCATGCTTCGGGAATTTGCCTACTTTTCGGAATTTGATTCATTTGGAGGTCCGAGTTTGTGATGAATACGTGTGGATTTTGCCTGAGATACTCCAATGCTCTTCTAATTTGGAAGTTTTCGTCTTAATCTTGGTTAGTTCCATTGATATAAACCGAATCAATGATTTGAGTGTTTCTTAGTTTATCTAAATCATCTACAAGTACTTTCTGTCTCTTTAATATCTTCAATCAATTAGGAGGAGGATGCATACGGCTGGAACTGGTGTGCCCCACACTCTGTGCCGCAGTGTTTGTCATCATGTCTTCAGGTGATCGAGTATAAAGTTTTTCAAGGGGAATCGGGAGAGACAGAGATGCTTGAATATTTCTTATGTAATGCATTGGTGCTGAAGAAGATGACCATCACATATCCTGATGACTTTAAAACATTAGAATTTGATGTTTTGAAGAGGTTATCAACATGTCCGAAGGGCTCAGACGCATGTCAAGTTGTACTCGTTCCTGAACGTAAACGCAGCTTTGAAGTCGCAAGTATGCGTAGGGCTTCATTTTTCTCATAATCTTTTAACTATTAAGCTTCAAATCAAAAACATTTCAAGAAACCAAGTGAAGACAGAATCGAAAGTTTCCTAAAGTTGTTTCTCACAATTCTGTTCACGAGGTGGAGATACCCGTAGTTCCCAACTTGTATATTGATGACTAACATGTTACCATGTCTTCCTGACTTGTCGTTTGAGAATTTCATGCACAGATTTTTTATTTTTCATAGCGTCCAATCCACTAAAAAAATAACTGTAGTTTGCTGAGGGGCTTGATGTTTGTGTCTTGATGGGAAAGTTGAGGGGGCTTGACCTATATTTGCGGCTTCCTGCAGCAGAGAAGAATCAGAAACTAAATAATTGTAAACCTTTTAAGAGATGGTTTTATTGTTTGCGAAATAATAATGATAATTTTAGTGTTTGTTTTTTCTATTGTTTTCTTGCTTTTTTTTGTAAAATTTATTTTTATTTTTAAAGGCAAATTAATGATTCTAATTGTTTAGTCAGGAATGATGATAGTAATTTTAGTTGTTATAGTCTAGATAATGATAGTAACGTTATTTTTTGTAATGTTTTCTTCTTCTATAGATAGAAAATCAATGATTTATTTTTATTGTTTAGTTTATTGTAGGCAGCTCATTGTATAAATACCTGGTTCATGGGATTTGAAGATAAGTTAATTGTTTTTTGTTGGCAAACCATTGGAAAATTACTTAAAGTTTAGTCACTAAATTTCAATTTGTTCACCCATCAAATAATTAAAAAATTGACTTAAAACCGAAAAAGGCATGAACGAGAAGTGGCAAGCCAGGTGCAGTAAAGTAGATTTTTCTTATTAGAAACCTGGTGGAAGAAGAGTGTCCTTCAAAGATCCGAGGAGAAGCCCGCAGAAATCTATCCATAAAGAAAGTGCAAGGTTCATTGCTAATCTATCCATGAAAAAACTTGTACTGTATGTTACATTAATATCAACAATAAAAACATAAACCAATGATTAACAAGAGAAAACAATTATAGAATTACGGGTGTGGATGCTGTAATTTTCTTACGGAACTTGTTGTCCAAAAACATGAACTTATGAATTGAGGGTACTGCAAATTATAGAATTTACTAATTTCTTTACATGTTAACAGTCCCCAAGAAAACATAATACTAAACAATTTTTTTAATGTTTGGCTTGAAAGATGTTTGTACTTGAAATTATATTATATATAATTTTTTTTAATGATAATGGTGATATGAAGGTGGAGTGGGGGCTGAAAAGTGGTGATCAAGGTTGTAAAAGTGGTGATAAAGGTTGTCAAAATCATGATTTTGATATGACACAGAAAGTTCTTCTGAAACTTGGATCGTAAAATCGTACCTGAAATTTTTCTATATAAAAATCGTAAAATCACAGCTAAATTCGTATAGGTAGAAAAATCATAAAATTATAAGTAAAATATTTTCAAATACAATACAACATAATTATAACCAATTGACTATAAAACTTCATTAGTTAAGGTTCATACATGATTTTAAATAACTTAAAAATACATTACAAAACAATTATGTCCATAAAATTTTATTACGTAAAAACTAACAAATTTAAAATAAATATTCAACTAGCGTGCAATGTAAACTAAAATCAACCTCATTTTCATCTCCCTCGCTATTTCTAAGACTTGTATCAATAACATCATTATCAAAATGATTATTAGTACTACCACCGATATTGTCAGTACTAGCTTGAACTCCAACAAACTATTTCGATATCAATATATGAAAATAATTTAAAAACACAAAAAAATAATAATTTAAAATACAAAATAAAAATAAAAAAATTATTTTTTCAAAAAATCCAAGTATAAATTTTAAAGTTAATATTTAAATTAATACATGAGAATCAAGAATTTTTTATTATCTAAAAAATAGTCTATACGTGCATTTAAAATTTTTGATTTTCAAACCCTAAGAATGATTTTTCAAACCATTTAAACCATAACAATGAATTACACCATTTGGGGGAGCTAGTTGGCGCAGAGGCTAGTTGGCAGACGCAAAACATGAATTACCTGGGATCATAAAATCTGGTCTGGTTTTATGATTCTGACTTATTTTTATGATTTTGTTCTGATTTTAATAGGATCTGATTTTTCTATCCAATTTAATTAATTTTGTTGTTTTGACTCGTAAAATCATGTAATTTTATGAGTCAACTCGCGATTTTAAAAACAATGATGGTGACAAGTTGTGGTGGTGTTAATCGAAAATAGAGTGGCGAGACTTTGACCGTATTTAGATTAGCTGGATGATAATATAAATAGATTACTATTCGTAAAATATCTTTCAAAACTTCATGAATTGAAAATATTTTCTAGTAAATAAACTAACTCTAAAGCTTGATTAAAAAATACATTATATTGAATAATTTTCCTATAAAACTTTTTACAGGAAATAAATATAGTAATATATTTTTTCGAAAACAAATGCAATTTTTTTTAAAAAAATATTAGTCATGAATAGTAATGAAAGATACCATACATGAATATTAATATGTAAATAGTACTATTTATAAATAGTAATATACAATGAGACAAGGTAGCTTAATTAGATTAACCTTAGACATTGAGTTTCAAAAGTGTTTTTGAAAAAAAAAATATTTTTATTTTTTTTTACTTTAAATTAAAAAAAATGGTCTTTTTATATCATTTTCATGTGTTGATGTTAAAAAAAAAATTTAAAAATAAATAAAAAATATAATTTTGATATATTTCTGAAGAAAAAATACTTTTAAAAACAATATTAACTATACTCCTAAACTGGTACTAAACCAAGAAGAAGAGAGAATGAAAATAGACATAGAAAGCTACCATGTAGTTTGAATAAATTGAAAAATTATTATTTATTTGCAATGAATACCCTCGCCACCTTTTCCCTCTCTATCTTTTTTTTTCTCTTCAATTAAAAAGAGAAAAAAAAGGGGTGGACAATGTTTTAAGTGAGTTTTGGGACTTATCATGAATAATGAATTTTGTATAATATATATTATTCAAGAAATATTATCTTATAAGCTAAAAGAGAACGTGATTTTAAACAGCAATGAACAATATTTTGCATTGTTCATCTAGACTCAGAGGCACTGTTGGTTGCAATAGTAAAATTAATATTTTACCCCTTTGTTTACTTCGTCTTTTAGCCTTGGATCCGGGGGTATTATTAATTTTTTACTTTTTTCGCACAGTGAAATAACTATAATACTCATATATAAGACAAAACAACACAGTAAAGGTCGGGGGCATTGAGTTTATTGCATATGTTTTTTAAAAATGACTAAATATGAAACTACCCCCTAATAAGACAAAACTGCACAATATACTCCGGGGTTAGTAGGGTCATTGCACACTTTTTAAAAAAATAGACAAATACATATATACCACCATATAAGACAAAATCCAAGCATTTGTTGTAGGGGTGTGGCGGTACTTTGCTATTTTTTATTATATTTTCTAGCGAGGTACTGTTGGCGCATCGCCGGAGGCACCAACAGTTTCCGCGCTCACGTGGATTTCGAACGACACATGCAGTGTTTTCCAGCATGAAAAAATGTTCAACCAATGTCTAGAATTATTCTACGACATGTTCTCTTCCTCATGGTGCGGCACGTGGGGTTCCAAGGTGGTCAGAGACGTTTCGGTAGTCATCTGAAATTTCCCTCCTTTTCCCTCTCCTACTTGCACCAGTATATGTAAGACCCTGCTGTTTATTGAGTTTCATTTTAGTCCCTAATCTTTCGATTATTTTGTATGGTCCTTATTTCTGTTATATAGGTTTTGATTTGTTTCAATTTGCCCTTCAATTGAAATTGATTATATATAGTAGTTTCATTTTGGTGCTCAGTCTTTTAATTTTCTGATTGGTTTGAAATCCTTAATATTTTCGGTATCAAAGTTTTAATTTGTTTCAATGTTATCTTTCAATTCAAATTGATTATATATTTTATTTTTATTTCGGTCCTCAATCTTTTAATTTTGATTTTTTGTTAAATTCTTTAATTTTTTTTAGTATCAAATTTTAATTATTCTTTCAGTTTTTTCCTATAAATTAAATTTATATATGTGTTTTGCGTTTTGGCCCTTATACTTTTAATTTATTTTAATTCCTTTATTTTTTTATATATTTCTTAAATGGTTCCTATGTTTTTTCCATGTTTATATATACATGCTCTTAGTTTTATTTTTAATTTTTATTATTAAGGTTATTTTTTTATTTAATGTTTAAATTTTAATTTGTGTTGGTGATCATTTGAAATTTATATTTATTATTTTTATCTCTTTGATTTTTTATTTTTATTTATTCTTCAAGTTAAATATTTTTTTAAATCTAATGTATAAATTTCTCTTCATGCTCAGGCTTTCTTGGCTTATAGTTTGGGTTTCCAATTAATTAGTAGATGAAACTGCATATAATAGTAATCTCTTAACTTCTTATACATGCTACAAATCTGTAAATAATCATCTTCCCTCACTTCATTTCAATTTATACACGCACATTTGCAAGATATTGTTTTTAATTAAGTTGATTTTTACTCTATATATGAGATATTGTTCTTATAATTTTTCATATAGAAAACAAAATATTGTTGAGTCAGGTTTTTGAGCTGATTTTACACCGTCCTTCTCTTTAATTGAAATCAGTAGGAAACAACTTCTCATATACAGGATGAGAAGAGGGTCTGGAGGCCTGCTGAGCTCGACTACCAAGGCTTGATTTCATCCCATTTCTTTCTTTCCTTTGCCTCTGTCATCGGTTTGTTTTTCCTTAGATGCTCTGTTTTTATTTTTATTTTTTTTCAAGTAAACCTGCTTGTTATGTTAGAAAATAATATAAATTATATTTTGACACCAAATTTAATAATTTAAGTTTTTAGATAAGATGTTTTTTTAATATGGTTTCAGAACATTGTTAACCTAGCAATCACGAGTTCGAATCTCACCATCCTCATTCTATATGATAAAAATTAACACAAGGTAGTATGAGTTTGTGCAAGTTTTAAACTCAAAGATCTTCCATTTAAAAAAATATATTAGAAAATAATATAAATCATATTTTATAACTTCATCTAATAAATTAAAATTTTAAATAAAATAGTTATATAAATTTTTTTAGCTCCTTTGCTCTGTATATCTGTTAATAATATAAAAGCCCACCATGTTTTATTCATTACAAAGTTCATCCGTGGTCAACACCATGCCGTTTGATAATAATTCGTAATTTGTTTTTGGGTTTAGTTAACATCATGTAAAGTTTGAAACTTGATCGTGTAGGTAGAAAGTAGTTGCAATTTTTCCAAGCTCAATCTTCTTTTCTTGATTTCCTTTTCCGGGTTTTGTTGATACTCTTGTTTTCCATTGATTTTATGCATTTGGGTCTACAAGATAGTGTCATCATCTGAGCTCTGAAGCTAAATACTATTCTCTCGTCCATGTGATGATAGCGGAAGAAAAGTTTTGTATTCCTTTTGTCTGATAATTCAAAGCTATATGTCAATAAGAAGCAAGCTGGGGGAACTGGAAGGCTATTGCATTTAGGAACTGGATATAATTCAAATGGTCTGGCTGCTTGAAATGTTTGCATCATTGCATGCATTTTGTATTTCTACATTTTTTTTACATGCTATAATGTCCTGGAGATTTTGTCTAATTCTACTTGCGTTGTTATTTGTTGATTTTACGGCTTCGGTTCAAAGTTCTTGACAACTAATCTGAAAGCTGGAGCTAAACACTAATCCTTAAGGGTCAAGGCCGCTTGCTGTCTTATGGTAATGCATGTTCGTTACCATTAAGGTTCGTAATATCAATTTTGCTGTGAATGACATTTAAATATCCGGAATTGATTTTACTTTCCCTTCTCCAAAATACTCACTTTATCTAGGGACTATGATTTTCTCTCTTCAGCAGTGAGATCTTTAATTACGAATCGAACTTTTGTGCTGTTCTGCCAAAAAATAATAATCTCAAAACCTAGTGAAAATGACTGATTATTTGCTTGAAGTAGTGATGCAAGAGATTCTCCTCAGGCTCCCCATAGAATCCTTGATAAATGCACTAGTGTATGCTTGCCATGGTACTCCCTCGTCAGTAGCACCACTTTCATCTCCATTCGATCTATTTCCTTGGACAAAGATGATCCATTTGACCTTACTTGGCACCTGCTGAAGAGAGGGAGAAGAACATTATTATCTTTGGAGCCAGTATTTGTCTGTTTTGGCATGCAAAGCATCATCCATTGCTTTGTGCAGACTAGTTTCAGTTCTGAGCAGATTCATGTTTGAGCAATGTTGTGCGGGGTGGTGGAGACATGGACCAAGATTGATAGCAGTCCACAGGTGGGGGATATACCCAGAGCTTTGGGATTCAGGAAGGAGGAATTTTTACTGGAACAACATCATGGGTGGATATTTTCATATGACCTGCAGAGACAGCTACTTGTTGATCTTGTTCTTCGGGGAAAACAATTAACTTTGTTGGTTCCTTTGTGGAAAGTCTGGTGTTACTTGACAAAGCAAATGCAACAAGTTATGGAAATGATTCAAATGCTGTAGAAAACAAGAACCCACTTTTCACTGCAAAAACATAGATAATCTGACGAGCTATTGTCTGTTGAAAAGCTAGAAGACTTTTTAGTATTGTTTGGGAGCGGGTTCAGGTTTTTTTTTAAAATATTTTTTTATTCAGAAATATATTAAAATAATATTTTGTAAAAAAAATTATTTTTGATATTACCACATCAAAATAATTTAAAACATCATAAAATTTTAATTGATAATAAAAATAAAAATAAAAAAGTTTCAATTTTTTTAAAAAATACTTTTGAAATGTAGTGTCAAACACCAATCAACAATTATTTGTGAGATGTGACATCACATTTCATGTGATGAATGAGATACATTTGTTAGTAAATTATATTTTATAGTATGAGTTTAAGTTGCTTAGTTGAGTTGATTAGTGATATAATATTAGAGTGATCATGAGTTTAAATCTCACTATTTTTATTTTATTTGATAAAAAAAATAAAGATAAGATAGCATTGATTTTACGAGTTTCAAACTCAAGTATCCTCACTTGAAGTCATGTGTAAAATAATATAAATTATATTTTAAGATCATATTTAATAGCCTAAACTTTTAGATTGAGATGATTTTTAAAAATATTTATACTGAAGATCATGAATAGTAAATCTTTTCATCAACAATTCTTTATTCAACTTTACTAGATTTACAGTTGAAATCTCACTCACAATTTGTTTGTGTTAAACATTTATTATGATAATGAGATATTACCTTAAATAATTTTCAACTCTTTTTCTAATACGTCTAAAAAACCTATTTTCTTCATATTAAGCAAGGCTTTCATGAGCACCCTAAATAACATTTTCTATAATACTGTTTTTTTTTTTTTTTTTACTTAGATATGTTTTATTTGCTACATTTTAAAAGACTTTACACCATTATCATCACACTATCCAATGACAACATTAGAGCACCTCCGGTAACAACTTTTTATAGGTCCTTGTTTTTTAAATGGGATCTACAATTATATTTTTTGAATTTTTTATTAAAGTTTGTCAACAAATAATCTTAAAAACTAAACCTACTCACGGTTTTGCTACTATTCACCAAAAGAGAAAACACTGTGGGCAGCAATAGTAGAGCTCAATTTTCGGGTAGGTTGGTTTGGTTCGGTCGGTTCAGACGGTCCATTTGTTTTTTCTATTTTTGCACAGTGTAATAACAAATTTGTCCCTCGAAAAAGAAAATAAAACAGAACCTGGATTCAAGGGTTCCACGGTAATTGTACATTTTCGGTACGGTCCGGTCCGGTTCATATGGCCGATTTTTTTTCTTTAATATTTCTTTGAACAGTGCAATAACCGTTTTGTCCCTCGAAAAGGAAAAAATTCAGGCGTGGAAAGGAGGGGCGATCCGGTAATTAACCAATTTTTTATTCTTTTTTGTGTCGGTTTACTGTTGGTGCCCCATCCATTCCCGCGCTCACGCATGTTTTGGATGGTGCATGCAGCTTATTCCGGAGTCCGAAAATGCCCAACCGACATCTAGAATGATTTTCAGGCATGTTCTCTTTCACTTGGTGCGGCGTGTGTGACTATATGGTAGCCGGAGACGTGTCAATGGTCGTTTGAATTCCCCCCCCCCCCATTTCTCTCTCCTACCTGCGTAGGCTAACATTAGCGCAACTGTTTTTTGTCATATTTCATTTTAGTCCCTGAACGTTCAAATTTGTTTTTCTAGTCCTTATTGCTATTATATAGGTTTTGATTTGTTTCAATTTCATCCTTCAATTGAAATTGATTATATATTGTAGTTTCAATTAGGTCCTCATTCTTTTATTTTTTGGATTGGTCTGGAATTCTTAATATTTTTGGTATCAAAGTTTTGATTTATTTCAATTTTATCCTTCCATGCAAATTTATTATAAATCCTTAATATTTTCAGTATCAAAGTTTGATTTTTTTCAATTTTATTCTTCAATGCAAATTAATTATAGATTTCAGTTTCATTTCGGTCTTAATTCTTTTAATTTCCAGTTTTTTTTTTAAATTATTAAATTTCATCGTTTTCAATGTTTGGATTTATTTCAATTTTGTCCTTCAAATTAAATTTATTACATATGATTTTATTTTATTTTATCCCTTATACTTTTAATCTTGGATTTTATTTTAGTTCCTTGAGTTTTTATACATATTCCTTACATAGTTCTTATTTCTGTCCATGTTTATATATATATGCTCTTAGTTTTTCTTTCCAATTTTTCTTTATTTCCAATGTTATTAAGTTTTTCTATTTAATGTCCAAATTTTAATAAGTGCTGATCATCATTTGAAAATTACTAACAATTATAATTTCTTTTTTTTCCCTTCAGGTAAAATAACTTGTTAAAATCTAATAATAATTATTTTTATTTTGTCATTTATTTTGTTTTATTTCTTTTTTGTTAATATTGTTAGGCCTTCAATTTTCTAATTATTATAGATAAGACATTCAAAATAATGATAAAGATTATTTGTTAGTTTTGTTTTCTTTTAAATATGTCAGACTAATTATATTTTTTGATATTTATTTAATATTAGCGCCTTATATATATATATATATATATATATATATATATATATATATATATATATATATATATATGATATGAGTAAAAACAATTCACTCAATTATTGCTCTTAAATAATTTTAATATAATCATATGAGTAATAAATCTTATCTTATAAAAAAAATAAAAATTCTAACAATAATTATGGTCTCACCGATTTTCATTATTTCCACTTTTATTAAGGTTTCTTTTAAATATTTACATTTTAATTTGTGTTGATGATCATTTTAAAATTAATATTTATTATTTTTTCTCTTTGATGATTTTTACATTCTTTTTATTTATCTTTCAATAAATTATTTTTTTGTCATTTATTTAGGGTTTTTTTCTTATAAATATGTGAGACTAATTATATATTTTAATATTTATTTAATATTAGCACCTGAAAATATATATATAGACAGAAAAAAATGACCTACGATTTTTTAAAGAACAAAAAAATAATATCAGAGTGCTTAAATACTTTTAATATAATAATATGAGGAATAAATCTGATAAAATAAAAAAATGATTTTGCCTTTTAATTCTATTTTTTTCCTCTTTTGTTTAAGCTTATTTCTTAGAAAAAATTGATTCTTGGATTTTAGATTGTTTTTGTAAAAAACAAAATTGTATAATATTTTAGATCTGATATTACTGGGGGAAAAACACAACTTACAAACAAAATGGGTAGACAAATTTACCCAAGTCTCCTGCGTTTCGATTACACTGTTCATTTTAGGAGGAAAAAAAACCTATTTCCAATAGATTTAATCTATTATAATTTTATTAATTAAATATGAAAATAAATAATTACAACATATAAAAAATCAATTAATTTTCTACATAGAAAAAAAAATCCAGCGCAACGCGCGGGCAAATCACCTCGTCCATACCTAAACCACGTTGAGGTACTTAGACCCACGTATTTAGGCTTTTTTGTGTTTTTTCCTTATGTTTTCATTTATCTTTCGCGTTTTCAATTTCAACATTTAAGTTTATTGGTTAATTTAGCTTATTTATACTAAAATTGTTTGATGAAATTTTAAGTTAGGTTACTCCCTTCTTTTTTTTTCTTTTTTGTTTTCCTAATAAGCCAAATTCCTTTTTTATTTTTCTAACAAGGAACCTTGTATGGAAGTAATTTCAACTTCTTGTTGGCAATGGGAAAATACTTTTTCTTCAAAACCTCATGAAGCGTAGATTCTTTTTTTTTATTCAAGGAAACCTCACTTCTAGAAAAACACACTTTGTGGATCCAGGTGAGCTAGTAAAAACCCGGCTATCCCAGGCTCTTACAAGAGATGCACGCCCTGACTTAAACCCATGACCTCTTATGTAGATCTTAAACCCTTTATCATCACGCCACGCCCCTTGAGGATGAAGCCTAGATAACGTTTGCTCTTTTACGAGTGTTTGACAATTCTTATGTTAAAGTAATGATTGATGAGGGTTAATGTAAACTCGAACAATAGCTTTGTGGTATTGCTGAACATTTTAGATATTTGTCCACCAAATTCAAGCTGATCGAAAGACATAAAAATATCAAACTTAATTGTTCATTACACAATCAAGCAGACGAAGATAGACATTGTGTTTGAAAATGCATCAGAATATCTTTTTTAAACATCAACACATAAAAAAAACACTAAAAAACACACAAAATCATTTTTGACTTTTTGATGAGATCGAATAATGGATACTCTGATGCTTAAGTCAGTATTTGATTTTGTTTTATCAAGAGAAAATAAAAATTCAAGACAATTTAATATGTATTTTTCATATGTAGAGAAAATACGTATATTCCATGTTCGTTGAGTATGTTCTATGTATAATGAAAGATGATAAATGTAATGAATGATACCATACATGAATATTAATATGTAAATAGTACTATTTATAAATAGTAAAATACAATGAGACAAGGTAGCTTAATTAGATTAACCTTAGACATTGCGTTTCAAAAGTGTTTTTGAAAAAAAAATATTTTTTTTTAATTTTTAGTTTTTGCATTAAATTAAAAAAAATGGTCGTTTTATATCATTTTCATGTGTTGATGTTAAAAATAATTTTTTAAAAATAAATAAAAAATATAATTTTGATATATTTCTACAGAAAAAATACTTTTAAAAACAATCTTAACTATACTCCTAAACAGGTACTAAACCAAGAAGAAGAGAGAATGAAAATAGACATAGAAAGCTACCATGTAGTTTGAATAAATTGAAAAATTATTATTTATTTGCAATGAATACCCTCGCCACCTTTTCCCTCTCTATCTTTTTTTTTCTCTTCAATGAAAAAGAGAAAAAAAAAAGGGGTGGACAGTGTTTTAAGTGAGTTTTGGTACTTATTATGAATAATGAATCTTGTATAATATATATTATTCAAGAAATATTATCTTATAAGCTAAAAGAGAACGTGATTTTAAACAGCAATGAACAATATTTTGCATTGTTCATCTAGACTAAGAGGCACTGTTGGTTGCAATAGTAAAATTATTATTTTACCCCTTTGTTTACTTCGTTTTTTAGCCTTGGATCCAGGGGTATTTTTGATTTTTGACCTTTCTGCGCACAGTGAAATAACTATAATACCCATATATAAGGCAAAACAACACAGTAAAGGGCGGGGGCATTGAGTTTATTGCATATGTTTTTTAAATATGGCTAAATATGAAACTACCCCCTAATAAGAGAAAACTACACAATATACTCCGGGGTTAGTAGGGTCATTGCACACTTTTTTTTTAAAAAAAAACAAATACGTATATACCACCATATAAGACAAAATCTAAGCATTGATTGTAGGGGTGTGGCGGTACTTTGCTATTTTTTAATTATATTTTCTAGCGAGGTACTGTTGGCGCATCGCCGGAGGCACCAACAGTTTCCACGCTCACGTGGATTTTGAACAACACATGCAGTGTTTTCCATCATGAAAAAATGTCCAACCAATGTCTAGAATTATTCTACGACATGTTCTCTTCCTCATGGTGCGGCACGTGGGGTTCCAAGGTGGTTAGAGACGTGTCGGTAGTAGGCTGAAATTCCTTCCTTTTCCCTCTCCTACTTGCACTAGTATATGTAAGACCCTGCTGTTTATTGAGTTTCATTTTAGTCCCTAATCTTTCGATTATTTTGTATGGTCCTTATTTCTGTTATATAGGTTTTGATTTGTTTCAATTTGCCCTTCAATTGAAATTGATTATATATAGTAGTTTCATTTTGGTCCTCAGTCTTTTAATTTTCTGATTGGTTTGAAATCCTTAGTATTTTCGGTATCAAAGTTTTGATTTGTTTCAATGATGTCCTTCAATTCAAATTGATTATATATTTTATTTTTATATCGGTCCTCAGTCTTTTAATTTTGTTTTTTTGTTAAATTCTTTAAATTTTTTTAGTATCAAATTTTAATTTTTTTTTCCAGTTTTTTCCTATAAATTAAATTTATATTTCAGATATAATATTACATAAACAAACAAAAAAAATACGAGACAACATATAAACAAAATGGGTAGACAAAAATATACGAGGCACTTCCTCGGCGTTTCGATTACAATATTCCTTTTGGATGAAAAAAACTCATTTCTAATATATTTTATCTATTATAATTTTACTAATTAAATATTAAAATAACCTATTATAACAGGCATAAAATTAATCAATTTTCTAAGTAAAACCACGAGTACAAGGTGGGAATGCCATATTTATGGTTATTGATCTTGAGAAATGGGAACGAGGAAAGTAAACAGATGGATGCAGAAAGGATTATGAAGCTTGATTAGCAGATCCCAGGATATCAGGAGGCTCTCTGCAAAGTCTTGCATTTCATGAGGAAAAAACCATAATTTTTAGGTTAGGCACTAATAAACAAATCAAAATTAAAACATTTGCAGATTAGATACAAGGAAATTCTTAACACCTCAGCATAAGATACTGAGAACCTTATCTTCACTTTGAAGCTCGAACATGTAATTGCATTAGTACTGTTATTACTTAAGGAATCAACTGTGCCTTAAAACAGCATACAAATGTATTAAGGTTAACAGACCCAGAATTTAGAAACAATGTTGATAAGATACTTAATTGATGAATTTAGGATGAAAAGAAATTAAATAGCATTGCTGTCAAGGATTATATCCCTTGTCCTTAACACTAAATTGTCTGTACCTTGGCACATGTTGTGTTGATCTACCCTGGCCTCCTGGGATTTGGTGTTTCCCGCATCATCAACACCATGAGCACCGGCCCTCTTCCTCTTTTTGCTTTTCTGCGTCGACTGATCATGGGTCTTGTCGTTGTCTTTCCTTCTCAATTGACACAAAACAGTGACCTCGGAAAGGGATGGCAAGCTATACTCGTACATCGTCCACTTGCAGCCTGGTTGGTGAGGTTGAGTATTTCGGTAACTGAAGCCTTTCCTGAGGGCTGTGACACTATAGTTCTTGTCAATTTGGACACGTATATGATGGTCTTTGTCGTCTCTACGCCATGTTGCAGGGCCACCGGCAATCTGGCGGGAGACATTATTATTGGACTTGGGGCTCATCTTTTTGAGATCAGTGAAGAAGAAAACATCCTCACCATGGATTCTGTGGAACGTGTTCCAGATCTGGAGAGGTTGATAGGCATAGAGGCTGCAATCTCTAACAGGAGCAGAGGTGGCAAAGCAAGGGTTAGTGAGTTTGGGATACAGATAGAAGCGCACCAGTTCTTCATCATAAGGGTTGAATCTATAGCCAGGGAGTAGCTGGATTGGAGTTAACATTGTCAGGGTTTGTGATTGGGATCGAGTCTGTTGCTTGCTCAGAGGATCAAAGGATTGGATCAAGAGAGAAATCAAGAATCAAGAATCAAGAATCCAGAATGACTAGTTCTTGACGAACAAATTAAACCAGTAATTGACAAACAGAGAAGGAGAGAGAGTTCCTCCCTTTCTTAATATGATTATTGTTGATAAACAGAGATGGGAATGAATAACTGAGTAAAAGAGAGAAGAAGAGACTCTCAGCTGGAAACCCTAAAAGAAGAATGAAGAGGAGGAAAGAAACAAACTTGCTGATTAAAAACAAAACGCGTAATTGTTATGCCACTCCCATCTATATATTAGGGTTCGAGGGGTTCGCGCTTCCAACGGTCACTGGAAATTTTGAAGGCTATAACTAACTCACACGAACAGAACATGCATGTGAAAGACAGAATACTTCTTTTTTAATTTACTTATTACATACTGGTGTTCAAGCACTCATAATCTTTCCAGTGATGCCATATGCTATCCTTGGAATCTTTTATATGTTCTGGTTTGGAGCTGCATTCTATTTGTTTAGTTCCGGCCAGATTGTCCAGAACAATTGCAGCTCCAATTGCTGTGCATATGATCTTGCATCAAAAAGGGTCAACTGTGATCGTTGCTGTGGTTATAGTATCCATTATACTGGTTGTTACTGGGCCACCCAATTCTTTATAGCATGCTCTTCTACTGTGATTGCGGGTTCCGTTGCCTCGTATTATTGGGCTCGTGGTGAGACATCGGTAAGGCACTAAATCATACATCTAGAATTGAAAATTATGCAAGAATCGATTAAATGAATTCATCAAATCCATGAAATGCTTGTGATATATGTTTTTTATGGGATGGTCTCATTCTGACACCGCCATATTGCGACCACTCTGGACTTGATTGCTTTCAGTATCCATAAAAATAGGAATAGTTTATTAATGTTTGCATAATAATAAAGCATTTTCTGTTCATCAAAAGCTGCAATTGTCAGTTGTTATGGGTGCATGACCTACATTGTATGTATGTCATGTAAACTCTTTCCCTGTGTGCATTCAGAAGGCAGACGCCTATGTAGCTTGGATACTTTGTATGTGCAAATTGTACTGATTGACTTGAAACACTCATTAGGTACTACACAGTAGCTTTCTTATTTTCAGATTGAATTCCTGCTGCTACACTACTCTGTTATATTCATAGTGAAGTTCCTGCCCATAGGGTGGCCTGATGACTGAATTTAGCTAGCTTTTTCCATCAAAAGTGAAGCACTTGCAGCAGCTTTTTCTATTCTGTTCATTAGTTAACTAATCTGTATGTACTTATATTTGATATTTTGCAAATTATGCTACCTGAGCAGAATTTTTTAAGCTGTTTATTTTTCGCAATGCAGCCAGAGATTCCATTCCTCCCTGTTTTTTCCTCTATGAAGCAGCTTATACGGTACGTACAGCCTTGGTTCTGTGGCTCTTGGCTCCCTGGTGTTAACAGTCCCCAAGAAAACATAATACTAAAGAACTCTCCATGTCCTTATATCTAATAAAATAATGATTCATGTACAGCTTCCATAGGTACATGACACCAGCCTCTAATCTCATGGTTAAACAAAGAGGAAAAAATGAAATCAATAAAAATAGTCCATGAAAAATGTGTTGGGAATCATCTGGATCTTATTTTCATGAATCAGGCTGCATGTTGGATTTGCTTATTGAACTGCTGGCGGAAACGACTGTATCCAATCGCTGCTACGGATGGAATCTTTAGAGACTTCAAACTCAGGATGATGATCTGAAAGAGTTTACAAATGAAGCAAGAAGAATTCTGCAGATTATTGTATTAAGTCTGGAATTACAATTCTTAAGTAATTCTTACATATTCTTGCATGTATTTATAGCTATACAGACTTTGTAAATTAAATACAGAATAAATACAGAATAAATTAGAGATTACAAATTTGAAATTCAAAAGTGCTGAAATCAGGTGATCTCCATAATCTCCTCTGCAATCAATTGGTCCGAGATCTCCTCTGCACTTATCTTATCTGCACATTTGACTATATTCAAATATTCAAATGTGCTGCAATTAATTAGTCACCGAGATCTCCTCCTCTGCTTTCCTCCTCTGCTGTCAATACTCTAACACCCCCCCTCAAACTGTTAGGGAGGATACATACTGACAGGTTGCTTCTAAGAAATGTAAACCGAGTTGCAGAGTGACCTTTGGTAAATATGTCTGCAATTTGGTCTATTGTAGAGATGTATCTGACTTGAATGTCTCGATTAGTGACCTTCTCCCGAATAAAATGATAATCAATCTCTATGTGCTTTGTTCTAGCATGAAACACTGGATTTGACGATAAGGCAATTGCACTGACGTTGTCACACCACAAATTTGGTGCCGAAGGTAACGTAATGTTCAAACCATGTAGAACCATACGAAGCCAATACAATTCCGCAGTTGCATGAGCCATGCTTCTGTACTCAGCCTCAGTGCTTGATCTAGAGACAACTCCTTGCTTCTTACTACTCCATGAAATGAGATTTCTGCCCAAAAACACACCATAACCAGTGGTACTACGTCTGTTATCAGGGTCTCCTGCCCAATCGGAATCACAGTAAGCATTGAGTCTTATATCTCCTGGAACATAGTGTAAACCAAGATCAACCGTGCCCTTGAGGTATCGCAGCACACGCTTCACGGCTTTCCAGTTGTCATCACGAGGACAGTGCATGAATTGGCATAATTGGTTGACAGAATACGCAATATCTGGTCTTGTGATTGTGCAATATTGAAGAGCACCTACCACTCTTCGATAGGTTGTTGGGTCAGGTAACACATCACCAGTATCAGCTGACAACTTCGGCCCTGAAGAAGAAGGACAATTTAATGGTTTTGCTCCAATCATGTCTGTCTTTTGCAGCAAATCAGTGATGTATTTAGCTTGGCGCAGGTGTAGACCATCTGAATTTCGTAATGCTTGAATTCCCAGGAAGTAATTCAATTCACCTAAATCTTTAACTTGAAACTCCTTTTTCAGTTGATCAATAAAGTGCTGAATTGCTATAATGTTAGAACCTATGACAATAATGTCATCAACATATACTAACACAAACATTCATAAATTGGCAGTAGTGTATGTAAATAAGGAGTAATCAAGTTTTGATTCTGAAAACCCATATTCAATCAGTTGTTGAGAAAGACGCTGGAACCAAGCTCTTGGGGCTTGCTTTAGACCATAGAGGGATTATGTAATCTGCATACATAATCTGGAAAATCCCCATCTATATACCCCTGCGGTTGCTCCATAAACACCTCTTCATCCAAGATACCATTAAGAAAAGCATTTGAAATATCCAGCTGTTTGATATTCCACTTTAGAGAAACTGCAAGAGACAAAATTAGCCGAATTGTGGTAGGTTTAACCACGGGAGAAAAAGTATCATAGTAATCTATTCCAGATACTTGATCAAATCCTTTGGCAACAAGCCTTGCCTTATATCGATCAATACTGCCATCAGGGTGTCTCTTAATCTTGTAAACCCATTTGTTCCGAACAATACGCTTGTTTGGTGGTCTTGGACAGAGAGACCATGTGCCATTAGCCATCAATGCATCAAATTCACAACCCATAGCTTCCCGCCACTCTGATTTAGTCTTAGCCTTAGTAAAACAAGTGGGTTCAGATTCAACCATAACACTAGAAAATGCACACAAGGGATGACGTGTAACAAAGAAGGTTTTGAAACCGGGAAATTGTTTGGGTTTGAGGTTACCTGTCTTAGATCTTGTGACAATTTCGCGATGGTGGGTAGGATTATTGACGGGAGAATTTATTGGTGACAGTGTAGGCAAAATGGGTGCAGGTTCGGGTGGTGAGTCATTGGTGTTGTGATGATCTTGTGGCATAAGTGAAGGGACAGGTGTAGGGGGCATAGAGGTCGTGATATCAGATGTTGGGATTGTGGGTATGGGTATTACTCTTGACAACTCTGGGCTTGTATTTTCAGTAATGGAAATGCAGTTTTGAGTAATAATTGGTAAAGAGAGAGGTAGAGTTTGAGAAGTCATACCGGTAGAATTGCTGCTCGTGGGGCTGGCAGGGGATGTATTGTTGAGGCATGGAAAAGTATTTTCATCAAAAACCACATGTCTTGAAATAAAAACCTGACCTGTGTTAAGTTCCAAGCAACGATATCCCTTTTGTTGATTAGAATATCCTATGAAAACACATTGTTTACTTCGAAAAGCTAATTTATGTTTTTCATATGGTCTAAGATAGGGGTAACATGCACATCCAAAGATTCTAAGTTCAGAATAACTGGGCATCGATTTATGAAGAACAAAGTATGGTGGGAGCATGTTAAGAACTTTGGTGGGTAGGCGATTTATCAAGTAAACCGAAGTTAGAAAAGCATCTGCCCAATAACAATTTGAAAGACCTGCTTTGGCTAAAAGTGTTAAACCCATTTCTTGAATATGTCTATGTTTACGTTCTGATATGCCATTTTGTGGGGATGTATGGGGACATGTTAATCTGTGAAATATGCCATTGTTTTCTAAAAATATTTGAAACTCTTTTGATAAATATTCTCCTCCATTATCAGATTGGATTTGTTGAATAGAGCATGAAAACAAATTTTCAACAAGAGTTTTATATTTTTGAAAAATAGAAAAAACTTCACTTTTGAGACGCATGGGATACATCCACGTAAAACGGCTAAAATCGTCAACGAATAAAACATAATAGCGACATCCCCCAACTGAAGTAATAGGAGATACCCATACATCGGTGTGAATTAAAGCTAAAGGTCTTGTGGATATTCTGGTAGAACTTGAAAAGGGTAAACGTTTTGCTTTTCCTAACTGGCAGGGGCAACAAACACTGGATTTGGTTGCTGGTTTCTTTATTTGCAAGAAAGTAGATAAATACTCTAATGTAGAATTGGCAGGGTGTCCTAGGCGATCATGCCATTGTTCACTTGTAGCCTTTGTTCCCAAATTTGAAGTAAAACAACGGAATTTATTGATGAAATTCTTAGTCCCATTTATTGGATAGAGTCCACCCTCAACCAGCCCGTGTAGCAGCAATCTGTCGGTCTTGTTCTCCTTGACACAAAAATCCATTCCAGTTAGAATAAAGTAACAATCATTATCAAGACAAAGTTGGTTAATGGATAAAAGATTGGTTGCAGCTTGTGGACAGTGAAAGACTTTATTTAGCTGAAACGAAGTGTGATTTGTGTGCAAAGTAGTGGAACCAGTATTGTTTATGATCAAACCTGAACCATTGCCCACTTCGACCGTGTCATGATCATCATACGGTTGCAAGGTTGTTAGGTTTGCTGTGTTGGCAGTGATATGAGCATTAACACCACTGTCAGCATACCAAGTTTGCTGCTCAAAGGTATTATTGGATTCGGCAGCCATGGCTGCTAACTCAGAAGGTGGCCTCCGACCTTGAAAAGAGAAGTTAAAACGCTGGAAGCAGTCCAAAGCAGTGTGATTATGCTTGTCACAAATCTGACATTTGGGTCGTTCATGTGGAGCACTCCTATCACTGTTAGAGTGATTTCTGGGAGGTCCATGAGACTGTGATGACATGATAAACTGTGGGGATCGTAATCCAGTACCTGCAGGTTTTCTTTTGGGATAATTGGTGTGTTTGGCAGCAAATGCAAAGTTTTGAGTTTGCATTGTAGGTGGAGCATCAACCAGTGCTTCGAAGCTTAACAGTTCAGACTGAAAATCATCAAGAGATAACTCTTTATCCCTGCAGGCAAAGTTATAAGATGTTATAAAAGGAGTATATGTGGTGCGAAGACCACCAAGCAAGAAGGTGATGAAGTCTTGGTCATTCACTGGTTGTCCTGCAGCAGCAAGTGTATCAGCCAATTGCTTGGCATCTTCAAGGAATATGGAGCATGATCGATTTCCTTGAACAATAGTTTGAAGTTGTCTCTTAAGAAGAGCAATACGAGACCTTGATGTTGCTGAGAACCGAGTCTGAAGAGAGTCCCACACCTGTTTGGAAGTTTGAAGGCTGAAGACAGTGGATACTAGTTTTTCCGAAATGGATGCTAGCAACCAGCTTAAAACACAATTGTCTTTTCTGAACCAAATTGTGTAAGCTGGGTTTGGGGAATCATCTGAAAGAAGCTTAGATGGAGCTTCTTTAGAACCATCGATCATACCATTCAGATCATACCATTCAGATCATGGCTTCGAAGGAAAACTTGAAATTGAACACTCCATGTCAGGTAATTGTGTCCTTCAAGTTTGCTGTTGACAGGTTGGGAGATTGACTGAAAGTGTTGTGTAGATGGTGAGAGGGTCTGTGTGGTATTTGAAGAAGTCATGAGGACTGGTAGGTATAGTGGAAATAATGAGAATGAGGGATAAGAAATTTGTGTGCGGAAACGATTTGGAACTAATGAGGCGTTTGCCTATAGCTCTGATACCATGAAAGAGTTTACAATCTTTCATGATCAACGACTTCAGATGTAAAGGACTATAATTTTTACTTATAGGGAAAATTTATATTTTGCAGTGCCTCCATTCACGTCAGGGTTAAATTTTAAGTTCTTTGATCCCTTTTTGTATAAGTTAGGAACTTCGGGATTTGTGGTATAATTTTGTCATGCAGTAAACATGTAACCTGTATAGAATATTGTATTCGTAATATTTTGTTCTGAAATATTAAATGTATTAACCTATGCTTGGGATATTAGAATGTACTAGATTATGTTAGAATATTAAACTGTGTTATGTTATATATATATATGTGTGTGTGTGTGTGTGTGTGTGTGTATGTGTATGTGTGTATATGTATATGTATATGAAATCTTCATGCTCAAATTGGCTCTTTTAATTATTATCTTATGCGTGTGATGTAGATGAAGTTTGGGAATGAATATGGTCATGAGCATAATCTAGAATGAATTATGTAGTTGATTGTACTAAACATGGATGTGATTGTTGATGAGATATGATTCTAAATGTGTGCAGGGTACATTGTCAATAACTTGGAATCTCCCGATATAGGGGAGACTCTGCCGAAATTTTGTTAGAAATTTCGGCGAGTAAAAAAAAACAATTATGCTCCATCTACCCTTTATATGGGGAAAGATTAACGAATAAACTAATAGCAAAAATTAGGGTTGTTACATGCTTTGTTATAAAAGGTGACTATAATTACATTTTCTAAATGTGTTGATCTTTCTTATGTCAAGTACAACATGTAAGAATCATTTGATAAACAATATTGTACGTTGCATCCTGATAAATTTTATTCATTTATGTATTTTACTAATTGATGTTGAATTTGTAGCAACCTATCCTTTTTATTATTTGTTACTTCATTGATTTTTTTTGGAAAATGGGTGTCCGGACTAGCTTACACGCACATCGACTAATCTCACGGGCCCTGAAGTTAACAACAAGTTAAAATCTATAGTGGCTCTAACAGATATGGAACTCGAAGTAGTGACCTGTAGAGAGCAAACCCAGAGCTTGACCAGTGAGTCACGTCCCTCAGAGCTGTTACTTCATTGATTGACAACATGTAATTGTTAGAAACTATTTTGCCGCAGCTCACACTAGGTTGTTGGTTGCAAAATCTTGCATCATTTTGCAAAATTGATCACAATTTAATTTGTGGAATCTGTTCGCTTCATGCTTGATTCAATTCGTCGCAAACTGAAAGTTGCTAATACTACTCCTGAAGGTTGCATGGGAAAGACAACATATCACACCTATTTTATTTATTTAAAATAACTCCGGAATGGAATCAGTTGTTTTCTCTTATTGGCCAGTCACACAATTGTCACCATGTCATCATACATTTTTTTACTCCCAGAATTTATATAGGACTCATTGTCTGTTCAAGCATGGTTCTTTAGTTGATCCATACAATGTTTTCTTCTTATGCTTTTTGAATTTCACTGCTTATCCATTGTTTTCATGACTTCTGCAGATAGCTATAACAGGTAAAAGCTTCTGCAATTGAAACTGAATTGTAAGCAATTATTATGCGTGTTTGGAATTAACAGGGTTCGTGAGTAGCTGGGTTAAACATGATTCAAACTAACCAACCATTGATGAATGTTACCCTTCCTTCCTAGTTGACCTGCTTATCATTTGAGCTGTCCTGTTTCTCTCTTCTACCAAGAACTTAAAAAGCAAAGCAAATAAAAAAAATGTCTGATATTTTGCCTAAAGATTTGAAACAAGAGATCCTCTTCAAACTCCCCATAAAATCCCTGGTGCGATGCACAAGCTTGTGCAGGACCTGGAACTCCTTCATAAGAGCCCAACCTTCATTTCCAAGCATCTTCAGCGTACAATTTCATCAACTGATCATCAATCTCTCTTCCTACTTCGACTCTGTTCAAAGGAGAGAGAAGAGCATGCAGTATTCTCTCCGTCTTGATAACCAGGATTTCAATGTCATATTTCCATGTCATCGGTTCTTGCAATAGCTTAATTTGCCTTGCAAAGGTTATCCAAAGGTTCACAGTATCCTTCATTTTTTGGAATCCATTGATACAAAAATACGTGAATATCGAACCTAGAATCCTGGGTCATTTATTCATTCATTTATGTATTTTACTGATTGATGTTGAATTTGTAGCAACCTATCCTTTTTATTATTTGTTACTTCATTCATTTTTTTTGGAAAATGGGTATCCGGACTAGTTTCACGCACATTGACTAATTTCACGGGTCCTGAAGTTAACAACAAGTTAAATTTCTAGTGACTCTAACAGATCTGGAACTCAAACTAGTGACCTGTGGGGAGCAAATCTAGAGCCTGACTAGTGAGTCACGTCCCTCAGAGTTGTTACTTCATTGATTGATAACATTTAATTGTTAGAAACTATTTTGCCGCAGCTCACACTAGGTTGTTGGTTGCAAAATCTTGCATCATTTTGCAAAATTGATCACAATTTATGTTTATAACTGGTCCTCATTATGGTTAGTGAAGTTGCATCCAATATGCTACCTTCGTGATTACAAAAGAGTGAAAGAAGATGATACATGACAAACAAGATCAATTCATCTATAATTTTCTCCTTTCTGCTTGGTAATCCTAAATAACTTAAATGTTTGGTTGTCTCAAATTTATTTATCTAACTTAAGACCCATCAATCTCCTCTCACCAATCTCATACCAATATACAAGTGATCTCCACTTTCAGCTATACAAAGCCTTATATGATAGCCTTATATGATAACTACTGCTATAAGCAAACTCCACCACTAAAGATAAGTACTTGCTCCATCCTACCCTAAAATCAATCACACAAGCTCTCAACATATCCTCCAAAATTTGCATGATGAAAGAAACACACAGAAAAAGGCCATGGTATATACTTCCAAGTTACTTTAAATTTTCACAGCACATGGCATGGTGGTTTCTCACTTGAACTCATAATTTCCATAAATGAAATCCAAATTAATGTGAGGAAGGGAAGAAAAAATGAGAGGTGAAGAGTCTGAAATCACTGGAGTTTTTTTTTCAACGCAAAAACTGATGGAATTTAAGCTGCTTTTTTTCTTCAAGTTTTCTAAAATATAAATTCCTTAGCCATTCAAATCCAAAATGTGGCTTACCCTGATCATTTAATTAAACCTTTTTACATTCATAAAATAAAAAATTAAACCAGCCCATTTTAAGATCAAATAGAATCCAATTACTTACCATCATGTTTATCATAAGCTTATACAGAAACCAAACATTTATCCACCAATGAAGTATCTTTCAGCCACCCAACCATAAATCGATTGATTTTGGGTTTTGTTCAGAAAACATGGGAAAATAAAAATAAGAGAGAAAGAATAATATCACAAAAGCGTGAAGCAAAGAGAGAAGATCATCCTTTATTTGATGATCTTTTTTAATATATAATTTCTTTAGAAATAATTTTTTACTAACCTAAGATGTAAAGTAAATTTTATAATTTGTAATTATAATTCTAACCAAACTATAATATTCTAAATTTATTTTTTTGAAATATTAATCGATATGTAAATGTAATAATATGAAGATTATAATAATAAAATAACAATGCATTAAGTAGTGATGGTGGTGATTATGTGGTGAAGGTGCGATGATGATAATTTTCATATCATGAAAATAATTTTGTAGTTTGTCACTTAGTGCGTAAAAATCTTTTTATTGTTGCTAATAATAGATGGATGAAATGATGCCATTGATTAAACTAGATCGCTCTTACGATAAAACTGATAATACAGAAGTTTTAGAGCTTAATTGATAATAAGGAAATACTTTAGAGGCTGAATTTGAGGACCCACTATTAATTTTACCCCAACATCGGAGAATATGAAATCGCATTAAAACTTGAGGGACTAATTTATAATTATTGATCTCTTTTCAAGAATGCAAGCCTCGTCGTGTCTCGGCTATCAGGCTCTCAAGAACGCAAGCATGTATATATATATACAAGAGCGTAAACACAAGTTAGCGCGTAGTGGAGCATCTCGAAAGAACAAAGGCCGAGTCACATTCATTATATCTCAACTCAACTCATCTCATTTCATCTGGGTTCGGTTTTCTACCTCTTTTCTTGTTATTCTAATTCTTTTTATTCTCTTGATCATTTCTTGAACTCTATCTCCTTTAATCACTTTCTTGGATTAGTTTTATGAATAATACCCACTCCCAACAGGTTACGAATTCTTTTCTTGCGTGTTGAAGCTAGCTTGAAATACTTGATGAATCATGTGCTGAGACTTGAAATATCTGTTACCTTGCTCAATAAGAAACATTCAATCAGAGCTTTGTTTTGAGGGTTTATGGTTGAGTCATGCTTGCGTTGGGATCATTTATTTTCTTTAACCTCGACTGTTCTCTCATCTGGGTGTTGTTCTTGCTTGTTATATATCTAGTTAACTGTTTTCTCTGTTTGTTGCCTTTTTTTATTTTATAATCTTATTTGCTCTTCAGAGTCGTGGGAATTTTCTATTCTATAATTAATTTCAGATCTTACCCTTTTGAAGATATGGAAGAAACAGCTTCAGGAGATAATTGTCAAAATCTTTGTGAAAAAGCGAATGAAGATGTAATCAGTGAATTGCGTGACGACATTCTTTGTTACATGCTCTCGTTTCTTCCAACAAAAAGTGCTGTGGCTACCAGCATTCTGTCCACAAGGTGGAGAAACCTGTGGAAATCAGTTACCATTTTGGAAATTTATGATGACATATCGGGTTATCATAAGAATCCATTTACATATAAAGAAAAAAAGATGAACTTTGTGAATTTCATGGATAGGCTTTTCATTCATCGTAATTACCCATCGATTCTGAAATTCCGGCTCATTTTAGCTCTAAGTTACGATTTTTCTTGTGTAAATGCATGGATGTCCCATTTAAGCAGATGGATTTCTTCTTCTGCAATTATGGGCAATGTGGAGGAGCTTATATTTTATATCAATTTCCCAGTTCGGTTGCCAGAGAACCTCTATTGCTGTGAGAAATTAGTGGCTCTGAAACTTCATGGTCATATCAGGTTTGATAATCTTCAATATGTATGCTTTCCAAGTCTCAAGGCCCTTCATCTTGAACATCTCAGAATGCTGAATAATACTGCCATAAAGGTGCTATTATCTGGTTCCCCTGCCCTCGAAGAACTGGAACTAGAAATGGAGGGACGTGATTCTCGGCGGTCTGTACATGTATGCTCATTGTCCTTGAAACGTTTGATCATAGGATTCGTCTGTATTTTTGTTCCTTACGATCATAGTTACCGTAAAAAGCTTACTATTGATACCCCAAACCTTGAATTTCTTAAACTGGTTGATTTTGTTAAAATTTGTTGATTTGAACAGTAACTGTTTATAACAGTTACTGTTGGAATTAAATTCTGGAAATTCAAGCTACAGTGGAAATGGAAGAAGAAGATTGCAATTGTTATTGAATTTGAAATTGCCCAATAAATAGGCTTACAGAAATATGAATTTGAATCAAAGACTAACTCTCAACAACCATGAGAGATTATTGGTAAACAAAATCAAATATTCAGCAAACAACTGAATTGGATTCTGTGGAAAATAAATTCAAAATTCAAAAACAAAAGAACAATAAAATTGACTAAAGCACTGTCTTCAAATCAGCATCCCGATCTTCAATCAGCATCTTTAATCTTCAAGGCAGCAACTCACATAATTCTAACACTCCTCCTTGAGAGTTGCCTTGATTAATCCAAGGCTTAATCTTAAAAATTCCAGCCGTGATCTTGGCAGAGCCTTGGTCATCAAGTCTGCCAATTGCACATCAGTTGAACAATGAACAATCTTTATAAGTTGATTCTTCTCTGCTTCTCGTAGAGAATGAAATTTCACATTGATGTGCTTAGTCCTCCCATGCTGAACTGGATTTTGTGCAATAGCAATTGCAGATTTATTGTCACAATAAAGCTCGGTTGGTGAGCTTTGAATTTGACCCAAATCAGCTAGGACTTTATTTAACTAAATGGCTTGATTAGCAGCAGCAGCCATGGAAATATACTCGGCCTCAGCAGTTGATTGTGCCACCACCTCTTGTTTCTTTGCATTCCAACAAATTGCACCTGAACCAAGAGTGAACACATATCCAGACGTGCTCTTCATGTCATCAATACTACCTGCCCAATCACTGTCTGCATAACCCGTCAAGCTTACTCCTCCTGTTTTGGAATACAATATTCCCAGGTCACTTGTTCCCCGTATATACTTCAACACTCTCTTAGCAACTCCCATATGAATGTTGCTAGGTGAGCTCATAAACCTTGATAATAAACCTGCAGGAAACATTAAGTCAGGTCTGGTTGCTGTTAAGTATAACAGACTTCCAACCAGACTTCTAAAAGCAGAGGGATCTTCAAGCTTTTCACCATCATGCTTCGAAATTTTCTCATTTTGTGCCAACGGAGAAGCTGCTTCCTTGCATGATTCCAGCTTAAATTTCTTCAACACATCAACAGCATATTTCTTTTGGCATACAAAAATTCCAGTGCTGCTTTGTTGTATCTCCATGCCCAGAAAATAATTCATAACACCTAAGTCACTCATTTCGAACACTTCTTGCATCTCCAGTTTGAACTTATCAAGCAACTTTGTATTACTTCCAGTCACCAGCATATCATCAGCATAAAGAGAAATTATCAACTGCTCCTTGTCATCTTCTTGTTTCAAGTACAAAGTTGCTTCACTTTCACTCCTTTTGAATCCTAATTGAATCAAATAAGAGTCAATTCTACTGTACCAAGCCCTTGGTGCTTGTTTCAATCCATAAAGTGCTTTGTGTAATTTATACACTTTATGTTCTTCCCCAGCCAGTTCAAATCCATCTGGTTGTTGCACATAAATATCTTCAAGAAGTATACCATTTAAAAATGCAGACTTTACATCTAAATGGTATACATGCCAGCCCAATTGACCTGCAAGAGCAAGCAATAACCGAATCGTATCATGCCTTGCAACAGGTGCAAAGGTATCACCGTAATCAACACCTGCAACTTGAGCAAATCCCTTGGCAACTAATCTTGCCTTGTGTTTGAACACAGTTCCATCAGGATTGAACTTAGTTCTAAACACCCACTTCACACCAATCCTTTTCTTCCCGTATGGCAGCTCTGCTAAGGTCCAAGTTCCATTCCTTTCGATGGCATTTATCTCAGCCTTCATGGCTTCAACCCAAGCTGGAGACACTGCTGCATCAGTGTATGATGTTGGTTCAGCATGCACTAAATTGCATCTCTCATAAACATCAGCCAATGATCTCACTTTGTTGACGTTTGAATCAGTTGTTTCTTCAATTAGCAAGTGTTCTGCCACTTCATCATTTGCTTCCACTTCATCATTTACTTCAGCTTCTACAGAGTCTTGGCTTATTACTTTTGGAACAGCATCAATAGACTCCCAATTCCAGCTGCAAGTTTCATCAAAGTGCACATCCCTACAAACTTGAATCTTTGATTTATTCAAGTTGTAGACTCTGTACCCCTTTGTATCTGCTGCATAACCAACTAGCACACCCTTTTCAGCCACTTCATCAAGCTTTTCCCCTTTTCTCAGCAGCTACCTGAAAGTAACAAAGAGAGCCAAACATTTTCAAGTGTTTGACAGTGGGTTTGGTTCCAGACCAAGCCTCCAGTGGTGTTTGGTTTTGAATAGATTTTGTTGGCAATCTATTCAGCAAATAAACTGAAGTGTTGACAGCTTCAGCCCATAAGAATCTCGGCAATTTCTTCTCAAACAGCATGCACCTAGACATCTCCATTACTGTCCTATTCTTCCTCTCAGAAACACCATTCTGTTGAGGAGAATATGGCACAGTCAATTGATGCACAATTCTTGCATCTTGAAGGTATGCCGTGAACTCTTTTGATGTGTACTCCCCACCATTATCTGTTCTTAGCATCAATATCTTCTCACCACTTTGAGTTTCAACCAAACTTTTGAACTTTTTGAACTCTAAAAAGGCTTGTGACTTGGTCTTCAAGAAATGAACCCAAGTCATTCTACTATAGTCATCTATGAACAAGATAAAATAAGCACTATTGTTCAAAGAAGCTACTTTCATTGGTCCACAAATATCTGAATGAACCAGCTGCAATTTCTTTTCTGATCTATATGATGAAGAAACTGGAAATGGCTTTCGGTGTTGCTTACCAATTTGGCAGCCTTCACACATCTGCTTGCTGTCACAAATTTCGGGTATTCCATCAACTAATTCATTTTCATGCAGCATCTTCAAAGACTTATAATTGCAGTGACCAAGCCTTTTATGCCAAATAATACTCTCATCAATTTTGGCACTTAAGGCATGGCCTTCCACAGCAACTAAGTTCAAGTAAAAACTGTTTCCATCCATTTTGATTTTGGAAACAGTTAAATCATTTGAATCTCTAATAAAGCATGTTCTGTCTTTGAAGGCAACTTCATATCCATTTCTCAACATTTGTGCAACACTCAATAAATTCTGATCTAGCTCTGGAATATACAAAACATTGTTAACAATTTTCGTACCTCTTGTTGTTTGGACTGTCACGGTTCCCCTGCCTTTTGCCTCCACAATGTCTCCATTTCCAAGCTTGATTTTTGGTGTTATTGATCTGTCAATTGAGGAGAAGATTGACAGGAATTTTGACATGTGACTTGTGCAACCACTGTCAATTAGCCACGTATCTTGTCTGCAAGTGTTGACAGCAGAAATGGCCATGAACAAGTGCTCATCATCATCATCTTTACCTTCTTCGGAAACATTAGCATGCTGTTGAATTTCATGCTGAGGTTGTTTCCTTTTAAGTCTACAATATCTCTCACTGTGGCTATTCTTTTTGCAGAAATCACATTGGATAAGTGATTTGCCTTTGAACCAACAATTTTGCTCAACATGGTTTGTTCTTTTACAATAAGAACAAGCTGCAAAATTTTGTCTATTAACAGGAACAATAGCTTTATTTTTCGAGAGAGGTTTTTTACCATGATGGAAATCTTTCTTCTGAAAATTTCCAGTCTTCTTTCCTTTCCAGTTAGCTTGAAATGCACCCTCCATAACATCATCATCTCTCATTTGAACTCGCTGCTCCTGAATTTGAAGCTTGCTGATTAATTCTGCAATAGATAGAGTTTGCAAATCGCAAGACTCTTCTATTGCAGAGATTTTAGCCTCAAATCTTTCTGGAATTGACATCATAAGCTTCTCCACTATCTTATGATCTTCAAATGTCTCCCCAAGGAGTCTCATTTGGTTGACAGTGTTCATCAATCTGCCGGAATAGGACTTGACATTTTCATTGTCCTTCATCTTCATTAGCTCAAATTCTCTCTTTAATGCAAGGAGTTTGACTGTTTTAACTCTATTGCTGCCTTCAAATTCAACTTGAAGTTTGTCCCAAATCTGTTTTGGTGTCTCAAGATTCATAATCTTGGTGAAAATATGCAATTCCGGAATGCAAACATGTAATTGCCTTGTCTTTCTTCATTTTTTCTTCTTCATGAACTTTTATTTGCGCCAACGTTGGATTTTGACGTAGTGGATATGGATCAGCATCCATCACCACAATGTTTCATAATCCTTGGGATCGCAAGAAAAACTTCATTTTCACAGCCCAAATGTGATAGTGCTCACCATCAAAGACTGGGACAGACGAGTGAGACAATGAGGATGAAGAAGCCTTGGATTTTTAACAAATAAATCTCACTGTTTTCCTTCTCTCAATCTCTCGTGTTTCACTTAATCTCACGTGTTTGCACTCAGTAAAATCACTCCAATTTCACTCGCAAAATCACCCTCAGTCCCGAAGGAAGTCAGCTCTGATACCACTGTTAAAATTTGTTGATTTGAACAGTAACTGTTTATAACAGTTACTGTTGGAATTAAATTCTGGAAATTCAAGCTACAGTGGAAATGGAAGAAGAAGATTGCAATTGTTATTGAATTTGAAATTGCCCAATAAATAGGCTTACAGAAATATGAATTTGAATCAAAGACTAACTCTCAACAACTATGAGAGATTATTGGTAAACAAAATCAAATATTCAGCAAACAACTGAATTGGATTCTGTGGAAAATAAATTCAAAATTCAAAAACAAAAGAACAATAAAATTGACTAAAGCACTGTCTTCAAATCAGCATCCGGATCTTCAATCAGCATCTTTAATCTTCAAGGCAGCATCTCACATAATTCTAACAGATTTTGCATCTGAGGAATTAAGCATGCAGCGGGCAGACTCGCTCCTACAGGCAGATCTCTGTTTTTGTTATCAAACAGGTGTTTTCAATGTAGGAATTGAAGAGTATGCAAATATGGTGGTTCAATTTTATAGACAGATCTCTGGTGTTAAGACTTTGTCCTTGTCAAACTTTAATATCCGAGTAAGATCCTCCCCCCCCCCCCCATTTACTCTTATGCAAATATGGTGTTTTCAATGGTGATTCGTCATCAACCTATCTAACGCATCCTCTTCTCAGACTTTATTAGGGGCAGCTGTATCTAAGTTTCCATGCTTCGGGAATTTGCCAACTTTTCGGAATTTGATTCATTTGGAGGTCCGAGTTTCTGATGATTACGTGTGGATTTTGCCTGAGATACTCCAATGCTCTTCTAATTTGGAAGTTTTCATCTTAATCTTGGTTAGTTCCATTGATATAAATCGAATCAACGATTTGAGTGTTTCTTAGTTTATCTAAATCATCTACAAGTATTTCTGTATTGTTCTCTTTATTATCTTCAATCAATTAGGATGAGGATGCATACGGCTGGAACTGGTGTGCCCCACACTCTGTGCCGCAGTGTTTGTCATCATGTCTTCAGGTGATCGAGTATAAAGTTTTTCAAGGGGAATCGGGAGAGACAGAGATGCTTGAATATTTCTTAAGTAATGCATTGGTGCTGAAGAAGATGACCATCACACATCCTGATGACCTTGAAACATTAGAAGCTGATGTTTTGAAGAGGTTATCAACATGTCCGAAGGGCTCAGACGCATGTCAAATTGTACTCATTCCTGAACATAAACGCAGCTTTGAAGTCGCAAGTATGCGTAGGGCTTCATTTTTCTCAGAATCTTTTAACTATTAAGCTTCAAATCAAAAACATTTCAAGAAACCAAATGAAGACAGAATCGAAAGTTTCCTAAAGTTGTTTCTCACAATTCTGTTCATGAGGTGGAGATACCCGTGTATTTCAGTTCCCAACTTGGATATTGATGACTAACATGTTACCATGTCTTCCTGACTTGTCGTTTGAGAATTTCATGCACAAATTTTTTATTTTTCATAGCGTCCAATCCACTAAAAAAATAACTGTAGTTTGCTTAATTTTGAGGGGCTTGATCTTTGTGTCTTGATGGGAAAGTTGAGGGGGCTTGACCTATATTTGCGGCTTCCTGCAGCAGAGAAGAATCAGAAACTAACTAAAAGGGGTGAAAAAAATATAATATGATGTCTCATAGATTTATTTCTAAGCAAACACATTCTTATCCCTTATGAATCCATCCCTTATGCACAGTGACATCAATGACAAGAAAGCTATATAAGCCAAGTCATGCGGAAAAAACCGAAATTGAAAATGTTTTGAAGTGGCAAAGCATCCTGGAAGAAATTTAGTTATAGGGATTCAACCAGGCCTCAATCCCAAATGAAATCTCATGCAGGAAAGATTGTTTCTTGACAGAGGTTGTCTGTGTTTTAAATGACAGCTTATGACATTTGAGTTTTTTCGGCTTAGTTTTGTTGTTTTTCTCTTCTCTTTTTAGATTTTATAGTTAGTTTAATTCAATTTTTTTGATTATTTTAGTTAATTGTAAACCTTTTAAAAGATGGTTTTATTGTTTGCGAAAGAATAATGATAATTTTAGTGTTCGTTTTTTCTATTATTTTCTTGCTTTTTTTTTTTTGTAAAATGTATTTTTATTTTTAAAGACAAATTAATGATTCTAATTGTTTAGACAGTAACGTATGATGTTTTCTTCTTTTATAGATAGAAAATCAATGATTTATTTTTATTGTTTAGTTTATTGTAGGCAATTCATGAGATTTGAAGATAAGTTAATTGTTTTTTGTTGCCTCCCATTGGAAAATTACTTAAAGTTTAGTCACTATGTTGTACACTAAATTTCAATTTGTTCACCCATCAAATAAATAAAAAATTGACTGAAAACCGAAAAAGCATGACCGAGAACTGGCAAGCCAGGTGCACTAAAGTAGATTTTTTTTATTAGAAACCTGTTGGAAGAAGAGTGTCCTTCAAAGATCCGAGGAGAAGCCCACAGAAATCTATCCATAAAGAAAGTGCAAGGTTCATTGCTAATCTATCCATGAAAAAACTCGTACTGTATGTTACATTAATATCAACAATAAAAACATAAACCAATGATTAACAAGAGAAATAGGAACTTGTTGTCCAAAAACATGAACTTATGAATTGAGGGCACTGCAAATTATAGAATGTCCCAATTTCTTTACATGTTAACAGTCCCCAAGAAAACATAATAATAAAGAACTCTCATAGATACATGAGACCAGCCTCTAATCTCATGGTTAAACAAAGAGGAAAAAATGAAATCAATAAAAACAGTCCATGAAAAATGTGTTGGGAATCATCTGGATCCTATTCTCATGAATCAGGCTGCATGTTGGATATGCCTGTTGAGCTGCTGGCGGAAACGACTGTATCCAATCGCTGTAATCTTCAGAGACTTCAGACTCAGGATGATGATCAACGACTTCAGATGTAAGGGACTCGGTGTTTTCCGCATCATCAACACCATGAGCACCGGCCCTCTTCCTCTTTTTGTTTTTCTGCGTCGACTGATGGGTCTTGTCGTTGTCTTTCCTTCTCAATTGACATAAAACAGTGACCTCGGAAAGGGATGGCAAGCTATACTCGTACATCGTCCACTTGCAGCCTGGTTGGTGAGGTTGAGTATTCCGGTAACTGAAGCCTTTCCTGAGGGCCGTGACACTGTAATTCTTGTCAATTTGGACACGTATATGACGGTCTTTGTCCTCTCTACGCCATGTTGCAAGGCCACCGGCAATCTTGCGGGAGACATTATTATTGGACTTGGGGCTCATCTTTCTGAGATCAGTGAAGAAGAAAACATCCTCACCATGGATTCTGTGGAACGTGTTCCAGATCTGGAGAGGTTGATAGGCATAGAGGCTGCAATCTCTAACAGGAGCAGAGGTGGCAAAGCAAGGGTTAGTGAGTTTGGGATACAGATAGAAGCGCACCAGTTCTTCATCATAAGGGCTGAATCGATAGCCAGGGAGTAGTTGGATTGGAGTTAACATTGTCAGGGTTTGTGATTGGGATCGAGTCTGTTACTTGCTCAGATAATCAAAGGATTGGATCAAGAGAGAAATCAAGAATCAAGAATCCAGAATGACTAGTTCTTGATGAACAAATTAAACCAGTAATTGACAAACAGAGAAGGAGAGAGAGTTCCTCGCTTTCTTTATATGATTATTATTGATAAACAGAGATGGGAATGAATAATTGGGTAAAAGAGAGAACAAGAGACTCTCAGCTGGAAACCCTAAACGAAGAACGAAGAGGAGGAAAGAAACAAACTTGCTGATTCAAAAGAAAACGCGTAATTGTTATGCCACACCCATCTATATATAAGGGTTTGAGGCGCTTCCAACTCTCTGAAAATTTTGAAGGCTACAACTAACTCACACGAACAGAACATGCATATGAAAGACAGCATACCTCTTTCTTAATTTATTTATTACATATTGGTGTCGTGGCAAACGATGGTTGGTCACCAAGGAGTCAAACATACATCTTGTAATTAAAGTTAGTTCCTGTCAGCACTAGTCCACCACTAATTAAAACAAATACGAGGAGGCTGGGACTATCTTTGCTGGGCCGGGTGGGTCCTCGTTCCCTTTTAATGGGTCTGTTGTTGACGTGTCAAGTGATCCAAATTTTTTCGCAACTCGTACGGTACCGTAGAAGAAGCATACATCCGCATGCAGCAGCATTGCCTGTGGTCGTGAGTAGAAAAGAAACGAGGCTTAATTTTATAAGTGGGTTTGATTGGATTAGAATATGATGGATGGTTCGGTGTGTCAGTCTTTGGGATTTAAAGTTTATGTCCATTGTGGATATTCGGAACAGTTTATTTGTGTATATTTTAGTTAATTATATAAATTATAAAGTTAATAATCATATAAATCTTTAGAGACTATCATATTTATAATTATAGGACTCGAACCTAAGACAACAAAAGAGCAAATTTTTTATTCCCAAGCTCTTGCCACTTAATCACCTACTAAATTGTTTTAAGGTTTATATCCATTATTTTTATGAGTGTGTGAAGTCTATTATCTGTGGTGAAATTAAATTAAAGAAAGAAATGATATTTGTGAGGACGGAGTGGGATGGATTGGTCTGGTAAGAAGGTAAATGGTTTCTACGCTGTTTTCTTAAGTGTTTTTTGTTGGCAACGGGCAAAATACTCGATATTCAAATGGAGGAAATTTCAACTTCTTGTTGGTAATGGACAAAATACTACTTCCTAACCTCATGGAGTATGGTTAGTGATCGGAAGGTAGAGAAATATCAACCCTGACTGTGAATCTTGCAGTCAAGCAGAATTTCTAATGTAAGGATCATTTCCGTCTATATTGCTTAAGAAGGCTTGGTGTTCCTATGGATATTATATATGAACAGAGAAAAAATGGCATAGTACATAGGGCAAATCAATCTACTAAACTTCTGTTGTAAGGAGGATTGTTCAATTAGTCAAGTATAGCCTTCATGGATCGAGGTTAATCCATGAAGCAATTTTGAATTCTCAATATTCTGTGATATGCGTGTTCTGCAACTTTGATTTTGATATTCTTTATGAGAATATCAAAATGAGACCGTTCTAACCATTCTAACCCGGGTAGGTCACCCAGAAAAATGAGACTGTCCTAACTATTCTAACGTGGGTAGGTCACCCGTCACAATGAGACCAACTTCATTTTTCTTTACAACACTTACTAGTTAAAGTCTTTTACAAAGACTTTAGTCGTAAGCATTGTAAACAAGGGGGCAACTGTCATAACCCAATTTTGGGTTATTCCCCAAAACTACCCGAAAATAACAAAAAAAATAAAATAAAAGGGGCTGGTGTCGATAGGAAAATCAAGGTGAAACTTTTGATGTTTTCGAGAGTTCGATCGTACCTTTTTTTGTGCCCAATATGAAGGAAATCGCAGATTCAAGGCTAAAGTGATTTATTATCGGATAAATCTGCGTAAAAATTAAGTCGAAAGATATGATTATGGATCAGTTTGATTTAATCGTTGGCTGATTTCAAGGTGTAATTATGTTTGAGAATTAATTTAGGGTCAATCGAAAGATTTAATTAAGTGCAAGGACTTGATTATATTTTAAATTGGCCAAATTAATTTTATTAAGGGCTTAATCGATGAGAAATCAAGTTCTTGAATTTAATTCAGATTTAATTGATGAGATTGGAATTTTCAGAGACCGATTAGAATTTTTCGAACCCAATTATGCGAAATCGGGGGCCAAATTGAATTAATTCAGGCAAAATATAAATTTTTCTATTTAACAAGTTTCAACGAAATCACCAGTATAAAAATATCATTGTCGTTAAAAAATTAAGAAGATTCAGATACCTGAATCATCGGCTGAAGATTCAGCATATTAGAGTTAGTTTATTTCATAATCTAATTTAAATTAAATACAATAATATAATAAAAATTGTGGAAACATCTATGATAACCAAGTTATAAAAATAAATCGTTGATTTTCTACTATAAAAACAAAAAAAATCATTGAGAATACATTGCTAAGTTACCATCATTATCATGCCTATAAAAGCTAAAATTATTATCACCATTACTGCCAAAATAATTAGAATCATTAAATTGTCCTGAAAAATAAGAAACCAAAACATTTTTTACAGACAGCAAACAAAAAAACAAATAAAAAACAAAATAACTCAAATTATCATTTTTATTGTGTAAACAATGAAACCATAAAAGTATTTCGAAAAGTAAAAAAAATTAACAAAAGAGGAAACAAAAATAGAGCTAAAAAAAAACTAAAATAAATATTATCAGCATAAAAAAATCATATGATTTGAAGAACAGATAAAACCACCAAAAAATATTAAAAAAAGACCAAAGGGAAAAAGAAAAAATATTAATTTTAAAATGATTACCAACATAAATTAAAATTTCAGAACTAAATCGAATAAAAATAAAATCTCCACAAAAAATAAAGTGAGCAAAATTAAAAAAAAAAACTAAAAGCATAAATGCATAAATATGAACAAAAAAATAAACATTGTCCAAGAAGGACCAAAAAAACCAAAAGAATTAATAGTAAATAAAAAATTAAAAAAATAAGTTCCAAAATATATATATATATATATATATATATATATATATATATATATATATATATATATAATTAATTCCAATTAAAGGATGAATCTACAACAATCAAAAACATTGGGATTGAAAAAAAAAAGGTTTTTTTTTAAAAAAACAAATACAATGTAATTGTTTAATAAAAATTAAAAGAATAAGTACCAAAATGAAAACAACTATATATGACCAATTTCAATTGGAGGATAAAATTAAAACAAATTAAAACCTGCAAATCAAAAATATTAAAGGAACCAAAAACAAAAACAAAATCAAAATATTAGACTAAAATGAAACGTATCATATATGGTCAATTTCAATTGAAAGAATAATTCAAAATAATTATAGAATTACCTAAACACTCCTGAACCCAGCGATAACTATGAAAAAAACAGACGTAAAAGTATCACCTTGCCCCAGCCATAGACCTTCATTTTTATCGTTTCAAAGGGTATGTATGTAATTGTACTATGCACAGATATGGGGAAAATAGAAAATACCTTCTGCCAGACTTCATCTTTTTGTCAGCTTCCAGGGGTAAATAGAAAGTTTCATTGTGCAATAAATATTGAAAAGACTAGAACACCTTCGGTACCGAGGGTTAAATTTTCGTGATTCTAGGGGCAAAATAGTAATTTTACTATTGAAATCCACAGTGAAACCTTGATGCGTTTTATAATTATATTAATTTTACCTGTCAATAATCATATTTTATTTTTTAATGATAAAAATTAGATATATAGATATTTTAAAAATAAGGGTGAAATTTAAAGTAAAAAATAAATTAGACGTTAAATTGTAAAGAAAAACAACTCTAACAAATGAAAAAAAAAATGAAGATGAAATTACAAAAAATAAATCACCATGAACTTGGATTAAATGATGGAATTGAAAACCTATAAAACTCTTACAAAAGGATTAAGAAAAAAATAGAAACTAAAATATTAAAGACCGAATTGGAGAAAATAATACATGACAAATTAGAATTGAAGGAACATATTGAAAACAAACAAAACTTTTATAAAATGATATATATATATAACACTGTAGTTTTTATTATGGAGCAGAAAGAAAAGAAAAGAACAACTTACCAACAACAAATACCCCATCCATCGTGCATGCATTTCAAATCAAGAGAGAGAAAATGCGACAAATTTTTCAATAATATAGAGTGAAAGGTAGATTTTTCTTTTAGAATGTGTCACACCCATGTGCATTTTATAGTTTTATAGGTTTTGAAATTTTAAAATTATAAATTATTTAAAAAAAAATCATATTACCCTTGATACTTGTCTACCTATATTTTATTGTTTTTCATTTCAGAAGTAAAATTTTATTTTCACCAAATTTTTAAAAATAAAATAACTTAAATGGCTTAATTACTGATGGCTAGTCCATCATTGATCGGTTGGTAATATTTATTTATGAATTGGCTGACAAAAAAATGGTTGAAAAGTATTTTAATTGGCTTGAATTTTTGTCATTATTTTCATCAATAATTTACTTTACAAATGAAATTACTGCTAGAACTAAAATCTCTAGCAAAAACCTCTCTAAGAGTAATTTCTCTAATTACAAATATTTTTTGTATTAAAAAATTAACCCTCCCTGTATATAGCATGTGACAACATTTATAGGTATATATAAAACGCATCGATGTTTCACTATATTCGATTACTGTGAATTTTAATGTTAAAATTATCATTTCTTAGACTGTAAAATTTAATCCTCGATACCAGGGGGTATTTTTGATATTTCCAGGAGACCTGTGTGGTATTTGCATATTGTTTAGGACTATTTTGATCTTTTCAATATTTTTTTGCATAGTGAAAATACCTATTTACCCTTGTGAGTTGACAAAAGACGAGGGCTGGTTAGGGGTATTTTCAGTTTGTTGCATGATATTGATTAGTGAAATAACGACTTTGCCCTCGGGTGGGACGCTGGGCAGGGGGGCTAAAGGTGAGGGTATTTTAGATTTTTTTCACGTTTTGTGCACCTTGAAACTACTTAAATATCCTCAGAAAAGACAAAAACAAAGGTCTGACGCTAGGGGTATGATGGTACTTTCATGTTCGGTTTTTTGTGGTTATTGTTGGGTTCAAGGGTGTTTAGGTAATTCTAGATTTTTTAATTATTTTTTCTCGAAGTTACTGCAGTTAGTTTTCACGTGTAAGCGCCTTGCAAGCGGCGTGTGCAATATCTATAGGTGGTGTAGAATGTTCATTCGCCATGTCACCGGATGCGATCTCCTGGCGGGGCGTGTATCGTGTGAAGGCGGTGAGGGAATCACCGGTGGATGTTTTATCTTTTTTCCACCCTTTTCTCTCAAATGCAGTGGAAATATATATTACGGTCCTTTATGGGTTTTGGTGTTTTATTTCCGTCCTGAGTCTTTTGATTTTTTTTCTTCCTTATTTTTTCAATGGAAATTTTTAATGTTTTCAATTGTGCCTTTCAATTGAAATTGATCATATATGTTGTTTTTCATTTCAATCCTTATTCTTTTGATTTTTGGTTTTTTTTGTTTTTTTTAATTTTTTTGGTGTGATGGTTTTAATTTGTTTCAATTTTGTCATCCAATCAAAATCGGTCATATATGGTACTTTTCATTTTGGTCATTATTCTTTTATTTAAAAAAAAAAATTACTCAACATTTTTTTTTAGATATCCTTTTATTTTTTTCGGTCCCAAGGTTTTGATTTGTTATAGTTTTGTCATTCAATTAAAATTAATTATATTTTTTTTTCATTTCAACCCTTATTCTTTTAATTTTTATTTAATATTAATTCTTTTAGTTTTTTATGTCCTTCATGGACAATGTTTATATTTTTTTTTGTATTTATGCATCTATGCTTTTAGTTTTTGTTGTTTTATTTTTTGTTTGGATTTTATTTTTATTCGATTCGTTTCTAAAATTAAAATTTATATTCATGATCACATTAAAATTAATATTTCTTCATTTTTTCTTTTGTTATGCTTTTAGTGTTTTTTGTTATTTTTATTTATTCTTCGGATCTGATGATTTTTTTATGCTCATAGTACTTATTTTTGTTTTTTGCTGTTGTTTGCTCTTTTGCTAAAATTTATTTTATTCTTCGAGTTAATTTTATGATTTCATAGTTCGCGTAATAATAATGATAATTTTAGTGATTGTTTTTATATATTTTTTCTTGCTTGTTGTTTTTTGTAAGAATGTTTTTTATTTGTAAGGGAAAATTAATGAAATCGATCATATATGTTACTTTAATTTTGGTCATTATTCTTTTAATTTTTTTAAAAAAATTACATTGCATTTTAAAAAAAAACAAATCCCTTTATTGTTTTCGGTCCCAAGGTTTTGATTTTTTTTTTAAGTTTTGTCATTCAATTAAAATTAATTACATTTTTTTTCATTTTGGCCCTTATTCTTTTAATTTTTATTTAGTATTAATTCTTTTGTGTTTTTCGGTTCGTCTTGGATAATGTTTATATTTGTTTTGTATTTATGCATTTATACTTTTAGTTTTTGTTGTTTTATTTTTTGTTTGGATTTTATTTTTATTTAATTCAGTTCTAAAATTTTAATTTATATTGATGATCATTTTAAAATTAATATTTCTTCCTTTTTTCCATTTGTTCTTTTTTTAGTGTTTTCTGTTATTTTTATCAGTTCCTCGGATCAGATAATTTTTTTATGCTCACAATATTTATTTATATTCTTTTGTTGTTGTTGTTGTTGTTGTTGTTGTTGTTGTTGTTGTTTTTGTTTATTTTTTTGTTAAAATTTATTTTATTCTTCGAGATAATTATATGGTTTCATTGTTTGCGTAGTAATAATAATAATTTTAGTGTTCATTTTATCTATTGTTTTCTTGTTTTTTTTTTTAATGTATTTTTATTTTTAAAGACAAATTAATGATTCTAATTGTTTAGACAGTAATGATGATAGTAATTTTAGTTGTTATAGTCAAGATAATGATGGTAACGTAGTAATGAATTTTCAATGATGTTTTTTTCTTCTATAGATAGAAAATCAATGATTTATTTGTGGTGTTTAGTTTATTCTAGGCAGCTCATTGTAGAAATACCTCGTTCATGGGATTTGAAGATAAGTTAATCGTTTTCTGTTGGCTAAGCATTTAGGGTTAGAAGGTGAATTTAAGTGCAGTTTTACCAAGCCTCCCATTGGAAATTTGCTTAAAGTTTAGTCACTATGTTCTACACTAAATTTCAATTTGTTCACCCATCAAATAAATAAAAAATTGACTGAAAACCGAAAAAGGCATGAACGAGAACTGGCAAGCCAGGTGCAGTAAAGTAGATTTTTCTTATTAGAAACCTGGTGGAAGAAGAGTGTCCTTCAAAGATCCGAGGAGAAGCCCGCAGAAATCTATCCATTAAGAAAGTGCAAGGTTCATTGCTAATCTATCCATGAAAAAACTTGTACTGTATGTTACATTAATATCAACAATAAAAACATAAACCAATGATTAACAAGAGAAATAGGAACTTGTTCTCCAAAAACATGAACTTATGAATTGAGGGTACTGCAAATTATAGAATTTACCAATTTCTTTACATGTTAACAGTCCCCAAGAAAGCATAATACTAAACAACTCTCCATGTCCTTATATCTAATAAAATAATGATCCATGTACAGCTTCCATGGATACATGAGACCAGCCTCTAATCTCATGGTTAAACAAAGAGGATAAAATGAAATCAATAAAAACAGTCCATGAAAAATGTGTTGGGAATCATCTGGATCTTATTTTCATGAATCAGGCTGCATGTTGGATGTGCCTGTTGAGCTGCTGGCGGAAACGACTGTATCCAATTGCTGCTAAGGCTGGAATCTGCAGAGACTTCAGACTTGTGATGTAAAGGACTCGATCAAAGTCGACCCCACTTGTGCAGCTTGAACTCCATCACCCTGAACAAGCGCTGCTTCAATGGCTGGAACAACATCTACCTCGTCATAGAAAAAAGTGGAATTTCGACGCTCATGAATCTCTTGACGCAAATCATCCTTGTTTGCTGCAGCTTCCCCATCACAGTAGTTGGTGAAAAATGGCCAACAGTGGATGTAATGGAATTGGCAGCCATCTCACAACAGTCAAAATCCAGCATATTTTCACCATAAAAAGACTCAAAATCTTCAAAACTCACCCCATTGACCACATCTTCAGATACAGTTTCGGATGCCCTGTAAGGACCCATGTTGTGTTGATCTACCCTGGCCTCCTGGGATTTTGTGTTTTCCGCATCTTCAACACCATCAACAACGACCCTCTTCCTCTTTTTGTTTTTCTGCATCGACTGATGGGTCTTGTTGTTGTCTTTCCTTCTCAATTGACACAAAACAGTGACCTCGGAAAGGGATGGCAAGCTATACTCGTACATCGTCCACTTGCAGAAGGTAAATGGTTTCTACGCTGTTTTCTTGAGTGTTTCTTGATAATGTGTAAAAGAATTCATTAAAGGGGATTCAATACCCATTTTGGTTGGCAACGGGCAAAATGCTTGATATTCAAATGGAGGAAATTTCAACTTCTTGTTGGCAATGGACAAAATACTACTTCCTAACCTCATGGAGTATGGTTAGTGATCGGAAGGTAGAGAAATATCAACCCTGACTGTGAATCTTGCAGTCAAACAGAATTTCTAATGTAAGGATCATTTCCGTCTATATTGCTTAAGAAGGCTTGGTGTTCCTATGGATATTATATATGAACAGAGAAAAAATGGCATAGTACATAGGGCAAATCAATCTACTAAACTTCTGTTGTAAGGCGGATTGTTCAATTAGTCAAGTATAGCCTTCATGGATCGAGGTTAATCCATGAAGCAATTTTGAATTCTCAATATTCTGTGATATGCGTGTTCTGCAACTTTGATTTTGATATTCTTTATGAGAATATCAAAATGAGACCGTTCTAACCATTCTAACCCGGGTAGGTCACCCAGAAAAATGAGACTGTCCTAACTATTCTAACGTGGGTAGGTCACCCGTCACAATGAGACCAACTTCATTTTTCTTTACAACACTTACTAGTTAAAGTCTTTTACAAAGACTTTAGTCGTAAGCATTGTAAACAAGGGGGCAACTGTCATAACCCAATTTTGGGTTATTCCCCAAAACTACCCGAAAATAACAAAAAAAATAAAATAAAAGGGGCTGGTGTCGATAGTAAAATCAAGGTGAAACTTTTGATGTTTTCGAGAGTTCGATCGTACCTTTTTTTGTGCCCAATATGAAGGAAATCGCAGATTCAAGGCTAAAGTGATTTATTATCGGATAAATCTGCGTAAAAATTAAGTCGAAAGATATGATTATGGATCAGTTTGATTTAATCGTTGGCCGATTTCAAGGTGTAATTATGTTTGAGAATTAATTTAGGGTCAATCGAAAGATTTAATTAAGTGCAAGGACTTGATTATATTTTAAATTGGCCAAATTAATTTTATTAAGGGCTTAATCGATGAGAAATCAAGTTCTTGAATTTAATTCGGATTTAATTGATGAGATTGGAATTTTCAGAGACCGATTAGAATTTTTCCAAGCCAATTATGCGAAATCGGGGGCCAAATTGAATGAATTGAGAGTCTAATGGTTAATTGGGGGTAAAATCGCACAAATCATAAACCAAGGACCAGAATAAAAAAGGCGCGCAAAGCTAAGGTTGCTCTCGAAATTTTAACGGGGATGCAATTGCACAAAATTGAAATTTTAAAACCAATTGAGGTTTTGATTAGAACAATTTTAAATCAAGGGACCAAATTGCACTTTTACTTCCCAAATCATTTGCACCTGCAGGCGTGCTTGCACTCTTCAATCACCTGAACAGTGTCAGGCATGCCCATCGCCGCAACACCTGCCACTGGGCAAGGCAGAGGCGGCGACCCCTCGGCTGCACGCCATGGGAAGCCGAAGGGGTGCCTTTCATGGCTATAAATAACAGAAAAATAAACAGAGGGTGGGGGAGAAAAAATGAAAAAAAGAACAGACAGTGGAGAGAAAACGAAGAAGAAAATAGAACAAAAGAAGCAGAGAGAATACAAGGGAAATTTTACGTAAAATTCTTAATCTTCATCCCTCTCGTGTCTGGTCTCTTTCACGCTCCCTCTCTTTCATTTTGTCTCTCGATTTTCCTCTCTCTCTCTCTATTAAAACCAGAAGACCCGAAGCCTCTATCTCTCTTCTCCCTCTCGGCCAGCCAACTCAGGTCACCATTCAACCACCCATATCCTTCCTCATCACCACCGGCAGCCTCCCCTCAACTCCAGCAGCTCGGTCATCTTCTCAGGAGAAGAAGTAGCGACAGCCCCGACGATAGCAAACCAACCTGTGCACCTTCCTACGTCAACTCTGGCAAGCACAGGCCCCTATTTCCGACGCCACCATGACCAGAAGAACCACCTCGACGTCCTCTATACAACGGTATTAACAGGTACGCCATTCGTCACACTCGAAAATCTCCCATTTTACTGTTCATTGTCTCCTACATGCAGCCCCGATTTACTGTTCACTGTGAATAGTAAGCCGGGTCCCGACCGGACCACTAAATGAGACGGGCTTCTAGCCTGTTTAGGCTAGAAGCCTAGACCGAGGGAAAGACGGGCTCCTGGCCCATCTAGACTGAAAGCCCAGTCCGAGAATAAATGGGCTGAAGCCCGTCCTTAGAATAAAATGGGTCAAGGCCCAATCTTAGATTATATAGGCCACTGCCCCCCCCCCCCCCCCCATGTAGGCGGGCTGGAAGCCCAGCCACAGTGGGCGGGTTGGCAACCTGGCCCATCAGGGCGGGGCAGCCAGCGCACCATTAAATAAATAAATACATAATGAAAAAAGAAACATAAAAATATAAAAAAAATACAAAATTTTCAAAAAATATTTTTTAGTTTTAAAAAAGCTAAAATGTGTTGTTTTCGTGCATACAGCTAATACCCTAGCATATTTTAAAAATTCTTTTTCTTTCAAAAAAATAAATATTATCTTGGAGTTTGAAGAGAAAACGTGTTTTAGTATGGATTTTGCAAAGAAAAATCATTTCTTGCATTTTGATATTTTACAACATGTTTGTAAACATCTAAAGGGTATTGGCCAATATTTCAACAATATAAAAATCTTATTTTTGGGAATTTATCATTCACTGTCGGTATTCGGATAAATAAATCCTAAGGGGTTAATATCCAAAATATTCAGCGGGGATTATATGTTGTTATTCACTGTCGGTGTTTGGATAAATAAATTCTAAGAGGTTAATATCCAAAATATTCGGCGAGGATCATATGCTATTATTCACTGTCGGTGTTTGGATAAATAAATCCCAAGGGGCTAATATCCAAAATATTTGGTGGGGTAATATACCATCATCATTTAACCAACATATTCTTTGAAAGATCAAAACCCTAACAAATCATAAGCCAACCAAAACGTCAAGCAGCTTACCTTAGGTAGGGCGTATTAGGAGTGCTAAAACCTTCCCTTTACGCAACCAATCATTTACCTTAGAATCTCTTAAAGATCAGTTTTAGGTTTCCTAGTAGCCATAATACTAGGTGGTGACTCCCTTTTTCACGAAAATAAAGATAAAGCCCCGACATTGAATTCCCCCACTCACGGGGAGGGTGGTCGCGACGCCGCGTTCTCGCGAGGGGTTCGACATTCATTATAAAATTAAATGATCAGCATTTTCATTTTTGAAGGCAAGCATGGTGAACATGCTTTGTCTAAACATTGGTGACTATAATTACATTTTCCAAATGGTCGCTCTTTCTTATGTCAAGTACAACATGTAAGCATCATTTGATAACTAAATTGTATGCAATTAATTTCAGTTGTAATTAAATTTGCTCTACAGGCAGGTTAGATATTTATTACAAGATAATCTTGTGAACAAACCATGCTTGCAAAGGAATCAAATTTCTTGTATTTAAGAATGCAGGTGCCAATGTTTTGTTGGAACGATAAACAACGTAATATTTTGTTCTAAACTACAAGAAACTCTTTTTGTTGAATTTGTACTGGTGTGATCATTATTATCTCAAAGATGATACAGTAGTTGTATCCTCATAAATTTCATTCAATTTTGTATTTCACTGATTGATGTTGAATTTGCAGAAGCTTGTCTCTTGTCTATTTTATTATTTGTTACTTCATTGATTTTTTGGGAACGTGGGTATTTGGGTTAGCTTACACACACCTCTACTAATTTTATAAACTGTAAAGTTAATGACCAATTAAAACCTCTAGTCGCTTTGATTAATGTTGACCTCGACATAATGACCTGTGAGGAGCAAACCTAGAGTCTGACTAGTGAGCCACGTCCCTCAGAGTTGTTACTTCATTGATTGATAATATGCAATTGTTAAAAACTATTTCACCGCAGCTCACATTAAGTTGTTGTTTGCAAAATGTTGCATCATTTTGCAAAATCAATCACAATTTTGTTTATATTCGATCCTCATTAAGGTTAGTGAAATTGCATCCAATATGCTACCTCCATGATTACAATAGTGGAAGAAGATGATATGTGTTGAGGAAAATATCAGCTCAGGATATATTGAGGGAAATCAGGACAAATCTTGTAGATCAAGCTTGACAGAGAGAAGTCATGAAGAGGATGCAAATCACGGGAAATCAGCCCTCATAGCTATCAACACATTCAACTATCATAAGGGAGAAGATTAGGATGAAGATTTGAAGATTAGATAAATCAGGAAGGAGATTTGCTGTTACTATAATTGTGCTCCATGTAAACTCTATATATTCTGTAAATCATGTATTCATAATTAATCAATCAAAACTATTCGATTCTCTTAATTCTATATGGCATCAGAGCCTTAAAAAAAAGACTAGCGTCTTATCATGTCTACCACTTCTTCTCCTTCGTCTGCTGCAACTCTCACTTCTGCACCCCCCATCACCACAATAATTCCACTCTCAAATGTAGTCTCACTCAAATTAACCCCTGATAATTATCCACTATGGAAGACACGGTTACTACACTATTTTCGTGGGCAAGACCTATATGGTCATCTTGATGGTACACTTCTTCCCCCACCTTCAATGGTTACTGTATCTCATCCCGATACAAGTAATACCACCCAAAATCCAAACCCTGCATACTCTCAATGGTTGCGGCAAGACAACCTGATTCTTAGTACTCTCATGTCTTCCATGACTGAGAGTGTCTTGGCTCAAATCATCTCTTATACCACTGCTCAATAGGTTTGGCAAGCCCTTGAAACCAACTTCTCCTCTCAATCAAGAGCCCGTACCATACAGGTTCGAACTCAACTGGCCAATGCAAAGAAAGGCAGTCGATCTGCCAATGATTACTTTTTGATGATCAAGAGATTAGCTGATGAACTTGCTATGGCTGGTCAATCTCTTAGCTGTGATGATATAATTTGCTATATTCTAGCTGGGTTAGATCATGAGTATGATAGTCTTGTCTCTTCAATTTATGCTCGAACTGACACTGTTACTCTTGAAGAAGTGTATTCCCTTTTAATTGTGACTGAATCACGGCTAAATCATCATCATCAATCCATTCCACACCAATTGCTGAAGCCAACTTTGTTCAGCGATCCAATTTCAAAAACAGGAATGGCTATAGAGGCAGAGGGAGACCTAACAACTACCGTGGAGAACATAATTCCTTTCAAAATCGACAAGACACATACAATTCCTCTTCTCTGATGTGTCAAGTTTGTGGAAAACATGGGCATTCTGCCAAGAAATGCTATCACCGTTTTGATCTCACGTATCAAAACACTTCTCCTCAAAACAAGCAAGCATTTCTTGCAACACAAAATCGGGACAATGACTAGCATGCAGACACAGGTGCAACACATCACATTACTCGTGATCTGCAGAATTTGAATTTGAAAGAAGATGAATATACTGGGACTGGTCAACTACAAGTTGGTAATGGTCAAGGTTTGCATATCTCTAAAACGGCAATTCATCTCTTAGCCTGTCATCTCACTCTTTTCTTTTAAATCAAATACTCCAACTTTGTTCAGCGATCTAATTTCAAAAACAGGAATGGCTATAGAGGCAGAGGGAGACCTAACAACTACCGTGGAGGACATAATTCCTTTCAAAATCGACAAGACACATACAATTCCTCTTCTCTGGTGTGTCAAGTTTGTGGAAAACATGGGCATTCTGCCAAGAAATGCTATCACCGTTTTGATCTCACGTATCAAAACACTTCTCCTCAAAACAAGCAAGCATTTCTTGCAACACAAAATCGGGACAATGACTGGCATGCAGACACAGGTGCAACACATCACATTACTCGTGATCTGCAGAATTTGAATTTGAAAGAAGATGAATATACTGGGACGGATCAGCTACAAGTTGGTAATGGTCAAGGTTTGCATATCTCTAAAACTGGCAATTCATCTCATAACCTGTCATCTCACTCTTTTCTTTTAAATCAAATACTCTATGTTCCACAGATTCAGAAAAATTTGCTTTCAGTTCAAAAATTCTGCAAAGACAATAATGTCTACTTTGAATTTCATGGTCAATATTTTCTTGTGAAGGGATACTCGGGGATTGTCCTTCATCGAGGCCATGTCAGTGATGGATTATATCACTTCTTACCCAAACATAATCTCCCTCAAGTCTACTCTGCTGTTAGTATTCCCTTTCACCAGTGGCATCGTCGCCTGGGGCATGCTGCACCTTCGGTTGTTCTACGTGTTTTGTCTTCCAATAAAAATTCAGTTTATAAAATAACAAGACACTCTGTACGCTGTGATTGTCAATTAGCAAAGAGCCATTCTTTGCCCTTTAATGCTTCTGATTATGTGTCCAAAAATCCATTAGAGTTATTTTTTATGGATGTCTGGGGACCAGCTTCTGTAGCCTCTACTACAGGAGCTCGCTACTATGTCAGTTTTCTGGACCATTACTCTAAATACCTATGGCTGTTTCCATTGAAATTCAAATCCGATGTTGAAGATATCTTTCTACATTTTCAAAATTACGTAGAAAAACAGTTTTCTCATAAAATCAAGGCTATCCAGTCTGATTGGGGTGGCGAATACCGTAGGCTTCATAATTATTTTCAATCTAATGGCATAGCACATCGTATTGCTTGTCCACACACTCATCAGCAAATGGGTTCTATTGAAAGAAGGCATAGGCAAATTGTTGAAGTAGGTTTGAGTTTATTGGCTCATTCATATTTACCACAACTGTACTAGGAAGATGCATTCACCACTGCCACATTTATAATAAACCGACTTCCAACACCTATTCTCAATAATCAATCCCCATATGAAGTCCTTTACAACAGAACCCCCAATTTCTCATTTTTACGTGTCTTTGGCTGTGCATGTTGGCCTAACCTTCAGCCCTATAACAGACACAAGCTGGATTTCAGAAGCAAATCATGCATATTCATTGGTTATAGTGTTAATCACCATGGTTACAAGTGTCTTGATTTATCAACTGGTCGTGTGTATGTGTCTCGTAATGTCATCTTTGATGAAAATTTGTTTCCTTATCATCAAAATCCTTCATCTGCTCTGTCTTCAAATCCCAACAATTCCAATTCTGATCAATCAACACTTGTCACTCTCCCTTCATCTTCTTATATTTCCAACCCTGCCAATTTTTCTGATATACAAACTGCTTCATTACCTACTACTAATGCTTCTTTTCCAGTCGATATTCCCTCTGCAGGTACAAGTGATCTAGCCTCTCATGCTGATACACATCAGCAAAATTCTGCTATAATTCTAGTTGTTGCTAATACACCAGCATCAGTATCTGCTGTCCCAGACCAGACCATCCAACCTACTGAATACTCAGCACCATCACCATAAAACCAGTCACGTATTCATACTATGACCACAAGGTCTCTCAACAATATTTTCAAAACCAAAGCACCTTCTGATGACTTTATCAGGTATCCCCTACCGAAAGCCCTCCTTGCATCCTTGCATACTTCTGCAGCAGAGCCATCTTGTTACAGTGAGGCCATCAAACTTCCACAATGGAGATCATCTATGAATGCTGAATTTGATGCTCTTGTACGCAATGAGACTTGGTCCTTAACTGTTCCTCCTTCATCTGCCAATATAGTTGGCTGCCGCTGGGTATTCAAAATCAAACGTAAAGCTAATGGTTCCATTGAAAGATATAAGGCGAGATTGGTGGCTAAGGGCTTTCATTAGCAAGAGGGGATTGACTACCATGAGACCTTCAGTCCTGTTGTAAAACATGCAACAATTCGTATTGTTCTATCTCTGGCCATTTCTCACAACTGGCAGATTCAACAAATTGACATACAAAATGCCTTTCTTCATGGAATCTTGGAAGAAGATGTTTATATGGTTCAACCTCAATGCTTTGTTCATCCTCAACTTCCTAATCACCTCTGCAAGCTCCATAAATCCATCTATGGACTTAAACAAGCCCCAAGGGCCTGGTTCTCTCGGTTGACAGACACGCTGCATACCATTGGCTTTGTTGCAAGCAAGGCAGACCCCTCCTTGTTTATTTGGCACACAAATAATGCTATGGTTTTAATTCTCATTTATGTTGATGATATCATTCTTACAGGCTCCTCATCTGCTGCAATTCATCAAGTTATTCAAAATCTGCACATTGACTTTGCTGTGAAGGAGCTTGGTGATCTAAGCTACTTTCTGGGTGTAGAGGTACTGCGCACCTCTTATTCATTATACCTTACACAGCGTAAATATGTAGCTGAACTGCTACATAATACTCACATGGCAGAAGCTAAACCATGTTCAAGTCCTATGTCCACCAGTTGCCATCTCTCTGTGACAGATGGCACTCCATTTTCTGATCCTCATCTCTATCGACGAGTTGTTGAGAGCTTGCAATATCTGTCCTTCACTCACCCAGACCTCTCCTTTTCAGTCCACAAAGTTAGCAAATTTATGCACAATCCACTTGAACCACATTGGCAAGCTGTTAAAAGGATCCTACGATACCTCAAACATTCAATTTCCACTGGACTACTTCTCAGTCGATCGTCCTCATCTGCTATTCAAGCCTTTTCAGATTTAGATTGGGCAGGTGATCGCGATGATAGACGATCCATTGGTGCTTATTGTGTGTTCCTTGGCACCAATCTTATCTCGTGGCGATGCAAGCAACAACTTACTGTCACAAGAAGTCGCACTGAAGCTGAGTACAAGTCCCTTGCTGACACAGCGTCTGAAATTCAGTGGATTCAATCTCTCTTATCAGAAATTGGTCATCAGAATCCTATTATTCCAAAGTTATGGTGTGATAATATTGGTGCCACATATTTGACAGTAAATCCATTGTTCCATGCTAGAACGAAGCATATTGAAATTGGTTTTCATTATGTCCGGGACCAAGTTCAACGTAAACAACTCTCGGTTCACTTTCTCTCAAGTGCTGACCAACTGGCTGACTCTCTTACCAAGCCAGTATCTCCGCGCAAGTTCTCTGCTATTTTAAACAATCTGAACGTTCGTTCCCTTCCCTTCAGATTGAGGGGGCGTGTTGAGGAAAATATCAGCTCAGGATTTATTGAGGGAAATGAGGACAAATCTTGCAGATCAAGCTTGACAGAGAGAAGTCAAGAAGAGGATGCAAATCATGGGAAATCAGCCCTCACAGCTATCAACACATTCAACTATCATAAGGGAGAAGATTAGGATGAAGATTTGAAGATTAGATAAATCAGGAAGGAGATTTGTTGTTACTATAATTTTGCTCCATGTAAACTCTATATATTCTGTAAATCATGTATTCATAATTAATCAATCAAAACTATTCGATTCTCTTAATTCTATAATATGTGACAAGCAAGCTCAGTTCATCTATATTTTTTCTTCCTATCTGCTTGGTAATCCTAAATAACTTAAATGTTTAATTGGCTATCTCAAATTTATTTATTTAACTCAGGACCCATCAATCTCCTATCACCAACCTCATACCAATATACAAGTGATCTCCGCTTTTAGCTATACAAAGCCTTATATGAATCTCGCCTGATAACTATTGCTATAAGCAAACTCCACCACCAAGAATAAGTACTTGTTTCATCCAACCCTAAACTCAATCACACAACTCTCAACATATCCTCCAAAATTTGCATGGGTCCTATTAGACTATCCATCGGTCCAAGGATGAAAAGTGGTACGTAACTGAACATTAGTCCCCAAAGCTTCTGAAACAACTATGCAACCTTATGATCTCGTTAACATAGATTTCTACTAGCTTTGGAAACCTATATGTCACCTTTATTGTTAAAAAATGAGTTGTCTTGGTCAAACAATAACCTATCACCCAAATTGAATAGTAAATGATTATCTTCTATTCAGGAGACTATAAGAACTTTGATAGTTTTTGATGCTCACCCTTAACCCTCTAGCAGGTCAAGCATCAAGAGACAAAAAAAACTCGTCACCTGAAATTAATTAGTGAATGAACATAAAAAATTATATTTCCACATACTAGCTCACAGAATGCTGGAAAAAAACAGCACATTTTCATTCAAGCAAGATGAAAGATAGAAAGAGGCCATGGTATATAGTTCCAGGTTACTTTAAATTTTCACAGCACATGGCATGATGCTTTCTCATTTGAACTCGTAATTGATATGTAAATGTAATATTATGAAAATTATAATAATAAATTAATAATAATGCATTATGATGATGCATGAAGTAGTGATGGTGAAGGTGGGATGGTGATAATTGATGACAATGGTGCCGGTGAGATTTTTATGAGTTGATAGTAAATGAAATTATTGGCTGATTTTATATTACTATTCATAAGAATATAACAAATTTTATTAATTACAAATATTTTTAAATAAAAAAATAAAATAGTTGATTATAAAACACTTTAGATTAAATTTTTAGTAAAATATTTTTAAAAAATAAGCACATAAAAATTAGGAAAACACTATAATAATAATAATAATAATAATAATAATAATAATAATAATAATAATAATAATAATAATAATAATAATAATAATTTCCATATCTTGTAAATTAGTCTTATAGTTTGTCACTCAGTATGTAATCACATGCAAGCTGGAATGAATCTTTTTTATTGTTGCCAATAATAGATGGATGAAAGGATGACATTGATTAAACTAGATCACTTTTATTATAAAATTGATAATACAAAAGTCTTAGAGCTTAATTGATAATAAGGAAGTACTTTAGAGGCTGAATTTGAGGACTCACTATTAATTTTACACTAACATCGGAGGATATGAAAATCGCATTAAAACTTGAGGGACTAATTTATAATTGTTGATCTGTTTTCAACTCAAGAATGCAAGCCTCGTCGTGTCTCGGCTATCAGGCTCTCAAGAACGCAAGCATGTATATATATATACAAGAGCGTAAACACAAGTTAGCGCGTAGTGGAGCATCTCGAAAGAACAAAGGCCGAGTCACATTCATCATATCTCAACTCAACTCATCTCATTTCATCTGGGTTCGGTTTTCTACCTCTTTTCTTGTTATTCTAATTCTTTTTATTCTCTTTATCATTTCTTGAACTCTATCTCCTTTAATCACTTTCTTGGATTAGTTTTATGAATAATACCCACTCCCAACAGGTTACGAATTCTTTTCTTGCGTGTTGAAGCTAGCTTGAAATCCTTGATGAATCATGTGCTGAGACTTGAAATATCAGTTACCTTGCTTAATAAGAAACATTCAATCAGAGCTTGGTTTTGAGGGTTTTTGGTTGAGTCATGCTTGCGTTGGGATCATTTATTTTCTTTAACCTGGACTGTTCTCTCATCTGGGTGTTGTTCTTGCTTGTTATATATCTAGTTAACTGTTTTCTTTGTTTGTTGCCTTTTTTTTTTCATTTTATAATCTTTTATTTGCTCTTCAGAGTCATGGGAATTTTCTATTCCATAATTAATTTCAGATCTTACCCTTTTGAAGATATGGAAGAAACAGCTTCAGGAGATAATTGTCAAAATCTTTGTGAAAAAGCGAATGAAGATGTAATCAGTGAATTGCATGACGACATTCTTTGTTACATGCTCTCGTTTCTTCCAACAAAAAGGGCTGTGGCTACCAGCATTCTGTCCACAAGGTGGAGAAACCTGTGGAAATCAGTCACCATTTTGGACATTTATGATGGCATATCGGGTTATTACAAGAATCCATCTACATATAAAGAAAGAAAGATGAACTTTGTGAATTTCATGGATAGGCTTTTTATTCATCGTAATAACCCATCGATTCTGAAATTCCGGCTCAGCTTAGCTCAAAGTTACGATTTTACTTGTGTAAATGCATGGATGTCCCATTTAAGTAGATGGATTTCTTCTTCTGCAATTATGGGCAATGTGGAGGAGCTTATATTTTTTATCAATTTCCAAGTTCGGTTGCCGGAGAACCTCTATTGCTGTCAGAAATTAGTGACTCTGAAACTTCATGGTCATATCAGGTTTGATAATCTTCAATCTGTATGCTTTCCAAGTCTCAAGGCCCTTCATCTTGAACATCTCAGGATGCTGAATAACACTGCCATAGAGGTATTATCTGGTTCCCCTGCCCTCGAAGAACTGGAACTAGAAATGGAGGGACGTGATTCTCGGCGGTCTGTACATGTATGCTCATTGTCCTTGAAACGTTTGATCATAGGATTCGTCTGCATTTTTGTTCCTTACGATCATAGTTACCGTAAAAAGCTTACTATTGATACCCCAAACCTTGAATTTCTTAAACTGGTTGATTTTGCATCTGAGGAATTGAGCATGCAGCGGGCAGACTCGCTCCTACAGGCAGATCTCTGTTTTGGTTATCAAACCGGTGTTTTCAATGTAGGAATTGAAGAGTATGCAAATATGGTGGTTCAGTTTTATAGACAGATCTCTGGTGTTAAGACTCTGTCCTTGTCAAACTGTAATATCCGAGTAAGATCCTCCACCCCCCCATTTACTCTTATGCAAATATGGTGTTTTCAATGGTGATTCGTCATCAACCTATCTAACGCATCCTCTTCTCAGACTTTAATAGGGGCAGCTGTATCTAAGTTTCCATGCTTCGGGAATTTGCCTACTTTTCGGAATTTGATTCATTTGGAGGTCCGAGTTTGTGATGATTACGTGTGGATTTTGCCTGAGATACTCCAATGCACTTCTAATTTGGAAGTTTTCGTCTTCATCTTGGTTAGTTCCATTGATATAAATCCATTGAAATTAGTTTATCTAAATCATCTACAAGTACTTTCTGTCTCTTTATTATCTTCAATCAATTAGGATGAGGATGCATACGACTGGAACTGGTGTGCCCCACACTCTGTGCCGCAGTGTTTGTCATCATGTCTTCAGGTGATCGAGTTTAATGATTTTGAAGCGGTATCGGGAGAGACAGAGATGGTTGAATATTTCTTAAAGAACGCATTGGTGTTGAAGAAGATGACCATCACATATCTTACTGACCTTAAGACATCAGAAGTTGATGTTTTGAAGAGGCTATCAACATGTCCGAAGGGCTCAGATGCATGTCAAATTGTAATCATTCCTGAACATGAACACGGCAGAGGACAAGCTACAGAAACTTACTAAAAGGGGTGAAAAAAATATGATATAGTGTCTCATAGATCTATTATTAAGTGTTTGGCTATTATCTCGAAATAGAAGACTAAGAGAACTAAAGGTTTAAGACTATATCAGAAACAAATTTAATTCTAAGCAAACACATTCTTCTCCCTCATGCACAGTGACAAAAAAGCTAAAAAATGGTTGAATTATTTTAATTGGCTTGAAATTATGTCACTATTTACAGATAATTTACTAGACCAATTAAATTACCAGCAGAATAAAATCTCTAGCAAACCTCTTTCATAATAAATTTTCTAATTATAAATATTTTTGTATTAAAAAAATCAACCTACAAATAAGGCAATAAAACAATTTAAGTTATTTTAATTGGCTTGAAATTCTGTCTCTATTTTCATCTATAATTTACTTTGCCAATCAAATTACCGCTAGAACTAAAATCTCTAGCAAAAACCTTAATAAAGTGAATTAAATTATTTTCATTGAGCTGTTAGTATTATATTGGTAGAAATCACAAGTGCACAAATCGTAACAAGTAATAAAGTGATGGGTTGAGTATCATCCCACGAGGATTTATAAAAATTATCAATAAGTAACAAAATTATAAAAAATTCTCTATTTGATGATTCAATTATAAGGGTTTACAAATCTAAAAATAATTAAAACAAACAACTAAAACATTAAATGGTGTTGAAATCAAGTTTAACAAATCCTAGGATTTTTTATTTCACCGTAACTAATCTTATATGAATTTTCTCAATTGAATTAATCCTATCAAAATTTCTTTCTTATTGTTGATAATCAGGTTTTACTAATTTAATCACTACTCTCTCTCAAGCATCAATGAATTATTTTAACAAGCAAACTTCCTACTTCTCGGTGAATATTCAGAATCTCTGAACTCTTAAGCTTCAAAATTGAACCCTCAAAAAGATTTCAAGAAACCAAGTGAAGAAATAATCAGCAGCTTCCTAAAGTTGTTTCTCACATTTTTGTGTTACCATGTCTTCTTGACTTGTCTTTTGAGAATTTCATGCACAATTTTTTTTATTTTTCAGTGTCCAATCCATTAAAAAAATAACTACAATTTTTCTTAATGTTGAGGAGCATGATCTTTGTCTGTTGATGGAAAACTTATCTTCCTTCAAATTTATGCCCTTCAAATTTTAGCATATGAAAACACCGATTGAAAGTATATTAGTTACTAGCAATTTACCTGCCCTTCGCCGCGGCCGAAACCACATTTTTTTCAACGCAAAAAATATATATTAAGAGTATGAGATATTAAGATTATGAGATTTTTTATTATTATACTATAACTTTAGGCAAAATAATCAATTTGTGCAGAATTTCCACGAAACACATGTTTCCAATAAAATATATGAATTTTAAATTTGTATAAATTTTTCTATTTAACAAGTTTCAACGAAATCACATATAATAAAAATATCATCGTCATTAAAAAATTAAGAAGATTCAGATACCTGAATCATCGGCTGAAGATTCAACATATTAGAGTTAGTTTATTTCATAATCTAATTTTAATTAAATGCAATAATATAATAAAAATTGTGGAAACATCTATGATAACCAAGTTATAAAAATAAATCGTTGATTTTCTACTATAAAAACAAGAGAACATCATTGATAATACATTGCTAAGTTACCATCATTATCATGACTATAAAAGCTAAAATTATTATCACCATTACTGCCAAAATAATTAGAATCATTAAATTGTCCTTTAAAAATAAGAAAACAAAACATTTTTTACAGACAGCAAACAAAAAACAATAAAAAACAAAATAACTCAAATTATCATTTTTATTGTGTAAACAATGAAACCATAAAATTATTTCGAAAAGTAAAAAAAAATAACAAAAGAGCAAAAAAAAACAAGAGCAAAAAAAAAAACTAAAATAAATATTATCAGCATAAAAAAAATCATATGATTTGAAGAACAGATAAAACCAGAAGAAAATATTAAAAAAAAAGACCAAAGGGAAAAAGAAAAAATATTAATTTTAAAATGATTACCAACATAAATTAAAATTTCAGAACTAAATCGAATAAAAATAAAATCCCCACAAAAAATAAAACGAGCAAAATTAAAAACAAAAATTAAAAGCATAAATGCATAAATACGGACAAAAATATAAACATTGTCCAAGAAGGACTGAAAAAACCAAAAGAATTAATAGTAAATAAAAAATTAAAAAAATAAGTTCCAAATATATATATATATATATATATATATATATATATAATTCCAATTAAAGGATGAATCTACAACAAATCAAAACATTGGGATTGAAAAAAAAGGGTTTTTTTTTTAAAAACAAATACAATGTAATTGTTTAATAAAAATTAAAAGAATAAGTACCGAAATGAAAACAACTATATATGACCAATTTCAATTGCAGGATAAAATTAAAACAAATTAAAACCTGCAAATCAAAAATATTAAAGGAATTATATTTACGCGGCGGGCGGCTTCGTAATTACCCCATTATTTTATTATATTTACGCGCGGGCGGCTGACACGTCGCCTTCCCGCGCGGGCGGCTGACACGTCGCCTTCCCGCGCCAGCGGGGTTCCCCGCTTACGCGCCTTTTAGGCGGCGCGTGCGCCTTCTTCCCGGCGTCTAAAATTTGCTTCCGCCGTGCCAGAAGATGCGCCTGAAGGTCATCTCTCCTTCGTCGCGGCGCGTTCCCGTCATAGATGTCCGGTTAGGCCGCGGCGGACGGTTTTCTCACGGCCGTCGCTTTTCTCTCTCCTGCCACCCCCAAAGTCAGCTCTGGTCCCTGATATTTGTGTAAAGTTTATTTTAGTCCCTGCGGTTTTGATTTTGTTTTCATTACTGATTTATTCAAATTAAAGTTTTATTGTTTTCAATTGTGCCCTTCAATTAAAACTGATTATATAAGAAGTGTTTATTTCAGTCCTTATAGTCTTGATTTTTTATTTACTTCTTATTCCTTAAATTATTCCGGTCCGGATCTTTTGATTTCTGTAATTTTGTCCTCCAATTGAAATTGGTAATATATACAAAGTTTCATTTCAGTCCCTCTTCTTCTGATTTTTTTTTAAATGGCAGCAGTTTTCATTATTTATTTTTGGACCTCCAAATATTTTTTTTCTTTAATTTTATCCTTCAATTGGAATTAATTTAATATATGTTATTTTTCATTTCGGTCCTTATTCTTTTAATTTTTTATTTGTTATTAATTCATTTTCTTTATAATGTTTATTTTGTATTTTTTATTAATTGATTTTTTTATTGTTTTTTATATAAATATTTTGTTTTTTTTGTAATAATTTTTCAAGGCAATTTGATTATTTGAATTCCTTTTTTATTAATATTGCTCCTTTTTTCTCTTTGTTCATTTGTTTTGTTTTTTGCTTCTTTTTTTTTCTTCAGATTGGGTTATTTTTATGATTTGACTATTTATGCAATGATCATGATAATTTCAGTGGTTGTTTTTTTAGTGATTTTTCAGGATAATTTAATTATTGAGATTATTTTGACAGTAATGTTGGTAATAATTTTAACTATTATAGTAATGATAATAACAATCACATAAGGACAGATTTTCAATTTATGTATTCATCTTTTTGTGGATAGAAATTTAAGTATTTATTTTTTTATTTTATTATTCGAGGGTTTTTTATATTAATTCATTTAGTTTTTTTTTTAAATCTTAGACAATGTATATTTTTTATTCGTATTTATACATCTATACTTTTAGTTTTTTTTTTAGGTTTTTTTTTTGGGATTTTTTTTATGTTTTAAATCCTAAGATTTGAATTTAAATTAGTAGTCATTTTAAAATTAATACTGCTTCCTTTTTCCCTTTACTTATTTTTTTTGGTTTTCTGTTATTTTTATTGGTTTTTTGGATTGAATGATTTTCATGATTTTACTATTTACACAATAATAATGATAATTTTAGTTATTGTTTTTTATTACTTTTTTTTATAAATATTTTTTTTTTAATTTTTCAAGGAAATTAAATTCTTTTTCAAGCCAATTAATTTATATTCATGTCAAATTCATATATTTTATACAAAACTTGCACTTCATTAAAATTATATACAAATTTATTATTTTTTCTAAATTTATACTCTGATAAAAAAATTCATACATAATAAATATTTTTTTACGTTCAAAAAAATAAGATTCCGCCCGCTACAAGGCGCTGGTGCCATGTCTACAAAACTTGGATTAGATCATTTTTATAATTTTATTATTTGCGCAATAATAATGATAATTTTTGTGGTTATTTTTTTATAAAAATCTTTTCATTTTTTTTAAGATTTTCCTTAAATTTTAATTTATATCGGTGATCATTTTAAAAGTAATATTACTTTATTTTTCCTTTTATTCGTTTTTCTTTTGTTCTCTGTTTCATTATTTGTTCTTTAAATTATATGATTTTTATGATATTATTATTTATGCAATAATAATGATAATTTTAGCTATTGTTTTTTTATTGTTTTCTTTATAAAAATCTTTTGCTTTTTTTTACAAAAAAATTTCAGAGGAATTTAATTATTTCAATTTTTTTTTACAGTAATGTTAGTAATAATTTTAGCTTTTATAGCAATGATAATGGCAATAACGTCAGGATGAATTTTCAATCTATGTTTTCTTCTTTATATTGATAGAAAATTAACAACTTTTTTTAAATTTTATTATTGTGGGTATTTTCACAATTTATATTTTATTTTTGTTTGATTTAAATTGAATTATAAAATGAACTAATCTTAATACAGTGAACTGAATAATTCAGATATCCGAGTTCTCTTGCTGTTTTTTATGATGATGATAAATTTATGCTGGTTATTTCGTTTGAAACTACCAAACAGATAAATTTATATCGATTTTAAATTCATATAATTTATACAAAACTTGCACTTGACATGAATTCTGCACAGATTTATTATTTTAGCTAAATTTATATTATAATAAAAAAATACACACAATTAATATTTTTTACATTGAAAAAAAAATTGTGCCGCCCGCGGCGAAGCGCGGGGACATTATCTAGTATATATATATATAACATTGTAGTGTTTTTTATGTAGCAGAGAGAAAAGAAAAGAACAACTTACGAACAACAAATACCTTATCCATCGTGCACGCATTTCAAATCAAGAGAGAGAAAATGCGACAAATTTTTCAATAATATAGAGTGAAAGGTAGATTTTTCTTTTAGAATGTGTCACACCCGTGTGCATTTTATAGTTTTATAGGTTTTGAAATTTTGAAATTATTAATTATATTAAAAAAAATCAAATTACCCTTGATACTTGTCTACCTATATTTTATTGTTTTTTGTTTCAGAAGTAAAATTTTATTTTCACCATATTTTTAAAAATAAAATAACTTAAATGGCTTAATTACTGATGGCTAATCCATCATTGATCGGTTCATAATATTTATTTATGAATTGGCTGACAAAAAAATGGTTGAAAAGTATTTTAATTGGCTTTATTTTTTATATTATATTCATCAATAATTTACTTTACAAATGAAATTACTGCTAGAACTAAAATCTCTAGCAAAAACCTCTATAAGAATAATTTCTCTAATTACAAATATTTTTTGTATTAAAAAATTAACCCTCCCTGTATATAGCATGTGCCAAAAGTTATAGGTATATACAAAACGCATCGATGTTTCACTATGTCTGGTTACTGTGAATTTTAATATTAAAATTATCATTTTGCCTCTTAGACTATAAAATTTAATCCTCGATACCAGGGGGTATGTCTGACATTTCCAGGAGACCTGTGTGGTATTTGCAGATTGTTTAGGACTATTTTCATCTTTTCAATATTTTTTGCATAGTGAAAATACCTATTTACCCTTGTGAGCTGACAAAAGACGAGAGCTGGTTAGGGGTATTTTTAGTTTTTTGCATGATATTGATTAGTGAAATAGCGACTTTGCCCTCGGGTGGGACGCTGGGCAGGGGGGCTAAAGGTGAGGGTATTTTATATTTTTTCACGTTTTGTGCACCTTGAAACTACTTAAATATCCTTAGAAAAGACAAAAACGAAGGTGTGGCGCTAGGGGTATGATGGTACTTTCATGTTCGGTTTTTTGTGGTTATCGTTGGGTTCAAGGGTGTTTAGATAATTCTAGATTTTTTAATATTTTTTTCTCGTAGTTACTGCAGGCGCGCCTTTAGTTTTCACGTGTATGCGCCTTGCAAGCGGCGTGCGCAATATCTATAGGTGGTTTAGAATGTTCATTTGCCATGTCACCGGACGCGATCTCCTGGCGGGGCGTGTATTGTGTGAAGGCGGTGAGGGAATCACCGGTGGATGTTTTATCTTTTTTCCACCCTTTTCTCTCAAATGCAGTGGAAATATATTACGATCCTTTATAGTTTTTGGAGTTTTATTTCAGTCCTTAGTTTTTTTATTTTTTTTCTTCCTTATTTTTTCAATGGGAATTTTTAATGTTTTCAATTGTGCCCTTCAATTGAAATTGATCATATATGTTGTTTTTCATTTCAATCCTTATTCTTTGATGTGATGGTTTGTTTCAATTTTGTTATCTAATTGTGCACTGCATTTTTTTTAGAAATTCTTTTATTTTTTTCGGTCCCAAGGTTTTGATTTGTTACAGTTTTGTCATTCAATTAAAATTAATTATATTTTTTTTCATTTCAACCCTTATTCTTTTAATTTTTATTTAATATTAATTTTTTTTGGTTTTGTTGGTCCTTCTTGGATAGTGTTTATTTTGTTTTGTATTTATGCATCTATGCTTTTAGTTTTTGTTGTTTTATTTTTTGTTTGGCTTTTATTTTTATTCGATTCATTTCTAAAAATAAAATTTATATTCATGATCATTTTAAAATTAATATTTCTTCCTTTTTTCTTTTGTTATGTTTTTAGTGTTCTCTGTTATTTTTATTTATTCTTCGGATCTGATGATTTTCTTATGCTCATAGTATTTATCTTTTTTTTTTTGCTATTGTTTGCTCTTTTGTTAAAATTTATTTTATTCTTCGAGATAATTTTATGGTTTCATTGTTCGCATAATAATAATGATAATTTTAGTGATTGATTTATTTTTTGTTGCTTGTTGTTTTTTGTAAAAATGTTTTTTTATTTGAAAGGGAAAATTAATGAAATTGATCATATATTTTAATTTAATTTTGGTCATTATTCTTTTAATTGTTTTTTTTTAAAATTACATTGCATTTGAAAAAAAAATCCCTTTATTTTTTTCGGTCCCAAGGTTTTGATATTTTTTAGTTTTGTCATTCATTTAAAATCCCTTTAATTTGAAGGAAAATGGGTGTCCGGACTAATTTACACGCACATCGACTAATTTCACGGGTCCTGAAGTTAACAACAAGTTAAAATCTCTAGTGGCTCTAACAGATGTGGAACTCAAACTAGTGACCCGTGGGGAGCAAATTCAGAGCCTGACTAGTGAGTCACGTCCCTCAGAGTTGTTACTCCATTGATTGACAACATGTAATTGTTAGAAACTATTTTGTCGCAGCTCACACTAGGTTGTTGGTTGCAAAATCTTGCATCATTTTGCAAAATTGATCACAATTTATGTTTATAACTAGTCCTCGTTATGGTTAGTGAAGTTGCATCCAATATGCTACCTTCGTGATTACAAAAGAGTGAAAGAAGATGATACATGACAAACAAGATCAATTCATCTATAATTTTCTCCTTTCTGCTTGGTAATCCTAAATAACTTAAATGTTTGGTTGTCTCAAATTTATTTATCTAACTTAAGACCCATCAATCTCCTCTCACCAATATCATACCAATATACAAGTGATCTCCCCTTTCAGCTATACAAAGCCTTATATGATACTCGATTGATAACTACTGCTATAAGCAAACTCCACCACTAAAGATAAGTACTTGCTCCATCCTACCCTAAAATCAATCACACATGCTCTCAACATAACCTCCAAAATTTGCATGGGTCCAATTAGACTATCCATCGATCCAAGGATGAAAATCAGTAGTTAATGTCCCCAAAGCTTCATGAAACTTTGCCCATAACCAAGAAGTGAACTATGGACCTCTATCGAACACAATTAAGAATGATACACCATGCAACCTGATGATCTCGTTAACATAGATTTCTACTAGCTTTGGAAACCTACAAGTCACCTAAAAATGAGTTGACTTGGTCAAACAGTCAACTATCACCCAAATTGAATCGCCAATGATTTTGTTCCATTTTTTTTATACAAGAATCAACAATGGCTATACAAACTTTTATAGTTTCTAATGCTCATAACCCTTAACCCTCTAGTAGGTCAAGCATCACATGTTGACAGAAAAGGCCTCCCCCTTCTCCAAATATTGACAGAAAAGTGCACACACAACTAACACGTGTTGAAATTTTGCACACAGGCCTACGAGTAGTCATCTGTTACTAGTGAATGAAACTCATATGGGAGAAAACTATATTTTCACTTACTAGCTCACATAATGCTGACAAAAAACAATACCTTGTCATTCAAGCATGATGAAAGAAACACACAAAAAAAGGCCATGGTATATACTTCCAAGTTACTTTAAATTTTCACAGCACATGGCATGGTGGTTTCTCACTTGAACTCATAATTTCCATAAATGGAATCCAAATTAATGTGAGGAAGGGAAGAAAAAATGATTGGTGAAGAGCCTGAAATCACTGGAGTTTTCCTTTAGGCGTAAAAACTAATGGATTTTGAGCTGCCTTTTTTTCTTCAAGTTTTCTAAAATATATATACCTTAGCCATTCAAATCCAAAATGTGGCTTACCCTGATCATTTAATTAAACCTTTTTACATTCATAAAATAAAAAATTAAACCAGCCCATTTTAAGATCCAATAGAATCCAATTACTTACCATCATGTTTATCATAAGCTTATATAGAAACCAAATATGAGAAAATAAAAATAAGAGAGAAAGAATAATATCACTGAAAGTGTGAAGCAAAGAGAGAAGATCAACCTTTATTTAATGATTTTTTTAATATATAATTTCTTTAGAAATAATTTTTTACTAACCTAAGATGTAAAGTAAATTTTATAATTTGTAATTACAATTCTAACCACACTATAAAATTCTAAATTTATTTTTTTGAAATATTAATTGTTATGTAAATGTAATAATATGAAAATTATAATAATAAAATAACAATGCATTATGATGATGCATTAAGTAATGATGGTGATGATTATGTGGTGAAGGTGGGATGATGATAATTTTCATATCATGAAAATAATTTTGTAGTTTGTCACTTAGTAATCACATTAGTAAAAGAACTAAAAGAGCTCGGCCTTCAACTGTTCACCCTGACTCATTGGCACTGTGGACTGGACTTTTTTCGTCCATGCGTCGCGCGAGTTCGTCCACCCTTTTTTTTTTTTGTCTTTTTCCGCCCATGAACAGTGTTATGACGGTATCGTCCCTAAGAAAACGACAAACAAGGGCGCTGGTCTGAGGGCTAATTGGTCATTTCACGTTTTTGGTCTGGTCCGGTCCGTCTGGCCGGTTTATTGTTTTTTTAATATTTATTTGAAAGGTGCAATCACCGTTTTAACCCTACAAAACGACAAAACAACGCCCAGGGTGGGATGGGCGATACGGTAATTATCCAATTTTTAATTATTTTTCGCACCAGGTTACTGTTAGCGTGTCCCATCACGCGCCGTCCGTTTTCGCCCTCACACGTATTTCAGACGGCGCGTGCGCATTCATACGGCGCCCAAAAATGCCCGACCGTCGTCTAGAACGATTTTTCGCCATGCTCTCTTCCTCATGGGGCGGCGCGTGTAGCCATGTGGTGTCCGGGTACGTGTCAATGGTCGTTTGAATTTCCCCCCCTCATTTCTCTCTCCTCCTGCGCAAGCTGACGTCAGCGAAGCAGTGTTTTTGGCAAAATTCATTTCGGTCCCTGAACGCCCGAATTTGTTGTTCTGACCCTTATTGCAATTATATAAGTTTTGATTTGTTTCAATTGCGTCCTTCGATTCAAAATAATTATAATATATAGTTTCAGTTCGGTCCCTGGGCTTTTAATTTTGCGTTTTGGCCTGAAATCCTTAATATTTTTGGTATCCAAGTTTTGATTTATTTCAATTTTATCCTTCCAAGCAAATTAATCATAAATCCTTAATAATTTTGGTGCCAAAGTTTGATTTCTTTCAATTTTATCCTTCCATGCGGATAAATTACATATTTGAGTTTTATTTCGGTCCCACTTCTTTTAATTTCTGATTTCATTTCGGATTATGAAATTTCCATATTATGATTTATTTTAGTTTTGTCCTTTAAATTAGATTTATTACAGATATTTTTTTAATTTTATCCCTTATACTTTTAATGCTGTACTTTTAATTCTTATTTTTGTCTGTGTTTATATGTGCATACTCTTGGTTATTGTTTCCAAATTTTTTTTATTCCACTGTTATTAAGATTTTTTTCAATGTTTAAATTTTAATTTGTATTGGTGATCATTTCAAAAATAATGTTTATTATTATTTCTGTTTTTTATTCTTCAAGTTCAACAGTTTCTTTAAGTATAATAATATTTATTTTCTGTTAATATTGTTAGGTATTGAATTTTCTAATTATTATAGATAAAACATTCAAAATAATAATAATGATTATTTGTAAGTTTTATTTTCTTTTAAATATGTTAGCCTAATTATATATTTTGATTTTTATTTAATGTTAGAGCCTTAATATATATATATATATATAGCCTAAGTTTTTTTGAAAAATTAATATCATTGTTCTAAAATACTTTTAATATCATAATATGAAAATAAAAAAATTATGGAATTTTTTTCTCATCAATTTTATTATTTCCACTGTTATTAGGTTTAGTTTTTTAATATTTACATTTTAATTTCTGTTGGTGATCATTTCAAAAATAATATTGTCTATTTTTTTTTCTTTTTTTTATTCTTCAATTCAGATAATATTGTCTATATATATATATATATATATATATATATATATATATATATATATATATATTATTTTTTAAAAAATAATAATTTACTATTAGTATTCTAAAATATTTTTGATATAATAATATGAGCAATAAATTTTACAACCAGTTTCATACATAGAAAAAAAATATTTCTAATAAATTTTATCAAAAGAGTTTTAATAGTAGCAATATTCAATCGCTTTTCGGTGGAAAAAAAACCCGTTTCTAACATATTTGATGAATTATAATTTTACTGATTAAATATTAAAATAAAAAATTACAACACATAAAAAATCAAGCAGTTTTCAATACAGATAAAAAAGCCCAGCGCATCGCGCGGGCAAATCACATGCAAGCTAGAATGAATCTTTTTATTGTTGATAATAATAGATGGATGAAAGGATGACATTATTAAACTAGATTGATTTTACGATAAAACTGATAATACAAAAGTTTTAGAGCTTAATTGATAATAAGGAAATACTTTAGAGGCTGAATTTGAGGATCCACTATTAATTTTACCCCAACATCGGAGAATATGAAATCGCATTAAAACTTGAGGGACTAATTTATAATTATTGATCTCTTTTCAAGAATGCAAGCCTCGTCGTCTCTCGGCTATCAGGCTCTCAAGAACGTCAACTTGCACACACGCATGTGTATATATATATTCAAGAGCATAAACACAAGTTAGCGGGTAGTGGAGCATCTCGAAAGAACAAAGGCCGAGTCACATTCATCATATCTCGACTCAACTCATCTCATTTCATCTGGGTTCGGTTTTCTAACTCTTTTCTTGTTATTCTAATTCTTTTTATTCTCTTGATCATTTCTTGAACTCTATCTCCTTTAATCACTTTCTTGGATTAGGTTTATGAATAATATCCAGTACTCCCAACAATTTACGAATTCTTTTCTTGCGTGTTGAAGCTAGCTTGAAATCCTTGATGAATCATGTGCTGAGACTTAAAATATCAGTTAGCTTGCTTAATAAGATACATTCAATCAGAGCTTTGTTTTGAGGGTTTTTGGTTGAGTCATGCTTGCGTTGGGATCATTTATTTTCCTTAACCTGGACGGTTCTCTCATCTGGGTGTTGTTCTTGCTTGTTATATATCTAGTTAACTGTTTTCTTTGTTTGTTGCCTTTTTTTTTTCATTTTATAATCTTTTATTTGCTCTTCAGAGTCATGGGAATTTTCTATTCTATAATTAATTTCAGATCTTACCCTTTTGAAGATATGGAAGAAACAGCTTCAGGAGATAATTGTCAAAATCTTTGTGAAAAAGCGAATGAAGATGTAATCAGTGAATTGCATGACGACATTCTTTGTTACATGCTCTCGTTTCTTCCAACAAAAGGTGCTGTGGCTACCAGCATTCTGTCCACAAGGTGGAGAAACCTGTGGAAATCAGTCACCATTTTGGACATTTATGATGGCATATCGGGTTATTACAAGAATCCATCTACATATAAAGAAAGAAAGATGAACTTTGTGAATTTCATGGATAGGCTTTTTATTCATCGTAATAACCCATCGATTCTGAAATTCCGGCTCAGCTTAGCTCAAAGTTACGATTTTTCTGCAAATGCATGGATGACCCATTTAAGTAGATGGATTTCTTCTTCTGCAATTATGGGCAATGTGGAGGAGCTTATATTTTCTATCAATTTCCCAGTTCGGTTGCCAGAGAACCTCTATTGCTGTGAGAAATTAGTGGCTCTGAAACTTCATGGTTATGTCAGGTTTGATAATCTTCAATCTGTATCCTTTCCAAGTCTCAAGGCCCTTCATCTTGAACATCTCAGGATGCTGAATAACACTGCCATAGAGGTGCTATTATCTGGTTCCCCTGCCCTCGAAGAACTGGAACTGGGAATGGAGGGACGTGATTCTCGGCGGTCTGTACATGTATGCTCATTGTCCTCGAAACGTTTGATCATAGGATTCATCTGTATTTTTGTTCCTTACGATCATCGTTACCGTAAAAAGCTTACTATTGATACCCCAAACCTTGAATTTCTTGAACTCGTTGATTTTGCATCTGAGGAATTAAGCATGCAGCGGGCAGACTCACTCCTACAGGCAGATCTCTGTTTTGGTTATCAAACAGATGTTTTCAATGTAGGAATTGAAGAGTATGCAAATATGGTGGTTCAGTTTTATAGACAGATCTCTGGTGTTAAAACTTTGTCCCTGTCAAACTTTAATATCCAAGTAAGATCCACCCCCCCCATTTACTCTTATGCAAACATGGTGTTTTCAATGGTGATTCGTCATCAACCTATCTAACGAGTCCTCTTCTCAGACTTTATTAGGGGCAGCTGTATATAAGTTTCCATGCTTAGGGAATTTGCCTACTTTTCGGAATTTGATTCATTTGGAGGTCCGAGTTGGTGATGCTTACGTGCGGATTTTGCCTGAGATACTCCAATGCTGTTCTGATTTGAAAGTTTTCGTCTTAATCTTGGTTAGTTCCGTTGATATAAATCGTATCAATGATTTGAGTGTTTCTTAGTTTATCTAAATCATCTACAAGTACTTTCTGTATTGTTCTCTTTATTACCTTCAATCAATTAGGATGAGGATGCAAACTACTGGAACTGGTGTGCCCCACACTCTGTGCCGCAGTGTTTGTCATCATGTCTTCAGGTGATCGAGTATAAAGTTTTTCAAGGGGAATCGGGAGAGACAGAGATGCTTGAATATTTCTTAAGTAATGCATTGGTGCTGAAGAAGATGACCATCACATATCTTACTCACCTTAAAATATTAGAAGTTGATGTTTTGAAGAGGTTATCAACATGTCCGAAGGGCTCAGACGCATGTCAAATTGTACTCGTTCCTTATCATAAACGCAGCTTTGAAGTCGCAAGTATGCGTAGGGCTTCATTTTTCTCATAATCTTTTAACTATTAAGCTTCAAATCAAAAACATTTCAAGAAACCAAATGAAGACAGAATCGAAAGTTTTCTAAAGTTGTTTCTCACAATTCTGTTCATGAGGTGGAGATACCCGTGGACTTCAGTTCCCAACTTGGATAGTGATGACTAACATGTTACCATGTCTTCCTGACTTGTCGTTTGAGAATTTCATGCACAGATTTTTTATTTTTTGTAGCGTCCAATCCACTAAAAAAATAACTGTAGTTTGCTGCAGCAGAGAAGAAGAATCAGAAACTAACTAAAAGGGGTGAAAAAAATATGATATGGTGTCTCGTAGATTTATTTCTAAGCAAACACATTCTTATCCCTTATGAATCCATCGCTTATGCACAGTGACATCAATGACAAGAAAGCTAAATAAGCCGAGTCATGCGAAATTGAAAATGCTTTCAAGCACTTCCAAATAGACTTTAGTATGCCTGACTCAATGTTTTGAAGTGGCAAAGCATCCTGGAAGAAATTTAATTATAGGGATTCAACCAGGCCTGTCTGTGTTTCTTGACAGAGGTTGTCTCTGTTTTAAATGACAGCTTATGACATTTGAGTTTTTTCGGCTTAGTTTTGTTGTTTTTCTCTTCTCTTTTTAGATTTTATAGTTAGTTTAGTTCAATTTTTTTGATTATTTGAGATAATTGTAAAACTTTTAAAAGATGGTTTTATTGTTTGTGAAATAATAATGATAATTTTAGTGTTCGTTTTTTCTATTGTTTAATTGTAAACCGAAAAAGTATGAACGAGAAGTGGCAAGCCAGGTGCAGTAAAGTAGATTTTTCTTATTAGAAACCTGGTGGAAGAAGAGTGTCCTTCAAAGATCCGAGGAGAAGCCAGCAGAAATCTTAGTATTTTGAAATACGTAATTCGGTTCTTAGCAAAATAATCCGTAGCATCCAATCTTAGTATTATCTTAGCAAAACAAAAAAATCCAGAATGACTAGTTCTTGACGAACAAATTAAGCCTGTAATTGAAAAACAGAGAAGGAGAGAGAATTCCTCCCTTTCTTTATATGATTATTATTGATAAACAGAGATGGGAATGAATAACTGGGTAAAAGAGAGAACAAGAGACTCTCAGCTGGAAACCCTAAACGAAGAACGAAGAGGAGGAAAGAAACAAACTTGCTGATTAAAAACAAAACGCGTAATTGTTATGCCACACCCATCTATATATAGGGTTTGAGGCGCTTCCAACGGTCACTGGAAATTTTGAAGGCTATAACTAACTCACTCGAACAGAACATGCAGATGAAAGACAGAATACTTCTTTCTTAATTTACTTATTACATATTGGTGTCGTGGCAAAAGATGGTTGGTCACCAGGAGTCGAACATACTTGGTGTAATTGAAGTTAGTTCCTGTCAGCACTAGTCCACCACAAATTAAAACAAATACGAGGATGCTGGGACTATCTTTGCTGGGCCGGGTGGGTCCTCATTCCCTTTTAATGGATCTGTTGTTGACGTGTCAAGTGATCCAAACTTTTTCGCAACCCGTACGGTACCGTACCGTACAAGAAGCATATGTCCGCAGAACCAGTAAAGATATACCACTACTATCAACTACTAGACTACCAAGATATGCTCAATAGATGATCAACAATTCTAAATCACAAGACTATATCTAGTACCTAGAAATCCATGCTCTAGAATTAGAAAATTTCTCAGGATTGCTTCTTTTGCAGATGGTGTGCCTCAGCATATGACGATGTTTCTTAGATATGTTTTATTGTGCTTTTTTTTTGTTACTTAGATATGTTTTATTTGCTACATTTTAAAAGACTTTACACCATTATCATCATTATCATCACTATCCAATGACAACATTAGAGCATCTCTGGTAACAACTTTCTATAGGTCCTTGTTTTTTAAATGGGATCTACAATTATATTTTTTGAATTTTATTATTAAAGTTTGTCAACAAATTATCTTAAGAACTAAACCTGCTCACGGTTTAGCTACTATTCACCAAGAGAGAAAACACTATGGCTGGAAATAGTAGAGCTCAATTTTTGGGTGGGTTTGGTTCGGTTCGATCGGTTCAGATGGTCCATTTGTTTTTTTCTATTTTTGCACAGTATAATAACGAATTTGTCCCTCGAAAAAAAAAACAGCACCTGGGTTGAGGGGTTCCACGGTAATTGCATATTTTCGGTTCGGTCCGATCCGGTTCATCTGGCTGGTTTATTTTTTTATATATTTCTTTGAATAGAGCAATAACCGTTTTGTCCCTCAAAAAGGACAAAATTCAGGCCTGGGAAGGAGGGGCGATTCGGTAATAAACCAATTTTTTATTCTTTTTTTTCGTCGGTTTATTGTGGGCGCGCCGTCAGTTTCCGCACTCTCGCGTGTTTTAGACAGCGCGTGCGGCTTATTCTAGCGTCCAAAAATGTCCAACCGGCATTTAGAATTATTTTTAAGCATGTTCTTTTTCACCTGGTGCGGCGCGTGTGACTATATGGTGGCCGGAGACGTGTCAATGGTCGTTCAAATTTCCCCCCATTTCTCTCTCTTGCCTGCTCAATTTGACGTCAGCTCAACTGTTTGTTGTCATGTTTCATTTTAGTCCCTGAACGTTCGAATTTGTTTTTTTGGTCCTTATTGCTATTATATAGGTTTTGATTTGTTTCAATTTCATCCTTTAATTGAAATTGATTATATATTATAGTTTCAATTAGGTCCTCATTCTTTTAATTTTCGGATTGGTCCGGAATCCTTAATATTTTTGGTATAAAAGTTTTGATTTATTTGAATTTTATACTTCCATGCAAATTTATTATAAATCCTTAATATTTTTGGTATCAAAGTTTGATTTTTTTCAATTTTATTCTTCAATGGAAATTAATTATAGATTTCAGTTTTATTTAATCTATTATAATTTTATTAATCAAATATTAAAATAACTAATTACAACATATAAAAATCAATTAATTTTCTATATAAAAAAAAATTCAGCACAACACGCGGGTAAATCACCTCGTCCATACCTAAACCACGTTGAGCTACTCAGACCCATATATTTAGGCTTTTTTGTGTGTTTTTTCCTTATGTTTTTATTTATCTTTTGCGTTTTCAATTTCAACATTTAAGTTTATTTTTTAATTTAGCTTATTTATACTAAAATTGTTTGATGAAATTTTAAGTTAGGTTACTCCCTTTTCTTTATTTTTTGCTTTCGTTTTTGTTTTCCTTTTATTTTTCAAACAAGGAACCTTGTATGGAAGTAATTTCAACTTCTTGTTGGCAATGGGAAAATACTTTTTCTTCAAAACCTCAAAACTATTTTCTTGATACGACCAGTTTTGCCGCATCTAAAGCATTTCACTGCTTTTTATCAGCAGATTTTTATTTGCCCCTTATCTTACAAGAAAACAAGAGCCCACTTTTCACTGCAAAAAATAGATAATTTATAGTCGAGGTTGTTCTCTTGTAAAGCTAGAACATTGTTTGTGACTGTTACATAATATAGTTTAGGTTATTTATAAAAGTGTTTTTCGTTCAGAAATGTAAAAATAATGTTTTTTTTAAAAAAAAATATTTTTGACATCAGAACATCAAAATGATCTAAAAATAATTTTTAAATTTATAGTGAAAAATAAAAATAAAAAATTTTCAATTTTTTTTTAAATTTTTAAAATTTTTTTTCGTAGACCTTTGTCATCAAAACCAGAGGCTGATCGGGAGGCATGAAAATATCAAACTTAATTGTGCATTACACAATCAAGCAGACTAAGATAGACATCAAAAATATATTTTTAAAACATCAACACATAAAAAAAAACATCATAAAATCATTTTTGACTTTTTGATGAGATCGAATAATGGATACTCTGATGCTTAAGTCAGTATTTGATTTTGTTTTATCAAGAGCAAATAAAAATTCAAGAGAATTCAATATGTATTTTTCATATGTAGAGAAAATACGTATGTTCCATGTCTCGTTGAGTATGTTCTATGTATAATGAAAGATGATAAATGTAATGCTTTTAGATGAATAATCCTTTAGATTTTGGATATATCCTTCTCTCTCTCTCTCTCTCAAAAGCAAAGAATATATAACTTGATTTTTTTTAAATATATTTAAGAAAACAATATTAGTCATGAATAGTAATGAATGATACCATACATGAATATTAATATGTAAATAGTACTATTTATAAATAGTAAAATACAATAAGACAAGGTAGCTTAATTAGATTAATCTTATTTGACATTGTGTTTCAAAAGCGTTTTTGAAAAAATATAATTTTTATTATTTTTATTTTTTACATTAAATTAAAAAAATGGTCGTTTTATATCATTTTATGTGTTGATGTTACAAATAATTTTTTAAAAATAAATAAAAAATATAATTTTGATATATTTCTGAAGAAAAAATACTTTTAAAAATAATCTTAACTACACTCCTAAACTGGTACTAAACCAAGAAGAAGAGAGAATGAAAATAGACATAGAAAGCTACCATGTAGTTTGAATAAATTGAAAAATTACTATTTATTTGCAATGAATACCCTCGCCACCTTTTCCCTCTCTATCTTTTTTTTTCTCTTCAATTAAAAAGAGAGAAAAAAAAAGGGGTGGACAATGTTTTGAGTGAGTTTTGGGACTTATCATGAATAATGAATTTTGTATAATATATATTATTCAAGAAATATTATCTTATAAGCTAAAAGAGAACATGATTTTAAACAGTAATGAACAATATTTTGCATTGTTCATCTAGACTCAGATGCAGTGTTGGTTCTAATAGTAAAATTACTATTTTACCCCTTTGTTTACTGCATCTTTTAGCCTTGGATCCGGGGGTATTTTTGAGTTTTTACCTTTTGCACACAGTGAAATAACTATAATACTCATATATAAGACAAAACAACACAGTAAAGGTCGGGGGCATTGAGTTTATTGCATATGTTTTTTAAAAATGGCTAAATATGAAACTACCCGCTAATAAGACAAAACTACACAATATACTCCGGGGTTAGTAGGGTCATTGCACACTTTTAAAAAAAAAAAAGACAAATACATATATATCACCATATAAGACAAAATCCAAGCATTGGTTGTAGAGGTGTGGCGGTACTTTGCTATTTTTTTATTATATTTTCTAGCGAGGTACTGTTGGCGCATCGCCGGAGGCACCAACAGTTTCCGCGCTCACGTGGATTTCGAACGACACATGCAGTGTTTTCCAGCATGAAAAAATGTCCAACCAATGTCTAGAATTATTCTACGACATGTTCTCTTTCTCCTGGTGCGACACGTGGGGTTCCAAGGTGGTCAGAGACATGTCGCTAGTCGGCTGAAATTCCCCTCCTTTTCCCTCTTCTACTTGTACTAGTATATGTAAGACCCTGCTGTTTATTGAGTTTTATTTTAGTCCCTAATCTTTTGATTATTTTGTATGGTCTCTATTTCTATTATATAGGTTTTGATTTGTTTCAATTTGCCCTTCAATTGAAATGGATTATATATAGTAGTTTCATTTTGGTCCTCAGTCTTTTAATTTTCTGATTGGTTTGAATTCCTTAATATTTTCGGTATCAAAGTTTTGATTTGTTTCAATGTTATCCTTCAATTCAAATTGATTATATATTTTATTTTTATTTCGGTCCTCAGTCTTTTTTTTAATTTTGATTTTTTGTTAAATTCTTTAATTTTTTTTAGTATCAAATTTTAATTTTTTTTCCAGTTTTTTCCTAGAAATTAAATTTATATATGTGTTTTGCGTTTTGGCCCTTATACTTTTAATTTATTTTAATTCCTTTATTTTTTTATATATTTCTTAAATGGTTCCTATTTTTTTTCCATGTTTATATGTACATGCTCTTAGTTTTATTTTTAATTTTTATTATTAAGGTTATTTTTTATTTAATGTTTAAATTTTAATTTGTGTTGGTGATCATTTGAAAATTGATATTTATTATTTTTTCTCTTTGTTTTTTATTTTTATTTATTATTCAAGTTAAATATTTTTTTAAATCTAATAATATTTATTTTGTTTTGTCATTTATTTTTTTTTAATAGTATTTTTATTAATGTTGTTAGGTGTTGAAATTTCTAATTATTATAGATAAGACATTCAAAATAATGATAATGATTATTTGTAAGTTTTTTTTCTCTTATAAATATGTGAGACTGATTAATATATAAATATATATATATTATATATATATATATATATATATATGACTTAGGTTTTTTGAAAAACAAAAATTAATATCAGTGTTCTGAAATACTTTTAATATAATAATATGAGGAATAAATATTATAAAATAAAAAAATAATTTATTTTATTTTGCTAACAATAATTATAGTGTCATTGATAGTATGATCAATAATAATTAGAATATGAATTATTTATAATGACAACTACAATAATTGTGATAATTTAACAATTATGATAATAATAATGACAATTGTAATCGAAATACTTAATCAGTTAATGTTATTTGTTTTAAAGATTGACTTTTGTGGCTTTTTTTATGTATGATATTTCATATTTGATATCACATAAACAAAAAGTATACAAAGTCACACGTAGACAAAACGGGTTAAAAAATTGGGGCAAATTATCTACAATGAAAAAATATACGAGCCAATTGCCGTAGCCATACATAATTTTTTTAACATGCAAAAAAATATTAATGGTCTTAGATTTTTTTTATAATGCTATATATCTGAGTAAAATAATCAGCCTACAAAACTTTCGGTTCTTACTATAGCAAAATTATTTACAATAATAATAATAATAATAATAATAATAATAATAATTGTATATTAGGTTTTTATATATTAATTTTATTATGAAAAATGCGTTGAAAATGATGATAATGATTATTTTTAAGGATTTTTATCTTAAAAATAATTGTATATTTTAATATTTTTAAAATATTAATAGCTTAAAATAAATATATATAAAATGAAGTAAGTGTTTTTTTTTAGAATTCTCAAATTAATTTAATCTTAGAATTTTGAAATACTTCAAACATAATAATATGAAGAATAAATCTTGAAAAATAAAAAAATGTTTTTTTATAATAATAATGATTAGAATATTGTCAGTAATGATTAAAATATTAATATTTTCATATCCTGAAAAATAATTTTGTAGCTTGTCACTTAGTGCGTAATCACATGCAAGCTGGAATGAATCTTTTTATTGTTGATAATAATAGATGGATGAAAGGATGACATTGATTAAACTAGATTGATTTTACGATAAAATTGATAATACAAAAGTTTTGGAGCTTAATTGATAATAAGGAAATACTTTAGAGGCTGAATTTGAGGACCCACTATTAATTTTACCCCAACATCGGAGAATATGAAAATCGCATTAAAACTTGTGGGACTACTTTGTAATTATTGATCTGTTTTCAAGAATGCAAGCCTCGTCGTGTCTCGGCTATCAGGCTCTCAAGAACGCAAACTTGCACACAAGCATGTGTATATATGTACAAGAGCATAAACACAAGTTAGCCGAAAGAACAAAGGCTGAGTCACATTCATCATATCTCCACTCCACTCCACTCGACTCATCTCATTTCATCTGGGTTCGGTTTTCTAACTCTTTTCTTGTTATTCTAATTCTTTTTATTCTCTTTATCATTTCTTGAACTCTATCTCCTTTAATCACTTTCTTGGATTAGGTTTATGAATAATACCCACTCCCAACAATTTACGAATTCTTTTCTTGCGTGTTGAAGCTAGCTTGAAATTCTTGATGAATCATGTGCTGAGACTTGAAATATCAGTTACCTTGCTTAATAAGAAACATTCAATCAGAGCTTTGTTTTGAGGGTTTATGGTTGAGTCATGCTTGCGTTGGGATCATTTATTTTCTTTAACCTGGACTGGTCTCTCATCTGGGTGTTGTTCTTGCTTGTTATATATCTAGTTAACTGTTTTCTCTGTTTGTTGCCTTTTTTTTTTTTATAATCTTATTTGCTCTTCAGAGTCATGGGAATTTTCTATTCTATAATTAATTTCAGATCTCACCCTTTTGAAGATATGGAAGAAACAGCTTCAGGAGATAATTGTCAAAATCTTTGTGAAAAAGCGAATGAAGATGTAATCAGTGAATTGCGTGACGACATTCTTTGTTACATGCTCTCGTTTCTTCCAACAAAAAGTGCTGTGGCTACCAGCATTCTGTCCACAAGGTGGAGAAACCTGTGGAAATCAGTTACCATTTTGGACATTTATGATGGCATATCGGTTTATTACAGTAATCCATCTACATATAAAGAAAGAAAGATGAACTTTGTGAATTTCATGGATAGGCTTTTTATTCATCGTAATAACTCATCGATTCTGAAATTCCGGCTCAGCTTAGCTCAAATTTACGATTTTACTTGTGTAAATGCATGGATGTCCCATTTAAGTAGATGGATTTCTTCTTCTGCAATTATGGGCAATGTGGAGGAGCTTATATTTTTTATCAATTTCCCAGTTCGGTTGCCGGAGAACCTCTATTGCTGTCAGAAATTAGTGACTCTGAAACTTCATGGTTATGTCAGGTTTGATAATCTTCAATCTGTATCCTTTCCAAGTCTCAAGGCCCTTCATCTTGAACATCTCAGGATGCTGAATAACACTGCCATAGAGGTGCTATTATCTGGTTCCCCTGCCCTCGAAGAACTGGAACTGGGAATGGAGGGAAGACGTGATTCTCGGCAGTCTGTACATGTATGCTCATTGTCCTTGAAACGTTTGATCATAGGATTCCTCCGTATTTTTGTTCCTTACGATCATAGTTACCGTAAAAAGCTTACTATTGATACCCCAAACCTTGAATTTCTTAAACTGGTTGATTTTGCATCTGAGGAATTAAGCATGCAGCGGGCAGACTCGCTCCTACAGGCAGATCTCTGTTTTGGTTATCAAACAGGTGTTTTCAATGTAGGAATTGAAGAGTATGCAAATATGGTGGTTCAGTTTTATAGACAGATCTCTGGTGTTAAGACTTTGTCCTTGTCAAACTGTAATATCCGAGTAAGATCCTCCACCCCCCCATTTACTCTTATGCAAATATGGTGTTTTCAATGGTGATTCGTCATCAACCTATCTAACGCATCCTCTTCTCAGACTTTATTAGGGGCAGCTGTATCTAAGTTTCCATGCTTCGGGAATTTGCCTACTTTTCGGAATTTGATTCATTTGGAGGTCCGAGTTTGTGATGAATACGTGTGGATTTTGCCTGAGATACTCCAATGCTCTTCTAATTTGGAAGTTTTCGTCTTAATCTTGGTTAGTTCCATTGATATAAATCGAATCAATGATTTGAGTGTTTCTTAGTTTATCTAAATCATCTACAAGTACTTTCTGTCTCTTTATTATCTTCAATCAATTAGGATGAGGATGCATACGGCTGGAACTGGTGTGCCCCACACTCTGTGCCGCAGTGTTTGTCATCATGTCTTCAGGTGATCGAGTATAAAGTTTTTCAAGGGGAATCGGGAGAGACAGAGATGCTTGAATATTTCTTAAGTAATGCATTGGTGCTGAAGAAGATGACCATCACATATCTTGATGACTTTAAAACATTAGAAGTTGATGTTTTGAAGAGGTTATCAACATGTCCGAAGGGCTCAGACGCATGTCAAATTGTACTCATTCCTGAACATGAACGCAGCTTTGAAGTCGCGTAAGGCTTCATTTTTCTCAGAATGTTTGAACTATTAAGCTTCAAAATTGAACCCTCAAAAACATTTCAAGAAACCAAGTGAAGACAGAATCAGTAGCTTCCTAAAGTTGTTTCCTCGCATTTCTGTGTTACCATGTCTTCCTGACTTGTGTTTTGAGAATTTCATGCACATATTTTTTTATTTTTCGTAGTGTCCAATCCATTAAAAAAAATAACTGCAATTTTTCGTAGTGTCAAATTGGTTATCTCCTCTCCCTTCAAATAACTGCAATTAAGATCTTTGTGTCTTAATGGGAAAGTTATCTCCTCTCCCTTCAAATTTATGCCCTTCAAATTTTAGCATATGAAAACGCTGATTGAAAGTATATTAGTAACTAGCCATTTTACCGTGCTTCGCCACGGTCAAAACTTTTTTAATATATTAAGAGTGTGAGATATTAAGATTGTGAGATTTTTTTTATTATTATACTATAAATTAAGGCAAATAATCAATTTGGGCTTAATTTCTACGAAGCGCAAGTTTACAATTAAATGTATGAATTTTAAATTGATATAAATTTATTTGTTGAACAAGTTTCAACGAAATCACCAGCATAAAATTATCATCATCATTAAAAAAATAAAAAGATTCGGATACCTGAATTATCGAATTCATTGTGAAAGGATTAGTTCATTTTATAATATAATTTACATTAAATACAATAATAAAATATAAATTGTGGAAGCATCTACGATAGCTAAATAACAAAAATAAATAGTTGATTTTCTACCTATAAAAAGAAAAAAATATTATTGAAAATCCATTGTTAAGTTACCATCATTATCATGACTATAACAACTAAAATTATTATCATCATCATTATTGCCCAAACAATTAGAATCATTAAATTGTTCCAAAAAATAAAAATAAAAACATTTTTTACAGAAAAGCAAACAAGAAAACAAACAATCACTAAAATTATTATTATTATTACACAAACAATGAAACCATAAAATTATCTCGAAAAATAAAAAATTAACAAAAGAAAGATAAAGAAATGAAGGCCGAATTTGAAAAAAAAAGATTTTCAAAAAAAAGAAAGACAGAAAAACATTGATTAGAGACAAAAAGAAAGAGAAGGGATTTCGGCCATAGTGAGAGCAAGAGAGGAAAAATTCAATTATATTGCAAAAAAAGTGAGATTAAGAGAGCATTATTTTCACAACATCTCCTTGCTGTACTCATGTACAAGGAGGCTCTTTTATGTACTAATGATCTCAACAGTGCTTTGCCGAGTGATATTGTTTCTCTTTTGCAAGAGTTTGAAGATGTCCTTCCTGAAGAGGTACCTTATGGATTACCTCCAATCCAAGGGATTAAACATCAAATTGATTTCATACCAGGTGCATCAATTCCAAACCGACCTGCTTATAGGAGTAATCTGAGGAGACCAGGGAACTTCAGAGGCAAGTAGGTGAATTATTGGAGAATGGGTATGTGCATGAAAGCATGAGTCCTTGTGCGGTTCCGGTGCTATTATTTCCTACGAAGGATGGAACATGGAGGATGTGTGTTGACTGTCGAGCCATCAACAACATAACTGTAAAGTATTGTCCTCCTACTCCTAGATTAGACGATATGCTGGATGAATTGCATGGTTCTTGTTTCTTTACAAAAATAGATCATAAGGGTGGATATCATCAGCTTAGGATGAAGGAAGGTGATGAGTGGAAAACTGCTTGTAAGACTAAATATGGTTTGTATGAGTGGTTACTGATGTCTTTCGGTTTAACTAATACTCCGAGCACATTTATGTGTTCGATGAACCATGTTTTGCGTGTATTTATTGGTAGATTTTTCATTGTGTATTTTGAGGATATCCTAATTTATAGCAAAAACTTGAAACAGCATGTAATGCATTTGAAATCTGTCTCGGAAATTCTAAGGAAAGAAAAGCTTGCTAGCGAGAGGGATGAGATTTATGATGCAGAGACAGAGATGCGAGAGGCTGCTTGCTAAGGTAGAGAGGCGAGAGGTTGCTTGCTAAGGTGTTAGTAGCTTAGTTTAGTTGCAGAGATGCAGAGCCAGAGGGAGGCGAGAGGAGAGAGGGGAGAAGAGAGAGGCGAGAGGCGAGAGGGTTTCTTAGGTTAGGGTTTCTTAATTTTCTTTTTATACTAAAACTTCAAACCGAACCGAACTGGTTCGGTTCGGGTCAATCGGTTTTGTCCGTACAAAACCGATACCGAACCGAACCAGACAGTTTTTAATAATTTTGTAATCGGTTTAATCGGGTTTTTTTTTCGGTTCGGTTTTTTCGGTTTTTATTTTTCGGTTTTCTCGGTTAAATCGGTTATTCGGTTCGGTTTGCTCACCCCTAGTTTCAGGTAGGCATATTAAGGTTTTTTTGTTTTTAATATACAATACAATTACATTGATACCCTTAGATCCAAGAAATTTAATTCATTGAGGTTATCGGGTATTAAGATTTTTTAGTCTTGATTTTGTTTTTGTTAATTGTTTATTTGGTTTAGAGTAGTCATATGATTTAATATTAAAATAATATTTTTTAGTTGGGGAAAGCTAATGGCGCATACACAGTACACGTCAGCGCTTAGAAGCCTTCATATTTTTTGGGTGGCAAGTGCAGTGGCTCCCGGTGGTAAAAATAGGCTTTCTTTGTGTCATTTCATGTCTCATTATATCCTCTTCCATAATAGGTGGCGCATATAGTCAAATTATGATCGATTTATCTTTGATAACCTTTTTTTTTTTTGTTTTTTTTTTCAATCCCTAGAAAAGCATTATGGTACTCATTGTTATTGGTATTTCAAATTTAGTCTTTTTAGTTTTGATTTTAGTATTTTTGTCATTTTTTCTTTTGTTAAGTTTTATTTGTTTTAAAGTTGGTTCTTCTGCTTTTAATTTCTCTTTATTTCTTTCATCGAAGCTTTTTATTGCTTTTAATTTTATCCTTCAAATCAAGTTTATAATTTTCAATTTTATCCTTCAAAAATATGATCGACTTGCCTCACAGGTAACTTTTCTTTTTTGTCTTATTTGAGCCTACAAAGGTTATTTTACTATGCACTGAAAGCATAAAATTACCGGGACACCCCCACTGATAATTCTTGTTTTTTTTTATCTTATTTGAGGGTATTATGGTTATTGTACTGTGCATAAAAATTAATTTTTTTTGAAAATACCCTTAATACCATGACATTATTTTAAACACATTTTACATAATAAAATGAATATATAAAAAACTAATTTAGAATAATTATTATTATTATTACTGCTAAAATAATAAAAATTATCAAATTACCCTAAGTAATAAAAAAAAATTCAAAAACTCTTACAAAAGAGAAAGCAAGAAAACTAAAACTAAAACTATTATCTTTATTGTGTAAATAATGGAAAAAACAAAATCACATTACAGAATAAAAAAATCCGTTAAAACTTTAATAAAAGAGCAAACAACAAAACTAAATTAAATTATTAAACAAAAATAAGAATTATTAGTTGAAAAAATTATTTTACTTGAAGATAAAAAAAACATAAGAATTATTAATAGCATAAGCACCATAACTATCACAATAAATTACAATTGCTATTATAATTACAATGAATAATGTCACTATTATTATCATGGTTATAACACATTAAATTATTATTATTATTACTACTATTGATAAAACAATAAAAATTGTTAAATTACCCCCAGAAATAAAAAAAAAACCCAAAACTTTTGTTAAAAAAAAAACAAGAAAAAAAATCAAAAAATATTATTGTTATTGTGTAAATAATGGAAAAAAAACAAAATTACATCAAAGAATAAAAAAACCTCAAACTTTAACAGAAGAACAAAAACTAAAATAAAATAAATGAAAAAAATATAAATATTATTAGTTAAAAAAATCATTTGACTTGAAGATTGAATAAAAATAATTAAAAAAACTAATGGAAAAGACAAAGAGAAAAAATAACAAATATTAATTTTCCATTGATAAAAAACACAATCTAAATTCAAGAACAAATTTTTTAAAAAAAATATTACCTCAATATAAGAGAAAATAATAAAAACTAAAAACTAAAACTAAAAATAAAGACTATTCCATAAATTTTAAAAACAATAAAGGACTTAAATAAAAAATTCAAAGAATAAGGACCGAAATGAAAAATAAAATATATAATTAATTCCAATCGAATGACAAAATTGAAACAACATTGGGACCAAAACAAATAAATATATATATTTTTTAAAAATGCAGTGTAATTTTGTTAAAAAAATTAAAAGAATAAGGATTGAAATGAAAAGTAGCATACATGACTAATTTCAATTGGAGGACACAATCAAAATAAATTAAAACAAACTATATAATTAATTCCAATTGAAGGACAAAATTGAAATAAATAAAACCTTGGGACCGAACTAAATAAAGACATTAAAATTTTTTTGTTGTGTAATGTTTTTAAAAAATTAAAAGAATAAGGACCGAAATGAAAGATAGAATATATGACAAATTTCAATTGGAGGACCCAATTAGAAGGAATTAAAACCTGCATACAAAAATAATTAAAATAACCAAAAGCCAACCGAAAATCAAAAGAATAAGGGCTAAACTGAAACCTAACATATATAATCAGTTTCAATTGAAGGGCACAATTGCAACAAATCAAAAATTATATTGAAAAACACAGTAATAAAAGCGAAATCCGAAGAACAGGGACCAAACTAAAACATTCATAAACCCTAAGGACTGACTCGTATTTCCTGGCGACAGGAGAGAGAAAAGAGAGAAAAAACTTCAACCAGTCCACCGGAGCTTCACTAGACACCGTAAGCAGACACGCGCCGCACCGGGATGAAGATCGCATGTCGGCGCACCATGTAAAACGACGGAAGTTCGTTTTTGACCACCGGACGGAGTAGCACGCGCTGCCCGAAACACTGCAGACGCGCTTGCAGAGCGTCTGAAAAATAATAATAAAATAATGGACAATTACCTATACACCCCTTGACCCATTCGATAACTACGAAAAAACCACTGTGGAAAATACATCAATACCCCCGGACCCGACGCCTATTTTGTCATTTTCTGGGGCTAATCCCGTAGTTTGACTGTGCAAAGAAATCGGAAAATACCATCCATGTCCCTTGAAAATTTCTAAACTACCCCCGTCCGGTTGGCTTTGTTTTGTCGTTTTTGGGGGCTATTTTCGTAGTTTGACTGTGCAACAAATTTAGAAATACCATTCATGTCTCTTGGAAAAATCGAAAATACCCTCAGTCCTGGGGGTTAAAAATTTTCTATACTGGGGGCAAAATGGTAATTTCACTGTCCCAATCCACAGTGAACTGTGTCTATAGCTACAGTGGAAAGGCCACACGGTTTAACTTTTTCTTTAACGAGTGGATAAATAGAAGTAGGGGTGAGCAAAAAAACCGGTCAACCGATTAAATCGATAAAAAAAACCCAATTAAACCGACTATAAAACTTTGAAAAATGTCTGGTTCGGTTCGGTATCGGTTTTGAAAAGCAAAAACCGAATACACCAAACTGAACTGGTTTGGCTTAACAACTTACTATAAATATAAACTTTCATTGCTTCCTAATTTTTTAAACCCCCGCCCCCCCCCCCCAAACTTTCATTTCTTCCTCATTTTAAAATCCTAGCACCAGCAGCAGCCGTCCCCCCTCATGGCCTCTCCCTCCCTTTGCGTTTGCTTTCCTGGACAAACCCTCTTGGCCTCTCCCACCTTCTGCAACTTCTACGAGTCCCCCTCTCTCGGCCTTTCCCTCCCTCTGCGATCGTCCCCCCGCTTGGCCTCTCCCTCCCTTTGCGTTTGCTTTCCTGGACAAACCCTCTTGGCTTCTCCCTCCCTCTGCAACCTCTTCGAGTGTTTGTGCTCCTGGGTTTTTGCTAAGTTTTTGTAAAGTTTGCATCTTTATTTGTTTTGATTTGTGTTGTATTGGGTTTTCTGGGTTATTGTTTAATCATAATTTCAGGCAACAACAATCACCAATTGGATCGGTAATCATCAATCGTTAACTAAAATCAATTGTTAATGTTCATGTCTTTCGCTTTCGGGAATGTTGATTTTTGCTGTCTTAATTCGGGATATTGTTGTTAATTATTATGATATATGTTGCAAATAAGCCTCTTCCTGACTGTTTCTGTTTTCGAAAAATCGAAAACAAAGTACAGATCTAAAAAGTACATGTCGAAGAAAGCATGGATCGCGTTCTGAAAACTGCAAGAAGCTCCGGTTCTCTTAACCTCTCCAACCGCTCTCTCAGGGAAGTACCTGAAGAGGTCTACAAAATTTTGGACGCCGTTGGTGAAGGTGAAAAATGGTGGGAGGTAAATGTTTCTATAATTAAATCACAATGTCTTCATATTATTTTGATTAACATAATTAAATGTATAGATTTTTGAATTTAATGACCTGGACTGTGGTTTTCTTTGATTTGCTTACACAGAATGTGGAGTTACAAAAGCTGATTTTGGCTCATAATAGTATTGAGTCAATAAAGAAAGACCTTCAGAATTTATCTCAACTAACGGTGTTGAATGTTAGCCATAACAAGCTCTCTGCGCTTCCAGCTGCAATAGAAGAGTGAGTGAGTAATTAATTACATTTGTTTTCTGATGTGTAGGGTTTCTTTTTAAAAAAAAATTGATGTATATGTGATTTGTTTTGAATTTTATTTTTTGACAGGCTCCCTCTGCTTAAGTTATTAGATGTTTCTTTCAACTTGATTCAGAAAGTACCTGACGAAATCGGATCAGCAACTTCTCTTGTCAAGTAGGCGCCTTCTCCAATTAATGAACAATTAGGCTTGGTTTTATCCATATTGGTGGTTGCATTGGTGTATCGGTGTTTGTGAGTGTGTTTGATTGTTTGATGTGTTTTTGCCTAGGTTTGATTGTTCGAGCAATTAGTTGAGGGAGCTTCCGAGCTCACTAGGAGGATGTTTGGATTTATCTAACTTGAAGGTAATGCTGCATCATGATTTATTGATGAATAGATGTGCCGATTTGTTTTTCCCTTTTTAGCATGAGAATTCTTGCAATCTTCATTACTGTGGAGTTTGAACTTGAGAGCCTTGCTTGATACCTACTGTTAATGAACTTTCACTTTTAGAACAACATTTTGTCTTGGCATGACATCAGAACACATAAATACACTTGTCAGTGTCATCCATGATTCACAAAATCCCAGGAGGCTAGGGTACATCAACACAACATGGGTCCCTACAGGGCATCCGAAACTGTATCTAAAGATGTGGTCAATGGGGTGAGTTTTGAAGATTTTGAGTCTTTTTATTGTGAAAGTATGCTGGATTTTGACAGTTGTGTGATGACTGACAATTCCATTACATCCTCTATTGGCCATTTTTCACCAACTACTGTATCCACATTGAATCCTACCGAAAATTTGAAACCATTTGAGGTTCTGATCATCGATGATGACAGGGAAGCTGCAACAAACGAGAATGACAATTTGCGTCAAGAGATTCTTGAGCGTCTAAATTCCACTTTTTTCTATGACGAGGTAGATGTTGTTCCAGCCATTGAAGCAGCATTTGCTAAGGCTAATGGAGTTCAAGCTGCACAAGTGGGGTTGACTCTGATCGAGTCCTTTACATCTGAAGTCGTTGATCATCATCCTGAGTCTGAAGTCTCTGAAGATTCCAGCCGTAGCAGCGATTGGATACAGTCGTTTCTGCTAGCACTTCAACAAGCAAGTCCAACATGCAGCCTGATTCATGAAAATAAGATCTAGATGATTCCCAACCCGTTTTTCATGGACTATTTTTATTGATTTTCTTTTTTCCAAGCCTTTAATCTCATGGGTAAACAAAGAGGAAAAAATTTGTATGTTATCGAGGCTATTTTTATGACATTAGTCAATTGCAATGCATACATATTCACCATACATTGATTGCAATATTAGTTGAGTGATGGAGGTGTGAGACACATACATTCCATCTAGAAGTTAGTGAGATGAAATCCAATGCATTATACCCCCTGATATCTGATGTAGAATCGATGTGTATGCATTATTATTTTAGATTTATTATATACTAAATTAATTTTATTATGGATGATGATACTAAATGATTTTGAATGTGTGTATATAGATTAATAATTTGTTACGGGAAGTTTAGAATGTTCCAATAGCTATTTGTGAATGTGTCAATGAGATGGGACATATTATATCCAATGTTATTCTCAATCTATGTCAACGTTGTGGTGGAATTTAGGATGTTGGGGAGGTTGAACATCTTGAAACATCATTAAAAGAAGATGATAGTGTTTTATTATGAAAGTGTTGAGGTTATTGGTCCATCCATAACTATTCAAGATCAGTCCACTAGTGATCCAAGCTCATCCACAAGCGATTTTGGCCATCCCATGAACTAGGATGTTACTGGTCATTATCACACCTGTATGGATATTACAGGCCGAAGAGTTGGAAGAGTTGGGATGATGCTCTAGACCCTTATATGAGTGCTCCGAGCCCATTCACAAGTGCTCTAGACCCTTTTATCGAGTTGGGAAGATTATTAGATATAGTTATAATGAGAATTATAAATATATGTATAGTTAGATTATTATAAATATATGGTATTAATTGCCAGTCTAAATTTTTTATGTGAATTGTATTTTGATGCTAAGAAATTGATAAATTACAATCATATGAATTGCTTTTTTTCTTTTTTTACAGGGAGTTAATGGCGAAATAACCTACCCCAGGATACCTCTGTTAGAAAAATCATGTATATTATCAGTGACACGGGAGTCACAAATGGTATTCATGATTCGCGTGTCGTAGATAGTTTATGCAAAAATGGAGTCGCGGATGCAATTCAGACATTGTCAATTTTAAAAATGATAAATGAAAAAAGAGTTGGTGTTAAAAACGCTAAACACACTTTTAGTTTGGACCTCCATTCATTTATTCATTAATATTCAATATTATAAAATTCTATATCTATTGACCATTATATTTAAAGAGAGATTATAACACTAAAGATTCTAAATAATTAGTTAAATAAAATATTCAATTAACTAGTTTAATACAAATTCGTTTTATAATGATATCTACTTGCACTATAATTTTACCAATTTATAGAGTTGAGCAATGTTGTGACTTTAATAACTCTTTTGAACATAAAAAATGTACACGACTAAGAAATCTATTTGATATTATTATTAAATCTAGTCTAGCGATCAACCTAGTAACTTTATGACCCGTCTCTTAGTTTAAATTGAGTTTAAAATTAAACTGCATTGGAGTTGTTTGATGTGACCTAGTCAAGTACTTGGTAGGTTCAAAGTCAACCTAAATAAACGGTAAAAAAATGAGATTTTACTTTTCAAAAAAAAATCAAAATGACTATTTTTATATTGAGATGAAGATATATTAAATCGATCTAGATTTCATAACATAACCCTCCAATTTTGGGATTTGAATCATAGACTTCACTTAGTTTAAGAATTTTATTTCTTAAAGTATTTTTTATTTAATTATATGATAAAAATAATAAATGCTTGTAAAATCAAGCATAAACCAAATATGAGAGTGTTTGTTTGATATCAATGAGGGATCTTTGAATGATGAAATTGAATTTTTTTTTAAAAATAATGAAAAGTTTGAAGAATGAAATTGAAAAGGCAATAATGAAAACAGAAGCCACCTCGAGCTTTTTATGATTATTAAAGAAATCTTTTTTCATACCTCTATCTACGGAAATGATAGCGCGAAAAATTATCGTAGCGACACATTGCAAGTCAAGTTATTTAGTATGGAGTATAATTTTACCATTAACATATATGTAATTGTCTAGATTTTGTTTAGTGTTTTGTTTCTCAAAATAACACAAAAATCATTTAAGATTTTTTTGTGGCATCTTTTTAAGAGTGTGTCTGGAATTGCAACCAAAATGTTGCTTTTGCTAAAAAATGAAATTATTTTTATTTAAAATTAATTTTTAAAAATAAAAAATTACTTTAAAATACAAACTATATCATAGTTCTACTTGGAATGACACCATAAAAAAAAGTACTCGTCCAAATTTTTTCCCAAAATATTTTTGAAAGAAAAAGAAGAAAAACTCGATTTTTGCTGCAAACCAGTAAGGCATTTATGAGAAACGAGTATACCTGTGGGATGCTGACTCAAATTATGAGATTCCTGCAGTTATATTAACACGTGTCACTCGTTCATGTGAGGAGTTCGTTAAAGGCAGCCATGGAGGTCATCACTGTATAAATCCTCCAAATCCCCTCCTTTCTCTTTCTCTTCTCTTCCTTCTCTCTGAATTGTTGTAGCTAGCTAGGATTACATCGCAAATCACTCATGCCAAGTCAAGCCCAGGCCAAGCTGCACTATCGCCATTGATTCTTGGTCATATACTCCCGTTTGTTCCGACAGTAGACGCTGTGCGTACCTGCATTTTGTCCAAACATTGGAGAGAACTCTGGAAATCACTTTCCAGTTTTGATTTTGATGATCGCACATGGAATAGTAAGATCATCTTTGGGAATTTCATGGATAGGCTCTTTTATTTTTATTACTCGCGTGAAAACTCTATTACAAAATTTCGTCTCCGTGTATATCATGAAAACTATCCTTCTTCCCGTGTAAGTCAATGGATTGATGCAGCAATCAAGGACAATATTGAGGAGCTTATACCACTGATATGCCCAGATGTTCATGTTCCGTTGCTTCAGAGAGTTTTTCGTTGCGAGAAATTAGTGGTTTTGTTATGGAATTTCCATAGATGGTGTTGGCTTGGCTTCAAGAAATCCCGATGCTTGACGATCTCGCTTCCATAGAGAAACTATTAGCAGGCTCCCCAGTCCTTGAAGAACTGGAAATCGATCATGCACATTTTAAATCCAGGAACTCTTTACGTATATATATGCTTGAGCTCACTGAAACGCTTGATCATAAGATTCACGCGTATTCGTTACTACGGGAAGGATACTGGTTGCAGAGCTCTCACTCTTAATACACCAAACCTAGAGCTTCTCGACTAACTGATTTCGTGTCCGAGGAGTTAAACATGCAGAAACTCCCTTACTCTCTAGTCGAGGCTGCTGTCAGTGTTGCTTATACACATTTCTTCATCTTAGAGGTGGATAATTATATTGACATGGCGGTTCAGTTTTTGATGCTGATCATGCCTATTGTCAAGATCTTACGCTTGTGTGAGACTACAATGAGGGCAAGTTTCTCCCTCATTTCACTGCTGAGCTTAGATTTTCAGTGGTCTGTAAAGGAAATGAAGTCCACGGGTGGAAGATGAGAACAGAGGAGTACACAAGAAGAGAATGAGAAGAGAGGGGTTGAGATCAATTGCAGTATTCACGTTGTTTATTATATTATAATTTGCCGTATATATAGAGATACAAGTGTATAGACTTAGGAAGTCTATTAGCAGAACATGGTAAGGACTTAATTGTCCTGTTTTACATATGGAAAGGTAATTAACACAAAGTAGCCGTTGCTTGGAATTAAACCAAATAGTACCGTTGCTTGGTTTAAGTGTGAGCATGGGAATCAGCAGCTTGCATGGGATCAGATTGCATGGGATCATTAATATCTTCTTTACCCCCCCTCAAGCTTAACGGAGCAACGCGAAGATTCAGCTTGGACATAAGAAGACGGAAACGGTCACGGCTGAGGCCTTTGGTGAAGATATCAGCTAGCTGATGAGAAGATGGAACATGGATGGTACGGAGTGCGTTGCTGGCAATTAATTCTCTTACAAAGTGGTAGTCAATCTCAATATGTCGAGTGCGTGCATGGAAGATAGGGTTGGCAGCCATGTGGATAGCGGAGAGATTATCGACATAGATGCAAGGTGTAGATTGAAGAGGTATACCCAGTTCTCGGAATAAGAATCCAAACCAGCGGAGTTCAGCGGCCGTGTGAGCAAGTGCACGATATTCAGCTTCAGTGCTTGAACGAGAGACGGTGGACTGTTTCTTGGCAGTCCACGTGAGGAGATTTGGCCCAAGGAAAATACAAGCACCTGTGGTGGACCGTCGATCATCTACGGAACCAGCCCAATCAGCATCAGAAAAGCTGCGCAAACTGAAGTCATTGGATTGGTGAAATACAAGTCCTTGCTCAACTGTACCCTTAATGTAGCGTAGGATACGTTTGACAACCTGAAGATGAGAGGAGCGAGGGTTGTGCATGAATTGACACACTTGATTGACAGCAAATGAGATATCCGGCCGTGATAGGGTAAGGTATTGGAGACCACCCACCATGCTGCGATAGGTAGATGGGTCAGATAGAGGATCGCCATCCAAACAAGACAATCGAGTGTCAGAAGGTAATGGTGTGGGACATGGTTTACACTCAGTCATATTAAACCGTTTGAGTAGATCAACAGCATATCGAGTTTGAGAGAGGAATAAGTGATCAGCAAACCGTGTAATTTCCATGCCGAGGAAAAAATGAAGCTCTCCCAACCGACGACTGTCAAATGTGGAGCATAAGAGATCAAGGAACAGGTGGATACGCTGTAGGTTAGATCCAGTGACAATGATGTCATCCACGTAGACGAGGACATAGATAGTGCAGGAAGGAGAATGATGAATGAAAAGCGAGGCATCAGATTGACTGTGAGAGAATCCCTGATCAAGGAGGAAACCACTGAGGCGTTGGAACCAAGCTCGAGGAGCCTGCTTCAGTCCGTAAAGGGCTTTATGGAGCTTACATACATCTTGAGGACGTGAGGGGTCATGAAAGCCAGGGGGCTGTTTCATGTATACAACTTCTTGTAGGTAACCGTTCAGGAATGCATTCCGGACATCAAGTTGCTGAAGAGACCAATTGTAAGCCAGAGCCAGAGATAAAATGGTGCGAATAGTGGCTGGTTTAACTACTGGGCTGAAGGTTTCTGCATAATCAAATCCTTCTTGTTGATTAAAGCCTTTGGCTACAAGGCGGGCCTTGTAGCGATCAATGGTCCCATCAGCTTTCCGTTTTATCTTGAAGACCCATTTGCAGCCAACGATGTTCATCTGCGATGAGGCAGGAACAAGAGACCATGTTTGATTTTTCACCAGAGCATCATATTCATCCTGCATAGCGGTCTGCCAATGACTGTATTTGGAGGCCTGGGTGAAACCCGTGGGTTCTAGAGACATGGGATCAGAGTGAACCGCAGAGAGGGCATGAGGTAAAGGGTGTGGGGTGGTGTGGGATAGGATGGTTTTAAGGCTTTTAAATTTTTGTGGAGGGTTTGGTGTATCAGGTGAGTTAGGAAGGAGAGAGGGGTCAATAGGGGAAGAGGGAGGTGGTGTAATGGTTGGGGAATCAGAGGAAGGGACTACTTCTGTGATACCGGGGGAGAGATGGTGTGTGGGGGTAGATGGTGGTGATGGAGATTGTGGTGGACTAACTGGGGAAGATATAGATTGGGGTTCAAGGTTAATGGGTGTATTCTTGGTTGGGCTTGGGCTTGGACTTGCAGGGTTGTGGATTGGTTGAGAGTGCCGTCCAGGTCCAACATCAGTGTGCTCAGCAGGTGTTGATTGGGCAGCTGGTGGAAGCTGGGGTTGCTGGTAGGGGAAGCTTGCTTCATCAAATACCACATTTCGAGAGATGTAGATCCGACCTGAAACAGGATCAAGACAACGATAGCCTTTATAGTGATCATCATATCCAATAAATACACATGGAACAGATTTAAAAGATAATTTGTGTTTGTTGTATGGAACCATATGTGGGAAGCAGGCACAACCAAAGCTTTTGAGGAATGTGTAGTCCGGTGTGCGTTGAAGTAAAATCTCATAGGGAGATTTTTGAGCAAGTGTAGGAGATGGTAGGCGATTTATCAGAAAAACCGCAGTGGAGAAGGCTTCAACCCAAAAGCTGTGGGGCAAACGAGACTGGGCCAGCAAGCAGAGTCCCATTGCAACAATATGTCGATGTTTCCTTTCGACCACTCCATTTTGTTGAGGGGTGTATGGACATGAGATCTGATGAGATATTCCTTGATCACGCAAAAATGTTAGAAAAATTTTACTGGTAAATTCACCGCCACCATCAATCTGCAGTTGTTTAATATGAGAGCTAAACCGATTTTCCACCAATTTTTTGAAGTGGATGAATGTAGTAAGAACATCTGATTTCTTAGCTAAGGGATATAACCAGGTAAACCGAGTGTGATCATCGACAATAGAGAGATAATAGCGATAACCAAAATTAGAAGCAATTGGGGCAGGACCCCATAAATCGAGATGTAATAATGCTAAGGGAAATTGAGCATGAGATTGTCTGTCAGCAAATGGTAAGCGACAGGATTTTCCCAACGGACAGATATGACAATTTTTATTAGAAATAATTGTACCATCAATTGGTAGGTGGCACTTATTCAACAAAGTAGAAAATACGGAATGAGAAGGGTGTCCAAGTCTGGCATGCCATACGTCTTGTGTTGTGCGCTCTCCATAACAGGCAATTCGGCGAGCAATGAAGGAAGATGTCTGAATATAATAGAGGCCATCAAAACTACTGCCAGTAAGAAGTACCTTCCCCGTTTTGTTGTCCTTCACAGAAAAACCATTAGCATCCATTTTAAAGTAGCAATCATTATCAGAGCAAAAACGACGGATAGAGATCAGATTTTTGCGAATAGCAGGTACACACAAAACTTCATTTAGATTTAATGATTTTTGTAACCCGTTTAATTTTGCATTACCTACATGAGTTATTGCTAATTGATTGCCATTACCAACAATAATTTTATCTGTACCTGTGTATGGATGAGCGTCGGGAAGGGAAGTGGCATTGGCTGTCATGTGGTGAGTAGCACCCGAATCAAGACACCAATTAAGGTCTGCCACGTCAGCAGGAGAGGGTGAGTTGGCAAAGTTTGCTGCCACGTAAGCCTGAGGCTTACGGTCTGGACAAAACCGGGCTATGTGCCCCGGTTTGTCACACCTGAAACATACTACCTGCTCAGACCGTGGGTCTCGTTGGCTGTTGGGTGCTCTGCCTGGTGGAGTTGGGAGGAGTGGAGGGCGTCCGTCGGAGAGAATTGCAGACCGTGGGTCACGCGGCTGAGAGTGACGGTCTGGAGTCCAAGCTCCTTGCGTTGGCTCCCACTGTCCTGTTCGTCGTGGGTCACGCAGCTGAGAGTGACGGTCTTGGCTCCAATTTCTGCCACGTCCTCTTCCAAATCTGTGATGAGGGTTATAATTGGGGCTGGGTAATCTTGAATTGAAGGTCTGTTCATTGGGCATGTTGTAATTGGGGCTGGGTAATCTTGAATTGAACGTGTGCTCGTTCGGCACCCTGTCAGCAGCCATGGCAACGCCTGTGGTCAAGGTAAGTGCCATTCGTTTTTGTAGATGTTCTTCTCTTAGGGCTAGATCATAGAACTGATCAAAATCAATGTCAGGATGCAGATGAAGGGTTGTGGCTAGTTCCTTGTATTCAAGTCCCAGTCCGTCCAAGACATAGCTAATAAATTCGTCATCGTCCATTGTTGCTCCGGATTGATTGAGAGAGTCTAAGAGTGTTTTTGCATGGTTGAGGTAATCTGCTACTGTTGTGTTGCTGTCTTTCCTGAGGGTGCGAATTTGGTCGCGAAGAATCCTTACACGGGTGCTGGCGAGAGGTGAGAGACGTTTGGCCAGCATAGTCCAGGCTTGATGAGCAGAGGTGCATGGGATGAGAAGTGTTTTGATTGAGGATGAGGAAGTAGCTTTGATCCAGCTCAGGACCAATTTATCCTTTGCGAATTCTGGGTGCACAGAACCATCTTCTTGCAATTTGGGTGGTTCGGTGCTGTTCTTGACAACAGCTGTGAGACCGTGCATTTCCAGTATGTCTTCAAATTGGGATTTCCAACTCAGATAGTTGGTGCGATCCATAGGAATTGTGAATAGAGAAGAGATGTTGAATGAAGTGGGCAGGGGATGAGATGGGATTGAAGGTGAGGAAAGTTTGGACATTTCGGATATCAATCTTGACATGTCTAGATTGCTTGATTCTCCAGATTTAGGTGTGTTTGCCATTGATTTGGGTAGGATCGAATGGGTGAGGGTTAGCTCAGAAGGGCTCTGATACCATAAAGGAAATGAAGTCCACGGGTGGAAGATGAGAACAGAGGAGTACACAAGAAGAGAATGAGAAGAGAGGGGTTGAGATCAATTGCAGTATTCACGTTGTTTATTATATTATAATTTGCCGTATATATAGAGATACAAGTGTATAGACTTAGGAAGTCTATTAGCAGAACATGGTAAGGACTTAATTGTCCTGTTTTACATATGGAAAGGTAATTAACACAAAGTAGCCGTTGCTTGGAATTAAACCAAATAGTACCGTTGCTTGGTTTAAGTGTGAGCATGGGAATCAGCAGCTTGCATGGGATCAGATTGCATGGGATCATTAATATCTTCTTTAGTCTGGTCATATATACCTATCCCTTTACAGATGTTATCGAACGCAGTCCGTGAGAAGTTGCCCTGCTTCGAAAATCTGCCTAACTTTCTGAACTTGACTCGGTTGGAGATTGAAGCTAGTGGAGATTATTACTGGTTTGTTTCGCAAGAGATACTCTAATGCTCTCCGAAGTTGGAAGTCTTGATCTTATACAAGGACAAGGTTAGCTCCTGTAAGAAAAATAAATACGTGCTGTGTTTTTTCTGCAAGTATGATCGGTTTCTTCTTCTTCTTCTTCTTACAGACTTTAACCGTTCCGACCAATAAGGAACCTCCAAAATGGCCAAGTCTCTTCCACGTTAATTCATCTGTAAATCCCAAATGGCGAAATCGTGGATTCGTGCCCCAGAGCATGAGGTCATGCCTTAAAGTGATTGAGTGTACGTGTAGATTTGAATGGGACATCGCGTAGATAGAAATGGCGGAATATTTCTGTTAAAATCCAGATAGAAGAAAAGTTTGTTATAACAAATTATTGTTATAACTATAATCTTTGTCTAGTAGTGTTAGGGATTATTTGTATGTTCTTTGTTTTGTAGTAGGAGTAGCCTCTATATATATTTCAGCATTGTAACATAAAAGTTTATGGAAGTGAAATTGAAGATGAAAATACATTATTGAAAGTTTAACATGGTATCAGAGCAAATCTCAAATTTTTTTCTTGAAACCGAATTGTTGTTTTTTTTCTCTTCTGGTTCGAAACTCAGAACTCGATTTGCATAGTGCTTGTTCATCAAGAGCACTGTTCATACACAAAACCAATCCCCACAGAAAACACCCAACAGTGAATCTCGAATTGTTTTCTTGAACCGTATTTTTTTTTCTCTCGAATTATTTATCTCGAAAATTTACTGTTCATACCCAGAAAAACCCAAATTTTCCCGAGAAAATAAACCCAGATTTTCCGAGAAAATAAACCCAGATTTTCCCGAGAAAATATCAGGGCTTCTTCGTCATCTCCGGCGAGTCTTGTTCATCGTACCTCTTCATAACCTCCAGCGAAACCCCTCTTGAACTAGCAACACCCATCAGCTCACAAACACCCAAACGAAAATCAAATCACCCAACCCAGACGAAAGCAAACCCAGAACTTCATACACCTTCATAAAGCCCTACATGGCGAAGGTCTCTGTCTCTGCCTCTCTCGAGAACGAGGAACTCACCATGGAAGAACGAAACCTCCTCTCCGTAGCTTACAAAAACGTGATCGGTGCTAGACGTGCTTCTTGGAGGATCATTTCCACAATCGAGCAGAAAGAGGAGAGACGTGGAAATGAAAACCATGTGTCTGTGATCCATGACTACAGGGCTGAGATTGAGACCGAACTGTCTTCGATCTGTGACAAGATATTGAAGGTGCTCTACTCAAGGGTGATTCCAGTGGCCAAGGCTGGTGATTCGAAGATTCAAAATTTGGAGATGAAGGGAGATTATCCGGCTGGTGGTAAAAATGGGGGAAGAGAGAGGGGGAAAAGTTTTTTAGGGTTACCTTTACATACTGTTGACCGAAACGGGGTAGTTGACCGAAACGGGGTTGACCGAAAATACAAAAATACTGGTGGGATTATGTGTTCTCACTGCGGGGAAATGAGGCACTCAAAACAACGGTGTTATGAAATTATTGGCTACCCGGACTGGTGGGATTTTTCCAAAAAACCCCGGAAAAATATCAGAAAACCTATGGCACATCTGACGGCAGTAGATCAGATACTGCCTACAGCGAATGTGGCTCATCCAGGTATCATCGAAAAACCTTTTGCACACTCTGTTATTACTAAAAATAGTGATTGGATTATTGATACAGGTGCATCTAATCACATGACTAGTGATTCCGATAATTTAATCTGTCATAAACCCTTCTCACGTATAGCTGTACGCACTGCTAACGGTAGTACCTCCCCTGTTACGGGGGAAGGATCTCTCATTTTGAATCACTCTATAACACTTGATACTGTCCTTATTGTTCCATCTCTTGCGTATAATCTCTTGTCGGTTAGTCAAATTACTACTACTCTTGAGTGCACGGTAACGTTTTGGCCTCAGTTTTGTGTTTTTCAGGACATTCTAACCCGGAAGATTCTTGGTTATGGTGTTAGACGAGAAAATCTGTATTATCTGGAATTAACGAAACAAGGGGGGTCAAAACTAGGCTATGCGCATCAAACCAGGAGTACGGATCAAGCTCACGCTCTCGTATGGTTGTGGCATCGACGACTTGGACATTTGTCATTTGGGTACCTTAAGAAGTTACAACCGCATTTATTTTCAAGGTTAAGTATTTCAGATTTTCAGTGTGAAATTTGTGAATTGGCGAAAAGTCACCGTATTCCCTATTTGCCTAGTTTGAATAAAAGTGTAGAACCATTTGCAGTAATTCATTCTGATGTTTGGGGTCCGGCAAAGGTCTCATCATTTTCTAATGCACGGTATTTTGTTACATTTATTGATGAATGTACTCGGATGACCTGGATCTCTCTCCTCCGAAATAAAAGTGAAGTAAGTACAGCATTTCAGGAATTTCAGAAAATGATGCTGACCCAATACCAACGGCACATTCGTACACTTCAGTCAGATAATGGTACGGAATTTATGGATCAAGTACTAGGTAATTTTTTACAGTATCATGGAATTCGACATCAGACATCCTGCACATATACTCCACAACAGAATGGATTAGCTGAAAGAAAGAACAGACAAATTATGGAAATAGTTCGTGCTTCGCTATTTGGCATGAATCTGCCAAAATACTATTGGGGTGAGGCAGTCAAATCCGCTGCGTACTTAATAAATCGAACACCATCTAGTGCAATTGTTTTTCAGTCTCCTCAACAGAAAATGGAATCTCTTCTGTCGGTTCCTCACCTTCCAAATTTGGAGCCGCGGGTATTTGGTTGTACGGTATATGTCCACATTCCTTAGGTTCTGCGAAGCAAACTCGATCCGTGTGCCAAACGGTGCGTGTTTGTAGGTTACTCGAAGTTTCAGAAAGGATATCGGTGTTATGATCCTCATCATCGCAAGCTACATGTGACCTTGGATGCATCATTTCGAGAATCGGAACCCTACTATTCAGGGGGAGTTCCTGGTTCTTCTCTTCAGGGGGAGAGTAACAATGAAGAGAATGAAGGTATATTCGAATTAGAGGAAATGAGACCAAGCCGGGATGATAACCTGGAAGGTTGCACAGACCAGAATGATCTCAGTAACGACCCCCTTATGTCTCTTGAATTACCAACGCCTACACCATTAACCGAAGAATCAACCGAGAATGTCTCTCCTCAGTCCCCTCAGGTAACCCTAAATCCTATCCCTAATGAGATAAATGAAATTCCTGTTTTAGAAAATAATGTGACTAATAGATACCCACAAAGATTAAATCGGGGAGTCCCAAAGAAACAATATGAACCTGATCCAAAACACAAAACTAAATACCCCATCAACAATTATATCTCTACCCATAGATTATCGGAATCATATGCATTTACTGTTAATCAATTATCCAATGTGTCTATTCCTAGTAATGTACAGGATGCATTAGCAGACCCAAAGTGGACCAAGGCGATGAATGAGGAAATGGAGGCTTTGCAGAAGAATAACACGTGGGAGTTATATCAACTACCAACGGGAAAGAAGAAAGTTGGATGTAAATGGGTGTTCACAGTGAAGTTGAAAGCAGATGGGAGCATTGATAGATACAAAGCAAGGTTGGTAGCAAAGGGATATACGCAGAAGTATGGGGTGGACTACCAAGAAACTTTTGCCCCGGTTGCAAAAATAAACACAATCCGGATTCTCATATCGATAGCAGTGAATCGAGACTGGGCCTTACAACAATTTGATGTAAAGAATGCCTTCCTGAATGGAGATCTTGAAGAAGAAGTTTATATGGAATTGCCACTCGGAGTGAAAACCAGGTGCTCACGAGAAACGAAAGTATGCAAATTAAAAAAGGCTTTATATGGGTTAAAACAGTCACCCCGGGCATGGTTTGGAAGATTCTCATCCACGATGAAAGAGTTTGGCTATAGTCAAAGTAATTCAGATCATACTCTGTTTATAAAGCACAAAGGAGGGAAGGTAACGACTCTAATAGTATATGTGGATGATATGGTCTTAACAGGAGATGATCTAGAAGAAAGAAAGGCTCTACAACAGTTTCTGGCATCGAAATTCAAAATGAAAGATCTCGGACAACTGAAGTACTTCTTAGGGATTGAGGTCTCGAGGTAAAAAACGGGGATATGTCTTTCACAACGAAAATGTGTTGGATTTATTAGCAGAAACTGGAATGCTTGCATGCAAACCGGTAGATACACCTATGGAAATGAATCACAAACTGGGACAAGCAGAAGATCAGACGTCAGCTGACAAAGGACGTTACCAAAGATTAGTCGGGAAACTGATATATTTATCACATACACGACCAGACATAGCCTATGCAGTCAGCGTGGTAAGTCAGTTCATGCATTCACCAGGAGAGGAGCATATGGAAGCAGTATATCAGATCCTAAGATATTTAAAAAGTGCACCGGGAAGAGGACTACTATTCTCAAAGAATGAAGTTCATGAAATTACAGGATACACAAACTCAGACTGGGCAGGAGATCAGACAGATAGAAGATCGACATCAGGTTACTTTACTTTTGTAGAAGGTAACCTAGTAACTTGGAGAAGTAAGAAGCAAAAAGTAGTCGCAAGGTCAAGTGCAGAAGCAGAATACCGGGGTATGGCTCATGGTGTATGTGAATTGCTATGGATTAAACAGGTACTACAAGACCTGGGAATTGAGTATGGGACATCTATGGGTCTACACTGTGATAATAAGTCAGCTATCGAGATTGCGCATAATCCCGTTCAACATGATCGTACCAAACACGTCGAAGTCGATCGATATTTTATTAAAGAAAACCTTGATCGGAAAATTATACAATTTCCGTTTGTAAGGTCAGAAGATCAGTTGGCAGATGTACTCACAAAAACGGTTTCAGGAAGAGTACGCTCCAACTTGAGGGGGAGTGTTAAAATCTAGATAGAAGAAAAGTTTGTTATAACAAATTATTGTTATAACTATAATCTTTGTCCAGTAGTGTTAGGGATTATTTGTATGTTCTTTGTTTTGTAGTAGAAGTAGCCTCTATATATATTTCAGCATTGTAACATAAAAGTTTATGGAAGTGAAATTAAAAATAAAAATACATTACTGAAAGTTTAACAATTTCATAAAGAATGCGTTGGTCTTGGAGAAGATGGCTATCAGATTTGGAAGGGGCATGATTCGTAGTCCAGAAGATCGTGTTGTCAGGAGGTTGACAGAGTGTCAAATGGGCTCCAGTGCATGTCGAATTACATTTTCACCTTGATTTTTTGGCTCCCATCAGCAGACTTTTATCTGTTAGAGATTGCTAAACGAGGAAGAGATAATATATATGGATGAATATTTCTGTTGTTCTAGTGTTGTATTCTGTGCAGTGTCTACTTCCTTTGATCTCTTGGATGCATGATCAGGTTAATTAAGAAAAGAAAGAAAGATCTTTATTGTTTTTGTGTATATTATTTTAGAAAATTGGTTTATTTAAAACCCCCAAAACACACCTTATGTATACTAAAAACAAAATAACAAGTATTTCTCTAAGCCTGGAATGGGGTCAGCCCAACCATGCGGGTTGGGCTTCCTAGCCTTGCCCAAGCCCAATATCATGGTTCATTCACAAATCTGCAAGAATTAAGATCAAAAGAGATTTTCGTTTGGGTTTTGCCAAGAACCTGAAGAACAACATTTAAGGAGCCTGGAAACCATGTTATCAAATTCGGTCAAATCGTATCAAATAAAAAGCATGAAAGCATGGAGTATGAAACACTGAAGCATAATGATATGTGGGATAAGACTTGAAATGAAACTTTATAGCTAAGAACTCAAATCTAGATATTCAAATCTATAAGGGATCGATTAATTCAAACCACACCTCATATGATCGGAGAACAATAACATTTAAGTTCAGGCATATTTTCATCAGTAAATTCATTAGTGATTTTTATATTAATACATAGACAAAATAGAGTTAGTATGTTTACACTCACAGAATATTCTGTCAGTGATATGAATTCATTCTTCTAGGTACTCATGCTACACCTTAAATCCTAGAAGTGTAGCATGAACCTTCATCCGATATTGGCAAATACCACATATGATCAAGAAAACAGTGCCTAATCTAGTTGGATCATGGAAAGAACGAGGGAAGAGGGAATTGCTCAAAACATTGGGCTAGCTTTTATTTCACTGGTATATTTATCTAAAGAAATTACTAAAAGATAACCGCTACATAATCGCACCTCTATTTATTCGAAATACAAATAATCTTCTGTTTATTCAGAAGGTGTTCTTTACTCTTACATTGCAGGCTCATTTATAGCTATTGATCCAGAAATAAGAAAAGCAGAATCTTATAAGCAAGTTTTCCTTATCAAATCTACAAGCTTGCTATATATTTCCCTTGTACTGTACAAGATCCCTACAAAGCCTACATTCCTTGGCAGAATAATTAAGTCCAATTTACTACTTTCTAACTGGCATAGAAGATGATCTAGGCATATCTTCCACGTGAAAATTTGATCTTTCTGATGAAGGAACAGAAGCTGAGGGACGAAGGAAACGAGTAGCAGCCCTGCATGAAGTTTCATTGGCAACTGTGGTAGGACTAGCTGGAATAAAAGAAGCTGGCTGAAACTCGATTTGAGTGGCTGGAACGGCATCATTTTCAGGAATATCAAGCAAATGATGATTTTCTTCCTCAAACATTACTGTTCTTGTGTCTGTGTGCATGGTAGGATCATCTGTGAAAATTCCATCCCTCGTCTTCCTCCTAGCTGCTTTCCCCAACCCAAGGAGTGTCTCCCTTATTATTTGTGGAATTAATGCCGCCTTATACTTTGTTCCCATCTGGTAAAAGGGAGGGAGCAATTCGTGATGCTAATATTTACCAGAAAATGATCGAACAAGAAAAAAAGTGACATAATACTACCATCTTAACGCAATGAAAACCTGCTCAAGCATTCATGTTACTAGTTACGAAGAGTAAGGCCTCTTCTACTCACAAGTGGATAAAGATGATCTCAATTCTTAAAATGCCATAAAAACATTTATGGCAAATTAAAGGAGTCGACAACATAAGTTTTGAAAAAAAATTATAGGTGTTTTACATTGTTTTTCAAAAATACTTTTGAAAAAAATTGAAAATTTTCTGTTTTTATTTGTATTTTAAATTATTTTTTTATGTTTTTTATATCATTTTCATATGCTAATATAAAAATTAATTTCTAAAATATAAAAATAAAAATAAAAATAAAAATAAAAATATATTTTTAAATAAAAAATATTTTCAAAAATAACTACAAGTTCCATACAAGCAATTGTTGTGGATAATGACACATGCAGTTGGCATATGCCATTAAGTTGAAAGGCTTTATTGGCGGTCAAGTCTTCATTACTGGAAGCTGTGGTATATGTGCATCGGATACAAGTTCAAGTAATAATCTTACTTAAAAGTTCAAGTTGTTAGATGAATCTTTAATATATAATTTATATTATTTTCTAACACTCTTCCTCAAGTGAAAGTCCATTGAGTTTGAATTGCACAGACTCGTACTATCTTGTACTTGATTTTTATAAAAATTAATGAGGTGATGAGATTTGAAATCGTGACAGTTGGATCAGTCAAGAAACTATATAACCTAAAAGCTCAAGCTATTAGGTGAAATCACAAAATATAATTTATATTATTCTCTGAGGGGTCATATAATACTGATTTCTTGTTCATGATATTTGTTGACTAGTAGATTATGCATATAATATGAATTGGCCAGTATTTTTCTTGGGGAAAAGTATTTCCTAGTGAATGAATATGATACCTGAGTAACGAGTGCATATAGTGGCAAGGTGCTGTAGCTGCAAAGGAACTGCCCAGCAAACCTGCAAGATAATACAATAATGCAGTAGCTGTAAAAGCTGATAAAAAATCCTCAAGAAAGTCTCAACTATCTCAGATGTACGCATACCCCAGCACAAGTCGTATGTAAACCAGAAAATGGCTCCTAATAAAGCAAGATTTGTACCCGAATTGCCACTGTAAATTAATCAACAGAAAACAGTTCAATGTACAGATTCAACACCTCGTCAAGGAGAAGAAAAAAAAATTATCTCCTCATTTCTGATTCTTCTGATCAGTGATTATTGCTAGAGAATACTATAAATCATATTCTGGAGTCTCACCTAATAACTTAAGCTTTTAGATGAGATGGTTTTTTAACATGGTATCAGAACTTTGTTGAACCAGCAATCACGAGTTTGAATCTCACCACTCTCATTCTATTTGATAAAAATCAAGCACAAGGTAGTGTTGAAGTTTCAAGTTTCAAGCACAAAGAACTTTCACTTGAGGGGATATATTAGAGAATAATATAAATCATATTCTAGGGTCTCACCTAGTAGTTTAACCTTTTAGGTGAGATAGTTCCTTAACAATTATCAACCGTTCCTTAAGTGCTTTCCAAATGTTTCTCAAATGAATTTAGTAAACATTGAATCAACAGAAACCCAGGAAAAGGTGAGATCTTTGCTCAAACAATCACTTAAATTATAATAAACTTGAGCTTGGTTGGTGTCCAGAAGGAAAGGACAGAAGTTATATCTCTCAATCCAATGAATAATAATCAAGTCAGGGTAGAGGAGGTACCCAAAACCAAAAGAATGAAGCCAATTCAAATGAATTCTGCAATAACATCTCAGAGAGAAGGAACGAGGTGTCAGTTATGCTGCACAAAACCATAAAACCATTTTCTAGGGAAGAAGGAACTGAAAGTTCTGTATATGTTACCATTTTAATTTGAGAAACTGATCACAGTGAGCATTGCTTACCTGGAACAGGATAAAATGGATCAATGGCAGAAACAGTTCTGGCTTCTTGAACCAGAAAAGATCATCTCGAGGCTTCAGCTTCCCTACTTCAGAGTGTTCAGTTAAGCCAGCAGTCTCTAATGTCAAGATCGCAATAACATGCTGTAGCTTTGCACCTAATAGAAGAACAAGCTGCCCATGACATGAAAAATCAGAAAAAAGTCCGACACAATTACTTTAGTGATACAGAAAAATTTACGTGTAATTACTTGTCCTTCCATACTTTTTATTTCTGTCTAGGAAAATTCAATTTGCAGAACACAAGTGATTGATAAAACTTAAACTCAAAAGAACCAGCACTTACAGTGATTGGAACGACTGATATCCAAAAATAGAGGTTAGATCCTGTAGAGAGGTTTCAAAACGATCAGACCATAAATTAGTAAGACTGAGACTTAGAATAACCTGATCGTACACTAGACAATACTTAGATCATTGACCTGTGTTGCATCGTGGATTAGATCAATTTTGATTTAATATAAAAAAAACTATCATAGCATTGAGATCGAGATAAATTCATTGAGAGCAAAAAACTATATAAAGTCTCACTCCCAACAAATCATAGCATCATTTTTCACATACATAGGTAACCATTACCTTCCACATTAAACAGCATGAAAGCAACAACAAATCCCCACAATGGAACGCTGCAAGCCATTGAACAAACAGGCAATATTTAGCTCAATCATGCAGATGAATGGCTTAAAAATACTATTCTTAGACGTTACCTCACACCAACAATTCTGTGGAATTCTTCTTCCATGGAGCGAATCATGTAGCTGTGAAAATCATAATCCAACTGGAGGCTGTGATTCTGCCATGAACAAGAAGAAACAAAAGTTATGGATGTCAATGAAGAAGCATAATTTATCTATATCAGCAAAGACGCTCCTCGTCCATATGGATCTTGGTCTCACTCCAATTCAACGTCTCATTTTAGAAAGTTGGAAATTCACTTACATAATGGGCTGACAGATAACAAAAGAGCATACCAAGATGAAGCCCTGGCGAAGAGTAAGGTAGTCTGTGTGAACCACCGAAGGTCCAAATTGCCGAAAGAAACATGTCTGCAAGTTGATAAAACCAGCAACTTCAACTGATATTATCACTGTAAAGGAGGGAATTGCCTAAACCTTCATCTAAGAAGAAACACTTGCATCTCAAAAACCAATAAAAAAGAAGCTACGGATGTAAATTCCCTGCTTCCGATTCAGAGAAACTCTGTTTATATAAGATCAAAACATTATTTTGCACCAGAATTTCTTCTTCTTTTCGTGCGCTTTCACCCCTCTACCATAGATGTTCTTGAAACCTTATTATAACATAAATATCCGAGACAAACTTCAGTCATCCATATTTATTTATCCTTTTTTGATGAGTTATGACATTTTTTACATGGTGGAGCACGGGGTATAGGCGCAAGGATTCTTTTGGGCGAGGTGGGGTGACACAGAGATAACACATCAGAAGATGAGGAGCACAAAAACAAGGCCTCATGGGAAAACTCTAATTTTATCGCAGAATTAGTTAGAGTTAATAAAAAACAAGCATAGATTACAACATAGAAAGCATTAAAGAGCAAGAAAGAGAGTTTTGTTCGTACCACCCAGATAAGGAAACTGTTCTTGAACAAAGGACTTGAGGCATGATGTCTTACGAAGGTTGTTTGCCTTCGTAATGTCTTCTCTCTATTGATTTCTGTTACAGAATAAATAACTGAGTCGTGGTTTCTGTGATACAACAATATTTATAAGTTTAAATATTCTCAGTTAAAATGATTGGAAGGTGGAGGTATCCATTGAAAAACATGGGCAAAAAGAACTATACAACACTTGTTAATGTTTAAACTTTTAAATCTATCTAAAACCACTTTCCTGTCTAAAGCTGTACCTGTAAATGGATCATGGCAGTCCATACGAGCCAAGTCCTCCCATGCTCTCCAGCTATGAATCTGGTGAGACAATTACAATGTTAGACAGTTGGTCACAGTGATAAAAAGGTTATGGCTCTCTTGTTTCATGAGTCAAATCTAGTATATTGTATATGATGCAACTGCAGTTCGGGAAGAAGGTGGTTTTTATGGTCAACATAATTTCCTCTCCTGGATCTTGGCAAGGACATAACAAGATGGACAAGAAAATACTGTATTTCTCTAAATACAAGAACCAAATGCATGGTGGATCCTGTTTTATACATTATATATCTATTTCCCTTCCATTAGGTTGTGAAATTACTAAGCATATGAACTTAACCATTCCTAAAACCATTTCACCATTGAGAAAAACAACAGCTCAAAATGCGTAACCTTCACAATCGCCAGCAGCACTGTTAAGCAGCTGTAACATATATGTGTGATTGCCATGACGAAAATGAAGCGATGCAGCCGCTCAAGAACTTGATATGAAACGAATGGCTCATATCCCTGCACATCAAACTTTTTTCAGAATCGAATATTGCATTCAAAAAGCGACCAGAAATGTAAATCCCCTTTCTCGATCGTAATTTTCATAAAGAAAACAAATGCCGTAGTAAAATTCAATATCCTCAGCAATGTTTTTATGTAGATGAATGACATGCCTTTTCGCAGGGATTCGAATCCAAGCCATTCAGCATTCTTCGAAGTGGATGAGGAAGAACAGAAAGCATTTCTAGTTTACGTCCCTCGGAAGAATTATGTTTAACTCCCTCATCAAACTCTGGTCTCGTGCAAGTAGCAAAATGGCCTCCATAGAACTTTGATGGAATGCAAATAGTGGATATGATGCTTGAGGTAGCGGTTAGAAGAAGTGATATGAATCCAAGCAACATCAACTCTGAAGACAAGTACGAAATAATACATGTGAATGAAAATTACAGAAACATACGAAAGAACTAGATGAACTTTCTGGAGAATCTGATGTTGTGTTTTAGAACTTGGAAAATACCTTCTTTCATTTTCTCCACAGTTGCCAGCAAAGGTTTCTGTTTGGTTTCCCGCAGCCACTAAAAAACAAATGTATATTGAAGGCAAAGATCAAGGAGATATATGCTAAAGGTAATTAATACGTTGTACAGAAGATATGCATTGTATAATTAACATGCAGTTATCTAGGCATTAATTAGCCTTGATTAGAGCTTTTAATATTTTAGTCTCTTTGTCTTCCTAATATTGTTAGGGTTACTCATGTTTATATATTATACAATATGGCATAGCTGTCAATAAAAGAGAAAAGCAATTTTAAATATAAACTTGTTTATGGTATCAGAGCAACAATTTGATCCTAGATCTAAAACCTAAAACTCCGAGCAAATCTCATGGAAGGCGGTAGCGATACAGAGGCGAAATCCAAAACCGATTCCTCTTCGAGAGTACACGAACCATGTGAGAACTACAACCATGCTCTTTACTAACATCATTCGGATTAACCCGGAGCTGTTCTTGTTACACAGCCCTTGATGGAGGATAATTTTTCTGAGTGGACTCAATCAATGAGTATGGCACTCAAAATCAAGAACAAACTGGGTTTTGTTCTTGGAACTCAAACCAAATCCCTTGTTAACCTTGAGGAGCAGCAACAATGGGAGCGGTGTGATACATTTGTCAAGACATGGCTCATAGCCTCCATGTCAAAACCTATTTCTGGTAGTGTCAAGAACTGCAAGACATCTCGTGATGTTTGGACAGATCTTCAGGAAAGGTTTGGTCAAACCAATACCATTCAACTATTCAATGTTGAGAATGGAATCCATGCTTGTCTACAAGGTTCTGATTCGATCACCATATATTTCACAAAGCTGAAAAGCTTGTGGGATGAAAGAGATGTTCTATATGAGATGGAGTCTTGCACGTGTGAAGGAGGAGTTAAGATGGTGGAGTACATCAAGAATCAAAAGACCATGAAGTTCCTCATGGGACTGAATGAAGGGTATGACACTCTTCGTAGTAACATAGTGGCCATCGATCCTTACCAGCAGTAAACAAAGCTTATGTCATGGCTTTACGCCATGAGAAACAGGCAGCAGCTACTCTTGGCAACAAATATGTGGTGCAGCCAGAAGGGGTTATGTTTGTCGTGAAGAACATCGCGGAGAGAGAAAGCAAAGCTGAGGATGGAAAAAGGTGCACCAAATGCAATAAAAAGTATCACACAACTCAAAATTGTCGAGCACATTTCAAATGTTCTTATTGCAATTGGAAAGGGCACGACTACGAACATTGTCATAAGCGCAAGGGAGCTGATGTGTCTCGAAGCAACAATGTGATATCGGGGCTTGAAAGAACAACTAGGGCTCCTAGTTTCCCTTTTTCTAAAGAAGTCTGCCATCAAATAATTGAGATGTTAAGTAAGAATGTTGCCGCCTCCACCAACCACATTGGTAACACCTCTTCCCATCAGGATCTCTCAGGTAAAGCCATGTATTTTAATTCACACAATACGACTAGCACCTGGTTATTCGATAGTAGGGCAAGTAATCATATTGCTTGTACCCCCACAACTACTTACTGCCATGCACCCTGTCTCAAATCGGTATGTTAAACTACTAGATGGAACCACGACAAAAGTAACTCATGTTGGACAGATGATTTTTAACCCTCAGCTTATGTTGAATTTCTTGATTTGTGTTTGTTGTTGTTTGTTTGATAATTTGCAGGTTGCTTGTTGATTTGGGAGAGAAGGATTTGAGAGAGTTTGAGGCAGAGAGGAGAGCAATTTCCCGAGAAGAAGATAAGTTGTATATTCTGTTTTTCTTGCTTACTACTTGTTTGAGTTTATGCCTCTTATATATGGTTGAGGCAGAGCACACACAACACACACGTTATGCATGCTTTACAATAGGAGAACACACACCTTATGCATGCTTACTTGTTAGTTAGTTGCATCATAACAGAAAACTAACTAACTATTACATCATCAACTACTTAAACAACAAGAATCTTCATTCTCCTGCAATTCCAGCTCAGCATCAACTCTTCTGCATCCATTAATCCAGCTCAACAACTTACCTTCCAACAGCCTCTCCTAAGTTGTTGACTGGTTTAACCCTAAGTTTCATCTGTAATCTAGGTTGTCAACAATTGGTGCCTTCCATTTGCCCTGGTAGTTGGGGTTCTTAATTTTCTTTGGCTTCCATGGGCCCTTGTACTCATGATTAGAAATGGTTGGGGCAGTCCACTCACCATCTTCCTCATCATCCCAGTCTTCTGGCTTTTTGGCATCGGGATCTGGAATTTCTTTAGGAATGTCCTCATAACCCTCTGGCTTCTTGTCTTCAGGATTAGGAATATACTCCTTGTCATCCCAATCTTCTGGTTTCTTGGCCTCAGGATCCTTGATTATCTTTGGTGGGAGAAGATCCCAGTCAGAGTACAAACTTTCAACATGCCTCTGAGCCCTCTCAATTTGGGCTAATCTTTCAATTTCCAGTTTCTGAAACTCACTTTTTTTCTTTTGAGCAGATACTGCATCAGCTCTTGCTCTATCAGCTAATTCCGTAGCCCTCTTGCATTCTTTTTCAGAACGATTACACCTTTCCTGGACTTCTGCAAACCTCTCAAATTCAGATTGATACCTTTGCTCCAGATGGATCTTCTCTTGTTCCAGAATCCTAGCTTCTTTGTCATAAGATTGAGCCTTAGCATTTGCAGTCTCTAGTTTCTCAACCAACACTTTAATTTCAAGCTTCAGAGATGATATTTCAGTGCCATAACTCTGCATTTTTGACTCAGCAGCCTTTAGCTCCAAATTTGAAGTAGTCAAACATTGCTCGGCATACTCAATTCTTCTGTTCTTCTCTTTTATTTCATCCTCCTTAACAACCAAATGGCTAGAAAATTCTTCCCGCAGTGCATCTTCCCTTAGTTGTGTTTCTTTATTAGTTCTTTCTTGCACATTTGCCGCCTTCTCTAAAGCAGCTTTTGTCTTTCTTACAGCAATGTCATACTTCCATTTCCACTCAGCTGCATCTTCTTCAGCTGACCTCATTTGTTCATGAGCAGCAGCCAACCTTGCGTCAGAAGCACTTCCCCGTGACTTCTGTATTGCAATCTCTGAAGCTGCCTGCTCTTCATCAGCATCATCTTCAATTTTAATTGATTCATCCTCACTGGTATGGCATTCCTCACTTCTGCCTTCTTCTATGTCAGTAGGGGAAACCTTGTCCTTTATACTTGTTGCATGACAAGCATAAAATAAATTTGCAATGGACACTTCTTCCTCCTCCTGTGCACAATTTGCCAATTGCTTGTAATCTTTGCAATCATTTGTGTTATGCCCAAACAGATTGCATCTACCACATTTAGGCTGACTTTTAAATCTGCACACACCAAAATGAAATTTTTGGCATGTGTTGCATTGTGGCTTCACATTGATGTGACTACTGCTTCCAGTTTTAGATTGTGGACTGAAAACACTACTGTAATTCATTCTTCTGTCATAATTCAAGTTTGAATACTGATTGTTGTTGTGCATGTGATTGCTCTGCATATTTCCTCCTTGTGACCAGCTTGTAGGTCTTCTGTTTTGACCTTGCCAGCCTTGATTGTGTCCAATTTTGAGACTACTAAAAGCTCTCTCAGTATGCATTTCTCTATCTCTTTCATCATGCATATCTTCTCTTCTATCATACACTTTGATTGAAGCAATAACCTCTTCACTTCTAAGTGTTTTCAAGTCTCTTGTTTCTTCAATAATAAAACTATGGACTTGTATTTCCTGCTAAGACTCATCAAAGTCTTTTGCACTATCCTTTGTTCAGTTATCTCTTCTCCTAGAGACTTCATATCATTTATCACTCCAAAGAACTTAGTCAAGTAATGATCTAAGCTTTCTCCTTCAGCCATTCTCATATACTCGAATTCTGCCCTTACAGCTTGCAACTTCACTTCTCTAACTTTATCATCTCCTCTGAATTCTCTCCTCAACAGATCCCAAGCTCCTCTTGCTGTCTCTTCATTTCTTATTCTAGGGAAAATATCATCAGTCAAGGCTCCTTGGATAATACTTAGAGCCTTGGCATCTTTGATTCTTATTTCTTTAGTCTCAGCAGCAGCTTCTCCAGATTCAATTTTCTTGTCTTTCGAACCAGAAGTTTCTCCACTGCTACTTTCATTGGAGACTTGTGTTGATGTATCACCACATCCAACCACATCTCATAGATCATAAGCTCTGAAGATTGTTCTCATTTTAACTGACCAAAAATCATAGTTCTCACCATTAAATTGTGGTGCTCGAAAGTCTGATGATCCAGTCATATCTTTGCTGTTGAATTCTGTTTTTGATTGATTTTCTTCCACAGTTCTTACGCCCCTACTTGATCAGAAAATCAGCTCTGATACCATGTTGAATTTCTTGATTTGTGTTTGTTGTTGTTTGTTTGATAATTTGCAGGTTGCTTGTTGATTTGGGAGAGAAGGATTTGAGAGAGTTTGAGGCAGAGAGGAGAGCAATTTCCCGAGAAGAAGATAAGTTGTATATTCTGTTTTTCTTGCTTACTACTTGTTTGAGTTTATGCCTCTTATATATGGTTGAGGCAGAGCACACACAACACACACGTTATGCATGCTTTACAATAGGAGAACACACACCTTATGCATGCTTACTTGTTAGTTAGTTGCATCATAACAGAAAACTAACTAACTATTACATCATCAACTACTTAAACAACAAGAATCTTCATTCTCCTGCAATTCCAGCTCAGCATCAACTCTTCTGCATCCATTAATCCAGCTCAACAACTTACCTTCCAACAATCCTTCAACAATGTATTATGTGTTCCCATGTTCTACTTGAATCTTATATCCATCAGCAAATTAACACATGACTCCCTTTGTATATCCATCTTTCTAAAAAAATGCTTGTTTCATACAGGACCTATGATCGGGGAAGATGATTGGGATGGGCCTTGAGAGGGAAGGATTATACTGCCTTGACCAAGCAAAGCAAATGACATGCAATTCGGTGACCAGTACGTCTCACAGTCTCTGGCATCAGAGGTTGGGGCATCCATCCAATAGAGTATCACAATTGTTTCCTTTTGTTTCTAATAAGTCGTGTGACACAGACACATGTTTCATTTGTCCTCTAGCCAAACATACCAGAACTCCTTTTCCTTTAAGTTCTATTTCGAGTCAATTTCCTTTTGAATTAATTCATATAGACATATAGGGAGGTTATCATGAACCATCACTTTCTGGGGCACAATATTTTCTTACTATAGTTGATGATTTTACTCGTAGTACTTGAGTTTATTTAATGATTCACAAATCAGAAGCTAGGCAATTACTTATTGATTTCATTAAGCTCATTGAAACCCAGTATGACACACATGTCAAAATAGTTCGAAGTGATAACGGTCCTGAGTTCAAAATTCCTAGTTTTTATTCTTCAAAGGGAATCATCCATCAAACGAATTGCGTCAACACACCCCAACAAAATGGTGTTGTTGAACGTAAACATCGTCATCTGCTTAATGTAGCTAGAGCACTCCTATTCCAGGCACATTTGTCGAAGCCCTTTTGGGGAGATGCCATTCTTACAGCTGCCTATCTCATCAATCGCACCCCAACACCACTTTTGAACGGAAATAGTCCTTTTGAACGACTTTTCAACACGGTACCTGTATATACCCATCTCAAAGTTTTTGGATGTTTATGTTTTGCTTTCACTCATCCTCTCAAACCCATAAAATTTGATCCTATAGCAAAACAATGTGTCTTTGTCGGGTATCCACACGATCAAAAAGGTTATCAAGTATATGACATAGAGAAAGAGGAAATTTTTGTATCTCAGGATGTATTATTTCATGAAGAGTCTTTTCCTTTTCGAGATAAAAATTCAATGTTACCTACTTCACCTGAGAATCTAGCTTCTAGGGTTTCTGAACCAACACCACCCTTTCCGCTTGCTTCCCGTTCAAGTCTTGATCTCTATAAAGATTCCCCTCCAACTGATATTTCTATCGAAACAAATGCCCAGCTTCTTGACTCTCATCAAACTCAAACTCTTCCACCACCTGATCATACTACATCCTCATCAATTCAACTAGATCCTCCACCACCCAATATCACACCTTCTGAGCAGCCAAGACGTTCCTCACGACCCACAAAAACTCCAACATTCTTGCAAGACTTTCACGTGGAGGCAGCTCTTCCCTCTTGGTCTACCTCGTCATCTTCACCGAACACAGGTACCTCTCATTTCTTAGCCAATGTTTTGTGTTATGATCGTTGATCACCTAATTATCGAGCCTTTACTGCTCAACTTACCATCCACAAAGAACCGAGTTCTTTTGCACAAGTAGCTCAAATACCTGAATGGCGCATTGCCATGCAACAAGAGATCAAAGCTCTCCAAAGCAATCACACATGGAGCTTAGTTCCTTTTCCTGCACATAAACATCCCATAGGCTGCAAATGGGTGTAAGAGATTAAACTTAATCCAAATGGGACGGTTGACCGTTATAAGGCACGACTTGTTGCAAAGGGGTATAGTCAAGTTGAAGGGATATATTATAGGGAGACTTTTGCACCCATTGCAAAAATAACCACCATCCACGTCCTCTTGAGCCTTGCTGCAATACAAAGATGGCATTTACATCAACTGGATGTCAATAACGCATTCTTGCATGGTGACCTTTCCGAGGAAATCTACATGAAACTTCCACCTAGTTTCGGACGAAAAGGGGAGAATCGAGTTTGTAAATTACATAAAAGTCTCTATGGCCTAAAGCAAGCAAGCAAACAATGGTTCATTAAGCTTTCCATAGCATTGAAAGCGGCAGGTTTTAGACAATCATGGGTAGACTACTCGTTATTCGTCCGAGCACAATCTGGCAAATTTACGGTGCTACTAGTATATGTTGATGATGTAATTCTAGCTGAGAATGACTTGGAGGATATAAATGCTACCAAAGTGTTTCTATCCAACAGATTCAAACTCAAGGACTAGGGGAAGCTCAGGTATTTTCTCGGAATTGAAGTTGCACGTTCAAAACACGGCATATCACTCTGTCAACGTAAATATGCACTGAAAGTACTTGAAGATAGTGGCTTTCTTACAGCCAAACCATCCTCGTACCCAGTTGATCAGAATTTGTCCTTGACTAGAGCTAATGGAGAGTTGTTGCCTAAGCCTTCGCAGTATCGAAGGTTGGTAGGTCGTTTAATATACTTGACTATTACAAGACCAGAGTTGGTATATGCAGTTCATATTCTCAGTCAATTCATAGACAAGCCACAATGACCACATCTTGATGCAGCACACCAAGTGCTTCAATACATAAAGCATACTCCAGACCAAGGTATATTCCTACCAGCAACAGGAAAGGCAGAACACGGCTTATGGTGATGCAGATTGAGGGAGATGTAAGGATACACGTAGATCACTCACAGGATACTGTGTTATGCTTGGTAATGCACCTATTTCCTGGAGGACAAAGAAACAAAGCATTGTTTCACGAAGCAGTGCTGAAACCGAGTACCGCTCTATGGTAGTAGTATGTTGCAAGGTGACGTGGTTACGCAGCCTACAAAATGACTTAGGAGCAAATCAGAAGAGTCCAGCAAGATTGTTTTGTGATAACCAGACATCAATTCACATTGCTACAAACCCAGTGTTTCACGAAAGAACAAAGCATATTGAGATTGATTGTCATGTGGTTAGAGAAAAATTACAAAGAGGTATAATCAAAACACTTCATGTCGGCACCAAACAGCAGGTAGCAGATCTCTTCACGAAGCCTTTGAGCACAACACAGTTTGGAACTTTACTTAGCAAGTTGCGTGTGATTAATATTCACTCCAACTTGAAGGGGAGTAGTGAAGGCAAAGATCAAGGAGATAAATGCTAAAGGTGATTAATACGTTGTACAGAAGATATTCATTGTATAATTAGCATGCAGTTATCTAGGCATTAATTAACCTTGATTATATCCTTTAATATTTTAGCCTCTTTGTCTTCCTAATATTGTTAGGGTTACTCATATATATATATAGCCCTCAATAAAGAGAATTAATTTTAAATATAAACTTGTTTAATGTATATATAGAGAATCAAATTTTAGATTAGACGCCAAAGCTATTGAAACCAACAAGACACTGACATTCCAGAGAAGAAAATGCAAAAACACGGGCTAACATTAGAAACAATAATGATCTGACAGATGATTTTTCAATTCATCTGTCAGTATAGAGTTCTCCAAAAGTAAACGTCTGAAATTTTATCATAAACCTGCTGAAACAAAGTTAACAAAGCTGCCATAACAGTGTTCCAAAACGTAATTTCCACATCTAATTAAACCATTTTATGCAACTGGGATAATCAGTGAGATTTCAGCTACTTTGAAACTCAAAGTCCTCGAAAAAACATCAGAAAAGATGACACTTACATTACATAGTCTGTGAATTGAGCGCTCCACAATAAGAGAGACAACCACAAAGATTGTCAGCACAGTTGCAACAGACCATGTCGGAGTTAAGGCCAAGGATCTCATTTCGTTAGTCTCTTCTTCCATTCGAAGCAATCCTACTTAGACACACAAAACTTTGTTTTAAAATCTTTGCACCCTTAAAGTCCCTGTATTAGTTTTAAACCAACAACGAAAAGCAACCAAATTCGCTTTCTACAAATTAAAACTCATCTTCAGAAACACAAATTTAACTTCTTCCTCCTCCTCGTGTAATCATATGTATAAATATGATTATTCAAACAAAAAAAGAAAAAAAATGTTTGGACTAGATTGTCCGGAGGCTAACTGAGCTCTCTCTCTCTGTTTCTCTTCTTCTTCACTCTCTCTCCTTCTTTTCTCTCTTTTTCCTTGGATAAGACTCAACCGAGATTATAGAATCATTCTGACTAAGATATTTCAGCTCATCTCAATTTATTATTCATCACTGTACATATATAATAGTAGTAGTAGTAGCATGGTGAGATTCATGAATGATACTTTTTCATTTGTATTTCTCTGTATATTTTCTAGAAATTAACTTGGTTTTGAGAGAGACACGTGATGATTCACATAAACAACACTGCATGCAAAACACTCTCAACGATACTGAGAATATATATCACTTGAGAAAAGAACTTATACTAACTTAAGCTAAGATTTTCATAAATTTTGTATTGCGTCTCAGACTTCTTCAATCATTTTCATATTTTCATAATTTTTTTATTGTTTCTTGTGTGTGTTTTTTTTAAAAAAATTAGTTGGTATCACAGATCTACATCTATTGATACTATAGCCTAATAAATACTTGTGGTTAGTTGCTATATGTTGTCGAATAACCATTACTATAATAAGTTTTTATTCATCAATAGATACTCAGTTTATAATGTGTCAATAGATGTTTAGTTTGGTTTATAAATAAGAAATCAAATTAAAATTTATCCAAATCTTTTTTAAGAAGAAAATCAATCATTTTAATTAATTTTGAACAAGTTTTTCAAATAATTTATTTAATTTTTTCACTGGTTTAAGTTGGTTTTTATTTTACTCCTAACTTTATTAGCAAAGAAGAGAGAGAGAGAAGTAGGGTTTTAGTCTTTTAGACAGTTTGTTGTTTTTCTCTTGTTTTATAATGGAAAGATAAATAGAGACAACACACCTTTCTTTACCATAAGTTAAGCCTTGTTTGTTTCAAGGAAAGTGGTTTCCGGGAAACCACTTTCTAAACTTTCCTGTGTTTGTTTGCCTTCCGGAAAGTTGGTCAACGAAAAACACTTTTCAGTCAAAGAAAAATTTGGCTTGGTTTTCAGGAAAGTGTTTTCCGGAAAATTTGGGCGGAAAATACTTTCCGGAAGTTGTGAAAAATTTAGAAATGTCATTATTGGCTGATTATATCAAATTTGATCCTCAAACTTTTGATTGTTATATATAATTTGTTTTGAATATTTATTTTTCAATTCCATCTCTTAAAATTTAATTTTTATATTAATTTTGGTCCTTATTTTTATAATTGCTATTTGCTTTTTTCTTATCATTTTTTTATTGAAATTTTTTATCTATCAAATTTGGTCCTCATTTTTTTTATTGTTACTTATTTTATTTGAAATAATTTATGAAATGTTAATTATTATTATTTTAATTTATTCACCTTTCATTTTTTTTTAATTTTTTAGATTTGATCTCTATTATTTTGATTATTATTTATTTTATTTGAGATAATTTATGAAATTATTTTTTTTTCAATTTCATTCTCATTCAACTTTTTAATTTGTAAGATTTGTTCCTCATTATTTTAATAAACTTGAAAAAAAAATTAATTTATTAACAAATTATTTTCCAGTTCATTTTCCATAACACAAACAAACACTGGAAAGTGTTTTCCAGTTCATTTTTCATAACACTGCCAAACATCGGAATTCACTTTTCAGGAATTCACTTTCCAGGAATTCACTTTCCAAAAGAAAACCACTTTCCAGCAAACAAACGGGGCCTTAATTGAATTAGAGTTTAGATAGCAATCTTTTTTTTATTTTTTTGCGAACAAAATGCCATTTTAACAGATAAAATCCAAGTATTTATTTGAAAATATATGTGAACTACATGTGTAATTAAACATAGTTAATAAGAAAATATATGTATTTTTTAAATTTTACTTAAAAATATCCCTTTACTATTAAATTAATTAAAATTTAATAAAATAGACTTTAAATAACATTATCATTAGACTTTGAATTAATTTGTTTTGTAGATAAAGATTATTTAAAAGATGCTAGAAAAGGGGCTCAAAAGCACATAAATTTGACAACACCTGCATTTTTTTTTCCCTTTGTATCTATATACAATAATTGTTTCAGCAAAACTTCTCCTTCGCAAAATATCTTTTACGTCCTAAAAGATATCGACAACAAAGTGCAGTGCGAGCAGACTGAGTCACAAATTTGCGTCATCGTGAATGACGAGTGAGGACCCTCCTCTCTCCTTGAAAGTTGATTGCTTTAGCTTTTTCTAATAATTGATACCACCACAAAAGCTGGTGGTGTTAATTTTGATGTTGGATCCAGTGAATTATTCTATGAATTATCTAGAACTTTAACTGGGTTAGATCATGAGTATGATAGTCTTGTCTCTTCAATTTATGCTCGAACTGACACTGTTACTCTTGAAGAAGTGTATTCCCTTTTAATTGTGACTGAATCACGGCTAAATCATCATCATCAATCCATTCCACACCAATTGCTGAAGCCAACTTTGTTCAGCGATCCAATTTCAAAAACAGGAATGGCTATAGAGGCAGAGGGAGACCTAACAACTACCGTGGAGAACATAATTCCTTTCAAAATCGACAAGACACATACAATTCCTCTTCTCTGGTGTGTCAAGTTTGTGGAAAACATGGGCATTCTGCCAAGAAATGCTATCACCATTTTGATCTCACGTATCAAAACACTTCTCCTCAAAACAAGCAAGCATTTCTTGCAACACAAAATCGGGACAATGACTAGCATGCAGACACAGGTGCAACACATCACATTACTCGTGATCTGCAGAATTTGAATTTGAAAGAAGATGAATATACTGGGACTGGTCAACTACAAGTTGGTAATGGTCAAGGTTTGCATATCTCTAAAACTGGCAATTCATCTCTTAGCCTGTCATCTCACTCTTTTCTTTTAAATCAAATACTCCAACTTTGTTCAGCGATCTAATTTCAAAAACAGGAATGGCTATAGAGGCAGAGGGAGACCTAACAACTACCGTGGAGGACATAATTCCTTTCAAAATCGACAAGACACATACAATTCCTCTTCTCTGGTGTGTCAAGTTTGTGGAAAACATGGGCATTCTGCCAAGAAATGCTATCACCGTTTTGATCTCACGTATCAAAACACTTCTCCTCAAAACAAGCAAGCATTTCTTGCAACACAAAATCGGGACAATGACTGGCATGTAGACACAGGTGCAACACATCACATTACTCGTGATCTGCAGAATTTGAATTTGAAAGAAGATGAATATACTGGGACGGATCAGCTACAAGTTGGTAATGGTCAAGGTTTGCATATCTCTAAAACTGGCAATTCATCTCATAACCTGTCATCTCACTCTTTTCTTTTAAATCAAATACTCTATGTTCCACAGATTCAGAAAAATTTGCTTTCAGTTCAAAAATTCTGCAAAGACAATAATGTCTACTTTGAATTTCATGGTCAATATTTTCTTGTGAAGGGATACTCGGGGATTGTCCTTCATCGAGGCCATGTCAGTGATGGATTATATCACTTCTTACCCAAACATAATCTCCCTCAAGTCTACTCTGCTGTTAGTATTCCCTTTCACCAGTGGCATCGTCGCCTGGGGCATGCTGCACCTTCGGTTGTTCTACGTGTTTTGTCTTCCAATAAAAATTCAGTTTATAAAATAACAAGACACTCTGTACGCTGTGATTATCAATTAGCAAAGAGCCATTCTTTGCCCTTTAATGCTTCTGATTATGTGTCCAAAAATCCATTAGAGTTATTTTTTATGGATGTCTGGGGACCAGCTTCTGTAGCCTCTACTACAGGAGCTCGCTACTATGTCAGTTTTCTGGACCATTACTCTAAATACATATGGCTGTTTCCATTGAAATTCAAATCCGATGATGAAGATATCTTTCTACATTTTCAAAATTACGTAGAAAAACAGTTTTCTCATAAAATCAAGGCTATCCAGTCTGATTGGGGTGGCGAATACCGTAGGCTTCATAATTATTTTCAATCTAATGGCATAGCACATCGTATTGCTTGTCCACACACTCATCAACAAATGGGTTCTATTGAAAGAAGGCATAGGCAAATTGTTGAAGTAGGTTTGAGTTTATTGGCTCATTCATATTTACCACAACTGTACTAGGAAGATGCATTCACCACTGCCACATTTATAATAAACCGACTTCCAACACCTATTCTCAATAATCAATCCCCATATGAAGTCCTTTACAACAGAACCCCCAATTTCTCATTTTTACGTGTCTTTGGCTGTGCATGTTGGCCTAACCTTCAGCCCTATAACAGACACAAGCTGGATTTCAGAAGCAAATCATGCATATTCATTGGTTATAGTGTTAATCACCATGGTTACAAGTGTCTTGATTTATCAACTGGTCGTGTGTATGTGTCTCGTAATGTCATCTTTGATGAAAATTTGTTTCCTTATCATCAAAATCCTTCATCTGCTCTGTCTTCAAATCCCAGCAATTCCAATTCTGATCAATCAACACTTGTCACTCTCCCTTCATCTTCTTATATTTCCAACCCTGCCAATTTTTCTGATATACAAACTGCTTCATTACCTACTACTAATGCTTCTTTTCCAGTCGATATTCCCTCTGCAGGTACAAGTGATCTAGCCTCTCATGCTGATACACATCAGCAAAATTCTGCTATAATTCTAGTTGTTGCTAATACACCAGCATCAGTATCTGCTGTCCCAGACCAGACCATCCAACCTACTGAATACTCAGCACCATCACCACAAAACCAGTCACGTATTCATACTATGACCACAAGGTCTCTCAACAATATTTTCAAAACCAAAGCACCTTCTGATGACTTTATCAGGTATCCCCTACCGAAAGCCCTCCTTGCATCCTTGCATACTTCTGCAGCAGAGCCATCTTGTTACAGTGAGGCCATCAAACTTCCACAATGGAGATCATCTATGAATGCTGAATTTGATGCTCTTGTACGCAATGAGACTTGGTCCTTAACTGTTCCTCCTTCATCTGCCAATATAGTTGGCTGCCGCTGGGTATTCAAAATCAAACGTAAAGCTAATGGTTCCATTGAAAGATATAAGGCGAGATTGGTGGCTAAGGGCTTTCATTAGCAAGAGGGGATTGACTACCATGAGACCTTCAGTCCTGTTGTAAAACATGCAACAATTCGTATTGTTCTATCTCTGGCCATTTCTCACAACTGGCAGATTCAACAAATTGACATACAAAATGCCTTTCTTCATGGAATCTTGGAAGAAGATGTTTATATGGTTCAACCTCAAGGCTTTGTTCATCCTCAACTTCCTAATCACCTCTGCAAGCTCCATAAATCCATCTATGGACTTAAACAAGCCCCAAGGGCCTGGTTCTCTCGGTTGACAGACACACTGCATACCATTGGCTTTGTTGCAAGCAAGGCAGACCCCTCCTTGTTTATTTGGCACACAAATAATGCTATGGTTTTAATTCTCATTTATGTTGATGATATCATTCTTACAGGCTCCTCATCTGCTGCAATTCATCAAGTTATTCAAAATCTGCACATTGACTTTGCTGTGAAGGAGCTTGGTGATCTAAGCTACTTTCTGGGTGTAGAGGTACTGCGCACCTCTTATTCATTATACCTTACACAGCGTAAATATGTAGCTGAACTGCTACATAATACTCACATGGCAGAAGCTAAACCATGTTCAAGTCCTATGTCCACCAGTTGCCATCTCTCTGTGACAGATGGCACTCCATTTTCTGATTCTCATCTCTATCGACGAGTTGTTGAGAGCTTGCAATATCTGTCCTTCACTCGCCCAGACCTCTCCTTTTCAGTCCACAAAGTTAGCAAATTTATGCACAATCCACTTGAACCACATTGGCAAGTTGTTAAAAGGATCCTACGATACCTCAAACATTCAATTTCCACTGGACTACTTCTCAGTCGATCGTCCTCATCTGCTATTCAAGCCTTTTCAGATTTAGATTGGGCAGGTGATCGCGATGATAGACGATCCATTGGTGCTTATTGTGTGTTCCTTGGCACCAATCTTATCTCGTGGCGATGCAAGCAACAACTTACTGTCACAAGAAGTCGCACTGAAGCTGAGTACAAGTCCCTTGCTGACACAGCGTCTGAAATTCAGTGGATTCAATCTCTCTTATCAGAAATTGGTCATCAGAATCCTATTATTCCAAAGTTATGGTGTGATAATATTGGTGCCACATATTTGACAGTAAATCCATTGTTCCATGCTAGAACGAAGCATATTGAAATTGGTTTTCATTATGTCCGGGACCAAGTTCAACGTAAACAACTCTCGGTTCACTTTCTCTCAAGTGCTGACCAACTGGCTGACTCTCTTACCAAGCCAGTATCTCCGCGCAAGTTCTCTGCTATTTTAAACAATCTGAACGTTCGTTCCCTTCCCTTCAGATTGAGGGGGCGTGTTGAGGAAAATATCAGCTCAGGATTTATTGAGGGAAATGAGGACAAATCTTGCAGATCAAGCTTGACAGAGAGAAGTCAGGAAGAGGATGCAAATCATGGGAAATCAGCCCTCACAGCTATCAACACATTCAACTATCATAAGGGAGAAGATTAGGATGAAGATTTGAAGATTAGATAAATCAGGAAGGAGATTTGTTGTTACTATAATTGTGCTCCATGTAAACTCTATATATTCTGTAAATCATGTATTCATAATTAATCAATCAAAACTATTCGATTCTCTTAATTCTATAATATGTGACAAGCAAGCTCAGTTCATCTATATTTTTTCTTCCTATCTGCTTGGTAATCCTAAATAACTTAAATGTTTAATTGGCTATCTCAAATTTATTTATTTAACTCAGGACCCATCAATCTCCTATCACCAACCTCATACCAATATACAAGTGATCTCTGCTTTTTGCTATACAAAGCCTTATATGAATCTCGCCTGATAACTATTGCTATAAGCAAACTCCACCACCAAGAATAAGTACTTGTTTCATCCAACCCTAAACTCAATCACACAACTCTCAACATATCCTCCAAAATTTGCATGGGTCCTATTAGACTATCCATCGGTCCAAGGATGAAAAGTGGTACGTAACTGAACATTAGTCCCCAAAGCTTCTGAAACAACTATGCAACCTTATGATCTCGTTAACATAGATTTCTACTAGCTTTGGAAACCTATATGTCACCTTTATTGTTAAAAAATGAGTTGTCTTGGTCAAACAATAACCTATCACCCAAATTGAATAGTAAATGATTATCTTCTATTCAGGAGACTATAAGAACTTTGATAGTTTTTGATGCTCACCCTTAACCCTCTAGCAGGTCAAGCATCAAGAGACAAAAAAAACTCGTCACCTGAAATTAATTAGTGAATGAACATAAAAAATTATATTTCCACATACTAGCTCACAGAATGCTGGAAAAAAACAGCACATTTTCATTCAAGCAAGATGAAAGATAGAAAGAGGACATGGTATATAGTTCCAGGTTACTTTAAATTTTCACAGCACATGGCATGATGCTTTCTCATTTGAACTCGTAATTGATATGTAAATGTAATATTATGAAAATTATAATAATAAATTAATAATAATGCATTATGATGATGCATGAAGTAGTGATGGTGAAGGTGGGATGGTGATAATTGATGACAATGGTGCCGGTGAGATTTTTATGAGTTGATAGTAAATGAAATTATTGGCTGATTTTATATTACTATTCATAAGAATATAACAAATTTTATTAATTACAAATATTTTTAAATAAAAAAATAAAATAGTTGATTATAAAACACTTTAGATTAAATTTTTAGTAAAATATTTTTAAAAAATAAGCACATAAAAATTAGGAAAACACTATATAAATAATAATAATAATAATAATAATAATAATTTCCATATCTTGTAAATTAGTTTTATAGTTTGTCACTCAGTACGTAATCACATGCAAGCTGGAATGAATCTTTTTTATTGTTGCCAATAATAGATGGATGAAAGGATGACATTGATTAAACTAGATCACTTTTATTATAAAATTGATAATACAAAAGTCTTAGAGCTTAATTGATAATAAGGAAGTACGTACTTTAGAGGCTGAATTTGAGGACTCACTATTAATTTTACACTAACATCGGAGGATATGAAAATCGCAATAAAACTTGAGGGACTAATTTATAATTGTTGATCTGTTTTCAACTCAAGAATGCAAGCATCGTCGTGTCTCGGCTATCAGGCTCTCAAGAACGCAAGCAAGTATATATATATACAAGAGCGTAAACACAAGTTAGCGCGTAGTGGAGCATCTCGAAAGAACAAAGGCCGAGTCACATTCATCATATCTCAACTCAACTCATCTCATTTCATCTGGGTTCGGTTTTCTACCTCTTTTCTTGTTATTCTAATTCTTTTTATTCTCTTGATCATTTCTTGAACTCTATCTCCTTTAATCACTTTCTTGGATTAGTTTTATGAATAATACCCACTCCCAACAGGTTACGAATTCTCTTCTTGCGTGTTGAAGCTAGCTTGAAATACTTGATGAATCATGTGCTGAGACTTGAAATATCAGTTACCTTGCTTAATAAGAAACATTCAATCAGAGCTTTGTTTTGAGGGTTTTTGGTTGAGTCATGCTTGCGTTGGGATCATTTATTTTCTTTAACCTGGACTGTTCTCTCATCTGGGTGTTGTTCTTGCTTGTTATATATCTAGTTAACTGTTTTCTTTGTTTGTTGCCTTTTTTTTTTCATTTTATAATCTTTTATTTGCTCTTCAGAGTCATGGGAATTTTCTATTCCATAATTAATTTCAGATCTTACCCTTTTGAAGATATGGAAGAAACAGCTTCAGGAGATAATTGTCAAAATCTTTGTGAAAAAGCGAATGAAGATGTAATCAGTGAATTGCATGACGACATTCTTTGTTACATGCTCTCGTTTCTTCCAACAAAAAGGGCTGTGGCTACCAGCATTCTGTCCACAAGGTGGAGAAACCTGTGGAAATCAGTCACCATTTTGGACATTTATGATGGCATATCGGGTTATTACAAGAATCCATCTACATATAAAGAAAGAAAGATGAACTTTGTGAATTTCATGGATAGGCTTTTTATTCATCGTAATAACCCATCGATTCTGAAATTCCGGCTCAGCTTAGCTCAAAGTTACGATTTTACTTGTGTAAATGCATGGATGTCCCATTTAAGTAGATGGATTTCTTCTTCTGCAATTATGGGCAATGTGGAGGAGCTTATATTTTTTATCAATTTCCAAGTTCGGTTGCCGGAGAACCTCTATTGCTGTCAGAAATTAGTGACTCTGAAACTTCATGGTCATATCAGGTTTGATAATCTTCAATCTGTATGCTTTCCAAGTCTCAAGGCCCTTCATCTTGAACATCTCAGGATGCTGAATAACACTGCCATAGAGGTGCTATTATCTGGTTCCCCTGCCCTCGAAGAACTGGAACTAGAAATGGAGGGACGTGATTCTCGGCGGTCTGTACATGTATGCTCATTGTCCTTGAAACGTTTGATCATAGGATTCGTCTGCATTTTTGTTCCTTACGATCATAGTTACCGTAAAAAGCTTACTATTGATACCCCAAACCTTGAATTTCTTAAACTGGTTGATTTTGCATCCGAGGAATTGAGCATGCAGCGGGCAGACTCGCTCCTACAGGCAGATCTCTGTTTTGGTTATCAAACCGGTGTTTTCAATGTAGGAATTGAAGAGTATGCAAATATGGTGGTTCAGTTTTATAGACAGATCTCTGGTGTTAAGACTCTGTCCTTGTCAAACTGTAATATCCGAGTAAGATCCTCCACCCCCCCATTTACTCTTATGCAAATATGGTGTTTTCAATGGTGATTCGTCATCAACCTATCTAACGCATCCTCTTCTCAGACTTTAATAGGGGCAGCTGTATCTAAGTTTCCATGCTTCGGGAATTTGCCTACTTTTCGGAATTTGATTCATTTGGAGGTCCGAGTTTGTGATGATTACGTGTGGATTTTGCCTGAGATACTCCAATGCACTTCTAATTTGGAAGTTTTCGTCTTCATCTTGGTTAGTTCCATTGATATAAATCCATTGAAATTAGTTTATCTAAATCATCTACAAGTACTTTCTGTCTCTTTATTATCTTCAATCAATTAGGATGAGGATGCATACGACTGGAACTGGTGTGCCCCACACTCTGTGCCGCAGTGTTTGTCATCATGTCTTCAGGTGATCGAGTTTAATGATTTTGAAGCGGTAACGGGAGAGACAGAGATGGTTGAATATTTCTTAAAGAACGCATTGGTGTTGAAGAAGATGACCATCACATATCTTACTGACCTTAAGACATCAGAAGTTGATGTTTTGAAGAGGCTATCAACATGTCCGAAGGGCTCAGATGCATGTCAAATTGTAATCATTCCTGAACATGAACACGGCAGAGGACAAGCTACAGAAACTTACTAAAAGGGGTGAAAAAAATATGATATAGTGTCTCATAGATCTATTATTAAGTGTTTGGCTATTATCTCGAAATAGAAGACTAAGAGAACTAAAGGTTTAAGACTATATCAGAAACAAATTTAATTCTAAGCAAACACATTCTTCTCCCTCATGCACAGTGACAAAAAAGCTAAAAAATTGTTGAAATTATTTTAATTGGCTTGAAATTATGTCACTATTTACAGATAATTTACTAGACCAATTAAATTACCAGCAGAATAAAATCTCTAGCAAACCTCTTTGATAATAAATTTTCTAATTATAAATATTTTTGTATTAAAAAAATCAACCTACAAATAAGGCAATAAAACAATTTAAGTTATTTTAATTGGCTTGAAATTCTGTCTCTATTTTCATCTATAATTTACTTTGCCAATCAAATTACCGCTAGAACTAAAATCTCTAGCAAAAACCTTAATAAAGTGAATTAAATTATTTTCATTGAGCTGTTAGTATTATATTGGTAGAAATCACAAGTGCACAAATCGTAACAAGTAATAAAGTGATGGGTTGAGTATCATCCCACGAGGATTTATAAAAATTATCAATAAGTAACAAAATTATAAAAAATTCTCTATTTGATGATTCAATTATAAGGGTTTACAAATCTAAAAATAATTAAAACAAACAACTAAAACATTAAATGGTGTTGAAATCAAGTTTAACAAATCCTAGGATTTTTTATTTCACCGTAACTAATCTTATATGAATTTCTCAATTGAATTAATCCTATCAAAATTTCTTTCTTATTGTTGATAATCAGGTTTTACTAATTTAATCACTACTCTCTCTCAAGCATCAATGAATTATTTTAACAAGCAAACTTCCTACTTCTCGGTGAATATTCAGAATCTCTGAACTCTTAAGCTTCAAAATTGAACCCTCAAAAAGATTTCAAGAAACCAAGTGAAGAAATAATCAGCAGCTTCCTAAAGTTGTTTCTCACATTTTTGTGTTACCATGTCTTCTTGACTTGTCTTTTGAGAATTTCATGCACAATTTTTTTTATTTTTCAGTGTCCAATCCATTAAAAAAATAACTACAATTTTTCTTAAAGTTGAGGAGCATGATCTTTGTCTGTTGATGGAAAACTTATCTTCCTTCAAATTTATGCCCTTCAAATTTTAGCATATGAAAACACCGATTGAAAGTATATTAGTTACTAGCAATTTACCTGCCCTTCGCCGCGGCCGAAACCACATTTTTTTCAACGCAAAAAATATATATTAAGAGTATGAGATATTAAGATTATGAGATTTTTTATTATTATACTATAACTTTAGGCAAAATAATCAATTTGTGCAGAATTTCCACGAAACACATGTTTCCAATAAAATATATGAATTTTAAATTTGTATAAATTTTTCTATTTAACAAGTTTCAACGAAATCACATATAATAAAAATATCATCGTCATTAAAAAATTAAGAAGATTCAGATACCTGAATCATCGGCTGAAGATTCAACATATTAGAGTTAGTTTATTTCATAATCTAATTTTAATTAAATGCAATAATATAATAAAAATTGTGGAAACATCTATGATAACCAAGTTATAAAAATAAATCGTTGATTTTCTACTATAAAAACAAGAGAACATCATTGATAATACATTGCTAAGTTACCATCATTATCATGACTATAAAAGCTAAAATTATTATCACCATTACTGCCAAAATAATTAGAATCATTAAATTGTCCTTTAAAAACAAGAAAACAAAACATTTTTTACAGACAGCAAACAAAAAAACAATAAAAAACAAAATAACTCAAATTATCATTTTTATTGTGTAAACAATGAAACCATAAAATTATTTCGAAAAGTAAAAAAAAATAACAAAAGAGCAAAAAAAAACAAGAGCAAAAAAAAAAAAACTAAAATAAATATTATCAGCATAAAAAAAATCATATGATTTGAAGAACAGATAAAACCAGAAGAAAATATTAAAAAAAAAGACCAAAGGAAAAAGAAAAAATATTAATTTTAAAATGATTACCAACATAAATTAAAATTTCAGAACTAAATCGAATAAAAATAAAATCCCCACAAAAAATAAAACGAGCAAAATTAAAAACAAAAATTAAAAGCATAAATGCATAAATACGGACAAAAATATAAACATTGTCCAAGAAGGACTGAAAAAACCAAAAGAATTAATAGTAAATAAAAAATTAAAAAAATAAGTTCCAAATATATATATATATATATATATATATAATTCCAATTAAAGGATGAATCTACAACAAATCAAAACATTGGGATTGAAAAAAAAGGGTTTTTTTTTAAAAAACAAATACAATGTAATTGTTTAATAAAAATTAAAAGAATAAGTACCGAAATAAAAACAACTATATATGACCAATTTCAATTGCAGGATAAAATTAAAACAAATTAAAACCTGCAAATCAAAAATATTAAAGGAATTATATTTACGCGGCGGGCGGCTTCGTAATTACCCCATTATTTTATTATATTTACGCGCGGGCGGCTGACACGTCGCCTTCCCGCGCCAGCGGGGTTCCCCGCTTACGCGCCTTTTAGGCGGCGCGTGCGCCTTCTTCCCGGCGTCCAAAATTTGCTTCTGCCGTGCCAGAAGATGTGCCTGAAGGTCATCTCTCCTTCGTCGCGGCGCGTTCCCATCATAGATGTCCGGTTAGGCCGCGGCGGACGGTTTTCTCACGGCCGTCGCTTTTCTCTCTCCTGCCACCCCCAAAGTCAGCTCTGGTCCCTGATATTTGTGAAAAGTTTATTTTAGTCCCTGCGGTTTTGATTTTGTTTTCATTAATGATTTATTCAAATTAAAGTTTTATTGTTTTCAATTGTGCCCTTCAATTAAAACTGATTATATAAGAAGTGTTTATTTCAGTCCTTATAGTCTTGATTTTTTATTTACTTCTTATTCCTTAAATCATTCCGGTCCGGATCTTTTGATTTCTGTAATTTTGTCCTCCAATTAAAATTGGTAATATATACAAAGTTTCATTTCAGTCCCTCTTCTTCTGATTTTTTTTTAAATGGCAGCAATTTTCATTATTTATTTTTGGTCCTCCAAATATTTTTTTTCTTTAATTTTATCCTTCAATTGGAATTAATTTAATATATGTTATTTTTCATTTCGGTCCTTATTCTTTTAATTTTTTATTTGTTATTAATTCATTTTCTTTATAATGTTTATTTTGTATTTTTTATTAATTGATTTTTTTATTGTTTTTTATATAAATATTTTGTTTTTTTTGTAATAATTTTTCAAGGCAATTTGATTATTTGAATTCCTTTTTTATTAATATTGCTCCTTTTTTCTCTTTGTTCATTTGTTTTGTTTTTTGCTTCTTTTTTTTTCTTCAGATTGGGTTATTTTTATGATTTGACTATTTATGCAATGATCATGATAATTTCAGTGGTTGTTTTTTTAGTGATTTTTCAGGATAATTTAATTATTGAGATTGTTTTGACAGTAATGTTGGTAATAATTTTAACTATTATAGTAATGATAATAACAATCACATAAGGACAGATTTTCAATTTATGTATTCATCTTTTTGGGGATAGAAATTTAAGTATTTATTTTTTTATTTTATTATTCGAGGGTTTTTTATATTAATTCATTTAGTTTTTTTTTTAAATCTTAGACAATGTATATTTTTTATTCGTATTTATACATCTATACTTTTAGTTTTTTTTTTAGGTTTTTTTTTTGGGATTTTTTTTATCTTTTAAATCCTAAGATTTGAATTTAAATTAGTAGTCATTTTAAAATTAATACTGCTTCCTTTTTCCCTTTACTTATTTTTTTTGGTTTTCTGTTATTTTTATTGGTTTTTTGGATTGAATGATTTTCATGATTTTACTATTTACACAATAATAATGATAATTTTAGTTATTGTTTTTTATTACTTTTTTTTATAAATATTTTTTTTTTAATTTTTCAAGGAAATTAAATTCTTTTTCAAGCCAATTAATTTATATTCATGTCAAATTCATATATTTTATACAAAACTTGCACTTCATTAAAATTATATACAAATTTATTATTTTTTCTAAATTTATACTCTGATAAAAAAATTCATACATAATAAATATTTTTTTACGTTCAAAAAAATATGATTCCGCCCGCTACAAGGCGCTGGTGCCATGTCTACAAAACTTGGATTAGATCATTTTTATAATTTTATTATTTGCGCAATAATAATGATAATTTTTGTGGTTATTTTTTTATAAAAATCTTTTAATTTTTTTTAAGATTTTCATTAAATTTTAATTTATATCGGTGATCATTTTAAAAGTAATATTACTTTATTTTTCCTTTTATTCGTTTTTCTTTTGTTCTCTGTTTCTTTATTTGTTCTTTAAATTATATGATTTTTATGATATTATTATTTATGCAATAATAATGATAATTTTAGCTATTGTTTTTTTATTGTTTTCTTTATAAAAATCTTTTGCTTTTTTTTACAAAAAAATTTCAGAGGAATTTAATTATTTCAATTTTTTTTTACAGTAATGTTAGTAATAATTTTAGCTTTTATAGCAATGATAATGGCAATAACGTCAGGATGAATTTTCAATCTATGTTTTCTTCTATATATTGATAGAAAATTAACAACTTTTTTTAAATTTTATTATTGTGGGTATTTTCACAATTTATATTTTATTTTTGTTTGATTTAAATTGAATTATAAAATGAACTAATCTTAATACAGTGAACTGAATAATTCAGATATCCGAGTTCTCTTGCTGTTTTTTATGATGATGATAAATTTATGCTGGTTATTTCGTTTGAAACTACCAAACAGATAAATTTATATCGATTTTAAATTCATATAATTTATACAAAACTTGCACTTGACATGAATTCTGCACAGATTTATTATTTTAGCTAAATTTATATTATAATAAAAAAATACACACAATTAATATTTTTTACATTGAAAAAAAAATTGTGCCGCCCGCGGCGAAGCGCGGGGGCATTATCTAGTATATATATATATATATATAATATTGTAGTGTTTTTTATGTAGCAGAGAGAAAAGAAAAGAACAACTTACGAACAACAAATACCTTATCCATCGTGCACGCATTTCAAATCAAGAGAGAGAAAATGCGACAAATTTTTCAATAATATAGAGTGAAAGGTAGATTTTTCTTTTAGAATGTGTCACACCCGTGTGCATTTTATAGTTTTATAGGTTTTGAAATTTTGAAATTATTAATTATATTAAAAAAATCAAATTACCCTTGATACTTGTCTACCTATATTTTATTGTTTTTTGTTTCAGAAGTAAAATTTTATTTTCACCATATTTTTAAAAATAAAATAACTTAAATGGCTTAATTACTGATGGCTAATCCATCATTGATCGGTTCATAATATTTATTTATGAATTGGCTGACAAAAAAATGGTTGAAAAGTATTTTAATTGGCTTTATTTTTTATATTATTTTCATCAATAATTTACTTTACAAATGAAATTACTGCTAGAACTAAAATCTCTAGCAAAAACCTCTATAAGAATAATTTCTCTAATTACAAATATTTTTTGTATTAAAAAATTAACCCTCCCTGTATATAGCATGTGCCAAAAGTTATAGGTATATACAAAACGCATCGATGTTTCACTATGTCTGGTTACTGTGAATTTTAATATTAAAATTATCATTTTGCCTCTTAGACTATAAAATTTAATCCTCGATACCAGGGGGTATGTCTGACATTTCCAGGAGACCTGTGTGGTATTTGCAGATTGTTTAGGACTATTTTCATCTTTTCAATATTTTTTGCATAGTGAAAATACCTATTTACCCTTGTGAGCTGACAAAAGACGAGAGCTGGTTAGGGGTATTTTTAGTTTTTTGCATGATATTGATTAGTGAAATAGCGACTTTGCCCTCGGGTGGGACGCTGGGCAGGGGGGCTAAAGGTGAGGGTATTTTATATTTTTTCATGTTTTGCGCACCCTGAAACTACTTAAATATCCTCAGAAAAGACAAAAACGAAGGTCTGGCGCTAGGGGTATGATGGTACTTTCATGTTCAGTTTTTTGTGGTTATCGCTGGGTTCAAGGGTGTTTAGGTAATTCTAGATTTTTTAATATTTTTTTCTCGTAGTTACTGCAGGCGCGCCTTTAGTTTTCACGTGTATGCGCCTTGCAAGCGGCGTGCGCAATATCTATAGGTGGTTTAGAATGTTCATTTGCCATGTCACCGGACGCGATCTCCTGGCGGGGCGTGTATTGTGTGAAGGCGGTGAGGGAATCACCGGTGGATGTTTTATCTTTTTTCCACCCTTTTCTCTCAAATGCAGTGGAAATATATTACGGTCCTTTATAGTTTTTGGAGTTTTATTTCAGTCCTTAGTTTTTTTATTTTTTTTCTTCCTTATTTTTTCAATGGGAATTTTTAATGTTTTCAATTGTGCCCTTCAATTGAAATTGATCATATAAGTTGTTTTTCATTTCAATCCTTATTCTTTGATGTGATGGTTTGTTTCAATTTTGTCATCTAATTGTGCACTGCATTTTTTTTAGAAATTCTTTTATTTTTTTCGGTCCCAAGGTTTTGATTTGTTACAGTTTTGTCATTCAATTAAAATTAATTATATTTTTTTTCATTTCAACCCTTATTCTTTTAATTTTTATTTAATATTAATTTTTTTTGGTTTTGTTGGTCCTTCTTGGATAGTGTTTATTTTGTTTTGTATTTATGCATCTATGCTTTTAGTTTTTGTTGTTTTATTTTTTGTTTGGCTTTTATTTTTATTCGATTCATTTCTAAAAATAAAATTTATATTCATGATCATTTTAAAATTAATATTTCTTCCTTTTTTCTTTTGTTATGTTTTTAGTGTTCTCTGTTATTTTTATTTATTCTTCGGATCTGATGATTTTCTTATGCTCATAGTATTTATCTTTTTTTTTTTGCTATTGTTTGCTCTTTTGTTAAAATTTATTTTATTCTTCGAGATAATTTTATGGTTTCATTGTTCGCATAATAATAATGATAATTTTAGTGATTGATTTATTTTTTGTTGCTTGTTGTTTTTTGTAAAAATGTTTTTTTATTTGAAAGGGAAAATTAATGAAATTGATCATATATTTTAATTTAATTTTGGTCATTATTCTTTTAATTGTTTTTTTTTAAAATTACATTGCATTTGAAAAAAAAATCCCTTTATTTTTTTCGGTCCCAAGGTTTTGATATTTTTTAGTTTTGTCATTCATTTAAAATCCCTTTAATTTGAAGGAAAATGGGTGTCCGGAACGCACATCGACTAATTTCACGGGTCCTGAAGTTAACAACAAGTTAAAATCTCTAGTGGCTCTAACAGATGTGGAACTCAAACTAGTGACCCGTGGGGAGCAAATTCAGAGCCTGACTAGTGAGTCACGTCCCTCAGAGTTGTTACTCCATTGATTGACAACATGTAATTGTTAGAAACTATTTTGTTGCAGCTCACACTAGGTTGTTGGTTGCAAAATCTTGCATCATTTTGCAAAATTGATCACAATTTATGTTTATAACTAGTCCTCGTTATGGTTAGTGAAGTTGCATCCAATATGCTACCTTCGTGATTACAAAAGAGTGAAAGAAGATGATACATGACAAACAAGATCAATTCATCTATAATTTTCTCCTTTCTGCTTGGTAATCCTAAATAACTTAAATGTTTGGTTGTCTCAAATTTATTTATCTAACTTAAGACCCATCAATCTCCTCTCACCAATATCATACCAATATACAAGTGATCTCCCCTTTCAGCTATACAAAGCCTTATATGATACTCGATTGATAACTACTGCTATAAGCAAACTCCACCACTAAAGATAAGTACTTGCTCCATCCTACCCTAAAATCAATCACACATGCTCTCAACATAACCTCCAAAATTTGCATGGGTCCAATTAGACTATCCATCGATCCAAGGATGAAAATCAGTAGTTAATTGAACATTAGTTCCCAAAGCTTCATGAAACTTTGCCCATAACCAAGAAGTGAACTATGGACCTCTATCGAACACAATTAAGAATGATACACCATGCAACCTGATGATCTCGTTAACATAGATTTCTACTAGCTTTGGAAACCTACAAGTCACCTAAAAATGAGTTGACTTGGTCAAACAGTCAACTATCACCCAAATTGAATCGCTTATGATTTTGTTCCATTTTTTTTATACAAGAATCAACAATGGCTATACAAACTTTTATAGTTTCTAATGCTCATAACCCTTAACCCTCTAGTAGGTCAAGCATCACGTGTTGACAGAAAAGGCCTCCCCCTTCTCCAAATATTGACAGAAAAGTGCACACACAACTAACACGTGTTGAAATTTTGCACACAGGCCTACGAGTAGTCATCTGTTACTAGTGAATGAAACTCATATGGGAGAAAACTATATTTTCACTTACTAGCTCACATAATGCTGACAAAAAACAATACCTTGTCATTCAAGCATGATGAAAGAAACACACAAAAAAAGGCCATGGTATATACTTCCAAGTTACTTTAAATTTTCACAGCACATGGCATGGTGGTTTCTCACTTGAACTCATAATTTCCATAAATGGAATCCAAATTAATGTGAGGAAGGGAAGAAAAAATGATTGGTGAAGAGCCTGAAATCACTGGAGTTTTCGTTTAGGCGTAAAAACTGATGGATTTTGAGCTGCCTTTTTTTCTTCAAGTTTTCTAAAATATATATACCTTAGCCATTCAAATCCAAAATGTGGCTTACCCTGATCATTTAATTAAACCTTTTTACATTCATAAAATAAAAAATTAAACCAGCCCATTTTAAGATCCAATAGAATCCAATTACTTACCATCATGTTTATCATAAGCTTATATAGAAACCAAATATGAGAAAATAAAAATAAGAGAGAAAGAATAATATCACTGAAAGTGTGAAGCAAAGAGAGAAGATCAACCTTTATTTAATGATTTTTTTAATATATAATTTCTTTAGAAATAATTTTTTACTAACCTAAGATCAACCTAATTTGTAATTACAATTCTAACCACACTATAAAATTCTAAATTTATTTTTTTGAAATATTAATTGTTATGTAAATGTAATAATATGAAAATTATAATAATAAAATAACAATGCATTATGATGATGCATTAAGTAGTGATGGTGATGATTATGTGGTGAAGGTGGGATGATGATAATTTTCATATCATGAAAATAATTTTGTAGTTTGTCACTTAGTAATCACATTAGTAAAAGAACTAAAAGAGCTCGGCCTTCAACTGTTCACCCTGACTCATTGGCACTGTGGACTGGACTTTTTTCGTCCATGCGTCGCGCGAGTTCGTCCACCCTTTTTTTTTTTTGTCTTTTTCCGCCCATGAACAGTGTTATGACGGTATCGTCCCTAAGAAAACGACAAACAAGGGCGCTGGTCTGAGGGCTAATTGGTCATTTCACGTTTTTGGTCTGGTCCGGTCCGTCTGGCCGGTTTATTGTTTTTTTAATATTTATTTGAAAGGTGCAATCACCGTTTTAACCCTACAAAACGACAAAACAACGCCCAGGGTGGGATGGGCGATACGGTAATTATCCAATTTTTAATTATTTTTCGCACCAGGTTACTGTTAGCGTGTCCCATCACGCGCCGTCCGTTTTCGCCCTCACACGTATTTCAGACGGCGCGTGCGCATTCATACGGAGCCCAAAAATGCCTGACCGTAGTCTAGAACGATTTTTTGCCATGCTCTCTTCCTCATGGGGCGGCGCGTGTAGCCATGTGGTGTCCGGGTACGTGTCAATGGTCGTTTGAATTTTTCCTCCTCATTTCTCTCTCCTCCTGCGCAAGCTGACGTCAGCGAAGTAGTGTTTTTAGCAAAATTCATTACGGTCCCTAAACGCCCGAATTTGTTGTTCTGACCCTTATTGCAATTATAGAAGTTTTGATTTGTTTCAATTGCGTCATTCGATTCAAAATAATTATAATATATAGTTTCAGTTCGGTCCCTGGGCTTTTAATTTTGTGTTTTGGCCTGAAATCCTTTATATTTTTGGTATCCAAGTTTTGATTTATTTCAATTTTATCCTTCCAAGCAAATTAATCATAAATCCTTAATAATTTTGGTGCCAAAGTTTGATTTCTTTCAATTTTATCCTTCCATGCGGATAAATTACATATTTGAGTTTTATTTCGGTCCCACTTCTTTTAATTTCTGATTTCATTTTGGATTATGAAATTTCCATATTATGATTTATTTCAGTTTTGTCCTTTAAATTAGATTTATTACAGATATTTTTTTAATTTTATCCCTTATACTTTTAATGCTGTACTTTTAATTCTTATTTTTGTCTATGTTTACATGTGCATACTCTTGGTTATTGTTTCCAAATTTTTTTTATTCCACTGTTATTAAGATTTTTTTCAATGTTTAAATTTTAATTTGTATTGGTGATCATTTCAAAAATAATGTTTATTATTATTTCTTTTTTTTATTCTTCAAGTTCAACAGTTTCTTTAAATATAATAATATTTATTTTCTATTAATATTGTTAGGTATTGAATTTTCTAATTATTATAGATAAAACATTCAAAATAATAATAATGATTATTTGTAAGTTTTATTTTCTTTTAAATATGTCAGCCTAATTATATATTTTGATATTTATTTAATGTTAGAGCCTTAATATATATATATATATATATATATATAGCCTAAGTTTTTTTGAAAAAAAATTAATATCATTGTTCTAAAATACTTTTAATATCATAATATGAAAATAAAAAAATTATGGAATTTTTTTCTCATCAATTTTATTATTTCCACTGTTATTAGGTTTAGTTTTTTAATATTTACATTTTAATTTCTGTTGGTGATCATTTCAAAAATAATATTGTCTATTTTTTTTTCTTTTTTTATTCTTCAATTCAGATAATATTGTCTATATATATATATATATATATATATATATATATATATATATTATTTTTCAAAAAATAATAATTTACTATTAGTATTCTAAAATATTTTTGATATAATAATATGAGCAATAAATTTTACAACCAGTTTCATACATAGAAAAAAAATATTTCTAATAAATTTTATCAAAAGAGTTTTAATAGTAGCAATATTCAATCGCTTTTCGGTGGAAAAAAAAACCCGTTTCTAACATATTTGATGAATTATAATTTTACTGATTAAATATTAAAATAAAAAATTACAACACATAAAAAATCAAGCAGTTTTCAATACAGATAAAAAAGCCCAGCGCATCGCGCGGGCAAATTCGTTCGTGCAAGCTAGAATGAATCTTTTTATTGTTGATAATAATAGATGGATGAAAGGATGACATTATTAAACTAGATTGATTTTACGATAAAACTGATAATACAAAAGTTTTAGAGCTTAATTGATAATAAGGAAATACTTTAGAGGCTGAATTTGAGGATCCACTATTAATTTTACCCCAACATCGGAGAATATGAAATCGCATTAAAACTTGAGGGACTAATTTATAATTATTGATCTCTTTTCAAGAATGCAAGCCTCGTCGTCTCTCGGCTATCAGGCTCTCAAGAACGTCAACTTGCACACACGCATGTGTATATATATATTCAAGAGCATAAACACAAGTTAGCGGGTAGTGGAGCATCTCGAAAGAACAAAGGCCGAGTCACATTCATCATATCTCGACTCAACACAGGTTCGGTTTTCTAACTCTTTTCTTGTTATTCTAATTCTTTTTATTCTCTTGATCATTTCTTGAACTCTATCTCCTTTAATCACTTTCTTGGATTAGGTTTATGAATAATATCCAGTACTCCCAACAATTTACGAATTCTTTTCTTGCGTGTTGAAGCTAGCTTGAAATCCTTGATGAATCATGTGCTGAGACTTAAAATATCAGTTAGCTTGCTTAATAAGATACATTCAATCAGAGCTTTGTTTTGAGGGTTTTTGGTTGAGTCATGCTTGCGTTGGGATCATTTATTTTCCTTAACCTGGACGGTTCTCTCATCTGGGTGTTGTTCTTGCTTGTTATATATCTAGTTAACTGTTTTCTCTGCTTGTTGCCTTTTTTTTTTTCATTTTATAATCTTTTATTTGCTCTTCAGAGTCATGGGAATTTTCTATTCTATAATTAATTTCAGATCTTACCCTTTTGAAGATATGGAAGAAACAGCTTCAGGAGATAATTGTCAAAATCTTTGTGAAAAAGCGAATGAAGATGTAATCAGTGAATTGCATGACGACATTCTTTGTTACATGCTCTCGTTTCTTCCAACAAAAGGTGCTGTGGCTACCAGCATTCTGTCCACAAGGTGGAGAAACCTGTGGAAATCAGTCACCATTTTGGACATTTATGATGGCATATCGGGTTATTACAAGAATCCATCTACATATAAAGAAAGAAAGATGAACTTTGTGAATTTCATGGATAGGCTTTTTATTCATCGTAATAACCCATCGATTCTGAAATTCCGGCTCAGCTTAGCTCAAAGTTACGATTTTTCTGCAAATGCATGGATGACCCATTTAAGTAGATGGATTTCTTCTTCTGCAATTATGGGCAATGTGGAGGAGCTTATATTTTCTATCAATTTCCCAGTTCGGTTGCCAGAGAACCTCTATTGCTGTGAGAAATTAGTGGCTCTGAAACTTCATGGTTATGTCAGGTTTGATAATCTTCAATCTGTATCCTTTCCAAGTCTCAAGGCCCTTCATCTTGAACATCTCAGGATGCTGAATAACACTGCCATAGAGGTGCTATTATCTGGTTCCCCTGCCCTCGAAGAACTGGAACTGGGAATGGAGGGACGTGATTCTCGGCGGTCTGTACATGTATGCTCATTGTCCTCGAAACGTTTGATCATAGGATTCATCTGTATTTTTGTTCCTTACGATCATCGTTACCGTAGAAAGCTTACTATTGATACCCCAAACCTTGAATTTCTTGAACTCGTTGATTTTGCATCTGAGGAATTAAGCATGCAGCGGGCAGACTCACTCCTACAGGCAGATCTCTGTTTTGGTTATCAAACAGATGTTTTCAATGTAGGAATTGAAGAGTATGCAAATATGGTGGTTCAGTTTTATAGACAGATCTCTGGTGTTAAAACTTTGTCCCTGTCAAACTTTAATATCCAAGTAAGATCCACCCCCCCCATTTACTCTTATGCAAACATGGTGTTTTCAATGGTGATTCGTCATCAACCTATCTAACGAGTCCTCTTCTCAGACTTTATTAGGGGCAGCTGTATATAAGTTTCCATGCTTAGGGAATTTGCCTACTTTTCGGAATTTGATTCATTTGGAGGTCCGAGTTGGTGATGCTTACGTGCGGATTTTGCCTGAGATACTCCAATGCTGTTCTGATTTGAAAGTTTTCGTCTTAATCTTGGTTAGTTCCGTTGATATAAATCGTATCAATGATTTGAGTGTTTCTTAGTTTATCTAAATCATCTACAAGTACTTTCTGTATTGTTCTCTTTATTACCTTCAATCAATTAGGATGAGGATGCAAACTACTGGAACTGGTGTGCCCCACACTCTGTGCCGCAGTGTTTGTCATCATGTCTTCAGGTGATCGAGTATAAAGTTTTTCAAGGGGAATCGGGAGAGACAGAGATGCTTGAATATTTCTTAAGTAATGCATTGGTGCTGAAGAAGATGACCATCACATATCTTACTCACCTTAAAACATTAGAAGTTGATGTTTTGAAGAGGTTATCAACATGTCCGAAGGGCTCAGACGCATGTCAAATTGTACTCGTTCCTTATCATAAACGCAGCTTTGAAGTCGCAAGTATGCGTAGGGCTTCATTTTTCTCATAATCTTTTAACTATTAAGCTTCAAATCAAAAACATTTCAAGAAACCAAATGAAGACAGAATCGAAAGTTTTCTAAAGTTGTTTCTCACAATTCTGTTCATGAGGTGGAGATACCCGTGGACTTCAGTTCCCAACTTGGATAGTGATGACTAACATGTTACCATGTCTTCCTGACTTGTCGTTTGAGAATTTCATGCACAGATTTTTTATTTTTTGTAGCGTCCAATCCACTAAAAAAATAACTGTAGTTTGCTGCAGCAGAGAAGAAGAATCAGAAACTAACTAAAAGGGGTGAAAAAAATATGATATGGTGTCTCATAGATTTATTTCTAAGCAAACACATTCTTATCCCTTATGAATCCATCGCTTATGCACAGTGACATCAATGACAAGAAAGCTAAATAAGCCGAGTCATGCGAAATTGAAAATGCTTTCAAGCACTTCCAAATAGACTTTAGTATGCCTGACTCAATGTTTTGAAGTGGCAAAGCATCCTGGAAGAAATTTAATTATAGGGATTCAACCAGGCCTGTCTGTGTTTCTTGACAGAGGTTGTCTCTGTTTTAAATGACAGCTTATGACATTTGAGTTTTTTCGGCTTAGTTTTGTTGTTTTTCTCTTCTCTTTTTAGATTTTATAGTTAGTTTAGTTCAATTTTTTTGATTATTTGAGATAATTGTAAAACTTTTAAAAGATGGTTTTATTGTTTGTGAAATAATAATGATAATTTTAGTGTTCGTTTTTTCTATTGTTTAATTGTAAACCGAAAAAGGCATGAACGAGAAGTGGCAAGCCAGGTGCAGTAAAGTAGATTTTTCTTATTAGAAACCTGGTGGAAGAAGAGTGTCCTTCAAAGATCCGAGGAGAAGCCCGCAGAAATCTTAGTATTTTGAAATACGTAATTCGGTTCTTAGCAAAATAATCCGTAGCATCCAATCTTAGTATTATCTTAGCAAAACAAAAAAATCCAGAATGACTAGTTCTTGACGAACAAATTAAGCCTGTAATTGAAAAACAGAGAAGGAGAGAGAATTCCTCCCTTTCTTTATATGATTATTATTGATAAACAGAGATGGGAATGAATAACTGGGTAAAAGAGAGAACAAGAGACTCTCAGCTGGAAACCCTAAACGAAGAACGAAGAGGAGGAAAGAAACAAACTTGCTGATTAAAAACAAAACGCGTAATTGTTATGCCACACCCATCTATATATAGGGTTTGAGGCGCTTCCAACGGTCACTGAAAATTTTGAAGGCTATAACTAAGACCCACGAACAGAACATGCATACGAAAGACAGCATACTTCTTTTTTAATTTATTTATTACATATTGGTGTCGTGGCAAACGATGGTTGGTCACCAAGGAGTCAAACATACATCGTGTAATTAAAGTTAGTTCCTGTCAGCACTAGTCCACAGCAAATTAAAACAAATACGAGAAGGCTGGGACTATCTTTGCTGGGCCGGGTGGGTCCTCATTCCCTTTTAATGGATCTGTTGTTGACGTGTCAAGTGATCCAAACTTTTTCGCAACCCGTACGGTACCGTACCGTACAAGAAGCATATGTCCGCAGAACCAGTAAAGATATACCACTACTATCAACTACTAGACTACCAAGATATGCTCAATAGATGATCAACAATTCTAAATCACAAGACTATATCTAGTACCTAGAAATCCATGCTCTAGAATTAGAAAATTTCTCAGGATTGCTTCTTTTGCAGATGGTGTGCCTCAGCATATGACGATGTTTCTTAGATATGTTTTATTGTGCTTTTTTTTTTGTTACTTAGATATGTTTTATTTGCTACATTTTAAAAGACTTTACACCATTATCATCATTATCATCACTATCCAATGACAACATTAGAGCACCTCTGGTAACAACTTTCTATAGGTCCTTGTTTTTTAAATGGGATCTACAATTATATTTTTTGAATTTTATTATTAAAGTTTGTCAACAAATTATCTTAAAAACTAAACCTGCTCACGGTTTAGCTACTATTCACCAAGAGAGAAAACACTATGGATGGAAATAGTAGAGCTCAATTTTTGGGTGGGTTTGGTTCGGTTCGATCGGTTCAGATGGTCCATTTGTTTTTTTCTATTTTTGCACAGTGTAATAACGAATTTGTCCCTCGAAAAAAAAAACAGCACCTGGGTTGAGGGGTTCCACGGTAATTGCATATTTTCGGTTCGGTCCGATCCGGTTCATCTGGCTGGTTTATTTTTTTATATATTTCTTTGAATAGAGCAATAACCGTTTTGTCCCTCAAAAAGGACAAAATTCAGGCCTGGGAAGGAGGGGCGATTCGGTAATAAACCAATTTTTTATTCTTTTTTTTCGTCGGTTTATTGTGGGCGCGCCGTCAGTTTCCGCACTCTCGCGTGTTTTAGACAGCGCGTGCGGCTTATTCTAGCGTCCAAAAATATCCAACCGGCATTTAGAATTATTTTAAGCATGTTCTTTTTCACCTGGTGCGGCGCGTGTGACTATATGGTGGCCGGAGACGTGTCAATGGTCGTTCAAATTTCCCCCCATTTCTCTCTCTTGCCTGCTCAATTTGACGTCAGCTCAACTGTTTGTTGTCATGTTTCATTTTAGTCCCTGAACGTTCGAATTTGTTTTTTTGGTCCTTATTGCTATTATATAGGTTTTGATTTGTTTCAATTTCATCCTTTAATTGAAATTGATTATATATTATAGTTTCAATTAGGTCCTCATTCTTTTAATTTTCGGATTGGTCCGGAATCCTTAATATTTTTGGTATAAAAGTTTTGATTTATTTGAATTTTATACTTCCATGCAAATTTATTATAAATCCTTAATATTTTTGGTATCAAAGTTTGATTTTTTTCAATTTTATTCTTCAATGGAAATTAATTATAGATTTCAGTTTTATTTAATCTATTATAATTTTATTAATCAAATATTAAAATAACTAATTACAACATATAAAAATCAATTAATTTTCTATATAAAAAAAAATTCAGCACAACACGCGGGTAAATCACCTCGTCCATACCTAAACCACGTTGAGCTACTCAGACCCATATATTTAGGCTTTTTTGTGTGTTTTTTCCTTATGTTTTTATTTATCTTTTGCGTTTTCAATTTCAACATTTAAGTTTATTTTTTAATTTAGCTTATTTATACTAAAATTGTTTGATGAAATTTTAAGTTAGGTTACTCCCTTTTCTTTTTTTTTTTGCTTTCGTTTTTGTTTTCCTTTTATTTTTCAAACAAGGAACCTTGTATGGAAGTAATTTCAACTTCTTGTTGGCAATGGGAAAATACTTTTTCTTCAAAACCTCAAAACTATTTTCTTGATACGACCAGTTTTGCCGCATCTAAAGCATTTCACTGCTTTTTATCAGCAGATTTTTATTTGCCCCTTATCTTACAAGAAAACAAGAGCCCACTTTTCACTGCAAAAAATAGATAATTTATAGTCGAGGTTGTTCTCTTGTAAAGCTAGAACATTGTTTATGACTGTTACATAATATAGTTTAGGTTATTTTTAAAAGTGTTTTTCGTTCAGAAATGTAAAAATAATGTTTTTTTTAAAAAAAAATATTTTTGACATCAGCACATCAAAATGATCTAAAAATAATTTTTAAATTTATAGTGAAAAATAAAAATAAAAAATTTTCAAATTTTTTTTAAATTTTTAAATTTTTTTTTCGTAGACCTTTGTCATCAAAACCAGAGGCTGATCGGGAGGCATGAAAATATCAAACTTAATTGTGCATTACACAATCAAGCAGACTAAGATAGACATCAAAAATATATTTTTAAAACATCAACACATAAAAAAAAACATCATAAAATCATTTTTGACTTTTTGATGAGATCGAATAATGGATACTCTAATGCTTAAGTCAGTATTTGATTTGTTTTATCAAGAGCAAATAAAAATTCAAGAGAATTCAATATGTATTTTTCATATGTAGAGAAAATACGTATGTTCCATGTCTCGTTGAGTATGTTCTATGTATAATGAAAGATGATAAATGTAATGCTTTTAGATGAATAATCCTTTAGATTTTCGATATATCCTTCTCTCTCTCTCTCTCTCAAAAGCAAAGAATATATAACTTGATTTTTTTTAAATATATTTAAGAAAACAATATTAGTCATGAATAGTAATGAATGATACCATACATGAATATTAATATGTAAATAGTACTATTTATAAATAGTAAAATACAATAAGACAAGGTAGCTTAATTAGATTAATCTTATTTGACATTGTGTTTCAAAAGCGTTTTTGAAAAAATATAATTTTTATTATTTTTATTTTTTACATTAAATTAAAAAAATGGTCGTTTTATATCATTTTATGTGTTGATGTTACAAATAATTTTTTAAAAATAAATAAAAAATATAATTTTGATATATTTCTAAAGAAAAAATACTTTTAAAAATAATCTTAACTACACTCCTAAACTGGTACTAAACCAAGAAGAAGAGAGAATGAAAATAGACATAGAAAGCTACCATGTAGTTTGAATAAATTGAAAAATTACTATTTATTTGCAATGAATACCCTCGCCACCTTTTCCCTCTCTATCTTTTTTTTTCTCTTCAATTAAAAAGAGAGAAAAAAAAAGGGGTGGACAATGTTTTGAGTGAGTTTTGGGACTTATCATGAATAATGAATTTTGTATAATATATATTATTCAAGAAATATTATCTTATAAGCTAAAAGAGAACATGATTTTAAACAGTAATGAACAATATTTTGCATTGTTCATCTAGACTCAGATGCAGTGTTGGTTCTAATAGTAAAATTACTATTTTACCCCTTTGTTTACTGCATCTTTTAGCCTTGGATCCGGGGGTATTTTTGAGTTTTTACCTTTCTGCACACAGTGAAATAACTATAATACTCATATATAAGACAAAACAACACAGTAAAGGTCGGGGGCATTGAGTTTATTGCATATGTTTTTTAAAAATGGCTAAATATGAAACTACCCGCTAATAAGACAAAACTACACAATATACTCCGGGGTTAGTAGGGTCATTGCACACTTTTAAAAAAAAAAAGACAAATACATATATATCACCATATAAGACAAAATCCAAGCATTGGTTGTAGAGGTGTGGCGGTACTTTGCTATTTTTTTATTATATTTTCTAGCGAGGTACTGTTGGCGCATCGCCGGAGGCACCAACAGTTTCCGCGCTCACGTGGATTTCGAACGACACATGCAGTGTTTTCCAGCATGAAAAAATGTCCAACCAATGTCTAGAATTATTCTACGACATGTTCTCTTTCTCCTGGTGCGACACGTGGGGTTCCAAGGTGGTCAGAGACATGTCGCTAGTCGGCTGAAATTCCCCTCCTTTTCCCTCTCCTACTTGTACTAGTATATGTAAGACCCTGCTGTTTATTGAGTTTTATTTTAGTCCCTAATCTTATGATTATTTTGTATGGTCTCTATTTCTATTATATAGGTTTTGATTTGTTTCAATTTGCCCTTCAATTGAAATGGATTATATATAGTAGTTTCATTTTGGTCCTCAGTCTTTTAATTTTCTGATTGGTTTGAATTCCTTAATATTTTCGGTATCAAAGTTTTGATTTGTTTCAATGTTATCCTTCAATTCAAATTGATTATATATTTTATTTTTATTTCGGTCCTCAGTCTTTTAATTTTGATTTTTTGTTAAATTCTTTAATTTTTTTTAGTATCAAATTTTAATTTTTTTTCCAGTTTTTTCCTAGAAATTAAATTTATATATGTGTTTTGCGTTTTGGCCCTTATACTTTTAATTTATTTTAATTCCTTTATTTTTTTATATATTTCTTAAATGGTTCCTATTTTTTTTCCATGTTTATATGTACATGCTCTTAGTTTTATTTTTAATTTTTATTATTAAGGTTATTTTTTATTTAATGTTTAAATTTTAATTTGTGTTGGTGATCATTTGAAAATTGATATTTATTATTTTTTCTCTTTGATTTTTTATTTTTATTTATTCTTCAAGTTAAATATTTTTTTAAATCTAATAATATTTATTTTGTTTTGTCATTTATTTTTTTTAATAGTATTTTTATTAATGTTGTTAGGTGTTGAAATTTCTAATTATTATAGATAAGACATTCAAAATAATGATAATGATTATTTGTAAGTTTTTTTCTCTTATAAATATGTGAGACTGATTAATATATATATATATAGATATGACTTAGGTTTTTTGAAAAACAAAAAATAATATCAGTGTTCTGAAATACTTTTAATATAATAATATGAGGAATAAATATTATAAAATAAAAAAATAATTTATTTTATTTTTCTAACAATAATTATAGTTTCATTGATAGTATGATCAATAATAATTAGAATATGAATTATTTATAATGACAACTATAATAATTATGATAATTTAACAATCATGATAATAATAATGACAATTGTAATCGAAATACTTAATCAGTTAATGTTATTTGTTTTAAAGATTGACTTTTGTGGCTTTTTTTATGTATGATATTTCATATTTGATATCACATAAACAAAAAGTATACAAAGTCACACGTAGACAAAACGGGTTAAAAAATTGGGGCAAATTATCTACAATGAAAAAATATACGAGCCAATTACCCTTCACTTTGCCGTAGCCATACACAATTTTTTAACATGCAAAAAAATATTAATGGTGTTAGATTTTTTTTATAATGCTATATATCTGAGTAAAATAATCAGCCTACAAAACTTTCGGTTCTTACTATAGCAAAATTATTTACAGTAATAATAATAATTATTATTATTATTATTGTATATTAGGTTTTTATATATTAATTTTATTATGAAAAATGCGTTGAAAATGATGATAATGATTATTTTTAAGGATTTTTATCTTAAAAATAATTGTATATTTTAATATTTTTAAAATATTAATAGCTTAAAATAAATATATATAAAATGAAGTAAGTTTTTTTTTTTAAATTCTCAAATTAATTTAATCTTAGAATTTTGAAATACTTCAAACATAATAATATGAAGAATAAATCTTGAAAAATAAAAAAATGTTTTTTTATAATAATAATGATTAGAATATTGTCAGTAATGATTAAAATATTAATATTTTCATATCCTGAAAAATAATTTTGTAGCTTGTCACTTAGTGCGTAATCACATGCAAGCTGGAATGAATCTTTTTATTGTTGATAATAATAGATGGATGAAAGGATGACATTGATTAAACTAGATTGATTTTACGATAAAATTGATAATACAAAAGTTTTGGAGCTTAATTGATAATAAGGAAATACTTTAGAGGCTGAATTTGAGGACCCACTATTAATTTTACCCCAACATCGGAGAATATGAAAATCGCATTAAAACTTGTGGGACTACTTTGTAATTATTGATCTGTTTTCAAGAATGCAAGCCTCGTCGTGTCTCGGCTATCAGGCTCTCAAGAACGCAAACTTGCACACAAGCATGTGTATATATGTACAAGAGCATAAACACAAGTTAGCCGAAAGAACAAAGGCTGAGTCACATTCATCATATCTCCACTCCACTCCACTCGACTCATCTCATTTCATCTGGGTTCGGTTTTCTAACTCTTTTCTTGTTATTCTAATTCTTTTTATTCTCTTTATCATTTCTTGAACTCTATCTCCTTTAATCACTTTCTTGGATTAGGTTTATGAATAATACCCACTCCCAACAATTTACGAATTCTTTTCTTGCGTGTTGAAGCTAGCTTGAAATTCTTGATGAATCATGTGCTGAGACTTGAAATATCAGTTACCTTGCTTAATAAGAAACATTCAATCAGAGCTTTGTTTTGAGGGTTTATGGTTGAGTCATGCTTGCGTTGGGATCATTTATTTTCTTTAACCTGGACTGGTCTCTCATCTGGGTGTTGTTCTTGCTTGTTATATATCTAGTTAACTGTTTTCTCTGTTTGTTGCCTTTTTTTTATTTTATAATCTTATTTGCTCTTCAGAGTCATGGGAATTTTCTATTCTATAATTAATTTCAGATCTCACCCTTTTGAAGATATGGAAGAAACAGCTTCAGGAGATAATTGTCAAAATCTTTGTGAAAAAGCGAATGAAGATGTAATCAGTGAATTGCGTGACGACATTCTTTGTTACATGCTCTCGTTTCTTCCAACAAAAAGTGCTGTGGCTACCAGCATTCTGTCCACAAGGTGGAGAAACCTGTGGAAATCAGTTACCATTTTGGACATTTATGATGGCATATCGGTTTATTACAGTAATCCATCTACATATAAAGAAAGAAAGATGAACTTTGTGAATTTCATGGATAGGCTTTTTATTCATCGTAATAACTCATCGATTCTGAAATTCCGGCTCAGCTTAGCTCAAATTTACGATTTTACTTGTGTAAATGCATGGATGTCCCATTTAAGTAGATGGATTTCTTCTTCTGCAATTATGGGCAATGTGGAGGAGCTTATATTTTTTATCAATTTCCCAGTTCGGTTGCCGGAGAACCTCTATTGCTGTCAGAAATTAGTGACTCTGAAACTTCATGGTTATGTCAGGTTTGATAATCTTCAATCTGTATCCTTTCCAAGTCTCAAGGCCCTTCATCTTGAACATCTCAGGATGCTGAATAACACTGCCATAGAGGTGCTATTATCTGGTTCCCCTGCCCTCGAAGAACTGGAACTGGGAATGGAGGGAAGACGTGATTCTCGGCAGTCTGTACATGTATGCTCATTGTCCTTGAAACGTTTGATCATAGGATTCCTCCGTATTTTTGTTCCTTACGATCATAGTTACCGTAAAAAGCTTACTATTGATACCCCAAACCTTGAATTTCTTAAACTGGTTGATTTTGCATCTGAGGAATTAAGCATGCAGCGGGCAGACTCGCTCCTACAGGCAGATCTCTGTTTTGGTTATCAAACAGGTGTTTTCAATGTAGGAATTGAAGAGTATGCAAATATGGTGGTTCAGTTTTATAGACAGATCTCTGGTGTTAAGACTTTGTCCTTGTCAAACTGTAATATCCGAGTAAGATCCCCCCCCCCCCCCCCCCCCCACCCATTTACTCTTATGCAAATATGGTGTTTTCAATGGTGATTCGTCATCAACCTATCTAACGCATCCTCTTCTCAGACTTTATTAGGGGCAGCTGTATCTAAGTTTCCATGCTTCGGGAATTTGCCTACTTTTCGGAATTTGATTCATTTGGAGGTCCGAGTTTGTGATGAATACGTGTGGATTTTGCCTGAGATACTCCAATGCTCTTCTAATTTGGAAGTTTTCGTCTTAATCTTGGTTAGTTCCATTGATATAAATCGAATCAATGATTTGAGTGTTTCTTAGTTTATCTAAATCATCTACAAGTACTTTCTGTCTCTTTATTATCTTCAATCAATTAGGATGAGGATGCATACGGCTGGAACTGGTGTGCCCCACACTCTGTGCCGCAGTGTTTGTCATCATGTCTTCAGGTGATCGAGTATAAAGTTTTTCAAGGGGAATCGGGAGAGACAGAGATGCTTGAATATTTCTTAAGTAATGCATTGGTGCTGAAGAAGATGACCATCACATATCTTGATGACTTTAAAACATTAGAAGTTGATGTTTTGAAGAGGTTATCAACATGTCCGAAGGGCTCAGACGCATGTCAAATTGTACTCATTCCTGAACATGAACGCAGCTTTGAAGTCGCGTAAGGCTTCATTTTTCTCAGAATGTTTGAACTATTAAGCTTCAAAGTTGAACCCTCAAAAACATTTCAAGAAACCAAGTGAAGACAGAATCAGTAGCTTCCTAAAGTTGTTTCCTCGCATTTCTGTGTTACCATGTCTTCCTGACTTGTGTTTTGAGAATTTCATGCACATATTTTTTTTATTTTTCGTAGTGTCCAATCCATTAAAAAAAATAACTGCAATTTTTCGTAGTGTCAAATTGGTTATCTCCTCTCCCTTCAAATAACTGCAATTAAGATCTTTGTGTCTTAATGGGAAAGTTATCTCCTCTCCCTTCAAATTTATGCCCTTCAAATTTTAGCATATGAAAACGCTGATTGAAAGTATATTAGTAACTAGCCATTTTACCGTGCTTCGCCACGGTCAAAACTTTTTTAATATATTAAGAGTGTGAGATATTAAGATTGTGAGATTTTTTTTATTATTATACTATAAATTAAGGCAAATAATCAATTTGGGCTTAATTTCTACGAAGCGCAAGTTTACAATTAAATGTATGAATTTTAAATTGATATAAATTTATTTGTTGAACAAGTTTCAACGAAATCACCAGCATAAAATTATCATCATCATTAAAAAAATAAAAAGATTCGGATACCTGAATTATCGAATTCATTGTGAAAGGATTAGTTCATTTTATAATATAATTTACATTAAATACAATAATAAAATATAAATTGTGGAAGCATCTACGATAGCTAAATAACAAAAATAAATAGTTGATTTTCTACCTATAAAAAGAAAAAAATATTATTGAAAATCCATTGTTAAGTTACCATCATTATCATGACTATAACAACTAAAATTATTATCATCATCATTATTGCCCAAACAATTAGAATCATTAAATTGTTCCAAAAAATAAAAATAAAAACATTTTTTACAGAAAAGCAAACAAGAAAACAAACAATCACTAAAATTATTATTATTATTACACAAACAATGAAACCATAAAATTATCTCGAAAAATAAAAAATTAACAAAAGAAAGATAAAGAAATGAAGGCCGAATTTGAAAAAAAAATGAGTTTGAAAAAAAAATGAAGTCAGAAAAACATTGATTAGAGACAAAAAAAAAAAGAAAAAAAAAAGAGGGGATTTCGGCCATAGTGAGAGCAAGAGAGGAAAAATTCAATTATATTGCAAAAAAAAAAGTGAGATTAAGAGAGCATTATTTTCACAACATCTCCTTGCTGTACTCATGTACAAGGAGGCTCTTTTATGTACTAATGATCTCAACAGTGCTTTGCCGAGTGATATTGTTTCTCTTTTGCAAGAGTTTGAAGATGTCCTTCTCGAAGAGGTACCTCATGGATTACCTCCAATCCAAGGGATTAAACATCAAATTGATTTCATACCAGGTGCATCAATTCCAAACCGACCTGCTTATAGGAGTAATCTGAGGAGACCAGGGAACTTCAGAGGCAAGTAGGTGAATTATTGGAGAATGGGTATGTGCATGAAAGCATGAGTCCTTGTGCGGTTCCGGTGCTATTATTTCCTACGAAGGATGGAACATGGAGGATGTGTGTTGACTGTCGAGCCATCAACAACATAACTGTAAAGTATTGTCCTCCTACTCCTAGATTAGACGATATGCTGGATGAATTGCATGGTTCTTGTTTCTTTACAAAAATAGATCATAAGGGTGGATATCATCAGCTTAGGATGAAGGAAGGTGATGAGTGGAAAACTGCTTGTAAGACTAAATATGGTTTGTATGAGTGGTTACTGATGTCTTTCGGTTTAACTAATACTCCGAGCACATTTATGTGTTCGATGAACCATGTTTTGCGTGTATTTATTGGTAGATTTTTCATTGTGTATTTTGAGGATATCCTAATTTATAGCAAAAACTTGAAACAGCATGTAATGCATTTGAAATCTGTCTCGGAAATTCTAAGGAAAGAAAAGCTTGCTAGCGAGAGGGATGAGATTTATGATGCAGAGACAGAGATGCGAGAGGCTGCTTGCTAAGGTAGAGAGGCGAGAGGTTGCTTGCTAAGGTGTTAGTAGCTTAGTTTAGTTGCAGAGATGCAGAGCCAGAGGGAGGCGAGAGGAGAGAGGGGAGAAGAGAGAGGCGAGAGGCGAGAGGGTTTCTTAGGTTAGGGTTTCTTAATTTTCTTTTTATACTAAAACTTCAAACCGAACCGAACTGGTTCGGTTCGGGTCAATCGGTTTTGTCCGTACAAAACCGATACCGAACCGAACCAGACAGTTTTTAATAATTTTGTAATCGGTTTAATCGGGTTTTTTTTTCAGTTCGGTTTTTTCGGTTTTTATTTTTCGGTTTTCTCGGTTAAATCGGTTATTCGGTTCGGTTTGCTCACCCCTAGTTTCAGGTAGGCATATTAAGGTTTTTTTGTTTTTAATATACAATACAATTACATTGATACCCTTAGATCCAAGAAATTTAATTCATTGAGGTTATCGGGTATTAAGATTTTTTAGTCTTGATTTTGTTTTTGTTAATTGTTTATTTGGTTTAGAGTAGTCATATGATTTAATATTAAAATAACATTTTTTAGTTGGGGAAAGCTAATGGCGCATACACAGTACACGTCAGCGCTTAGAAGCCTTCATATTTTTTGGGTGGCAAGTGCAGTGGCTCCCGGTGGTAAAAATAGGCTTTCTTTGTGTCATTTCATGTCTCATTATATCCTCTTCCATAATAGGTGGCGCATATAGTCAAATTATGATCGATTTATCTTTGATGACCTTTTTTTTTTTTGTTTTTTTTTTTCAATCCCTAGAAAAGCATTATGGTACTCATTGTTATTGGTATTTCAAATTTAGTCTTTTTAGTTTTGATTTTAGTATTTTTGTCATTTTTTCTTTTGTTAAGTTTTATTTGTTTTAAAGTTGGTTCTTCTGCTTTTAATTTCTCTTTATTTCTTTCATCGAAGCTTTTTATTGCTTTTAATTTTATCCTTCAAATCAAGTTTATAATTTTCAATTTTATCCTTCAAAAATATGATCGACTTGCCTCACAGGTAACTTTTCTTTTTTGTCTTATTTGAGCCTACAAAGGTTATTTTACTATGCACTGAAAGCATAAAATTACCGGGACACCCCCACTGATAATTCTTGTTTTTTTTATCTTATTTGAGGGTATTATGGTTATTGTACTGTGCATAAAAATTAATTTTTTTTGAAAATACCCTTAATACCATGACATTATTTTAAACACATTTTACATAATAAAATGAATATATAAAAAACTAATTTAGAATAATTATTATTATTATTACTGCTAAAATAATAAAAATTATCAAATTACCCTAAGTAATAAAAAAAAATTCAAAAACTCTTACAAAAGAGAAAGCAAGAAAACTAAAACTAAAACTATTATCTTTATTGTGTAAATAATGGAAAAAACAAAATCACATTACAGAATAAAAAAATCCGTTAAAACTTTAATAAAAGAGCAAACAACAAAACTAAATTAAATTATTAAACAAAAATAAGAATTATTAGTTGAAAAAATTATTTTACTTGAAGATAAAAAAACATAAGAATTATTAATAGCATAAGCACCATAACTATCACAATAAATTACAATTGCTATTATAATTACAATGAATAATGTCACTATTATTATCATGGTTATAACACATTAAATTATTATTATTATTACTACTATTGATAAAACAATAAAAATTGTTAAATTACCCCCAGAAATAAATAAAAAAACCCAAAACTTTTGTTAAAAAAAAAACAAGAAAAAAAATCAAAAAATATTATTGTTATTGTGTAAATAATGGAAAAAAAACAAAATTACATCAAAGAATAAAAAAACCTCAAACTTTAACAGAAGAACAAAAACTAAAATAAAATAAATGAAAAAAATATAAATATTATTAGTTAAAAAAATCATTTGACTTGAAGATTGAATAAAAATAATTAAAAAAACTAATGGAAAAGACAAAGAGAAAAAATAACAAATATTAATTTTCCATTGATAAAAAACACAATCTAAATTCAAGAACAAATTTTAAAAAAAAAATATTACCTCAATAAAAGAGAAAATAATAAAAACTAAAAACTAAAACTAAAAATAAAGACTATTCCATAAATTTTAAAAACAATAAAGGACTTAAATAAAAAATTCAAAGAATAAGGACCGAAATGAAAAATAAAATATATAATTAATTCCAATCGAATGACAAAATTGAAACAACATTGGGACCAAAACAAATAAATATATATATTTTTTAAAAATACAGTGTAATTTTGTTAAAAAAATTAAAAGAATAAGGATTGAAATGAAAAGTAGCATACATGACTAATTTCAATTGGAGGACACAATCAAAATAAATTAACACAAACTATATAATTAATTCAAATTGAAGGACAAAATTGAAATAAATAAAACCTTGGGACCGAACTAAATAAAGACATTAAAATTTTTTTGTTGTGTAATGTTTTTAAAAAATTAAAAGAATAAGGACCGAAATGAAAGATAGAATATATGACAAATTTCAATTGGAGGACCCAATTAGAAGGAATTAAAACCTGCATACAAAAATAATTAAAATAACCAAAAGCCAACCGAAAATCAAAAGAATAAGGGCTAAACTGAAACCCAACATATATAATCAGTTTCAATTGAAGGGCACAATTGCAACAAATCAAAAATTATATTGAAAAACACAGTAATAAAAGCGAAATCCGAAGAACAGGGACCAAACTAAAACATTCATAAACCCTAAGGACTGACTCGTATTTCCTGGCGACAGGAGAGAGAAAAGAGAGAAAAAACTTCAACCAGTCCACCGGAGCTTCACTAGACACCGTAAGCAGACACGCGCCGCACCGGGATGAAGATCGCATGTCGGCGCACCATGTAAAACGACGGAAGTTCGTTTTTGACCACCGGACGGAGTAGCACGCGCTGCCCGAAACACTGCAGACGCGCTTGCAGAGCGTCTGAAAAATAATAATAAAATAATGGACAATTACCTATACACCCCTTGACCCATTCGATAACTACGAAAAAACCACTGTGGAAAATACATCAATACCCCCGGACCCGACGCCTATTTTTGTCGTTTTCTGGGGCTAATCCCGTAGTTTGACTGTGCAAAGAAATCGGAAAATACCATCCATGTCCCTTGAAAATTTCTAAACTACCCCCGTCCGGTTGGCTTTGTTTTGTCGTTTTTGGGGGCTATTTTCGTAGTTTGACTGTGCAACAAATTTAGAAATACCATTCATGTCTCTAGGAAAAATCGAAAATACCCCCAGTCCTGGGGGTTAAAAATTTTCTATACTGGGGGCAAAATGGTAATTTCACTGTCCCAATCCACAGTGAACTGTGTCTATAGCTACAGTGGAAAGGCCACACGGTTTAACTTTTTCTTTAACGAGTGGATAAATAGAAGTAGGGGTGAGCAAAAAAACCGGTCAACCGATTAAATCGATAAAAAAAACCCAATTAAACTGACTATAAAACTTTGAAAAATGTCTGGTTCGGTTCGGTATCGGTTTTGAAAAGCAAAAACCGAATACACCAAACTGAACCGGTTTGGCTTAACAACTTACTATAAATATAAACTTTCATTGCTTCCTAATTTTTTAAACCCCCCCCCCCCCCCCCCCCCCCCCAAACTTTCATTTCTTCCTCATTTTAAAATCCTAGCACCAGCAGCAGCCGTCCCCCCTCATGGCCTCTCCCTCCCTTTGCGTTTGCTTTCCTGGACAAACCCTCTTGGCCTCTCCCACCTTCTGCAACTTCTACGAGTCCCCCTCTCTCGGCCTTTCCCTCCCTCTGCGATCGTCCCCCCGCTTGGCCTCTCCCTCCCTTTGCGTTTGCTTTCCTGGACAAACCCTCTTGGCTTCTCCCTCCCTCTGCAACCTCTTCGAGTGTTTGTGCTCCTGGGTTTTTGCTAAGTTTTTGTAAAGTTTGCATCTTTATTTGTTTTGATTTGTGTTGTATTGGGTTTTCTGGGTTATTGTTTAATCATAATTTCAGGCAACAACAATCACCAATTGGATCGGTAATCATCAATCGTTAACTAAAATCAATTGTTAATGTTCATGTCTTTCGCTTTCGGGAATGTTGATTTTTGCTGTCTTAATTCGGGATATTGTTGTTAATTATTATGATATATGTTGCAAATAAGCCTCTTCCTGACTGTTTCTGTTTTCGAAAAATCGAAAACAAAGTACAGATCTAAAAAGTACATGTCGAAGAAAGCATGGATCGCGTTCTGAAAACTGCAAGAAGCTCCGGTTCTCTTAACCTCTCCAACCGCTCTCTCAGGGAAGTACCTGAAGAGGTCTACAAAATTTTGGACGCCGTTGGTGAAGGTGAAAAATGGTGGGAGGTAAATGTTTCTATAATTAAATCACAATGTCTTCATATTATTTTGATTAACATAATTAAATGTATAGATTTTTGAATTTAATGACCTGGACTGTGGTTTTCTTTGATTTGCTTACACAGAATGTGGAGTTACAAAAGCTGATTTTGGCTCATAATAGTATTGAGTCAATAAAGAAAGACCTTCAGAATTTATCTCAACTAACGGTGTTGAATGTTAGCCATAACAAGCTCTCTGCGCTTCCAGCTGCAATAGAAGAGTGAGTGAGTAATTAATTACATTTGTTTTCTGATGTGTAGGGTTTCTTTTTAAAAAAAAATTGATGTATATGTGATTTGTTTTGAATTTTATTTTTTGACAGGCTCCCTCTGCTTAAGTTATTAGATGTTTCTTTCAACTTGATTCAGAAAGTACCTGACGAAATCGGATCAGCAACTTCTCTTGTCAAGTAGGCGCCTTCTCCAATTAATGAACAATTAGGCTTGGTTTTATCCATATTGGTGGTTGCATTGGTGTATCGGTGTTTGTGAGTGTGTTTGATTGTTTGATGTGTTTTTGCCTAGGTTTGATTGTTCGAGCAATTAGTTGAGGGGGCTTCCGAGCTCACTAGGAGGATGTTTGGATTTATCTAACTTGAAGGTAATGCTGCATCATGATTTATTGATGAATAAATGTGCCGGTTTGTTTTTCCCTTTTTAGCATGAGAATTCTTGCAATCTTCATTACTGTGGAGTTTGAACTTGAGAGCCTTGCTTGATACCTACTGTTAATGAACTTTCACTTTTAGAACAACATTTTGTCTTGGCATGACATCAGAACACATAAATACACTTGTCAGTGTCATCCATGATTCACAAAATCCCAGGAGGCTAGGGTACATCAACACAACATGGGTCCCTACAGGGCATCCGAAACTGTATCTAAAGATGTGGTCAATGGGGTGAGTTTTGAAGATTTTGAGTCTTTTTATTGTGAAAGTATGCTGGATTTTGACAGTTGTGTGATGACTGACAATTCCATTACATCCTCTATTGGCCATTTTTCACCAACTACTGTATCCACATTGAATCCTACCGAAAATTTGAAACCATTTGAGGTTCTGATCATCGATGATGACAGGGAAGCTGCAACAAACGAGAATGACAATTTGCGTCAAGAGATTCTTGAGCGTCTAAATTCCACTTTTTTCTATGACGAGGTAGATGTTGTTCCAGCCATTGAAGCAGCATTTGCTAAGGCTAATGGAGTTCAAGCTGCACAAGTGGGGTTGACTCTGATCAAGTCCTTTACATCTGAAGTCGTTGATCATCATCCTGAGTCTGAAGTCTCTGAAGATTCCAGCCGTAGCAGCGATTGGATACAGTCGTTTCTGCTAGCACTTCAACAAGCAAGTCCAACATGCAGCCTGATTCATGAAAATAAGATCTAGATGATTCCCAACCCGTTTTTCATGGACTATTTTTATTGATTTTCTTTTTTCCAAGCCTTTAATCTCATGGTTAAACAAAGAGGAAAAAATTTGTATGTTATCGAGGCTATTTTTATGACATTAGTCAATTGCAATGCATACATATTCACCATACATTGATTGCAATATTAGAATCGATGTGTATGCATTATTATTTTAGATTTATTATATACTAAATTAATTTTATTATGGATGATGATACTAAATGATTTTGAATGTGTGTATATAGATTAATAATTTGTTACGGGAAGTTTAGAATGTTCCAATAGCTATTTGTGAATGTGTCAATGAGATGGGACATATTATATCCAATGTTATTCTCAATCTATGTCAACGTTGTGGTGGAATTTAGGATGTTGGGGAGGTTGAACATCTTGAAACATCATTAAAAGAAGATGATAGTGTTTTATTATGAAAGTGTTGAGGTTATTGGTCCATCCATAACTATTCAAGATCAGTCCACTAGTGATCCAAGCTCATCCACAAGCGATTTTGGCCATCCCATGAACTAGGATGTTACTGGTCATTATCACACCTGTATGGATATTACAGGCCGAAGAGTTGGAAGAGTTGGGATGATGCTCTAGACCCTTATATGAGTGCTCCGAGCCCATTCACAAGTGCTCTAGACCCTTTTATCGAGTTGGGAAGATTATTAGATATAGTTATAATGAGAATTATAAATATATGTATAGTTAGATTATTATAAATATATGGTATTAATTGCCAGTCTAAATTTTTTATGTGAATTGTATTTTGATGCTAAGAAATTGATAAATTACAATCATATGAATTGCTTTTTTTCTTTTTTTACAGGGAGTTAATGGCGAAATAACCTACCCCAGGATACCTCTGTTAGAAAAATCATGTATATTATCAGTGACACGGGAGTCACAAATGGTATTCATGATTCGCGTGTCGTAGATAGTTTATGCAAAAATGGAGTCGCGGATGCAATTCAGACATTGACAATTTTAAAAATGATAAATGAAAAAAGAGTTGGTGTTAAAAACGCTAAACACACTTTTAGTTTGGACCTCCATTCATTTATTCATTAATATTCAATATTATAAAATTCTATATCTATTGACCATTATATTTAAAGAGAGATTATAACACTAAAGATTCTAAATAATTAGTTAAATAAAATATTCAATTAACTAGTTTAATACAAATTCGTTTTATAATGATATCTACTTGCACTATAATTTTACCAATTTATAGAGTTGAGCAATGTTGTGACTTTAATAACTCTTTTGAACATAAAAAATGTACACGACTAAGAAATCTATTTGATATTATTATTAAATCTAGTCTAGCGATCAACCTAGTAACTTTATGACCCGTCTCTTAGTTTAAATTGAGTTTAAAATTAAACTGCATTGGAGTTGTTTGATGTGACCTAGTCAAGTACTTGGTAGGTTCAAAGTCAACCTAAATAAACGGTAAAAAAATGAGATTTTACTTTTCAAAAAAAAATCAAAATGACTATTTTTATATTGAGATGAAGATATATTAAATCGATCTAGATTTCATAACATAACCCTCCAATTTTGGGATTTGAATCATAGACTTCACTTAGTTTAAGAATTTTATTTCTTAAAGTATTTTTTATTTAATTATATGATAAAAATAATAAATGCTTGTAAAATCAAGCATAAACCAAATATGAGAGTGTTTGTTTGATATCAATGAGGGATCTTTGAATGATGAAATTGATTTTTTTTTTAAAAATAATGAAAAGTTTGAAGAATGAAATTGAAAAGGCAATAATGAAAACAGAAGCCACCTCGAGCTTTTTATGATTATTAAAAAAATCTTTTTTCATACCTCTATCTACGGAAATGATAGCGCGAAAAATTATCGTAGCGACACATTGCAAGTCAAGTTATTTAGTATGGAGTATAATTTTACCATTAACATATATGTAATTGTCTAGATTTTGTTTAGTGTTTTGTTTCTCAAAATAACACAAAAATCATTTAAGATTTTTTTGTGGCATCTTTTTAAGAGTGTGTCCGGAATTGCAACCAAAATGTTGCTTTTGCTAAAAAATGAAATTATTTTTATTTAAAATTAATTTTTAAAAATAAAAAATTACTTTAAAATACAAACTATATCATAGTTCTACTTGGAATGACACCATAAAAAAAAGTACTCGTCCAAATTTTTTCCCAAAATATTTTTGAAAGAAAAAGAAGAAAAACTCGATTTTTGCTGCAAACCAGTAAGGCATTTATGAGAAACGAGTATACCTGTGGGATGCTGACTCAAATTATGAGATTCCTGCAGTTATATTAACACGTGTCACTCGTTCATGTGAGGAGTTCGTTAAAGGCAGCCATGGAGGTCATCACTGTATAAATCCTCCAAATCCCCTCCTTTCTCTTTCTCTTCTCTTCCTTCTCTCTGAATTGTTGTAGCTAGCTAGGATTACATCGCAAATCACTCATGCCAAGTCAAGCCCAGGCCAAGCTGCACTATCGCCATTGATTCTTGGTCATATACTCCCGTTTGTTCCGACAGTAGACGCTGTGCGTACCTGCATTTTGTCCAAACATTGGAGAGAACTCTGGAAATCACTTTCCAGTTTTGATTTTGATGATCGCACATGGAATAGTAAGATCATCTTTGGGAATTTCATGGATAGGCTCTTTTATTTTTATTACTCGCGTGAAAACTCTATTACAAAATTTCGTCTCCGTGTATATCATGAAAACTATCCTTCTTCCCGTGTAAGTCAATGGATTGATGCAGCAATCAAGGACAATATTGAGGAGCTTATACCACTGATATGCCCAGATGTTCATGTTCCGTTGCTTCAGAGAGTTTTTCGTTGCGAGAAATTAGTGGTTTTGTTATGGAATTTCCATAGATGGTGTTGGCTTGGCTTCAAGAAATCCCGATGCTTGACGATCTCGCTTCCATAGAGAAACTATTAGCAGGCTCCCCAGTCCTTGAAGAACTGGAAATCGATCATGCACATTTTAAATCCAGGAACTCTTTACGTATATATATGCTTGAGCTCACTGAAACGCTTGATCATAAGATTCACGCGTATTCGTTACTACGGGAAGGATACTGGTTGCAGAGCTCTCACTCTTAATACACCAAACCTAGAGCTTCTCGACTAACTGATTTCGTGTCCGAGGAGTTAAACATGCAGAAACTCCCTTACTCTCTAGTCGAGGCTGCTGTCAGTGTTGCTTATACACATTTCTTCATCTTAGAGGTGGATAATTATATTGACATGGCGGTTCAGTTTTTGATGCTGATCATGCCTATTGTCAAGATCTTACGCTTGTGTGAGACTACAATGAGGGCAAGTTTCTCCCTCATTTCACTGCTGAGCTTAGATTTTCAGTGGTCTGGTCATATATACCTATCCCTTTACAGATGTTATCGAACGCAGTCCGTGAGAAGTTGCCCTGCTTCGAAAATCTGCCTAACTTTCTGAACTTGACTCGGTTGGAGATTGAAGCTAGTGGAGATTATTACTGGTTTGTTTCGCAAGAGATACTCTAATGCTCTCCGAAGTTGGAAGTCTTGATCTTATACAAGGACAAGGTTAGCTCCTGTAAGAAAAATAAATACGTGCTGTGTTTTTTCTGCAAGTATGATCGGTTTCTTCTTCTTCTTCTTCTTACAGACTTTAACCGTTCCGACCAATAAGGAACCTCCAAAATGGCCAAGTCTCTTCCACGTTAATTCATCTGTAAATCCCAAATGGCGAAATCGTGGATTCGTGCCCCAGAGCATGAGGTCATGCCTTAAAGTGATTGAGTGTACGTGTAGATTTGAATGGGACATCGCGTAGATAGAAATGGCGGAATATTTCTGTTAAAATCCAGATAGAAGAAAAGTTTGTTATAACAAATTATTGTTATAACTATAATCTTTGTCTAGTAGTGTTAGGGATTATTTGTATGTTCTTTGTTTTGTAGTAGGAGTAGCCTCTATATATATTTCAGCATTGTAACATAAAAGTTTATGGAAGTGAAATTGAAGATGAAAATACATTATTGAAAGTTTAACATGGTATCAGAGCAAATCTCAAATTTTTTTCTTGAAACCGAATTGTTGTTTTTTTTCTCTTCTGGTTCGAAACTCAGAACTCGATTTGCACAGTGCTTGTTCATCAAGAGCACTGTTCATACACAAAACCAATCCCCACAGAAAACACCCAACAGTGAATCTCGAATTGTTTTCTTGAACCGTATTTTTTTTTCTCTCGAATTATTTATCTCGAAAATTTACTGTTCATACCCAGAAAAACCCAAATTTTCCCGAGAAAATAAACCCAGATTTTCCGAGAAAATAAACCCAGATTTTCCCGAGAAAATATCAGGGCTTCTTCGTCATCTCCGGCGAGTCTTGTTCATCGTACCTCTTCATAACCTCCAGCGAAACCCCTCTTGAACTAGCAACACCCATCAGCTCACAAACACCCAAACGAAAATCAAATCACCCAACCCAGACGAAAGCAAACCCAGAACTTCATACACCTTCATAAAGCCCTACATGGCGAAGGTCTCTGTCTCTGCCTCTCTCGAGAACGAGGAACTCACCATGGAAGAACGAAACCTCCTCTCCGTAGCTTACAAAAACGTGATCGGTGCTAGACGTGCTTCTTGGAGGATCATTTCCACAATCGAGCAGAAAGAGGAGAGACGTGGAAATGAAAACCATGTGTCTGTGATCCATGACTACAGGGCTGAGATTGAGACCGAACTGTCTTCGATCTGTGACAAGATATTGAAGGTGCTCTACTCAAGGGTGATTCCAGTGGCCAAGGCTGGTGATTCGAAGATTCAAAATTTGGAGATGAAGGGAGATTATCCGACTGGTGGTAAAAATGGGGGAAGAGAGAGGGGGAAAAGTTTTTTAGGGTTACCTTTACATACTGTTGACCGAAACGGGGTAGTTGACCGAAACGGGGTTGACCGAAAATACAAAAATACTGGTGGGATTATGTGTTCTCACTGCGGGGAAATGAGGCACTCAAAACAACGGTGTTATGAAATTATTGGCTACCCGGACTGGTGGGATTTTTCCAAAAAACCCCGGAAAAATATCAGAAAACCTATGGCACATCTGACGGCAGTAGATCAGATACTGCCTACAGCGAATGTGGCTCATCCAGGTATCATCGAAAAACCTTTTGCACACTCTGTTATTACTAAAAATAGTGATTGGATTATTGATACAGGTGCATCTAATCACATGACTAGTGATTCCGATAATTTAATCTGTCATAAACCCTTCTCACGTATAGCTGTACGCACTGCTAACGGTAGTACCTCCCCTGTTACGGGGGAAGGATCTCTCATTTTGAATCACTCTAAACACTTGATACTGTCCTTATTGTTCCATCTCTTGCGTATAATCTCTTGTCGGTTAGTCAAATTACTACTACTCTTGAGTGCACGGTAACGTTTTGGCCTCAGTTTTGTGTTTTTCAGGACATTCTAACCCGGAAGATTCTTGGTTATGGTGTTAGACGAGAAAATCTGTATTATCTGGAATTAACGAAACAAGGGGGGTCAAAACTAGGCTATGCGCATCAAACCAGGAGTACGGATCAAGCTCACGCTCTCGTATGGTTGTGGCATCGACGACTTGGACATTTGTCATTTGGGTACCTTAAGAAGTTACAACCGCATTTATTTTCAAGGTTAAGTATTTCAGATTTTCAGTGTGAAATTTGTGAATTGGCGAAAAGTCACCGTATTCCCTATTTGCCTAGTTTGAATAAAAGTGTAGAACCATTTGCAGTAATTCATTCTGATGTTTGGGGTCCGGCAAAGGTCTCATCATTTTCTAATGCACGGTATTTTGTTACATTTATTGATGAATGTACTCGGATGACCTGGATCTCTCTCCTCCGAAATAAAAGTGAAGTAAGTACAGCATTTCAGGAATTTCAGAAAATGATGCTGACCCAATACCAACGGCACATTCGTACACTTCAGTCAGATAATGGTACGGAATTTATGGATCAAGTACTAGGTAATTTTTTACAGTATCATGGAATTCGACATCAGACATCCTGCACATATACTCCACAACAGAATGGATTAGCTGAAAGAAAGAACAGACAAATTATGGAAATAGTTCGTGCTTCGCTATTTGGCATGAATCTGCCAAAATACTATTGGGGTGAGGCAGTCAAATCCGCTGCGTACTTAATAAATCGAACACCATCTAGTGCAATTGTTTTTCAGTCTCCTCAACAGAAAATGGAATCTCTTCTGTCGGTTCCTCACCTTCCAAATTTGGAGCCGCGGGTATTTGGTTGTACGGTATATGTCCACATTCCTTAGGTTCTGCGAAGCAAACTCGATCCGTGTGCCAAACGGTGCGTGTTTGTAGGTTACTCGAAGTTTCAGAAAGGATATCGGTGTTATGATCCTCATCATCGCAAGCTACATGTGACCTTGGATGCATCATTTCGAGAATCTGAACCCTACTATTCAGGGGGAGTTCCTGGTTCTTCTCTTCAGGGGGAGAGTAACAATGAAGAGAATGAAGGTATATTCGAATTAGAGGAAATGAGACCAAGCCGGGATGATAACCTGGAAGGTTGCACAGACCAGAATGATCTCAGTAACGACCCCCTTATGTCTCTTGAATTACCAACGCCTACACCATTAACCGAAGAATCAACCGAGAATGTCTCTCCTCAGTCCCCTCAGGTAACCCTAAATCCTATCCCTAATGAGATAAATGAAATTCCTGTTTTAGAAAATAATGTGACTAATAGATACCCACAAAGATTAAATCGGGGAGTCCCAAAGAAACAATATGAACCTGATCCAAAACACAAAACTAAATACCCCATCAACAATTATATCTCTACCCATAGATTATCGGAATCATATGCATTTACTGTTAATCAATTATCCAATGTGTCTATTCCTAGTAATGTACAGGATGCATTAGCAGACCCAAAGTGGACCAAGGCGATGAATGAGGAAATGGAGGCTTTGCAGAAGAATAACACGTGGGAGTTATGTCAACTACCAACGGGAAAGAAGAAAGTTGGATGTAAATGGGTGTTCACAGTGAAGTTGAAAGCAGATGGGAGCATTGATAGATACAAAGCAAGGTTGGTAGCAAAGGGATATACGCAGAAGTATGGGGTGGACTACCAAGAAACTTTTGCCCCGGTTGCAAAAATAAACACAATCCGGATTCTCATATCGATAGCAGTGAATCGAGACTGGGCCTTACAACAATTTGATGTAAAGAATGCCTTCCTGAATGGAGATCTTGAAGAAGAAGTTTATATGGAATTGCCACTCGGAGTGAAAACCAGGTGCTCACGAGAAACGAAAGTATGCAAATTAAAAAAGGCTTTATATGGGTTAAAACAGTCACCCCGGGCATGGTTTGGAAGATTCTCATCCACGATGAAAGAGTTTGGCTATAGTCAAAGTAATTCAGATCATACTCTGTTTATAAAGCACAAAGGAGGGAAGGTAACGACTCTAATAGTATATGTGGATGATATGGTCTTAACAGGAGATGATCTAGAAGAAAGAAAGGCTCTACAACAGTTTCTGGCATTGAAATTCAAAATGAAAGATCTCGGACAACTGAAGTACTTCTTAGGGATTGAGGTCTCGAGGTAAAAAACGGGGATATGTCTTTCACAACGAAAATATGTGTTGGATTTATTAGCAGAAACTGGAATGCTTGCATGCAAACCGGTAGATACACCTATGGAAATGAATCACAAACTGGGACAAGCAGAAGATCAGACGTCAGCTGACAAAGGACGTTACCAAAGATTAGTCGGGAAACTGATATATTTATCACATACACGACCAGACATAGCCTATGCAGTCAGCGTGGTAAGTCAGTTCATGCATTCACCAGGAGAGGAGCATATGGAAGCAGTATATCAGATCCTAAGATATTTAAAAAGTGCACCGGGAAGAGGACTACTATTCTCAAAGAATGAAGTTCATGAAATTACAGGATACACAAACTCAGACTGGGCAGGAGATCAGACAGATAGAAGATCGACATCAGGTTACTTTACTTTTGTAGAAGGTAACCTAGTAACTTGGAGAAGTAAGAAGCAAAAAGTAGTCGCAAGGTCAAGTGCAGAAGCAGAATACCGGGGTATGGCTCATGGTGTATGTGAATTGCTATGGATTAAACAGGTACTACAAGACCTGGGAATTGAGTATGGGACATCTATGGGTCTACACTGTGATAATAAGTCAGCTATCGAGATTGCGCATAATCCCGTTCAACATGATCGTACCAAACACGTCGAAGTCGATCGATATTTTATTAAAGAAAACCTTGATCGGAAAATTATACAATTTCCGTTTGTAAGGTCAGAAGATCAGTTGGCAGATGTACTCACAAAAACGGTTTCAGGAAGAGTACGCTCCAACTTGAGGGGGAGTGTTAAAATCTAGATAGAAGAAAAGTTTGTTATAACAAATTATTGTTATAACTATAATCTTTGTCCAGTAGTGTTAGGGATTATTTGTATGTTCTTTGTTTTGTAGTAGAAGTAGCCTCTATATATATTTCAGCATTGTAACATAAAAGTTTATGGAAGTGAAATTAAAAATAAAAATACATTACTGAAAGTTTAACAATTTCATAAAGAATGCGTTGGTCTTGGAGAAGATGGCTATCAGATTTGGAAGGGGCATGATTCGTAGTCCAGAAGATCGTGTTGTCAGGAGGTTGACAGAGTGTCAAATGGGCTCCAGTGCATGTCGAATTACATTTTCACCTTGATTTTTTGGCTCCCATCAGCAGACTTTTATCTGTTAGAGATTGCTAAACGAGGAAGAGATAATATATATGGATGAATATTTCTGTTGTTCTAGTGTTGTATTCTGTGCAGTGTCTACTTCCTTTGATCTCTTGGATGCATGATCAGGTTAATTAAGAAAAGAAAGAAAGATCTTTATTGTTTTTGTGTATATTATTTTAGAAAATTGGTTTATTTAAAACCCCCAAAACACACCTTATGTATACTAAAAACAAAATAACAAGTATTTCTCTAAGCCTGGAATGGGGTCAGCCCAACCATGCGGGTTGGGCTTCCTAGCCTTGCCCAAGCCCAATATCATGGTTCATTCACAAATCTGCAAGAATTAAGATCAAAAGAGATTTTCGTTTGGGTTTTGCCAAGAACCTGAAGAACAACATTTAAGGAGCCTGGAAACCATGTTATCAAATTCGGTCAAATCGTATCAAATAAAAAGCATGGAGTATGAAACACTGAAGCATAATGATATGTGGGATAAGACTTGAAATGAAACTTTATAGCTAAGAAGTACTCAAATCTAGATATTCAAATCTATAAGGGATCGATTAATTCAAACCACACCTCATATGATCGGAGAACAATAACATATAAGTTCAGGCTTTGATGAAAGCACGTAAAAGGGCTTGCTATATTCATCGGTATAAGAACCACTCATAAAATCACCGACAGATATGTTGTGATGGCATATTTTCATCAGTAAATTCATTTGTGATTTTTATATTAATACATAGACAAAATAGAGTTAGTATGTTTACACTCACAGAATATTCTGTCAGTGATATGAATTCATTCTTCTAGGTACTCATGCTACACCTTAAATCCTAGAAGTGTAGCATGAACCTTCATCCGATATTGGCAAATACCACATATGATCAAGAAAACAGTGCCTGATCTAGTTGGATCATGGAAAGAACGAGGGAAGAGGGAATTGCTCAAAACATTGGGCTAGCTTTTATTTCACTGGTATATTTATCTAAAGAAATTACTAAAAGATAACCGCTACATAATCGCACCTCTATTTATTCGAAATACAAATAATCTTCTGTTTAATTATTCAAAAGGTGTTCTTTACTCTTACATTGCAGGCTCATTTATAGCTATTGATCCAGAAATAAGAAAAGCAGAATCTTATAAGCAAGTTTTCCTTATCAAATCTACGAACTTGCTATATATTTCCCTTGTACTGTACAAGATCCCTACAAAGCCTACATTCCTTGGCAGAATAAGTCCAATTTACTACTTTCTAACTGGCATAGAAGATGATCTAGGCATATCTTCCACGTGAAAATTTGATCTTTCTGATGAAGGAACAGAAGCTGAGGGACGAAGGAAACGAGTAGCAGCCCTGCATGAAGTTTCATTGGCAACTGTGGTAGGACTAGCTGGAATAAAAGAAGCTGGCTGAAACTCGATTTGAGTGGCTGGAACGGCATCATTTTCAGGAATATCAAGCAAATGATGATTTTCTTCCTCAAACATTACTGTTCTTGTGTCTGTGTGCATGGTAGGATCATCTGTGAAAATTCCATCCCTCGTCTTCCTCCTTGCTGCTTTCCCCAACCCAAGGAGTGTCTCCCTTATTATTTGTGGAATTAATGCCGCCTTATACTTTGTTCCCATCTGGTAAAAGGGAGGGAGCAATTCGTGATGCTAATATTTACCAGAAAATGATCGAACAAGAAAAAAAGTGACATAATACTACCATCTTAACGCAATGAAAACCTGCTCAAGCATTCATGTTACTAGTTACGAAGAGGGAGGCCTCTTCTACTCACAAGTGGATAAAGATGATCTCAATTCTTAAAATGCCATAAAAACCTTTATGGCAAATTAAAGGAGTCGACAACATGACTTTTGAAAAAAATTATAGGTGTTTTACATTGTTTTTCAAAAATATTTTTGAAAAAAATTGAAAATGTTCTGTTTTTATTTGTATTTTAAATTATTTTTTATGCTTTTTATATCATTTTCATATGCTAATATAAAAAATAATTTCTAAAAAATAAAAATAAAAATAAAAATATTATTTTAATATATTTTTAAATAAAAAACATTTTTAAAAATAACTACAAGTTCCATACAAGCAATTGTTGTGGATAATGACACATGCAGCTGGCATATGCCATTAAGTTGAAAGGCTTTATTGGCGGTCAAGACCTTCATTACTGGAAGCTGTGGTATATGTGCATCGGATACAAGTTCAAGTAATAATCTAATTTAAAAGTTCAGGTTGTTAGATGAATCTTTAATATATAATTGATATTATTTTCTAACATTCTTCTTCAAGTAAAAGCCCATTGAGCCTGAATTGCACAGACTTGTACTATCTTGTACTTGATTTTTATAAAAAATAATGAGGTGATGAGATTTGAGATCGTGACAGTTGGATCAGTCAAGAAACTATATAACCTAAAAGCTCAAGCTATTAGGTGAAATCACAAGATATAATTTATATTATTCTCCGAGGGGTCATAAAATACTGATTTCTTGTTCATGATATTTGTTGACTAGTAGATTGTGCATATAATATGAATTGGCCAGCATTTTTCTTGGGGAAAAGTATTTCCTAGTGAATGAATATGATACCTGAGTAACGAGTGCATATAGTGGCAAGGTGCTGTAGCTGCAAAGGAACTGCCCAGCAAACCTACAAGATAATAAAATAATGGAGTAGCTGTAAAAGCTGATAAATCCTCAAGAAAGTCTCAACTATCTCAGATGTATGCATACCCCAGCACAAGTCGTATGTAAACCAGCAAATGGTTCCTAATAAAGCAGGATCTGTACCCGAATTGCCACTGTAAATTAATCAACAGAAAACAGTTCAATGTACAGATTCAACACCTCATTAAGGTGAAGAATAAGTGCTTTCCGAATGTGTCTCAAATGAATTTAGTAAACATTGAATCAACAGAAACCCAGGAAAAAGTTAGAGTTTTGCTCAAACAATCACATAAATTATAATAAACTTGAGCTTGGTTGGTGTCCAGAAGGAAAGGACAGAAGTTATATCTCTCAATCCAATGAATAATAATCAAGTCAGGGTAGAGGAGGTACCCAAAACCAAAAGAATGAAGCCAATTCAAATGAATTCTGCAATAACATCACAGAGAGAAGGAACGAGGTGTCAGTTATGCTGCACAAAACCATAAAACCATTTTCTAGGGAAGAAGGAACTGAAAGTTCTGTATATGTTACCATTTTAATTTGAGAAACTGATCACAGTGAGCATTGCTTACCTGGAACAGGATAAAATGGATCAATGGCAGAAACAGTTCTGGCTTCTTGAACCAGAAAAGATCATCTCGAGGCTTCAGCTTCCCTACTTCAGAGTGTTCAGTTAAGCCAGCAGTCTCTAATGTCAAGATCGCAATAACATGCTGTAGCTTTGCACCTAATAGAAGAACAAGCTGACCATGACATGAAAAATCAGAAAAAAGTCCGACACAATTACCAGAAAAATTTACGTGTAATCACTTGTCCTTCCATACTTTTTGTTTCTGTCTACGAAAATTCCATCTGCAGAACACAAGTGATTGATAAAACTTAAACTCAAAAGAACCAGCACTTACAGTGATTGGAACGACTGATATCCAAAAATAGAGGTTAGATCCTGTAGAGAGGTTTCAAAACGATCAGACCATAAATTAGTAAGACTGAGACTTAGAATAACCTGATCGTACACTAGACAATACTTAGATCATTGACCTGTGTTGCCTCGTGGATTAGATCAATTTTGATTTAATATAAAAAAAACTATCATAGCATTGAGATCGAGATAAATTCATTGAAAGCAAAAAACTATATAAAGTCTCACTCCCAACAAATCATAGCATCATTTTTCACATACATAGGTAACCATTACCTTCCACATTAAACAGCATGAAAGCAACAACAAATCCCCACAATGGAACGCTGCAAGCCATTGAACAAACAGGCAATATTTAGCTCAATCATGCAGATGAATGGCCTAAAAATACTATTCTTAGACGTTACCTCACACCAACAATTCTGTGGAATTCTTCTTCCATGGAGCGAATCATGTAGCTGTGAAAATCGTAATCCAACTGGAGGCTGTGATTCTGCCATGAACAAGAAGAAACAAAAGTTATGGATGTCAATGAAGAAGCATAATTTATGTATATCAGCAAAGACGCTCCTCGTCCATATGGATCTTGGTCTCACTCCAATTCAACGTCTCATTTTAGAAAGTTGGAAATTCACTTACATAATGGGCTGACAGATAACAAAAGAGCATACCAAGATGAAGCCCTGGCGAAGAGTAAGGTAGTCTGTGTGAACCACCGAAGGTCCAAATTGCCGAAAGAAACATGTCTGCAAGTTGATAAAACCAGCAACTTCAACTGATATTATCACTCAGACTGTAAAGGAGGGAATTGCCTAAACCTTCATCTAAGAAGAAACACTTGCATCTCAAAAACCAATAAAAAAGAAGCTACGAATGTAAATTCCCTGCTTCCGATTCAGAGAAACTCTGTTTATATAAGATCAAAACATTATTTTGCACCAGAATTTCTTCTTCTTTTCGTGCGCTTTCACCCCTCTACCATAGATGTTCTTGAAACCTTATTATAACATAAATATCCGAGACAAACTTCAGTCATCCATATTTATTTATCCTTTTTTGATGAGTTATGACATTTTTTACATGGTGGAGCACGGGGGATAGGCGCAAGGATTCTTTTGGGCGAGGTGGGGTGACACAGAGATAACACATCAGAAGATAAGGAGCACAAAAACAAGGCCTCATGGGAACACTCTAATTTTATCGCAGAATTAGTCAGAGTTAATAAAAAACAAGCATAGATTACAACATAGAAAGCATTAAAGAGCAAGAAAGAGAGTTTTGTTCGTACCACCCAGATAAGGAAACTGTTCTTGAACAAAGGACTTGAGGCATGATGTCTTACGAAGGTTGTTTGCCTTCGTAATGTCTTCTCTCTATTGATTTCTGTTACAGAATAAATAACTGAGTCGTGGTTTCTGTGATACAACAATATTTGTAAGTTTAAATATTCTCAGTTAAAATGATTGGAAGGTGGAGGTATCCATTGAAAAACATGGGCAAAAAGAACTATACAACACTTGTTACTGTTTAAACTTTTAAATCTATCTAAAACCACTTTCCTGTCTAAAGTTGTACCTGTAAATGAATCATGGCAGTCCATACGAGCCACATCCTCCCATGCTCTCCAGCTATGAATCTGGTGAGACAATTACAATGTTAGACAGTTGGTCACAGTGATAAAAAGGTTATGGTTCTCTTGTTTCATGAGTCAAATCTAGTATATTGTATTTGATGCAACTGCAGTTCGGGAAGAAGGTGGTTTTTATGGTCAACATAATTTCCTCTCCTGGATCTTGGCAAGGACATAACAAGATGGACAAGAAAATACTGTATTTCTCTAAATACAAGAACCAAATGCATGGTGGTTCCTGTTTTATACATTATATATCTATTTCCCTTCCATTAGGTTGTGAAATTACTAAGCATATGAACTTAACCATTCCTAAAATCACTTCACCATTGAGAAAAACAACAGCTCAAAATGCGTAACCTTCACAATCGCCAGCAGCACTGTTAAGCAGCTGTAACATATATGTGTGATTGCCATGACGAAAATGAAGCGATGCAGCCGCTCAAGAACTTGATATGAAACGAATGGCTCATATCCCTGCACATCAAACATTTTTCAGAATCGAATATTGAATTCAAAAAGCGACCAGAAATGTAAATCCCCTTTCTCGATCGTAATTTTCATAAAGAAAACAAATGCCGTAGTAAAATTCAATATCCTCAGCAATGTTTTATATAGATGAATGACATGCCTTTTCGCAGGGATTCGAATCCAAGCCATTCAGCATTCTTCGAAATGGATGAGGAAGAACAGAAAGCATTTCTAGTTTACGTCCCTCGGAAGAATTATGTTTAACTCCCTCATCAAACTCTGGTCTCGTGCAAGTAGCAAAATGGCCTCCATAGAACTTTGATGGAATGCAAATAGTGGATATGATGCTTGAGGTAGCGGTTAGAAGAAGTGATATGAATCCAAGCAACATCAACTCTGAAGACAAGTACGAAATAATACATGTGAATGAAAATTACAGAAACATACGAAAGAACTAGATGAACTTTCTGGAGAATCTGATGTTGTTTTTAGAACTTGGAAAATACCTTCTTTCATTTTCTCCACAGTTGCCAGCAAAGGTTTCTGATCGGTTTCCCGCAGCCACTGAAAAACAAATGTATATTGAAGGCAAAGATCAAGGAGATAAATGCTAAAGGTGATTAATACGTTGTACAGAAGATATGCATTGTATAATTAGCATGCAGTTATCTAGGCATTAATTAGCCTTGATTAGAGCCTTTAATATTTTAGTCTCTTTGTCTTCCTAATATTGTTAGGGTTACTCATGTATATATATTATACAATATGGCATAGCTGTCAGTAAAAGAGAAAAGCAATTTTAAATATAAACTTGTTTATGGTATCAGAGCAACAATTCGATCCTAGATCTAAAACCTAAAACTCCGAGCAAATCTCATGGCAAGTGATAGCGATACAGAGGCGAAATCCAAAACCGATTCCTCTTCGAGAGTGCACGAACCATGGGAGAACTCCAACCATGCTCTTTACTAACATCATTCGGATTAACCCGGAGTTGTTCATGTTACACAGCCCTTGATGGAGGATAATTTTTCTGAGTGGACTCAATCAATGAGCATGGCACTCAAAATCAAAAACAAACTGGGTTTTGTTCTTGGAACTCAAACCAAATCCCTTGTTAACCTTGAGGAGCAGCAACAACGGGAGCGGTGTGATACACTTGTCAAGACATGGCTCATAGCCTCCATGTCAAGACCTATTTCTGGTAGTGTCAAGAACTGCAAGACATCTCTTGATGTTTGGACAGATCTTCAGGAAAGGTTTGGTCAAACCAATACCATTCAACTCTTCAATGTTGAGAATGGAATCCATGCTTGTCTACAAGGTTCTGATTCGGTCACCACATATTTCACAAAGCTGAAAAGCTTGTGGGATGAAAGAGATGTTCTATGTGAGATGGAGTCTTGCACGTGTGAAGGAGGAGTTAAGATGGTGGAGTACATCAAGAATCAAAAGACCATGAAGTTCCTCATGGGACTGAATGAAGGGTAGACACTCTTCGTAGTAACATAGTGGCCATCGATCCTTACCAGCAGTAAACAAAGCTTATGTCATGGCTTTACGCCATGAGAAACAGGCAGTAGCTACTCTTGGCTACAAATCTGTGGTGCAGCCAGAAGGTGTTGTGTTTGCCGTGAAGAACATTGCGGAGAGAGAAAGCAACGCTGAGGATGGAAAAAGGTGCACCAAATGCAATAAAAAGTATAACACAACTCAAAATTGTCGAGCACATCTCAAATGTTTTTATTGCAATTGGAAAGGGCACGACTACGAACATTGTCGTAAGCGTAAGGGAGCTGATATGTCTCGAAGCAACAATGTGATATCGGGGTTTGAAAGAACAACCGGGGCTCCTAGCTTCCCTTTTTCTAAAGAAGTCTGCCATCAAATAATTGAGATGTTGAGTAAGAATTTTGCCGCCTCCACCAACCACATTGGTAACACCTCTTCCTATCAGGATCTCTCAGGTAAAGCCATGTATTTTAATTCACACAATATGACTGGCACCTGGATATTCGATAGTGGGGCAAGTAATCATATTGCTTGTACCCCCATAACTACTTACTGCCATGCACCCTGTCTCAAATCGGTATGTTAAACTACTAGATGGAACCACGACAAAAGTAACTCATGTTGGACAGATGATTTTTGACCCTCAGCTTATCCTTCACAATGTATTATGTGTTCCCATGTTCTACTTGAACCTTATATCCATCAGCAAATTAACACATGACTCCCTTTGTATATCCATCTTTCTAAAAAATGCTTGTTTCATACAGGACCTATGATCGGGGAAGATGATTGGGATGGGCCTTGAGAGGGAAGGATTATACTGCCTTGACCAAGCAAAGCAAGTGACATGCAATTCGGTGACCAGTACGTCTCACAGTCTCTGGCATCAGAGGTTGGGGCATCCATCCAATAGAGTATCACAATTGTTTCCTTTTATTTCTAATAAGTCATGTGACACAGACACGTGTTTCATTTGTCCTCTGGCCAAACATACCAGAACTCATTTTCCTTTAAGTTCTATTTCGAGTCAATTTCCTTTTGAATTAATTCATATAGACATATGGGGAGGTTATCATGAACCATCACTTTCTGGGGCACAATATTTTCTTACTATAGTTGATGATTTTACTCGTAGTACTTAGGTTTATTTAATGATTCACAAATCAGAAGCTAGGCAATTACTTATTGATTTCATTAAGCTCATCGAAACCTAGTATGACACACATGTCAAAATAGTTCGAAGTGATAACGGTCCTGAGTACAAAATTCCTAGTTTTTATTCTTCAAAGGGAATCATCCATCAAACAAATTGCGTCAACACACCCCAACAAAATGGTGTTGTTGAACGTAAACATCGTCATCTGCTTAATGTAGCTAGAGCACTCCTATTCCAGGCACATTTGTCGAAGCCCTTTTGGGGAGATGCCATTCTTACAGCTGCCTATCTCATCAATCGCACCCCAACACCACTTTTGAACGGAAAGAGTCATTTTGAATGACTTTTCAACATTGTACCTGTATATACCAATCTCAAAGTTTTTGGATGTTTATGTTTTGCTTCCACTCATCCTCTCAAACCCATAAAATTTGATCCTATAGCAAAACAATGTGTCTTTGTCAGGTATCCACACGATCTAAAAAGGTTATCAAGTATATGACATAGAGAAAGAGGAAATTTTTGTATCTCAGGATGTATTATTTCATGAAGAGTCTTTTCCTTTTCGAGATAAAAATTCAATGTTACCTACTTCACATGAGAATCTAGCTTCTAGGGTTTCTGAACCAACACCACCCTTTCCGTTTGCTTCCCGTTCAAGTCTTGATCTCTATGAAGATTCCCCTCCAACTGATATTTCTATCGAAACAGATGCCCAGCTTCTTGACTCTCATCAAACTCAAACTCTTCCACCACCTGATCATAGTACATCCTCATCAATTCAACCAGATCCTCCAGCACCTGATATCACACCTTCTGAGCAGCCAAGACGTTCCTCACGACCCACAAAAACTCCAACATTCTTGCAAGACTTTCACGTGGAGGCAGCTCTTCCCTCTCGGTCTACCTCGTCATCTTCACCGAACACAGGTACCTCCCATTCCTTAGCCAATGTTTTGTGTTATGATCGTTTATCACCTAATTATCGAGCCTTTACTGCTCAACTTACCATCCATAAAGAACCAAGTTCTTTTGCACAGGCAGCTCAAATACCTGAATGGCGCATTGCCATGCAACAAGAGATCAAAGCTCTCCAAAGCAATCACACATGGAGCTTAGTTCCTTTGCCTGCACATAAACATCCCATAGGCTGCAAATGGGTGTAAAAGATTAAACTTAATCCAAATGGGATGGTTGACCGTTATAAGGCATGACTTGTTGTAAAGGGGTATAGTCAAGTTGAAGGGATAGATTATAGGGAGACTTTTGCACCCATTGCAAAACCAACCACCGTCCACGTCCTCTTGAGCCTTGCTGCAATACGAAGATGGCATTTACATCAACTGGATGTCAATAATGCATTCTTGCATGGTGACCTTTCCGAGGAAATCTACATGAAACTTCCACCTGGTTTCAGACGAAAAGGGGAGAATCGAGTTTGTAAATTACATAAAAGTCTCTATGGCCTAAAGCAAGCAAGCAAACAATGGTTCATTAAGCTTTCCATAGCATTGAAAGCGGCAGGTTTTAGACAATCATGGGCAGACTACTCGTTATTCGTCCGAGCACAATCTGGCAAATTCACAGTGCTACTTGTATATGTTGATGATGTAATTCTAGCTGGGAATGACTTGGAGGATATAAATGCTACCAAAGTGTTTCTATCCAACAGATTCAAACTCAAGGACTAGGGGAAGCTCAAGTATTTTCTCGGAATTGAAGTTGCACGTTCAAAACACGGCATAGCACTCTGTCAACGCAAATATGCACTGAAAGTACTTGAAGATAGTGGCTTTCTTATAGCCAAACCATCCTCGTACCCAGTTGATCAGAATTTGTCCTTGACTAGAGCTAATGGAGAGTTGTTGCCTAAGCCTTCGCAGTATCGAAGGTTGGTAGGTCGTTTAATATACTTGACTATTACAAGACCAGACTTGGTATATGCAGTTCATATTCTCAGTCAATTCATGGACAAGCCACAATGACCACATCTTGATGCAGCACACCAAGTGCTTCGATACATAAAGCATACTCCAGGCCAAGGGATATTCCTACCAGCAACAGGAAAGGCAGAACTCAGCCTATTGTGATGCAGATTGAGGGAGATGTAAGGATACACGTAGATCACTCACATGATACTGTGTTATGCTTGGTAATGCACCTATTTCCTGGAGGACGAAGAAACAAAGCATTGTTTCACGAAGAAGTGCTGAAGCCGAGTACCGCTCTATGGTAGTAGTATGTTGCAAGGTGACGTGGTTACGCAGCCTACTAAATGACTTAGGAGCAAATCAAAAGAGTCCAGCAAGATTGTTTTGTGATAACCAGACAACAATTCACATTGCTACAAACCCAGTGTTTCACGAAAGAACAAAGCATATTGAGATTGGTTGTCATGTGGTTAGAGAAAAATTACAAAGAGGTATAATCAAAACACTTCATGTCGGCACCAAACAGCAGGTAGCAGATCTCTTCACGAAGCCTTTGAGCACAGCACAGTTTGGAACTTTACTTAGCAAGTTGAGTGTGATTAATATTCACTCCAACTTGAAGGGGAGTATTGAAGGCAAAAATCAAGGAGATAAATGCTAAAAGTGATTAATACGTTGTACATAAGATATGCATTGTATAATTAGCATGCAGTTATCTAGGCATTAATTAACCTTGATTATAGCCTTTAATATTTTAGCCTTTTGTCTTCCTAATATTGTTATGGCATAGCCCTCAGTAAAAGAGAAAATCAATTTTAAATATAAACTTGTTTAATGTATATATAGAGAATCAAATTTTAGATTAGACGCCAAAGCTATTGAAACCAACAAGACACTGACATTCCAGAGAAGAAAATGCAAAAACAAGTGCTAACATTAGAAACAATAATGATCTGACAGATGATTTTTCAATTCATCTGTCAATATAGAGTTCTCCAAAAGTAAACGTCTGAAATTTTATCATAAACCTGCTGAAACAAAGTTAACAAAGCTGCCATAACAGTGTTCCAAAACGTAATTTCCACATCTAATTAATTAAACCATTTTATGCAACTGGGATAATCAGTGAGATTTCAGCTACTTTGAAACTCAAAGTACTCGAAAAAACATCAGAAAAGATGACACTTACATTACATAGTCTGTGAATTGAGCGCTCCACAATAAGAGAGACAGCCACAAAGATTGTCAGCACAGTTGCAACTGACCATGTCGGAGTTAAGGCCAAGGATCTCATTTCGTTAGTCTCTTCTTCCATTCGAAGCAATCCTACTTAGACACACAAAACTTTGTTTTTAAATCTTTGCACCCTTAAAGTCCCTGTATTAGTTTTAAACCAACAACGAAAAGCAACCAAATTCGCTTTCTACAAATTGAAACTCATCTTCAGAAACACAAATTTAACTTCGTCCTCCTCCTCGTGTAATCATATGTATAAATATGATTATTCAAACAAAAAAAGAAAAAAAAATGTTTGGACTAGATTGTCCGGAGGCTAACTGAGCTCTCTCTCTCTGTTTCTCTTCTTCTTCACTCTCTCTCCTTCTTTTCTCTCTTTTTCCTTGGATAAGACTCAACCGAGATTATAGAATCATTCTGACTAAGATATTTCAGCTCATCTCAATTTATTATTCATCACTGTACATATATAATAGTAGTAGTAGTAGCATGGTGAGATTCATGAATGATACTTTTTCATTTGTATTTCTCTGTATATTTTCTAGAAATTAACTTGGTTTTGAGAGAGACACGTGATGATTCACATAAACAACACTGCATGCAAAACACTCTCAACGATACTGAGAATATATATCACTTGTGAAAAGAACTTATACTAACTTAAGCTAAGATTTTCATAAATTTTGTATTGCGTCTCAGACTTCTTCAATCATTTTCATATTTTCATAAATTTTTTATTGTTTCTTGTGTGTTTTTTTTATAAAAAAAATTAGTTGGTATCACAGATCTACATCTATTGATACTATAGCCTAATAAATACTTGTGGTTAGTTGCTATATGTTGTCGAATAACCACTACTATAATAAGTTTTTATTCATCAATAGATACTCAGTTTATAATGTGTCAATAGATATTTAGTTTGGTTTATAAAAAAGAAATCAAATTAAAATTTATCCAAATCTTTTTTAAGAAGAAAATCAATCATTTTAATTAATTTGAACAAGTTTTTCAAATAATTTATTTAATTTTTTCACTGGTTTAAGTTGGTTTTTATTTTACTCCTAACTTTAGTTGTAAAGAAGAGAGAAGAGAGTGAAAAAAGTAGGGTTTTAGTCCTTTAGACAGTTTGTTGTTTTTCTCTTGTTTTATAATGGAATGATAAATAGAGACAACATAACTTTGTTGGACCTTTCTCTTAATTGAATTAGATTTTAGATAGCAATCTTTTTTTTTCTTTTTTGCGAACAAAATACCATTTTGACAGATAAAATCCAAGTATTTATTTGAAAATATATGTGAACTAGATGTGTAATTAAACATAGTTAATAAGAAAATATATGTATTTTTTAAATTTTACTTAAAAATATCCCTTTACTATTAAATTAATTAAAATTTAATAAAATAGACTTTAAATAACATTATCATTAGACTTTGAATTAATTTGTTTTGTAGATAAAGATTATTTAAAAGATGCTAGAAAAGGGGCTCAAAAGCACATAAATTTGACAACACCTGCATTTTCTTTTTTCCTTTGTATCTATATACAATAATTGTTTCAGCAAAACTTCTCCTTCGCAAAATATCTTTTACGTCCTAAAAGATATCGACAACAAAGTGCAGTGCGAGCAGACTGAGTCACAAATTTGCATCATCGTGAATGACGAGTGAGGACCCTCCTCTCTCCTTGAAAGTTGATTGCTTTAGCTTTTTCTAATGAATTGATACCACCACAAAATGAGTGGTGTTAATTTTGATGTTGGATCCAGTGAATTATTCTATGAATTATCTAGAACTTTAAGTTTTGTTCAAAACCGTTCCTCAACGTTGTGTAACTTTTGACTGTCCTAATAATCTAGATTAGGTTTACATACAGAAGTCCTCAAGTTCGAGTCAAGACGTACATTTTTTATAAAAATTCTGAGACAATTAAAATTTTACTTATTCATCTAGACTCATAAAATATACTTTCCAGGAAATAGGTTTCTCGAATCAAAAAAAAAAAAAAGTTTACATGCAGAAGCTAATACTATTGGCCAACTTGGTCTTGGGCTCCTATGTTGGGTGACACGAGCTTATCCTGTGAAAAAAACAAAGTGAAGATGACAGTTCTATTATTACTCATGACTTTATCAAAAAGAATGCATTATTGTATTCTTTTGACCACACTCTTCAAGTGCTAGACCTTCAATCAATTTTAAAGCTCGACCACGTACCACACATGCTATTATGTAAAAAAAAAACATTATAAATTGACCATTCCTATCAGAAGATCGCATCTTCACCATTGCATACATAAGAGAAAAAAACAATGGTGATTTGCCCCCCCAAGTCTTAAAAGCAAGATACAAGCTTGTTTGGCTATACAGTGAAACCTGTCTTTTGTTAAAATATGAAATTCATTTTTGTTTTAAATTAATATTTATTTATTTATTTGATGATGTCAAAAATAATTTAAAAATAAATATTATTGTTAGGAATTTGTATCAAAACTTGAACAGGATAAAGAGATTTTTAAGAACCTGAGATGGCATCATGACTCACGATCACAATTTCCGATATGGAAACAACATAGGATATTGCGGTTTGACCAAGAATGAGTTTTAAATATACATGAGTTCTTGCAATGTGATAAGATTGTACAAATCAGGCCTCAATTTCAAGCAAATGGGCAGCACTATAGTCCTTCACGTAAGGGAGAGGTAGTGGATACTGCATAGAGAACAAGCAAATGGATAATGTTTATATTTGTTTTGTATTTATGCATTTATACTTTTAGTTTTTGTTGTTTAATTTTTTGTTTGGGATTTATTTTTATTAAGTTCAGTTCTAAAATTTTAATTTATATTGATTATCATTTTAAAATTAATATTTCTTCGTTTTTCCCTTTGTTCTTTTTTTAGTGTTTTCTATTATTTTTATCAGTTCCTCGGATCAGATGATTTTTTTATGCTCACAATATTTATTTATATTCTTTTGCTATTGTTGTTTTTGTTTGTTTTTTTGTTAAAATTTATTTTATTCTTCGAGATAATTATATGGTTTCATTGTTTGCATAGTAATAATAATAATAATTTTAGTGTTCATTTTTTCTATTGTTTTCCTGTTTTCCTGTTTTATTTAGAATAAAGTGGGTCAAGGCCCAATCTTAGATTATATGGGTCGCGGGCCCCCATGTAGGCGGGCTGGAAGCCCAGCCCCATGTTGGCGAGCTGGAAGCCCAGCCACAGTGGGCGGGTTGGCAACCTGGCCCATTAGGGCGGGGCAGTCAGCGCACCATTAAATAAATAAATAAATAATGAAAAAAGTAACATAAAAATATAAAAAAAATACAAAATTTGCAAAAAATATTTTTTAGTTTTAAAAAAGCTAAAATGTGTTATTTTCGTCCATACGACTAATACACTAGCATATTTTAAAAATTCTTTTTCTTTCAAAAAAATATATATTATCTTGAAGTTTGAAGAGAAAATGTGTTTTAGTATAGATTTTGCAAAGAAAAATCATTTCTTGCATTTTGAGATTTTACAACATGTTTGTAAGAATCTAAAGGGTATTGGCCAATATTTCAACAATATAAAAATCTTATTTTTGGGAATTTATCATTCACTATCGATATTCGGATAAATAAATTATAAGGGGTTAATATCCAAAATATTCAGCGGGGATCATATGATGTTATTCACTGTCGGTATTCAGATTAATAAATCCTAAGGGGTTAATATCCAAAATATTCAGCGGGGATCATATGCTATTATTCACTGTCGGTGTTTGGATAAATAAATCCCAAGGGGTTAATATCCAAAATATTCAGTGGGGTAATATACCATCATCATTTAACCAACATATTCTTTGAAAGATCAACACCATAACAAATCATAAGTCAACCTAAACGTCAAGCAGCTTACCTTAGGTATGGCGTATTAGGGGTGATAAAACCTTCCCTTTACGCAACCATTCCCTTACCTTAGAATCTCTTAAAGACCAATTTTAGGTTTCCTAGTAGCCATAATACTAGGTGGTGACTCATTTTTTTTCACAAAAATAAAGATAAAGCCCCGACTTTGAATTCCCCCGCTCACGGGGAGGGTCGCCGCGACGCCGCGCTCTCGCGAGGGGTGCGGCATTTATTATAAAATTAAATGATCAGGGTAAGCATTTTCATTTTTTAAGGCAAGCATGGTGAACATGCTTTGTCTAAACATTGGTGACTATAATTACATTTTCCAAATGTGTCGCTCTTTCTTATGTCAAGTACAACATGTAAGCATCATTTGATAACAAAATTGTATGCAATTAATTTCAGTTGTAATTAAATTTGCTCTACAGGCAGGTTAGATATTTATTACAAGATAATCTTGTGAACAAACCATGCTTGCAAAGGAATCAAATTTCTTGTATTTAAGAATGCAGGTGCCAATGTTTTGTTGGAACGATAAACAACGTAATATTTTGTTCTAAACTACAAGAAACTCTTATTGTTGAATTTGTACTGGTGTGATCATTATTATCTCAAAGATGATACAGTAGTTGTATCCTCATAAATTTCATTCAATTTTGTATTTCACTGATTGATGTTGAATTTGCAGCAGCTTGTCTATTTTATTATTTGTTACTTCATTGATTTTTTGGGAACGTGGGTATTTGGGCTAGCTTACAAACACATCTACTAATTTTATAAACTGTAAAGTTAATGACCAATTAAAACCTCTAGTCGCTTTGACTAATGTGGACCTCGAACTAATGACCTGTGAGGAGCAAACCTAGAGTCTGACTAGTGAGCCACGTCCCTCAGAGTTGTTACTTCATTGATTGATAATATGCAACTGTTAGAAACTATTTCACCGCAGCTCACATTAGGTTGCTGTTTGCAAAATGTTGCATCATTTCGCAAAATCAATCACAATTTTGTTCATATTTGATCCTTATTAAGGTTAGTGAAATTGCATCCAATATGCTACCTCCATGATTACAATAGAGTGGAAGAAGATGATATGTGACAAGCAAGCTCAGTTCATCTATATTTTTTCTTCCTATCTGTTTGGTAATCCTAAATAACTTAAATATTTAATTGGCTATCTCAAATTCATTTATTTAACTCAGGACCCATCAATCTCCTATCACCAACCTCATACCAATATACAAGTGATCTCCACTTTCAGCTATACAAAGCATTATACGAATCTCGCCTAATAACTATTGCTATAAGCAAGCTCCACCACCAAAGATATCTACTAGCTTTCAGCTATACTTGTTTCATCCAACCCGAAACTCAATCACACAACTCTCAACATATCCTCCAAAATTTGCATGGGTCCTATTAGACTATCCATTGGTCCAAGGATGAAAAGTAGTACGTAACTGCACATTAGTCCCCAAAGCTTCTGAAACAACTATGCAACCTTATGATCTCGTTAACATAGATTTCTGCTAGCTTTGGACACCTATATGTCACCTTTATTGATAAAAAAACGAGTTGTCTTGGTCAAACAATAACCTGTCACCCAAATTGAATAGTAAATGATTCTCTTCTATTCAGGAATCAACAATAACTATAAAAACTTTGATAGTTTCTGATGCTCACCCTTAACCCTCTAGCAGGTCAAGCATCAAGAGACAAACTCAACAATGTCCTTACATGATATATAACTCTCTCAAAGTCTTATACTATAGGTTTACTTCCACCATCTCATTTGTTTTCAAGTCATCCACCTGCTCATACACATACTATATCCATGAAATTATATTTCACTCGAGACTGTATCACTCGAATTAGTACATAAACTAGCAAGAAACCCAAGTCAAGAAAGCAAAAAAAGCCTCTCCCTCTAATCCAAATATTGATAGAAAAGCGCACAAATAACCAACACGTGTTAAAATTTGCACACAGGCCTACAACTCGTCGCCTGAAATTAATTAGTGAATGAACATAAAAAACTATATTTCCACTTACTAGCTCACAGAATGCTGGAAAAAAACAGCACCTTTTCATTCAAGCAAGATGAAAGATAGAAAGAGGCCATGGTATATACTTCCAGGTTACTTTAAATTTTCACAGCACATGGCATGATGCTTTCTCATTTGAACTCGTAATTGATATGTAAATGTAGTATTATGAAAATTATAATAATAAATTAATAATAATGCATTATGATGATGCATGAAGTAGTGATGGTGAAGGTGGGATGGTGATAATTGATGACAATGGTGCCGGTGAGATTTTTATGAGTTGATAGTAAATGAAATTATTGGCTGATTTTATATTACTATTCATAAGAATATAACAAATTTTATTAATTACAAATATTTTTAAATAAAAAAATAAAATAGTTGATTATAAAACACTTTAGATTAAATTTTTAGTAAAATATTTTTAAAAAATAAGCACATAAAAATTAGGAAAACACTATATAAATAATAATAATAATAATAATAATAATAATAATAATTTCCATATCTTGTAAATTAGTTTTATAGTTTGTCACTCAGTACGTAATCACATGCAAGCTGGAATGAATCTTTTTTATTGTTGCCAATAATAGATGGATGAAAGGATGACATTGATTAAACTAGATCACTTTTATTATAAAATTGATAATACAAAAGTCTTAGAGCTTAATTGATAATAAGGAAGTACGTACTTTAGAGGCTGAATTTGAGGACTCACTATTAATTTTACACTAACATCGGAGGATATGAAAATCGCAATAAGACTTGAGGGACTAATTTATAATTGTTGATCTGTTTTCAACTCAAGAATGCAAGCCTCGTCGTGTCTCGGCTATCAGGCTCTCAAGAACGCAAGCATGTATATATATATACAAGAGCGTAAACACAAGTTAGCGCGTAGTGGAGCATCTCGAAAGAACAAAGGCCGAGTCACATTCATCATATCTCAACTCAACTCATCTCATTTCATCTGGGTTCGGTTTTCTACCTCTTTTCTTGTTATTCTAATTCTTTTTATTCTCTTGATCATTTGTTGAACTCTATTTCCTTTAATCACTATCTTGGATTAGGTTTATGAATAATACTCACTCCCAACAGTTTACGAATTCTTTTCTTGCGTGTTGAAGCTAGCTTGAAATACTTGATGAATCATGTGCTGAGACTTGAAATATCAGTTACCTTGCTTAATAAAAAACATTCAATCAGAGCTTTGTTTTGAGGGTTTTTGGTTGAGTCATGCTTGCGTTGGGATCATTTATTTTCTTTAACCTGGACTGTTCTCTCATCCGGGTGTTGTTCTTGCTTGTTATATATCTAGTTAACTGTTTTCTCTGTTTGTTGCCTCTCTTTTTTTCATTTTATAATCTTTTATTTGCTCTTCAGAGTCATGGGAATTTTCTATTCCATAATTAATTTCAGATCTTACCCTTTTGAAGATATGGAAGAAACAGCTTCAGGAGATAATTGTCAAAATCTTTGTGAAAAAGCGAATGAAGATGTAATCAGTGAATTGCATGACGACATTGTTTGTTACATGCTCTCGTTTCTTCCAACAAAAAGGGCTGTGGCTACCAGCATTCTGTCCACAAGGTGGAGAAACCTGTGGAAATCAGTCACCATTTTGGACATTTATGATGGCATATCGGGTTATTACAAGAATCCATCTACATATAAAGAAAGAAAGATGAACTTTGTGAATTTCATGGATAGGCTTTTTATTCATCGTAATAACCCATCGATTCTGAAATTCCGGCTCAGCTTAGCTCAAAGTTACGATTTTTCTGCAAATGCATGGATGACCCATTTAAGTAGATGGATTTCTTCTTCTGCAATTATGGGCAATGTGGAGGAGCTTATATTTTCTATCAATTTCCCATTTCGGTTGCCAGAGAACCTCTATTGCTGTGAGAAATTAGTGGCTCTGAAACTTCATGGTCATATCAGGTTTGATAATCTTCAATCTGTATGCTTTCCAAGTCTCAAGGCCCTTCATCTTGAACATCTCAGGATGCTGAATAACACTGCCATAAAGGTGCTATTATCTGGTTCCCCTGCCCTCGAAGAACTGGAACTAAAAATGGAGGGACGTGATTCTCGGCGGTCTGTACATGTATGCTCATTGTCCTTGAAACGTTTGATCATAAGATTCATCTGTATTTTTGTTCCTTACGATCATCGTTACCGTAGAAAGCTTACTATTGATACCCCAAACCTTGAATTTCTTGAACTCGTTGATTTTGCATCTGAGGAATTAAGCATGCAGCGGGCAGACTCACTCCTACAGGCAGATCTCTGTTTTGGTTATCAAACAGATGTTTTCAATGTAGGAATTGAAGAGTATGCAAATATGGTGGTTCAGTTTTATAGACAGATCTCTGGTGTTAAAACTTTGTCCCTGTCAAACTTTAATATCCAAGTAAGATCCCCCCCCCCCCCCCCCCCCCCCCCCCCCATTTACTCTTATGCAAACATGGTGTTTTCAATGGTGATTCGTCATCAACCTATCTAACGAGTCCTCTTCTCAGACTTTATTAGGGGCAGCTGTATATAAGTTTCCATGCTTAGGGAATTTGCCTACTTTTCGGAATTTGATTCATTTGGAGGTCCGAGTTGGTGATGCTTACGTGCGGATTTTGCCTGAGATACTCCAATGCTGTTCTGATTTGGAAGTTTTCGTCTTAATCTTGGTTAGTTCCGTTGATATAAATCGTATCAATGATTTGAGTGTTTCTTAGTTTATCTAAATCATCTACAAGTACTTTCTGTATTGTTCTCTTTATTATCTTCAATCAATTAGGATGAGGATGCAAACTACTGGAACTGGTGTGCCCCACACTCTGTGCCGCAGTGTTTGTCATCATGTCTTCAGGTGATCGAGTATAAAGTTTTTCAAGGGGAATCGGGAGAGACAGAGATGCTTGAATATTTCTTAAGTAATGCATTGGTGCTGAAGAAGATGACCATCACATATCTTACTGACCTTAAAACATTAGAAGTTGATGTTTTGAAGAGGTTATCAACATGTCCGAAGGGCTCAGACGCATGTCAAATTGTACTCGTTCCTTATCATAAACGCAGCTTTGAAGTCGCAAGTATGCGTAGGGCTTCATTTTTCTCATAATCTTTTAACTATTAAGCTTCAAATCAAAAACATTTCAAGAAACCAAATGAAGACAGAATCGAAAATTTCCTAAAGTTGTTTCTCACAATTCTGTTCATGAGGTGGAGATACCCGTGGACTTCAGTTCCCAACTTGGATAGTGATGACTAACATGTTACCATGTCTTCCTGACTTGTCGTTTGAGAATTTCATGCACAGATTTTTTATTTTTTGTAGCGTCCAATCCACTAAAAAAATAACTGTAGTTTGCTGCAGCAGAGAAGAAGAATCAGAAACTAACTAAAAGGGGTGAAAAAAATATGATATGGTGTCTCATAGATTTATTTCTAAGCAAACACATTCTTATCCCTTATGAATCCATCGCTTATGCACAGTGACATCAATGACAAGAAAGCTAAATAAGCCGAGTCATGCGAAATTGAAAATGCTTTCAAGCACTTCCAAATAGACTTTAGTATGCCTGACTCAATGTTTTGAAGTGGCAAAGCATCCTGGAAGAAATTTAATTATAGGGATTCAACCAGGCCTCAATCCCAAATGAAATCTCATGCAGGAAAGATTGTTTCTTGACAGAGGTTGTCTGTGTTTCAAAAGACAGCTTATGACATTTGAGTTTTTTCGGCTTAGTTCTGTTGTTTTTCTCTTCTCTCTTTAGATTTCATAGTTAGTTTAGTTCAATTTTTTAGGTTATTTGAGATAATTGTAAACCTTTTAAAAGATGGTTTTATTGTTTGTGAAATAATAATGATAATTTTAGTGTTCGTTTTTTCTATTGTTTAATTGTAAACCGAAAAAGGCATGAACGAGAAGTGGCAAGCCAGGTGCAGTAAAGTAGATTTTTCTTATTAGAAACCTGGTGGAAGAAGAGTGTCCTTCAAAGATCCGAGGAGAAGCCCGCAGAAATCTATCCATTAAGAAAGTGCAAGGTTCATTGCTAATCTATCCATGAAAAAACTTGTACATTAATATCAACAATAAAATCATAAACCAATGATTAACAAGAGAAAACAATTATAGAATTACGGGTGTGGATGCTGTAATTTTCTTACGGAACTTGTTGTCCAAAAACATGAACTTATGAATTGAGGGTACTGCAAATTATAGAATTTACCAATTTCTTTACATGTTAACAGTCCCCAAGAAAACATAATATTAAAGAACTCTCCATGTCCTTATATCTAATAAAATAATGATCCATGTACAGCTTCCATGGATACATGACACCAGCCTCTAATCTCATGGTTAAACAAAGAGGAAAAAATGAAATCAATAAAAACAGTTCATGAAAAATGTGTTGGGAATCATCTGGATCTTATTTTCATGAATCAGGCTGCATGTTGGATTTGCCTGTTGAGCTGCTGGCGGAAACGACTGTATCCAATCCCTGCTAAGGCTGGAATCTTCAGAGACTTCAGACTCAGGATGATGATCAATGACTTCAGATGTAAGGGACTCGATCAGAGTCGACCCCACTTGTGCAGCTTGAACTCCATCACCCTGAACAGGCGCTGCTTCAATGGCTGAAACAACATCTACCTCGTCATAGAAAGAAGTGGAATTTAGACGCTCAAGAATCTCTTGACGCATATCGTCATCCTTGTTTGCTGCAGCTTCCCCGTCACTGTCGATTCTCAGAGCCTCAAATGGTTTCAAGTTCTTGGCAGGATCCATAGTTGGTGAAAAATGGCCAATAGTGGATGTAATGGAATTGACAGCCATCTCACAACAGTCAAAATCCAGCATATTTTCACCATAAAAAGACTCAAAATCTTCAAAACTCACCACATTGACCACATCTTCAGATAAAGATTCGGATGCCCTGTAGGGACCCATGTTGTGTTGATCTACCCTGGCCTCCTGGGATTTGGTGTTTCCCGCATCATCAACACCATCAGCAACGACCCTCTTCCTCTTTTTGTTTTTCTGCGTCGACTGATGGGTCTTGTCGTTGTCTTTCCTTCTCAATTGACACAAAACAGTGACCTCCGAAAGGGATGGCATGCTGTACTCGTACATCGTCCACTTGCAGCCTGGTTGGTGAGGTTGAGTATTTCGGTAACTGAAGCCTTTCCTGAGGGCTGTGACACTATAATTCTTGCCAATTTGGACACGTATATGATGGTCTTTGTCGTCTCTACGCCATGTTGCAGGGCCACCGGCAATCTGGCGGGAGACATTATTATTGGACTTGGGGCTCATCTTTTTGAGATCAGTGAAGAAGAAAACATCCTCACCATGGATTCTGTGGAACGTGTTCCAGATCTGGAGAGGTTGATATGCATAGAGGCTGCAATCTCTAACAGGAGCAGAGGTGGCAAAGCAAGGGTTAGTGAGTTTGGGATACAGATAGAAGCGCACCAGTTCTTCATCATAAGGGTTGAATCTATAGCCAGGGAGTAGCTGGATTGGAGTTAACATTGTCAGGGTTTGTGATTGGGATCGAGTCTGTTACTTGCTCAGATGATCAAAGGATTGGATCAAGAGAGAAATCAAGAATCAAGAATCCAGAGTGACTAGTTCTTGACGAACAAATTAAGCCTGTAATTGACAAACAGAGAAGGAGGGAGAGTTCCTCCCTTTCTCTTTATATGATTATTATTGATAAACAGAGATGGGAATGAATAACTGGGTAAAAGAGAGAACAAGAGACTCTCAGCTGGAAACCCTAAACGAAGAATGAAGAAGAGGAAAGAAACAAACTTGCTGATTCAAAAGAAAACGCGTAATTGTTATGCCACACCCATCTATATATAAGGGTTTGAGGCGCTTCCAACTGTCTCTGAAAATTTTGAAGGCTATTACGAACTCACACGAACAGAACATGCATATGAAAGACAGCATACTTCTTTTTTAATTTATTTATTACATATTGGTGTCGTGGCAAACGATGGTTGGTCACCAAGGAGTCAAACATACATCGTGTAATTAAAGTTAGTTCCTGTCAGCTCTAGTCCACCACAAATTAAAACAAATACGAGGAGGCTGGGACTATCTTTGCTGGGCCGGGTGGGTCCTCATTCCCTTTTAATGGATCTGTTGCTGACGTGTCAAGTGATCCAAACTTTTTCGCAACCCGTACGGTACCGTACAAGTCTACAAGAAGCATACGTCCGCATGCAGCAGCAGAGCCTGTGGTCATGTCTAAACGTGACCCAGTTTTAACATCTTTTCTTACGTGCTGGCCCAACTTTGATCCGGGCAATATATTTTTTTATTTGTTCTTGTTACCTCTTTTTTTTATTGTATTAATTAAAATTTAATTTGGCTATTTAGTTTTTCTTACTTCCTTAAAAAATAAATATTTTTTATTAAATTTTTTTTTTATTTAGCCTGAGCGTCATGCAGATCAACAATCAAAGTATTTATCTTCTTCATTTCTTGAATTTATTCTAAAAATGATATTATAATATGATTATAGTATTCCTCAATTATTGCTTTTAATTTAACTACATGTATGTTCGATTATATTGCAAATGCTAATAGTTTTTTTTATATGGAACCTCGAGATAGGCACAATTGAGACTATAAATGTGTTAGACAAGACCACCTTGTTGCTGATACAGATCTTGAAGATAGCTTGATGTTAGATATGTAGGATCAACATCATATAAATGATATTTAGAGCGAAGAGGTAAGATGAATATTTTAATTATTATAAATATTAAGGATTTATAATAAATTTTCATGGAAGAATGAAATGGAAATCAATGAAAACTTTGATATCAAAAATATTCAGGATTCCAGACCAATCCGAAAAATTCAAAGAATGAGGACCTAATTGAAACTACAATATATAATCAATTTTATTTGAAGGATGAAATTGAAACAAATCAAAACCTATATAATAGCAATATGGGCCAGAAAAACAATTATAAAGGTCAGGGACTGAAATGAAATTTGACAAAAAAACAAATGTGCTTATGTCAGCTTGCGCAGATAGGAGAGAGAAATATGGAGAAAATTTTAAACGACCATTGACACGTCTCCGAACACCATATCATGACACGCGCTTTCCGAAACACGCATGAGCGCGAAAACGGACGGCGTGTCTGGCGACGCGCCAACAGTAAACCGGCGAAAAAAGAATAAAAAATTGGCTAATTACCAGAACGCCCCTCCCTCCCTCCCAGGCATGATTTTTGTCCTTTTTGAGGGACAAAATGGTTATTGCACTGTTCAATGAAATATTAAAAAAAATAGCCAGACAAACCAGACCGAACCAAAAACGTGCAATTATCGTAGAGCCCCTCAACCCATGCGGCGTTTTTTGTCATTTTCGAGGGGCAAATTCGTGATGACACTATTCATAGACAGAAAAAAAAGAGCTCACGTAAACGCAAAGCACTGGAGCAAACATCCTCTCCACAGTGCCAATGGGTGTAGGTGAGCAATAACATCTCGAGCTGTTTAGCTCCTTAGTAATTAAGGAATCTTGGTTTCCTAAATCTCAAACATTTAAAAAATAAATATTGATAATACAACAAATTATTTCTATTGAACTTGTTGCAAATAAAACAAAAGTATTTAGAGGAACCTACTGATTTTTATTGATTAATTACTCTCTTCAAAACACAAACTTAAAAAAATCTAAATACATTAACATTTATATTTATAGAGACATTATACCTCTAACTTACATAATATTCTAATTAATTAATTAAACAATGATTTTAAAAATCTAGTTTAACACAAATTATTTTTCATCGAGAATTTATAAAGACATTAAGATTTTTATCTAACATTTTCTCCTTTAAACTGAGTGATTGATGATCTTAGACACATAGTTTAGAAATAGAATGTTTTTCTTTAACCTTGTCTTGAACATTCAATTTACACTAATGGTTGTTCATCTTTTGGAAGCTCCATCAATTTTTCCTAGTTAAGTCATCATTATGTGACACATGTACAGTGTCGCAGTAATCATCCTTCTAGATTAGGACCCTTAAGTGTGGGTAAGAAGAACAATAAATTTTTTTCTTTTACTAATTAAAAATTGTTTAGAGGCGCCACCTAGTATTTTATTAGTTGGTTGTGTATAAGAATGACATATCATCCCTATTATATTGTATCTAAGGTATATTGCATTTTTATTTGTCTAATTACTAGACCTTGTTGTGTTTCTTCTAATTGTTGGTCTGTCTAATGTTTAAAAGTTACTTCATTCTAGTAAAGTTAACCATGACTATATGGGTAGTCCAAACATATTTTTGCAATTATTTATTTTAATATTGAGAATAAATCTTATATATAAGATTATAATCCTTGATATAAAAAAAAGGATTTTTTTTGTGTTTTTTGAAATATAAGTCAAGCTCTCGTAGATTTAATAAACATGTTACTAAATCAAAAAATCATGCAAAAGCATAATATTTTTTTCTTTAATTTTTGTAGTAAGAAAATGCTAAATTATGTCAAGTGCTTTTATTTTATATGTTTTTTTATGTTGAATATGATTTTTGTTTGAGAGGCTTGGGCATATGAAAATTAAAATATGTAAATGTATTTTTGAAAGAAAGATCTTTATTGTTTTTGTAAATATTATTTTAGAAAAATAGTTTTATACCAAAAAAAAAAATTAGTAAACGTGAGGGATTAAAAAAAAACAAATGAGAAATGTTCTTTGAAAAATAAATTAGTAAAGAAACTATCAAAACTTTATTGGGTCAAGTTTTCAAACACGCCTTATGGATCAAAAAATATATTTTTTCCTGATAAAGAAAAAAACTAACCAAGCATTTCTCTAAGCCTGGAATGGGGTCAACCCAACCATGCGGGTTGGGCTTCCTAGCCTTGCCCAAGCCCAATAACATGGTTCATTCACAAACTTGCAAGAATTAAGATCAAAAGAGATTTTCGTTTGAGTTTTGCCAAGAACCTGAAGAACAACATTTTAGGAGCCTAGAAACCATGTTATCAAATTCGGTCAAATCGTATCAAATCAAAAGCATGAAAACATGGAGTATGAAGCACTGAAGCATGATGAACGTACCATGTGAAAAAGATAATTCTTTCATAAAATCAAACTTAAGAACACGGTATTTCATAATTGAAAAAGATAATTTTCTCTTTTCTTCCATCTCAATTCTCTACATTAAACTTGTTAAGATCTGGAAAGATGTTCATACTGTGAAACATCATTTTGGTTCTAGTAATTGAAATGACCTTGAAATTGTTGATCTAGAAATAAAAAAAACAGAATCTTACAAGTAAGTTTTCCTTAAAACAAACAGAATCTTTCATACCTGCTATATATTTCCCTTGTACTTTACAAGATCCCTACAAAGCCTACATTCCTTGGCAGAATAAATCCAATTTACTACTTTCTAATTGGCATAGAAGATGATCTAGGCATATCTTCCACGTGAAAATATGATCTTTCTGATGAAGGAGCAGAAGCTGAGGATCGAAGGAAAGGAGTACCAACCCTGCGGGAAGTTTCATTGGCAACTGTGGTAGGACTAGCTGGAATAAAAGAAGCTGGCTGCAACTCGATTTGAGTGGCTGGAATGGCATCATTTTCAAGAATATCAAGCAATTGATGATTTTCTTCCTCAAACATTACTGTTCTTGTGTCTGTGTGCATGGTAGCATCATCTGTGAAAATTCCATCCCTTGTCCTCCTCCTAGCTTCTTTCCCCCACCCAATGATTGTCTCCCTTATTCTTTGTGAAAATAATGCCGGCTTACAGTTTGTTCCCATCTGGTAAAAGGGAGGGAGCAATACGTGATGCTAATATTTACCAGAAAATGATTGAACAAGAAAAAAAGTATTTCATATAACATGATATAATTTATATTATTCTCTATTGTTCATGATATTTGTTGACTAGTAGATTATGCATATAACATGAATTGGCCAGTTTTTTCTTGGGGAAAAGTATTTCCCAATGAATGAATATGATACCTGTGTAACGAGTGCATATAGTGGCAAGGTGCTGTAGCTGCAAAGGAACTGCCCAGCAAACCTACAAGATAATACAATAATGCAGTAGCTGTAAGAGCTGATAAATCCTCAAGAAAGTCTCAACTATCTCAGATGTATGCATACCCCAGCACAGGTCGTATGTAAACCAGCAAATGGTTCCTAATAAAGCAGGATCTGTACCCGAATTGCCACTGTAAATTAATCAATAAAAAACAGTTCAATGTACAGATTCAACACCTCATTAAGGTGAAGAAAAAAAACTTTTTATCTCCTCATTTCTGATTCTTCTGGTCAGTGATTATCAATTATTCTAAAGTGCTTTCCAAATGTTTCTCAAATGAATTTAGTAAACATTGAATCAAAAACCCAGGAAAAAAGTGAGATTTTTTCACAAACAATCACATAAATTATAATAATCTTGAGCTTGGTTGGTGTCCAGAAGGAAAGGACAAAAGTTATCTCTGGCAATCCAATGATTAATAATCAAGTCAGGGTAGAGGAGGTACCCAAAACCAAAAGAATGAAGCCAATTCAAATGCATTCTGCAATAACATCAGAGAGAGAGAGAAAACGAGATGTCAGTTATATGTTACCATTTTAATTTGAGAAACTGATCACAGTGAGCATTGCTTACCTGGAACAGGATAAAATGGATCAATGGCAGAAACAGTTCTGGCTTCTTGAACCAGAAAAGATCATCCCGAGGCTTCAGCTTCCCTGCTACAGAGTGTCCAGTTAAGCCAGCAGTCTCTAATGTCAAGGTCGCAATAACATGTTGTAGCTTTGCACCTATTAGAAGAACAAGCTGCCCATGACATGAAAAAACAGAAAAAAGCCCGACACAATTACTTTAGTGATACAGAAAAATTTACGTGTAATCACCTGTCCTTCCATACTTTTTGTTTCTGTCTAGGAAAATTCCATTTGCAGAATACAAGTGATTGATAAAACTTAAACTCAAAAGAACCAGCACTTACAGTGATTGGAATGGCTGATATCCAAAAATAGAGGTTAGATCCTGTAGAAAGGTTCCAAAACGATCAAACAATATATTGAGACATAGAATAACCTGATCATACACTAGACAATACTTAGACCATTGATCTGTGTTGCATCGTGGATTAGATCGATTTTGATTTAATATATATAAAAAATTGTCTGATAATATGTTTTCTTATAAAAAAATATTAATCATAAACTTAAAATACAACATATATTAAACGATATTTAAAAAAAAATATTGAAACGATAAAATATCAAATGATTTTTAAAAAAATATTACGATTGATATATTTTATTTACTCTGGTTTATCTTGTAAATATACGATCCAAGTGACCATAATAACATTATAAAAAAACAAATAAAAACATTAGAAAGTTTAATTTTTAAACAACCTAAAATTAAAAAAAAAAAAAACTATTGACCTGTTGGAGGGTGAAATTGAGAAAAAAAAAAATTCAATTAAAAAATGAACAAAGTCAACCTGTCATACTAATAATCTATGTCATGAGATCGAGATAATTTTATGAAAAAAAATACAAAATCCAATTAATATATACAAAATAAACCAAGGTCAACTTATCAAACCAGTAACTTGGATCAAGTAATCGAAATAATCTCATATAAAGCATATCAAAAAACATTATGGATCTTAATTTTCAACTAATTCAACGTTGAAGGATAAAATAAAAATATTAATTTGAAAACGTAGCAAAAATATAATAATTTGGTTTAACATGTTCAACCTTTGATCTGGATCATGAGATTAAGGTTAATAAAAACAATATAAAGTCTCATTTCGAGCCAATCTAGTATTGAATATTGAAATCGAGAAAAAATAACTTCATGTTATCCAAAAGCAATTCATAGCATCATTTTTTACTTCCATAGCCATTACCTTTCACATTAAACAGCATGAAAGCAACAACAAATCCCCACAATGGAGCGCTGCAAGCCATTGAACAAACAGGCAATATTTAGCTCAATCATGCAGATGAATGGCCTTAAAATACTATTCTTAGACGTTACCTCACACCAACAATTCTGTGGAATTCTTCTTCCATGGAGCGAATCATGTAGCTGTGAAAATCATATTTCAACGACAGGTTGTGATTCTGCGAAGAAACAAAAGTATATCAGCAAAGACCTTATAGATCTTGGTCTGACTCCAATTCAACATCTCATTTTAGAAAATTAGAAATTCCTCAGTGCAGCTTGCCCTGCTGAAAATGCCATTTCAAAATTAGAAATTCACTTGCAGAATGGGCTGTCAGATAACAAAAGAACATACCAAGATGAAGCCCTTGCGAAGAGTAAGGTAGTCTGTGTGAACCACCGAAGGTCCAAATTACCGAAAGAAACATGTCTGCAAGTGAATATAAACAGATATTATAATTCAGACCGGGGTAAAAATGGCAAGCAAATATAAACAGATAATCTCTCGAAAAATAGAGTTTAAATGGTAACACAAAAAAATAGAATTTAAATGGTTGTAATGGACTGAAAAAGAGGGAATTGCCTAAAGCCTTCATCTAAGAAGAAACACTTGCATCTCAAAAACCAATAAAAAAGAGGCTACGGCTGTAAATTCCCTGCTTCCGATTCAGAGAAACTCTGTTTATATAAGATCAAAACATTATTTTGCACTAGAATTTCTTCTTCTTTTCGTGCTCTTTCACCCCTCTACCATAGATGTTCTTGAAACCTTATTATAACATAAATATCCGAGACCAACTTCAGTCATCCATATTTATTTATCCTTTTTTTGATGAGTTATGACATTTTTTACATGGTGGAGCATGGGGGATAGGCACAAGGATTCTTTTGGGCGAGGTGGGTGACACAGAGATAACACATCAGAAGATGAGGAACACAAAAACAAGGCCTCATGGGAAAGCTCTAATTTTATTGCAGAATTAGTTAGAGTTAATAAAAAAACAAGCATGGATTACAACATAGAAAGCATTGAAGAGCAAGAAAGAGAGTTTTGTTCGTACCACCCAGATAAGGAAACTATTCTTGAACAAAGGACTTGAGGCATGATGTCTTACGAATGTTGTTTGCCTTCGTAATGTCTTCTCTGTTACAGAATATTTATAAGATTAAATATTCTCAGTTGAAATGATTGGAAGGTGAAGGTAAAAAGAATTAGACAACACTTGTTGCTGTTTAAACTTTTAAATCTATCTAAACCCACTTTCCTGTCTAAAGCTGTACCTGTTACTGCATCATGGCAGTACTCCATACGAGCCAATTCCTCCCATGCTCTCCAGCTATGAATCTGGTTGAAACAATTACAATGTTAGACAGTAGGTCACAGTGATAAAAAGGTTATGGTTCTCTTGTTTCATGAGTCAAATCTAGTATCTTGTATTTGATGCAACTGCAGTTCAGGAAGAAGTTGCTTTTTATGGTCAATATAATTTCCTCTCCTGGATCTTGGCAAGGACATAACAAGTTCGACAAGAAGTCCTCAAGAGGCGTAGTGTGATGGTAAAGGGTTTGAGATCTGCATAGCAGGTCTCGAGTTCGAGTCAGAACGTGCACTTCTTGCAAGAGCCTGGGACAACCGAGATTTTACTCACTCACCTAGGCCCACAAGATGCGCTTTCCGGGTGGTGAGGTTTCCTCAAATTCAAAAAGAAAAAAGTTCGACAAGAAAATATCGTACTCAAGGCTAAAGTGATTTATTATCGGATAAATCTGCGTAAAAATTAAGTCAAAAGATATGATTATGGATCAATCTGATTTAATCGTTGGCCGATTTAAAAGTGTAATTATGTTTAAGAATTAATTTAGGGTCAAATCGAAATATTTAATTAAGTGCAAGGACTTGATTATATTTTAAATTGGCCAAATTAATTTTATTAAGGGCTTAATCGATGAGAAATCAAGTTCTTGAATTTAATTCGGATTTAATTGATGAGATTGGAATTTTCAGAGACCGATTTGAATTTTTCCAAGCCAATTATACGAAATCGGGGGCCTAATTGAATGGATTGAGAGTCTAATGGTTAATTAGGGGTTAAATCGCGCAAATCAGAAACCAAGGACCAGAATAAAAAAGGCGCGCAAAGCTAAGGTTACTCTCGAAATTTTAAATCAAGGGACCAAATTGCACTTTTACTTCCCAAATCATTTGCACCTGCAGGCGTGCCTCCACTCTTCAGTCACCTGAACAGTGTCAGGCACGACCATCGCAGCAACACCTGCCACTGGGCAAGGCAGAGGCGGCGACCCCTCGGCTGCACGCCATGGGCAGCCAAAGGGGTGCCTTTCATGGCTATAAATAACAGAAAAATAAACAGAGGGTAGGGGAGAAAAAACGAAAAAAAGAACAGACAGTGAAGAGAAAACGAAGAAGAAAATAGAACAGAAGAAGCAGAGAGAATACATGGGAAATTTTATGTAAAATTTTGAATCTTCATCCCTCTCGTGTCTGGTCTCTTTCACGCTCCCTCTCTTTCATTTTGTCTCTCGATTTTCCTCTCTCTCTCTCTTAAAACCAGAAGACCCGAAGCCTCTCTCTCTCTCTTCTCCCTCTCGGCCAGCCAACTCAGGTCACCATTCAACCACCCATATCCTTCCTCATCACCACCGGTAGCCTCCCCTCAACTCCAGCAGCTCAGTCATCTTCTCCGGAGAAGAAGCAGCGACAGCCCCGACGATAGCAAACCAACCCGTGCACCTTCCGACGTTAACTCTGGCCAGCACAGGCCCCCATTTCCGACGCAACCATGACCAGAAGAACCACCTCGACGTCCTCTATACAACGGTGTTAACAAGTACGCCATTCGTCACACTAAAAAATCTCCCATTTTACTGTTCATTGTCTCCTACATGCAGCCCCGATTTACTGTTCACTGTGAACAGTAAACCGGGTCGGGTCAGGCCGGGCTTGATGCCCGGCCCGACCACTAAATGAGACGGGCTCCCGGCCCGTCTGGGCTGGAAGCCCAGACCGAGAATAAATAAGCTGAAGCCCGTCCTTAGAATAAGTGGGCCGAGGCCCAATCTTAGATTATGTGGGCCGCGGGCCCCCATGTAGGCGGGCTGGAAGCCCAGCCCCATGTTGGCGGGCTGGCCCATCAAGGCGAGGCAGCCAGCGCACCATTAAATAAATAATGAAAAAGAAACATAAAAATATAAAAAAATACAAAATTTGCAAAAAAAATTTATTTTTTAGTTTTAAAAAAGATAAAATGTGTTGTTTTCGTGCATACGGCTAATACACTAGCATATTTTAAAAATTATTTTTCTTTCAAAAAAATATATATTATCTTGGAGTTTGAAGAGAAAATGTGTTTTAGTATGGATTTTGCAAAGAAAAATCATTTCTTGTATTTTGAGATTTTACAACATGTTTGTAAAAATCTAAAGGGTATTGGCCAATATTTCAACAATATAAAAATCTTATTTTTGGGAATTTATCATTCATTGTCGGTATTCGGATAAATAAATCCTAAGGGGTTAATATCCAAAATATTTTCAGCGGGGATCATATGCTATTATTCACTGTCGGTGTTTGGATAAATAAATCCTAAGGGGTTAATATCCAAAATATTCAGTGGCGATCATATGCTATTATTCACTGTCGGTGTTTGGATAAATAAATCCCAAGGGGTTAATATCCAAAATATTCAGTGGGGTAATATACCATCATCATTTAACCAACATATTCTTTGAAAGATCAAAACCATAACAAATCATAAGTCAACCAAAATGTCAAGCATCTTACCTTAGGTATGGCGTATTAGGGGTGCTAAAACCTTCCCTTTACGCAACCATTCCCTTACCTTAGAATCTCTTAAAGACCAATTTTAGGTTTCCTAGTAGCCATAATACTAGGTGGTGACTCTTTTTTTCACGAAAATAAAGATAAAGCCCCGACTTTGAATTCCCCCGCTCACGGGGAGGGTCGCCGCGACGCCGCGCTCTCGCGAGGGGTGCGACATTTATTATAAAATTAAATGATCAGGGTAAGCATTTTCATTTTTGAAGGCAAGCATGGTGAACATGCTTTGTCTAAACATTGGTGACTATAATTACATTTTCCAAATGTGTCGCTCTTTCTTATGTCAAGTACAACATGTAAGCATCATTTGATAACTAAATTGTATGCAATTAATTTCAGTTGTAATTAAATTTGCTCTACAGGCAGGTTAGATATTTATTACAAGATAATCTTGTGAACAAACCATGCTTGCAAAGGAATCAAATTTCTTGTATTTAAGAATGCAGGTGCCAATGTTTTGTTGGAACGATAAACAACGTAATATTTTGTTCTAAACTACAAGAAACTCTTATTGTTGAATTTGTACTGGTGTGATCATTATTATCTCAAAGATGATACAGTAGTTGTATCCTCATAAATTTCATTCAATTTTGTATTTCACTGATTGATGTTGAATTTGCAGCAGCTTGTCTATTTTATTATTTGTTACTTCATTGATTTTGTGGGAACGTGGGTATTTGGGCTAGCTTACACACACATCTACTAATTTTATAAACTGTAAAGTTAATGACCAATTAAAACCTCTAGTCGCTTTGACTAATGTGGACCTCGAACTAATGACCTGTGAGGAGCAAACCTAGAGTCTGACTAGTGAGCCACGTCCCTCAGAGTTGTTACTTCATTGATTGATAATATGCAACTGTTAGAAACTATTTCACCGCAGCTCACATTAGGTTGCTGTTTGCAAAATGTTGCATCATTTCGCAAAATCAATCACAATTTTGTTCATATTTGATCCTTATTAAGGTTAGTGAAATTGCATCCAATATGCTACCTCCATGATTACAATAGAGTGGAAGAAGATGATATGTGACAAGCAAGCTCAGTTCATCTATATTTTTTCTTCCTATCTGTTTGGTAATCCTAAATAACTTAAATGTTTAATTGGCTATCTCAAATTCATTTATTTAACTCAGGACCCATCAATCTCCTATCACCAACCTCATACCATAGTTATTGATCCCGTACCGGGTACCGTCCCGGATTTGTGTTTGGAACGGAACGTCCCGGTTTCGGTACCGTTCCGGTTTTGTACTGTTCATTTTTATTTAATTATATATATGAAAAAAATAAAATATTAATTTAACAAGTATAATTTAAATTCAAGATAAATGAAATTTAAATTATACAATACAAACATAATCTCAAAATTAGAAACATCTTTGAAATTCCAAAATATTATGAAAGTAAAATGTTCTAAAATAAAAGAAAAATACATCAAACATCCTCTACTACATCATGAATATAAAAGTAAGGATCTTGATCTGGCTGTGGAACATAAGGAAAGTCGTCAACAAGACATTCCAATAGCTGGTCATCTCCACCAAGCTCATTCTCCTCATTTACACATGTCTCTTCATCATCTAAATTTAAAGTAGCGAAAGGTGCTTCGATACTCTCCCAACTTATGTCATCTCCATCAAGAAGACCGGGTTCTTCACAAATCCATTCATTCAATAGATCAATGTTGTCAAGGCTAATGGGATCTAAAGCATCTCTTGTTCTGCTCATATTCCTACAAAGAATAAACACGAAAGAAATTAAAAAATTAATAGCAATGTAATAGAAAATAATTACTAATATAATAATATTGATATTTTACTTACCTCTGTTTAATCTTTAGATTATAGCGAACAAATACTAAATCGTTTAATCTCTTGTGCTCAAGCCTATTTTGCTTTTTTGAATAAATGAATTCAAATACACTCCAATTTCTTTCGCACCCAGTTGCACTACAGCATTGACTAAGAACTCGAACTGCAAACTTTTGAAGTTCTGGAGTATCAATGCCGAATTGCTCCCACCATGAAACTAGATAACAAATTTTGAATAAATCAAATATTATAGATAAAAAAAAAAGACATTATATTGTAAAAAATAAAAGTTATTACCTGGATTTAACTTTTCTCTTTGACGGATAGCCATGGTTACACCAAAAAGACCAGTTGCTCTCTTATACTCCTCAATTTGGGCACTGATGTTATCTTGAGTATCACAATCAGGAACCAATCTCATAATTGTGGTAAGCAAACCTCGAGTTACCTCCCTTTGTTTTGAAAAAGAAGGCCTAAAATATATTCCAGGATTAAGAAAACATCCTGCTGCATGTAATGGACTATGAAGTTGCTTATCCCATCTAGCATCAATTACCCGAATATATGGTCCATATTGAGACATTCTATTTTTCAACCTTATTTTGATGGCTTCTTTTGCTTTATCCATTGCCTCATATAAATAGCCCATTGATGGTTTTTCTTCACTGTCTGCTAACCTTAGAACTCGTACTAAAGGCTCGCTGACGTTGACAATATGTGCACATCTCTGCCAAAAGTCGTTATCTTGTAAAATTATAGCAGCAATTTCGTTTCCAACCCGACTTTTGCCATGACTTGATTCAACCCATTTTGTGCAAGTAAACATCTGTCGAAGCTCCTTCTTAAACTTCAGTAAACATTGGAGGCTTAAGAAATGGGTTGCAAACCTTGTTATGCCAGGACGACATAAATCATGTCCATTTGTGAATTCTTTCCTCATCAAAGCTAGAACCCATGCATGATTATATATAAACTTGGTTATATTTCTTGCCTTTTTAATGGTTTCATCAATCATTGGAAAATATCTCGGATCACAAATATTTTCTAGCATTAAATCAATGCAATGGGCAGCACAAGGAGACCAAAAAAAGGTGCCATACCTTTGCTGCAAAGCTTTCCCAGCAGCCTTAAATGAAGCCTCATTATCACTAATAAATTGGACAATATTCTCTTGTCCAACTTCTTTGACAACTTCATCAAACATCTCCAGCAATGTCTCTTTATCTTTTCGAAGTCCTGAAGTGTCAACAGACTTCAAGAATACGGTGCCTCTCGGAGAATAGGCAAGGAAATTAACAATTGGTGCATTCTTCCTATTTGTCCACCCGTCAGCCATAATTGAACATCCATAAACTCTCCAATCAGTCTTGATACTTAAAATGTATTCATGGACATTATGAACTACATCTTTCAAAAGTGGTCCTCTTAAATCATGAAATGATGGGCCTTTAAACCCAGGTCCTATGGATGCTACGGCATCTAGCATTGGCTGATAATAATACGAATTAGCACTGTTAAACGGTATATTAGCATCATACCACCATGTTGCTACAGCTATTCTTGCATTGTGTTCCATCTCTTTAGTAGCCATTGCACTTCTAATACTAGGCTGGGAACCCGGGGTAGTTCGTGGAGCAAATAAAGGAATCCTTCTTCTAGATGCACTTGTTCCTTGCACGGTCGTTCTTCTACTTGTTTGTGAACGTATATCACCCGAACGAGGATTTGCAGCATCACCCTCTGCTATTTCTTCATCATTGGAAGCTGATTGAGAATTTCCAATATCGGTTCTAATTCTTTTTCTTCTCTCTTTCTCCATTGTCATCTCATCTACCAGTTGATTCATTTGCCACTTAACCTCCGGAGGGACCTTTTTACAAGGTTCAACTTCACCTTTAATATCAGCAAGGTGGTACTTCAACCGAGTAACACCACCACCATTGATCCGTTTATTACAATAAATGCATATACTTCCATTCTTTACACCAGGAACCACCTGTCCATGAGCCCATGCTGGATCATCTGATCTTGTTGGAGCTGAATACATGGAAGTCCCACCACTAGATGAGTTTTCAGCCATGTAATTTAATCTGTTGTAAAAAAGATAACACAAGTTAGGCATGTATCATTCTTAGCCTTAATCATTTTGACTAAATCTTGAGACAAAAAGAATTACAAGGAGTTAAGGAGTCAAGGAGTCAAGAATTACAAGAGAATCAGGCAGAAAATTCCTAAACAATGCCAAAAAATCAGATATGTTCTGAAGCTGACAAAAACTAAATTGCAGCTGACCATTGTGCAACTTCAACTCATCCTCATTTAGGCAGTGAGCATATTTAATTGTGGTAATAAGTTCATTGTGCACATTCGGCAATATCATATAATTTTCTCAAAGGTATCAACGAAGGCTTTGACTTGAGGAATGGAAATGGCAGGTCATACGCATGGAACCAAATCATAAACTAATTCATATAAACAATGAGAATAATTATCAAAGCATAAACAAATTCATATAAACAATGAGAACAGTTATATACAATACATGTACATTGCACTGTAGAAAAGAAAATAGTCACAAAGGCTATCCAGAACCAGAAAATATGAAAAATATAACCATAGAGAATTCTATGAATACCCACTACACAATCATGAGTTCACAATTATCTAACTAATACTCCATAACATTCCTCAAATAAATCATGCAGCATGTTATCACTCATTATCAAATCATCAAAGGCAGGTCATACGCATATAACCAAATCATATACTGATTCATATAAACAAGGAGAGCAATTATATACAATTTATGTACATTGCATTGTAGAAAAGAACAGGAGCCACCAAGTTCTATAATACCCTTCAATTCATGAATTCAGAGATGCCAGTTACCGAATTAGCACATTCGACAATGCCAGTTACCGAACAATACAGTAACATCCCCTGCACATTCGGCAATATCATACATTATGCCTTCCAATTGAATTTCTTCATTAGCTGAGCATGCATCCATTATGCAGAAGAAATGGTGTTCAGTGTTCACCCCATCATGCAATCATTATCAAGCATCAACAACATCAAGCATTCATTATCAAGCATCAACAACATCAATCCCACATTCACATTCATGCATTTTTGACAGTTTCAATTTTTCAATAAATTAAAGGATTTGGTTCCTCAAATGTGTACCTTTAACTGGAGATATGGGGAAGAAGAACTACTGAAGATTTTGTGCCGCCGTGTGGAAGAAATTGCGCCGCCGTGTGGAAGAAATTATGCCGCCGTGATTTTGATTTTTGATTTAGGGTTTCAGAAATTGAGCTGATTTAGGGGTTGAGGATAACAAATTGAGCTTTTCAAGTGTGGGATTTCTGGATTATGAATCGAAAACAAGGGATTTCTGGATTAATTTGAGAGAAGAGAACTCGGGAGTAGATTGGGGGAAATTGGGGGAAAATCGGTCGTCTGGTCTGGGAGAGTGGGAGCGGGAAGAAGAAAGGGAATTAGGCGTAACGTGTAATGGCTAAACGACGTCGTTTCTTACTTATGTAAACGACGTCGTTTTGATCCGTACCGGAACGGAACGCCCGGTACGGAACCGGGGCGTTCCGGCCGGAATTTGCCCGGATTTTCCGGGACAGGCCGGGATTCTAGCCGGGACAAAAACGTCGCCGTTTTGTCCCGGATTAGGCATTGGGACGGGGCGTTCCGGCCGGAACGGGGCGGGATCAATAACTTTGCCTCATACCAATATACAAGTGATCTCCACTTTCAGCTATACAAAGCATTATACGAATCTCGCCTAATAACTATTGCTATAAGCAAGCTCCACCACCAAAGATAAGTACTTGCTTCATCCAACCCGAAACTCAATCACACAACTCTCAACATATCCTCCAAAATTTGCATGGGTCCTATTAGACTATCCATGGGTCCAAGGATGAAAAGTAGTACGTAACTGAACATTAGTCCCCAAAGCTTTTGAAACAACTATGCAACCTTATGATCTCGTTAACATAGATTTCTACTAGCTTTGGAAACCTATATGTCACCTTTATTGATAAAAAATGAGTTGTCTTGGTCAAACAATAACCTGTCACCCAAATTGAATAGTAAATGATTCTCTTCTATTCTTGAATCAACAATGACTATAAAAACTTTGATAGTTTCTGAAGCTCACCCTTAACCCTCTAGCAGGTCAAGCATCAAGAGACAAACTCAACAATGTCCACCATGATATATAGCTCTCTCAAAGTCTTATACTATAGGTTTGCTTCCACCATCTCATTTGTTTTCAAGTCATCCACCTCATACACATACTATATCCACGAAATTATATTTCACTCGAGACTGTATCACTCGAATTAGTACATAAACTAGCAAGAAACCCAAGTCAAGAAAGCAAAAAAAGCCTCTCCCTCTAATCCAAATATTGATAGAAAAGCGCACACATAACCAACGCGTGTTGAAATTTGCACACAGGCCTACAACTCGTAGCCTGAAATTAATTAGTGAATGAACATAAAAAACTATATTTCCACTTACTAGCTCACAGAATGCTGGAAAAAAACAGCACCTTTTCATTCAAGCAAGATGAAAGATAGAAAGAGGCCATGGTATATAGTTCCAGGTTACTTTAAATTTTCACAGCACATGGCATGATGCTTTCTCATTTGAACTCGTAATTGATATGTAAATGTAATAATATGAAAATTATAATAATAAATTAATAATAATGCATTATGATGATGCATGAAGTAGTGATGGTGAAGGTGGGATGGTGATAATTGATGACAATGGTGCCGGTGAAATTTTTATGAGTTGATAGTGATTGAAATTATTGGCTGATTTTATATTACTATTCATAAGAATATAACAAATTTTATTAATTAAAAATATTTTTTAAAAATAAGCACATAAAAATTAGGAAAACACTATATAAATAATAATAATAATAATAATAATAATAATTTTCATATCTTGTAAATTAATTTTATAGTTTGTCACTCAGTGCGTAATCACATATAAGCTGAAATGAATCTCTTTATTGTTGACAATAATAGATGGATGAAATGATGCCATTGATTAAACTAGATCGCTTTTACGATAAAATTGATAATACAAAAGTTTTCGAGCTTAATTGATAATAAGGAAATACTTTAGAGGCTGAATTTGAGGACTCACTATTAATTTTACCCTAACATCGGAGAATATGAAAATCGCATTAAAACTTGAGGGACTAATTTATAATTATTGATCTCTTTTCAACTCAAGAATGCAAGCCTCGTCGTGTCTCGGCTATCAGGCTCTCAAGAACGCATGTGTATATATATATACAAGAGCGTAAACACAAGTTAGCGGGTAGTGGAGCATCTCGAAAGAACAAAGGCCGAGTCACATTCATCATATCTCAACTCAACTCATCTCATTTCATCTGGGTTCGGTTTTCTACCTCTTTTCTTGTTATTCTAATTCTTTTTATTCTCTTGATCATTTCTTGAACTCTATCTCCTTTAATCACTTTCTTGGATTAGGTTTATGAATAATATCCACTCCCAACAATTTAGGAATTCTTTTCTTGCGTGTTGAAGCTAGCTTGAAATTCTTGATGAATCATGTGCTGAGACTTAAAATATCAGCTAGCTTGCTTAATAAGATTCATTCAATCAGAACTTTGTTTTGAGGGTTTTTGGTTGAGTCATACTTGCGTTGGAATCATTTATTTTCTTTAACCTGGACTGTTCTCTCATTTATTCAATGGAGAATACCAAGCGTACCGTTGCCTGTTTGATAACAGGACTAAAAGTTTCTGAGTAATCAATACCTTCCTGCTGAGTGAAGCCCCTAGCCACCAGGCGTGCCTTATACCTCTCAATACTACCATCAGATTTGCGTTTAATTTTATAGACCCATCGGCTACCAACAACATTCATGGATGGATTAAACGGCACCAAAGTCCATGTGCTGTTTGCGCGGAGCGCCTGAATTTCCTCTCGCATAGCATTATACCAAGCCTCATATCTGTTTGCATCATTAAAAACAAGTGGCTCATGTGAGGAAGGAGTATCTACCCGACTGAAGGAGGCAGAAGATGAGGCTGCCGTGGTGATCAATGCTGTCTTTGGCTGTCTCGGACGAAGGACCATGGGGTGTTTAGAAACAGCGGGACAAGGAGCTGCAGTACCTGTACCTGGAGTGTGCTGAAGAGGATAAGAGGAGAGGTCAACACAAAGCTGTAAACCAGGAGGTGAACTCGGGGAGGAGCTCGGCTGCACCGCAGGTGGTGGTGAACCTGCTGTCGGGTCGGTTTCAGACCGAGAGTGTGCTGCTCCTGAAACCTGCAAATCAGAACCTGTTCCTGCACAAAAATCAGTGGAACGACAAGCATGTGGTGATAGTATGACAGTGCGGGATGGTGAGGCAGGGTCAGATGAAACAACAGGCAAAGGTGGGTTGGTATTTCTGGTGGTTTGGGAATGGGTAGGCAAGTATGGAGGAGGTTGCAATGATGGAAGGTAGGTAGGTGTAGTGGATGGTATCGGGGCAGTTGTTACCTGTTCAGATTTCCTAAAAGGGAAGTCACTTTCATGAAAACGAACATGACGGGATATATAGATACGATCAGACTCTAAATCAAGACAGCGATAACCAAGATGAGACGAGCTATAGCCTAAGAACACACATGGAGAAGACCGAAAATCTAATTTATGAGCATGATATGGACGTAAAAATGGGAAACAGAGACACCCAAAAATACGGAGAAAATTATAATCAGGAGTGCGATCAAACAAGCACGCAAAAGGAGATTTATTTTGAAGGACAAGAGTAGGCATGCGATTAATTAGATATACTGATGATTCCATAGCATAATTCCAATAGCGCAATGGAGCATGACACTGGCCTAGAAGGGTTAGACCAGTTTCGACAATATGCCTATGACGACGTTCAACTGTGCCATTTTGTTCATGAGTATGAGGGCAAATTAGGCGATGGTGAATACCAATGGTTTCAAAAAATTTATTTAATTTGCAATATTCACCACCCCAATCAGTTTGAACAGATTTAATTTTACGAGAAAACTGACGCTCAACAAGAATTTGAAAACGTTGAAACGTGGAAAATACATCAGATTTCGCAACAAGTGGATAATACCAGATATATTTAGTGTGCGCATCAACAAAGATAACAAAATAACGAAAACCATCAGAAGAAAGCATGGGAGCAGGTCCCCAAACATCACTAAAAATTAATTCAAGTGGATTTGACGTTTTGTGACCCGTCGGTCGTAATGACAAACAGGACGATTTTCCTAAAGGACATGCTTGACATTGAGTAAATGATCGTCTAGACGTACAAATAATTTTATTTTCGGAAACTAATAAATTCAAAATGCGAGGAGTTGGATGACCTAAACGACGATGCCACAAGTCGGCAGTCGCGGAAATGCAAGGAGACAAATATGCTTGAGGAATTGACGTAGCTGAAGACTCTGAGAGGACATAAAGACCATCATGACTCCGACCAGAAAGAAGAACTTCCTTGGTGACGAGATCCTTCACATAAAACACAGAATCGTGAAATTCAAAATAAACATGATTATCACGACAGAATTTCTGAACAGATAACAATGGTTTGGTAATGTGAGGTACGCGAAGAACATTAGTCAATGTAAACATGCGTTTTGGGGAATGTAAAATAGAACGTCCAACATGGGATATGACAAGGGCCTTACCATCACCAACATGCAAGAAATCGTTACCAAGATAAGGTGCAGAATCGGTTAGAGTTGCAAGATCCGGTGTCACGTGTTGATTCGCGCCGGTGTCGGGAATCCAATTGGCAGCAGCCGAATCATGTGCAATGGCAAGATGAGCAGATGGCTGCTGTGTGCTGCCACGAAAATTGGAGCATTGAAGGGCTGAGTGGCCGAAATTAGAGCACAATTGACAGCACACATGCTGCTGTCCAGACCACCCCTGGTTCGGCCTCATATCTGCTGAGTGGCGCCGGTGCTGCTGCCATGAATTTGCAGCAGATTGGCCCCTGTTTTGGCCTGAAAATCTGTTGTAATTGGGACGCCAATTACCTCTATAACGCCCCCTGTTTTGGTTGTTATTAGCCATCACATGATTGGCTGAATTCATTGGCGTTGGCAGCAGTGGTGGCTGCTGCGGCAGAGGTGAAGATGGGGCGCCGACAGCTATGGAATGGAACGAATTTTTGTGCAAAAATTCATGAGTGAGCAGGTGGCTGTGAAGATCAGCATATGAGAGGGGTTCGGCCTTGGTTATGAGGCTAGTTACCAAGTCTTTGAACTCACCGCGAAGACCACGAAACACATAGAGATTGAAGTCTTCAAGGGACATAGGACGTCCCGCAGCAGCCAATTCGTCAAACAATGCTTTGGCTTGCTGCATATACATGCTAACCGAGGCATCACCTTGCCTAAGGTCTTGAAAGGAGCCATGAAGTTGCATGATGCGAGAATTAGAGGGAGAGGCAAGGGCCTTCTCAAGAGTTCGCCAAACACAATGCGAAGTGGAACAATCAACAACAAGGTGCAGCACATCAACGGAAAGAGAGGAGAGGAGGGCACTCAAAATGAGTTGGTCTTGTTGCTTCCAACGAAGAAAGGAAGGGCTAATGGCAGAGGAAGTTGCAGCCGTAGCATCAAGCAAGTGAGCTGGAGGGCACGACAAGGAGCCGTCAACAAAGTGAAAAACACCTTGACCAAGGAGATATGGCTTCATCTGCATTCTCCAATAAAGATAATTGGTGTTCGTAAGCTTCAACGAAACAATATGATGAGTGTTTGATAGGGGAACCATTGCTGAAGTTTGTGTTCCCATGAGAGGCAAAGGGGAGGAAGAAGAGTCAAACACATTCTCCACATGGGGAGGTTGCTCTCGGCCAGCAGGAGGAGCATGGCTAGCCGGTGATGAGGCAGCGCCGGTGGTAGGGGAGTTGTCAGCGGCGGCAGCAGAGGAAGCCATGGGGAGGAAGAGAAATTAGGGCCGGCTGTGGGAGAGAAAAAAAAGTTTTGATGGACAAGGGCTCTGATACCAAGTTGAGAATAATTAGGAGGCTTAACATAATAGTTAGTCAATCCTTTCTATATATATGTGTAGGGCAACATACAATAGTAATGGTGGAGATTACCACATAAGAATGAGATTACAATATTTCCTATTTAATTACATGCTATAATAGTTATATATCTAGTTAACTGTTTTCTCTGTTTGTTGCCTTTTTTTTTCATTTTATAATCTTTTATTTGCTCTTCAGAGTCATGGGAATTTTCTATTCTATAATTAATTTCAGATCTTACCCTTTTGAAGATATGGAAGAAACAGCTTCAGGAGATAATTGTCAAAATCTTTGTGAAAAAGCGAATGAAGATGTAATCAGTGAATTGCATGACGACATTCTTTGTTACATGCTCTCGTTTCTTCCAACAAAAAGTGCTGTGGCTACCAGCATTCTGTCCACAAGGTGGAGAAACCTGTGGAAATCAGTCACCATTTTGGACATTTATGATGGCATATCGGGTTATTACAAGAATCCATCTACATATAAAGAAAGAAAGATGAACTTTGTGAATTTCATGGATAGGCTTTTTATTCATCGTAATAACCCATCGTGATACCGGACAGTAGAGAAAGGAAGACAAATACGGTAACAAATGATCACTCAAAGAAAACAAAAACCACTCACCACCCAATGGAGATCCACCAAAGGGATACAGAGTATAAGAAGAAATCCTTCTTCAAAAGGGTCAAGGCTAAGCTTGATTTAATTTACTGGAAAAAACTATCTGCTCTGAAACTGAAAACAAGGCAATTTAAAGACTACAATTTCAGACGTTCTGGACTCCATATTAAAGACTCACAAAAACTCATAGGAAACGGAACAATTAAAAACTCTTAGAAAAACAGAACACATTAAATACTCCAGCCGGTTCATGGACTTCCTTCTTGGGATACTCCTGTATCATTCCCTCCGGGTTGGAGAAGATTCTCCTTCGAAATTGCATCACCATGATACGGATAAAGATCAGCAACATTGAAAGTGGTTGAAACACCATAGTCTTCTGGAAGCTCGATCTTGTAGGCATTTTCACCAATTCGATGAAGAACTTTGAATGGACCATCAGCTCGGGGCTTGAGTTTAGCATATCGTCCTGGTGGAAATCTTTCTTTTCGAAGGTGAATCCACACCAAATCTCCTTCCTTGAATGCAGCAGGCTTCCTATGTTTATTGGCAGTGTTGCGATACCTCTCATTTTGCTTAATAATTCGAGCACGCATTTGTTCATGCAACTTCTGAATGTACTTGGCTTGATCGGCAGCATTCCCACTGAAATGATGAGTGACGGGGAGTGGCACCAAGTCTAAAGGGCCATGAGGATTCTGACCATAAACCACCTCAAATGGACTAGTACCTGTGGTCTGACTTGTAGATCGATTATAAGCAAATTCAGCTTGAGCCAAGATAAGATCCCATTGACGAATATTGCTTCCAACCAAGCTCCTTAACAGATTTCCCAAGCTTCGATTCACCACTTCAGTTTGTCCATCCGTTTGTGGATGATGAGAAGAGCTGAATTGAAGAGAAGTGCCCAGTTTTCGCCATAGAGTACGCCAGAAATGACTAACAAATTTAGGATCACGATCTGAAGTGATAGTTTTAGGAATGCCATGAAGTTTAACAATTTCCTGAAAATAGAGATCAGCTGTACGAGATGCATCCAATGTCTTGTTACATGGAACAAAATGAGCCATTTTTGAGAACCGATCAACCACCACCATAATGGAATCTTTATTTCTCTGAGTTCGCGGCAAGCCAACAATAAAATCCATGCTCACATCTTCCCAAGGGGCTGCTGGTACCGGCAGTGGAGTGTACAGCCCTGTATTTTGAGCATGACTTTTGGCACGGTGACAAGTTTCACATCTCTCCACATGCCGAGTGACATCCTTCACCATTTTGGGCCAATAAAAATTCTCCTGCACAAGAGCAAGAGTCTTATCTCTTCCAAAGTGTCCACCAAGTCCACCACCGTGTGCTTCCTTAACAATGACTTCCCTCAAAGAACATTCAGGAATACACAAACAATTGTTCTTAAACAGATACCCCTCATGCAGTATGAAATTCAAATAAGGACCATTAGAACATTCCTTCCAAATTTTGCTGAAATGCAGATCAGCTTGGTAGAGCCCCTTTAAGACCTCAAAACCCAAAACCTTTACCTGCATCGTGACAAGCAAAGAATGCCTTCGGCTTAAAGCATCAGCCACTTGATTCTGAACCCCTGACTTGTGCTTGATGAGGAAAGTGTAAGCTTGTAAAAATTCAACCCATCTAGCATGTCGATTATTGAGCTTGTGCTGGCCATTTATATACTTTAAAGCTTCGTGATCAGAAAAGAGCAAAAACTCTTTGGATATAAGATAATGACGCCAATGACTCAAAGCTCGGATAATAGCATAAAATTCTTTATCATAGGTTGAATACTTCGTGCGTGCACCATTCAGTTTTTCACTAAAAAAGGCAATAGGTTTACCTTCTTGGCTAAGTACAGCACCAATGCCCACATTAGAGGCATCACAATCCACTTCAAACACCTTGTCAAAGTCTGGAAGTGTAAGGACAGGAGCTTCGGTCATCCTTTTCTTTATGAGTTCAAAACTTCCTTGCGCTTCAGCATTCCAGGAGAAGGTTCTCCCCTTTAGGCATTCGGTGATCGGAGCGATGACAGTGCTAAACCCCTTGATAAAACGCCGGTAGAAAGATGCAAGACCATGGAAACTTCGGATGTCATGAAGAGAGCTAGGAATAGGCCAGCTCGTGATTGCTTCAATCTTGCTGGGATCCATCTTTATTCCTTCACTTGAGACCACGTAGCCCAAAAAGACAAGGCTATTGGTCAAGAACTGACATTTCTTCAAGTTGACATACAGTTTCTGCTCCCTTAATACCTTGAAGACTTGTTGAAGATGCTCCAAATGTTGTTCCTGGTTTTTGCTGAATACAAGAATATCATCAAAATAAACAACAACAAAGTAACCAATATAGTGTTTAAACACATGGTTCATAAGTCGCATAAAAGTGCTAGGAGCATTTGAAAGACCAAAGGGCATAACCATCCATTCAAAGAGTCCATCTCTTGTTTTGAAAGCGGTCTTCCATTCGTCACCTTCTCTCATTCGAATTTGATGGTAACCACTTCGAAGATCTATCTTGGAGAAGATAGTGGCACCATGTAGTTGGTCAAGAAGGTCATCAAGGCGAGGAATAGGAAAACGGTACTTGATAGTTATCTTGTTCACCGCTCTACTATCAACACACATTCGCCAAGATCCGTCTTTCTTTGGAACAAGAAGAGCTGGGACAGCACATGGGCTCATGCTCTCTCGAATCAATCCCTTAGCCAAAAGATCATCAACTTGCCGTTGAAGTTCCCCATGCTCCTTAGGATTCATCCTACAGGCTGGCTTATTGGGTAAAATGGCACCGGGTGTAAGATCAATACAATGTTGAATATCTCTCACCGGTGGAAGACCAACTGGAATCTCTTCGGGAATGAGATCAACAAATTCATGAAGAATAGGCTGCATCAACGGTGGTAATTCTTCTTTCTCTTCATTTCTTTCCATCACAACAAGAGCAAAAACCTCATTAGTTCCACCCAAATCTCTGTCAAATTCTGTTTTAGAGAAAAAGGTATTTCCCTCCCCTTCATACGGTTTAGGCAAGCTCCCAAATTTGGAAGGACCTAAAGTAACCCGAACCCCATCCTTTATAAAAGTGTAAGTGTTTTTGAACCCATCATGCAACACTTTTCTATCAAACTGCCATGGGCATCCAAGAAGCAAGTGACACGCATCCATGGGGACAACATCACACAAAATTTCATCTTTATAGTTCTTGCCAATAGAAAATTGAACTAAACACCTTTTTGTTACTTTTACCTCACTTCCTTTGCGAAGCCATGTAAGTTTGTAAGGTTGAGGATGATTCTCCATTTGCAGCTCCAATTTCTCCACCATTTTTGTTGCTACCACGTTCTCACAACTCCCTCCATCAATGATAACATCACACACTTTGCCATGGGATGTGCAGCGGGTGTGGAAGATATTGTTGCGAAGCCAATTTTCCTCTTCTTCGTGGACTGCACTTAGATTACGCCGAATGACAAGGGCTTCTCCTTGATCCCCAAATGTGATTTCATCTTTGTTCTCTACTTCTTCATTGGCAGGTAATTCTTGCTCTGAATCACTGGCCACGTCCACTTCTACTAATGAAACAATTCTGCGATTGGGGCATTCAGATGCAATATGTCCAAACCCATGACACTTGAAGCATTGTCGATTATTGGGAGTGGAAGTATTTGGACGATTTGGCATACCCCCACTGTCCTTTTTGGGAAGTATTTTGACGCTAGCTGGTTTGAATGTTGGTGAAGGTTTCGAATTAGAACCACTCGCCTGGTTGGAAATGCCTTTCCAATTTGCAGAGCGAAAACTACTCCTCTGTGATTCCTTAAATTGGCGTTCCACTTTGATTGCTAGTTTAAAGACATCATTGTAGGTCCAATACGGCTGCAACTGAACAACATTAGCAATTTCTGGTCGCAGTCCTCCAAGGTAGCGAGCAATGGCTTGTTCCTCCGGTTCAGATACATCACAGCGCATCTTAAGGTGCTCAAATTCGGTGGTATACTCTTCCACAGTCAGCTCCTCTTGTCTGAAATTATGGAATTTAAGAAATGCATATTGACGATAGTGCTCTGGTAAGAACTTCTTTCTCAACTCTTTCTTCATTTTCTCCCATGTCACAATCTTCCTTTTTCCTTCACGCACACGCTGATTTTTGAGGTGTTCCCACCAAATAGAAGCATGTTTCTTCAACTTTATGGCCACCAATTTCACCTTTTGACTACCCGATATATCTTTGTAATCAAAAACACGCTCAACAGTGTTAAGCCAATCGATGAACTCATCTCCTTGAATTCTGCCCTCAAACTCTGGAATGTCAACTTTAATATCATAATCTCGTTGGAAACCTTGTCTCCTTCGAGGTTGATGACGGGGAGCAGCCTCTTCACTAGACGACTCACTAAGAGCCTGGTGGAAGGGGTTAATCTCCTCTTCATTCTGTGATTCATGATGAATCTCATTATGCTCCTGATTTTCATAGTGTTCAAGACGCTGCTGAAGTTGCTGCACTTGTCTTCTCAAATCATCCATTTCAATGTCACGAAGATCACGTTCGCGTCCCCCTGCCTCATTGTCGTTTGGTACACGTCGACGACGTCCAGCCATCCCAACCTAAGCTCTGATACCATATGTAAGGCCCGGCCCACTCCCCCTTGCAGAATATTGTCCGCTTTGGGCCTTACCGCCCTCACGGTTTTGTTCTTGGCAGCCCACAAGCCCCAAAACGCGTCCTACAAGGTTAGGTACCACCTTGCCTTAATATGCCCTGGCTCTGGACTCTCTTCTTTCGATGTGGGATGTTACAATCCCCCCACCTTAAGAACGAGTCGTCCTCGGCTCTGATACCATATGTTACCGGACAGTAGAGAAAGGAAGACAAATACGGTAACAAATGATCACTCAAAGAAAACAAAAACCACTCACCACCCAATGGAGATCCACCAAAGGGATACAGAGTATAAGAAGAAATCCTTCTTCAAAAGGGTCAAGGCTAAGCTTGATTTAATTTACTGGAAAAAACTATCTGCTCTGAAACTGAAAACAAGGCAATTTAAAGACTACAATTTCAGACGTTCTGGACTCCATATTAAAGACTCACAAAAACTCATAGGAAACGGAACAATTAAAAACTCTTAGAAAAACAGAACACATTAAATACTCCAGCCGGTTCATGGACTTCCTTCTTGGGATACTCCTGTATCACATCGATTCTGAAATTCCGGCTCCGCTTAGCTCAAAGTTACGATTTTTCTGCAACTGCATGGATGACCCATTTAAGTAGATGGATTTCTTCTTCTGCAATTATGGGCAATGTGGAGGAGCTTATATTTTCTATCAATTTCCCATTTCGATTGCCAGAGAACCTCTATTGCTGTGAGAAATTAGTGGCTCTGAAACTTCATGGTCACATCAGGTTTGATAATCTTCAATCTGTATGCTTTCCAAGTCTCAAGGCCCTTCATCTTGAACATCTCAGGATGCTGAATAATACTGCCATAAAGGTGCTATTATCTGGTTCCCCTGCCCTCGAAGAACTGGAACTAAAAATGGAGGGACGTGATTCTCGGCGGTCTGTACATGTATGCTCATTGTCCTTGAAACGTTTGATCATAAGATTCATCTGTATTTTTGTTCCTTACGATCATCGTTACCGTAGAAAGCTTACTATTGATACCCCAAACCTTGAATTTCTTGAACTCGTTGATTTTGCATCTGAGGAATTAAGCATGCAGCGGGCAGACTCACTCCTACAGGCAGATCTCTGTTTTGGTTATCAAACAGATGTTTTCAATGTAGGAATTGAAGAGTATGCAAATATGGTGGTTCAGTTTTATAGACAGATCTCTGGTGTTAAAACTTTGTCCCTGTCAAACTTTAATATCCAAGTAAGATCCCCCCCCCCCCCATTTACTCTTATGCAAACATGGTGTTTTCAATGGTGATTCGTCATCAACCTATCTAACGAGTCCTCTTCTCAGACTTTATTAGGGGCAGCTGTATCTAAGTTTCCATGCTTAGGGAATTTGCCTACTTTTCGGAATTTGATTCATTTGGAGGTCCGAGTTGAAGATGCTTACGTGCGGATTTTGCCTGAGATACTTGTAAGTTTTTGATTGTAAGTTCTGGGTCTTTTGTTTTTAGCTTCAATTGATTGTGGGTCTTGTTTAAATCTTCAATTGATTGTGTTATCTTGGTTTACAGGTGTTCAATTGATTTCAATTTGGGGAAAATTTGAGACTTGTGCGAGACAGAGAGAAGAAGGGATTTTACAGAAAAAGGTTTGATTCTTCTTATTTCTCATTTGCTTGCCTTTTACAAATTCTTCAGTATTTATACTACATCAGTACATGATTTATTTGTAACGGCTAGTTTGTATAACTGCCTTAGTTTCCTAAACTGGAAATCAGTGTTAGTCACTAGTACAGCTTCTTCATTGTCTTCTTCTTTGGCTTCTTCATTAACTGTCTTCAGTAGCTTAGTTAATCTTCTTTAAACCTGTGGGCAGCTTATTAATCAACATCCCCTCCTAAGCTGCTTACAGGTTTGACACCGAGCATTGCTCTTAGTTTACTAAACCTGTCCTTAGACAACCCTTTAGTAAAAATATCAGCCACTTGATCTTCACTGCTACAGAACTTAATGTCAATTAAGTTCTCTTGTACTGCCTCTCGTATGAAGTGTATTCTCCTGTTTATATGCCTTGTCTTTTGGTGAAAAACTGGGTTCTTTGCCATAGCAATTGCTGACATATTGTCACAGTAGAGTGTTGTTGCCTTTGTCTGCACCTCACTTAGATCATCAAGCACAGCTCTTAGCCATAGAGCCTGTGCAGTTGCCTCAGAAGCTGAGACATACTCAGCTTCTGCAGTAGATAGTGCCACAGTAGCTTGTTTAACTGATGCCCATGAGAATACCCCACTTCCAAATCCAAATGCATATCCAGAAGTGCTTCTACTGTCATCTTCACTTCCACCCCAATCTGCATCACAAAATCCTACAAGTGTTGCTGATTTTTGTTTGACATATTCAATCCCATAGTCAATTGTTCCTTGAACATATCTCAGCACTCTTCTTGCAACCCCCATGTGTTTCTTTGTGGGTTTATTCATGAACCGAGACAGTAGGCTAGCAGCATACATGAGGTCAGGCCTTGTTGCTGTCAAGTATAGCAGGCTTCCCACAATTTTTCTATAGAGATTCTCATCAGCGAACTCACTTCCATCTTCTTTCCTTAGTTTTTCTCCCATAACCAGTGGAGTAGACACTGGTTTGCAGTCAGCAAGCCCAAATTTCTCTAGCAAAGTTCTTGCATATTTTCCTTGGTGAATGAAAATACTTTGATTAGTTTGCAGCACTCCCATCCCTAGAAAATGGTGGAGAAGACCTAAATCAGTCATCTCATACTTATGCATCATTTCCCTTTTGAATTCATTCATCATAGGTTCACTGCTGCCAGTAAACACTATGTCATCCACATAAATGGATACCACAATCTGATTTCCTTCACCATCAGACCTTGTGTATAGTGTAGCTTCACTAGCACTCTTTTTGAACTTGCACATGGTGAGATATGCATCAATCTCACTATACCAAGCCCTAGGTGCTTGTTTAAGGCCATAAAGTGCCTTTTTCAACTTATACACCTTATGTCCAGCCTGCTGCAACACAAACCCCTCGGGTTGCTCAACAAACACTTCTTCATCTAGCATTCCATTCAAGAATGCTGACTTAACATCCAACTGGAATAATTTCCAGTTCTTTTGGCTTGCAAGTGCCACTAGAGTTCGAATTGTGTCCAGCCTAGCCACTGGCGCAAAAGTCTCATTGTAGTCAATTCCAGATTTTTGAGCATAGCCCTTTGCCACAAGTCTAGCCTTGTATTTGTTAATTGTCCCATCTAGATTCAGCTTGGTCTTGAACACCCATTTCACCCCAATAACAGGTTTTCCATAGGGCCTTTCAACTAGCTCCCATGTGTCATTCTTCTCAATCATTTCCAATTCATCCTTCATTGCCTTCTGCCATACTTTTTCTCCAGCTGCTTCAGCATAGGTTTCAGGTTCACACATGCTCAGATTACATCTAGCATATATGTCTTCTAGTGTTCTGATTTTTACTGGGGTTGAGGTATTAAACCTTGACTGTGGACTGCTGCTGACATCGCTCTCACTGATTTCTTCTACTTCCCGAGAGCATTCACCATGGCTTGACTGAATTCTTTCATTTTGAGTTTCAACTTCACTGTCATGTGGCAGCAATGACAGTGGAATGAAGTCATTTTCATCTTCAAGTCCCTTCTTCCATGGAAACTTGTTATTTTCATCAAACACAACACTCCTAGATAGCACAATTTTCTTAGATTGCAGAATGTATATTCTGTAACCCTTTTCACAGCTTCCATAGCCCATGAATATCCCCTTTTCAGCTTTTTTATCAAACTTCTGTCGCATGTGTGCTGGAACATGAGTGTAGCACACACATCCAAACACCTTGAGGTGTTTTATACTAGGCTTTCTTCCTGTGAATGCTTCAAATGGCGTCAAGTTTGCTAATGATGTTGTGAAACATCTATTCTGCACATACACAGCTGTGTTAACAGCTTCAACCCAAAACTCAACTGGAATATCCATCTCCTTCATCATAGTTCTAGCCATCTCAACTATGGTCCTATTTTTCCTCTCAGCCACTCCATTTTGCTGAGGGGAATAGGCCACAGTTAGCTGCCTTTCCATTCCTTGTTGTTCACAGAAATTCTGAAAATCAGTGGAAGTGTACTCACCTCCCCTGTCACTTCTTAATTTCTGGATTTTAAAGCCACTTTGTAGTTCAACAAATACTTGGAATTTTTTGAACACATTTAATGCTCCTGATTTGAACTTCAAAAAATACACCCAGCACATCCTTGTATAGTCATCAACAAAGATGATGAAGTATTTATTACCTCCACTGGATTCCAGCTGCATTGGTCCACACAAATCTGTGTGGATCAATTCGAGAGGTTTGCTAGCCCTCCAGCTTCTTTCCTTAGGGAACTTTTCCCTTTTGTGCTTTCCCATCACACATGCCTCACACACTGCATCCATATTGGTTAAGGTAGGTAATCCAATAACCAATTTCTTTTGCTGCATTTTCTGCATGCTATCTGTGTTCAAGTGGCCCAATCTTTTGTGCCAAATCCATGATTCTTCAACCACTGATGCTCTTCTTGCTGCAGGTAACAATGTTTCAAGGGATAGAGGGAAACATCTATTCCCTTTCATTAACACTTTGGCAAGTACAGTTTTGAGACTTTCATCTTCAAAGATCACTGCCTTGTTTCCCCCAAAGAGTATATAATACCCCTCTTCAATCATCTGCCCAACACTGAGCAGATTCTCATCCAGACCTGGAACCAGCAGCACCTCTTCAATGTATCTTCTTCCTTGACTTGTATCAACCACAAGTGTTCCTTTTCCAGTTGATTGAACTAAGTCACCTGAGCCCATCTTCACTTTGCAGGTAATTTCTTTGTCAAGATCAATCAATTTTGACTCCTGAGATGTCATGTGATTGCTGCAAGCACTGTCAACAAACCACACGTCTTCATCCTCTATACTTGCTGCATGACATGCATAGTACATTGTTGCTGTAGACACATCTTCTTCTTCTTGTGCAAGGTTTGCTACTGGCTTGTAATTGTTGCAATCTTTTGCATTATGCCCAAATTGATTGCATCTGCTGCATCTTGTCTTCCCCTTGTATCTGCAGGTGCCAAAATGATATTTTTGGCATACATTGCACTTTGGCTTCACAGCACCATGACTACTACTTCCATGTCTGTTTTGAGGATTGAATAAACCATTAGGATTTGCTTCATTTCTGTAATTCTGGTTTGAACCGTAATTGTTGCTGCCACTTGATGACCAGTTTATAGGCCTTCTTTCTTGCCCTTGCCAACTTGGTCGAGTTTTGTATTGTGAGCCCTTGTTGTTTCCATAGCTTTGATTGCTGCCCAGTTTTAGGCTACTAAATGCCTTCTCAAAACCCTTTTGTTTATCCCTTTCATCACTCAACCCTTCTCTTCTGTCAAAAACCTTAACAGAGGCTACTACTTCTTCTGCTCTAAGGGTTTCAATGTCTCTTGTCTCCTCAATAATAGAGACAATTGAATTATATCTCCTATTGAGACTCATTAGCAGTTTTTGAACTATTCTTGTTTCTGCCACCTCTTCCCCAAGTGACTTAAGGTTGTTAATCATATCAAAGAACTTAGAAAGATAGTCATCTAAGTCTTCTTTATCTGACATCTTCATATATTCAAATTCAGCCCTAATGGCCTGAAGTTTAACTGCTCTAACCTTTTTATCACCTCTGAATTCCCTCTTCAGAATGTCCCATGCTTCTTTTGCTGTCTTCTCATTTCTGATTCTTGGAAACAGCTCATCTGTTATTGCTCCTTGAATGAGGCTTAAGGCTCTTGCATTCTTGATCTTCATTTCTTTGGTAATCTCAGGTGCAGCAGCAGTTTTTGTACTCCCTGATGCACTTCCTTCTTCAGACACCTTTTCTGGATTTGATTGAGGCAGTGTGCCAAATTCAATCACATCCCAAAGATCATAGGCAATAAGGATGGTTTCCATTTTGACTGACCAGAAATCGTAGTTACTCCCATTGAATTTGGGAGTTCTTAGATCACCTCCTGAACTTGATGATCCTGCCATGTTGAAAACTTGGCTTTCTTGGATTTCTTGATTTCACAGTTCACGTCCCTTCTTGATGAATCAGGTTACAGCTCTGATACCATGTAAGTTTTTGATTGTAAGTTCTGGGTCTTTTGTTTTTAGCTTCAATTGATTGTGGGTCTTGTTTAAATCTTCAATTGATTGTGTTATCTTGGTTTACAGGTGTTCAATTGATTTCAATTTGGGGAAAATTTGAGACTTGTGCGAGACAGAGAGAAGAAGGGATTTTACAGAAAAAGGTTTGATTCTTCTTATTTCTCATTTGCTTGCCTTTTACAAATTCTTCAGTATTTATACTACATCAGTACATGATTTATTTGTAACGGCTAGTTTGTATAACTGCCTTAGTTTCCTAAACTGGAAATCAGTGTTAGTCACTAGTACAGCTTCTTCATTGTCTTCTTCTTTGGCTTCTTCATTAACTGTCTTCAGTAGCTTAGTTAATCTTCTTTAAACCTGTGGGCAGCTTATTAATCAACAATACTCCAATGCTGTTCTGATTTGGAAGTTTTCGTCTTAATCTTGGTTAGTTCCGTTGATATAAATCGTATCAATGATTTGAGTGTTTCTTAGTTTATCTAAATCATCTACAAGTACTTTCTGTATTGTTCTCTTTATTATCTTCAATCAATTAGGATGAGGATGCAAACTACTGGAACTGGTGTGCCCCACACTCTGTGCCGCAGTGTTTGTCATCATGTCTTCAGGTGATCGAGTATGAAGTTTTTCAAGGGGAATCGGGAGAGACAGAGATGCTTGAATATTTCTTAAGTAATGCATTGGTGCTGAAGAAGATGACCATCACATATCTTACTGACCTTAAAACATTAGAAGTTGATGTTTTGAAGAGGTTATCAACATGTCCGAAGGGCTCAGACGCATGTCAAATTGTACTCGTTCCTGAACATAAACGCAGCTTTGAAGTCGCAAGTATGCGTAGGGCCTCATTTTTCTCATAATCTTTTAACCATTAAGCTTCAAATCAAAAACATTTCAAGAAACCAAGTGAAGACAGAATCGAAAGTTTCCTAAAGTCGTTTCTCACAATTCTGTTTATGAGGTGGAGATACCCGTGGACTTCAGTTCCCAACTTGGATATTGATGACTAACATGTTACCATGTCTTCCTGACTTGTCGTTTGAGAATTTCATGCACAGATTTTTTATTTTTCATAGCGTCCAATCCACTAAAAAAATAACTGTAGTTTGCATAATGTTGAGGGGCTTGATGTTTGTGTCTTGATGGGAAAGTTGAGGGGGCTTGACCTATATTTGCGGCTTCCTGCAGCAGAGAAGAATCAGAAACTAACTAAAAGGGGTGAAAAAAATATGTTATGGTGTCTCATAGATTTATTTCTAAGCAAACACATTCTTATCCCTTATGAATCCATCCCTTATGCACAGTGACATCAATGACAAGAAAGCTAAATAATTGTAAACCTTTTAAAATATGGTTTTATTGTTTGCTAAATAATAATGATAATTTTAGTGTTCGTTTTTTCTATTGTTTTCTTGTTTTTTTTTTGTAAAATTTATTTTTATTTTTTAGATAGTAATGATGATAGTAATTTTAGTTGTTATAGTCATAATAATGATAGTAACATAATTTTTTGTAATGTTTTCTTCTTCTATAGATAGAAAATCAATGATTTATTTTTATTGTTTAGTTTATTGTAGGCAGCTCATTGTATAAATACCTGGTTCATGGGATTTGAAGATAAGTTAATTGTTTTTTGTTGACCTCCCATTGGAAAATTACTTAAAGTTTAGTCACTACATTTCAATTTGTTCACCCATCAAATAAATAAAAAATTGACTTAAAACCGAAAAAGCATGAACGAGAAGTGGCAAGCCAGGTGCAGTAAAGTAGATTTTTCTTATTAGAAACCTGGTGGAAGAAGAGTGTCCTTCAAAGATCCGAGGAGAAGCCCGCAGAAATCTATATCCATTAAGAAAGTGCAAGGTTCATTGCTAATCTATCCATGAAAAAACTTGTACTGTATGTTACGTTAATATCAACAATAAAAACATAAACCAATGATTAACAAGAGAAATAGGAACTTGTTGTCCAAAAACATGAACTTATGAATTGAGGGTACTGCAAATTATAGAATTTACCAATTTCCTTACATGTTAACAGTCCCCAAGAAAACATAATACTAAACAACTCTCCATGTCCTTATATCTAATAAAATAATGATCCATGTACAGCTTCCATAGATACATGACACCAACCTCTAATCTCATGGTTAAACAAAGAGGAAAAAATGAATTCAATAAAAACAGTCCATGAAAAATGTGTTGGGAATCATCTGGATCTTATTTTCATGAATCAGGCTGCATGTTGGATTTGCCTGTTGAGCTGCTGGCGGAAACGACTGTATCCAATCGCTGCTAAGGCTGGAATCTTCAGAGACTTCAGACTCAGGATGATGATCAACGACTTCAGATGTAAGGGACTCGATCAGAGTCGACCCCACTTGTGCAGCTTGAACTCCATCACCCTGAACAGGCGCTGCTTCAATGGCTGGAACAACATCTACCTCGTCATAGAAAAAAGTGGAATTTAGACGCTCAAGAATCTCTTGACGCATATCGTCATCCTTGTTTGCTGCAACTTCCCCGTCATTGTCGATTCTCAGAGCCTCAGATGGTTTCAAGTTCTCGACAGGATCCATAGTTGGTGAGGTTGAGTATTTCGGTAACTGAAGCCTTTCCTGAGGGCTGTGACACTATAATTCTTGCCAATTTGGACACGTATATGATGGTCTTTGTCGTCTCTACGCCATGTTGCAGGGCCACCGGCAATCTGGCGGGAGACATTATTATTGGACTTGGGGCTCATCTTTTTGATATCAGTGAAGAAGAAAACATCCTCACCATGGATTCTGTGGAACGTGTTCCAGATCTGGAGAGGTTGATAGGCATAGAGGCTGCAATCTCTAACAGGAGCAGAGGTGGTAAAGCAAGGGTTAGTGAGTTTGGGATACAGATAGAAGCGCACCAGTTCTTCATCATAAGGGTTGAATCTATAGCCAGGGAGTAGCTGGATTGGAGTTAACATTGTCAGGGTTTGTGATTGGGATCGAGTCTGTTACTTGCTCAGATGATCAAAGGATTGGATCAAGAGAGAAATCAAGAATCAAGAATCCAGAGTGACTAGTTCTTGACGAACAAATTAAACCAGTAATTGACAAACAGAGAAGGAGAGACAGTTCCTCCCTTTCTTTATATGATTATATATTATTGATAAACAGAGATGGGAATGAATAACTGGGTAAAAGAGAGAACAAGAGACTCTCAGCTGGAAACCCTAAACGAAGAATGAAGAAGAGGAAAGAAACAAACTTGCTGATTCAAAAGAAAACGCGTAATTGTTATGCCACACCCATCTATATATAAGGGTTTGAGGCGCTTCCAACTGTCTCTGAAAATTTTGAAGGCTATTACGAACTCACACGAACAGAACATGCATATGAAAGACAGCATACTTCTTTTTTAATTTATTTATTACATATTGGTGTCGTGGCAAACGATGGTTGGTCACCAAGGAGTCAAACATACATCGCGTAATTAAAGTTAGTTCCTGTCAGCACTAGTCCACCACAAATTAAAACAAATACGAGGAGGCTGGGACTATCTTTGCTGGGCCGGGTGGGTCCTCATTCCCTTTTAATGGATCGGTTGCTGACGTGTTAAGTGATCCAAACTTTTTCGCAACCCGTACGGTACCGTACAAGAAGCATACGTCCGCATGCAGCAGCAGAGCCTGTGGTCATGTCTAAACGTGACCCAGTTTTAACATCTTTTCTTACGTGCTGGCCCAACTTTGATCCGGGCAATATATTTTTTTATTTGTTCTTGTTACCTCTTTTTTTTATTGTATTAATTAAAATTTAATTTGGCTATTTAGTTTTCTTACTTCCTTAAAAAATAAATATTTTTATTAAAGTTTTTTTTTTTATTTAGCCTGAGCGTCATGCGGATCAACAATCAAAGTATTTATCTTCTTCATTTCTTGAATTTATTCTAAAAATGATATTATAATATGATTATAGTATTCCTCAATTATTGCTTTTAATTTAACTACATGTATGTTCGATTATATTGCAAATGCTAATAGTTTTTTTTAATATGGAACCTCGAGATAGGCACAATTGAGACTATAAATGTGTTAGACAAGACCACCTTGTTGCTGATACAGATCTTGAAGATAGCTTGATGTTAGATATGTAGGATCAACATCATATAAATGATATTTAGAGCGAAGAGGTAAGAGGAATATTTTAATTATTATAAATATTAAGGATTTATAATAAATTTGCATGGAAGAATGAAATGGAAATCAATCAAAACTTTGATACCAAAAATATTCAGGATTCTAGACCAATCCGAAAAATTCAAAGAATGAGGACCTAATTAAAACTATAATATATAATCAATTTCATTTGAAGGATGAAATTGAAACAAATCAAAACCTATATAATAGCAATAAGGGTCAGAAAAACAATTCTAAAGGTCAGGGACTGAAATGAAATTTGACAAAAAACATCTGCGCTTATGTCAGCTTGCGCAGATAGGAGAGAGAAATAGGGAGAAAATTTCAAACAACCATTGACACGTCTCCGGACACCATATCATCACACGCGCTATCCGAAACACGCGTGAGCGCGGAAATGGACTGCGTGTCTGGCGACGTGCCAACAGTAAACCGGCGAAAAAAGAATAAAAAATTGGCTAATTACCAGAACACCCCTCCCTCCCAGGCATGATTTTTGTCCTTTTTAAGGGACAAAATGGTTATTGCATTGTTCAATGAAATAAAAAAAAACCGGCCAGACGAACCGGACCGGACAAAAAACGTGCAATTACCGTGGAGCCCCTCAACCTAGGCGGTGTTTTTTGTCTTTTTCGAGGGGCAGATTCGTGATGACACTATTCATAGACATGAAAAAAAAAAGAAAAAAAAAGAGGGCTCACGTACGCGCAAAGCACTGGAGCAAACATCCTCTCCACAGTGCCACTGGGTATAGGTAAGAAGAACAATAAATTTTTATCTTTTATTAGTTAAAAATAGTTTAGAGGCGCCACCTAGTATTTTATTAGTTGGTTGTGTATAAGAATGACATATCATCCCTATTATATTGTATCTAAGGTATATTGCATTTTTATTTGTCTAATTACTAGACCTTGTTGTGTTTCTTCTAATTGTTGGTCTGTCTAATGTTTAAAAGTTACTTCATTCTAGTAAAGTTAACCATGACTATATGGGTAGTCCAAACATATTTTTGCAATTATTTATTTTAATATTGAGAATAAATCTTATATATAAGATTATAATCCTTGATATAAAAAAAAGGATTTTTTTTGTGTTTTTTGAAATATAAGTCAAGCTCTCGTAGATTTAATAAACATGTTACTAAATCAAAAAATCATGCAAAAGCATAATATTTTTTTCTTTAATTTTTGTAGTAAGAAAATGCTAAATTATGTCAAGTGCTTTTATTTTATATGTTTTTTTATGTTGAATATGATTTTTGTTTGAGAGGCTTGGGCATATGAAAATTAAAATATGTAAATGTATTTTTTAAAGAAAGATCTTTATTGTTTTTGTAAATATTATTTTAGAAAAATAGTTTAATACCAAAAAAAAAAATTAGTAAACGTGAGGGATTAAAAAAAAACAAATGAGAAATGTTCTTTTGAAAAATAAATTAGTAAAGAAACTATCAAAACTTTATTGGGTCAAGTTTTCAAACACGCCTTATGGATCAAAAAATATATTTTTTCCTGATAAAGAAAAAAACTAACCAAGCATTTCTCTAAGCCTGGAATGGGGTCAACCCAACCATGCGGGTTGGGCTTCCTAGCCTTGCCCAAGCCCAATAACATGGTTCATTCACAAACTTGCAAGAATTAAGATCAAAATAGATTTTCGTTTGAGTTTTGGCAAGAACCTGAAGAACAACATTTTAGGAGCCTAGAAACCATGTTATCAAATTCGGTCAAATCGTATCAAATCAAAAGCATGAAAACATGGAGTATGAAGCACTGAAGCATGATGAACGTACCATGTGAAAAAGATAATTCTTTCATAAAATCAAACTTAAGAACACGGTATTTCATAATTGAAAAAGATAATTTTCTCTTTTCTTCCATCTCAATTCTCTACATTAAACTTGTTAAGATCTGGAAAGATGTTCATACTGTGAAACATCATTTTGGTTCTAGTAATTGAAATGACCTTGAAATTGTTGATCTAGAAATAAAAAAAACAGAATCTTACAAGTAAGTTTTCCTTAAAACAAACAGAATCTTTCATACCTGCTATATATTTCCCTTGTACTTTACAAGATCCCTACAAAGCCTACATTCCTTGGCAGAATAAATCCAATTTACTACTTTCTAATTGGCATAGAAGATGATCTAGGCATATCTTCCACGTGAAAATATGATCTTTCTGATGAAGGAGCAGAAGCTGAGGATCGAAGGAAAGGAGTACCAACCCTGCGGGAAGTTTCATTGGCAACTGTGGTAGGACTAGCTGGAATAAAAGAAGCTGGCTGCAACTCGATTTGAGTGGCTGGAATGGCATCATTTTCAAGAATATCAAGCAATTGATGATTTTCTTCCTCAAACATTACTGTTCTTGTGTCTGTGTGCATGGTAGCATCATCTGTGAAAATTCCATCCCTTGTCCTCCTCCTAGCTTCTTTCCCCCACCCAATGATTGTCTCCCTTATTCTTTGTGAAAATAATGCCGGCTTACAGTTTGTTCCCATCTGGTAAAAGGGAGGGAGCAATACGTGATGCTAATATTTACCAGAAAATGATTGAACAAGAAAAAAAGATGATCAAGCATTCATGTTACTAGTTAGGAAGAGGGAGGCTTCTTCTACTCACAAGTGGATAAAGATGATCTCAATTCTTAAAATGCCATAAAAACATCTATGGCAAATTAAAGAACTCGACAACATGACTTTTGAAAAAATTATAGGGTGCTTGTTTGACACTATATTTCAAAAACACTTTTGAAAAAATTTGAAATATTTTTATTTTTATTTTATACTTTAAATTAAAAAAAAAAATGGTGTTTATAGATCATTTTCATGTGCTGTTGTCAAAAATAATTTTTAAAAAATAAAAATAAAATATTATTTTAATGTATTTTTGAACAAAAAACACTTTAAAAAACAACTGTAATCACTCTTGCATACATGCACTTATTGTGGATAATGACACATGCAACTGGCATATGCCATTAGGCTGAAAGGCTATATTGGCGGTCAAGTCTTTATTACGGGAAGTTGTGGTATATCTGCATCTGATATAAGTTAAAACTAGCTTGATTGTATAAATCATGTTAAGGAACTATCTTATCTAAAATCTCAAGCTGTTAGGTGAAGCCCTAAGATATAATTTATATTATTTTTAAACACCCTTTAAGTGAAAGCCCTTTGAGCTTGAAATTTGCATAGACTCATACTATCTTGTACTTGATCTTTATCAAATAGAATGGGGATGGTGAGATTTAAACTCATGATTGTTAGGTTAGCAAGGCTCCAATACCATGTCAAGGAATCATGTCACCTTGTTCAAGCTGTTAGATGAAACCTCAAGATATAATTTATATTATTCTCTAGCAGATGTATTGTTCATGATATTTGTTGACTAGTAGATTATGCATATAACATGAATTGGCCAGTTTTTTCTTGGGGAAAAGTATTTCCCAATGAATGAATATGATACCTGTGTAACGAGTGCATATAGTGGCAAGGTGCTGTAGCTGCATAGGAACTGCCCAGCAAACCTACAAGATAATACAATAATGGAGTAGCTGTAAAAGCTGATAAATCCTCAAGAAAGTCTCAACTATCTCAGATGTATGCATACCCCAGCACAAGTCGTATGTAAACCAGCAAATGGTTCCTAATAAAGCAGGATCTGTACCCGAATTGCCACTGTAAATTAATCAACAAAAAACAGTTCAATGTACAGATTCAACACCTCATTAAGGTGAAGAATAAAAACTTTTTATCTCCTCATTTCTGATTCTTCTGGTCAGTGATTATCAATTATTCTAAAGTGCTTTCCAAATGTTTCTCAAATGAATTTAGTAAACATTGAATCAACAGAAACCCAGGAAAAAAGTGAGATTTTTGCACAAACAATCACATAAATTATAATAAACTTGAGCTTGGTTGGTGTCCAGAAGGAAAGGACAAAAGTTATCTCTGGCAATCCAATGATTAATAATCAAGTCAGGGTAGAGGAGGTACCCAAAACCAAAAGAATGAAGCCAGTTCAAATGCATTCTGCGATAACATCACAGAGAGAAAAAAAAACGAGATGTCAGTTATAAGTTACCATTTTAATTTGAGAAACTGATCACAGTGAGCATTGCTTACCTGGAACAGGATAAAATGGATCAATGGCAGAAACAGTTCTGGCTTCTTGAACCAGAAAAGATCATCCCGAGGCTTCAGCTTCCCTGCTACAGAGTGTCCAGTTAAGCCAGCAGTCTCTAATGTCAAGGTCGCAATAACATGTTGTAGCTTTGCACCTATTAGAAGAACAAGCTGCCCATGACATGAAAAAACAGAAAAAAGCCCGACACAATTACTTTAGTGATACAGAAAAATTTACGTGTAATCACCTGTCCTTCCATACTTTTTGTTTCTGTCTAGGAAAATTCCATTTGCAGAATACAAGTGATTGGTAAAACTTAAACTCAAAAGAACCAGCACTTACAGTGATTGGAATGGCTGATATCCAAAAATAGAGGTTAGATCCTGTAGAAAGGTTCCAAAACGATCAAACAATATATTAGTAAGATTGAGACTTAGAATAACCTGATCATACACTAGACAATACTTAGACCATTGATCTGTGTTGCATCGTGGATTAGATCGATTTTGATATATATAAAAAATTGTCTGATAATATGTTTTCTTATAAAAAAAAATTAATCATAAACTTAAAATACAACATATATTAAACGATATTTTAAAAAAAATATTGAAACGATAAAATATTAAATGATTTTAAAAAAAATATTAAGATTGATATATTTTATTTACTCGGGTTTATCTTGTAAATATACGATCCAAGTGACCATAATAACATTATAAAAAAAACAAATAAAAACATTAGAAAGTTTAATTTTTAAACAACCTAAAATTAAAAAAAAAATATTGACCTGTTGGAGGGTGAAATTGAGAAAAAAAAATTCAATTAAAAATGAACAAAGTCAACTTATCATATTCATAATCTATATCATAAGATCGAGATAACTTTATGAAAAAAAATACAAAATTCAATTAAAATATACAAAGTAAACGAAGGTCAACTTGTTAAATCAATAATCTAGATCATGAGATCAAGATAATCTCATATAAAAAAAATCAAAAAAATATTATAGAGCTTAATTTTCAACTAATTCAACGTTGAATGATAAAATAAAAATATCAATTAGCAAAAGTAGCAAAAATATAATAATTTGGTTTAACCCGTTCAACCTTCGATCTGGATCATGAGATTAAGGTTAATTCATTGAGAGCAAAAAACAATATAAAGTCTCATTTCGAGCCAATCTAGTATTGAATATTGAAATCGAGAAAAAATAACTACATGTTATCCAAAAGCAATTCATTGCATCATTTTTCACTTCCATAGCCATTACCTTTCACATTAAACAGCATGAAAGCAACAACAAATCCCCACAATGGAGCGCTGCAAGTGATTGAACAAACAGGCAATATTTAGCTCAATCATGCAGATGGATGGCCTTAAAATACTATTCTTAGACGTTACCTCACACCAACAAGTCTGTGGAATTCTTCTTCCATGGAGCGAATCATGTAGCTGTGAAAATCATATTTCAACGACAGGTTGTGATTCTGCGAAGAAACAAAAGTATATCAGCAAAGACCTTATGGATCTTGGTCTGACTCCAATTCAACATCTCATTTTAGAAAATTAGAAATTCCTCAGTGCAGCTTGCCCTGCTGAAAATGCTATTTCAAAATTAGAAATTCACTAGCAGAATGGGCTGACAGATAACAAAAGAGCATACCAAGATGAAGCCCTTGCGAAGAGTAAGGTAGTCTGTGTGAACCACCGAAGGTCCAAATTGCCGAAAGAAACATGTCTGCAAGTGAATATAAACAGATATTATAATTCAGACCGGGGTAAAAATGGCAAGCAAATATAAACAGATAATCTCTCGAAAAATAGAGTTTAAATGGTAACACAAAAAAATAGAATTTAAATGGTTGTAATGGACTGAAAAAGAGGGAATTGCCTAAAGCCTTCATCTAAGAAGAAACACTTGCATCTCAAAAACCAATAAAAAAGAGGCTACGGCTGTAAATTCCCTGCTTCCGATTCAGAGAAACTTTGTTTATATAAGATCAAAACATTATTTTGCACTAGAATTTCTTCTTCTTTTCATGCTCTTTCACCCCTCTACCATAGATGTTCTTGAAACCTTATTATAACATAAATCATATTTCAACGACAGGTTGTGATTCTGCGAAGAAACAAAAGTATATCAGCAAAGACCTTATGGATCTTGGTCTGACTCCAATTCAACATCTCATTTTAGAAAATTAGAAATTCCTCAGTGCAGCTTGCCCTGCTGAAAATGCCATTTCAAAATTAGAAATTCACTTGCAGAATGGGCTGTCAGATAACAAAAGAGCATACCAAGATGAAGCCCTTGCGAAGAGTAAGTGTTTCTTGATAATGTGTAAAAGAATTCATTAAAGGGGATTCAATACCCAATTTTGGGTTTTTCCCCTACCCAAAAATAACAAAAAAATAAAATAAAAGGGGTTGGTGTCGGTAGGAAAATCAAGGTGAAACTTTGGATGTTTTCGAGAGTTCGATCATGCCTTTTTTTTGTGCCCAATATGAAGGAAATCGCAGATTCAAGGCTAAAGTGATTTATTATCGGATAAATCTGCATAAAAATTAAGTCGAAAGATATGATTATGGGTCAGTCTGATTTAATCGTTGGCCGATTTAAAAGTGTAATTATATTTGAGAATTAATTTAGGGTCGAATCGAAAGATTTAATTAAGTGCAAGAACTTGATTATATTTTAAATTGGCCAAATTAATTTTATTAAGGGCTTAATCGATGAGAAATCAAGTTCTTGAATTTAATTAGGATTTAATTGATGAGATTGGAATTTTTAGAGACCGATTTGAATTTTTCCAAGCCAATTATGCGAAATCAGGGGCCAAATTGAATGAAATGAGAGTCTAATGGTTAATTGGGGGTTAAATCGCGCATATCAGAAACCAAAGACCAGAATAAAAAAGGCGTGCAAAGCTAAGGTTACTCTAGAAATTTTAACGGGGATGCAATTGCACAAAATTGAAATTTTAAAACCAATTGAGGTTTTGATTAGAACAATTTTAAATCAAGGGACCAAATTGCACTTTTACTTCCCAAATCATTTGCACCTGCAGGCGTGCCTCCACTCTTCAGTCACCTGAACAGTGTCAGGCACGACCATCGCAGCAACACCTGCCACTAGGCAAGGCAGAGGCGGCGACCCCTCGGCTGCACGCCATGGGCAGCCGAAGGGGTGCCTTTCATGGCTATAAATAACAGAAAAATAAACAGAGGGTGGGGGAGAAAAAACGAAAAAAAGAACAGACAGTGGAGAGAAAACGGAGAAGAAAATAAAACAGAAGAAGCAGAGAGAATACAAGGGAAATTTTACGTAAAATTTTGAATCTTCATCCCTCTCGTGTCTGGTCTCTTTCACGCTCCCTCTCTTTCATTTTGTCTCTCAATTTTCCTCTCTCTCTCTCTTAAAACCAGAAGACCCGAAGCCTCTCTCTCTCTCTCTTCTCCCTCTCGGCCAGCCAACTCAGGTCACCATTCAACCACCCATATCCTTCCTCATCACCACCGGCAGCCTCCCCTCAACTCCAGCAGCTCAGTCATCTTCTCCGGAGAAGAAGCAGCGACAGCCCCGACGACAACAAACCAACCCCTGCACCTTCCGACGTCAACTCCGGCCAGCACAAGCCCCCATTTTCGACGCCACCACGACCAGAAGAACCACCTCGACATCCTCTATACAACGGTGTTAACAGGTACACCATTCATCACACTTCAAAATATATATTATCTTGGAGTTTGAAGAGAAAATGTGTTTTAGCATGGATTTCACAAAGACAAATCATTTCTTGCATTTTGAGATTTTACAACATGTTTGTAAAAATCCAAAGGGTATTGGCCAATATTTCAACAATATAAAAATCTTATTTTTGGGAATTTATCATTCACTGTCGGTATTCGGATAAATAAATCCTAAGGGGTTAATATCCAAATATTCGGCGGGGATAATATGCTATTATTCAATATCGGTGTTTGGATAAATAAATCCTAAGGGGTTAATATCTAAAATATTCGGCGGGGATGATATGCTATTATTCACTGTCGGTGTTTGGATAAATAAATCTGAAAGGGTTAATATCCAAAATATTCGGCGGGGATGATGTGCTATTATTCACTGTCAGTGTTTGGATAAATAAATCCCAAGGGGTTAATATCCAAAATATTCGGCGGGGTAATATACCATCATCATTTAACCAACATATTCTTTGAAAGATCAAAACCATAACAAATCATAAGCCAACCAAAACATCAAGCAGCTTACCTTACGTAGGGCATATTAGAGGTGCTAAAACCTTCCCTTTACGTAACCAGTCCCTTACCTTAGAATCTCTTAAAGACCAGTTTTAGGTTTACTAGTAGCCATAATACTAGGTGGCGACTCCTTTTTTCATGAAAATAAAGATAAAGCCCCGACATTGAATTCCCCTGCTCACGGGGAGGGTCGCCGCGACGCTGCGCTCTCGCGAGGGGTATGACAGGATGGCGACTCCACTGGGGACCTTTGGACTAGGGTTGACAATTTGTTTGTTTATGCTTTATATTGTTGAATTTTTTGCTATGAATGGTTTATTTTGTTCAAAGTCTTTAGCATGCATCTTTACATCCTGTCATCATAATATGCCTGGTCATGCATCACTTTTATTATTTTGAGAGCACACACACTAAACCTTAAGATAAGTGGGGGACTAGCAGCTTACCTATGACTTGAGTCAAGGTTGAAGTTTGTGTAAACCCCAACTCTTTGCTGAGTGTTCAGACTGGTAGTGATTGGTATACGTGCCATCCCGCTATTTGCTAAACCCCCATATCGCCTTTACGAAGGTGATCACTGGGACAGCAAGAGACCCTCTTTAGAGACCAAGTAGTAAACCTACCCTGTGTCTCACGTACGAGAACTAGAACCTATCTTTAGGGTGTATGCTCCATAATATTTCTGAATTGTCATAATTGACCGAAGGAGACTGCCTTAAAAGCGATGCTATGAGGCTATCACCAATCAAGAATCTAAATTGCATTGTGAATGAGGTGAACAAGTTAACGACTCATTTTCAGGATGTGGATAAGGACGCATTTTTTAGAAAATATGGACGCTTGATAGAGATTGCAAAGGTAGAAGTTTTAAGCCCAGTAGTGCGAGCTCTAGTTCATTTTGGGATCCAGATTACAATTTTCTTTCTTTTGGGAGCATAGACCTATGTCCTACTATGAAGGAATATGGGATGTTGATGGAATTTCCAAACGATCTCTACAAAATTTATTTTCCTTTGAGATCTAACAAAATCATCCCTGAATTGTCGAAGTTGCTCAGAATCCTTAACTTGGAAAGGTTTTTAGAGAAGAATGTTGCTGGACTGAAATGGAAGATGCTAGAATTTGAATTAGAAAATAGGTCTGGACCAGAAAAAGAGAGACTGATTGTCTTAGGCATATTTGGTCAGGTGTTGTTCCCAAGTCAAACAGGTATAATAAGTTTGGAAGCTGCTGCTGCTCATATAGAATATAAGAATACACGAATCAGTCCAGTGGCTTCTATTTTGTCTGAAACCATCATAACCCTTAACCATTGCTGAAGAGCCGAAAAAGGAGCAATGAGATGTTGCACGCAGTTGTTGTATATCTGGATGGTTAGCCATATTGAAACAAAAAAGCCTGTTTTTAACAATTTTTGATGGTTCAACCAAAAACCATTGAGGATAGTGGAGGAAGAAGAATGGGGAGATCTAGACAACCAAGGTTGGGTAGAGAAGTTAAAAGCTTTACCTAGTAGTGGTTTCAAATGGAGAGCTCTTTGGGTAAAGATGGTAAATGTCTTAATGAGTTGCGGTCAAAGACGTTGGGTTCCATTGGTAGGGATTACCGGCTATGTGAGTTATGCTCCTGCTCTCGTGGTAAGACAACATGGGGGCATGCAATTTGTTCCAAGGACCAAGGGAATTGCTCAGTTCTTTGGTTTGTTTAAGGATCCCGTTGCACAAGAAGTCGTGGAGGTCATCAAACAAGATTGGAAGCATCTAGTTTTGCTGGAAATAAAAGGTTTGGGAGATCCCAGTACAAGTGAAGGGTATGCAAGATGGAGAGACTTAGTTGCCTCAGCCGCGGCCAAGGAAGAAGTCAAGTCTCCCCAAACTGAAGAAAAACCTGTTAAGAGGAAAAGAGTTGACAATGAAGAGGATTTGAGAAGACAAATAGAAAAGCTTCAGATGGAATTGAGCAAAAGCAGAAAAGACAAGTCAATAATGGAAGAAATGGTGGTGGAAGGCGATAAGAGGAGAGCATTTTTAGATGAGCAAATATAGTCTAAAGATGCGAAGATAACCAAACTTGAGTTAAAGTTGGATGAGGAAAAGGATGTTAGGTTGGGAATTGAGGAAGAATTAACAGAGATGAATCTGAAGTGGATGCAAAGTTGCTCTGAACTCGGTGCACATTAAAGATCGAACATAACGAATGCCAAGAGAACATAGAATATTACCAAGAGAAATTTGCAGAAGTTCAGTGTGAATTGATGGATAGAATTGTGAAGTATGAAGATCTATATAAGCAGTATGTGATGTTAAAAAGTTGTTCGACAAGGTCTATAAAAGAGAAAGCTGTTGAAGCAGAGTTGGCAGTTAAGGAAGAGGAGATAAAAATTCTGAGGACAAAGCTCGGCAAAGAGAGAGAAAAGGTGAAGCATCTGGACGAGAAACTAGCAGTAATAGAAAAACAAAAGGATCAAATCGATGCCAACAATACTTCGTTGAAAAAAACCAATATGTTGCTCATAGAAAAGATGACTAAGATGGATGAACAAATGGATGAAGTTGTTGCGCACGCTCGGGTCATTAGAATCAATGCAAGAAATGTAGGAAGAGACATTATCCGTTACCATCAAAGTCTAGCTGAGACCGATGCCTTCTTGGAGAAAATCGAGAACCGCGAATTTGCTTTCCTACCCTTGGCCAAAGAGATGGCAGAGGAAGAATATTAATTTGCTTTTCCTCTTTGTGTTTCCAAAAATGTAGTAAGCTTGTCCAACATAAATGAAAAGGGCGTTGACCCATCTCTTATGAAAATTCTGTCTTTTGGTGAATATGATTTAAGCAAATGACCTGAAAAGCAGTACTAGCGGCAATGTGACAAGAAACCCATATTCTATGAAGTGTTGGCCATTAATAGTTCACAAGGGAAATGCATCCATACATTGCACAAAGCATATTCATCACAACACATGCATTATATCATACATTCTCTTATACATTTATGCATACAGCTCAACTACGAAACATAGGTCCCCCTGTTAAAGTCCACAACACTCGGTTAAGAAAAAGGATGGAAAACGACGAAAGGACAGAGCTAAAATCCCAATACCAAAAAGAGCTCGAAGCTGTTAAAAGCGACGTAGCACGGCTAGCTAGTTTGCTCGAGAAGGCATTAAGAACAAGAGATGGAGAAGGAACATCAACTCAAACTGATGATTCACCACCGGCAGCTCAAAGCCCTATGGCACCCCAGGTTATCGGGACAAGTTCACCAAAGAAGCATTCTGAACCCATTCGACCCATCCAAATTCCTATTACATTGGATTTAACAGATGATGACCCACAAGACGCTAGATTCACTAACCACGTGGGATATGCTAAGTGGACTGTACTGGAAGAGAGGATAAGAGCAGTTGAGGGGAATGATTTATCTGACCCAGTTAGGGCAGCTGAAGCATGTTTGGTTGCTAACATCATGATACCGCGGAAGTTCAGGGTGCCTGAATTTATCAAGTATAGTGGGATAGAATGCCCAAAGACTCATCTTCGTTCCTACTACAACAAGATGGCTGATGTTATACACGATGATAAGTTGTTAATATATTTCTTCCAGGACAACTTTACAGGTTCGACCCTTAGCTGGTATATGAGGTTGGATAACATCAGGATTAGAAAGTGGACAGACGCTTTTTTAAAGCAGTACAAGTTTAATCTTGAATTGCTCCTGAGAGGACCAACTTGATGACCATGGAGAAAGGAGCTCAGGAGTCCGTAAGGACTTATGCTTAGAGATGGCGGGACCAGGCTATTAATGTGCAACCACCATTGATAGAGACAGAAATGGTGACTCTATTTGCTAATACTTTTAGGGCCCCGTACTATGAGCATCTGATGGGTAGCTCAGCCCAACATTTTTATGATGCGGTACGAATCGCTGAGAGGATTGAGCAAGGAATTCGAAGCGGGAGAATTACAGAACTCATAGAGAAGAGGGGTTTTGTTGGGAAGAAGGGGGAGGTTGGGCTAAATAGCCTAGAAGATAGGCACAGAGGGAAAGGTAGAACTTACCAAAGCTATCAAACACCTACCCCCAAACCACCAGTATCAACTTTTCCAAACCCTCCATCCCAAACCAGCCTTTTCACACAAAATTCCCCGCACATAGCCAAAATAATTTCCAAATGAGAGATTATCAACAACCGGAAGAACAACTACCACCTTTGCCCATAACCCTAAAGGAGTTATATGCCCAGTTACTAAACATTGGACATATTGCTCCCCTACCAGTACCACCTTTGCAACCACTTTTCCCTACCTGGCACAACCCCAATTTGACTTGCGAATACCATGCTGGTAATGCAGGTCATAGCATTGAAACTTGTGTAGCTTTTAAGAGAAAGGTATTGCAGTTGATCAAGATCGGATGGGTCACTTTTGAGGATCCACCCAATGTGAATCTGAATCCCTTGCCCAAGCATGCTGCAGGAAGTAGTGGGGTAAATGCAGTGGAAGTTGATAGCAAAGAAATGGCTCTAAAAGTGACAATGACTAGACTATACGATATGTTGGTACAGTCCGAACACTTGGCAGAATTAACCGAGTGCGACATGGGCAAAAATGACTTTTGCCCATTCCATAACAAGAAAGGGCATCACATTGATGAATGTATCGAGTTTCATCAAAAGGTCACGAGGATGCTAACTCTAGGGGAGCTAAGGATTGAGAATAGGGAAGGCAACAGAGAGATAACAGGGATAGAGAAGTGTAGGATCCAATCAACAGCTAGTGGGCTCTCGAGGTTGGTGTTATATAAGCCTTCATATGCAAAGGAGGCAGACTATAGGGCGATGCCAGGAAATTATGTTTCTACCTCAAATGTCGAAGCTCTTTTTTTCCAACCGAGATAGGTGGTTTGACCCGAAGTGGTCATTGTTTCATGCCCGAGGAGCTGGAAAAACAAAGAAAAGCTAAGGGTAAAGAGACAATGGGTTTTGAAAAAGAGCTGGAGGTAAATAAACATGTGACAGAGGAGGAGACGAATGAGTTCCTAAAGTTGATAAAGCATAGTGAGTACTGTGTGGTTGACTAGTTGAAAAAGACCCTTGCCAAGATCTCTATCATGTCATTAATACTCAGTTCTGAGCCACATCGCAATGCTTTACAATAGATATTGAATGAGGCCTACGTACCTCAAGATATTGAACAAGGGACCATGGAGCGTTTAGTAGGGAGAATTCATGCTTCGAATTACTTGTACTTTACCGAAGATGAACCTGACGCTGAAGGAACTGGACATAACAAGCCTTTGTATATCACGGTCCGATGCAAAGATTGTTTCATCGGTAAAGTTCTCATCGATAATGGATCAGCCTTTAATGTGTTGCCAAGGCATATGCTGAATGAGATGCTAGTGGATCCCTCCTATATGCAGCCAAGTGTGATGACGACTAGAGCATATGATGGTTCACCAAGGCAAGTGTTAGGATCGATCAAAGTTGAACTAGCCATGGGTCCGCAAGTTTTTCTGGTAACCCTTCAAGTGATGGACATCCACCCTTCCTATAGCATGTTGTTAGGAAGACCATGGATACATTATGCAGGAGAGGTCACCTCCTCGCTGCATCAATGTTTGAAGTACATTGCCAATGGTGTCCTGGTTACCGTTAAGGCCGAAGAGACTATATCAATGATGAAAAATGTGGCGGTACCTTTCATTGAAGCTGAAGATTGTATGGATGGAAACCTACATGCGTTCGAGGTTGTGAATACTGAATGGTTACCTGAGAACAATATAATAAGAAAACCAAGGATCTCAGAGACCACTAAAATGACCGCTCAAAACTTGTTAAAGCACGAGATTCCTACCCGATTTGATGTAGGCAAAAGGAAAGTCAAATGGATTGGGGTAACAAAGTTGAAAGTTGCAGAACAAAGGTTTGGGCTAGGATATAAGCCTAGAAAAGTGGATTACAAGCGGGCTGCTGGTGCAAGAAAAGAAAAGAGAATGGCGAGGATTGAAGGAAGGAAGCCTGAAGAAGAAAATTTAGTCATTCCTCCGATCAGGGTTTCATTCCCAAAGGCTGCATATGTGATGCAACCTGACTAGGGACATGAAAACTCCCTTCAGAAGCTCTCATCTATGAGCATAAACATTGTAGAAGAAGAAGAAGCCGAAGGCATCGCCAAGGAAACTCAATCTGGAAGAAGGGAGGAAGAACTGCCGCAATTAACCATCTATGCTCTGGAGGAAGTTACCGCCCGTACATGTATTCGAAAGCTAGCTGAGGGGGAGAAGTTTCAGAATTGGGAGACCCAAGAAGCTCCATTGGTTTTCAGAAGGTAATAAACAACGTCTGTTTTGTTGTTTTGTTTTGTTTTAATTCGAGGCTCGATAGGTCAATCAAATTTTATCTTTGTTTTTGTTGTGAACCGAATGTTTTTTAATGAGATCATGCATTTTTAGTTCATCCCTCTTTTTATTTTTTATTTTTGTTCTGTGCATTTACACTCATTTTCCGCTTTCAGGAACCCTGAAAGCGGAACTTCCACAATAACACCTGCATTTTACACTGAGAATGAGTGGCCGAATTTTAAAGAATATATAATAGATGTAGAAGAGGAAGAAAGAAATGAAAATAGCATTAGGGAATTCACAAAATAAATAGAACAACATGAACAGGTTTGGAAACCCGCTAAAGAGGAACTTGAAACCATAAATATGGGTAATGAAGAAAGCCAGAGAGAGCTCAAGATAGGAACTCTGGTCAAACAGAAGGAAAGAGAAGACTTGATTACACTACTTCGAGATTATGTAGATGTTTTTGCTTAATCTTATGAGGATATGCCCGGATTGGATACGAATATCATAGTACATAGGGTACCATTGGAAGAAGGATGCAAACCGATTAAGCAAAAGCTAAGAACTCATCCAAAAGTTTTGATCAAAGTAAAAGCAGAAATTGAAAAACAATGGAACGTTGGTTTTTTAGAAGTGGTCAAATATCCACAATGGGTGTCAAGCATAGTGGTGGTACCCAAAAAGGAGGGTAAAATTAGTGTTTGTGTGGACTTTCGGGATTTAAATCGTGCTAGCCCTAAAGATAATTTTCCCCTACCACATATTGACATGTTAGTTGACAATGCAGCTCGTAGCTCCACATATTCTTTTATGAACGGGTTTTCAGGCTATAATCAGATAAAAATAGCACAAGAAGATAAGGAGAAGACAACCTTCATGACACCATGGGGGACCTTCTGCTATAAGGTCATGCCATTTGGGTTAAAGAATGCTGGCGCCACTTACCAAAGGGTTATGGTGACTTTATTTCACGATATGATGCACAAGGAGATTGAAGTATACGTGGACAACATGATCGCTAAATCTGGAGAAGGAGAGAATCATGTCCAGATATTGAAGAAATTATTTGAAAGGTTAAGGAAATATAAGTTCAGACTTAACCCTGCAAAGTGTTCATTCGGGGTGAAATCTCGGAAGTTGTTAGGATTTGTGGTGAGTGACAAAGGGATAGAAGTGGATCATGAGAAAGTAAAGGCTATTCGAGCCATGCCAACTCCCAAGACTGAGAAAGAAGTAAAAGGTTTTTTATGAAGGTTAAATTACATAGCTCAATTTATATCCCAATTAACCACGACTTGTGACCCAATTTTTCGTTTGTTAGGGAAGAATAATCCTGGGATTTGGAATGAGGAGTGTGGAGAGGCTTTTGAGAAGATTAAGCAATACCTACTAAATCCACCCCTACTTGTTCCTCCTGTACCAAAAATGCCATTGATATTGTACTTAACAGTGACTGAAACAGCGATGGGATGTGTGCTTGGACAACAAGATGAATCCGGAAGGAAGGAAAGGGCCATTTATTACCTAAGTAAGTAGTTCATAGAGTGCGAGTCTAGGTACACTATGATTGAGAAGTTGTGTTGCGCACTAGCATGGGCTGCGAAGAGGTTACGACAATATATGTTGTATCATACCACATGGTTAATTTCTAAATTAGACCCGTTGAAGTACATATGCGAAAAGCCTTACCTATCCAGCCGAATTGTCAAGTGGCAGGTACTACTAGCCGAGTATGACAATGTATATGACAAGGAAAGCTGTAAAAGGGAGTGTTATTGCTGATCACCTGGCAGACCATGCTATGGAAGATTATGAGCCGTTAGACTTTGATTTTCCTGATGAAGATGTGTTTTCAGTTGAGGAAGGAAAACTAGAATGGTGGACTATGTACTTTGATGGTGCTGTAAACGTATGTGGTAACGGAGCAGGAGCAGGAGCAGTGATAATATCTCCTGACAAGAAACAATATCCATTTTCAACTAAGTTACAATTTGGTTGCACTAACAACACTGCCGATTACGAAGCTTGTATTCTTGGTTTAGAGACTGCATTGGAGTTGAATGTAAAAAAGATAGATGTGTATGGGGACTCAATGCTAATTATTTTTCAGGTAAAAGGGAATGGCAAACCAAAGAGAAAAACTAATACCTTACCAAGAATACCTATCTAAATTGGCTGAAGAATTTGAGGAAATAGAGTTCACCCATTTAGGAAGGGAAGGAAATCAGTTTGCATATGCTTTGGTCACACTAGCTTCTATGGCTAAAATAGACTTCGGGCAAAACTTACAGCCGCTACACATTGATATCAGAAATAACCCAGCTCATTGTTGCTCAGTTGAGGGAGAAATAGATGGAAACCCTTGGTACTACGATATCAAGAACTTCATCTGAAACCAGGCTTATCCCATGGGGGCATCCAACATCGAAAAGAATACCTTGAGGAGACTAGCAATGGAGTTTTATCTTGATGGGGAAGTTTTGTATAAAAGATCATTCGACGGGACTTTGATGAGATGTCTAGATGAAACTGAGGCCAGAGACGCGTTACGAGAAGTCCATGAAGGGATCTGCTCAACTCACACTAGTGGACATATGATGGCTAGAAAAATACAAAGAGTTGGTTATTTTTGGATGACATTAGAGAAGGACTGCATTGACTATGTCCGCAAGTGTCATAAGTGTCAGATCTACGGGGACAAAATTAATGCCCCTCCGGCCCCTCTATTTAACTTGATATCTCCATGGCCTTTTGCAATGTGGGGAATTGATGTGCTTGGGCCTATCAACCCAAAAGCCAGCAATGGGCATAAGTTCATTCTCGTGGCTATTGACTATTTTACAAAATGGGTAGAAGCTGGGTCATTTGCTCATGTAATGCAAAAAGTGGTGAAGAAATTTGTTGAGAGAGATTTGATATGTCGATACGGACCACCAGAAAAGATTATAATTGATAATGCCCAGAACTTCAATGGGAAATTAATAACAGAACTCTGCGCTAAATGGAAGATCAAGCACTCAAATTCCTCGTCTTATACACCAAAGATGAATGGCGCGGTAGAAGCTGCTAATAAGAATGTCAAGAATATTATTCAGAAGATGGTAGTCACCTATAAAGATTGGCATGAGATGTTGCTATTTGGCCTTCATGCATACCGTACCGCAGTTCGTACCTCAACAGGAGCCACTCCGTACATGTTGGTGAATGGGATGGAGGCAGTAATGCCTTTAGAGGTAGAAATCCCATCATTAAGAGTATTGATAGACTCTGAACTAGAAGAAGCATAATGGCCAAAAGTCAGATATGAACAATTGAATTTGATCAGCGAAAAGAGGGTAGCCACAATCTGTCATCATCAATTATACCAAAGAAGGATGGCCAAATCATATGACAAGAAAGTCCGACCTCAAAATTCCAAGAAGGCGATCTGGTACTGAATAAAATATTGCTTGTACCAGGGCAAGATCAGAGTAAATGAGCCCCAAACTATGAAGGCCCTTATGTGGTGAAGAAGTCATTCTCGGGAGGAGCTTTGCTATTATCTAGAATGGATGGAGAGGATCTAGTTAGGCCTATGAATTCTGACTCTATAAGGAAATATTATGCCTGATATTTTGTAACCTCCCAATCAATAAGATAATATTCGGCCATGAATTCTCGTTACAAGAAACTTTTTTTCACAAAACGCATGATCTTATAATATTTATTTTATGTTTTCTTATTTATTTTATTTGAATTTGACATATTTTATACACCACGCTAGGGGCAAATTTTTTTTCATAAAATGGTGATTTGCATTAAAAGTGTCAATTTGCATAAACAAAACCATGTTTTGAGTAATTCTTTTTAAAATATATATATATATATATATATATATATATATATATATATATATATATCGACTTGAGTTTTTAAGCATCGATAAAAATATAATAAAAGGGAAACTTCAATGGAGCAAGAAAGGGCCCTATGTGGAACAAAAAAATCTCTTCACCAAGCGTGAAAATATAATGCGGGGAGCACATTCTATGAAGGAAGACTACAACGAACAGGGGAACCTATGTTTCTAAAGAGGTAACAAAAACATGCATGTTATATTGTCATAACACTAACTTGACAGGAAAGGTGTGGCGAAAGCCGATGTAATTTCAAGTTTTGGAAAATATGGAGAAACAAAATCTCAGGTCAACAAAATCACGGAAGAGGAATTGAAGATCGGTGCTGCTTCATTCTTCGAGATGGGTAGGTCATCCAGTATAATGAAACCATCCTCACCCTCTTCATTTTGCATCCGGGTAGGTCACCCGTAATAAAGAGACCCTCTCCATTCTAACTCGAGTAGGTCACCCAGAAAAATGAGGTCGTTCTCTCCATTCTAACTCGGATAGGTCACCCAGAAAAATGAGACCATTCTAACTCGGGTAGGTCACCTAGAAAAATGAGGTCGTTCTAACTATTCTAACTTGGGTAGGTCACCCAGAAAAATGAGACCATTCTAACTTGGGTAGGTCACCCAGAAAAATAAGGCCGTTCTAACTATTCTAACTCGGGTAGGTCACCTAGAAAAATGAGACCATTCTAACTCGGGTAGGTCACCCAGAAAAATGAGGTCGTTCTAACTATTCTAACTCGGATAGGTCACCCAGAAAAATAAGACCACTCTAACTCGGGTAGGTCACCCAGAAAAATGAGACTGTTCTAACCATTCTAACCCGGGTAGGTTACCCAGAAAAATGAGACTGTCCTAACTATTCTAACGTGGGTAGGTCACCCGTCACAATGAGACCAACTTCATTTTTTCTTTACAACACTTACTAGTTAAAGTCTTTCACAAAGACTTTCGTCGTAAGCATTGTAAAGAAGGGGGCAATTGTCATAACCCAATTTTGGGTTATTCCCCAAAACTACCCAAAAATAACAAAAAAATAAAATAAAAGGGGCTGGTGTCAGTAGGAAAATCAAGGTGAAACTTTGGATGTTTTCGAGAGTTCGATCGTACCTTTTTTGTGCCCAATATGAAGGAAATCGCAGATTCAAGGCTAAAGTGATTTATTATCGGATAAATCTGCGTAAAAATTAAGTCCAAAGATATGATTATGGATCAGTCTGATTTAATCTTTGGCCTATTTAAAAGTGTAATTATGTTTAAGAATTAATTTAGGGTCCAATCGAAAGATTTAATTAAGTGCAAGGACTTGATTATATTTTAAATTGGCCAAATTAATTTTATTAAGGGCTTAATCGATGAGAAATCAAGTTCTTGAATTTAATTCGGATTTAATTGATGAGATTGGAATTTTCAGAGACCGATTTGAATTTTTCCAAGCCAATTATGCGAAATCGGGGGCCAAATTGAATGAATTGAGAGTCTAATGGTTAATTAGGGGTTAAATCGCGCAAATCAGAAACCAATGACCAGAATAAAAAAGGCACGCAAAGCTAAGGTTACTCTCGAAATTTTAACGGGGATGCAATTGCACAAAATTGAAATTTTAAAACCAATTGAGGTTTTGATTAGAACAATTTTAAATCAAGGGACCAAATTGCACTTTTACTTCCCAAATCATTTGCACCTGCAGGCGTGCCTCCACTCTTCAGTCACTTGAACAGTGTCAGGCACGACCATCGCAGCAACACCTGCCACTAGGCAAGGCAGAGGCGGCGACCCCTCGGCTACACGCCATGGGCAGCCGAAGGGGTGCCTTTCATGGCTATAAATAACAGAAAAATAAACAGAGGGTGGGGGAGAAAAAACAAAAAAAAAGAACAGACAGTGGAGAGAAACGGAGAAGAAAATAGAACAGAAGAAGCAGAGAGAATACAAGGGAAATTTTATGTAAAATTTTGAATCTTCATCCCTCTCGTGTCTGGTCTCTTTCACGCTCCCTCTCTTTCATTTTGTCTCTCGATTTTCCTCTCTCTCTCTCTTAAAACCAGAAGACCCAAAGCCTCTCTCTCTCTCTTCTCCCTCTCGGCCAGCCAACTCAGGTCACCATTCAACCACCCATATCCTTCCTCATCACCACCGGCAGCCTCCCCTCAACTCTAGCAGCTCATTCATCTTCTCCGGAGAAGAAGCAGCGACAGCCCCGACGACAGCAAACCAACCCGTGCACCTTCCAAGGTCAACTCCGGCCAGCACAGGCCCCCATTTCCGATGCAACCACGACCAGAAGAACCAGCTCGACGTCCTCTATACAACGGTGTTAACAGGTACGCCATTCGTCACACTAAAAAATCTCCCGTTTTACTGTTCATTGTCTCCTTTATGCAGCCCCGATTTCTTTGGAAGATCAAAACCACTAAATGAGACGGGCTCCCGGCCCGTCTGGGCTGGAAGCCCAGAACGAGAATAAATAGGCTGAAGCCCGTCCTTAGAATAAGTGGGCCGAGGCCCAATCTTAGATTATGTGGGTCGCGGGCCCCCATGTAGGCGGGCTGGCAACCTGGCCCATCAAGGCGGGGCAGCCAGCGCACCATTAAATAAATAAATAAATAATGAAAAAGAAACATAAAAATATAAAAAAATACAAAATTTGCAAAAAATATTTTTTAGTTTTAAAAAAGATAAAATGTGTTGTTTTCGTGCATACGGCTAATACACTAGCATATTTTAAAAATTATTTTTCTTTCAAAAAAATATATATTATCTTGGAGTTTGAAGAGAAAATGTGTTTTAGTATGGATTTTGCAAAGAAAAATGCTTTCTTGCATTTTGAGATTTTACAACATGTTTGTAAAAATCTAAAGGGTATTGGCCAATATTTCAACAATATAAAAATGTTATTTTTGGGAATTTATCATTCACTGTCGGTATTCGGATAAATAAATCCTAAGAGGTTAATATCCAAAATATTCAGCGGGGATCATATGCTATTATTCACTGTCGGTGTTTGGATAAATAAATCCCAAGGGGTTAATATCCAAAATATTCAGTGGGATAATATACCATCATCATTTAACCAACATATTCTTTGGAAGATCAAAACCATAACAAATCATAAGTCAACCAAAACGTCAAGCAGCTTACCTTAGGTAGGGCGTATTAGGGGTGTTAAAACCTTCCCTTTACGCAACCATTCCCTTACCTTAGAATCTCTTAAAGACCATTTTTAGGTTTCCTATTAGCCATAATACTAGGTGGTGACTCCTTTTTTCACGAAAATAAAGATAAAGCCCCGACATTGAATTCCCCCGCTCACGGGGAGGGTCGCCACGACGCCGCGCTCTCGCGAGGGGTGCGACATTCATTATAAAATTAAATGATCAGGGTAAGCATTTTCATTTTTGAAGGCAAGCATGGTGAACATGCTTTGTCTAAACATTGGTGACTATAATTACATTTTCCAAATGTGTCGCTCTTTCTTATGTCAAGTACAACATGTAAGCATCATTTGATAACTAAATTGTATGCAATTAATTTCAGTTGTAATTAAATTTGCTCTACAGGCAGGTTAGATATTTATTACAAGATAATCTTGTGAACAAACCATGCTTGCAAAGGAATCAAATTTCTTGTATTTAAGAATGCAGGTGCCGCCAATGTTTTGTTGGAACGATAAACAACGTAATATTTTGTTCTAAACTACAAGAAACTCTTATTGTTGAATTTGTACTGGTGTGATCATTATTATCTCAAAGATGATACGGTAGTTGTATCCTCATAAATTTCATTCAATTTTGTATTTCACTGATTGATGTTGAATTTGCAGTAGCTTGTCTATTTTATTATTTGTTACTTCATTGATTTTTTGGGAACGTGGGTATTTGGGCTAGCTTACACACACCTCTACTAATTTTATAAACTGTAAAGTTAATGACCAATTAAAATCTCTAGTCGCTTTGACTAATGTGGACCTCGAACTAATGACCTGTGAGGAGCAAACCTAGAGTCTGACTAGTGAGCCACGTCCCTCAGAGTTGTTACTTCATTGATTGATAATATGCAACTGTTAGAAACTATTTCACCGCAGCTCACATTAAGTTGCTGTTTGCAAAATGTTGCATCATTTTGCAAAATCAATCACAATTTTGTTTATATTCGATCCTCATTAAGGTTAGTGAAATTGCATCCAATATGCTACCTCCATGATTACAATAGAGTGGAAGAAGATGATATGTGACAAGCAAGCTCAGTTCATCTATATTTTTTCTTCCTATCTGCTTGGTAATCCTAAATAACTTAAATGTTTAATTGGCTATCTCAAATTTATTTATTTAACTCAGGACCCATCAATCTCCTATCACCAACCTCATACCAATATACAAGTGATCTCCACTTTCAGCTATACAAAGCCTTATATGAATCTCGCCTGATAACTATTGCTATAAGCAAACTCTACCACCAAAGATAAGTACTTGTTTCATCCAACCCTAAACTCAATCACACAACTCTCAACATATCCTCCAAAATTTGCATGGGTCCTATTAGATTATCCATCGGTCCAAGGATGAAAAGTGGTACGTAACTGAACATTAGTCCCCAAAGCTTCTGAAACCTTATGATCTTGTTAACATAGATTTCTACTAGCTTTGGAAACCTTTATTGATAAAAAATGAGTTGTCTTGGTCAAACAATAACCTGTCACCCAAATTGAATAGTAAATGATTCTCTTCTATTCAGGAATCAACAATGACTATAAAAACTTTGATGGTTTCTGATGCTCACCCTTAACCCTCTAGCAGGTCAAGCATCAAGAGACAAACTCAACAATGTCCTTACATGATATATAACTCTCTCAAAGTCTTATACTATAGGTTTGCTTCCACCATCTCATTTGTTTTCAAGTCATCCACCTCATACACATACTATATCCATGAAATTATATTTCACTCGAGACTGTATCACTCGAATTATAAACTAGCAAGAAACCCAAGTCAAGAAAGCAAAAAAAGCCTCTCCCTCTAATCCAAATATTGATAGAAAAGCGCACACATAACCAACGCGTGTTGAAATTTGCACACAGGCCTACAACTCGTCACCTGAAATTAATTAGTGAATGAACATAAAAAACTATATTTCCACTTACTAGCTCACAGAATGCTGGAAAAAAACAGCACCTTTTCATTCAAACAAGATGAAAGATAGAAAGAGGCCATGGTATATAGTTCCAGGTTACTTTAAATTTTCACAGCACATGGCATGATGCTTTCTCATTTGAACTCGTAATTGATATGTAAATGTAATAATATGAAAATTATAATAATAAATTAATAATAATGCATTATGATGATGCATGAAGTAGTGATGGTGAAGGTGGGATGGTGATAATTGATGACAATGGTGCCGGTGAAATTTTTATGAGTTGATAGTGATTGAAATTATTGGCTGATTTTATATTACTATTCATAAGAATATAACAAATTTTATTAATTAAAAATATTTTTAAAAAATAAGCACATAAAAATTAGGAAAACACTATATAAATAATAATAATAATAATTTTCATATCTTGTAAATTAATTTTATAGTTTGTCACTCAGTACGTAATCACATATAAGCTGAAATGAATCTCTTTACTGTTGACAATAATAGATGGATGAAATGATGCCATTGATTAAACTAGATCGCTTTTACGATAAAATTGATAATACAAAAGTTTTCGAGCTTAATTGATAATAAGGAAATACTTTAGAGGCTGAATTTGAGGACTCACTATTAATTTTACCCTAACATCGGAGAATATGAAAATCGCATTAAAACTTGAGGGACTAATTTATAATTATTGATCTCTTTTCAACTCAAGAATGCAAGCCTCGTCGTGTCTCGGCTATCAGGCTCTCAAGAACGCATGTGTATATATATATACAAGAGCGTAAACACAAGTTAGCGGGTAGTGGAGCATCTCGAAAGAACAAAGGCCGAGTCACATTCATCATATCTCAACTCAACTCATCTCATCTCATTTCATCTGGGTTCGGTTTTCTACCTCTTTTCTTGTTATTCTAATTCTTTTTATTCTCTTGATCATTTCTTGAACTCTATCTCCTTTAATCACTTTCTTGGATTAGGTTTATGAATAATACCCACTCCCAACAATTTACGAATTCCTTACTTGCGTGTTGAAGCTAGCTTGAAATTCTTGATGAATCATGTGCTGAGACTTCAAATATCAGTTACCTTGCTTAATAAGAAACATTCAATCAGAGCTTTGTTTTGAGGGTTTATGGTTGAGTCATGCTTGCGTTGGGATCATTTATTTTCTTTAACCTGGACTGTTCTCTCATCTGGGTGTTGTTCTTGCTTGTTATATATCTAGTTAACTGTTTTCTCTGTTTGTTGCCTTTTTTTTTCATTTTATAATTTTTTATTTGCTCTTCAGAGTCATGGGAATTTTCTATTCTATAATTAATTTCAGATCTTATCCTTTTGAAGATATGGAAGAAACAGCTTCAGGAGATAATTGTCAAAATCTTTGTGAAAAAGCGAATGAAGATGTAATCAGTGAATTGCATGACGACATTCTTTGTTACATGCTCACGTTTCTTCCAACAAAAAGTGCTGTGGCTACCAGCATTCTGTCCACAAGGTGGAGAAACCTGTGGAAATCAGTCACCATTTTGGACATTTATGATGGCATATCGGGTTATTACAAGAATCCATCTACATATAAAGAAAGAAAGATGAACTTTGTGAATTTCATGGATAGGCTTTTTATTCATCGTAATAACCCATCGATTCTGAAATTACGGCTCAGCTTAGCTCAAAGTTACGATTTTTCTGCAAATGCATGGATGACCCATTTAAGTAGATGGATTTCTTCTTCTGCAATTATGGGCAATGTGGAGGAGCTTATATTTTCTATCAATTTCCCAGTTCGGTTGCCAGAGAACCTTGTTGGTTATTTATTTTAGTCCTGCAATGTTTCTTCAATTATGTTTTTAGTCATTGTAACTGTCTTTGATTCAATTAAGGTCAGTCAAGTGTATGTCCTAGTCTTAAGGAATCAGTTAATTACGTGTGCTGGTAGTGCAGCTTATGTAGCTCACTTCGTGGCCTTGTTCTCTTTGTTCGTGTCTTAAGTGGCAGCATGTTACATGATCATGGAGTCCATATCATGGCTGTCATGTTTAATTTTCTAGTCTATAAACTGTAAGGTTGCATTTCAATTCAATATTCAATTCTGCAATCAAAAAGGATTTGTCAACAGTACAAACTTCTACTGTACAAATTCATTTCTGGAATTCTTAAATTCAGTTCTTCTCCCCTGTTTCGTTTTTCTTCTCAAACACTTTCAATTGGTATCAGAGCTATTTTCTTGAAGGGACCTGAAATGGAGGTTGAAACAAGTTTCTCTCACATGTCTTCTCCTATCTTTGATGGAGAAAACTATCAACTGTGGGCAGTGAAGATGGAGACCTATCTGGATGCGATGGATCTGTGGGAAGCTGTTGAGGAAGATTATGAAGTGCATCCCTTGCCTAATAATCCAACTTTGGCTCAAATCAAAAACCACAAAGAGAGAAAAGCAAGGAAATCAAAAGCAAAAGCATGTCTATTTGCTGCTGTTTCCACAACCATTTTCACCAGGGTTATGTCACTTCGATCAGCAAAGGATGTTTGGGATTACTTGAAGTAGGAATACTCAGATAAATTGCTTGGAATCGTCAACAAGGTAAGGCTACTAGGTACAAGTTTCTCTGACTCCAGAATTGTAGAGAAAATCCTAGTAACTGTACATGAGAAATATGAAGCATCCATAACCACCTTGGAGAATACCAAGGATCTGTGCAAGATCACCTTGGCAGAATTATTGAATGCCTTACAAGCTCAGGAGCAACGAAGGCTTATGAGGCAAGATCACATTGCTGAAGGAGCTTTACCAGCCAAGCATCAAGATCAAGGCAAGAGGAAATTCATCACGAAATTTCAGTCTTCAATCAATGAAGCCACTGCCAGCTTCAGAAATCAAGGCAAAGGAAGAAACTCAAATAGAGGCTATCCACCTTGCAAGCATTGTGGCAGAACAGGCCATCCACCATTCAAATGCTGGAAAAGGCCTGATGCTAAGTGTAACAAGTGCAATCAGCTTGGGCATGAGGCTGTTATATGCAAGAGCAAATTTCAGATAAAGGAAGCAGAGGCTCAAATTGCCGAGAAAGATGATGAAGATCAGATTTTTGTGGCAACCTGTTTTTCAACAAAGAGCACTTCAGAATGTTGGCTGATCGACAGTGGTTGTACAAACCACATGACATATGACAGAACTCTTTTCAAAGATTTGCAGACCACTGAAACCACAAAGGTTCGAATAGGGAATGGTGACTATATTTCAGCAAGGGGAAAAGGAACCATTTCAATTACAACAAATGCAGGTACAAAAACTATTTCAGATGTTCTCTATGTACCTGATATTGATCAGAATCTGTTGAGTGTGGGTCAGCTAATAGAAAAGGGATTCAAGGTTACATTTGAAGATCATTGCTGCTTCATATATGATCCTGCTGATCAGAAAATTTTTCAAGTCAAAATGAAAGGGAAAAGCTTTTCATTTTCTCCAACAGAGGAGGAGCACATAGCTTATTCCACAAATGCAAGCATCACTGAAACTTGGCACAAGAGACTTGGGCACTGTCATCTCCAGCGAATGCTGACAATGAAGAAGAATGAAGTGATAAGAGGATTACCTGCTCTTGCTGATCAAATGCCGAATTGTCATGCTTGTCAATTTGGCAAACAAAAGAGACTGCCTTTTCCTAGATCTTCTTGGAAGGCATCTCAAAAGCTGCAGCTCATTCATACGGATGTAGCAGGACCTCAAAGAACACCATCACTGAAAGGTAGTCTCTACTATGTTGTGTTCATTGATGATTTTTTCAAGGATGTGCTGGATTTTTTTCTTGAAGTTCAAATCAGAGGTTGCTGGAATCTTCTGGAAATTCAAGAAGATGGTGGAAAATCAGAGTGGCTGCAAGATTCAAAGCATAAGATCAAATAATGGGAAGGAGTATACTTCAGCAACATTTAATCAATTCTGTGAAGAAGCTGGAATTGAACATCAGCCAAGGTAGTCAAAATCGCGAGCCAACTCGCAAAATCGTACGATTTTGCGAGTTGGCTCCGAAAACCTGGTTGAACCGGTAGAAAAACCGAACCCGGTCAAACTCGGTCAAACTCGTAGAAAAAATCGTTCAAAATCGTAGAAAAATCGTATAAAAATCGTAGAAAAATCGTAGAATAATAATAATAATAAAAATAATAATATAATAATAATAATAATATTTAATTATATTTAAATTCATTTTTTAAATTTAAATATAATTAAAAATAATAATTTTTGTACGGACATTTTACGATCTTTCTACGATTTTACGATCCGATCTTACGATCCGATTTTTCGGAGCCCTTTCCGATCCGTGTCAAAATCTCGATTTTGACTACCTTGACATCAGCTCACGGCTCCTTACACTCCAGAGCAAAATGGAGTTAGTGAAAGGAGAAATAGATATGTAATGGAGATGGCTAGGTGTATGTTGCATGACAAGGAGATGCCCAAAGAATTCTGGGCAGAGGCTGCAAATACAGCAGTCTTCCTTCAAAATAGACTTCCAGCCAAGTTTTTGAATGAGAGAACACCATTCGAAATGTGGTATGGATATAAGCCTTCACTGAATTTTCTTAAAGTATTTGGCAGTGTGTGTTTTGTCCATGTCCCTCAGGTCAAGCGTGACAAGCTTGATAAGAAAGCAATTCCAGGCATATTTGTGGGATACAGCTTAGTCTCCAAAGCATACAAAGTGTATCATCCATAAACAAAGAAGATCACAATCACAAGGGATGTACACTTCAATGAAGATGAGCAATGGGACTGGAAGAACCTTCAACAGATCACTCCTTCTGCAGATCACATAGCTCCTCAGTGGCAGAATGAACAAGAAGACGATCCTCCAATTAGGGGAACAAGGCTGCTGTCAGACATCTACCAAAGATGCAATATTGCATTTTATGAACCTGCTGGATATGAAGAGGCACTCAAAGACAGCAAATGGAAGAAAGCCATGGAAGAGGAGCTGTCAATGATTCAGAAAAACAATACCTGGACATTGGTTGACAGACCTGAAGGCCGAAAGGTTATAGGAGTAAAGTGGGTATTTCGAACAAAGCTGAATGCAGACAACTCCATCAACAAACACAAGGCCAGACTTGTTGTTAAAGGGTATGCTCAGATTTTTGGTGTTGATTATTCTGACACGTTTGCACCTGTTGCTAGACTAGACACAATCAGAATGCTGCTAGCAATCTCAGCACAGAAGGGGTGGAAAGTGTTTCAGTTAGATGTAAAATCAGCCTTCTTAAATGGCGTTTTACAAGAAGAAATATATGTGGAGCAGCCAGATGGATTTGTGATACAAGGAGCAGAGAATAAGGTCTGCCTTTTGCAAAAGGCTCTCTATGGGCTGAAGCAAGCTCCTAGAGCTTGGTACAGCCAAATTGATGAGCATTTGCTGAATTTAAGCTTTGTAAAAAGCTTATCCGAGGCCACTCTGTACATCAAACAAAAGGACAATGATATTCTTATAGTGTCCCTTTATGTTGATGACCTTTTGGTGACAGGAAACAATGAATTGCTGGTTGAAGAATTCAAACAAGAAATGATGAATGTGTTTGAAATGACCGATCTTGGTCTTATGACTTATTTTCTTGGAATGGAGGTTATGCAAAGTCAGAATGAAGTCTTCATCTGCCAGAAGAAATATGCAAAGGAAATATTGAAGAAATTTCAGATGGAAGAGTGCAAAGCAACCAGCACACCAATGAACCAAAAGGAAAAGCTGAGCAAGAATGATGGGGCCGAAAAGGTTGATGAAGGATACTTTAGAAGTATGATTGGATGCTTAATGTATCTCACAACAACAAGGCCTGATATTCTATTTGCTGTAAGTCTCTTGTCTCGTTTTATGCATGATGCTAGTGAGTTACATTTAAGAGCAGCAAAAAGAATATTAAGGTATGTTAAAGGAACTGTCAGCTACGGGGTCAGATTTGAGAAGTGTCAAAGCTTCAAGTTGAATGGTTTTTCAGATAGTGACTGGGCTGGTTCTCTTGATGATATGAGAAGCACTTCAGGTTACTGTTTTACTCTTGGTTCTGGAATTTTCTCTTGGTGTTCAAAGAAGCAGGAGATTGTAGCACAATCCACAGCCGAAGCAGAATTTATTGCAGCTACAGCAGCAGTAAATCAAGCTCTATGGCTTCAGAAAATCTTAAGTGATTTGTCAATGGAGGAGAAAGAACCAATAGAGATTTCAGTGGACAATCAAGCTGCCATTGCAATCTCTCATAATCCAGTATTTCATGGGAAGACCAAGCACTTCAACATCAAGCTTTACTTCTTACGTGAGGTGCAGAAATATGGTGATATTAAGTTAATTTATTGCAAATCTGAAGAACAACTTGCAGACATCTTCACAAAATCCTTGTCAGTCAACAAGTTTGAATTTCTGAGGCAAAAACTTGGTGTTTGCAGCTCCTAAAATATGGAGGAGTGTTGGTTATTTATTTTAGTCCTGCAATGTTTCTTCAATTATGTTTTTAGTCATTGTAACTGTCTTTGATTCAATTAAGGTCAGTCAAGTGTATGTCCTAGTCTTAAGGAATCAGTTAATTACGTGTGCTGGTAGTGCAGCTTATGTAGCTCACTTCGTGGCCTTGTTCTCTTTGTTCGTGTCTTAAGTGGCAGCATGTTACATGATCATGGAGTCCATATCATGGCTGTCATGTTTAATTTTCTAGTCTATAAATTGTAAGGTTGCATTTCAATTCAATATTCAATTCTGCAATCAAAAAGGATTTGTCAACAGTACAAACTTCTACTGTACAAATTCATTTCTGGAATTCTTAAATTCAGTTCTTCTCCCCTGTTTCGTTTTTCTTCTCAAACACTTTCAAACCTCTATTGCTGTGAGAAATTAGTGGCTCTGAAACTTCATTGTCATATCAGGTTTGATAATCTTCAATCTGTATGCTTTCCAAGTCTCAAGGCCCTTCATCTTGAACATCTCAGGATGCTGAATAATACTGCCACAAAGGTGCTATTATCTGGTTCCCCTGCCCTCGAAGAACTGGAACTAAAAATGGAGGGACGTGATTCTCGGCGGTCTGTACATGTATGCTCATTGTCCTTGAAACGTTTGATCATAAGATTCATCTGTATTTTTGTTCCTTACGATCATCGTTACCGTAGAAAGCTTACTATTGATACCCCAAACCTTGAATTTCTTGAACTCGTTGATTTTGCATCTGAGGAATTAAGCATGCAGCGGGCAGACTCACTCCTACAGGCAGATCTCTGTTTTGGTTATCAAACAGATGTTTTCAATGTAGGAATTGAAGAGTATGCAAATATGGTGGTTCAGTTTTATAGACAGATCTCTGGTGTTAAAACTTTGTCCCTGTCAAACTTTAATATCCAAGTAAGATCCCCCCCCCCCCATTTACTCTTATGCAAACATGGTGTTTTCAATGGTGATTCGTCATCAACCTATCTAACGAGTCCTCTTCTCAGACTTTATTAGGGGCAGCTGTATCTAAGTTTCCATGCTTAGGGAATTTGCCTACTTTTCGGAATTTGATTCATTTGGAGGTCCGAGTTGAAGATGCTTACGTGCGGATTTTGCCTGAGATACTCCAATGCTGTTCTGATTTGAAAGTTTTCGTCTTAATCTTGGTTAGTTCCGTTGATATAAATCGTATCAATGAATTGAGTGTTTCTTAGTTTATCTAAATCATCTACAAGTACTTTCTGTATTGTTCTCTTTATTATCTTCAATCAATTAGGATGAGGATGCAAACTACTGGAACTGGTGTGCCCCACACTCTGTGCCGCAGTGTTTGTCATCATGTCTTCAGGTGATCGAGTATAAAGTTTTTCAAGGGGAATCGGGAGAGACAGAGATGCTTGAATATTTCTTAAGTAATGCATTGGTGCTGAAGAAGATGACCATCACATATCTTACTGACCTTAAAACATTAGAAGTTGATGTTTTGAAGAGGTTATCAACATGTCCGAAGGGCTCAGACGCATGTCAAATTGTACTCGTTCCTGAACATAAACGCAGCTTTGAAGTTGCAAGTATGCGTAGGGCTTCATTTTTCTCATAATCTTTTAACTATTAAGCTTCAAATCAAAAACATTTCAAGAAACCAAGTGAAGACAGAATCGAAAGTTTCCTAAAGTTGTTTCTCACAATTCTGTTCATGAGGTGGAGATACCCGTGGACTTCAGTTCCCAACTTGGATATTGATGACTAACATGTTACCATGTCTTCCTGACTTGTCGTTTGAGAATTTCATGCACATATTTTTTATTTTTTGTAGCGTCCAATCCACTAAAAAAATAACTGTAGTTTGCTGAGGGGCTTGATCTTTGTGTCTTGATGGGAAAGTTGAGGGGGCTTGACCTGTATTTGCGGCTTCCTGCAGCAGAGAAGAATCAGAAACTAACTAAAAGGGGTGAAAAAAATATGATATGGTGTCTCATAGATTTATTTCTAAGCAAACACATTCTTATCCCTTATGAATCCATCCCTTATGCACAGTGACATCAATGACAAGAAAGCTAAATAAGCCGAGTCATGCGGAAAAAACCGAAATTGAAAATGCTTTCAAGCACTTCCAAATAGACTTTAGTATGCCTGGTGGAAGAAGAGTGTCCTTCAAGGTTCATTGCTATTCTATCCATGAAAAAACTTGTACGGGTGTGGATGCTGTAATTTTCTTACGGAACTTGTTGTCCAAAAACATGAACTTATGAATTGAGGGTACTGCAAATTATAGAATGTACCAATTTCTTTACATGTTAACAGTCCCCAAGAAAACATAATACTAAAGAACTCTCCATGTCCTTATATCTAATAAAATAATGATCCATGTACAGCTTCCATGGATACATGACACCAGCCTCTAATCTCATGGTTAAACAAAGAGGAAAAAATGAAATCAATAAATACTGTCCATGAAAAATGTGTTGGGAATCATATGGATCTTATTTTCATGAATCAGGCTGCATGTTGGATGTGCCTGTTGAGCTGCTGGCGGAAACGACTGTATCCAATCGCTGCTAAGACTGGAATCTTTAGAGACTTCAGACTCAGGATGATGATCAACGACTTCAGATGTAAGGGACTCGATTAGAGTCGACCCCACTTGTGCAGCTTGAACTCCATCACCCTGAACAGGCGCTGCTTCAATGGCTGAAACAACATCTACCTCGTCATAGAAAAAAGTGGAATTTAGACGCTCAAGAATCTCTTGACGCAAATCGTCATCCTTGTTTGCTGCAGCTTCCCCGTCACTGTCGATTCTCAGAGCCTCAAATGGTTTCAAGTTCTCGGCAGGATTCAATGTGGATACAGTAGTTGGTGAAAAATGGCCAGCAGTGGATGTAATGGAATTGGCAGCCATCTCACAACAGTCAAAATCCAGCATATTTTCACAGTAAAGAGACTCAAAATCTTCAAAACTCACCCCATTGACCACATCTTCAGATACAGTTTCGGATGCCCTGTAGGGGCCCATGCTGTGTTGATCTACCCTGGCCTCCTGGGATTTGGTATTTTCCGCATCATCAACACCATGAGCACCGGCCCTCTTCCTCTTTTTGTTTTTCTGCGTCGACTGATGGGTCTTGTCGTTGTCTTTCCTTCTCAATTGACACAAAACAGTGACCTCGGAAAGGGATGGCAAGCTATACTCGTACATCGTCCACTTGCAGCCTGGTTGGTGAGGTTGAGTATTTCGGTAACTGAAGCCTTTCCTGAGGGCTGTGACACTATAGTTCTTGTCAATTTGGACACGTATATGATGGTCTTTGTCGTCTCTACGCCATGTTGCAGGGCCACCGGCAATCTGGCGGGAGACATTATTATTGGACTTGGGGCTCATCTTTTTGAGATCAGTGAAGAAGAAAACATCCTCACCATGGATTCTGTGGAACGTGTTCCAGATTTGGAGAGGTTGATAGGCATAGAGGCTGCAATCTCTAACAGGAGCAGAGGTGGTAAAGCAAGGGTTAGTGAGTTTGGGATACAGATAGAAGCGCACGAGTTCTTCATCATAAGGGTTGAATCGATAGCCAGGGAGTAGCTGGATTGGAGTTAACATTGTCAGGGTTTGTGATTGGGATCGAGTCTGATGCTTGCTCAGATGATCAAAGGATTGGATCAAGAGAGAAATCAAGAATCCAGAATGACTAGTTCTTGACGAACAAATTAAACCAGTAATTGACAAACAGAGGAGAGAGAGTTCCTCCCTTTCTTTATATGATTATTATTGATAAACAGAGATGGGAATGAATAACTGGGTAAAAGAGAGAACAAGAGACTCTCAGCTGGAAACCCTAAACGAAGAATGAAGAAGAGGAAAGAAACAAAAGAAAACGCGTAATTGTTATGCCACACCCATCTATATATTAGGGTTCGAGGGGTTCGCGCTTCCAACGGTCACTGGAAATTTTGAAGGCTATAACTAAGTCCCACGAACAGAACATGCATATGAAAGACAGCATACCTCTTTTTTAATTTATTTATTACATATTGGTGTCGTGGCAAACGATGGTTAGTCACCAAGGAGTCGAGCATACATCGTGTAATTAAAGTTAGTTCCTGTCAGCACTAGTCCACCACAAATTAAAACAAATACGAGGAGGTTGGGACTATCTTTGCTGGGCCGGGTGGGCCTCATTCCCTTTTAATGGATCTGTTGCTGACGTGTCAAGTGATCCAAACTGTTTCGCAACCCGTACGGTACCGTACAAGAAGCATAGATCCGCATGCAGCAGCAATGCCTTTGGTCGTGAGTAGAAAAGAAATGAGGCTTAATTTTATGGTTAGTGATCGGAAAGTAGAGAAATATCAAACCTGATTGTGAATCTTGCAGTCAAGCAGAATTTCTAATGTAAGGATCATTTCCGTCTATATTGCTTAAGAAGGCTTGGTGTTCCTATGGATATTATATATGAACAGAGAAAAAATGGCATAGTACATAGGGCAAATCAATCTACTAAACTTCTGTTGTAAGGCGGATTGTTCAATTAGTCAAGTATAGCCTTCATGGATCGAGGTTAATCCATGAAGCAATTTTGAATTCTCAATATTCTGTGATATGCGTGTTCTGCAACTTTGATTTTGATATTCTTTATGAGAATATCAAAATGAGACCGTTCTAGCCATTCTAACCTGGGTAGGTCACCCAGAAAAATGAGACTGTCCTAACTATTCTAACGTGGGTAGGTCACTTGTCACAATGAGACCAACTTCATTTTTCTTTACAACACTTACTAGTTAAAGTCTTTTACAAAGACTTTAGTCGTAAGCATTGTAAAGAAGGGGACAACTGTCATAACCCAATTTTGGGTTATTCCCCAAAACTACCCGAAAATAACAAAAAAATAAAATAAAAGGGGCTGGTGTCGATAGGAAAATCAAGGTGAAACTTTGGATATTTTTGAGAGTTCGATCGTACCTTTTTTTGTGCCCAATATGAAGGAAATCGCAGATTCAAGGCTAAAGTGATTTATTATCGGATAAATCTGCGTAAAAATTAAGCCAAAAGATATGATTATGGATCAGTCTGATTTAATCGTTGGCCAATTTAAAAGTGTAATTATGTTTGAGAATTAGTTTAGGGTCGAATCGAAAGATTTAATTAAGTGCAAGGACTTGATTATATTTTAAATTGGCCAAATTAATTTTATTAAGGGCTTAATCGATGAGAAATCAAGTTCTTGAATTTAATTCGGATTTAATTGATGAGATTGGAATTTTCATAGACCGATTTGAATTTTTCCAAACCAATTATGCGAAATCGGGGGCCAAATTGAATGAATTAAGAGTCTAATGGTTATTTGGGGGTTAAATCACGCAAATCAGAAACCAAGGACCAGATAAAAAAGGCGCACAAAGCTAAGGTTACTCTCGAAATTTTAATGGGGATGCAATTGCACAAAATTGAAATTTTAAAACCAATTGAGGTTTTGATTAGAACAATTTTAAATCAAGGGACCAAATTGCACTTTTACTTCCCAAATCATTTGCACCTGCAGGCGTGCCTGCACACTTCAATCACCTGAACAGTGTCAGACACGCCCATCGCAGCAACACCTGCCACTGGGTAAGGCAGAGGCGGCGACCCCTCGGCTGCACGCCATGGGCAGCCGAAGGGGTGCCTTTCATGGCTATAAATAACAGAAAAATAAACAGAGGGTGGGGGAGAAAAAACAAAAAAAACAACAGACAGTGGAGAGAAAACGAAGAAGAAAATAGAACAGAAGAAGCAGAGAGAATACAAGGGAAATTTTACGTAAAATTTGTATTCTTCATCCCTCTCGTGTCTGGTCTCTTTCACGCTCCCTCTCTTTCATTTTGTCTCTCGATTTTCCTCTCTCTCTCTCTCTTAAAACCAGAAGACCCGAAGCCTCTCTCTCTCTTCTCCCTCTCGGCCAGCCAACTCAGGTCACCATTCAACCACCCATATCCTTCCTCATCACCACCGGCAGCCTCCCCTCAACTCCAGCAGCTCGATCATCTTCTCAGAAGAAGAAGCAGCGACAGCCCCGACGACAGCAAACCAACTCATGCACCTTCCAACGTCAACTCCGGCAAGCACAGGCCCCCATTTCCGACGCCACCACGACCAGAAGAACCACCTCGACGTCCTCTATACAACGGTGTTAACAGTTACGCCATTCGTCACACTCGAAAATCTCCTATTTTACTGTTCATTGTCTCCTACATGCAGCCCCGATTTACTGTTCACTGTGAATAGTAAACTGGGTCCCGGCCCGACCACTAAATGATACGGGCTTCCAGCCCGTGTGGGCTAGAAGCCTAGACCGAGGGAAAGACGAGCTCCCGGCCCATCTGGACTGAAAGCCCAGTCCGAGAATAAATGGGCTGAAGCCCGTCCTTAGAATAAAGTGGGTCAAGGCCCAATCTTAGATTATATGGGCTACTGCCCCCCCCCCCCCCCACCCGTGTAGGCGGGCTGGAAGCCCAGCCATAGTGGGCGGGTTGGCAACCTGGCCCATCAGGGCGGGGCAGTCAGCACACCATTAAATAAATAAATAAATAATGAAAAAAGAAACATAAAAATATAAAAAAATACAAAATTTGCAAAAAAAAAAATTTAGTTTTAAAAAAGCTAATATGTGTTGTTTTCGTGCATACGGCTAATACACTAGCATATTTTAAAAATTCTTTTTCTTTCAAAAAAATATATATTATCTTGGAGTTTGAAGAGAAAACGTGTTTTAGTATGGATTTTGCAAAGAAAAATCATTTCTTGCATTTTGAGATTTTACAACATGTTTGTAAACATCTAAAGGGTATTGGCCAATATTTCAACAATATAAAAATCTTATTTTTGGGAATTTATCATTCACTGTCAGTATTCGGATAAATAAATCCTAAGGGGTTAATATCCAAAATATTCAGCGGGGATCATATGCTGTTATTCACTGTCGGTGTTTGGATAAATAAATTCTAAGGGGTTAATATCCAAAATATTCGGCGGGGATCATATGCTATTATTCACTGTCGGTGTTTGGATAAATAAATACAAAGAGGTTAATATCCAAAATATTTGGTGGGGTAATATACCATCATCATTTAACCAACATATTCTTTGAAAGATCAAAACCATAACAAATCATAAGCCAACCAAAACGTCAAGCAGGTTACCTTAGGTAGGGCGTATTAGGAGTGCTAAAACCTTCCCTTTACGCAACCAGTCCCTTACCTTAGAATCTCTTAAAAATCAGTTTTAGGTTTCCTAGTAGTCATAATACTAGGTGGCGACTCCCTTTTTCACGAAAATAAAGATAAAGCCCCGACATTGAATTCCCCCACTTACGGGGAGGGTCGCCGCGACGCCGTGTTCTCGCGAGGGGTGCGACATTCATTATAAAATTAAATGATCAGGGTAAGCATTTTCATTTTTAAAGGCAAGCATGGTGAACATGCTTTGTCTAAACATTGGTGACTATAATTACATTTTCCAAATGTGTCGCTCTTTCTTATGTCAAGTACAACATGTAAGCATTATTTGATAACTAAATTGTATGCAATTAATTTCAGTTGTAATTAAATTTGCTCTACAGGCAGGTTAGATATTTATTACAAGATAATCTTGTGAACAAACCATGCTTGCAAAGGAATCAAATTTCTTGTATTTAAGAATGCAGGTGCCAATGTTTTGTTGGAACGATAAACAACGTAATATTTTGTTCTAAACTACAAGAAACTCTTATTGTTGAATTTGTACTGGTGTGATCATTATTATCTCAAAGATGATACAGTAGTTGTATCCTCATAAATTTCATTCAATTTTGTATTTCACTGATTGATGTTGAATTTGCAGCAGCTTGTCTATTTTATTATTTGTTACTTCATTGATTTTTTGGGAACGTGGGTATTTGGGCTAGCTTACACACACCTCTACTAATTTTATAAGTTGTAAAGTTAATGACCAATTAAAACCTCTAGTCGCTTTGACTAATGTTGACCTCGAACTAATGACCTGTGAGGAGCAAACCTAGAGTCTGACTAGTGAGCCACGTCCCTCAGAGTTGTTACTTCATTGATTGATAATATGCAACTGTTAGAAACTATTTCACCGCAGCTCACATTAAGTTGTTGTTTGCAAAATGTTGCATCATTTTGCAAAATCAATCACAATTTTGTTTATATTCGATCGTCATTAAGGTTAGTGAAATTGCATCCAATATGCTACCTCCATGATTACAATAGAGTGGAAGAAGATGATATGTGTTGAGGAAAATATCAGCTCAGGATTTATTGAGGGAAATCAGGACAAATCTTGCAGATCAAGCTTGACAGAGAGAAGTCAGGAAGAGGATGCAAATCACGGGAAATCAGCCCTCACAGCTATCAACACATTCAACTATCATAAGGGAGAAGATTAGGATGAAGATTTGAAGATTAGATAAATCAGGAAGGAGATTTGTTGTTACTATAATTGTGCTCCATGTAAACTCTATGTATTCTGTAAATCATGTATTCATAATTAATCAATCAAAACTATTCGATTCTCTTAATTCTATATGGTATCAGAGCCTTCAAAAAAAAAGACTAGCGTCTTATCATGTCTACCACCTCTTCTCCTTCGTCTACTGCAACTCTCACTTCTGCACCCCCCATCACCACAATAATTCCACTCTCAAATGTAGTCTCACTCAAATTAACCCTTGATAATTATCCACTATGGAAGACACAGTTACTACACTATTTTCGTGGGCAAGACCTATATGGTCATCTTGATGGTACACTTCTCCCCCCACCTTCAATGGTTACTGTATCTCATCCCGATACAGGTAATACCACCCAAAATCCAAACCCTGCATACTCTCAATGGCTGTGGCAAGACAACCTGATTCTTAGTACTCTCATGTCTTCCATGACTGAGAGTGTCTTGGCTCAAATCATCTCTTATACCACTGCTCAACAGGTTTGGCAAGCCCTTGAAACCAACTTCTCCTCTCAATCAAGAGCTCGTACCATACAGGTTCGAACTCAACTGGCCAATGCAAAGAAAGGCAGTCGATCTGCCAATGATTACTTCTTGATGATCAAGAGATTAGCTGATGAACTTGCTATGGCTGGTCAATCTCTTAGCTGTGATGATATAATTTCCTATATTCTTGCTGGGTTAGATCATGAGTATGATAGTCTTGTCTCTTCAATTTATGCTCGAACTGACACTGTTACTCTTGAAGAAGTGTATTCCCTTTTAATTATGATTGAATCACGGCTAAATCGTCATCATCAATCCATTCCAACACCAATTGCTGAAGCCAACTTTGTTCAGCGATCTAATTTCAAAAACAGGAATGGCTATAGAGGTAGAGGGAGACCTAACAACTATCGTGGAGGACATAATTCCTTTCAAAATCGACAGGACACATACAATTCCTCTTCTCTGGTGTGTCAAGTTTGTGGAAAACATGGGCATTCTGCCAAGAAATGCTATCACCGTTTTGATCTCACATATCAAAACACTTCTCCTCAAAACAAGCAAGCATTTCTTGCACCACAAAATTGGGACAATGACTGGCATGCAGACACAGGTGCAACACATCACAATACTCGTGATCTGCAGAATTTGAATTTGAAAGAAGATGAATATACTGGGACGGATCAGCTACAAGTTGGTAATGGTCAAGGTTTGCATATCTCTAAAACTGGCAATTCATCTCCTAACCTGTCATCTCACTCTTTTCTTTTAAATCAAATACTCTATGTTCCACAGATTCAGAAAAATTTGCTTTCAGTTCAAAAATTCTGCAAAGACAATAATGTCTACTTTGAATTTCATGGTCAATATTTTCTTGTGAAGGGATACTCAGGGATCGTCCTTCATCGAGGCCATGTCAATGATGGATTATATCATTTCTTACCCAAACATAATCTCCCTCAAGTCTACTCTGCTATTCGTATTCCCTTTCACTAGTGGCATCGTCGCCTGGGGCATGCTGCACCTTCGGTTGTTCTACGTGTTTTGTCTTCCAATAAAATTTCAGTTGATAAAATAACAAGACACTCTGTACGCTGTGATTGTCAATTAGCAAAGAGCCATTCTTTGCCCTTTAATGCTTCTGATTATGTGTCCAAAAATCCATTAGAGTTAATTTTTACGGATGTCTGGGGACCAGCTTCTGTAGCCTCTACTACAGGAGCTCGCTACTATGTCAGTTTTCTAGACCATTACTCTAAATACCTATGGCTGTTTCCATTGAAATTCAAATCCGATGTTGAAGATATCTTTCTACGTTTTCAAAATTACGTAGAAAAATTGTTTTCTCATAAAATCAAGGCTATCCAGTCTAATTGGGGTGGCGAATACCGTAGGCTTCATAATTATTTTCAATCTAATGGCATAGCACATCGTATTGCTTGTCCACACACTCATCAGCAAATGGGTTCTATTGAAAAAAGGCATAGGCAAATTGTTGAAGTAGGTTTGAGTTTATTGGCTCATTCACATTTACCACAACTGTACTGGGAAGATGCATTCACCACTGCCACATTTATAATAAACCGACTTCCAACACCTATTCTCAATAATCAATCCCCATATGAAGTCCTTTACAACAGAACCCCCAATTTCTCATTTTTACGTGTCTTTGGCTGTGCATGTTGGCCTAACCTTCGGCCCTATAACAGACACAAGCTGGATTTCAGAAGCAAATCATGCATATTCATTGGCTATAGTGTTAATCACCATGGTTACAAGTGTATTGATTTATCAACTGGTCGTGTGTATGTGTCTCGTAATGTCATCTTTGATGAAAATTTGTTTCCTTATCATCAAAATCCTTCATCTGCTCTGTCTTCAAATCCCAGCAATTCCAATTCTGATCAATCAACACCTGTCACTCTCCCTTCATCTTCTTATATTTCCAACCCTGGCAGTTTTTCTGATATACAAACTGCTTCATTACCTACTACTAATGCTTCTTTTCCAGTCGATATTCCCTCTGCAGGTACAAGTGATCCAGCCTCTCATGCTGATACACATCAGCAAAATTCTGCTATAGTTCCAGTTGCTGCTAATACACCAGCATCAGTATCTGCTGTCCCAGACCAGACCATCCAACCTACTGAATACTCAGCACCATCACCACAAAACCAGTCACGTATTCATACTATGACCACAAGGTCTCTCAACAATATTTTCAAAACCAAAGCACCTTCTAATGACTTTATCAGGTATCCCCTACCGAAAGCCCTCCTTGCATACTTCTGCAGCAGAGCCATCTTGTTACAGTGAGGCCATCAAACTTCCACAATGGAGATCAGCTATGAATGCTGAATTTGATGCTCTTCTACGCAATGGGACTTGGTCCTTAACTGTTCCTCCTTCATATGCCAATATAGTTGGCTACCGCTGGGTATTCAAAATCAAATGTAAAGCTAATGGTTCCATTGAAAGATATAAGGCGAGATTGGTGGCTAAGGGCTTTCATCAGCAAGAGGGGATTGACTACCATGAGACCTTCAGTCCTGTTGTAAAACATGCAACAATTTGTATTGTTCTATCTCTGGCCATTTCGCACAACTGGCAGATTCAACAAATTAACATACAAAATGCCTTTCTTCATGGAATCTTGGAAGAAGATGTTTATATGGTTCAACCTCAAGGCTTTGTTCATCCTCAACTTCCTAATCACCTCTGCAAGCTCCATAAATCCATCTATGGACTTAAACAAGCCCCAAGGGCCTGGTTCTCTCGGTTGACAGACACGCTGCATACCATTGGCTTTGTTGCAAGCAAGGCAGACCCCTCCTTGTTTATTTGGCACACAAATAATCTATGGTTTTAATTCTCATTTATGTTGATGATATCATTCTTACAGGCTCCTCATCTGCTGCAATTCATCAAGTTATTCAAAATCTGCACATTGACCTTGCTGTGAAGGAGCTTGGTGATCTAAGCTACTTTCTGGGAGTAGAGGTACTGCGCACCTCTGATTCATTATACCTTACACAGCGTAAATATGTAGCTGAACTGCTACATAATACTCACATGGCAGAAGCTAAACCATGTTCAAGTCCTATGTCCACCAGTTGCCATCTCTCTGCGACAGATGGCACTCCATTTTCTGATCCTCATCTTTATCGACGAGTTGTTGGGAGCTTGCAATATCTGTCCTTCACTCGCCCAGACCTCTCCTTTTCAGTCCACAAGGTCAGCAAATTTATGCACAATCCACTTGAACCACATTGGCAAACTGTTAAAAGGATCCTACGATACCTCAAACATTCAATTTCCACTGGACTACTTCTCAGTCGATCGTCCTCATCTGCTATTCAAGCCTTTTCAGATTCAGATTGGGCAGGTGATCGCGATGATAGACGATCCATTGGTGCTTATTGTGTGTTCCTTGACACCAATCTTATCTCGTGGCGATGCAAGCAACAATTTACTGTCACAAGAAGTAGCACTGAAGCTGAGTACAAGTCCCTTGCTGACACAGCGTCTGAAATTCAGTGGATTCAATCTCTCTTATCAGAAATTGGTCATCAGAATCCTACTATTCCAAAGTTATGGTGTGATAATATTGGTGCCACATATTTGACAGTAAATCCATTGTTCCATGCTAGAACGAAGCATATTGAAATTGATTTTCATTATGTCCGGGACCAAGTTCAACGTAAACAACTCTCGGTTCACTTTCTCTCAAGTGCTGACCAACTGGCTGACTCTCTTACCAAGCCAGTATCTCCGCGCAAGTTCTCTGCTATTTTAAACAATCTGAACGTTCGTTCCCTTCCCTTCAGATTGAGGGGGCGTGTTGAGAAAAATATCAGCTCAGGATTTATTGAGGGAAATCAGGACAAATCTTGCAGATCAAGCTTGACAGAGAGAAGTCAGGAAGAGGATGCAAATCACGGGAAATCAGCCCTCACAGCTATCAACACATTCAACTATCATAAGGGAGAAGATTAGGATGAAGATTTGAAGATTAAATAAATCAGGAAGGAGATTTGCTGTTACTATAATTGTGCTCCATGTAAATTCTATATATTCTGTAAATCATGTATTCATAATTAATCAATCAAAACTATTCGATTCTCTTAATTCTATAATATGTGACAAGCAAGCTCAGTTCATTTATATTTTTTTTTCCTATCTGCTTGGTAATCCTAAATAACTTAAATGTTTAATTGGCTATCTCAAATTTATTTATTTAACCCAGGACCCATCAATCTCCTATCACCAACCTCATGCCAATATACAAGTGATATCCGCTTTCAGCTATACAAAGCCTTATATGAATCTCGCCTGATAACTATTGCTATAAGCAAACTCCACCACCAAGGATAAGTACTTGTTTCATCCAACCCTAAACTCAATCACACAACTCTCAACATATCCTCCAAAATTTGCATGGGTCCTATTAGACTATCCATTGGTCCAAGGATGAAAAGTGGTACGTAACTGAACATTAGTCCCCAAAGCTTATGAAACAACTAAGCAACCTTATGATCTCGTTAACATAGATTTCTACTAGCTTTGGAAACCTATATGTCACCTTTATTGATAAAAAATGAGTTGTCTTGGTCAAACAATAACCTATCACCCAAATTGAATAGTAAATGATTCTCTTCTATTCAGGAGACTATAAGAACTTTGATAGTTTTTGATGCTCACCCTTAACCCTCTAGCAGGTCAAGCATCAAGAGACAAAAAAAACTCGTCACCTGAAATTAATTAGTGAATAAACATAAAAAACTATATTTCCACATACTAGCTCACTGAATGCTGGAAAAAAACAGCACCTTTTCATTCAAGCAAGATGAAAGATAGAAAGAGGCGCCCATGGTATATACTTCCAGGTTACTTTAAATTTTCACAGCACATGGCATGATGCTTTCTCATTTGAACTCGTAATTGATATGTAAACGTAATAATATGAAAATTATAATAATAAATTAATAATAATGCATTATGATGATGCATGAAGTAGTGATGGTGAAGGTGGGATGGTGATAACTGATGACAATGGTGCCGGTGAAATTTTTATGAGTTGATGGTGATTGAAATTATTGGCTGATTTTATATTACTATTCATAAGAATATAACAAATTTTATTAATTAAAAATATTTTTAAAAAATAAGCACATAAAAATTAGGAAAACACTATATAAATAATAATAATAATAATAATAATAATAATAATTTTCATATCTTGTAAATTAATTTTATAGTTTGTCACTCAGTGCGTAATCACATATAAGCTGAAATGAATCTCTTTATTGTTGACAATAATAGATGGATGAAATGATGCCATTGATTAAACTAGATCGCTTTTACGATAAAATTGATAATACAAAAGTTTTCGAGCTTAATTGATAATAAGGAAATACTTTAGAGGCTGAATTTGAGGACTCACTATTAATTTTACCCTAACATCGGAGAATATGAAAATCGCATTAAAACTTGAGGGACTAATTTATAATTATTGATCTCTTTTCAACTCAAGAATGCAAGCCTCGTCGTGTCTCGGCTATCAGGCTCTCAAGAACGCATGTGTATATATATATACAAGAGCGTAAACACAAGTTAGCGGGTAGTGGAGCATCTCGAAAGAACAAAGGCCGAGTCACATTCATCATATCTCAACTCAACTCAACTCATCTCATTTCATCTGGGTTCGGTTTTCTACCTCTTTTCTTGTTATTCTAATTCTTTTTATTCTCTTGATCATTTCTTGAACTCTATCTCCTTTAATCACTTTCTTGGATTAGGTTTATGAATAATATCCACTCCCAACAATTTACGAATTCTTTTCTTGCGTGTTGAAGCTAGCTTGAAATTCTTGATGAATCATGTGCTGAGACTTAAAATATCAGTTAGCTTGCTTAATAAGATTCATTCAATCAGAACTTTGTTTTGAGGGTTTTTGGTTGAGTCATACTTGCGTTGGAATCATTTATTTTCTTTAACCCGGACTGTTCTCTCATCTGGGTTTTGTTCTTGCTTGTTATATATCTAGTTAACTGTTTTCTCTGTTTGTTGCCTTTTTTTTTTCATTTTATAATCTTTTATTTGCTCTTCAGAGTCATGGGAATTTTCTATTCCATAATTAATTTCAGATCTTACCCTTTTGAAGATATGGAAGAAACAGCTTCAGGAGATAATTGTCAAAATCTTTGTGAAAAAGCGAATGAAGATGTAATCAGTGAATTGCATGACGACATTCTTTGTTACATGCTCTCGTTTCTTCCAACAAAAAGGGCTGTGGCTACCAGCATTCTGTCCACAAGGTGGAGAAACCTGTGGAAATCAGTCACCATTTTGGACATTTATGATGGCATATCGGGTTATTACAAGAATCCATCTACATATAAAGAAAGAAAGATGAACTTTGTGAATTTCATGGATAGGCTTTTTATTCATCGTAATAACCCATCGATTCTGAAATTCCGGCTCAGCTTAGCTCAAAGTTACGATTTTACTTGTGTAAATGCATGGATGTCCCATTTAAGTAGATGGATTTCTTCTTCTGCAATTATGGGCAATGTGGAGGAGCTTATATTTTTTATCAATTTCCAAGTTCGGTTGCCGGAGAACCTCTATTGCTGTCAGAAATTAGTGACTCTGAAACTTCATGGTCATATCAGGTTTGATAATCTTCAATCTGTATGCTTTCCAAGTCTCAAGGCCCTTCATCTTGAACATCTCAGGATGCTGAATAATACTGCCATAAAGGTGCTATTATCTGGTTCCCCTGCCCTCGAAGAACTGGAACTAGAAATGGAGGGACGTGATTCTCGGCGGTCTGTACATGTATGCTCATTGTCCTTGAAACATTTGATCATAGGATTCGTCTGCATTTTTGTTCCTTACGATCATAGTTACCGTAAAAAGCTTACTATTGATACCCCAAACCTTGAATTTCTTAAACTGGTTGATTTTGCATCTGAGGAATTGAGCATGCTGCGGGCAGACTCGCTCCTACAGGCAGATCTCTGTTTTGGTTATCAAACCGGTGTTTTCAATGTAGGAATTGAAGAGTATGCAAATATGGTGGTTCAGTTTTATAGACAGATCTCTGGTGTTAAGACTCTGTCCTTGTCAAACTGTAATATCCGAGTAAGATCCTCCACCCCCCCCCATTTACTCTTATGCAAATATGGTGTTTTCAATGGTGATTCGTCATCAACCTATCTAACGCATCCTCTTCTCAGACTTTAATAGGGGCAGCTGTATCTAAGTTTCCATGCTTCGGGAATTTGCCTACTTTTCGGAATTTGATTCATTTGGAGGTCCGAGTTTGTGATGATTACGTGTGGATTTTGCCTGAGATACTCCAATGCACTTCTAATTTGGAAGTTTTTCGTCTTCATCTTGGTTAGTTCCATTGATATAAATCGAATCAATGATTTGAGTGTTTCTTAGTTTATCTAAATCATCTACAAGTACTTTCTGTCTCTTTATTATCTTCAATCAATTAGGTTGAGGATGCATACGACTGGAACTGGTGTGCCCCACACTCTGTGCCGCAGTGTTTGTCATCATGTCTTCAGGTGATCGAGTTTAATGATTTGGAAGCGGTATCGGGAGAGACAGAGATGGTTGAATATTTCTTAAAGAACGCATTGGTGTTGAAGAAGATGACCATCACATATCTTACTGACCTTAAGACATCAGAAGTTGATGTTTTGAAGAGGCTATCAACATGTCCGAAGGGCTCAGACTCATGTCAGATTGTAATCATTCCTGAACATGAACACAGTTTTGAAGTCGCAAATAGACGTAGGGCCTGCAGCAGAGGACAAGCTACAGAAACTTACTAAAAGGGGGGAAAAAATATGATATGGTGTCTCATAGATCTATTATTAAGTGTTTGGCTATTATCTCGAAATAGAAGACTAAGAGAACTAAAGGTTTAAGACTATATCAGAAACAAATTTAATTCTAAGCAAACACATTCTTCTCCCTCATGCACAGTGACAAGAAAGCTAAAAAATGGTTGAAATTATTTTAATTGGCTTGAAATTATGTCACTATTTACAGATAATTTACTAGACCAATTAAATTACCAGCAGAATAAAATCTCTAGCAAACCTCTTAGATAATAAATTTTCTAATTATAAATATTTTTGTATTAAAAAAATCAACCTACAAATAAGGCAATAAAACAATTTAAGTTTACCTGAGTTAAATTGTAAAACATTTTATTTGAATTATTAGACTATGATAACCTTGACTTGAGTTGGTATACCAAACCCATAAACAACAATTAGAATTATTAGATTTTTTATTTTTCGTATCGTCCAATCCATTAAAAAAATAACTGTAATTTGTTTCATGTTGAGGGGCTTGATCTTTGTGTCTTGATGGGAAAGTTTTCTCCTCACCCTTCAAATTTATGCCCTTCAAAGTTTAGCATATGAAAACGATGATTGAAAGTATATTAGGTATTTGACCTGTCGATAATTATATTTTATTTTTTAATGATAAAAATTAGATATATATATATATTTTAAAAAAATAAGGGTGAAATTCAAACTAAAAAATAAATTAGAGGTTAAATTGTGAAGAAAAACAACTCTAATGAACAAAGAAACTGAAGAATGAAGACCAAATTATAAAAAATAAAGCACCATAAATGACGGAATTGAAAACCTATAAAACTCTTACAAAAAAATCAATAAAAAAAAACCAAAATATTAAATATTGAATTGGAGAAAATAATACACGACAAATTATAATTGAAGGAACATATTCAAAACAAATAAAACGTCTATAAAATGATAAAACAAAATATAAATAAAAGGAATACATATCAAAACTAAAATACCAAAAACAAATACTCCAAATTGTGCACTCATGTCATATCAAGAAAGAGAAAATGAGACAATTTTTTCAAAAACAATAGAGTGAGAGGTAGATTTTTCGTTTAGAATGTGTCACACCTGTTGTGCATTTTATAGGTTTTAAGATTATTAATTATATTAAAAAATCAAATTAACCTTGATAATTATGGAATTAACAAAAACACCAAATTAAAAACACCAAAATACTTGTCTGCCTAGGTTTTATTGTTTCGGTTGCAAAAGTAAATTTTTAAAAATAAAAATTTATTTATGAATTGAATGGAAAAGCTTAAAACTTTTTGAGCAAAGAGGTAAGGATGTTAGACATCTCCATGTAAATTGTCAATGGCTAGTCCATCACTGATCTATTGGTTATATTTATTTATGAATTGGCCAACAAAAAAATGGTTGAAATTATTTTAATTGGCTTGAAATTCTGTCTCTATTTTCATCTATAATTTACTTTACCAATCAAATTACCGCTAGAACTAAAATCTCTAGCAAAAACCTTAATAAAGTGAATTAAATTATTTTCATTGAGCTGTTAGTATTATATTGGTAGAAATCACAAGTGCACAAATCGTAACAAGTACTAAAGTGATGAGTTAAGTATCATCCCACGAGGATTTACAAAAATTATCAATAAGTAACAAAATTATCAAAAATTCTCTATTTGATGATTCAATTATAAGGGTTTACAAATCTAAAAATAATTAAAACAAACAACTAAAACATTAAATGGTGTTGAAATCAAGTTTAACAAATCCTAGGATTTTTTATTTCACCATAACTAATCTTATATGAATTTCCTCAATTGAATTAATCCTATCAAAATTTCTTTCTTATTGTTGATAATCAGGTTTTACTAATTTAATCACTACTCTTTCTAGAGCATCAATGAATTATTTTAACAAGCAAGCTTCCTACCTCTCGGTGAATATTCAGAATCTCTGAACTCTTAAGCTTCAAAATTGAACCCTCAAAAAGATTTCAAGAAACCAAGTGAAGAAATAATCAGCAGCTTCCTAAAGTTGTTTCTCACATTTTTGTGTTACCATGTCTTCCTGACTTGTCTTTTGAGAATTTCATTCACAAATTTTTTTATTTTTCAGTTTCCAATCCATTAAAAAAATAACTACAATTTTTCTTAATGTTGAGGAGCATGATCTTTATGTGTTGATGGAAAAATTATCTTCCTTCAAATTTATTCCCTTTTCAAATTTTAGCATATGAAAACATTGATTGAAAAGTACATTAGTTACTAGCAGTTTACCTGCCCTTCGCCGCGGCCGAAACCACATTTTTTTCAACGCAAAAAATATATATTAAGAGTATGAGATATTAAGATTATGAGATTTTTTTTATTATTATACTATAACTTTAGGCAAAATAATCAATTTGTGCAGAATTTCTACGAAACACATGTTTCCAATAAAATAAATGAATTTTAAATCAATATAAATTTTCTATTTAACAAGTTTCAACAAAATCACCAGTATAAAAATATCATCGTCATTAAAAAATCAGCTGATGATTCAGATACCTGAATCATCAGCTGAAGATTCAGCATATTATAGTTAGTTTATTTCATAATCTAATTTAAATTAAATACAATAATATAATAAAAATTGTGGAAACATCTATGATAACCAAGTTATAAAAATAAATCATTGATTTTCTACTATAAAAACAAGAAAACATCATTGAGAATACATTGCTAAGTTACCATCATAATCATGATTATAAAAGCTAAAATTATTATCACCATTATATTAAAAAAAGACCAAAGGAAAAAAGAAAAAATATTAATTTTAAAATGATTACCAACATAAATTAAAATTTTAGAACTAAATCGAATAAATAATTAAATCCCCACAAAAAATAAAACGAGCAAAATTAAAAACAAAAACTAAAAGCATAAATGCATAAATATGGACAAAAAAATAAACATTGTCCAAGAAGGACCGAAAAAACCAAAAGAATTAATAGTAAATAAAAAATTACAAAAATAAGTTCCAAAATAAAAAATAAAATATATAATTAATTCCAATTAAAAGATGAATCTACAACAAATCAAAACATTGGGACTGAAAAAAAAGGTTTTTTTTTAAAAACAAATAAAGTGTAATTGTTTAATAAAAATTAAAAGAATAAGTACCGAAATGAAAACAACTACATATGACGAATTTCAATTGGAGGATAAAATTAAAACAAATTAAAACCTGCAAATCAAAAATATTAAAGGAACCAAAAACAAAAACAAAAATCAAAATATTAGACTAAAATGAAACGTATCATATATGGTCAATTTCAATTGAGAGAATAATTCAAAATAATTATAGAATTACCTAAACACTCCTGAACCCAGCGATAACCATGAAAAAAACAGACGTAAAAGTATCACCTTGCCCAATCCATAGACCTTCATTTTTATTGTTTCTAAGGGTATGTATGTAATTGTACTATGCACAAATATGGGGAAAAAATAAAATACCTTCTACCAGCCTTCATTTTTTTGTCAGCTCCTAGGGGTAAATACAAAGTTTCATTATGCAATAAATATTGAAAAAACCAGAACACCTTCGGTATCGAGGGTTAAATTTTGGTGATTCTAGGGGCAAAATAGTAATTTTATTGTTGTAATCCAAAGTGAACGTATATAGTGAAACCTTGATGCGTTTTATAATTATATTAATTTTACCTGTCAATAATCATATTTTATTTTTTAATGATAAAAATTAGATATATAGATATTTTAAAAATAAGGGTGAAATTTAAAGTAAAAAATAAATTAGACGTTAAATTGTAAAGAAAAACAACTCTAACAAATGAAAAAAAAAGAATTGAAGATGAAATTACAAAAAATAAATCACCATGAACTTGGATTAAATGATGGAATTGAAAACCTATAAAACTCTTACAAAAGGATTAAGAAAAAATAGAAACTAAAATATTAAAGACCGAATTGGAGAAAATAATACATGACAAATTAGAATAGAAGGAACATATTGAAAACAAACAAAACTCTTATAAAATTATATATATATACATATATATATATATATATATATATATATATATAACATTGTAGTTTTTTTTATGGAGCAGAAAGAAAAGAAAAGAACAACTTACCAACAACAAATACCCCATCCATCGTGCATGCATTTCAAATTAAGAGAGAGAAAATGCGACAGTTTTTTCAATAACATAGAGTGAAAGGTAGATTTTTCTTTTAGAATGTGTCACACCCGTGTGCATTTTATAGTTTTATAGGTTTTGAAATTTTAAAATTATTAATTATATTAAAAAAAATCAAATTACCCTTGATACTTGTCTACCTATGTTTTATTGTTTTTCATTTCAGAAGTAAAATTTTATTTTCACCATAGTTTTAAAAAGAAAATAACTTAAATGGTTTAATTACTGATGGCTAGTCCATCATTGATCGGTTGGTAATATTTATTTATGAATTGGCTGGAAAAAAAATGGTTGAAAAGTATTTTAATTAGCTTGAATTTTTGTCATTATTTTCATCAATAATTTACTTTACAAATGAAATTACTGCTAGAACTAAAATCTCTAAGAATAATTTCTCTAATTACAAATATTTTTTGTATTAAAAAATGAACCCTCCCTGTATATAGCATGTGCCAATAGTTATAGGTATATATAAAACGCATCGATGTTTCACTATGTTCGGTTACTGTGAATTTTAATATTAAAATTATCATTTTGCCTCTTAGATTGTAAAATTTAATCCTCAATACCAGGGGTATTTTTTACATTTCCAGGGGACCTGTGTGGTATTTACCGATTCTTTAGGACTATTTCAATCTTTTCAATATTTTTTTGCATAGTGAAAATATCTATTTACCCTTGTGAGCTGACAAAAGACGAGGGCTGGTTAGGGGTATTTTCAGTTTCTTGCATGATATTGATTAGTGAAATAACAACTTTGCCCTCGGGTGGGACGCTAGGCAGGGGGGCTAAAGGTGAGGGTATTTTAGATTTTTTCACGTTTTGTGCACCTTGAAACTACTTAAATATCCTTAGAAAAGACAAAAAAGAAGGTGTGGCGCTAGGGGTATGATGGTACTTTCATGTTCAGTTTTTTGTGGTTATCGTTGGGTTCAAGGGTGTTTAGATAATTCTAGATTTTTTAATTATTTTTTCTCGAAGTTACTGCAGGCGCGCCTTCAGTTTTCACGTGTATGCGCCTTGCATGCGGCATGTGGAATATCTATAGGTGGTGTAGAATGTTCATTTGCCATGTCACTAGATGCGATCTCCTAGCGGGGCCTGTATCATGTGAAGGCGGTGAGGGAATCACCGGTGGATGTTTTATCTTTTTTTCACCATTTTCTCTCAAATGTAGTGGAAATATATATTACAGTCCTTTATGGTTTTTGGTGTTTTATTTCAGTCCTTCGTCTTTTGATTTTTTTTTCTTCCTTATTTTTTCAATGGAAATTTTTAATGTTTTCAATTGTGCCCTTTAATTAAAATTGATAATATATGTTGTTATTCATTTCAATCCTTATTCTTTTGATTTTTGGTTTTTTTTTTTATTTTTTGATGTGATGGTTTTAATTTGTTTCAATTTTGTCATCTAATAAAAATCGGTCATATATGGTACTTTTCATTTTGGTCATTATTTTTTTAAAAAAATTACATTGCATTTTTTTTTAGAAATCCTTTTATTTTTTTCCGTCCCAAGGTTTTGATTTGTTACAGTTTTGTCATTCAATTAAAATTATTTTTTTTCATTTCAACCCTTATTTTTTTTATTTAATATTATTTTTTTGGGTTTTTTCGGTCCTTCTTGGATAGTGTTTATATTGTTTTTGTATTTATGCATCTATGCTTTTAGTTTGTGTTTTTTTTTTTTGTTTGTTTGGCTTTTATTTTGATTTGATTCGTTTCTAAAAATTAAATTTATATTCATGATCATTTTAAAATTAATATTTCTTCCTTTTTTCTTTTGTTATGTTTTTAGTGTTTTCTATTATTTTTATTTATTCTTCGGATTTGATGATTTTTTTATGCTCATAGTATTTTTTTTTTCTATTGTTTACTCTTTTGTTAAAATTTATTTTATTCTTCGAGATAATTTTATGGTTTCATTGTTCGCATAATAATAATGATAATTTTTGGTGATTTTTTTTTTCTTGCTTGTTGCTTTTTGTAAAAATGTTTTTTATTTGAAAGGGAAAATTAATGAAATTGATCATATATTTTAATTTAATTTTGGTCATTATTCTTTTAATTTTTTTTTAAAAAATTACATTGCATTTTTTTTTAAAAAAATCCCTTTATTTTTTTCGATCCCAAGGTTTTGATTTTTTTTAGTTTTGTCATTCATTTAAAATTAATTACATTTTTTTTTATTTTGGCCCTTATTCTTTTAATTTTTATTTAGTATTAATTCTTTTGGTTTTTTCGGTTCGTCTTGGATAATGTTTATATTTGTTTTGTATTTATGCATTTATACTTTTAGTTTTTGTTGTTTAATTTTTTGTTTGGGATTTATTTTTATTAAGTTCAGTTCTAAAATTTTAATTTATATTGATTATCATTTTAAAATTAATATTTCTTCGTTTTTCCCTTTGTTCTTTTTTTAGTGTTTTCTATTATTTTTATCAGTTCCTCGGATCAGATGATTTTTTTATGCTCACAATATTTATTTATATTCTTTTGCTATTGTTGTTTTTGTTTGTTTTTTTGTTAAAATTTATTTTATTCTTCGAGATAATTATATGGTTTCATTGTTTGCATAGTAATAATAATAATAATTTTAGTGTTCATTTTTTCTATTGTTTTCCTGTTTTCCTGTTTTATTTAGAATAAAGTGGGTCGAGGCCCAATCTTAGATTATATGGGTCGCGGGCCCCCCATGTAGGCGGGCTGGAAGCCCAGCCCCATGTTGGCGAGCTGGAAGCCCTGCCACAGTGGGCGGGTTGGCAACCTGGCCCATTAGGGCGGGGCAGTTAGCGCACCATTAAATAAATAAATAAATAATGAAAAAAGTAACATAAAAATATAAAAAAAATACAAAATTTGCAAAAAATATTTTTTAGTTTTAAAAAAGCTAAAATGTGTTATTTTCGTCCATACGACTAATACACTAGCATATTTTAAAAATTCTTTTTCTTTCAAAAAAATATATATTATCTTGAAGTTTGAAGAGAAAATGTGTTTTAGTATAGATTTTGCAAAGAAAAATCATTTCTTGCATTTTGAGATTTTACAACATGTTTGTAAGAATCTAAAGGGTATTGGCCAATATTTCAACAATATAAAAATCTTATTTTTGGGAATTTATCATTCACTATTGATATTCGGATAAATAAATTATAAGGGGTTAATATCCAAAATATTCAGCGGGGATCATATGATGTTATTCACTGTCGGTATTCAGATTAATAAATCCTAAGGGGTTAATATCCAAAATATTCAGCGGGGATCATATGCTATTATTCACTGTCGGTGTTTGGATAAATAAATCCCAAGGGGTTAATATCCAAAATATTCAGTGGGGTAATATACCATCATCATTTAACCAACATATTCTTTGAAAGATCAACACCATAACAAATCATAAGTCAACCTAAACGTCAAGCAGCTTACCTTAGGTATGGCGTATTAGGGGTGATAAAACCTTCCCTTTACGCAACCATTCCCTTACCTTAGAATCTCTTAAAGACCAATTTTAGGTTTCCTAGTAGCCATAATACTAGGTGGTGACTCATTTTTTCACAAAAATAAAGATAAAGCCCCGACTTTGAATTCCCCCGCTCACGGGGAGGGTCGCCGCGACGCCGCGCTCTCGCGAGGGGTGCGACATTTATTATAAAATTAAATGATCAGGGTAAGCATTTTCATTTTTTAAGGCAAGCATGGTGAACATGCTTTGTCTAAACATTGGTGACTATAATTACATTTTCCAAATGTGTCGCTCTTTCTTATGTCAAGTACAACATGTAAGCATCATTTGATAACAAAATTGTATGCAATTAATTTCAGTTGTAATTAAATTTGCTCTACAGGCAGGTTAGATATTTATTACAAGATAATCTTGTGAACAAACCATGCTTGCAAAGGAATCAAATTTCTTGTATTTAAGAATGCAGGTGCCAATGTTTTGTTGGAACGATAAACAACGTAATATTTTGTTCTAAACTACAAGAAACTCTTATTGTTGAATTTGTACTGGTGTGATCATTATTATCTCAAAGATGATACAGTAGTTGTATCCTCATAAATTTCATTCAATTTTGTATTTCACTGATTGATGTTGAATTTGCAGCAGCTTGTCTATTTTATTATTTGTTACTTCATTGATTTTTTGGGAACGTGGGTATTTGGGCTAGCTTACAAACACATCTACTAATTTTATAAATTGTTAAGTTAATGACCAATTAAAACCTCTAGTCGCTTTGACTAATGTGGACCTCGAACTAATGACCTGTGAGGAGCAAACCTAGAGTCTGACTAGTGAGCCACGTCCCTCAGAGTTGTTACTTCATTGATTGATAATATGCAACTGTTAGAAACTATTTCACCGCAGCTCACATTAGGTTGCTGTTTGCAAAATGTTGCATCATTTCGCAAAATCAATCACAATTTTGTTCATATTTGATCCTTATTAAGGTTAGTGAAATTGCATCCAATATGCTACCTCCATGATTACAATAGAGTGGAAGAAGATGATATGTGACAAGCAAGCTCAGTTCATCTATATTTTTTCTTCCTATCTGTTTGGTAATCCTAAATAACTTAAATATTTAATTGGCTATCTCAAATTCATTTATTTAACTCAGGACCCATCAATCTCCTATCACCAACCTCATACCAATATACAAGTGATCTCCACTTTCAGCTATACAAAGCATTATACGAATCTCGCCTAATAACTATTGCTATAAGCAAGCTCCACCACCAAAGATATCTACTAGCTTTCAGCTATACTTGTTTCATCCAACCCGAAACTCAATCACACAACTCTCAACATATCCTCCAAAATTTGCATGGGTCCTATTAGACTATCCATTGGTCCAAGGATGAAAAGTAGTACGTAACTGCACATTAGTCCCCAAAGCTTCTGAAACAACTATGCAACCTTATGATCTCGTTAACATAGATTTCTGCTAGCTTTGGACACCTATATGTCACCTTTATTGATAAAAAAACGAGTTGTCTTGGTCAAACAATAACCTGTCACCCAAATTGAATAGTAAATGATTCTCTTCTATTCAGGAATCAACAATGACTATAAAAACTTTGATACTTTCTGATGCTCACCCTTAACCCTCTAGATGGTCAAGCATCAAGAGACAAACTCAACAATGTCCTTACATGATATATAACTCTCTCAAAGTCTTATACTATAGGTTTGCTTCCACCATCTCATTTGTTTTCAAGTCATCCACCTCATACACATACTATATCCATGAAATTATATTTCACTCGAGACTGTATCACTCGAATTAGTACATAAACTAGCAAGAAACCCAAGTCAAGAAAGCAAAAAAAGCCTCTCCCTCTAATCCAAATATTGATAGAAAAGCGCACAAATAACCAACGCGTGTTAAAATTTGCACACAGGCCTACAACTCGTCGCCTGAAATTAATTAGTGAATGAACATAAAAAACTATATTTCCACTTACTAGCTCACAGAATGCTGGAAAAAAACAGCACCTTTTCATTCAAGCAAGATGAAAGATAGAAAGAGGCCATGGTATATACTTCCAGGTTACTTTAAATTTTCACAGCACATGGCATGATGCTTTCTCATTTGAACTCGTAATTGATATGTAAATGTAGTATTATGAAAATTATAATAATAAATTAATAATAATGCATTATGATGATGCATGAAGTAGTGATGGTGAAGGTGGGATGGTGATAATTGATGACAATGGTGCCGGTGAGATTTTTATGAGTTGATAGTAAATGAAATTATTGGCTGATTTTATATTACTATTCATAAGAATATAACAAATTTTATTAATTACAAATATTTTTAAATAAAAAAATAAAATAGTTGATTATAAAACACTTTAGATTAAATTTTTAGTAAAATATTTTTAAAAAATAAGCACATAAAAATTAGGAAAACACTATATAAATAATAATAATAATAATAATAATAATAATTTCCATATCTTGTAAATTAGTTTTATAGTTTGTCACTCAGTACGTAATCACATGCAAGCTGGAATGAATCTTTTTTATTGTTGCCAATAATAGATGGATGAAAGGATGACATTGATTAAACTAGATCACTTTTATTATAAAATTGATAATACAAAAGTCTTAGAGCTTAATTGATAATAAGGAAGTACGTACTTTAGAGGCTGAATTTGAGGACTCACTATTAATTTTACACTAACATCGGAGGATATGAAAATCGCAATAAGACTTGAGGGACTAATTTATAATTGTTGATCTGTTTTCAACTCAAGAATGCAAGCCTCGTCGTGTCTCGGCTATCAGGCTCTCAAGAACGCAAGCATGTATATATATATACAAGAGCGTAAACACAAGTTAGCGCGTAGTGGAGCATCTCGAAAGAACAAAGGCCGAGTCACATTCATCATATCTCAACTCAACTCATCTCGTTTCATCTGGGTTCGGTTTTCTACCTCTTTTCTTGTTATTCTAATTCTTTTTATTCTCTTGAACATTTGTTGAACTCTATTTCCTTTAATCACTTTCTTGGATTAGGTTTATGAATAATACTCACTCCCAACAGCTTACGAATTCTTTTCTTGCGTGTTGAAGCTAGCTTGAAATGCTTGATGAATCATGTGCTGAGAGTACTTGAAATATCAGTTAGCTTGCTTAATAAGAAACATTCAATCAGAGCTTTGTTTTGAGGGTTTATGGTTAAGTCATGCTTGCGTTGCGATCATTTACTTTCTTTAACCTGGACTGTTCTCTCATCTGGGTGTTGTTCTTGCTTGTTATATATCTAGTTAACTGTTTTCTCTGTTTGTTGCCTTTTTTTTTTCATTTTATAATTTTTTATTTGCTCTTCAGAGTCATGGGAATTTTCTATTCTATAATTAATTTCAGATCTTACCCTTTTGAAGATATGGAAGAAACAGCTTCAGGAGATAATTGTCAAAATCTTTGTGAAAAAGCGAATGAAGATGTAATCAGTGAATTGCATGACGACATTCTTTGTTACATGCTCTCGTTTCTTCCAACAAAAAGGGCTGTGGCTACCAGCATTCTGTCCACAAGGTGGAGAAACCTGTGGAAATCAGTCACCATTTTGGACATTTATGATGGCATATCGGGTGATTACAAGAATCCATCTACATATAAAGAAAGAAAGATGAACTTTGTGAATTTCATGGATAGGCTTTTTATTCATCGTAATAACCCATCGATTCTGAAATTCCGGCTCAGCTTAGCTCAAAGTTACGATTTTACTTGTGTAAATGCATGGATGTCCCATTTAAGTAGATGGATTTCTTCTTCTGCAATTATGGGCAATGTGGAGGAGCTTATATTTTTTATCAATTTCCAAGTTCGGTTGCCGGAGAACCTCTATTGCTGTCAGAAATTAGTGACTCTGAAACTTCATGGTCATATCAGGTTTGATAATCTTATATCTGTATGCTTTCCAAGTCTCAAGGCCCTTCATCTTGAACATCTCAGGATGCTGAATAACACTGCCATAGAGGTGCTATTATCTGGTTCCCCTGCCCTCGAAGAACTGGAACTACATATGGAGGGACGTGATTCTCGGCGGTCTGTAGATGTATGCTCATTGTCCTTGAAACGTTTGATCATAGGATTCGTCTGCATTTTTGTTCCTTACGATCATAGTTACCGTAAAAAGCTTACTATTGATACCCCAAACCTTGAATTTCTTAAACTGGTTGATTTTGCATCTGAGGAATTGAGCATGCAGCGGGCAGACTCGCTCCTACAGGCAGATCTCTGTTTTGGTTATCAAACCGGTGTTTTCAATGTAGGAATTGAAGAGTATGCAAATATGGTGGTTCAGTTTTATGGACAGATCTCTGGTGTTAAGACTCTGTCCTTGTCAAACTGTAATATCCGAGTAAGATCCTCCCCCCCCCTCCCCCCCCCCACATTTACTCTTATGCAAATATGGTGTTTTCAATGGTGATTCGTCATCAACCTATATAACGCATCCTCTTCTCAGAATTTAATAGGGGCAGCTGTATCTAAGTTTCCATGCTTCGGGAATCTGCCTACTTTTCGGAATTTGATTCATTTGGAGGTCCGAGTTTGTGATGATTACGTGTGGATTTTGCCTGAGATACTCCAATGCACTTCTAATTTGGAAGTTTTCGTCTTCATTGGTTAGTTCCATTGATATAAATCGAATCAATGATTTGAGTGTTTCTTAGTTTATCTAAATCATCTACAAGTACTTTCTGTATTGTTCTCTTTATTATCTTCAATCAATTAGGAGGAGGATGCATACGACTGGAACTGGTGTGCCCCACACTCTGTGCCGCAGTGTTTGTCATCATGTCTTCAGGTGATCGAGTTTAATGATTTTGAAGGGGTATCGGGAGAGACAGAGATGGTTGAATATTTCTTGAAGAACGCATTGGTGTTGAAGAAGATGACCATCACATATCTTACTGACCTTAAGACATCAGAAGTTGATGTTTTGAAGAGGCTATCAACATGTCCGAAGGGCTCAGACGCATGTCAAATTGTAATCATTCCTGAACATGAACACAGCAGAGGACAAACTACAGAAACTTACTAAAAGGGGTGAAAAAAATATGATATGGTGTCTCATAGATCTATTTTTAAGTGTTTGGCTATTATCTCGAAATAGAAGACTAAGAGAACTAAAGGTTTAAGACTATATCAGAAACAAATTTAATTCTAAGCAAACACATTCTTCTCCCTCATGCACAGTCTCTTCAATGACAAGAAAGCTATATAAGCCGATGGCTAGTCCATCATTGATCTGTTGGTAATATTTATTTATGAATTGGTCGACAAAAAAATGGTTGAAATTATTTTAATTGGCTTGAAATTATGTCACTATTTACATTGATAATTTACTAGACCAATTAAATTACCAGCAGAATAAAATCTCTAGCAAACCTCTTTGATAATAAATTTTCTAATTATAAATATTTTTTGTATTAAAAAAATCAACCTACAGATAAGGCAATAAAACAATTTAAGTTTTTTTTTTTTTGGAATAGCCGAAGCTAACCACGGGTATCCAGGCCGCTGGGCCTGACTAATCCCGGGGGTGCACAGGCCCTCGGCAAGGAGTTTCTCGCAAGTGCACCACGGGTAATTCATGGGCTTCGCCCAAGTCCGATGGCCCCAAAGAATTGTTTGCACCTGAGCGGATTCGAACCTGAGACCTCTTTGGGAGCACACCAAAGAGACCCAGACCTCCTCTGCCAGGCCAACCCCTTGGGGTTAAAACAATTTAAGTTTACCTCAGTTAAATTGTAAAACATGTTATTTGAATTATTAGATTATGATAACCTTGACTTGAGTTGGTATACAAAACCCATAAACAACGATTAGAATTATTAGATTTTTTATTTTTCGTAGTGTCCAATCCATTGAAAAAATAACTGTAATTTGCTTCATTTTGTGTCTTGATGGGAAAGTTTTCTCCTCACCCTTCAAATTTATGCCCTTCAAAGTTTAGCATATGAAAACGACGATTGAAAGTATATTAGGTATTTGACCTGTCGATAATCATATTTTATTTTTTAATGATAAAAATGAGATATATAGATATTTTTTTTAAAAAATAAGGGTGAAATTCAAACTAAAAAATAAATTAAAGGTTAAATTGTGAAGAAAAACAGCTCTAACTTTACCCATGTCATATCAAGAAAGAGAAAATGCGACAATTTTTTCAAAAACAATAGAGTGAGAGGTAGATTTTTCGTTTAGAATGTGTCACACCTGTGGTGCATTTTATAGGTTTTAAAATTATTAATTATATTAAAAAATCAAATTAACCTTGATAATTATGGAATTAACAAAAACACCAAACTAAAAACACCAAAATAGTTGTTTGCCTAGGTTTTATTGTTTTCGGTTTCAAAAGTAAATTTTTAAAAATAAAAATTTATTTATGAATTGAATGGAAAAGCTTAAAAGTTTTTGAGCAAAGAGGTAAGGATGTTAGACATCTCCATGTAAATTGTCAATGGCTAGTCCATCACTGATCTGTTGGTTATATTTATTTATGAATTGACCAACAAAAAAATGGTTGAAATTATTTTAATTGGCTTGAAATTCTGTCTCTATTTTCATCTATAATTTACTTTACCAATTACCGCTAGAACTAAAATCTCTAGCAAAAACCTTAATAAAGTGAATTAAATTATTTTCATTGAGTTGTTAGTATTATATTGGTAGAATCACAAGTGCACAAATCGTATCAAGTAATAAAATGATGAGTTGAGTATCATCCCACGAGGATTTACGAAAATTCTCAATAAGTAACAAAATTATCAAAAATTCTCTATTTGATGATTCAATTATAAGGGTTTACAAATCTAAAAATAATTAAAACAAACAACTAAAATATTAAATGGTGTTGAAATCAAGTTTAACAAATCCTAGGATTTTTTATTTCACCGTAACTAATCTTATATGAATTTTCTCAATTGAATTAATCCTATGAAAATTTCTTTCTTATTATTGATAATCAGGTTTTACTAATTTTATCACTACTCTCTCTCGAGCATCAATAATTATTTTAACAAGCAAACTTCGTACCTCTCGGTGAATATTCAGAATCTCTGAACTCTTAAGCTTCAAAATTGAACCCTCAAAAAGATTTCAAGAAACCAAGTGAAGACATAATCAGCATCTTCCTAAAGTTGTTTCTCACATTTTTGTGTTACCATGTCTTCCTGACTTGTCTTTTGAGAATTTCATGCACAAATTTTTTTATTTTTCAGTGTCCAATCCATTAAAAAAATAACTGCAATTTTTCTTAATGTTGAGGAGCATGATCTTTGTGTGTTGATGGAAAACTTATCTTCCTTCAAATTTATGCCCTTCAAATTTTAGCATATGAAAACACCGATTGAAAGTATATTAGTTACTAGCAGTTTACCTGCCCTTCGCCGCGGCCGCATCCACATTTTTTTCAACCCAAAAAATATATATTAAAAGTATGAGATATTAAGATTATGAGATTTTTTTATTATTATACTATAACTTTAGGCAAAATAATCAATTTGTGCAGAATTTCTACGAAACACATGTTTTCAATAAAATATATGAATTTTAAATCGATATAAATTATTCTATTTAACAAGTTTCAACGAAATTACCAGTATAAAAATATCATTGTCGTTAAAAATTAAGAAGATTCAGATACCTGAATCATCTGCTGAAGATTCAGCATATTAGAGTTAGTTTATTTCATAATCTAATTTAAATTAAATACAATAATATAATAAAAATTGTGGAAAAATCTATGATAACCAAGTTATAAAAATAAATCGTTGATTTTCTACTATAAAAACAAAAAAACATCATTGAGAATACATTGCTAAATTACCATCATTATCATGACTATAAAAGCTAAAATTATTATCACCATTACTGCCAAAATAATTAGAATCATTAAATTGTCCTGAAAAATAAGAAAACAAAACATTTTTTACAGACAGCAAACAAAAAAACAATAAAAAACAAAATAACTCAAATTATCATTTTTATTGTGTAAACAATGAAACCATAAAATTATTTTGAAAAGTAAAAAAAAAAATAACAAAAGAGGAAACAAAAAAAGAGCAAAAAAAAAACTAAAATAAATATTATTAGCATAAAAAAATCATAGGATTTGAAGAACAGATAAAACCAGCAGAAAATATTAAAAAAAGACCAAAAGGAAAAAGAAAAAATATTAATTTTAAAATGATTACCAACATAAATTAAAATTTCAGAACTAAATCGAATAAAAATAAAATCTCCACAAAAAATAAAACGAGCAAAATTAAAAAACAAAAACTAAAAGCATAAATGCATAAATATGGACAACAAAAATAAACATTGTCCAAGAAGGACCCAAAAAACCAAAAGAATTAATAGTAAATAAAAAATTAAAAAAATAAGTTCCAAAATAAAAATATATATATATATATATATATAATTAATTCCAATTAAAGGATGAATCTACAACAATAAAAAACATTGGGATTGAAAAAAAAGGGTTTTTTTTTAAAAAAAAACAAATACAATGTAATTGTTTAATAAAAATTAAAAGAATAAGTACCCAAAATGAAAACAACTATATATGACCAATTTCAATTGGAGGATAAAATTAAAACAAATTAAAACCTGCAAATCAAAAATATTAAAGGAACCAAAAACAAAAACAAAAATCAAAATATTAGACTAAAATGAAACGTATCATATATGGTCAATTTCAATTGAAAGAATAATTCAAAATAATTATAGAATTATCTAAACACTCCTGAACCCAGCGATAACTATGAAAAAAACAGACGTAAAAGTATCACCTTGCCCCAGCCATAGACCTTCATTTTTATCGTTTCTAAGGGTATGTATGTAATTGTACTATGCACAGATATGGGGAAAATAGAAAATACCTTCTGCCATACTTCATCTTTTTGTCAGCTCCTAGGGATAAATAGAAAGTTTCACTATGCAATAAATATTGAAAAGACCAGAACACATTCGGTATCGAGGGTTAAATTTTCGTGATTCTAGGGGCAAAATAATAATTTTACTGTTGAAATCCATAGTGAACGTATATAGTGAAACCTTGATGCGTTTTATAATTATATTAATTTTACCTGTCAATATTCATATTTTATTTTTTAATGATAAAAATTAGATATATAGATATTTTAAAAATAAGGGTGAAATTTAAAGTAAAAAATAAATTAGACGTTAAATTGTAAAGAAAAACAACTCTAACAAATGAAAAAAAAAAAAGAATGAAGATGAAATTACAAAAAATAAATCACCATGAACTTGGATTAAATGATGTAATTGAAACCTATAAAACTCTTACAAAAGGATCAAGAAAAAAATAGAAACTAAAATATTAAAGACCGAATTGGAGAAAATAATACATGACAAATTAGAATTGAAGGAACATATTGAAAACAAACAAAACTTTTATAAAATGATATATATATATATATAACATTGTAGTGTTTTTTTATGTAGCAGAAAGAAAAGAAAAGAACAACTTACGAACAACAAATACCTTATCCATCGTGCACGCATTTCAAATCAAGAGAGAGAAAATGCGACAAATTTTTCAATAATATAGAGTGAAAGGTAGATTTTTCTTTTAGAATGTGTCACACCCATGTGCATTTTATAGTTTTATAGGTTTTGAAATTTTAAAATTATTAATTATTTTTTTAAAAAAATCAAATAACCCTTGATACTTGTCTACCTATATTTTATTGTTTTTCATTTTAGAAGTAAAATTTTATTTTCACCATATTTTTAAAAATAAAATAACTTAAATGGCTTAATTACTGATGTCTAGTCCATCATTGATCGGTTGGTAATATTTATTTATGAATTGGCTGACAAAAAAATGGTTGAAAAGTATTTTAATTGGCTTGAATTTTTGTCATTATTTTCATCAATAATTTACTTTACAAATGAAATTACTGCTAGAACTAAAATCTCTAGCAAAAACCTCTCTAAGAATAATTTCTCTAATTACGAATATTTTTTGTATTAAAAAATTAACCCTCCCTGTATATAGCATGTGCCAATAATTATATGTATATATAAAACGCATCGATGTTTCACTATGTCCGGTTACTATGAATTTTAATATTAATCAATATAATCAATATTTTTAATATATAATCAATATTTTTTTGCATAGTGAAAATACCTATTTACCCTTGTGAGCTGACAAAAGACGAGGGCTGGTTAGGGGTATTTTCAGTTTTTTGCATGATATTGATTAGTGAAATAATGACTTTACTCTCGGGTAGGACGCTGGGTAGGGGGGCTAAAGGTAAGGGTATTTTATATTTTTTTCACGTTTTGTGCACCTTGAAACTACTTAAATATCCTCAGAAAAGACAAAAACAAAGGTCTGGCGCTAGGGGTATGATGGTACTTTCATGTTCGGTTTTTTGTGGTTATCGCTGGGTTCAAGGGTGTTTAGGTAATTCTAAATTTTTTAATTATTTTTTCTCGAAGTTACTGCAGGCGCGCCATTAGTTTTCACGTGTAAGCGCCTTGCAAGCGGTGTGTGCAATATCTATAGGTGGTGTAGAATGTTCATTCGCCATGTAACCGGATGCGATCTCCTGGCGGGGCGTGTATCGTGTGAAGGCGATGAGGGAATCACCGGTGGATGTTTTATCTTTTTTCCACCCTTTTCTCTCAAATGCAATGGAAATATATATTACGGTCCTTTATGGGTTTTGGTGTTTTATTTCAGTCCTTAGTCTTTTGATTTTTTTTCTTCCTTATTTTTTCAATGGAAATTTTTAATGTTTTCAATTGTGCCCTTCAATTGAAATTGATCATATATGTTGTTTTTCATTTCAATCCTTATTCTTTTGATTTTTGGTTTTTTTTGGTTTTTTTTTCAATTTTTTTGATGTGATGGTTTTAATTTGTTTCAATTTTGTCATCTAATTGAAATCGGTCATATATGGTACTTTTCATTTTGGTCATTATTCTTTTATTTTTTTAAAAAATTACACTGCATTTTTTTTAGAAATCCTTTTATTTTTTTCGGTCCCAAGGTTTTGATTTGTTACAGTTTTGTCATTCAATTAAAATTAATTATATTTTTTTTTCATTTCAACCCTTATTCTTTTAATTTTTATTTAATATTAATTGTTTTGGTTTTTTCGGTCCTTCTTGGATAATGTTTATTTTGTTTTTGTATTTATGCATCTATGCTTTTAGTTTTTGTTGTTTTTTTTTTTTTTGGCTTTTATTTTTATTCGATTCATTTCTAAACATAAAATTTATATTCATGATCATTTTAAAATTAATATTTCTTTTTTTCTTTTTTTATGTTTTTAGTGTTTTCTGTTATTTTTATTTATTCTTCGGATCTGATGATTTTTTTATGCTCATAGTATTTTTTTTTCCTATTGTTTTCTCTTTTGTTAAAATTTATTTTATTCTTCGAGATAATTTTATGGTTTCATTGTTCGCATAAGAATAATGATAATTTTAGTGATTGTTTTTTTTTTCTTGCTTGTTTTTTTTTGTTAAAATGATTTTTATTTGAAAGGGAAAATTAATGAAATTTATCATATATTTTAATTTAATTTTGGTCATTATTCTTTGAATTTTTTTTAAAAAATTACATTGCATTTAAAAAAAAAACAAATCCCTTTATTTTTTTCGGTCCCATGGTTTTGATTTTTTTTAGTTTTGTCATTCATTTAAAATTAATTACATATTTTTTTTATTTTGGCCCTTATTCTTTTAATTTTTATTTAGTATTAATTCTTTTGGTTTATTTGGTTCGTCTTGGAGAATGTTTATATTTTTTTTGTATTTATACATTTATACTTTTAGTTTTTGTTGTTTAATTTTTTGTTTGGGTTTTATTTTTATTTAGTTCATTTCTAAAATTTTAATTTATATTGATGATCATTTTAAAATTAATATTTCTTCCTTTTTTCTCTTTGTTCTTTTTTTAGTATTTTCTGTTATTTTTATCAGTTCCTCGGATAAGATGATTTTTTTATGCTCACAATATTTATTTATATTATTTTGTTGTTGGTGGTGTTTTTGTTTGCTTTTTTGTTAAAGTTTATTTTATTCTTCGAGATAATTATATGGTTTCATTGTTGGCGTAGTAATAATAATAATAATTTTAGTGTTCATTTTTTCTATTGTTTTGTTGTTTTTTTTTTTTTGTAAAAATTAGTTTTTATTTTTAAAGACAAATTAATGATTCTAATTATTTAGACAATAATGATGATAGTAATCTTAAGTGTTATAGTCATGATAATGATGATAGTAAATTTGAAGTTTAGTCACTATGTTGTACACTAAATTTCAATTTGTTCACCCATCAAATAAATAAAAAATTGACTGAAAACCGAAAAAGCATGACCGAGAACTGGCAAGCCAGGTGCACTAAAGTAGATTTTTCTTATTAGAAACCTGTTGGAAGAAGAGTGTCCTTCAAAGATCCGAGGAGAAGCCCACAGAAATCTATCCATAAAGAAAGTGCAAGGTTCATTGCTAATCTATCCATGAAAAAACTCGTACTGTATGTTACATTAATATCAACAATAAAAACATAAACCAATGATTAACAAGAGAAATAGGAACTTGTTGTCCAAAAACATGAACTTATGAATTGAGGGCACTGCAAATTATAGAATGTACCAATTTCCTTACATGTTAACAGTCCCCAAGAAAACAAATACTAAAGAACTCTCATAGATACATGAGACCAGCCCCTAATCTCATGGTTAAACAAAGAGGAAAAAATGAAATCAATAAAAACAGTCCATGAAAAATGTGTGTCAGTCTTTGGGATTTAAAGTTTATGTCCATTGTGGATATTCGGAACAGTTTATTTGTGTATATTTTAGTTAATTATATAAATTATAAAGTTAATAATCATATAAATCTAGACAACAAAAGAGCAAATTTTTTATTCCCAAGCTCTTGCCACTTAATCACCTACTAAATTGTTTTGAGGTTTATATCCATTATTTTTATGAGTGGGTGAAGTCTATTATCTGTGGTGAAATTAAATTAAAGAAAGAAATGATATTTGTGAGGACGGAGTGGGATGGATTGGTCTGGTAAGAAGGTAAATGGTTTCTACGCTGTTTTCTTGATAATGTGTAAGAGAATTCATTAAAGGGGATTCAATACCCATTTTTGTTGGCAAACGGGCAAAATGCTTGATATTCAAATGGATGAAATTTCAACTTCTTGTTGGCAATGGACAAAATACTACTTCCTAACCTCATGGAGTATGGTTAGTGATCGGAAGGTAGAGAAATATCAAACCTGATTGTGAATCTTGCAGTCAAGCAGAATTTCTAATGTAAGGATCATTTCCGTCTATATTGCTTAAGAAGGCTTGGTGTTCCTATGGATATTCTATATGAACAGAGAAAAAATGGCATAGTACATAGGGCAAATCAATCTACTAAACTTCTGTTGTAAGGCGGATTGTTCAACTAGTCAAGTATAGCCTTCATGGATCGAGGTTAATCCATGAAGCAATTTTGAATTCTCAATATTCTGTGATATGCGTGTTCTGCAACTTTGATTTTGATATTCTTTATGAGAATATCAAAATGAGACCGTTCTAACCATTCTAACCCGGTAGGTCACCCAGAAAAATGAGACTGTCCTAACTATTCTAATGTGGGTAGGTCACCCGTCACAATGAGACCAACTTCATTTTTCTTTACAACACTTACTAGTTAAAGTCTTTTACAAAGATTTTAGTCGTAAGCATTGTAAACAAGGGGGCAACTGTCATAACCCAATTTTGGGTTATTCCCCAAAACTACCCGAAAATAACAAAAAAAATAAAATAAAAGGGGCTGGTGTCGATAGGAAAATCAAGGTGAAACTTTTGATGTTTTCGAGAGTTCGATCGTACCTTTTTTTGTGCCCAATATGAAGGAAATCACAGATTCAAGGCTAAAGTGATTTATTTTCGGATAAATCTGCGTAAAAATTAAGTTGAAAGATATGATTATGGATCAGTTTGATTTAATCGTTGTCCGATTTCAAGGTGTAATTATGTTTGAGAATTAATTTAGGGTCGAATCGAAAGATTTAATTAAGTGCAAGGACTTGATTATATTTTAAATTGGCCAAATTAATTTTATTAAGAGCTTAATCGATGAGAAATCAAGTTCTTGAATTTAATTCGGATTTAATTGATGAGATTGGAATTTTCAGAGACCGATTAGAATTTTTCCAAGCCAATTATGCGAAATCGGGGGCCAAATTGAATGAATTGAGAGTCTAATGGTTAATTGGGGGTTAAATCGCGCAAATCAGAAACCAAGGACCAGAATAAAAAAGGCGCGCAAAGCTAAGGTTACTCTCGAAATTTTAACGGGGATGCAATTGCATAAAATTGTAATTTTAAAACCAATTGAGGTTTTGATTAGAACAATTTTAAATCAATGGACAAAATTTGTAAAAAATATTTTTTAGTTTTAAAAAAGCTAAAATGTGTTGTTTTCTTGCATACGGCTAATACACTAGCATATTTTAAAAATTCTTTTTCTTTCAAAAAAATATATATTATCTTGGAGTTTGAGGAGAAAATGTGTTTTAGCATGGATTTCACAAAGAAAAATCATTTCTTGCATTTTGAGATTTTACAACATGTTTGTAAAAATCGAAAGGGTATTGGCCAATATTTCAACAATATAAAAATCTTATTTTTGGGAATTTATCATTCACTGTTGGTATTCGGATAAATAAATCCTAAGGGGTTAATATCCAAAATATTCAGCGGGGATCATATGCTGTTATTCACTGTCGGTGTTTGGATAAATAAATCGTAAGGGGTTAATATCAAAAATATTCGGCGGGGATCATATGCTATTATTCACTGTCGGTGTTTGGATAAATAAATCCCAAGGGGTTAATATCCAAAATATTCAGCGGGGAAATATACCATCATCATTTAACCAACATATTCTTTGAATGATCAAAACTATAACTGATCATAAACCAACCGAAACGTCAAGCAGCTTACCTTAGGTAGGGCGTATTAGGGGTGCTAAAACCTTCCCTTTATGCAACCAGTCCCTTACCTTAGAATCTCTTAAAGATCAATTGTAGGTTTCCTAGTAGCCATAATACTAGGTGGCGACTCTCTTTTTCACGAAAATAAAGATAAAGCCCCGACATTGAATTCCCCCACTCACGGGGAGGGTCGCCGCGACGCCGCGCTCTCGCGAGGGGTGCGACATTCATTATAAAATTAAAATGATTTTTATTTGAAAGGGAAAATTAATGAAATTTATCATATATTTTAATTTAATTTTGGTCATTATTCTTTGAATTTTTTTAAAAAAATTACATTGCATTTAAAAAAAAAACAAATCCCTTTATTTTTTTCGGTCCCAAGGTTTTGATTTTTTTTAGTTTTGTCATTCATTTAAAATTAATTACATATTTTGTTTTTTTATTTTGGCCCTTATTCTTTTAATTTTTATTTATTATTAATTCTTTTGGTTTTTTTGGTTCGTCTTGGAGAATGTTTATATTTTTTTTGTATTTATACATTTATACTTTTAGTTTTTGTTGTTTAATTTTTTGTTTGGGTTTTATTTTTATTTAGTTCAGTTCTAAAATTTTAATTTATATTGATGATCATTTTAAAATTAATATTTCTTCCTTTTTCTCTTTGTTCTTTTTTTAGTATTTTCTGTTATTTTTATCAGTTCCTCGGACAAGATGATTTTTTTATGCTCACAATATTTATTTATATTATTTTGTTGTTGGTGGTGTTTTTGTTTGCTTTTTTGTTAAAGTTTATTTTATTCTTCTAGATAATTATATGGTTTCATTGTTGGCGTAGTAATAATAATAATAATTTTAGTGTTCATTTTTTCTATTGTTTTGTTGTTTTTTTTTTTTGTAAAAATTATTTTTTAATTTTAAAGACAAATTAATGATTCTAATTATTTAGACAATAATGATGGTAGTAATCTTAATTGTTATAGTCATGATAATGATGATAGTAAATTTGAAGTTTAGTCACTATGTTGTACACTAAATTTCAATTTGTTCACCCATCAAATAAATAAAAAATTGACTGAAAACCGAAAAAGCATGACCGAGAACTGGCAAGCCAGGTGCACTAAAGTAGATTTTTCTTATTAGAAACCTGTTGGAAGAAGAGTGTCCTTCAAAGATCCGAGGAGAAGCCCACAGAAATCTATCCATAAAGAAAGTGCAAGGTTCATTGCTAATCTATCCATGAAAAAACTCGTACTGTATGTTACATTAATATCAACAATAAAAACATAAACCAATGATTAACAAGAGAAATAGGAACTTGTTGTCCAAAAACATGAACTTATGAATTGAGGGCACTGCAAATTATAGAATGTACCAATTTCTTTACATGTTAACAGTCCCCAAGAAAACAAATACTAAAGAACTCTCATAGATACATGAGACCAGCCTCTAATCTCATGGTTAAACAAAGAGGATAAAATGAAATCAATAAAAACAGTCCATGAAAAATGTGTTGGGAATCATCTGGATCCTATTTTCATGAATCAGGCTGCATGTTGGATGTGCCTGTGGAGCTGCTGGCGGAAACGACTGTATCCAATCGCTGTAATCTTCAGAGACTTCAGACTCAGGATGATGATCAACGACTTCAGATGTAAGGGACTCGGTGTTTTCCGCATCATCAACACCATGAGCACCGGCCCTCTTCCTCTTTTTGTTTTTCTGCGTCGACTGATGGGTCTTGTCGTTGTCTTTCCTTCTCAAATGACACAAAACAGTGACCTCGGAAAGGGATGGCAAGCTATACTCGTACATCGTCCACTTGCAGCCTGGTTGGTGAGGTTGAGTGTTTCGGTAACTGAAGCCTTTCCTGAGGGCTGTGACACTGTAATTCTTGTCAATTTGGACACGTATATGACGGTCTTTGTCCTCTCTACGCCATGTTGCAGGGCCACCGGCAATCTTGCGGGAGACATTATTATTGGACTTGGGGCTCATCTTTTTGAGATCAGTGAAGAAGAAAACATCCTCACCATGGATTCTGTGGAACGTGTTCCAGATCTGGAGAGGTTGATAGGCATAGAGGTTGCAATCTCTAACAGGAGCAGAGGTGGCAAAGCAAGGGTTAGTGAGTTTGGGATACAGATAGAAGCGCACCAGTTCTTCCTCATAAGGGTTGAATCGATAGCCAGGGAGTAGCTGGATTGGAGTTAACATTGTCAGGGTTTGTGATTGGGATCGAGTCTGTTACTTGCTCAGATGATCAAAGGATTGGATCAAGAGAGAAATCAAGAATCAAGAATCCAGAATGACTAGTTCTTGACGAACAAATTAAACCAGTAATTGACAAACAGAGAAGGAGAGAGAGTTCCTCCCTTTCTTTATATGATTATTATTGATAAACAGAGATGGGAATGAATAACTGAGTAAAAGAGAGAAGAAGAGACTCTCAGCTGGAAACCCTAAACGTAGAACGAAGAGGAGGAAAGAAACAAACTTGCTGATTAAAAACAAAACGCGTAATTGTTATGCCACACCCATCTATATATAAGGGTTTTAGGCGCTTCCAACTGTGTCTGAAAATTTTGAAGGCTACAACTAACTCACACGAACAGAACATGCATATGAAAGACAACATACCTCTTTCTTAATTTATTTATTACATATTGGTGTCGTGGCAAACGATGGTTGGTCACCAAGGAGTCAAACATACATCGTGTAATTAAAGTTAGTTCCTGTCAGCACTAGTCCACCACTAATTAAAACAAATACGAGGAGGCTGGGACTATCTTTGCTGGGCCGAGTGGGTCCTCGTTCCCTTTTAATGGGTCTGTTGTTGACGTGTCAAGTGATCCAAATTTTTTCGCAACCCGTACGGTGAGGTTGAGTGTGATAGTCTTGTCTCTTCAATTTATGCTCGAACTGACACTGTTACTCTTGAAGAAGTGTATTTCCTTTTAATTGTGACTGAATCACGGCTAAATCGTCATCATCAATCCATTCCAACACCAATTGCTGAAGCCAACTTTTTCAGCGATCTAATTTCAAAAACAGGAATGGCTATAGAGGCAGAGGGAGACCTAACAACTACCGTGGAGGACATAATTCCTTTCAAAATCGACAAGACACATACAATTCCTCTTCTCTGGTGTGTCAAGTTTGTGGAAAACATGGGCATTCTGCCAAGAAATGCTATCACCGTTTTGATCTCACGTATCAAAACACTTCTCCTCAAACACAAGCAAGCATTTCTTGCAACACAAAATTGGGACAATGACTGGCATGCAGACACATGTGCAACACATCACATTCCTCGTGATCTGCAGAATTTGAATTTGAAAGAAGATGAATATACTGGGACGGATCAGCTACAAGTTGGTAATGGTCAAGGTTTGCATATCTCTAAAACTGGCAATTCATCTCTTAATTTGTCATCTCACTCTTTTCTTTTAAATCAAATACTCTATGTTCCACAGATTCAGAAAAAATTGCTTTCAGTTCAAAAATTCTGCAAAGACAATAATGTCTACTTTGAATTTCATGGTCAATATTTTCTTGTGAAGGGATACTCGGGGATCGTCCTTCGTCGAGGCCATGTCAGTGATGGATTATATCACTTCTTACCCAAACATAATCTCCCTCAAGTCTACTCTGTTGTTCGTATTCCCTTTCACCAGTGGCATCGTCGCCTGGGGCATGCTGCACCTTCGATTGTTCTACGTGTTTTGTCTTCCAATAAAATTTCAGTTAAAATAACAAGACACTCTATACGCTGTGATTGTCAATTAGCAAAGAGTCATTCTTTGCCCTTTAATGCTTCTTATTATATGTCCAAAAATCCATTAGAGTTAATTTTTACAGATGTCTGGGGACCAGCTTCTGTAGCCTCTACTACAGGAGCTCGCTACTATGTCAGTTTTCTGGACCATTACTCTAAATCCCTATGGCTGTTTCCATTGAAATTCAAATCCGATGTTGAAGATATCTTTCTACGTTTTCAAAATTACGTATAAAAACAGTTTTCTCATAAAATCAAGGCTATCCAGTCTGATTGGGGTGGCGAATACCGTAGGCTTCATATTTATTTTCAATCTAATGGCATAGCACATCGTATTGCTTGTCCACACACTCATCAGCAAATAGGTTCTATTGAAAGAAGGCATAGGCAAATTGTTGAAGTAGGTTTGAGTTTATTGGCTCATTCACATTTACCACAACTGTACTGGGAAGATGCATTCACCACTGCCACATTTATAATAAACCAACTTCCAACACCTATTCTCAATAATCAATCCCCATATGAAGTCCTTTACAACAGAACCCCCAATTTCTCATTTTTACGTGTCTTTGGCTGTGCATGTTGGCCTAACCTTCGGCCCTATAACAGACACAAACTGGATTTCAGAAGCAAATCATGCATATTCATTGGCTATAGTGTTAATCATCATGGTTACAAGTGTCTTGATTTATCAACTGGTCGTGTGTATGTGTCTCGTAATGTCATCTTTGATGAAAATTTGTTTCCTTATCATCAAAATCCTTCATCTGCTCTGTCTTCAAATCCCAACAATTCCAATTCTGATCAATCAACACTTGTCACTCTCCCTTCATCTTCTTATATTTCCAACCCTGCTAGTTTTTCTGATATACAAACTGCTTCATTACCTACTACTAATGCTTCTTTTCCAGTCGATATTCCCTCTGCAGGTACAAGTGATCCAGCCTCTCATGCTGATACACATCAGCAAAATTCTGCTATAATTCTAGTTGCTGCTAATACACCAGCATCAGTATCTGCTATCCCAGACCAGACCATCCAACCTACTGAATAATCAGCACCATCACCACAAAACCAGTCACGTATTCATACTATGACCACAAGGTCTCTCAACAATATTTTCAAAACCAAAGCACCTTCTGATGACTTTATCAGGTATCCCCTATCGAAAGCCCTCCTTGCATCCTTGCATACTTCTGCAGCAAAGTCATCTTGTTATAGTGAGGCCATCAAACTTCCACAATGGAGATCAGCTATGAATGCTGAATTTGATGCTCTTCTATGCAATGGGACTTGGTCCTTAACTGTTCCTCCTTCATCTGCCAATATAGTTGGTTGCCGCTGGGTATTCAAAATCAAACGTAAAGCTGATGGTTCCATTGAAAGATATAAGGCGAGATTGGTGGCTAAGGGCTTTCATCAGCAAGAGGGGATTGACTACCATGAGACCTTCAGTCCTGTTGTAAAACATGTAACAATTCGTATTGTTCTATCTTTGGCCATTTCGCACAACTAGCAGATTCAACAAATTGACATACAAAATGCCTTTCTTCATGGAATCTTGGAAGAAGATGTTTATATGGTTCAACCTCAAGGCTTTGTTCATCCTCAACTTCCTAATCACCTCTGCAAGCTCCATAAATCCATCTATAGACTTAAACAAGCCCCAAGGGCCTGGTTATCTCGGTTGACAGACACACTGCATACCATTCGCTTTGTTGCAAGCAAGGCAGACCCCTCCTTGTTTATTTGGCACACAAATAATGCTATGGTTTTAATTCTCATTTATGTTGATGATATCATTCTTACAGGCTCCTCATCTGCTGCAATTCATCAAGTTATTCAAAATCTGCACATTGACCTTGCTGTGAAGGAGCTTGGTGATCTAAGCTACTTTCTGGGAGTAGAGGTACTGCGCACCTCTGATTCATTATACCTTACACAGCGTAAATATGTAGCTGAACTGCTACATAATACTCACATGGCAGAAGCTAAACCATGTTCAAGTCCTATGTCCACTAGTTGCCATCTCTCTGTGACAGATGGCACTCCATTTTCTGATCCTCATCTCTATCGACGAGTTGTTGGAGCTTGCAATATTTGTCCTTCACTCGCCCAGACCTCTCCTTTTCAGTCCACAAGGTCAGCATATTTATGCACAATCCACTTGAACCACATTGGCAAGCTGTTAAAAGGATCCTACGATACCTCAAACATTCAATTTCCACTGGACTACTTCTCAGTCGATCGTCCTCATCTGCTATTCAAGCCTTTTCAGATTCAGATTGGGCAGGTGATCGCGATGATAGACGATCCATTGGTGTTTATTGTGTGTTCCTTGGCACCAATCTTATCTCGTGGCGATGCAAGCAACAACTTATTGTCACAAGAAGTTGCACTGAAGCTGAGTACAAGTCCCTTGCTGACACAGCGTCTGAAATTCAGTGGATTCAATCTCTCTTATCAGAAATTGGTCATCAGAATCCTATTATTCCAAAGTTATGGTGTGATAATATTGGTGCCACATATTTGACAGTAAATCCATTGTTCCATGCTAGAACGAAGCATATTGAAATTGGTTTTTATTATGTCCGGGACCAAGTTCAATGTAAATAACTCTCGGTTCACTTTCTCTCAAGTGCTGACCAACTGGCTGACTCTCTTACCAAGCCAGTATCTCCGTGCAAGTTCTCTGCTATTTTAAACAATCTGAACGTTCGTTCCCTTCCCTTCAGATTGAGGGGGCGTGTTGAGGAAAATATCAGCTCGGGATTTATTGAGGGAAATTAGGACAAATCTTGCAGATCAAGCTTGACAGAGAGAAGTCAGGAAGAGGAAAGAGATAGGGCTAAAAAGCATGCTATCTGAGTGGGTTGATGGCTAGAAAGCTCACTCAAATAAGGAAAGGGATATAATTGAAATACACTCTATCTATTCTGATGAAAGGCTCGCAAGCGCTCTTAGGGAAGTGAAAGTGGTGAGGGCTCGAAGGTGCACACAAAAATGATGAGTAGAGGTTTGTGAATTACAATTCCTCCAAAACATTTCTTGGATCCTAGGGAGATGCATTGCATAACGACACTTAAAATCAAGAAACAAATAAAGTTGAAAAGCATGCTCAAGGAAATGAGAGAGGTGAAAGCTTGAAAGCGTGCACACAAAATGATGAATGAAGGTTCGTAAATTACAATCCCTCCAAAACATTTTTTAGATTCTCAATGTGGATGCAATGCATGATGTCACCCAAAATTAGAGAAAAAAAAGATAAAGCTGATAATCATGCTCAAGGAAATGCAAGAGATGAGAGCTTGAAAGCATGCACACAAAATAAATGGAGGTTCGTAAATTACGATCCCTCCAAAATATTTTTTAGATTTTCAATGGGGATGCAATGCATGATGACACCCAAAATCAAGAAAGAGATAAAGCTGAAAAGCATTCTCAAAGAGGTAAGAGCTTGAAAGCGTTCACACAAAATGAATGGGGGTTCGTAAATTACAATCCCTCCAAAATATTTTTTAGATTTTCAATGGGGATGCAATGCATGATGATGCATGTATATTTACCTGAGAGATATAAGTCCCCTTTCTTCTTCCTGACCTTCTTTTCCGGGATTTGGGCCTCTGGATTTGATGGCTTCTCGCTTCTGCATACTCAAGCCGTAACTTGTGATTTCGACCACTGAAGATGATAGATTTTCCATATCAACATGCCCCCTGAGTTTGATCCAGATTCTTTGAAAAGGAATTATGGAGTCAACTTCATGATTTTGACCACTAGAGATGATAGATCTTTCATATCAACACGCCCCCCTGAGTTTGATCCAGATTCTTTGAAAAGGAATGATGGAGCCAGCTTCAATTGCATTTGTAGATTGCCATCAATCAGGTCATGCCCCAAAAGTGTTGTAGAATTCAAGTGTTTGCAGGAAGGGGTTGGTTATTTGCAAAGATGGTGTTTTCATGTGGGATTTTTGGAATTTCAAAGTCATTCCAAGCACAAAAACCATTTTGATTACCCCAATTGGGCCATGTCACACCAGTGTTTTAGGCTACGAGTGTTTGCAGAAAAGGGATGGCTATTTGCAAAAATTGTTTTCATGTAAAACTTTTGGAATTTCAAAGTCATTCCAAGCACCAAAGTCATTTTGATGTTTGTTCAACAAACTTGTTCTCGAAAGAATTCAAGTGATCTCATTGTCAGGTTTTATGTTGACTTTGACAAGAATGCGAAATGATATTTGCAAGTCTCATATGTCACGAAGGTTTCGATCAGGTCGTGTGAAACATTTGTAAGGATTGTTTCAAATGGAAAAGCATTGCTTATCGATCCAGATAACTCGTATTTGATCAGAAAGGGCTTTATTAGGCTTGTAACGTAGGCCTAGGTTACTGGCTACAAAAAAAAAGATATTTGTAGGTTTAAAAAGTGTTTAAGGGTTTTTTAGACTAAGGATCACTTAGTGCTTACTCTTAGAACTTCATTTAGCCCTCATGATTGATTTTCATAGTAACCTAGCATGCCCCCCAGTGTTTGTATGGGCTTTAATCTTGACATGCCCCCCAGTATTTGTTTGAGTTTTTTCATTGATATTTGGTATTAACGTTTTGCTGACTTGACATGCTCCCCAAGTGTTTTGTTTGGGATTTTTCATTGGTTTTTGGCACTAACATCGTGCTGACTTGACATGCCCCCCAAGTATTTTGTTTGGGTTTTTTTTATGGTTTTTGGTACTGACATCGTGTTGACTTGACATGGCCCCCAAAGAATTTTGTTTGGGCTTTTATCGTGACATGCCCCCCAGTATTTTGTTTGGGCTTTCTATGTTGGGTTTTTAGTACAACCAAAATGTTGAATTAATTTGCTATAGTGTACTAAAACCTTTTTTATGTTTATGCCCCCCAGCTTTGTTCGGGCGTCACTTGTCATTGAGGATTTTTTTTTTGCTCTTGCCCCCTAGTGTAGGGTGTGATCCTAGTCAGGGTTAATTATCAAGAAATAATTGTTAGGCTCAAATAAGGACTGCAATGGATATTTGAGACTTTGTGAAGGCATATCAAAGATGGTCTTTCCTCATTTCAAAAACATGCAATCTGAATCAATAAGCTTTGCTTTTCCATGCGAAACAAGTTATTGATTTTTTTGGATTATTTGTTTGGCTAAGAGATTAGCTTTATTATATGGGTTTTGGTGGTATGAGATCACCTTTCAATTAAATCCTTTGAATTCCCAGAACACATTTGTTAAACAAAAATCAAATTGACATTCCTTTTCGTACTAGACTTTGATTTGCCAAAAATCTTTATGAAATCATGGGATCATGTATAATTTGGATGAAAGGGTGTGATGTGTGCTTGTGTTATAAAAAAAAAAGAGCATACCATGAACACAAGAAAATACATGATCTTATTGGAGAGAAAAGCTTGTTTAACAAAAGGTCTTATGGCATTATAATGCGCAGACATGACCAAAACAAAAGGAAATCATGGAAGCAGACTTCATCTTCCAATACCGGCGCACTCCCTTTTCTAAAGCTTTGGTCGGGATCACTTTAATGGTGCAGATACTCGGTACCTCATCTTCGTGAAGCTTAATTGGGCGCAGGACCTGTATTTTCTTTGGATGTTATCCACCCTGCTTTGATCAATTGCATGAGCCTCTTTTTGAAGGCACCATAAGTGTGAATGCTATGTCCTGCAGCACCAGCATGGTACTCGCAGGTGAGGTCGGGTTTGTACCAACCAGGGTAAGGTGGCTGTAAAGGTGTCTGAGGTTCAAAAGCTATTTTCTCAGTGCTTACCAACTTTTGATATATCTCATTCAAAGGCAATGGTAGCAGAGGTAACTGTTCTTGGGTTTTCTGGTAATTTCTTTTCTGAAAATTTTTAGGTGGATCTTTGGCTTGAAGATTGATGTTGGCAATTTGAGATGAAGGGTAATGGTAGTTTTGGAATCGGTTGTTCCTACCCTTATAGTCATCTTTGAAATGTTCGACATCTTTTCTTTTGCCTTCAAAACCATTTTTCTCTACAGGTTCTTCCACTTCGGATTCCCTGCTCTATTCGCTCTGCAATGGCTACAACATCCATGAATTGCTGTGTTGAACTGCCCATCACATGTTCATAATAGGGCATTCTTAGCGTGTTGGCGAATAATGTCACCATCTCTTTATCTAGAAGCGGAGGATGCACCTGTGCAGCAAGATCTCTCCATCTCTGAGCATATTCCCTTATGCTTTCTTTGTCCTTCTTTTCCAGGTTGGACAAATTTGTTCTGTCAGGAGCAATGTCCATGTTGTACTTGTATTGCTTAATGAAAGCATCTATCAGATTTTTCCAGCTACGGATCCTGGTGTTGTCTAGTCTCATGTACCAATTCAATGCTGCCCCACTCAAATTGTCTTGGAAAAAATGCATCAGTAATTTCTCATCATGCACTACTTCTGCCATTTTGTTACAGTATGATTTCAGATGAGTGATAGGGCACTGTGTTCCAGTGTGTTTGATAAATTCAGAAACGTGAAACTTCTTTGGTATTACAACATTTGGGACTAGACACATTTTTGCCGCTTGTACTGGGTCATATAAATTTACCCCTTCAATGGCCCTTATCCTGGCTTCCAGCGTCGCCATCTTATCTTGGTCGATACTCTCTGATGCTTCTATAATTATTGGGGTTGGCGCAGGTGTCGGCACTGTCGATTGTACGAAAGTTGGGTTTTGTTGCGGATCCTGAACCCTTTCCCCTGTCACCTCTTCATGGTGGTTCATTCCTTGTGTTTGAGCAGCCGTTGCGAGTCTAGTTGAAGGACCCTCGCCAGAGGTATTTCTCAGTGCTTGCTTGAGTAAGCTGGTAAGACTAGCCACGCTAGCTTTCAGAGAATCCAATTCTTCTTGAAAATGAGCATCGCGGTGTGCACGTTCTTCGTCCTCCATATTTCTCTGTTGGAGTCGAGCGGTAGGAGCTCTTCGGGGACCTATATATCAAATTGTTGATGATATGTTATGCATAGTGATGAATGCATGTGGATGCAAATGCATGTATATACACATTAGGTAAATTATCGGAGAGTTTATACAGAAAGACAAGTTCTAAGTCATTATATGAGGGGTAAGCTTTCTATCTGGTCTCAAAAGGTCTATGAACTGCCCAGTGACCACCTTACGTGAAGGTGGTGTAAGGGTTTACAAGAAATGGTTGGGGCACAGTATGACTGCCATTATCAAGCAATCACTCAGTTCATAGTTAAACGTTTCACGAATCTGAACCCCGACTGAAAGTCATGAGGCAGACCGCTAATCCCCACCTAACTTAGAATTGGGTTTATTTGAAAAATTAAAATGCATGATGAAAATAATTCACATCCGTTGTTTTGCATGGACTGAAATTTAAAAATGCATGCTAAAGCAGTAAAAATGTATGTAAAAAAAATGAACTCAAAAATAACAATCAAACAAACAATGCTCAGTTCAGCAGGTCCCCAGTGGAGTCGCCATCTGTCGCGACGATGATTTTTTACGCGCTTTGCACCCCGCCATCTCCCCTTGATTCGGGGGAGACAACGACGCGCGGTGAAAATAGGGTGTGTTTATAGCTTTAAAATTTACAACTATATTTATTAGGAGTCGCCACCTAGTATTAAGGTTACTAGGAACCCATTGGTCTGCGAGAGTCTTGGGTAAAGGGACTTGTTGTGTAAGGGGAAGACGCATCACCCCCAGTGCACCCTACCTAAGGCAAGCTGCATTGTTGTTTGATTGTTTGTTTCTAAGTTTATTTTTTTTACACTGTATTTTCAAAAACCATTTTTTTGTCTGCGGGTGTATTTTATGATGTAATTTTACACAGCAGTTAAAGAACTTTTTTCTTATCTACGGATGTACTTTACAATGTAATTTTACACCGTAGTAAAAATATTTATTATCTGCGGGTGTACTTTACAATGTAAATTTACACTGCGAAAGCTAAAACAAAATAATTGTTAAATTATTTTTGATATTTTGGCCAAATTCCCACGGATAATCATAAACCGGTTACGATATCCAATTTTTGTTTTAAAATATGAGAAAGATGCGCCATTTTTTTTTATGAAAAATATGCTTGAAAAATCTTGGAATTCGACTGTATGCATGAAAACAAAATATTTTTTGTTTTGATTTTTTTTAATAATAATAGTAAAATATATATATATATATATATATATATATTTCAAAAATATTTAAAATTATTTTTTTTTATTTTTATTTTTATGGGCTGGGCTGTCAGCCACAGTGGGCTGACAGCCCAGCTTGAGGGGACTGGGCTTTCAGTCCGGATGGGTTGGAAGCCCAGTTGATTTTGGGTTGGCTGTCAGTCCCATGGGCTGACAGCCCACCTTTTTTGGGTTGGGCTTCCAGTCCTCACATTTCTTGAATATGTGGGCCGGGCATGAGGCTCGGCCTGCTTACTATGCCCCGGCCCACGTGAACAGGGGACGCAAATTGCGTCCCGCTGTGCATGCAGAGCCGAGGGAGATGATGAATAGTAAAATTTCAAGTGTGGCAAAACGCGTACCTGTTAGTATCTTTGGGTAGAGGAGGTCGAGGTGATGATTCTTGCCGTGGTGGTGTCGTCAAGGTGGCCTGTGGTGGCCGGAGAAAGCATCCAAAGTCGCGGTGTTCACGTTGCAGTTGCAGAGAGCGTTGTCGGGGCCTCGCCTGAAGGTGTGTTTATGTTTCTGGTGTAGAGGGGAAGTAACCGGTGATCATGAGGTGGTTTTAGGGTGGTCGAAAGACTGCCAACGATGGAGAGAGAGAGAGGGTGAGTCTGCAACTAGAGAGAGAGAGACGTGAAACAGAGAGAGAGAGAGTGAAGCTGATGAAGAAGAAGGTGATCTTTTCCTTCAGTTTTTGAGCGTGTTTTTTATGCCAAAAATCACTGTAATTTGCCTAGAATCTCTTCCTCTTTTCTGTGTCCCCCCCCCCCCCCCGTTTTTTCTCCAGTTTTTTCTCGGTTTTTTCTTCTCCCCTATACGTGATTTTCCTTAGAATTTTCTCTCTTTTTTCTCCTTTTCTGCTCTATTTTTTTTCAGTTTTCAAACCTCCTCCTTTTCTTTTGTGCATGGCTGCTATTTATATGCGATGAAAGCAAGCATTAAATCCTGTAGCAACGTGAACGTAGCTGAGGTTGTCGGCGGCCGCGTACCTGCAATGGAGGCCCGTCGGCAGTGGCATACCTGCGTGTTGTTGAAAATTGTTGAAAGTGCAAATACATTTTGGTCCTTCAATTTGTAATTGTTTTAATTGCACCCTCAATTGGCTTTAAACTTTTAATTTCTTCAATTTTGCCCCTGACTTCGCACAATTGGCTTGGAAAAAATTCAATTCGGTCTTCGAAAATTCCAATATTCTCAATTGAGCCCAGATTAGGCTTCCAAACTTATTTTCTCGCCAATTAAGCCCTTAATTAAATTAGTTTGACCCATTTAAAATATAATTAAACCCTTGCGCTTAATTAAATCCTTCAATTGGGCTCTCAATTAATCCCCAAACATAATTACACTTTAAATTGGCCCATGATTAAATCAAATTGGCCTTTAAAAAATATAATTATGTCTTCCAACTTAATTTTATGCAGATTTATCCAATAATCAATAATTTCAACCTTGAATCTGCATTTTCTCATTTTTGGGCACAAAAGAGGTTCGATTTGGCTCCCGAAAATCTCCAAAATTTCCAAATTGATTTTTCTACCAACACCTGCCCCTTTTATTTTATTTTTGTTATTTTTGGGTATATTTTGGGGAATAACCCAGAAATTGGGTTATGACAGTTGCCCCGCTCTTTACAATGCTTACGACTAAAGTCTTGTAAAAGTCTTTAGATAGTAAGCGTTGTACAGAAAAGAAAAGTGGATTTATCAGACAAAGAATTGGTTAATCCATCCGACAGTAAGAATGAGGGCACACTCAGAAGGGAATGGTTGAATAGGGTTAGAAAACGCACTACCTAAGAATTGAGGCCTAAGGAGGAACACTTAAAGGATGAAATATGATGATGTTTGTGAATGACACAGGAAAATGGTCTCATTGTAATTGATGACCGAACCAAGTGAGAATGGTGAAGGTGGTAAAAACAAAGAGATGGTCTTGTTTGTGATGGGCGACCTGCCCAGATGGAAGCAAAAAGTGGTGATGAAGATTTCATGGGTGGTAAAAACACCAGCCCCTTTTATTTTATTTTTGTTATTTTTGGGTATATTTTGGAATAACCCAGAGATTGGGTTATGACAGTATTTAAAACAATATTTTATATTTATTAAAAATAAAAATACCCCCTTTCTCACCTTGATAATAACAAATAAGGTGAAAAGACAAAAACTCCTTTGCTTTAGTTTAATATTTTTTTCTTCTAAAAGTAATTATGTTATTTTATTGTGCTTAAAAAAAACTCCTAAATGTTATTGTTTTTTTTTTTTGGCTTTTAAGGGCAATGAAGTGATTCACAATGTTTTGTGTCTTGGACCACAATGTTTTCCAAAGCTTTTTTAGGCCTTGTTTGCTTGTGAAAAAATAGTTTTCTTAAGTGGTTTTCATTAAAAATAGATCTCTAGAAAGTTCATTCTTGATATATATATTTGATACTGTCATAGAATATGAGCTATAAAATATTTTCAAGTTTATTAAAAAACACGATGACAAATTATGACAAATAAAAACTATGAAATTAAAAATATTTATAATTTTATAAATTATTTCAAATAAAAAACCAACAATGAAAAGAATGGAAACTAAATCTAATAGATAAAAAAAGTTCAAAGATGATGAAATTGAATAAAAATCTTAATTTCATAAATTATTTCAAATAAAATAAATAGAAATAAAAAAATAAGGATAAAATCTGATAGATAAAAAAAAAATCAATTAATAAAAGATAAGAGAAAATCAAATAACAATCAAAATAATGAGAACCAAAGTTGATACACAATTTAAATTAAATCAAAATTTAAGGGATGAAATAAAAAAAAGATCAAAATAAAATATAAAGAAATTAAAAGATTGAAAAACAAAACTGATATAATTATAAAACAACAAAATATATTTTTTTAGCTTTTAAAAAATATTTTTCCCACAAAAAAGAAAAATATTTATCTAAACACTACAACAATTCTGTTTTTACTAGAAACTAAAATGATTATTACTACTATTATCAATAAATATTATTATTATATTATCATCACCATCAAAATTATTAATAATAACAATAACAGTCTTATAAGTATCATTACTATTTCACAACTAACCATCATCATCACCATCATTATTACTATTATTACTATTGTTGTTGTTGTTGTTGTTGTTACTGTTGCTACCATTACTATTACTATTATTATTATTATTATTATTATTATTATTATTATTATTATTATTATTATTATCACTAATACTATTATTAGTATTTTTATTATCATCACTCTTTATTTTCTTCCTCCTCCTCCTCCTCCTCCTCTCTCATATTATTATTATTATTATTATAATTGTCATAACTCAATTTCTGGGTTATTCCCCAAAATATAACAAATAATAACACAAATAAAATAAAAGGGGTTGATGTCGGCAAAAAAATCAAGGTGGAAATTTTGAACGTTTTTGAGAGCTCGGTCGTACCTCGTTTTTTGCCTGGAAATGAAAGAAAATGCAGATTCATGATTAAAATAATTTATTATTAGATAATCTGCGTAAAAAATAAGTAGGAAGACATAATTATATTTTATGGGCCAATTTAATTTAATCGTCGACCAATTTAAAGTGTAATTATGTTTGGGGATTAATTGAGAGTCCAATTAGAGCTTAATTATACTTTAAATAGGTTAAATTAATTTTATTAAGGGCTTAATTGGCGAGAAATTAAGTTTGGAAGTCTAATCTGGGTTAAATTGAGACGATCAGAATTTTCGGTGACGTAAACTTTTTGAGTGAAATTGAAAGCCAAAATTGAAGATAAAAACATCATTCTTCCTGGTTTTTCCCATCGAAAAACTTTTTTTTTTTTGTCACAACTTATTTATTTCAATTTTTTTAAAAAAAAAGAATTGCCGAGGCCATCACCGGAGCCATGCTGCAGCCATGCCCTGCTACCCACTCCGCTCCCATTGAAGACACCATACCTGAACATCACTCCCATACTGCAAGTTGTGCACAATTCAATCTATAAATAGGGGAAAATTACATAGGAAAAGGGGGAGGAGAAATACTAAAACTATGGGGAAATTTACGTGATGAATTGACTGAGGGACGATCATAAACGAAGGGAAAAATGGGGAAAACTCAGGAATTAGCAGAAAAAAACGAATGAGAAGACGAACACACAGCTGCAGCCACCATCATCTCCATCGCTGACGACAATTCTCTCTCTCCATCTTCACCGTCAGCCTTGCACCGTCAGCTCTCTCTCTCTCTCTCTCTCTCCACTTGACAGCTTCGACGGTCCTCTCTCTCCCCTCAGGCGTTGCAGCTCCTCTCTCTCTCCATTTGACAACTCCGACAGCACCTCATCCTTTTCCTCACCGACGGCAACAGCAAGAACTAACAACCCTCTGTCTCTCCTCCAACTCTCTCTCTCTTCACGCTGCAACAACCCAATGCGGTTCCTCCTTTGGCAACGCAGCAATGGACCTCCAGCAGCAACTCCCAACCACCACCTGGTCTCCCCATCATCACTGGCAAGCTCACCGTTAACTCCAGCAGTTGCAGAGGCAGCTTCGGTGACGCAGCAGTTGCAGAGGCAGTGTGGCAGCAACAGACCGACAGCTTCAGGAGCTCCTTTCATCCACCACAAGCCGCTATTTTCGACGCCACCATGACAAGGAGAACCACCTCGATCTCCTCTACCCGGCGGCAGTGGAAGGTGAGCCTCTCGTGGTGGTCATCTGACCACATTTTACTGTTCACGTGCATGAATTGGGGTGGGCGGGACTGCTCGCGGGCTAGCCTAGCTAATTGGGCCGAGTCCAACCCAAGTCCAACTGAGTTGGGCCTTGGGCCCAACTTTACTGGGCTAACCCATTTGGTTGGGCTAGACCCAACCCAGGTTTTTTTTATTTAAAATTTACATTTATAAAAAAATGTGTTGTTTTCGTGCATACGACCATTGGAATTTGGATAAAATTGAAAATATAAAAAATATAAACTTGATTTAAAGGATAAAATTGAAGCAATAAAAGCTTTGATGAAACAAAAAAAGAGAAAAAAACAAGAAATTAAAAGTAGAAGAACCAAATCAAAACATATTACCAAAAGGTTAAATTTAAAACAAATAAAACTTTACCAAAATAAAAATGATAAAAAATACTAAAATCAAAACTAGAAAGACTAGGATAAGATTGTATTGTGCATTAAAAAAATACCAAAATATCCCTACATGAAACAATTGATTTTTTTTATACTTTTGGCATGTATTTCGATTATTTTATTTATTCATTAAATTGCCGAAGTGAAAAAAAAAACATCCATAAACAAATGAAGAATGCACCCCATAAAAAAAGAAAAAACCAAAACAACCTTAGTTTAAAGGAAACTTGTGTATAATCTCACCTATGCTATTAGTATATATTTAATATAAAAAATCATATAATAAATATTATAAACATTTAGATGTCAATTTAAATATTTGATAGTCTAACATACTAGGATATGATTTGAGAATGGATCCTCTAATCTTGAGTCGTGTTCTCTAAATAAATAATAGCTTATACATCATGACTAACAAAAAAACATAATAAATAACAAAATTGCATATTTAATGACTAACAAAAAACATAATGAAATTATACAAAATATAATCAGAAGAATTCAATTCAGATCCAGAACAACCTTCAAGAGTTGTTGGAGCTGTGTAGAAAACATGATACTATTTATGTTCATGGGGGCTAACAGTGAGAATGAAATCAGAATCTAAAAAGAAGACAATAACTAGGTTGTTTTCATGGTGAAAGAGTTGGATTTTTTCTCTCTGATTTGATTGACCTTTATTTTCTAATTGGTATCTTTTTTCTTTCCTTTTTCTTTTACTTTTTGAGGGTTTCTAATCTCTTCTCCTTTCTCATATGTCCCTTTCAGTATCCATGAGGTCCTGGCGGAGCGGTTAGGCGCGCTCTCGTCGCTTACGAGGTCAGGGGTTCGACTCTTCTCTTCGTCTGCAGCCTGTCTCTTGGGGAGGACTTGTCACCCGATCCGAAAGGGATTAGTCTGGGTCAGCGCTCAGGATACCCTTGGTTATACCAAAAAAAAAATGTCCCTTTCAATTCTTTATTAACCCTATATATTTTTTAATAATTAATGTTTAAATTACTCTTTATCTTCTATCTTTTCACACTGAAATTATTTTGAAAAGGATGTAAACTTTATTTTGATCTCTTTTTCTTTATGTCGCTATCATTTCACACACTAATCTCTCTTTTTTTTCCTTCTTTTTAACATATATTGAGAATAAAAATAAAACATATGTTATGACACAACTCCTAATCCAACTCCCTTTTGTCATTTCTATAATACTAACATTGAAAGCATTAGATTTTTCAACATTTCTTGTCGTTTTGGCGTCTAAACATGTTAGTTATACACTGTACTTAGCAAAATTGCAAGTACATTACAATTGGTAAGAATCAACTGATTAACTGTGTTTGAAAGTGCGGTAGTAATTATTTTTTAAAATGTTTTCATTTAAAAATACATTGAAATAATATAATTATTTTTGATATTAATACATCAAATAAATAATTAAATATTAATTTAAAAACAATTTTTTTTAACAAGAGAAAAAGGTTTAACTGTACAGCCAAACAAAACTTATATCTTGCTTTTGAGACTTGAGGGGGCAAATCACCATTTTTTTATTTATTTATGCAATGGTGAAGATGTGATCTTATGATAGGAATGGTCAATTTATAATATTTTTTTGAAAAATAGCATGTGTGGTACGTGGTCGAGATTAGAAATTGACTGCAGGTCTAGCACTTGAAGAGTGTGGTCAAAAGAATACAATAATGCATTCTTTTTGAAAAAGTCATGAGTAATAATAGAACTGTCATCTGAACTTTTTTGGATAAGCTCGTGTCACCCAACCTATGAGCCCAAGACCAAGTTGGCCACTAGTATTAGCTTCCCTTGCACTATTTCCCTCTTCTGTATGTAAACCCTAAGGACAGTCAGAAGTGAAACAACGTTGAGGAACGGATTTGATGCGAAACTCGTGATTATATAGTCACGTAATTCATAATTAAGAATGAGATATGATCCTAGAAAATCGAAATAGGTCTGATAGGAGTGTGACACAATGAAAACCTGCCACATGGCACCAGCACTATTGAAATTAGAAGAATAACGCCACAAAGGCAGATAATCTTTGATAAGTCGGATTCAGTTCGTTCAAGAACTAAAGAATGCAAGAATCACTCTCACATATAAAACTAAAAAGTTCAGAATTAATATTCATCAATGGCTGCTGAAACTTAGGTTACATGAGTTTAAATAGTTGTTAAAAAAAGTGACCCTAATGGACCCTTTATGTGGACTTAAAAGAGGTCTACTCAAAACTGACCCAAAATCCTAAACTTAAAATCCCATAAGTTAATCCAAACAAGCATTGGATCATGGTTGAAAATAAAGTACTAATTAAGCCCAAATAGGTCTTGGACTATAGCTAACAAAATTAAATAAAACCCATAATATTACATCCATGTTCTGATGAGAAGAGTAAATTATTATAGAGTTGATATAAGACTTATTTATAGCCTTCCATCCAGCCTCTTAATCCTAGAAACAAAGGAAAATGAAGCCACCCATGGTGTTTACAAGTTGTAGTATGATTCTTTTGTCTCCTTTAGTGTCTTCACTTCATGGCCCAAAAAAGATTGTATTGGACCCCTCCTGCACATGGATAAGATGTACTAGGATCTACTCTTGATACTCCAACGGTCCTTGCAATACTAATGTTAAGGAACCATCTCACCTAAAAACTTAAGCTTGTAGGTGAGGCCCTAGAATATGATTATATTATACTCTAACACACTCCTTCAAATGAAAGCCCTTTGGGCTTGAAACTTGCACAGGCTCACATCACCTTGTGCTTCGTTTTTATTAAATAGAATGGGGGTGGTGAGATTCGAACTTGTGACCGCTAAGTCAACAAGGCTCTGATACCATGTTAAGGAATCATCTCACCTAAAAGCTTAAGCTTGTAGGTGAGACCCCAGAATATGATTATATTATACTCTAACAACTGACTTGGTTGGAACCTTCAAAACCACGGATCAAGCCTTCAAAACCATGGATCAAGCTCCTAAACATGTAATGGGTCTTTGCTGGTGTTTCTAGGCCGGTCCACATCATGAATAAAATTTAAACTTCTAGATAATTCATAGAATAATTCACTCCAAGATCAAAATTAAAGTTTTGTTTTGACGTCACACCACTCATTTTGTGGTGGTATCAGCTCATTAGAAAGCTAAAGCAATCAACTTTCAAGGAGAGAGGAGGGTCCTCACTCGTCATTCACGATGACGCAAATTTGTGCCTCAGTCTGCTCGCACTGCACTTTGTTGTCGATATCTTTTAGCACGTAAACGATATTTTGCGAAGGAGAAGTTTTGCTGGAACAATTATTGTGTATAGATACAAAGGAAAAAAAAAATGCAGGTGCTGTCAAATTTATGTGCTTTTGAGCCCCTTTTCTAGCATCTTTTAAATAATCTTTATCTACAAAACAAATTAATTCAAAGTCTAATGATAATGTTATTTAAAGTCTTTTTATTAACTTTTAATTAATTTAATAGTAAAGGGATATTTTTAATTAAAATTTAAAAAAAAATACACAGATTTTTTTTATTAACTTGTTCACATATATTTTCAAATAAATACTTGGATTTTATCTGTTAAAATGGTATTTTGTTCGCAAAAAAGAAAAAAAAAAGATTGCTATCTAAAATCTAATTCAATTAAGAGAGAAAACTTATGGTAAAGAAAGGTCCGACAAAGTTGTGCTGTCTCTATTTATCATTCCATTACAAAACAAGAGAAAAACAACAAACTGTCTAAAAGACTAAAACCCCACTTTTCTCTCTCTCTTCTCTCTTCTTTACTACTAAAGTTAGGAGAAAAATAAAAACCAACTTAAACCAGTGAAAAAATTAAAAAAATTATTTGAAAAACTTGTTCAAAATTAATTAAAATGATTGATTTTTTAAAAAAAGATTTGGATAAATTTTAATTTGATTTCGTTTTTATAAACCAAACTAAATACCTATTGACACATTATAAACTGAATATCTATAGATGAATCAAAGCTTATTATAGCAATGATTATTCGACAACATATAGCAACAAAGCACAAGTTTTATTAGGCTACAATATCAATAGATGTAGAGCTATGATACCAACTAATTTAAAAAACCCACACGAGAAACAATAAAATTTTTATGAAAATGATTGAAGAAGTCTGAGACGCAATACAAAATTTATGAATATCTAAGCTTAAGTTAGTGCAAGTTTTTTCTCAAGTGATAAGAAGTAGATAAGAACTCGAGAAGATAAAAATGATATTTCTCATGAATATATTCTCTGTATCGTTGACAGTGTTTTGCATGCAGTGTTGTTTAAATGAATCATCACGTGTCTCTCTCAAAACCAAGTTAATTTCTAGAAAATATACAGAGAAATACAAATGAAAAAGTATCATTCATGAATCTCACCGTATTACTTCTACTACTACCACTACTACTACTATTATATATGTATAGTGATGAATAATAAACTGGGACGAGCTGAAATATCTTAGTCAGAATGATTCTATAATCTCGGTTGAGTCTTATCCAAGGAAAAAAGAGAGAAAAGAAGGAGAGAGAGTGAAGAAGAAGAGAAACAGAGAGAGAGAGCTCAGTTAGCCTCCGGACAATCTAGTCCAAATATTTTTTTTCTTTTCTTGTTGTATAATCATATTTATACATATGATTACACGAGGAGGAGGAGGAAGTTAAATTTGTGTTTCTGAAGATGAGTTTTAATTTGTAGAAAGCGAATTTGGTTGCTTTTCGTTGTTGGTTTAAAACTAATACAGGGACTTAAGGGGTGCAAAGATTTTAAAACAAAGTTTTGTGTGTCTAAGTAGGATTGCTTCGAATGGAAGAAGAGACTAACGAAATGAGATCCTTGGCCTTAACTCCGACATGGTCAGTTGCAACTGTGCTGACAATCTTTGTGGCTGTCTCTCTTATTGTGGAGCGCTCAATTCACAGACTATGTAATGTAAGTGTCACCTTTTCTGATGTTTTTTCGAGGACTTTGAGTTTCAAAATAGCTGAAATCTCACTGATTATCCCAGTTGCATAAAATGGTTTAATTAGATGTGGAAATTACGTTTTGGAACACTGTTATGGCAGCTTTGTTTTCAGCAGGTTTATGATAAAATTTCAGACGTTTACTTTTGGAGAACTCTATATTGACAGATGAATTGAAAAATCATCTGTCAGATCATTATTGTTTCTAATGTTAGCCCTTGTTTTTGCATTTTCTTCTCTGGAATGTCAGTGTCTTGTTGGTTTCAATAGCTTTGGCGTCTAATCTAAAATTTGATTCTCTATATATACATTAAACAAGTTTATATTTAAAATTGATTTTCTCTTTTACTGACGGCTATGCCATAACAATATTAGGAAGACAAAAGACTAAAATATTAAAGGCTATAATCAAGATTAATTAATGCCTAGATAACTGCATGCTAATTATACAATGCATATCTTCTGTACAACATATTAATCACCTTTAGCATTTATCTCCTTGATCTTTGCCTTCAATACTCCCCTTCAAGTTGGAGTGAATATTAATCACACTCAACTTGCTAAGTAAAGTTCCAAATTGTGCTGTGCTCAAAGGCTTCGTGAAGAGATCTGCTACCTGCTGTTTGGTGCCAACATGAAGTGTTTTGATTATACCTCTTTGTAATTTTTCTCTAACCACATGACAACCAATCTCAATATGCTTTGTTCTTTCGTGAAACACTGGGTTTGTAGCAATGTGAATTGTTGTCTGGTTATCACAAAACAATCTTGCTGGACTCTTCTGATTTGCTCCTAAGTCATTTAGTAGGCTGCGTAACCACGTCACCTTGCAACATACTACTACCATAGAGCGGTACTCGGCTTCAGCACTGCTTCATGAAACAATGCTTTGTTTCTTCGTCCTCCAGGAAATAGGTGCATTACCAAGCATAACACAGTATCCTGTGAGTGATCTACGTGTATCCTTACATCTCCCTCAATCTGCATCACAATAGGCTGAGTTATGCCTTTCCTGTTGCTGGTAGGAATATCCCTTGGCCTAGAGTATGCTTTATGTATCGAAGCACTTGGTGTGCTGCATCAAGATGTGGTCATTGTGGCTTGTCCATGAATTGACTGAGAATATGAACTTCATATACCATGTCTGGTCTTGTAATAGTCAAGTATATTAAACGACCTACCAACCTTCTATATTGCGAAGGCTTAGGCAACAACTCTCCATTAGCTCTAGTCAAGGACAAATTCTGATCAACAGGGTACGAGGATGGTTTGGCTGTAAGAAAGCCACTATCTTCAAGTACTTTCAGTGCATATTTACGTTGACAGAGTGCTATGCTGTGTTTTGAACGTGCAACTTCAATTCCGAGAAAATACTTGAGCTTCCCTTAGTCCTTGAGTTTGAATCTATTGGATAGAAACACTTTGGTAGCATTTATATCATCCAAGTCATTCCCAGCTAGAATTATATCATCAACATATACAAGTAGCACTATAAATTTGCCAGATTATGCTCGGACGAATAACGAGTAGTCTGCCCATAATTGTCTAAAACCTGCCGCTTTCAATGCTATGGAAAGCTTAATGAACCATTGTTTGCTTGCAAGCTTTAGGCCATAGAGACTTTTATGTAATTTACAAACTCGATTCTCCCCTTTTCGTCCGAAACCAGGTGGAAGTTTCATGTAGATTTCCTCGGAAAGGTCACCATGCAAGAATGCGTTATTGACATCCAGTTGATGTAAATGCCATCTTCGTATTGCATCAAGGCTCAAGAGGACGCGGTGGTTAGTTTTGCAATGGGTGCAAAAGTCTCCCTATAATCTATCCCTTCAACTTGACTATACCCCTTTGCAACAAGTCGTGCCTTATAACGGTCAACCGTCCCATTTGGATTAAGTTTAATCTTTTACACCCATTTGCAGCCTATGGGATGTTTATGTGCAGGCAAAGGAACTAAGCTCCATGTGTGATTGCTTTGGAGAGCTTTGATCTCTTGTTGCATGGCAATGCGCCATTCAGGTATTTGAGTTGCCTGTGCCAAAGAACTCGGTTCTTTATGGATTGTAAGTTGAGCAGTAAAGGCTCGATAATTAGGTGATAAACGATCATAACACAAAACATTGGCTAAGGAATGGGAGGTACCTGTGTTCGGTGAAGATGACGAGGTAGACCGAGAGGGAAGAGCTGCCTCCATGTGAAAGTCTTGCAAGAATGTTAGAGTTTTTGTGGTTCGTGAGGAACGTCTTGGCTGCTCAGAAGGTGTGATATCAGGTGCTGGAGGATCTGGTTGAATTGATGAGGATGTAGTATGATCAGGTGGTGGAAGAGTTTGAGTTTGATGAGAGTCAAGAAGCTGGGCATTTGTTTCGATAGAAATATCAGTTGGAGGGGAATCTTCATAGAGATCAAGACTTGAACGGGAAACAAGCGGAAAGGGTGGTGTTGGTTCAGAAACCCTAGAAGCTAGATTCTCATGTGAAGTAGGTAACATTGAATTTTTATCTCGAAAAGGAAAAGACTCTTCATGAAATAATACATCTTGAGATACAAAAATTTCCTCTTTCTCTATGTCATATACTTGATAACCTTTTTGATCGTGTGGATACCCGACAAAGACACGTTGTTTTGCTATAGGATCAAATTTTATGGGTTTGAGAGGATAAGTGGAAGCAAAACATAAACATCCAAAAACTTTGAGATGGGTATATATAGGTACCGTGTTGAAAAGTCGTTCAAAATGACTCTTTTCGTTCAAAAGTGGTGTTGGGGTGCGATTGATGAGATAGGCAACTGTAAGAATGGCATCTCCCTAAAAGGGCTTCGACAAATGTGCCTGGAATAGGAGTGCTCTAGCTACATTAAGCAGATGATGATGTTTACGTTTAACAACACCATTTTGTTGGGGTGTGTTGACGCAATTCGTTTGATGGATGATTCCCTTTGAAGAATAAAAACTAGGAATTTTGAACTCAGGACCGTTATCACTTCGAACTATTTGACATGTGTGTCATACTGGGTTTCGATGAGCTTAATGAAATCAATAAGTAATTGCCTAGCTTCTGATTTGTGAATCATTAAATAAACCTAAGTACTATGAGTAAAATCATCAACTATAGTAAGAAAATATTGTGCCCTAGAAAGTGATGGTTCATGATAACCTCCCCATATGTCTATATGAATTAATTCAAAAGGAAATTGACTCGAAATAGAACTTAAAGGAAAAGGAGTTCTGGTATGTTTGGCCAGAGGACAAATGAAACATGTGTCTATGTCACACGACTTATTAGAAATAAAATGAAACAATTGTGATACTCTATTGGATGGATGCCCCAACCTCTGATGCCAGAGACTGTGAGACGTACTAGTCACCGAATTGCATGTCACTTGCTTTGCTTGGTCAAGGCAGCATAATCCTTCCCTCTTAAGGCCCATCCCAATCATCTTCCCCGATCATAGGTCCTGTATGAAACAAGCATTTTTTAGAAAGATGGATATACAAAGGGAGTCATGTGTTAATTTGCTGATGGATATAAGGTTCAAGTAGAACATGGGAACACATAATACATTGTGAAGGATAAGCTGAGGGTCAAAAATCATCTGTCCAACATGAGTTACTTTTGCCGTGGTTCCATCTAGTAGTTTAACATACCAATTTGAGACAGGGTGCATGGCAGTAAGTAGTTGTGGGGGTACAAGCAATATGATTACTTGCCCCACTATCGAATATCCAGGTGTCATTCGTATTGTGTGAATTAAAATACATGGCTTCACCTAAGAGATCCTGATAGGAAGAGGTGTTACCAATGTGGTTGATGGAGGCGGTGACATTCTTACTCAACATCTCAATTATTTGATGGCAGACTTCTTTAGAAAAAGGGAAGCTAGGAGCCCCGGTTGTTCTTTCAAGCCTCGATATCACATTGTTGCTTCGAGACACATCAGCTCCTTTGCGCTTACGGCAATGTTCGTAGTCGTGCCCTTTCCAATTGCAATAAGAACATTTGAGATGTGCTCGATAATTTTGAGTTGTTTTATACTTTTTATTGCATTTGATGCACCTTTTTCCATCCTCAGCGTTGCTTTCTCTCTCCACAATGTTCTTCACGGCAAACACAACCCCTTCTGGCTGCACCACAGATTTGTTGCCAATAGTAGCTGCTGCCTATTTCTCATGGCGTAAAGCCATGACATAAGCTTTGTTTACTGCTGGTAAGAATCGATGGCCACTATGTTACTACGAAGAGTGTCATACCCTTCATTCAGTCCCATGAAGAACTTCATGGTCTTTTGATTCTTGATGTACTCCACCATCTTAACTCCTCCTTCACACGTGCAAGACTCCATCTCACATAGAACATCTTTTTCATCCCACAAGCTTTTCAGCTTTGTGAAATATGTGGTGACCGAATCAGAACCTTGTAGACAAGCATGGATTCCATTCTCAACATTAAAGAGTTGAATGGTATTGGTTTGACCAAACCTTTCCTGAAGATCTGTCCAAACATCACGAGATGTCTTGCAGTTCTTGACACTACCAGAAATAGGTTTTGACATGGAGGCTATGAGCCATGTCTTGACAAGTGTATCACACCGCTCCCATTGTTGCTGCTCCTCAAGGTTAACAAGGGATTTGGTTTGAGTTCCAAGAACAAAACCCAGTTTGTTCTTGATTTTGAGTGCCATGCTCATTGATTGAGTCCACTCAGAAAAATTATCCTCCATCGGGGGCTGTGTAACAAGAACAATTCCGGGTTAATCCGAATGATGTTAGTAAAGAGCATGGTTGGAGTTCTCCCATGGTTCGTGTACTCTCGAAGAGGAATCGGTTTTGGATTTCGCCTCTGTATCGCTACCGCCTGCCATGAGATTTGCTCGGAGTTTTAGGTTTTAGATCTAGGATCGAATTGTTGCTCTGATACCATAAACACGTTTATATTTAAAATTGCTTTTCTCTTTTACTGACAGCTATGCTATATTGTATAATATATATACATGAGTAACCCTAACAATATTAGGAAGACAAAGAGACTAAAATATTAAAGGCTCTAATCAAGGCTAATTAATGCCTCGATAACTACATGCATATCTTCTGTACAACATATTAATCACCTTTAGCATTTATCTCCTTGATCTTTGCCTTCAATATACATTTGTTTTTCAGTGGCTGCGGGAAACCAATCAGAAACCTTTGCTGGCAACTGTGGAGAAAATGAAAGAAGGTATTTTCCAAGTTCTAAAAACAACATCAGATTCTCCAGAAAGTTCATCTAGTTCTTTCGTATGTTTCTGTAATTTTCGTTCACATGTATTATTTCGTACTTGTCTTCAGAGTTGATGTTGCTTGGATTCATATCACTTCTTCTAACCGCTACCTCAAGCATCATATCCACTATTTGCATTCCATCAAAGTTCTATGAAGGCCATTTTGCTACTTGCACGAGACCAGAGTTTGATGAGGGAGTTAAACATAATTCTTCCGAGGGACGTAAACTAGAAATGCTTTCTGTTCTTCCTCATCCACTTCGAAGAATGCTGAATGGCTTGGATTTGAATCCCTGCGAAACGGCATGTCATTCATCTACATAAAACATTGCTGAGGATATTGAATTTTACTACGGCATTTGTTTTATTTATGAAAATTACGATCGAGAAAGGGGATTTACATTTCTGGTCGCTTTTTGAATGCAATATTCGATTCTGAAAAATGTTTGATGTGCAGGGATATGAGCCATTCGTTTCATATCAAGTTCTTGAGCGGCTGCATCGCTTCATTTTCGTCATGGCAATCACACATATATGTTACAGCTGCTTAACAATGCTGCTGGCGATTGTGAAGGTTACGCATTTTGAGCTGTTGTTTTTCTCAATGGTGAAGTGGTTTTAAAAATGGTGAAGTTCATATGCTTAGTAATTTCACAACCTAATGGAAGGGAAATAGATATATAATGTATAAAACAGGATCCACCATGCATTTGGTTCTTGTATTTAGAGAAATACAGTATTTTCTTGTCCATCTTGTTATGTCCTTGCCAAGATCCAGGAGAGGAAATTATGTTGACCATAAAAACCACCTTCTTCCCGAACTGCAGTTGCATCAAATACAATATACTAGATTTGACTCATGAAACAAGAGAACCATAACCTTTTTATCACTGTGACCAACTGTCTAACATTGTAATTGTCTCACCAGATTCATAGCTGGAGAGCATGGGAGGATTTGGCTCGTATGGACTGCCATGATCCATTTACAGGTACAGCTTTAGACAGGAAAGTGGTTTTAGATAGATTTAAAAGTTTAAACAGTAACAAGTGTTGTATAGTTCTTTTTGCCCATGTTTTTCAATGGATACCTCCACCTTCCAATCATTTTAACTGAGAATATTTAAACTTATAAATATTGTTGTATCACAGAAACCACGACTCAGTTATTTATTCTGTAACAGAAATCAATAGAGAGAAGACATTACGAAGGCAAACAACCTTCGTAAGACATCATGCCTCAAGTCCTTTGTTCAAGAACAGTTTCCTTATCTGGGTGGTACGAACAAAACTCTCTTTCTTGCTCTTTAATGCTTTCTATATTGTAATCTATGCTTGTTTTTTATTAACTCTAACTAATTCTGCGATAAAATTAGAGCTTTCCCATGAGGCCTTGTTTTTGTGCTCCTCATTTCTGATGTGTTATCTCTGTGTCACCCCACCTCGCCCAAAAGAATCCTTGCGCCTATCCCCCGTGCTCCACCATGTAAAAAATGTCATAACTCATCAAAAAAGGATAAATAAATATGGATGACTGAAGTTTGTCTAGGATATTTATGTTACAATAAGGTTTCAAGAACATCTATGGTAGAGGGGTGAAAGCGCACGAAAAGAAGAAGAAATTCTGGTGCAAAATAATGTTTTGATCTTATATAAACAGAGTTTCTCTGAATCGGAAGCAGGGAATTTACATCCGTAGCTTCTTTTTTATTGGTTTTTGATATGCAAGTGTTTCTTCTTAGATGAAGGTTTAGGCAATTCCCTCCTTTACAGTCTGAGAGTTGAAGTTTAAAAGAGAGAAGACGATTGAAATATATTGTGGCGGCTGTATGTTATACACAGCACTCCCTCAGGTATTGTATATATAGGTGTAGGGTTGTACATGATACCTATCATGTGGTATACTACACATGATCATAACCCTATATAAGATAAATACAGGATAAATATAAATACATAATAAATACATAATAACAATCCATAATATGCCCCCTCAAGCTGAAGGAGGGGAATCCACATGAAGCTTGGACCGAAAATAAGTAAATGACGCATGAGGAAGAGGTTTGGTAAGAACATCAGCAAATTGATCTTGAGAGGAGATGAACCGAACCGCAATTTCCTTTTTAGCAACTCGATCACGGACAAAGTGGTAATCGACTTCAACATGCTTAGTGCGAGCATGGAAAATAGGATTTACAGACAAGTAGGTAGCACCCAAATTATCGCACCACAGTATAGTCATAGGATCTGAGGAAAAACGAAGATCGGACAGTAGGGCCCGAAGCCATAAAATCTCAGCAGTACCATCAGCAAGCGCCTTATATTCTGCTTCAGTCGATGAACGGGCCACTGTGCGTTGTTTTCCAGATTTCCAAGAAATAGGTGTGTTACCAAGATATACCAAGTAGCCACCAGTGGATTTTCTATCATCAAGGCTACCAGCCCAATCAGCATCTGTGAAACCATGTAAGGAAAGAGAGGACCCCCGAGTGATGTGTAGACCATACGTTGCCGTACCGTGAAGGTACCGAACAATTCTTTTAACAAGAGACCAATGAGCATCAGTAGGCGAGTGCATAAACTGACATACTTTATTAACAGCATAACAAATATCTGGGCGAGTAAAAGTGAGATACTGCAAAGCACCAACAATTTGTCGGTAACGAGTAGGATCAGAATACGTAGCATCCGAGGTCAACAAAAGCTTAGATGAGGATGAAGCAGGCGTGTCGACAGCTTTACACGAGGACATACTAGCTCGCTGAATAATATCAAGAGTATATTTATGCTGTGAGAGCATCAGGCCCTTGGCAGTTTGGGTGACTTCAATCCCCAAGAAATAATGCACAGAGCCTAAATCCCGGATTTTGAATTCAGAATTCAGTAGTGTAATCAAGTGACGAATGAATGTGGAATTGTTCCCAGTAAGCAAGAGATCATCCACATAGACAAGCAGGTAAATGAGATCATGACCATCAGAGTAAATAAACAGAGAGGTGTCAGCAGTAGAGACACGAAAATGAAGAGAAATGAGATAATCACTGAGTCTTGTATACCATGCCCGGGGAGCCTGTTTTAACCCATAAATAGATTTATGCAGGTGACAAACATGAGAGGATAAAGTAGGATGGGAAAAACCTGGTGGTTGTTCCATAAACACCTCTTCTTGAAGAATCCCATTCAAGAAAGCATTGTGAACGTCAAGTTGATGAATAAACCACCCACGGTGGTAAGTACTAACCGCACAGTGGCAGGTTTAACCACCGGACTGAAAGTCTCGAGATAGTCTATTCCTTCTTGTTGAGTGAACCCTCGGGCAACAAGACGGGCCTTATGCCTATCAATACTACCATCTGCTCGTCGCTTGATTTTATAGACCCAACGACTGCCAATAACATTCATAGAGGAACAATAAGGAACTAAAGTCCATGTACCATTTGATTGCAAAGCCTGAATCTCCTCTTGCATAGCCTGTTGCCATGTCGAATATTGAGAGGCCTCTTTGAACGTGAGAGGTTCACGGTCAAGAGAAGTAGCACACACGACATCAGTGGACGGAGACACAGTAAGATTCGCCTGTTTTGGCTGACGAGGGCAAAGTGTCATGTGATGGCTGCGATAGGAGGCAACTGGTAGTGTGGATGAGCTATGAGAAACCTGTGGAAGATCAAAGTTAGATAAATCAACCACCAAATGCAAACCAGGGGAAGAGCCAGAGGAAGGACCCGAGGTGGGATGGCCAGAGGGCTGAGAAGGAGCCACAATATGAGAGGAGTCTGCTGACACTGGGATCATTGTACCTGAAGAAACAGAGACCATACTTGGAGAGTGATAAGTAGTAGAGTACAGTGGTGATAAAGTAGAGGGACTGTTACTCACGGGACAAGGGGAGGAAGGGGATGCAATAACTTTGGGATCAGGGGTTGGAGAAGGCGATAGTGATGGGGTAGATGGAGAAGGCAAGGAAGTAGGAAGATTGGTTAATGTTGGGAGTACTGTTTGTAAAGGTGAAGAAGGCAAGGTTGTTGTCTGTTCAGAACATGCAAAAGGAAATGTATTTTCGTGAAATTTAACATGCCGTGCAATATACATACGAGATGATGATAAATCAAAACAACGATAACCTAGATGAGAGGAGCTATAGCCAAGAAACACACATGGGGAAGAGCGAAAATCTAGTTTATGGCGGTTATACGGACGAAGCAAAGGAAAACATAAACACCCAAAAATAAGAAGAAAATTGTAATCAGGGGAAGATTTAAACAAACGTTCAAAGGGTGTACAACCATTGAGAACAGCAGTAGGCATACGATTTATAAGATAGACAGCTGATTCAAAAGCATAACTCCAAAATTTTAAAGGAGCCTTACATTGACCAAGAAGCGTAAGACCAGTTTCAACAATATGACGATGACGACGCTCAACAGTACCATTTTGCTCATGTGTGTGAGGACAGATAAGACGGTGATGAATACCAATAGATTTAAAATAAGTGTTTAACTTCCTATATTCACCCCCCCAGTCCGTTTGGACTGATTTAATTTTGGTGGCAAATTGTCGTTCAACAAGAGCTTGGAATTGAAGAAACATTTTAAACACATCAGATTTAGCTGTTAAAGGAAAAAACCAGATATACTTAGTATGGGCATCCACAAAAATCACAAAATACCGATAACCATCATTAGAGAACAAAGGGGAAGGTCCCCAAACATCACTAAAAATAAGCTCAAGAGGAGTACAAGTTTTATGGCCAGTAGGGCGTAACGACAAACGCGATGCTTTTCCTAATGGGCAAGATGAACAATTAAAATTAAAAGTTCTGGAAGTACATGCAATTTTATCATTTGATACTAGAGACCCTAAAATATGAGAGCTAGGATGCCCAAGGCGACGATGCCAAACATCAGCAGTGGAGGACACAGACGTGGACAGGAAAGCTTGAGGTACGCGCGTGGCAGAAGACGCGGATAAGACATATAGACCATCGCTACTCTGACCGGAAAGGAGCACCTCCTTGGTTATGAGATCCTTAACATAAAACACAGATGAATGAAATTCAAAAAATACATTATTCTCAATGCAAAATTTTTGAACCGACAACAATGGTTTTTTAATATGTGGTACATGCAGAACATTTGATAGGATAAAGGTGCGTTTGGGAGTATATAGTTTAGACTGAGAAATATGTGATATAACAAGTCCCTTACCATCACCGACATGGAGTTGATCACTGCCCAGATAAGGTTCTGAACCCGTCATACTTGCGAGGTCCGGTGTCACATGCTGATTCGCACCCGTATCAGGAAACCAACCTGTAGACGAGAGCTGAGGATTTCGAAATGCCAAGTTAGCAGTAGCCTGCAAATGCTGTGAAGTAAATTGAGAACAATATTTTGCTGAATGTCCAAAAGCATAACACAATTGACATTTAACATTTCGAAAATTATGGTTTGAGTTAGAAATGCCACGGGAATGCTGTTGAAAACCAGACCCAGACATCGACTGCCAACCAGATCCAGAGTTGCCATGGTTACTACCACGGTAGCCTCTCCATCCACCTCGATGTCGCCCACGCCCACGGTAGGAATTTCCAGAAGCACTACTGAAACCCCCACGCTGAACTGAGAATGCTGACGGAGTGGGCAGCAAAGGCGCTGTCATAGTAGAGCCAAGTGTGGATTGAAGAGAGCTCTTATTCAGATACTCATGTGTGAGCAAGTAACTATGAAGGTCGGAGTATGACAATGGTTCTGCACGTGTAGACAAACTGGTCACTAAGTCTTTGAAATCACTGCGTAACCCCCCGAAAAACATAGAGATTAAAATCCTCTAAAGAGAGAGGCCGACCAGCAGCTGCCAACTCATCAAAAAGAACCTTAGCGCGCTGCAAATAAGCAGTAACAGTATCATCTCTCTGACGCAGATCCTGAAAGGAACCATGTAACTGCATAATCCTTGAGTGTGACGGTGAAGCAAAAGATTTTTGCAGTGTCTGCCATATGCTATGAGATGTGTCACAATCAACCACAAGATGCAAAATTTCAGTAGATAAAGAGGAGAGGAGAGCACTCATAATTAACTGGTCTTGTTGCTTCCAGGAAAGAAAAAATGAATTTATCACAGGGGCTGCTGTATTGGTGGCAGAAACATAAAGTGCAGGACAACAATAGGATCCATCAACAAAACCATACACACCTTGACCTAACAAATATGGTTTCATTTGCATTCTCCAATATAGGTAGATATTTGTGGTCAATTTTAAAGAAATGACCTGATGAGTATTTGAGAGAGAGACCACGGCAGCACCATTGAGATGAATATTTGGAACAATGGTAGACGTGGCAGACGCAGCAGTGGGGAGTCCAGGCAGCAAAGAGGTAATCGGTGCAGTTGAAGAAAACAATGCAGACGCAGCAGAGGGGAGTCCAGGCAGAAATGAAGCACTCGGTGCAGAGGGAGGAATGGCTGCCATTTCTGGAGAAAGACCACTGCCAAGGGCAGAGAGTGTTGCTGATGGAAAAATAAAGCCAGTCGGTGCAGTGGAGATGCCAGCCATGGATGACGCAACAGAAGGAATAACAGAGGAAAGACCTGTTGCAGCAGAGGAGGTGGAATCCATGGACAACACCGATGAAGCTCTGTTGCTGTCCAAAGAAAAGAGGAGACCGAAACAGAGGAGGGTTGCTCTGTTGATGTTGATGACGTGGACGGGAACACTGCAAACTATGTTGCACCAAGATGAAGACTTTTGTCTAAAGGAGAGACGAGGGCTGCTCTGTCTGAAGAAGAGAGGAGACCGAGAGAAGCTGTTGTTTGTCTGAAGAAGAGAGGAGACCAAGACAGCTTTGTGAATGGTGATGACGACGGAGACAACACTGCAAACTAAAAGAGCAGAAGCTGTCTTGCACCGAGATGAAGATTGCTGGAGATTATACCAGTGATGGTGTCGTAGCTCTGATACCAAGTTGAAGTTTAAAAGAGAGAAGACGATTGAAATATATTGTGGCGGCTGTATGTTATACACAGCACTCCCTCAGGTATTGTATATATAGGTGTAGGGTTGTACATGATACCTATCATGTGGTATACTACACATGATCATAACCCTATATAAGATAAATACAGGATAAATATAAATACATAATAAATACATAATAACAATCCATAATACTGAGTGATAATATCAGTTGAAGTTGCTGGTTTTATCAACTTGCAGACATGTTTCTTTCGGCAATTTGGACCTTCGGTGGTTCACACAGACTACCTTACTCTTCGCCAGGGCTTCATCTTGGTATGCTCTTCTGTTATCTGTCAGCCCATTATGTAAGTGAATTTCTAACTTTCTAAAATGAGACGTTGAATTCGAGTGAGACCAAGATCCATGTGATGGACGAGGAGCGTCTTTGCTGATATACATAAATTATGCTTCTTCATTGACATCCATAACTTTTGTTTCTTCTTGTTCATGGCAGAATCACAGCCTCCCGTTGAATTATGATTTTCACAGCTACATGATTCGCTCCATGGAAGAAGAATTCCACAGAATTGTTGGTGTGAGGTAACGTCTAAGAATAGTATTTTTAGGCCATTCATCTGCATGATTGAGCTAAATATTGCCTGTTTGTTCAATGGCTTGCAGCGTTCCATTGTGGGGATTTGTTGTTGCTTACATGCTGTTTAATGTGAAAGGTAATGGTTACCTATGTAAGTGAAAAATGATGCTATGATTTGTTGGGAGTGAGACTTTATATAGTTTTTTGCTCTCAATGAATTTATCTTGATCTCAATGCTATGAGAGTTTTTTTATATGAAATCAAAATTGATCTAATCCACGATGCAACACAGGTCAATGATCTAAGTATTGTCTAGTGTATGATCAGGTTATTCTAAGTCTCAGTCTTACTAATTTATGGTCTGATCGTTTTGAAACCTCTCTACAGGATCTAACCTCTATTTTTGGATATCAGTCGTTCCAATCACTGTAAGTGCTGGTTCTTTTGAGTTTAAGTTTTATCAATCACTTGTGTTCTGCAAATGGAATTTTCCTAGACAGAAACAAAAAGTATGGAAGGACAAGTGATTACACGTAAATTTTTCTGTATCACTAAAGTAATTGTGTCGGACTTTTTTTCTGATTTTTCATGTCATGGGCAGCTTGTTCTTCTATTAGGTGCAAAGCTACAGCATGTTATTGCGATCTTGACATTAGAGACTGCTGGCTTAACTGAACACTCTGAAGTAGGGAAGCTGAAGCCTCGAGATGATCTTTTTTGGTTCAAGAAGCCAGAACTGTTTCTGCCATTGATCCATTTTATCCTGTTCCAGGTAAGCAATGCTCACTGTGATCAGTTTCTCAAATTGAAATGGTAACATATACAGAACTTTCAGTTCCTTCCCTAGAAAATGGTTTTATGCATAACTGACACCTCGTTCCTTTTCTCTCTGTGATGTTATTGCAGAATTCATTTGAATTGGCTTCATTCTTTTGGTTTTGGGTACCTCCTCTACCCTGACTTGATTATTATTCATTGGATTGAGAGATATAACTTCTGTCCTTTCCTTCTGGACACCAACCAAGCTCAAGTTTATTATAATTTAAGTGATTGTTTGAGCAAAAATCTCACCTTTTCCTGGGTTTCTGTTGATTCAATGTTTACTAAATTCATTTGAGACACATTTGGAAAGCACTTAAAGAATGATTGATAATTGTTAAGGAACTATCTCACCTAAAAGGTTAAACTACTAGGTGAGACCCTAGAATATGATTTATATTATTCTCTAATATATCCCCTCAAGTGAAAGTTCTTTGTGCTTGAAACTTGCACAAGTCAACACTACCTTGTGCTTGATTTTTATCAAATAGAATGAGAGTGGTGAGATTCAAACTCGTGACTGCTGGTTCAACAAAGTTCTGATACCATGTTAAAAAACCATCTCATCTAAAAGCTTAAGCTATTAGGTGAGACTCCAGAATATGATTTATAGTATTCTCTAGCAATAATCACTGATCAGAAGAATCAGAAATGAGGAGATAATTTTTTTTTCTTCTCCTTGACGAGGTGTTGAATCTGTACATTGAACTGTTTTCTGTTGATTAATTTACAGTGGCAATTCGGGTACAAATCTTGCTTTATTAGGAGCCATTTTCTGGTTTACATACGACTTGTGCTGGGGTATGCGTAGATCTGAGATAGTTGAGACTTTCTTGAGGATTTTTTATCAGCTTTTACAGCTACTGCATTATTGTATTATCTTGCAGGTTTGCTGGGCAGTTCCTTTGCAGCTACAGCACCTTGCCACTATATGCTTTCGTTACTCAGGTATCATATTCATTCACTAGGAAATACTTTTCCCCAAGAAAAATACTGGCCAATTCATATTATATGCATAATCTACTAGTCAACAAATATCATGAACAAGAAATCAGTATTACATGACCCCTCAGAGAATAATATAAATTATATCTTGTGATTTCACCTAATAGCTTGAGCTTTTAGGTTATATAGTTTCTTGACTGATCCAACTGTCATGATTTCAAATCTCATCACCTCATTATTTTTTATAAAAATCAAGTACAAGATAGTACGAGTCTGTACAATTCAAGCTCAATAAACTTTCACTTGAGAAAAAATGTTAGAAAATAATATAAATTATATATTAAAGATTCATCTAACAACTTGAACTTTTAAATAAGATTATTACTTGAACTTGTATCCGATGCACATATACCACAGCTTCCAGTAATGAAGACTTGACCGCCAATAAAGCCTTTCAACTTAATGGCATATGCCAGCTGCATGTGTCATTATCCACAACAATTGCTTGTATGTAACACGTAGTTATTTTTGAAAATGTTTTTTATTTAAAAATATATAAAAATAATATTTTTATTTTTATTTTTTAGAAATTATTTTTTATATCAACATATGAAAATGATATAAAAAAACATAAAAAAATAATTTAAAATACAAATAAAAACAGAAAATTTTCAATCTTTTTCAAAGTATTTTTGAAAAACAGTGTAAAACACCTATATTTTTTTTCAAAAGTCATGTTGTCGACTCCTTTAATTTGCCATAAATGTTTTTATGGCATTTTAAGAATTGAGATCATGTTTATCCACTTGTGAGTAGAAGAGGCCTCCCTCTTCCTAACCAGTAACATGAATGCTTGAGCAGGTTTTCATTGCGTTAAGATGGTAGTATTATGTCACTTTTTTTCTTGTTCGATCATTTTCTGGTAAATATTAGCATCACGAATTGCTCCCTCCCTTTTACCAGATGGGAACAAAGTATAAGGCGGCATTAATTCCACAAATAATAAGGGAGACACTCCTTGGGTTGGGGAAAGCAGCTAGGAGGAAGACGAGGGATGGAATTTTCACAGATGATCCTACCATGCACACAGACACAAGAACAGTAATGTTTGAGGAAGAAAATCATCATTTGCTTGATATTCCTGAAAATGATGCCGTTCCAGCCACTCAAATCGAGTTGCAGCCAGCTTCTTTTATTCCAGCTAGTCCTACCACAGTTGCCAATGAAACTTCATGCAGGGCTGCTACTCGTTTCCTTCGTCCCTCAGCTTCTGTTCCTTCATCAGAAAGATCAAATTTTCACGTGGAAGATATGCCTAGATCATCTTCTATGCCAGTTAGAAAGTAGTAAATTGGACTTCTTCTGCCAAGGAATATATAGCAAGTTTGTAGATTTGATAAGGAAAACTTGCTTATAAGATTCTGCTTTTCTTATTTCTGGATCAATACCTATAAATGAGCATGCAATGTAAGAGTAAAGAACAGTACCTTTTGAATAAACAGAAGATTATTTGTATTTCGAATAAAAAGAGGTGCGATTATGTAGCGGTTATCTTTTAGTAATTTCTTTAGATAAATATACCAGTGAAATAAAAGCTAGCCCAATGTTTTGAGCAATTCCCTCTTCCCTCGTTCTTTCCATGATCCAACTAGATTAGGCACTGTTTTCTTGATCATATGTGGTATTTGCCAATATCGGATGAAGGTTCATGCTACACTTCTAGGATTTAAGGTGTAGCATGAGTACCTAGAAGAATGAATTCATATCACTGACAGAATATTCTGTGAGTGTAAACATACTAACTCTATTTTGTCTATGTATTAATATAAAAATCACAAATGAATTTACTGATGAAAATATGCCATCACAACATATCTGTCGGTGATTTTATGAGTGGTTCTTATACCGATGAATATAGCAAGCCCTTTTACGTGCTTTCATCAAAGCCTGAACTTAAATGTTATTGTTCTCCGATCATATGAGGTGTGGTTTGAATTAATCGATCCCTTATAGATTTGAATATCTAGATTTGAGTGTTGGAATATAAGCCATCCACAGACCTGCATGGTGAAGGCAGTGAAGACTACCAGTGCAGGAGAGGAAGATTAAGAAGCATAGGAGCAGCTCATAAGCTGAGATTAACTGTGTTGAACATGCATTTAGTGTGTGAGGTCATTGTAACTAATTAGTTTGTTACAATTCAGTTACTTTCTGTTAAACATGTAAACAGCACATGTGTAAAGCCTAAGAGTATAAATAGGCATATAATCAAGCAGATGGTAAGCAGATAATTGAGAAGCTTACCTCTTTCGAAATCCTCTTTGTCTTCAATTCCTTTCTTCTTCCAAACACAAACCCAAAACAGCTGCAAAGATAAACAAAACAAATCAGTAACAATAAGTCATAAATTGACTAAAAACCTACATGGTATCAGAGCAGGCTTGATCAACAAGGAAGGGAGTAAAACAATCTGTGATCAATCAAATCAGAATTCAACAGCAAGAACAATGACTGGATCATCAGACCTGCGAACACCACAATTTAATGGTGAGAACTACGATTTCTGGTCAGTTAAAATGAGAACAATCTTCAGAACTTATGACTCTGGGATGTGGTTGTATGTGGTGATACATCACCACAAGAATCCAGTGAAAGTAGCAGTGGAGAAACTTCTGGTTCGAAAGACAAGAAAGCTGAGTCAGGAGAGACTGCTGCTGAGATTAAGGAGAAAAGGATCAAGGATGCCAAGGCTCTAAGCATTATCCAAGGAGCCTTGACAGAGACAGCTAGAGGAGCATGGGAGCTGTTGAGAAGAGAATTCAGAGGAGATGATAAAGTTAGAGAAGTGAAGTTGCAGGCTGTAAGGGCTGAATTCGAGTATATGAGAATGGCTGAAGGAGAAGGGTTAGATCATTACTTGACTAAGTTCTTTGGAGTGATAAATGACATGAAGTCTCTTGGAGAAGAGATAACTGAACAAAGAATAGTGCAAAAGATCTTGATGAGTCTTAGCAGAAAATACAAGTCAATTGTATCGATTATTGAAGAAACAAGAAACTTAAAAACACTTAGAAGTGAAGAAGTCATTGCCTCGGTAAAAGTATTTGATAAGAGAGAGGACTTACATGATGAAAGAGAGAGAGTTGCTGGTACAGAAAAGGCATTTAGCAGCCTTAAGGTTGGGTATAACCATGGATATGCTGCTGCACACAAGTCTTCACAGGGGAGAGGTAACTCAAAATGGCAGAAACAAGATTATAGCCATTCAAGCTGGGCTCAAGGAAGGAATCAGCACAATAATTCCAGCAAGAACTGGAATCACAGAGGCAAAACAAGTCATGAAGATACATACAATTCACAGCATAGAAGTGTTAGCAATAATCAAGCTAACATCAAACCTTAGTGCAATACCTGTCAGAAGTTCCACTTTGGATTATGCAGATACAAGGGGAAGCCAAGGTGTGGAAGATGTAATTTCTTTGGTCACAATACCAAAGATTGCAATAACTTCAAAACAGTAGCAAATTGTGCAAAAGAGGAGGAAGAAGTTACCACTGGAACTTTGTTCTATGCATGTCACGCTGCTAGTGTGAAGGATGATGATGTATGGTTTGTGGATAGTGCTTGTAGCAACCACATGACCTCAAATGAATCAATGCTGATCAATGTTGACAGGAGCATTGCTTGCAAGGTAAAAATGGGGTCAGGAGACCTTGTTCCTGTAACTGGAAAAGGAACACTGGTAGTTGAGACCAAGCAAGGAAGAAGATACATAGAAGAAGTGTTGTTAGTCCCTGGTTTGGATGAAAACTTACTGAGTGTAGGGCAGATGATGGAGCATGGCTACTACATTCTGTTTGGGGGCAACAAGGCTATAATTTTCGATGATGCAAGGCTGGAAAATGTGATAGCCAAGGTGATCATGAAAGGAAATCGTTGTTTTCCTCTTTCACTGGAGTCTTTGTTACCTGCAGCAAGAAGAGCATCAGTAATGGATGATTCCTGGACTTGGCATAGAAGGTTGGGCCACCTGAATTTTGACAGTATGAACAGAATGCAGCAGGAAGAGTTGGTTACTGGTTTACCAACACTGACAGTGGTGAATAATGCATGTGAAGGGTGCATTTTTGGAAAGCATCATAGGGAGAAGTTTGACAATGAAGGGAGCAGAAGAGCAAGCAAGCCACTGGAATTGATCCACACTGATTTGTGTGGACCAATGCAAAATCAGTCAATAGGAGGTAATAAATACTTTATTACTTTTATTGATGATTACTCAAGGATGTGTTGGGTTAATTTTTTAAGATATAAATCTGATACACTAAGAGTGTTTGAGAAGTTTAAGGCTATGGTTGAATTGCAAAGTGGCTATAAAATACTGAAATTGAGAAGTGATAGAGGGGGAGAGTATACCTCTAATGATTTCCAGAAGTTTTGTGAGAATCAAGGTATGGAGAGGCAGCTTACCATTGCATATTCCCCTCAGCAAAATGGTGTTGCTGAGAGGAAGAATAGAACAATATGCGAAATGGCAAAATCTATGATGGTAGAGAAGGGAATACCTGTTATGTTCTGGGCAGAGGCTGTTGGAACTGCAGTCTATCTGCAGAATAGATGTTACACCAAGTCAGTAGCAAACAAGACACCATTTGAGTGTTTTACTGGAAGAAAACCAGGCATTAAGCATCTAAGGACATTTGGATGCATTTGCTATACACACATACCTGCATCTCTAAGGCAGAAATTTGATGATAAAGCCGAGAAGGGGATCTTTATGGGGTATGGGAGTTGTGAAAAAGGCTACAGGGTATACATAATACAATCAAATAAAATTGTGTTATCAAGAAGTGTAGTCTTTGATGAAGGGAAGGCCTATGATTGGCAGTCAGAACAGAAAGGGCAGCAGAAGTTCATACCTTCACATCTTTCATGGCAAGATGTTGAACATGACAGACCTTGTGGAGAAGAAGGTGTCCAAATAGAATCTGTTCAGCTTGATAATGGTGATGATTCTGGGAATGAAGGATCAACTGGAAGTTCAAGCAAAACCAGCAGCACACAGTCAACACCTAGCTCAACTCCTATTAAAATGAGAAGTATTGAAGACATATATGCTAGATGTCATATGTCTATTACTGAACCCGAGAGCTATCAAGAGGCTGCTAAAGACATAGCTTGGCAAGAGGCTATGGAGGCCGAATTGGAGATGATTGAAAAAAATAAAACTTGGGAGCTTGTGGCTAGACCTACTGATAAATCTGTGATTGGGGTAAAGTGGGTTTACAAAACCAAGTTAAATCTTGATGGGACAGTGCATAAACACAAAGCTAGGCTTGTGGCTAAGGGATATGCACAAAAGCCTGGAATTGACTACAATGAAACCTTTGCTCCAGTAGCAAGTTTGGATACCATTCGATCCCTAATTGCCCTAGCTGCTCAAAAGGGCTGGAAATTGTTCCAGCTGGATGTTAAGTCAGCATTTCTCAATGGAATGTTGGATGAAGAGGTGTATGTTGAGCAGCCAGAGGGATTTACAGTCAAGGAGGCTAAGTCTAGTGTTTACAAATTGCACAAGGCTTTGTATGGCCTAAAACAGGCACCTAGGGCCTGGTATAGTGAGATTGACACTTATCTCACTATGTGCAAATATAAGAGAAGCAGCAGTGAAGCTACTCTATACACTCGGGCAGATGATGAAGGTAATATAATCATTGTTGCTATATATGTTGATGACATTGTATATACTGGCAGCAGTGAGAAAATGATGCATGATTTCAAGAGGGAAATGATGCAAAGATACGAGATGACAGATCTTGGTTTACTACACCATTTTCTGGGTATTGGGGTGATTCAAACTAAGCAAGGCATCTTCATTCATCAAGGGAAGTATGCAAAGTCCTTGCTTGAAAAGTTTGGACTTGAGGATTGCAAACCAGTTGCAATTCCCTTGGTTGTGGTGAGAAGTTGAAGAAAGAAGATGGAAGTGATAGGGCTGATGAAGGCCTTTACAGGAAGATTGTGGGAAGTTTATTGTACTTAACAGCCACTAGGCCAGACCTAATGTATGCAGCCAGTTTGCTTTCCAGGTTTATGAGTAATCCCACGAGAAAACATATGGGAACTGCCAAGAGGGTTCTAAGGTATGTTCAAGGGACACTCAACTATGGTATTGAGTACACTAGAGACAAGTCAGCAACCCTAATTGGGTTTTGTGATGCTGATTGGGCTGGAAGTGAAGATGACAGCAGGAGCACATCAGGGTATGCATTCAGTTTTGGCAGTGGGGTGTTCTCCTGGGCTTCAGTCAAGCAAAATACAGTTGCTCTCTCAACTGCAGAAGCTGAGTATGTCTCAGCCTCTGAAGCCACAGCTCAGGCAATATGGCTACGATTTGTCCTAGATGATTTTGGTGAAATGCAAGCTGATGCAACACCATTATTTTGTGACAATATGTCTGCTATTTCTATGGCTAAAAATCCTGTCTTTCATCAGAAGACAAGGCATATTAACAGACGTTATCACTTCATCAGAGAGTCTTTGAAGGAGGGACTGATAGACATGAAGTTCTGTCCAAGTGAAGAGCAGCTAGCTGACATCTTCACAAAGGCTCTACCTAAGGAGAGATTCAATCAGTTAAGATTGAATCTTGGAGTTAAGTCTGTAAATGGCTTAGGAGAGGCTGTTGGAATATAAGTCATCCACAGACCTGCATGGTGAAGGCAGTGAAGACTACCAGTGCAGGAGAGGAAGATTAAGAAGCATAGGAGCAGCTCATAAGCTGAGATTAACTGTGTTGAACATGCATTTAGTGTGTGAGGTCATTGTAACTAATTAGTTTGTTACAATTCAGTTACTTTCTGTTAAACATGTAAACAGCACATGTGTAAAGCCTAAGAGTATAAATAGGCATATAATCAAGCAGATGGTAAGCAGATAATTGAGAAGCTTACCTCTTTCGAAATCCTCTTTGTCTTCAATTCCTTTCTTCTTCCAAACACAAACCCAAAACAGCTGCAAAGATAAACAAAACAAATCAGTAACAATAAGTCATAAATTGACTAAAAACCTACATTGAGTTCTTAGCTATAAAGTTTCATTTCAAGTCTTATCCCACATATCATTATGCTTCAGTATTTCATACTCCATGCTTTTTATTTGATACGATTTGACCGAATTTGATAACATGGTTTCCAGGCTCCTTAAATGTTGTTCTTCAGGTTCTTGGCAAAACTCAAACGAAAATCTCTTTTGATCCTAATTCTTGCAGATTGTGAATGAACCATGATATTGGGCCTGGGCAAGGCTAGGAAGCCCAATCCGCATGGTTGGGCTGACCCCATTCCAGGCTTGGAGAAATACTTGTTATTTTGTTTTTAGTATACATAAGGTGTTTTTGGGGTTTTAAATAAACCAATTTTCTAAAATAATATACACAAAAACAATAAAGATCTTTCTTTCTTTTCTTAATTAACCTGATCATGCATCCAAGAGATCAAAGGAAGTAGACACCGCACAGAATACAACACTAGAACAACAAAAATATTCATCCATATATATTATCTCTTCCTCGTTTAGCAATCTGTAACAGATAAAAGTCTGCTGCTGGGAACCAAAAAATCAAGGTGAAAATGTAATTCGACATGCACTGGAGCCCATTTGACACTCTGTCAACCTCCTGACAACACGATCTTCTGGACTACGAATCATGCCCCTTCCAAATCTGATAGCCATCTTCTCCAACACCAACGCATTCTTTATGAAATATTCCGCCATTTCTATCTCCGCGATGTCCCATTCAAATCTACACGTACACTCAATCACTTTAAGGCATGACCTCATGCTCTGGGGCATGCACGAATCCAGGATTTCGTCATTTGTGATTTACAGATGAATTAACGTGTAAGAGAGTTGGCCATTTGGGAGGTTCATTGGTCTGAACGGTTAAAGTCTGTAAGAAGAAGAAGAAGAAGAAACCGATCATACTTGAAGAAAAAACACAGCACGTATTTATTTTTCTTACAGGAGCTAACCTTGTCCTTGTATAAGATCAAGACTTCCAACTTCGGAGAGCATTAGAGTATCTCTTGCGAAACAAACCAGCAATAATCTCCACTAGCTTCAATCTCCAACCGAGTCAAGTTCAGAAAGTTAGGCAGATTTTCGAAGCAAGGCAACTTCTCACGGACTGCGTTCGATAACATCTGTAAAGGGATAGGTATATATGACCAGACCACTGAAAATCTAAGCTCAGCAGTGAAATGAGGGAGAAACTTGCCCTCAATGTAGTCTCACACAAGCGTAAGATCTTGACAATAGGCATGATCAGCCTCAAAAACTGAACCGCCATGTCAATATAATTATCCACCTCTAAGATGAAGAAATGTGTATAAGCAACACTGACAGCAGCCTCGACTAGAGAGTAAGGGAGTTTCTGCATGTTTAACCCCTCGGACACGAAATCAGTTAGTCGAAGAAGCTCTAGGTTTGGTGTATTAAGAGTGAGAGGTCTGCAACCAGTATCCTTCCCGTAGTAAGGAATACGCGTGAATCTTATGATCAAGCGTTTCAGTGAGCTCAAGCATATATATAATTTATTAGAGCTCAAGCATATATCAGTTTTTCAATTATTTTTCTCTCGTACCTACCAGCAAACAACTACTAGAGCTCAAAATAATGAGAACCAAAGTTGATATAAAATTTAAATTAAATCAAAATTTAAGGGATGAAATTAAAAAAAAAAAGACTCAAAATAAAATATAAAGCAGTTAAAAGATTGAAAAACAAAATTGATATAATCATAAAACAACAAAATATTTTTTTTGTTTTTTTTTTAACTTTTAAAAAACATTTTTCACCCACAAAAAAGAAAAATATTTATCTAAAAACTAAAACAATTATGTTTTTACTAGAAACTAAAATCATTATTACTACTATTATCAATAAATATTATTATTACCATCAAAATTATTAATAATAACAATAACAATCTTATCGGTATCAATACTATTTTCACAACTAACCATCATTATCACCATTATTACTACTATTGTTGCTATTGTTGCTATTGTTATTACTGTTGCTACTATTACTACTATTGTCATTATTATTAGTATTATTATAATTGCTATTATCACTAATACTATTATTAGTATTTTTATTATCATCGTTCTTTATTTTCTTGTTCTCCCTCCTCCACCTCTCTCATATTATTATTATTATTATTATTATTATTATTATTATTATTATTATTCCTCCTCCTCCTCCTCCTCCTCCTCCTCCTCCTCCTCCTCCTCTCTCATATTATTATTATTATTATTATTATTATTATTATTATTAGCATTAATAAAATTATTATTTTCATTACTATTTATTATAAGAAATCAAACCTTGAACTTGATTTAAATTATGGGATTAAAAACTAAAAAACCTTTGGAAAAAAAACAAGAAAAGTAATAAAAAGTCAAGTGACTAAAATGAAATGATTATTATCCCCATTGAAAACAAATTGAACATTATAAACTTGATTTGAAACAAGAAATTAAAAAAGTAGAAAAAACAAGAAATTAAAAGTAGAAGAACCAAATCAAAACATATTACCAAAAGGTTAAATTTAAACAAATAAAACTTTAACAAAATAAAAATGACTAAAATCAAAATTAAAAAGACTAGGATAAGATTGTATTGTGTATCAAAAATATACCAAAATATCCCTACATGAAACAATTGATTTTTTTTTTTTTTACTTTCGGCATGTATTTTGGTTATTTTATTCATTCATTAAATTGCCGAAGTGAAAAAAACATCCATAAACAAATGAAGAATGCACCATATGAAAAATACCAAAACAACCTTAGTTTAAAGTAAACTTGTGTATAATCTCACGTTTGCTATTCGTATATTTTTCATATAAAAAATCATATAATAAATATTATAAACATTTAGATGTCAATTTAAATATTCTAATTGGTATCTTTTTTTCTTTCCTTTTTCTTTTTCTTTTACTTTTCGAGGGTTTCTAATCTCTTTTCCTTTCTCATATGTCCCTTTCAATTCTTTATTAATCCTATATATTTTTTAATATTTAATGTTTAAATTACTCTTTATCTTCTATCTTTTCACACTGATTTTTTTTTTCAAAAGTATTTAAACTTTATTTTGATATTTTTCTTTATGTCGCTATCATTTCACACACTAATCTTTTTGTTTTTTTTTTTTATTATTTTCTTAAACATGGTAGTTATACACTGTACTTAGCAAAATTGCAAGTACATTACAATTGTTAAGAATCAACTGATTAACTGTGTTTGAAAGTGTGGTAGTAATTATTTTTTAAAATGTTTTTCATTCAAAAATGCATTGAAATAATATAATTATTTTTTATATTAATACATCAAATAAATAATTAAATATTAATTTAAAACAATTTTCTTAACAAGAAAAAAAGGTTTAACTTTACAGCCAAACAAAACTTATATCTTGCTTTTGAGACTTGAGGGGGCAAATCACCATTTTTTTTTTTATTTATGCAATGGTGAAGATGTGATCTTATGAGAATGGTCAATTTATAATATTTTTTTTGAAAAATAGCATGTGTGGTACGTGGTCGAGATTAGAAATTGACTGCAGGTCTAGCACTTGAAGAGTGTGGTCAAAAAAAATACAATAATGTATTATTTTTTATAAAGTCACGAGTAATAATAGAACTGCCATCTTCACTTTGTTTTTTTTTCACAGGATAAGCTCGTGTCACCCATCCTAGGAGCCCAAGACCAAGTTGGCCACTAGTATTAGCTTCTGTATGTAAATTTTTTTTTTTTTTTTAATTTGAGTAATTTTATTTTCAGGAAAGTATATTTTATGGATCTAGATAAATGAGTAAGACATTGACTATTTTAAATTCTTATAAGAAATATATGTTCCTGAGAGCTTCTTTTATGTAAACCCTAATCTATGTTAGGACAGTAGAAGTTAAACAACGTTGAGTAACGGTTTTGAACAAAATTTAAATTTCTAGATAATTCATAGAATAATTCACTCCAAGATCAAAATTAAAGTTTTGTTTTGACGTCACACCACTCATTTTGTGGTGGTATCAGCTCATTAGAAAGCTAAAGCAATCAACTTTCAAGGAGAGAGGAGGGTCCTCACTCGTCATCACGATGACGCAAATTTGTGACTCAGTCTGCTCGCACTGCACTTTTAGCACGTAAAAGATATTTTGCGAAGGAGAAGTATTGCTGAAACAATTATTGTATATAGATGCAAAGGAAAAAAAATAAATGCAGGTGTTGTCAAATTTATGTGCTACTGAGCCCCTTTTCTAGCATCTTTTAAATAATCTTTATCTACAAAACAAATTAATTCAAAGTCTAATGATAATGTTATTTAAAGTCTTTTTATTAACTTTTAATCAATTTAATAGTAAAGGGATATTTTTAATTAAAATTTTAAAAATACATATATTTTTTTTATTAGCTATGTTTAATTACACATCTAGTTCACATATATTTTCAAATAAATAATTAGATTTTATCTGTCAAAATGGTATTTTGTTCGCAAAAAGAAAAAAAAAAGATTGCTATCTAAAATCTAATCCTATTAAGAGAAAGGTCCAACAACGTTGTGTTGTCTCTATTTATCTTTCCATTATAAAACAAGAGAAAAACAACAAATTGTCTACAATACTAAAACCCCACTTTTTCTCTCTCTCTTCTCTCTTCTTTGCTAATAAAGTTAGGAGTAAAATAAAAACCAACTTAAACCAGTGAAAAAATTAAATAAATTATTTGAAAAACTTGTTCCAATTAGTTAAAATGATTGATTTTTTTCTTAAAAAAGATTTGGATAAATTTTAATTTGATTTCTTTTTTATAAACCAAACTAAATATCTATTGACAGATTATAAACTGAATATCTATTGATGAATCAAAACTTATAATAGTAATGGTTATTCGACAACATATAGCAACTAACCACAAGTATTTAGTAGGCTATAGTATCAATAGATGTAGATCTGTGATACCAACTATTTTTTATAAAAAAAAACACACACACAAGGAACAATAAAACATTTATGAAAATATGAAAATGATTGAAGAAGTCTGAGACGCAATACAAAATTTATGAAAATCTAAGTATAAGTTCTTTTCTCAAGTGATAAGTAGATAAAAATGATATTTCTCATGAATATATTCTCAGTATCGTTGAGAGTGTTTTGCAGCAGTGTTGTTTATGTGAATCATCACGTGTCTCTCTCAAAACCAAGTTAATTTCTAGAAAATATACAGAGAAATACAAATGAAAAAGTATCATTCATGAATCTCACCATACTACTACTACTACTACTATTATATATGTACAGTGTTGAATAATAAACTGGGATGAGCTGAAACATCTTAGTCAGAGTGATTCTATAATCTCGGTTGAGTCTTATCCAAAGAAAAAAGAGAGAAAAGAAGGAGAGAGAGTGAAGAAGAAGAGAAACAGAGAGAGAGAGAGCTCAGTTAGCCTCCGGACAATCTAGTCCAAATATTTTTTTTCTTTTCTTGTTGTATAATCATATTTATACATATGATTACACGAGGAGGAGGAGGAAGTTAAATTTGTGTTTCTGAAGATGAGTTTTAATTTGTAGAAAGCGAATTTGGTTGCTTTTCGTTGTTGGTTTAAAACTAATACAGGGACTTAAGGGGTGCAAAGATTTTAAAACAAAGTTTTGTGTGTCTAAGTAGGATTGCTTCGAATGGAAGAAGAGACTAACGAAATGAGATCCCTGGCCTTAACTCCGACATGGTCAGTTGCAACTGTGCTGACAATCTTTGTGGCTGTCTCTCTTATTGTGGAGCGCTCAATTCACAGACTATGCAATGTAAGTGTCACCTTTTCTGATGTTTTTTCGAGGACTTTGATGAGTTTCAAAGTAGCTGAAATCTCACTGATCATCTGATCAGTTGCATAAAATGGTTTAATTAGATGTGGAAATTACGTTTTGGAACACTGTTATGGCAGCTTTGTTAACTTTGTTTCAGCAGGTTTATGATAAAATTTCAGAAGTTTACTTTTGGAGAACTCTATATTGACAGATGAATTGAAAAATCATCTGTCAGATCATTATTTTTTCTAATGTTAGCCTGTTTTTTTTCCATTTTCTTCTCTGGAATGTCAGTGTCCTGTTGGTTTCAATAGCTTTGGCGTCTAATCTGAAATTTGATTCTGCAAACATTTGTTTTTCAGTGGCTGCGGGAAACCGAACGGAATCCTTTGCTTGCAACTGTGGAGAAAATGAAAGAAGGTATTTTCCAAGTTCTAAGAACAACATCAGATGCTCCAGAAAGTTCATCTAGTTCTTTCGTAGGTTTCTGTAATTTTCATTCACATGTATTATTTCGTACTTGTCTTCAGAGTTGATGTTGCTTGGATTCATATCACTTCTTCTAACCGCTACCTCAAGCACCATAGCCAATATTTGCATTCCATCAAAGTTCTATGAAGGCCATTTCGCTCCTTGCACGAGACCAGAGATGGACGAGGGAGTTGAACATAATTCTTCCGAGGGACGTAAACTAGAGATGCTTTCTGTTCTTCCTCATCCACTTCGAAGAATGCTGAATGGCTTGGATTGGAATCCCTGCGAAAAGGCATGTCATTCATCTATTTAAAACATTGCTGAAGATGGTGCTGTTCATTGAAACTTAAGCGGTTAGGTGATGCTCCAGAATATGATTTAAATTATTCTTTAACACACTCTCTCAACTGAAAATCTTTTGGGCTTTAAACTTGCATATGCCTCACCTAAAAACTTAAGTTGTTAGGTGATGTTCCAGAATATAATTTATATTATTCTTTAACACCCCTTCTCAAGTGAAAGTCTTTTGGGCTTTAAACTTGCATAGGCCTATATTACCTTGTGCTTGATTTTTATCAAATAGAAAAGGGGTAGTGAGATTCGAATTCGTGACCGCTGAGTCAACAAGACTCTGATACCATATTAAAGAACCATCTCACCTAAAAACTTAAACTGTTAAATGATGCCCTGAAATATAATTTATATTATTCTCTAACCGTTCCAATATTGAATTTTAAGAGCAGCGTGTTGATAACTCTGCATTAGTAGGCATTTGTTTTCTTTATGATAATTACGATCGAGAAAGGGGACTTACATTTTTGGTCGCCTTTTGAATGCAATATTCGATTCTAAAAAATGTTTGATGTGTAGGAACATGAGCCATTCGTTTCTTATCAAGCTCTTGAGCGGCTGCATCGCTTCATTTTCGTCATGGCAATCACACATATATCTTACAGTTGCTTAACAATGTTGCTGGCGATTGTCAAGGTTACGCATTTTGAGCTGTTGTTTTTCTTAATGGTGAAGTGGTTTTAGGAATGGTTAAGTTCACATGCTTAATGATTACACAACCTAATGGAAGGGAAATAGATATATAATGTATAAAACAAGATCCACCATGCATATGGTTCTTGTATTTAGAGAAATACAATATTTTCTTGTCGAAACTTTTTTTTCTGGATTTGAGGAAAACTCACCACCTGGAAAACGCATCTTGTGGGACTTCTTGTCGAACCTGAACTCGAGACCTGCTATACAGATCTCCAACACTTTACCATCACGCTACGCCTCCTGAGGACTTCTTGTCGAACTTGTTATGTCCTTGCCAAGATCCAGGAGAGGAAATTATATTGACCATAAAGACCAACTTCTTCCTGAACTGCAGTTGCATCAAATACAAGATACTAGATTTGACTCATGAAACAAGAGAACCATAACCTTTTTATCACTGTGACCTACTGTCTAACATTGTAATTGTTTCACCAGATTCATAGCTGGAGAGCATGGGAGGAATTGGCTCGTATGGACTGCCATGATGTATTAACAGGTACAGCTTTAGACAGGAAAGTGGGTTTACATAGATTTAAAAGTTTAAACAGCAACAAGTGTTGTCTAATTCTTTTTACCTTCACCTTCCAATCATTTCAACTGAGAATATTTAATCTTATAAATATTCTGTAACAGAAATCAATAGAAAGAAGACATTACGAAGGCAAACAACATTCGTAAGACATCATGCCTCAAGTCCTTTGTTCAAGAATAGTTTCCTTATCTGGGTGGTACGAACAAAACTCTCTTTCTTGCTCTTTAATGCTTTCTATGTTGTAATCCGTGCTTGTTTTTTATTAACTCCAACTAATTCTGTGATAAAATTAGAGCTTTCCCATGAGGCCTTGTTTTTGTGCTCCTCATCTTCTGATGTGTTATCTCTGTGTCACCCACCTCGCCCAAAAGAATCCTTGCGCCTATCCCCCGTGCTCCACCATGTAAAAAATGTCATAACTCATCAAAAAAGGATAAATAAATATGGATGACTGAAGTTGGTCTCGGATATTTATGTTATAATAATAAGGTTTCAAGAACATCTATGGTGGAGGGGTGAAAGAGCACGAAAAGAAGAAGAAATTCTGGTGCAAAATAATGTTTTGATCTTATATAAACAGAGTTTCTCTGAATCGGAAGCAGGGAATTTACAGCCGTTGCCTCTTTTTTATTGGTTTTTGAGATGCAAGTGTTTCTTCTTAGATGAAGGCTTTAGGCAATTCCCTCTTTTTCAGTCCATTAAGAAGCTTATCTGCTTACAACCATTTAAATTCTATTTTTCGAAAGAGTATCTGTTTATATTTGCATTTTCCACCCGGTCTGAATTATAATATCTGTTTATATTCATTTGCAGACATGTTTCTTTCGGCAATTTGGACCTTCGGTGGTTCACACAGACTACCTTACTCTTCGCAAGGGCTTCATCTTGGTATGCTCTTTTGTTATCTGACAGCCCATTCTGCAAGTGAATTTCTAATTTTGAAATAGCATTTTCAGCAGGGCAAGCTGCACTGAGGAATTTCTAATTTTCTAAAATGAGATATTGAATTGGAGTCAGACCAAGATCCATAAGGTCTTTGCTGATATACTTTTGTTTCTTCGCAGAATCACAACCTGTCGTTGAAATATGATTTTCACAGCTACATGATTCGCTCCATGGAAGAAGAATTCCACAGAATTGTTGGTGTGAGGTAACGTCTAAGAATAGTATTTTAAGGCCATCCATCTGCATGACTGAGCTAAACATTGCCTGTTTGTTCAATCACTTGCAGCGCTCCATTGTGGGGATTTGTTGTTGCTTTCATGCTGTTTAATGTGAAAGGTAATGGCTATGGAGGTGAAAAATGATGCTATGAATTGCTTTTGGATAACATGTAGTTATTTTTTTCTTGATTTCAATATTCAATACTAGATTGGCTAGAAATGAGACTTTATATTGTTTTTTGCTCTCAATGAATTTACCTGAATCTCATGATCCAGATCGAAGGTTGAACGGGTTAAACCAAATTATTATATTTTTGCTACTTTTGCTAATTGATTTTTTTATTTTATCCTTTAACGTTAAGTTAGTTGAAAATTAAGCTCTATAATGTTTTTTAATTTGCTTTATATGAGATTATCTTGATCTCGTGATCTAGATTATTGATTTAACAAATTGACCTTGGTTTACTTTGTATATTTTAATTGATTTTTTTTTTTCATAAAGTTATCTCGATCTTATGATATAGATTATGAATATGACAAGTTGACTTTTTTCATTTTTAATTGAATATTTATTTTTTTCTCAATTTCACCCTCCAACAGGCCAATAGTTTTTTTTTTTTTTAATTTTAGGTTGTTTAAAAATTAAACTTTCTAATGTTTTTATTTGTTTTTTTATAATGTTATTATGGTCACTTGGATCGTATATTTACAAGATAAACCCGAGTAAATAAAATATATCAATCTTAATATTTTTTTAAAAATCATTTAATATTTTATCGTTTCAATATTTTTTTTTAAATATGGTTTAATACATGTTGTATTTTAAGTTTATGATTAATATTTTTTATAAGAAAACATATTATCAGACAATTTTTTATATATATTAAATCAAAATCGATCTAATCCACGATGCAACACAGATCAATGGTCCAAGTATTGTCTAGTGTATGATTCTAAGTCTCAATCTTACTAATATATTGTTTGATCGTTTTGGAACCTTTCTACAGGATCTAACCTCTATTTTTGGATATCAGCCATTCCAATCACTGTAAGTGCTGGTTCTTTTGAGTTTAAGTTTTATCAACCACTTGTATTCTGCAAATGGAATTTTCCTAGACAGAAACAAAAAGTATGGAAGGACAAGTGATTACAAGTAAATTTTTCTGTATCACTGAAGTAATTGTGTCGGGCTTTTTTCTGTTTTTTCATGTCATGGGCAGCTTGTTCTTCTAGTAGGTGCAAAGCTACAACATGTTATTGCGACCTTGACATTAGAGACTGCTGGCTTAACTGGACACTCTGTAGCAGGGAAGCTGAAGCCTCGGGATGATCTTTTCTGGTTCAAGAAGCCAGAACTGTTTCTGCCATTGATCCATTTTATCCTGTTCCAGGTAAGCAATGCTCACTGTGATCAGTTTCTCAAATTAAAATGGTAACTTATAACTGACATCTCGTTTTTTTTTCTCTCTGTGATGTTATCGCAGAATGCATTTGAACTGGCTTCATTCTTTTGGTTTTGGGTACCTCCTCTACCCTGACTTGATTATTAATCATTGGATTGCCAGAGATAACTTTTGTCCTTTCCTTCTGGACACCAACCAAGCTCAAGTTTATTATAATTTATGTGATTGTTTGTGCAAAAATCTCACTTTTTTCCTGGGTTTCTGTTGATTCAATGTTTACTAAATTCATTTGAGAAACATTTGGAAAGCACTTTAGAATAATTGATAATCACTGACCAGAAGAATCAGAAATGAGGAGATAAAAAGTTTTTTTTTCTTCACCTTAATGAGGTGTTGAATCTGTACATTGAACTGTTTTTTGTTGATTAATTTACAGTGGCAATTCGGGTACAGATCCTGCTTTATTAGGAACCATTTGCTGGTTTACATACGACTTGTGCTGGGGTATGCATACATCTGAGATAGTTGAGACTTTCTTGAGGATTTATCAGCTCTTACAGCTACTCCATTATTGTATTATCTTGTAGGTTTGCTGGGCAGTTCCTATGCAGCTACAGCACCTTGCCACTATATGCACTCGTTACTCAGGTATCATATTCATTCATTGGGAAATACTTTTCCCCAAGAAAAAACTGGCCAATTCATGTTATATGCATAATCTACTAGTCAACAAATATCATGAACAATACATCTGTTAGAAATAAATATAATTTATATCTTGAGGTTTCATCTAATAGCTTGAATTTTTAGGTGACATAATTTCTTGACATGGTATTAGAGCCTTGCTGACCCAACAATCACTAGTTTAAATCTCACCATCCTCATTCTATTTGATAAAGATCAAGTACAAGATAGTATGGGTCTGTGTAAGTTTCAAGCCAAAGGGCTTTCACTTAAAGGGTGTGTTTAAAAATAATATAAATTATATCTTAGGGCTTCATCTAACAGCTTGAGATTTTAGATAAAATAGTTCATTGACATGATTTATACAATCAAGCTAGTTTTAACTTATATCAGATGCAGATATATCACAACTTCCCGTAATAAAGACTTGACCGCCAATATAGCCTTTCAGCCTAATGGCATATGCCAGTTGCATGTGTCATTATCCACAATAAGTGCATGTATGCAAGAGTGATTACGGTTGTTTTTTAAAGTGTTTTTTTTTTCAAAAATACATTAAAATAATATTTTATTTTTATTTTTAAAAAATTATTTTTTATAACATCACATGAAAATGATATATAAACACCATTTTTTAAATTTAAAGTATAAAATAAAAATAAAAATATTTCAAATTTTTTCAAAAGTGTTTTTGAAATATCATGTCAAACAAACACCCTATAATTTTTTCAAAAGTCATGTTGTCGAGTTCTTTAATTTGCCATAGATGTTTTCATGGCATTTTAAGAATTGAGATCATCTCTATCCACTTGTTAGTAGAAGAAGCCTCCTTCTTCCTAACTAGTAACATGAATGCTTGATCATCTTTTTTTTCTTGTTCAATCATTTTCTGGTAAATATTAGCATCACGTATTGCTCCCTCCCTTTTACCAGATGGGAACAAACTGTAAGCCGGCATTATTTTCACAAAGAATAAGGGAGACAATCATTGAGTGGGGGAAAGAAGCTAGGAGGAAGACAAGGGATGGAATTTTCACAGATGATTCTACCATGCACACAGACACAAGAACAGTAATGTTTGAGGAAGAAAATCATCATTTGCTTGATATTCTTGAAAATGATGCCATTCCAGCCACTCAAATCGAGTTGCAGCCAGCTTCTTTTATTCCAGCTAGTCCTACCACAGTTGCCAATGAAACTTCCCGCAGGGTTGCTACTCCTTTCTTTCGATCCTCAGCTTCTGTGCCTTCATCAGAAAGATCATATTTTCACGTGGAAGATATGCCTAGATCATCTTCTATGCCAATTAGAAAGTAGTAAATTGGATTTATTCTGCCAAGGAATGTAGGCTTTGCAGGGATCTTGTAAAGTACAAGGGAAATATATAGCAGGTATGTAAGATTCTGTTTGTTTTAAGGAAAACTTACTTGTAAGATTCTGTTTTTTTTTTTTATTTCTAGATCAATAATTTCAAGGTCATTTCAATTACAGAACCAAAATGATGTTTCTGTTAAAGAAGATCATACAATCCCACACAGAATAGGAAACTAGTATTGCAGTTGATGTTGATTTATTTACTTGCCTATTAATTCTGTAATTAGCCGAGATTATAGGCAATAGAATAGGAAGTTGATATTGCTGCTCTTGTATAAATTTACACTAATTGTTCTGTGAATACAATAACAACACAATTTTCCAATCAAGAATTCATCAATTGAATTCTCTTCATGGTATCAGAGCACTAAACCAAATAAACCCATCAAACACAAAACACCTTCCCTAGCAACAGAGCCATGGGAGATCACACCGAAGGCAAGACAACCGACACAGGCATGTCTTCAAGACCCAAATGGGAAAACCCCAATCATCCTCTCTATCTCCACCATGGAGACCAACCAGGCACAGTTCTTGTGCCGCAGACATTGGCAGAAGACAACTATAGCACTTGGGTTCAATCCATGAACATGGCCCTAACAGTCAAGAACAAGATCGGGTTTGTGGATGGATCAATCAAAGAACCAAGTGAGAATAATCTTGATGAATTACAGCAATGGAAACGATGCAACAACCTAGTCAAAACATGGCTATTGGGTTCAATGTCGAAAGACATAGCCAGCAGCGTCATTCACTGCAAGAACGCAACCCAGATGTGGGTTGATCTTCAAGAAAGATTCCAGCAATATCAACTTCCTATTCTATTGCCTATAATCTCGGCTAATTACAGAATTAATAGGCAAGTAAATAAATCAACATCAACTGCAATACTAGTTTCCTATTCTGTGTGGGATTGTATGATCTTCTTTAACAGTTTCACAGTATGAACATCTTTGCAGATCTTAACAAGTTTACTGTAGAGAATTGAGACGGAAGAAATGAGAAAATTATCTTTTTCAATTATGAAATAGCGTGTTCTTAAGTTTGATTTTTATGAAAGAATTATCTTTTTTCACATAGTACGTTCATCATGCTTCAGTGCTTCATACTCCATGTTTTCATGCTTTTGATTTGATACGATTTGACCGAATTTGATAACATGGTTTCTAGGCTCCTAAAATGTTGTTCTTCAGGTTCTTGGCAAAAACTCAAACGGAAATCTCTTTTGATCTTAATTCTTGCAAGTTTGTGAATGAACCATGTTATTGGGCTTGGGCAAGGCTAGGAAGGCCAACCCGCATGGTTGGGTTGACCCCATTCCAGGCTTAGAGAAATGTTTGGCTAGTTTTTTTCTTTATCAGGAAAAAATATATTTTTTTATCCATAAGGCGTGTTTGAAAACTTGACCCAAAAAAGTTTTGATAGTTTCTTTACTAATTTATATTTCAAAAGAACATTTCTCTTTTTTTTTTAATCCCTCACGTTTACTAATTTTTTTTTGGTATTAAATAAACCAATTTTCTAAAATAATATTTACAAAAACAATAAAGAAAGATCTTTCAAAAATACATTTACATATTTTCTCAAACAAAAATCATATTCAACATAAAAAACATAAAATAAAAGCACTTGACATAATTTAGCAATTTCTTACTACAAAAATTAAAAAAAAAAATATTATGCTTTTGCATGATTTTTGGATTTAATAACAGTTTATTAAATCTATGAGAACTTGACCTATAATTCAAAAAACACAAAAAACATCTTTTTTTTTATATCAAGGATTACAATCTTATATATAAGATATATTCTCAATATTAAAATAAATAATTGTAAAAATATGTTTGGACTACCCATAAAGTCATGGTTAACTTTACTAGAATGAATTAACTTTTAACCATTAGACAGACCAACAGTTAGAAGAAACACAACAAGAAGAAACACGACAGGGTCTTAGTAATTAGACAAATAAAAATACAATATACCTTAGATACAATGTGATAGGGATGATATGTCATTCTTATACACAATCAACTAATAAAATACTAGGTGGTGCCCCTAAACTATTTTTAACTAATAAAAGATAAAAATTTATTGTTCTTCTTACCCACACTTAAGGATCCTAATCTAGAAGGATGATTATTGTGACAATGTACATGTGTCACATAATGATGACGTAACTAGGAAAAATTGATGGAGCTTCCAAAAGATGAACAACCATTAGTGTAAATTGAATGTTCAAGACAAGGTTAAAGAAAAACATTATATTTCTAAACTAAGTGTTTAAGAACATCAATCACTCAGTTTAAAGGAGAAAATGTTAGATAAAAATCTTAATGTCTTTATAAATTCTTGATGAAAAATAATTTGTGTTAAACTAGATTTTTAAAATCATTGTTTAATTAATTAATTAGAATATTATGTAAGTTAGAGGTATAATGTCTCTATAAATATAAATGTTAATGTATTTAGAATTTTTTAAGTTTGTGTTTTGAAGAGAGTAATTAATCAATAAAAATCAGTAGGTTCCTCCAAATACTTTTGTTTTATTTGCAACAAGTTCAATAGAAATAATTTGTTGTATTATCAATATTTATTTTTTAAATCTTTGAGATTTAGGAAACCAAGATTCCTTTATTACTAAGGAGCTAAAACAGCTCCAGACGTTATTGCTCACCTACACCCATTGGCACTATGGAGAGGATGTTTGCTCCAGTGTTTTGCGCGTACGTGAGCCCTTTTTTTTCTGTCTATGAATAGTGTCATCACGAATCTGCAATAATTAAAAGCAATAATTGAGGAATACTATAATCATATTATAATATCATTTTTAGAATAAATTCAAGAAATGAAGAAGATAAATACTTTGATTGTTGATCCGCATGACGCTCAGGCTAAATAAAAAAAAAAAACTTTAATAAAAAATATTTAATTTTTAAGGAAGTAAGAAAAACTAAATAACCAAATTAAATTTTAATTAATACAATAAAAAAAAGAGGTAACAAGAACAAATAAAAAAAAATATTGCCCGGATCAAAGTTGGGCCAGCACGTAAGAAAAGATGTTAAAACTGGGTCACGTTTAGACATGACCACAGGCAATGCTGCTGCATGCGGATGCATGCTTCTTCTACGGTACCGTACGGGTTGCGAAAAAATTTGGATCACTTGACACGTCAACAACAGACCCATTAAAAGGGAACGAGGACCCACCCGGCCCAGCAAAGATAGTCCCAGCCTCCTCGTATTTGTTTTAATTAGTGGTGGACTAGTGCTGACAGGAACTAACTTTAATTACACGATGTATGTTTGACTCCTTGGTGACCAACCATCGTTTGCCACGACACCAATATATAATAAATAAATTAAGAAAGAGGTATGCTGTCTTTCATATGCATGTTCTGTTCGTGTGAGTTAGTTGTAGCCTTCAAAATTTTCAGAGACAGTTGGAAGCGCCTCAAACCCTTATATATAGATGGGTGTGGCATAACAATTACGCGTTTTCTTTTGAATCAGCAAGTTTGTTTCTTTACTCCTCTTCGTTCTTCGTTTAGGGTTTCCAGCTGAGAGTCTCTTGTTCTCTCTTTTACCCAGTTATTCATTCCCATCTCTGTTTATCAATAATAATCATATAAAGAAAGGGAGGAACTCTCTCTCCTTCTCTGTTTGTCAATTACTGGTTTAATTTGTTCGTCAAGAACTAGTCATTCTGGATTCTTGATTCTTGATTTCTCTCTTGATCCAATCCTTTGATCATCTGAGCAAGTAACAGACTCGATCCCAATCACAAACCCTGACAATGTTAACTCCAATCCAACTACTCCCTGGCTATCGATTCAGCCCTTATGAGGAAGAACTGGTGCGCTTCTATCTGTATCCCAAACTCACTAACCCTTGCTTTGCCACCTCTGCTCCTGTTAGAGATTGCAGCCTCTATGCCTATCAACCTCTCCAGATCTGGAACACGTTCCACAGAATCCATGGTGAGGATGTTTTCTTCTTCACTGATCTCAGAAAGATGAGCCCCAAGTCCAATAATAATGTCTCCCGCAAGATTGCCGGTGGCCCTGCAACATGGCGTAGAGAGGACAAAGACCGTCATATACGTGTCCAAATTGACAAGAATTACAGTGTCAAGGCCCTCAGGAAAGGCTTCAGTTACCGGAACACTCAACCTCACCAACCAGGCTGCAAGTGGACGATGTACGAGTATAGCTTGCCATCCCTTTCCGAGGTCACTGTTTTGTGTCAATTGAGAAGGAAAGACAACGACAAGACCCATCAGTCGACGCAGAAAAACAAAAAGAGGAAGAGGGCCGGTGCTCATGGTGTTGATGATGCGGAAAACACCGAGTCCCTTACATCTGAAGTCGTTGATCATCATCCTGAGTCTGAAGTCTCTGAAGATTACAGCGATTGGATACAGTCGTTTCCGCCAGCAGCTCAACAGGCACATCCAACATGCAGCCTGATTCATGAAAATAGGATCCAGATGATTCCCAACACATTTTTCATGGACTGTTTTTATTGATTTCATTTTATCCTCTTTGTTTAACCATGAGATTAGGGGCTGGTCTCATGTATCTATGAGAGTTCTTTAGTATTTGTTTTCTTGGGGACTGTTAACATGTAAGGAAATTGGTACATTCTATAATTTGCAGTGCCCTCAATTCATAAGTTCATGTTTTTGGACAACAAGTTCCTATTTCTCTTGTTAATCATTGGTTTATGTTTTTATTGTTGATATTAATGTAACATACAGTACGAGTTTTTTCATGGATAGATTAGCAATGAACCTTGCACTTTCTTTATGGATAGATTTCTGTGGGCTTCTCCTCGGATCTTTGAAGGACACTCTTCTTCCAACAGGTTTCTAATAAGAAAAATCTACTTTAGTGCACCTGGCTTGCCAGTTCTCGGTCATGCTTTTTAGGTTTTAAGTCAATTTTTTATTTATTTGATGGGTGAACAAATTGAAATTTAGTGTAGAACATAGTGACTAAACTTCAAATTTACTATCATCATTATCATCATGACTATAACAATTAAGATTACTATCATCATTATTGTCTAAATAATTAGAATCATTATTTGTCTTTAAAAATAAAAAAAATAATTTTTACAAAAAAAAAAAACAACAAAACAATAGAAAAAATGAACACTAAAATTATTATTATTATTACTACGCCAACAATGAAACCATATAATTATCTCGAAGAATAAAATAAACTTTAACAAAAAAGCAAACAAAAACACCACCAACAACAAAATAATATAAATAAATATTGTGAGCATAAAAAAATCATCTGATCCGAGGAACTGATAAAAATAACAGAAAATACTAAAAAAAGAACAAAGAGAAAAAGGAAGAAATATTAATTTTAAAATGATCATCAATATAAATTAAAATTTTAGAAACTAAATAAAAATAAAACCCAAACAAAAAATTACACAACAAAAACTAAAAGTATAAATGTATAAATACAAAAACAATATAAACATTCTCCAAGACGAACCAAAAAAACCAAAAGAATTAATACTAAATAAAAATTCAGAGAATAAGGGCCAAAATAAAAAAACAAAATATGTAATTAATTTTAAATGAATGACAAAACTAAAAAAAATCAAAACCTTGGGACCGAAAAAAATAAAGGGATTTGTTTTTTTTTTTTTAAATGCAATGTAATTTCTTAAAAAAAATTCAAAGAATAATGACCAAAATTAAATTAAAATATATGATAAATTTCATTAATTTTCCCTTTCAAATAAAAATCATTTTAACAAAAAAAAAGCAAGAAAAAAAATATAAAAAAAACAATCACTAAAATTATCATTATTCTTATGCGAACAATGAAACCATAAAATTATCTCGAAGAATAAAATAAATTTTAACAAAAGAGAAAACAATAGGAAAAAAAATACTATGAGCATAAAAAAATCATCAGATCCGAAGAATAAATAAAAATAACAGAAAACACTAAAAACATAACAAAAGAAAAAAAGAAATATTAATTTTAAAATGATCATGAATATAAATTTTATGTTTAGAAACGAATCGAATAAAAATAAAAGCCAAAAAAAAAAAAACAACAAAAACTAAAAGCATAGATGCATAAATACAAAAACAAAATAAACATTATCCAAGAAGGGCCGAAAAAACCAAAACAATTAATATTAAATAAAAATTAAAAGAATAAAGGTTGAAATGAAAAAAAATATAATTAATTTTAATTGAATGACAAAACTGTAACAAATCAAAACCTTGGGACCGAAAAAAATAAAAGGATTTCTAAAAAAAATGCAGTGTAATTTTTTTTTAAAATAAAAGAATAATGATCAAAATGAAAAGTACCATATATGACCGATTTCAATTAGATGACAAAATTGAAACAAATTAAAACCATCACATCAAAAAAATTGAAAAAAAACCAAAAAAAACCAAAAATCAAAAGAATAAGGATTGAAATGAAAAACAACATATATATCAATTTCAATTGAAGGGCACAATTGAAAACATTAAAAATTTCCATTGAAAAAATAAGGAAGAAAAAAAACCAAAAGACTAAGGACTGAAATAAAACACCAAAACCCATAAAGGACCGTAATATATATTTCCACTGCATTTGAGAGAAAAGGGTGGAAAAAAGATAAAACATCCACCGGTGATTCCCTCATCGCCTTCACACGATACACACCCCGCCAGTAGATCGCATCTGGTTACATGGCGAATGAACATTCTACACCACCTATAGATATTGCACACACCGCTTGCAAGGCGCTTACACGTGAAAACTAATGGCGCGCCTGCAGTAACTTCGAGAAAAAATAATTAAAAAATTTAGAATTACCTAAACACTCTTGAACCCAGCGATAACCACAAAAAAAACGAACATGAAAGTACCATCATACCCCTAGCGCCAGACCTTTGTTTTTGTCTTTTCTGAGGGTATTTAAGTAGTTTCAAGGTGCACAAAACGTGAAAAAAATATAAAATAACCTTACCTTTAGCCCCCCTGCCCAGCGTCCTACCCGAGGGCAAAGTCGTTATTTCACTAATCAATATCATGCAAAAAACTGAAAATACCCCTAACCAGCCCTCGTCTTTTGTCAGCTCACAAGGGTAAATAGGTATTTTCACTATGCAAAAAAATATTGATTATATATTAAAAATATTGATTATATTGATTAATATTAAAATTCATAGTAACCGGACATAGTGAAACATCGATGCATTTTATATATACCTATAATTATTGGCACATGCTATATACAGGGAGGGTTAATTTTTTAATACAAAAAATATTCGTAATTAGAGAAATTATTCTTAGAGAGGTTTTTGCTAGAGATTTTAGTTCTAGCAGTAATTTCATTTGTAAAGTAAATTATTGATGAAAATAATGACAAAAATTCAAGCCAATTAAAATACTTTTCAACCATTTTTTTGTCAGCCAATTCATAAATAAATATTACCAACCGATCAATGATGGACTAGACATCAGTAATTAAGCCATTTAAGTTATTTTATTTTTAAAAATATGGTGAAAATAAAATTTTACTTCTAAAATGAAAAACAATAAAATATAGGTAGACAAGTATCAAGGGTTATTTGATTTTTTAAAAAAAATAATTAATAATTTTAAAATTTCAAAACCTATAAAACTATAAAATGCACATGGGTGTGACACATTCTAAAAGAAAAATCTACCTTTCACTCTATATTATTGAAAAATTTGTCGCATTTTCTCTCTTGATTTGAAATGCGTGCACGATGGATAAGGTATTTGTTGTTCGTAAGTTGTTCTTTTCTTTTCTTTCTGCTACATAAAAAACACTACAATGTTATATATATATATATATATATATATCATTTTATAAAAGTTTTGTTTGTTTTCAATATGTTCCTTCAATTCTAATTTGTCATGTATTATTTTCTCCAATTCGGTCTTTAATATTTTAGTTTCTATTTTTTTCTTGATCCTTTTGTAAGAGTTTTATAGGTTTCAATTACATCATTTAATCCAAGTTCATGGTGATTTATTTTTTGTAATTTCATCTTCATTCTTCTTTTTTTTTCATTTGTTAGAGTTGTTTTTCTTTACAATTTAACGTCTAATTTATTTTTTACTTTAAATTTCACCCTTATTTTTAAAATATCTATATATCTAATTTTTATCATTAAAAAATAAAATATGAATATTGACAGCTAAAATTAATATAATTATAAAACGCAACAGAAAAGAGGAAGAGATTCTAGGCAAATTACAATGATTTTTGGCATAAAAAACACGCTCAAAAACTAAAGGAAAAGATCACCTTCTTCTTCGTCAGCTTCACTCTCTCTCTCTCTGTTTCACGTCTCTCTCTCTCTAGTTGCAGACTCACCCTCTCTCTCTCTCCACCGTTGGCAGTCTTTCGACCACCCTAAAACCACCTCATCATCACCGGTTACTTCCCCTCTACACCAGAAACATAAACACACCTTCAGGCGAGGCCCCGACAACGCTCTCTGCAACTGCAACGTGAACACCGCGACTTTGGAGGCTTCCTCCGGCCACCACAGGCCACCGTTGACGACGCCACCACGACAGGAATCATCACCTCGACCTCCTCTACCCAAAGATACTAACAGGTACACGTATCGCCACACTTGAAATTTTACTATTCATCGTCTCCCTCGGCTCTGCATGCACAGCGGGACGCAATTTGCGTCCCCTGTTCACGTGGGCCGGGGCATAGTAAGCGGGCCGAGCCTCATGACCGGCCCACATATTCAAGAAATGTGAGGACGGGAAGCCCAGCCCAAAATCAACTGGGCTTCCAGCCCATCCAGACTGAAAGCCCAGTCCCCTCAAATTGGGCTGTCAGCCCACTGTGGCTGACAGCCCAACCCATAAAAATAAAATATATATATATATATATATATATATATGTTTTTTTAACTATTATTATTAAAAAAAATCAAAACAAAAAATATTTTGTTTTCATGCATACGGCTGAATTTCAAGATTTTTCAAGCATATTTTTTGTAAAAAAAATATGGCGCATCTTTCTCATATTTTAAAACAAAAATTTGATATCGTAACCGGTTTATGATTATCCGTTGGAATTTGGCCAAAATATCAAAAATAATTTAACAATTATTTTGTTTTAGCTTTCGCGGTGTAAATTTACATTGTAAAGTACACTCGCAGATAAAAAATATTTTTACTACGGTGTAAACTTACATTGTAAAGTACATCCGTAGATAAGAAAAAAGGTCTTTAACTGCGGTGTAAAATTACATCGTAAAATACACCCGCAGAAAAAAAAATGGTTTTTGAAAATGCAGTGTAAAAAAAATAAACTTAGAAACAAACAATCAAACAACAATGCAGCTTGCCTTAGGTAGGGTGCACTGGGGGTGATGCGTCTTCCCCTTGCACAACAAGTCCCCTTACTCAAGACTCTCGCAGACCAATGGGTTCCTAGTAACCTTAATACTAGGTGGCGACTCCTAATAAATATAGTCATAAATTTTACGGCTATAAACACACCCCATTTTCACCGCGTGTCGTTGTCTCCCCCGAATCAAGGGGAGATAACGGGGGGCGAAGAGCGTAAAAAATCATCGTCGCGACAAATACAATAGTTTTATGAAGTGTGCAACACACAAGCTAGTGGATGAGAGTGTTTATGTCATTTGGGTGGTTCATAATGCGTTCTACACTAGTCTAACAGTGACTTCTAGTGCATCATTTGATTTGTCTTAAATATCCTTCATCCCAAAGCAACATGTGTAGCCAAAAACACTTTGATTTTATGGTGGTGACCCCTTTTTTTTTTCTTCCATCTAGATCTTTGCGTCCACTCTATTTTTTAAAAAAAATCATTCAAATTGTTTTTCTTTTATGTTTGGTCCTCATTCTTTTGATTACTTTTTGTTTTTATTGAAATATTTTATACAATTGGCTTTTTTAATCTCATCCTACTTGAACATTTTTCATCCATCATATATGGTTCTCATTCTTTTGATTCCTATTTTATTATTTTTTATTCTTACCTTGATTTATTTTATTTTTTAATCTCATCCCTTATTATTTTATTATTTGAATTTATATACACTAGATTTGATTCTTATTCTTTTTATTTCTATTTTTTTGTTATTTATCCTTTACTTGATTTATTTAATTTAATTTTTATATCAAATTTGATTATTATATTTTATATTGTTATTTGTTTTGTTTGTTTAATTTTGTATGATTGAGAATTTTGTTTTGTGATTTTTTTGGGTTTGCTTTATATAGAGTTATTCATTTTTATGATCCAGATCACAAGTTTTAAAGATTGGCTCAATTTATTTTTGGTTTATTTAATTTATTTTTCTAAGTTCATTATTTCAATTGAGTTATCATATTCTCATATCTTATGTAGCAAGTTAACCAAATTAAATTATTTGACTTGGTTTTATACGTTTTTTTTTATTGATTTGCTTTGGTATTGCCTTTTATTACTTAATTTATTTATGAGTTGATCTTCATTGTTTTAATAAAAAAAAATTGTATCAAGTTATCCCCAACTCACAATTGGGTTAAAAAATTAGCATGTTAACTGAAGTAAGTTTTCTTGTTTTTTTTTTTTTCAATATCCTTTAGCATTTTATTAGCTGGTAATTGAGCTTCTATTTTTTTTTCTCATTACGAGGTTATCTCATTCTCATTCAATTTTTATTATTATTATTATCAAATGAGATATTTAAGATCTTTAAGAATATTCATATGGTATCTTTTCATAATATTGAAAAGTATTTAATTTTTTTTATTAGTCATTGTTGTTTTTCTTTTAGTTTTCTTTTCATAATATTAGGAAGTGGCACATGTGGATCCATCATGTTTTAACTGCGTGTGTGACTTTCTTTGGTGGTCAAACAATGTCATCCCTGGTAGGTATTGGAACCAACGTGACAATGGCATCAAGGTGAGGCGGTACATGTTAATGAAGTAGCAGCAATAAGATTTCAATGACCTTTTCTTTATTCTTCCATTTTTTTCTCTTTTCTCTCGAATTTGGCACTGATTTATCTAAAAAAATCCTAGGTATCCTATTATTTTGTCATTTATATTAGATTTCATCCTTATTCTTTTGATTGCTATTTGTAAAGTTTTTTTTTAAATTAATTTTTATTTCAATTTCATGATTCAAAATTGAATTGGTTAGGAATTGAACTTTGTGATTTTTTCGATGAGATGATCCTTAGTCATATGTTTAAAAGGTTAACCTATGTTGATATTGCTTGTTTTAGATTTTTTACAATAAGTTATTTTTTAATCTAACCCTGCAATATTGGGTTTGCTGAAAATTAGGCTTCGTGGATTTCTTCATTTTTCTTTTATGAGATTATCCCGGTCTCAAAATCTAAATCGTGACTTTGACAAGTTTTTTTTGGGATGAATTGAGTCTTTTTTGTTATTTTTTAAGATTGAATATTTTTTTAGTTTTGTCATTTAAAATTGGGTTGATTTAATAATTGAGCTTCATATGGTTATTTCAGGCTCACTTATGTCTTCGCCTTGTATTAGGTTATTCTTTTCACATTATTCGGCTAACATAATTTAGTGGACTTATCCTAGTTTGTTGGTTTTGAATTCTTTTGTTAATTGATTATTTTGTGCCTTTACATTTCGATTGTTAAAAAGTAAGTATAATTTTTTTTTTAATTTTTTTATTAGGTTATTGTAACTTCATGATTCGTTTCGATAATTTAGCCTTTTAGCTCAAGTTAATATTAATTTCCTTCTGTCTTTTTTTGACAAATGTTCTTTTCATAAAAATCATTATGATCATCGTTTTTTTTTATTTAATCCATTTATTGTCATTTTGTTTTTATCACATAACTAAGTAATATCAACTATTTGAATCTAGTTGGGTCTAGAATCTAAGTCACCTATTGTGTTACTTTTTTAAAACATGCAATAAGAAAAAAGGAAAAAGATTACAACATACATATATCTAAGTCACCTATTGGGTCTAGAATCTAAGTCACCTATTGTATTACTTTTTTAAAACATGCAATAAGAAAAAAGGAAAAAGAATACAACATATATATACTAGTCATTTACCCGCGCCTCATCGTGTCCGGAATCACATTTTTTTCAATATAAAAAATATTAATTGTGTGATTTTTTTATTATAATATAAATTTAGAAAAAAATAATAAATATGTGCAAAATTCCTGTGAAGTGCAAGTTTTCTATAAAATATATGAATTTTAAATTGATATAAATTTATATGTTTAGTAGGTTTCAACAAAATCAACAACATAAAATTATCATCATCATTAAAAAAGCAAGAAGATTCGGATACCTAAATTATCAAATAAAAAATAAATAGTTAATTTTCTATCTATATAAAAAAAAAAAACATCATTGAAAATTCATCTCTACGTTGTCATCATTATCATGACTATAACAATTAAAATTATTATCAATATTATTTCCTAAGCAATTAAAATCATTAAATTTCCCCCAAAAAAAGCAAATAATTTTTACAAAAAAACAATAAAAAAATCATCACTAAAATTATCATTATTATTGCTCAAACAATGAAATCATAAAATCATCTAACTCGAATAACAAATAAAAATAACAGAAAATACAAAAAAAACAAAGAGAAAAAAAGAGAATATAATTTTAAAATGAACACTAATATAAATTAACATTTCAGGATTGAACCAAATAAAAATAAAACCACAATAAAAATAAAATGACAAAAACTAAAAAGTATAGGTGCAAAAATACAGGTAAAAATAAATATTGTCAAAGAAAGACTGACAAAACAAAAGGAATTAATACCAAATAAAAAATTGAAAGAATAAGGGCTGAAACAAAAAAAAAATACATAATTAATTCCAATCGAAGAACAAAATTGAAACAAATAAAAACCTTGAGACCGAAACAATAAAAGCATTTAAAAAAAAATACAGTGTAATTTTTTTCAATAATTAAAAGAATAAAGACTAAAATGAAAAATAACATATATAACCAATTTCAATAAGAGGGAAAAATTAAAACCTACGTACTAAAAATATTAAAGGAACAAAAGCAAATCACAAGTAAATAAAAATGAGGATTGAAATGAAAACCAACATATATAACCAAATTCAATTGAATGACATAATTGAAAAAAATCAAAATTTCCAGTGTAGAAATCAAGAATAAAACTGAAATAAAAAGATCAGTGACTAAAATAAAACCATAAGAAATATGAAGGACTTACCTGTAATGTTGAGCAACAAGAAAGAGAAAATGGTGAAAAAACTAAAAAACGTTCATTGGTGATTCACCGACCACCTTTCACCGCCACGCGCCGCATCGGGATGAAGAGAACATGGCGGCATACTAGGTGAGATTGTGGAAGGGCAGTTTTCACCGCCCAACGATGCAGCACACGCCGTCGGAATGACGTGTTCGTACGACTGCAGTATTTCAAAAATAATAATAATAAAATATCAAATTATCTATACACCCTTGGATGTATTCTGATAAATATATATGTATGTATGTATAAATATACATGTAGTATATATATTAAGAATTTGGACAATGAGTTATTGACTTTTTTTTATAAAAAAAAAAAACAAGTTTTAGATTTTCAAAATTGGTTTTTATGAAATAGAAAACACAAACGATGCGAAAATAATTAAAAACATCAGACACAGTAGCGACACATGAGTGGATAGATAGAAGCCTCTTCCTGACTGTTTCTGTTTTCGAAAAATTGAAAACAAAGTACAGATCTAAAAAGTACATGTCGAAAAAAGCATGGATCGCGTTCTGAAAACTGCAAGAAGCTCCGGTTCTCTTAACCTCTCCAACCGCTCTCTCAGGGAAGTACCTGAAGAGGTCTACAAAATTTTGGACGCTGTTGGTGAAGGCGAAAAATGGTGGGAGGTAAATGTTTTTATAATTAAATCACAATGTCTTCATATAATTTTGATTAACATAATTAAATGTATAGATTTTTGAATTTAATGAACTGGACTACGGTTTTCATTGATTTGCTTACACAGAATGTGGAGCTGCAAAAGCTGATTTTGGCTCATAATAGTATTGAGTCAATAAAGGAAGACCTTAAGAATTTATCTCAACTAACTGTGTTGAATGTTAGCCATAACCAGCTCTCTGCGCTTCCGGCTGCAATAGGAGAGTGAGTAATTAATTGAATTTGTTTTCTGATGTGTAGGGATTCTTTTTTTAAAAATTGATGTATATGTGATTTGTTTTGAATTTTATTTTTGACAGGCTCCCTATGCTTAAGTTATTAGATGTTTCTTTTAACTTGATTCAGAAAGTACCTGACGAAATCGGATCAGCAACTTCTCTTGTCAAGTAGGCGCCTTCTCCAATTAATGAACAATTAGGCTTGGTTTTATCCATATTGCTGGTTGCATTGGTGTATCGGTGTTTGTGAGTGTGTTTGATTGTTTGATGTATTTTGACCTAGGTTTGATTGTTCGAGCAATCAGCTGAGGGAGCTTCCGAGCTCACTAGGAGGATGTTTGGATTTATCTGACTTGAAGGTAATGCTGAATCATGATTTATTGATGAATAGATGTGCCAATTTGTTTTCCCTTTTTAGCATGAAAATTCTTGTAGTCTTCATTGTTGTGGAGTTTGAACTTGAGAGGCTTGCTTGATACCTACTGTTAATGAACTTCCACTTTTGGAACAACATTTTGACCTGGCATGACATCCGAATACATAAATACAGTTGTCAGTGTCATCCATGATTCACATGAGACGTTTGTTGTGTGATACCTTTTCTCCAGGCATCGAACAACTCTATCACCAGCTTGCCTGAAGATCTAGCAAGGTGTTCAAAACTGACAAAAGTAGATGTGGAGGTATTACCAGGATTTATTGTTTACAGAAGTCAATGATAGCTGGTCAGCCTTTTGTTAGATATATTTGGGGCTCCAGGTGTGTATCAATATAGGATAGAAAAGGTCTGACGTGTGTATTTATCTTTGATCTTTTCCAGGGAAACAAGTTGAAGGTGTTATCTGGGAATTTGATGGCATCGTGGACCATGCTTACTGAATTTAATGCATGTAATTATCTGTAGTAGCTGTTTTGTTTGACATGGCCTAATCCCTGTTTTCACATCTGTAGAAAAATTGATTTTCTTCTTCTTCATGCAATCTGTGTAGCAAAAAACTTGTTGAGTGATATACCAGATAACTTTGGAAGCCTTTCACGACTCATCCGCCTTGACCTTCATCAGAACAGTGAGTGGATTATCTAAGAACTTACTTTGCACAATGTCCTTTCTTTCTTTTTCATTTGAACATATTTCTCCTATCCATTTTATAAGTTCTCGGCATGTGGTTTTGCAGGAATCTCGACAATCCCTCCCTCAATAATGGGTTGTTGTTCCCTTGCAGAATTCTATATGGGGTTGTTATCTCACCCATTGATTAAAATAACATTTTAATTTTTCAAGTATTGGGAGTACAAATGTTACATCTTTAGTACTCATCTGGCATCTGGAACCTCCAATTTTCAGGAACAATGCACTATCTACCTTACCTGCAGAGATAGGGGCACTTTCTCGCTTAGGGACACTGGATCTCCATTCAAACCAGGTAGCTAGTTGATTATATTAAACTTTGATATGAATACCTTTTTTTACAGGAAAACTCTCTACTTTTGGTTGTTGGGACAAGGCATCACTTTTCTTCAACTTCACTTAACAGGAAAACTGTATAAATTATTGCGTCATATCAGGATCATGAAACTTTCATTTAATACTTCATCGACTTGTGCAAATTAACAATTTTGCTTTAAAAAGTAGCTGCATTAACCAACTGGAATAGTTCATATGGTTGTATATTCCTTTCTATTCCATTAGACTTGAAATTAGTCCCTGGTGCATTTACTACTGCAACTATTTTCAGTGTTAATTAAATATAAAATATTATGCAGAATGATGTTCTTCTATGGTCATGTAACTGACTCAGTGTAATGGATCGTTAAAGTGTGACTTGCAATCTGATTACTTCTTATTCATCAGTTGAAGGAGATTCCTGTGGAGGCATGTAAATTACAGCTTTCAATGCTTGATCTTTCAAATAATTCTTTGACTGTGTTGCCCCCTGAACTTGGTAAGGTTAGAGCTCAGAATATGTAAAAGGACTTAATTCTTGTCTAATTTGCTTTGCATGCAATGCCTTTAGCTCAATTCTTCCCTGCAGCTCAATTCAATAACCCTTAATCCCTGTTTCTTTCTCAATTTTCTTTATTTTGATTTATCCTGTTTAGGCATCCAAAGGAATTTGAAATTGTGGATCATTAATATTGAAATGACAGATGAATAACTGTTTATCCTGTATTTTGTTGCCCAGGGAAGATGACAACTCTAAGGAAACTTCTGCTAAATGGCAATCCATTGCGAAGTCTTCGAAGGTGCAAGGCATGAAATTGGTTCTTTGTGGATGTTACAATTTTTCTATCAGTAGGACCTCGTCTGATTTTTTTTATCTTATTTACCAGCTCATTGGTTTCTGGACCCACAGCCACTTTATTGAAGTATCTTCAAAGTAGACTCTCTGAAGGAGAAGGTTTGTGCTTCCGCATTCCATTCTTGATAATTCCTTCTTTTTCTTGCTAATTTGTTCTGCTATTGTTGGAATTCAAACTCGTTATTGAATACCAATTTTCCATGATTTCTAATTATATATCATTTTGAATAACAATGCCTTGCTTCTCATGTAGATTCTAAATCAACTACTCCAGCAAAGAAAGATTTAATTTCCATGACAGCTAGATTGTCTGTCAGTTCAAAGGTACCATCATATTCCATGTAACCTTATCTTGCAGATTATTTGAAATACTGAGGATATCTGTTCACTTAGTTTTTTTAGCTGAAATTACCTTTCTTTAGAACGTATACAATACTGTTAGCTCATCACTTTTGTCTACCAGCTTTCTCTCCAAAGAGGGGATTCTGGTAGTTGATTAAACATGGGTGTATAATTTTAGCATCCACTGAACTTACAACTGAGATCTGTGCTTTCAATTTGCTAAACTATTACTGCCTATCTTCTTGTTTTGTCTCATTTGGTATTGTGCTTTTAGGAAATCTCTCTACAAGGGCTGGGTTTGAGTTCTGTCCCATCAGAAGTATGGGAATCAAATGAAATTGTAAAGGCTGATCTTTCCAGGAATTCTATTCAAGAGCTGCCAGTTGAACTCTCCTTCTGTGTTTCCCTTCAGGCAAGTTTTTTTTGGCTCATCTTATTTTTGTTTTTGCTCTAGGGGTTTGGACACTCAGTTAAAATGTTCTTTTACCTTATTGTAAGCCAACTTCTGCATCAAAGTTGGCCTCCTCTCTTCTCTAAATTTGAAATTTGTTTTCTCCTTATGGAATATTCTTCAAAAACTTTTTTATGAGGTATAACCATACCAAATGCATTGTGAACAGGAGGAGATTGTTTTATCTGATTCCAATATGTTGAGATTGCCTGAACCTTGAAGCATTAATCCGTGACTGACCTCGTGAACTGTATGCAAACCAAAAAATATTGGTTCAGGGATGTTCGTCTGGATGGATCAATGTTGAAGCTTACCATTTTCATTCACTATTTTAGAATTAATTTGTCAACCTTTTTCTTAGATTCTTGTGAAAGTCATTTATGACTGGCTTTGACTGGACGCCACCTGATCTAGAGTGTCAAACATTGATAAGCAGGGATTTTAAATAACCTGAACTGATACTAATACAAATTGATATTTATCTAAATGTGCAGTGTTTGATCTTATCCAGAAACAAGATCAGTGACTGGCCATTTGCAGTTTTGAAATCACTTCCGAATCTTTTATGTTTGAAGCTGGACAACAATGCACTTACACAGGTAAAAGGGTTCTAGTTTATGATTCTGTCCTGTATCCAAATATAACACGATATGATAGAGACATGAAATGGACCAGCTGAGCTGTTGTAGGAGTTATTTAGTTGTTCCATATTTTGTTATGGTTTAGTTAACTTAACACCTCCCTTCCTCTCTCTCTCTCATGGATATGCACACATGGAGACATGAAATGAACCAGCTGAACTGTTGGAGTTATTTAGCTGCTCCATATATTCTGTAATGGTTTTTTTAACCTAATACCTCTCTCTCTCACACACACACACATGGTTCTTCATTGTCTTTTTGATGTTGCTTGTCAAGATTTGAATATAGGCAACTTTGTGTGCTGCTGGTCAAGATTTGAATATAGGCAACTTTGTGGTTTTAATGGGGATGGCGCTCAACTCTGTGCTGATAGTTCTCCCTTTGTTTGTATTTCAATATGTGCTTCTGACTACCAAAGTCATTGTCATTTACCCTACCAAAATATTCCAATAGATGGATTTCAGCTCCATTTTTTCTATTTTAATTTCTTGTTTGTCATACATTTATTTTTACTTGACCTGTAGATTCCATCAGATGGATTTCAAGCAGTCCCTATGCTTCAGATTCTGGATCTCAGTGGCAATCCAGCTTCACTGCTTGCTCATCCAGCATTTTCCAGCTTGCCTCATTTGAAAGAGCTTTACCTCAGGTCAGCCCAGCAGTTGGCTGGAAATTGTAACAAGCTTGTATACATGCATGCATTCAAAAATACATGATTGCATCCACACATACATATATGTGAATATGTGTGTGTAATTATGTGATTCATGTTATGTGCATGTTTTAGGTTTTTCTGTTTACATATTTCTCTAATATCTTTTTGATATATCTTAACTTCTGTATTGCTTTGACAGACAAGTTCAATTACGTGAAATCCCATCAGATATATTGAGCTTACAGCAACTGCAAGTCCTGAATTTGAGCCAAAATTCACTTCACTCAATTCCAGAGGTAGTTTATTTGCTTTCTAAGAAGAAGAAGAAAATCACCTACCAAAGCACCCGCCAATTTCTTTTTTGCTTGAAACTTGTTAATGTCAGCATAGTTTGTATAGCATTAATGTTGATAGACAAAACCAGCTTGAGAAGGATCCATATAGAACAAGAACGCCATTTTTCTTGGTCCAGCCATCAATTTGAATATTTTATTGTTTTCATTTTATCAGTTGTCGAAATATGTTGGCCCTGCTACTGTGATTGTTCTTCAATGTCATTTTAATTTAATTATTTGCATTTAAATTTGAATAGAATTGAATTATTTAATGCATCTTTTTTCTCTTCAAAAAAAAAAAAAAGAAAGCAGTTTCTTTCTCTTTTGGTGCATTTTCTTGGTGTTGAGTCCTTGACGGTTTGCAAATATGACATGCAGGGGTTCAAAAATCTCTCCTCCCTCACTGAGCTTGACCTGTCTGACAATAATATTTCAGCACTTCCGCCAGAGCTGGTGAGAATACTTGTCCTTTCACCATTGTGTTGATTTAACTGGCTCCTAAATTTCTTGTACTGAATTTGCATGCTTGGATAAATTATGGCAACTGTAGGAACTGTCTATGGGCTGCTTAAATTTATTCGTAGCTTTCATAATAATCACATGGATGGTTCTTAGCTTAGCTTTTCTTATTAAACAACTTTTATTTGTTGTTTTTGTTTTTCTTTCTTATTGAAATGAGAACATGCACAACAAACCATTAAATTTTGTTGTAGTGTCTATAAAGTGGGTCACCTAAGTAGTTTGTCAAGCTTGATTTAACTGCATTCCTATAAGATAAGATGTTTCCTTCAGCTGGTTTACATGATTTGTTTCATCAGGGTTTGCTTGAGCCGAGCCTCCAAGCCTTAAGACTTGATGGAAATCCATTGAGAAGGTGAGATGCTTTTTACCATTGCTGACTGCATTTTCATAAATATTTCTGTGTTATGAACAAGGTTATTAACTTCAGAGGATGTTGCTCTACATGATAGAAATGTAAAAATGGATTCATGTAATAACCAGCTATAGCTCTGGTTAAGGCTTTATTTCAATTGATTAGATTTGTAGACAGTTTCACAAAGTATTTCATATCATACTCTTGTAGTTCAATGGTTGAAGTCTATTTGAGTGTGGACTAGGGTGTTTAGAATTGAGATTGAACCTCCTTTTTGTCAAAATTTGAAAAAAATTTAATGTTTTTGGTTCGTTTTGATATGTTGATGTCAAAAAATAAAAGTAAAAAACATCATTTTAATGATATTTTGGAAAGCAACCTCTATCACACTGATTGTAAAGATACACCAGAAGAAATTTAGCTTGGGCTACATAACTTCTTACCTTACAGAAAATGGAATCAATGATTGTCAAGAAAGAGACTTCCGGTTTTCATGAAGTGTTATGAATGGTTAAATGACATTGCCGAGAACTCTTTCTTTGTGAAACAATCAACATAGCTGACTGGCCAAGAGCGGGCCCACTCATATGTTCATCGTTTCTGTGAGTATTTGAACCACTGTCGTTACTTACTTTTAACGTCTACTTTTATTGCTGCAGCATCCGGAGAACAATTTTGGACAGGGGTACTAAAGCGGTTCTGAAATATTTGATGGACAAACTACCAGAGCACTAGCTTGTTCCATCGTCTCTTTCAGCTCCAAATTACATTACTCGCCCTCTGTATCTTTCTGCTCAGATGCTTGATGCTACTTCCAGGTTTTTTTTCTTTTTGGATTTTTGGAAAGTTGATGATTTGGAGGGCTTGAACTCCCACTCGGGGCTGTATTGTTGGGTTTATAAAATTAATTTCTATAAAACAGCTTGATTTGGATCATGATTCTAATTGGTTCTAGTTGAATTACATAGATTATGTTTTGATTTCTTACTGCTAAATTTGTATAAATCAATCAAATTGTGATATTGATATCATAAACAGGTTTTAAATCAAAAATCATGAATTGAAGTGTCTAAATTCAAAAACAAACTTCAACTATTTATTCCATTATTTTTTATGAACCTTGCCTTGAATAAACATGAAAAATTATGATCGCATTAGAACATCCAATTGTGTTAGAACATATGATAGTTTTTTTTCCACTTAAATCCCAGCTTTTTGACATCGCAAGATGTATTTTTTTTTTTCTTTCTAAAAAAGTGCATATATAGATATCTACATGTTTTTGTATATAAAAAAATCTAAATGTGGAATTAAAAAGCTTGTTTCAGACCAATTTTTTTTATTATCTTCAACCATATCTTGAAAAAAATAAAATTGAAACGCCTTTTAAATCATATTTATAGCCTCTAATAACCCAGGAATTGGCTCTGAAGCCCACATTCAACCATCAAAAACAATTTCAAGTTTAAATCTACTATTTCATACAAGTTTAAGAGAAAAAATTGTATAAATTTTTATCATAAAAAAGAACCCTGTTGACTCCTAAACCACCCATTTTCATGGGCAAAATAAGTGTCTATTTGGGAGTGCAATTGCTTTTGAAAGTGCTTTTCGTTTAGAAATACATCAAAATGATATTTTTTTATTTTTTTTAAAAATCATTTTTGACATCAGCACATCAAAATAATCTAAAAGTACTAATTTTTTTTAAATTAAAGTAAAAAATAAAAATAAAAATAAAAAATTTTCAAATTTTTTCATAAATACTTTTAGATCGCAATGCCCAACAGCCCAGTCTTAACCAAGATTATCTCTCCACCCCTAGCATCCAACTATTAATCTCTCATCTCTCCAACCAAAAACGAAAAAACAAATTATGATAAGGAATAAATTTCATAAAATATTAGAAATTGAAAGTTCGTAATTTTTAAAGTTGAAGGATCACAGGATATATATTTAACCTCAAGTTTAGAAAAATAATTTTGTCTTGCTTCTTTTTTCATCTTGGTCTTCTATATTTGAATTTGTCTTTCGTTGATAAATATACTTTAATTGGCCATTAATTTGAGCATATAAGTGCAATAAAAAAAAGACAAAAAAAATCAATGATATAATTCATTACTTCTAACCAAACATAACAATATATAATCGCCCTGATATAATCAATGTAATGTTAACCCTTCTAACATCTAGTAGTACAAAGTCCTTGGGAGAAAAAATTGATTCGGGCCATAAAGCGAACACCATTCAAAATTAGTGCGTTTGGATAACCAAACTACTTGCAGGCAGGAAGACAGATTTTTTAGGACTCGAAAACAGTATACATGCTGTAGAACAAATGAACTACTGGGACTTGAGAGAATCTGAGAGCACAATCAAATGTATTCTATCTGAAACTACCTAACTAAATAATCAGCATTTACCATCAACTAGCCAGGTCAACCATCTTCATTTACGGAAAAGAATGTCAGCATCGAAATTCCGTAAGAGGATTTCCTACTCACAAATTCACGTCTTTGATTCCGTATTGGCATCTTGAACATCCTCATCCATTAACAACCTAAACTTTAGGATCTTCTGAAGCTGTGCAACTGGTTTCACTTCCTTAGTTGGAGCTTGGTTAGGATCTACAATACATCTGCCTGCAAAAAGGTTTGCTTCTGATGGTCCTGTCTCTTCTTGAACCAAAGGGGCAGCTTCTGCAAACACACTTTTCTGTTAACAGAATTGCTGTAACAAATATCAAATCTCCCCTCTGGAATCATCCAATTCTCTTGGTGAACCATTTCTATAAACAATTAATTGAAAACAAAATGCTCAAGGTGAGTTGATGATCCCAAGTCCTAGTTGTTAGATCCAGGTTTTATTTGCTACAGTTTTCACACAGAAAATGCACTATAATATTTGACGTCAATGGGAAGTTAATTTAGCCAGTCTTGTGCAATAACTTCTAAATAAGAGGTCATGTTTTGAGACTAGCATCTAGAATCATATGCGGACATTCATAGTTCTTCTATGCAGTAGAATCATTCAATTTCCCTTGATATTTGCCATAAAAGCCAATAACAGGACCAAAATTGCGAATCAATCAATTTCCTCTGAATTCATGGTAGCCAAAGTGTATGATTGATAGGAGGGGCACAAAACCAGCATATTATATAAGGGATGATTGATTAACCCTCAAGTCAGCTAGTTGGTTTATTTATGCAAGGAAAACTTCTTTTTAGTCTAGTTCCTTAAACCATAGAAGACAAATAGATATAAGCTCACCATTTTCTGAGAAAACAAAGCATGTACCAATTGTATCTTCATATTTCCCAATCTGAGAAGGCAAAAAAAATTAACCAAACATATGTTTGTTATCAATTTGTCAGTCAATTGAAAAGGTATACCATGTCATGTCATAGCCCTTCAAACTCTAAGTGAATACAAAAACGAATAAACAATATGACAAGCCATCCACTCACCAGTTTCACTTTGTCATCAATAATCAATATTGGCTCTGAAGTGTCGAGACCCTAGAGTTCAAACAAATGGTTAACTAAAAGAAAAGGCTGACATATAGAGAAAAAATCAATGGTTTGAAGAATATAGAAACTGTAGAAATAAAAGGAATAAAAGCAAAAGCGAATGATTAACTTTATTAGCAGGCAAAAGAAATTAAAGCAATTGATCCTAAGGAAGAGTCATACTGAGTCAACAAGATTCTGAACCAAAAAAGAAAATTAGAAGCCATCATCATCCTTTTGAACAAAAAATAAAGCACTCAGCCAATAACGTTTGAAGAAGAAAATCAGAAAACAGTGAAGGCTTTTCCTTGCTGAATCCTGCAAGCAGCAGCATTTATTTCAATACGGGGTGGTGTCAAACAATAAAAAGGCCTTCTTGTTAATAAAATAATTTTAATAATACATGAAATGCAACCACTAAAAAACAAAGAAGAATATCCGAACTAGCAAATCACAAATCAATATACAAACACATTATTGTTTCAGCTTATAAGCATGTACAATTTGAATTCAATGATCAAAATTATAAATATGGCATGGACAAGTAAACTCAAAATATGAAGGGCTCCTTAGTCGTTTAAAAAAAAAAGTAATAAAGCATGAATTGCAGCACCTAAAATCTGTACAAAATTTTAAACCACGGCACAATATACAGTTTATCAGCTTAAAATAGCAAACAAAAGCTACATAATTAAAATTCAGTACGTAATGGCATGGAAATGTTCATGGAAATGCAAAGCACGGTTAAATTTCTGTTTTTACCATAATCATCAAAGAAATTGAAGTGGGATGATGCTAAAGAACTCAAAGATGCAATCTTCAGCTTCAAAAGAAAAAAAAAAGAAAAACTTGAAAAATTGTAGAAGGGATTAGTTAAAACTTACAGAAAGAACATATGGTGCATCTGGAGAAATATCAACTTGGGCAAAAACAGCATCAAGATCAAGAAGCACATAGTCTTCTTCTTCTGCTTTATCTTCTTGATTATCATGGTGCATCAATTCTGCCTCCATTGTCTTTATCTATACAGACAAGCAAGACAGCACTATTGAGTATCGGGGTCAGGTTTGATGCTATCGGTACCCGAACCTGAATCCACAATTGTTATCCATGCCCGACCCGAAACATGACAGCAAGGATTTTGATACCTGACCCAGCCCGATTGGACTTCGGGGTATGTATCAGGTACCCACAACCCAACTCCAACCCAAACCAGAACCGAAAACTATAATATCACCACTTACAAGCACAGAATCAGGCAAGTCATAGGCTAAGAAAATTTACTTGCTAGTTGGATTTTTACAATAATCTTGTAGATATCAAGAAAGTATACAAATAGACATGGAACAGAGAAAAATTGGACAAAAACGTATGTAACCATTTTTTGACAGAAATTATTGCAGTACAACTGAGAAATTCATATAAAACCAGTAGCTTTTTTTGGCTAAATTAAGGTGATTATATAAAACCAGTAATCTCTAAACTGGACCATAGTCTTTCTTTTCCATTTCTCTTGCAGCTCATTCACAGAGGATAGAAAGGTTAAGCATTTATTTCTCAATTCTGGAATATATAAAAAAGTTATCAAGCATTCCCTGATAGACCAAAACATCCATATCTTGCTGTACTTGAGATTTCCGGAGAGGTTTTTTCTAGGAAAGAAAAGAAGATTAATCTGACTACGATTTCTACAAAAGAAGAGGAGGAGGAGGAGGAGAGAGCAACATGGTTTAAAGGATATGTTCTCACTGCATTTAATTTCAATTACACTTTAGCTCTCCCATCATTATAATCTGAAACCTCCCATTACTTACTTGCTATGAGCCCCCGGAGCCAAGAAGGACGGGCTGTTGGAGCCGCTGCTACCACCGGCTGAAGAAGAGAGTGAGAGGAAAAGTTAAGGGAGAATGATTGAACAGATTTTCTAGCTGCAGACCGAGGAACAGAGTGAGAGAAGGGAAAGAAAGAAACAATAATTATTATTTCCTTATATATAATTTTCCCCGAAAAAATAAATTGATGATATTTTTTTATAATTTTAATATAATAGTGTAAAATATTATCTTGATAGATTTTCAATTTAAAAACAATTTGCATCGTTATACTAAACACATAGTTAAATTCATAATTGATTTTCAGATCAAGTTTGGTCGGGTTTAGGGTAATAAAGTATGGTAGTATCCATACCCAATACAAACCTCATATTTATTGCCTGTTTGGGAGTGTGGTTGCGGTAGCTTTTCAAAGTGCTTATCGTGCCGAAATACATCAAAATGATATTTTTTTTATTTTTTAAAAATCATTTTTGAAATCAGCACATCAAAATGATCTAAAACACACAAAAACATATTCATTTAAACTAAAAAAAAAAATTCAAATTTCGGCCAAAAGCCGATGGGATCGCAATGCCAAACGGGCACTTAGCCTTCGAGTTCAACTTTTAAAACTATGATAATAATTGTTTTTATCCTGACGTTGATCTAGATCAACGATTAACCTTTCTCGTACCTAGACCTTAGCCCTAGTCAACCCTCAAATCAAGTTTTAAAACTATGATAATAATTATTTTTATTCTCATGTTGACCCAAGTTGATGGAGATTGACACTTTGAATATTTGACTCAGGTCTTGCATCGAATTGACCCTGAGTTGTAGTTTAAAATTATTATAGTAACCAGTTTTGCTCTTAAGTTTACTATGGTCAATGTTTGACCTCACTCGTGACTCGGATCTTGCTCTAGGTCAACCTACAAATTGAGTTTAAAAGTCTATGTTATTTTTGCCTTTTCTATTTAAACAAAAAAGGTTATCTAATTCCCTTTTTTTTTTATCAAAATCTCTCCTATATTTTTAATATCAAGTTAATGACTCAATCATTACACATACTGAATTAATCAATACAATATTTGCACCAACATCTAAGACTCACAATTCAAACATCACATCAATATTTCATTGTCTTTAATATTTGTTCATTACAATTAAGAAATAACAAATTCTTTACTATGATTATTGAAGGAACTAATACTTAAATAACTAACACTAAACAAGTTTCACAAAATATGATTACATTCAATAAGTAACACAATTAGATTACAAATTTATATTACATCAAGATATATAAATTCATAATAATGTTATCACATCATTTAACTAAGCAAAATATATTATTCATAGTGATTCAATTCATCACGATGATATAAGGTACCTGAATATTTATTATATATTCATTTTAGGCAAGATTTGCATAACAATAAATAATGAATAATTACTATGATTTACATATGCACATACTCATATATTCACATAATATTTTTCTTTGTTTTCTTTATAACATCAATACCAACCTTCAGACACTTCAAACTTGTAATAATTCATTTTGATATTTATTTTAGTCATCAATTATCGAAACTCTTTAAATGTCAAACACTCTGAATACTAAACTCATCACCCAAAGATTGATTTCTTTCATTCCTCATCCTATAAGACTTCACAATCCATAATTACTAACCCAAATGGAAATTTGAGCTTGCAAGTCAACATCGAAGGTCAAACAAGAAACAAAAAAATCATGGAAATGCAAGTCCAGCTTCTTCAACTCCATCAACCCTTGATTCTGTTAATTTATGAGAAGATAGTGAAGCATTTATTTATCAAAATATACCAATTGGTTAAAAGGCTTCAAAGAAACGACTTAAATTTAGACAAGGAAAAGAGAAAGTTGAGGAGATAGTTGTAACAAATCTCTTACAACAATTAAAGTTCAAGGATACTTTAGTTGAAATTGAGGATAAAAAAACAAGACAGAAAAATTATGTTAGAGCAACAAGCTATGATAATTAAACAAAGTAAGAGAAACAAGAATTGAATAGGATTGAGAAAGAACAACAAATTATGAAAATCGATACTTCTAATTTGGATCCAATTTTTGTCACATATTTTCAAAATAAAAAGTTGGAAATTATGAAAAATAGGGGGTTTAATTTGTAATTAATTTGATTGAATTATTTATAAGGAAATGTATTTTTAATTAATTATAAATTTATTGGTTACTTCAAATACATTGTTTAGTGTGTTAATTTTATTAATTGATAATATTTTATCATGTTATAAAATTGATTTCAATTCTATTTGTTTTTTTAAGTTCTTCTAACACTCAACAAAAATAAGTAGGATTAATTAACTTGAAATATAAAAACCATTAAAAACATACAATTACTTGAAAATTATGATAACATAAGAAGTTTAAATCTAATGATTATTTACTCATTACCGTATTGTTCCTATAGTGTTCAATCAAATCTTCTTGGAGTTGGGAGTTCATTGTTCTATCCCTGATTCGATTATGAGTTTGAAGAAAATCACATAGTTCTGGTGTTTCATCATGTGACACTGATATAGAAGAACTAATTTCACGTTCATGGTCATATCCAAGGTCCATTACTCCTTCATCCTCAATAATCATATTATGCATTATTATGCAAGTTTTCATAATATTTGCAAGAGTTTCTTCATCCCGATATCGAACAGGTCCACGCACTATTACGAAACGAGATTATAACACCCCAAATGCCCTCTCCACATCCTTTCTTGCAGACTATTGTTTACTTGCAAAATATTTTCTCTTTTCTCCTAATGGCCTTGGGATTGTCTTAACAAACATTGACCAATTCAGATAAATTCCATCAACTAAATAGTATCCCATTGCATATTCATGTCCATTGATTGTGTAATTGACAGGAGGAGCATGACCTTCAACAAGTACAACAAAGACAGATGATCAATCAAGAACATTAATATCATTTAATGATCCAGACATTCCAAAAAAACACGCCATATCCAAAGATCTTGTGAAGCCACCGCCTTTAGAATTATAGTAGGTTCACGGCAATGTCCAGTATACATCCCATGCTATGCAATTAGATATTTCTCTCATTTCCAGTGCATGCAATCAATGCTCCCTAACATTCTTGGAAATCCACGATGCTCGCCAATTGATAATAACCGACCAATATCGGACTCGTTTGATGCCCTTAGATACCATTCTCCAAAAACTTCAACAATTGATTTGATGAAAACTATAAGACTTTCTATTGTAGTGTTTTCCCCAATCAGAATATATTTATCAGTAAGATCTGTAGGAATACCATATGCAAGTATCTTATGAGTTGCAGTTACCTTTTGAAGACAAGATAAGCCAAGAGCACCAAATGCATCTGTCTTTTGTTTGAAATATGGATTGTGAGCTTCCACCGCATTTGTGATCCGAAGAAAAAGACGATGACTCATTCTAAATCTCCTTCGAAACTGACTTTCCATGAATTTAGGATTTTCTGCAAAATAATCATTATACAGTCTCAATTCACCTTCCTTTCTATTACGATTGACGATGTAGTGTCCAAAAACAGAGTCATGAGACTCTATTCTCCGCCCTTGATTTATCGATTCTTCTTCAGCAACCACTACAGTAGCAACTTGGAAGGCGAACATGAGAGTGTCATCATCAAAATCAAAAGTATCATAGAAATTAAACTCAAATGATTCATGATGAACTTTAATGAAATAAAATAAAGATTAGAAAAAAGAAAACGATGAAGAAAAATGTTAGGTTTATACAAATATTTATAGATGAATTTATTTTCCCCAAAATTTGAAATTTGAAAGTTTTAAATTTGACGGTTATTTTTTCAATATTTGAAATTTTAAAATTTCAAAGTTGGCAGCTATTTTTTATTTCAAATTTGATTTTTTATTTAAATAAAATTAAAAAATTAATAATTATAATGTTGAAGGGTTTTTTAAAAGCAATTATTTAATTATATAAATTACTCCTATTAATTATATAATTAATTGTATAATTATAATGATATACAAAATATATTTTTTTTAAATAATTTTTACCATTAAAATATACATAAATAAGAAAAACTATATTTATATATTTTATTAGTTTAGCTCTAAAAAATAATTTTTTGCTTTAACTAATATATCAAATCATATGCTCCTCTGCAGCTCTAGCACTGTGGCCACAGAACTAGCACGCAGGTTGGCATCGTTAATTTAATTATTTATTTTCTTAATAATAAAAAAAAAACATAGTGCATGCCCATAAACAAAGAAGACTGCTTTTATATTTTTCCTACTCATTCCAATCTCAGAATATAACATTAATGACAAAAGGAAGTTGAAAATCACCATTCAAGCTATAATTCAGACTGTTTCTGCGTTATCATAATATTTTTGTAAGAAAAAAAAAAAAAGGAATTCTCACGGTTGGCAAGTAGCTGATGACTTGCCTCCCAAGTTTACGAAATTTTCACTTTGATTAAAGTGGGTTTCTTGAGAATTTTCGTCCAACTTAACTAATTTTATGAATTTTAAAATTAATAATTATATAAATATTTATTATATTAATAATTACAAGACTCGAACCTGAGATCATAGAAAACAAATCTATTAGTTCTAAATTATTATTCCTGGTTGTCTACTATATATTTTCGCTCCTTGTTTTGGATTTGATTTCCTTGAACCTTGAAAATCTTCAGCCAATTATATAGTTTCGATGCTCATATTAATTATTGCTGTGTTTTAGAGATAATTATGATTGCATTTTGGGTATATTCAAGAGAATGTTGTTAATGTTAATTTTTTAAAGTATTTTTATATTTATTTTAAAATGATATTTATTTTAAATTATTTTTTATATTAATATATCAAAATGATTTAAAAATAAGAAAAATAATTCAAAACAAAAATTAAGTTTTTTTTGTAAGAAAACATTATTAAATAGCCACTTAAATATTGTAGGGGTGTTCCTTACATGGGTGGAGAAAGGATTTTTAGTATTTTGATTAGTCATTAAGGAATGGACAGTTCAAGTCTTTGATGACGAGAGAAAGTGCCCTGCTGTCTACTGCTAAGACAGCAGGGCAAATCAAACTAATGAAGCTAGCTTGGATAACATATGCACGCGCCACGCGCCATCTCCAACCGCCTCCTGTAGTTGACTATAGCTAACGTGGTAACTACTAAATAAAAAAAGTATCTAGAATACATATGAAAGAAACAAAAAACAAATTGATGTAGAAAAGTTCTTAACAAAAATATAATTATAGTTGAAAGTTAAGGAATAAATAAATTGAGTCGAGTGTAAAGTGAACGAGAAAATATATAAAAAGAAAAATTAAAAAGCTTAGAGGGGCGAGTATGTGCATTCATCTACGCGCGAGAAAAATTAAAAAGCTTAGAGGGGCGAGGATGATACCGAAACCACTTCATTTATCTACATGGCAACTCCACCGACTTCCACGTGTCAGACAAAAGGTGACGAAGTTTGAGCGAAGTCCAGCAAGTAGAATACACCAAGTGACTTTTTCTTCTATCTGTGCCCTAATTCGCTCCAAAGCAACCAGCTCTCCTTCTCGAAATTTGGAGAGAGAGATACCATGACTGTCTGACATCTTAGGAAAATGTGGGTATAAAAACACCTTCAAAACCATAGCTTTCTTCAATGCTCTCTTCTTTTGCATTTTCTATGCTGTGCTCAATTTGGCTACATTTCAGTCCATAAGGATGAAATCACCTCTAAAAAAGTGAAATTCTATTGCTTTCCTTATTGGTTTGGTAAGTGATCAATAGCCATCAAAGCCCTTTTGCTGTTTATTGGTTTTTAATCTATTTTTCATCTCAAAATCTCACATTTATTCACTGTTGTCTTAAAGTTGAGAACTTTACTGAAACCCTTTTGTTGTTGATGATTTTTTTTTTATCAAATTGTGTCTCAAAATCCTGCATTTCATTCTGTTTTGGGTTTGTAGAGTGAACTTTGATCTGACTTATTGTTGAATTGTGCTCGATTTTGCAGGTTAAGCTGTTGGATTTGGAGAATTTGTATGATTTAATATTTGGGAGTTTGTGTGAGAATATTTTAACTTCTGATGTTTTGTTTCCAATCATTGTATCGAAAACCTATTTGAAAACTTCTGTTAGACCCCCTTTCTTGTATTCCACCCCCTCTATTTTTCTTCCCTCTGATGTTGTTTTCTTCATATGTTGCTTTAATTACAATAGATTTCGCCTAAATATTTGATATATTTTCGCTTTTTTATCGGCCCTGTTTGAGCTTGGTCTTGCTGAATTGAGGTTGATTGTTATCAGTTTTGGATTTTGAGGGTAAAGGATTGGTAGTGTGGAGGTGAAAACTGAGGAACTTGATATAAATGGCCAATAAGTATCGATTGGTTTCTATCGAGGATTTGCCATCACATTTGATTGTTGAGATACTGACCACTGGTCGGCTCAGTGTGGTTGACCTCGCGTGTTTAGAGTTGACTTCTAGGACATTTGGAGGGTGTCATGGGTTGTACCCTCAAAAATTTAGGTCGTTGGTGGACTTTGCAGCGTACCAGCTGTGTGTGTCTCATAGAGTGTATAGTGGGATGGAGTGGAATGCTCAGAAAGGTTTGTTTGGTCGATGTGAAGGGAATTGGAAGCGGGTTTTGAGGTTCTTGCAAGCTGTGGAGGAATCATCAGGCATGGTCAAGACCTCAGCGTCCAATGTAAGTGTTATTTCTTATAATTTTACATTTCAAATGAAAGATTGAAGAACTACACAATTGCAAAAGTAATTATATTGTTTTGTTATATCCTTAAGAATTCTACATGTTCTCAACATTTATTTTGCAGTAAATGATGTTATTAGGCTTTTGTCCTAACAGCTTTGCTGTCTTGGTTGTTCTCTTTGTGAATTATGATGGCTGGGAACATTTGTGTTGGCTTTCTCATTATGAACTAAGACATGATAAGCCAATAATAGAAAGGGAATCTAGAGTTCTATTGCATTCAATAATGTGGAATGGTACCTAATATCAATTGGCTTATGTTGCAAAGCAGTGTGTGTTAAGGTTTTGGAAAGGAAATATTAGGAAAATTATTTACAGTCCCTTTTCTTAACACGAGGAAAAGACAATTGATGTTTCATGTGGTAATAAACTTGTGATTGGTGCCAAACCTTGCCTACTCTCTCTCGCTCGCTCGCTTTTCCTTTCTTTCTTTTGCTATCCTAGTCCTTTTCGTATTTAGACTGATGCATCTGGAAGATTTATCAATATTTATTCTCTTTGGGTTAAATCAACAGATGCTGGTCACAACTGGAAGATATCACACTTTGCTGATCAGAGATTCATCTGTATATTCTTGTGGTTCCAGTTTGTGTGGCATTCTTGGACATGGTGCTGAAACAACACAATGTGTAGCATTCACACGGATTAGATTCCCATGGTTGGCTAATGTGATCCAAGTCTCAGCCTCCAATAATCATGCTGCTTTTGTTTTGCAGTCTGGAGAGGTTTGTTACTGATCATACTTCATATTTCATCAGTCATGTGTTTTGCTCTGAACTAATTGCTAGAATGAGCAGGCTTAGGGATGGACCTATAGAGGGCAACAGTGGGGATGATAAAAAGTAAAAATAATAAAATTGAGCAAGCTGCTTCATGGTTACGCTCTTAAATTTTGATGGTTTCATGTGTGAATGATGTTTGACCCAGCATCAATGGTAAAAGAAAACAAATGCAGTTTCATAGTTTTAGGAATGCTGTTTTTTTTATAGAACTGGATGCCTAAAAGAAAGTGTTGGTGCAAGTAATTTAGAGCACTGCCATTTCCCATTTACATATATCATAATTTCCATTGTCTGAGAAGTCTGGGAATATTAAGGGTCAATATGCTGCATATTTCATTATTAGATTGTGGTAACCTTGGACATGTATTGCTTCTGTGTTGTCTAGAAGCCTCAACTATGTGGCATGCATCTCCTGTTTTCAAATGATGGTTGTGATTTATTAATGTTTCTGTAGTTTTTATGCATGATAAACATACTATATCAACAAGCTTTCAAGCACATACTTTATTCTTACTGGCAGTTGACACGGTTTAATAATCATGAGTTTGGTTTTTAGAATTTGTCATATCCCTCAGATGATGTTATTTAATGATGCAGGTTTTCACATGTGGTGATAATTCATCATTTTGCTGTGGCCACAGTGATACTAATCGACCCATATTTAGGCCTAGGCTTGTTGAGGTACTGAAGGGAGTTCCATGCAAGCAGGTAACATACATATCACTATACTGTATTCTTATTGATGTCACTTTTTAGAGTGTTCCTTCTTTGTATAATGGGTTTCTAGGTAACAGATATGTGTTTTAGTTGGTGTTATGATCTAAAGTAACATGTAAATTGTTGTTCTCAACCTTTGTGGTGAGGCAATTATGATCAATACACATTCAGCGGCTATTGTTTCTTAACAACGATTTTCTTATTTAAGTTGATTTTTTTTCCTGCTATATTTAATCATTGTCTTGCGGTTAATACCAAGCTGCCTGGATAACAGATTGTGCCTTCCAATGCTGAGTTAATTTTCTGATATGCATTTAATTTTTTTTGAGCATCAGTGACTTTTCTTATGAACCACATGTTACTCATTGTTTTTTGAAGACTTGATTAAAAGACGGTAAAAGCATTTAGTTTAAGCATGGGAGTTATACTTTCTTCCTGATAGGCAATTGAGTGCTTCTTGAACACAATATTGTTAGTGTTTTGGGACCATTTGACTTGACCAGCTGCTTTTGTTTCTTCTCTTGAATTTTTAATCAAAGAAAAAAAATCTGGGAATTGTTTCAGGTTGCTGTTGGCCTTAACTTTACAGTGTTCCTCACAAAACAAGGCGAGCTTTATACTTGTGGGACAAACACACATGGGCAACTTGGTCATGGCGACACGCTAGACAGACCAACACCCAAAATCATCGAACCACTCAAGGGAGGTGGTTCTGTGGTTCAAATAGCTGCTGGTCCCAGTTACGTTTTAGCTGTAACTGACAATGGTGTAGTTTACTCTTTTGGTTCTGGTTCTAATTTTTGTCTTGGTCATGGAGAACAAAACGATGAGTTCCGGCCACGTGCAATCCAGACATTTAGAAGAAAGGATATTCATGTGGTCCATGTGTCTGCTGGGGATGAGCATGCAGTGGCACTTGATTCAAGTGGATTTGTTAGTCTCTGCACCCAAGATGAACTCTGCTTCATTGATAATGCTTAGTCTTGCTGAATATGAACTCGTCAAAGAACCTCTCTAACCTTGTCCTGGTGATTGTAGGTCTATAGCTGGGGAAAAGGTTACTGTGGAGCATTAGGCCACGGAGATGAGATTGATAAGACTCTTCCTGCACTTGTCAACTGCCTTAAGAGCCACCTTGCAGTGCAGGTTTGGTCAACTTTTTCTGTTGCACCCTTGAAGTAAATTGAGTACATTCCTAAAATTCATTGGTCCCCTCTATGAACTTGTGCATACCATGTATTAGTTTTCTAGGCAGTGTATGGTTCTTGGTAATCAGGGGTAGAACTAAAATCCTAGGATGTGCTTACAATAACCAGTTTAATGTTTTCAAGGGACTTGTTGAGAAGAATTTTGGGTTATAATAAACTTGTTAACAACAATTGGTGAGCCGTAGCAGCAGATTTTACAGTAAGAAAGAAAAGCAAGAGATGAATAAAAGAAGAGGAGATAGAAAACTCTAGGCACCAAGTCTTCAATTAACTTAGTTGCACTATATTATTCCATAAATCAATTCTATGAAAAACTTTGCTCATAGGTATTTATAAGAAGTTACATAAAACTCATAACTGCACAAAATAATTTCCAAAAAGACCCTGGATAGTATTATGACTTCTACGTAAAATAGGTTTGCTAAATAGATTAGGTTTACAAGAAATACTTAAATATATAGAATCAAAGATTAAATAATAATATATTTTTTAACTTCTCTCACTGATTGCATCGCTTTCTTATCTTTTGGAATTTGGATCGGTACTAGAATACCTCCATAACCTTAGCACCGTTCACTGTGCCCTCTTGGTTGTTTGCTATCCCCCTTTATGCTCTCCTTTCATTCTAGTTCTTCTCCTTTCCTCTTCTCTGAACGTGCATCTGCTTCCTCCCTCCTTTGTGTGAGTTTATTATGATAAATGGCATACAAAACCTTTTGGTGCTACAGAAATCATATTTCTGCCAAGCAAAATCATATATCAATGACAATCAGTTGAGTTGGCTTAAGTTATCATCTCAAGCTTCTGTTTGCATGTTTATTTATTATTTTGTCATAATATTCTATCCGAGACCCGACCAGTGATGATGCCTTTTATTTTATAGGTTTGTGCAAGAAAAAGGAAAACATTTGTTCTGGTTGATGGGGGTTCTGTTTATGGCTTTGGGTGGATGTCATTTGGTAGCCTTGGCTTTCCGGATAGGGGCGTATCCGATAAAGTGATGAGACCTCGAGTCCTTGATAGCTTGAGAGCTCATCATGTTTCTCAGATCAGCACAGGCCTCTACCACACCGTCGTGGTTACTAACCAGGGCCGACTGTTTGGATTTGGAGATAATGAAAGAGCTCAACTGGGGCATGACACATTGAGGGAATGCCTGCAACCAACTGAAATTTTTGTTCAAGAAACAGCAGATGATACGGATCCTGCTTCTGAAGCAAATGAAGATCAAGCTTAGACACCTTTCTCTGCGCTGTGGATGCCATTGTTATATCAGAAGCGTCCACAGCTACTGAACTCAACTGAGTTAATATTCCCATACCAGATTGAATCGTCTCATATTTTTTAAAACTCGACTGTAAATGTCTTTAGTAGTAACGAATAACGATTGTATATTGCTTATAGTCTATAGACATATTTTCCCCACTTTTCCTTTGCAAGGTTATTTACCATTGCTGTCTAAAGAGCACGAGCCAATCATATGTTCTTAATATTTTTTTAAAAAAAAGTTAAAAAGTTTTTTAAATACAAAAATTAATAAACAATCCACAGTTGCTGCGCTGTAACAACAAAGATTTGCACCTCTGACAAATAGAGTCACAGTCCACTCCTTCAGCATGTGGGGCTGATTCGCCATTTGATTCACGAGGCAAACACTTTCTGATTAAACAGGGTGGCATAATGTCAAATCTGCCTGCGCCTGCTGTTCGGCTTTTAAAAGTGCAAGTGTGTGAGAATATAGTTGTTGTTATTTTAAAAAAAAAACCATCAATAAAAAGAAAACACATACAAATTATACAATCAAAGAACAACGCTCCTCTTATCAAAAAGGGCTCCAAATTTCTCCATCAGTTTTTCTAATACTTATTTCCTTAATCTAATCTCACCAGATCAGCATGCATTAGTGATAGAGCCATAAGGAAAAAAAGCTCCCCATCGTTTTAGGCCATATCCTCTAAACTTTCCCTGAAAACTTTTAACATATCACAAAATCTGACAATCCCCACCAAGCTACAGTCATGCTCTATGACCCACACATAATTCGCTCTATGAGCAATTGCTTGAAACATCACAGCCACAAGTGAGCTCTTGGGATGACAAACTATTGCCTCTGCCCTTCTCACCATCCTGGCTGAGTAACTCATGGACCTGCTGTACTTCCCTGCTCTCTGCAACGCACTTACTGGGGTGCTGCTCCCTGACTCCTCATCAGATGATGAGGATGAAGAATGTGAATGGCATGAACTAGTGGATGAGTAACAGCTAGAATCGGTGAATTCTTGCAGCATTGCCTCTAGGCCTCTCCCTTTAAGCCTTGCCATGACCAACTTGACAAGGTACTCTGGGGGTCCTCCACAATCAATGTAAGCCATCAAGTCCCCGGATGACAGGGTGGTGATTGCAGCGGCAACACTCTCATCGCAGCAGGCTAGAGTGAATGGAGAGAGCTCCCCAATAAAGATGCCATCACTGTCAATGACTGCGACGGAATTCTCGTCTGCTAGAGAACTAGAAATGGCTTCAAGTTCTGAGATAGCAGGGGAGTGGTAATCGATAGTAACAAATTCAGTGCTTATAATGCCAAGCGTGTCAATGGAGAGAGCTGGAAGTGGAGCAAAGAGGCCAATGGAGCCGAGGAAGAATCTGATTATGTCTTCCTGTGTTAGCCAACAGAATTCCCGGCCATTGTGGAAGGTGGGGCTGTTGATCGAGAGTTTTTGGTGCTGTTTTCTTCTTGAACTGGAGCTATATCTGGTCTTTATTGGCACAACTAGATTCTTGGCTCCTTGGAGGATGAGATCAATTGCATCCAATAAGCTGAAAGATAAAGAAAAGGCTGGTGATTATTAGTGGATCTGCAAGAAACAGAACACCTCAAAATTCATGTAGCGACTAAACTATTGGTGTTCAAATTGCTGCCTTATGTGTCAAAAAAAAAAAACGGGAGGGGGGAGGGTCAAATTTGATACCAAAACATCCTGATTCTATAAATCAAATTAGGATAGATTTATGGTTAAGAACAAGTCTTAATTGTTACATAAACCTGATCAAGAAGTGATCTTGATAAGGAAGAAACTGACAGAAATAATAAAGAACAAGTCTTAAATTGTTACATAAACCTGATCAAGAAATGATCTTGATTAAGGAAGAACTGACAGAGAAATAATAAAAGAAAATTATAAACTTTAAACTAAAGGGATTATTACCAAGCATGCCTTTGAGCAAACAATAAATAGCTTGGGAACTCCCATAAAGAAAGTTAAACTGAAAAATCAATAAGAACACAGATAAGAACACCAATAAAAACAGAAAAAGAAAGGCAGCAGATCTGAAGAATTGACAAAACATAAAACTGAGAGATACAGTAAAAGTCCAAAAATCACAGTTCTCAATACCTCGAAGTTGGCTCCACATGAACAACCATTCCAGGAATCTCAGGCAAGAGAGCAGAAACAGGTGCTTTCAAAGCATCAGAAGGGGACAACAAGTTCTCATCTTTGCAAAGATAGCATATTACATCCACCATAGAAACTTTACCAACACATTTACACTCACCAGTATCACCACCATCCTCTTCACAATTGCCTCTGTGCTCTTTATTAGTTTTTCCTGTGTGCTCACAACTCCATACACTTAAAAAGTTTTCATCAGAATTCTTAAGAGCAAATACAACTTCAGTTACTGTTGCGGTGAGTGAGAGAGACTTCAAAGCAGGCTTGCCTAAACAGAGGTCAGATACCTCACGAGCAAGTAAACTCACTGCCATACAAGAATGGGCAAAACTAATAAAACTTCTGCTAAGACAATGAAAAAAAGAGCAAGTTTAGTGAGCAAATCCAGGGATTGAGGCTGTTGCTGTAGGGTTATGAGGAGGTTATTTATAAAGGAAAATATGGAGTTACAGGAGGTGGGGTACCGTACAATGTACAAAAAACTGTGGGGTCTATGCTTCTTGTCGGCTTCTTGTTGTAGGCTGTACAGATCGGTGTCTTGAGTTTGGGCTGATGGGTATTGCTGTCTGTTACATGTGCGTTTCAATTTGGAACTTCCAAATGTAAACTCTGGATATTTATTGCAGTTTTTGGAGCTTTTACTGTAGAGATAGGGTTCATTGATACACATGACTTTGGTGGAGTCAAGAACAGTTTGCGAGACCGAATTCAATATTCAGAATTCTAACTGAAAAGGAATTTACTGCGATAACTTTGAGATGACCACAATTGATTAAAGCTAATGGAGGATGCTTTCTGTATTTTAATGGCGTCTTGTTGCAGGCTGTCCTGATAGGCACTTATCTGTCATCACTCATGGCTGGCTAAAGTAGTTAATGACTTGTCAAATTATATCACCATGACTAGCATCTATCTACCAACCTATCTTGAACATGCCTGATCTGTCAGAAAATCATTATTAGTAAACCAAATTTCAGAGTGGGTTCCGAGTTTAAGAGAATCTAATCCTTTTGAACTTGGAAATTAGTACTAAAATATGTTTTTGAAGTTTTTTGTTAATTTGACAAGTAAATTAAGTCTTAATAGGGCAAATCATATAAAGTTTAATTTGAATCTTGAGCCAGTCAAGTGCTGTGGTAAAGAGATTTCATGTTTGAACTACTAAATTACATTTAAGTTATCTCTAATATTGTGTTTTAAAAGAATTTTTAATAAAAAAAATAAAATTTATATCATTTTCATGTACTGATATCAAAAATAATTTTTAAAAAATAAAATAAAAATTATATTAATGCATTTATAAACAAAAAATACATTGCAATCTCGACCACATTCCCTAAAAATAACTTAATGATATTGTTAGATTTTTTTTACATAGACATTATTTTCATGTTTGTAAATAAATTTTAGCGTTGCCGGTTACCAAAGTATAACTAGGGGAATTATTTGTTGATTTTTCTTTTTATGATATTTTAGAAAATTCAATTTAGAAAATTTGTTAATATGTATATGATTAGATAAAAGATAAAATTTTTTTTATAAAATACCTAAAGTAGGCCGTATTTTCTTGAAAATGCATTTCCCAAGAAAAATTATTTTAAAAAAAAATAGAAGAAAAGCTAAAAGAGCTCCGAGAAACATTGTGCATGCACTCACAAAACATTGTGGATTGCAATAGTGGATTAATGATTTTGCCCCTTAGGGCGTATCAACCCTTGTCTTTGTATCAGGGGTATTTTTTATTTTTTTTCACGGGACTAGTTGGTATTACCAGATTGTTTGGGGATATTTTAGTATTTTTCGTGTATTTTTGCACAGTAAAAATATTAGTTTAAGCCTCCCTTCAGCCTGTAAATAGTGACCTAACCGAGGGTAATATCGATTTTTTACCGGTGTATGTACAGTACAACAATAAAAATGCCCACAAATAAAACAAAAACAAAACATTGCCACCAAGGGTCTTCCAAGGATTTCACATTTTCAAAAAATGTGTTAATACGACTCTACCCCCGATAAGACAAAAGTAAAGAAATGTTTGTAGAGATGTGTAGATAATTTGCTCTGTTTTTTATTATTTTTATCCCGGAGCACTGTTGGTGCATAATCAGGACGTGTCGATTCTTTTTTCCATCACACCATCTTTCGGTGGCGCGTGCGATATCATACGGCACTGAAAAATCTCATTTCAGTGTCTCCGAGGATGCGCCACCATGTGCTCTACTTGATGGAGTGGCGTGTGTCGGCCCATGATGATTGGATAGGCGACAATTGAATGTTTTTGTACCCTTCTCTCGCTTCTAAAGGCTAGCTTACAATTAATTCCCCTAGGTTTATGGAGGATTAATTTTTGCCCCTTGGTTTTTTATTATGTTGTATGGTTCTCATTTTTGTAATATAAGTTTTGATTGGTTTCAATTTAGTTCTTGAATTGAAATTGATGATATATTTAGTTTGCATTACGGTCCTTAATCTATTAATTTTCTATTTTGTATTAAATTCCTTAATTTTTTTGGTATAACAATTTGTCTTATTGTCAATTATGTCCTTCAGTTCAAATGAGTTATATAATGCTTTTTTATTTTGGCCCCTATGCTTTTAATTTTGGTTTTGGTTTTAAATCCCTTAGTATTTTTGTATAGAAGTTTGAATTGTTGTCAATTTGATCTTTTGATTGAAATCAATCATATATTTTATTTTTATTTCGGCTCTTATACTTTTAATTGTTCTATTGAAATTCTATTCTTTTATTATTGTTTAAATATTTATGCATTAATCCCTATTACTGTCCAAATTTACGTGTATATGTTTTTTTTTTTAGTATTGAATACTTTTTTATTTCTCTTTTGTTGGGGTTGTACTTTTTTAATTTAGTCTTGCAATTTTAATTTGTGTTAGTGATCATTTGAAAAATCATATTTTTTTCTTTTTTTAAAAAAGTAAATTTTTTTAAGGTTAATGATATTTGTTTTTTCCATTTATTTTATAGTCTTGCAATTTTAATTTGTGTTAGTGATCATTTAAAAAATCATATTTCTTTTTCTTTTAAAAAAAAGTCAATTTGTTTTAAGGCTAATGATTTTTTTTTGTCGTTTATTTTATTTGTTTTCTTACTCTTTTATTATAATTTTGAGATTTTTTATTTTTCGAGGTTAATGTTTTTTTATTATTTATGAAATTATAGTAAGAATTATTTTCTTTATTTTCTCTTCTGTTGGGGTTGCCTCTGTTCGCTTGATCTTTATTTTTGTTTTGTTGTTTATTTTCTCTTTCATTTTATTTTCTCTTTTGTTATAATTTTTAGTTTTTTAATTCTTCAAGGTAAATTTTTATATATGCAATAATAATAATAATTAAAGATGTTTTTTTTCTTGCTTACTCTTTTGTTAAACTTTTTTAAGTTTTTCTTACTCTTTAGGATAAGTTAATTTTTATTTTATTTAAACAGTACTAATAATAATAATTTGAGGTGTTGTAATCTTGATGATAATAATGACATTATAGATTATCATGATAATAACGATTATAATTTATTGTAATCGTTATGGTGCTTATGGTGTAACTAATGATGACTTTGATAGTAAGAATAATAATAACCCATAGAATAATATTAAAATATCAATAATGACAAAAACAATTATACGAATGATAATACTACTAATTCTAATTGAAATAATATTCAGAGCAACAACGATGTTGGTTATCGTGATGATTATTGTCGTAATAATGACATTGATTATAACAATATTGTTAGTAAAAATAAGAATATTAATTATTTACAATAATTATTATAATAGCAACTATAATAATTATGATAATTTAAAAATCATGATTATTAAAATATAATAATAATAAAAATAATTCATTAGTCAATGTTGTTTTTGTTCAAAATTGACTTGCACGACCTTTTTATGTATGATATTTCATATTTAATATCATGTAACCAAAAAATATATGAAACCAAATATAGACAAAACAGGTAGGAAAATTGAGTCAAATTATTTACAAGCGTTTCAATGCACATGGATAATCTACCGATTAAATAATTATCCAAACATTCGAACAATACCGAAATTCGATAACTTCGATACACAAAACATCTAACCCATTTGAAACTACTTTTATTAATGATAATTTAAGTAATTAACTTTTTATTTGTTCAATGAAAAAATCATAACAATCAATTAATTTGCAATATTAAAAAAACTCAACACAACACGCGGGCAAGTCAACTTGTCTGATCTAAACAAGGTCAAAATCAAGTTACAGCAATATTGACCATTGATCATATGGCGCACAATTTTTCATCAAATAATATATATATACACCCCTTGTCAAAATTAAATTTATTAGCTGATGTTATTGTGAGTTTTTTAATATTATTTTCATCATTTCATTTTATTAAACTGGTCAAAATGCATTCAAAAAATCATAAATTTTTATTGCGATTGTTTTTTTGGGTTTGTTGAACTTAAAATCAGTATTTTATGTTTCATTCTTATTCTATGATACTTAAATTTTTTTAACACACAATTTCTTGGCAATTAACATATTTCTTTTATATAAAATTACAGATATTAACTTTAATATTTCAGGATATAAAATTACATTATATAGTATGCCTTAGATATTAAAGATGTGAAAAAAAACCGATGATGAAATTTAGACTTTAAAATGGTTAAGTTTTGATCTAATAAGTTATAGACTTCCTTGCGAATAGAAACTTACCTCGAATCTTAGAAAAAAACAACGAAGATAAATTTTATTTAGAAAAAAATCAATAAAATAACAATTCAATTTATTTTAAGTGGAGTGCGATGTGCTTTTTTGCTTTGCAAAACAAGTCTTCAAACTCAGGCTCTTGAAAACCATAAAAAAAAAAAAAAAAAAGTAATGTTTTCTTCGAAACAAGAGTGAGATGATGTGTGTAATATTGTCGAGTAACATTTAAATCTCAATTACATTTGATAGATTTTCTCCTTTTCTGCCTTAAAGTCAAATTTGCGTTCTTTCAAAGAAAGAAAGTTACCTTTGTATTTTGCTGTAAATACATCATGTTACACGTGTCAAATATTTGACGATCCAGACTTCATGATGTAGTGCTAAAAAACAAAGGTCGTAATTTTAATAAAAGATTTTAAGGTAGTAGTAACTAACTATTATAGATAACTACGCGTTGATTGTGGGGGTTTTTGGGCACAAGTGTGTCACCTTGATTAGATTTACTGTAACTGATTGTCCGTCACCTTAATTCAGAAAAATATTTTTATTTTTTATTTTCAATTAATTTATTTTAATATTCGTTGATGTTAAAAATAATTTAAAAAAAATAAAAAATATTTTAAAAAATAATTCCAACCACGTAATTCAACCAATCATTAAAACTCCCTCTTTTGAAAAACCTTCCCTGGTTCTTGCCGTTTCTCCCCGGACATTTTCATGAACATATATATATATATATATATAAAGTTTGATAAAGACTTGTCCCTGTTTCTATGGTACAGGCTGAGACTAGTCCATCAAGTGTCGTGTTTCACATAAATGTAATAAACAAGAGAAAGGGTTGGGGTGTAGTCATTAACTTTATTTTCTCAATATGTTCACCAGTCGGTCGGTTGAGTGAATGGTTTCAGCATGTTGGATAGATTTTGACAGAAGGTGATGGGCACGTACGACATGATGAAAAGAAATAAAAGTTTTTGTTTTTGTTTTGGAATGATAAATACTTTATAGATTAAAGTATGGATTATTAAAAAAAGATATTAGGAATCTTTTATCCTAATAATTTACGATATATTTATAATAAATGAGCTTTATTATTTTAATTGAGTGGAGGAACTACAGAGTCATTTTCTCTGAATAAAATTAATGAGAGGTAAAAATATTTTATATATCATTAATGATAAAATGAAAATATGGAAGGACCTTGAGAAACTATTTATATGTCTATATAATATATGTAGGAAGACAACTATTATTGACATGAATAGTTCATATTAAAAGCCTTAAGAATGAATAGATAATGTTTTATGACCCTCCCATGAGTTTATAATGATATTTAAACCAATTAGGATTGACATGTAACCAAGTCCAAGATGATAATAAGAGATCAATATAATTCTTCCACACCTTCTGTTGAATGATTAAATCAAATATATATATATATATATATATATATATAGAGAGAGAGAGAGAGAGAGAGAGGAAGAGTACAAGGTGAACTACCTAGAGTCTAGCCTAAATAAGTGGAACAGGAAGCTGGAAAGCAAAATTACAAACAATATATCAAATTTGTTACAACAGTTGTACAACACTAGAAAGACCAATTCTTCTTTGAAGCACGTGACTAGTATGCCCCCTCAAGATGGAGTTCGACACGAGGGGTTAATCTTGTCTCTAAGCAACAAAAAAATGGTATGGAAAACAGTTTAGTGAGAATATCATTAAATTGATCAATAGAGGAAACATGAGCAACTCGAAGAGTTCCACTCTGTACCTGATCACGAATGAAATGGAAGTCAATAACAACATGTTTCATTCAAGAATGAAAGATAGGATTACAGCACAACTGAGTTGCCCCAATATTATCACAATAAATGATTAAGCAAATAGGTAGCTTAAAACCAAGTTCACACAGCAAGGAGGACACCCAAGTTATCTCAACAGTTGTATCAACAACAAATATATATGCAGCTTCAGTCAATGAACGTGCACTAAATTTCTGCTTTTTGAAGCTTCAAGAGATGAGATTATGACCAAGATAGACAATATAAGCACATGTTGAGGAAAAATTATATAGGTCATCTGCCCAATCAACATCAGAGTACGCGTGTAAAGCATTAGAAAAAGCATGCAAAGACATAGGAGATTCTTAGTAAAGTTGGAGGCCATAGTTAGAAGTAACACAAAGATAACAAAGTAAACACTTTACAAGGTGTAAGTGGTCAGTTGTGGGCTTGTGCATAAACTGAGAAAGTTTATTGACAACAAAGGCTATGTCAAGTCTAATAAGAAGAAGATATTGGAGACTACCCACAATTGCTCTAAATTTTATAAGATCAGATAAATTATCTCTTGAGTACAGTGAAAGTGTAGTGCTTGATGGAAAAGGAGTTTGAACAAGATTAGCCTTAGACATGTGAGTACGAGAAAGGAGATCAAACAAATATTGATGTTGAGAAAGTAGGAAGCCATGCTAATTTGGAATAATTTCAACTCCAAGAAAATAAGAGAGTTGGCCAAAATCTTTAAGAGAATTGTGTGGCTAGCAAATGAATAAATTGATTCACTAGGTGTTCATCATCCCCGATAATAATTAAACCCTCAACATAGACCAGTAAATAAACAAGATTCCCACAAGAATTAAGCATAAAAACTGATGTGTCAGCATAGGAGATCTTAAATCTGAATTGAAGAAGAAAGTGTCAGAGTTCTTGATACCATGCTTGGGGAGCCTATTTCAGTCTATAAATTGCTTTATGTAGCTTACAAACATGTGATGCGAAGTCTTGATAAATGAAACCTGGTGTCTGAGTCATATAAACATCTTCATTGAGATTACCTTGTAAAAAGGTGTTCTGACATCAAGCTGACGAAAGGTTGTTCTATTAGTTACTGCAATGCTAAAAACAAGTTTGATGGTGGTAGGCTTCACTACTAGACTGAAAAATATCAAAGTAATCAACTCCTCGGTGTTGATGAAAACTTTTAGCAACCAAGTGAGTTTTAAACTTGTTAACAAATCCATTAGAGTTACGTTAATATGAAAAATCTATTTACAACCCCCAACATTTTGACTAGGAGTAAAAAGTACTAGCTCCTAAGTCCCTTTATAAACAAGAGCATCATATTCTTTAGACATGCCCCTACATCGTTTTGGATTTTTAAGAGCTTGGGTTGGTGTGGTGGGTTCAATACCAAGATATGTCAATAATTAAATATGAAGATTTAGATTTTGAATTAGTTCACGAATGTTATTTTTGGCTCTAGTGTACATGAAGTGAGTTGATTTTGTGATTGGAAGATCCGATGGAGTGGTGATTTGGAGGGGATTGGTGGAGGTCAGTTGATTTGTGGTGAGGGTAGGATCAACAGGTGTAGAGATTGCAGGGTATGATTGTGTTGGAGCTTCACTCAATAGTGCTTAAGTGGGAAGAGTTATTCTTTCAAGAAGGAATGCTTGAAGAGAGAGCTACCAAAAGGAGGAGCAGATGGTGGTATGAGTGATGGAGTAGGGTTGTTTACTTGGATTATGTGTGGTATTCAAGTTGAAACAATGGTAAACTTTAGTCGTGGGGCTTGTGTAATAAGAGATGTAAATGGAACAATGGATTCGATAAGTCTAACATGCCTAGAAACAAAAAAAATTAGAGGTTGATGAATCATAGCAAAAATATGCACATTGAGTGAGAGAGTATCCAAGAAAAACACATGGTTTGGAATGAGACTCAAGTTTATGACATGTATATGGGCAAAGCCAGAGATAGAACAAATAATGAAATAAAGTTTTGAGTAATTAAAAGGAGTACCAAAAATCTTTTCATATGGAGATAAGAGATTTAATTTTTAATTTAACATCCGATTGATCAAGTAGACGGTTGTAGCAAAGGCATTAGACCAATGAGTCAAAGGAATAAAGCATGAGAAAGGAGGGTGAGACTTATTTCAACAATGTGAAGATGACATCTCTTAGAGAAGACATTGTGTTTCTATGTGTAGGGTGGAGTACTGAGATGAGAGATACCATGTAGAGTAAGAAAATTAGAGAGAGCAATATATTGTGCCTTATCTTCCTAGAGAAATGACACCTTCCCACATTAATTGTAAATGCTTCTTCGAGGGACACATAATCATATTGAGAAGATCATTCGATAACGTGTAATCAATGTTATAAGTCTTTAACCTTTTCTTCTCAACCCTATTTTTTTCTTTTATAAAAAAATCTCTAGATTTTTTGCATAATGAGCCCAAAATGAGAATATCAAGTTTTTTTTATCTCTTAGAGAAGAGTCTTCCTTTAGGTAAACACAAAAATTATCTTATTTGGTTCATGTCATATTTAATATCCATAACAATGACTTATAGAAATGGTAATAAGATTCTTTTTTATGAGGAAGATTTTAGTTTCAAATTTGAAATGAAAATAACTTCCAGGGATCAGTTGTCAGTTGTCATGGGTATATGCCTTAGAATTGAACGTGATTCTGCTTAGCCCTTTTTCATTGAAATAGAGGAAGATATTGTCTTGAGAAAGGATTTAAACCTAAAGGGACAACTAATAAAGCCTTTAATAGGCTTTGACAAGACATATAGACCAATATAGACTAAATAAAAAAAAACTCAGGAAAAACAAACCTTAATAATTTGATTTTTTATTCAAGATAAGCTTGAAAGAATTTAGGGCTAAAAAGAAATGAAGTGTTATCGAAGACTTAAGGACCAAATCAAAAACAAATTGGTTGATGAGGGATCAAATTAGGGGGATCTAGAAAATGAGTTCCACGTCCCAGTGTATGAGGAAGCCTTGTTGCATTCAAGCAGCATGTGTGACTTCTTTCATGCTTTGTTCATGGCCTTCTTGGATGAGATTGAAATCATCACGTCAAGTGCTCTCAAATAAGACAACATGCGTCATTAGAGTGTCCATCACACTGTTTTATTTGCCATTGTTTTCCTTTTCTTTTTATTGTCTCTAGCATAGTTGTCAATACCATTTTATTTTGGCCGAAACATTTCATTTTAGAGATGTTTTTAATTTTAATATTATGTTTGTTTGACTTTGTATTTGTATTATATAATTTAAAGTTAATTTATCTTGAATTTGAATTATATTTGTTAAATTAATATTTTAATTTTTTATATAATTAATTAATTAATTATATATATAAGCAGTACAACCCCAAAACAGCGCGCCGAAATACTCCAAAACCAAAATATTTTATACTAATAAAAAAAAGTCAACCGAAGCGAAACGTTTGGGAGTATGGTTGTGGTTGTTTTTTAAAGTGTTTTTCGTTTAGAAATGCATCTAAATTTTTATTTTTATTTTTTAGAAATTATTTTTAACATCAGCACATCAAAATTATCTAAAAACATCAAAAAAATTAAATTAAAAATTAAAAAAATTCATTTTTTTTCAAAAACACTTTCGAAAAGCTCTCTCAAACACTCCCTTAATAAACGATACATGGATTGATTAGGTACCTAGTCACCACATAACACATGCCCGTTTGAGAGGGTAATTATAATTGTTTTTGAAAGTATTTTTTGTTTAAAAATACATCAAAATGATCTAAGAACATAAAAAAAAAATTCAAAAATTTCAAACGCCCCTTTTCTTGCTAGAAAAACATTTTTTCTTAAACAAAAACTGCAATAATTAGGATCTGCTTTTTGTTTGTGATTGCAAGTATAAATAGGTAATTGAGCATTCCAGGTATCCTGCTTTTAAATCTAAGTTAATTTCCAATTCATTACAGGTCAGATGTTATATTCAGAATCAATAAAAAAAATCCAATTCCTAATAACATAATAGGAGGTTCGTTGTCCGCGACTGCTAACCGGGATAGAGACGCTCCCCAAACAATTCTAATGATACCCTTGAAGCCAACATTTGAAAATAAGATACCTCCCACGTGCCACTGAAGGGAGCAAAAATAATAATTAAAAATAATACTGTAATAAAACACTGTTATTTCTAAAATATTTTTCAAATTATTCTCCGAAAACTTTACCCGGCTATATCATTTAATTTTATATTTTAAATTAATAAAAAAGTTATATTAATTTTAAACGCATCACAATGTGCTAATAAGTGATACCTTTTTCCTGTTAAAATGGTGACTTTTATGCCTGTGGGCTCTCATATATATTTTTATTCACATGTTTGATTCTTCATAAAAAAAATATTGGAATATTTACAAATTTATTATTATATTTTTTTTTTAACAGCAAGAATGCCCTGAAACTAGTGTACATTTCAAAAATAAAAATAGTCGTTGCATGTAAGGGATGTTTGGAAATCAGTAAAAAAATACTTTAAAAAAAATTGAATTTTATTTTTATTTTAAATATAAAAAAAATAATATTTTTAGATCATTTTAATGTATAAATGTCAAAAATATTTTTTCAAAAATAAAAAAAATATTATTTTAATATATTTCTAAATAAAAAATATTTAAAAAAAAACCACAAAAATCCCTCTAAATTTGTTATGGTTACAAAAGTTAATACATTAAAACATTTGCAACTTTTACGTGAACTTTATGCGAATTTAACCCACATTTTTCTTAAGAATCTAAATCTTATATAACCATATAAATAACATTTAATCCTCCAATTATCTTAAAACTCATTAGTATAAAGAAATTGAAATATATAAATTTGAAAAAGAATATATATTAAGAAAAATAAATATAGCTATTTTATCCTTATTAAATATTAATATAAAAATCTTTTTAAAAAACTCTTACATAGTAAACTAATACATAATTATTCATAAAGCAATTAATAATATCATCATAAAAAATCTCTTATATTCTTAAAACAATACAATAATTAAATAATTGTTTAAATATTATTTTAATTCATTGATTCAAAAAAAGTTTTTTAACAAGAAATAAAGGGACATATAAAAAAGACCAAGCGTGTCGAGTTATAGAAGGTGTTTAGGAGTGAGGTGTGACCGGAGGTTAAAGAAAAGCTATTGTTTTGGTGTTTGGTAATGATAAAAAAACTGAAAAATTAGTGTAGGTCCAACTTGATAAAATCAATTAACCTCGTCCCATGAAAAGCAGCAAATAATTACTTTTCATGTGTTTCATCCTCAACCTCTACGAGAGAGGAGGGCGTATCAGGGCGTGAGTGTGGAGTGGGGGGGGTTTTAAAGGGGGGTTATTATTTTTTTATATAAAATATATTTTTAATATTAAAATAATCTAAAATTTTAATTAAAATATAAATAAATATATTAGAAAGATATCACAATATAACTTTTTTCTTGCAATTCTAATTTTATTTCAGATGATATTTTACTAGGTGTTGTTCTTTGATCAAATAGTCAGGGATCGCAGAGGCCTTCACATATAAATTTAGTTCGTGATGAAATTACAAGTAGTTTGATGGGAGAATAAAAATAAGTATCTAATTACTTGAATTATCAATTATATTTTATTTTTATGATTATTAAATCTATTATATTTAAAAAATAGTATATATATAGGTTGAATGCTAGTATAAATAGTATATATCTATAATTATCTATAATATTTACTTGAATTATCACGCAGTTAAAGTGATTTTCATAAAACTATTTTTTTTAAAATCTCAATTACAAAAGTAAAATCAATATCAAACACACCACACCTGTAGAAAAATAGGTTGAATGCCCGTGGGCCTGGAAGGCTTGTCCTTCGTGCTTAACTCTCTTTTTTTTGTCAGGATATAGAAGACCGATTTAGGCACTATTTGTCATCGATTCTATTTTATTTTTTTTAATATTTTTAAATTATTTTTATTTGTTGATATAATTTAAAAATATATTAAAATATTTAAAAAAAACATCAAAAAAATTTAATTTCAAATAAAAAATAATTGTTTTTTTCAAAAATACTTTTAAACTGATTTTCAAACCTTAGCCTTTGATATATTTGTTTTCGTTTTTTCTTTGTTTTTTGGGTATGGATTTATGTATCTACACCTTTTTTCCTCGCCATTTTCTTGCTGACTGCTTTTTTTTTATCTATATATATATATATCTTCTCTGTTTTTATTCAAAAATAATAATTTGAAAACTCACTTTCATGTTGCCACATGTAAAACATGCGGGAAGTAACTAGTTAGTGAGTGATTTAGCACCAAACTCACCTTCATGTTGCCACATGTAAAACATGCGGTAAGTAACGAGTTAGCGAGTGATTTAGCACCGACGACGACGAGAGGAGGTGGAGGAGGAAAGAGTTTTTGTTAAAAAATAATATAAATTATATTCTGAGGCTTTACCTAACAGTTTAAGTTTTTAGGTAAGATGGTTATGGTATTAGAGTCTTGTTGACCCAACGGTCACGAGTTCGAATCTCACCACTTGCATTCTATTTGATAAAAATCAATCACAAAGTAATGTGAGCTTGTGCAAGTATTTCACTTGAGAAGGTGTGTTAGAGAATAATATAAATTATATTATAAGACTTCACCTAACAATTTAATATTTTAAGTGAAATAATTATTAACTGTTTTTGCTAAGAGTAAATACCTCCTTTTATCAATGAAAACTTACCAAGTCAATAGGGTGATAGCTAGTAATTTGTTTGTGTGAATCTTCTACTTGACCACTTGCTGGATGCTCTCATATATGCCCGCTCGTTGCTGGTCTTTCTTCTCATATATGCCCGCTCGTTGACGAATTTTCCCACATGCTAGGTTATTTTTTTAAAATGAAAATGCCAGCAGCTTATTACTTGCATTGATTACGTGGAGATTAATGCATGTCTATTCTAAGATATTCTTTCAATGCTTGACACGTACGACCTTGAACTTATGTTGTCTCCATGAGAGGCATTCACTGGCAAAGCAAGATCTAAAAGCATCTAGCCATGTTCTCCTGTCTCCTGATTGTAGCTTTTTGCAGTTTGAATACGTTATTCAATCTGGTCTTTTCGACTCTGGGTATATATGTAGGGCATAATTTTGACAGGGACACCAGCCCATGACCCAAGTAGTAGTTCACAGGGAATCTCATCTAATTTCCATATCGATTCTTGATTACTGACAGATGTGAACCATGCCAGAATATATTAATCATCTTCTACTCCCTAGCTACACACTCGATCTTTAATGGAAATCGTCTGTGCGCGCACTGAAATCCCAAGTTGCTACACTTTTTGTATGTTTCCATTCCAAATCTATATTCACAGAATTAAAGCTATAAATCTTCAGCAGTTCCAAACATGCCGATCATGCAGAGCTAGCTTGGAAAACCCAAAATATTCTGCTACTTTTGAAGAAACCAAGGGATTAACCCAAATTTTCAAAAACAATTTTAAAACATGATGATAAACAATCACGTACGTTTATATAATAAGCATAGTGTTTTGTATGTTTCCTTTTCAAATCTAAGTGACAGAAAGCTATATATCTTCAGCAATTCCAAAATGCCGATCATGCAGGGCTGAGAAAACCCAAAATATTCTGCTGCCAGTTGAAGAAATTGTTTGTAATTATCTCACAGTTTAAGCTAATAGTTAAAGTCTCATAATATAATTTATATTATTTTTTAATATATCCTCTCAATTGCAAATATTTTGAACTTGAAACTTGCACAAAACTCATACAATCTCATGCTTAATTTTTATCAGATAGAATAAGGGTAGCGAGATTCAAACTTGTGATTACTAGATTAACAAGATTCTGATCTAAAATTTTAAATTACTAAATATAATATTTAAATATAATTTATATTATTTCATAACGAAAACAATAACTAGTTTAACCCAAGTTTTCAATCTTGAGTTAATTTGTTCTTTTTCTTCTGCTAATTAAGCCATGCACGAAGACGGAATCCAGTCATCGCACGCACAAGAACACGTAGGTCTTGTTTGTTTCAAGGAAAGTGGTTTCCCGGAAACCACTTTCCAAACTTTCCTGTGTTTGTTTGTCTTCTGGAAAGTTGGTCAACGAAAAACACTTTCCAGTCAAAGAAAAATTTGGCTTGGTTTTCAGGAAAGTGTTTTCCGGAAAATTTGGGCGGAAAACACTTTCCGGAAGTTGTGAAAAATTTAGAAATGTCATTATTTGCTGATTATATCAAATTTGATCCTCAAACTTTTGATTGCTATATATAATTTGTTTTGAATATTTATTTTTCAATTCCATCTCTTAAAATTTAATTTTTATATTAATTTTGGTCCTTATTTTTATAATTGCTATTTGCTTTTTTCTTATCATTTTTTTATTGAAATTTTTTATCTATCAAATTTGGTCCTCATTTTTTTTATTGTTACTTATTTTATTTGAAATAATTTATGAAATGTTAATTATTATTATTTTAATTTATTCACCTTTCATTTTTTTTTTATTTTTTAGATTTGATCTCTATTATTTTGATTATTATTTATTTTATTTGAGATAATTTATGAAATTATATTTTTTTTCAATTTCATTCTCATTCAACTTTTTAATTTGTAAGATTTGTTCCTCATTATTTTAATAAACTTGAAAAAAAAATTAATTTATTAATAAATTATTTTCTAGTTCATTTTCCATAACACAAACAAACACTGGAAAGTGTTTTCCAGTTCATTTTCCATAACACTGCCAAACATCGGAATTCACTTTTCAAGAATTCACTTTCCCCAGAATTTACTTTCCGAAAAAAACCCACTTTCCAGCAAATAAACGGGGCCGTAATCATAATCAGATCTGAAAAATCAAGATGGAATCACGTGAGGATCTTGGAGTTCGAGTAATTTATGGATGGTATTAGCTGTCATGAGCCGTACGTTTCATATGTGACGACAAGATAAGTACACAAAATTTGATGTTTGGGTCCACAATTTTGAAAAATTAATTAAAGGATATGATTCCAAAATTCGTTTACATCAAAACGACAAGACAAGTGATGGGTGATGAAATGTGAAGCGGCTTATCATTTGTCTTTTTCTTACCGCGGTTGTGGACGCGTGGGCACCGACACTGGTGCTCAATTACTGCGTTCTACTGTGAGATGAATGTTTTTAATGTAAGAAGTATTTAGATATTACCAATATTTTTCTGAGTTGTATGCTTTGTTTTAGATTTGTAAAATATAACCTAAATTGATCCAAAACAACTCATATAATTTATAAAAATATAATTTAATTAAAATAATTTTAATATAATATTTTTATTGACATTAAGATAATAATATATCAGATTAATTTAAATTAATTTAAGTTAATATGCATGTTAAATCTATAATACAGGGAATGACATCAAGATAATTTTTTAGAAAATTAATAAAAAATGATCTGATTTAACCAAGTTTAAAATAGCAGAACATGTGAATCAAGATATCTCCATTAAAAACAAATCAAAACATATGCTTAATTTTTAATTAATATTGTTCAATGATGAAATTGAAAAAAAAAATCAATTTAAAAAATAATCCCAATAAACTTGGGTTAACTAATTAAGCATTATCTCTGTTCATGAGACCGAAGTAACATAATAGAAAATAACGAAAAAACCATGAATTTTAATTTTCAATCAATTTAATATTAAATGATACATTTAAAATAAAAATTAAAAACTAGTTAAATCCATCAAACTTACTATTTGTATAATGAAAGTGTGATAAATTATTTAAAAAAATTGGAAAAAAATAAAACAAAAATCGCTGGTATAGTAAAATCCTCTTATTGTTTTAGTTTATAGTTAATAATTTGCGGGCTACTCCATTAACGGGCAGTCATATTGGGCTTTCTATGGACCAGGCTATGGTCGTCGATAAAAAATATGAGGCCCATATTGGGCCTCTACTATCCACTGAATGCTCTTCCTCCCACAAATTAATATCTGAATAATATTATAAGTTATCAGGCGACGGTCAACGGGTTCTGAAAATCTGAAGATTCTGCGACTGTTAACGAGCCTTGAGACTACTTGCCGCTCTTCATTGTGGATAGTATGAAAAGCTATTTTTAATGTGAAAAAATAGGTACTTTGATTATTATTTTTAAGAGGAGAAATTTTTTAATTATAAATCATAAATTTAATGCATGTGTTTGATCAAGTTAATTGATAGTTGTATACGCTAATAAATATTAAAAAAATATTAAATTAAAAAGCTAAGAAAAAGATTAAAAAAAAAAATGATCTCATACCATATGAAACCAATTTATTTAATTATGTGTAATAACTTTTTTTATCAAAAGTAATTATTCAAAGTAAACCAAACAAAATAATTTGTTAGTAAATCCTCTCTTTATATAGATTTGACTTGGTTTCTCGTCCCTTGTTTGGTTCAAGTTTTAAATTAAATCAAATTGAAAATAATTTGATATGATCTAGTTAATTTTATAGATTCAAATATGAGTCTGTCAACTCGATAAAACCTTAATTTAGCTAAAATATATTGTCAATATATCTTCTTTGTGTTTTTGTTTTTCAAATGTTGAAATAATAATATTTTGAATCAAGCTAAGACAACTCAAGTTAACCTATAACCTAGGTTATAGACTAGGTTGAGTTGAATATTTCTTTTAATATATTTTTTTATTTAATTATACAATACTAAAAATAGACATCCATATAGATGAAATTGAATAAGATTTAAGAAGAAAAATCATTAAGGGTTATAAAAAAAGAGTTATATGAAATTGAATAAAAATTGAATGATATTTTTTAAAATAATATTCTAAACATATAATTAATTGATTAGTTTTAATAAAATTAAACTGAAATTGAAGGGAAAACAATAAAAGCCAAAAAGAGGCCAGATGTCAATGCTTGGGTGGGCTAGCATGTATGGTTCATTAAAAAGATATAGGTGTTTTGGTTTAGAAGGTAAGGATACATTCATGACCTTTTATTTCCACTTGGGTCAAAGGTAGAAGACATGTTGTTCGTAAAATGATAATTATCTAAGATGATAAATGCAAAAAAAAAAAATCATGATAGTTAAAGACTAAATTGAGAAATCAAGATACACACACACACACACACCATGATATACAATCTCGCAACATGAGAAATAATCTTGGTTTTTTTAATAACTTTGTTTTTTGGAATAATTTTTTTTATTGAATTATATAATAAATATATAGCATGCAATAAAAAGAAGGTTGTATCAATCTTTTCTTCAAAGCAGGAACAAAGAAAGAAAGAAATGTCCAAGCATAATTATTGTGTTTTCTAAGAGAAAAACAAATTATCATGAATTCATAATTTGACACAAACTTGATATTTTCTAATAAAAATATGGAGACAACAACATATTGGATAAATATGAATAAACCTAGGTTAATTAATTAAATCTTTTACCTAGATCATAAGACTATAATAACATTATAAAAAAAACATAAACTATTTATGATTCTTAATTTTCAATCAACTCGGTTAAAATATAAAATTGAGAATAAAAATATTCAATTCAAAAAACTACTAATTTTTTTTTGGAATTAACCTAACTTAACTTATCAAACCTTTTTTTGTCAGTCATGCACTTTGTCAAGAGCGGAAGTCCTCTTTATATAGGATATTTACAAAAAAACTTCCTAAAACTTGATCATGATTTCACTTTTCCATTGTTACTTGACAAGTTACATTTTATATACTCTTCCTAAAACTTGATCATGATTTCACTTTTCTATTTTTTTGGATTCGAGGAAATCACATCTTCTAGAAAGCGTATTTTGTGGGCCTAGATGAGTGAATAAAATCTCTGATATCTCAGGCTCTTACAAGAAGTGCATGCCCTGACTCGAACTCGAGACCTGCTGTGCAAATCTACAGCCCTTTGCCACCACGTCACACCCCTTATGGACAGTAAACTTTATATACTCACTAACATTTTCCTACACAAAGTCAATAAAAATGTATGTTTTTTTTTTATATATATAAATGTACCATTATATTCATGTTAATAACTAAATACTTTTTAAAATATCAAAATAATAAAATGATCATCCATGATTCCCTAACAACAAATCCTTTTTAGTCATTTCATTAAACGTCATAATGTTTATTCCCTAACACGATTCAACCTCAAACCTCAAGGAAAACAAGTGGTATTGTTGCCTTACAGAAAAGGGCAACACTTCATGGGACAAGGATTGGGGTCTTGTCTAAAAAAGAGATGAAATTAAAAGGATAAATCAATTTAACACAAGGTTCAAGACAAAACAATCAAAATAATAGAAATTAAAAATATATATATATTATAAATCTGGATTCAATGATAAAATTAAAAATAAACTAAAACTTTACGCAAAGATCAAGAATAAAAATTAAAAACCAAAAAACTAAAATCTAAAGTTAAAATCTTAATAAATAAGAGCACAATTCTTAAATTTTGAATGACCAGAAAGTAAGGGGGGGGAAACATGCTTCTAGCACCGTCGCAGAAAACATGACATCTCACGCGCTGTTTGAAGAAGACGAAAAGATTCTAAACTAAACATTGGCACGTGAAATGCACGCCACACTCAAATTATCCAGTCGTTTACCATAGTACCCCCGGAAAAATACATGGTAACAAAAACCCAAAGTTGTCAATATTGTTTCAGTCGCCGTTCCGGTTTTTCGATTGAAACGGAACGTTCCGGTTTCGGAGCGGTCCGGCGTGCCGTTTCGGTGTCGTACTATTCATATATAATTAATTATATATATATGAAAAAAAAATAAAATATTAATTTAACAAGCATAATTAAAATTTGAATTGTTTTTTATTTAAAATATTTTGGTGTTTTTAAATTATTTTGATATATAAATGTCAAAAATAATTTTTAAAAAATAAAAAAAATAGATTTTGAACCCGGAACAGCACGCCCGGTACGGAACCGGGGCGTTCCGGCCGGAATTGGGCCGGATTTTCCGGATCCGACCGGAATTCAAACCGGGACAAAAACGACGTCGTTTGGTCCTGGATTTTTAAGTAGAACGGGTTGTTCCGGCCGTTCCGGCCGGAACGGAACGGGATTCATAACTTTGCAAAAACCACCTGCATAATATCTCTTATGCCACGTCACTTCTGCCACACGGCTTGTTTATTTTCCAAGTGCTTGGCACTGCTGTTAGACCGGTATTTAACCAAAATTCAAATTTTATTTTTTCATTTTAAATAAAAAAAATTTGGTGTTTTTAAATTATTTTGATGTGCTGATATTAAAAATAATTTTTTAAAAATAAAAAATATTATTTTTATATATTTCTAAATAAAAAACAATTTTAAAATCAAACGCAACCACCCTCCCGAACAGACACATAGTAAAACCAGAGCACCCACAGGATCAGAATCCCTGATAAGGCACACAGAAAGATTTTGCTGCGGACCCATCTCTGTCATGATGATCACTTCTTGGACAAGCCATTTCCATCGCCTCACCTAACGTTGTTCAATCAATGGTGAGGCCGGTTTTTTTGACTTTTGCTTCCACTTCAGATTGTTATTTTTTTTATTAAAAAAAACAAATAAAACGAGAAATTCATGAAACCAAGCTGCCCCGTTAAATCCAAAGATCATGAAAAAAGCTTCTAGACCCTTAATTCAAAACCAAGCAACGTGATTTGATGAGAATAGTAAAGAAAGAAAGAAATGTTTTGGTTGATTTTTGTTTGTCAATTTAACATCTCATCTCGTTTAAAAATTTAACTATTACATAAAATTTTAGAATATAATTTATATTATTTTTTAATATACATTCTCGAGTGAAAATTCTTTAGGCTTGAAATTTGTACATGATCACGTTACCTTGTGCTTGATTTTTATCAAATAAAATTGGGTTGTGAGATTCAAATCATGACCGCTGGGTCAACAAAGTTTTGATACCATATCAAAGAATCATTTACCTAAAAATTTAAACAATTTTAGAATATAATTTGTATTATTTTCAAACAGATTTACAGTATCCAACGCAATCAGAAGCTTCACAATAAAGTTTTGACAAGAAATCTCTCTAAGCAAAATGATTTTATGGATGGCTGCAGGGAGATGCCATAGCTATCTCCCTGGACAAAGAGTTTCTTGATGGCTACGGGCATTCCAAGTTTTGATGCAGCAGGTTACTTTAATATTTCTGCCAGCAATACAAAAACTAATCGGAAAAATCTTGATGCAGAGATGGAAGTCAAGTAAATTCAGATCCAATAAAGGTTAATTTATTTCTTTATTTTATCCATCTGTGTTCCATCATGCTAGCTCACAAAAATCTCTTCTTTTTTCCAATTCATTTCCCTCTTTAAATAAATAAATAAAAGCATTTAAAGTTCAGTTTTGGCTTGATTTTAAGTGGAGCTCATGATGAAGAATGAGAACAATTCCCACTATAATATGGACAAATAGGTTATTATTTGATAGTATTATTGTACTTGTTTTAAAAAGTGATTTTCATTTAAAAATATATTAAAATAATATTTTTTTAATTTTTAAAAATTATTTTTAATATAAATAAAAGACTATCAATTTAAAATAAAATAAAAATCTGAGTACAAGGGCAGACAACATCTACATCAGGTGGGGGGAGGGGAAAAACTCTGAATAAATAAACAAGAACCAAAAGTAAATTTGGATAAGAATGCATAGAAGTACGAGAATTCTTATCCCCGATCCACCCTAAGCTCGATGTCCCCACAAGCATGGAAAACGTTGGCTGTATCCACCTTACCAGAGCAGAACCTTGTGCCTCGAACAGATCATATAAAAACTACGAGAGACCTTCATGGTTACTCTCCCTCTGTAATCATATATCAACTGATCTTTAAACAGAAAAAAAGGCATAGATTATAGGGATTCTTATACGTTTTGCTGCAAGTTTAATCTTGGAAATTGAAGTGGGGAGAGATCAGAAAAATGTTGGCAATATTTCACAAAGCTTTTGCTCACCCACCTGAGGAGCTTAACAGTCCAGCATCTCAAAAAGGGACCAGGCAGCCTAAGCTTCCTGATGAAACTCTGAAAGAGTTTCTTTCTCACCACCCTCAAAAGACTTTCTCCATAAACTTTGGCGAAGCTGCAGTGCTTGCTTATGTTCCCCAGGACAACCCTTTCTCTCCGCAGCAAAGGCACGACTACTTACTGATCGAAATTTCCTTTCCATTGTTTCCTTTTTGTGGTTTGATTCATTCCCAGATTGTTAAATTACTGCCCTGTTGATCATATTCGTGCAGGTTGTTCTGTGGTTTTGACAGTACATACTGCCTTTTCTCTGGGAGCTTGAACAACTTATGCACGCTCAATAAGCAGTATGGATTAACGAAAGGAACTAACGAGGCCATGTTTGTGATCCAAGCTTATAAGACCCTTCGTGACAGGGGGCCATATCCAGCTGATCAAGTTGTCAAGGATCTTGACGGGAGCTTTGCTTTTGTTATCTACGATAGCAAGGCTGGGACAGTTTTCGCTGCACTGGTATGCTTAATTCATTGTTTTGACTCATTTGTCTGTTGGTCAATAGAATCTGATGAGCTATTTATGTTCGAATCACATCCAGGCACGCTAGATTTCTTGTTCCTGATTCTAATTATATTCTATGGTCGCAGGGCTCCGATGGTGGAGTTAAGCTGTACTGGGGTATTGCAGCAGATGGCTCCGTGGTGATTTCTGATGATTTGGAAATCATAAAAGCTGGCTGTGCCAAATCATTTGCACCCTTCCCAACAGGTACTTTGTACTGTCATAGTAATGGCTAATCATACACAGTTCACAAATGAAATCAACGTTTTTGGTGGACTGGCATCACTAGCAGTCTGCATAATTGAAGAAACTGAACGCAAATATCAAATTATAAAAGCTAAAAAAACATAGAAATATCAAATTCTGCAGAAGCAGAAGATAAAATATCACTTGAAAAAATTAAGAGTTGGATCCCCGAAGCTATGTTCAGGGATTAAACCTTTTTCATAAAACCTGCTCTTATACCATGTTGAAATAATAAAGAATAAAACACAAAAAAGAGACTATGATTATGAGTGATTATGAGTACTTAGTCTTAGCTTAGACTAACTTAATTATGAATAAACTATATATAGGTTAAACAGAAAGTATTGTTCTAACCTTAATTATTTAACAATATGCTCATCAAAATGATGTTTTGATGATGTGCAGGATTTATGTTCCATAGTGAAGGAGGTTTGATGAGCTTTGAGCATCCGATGAACAAAGTTCGAGCAATGCCAAGGACCGACAGCGAAGGATTCCTGTGTGGCGCAAACTTCAAGGTTGATGTCCTCACAAGAATTAATAGCTTACCTCGTAGGGGAAGTGAAAACAACTGGACCGATTGGGAATCACACAACTGATCAAGGATTAGCTCTGTACACTTCCAAACCAGATCAGAACTCCAACATGAGCTAACATCTTCTGAACTGATCTGTTTCTCCACGTTGTCTGCTTTCTTTCCCGTGCTTTTCTTGCTTTTTTTTTTGTGGTCTGTTTTCTTCTCACTCGGTACAAATGTCAATAAGAAAGAGTGATACGTTTTCAATCGGCGGGCAGAGTTTTTGTTTATTTATTTCATTTTCACGATGAATTTAAACCCCCAAGCAAACCTCTTCAGTAAAATCCCTGTCGCCAAGTCGTGAAATTGGAGAATCAATCTGACTTTGCACACTTGAACGTAAAGGCATTAGCCATGCTGTTCAACAAATACTGGGTCATTACTCTGCTTAACGAAAGCTAAAATTGTCAAAAACATTTCATGATTGCGGGTGAAAACCGCAGGAGAAGTCAAGGTAAAGTCTTGCCGCATGATTGTGTGTAAAGAATTTTCTCAAGTCGAAGCTCTGTGATATGGGAAAAGATGGTCTGCCATACATGATTAAAATGCATTAAGCTGATCCAGAGCGGGGACAAAAATTATGCCAATGAAGACAGCAGCACCAAAATGAGAATTTTTCTTGAAGAATACAAGGTGATATAATATGATCAAAAGCGTGAAGTGCATCATTCCTTCCACATGTCTGCAAATTCATCAGGCTCCAATGGATTTGATAGTTCGTGCATCTTCCTCCTCGTCTTGGCCTTGACCTTCTTGGCAAACTTCCCAGCCTTCTTCTTTTTCTCCAGTGCACGAATCTGCAAGAATGAAAAAGAAGCCGCATATGGAGTCATTCATGCCAAAATATTAGGGGGGGAAATCGTGTATATATATATATATGCAGGTAACAATAAAAGACCTAATAACCTCTGAACAAAAATGCTAGTGCATGAATAAACAGCATGCTATAACATTTCCTGAGCTTGCCAGAGTATTGAAGCCAGTAGCAAAAAATGATAAGATTTTTTCAAACAATAAACAATTGACACAATGGAAAACTCTAGAAAAGATTAATACTTGCTACAGATCAATAGAAGAGGAACTCTTGACCAACTAAAGAGAGACTAATCATAATTGTGATGCCAAAACTCAAACTAAGCATGTAGATAATTCGCTTACCTGGTTAGGTGATATAAAAAACGGATTTTCATACAATGTTGGGCCTCCAAAGCTGCCAGCAAAAATCTTGATAGGGTTCAGGCAAAATCTTGGACCAACCTGCACCAAACCAGCTTTCAAAATTAATAACGACTACAGGTTTTTCACCTTGTGAACAAATTCAAAAGTATGTCAATGCAAACCTCAACAAGGGTCATCTTATCCAGGCCTCCTCGAGCCATTTTATCTGTTTCATTATGAGGAACAGATGTCTACATTGAAGAAGACGACGAGATGCCAGGAGTTATTTTCAAAAATTAATGAAACAGGGAAAAAAACTCACATAAATAAATACAAAAAATAGAAAATATATAGCATTCCCGATATAATACCGCAATGACACTTTTATGTAATTGGAACATCAAGAATTATACATAAAAATTCAGGATTTTTAGATAGCAGTGCATCTGCCTATTTTCAGCAACCACTTTATGGATCTAGAATTGTTTTAGCATCATATTGATCTGCAATATTAAACGGGACCATGAACATCATGCCAATAAGATTTCTGAGTGTTCAAATTAAAATCAAACAATTGGGACTGGGTTTGGTAACTGTCAACAATGTGGCTCTAATTGGAGAATAAGGATTTTGATAGCTCCATCTGAGACAGTTAACCCAGACTACTGGAAGATAGCATTGTGAGTTCATCAGTACAGATTTTACTATGACAGCCAATACCTTTAAACAAATAAGATACTTGAGTGATTTTGGTTACTGCATCTGAAAGAGGACCAAAAGGTTAACTCTGATACAACCATCTATAGCTGGATTGGATGGCTAAACCAGTCTCTAATATCCAAGTGGTATATCCCTGTTATTTCTATAGCATGTGGTGAAGGAAAAACCATACAGGAGAGCAGTATAGCAATTTAAGAATGTATATGAAAACAGAAGGAATAAAACAGAGGAACAAACAGCTTCAATGGAACGGCATGCAGTCCAATGAATAGACTATTTGGTTGATAACAGTGCTTACAGTTCCAGTCGGATTCAAT